>OZ010745.1:112070284-115016547 GCA_963932245.1 Tachinus rufipes
TTAAGGCCTGCTTCCGAATTTGTCCAATTATATAAGTAAATTGATAGATATATTGGTATTGGAGTGTTTTTCCACATTTTGTATGCTACGGAATTGTCTTTCATTGTCAGTTCCTAATGGACTGAAGAAAATAAAAATTTGTTAGTAAGGATGGACTTTAAAAATCTTTAGATATTTATTGCCCACTACGCCCCCCTCTTATACAAACATTAGCAAAGAGGAGAAATTTCTAATTTTTGAATTACCAACACTTAGATTAAAACTATTTGTCCGCAATTAATGATCTTAGTGCCTTGCCTACTCACCCAACTGTTTGTTATCAAGGGGTTGGATCTGCTACCTTGTAGAAAGTCCAATTTCTGGATCACTAACACTTGGGTGGGGGGTTGGGCACTCCAGTTGAAACTACTGACCCGCAATCAAGGATCTGAGTGCCCCGCCCACCCACCCAACTGTTTGTTATCAAGAGGATAGATTTGTCATTCTTAGGAAAGTCTAGTTTTTGAATAACTAACACTTGGGTGGGTTTGCTGTATTTACATGTTAAGGCAAATTTTGGCACTATTTTCTCGAATAATACGTTAAACTAGTCAGAGCAAGTTTAATCAAAATTGATCGTATCGAATTAGATCAAATTTGTACAGTTACTAACTACTATATAAAAGTACATTGTTGCCAAATTTCATTAAAATCTAATGTATGGTTTAGAAATTATTGCTTTGTATAACAACCTTATTGATGTCAGCTTAATTTACGTGAAACCGATCAGAGCAAGTTTAATCAAAATTGATGTTATCGAATTAGATCAAATTTGTACAGTTGGTAGCTATGATATTAAGCTGCATTGTTGCCAAATTTGATTAAAATTCAATGCATGGTTTAGAAATTATTGCTTTGTATAACAACCTTATTGATGTCAGCTTAATTTACGTGAAACCAGTTAGAGCAAGTTTAATCAAAATTGATGGTATTGAAATAGATCAAGTTTGTTCAGTTAGTAGCTATGCTATTAAAGTGCATTGTTGCCAAGTTTGATTAAAATCTAATTTGTGGTTTAGAAATTATTGCTTTGTTAACAACTTTATTGATTTCAGCTAGATTTACGTGAAACTAGAAAAATCAAGTTTAATAAAAATTGATTGTCTCGAGTCAGATGAAATTTCTACAGTTAGTAGCTTGGATATAAAAGTGCATTGTTGTTAAATTTTATTAAAGTCCAATGTATGGTTTAGAAATTATTGCTTTGTAAAATAATGTTATTGATTTCAAAAAACTAGAGAGATCAAGTTTAATTAAAATTAGTCGTATCGAATTAGATGCAATTTATGCAGTTGGTAGCTATGATATTAAGCTGCATTGTTACCAAATTTTATTAAAATCGAATGTATGGTTTAGGAATTATTGCTTTGAATAATAGCCTATTGATTTTAGCTAGTTTTGCGTGAAACTAGAGAAATCAAGTTTAATAAAAATTAGTCGTATTGAATTAGATCAAATTTGTACAGTTAGTAGCTATGATATTAAAGTGCATTGTTGCTAAATTTGATTAAAATCTAATATATGGTTTAGAAATTATTGCTTTGTATAACAACCTTATTGATGTCAGCTTGATTTACGTGAAACCGGTCAGAGCAAGTTAATTCAAAATTGATCTATCGAATTAGATCAAATTTGCACGGTTATGACAGTAACGTGTGTTGTGCCTAAATTTCATTAAAATTCAATATCTGGTTTAAACATTATTGCTTGGTATAATAACCTCTTTACCTCTAGCTTGGATTACGTGTAGCCGGTTAGAGCAACTTTAATCAAAATTTATCGTATCGAATTAGATCCAATTTGCACTTTTGCTACCTATGACATTAACGTGTATTGTTGCTATATTTCATTAAAATTCAATGTATGGTTTACAAATTATTGCTAGTATAATAACCTTATTGCTTCTTGATCGATTTACGTGAGACTACTTAGACTAAGTTTACAAAAAATTGATTGCATCGAATTAGATCAAATTTTCACAGTTGCTAGCTATGTGCATTGTTGCTAAGTTTTATTGAAATTTAATATGTAATTTAGAAATTATTGCTGGTATAATAACCTCATAACTTTTTAATCGATTTACATGAGGCTAGTTAGATTAAGTTTACAAAAAATTGATTGTATCGAATTAAATCAAATTTTCACAGTTGTTAGTTATAATTTCAAAGTGCATTGTTGCTAAATTTCATTAAAATTCAATGTATGATTTAGAAATTATTGCTGGTATAATAACCTTATTGCTTCTTGATTGGTTTACTTGAGACTACTTAGACTAAGTTTACAAAAAATTGATTGTATAAAATTAGATCAAATTTTTGCAGTTGTTAATTATGATTTCAAAGTGCATTGTTTTCAAATTTTATTAAAATCCAATGTATGGTTTAGAAATTATTGTTGGTATAATAACCTTATTGCTTCTTGATCGATTTACGTGAGACTACTTAGACCAAGTTTACAAAAAATTTATTGTATCGAATTAGATATTTTACTATTTAAATAATATTTGAGATAATTAAATGGCTCTGTCGACCGAACGTCTGCCGGTATAAGCAGACCCCTCTTGCTGGCCAACAGCTCCGGGTGGATGAGCTAGTAAGAGTTAGGGCACCCTAGAAATTTCGGTCTGGGAGTTAGAAATGAACGAGGTGATCGGCTAGTAGAGTTCTGCCAAGAAGAAGGAGTAGTGAGTAGAAGTAATGAATACGTTTTTTCAACTACCTGCCAGAAGACTTTACACCTGGACCTCTCCTGCAAATAACGAAAATCATATTGTTCGTAATCAGATAGATTTTTTCGGGATCAACCAACGATTTTGTAATGCCGTAAAGTGCTGTAAAACATACCCTGGAGCTGACGTACCTTCAGACCACAACCTACTATTGGCAGAAGTAAGGTTTTGTCCAAAGAAAATTATAAAACGAACAAAAACTATCCAGATAGATATCCGAAAACTCAAGAATTCGGATGTGAAAACTGAAGCCACCCATCTCTTAATATCGAAACTTAAAGCAGCAATGGATGACCGAAGAAATTCTTAAAAAAATGGACGAACGCAGACAATACAAAAATAATGACAAGGTTAAATACAAACAACTGCAAAGAGAAATTCGGCGTGAGTTAAGAACAGCAAAAGAAACTAAGTTTGCAGATGACTGCAAAGAAATAGAAGAACTACAAGCAAGGCATAATATCTACGGTGTTCATAAAAGGATCAATAAGATAACTGGGACACAAAAAAGACTCGACGCGAGCACATTAATAAATAAGCATGGGCAAATAGTTACTAGCCTAGAAGGAAAGCGAGATACGTGGAAGGAATACATCGAGGAACTATTTCACGATTTAAGACCTAGTGAACATGATGCAGGCAATGCTACAACAGGGCCCCCAATAACAGAATCAGAGGTGCAGAAGGCACTCTCTAGAATGAAAGATGGCAAGGCAGTAGGGCCAGATGAAGTTCAGGTGGAAGTTTTAAAATTATTAGAGGACAATGGTCTTGACATACTTGCCCGACTATTTAACAAAATCTACGAGTCAGGAAATATTCCACGTGACTGGCTTAAGTCCACTTTCATAGCACTTCCCAAAAAACCAAACGCAAGAAGATGCGGTGACTATCGTACCATCAGTTTAATGAGTCATGCTCTTAAACTTTTTCTCAAAGTCATCCATGAGAGAATATACCGCAAGTTGGAAGAACGAATAGGACACACACAGTTTGGATTTACAAGCGGCCTTGGAACCAGAGAAGCTTTGTTTTCAGTACAGGTTCTTATTCAGCGATGTAGAGATGTCAATAAAATTGTATACGCATGCTTCATCGATTTTGAAAAAGCCTTTGACAAAGTAAAACATCAGAAAATGCTTGATATACTTAAAAGCACCGGCTTAGATGATCAGGACGTCAGAATAATTGCTAACCTGTACTGGCAACAGAAAGCGATGGTGAGAGTAGAGGACAGCCTCAGCGACGAAATAGAAATACGAAGGGGAGTACGACAAGGTTGCATCCTATCATCACTTCTCTTTAATGTTTACTCCGAAGAACTTTTTAAAGAGACTCTACAAGATGTGGATGAGGGCATTCAAGTGAACGGCGTAGCAATTAATAACATACGGTACGCGGACGACACCTTGTTAATCGCTGATACGCCTGATGGACTTCAAAGACTACTAAGCAGAGTAGCTGATGCTGGAGAGGACTACGGACTTAAACTAAATGCAGCCAAAACAAAATACATGATCGTAAGCAAAGACACAAATCCAATTGATACTGGTCTCCACGCAAACAACACGGCTATTGAAAGAGTGCAACGCATTACTTATCTGGGCTGCAATATGAATGAGAACTGGGATCACTTGGCCGAAATTAAAATCAGAATTGCACTTGCTCGGGAAGCCTTCCGGAAGATGAGATCCTTGCTATGTAGTCACAGTCTCAGCTTAAAGCTCAGAATACGCATGGTTAGATGTTACGTTTTTTCGGTGTTACTTTACGGAATGGAGGCGTGGACTCTTACAGAAGCATCATCGAGAAAAATAGAGGCGTTTGAGATGTGGGTTTACCGTAGAATATTACAGATCAGCTGGGTAGATCGAGTAACTAACGAGGAAGTCCTGATAAGAATACACAAAGATAAAGAAGTAATGTCAAACATCAAGAAAAGAAAACTTTCTTATCTAGGACACATCATGCGCAACTCAAAATATCAACTACTACAGCTGATTATGCAAGGGAAATTTGCCGGAAATAGGGGACCGGGAAGAAGACGTACCTCCTGGGTAAAAAATCTGCGACAGTGGTACGGGAAGACTTCCGTGGAATTGTTCCGCGCCGCCGTCAATAAAACCATTATAGCCAGATGGATCGCCAACATTCGCTAGCGGATACGACACCAAGAAGAAGAAGATCGAATTAGATCAAATTTTCACAGTTGTTAGTTATGATATCAAAGCGCATTGTTGCAAAATTTTATTAAAATCCAATGAATGGTTTAGAAATTATTGCTGGTATAATAATCTCATAGCTTCTTGATCGATTTACGTGAGACCACTTGGACCAAGTTTACAAATAATTGATTTTATCGAATTAGATCAAATTTGTACAGTTAGTAGCTATGATTTAAGAGTGCATTGTTGCCAAGTTTCATTAAAATTCAGTGTATGGTTTAGAAATTATTGCTTTGTATAACAACCTCATAGCTTCTTGATCGATTTACGTGAGACCACTTGGACCAAGTTTACAAAAAATTGATTGTATCGAATTAGATAAAATTTTCACAGTTGCTAGCTGTGATATTAACGTGAATTTTTGCCAAGTTTTATTAAAATTGAATATTTAATTTAGAAATTATTGCTGGTATAATAACCTCATAGCTTCTTGATCGTTTTACGTGAGACTACTTAGACCAAGTTTACAAATAATTGATTGTATCGAATTAGATAAAATTTTCACAGTTGCTAGCTGTGATATTAACGTGAATTTTTGCCAAGTTTTATTAAAATTGAATATTTAATTTAGAAATTATTGCTGGTATAATAACCTCATAGCTTCTTGATCGTTTTACGTGAGACTACTTAGACCAAGTTTACAAATAATTGATTGTATCGAATTAGATTAAATTTTTACAGCTGCTAGCAGTGATATTAACGTACATTGTTGCCAAGTTTTATTAAAATTCGATATCTAATATAGAAATTATTGCTGGTATAATAACCGTATTGCTTCTTAATTGATTTACGTGAGACTACTTACACCAAGTTTACAATAAATTGATCGTATCGAATTTGATCTAATTTTTACAGTTGCTAGCTATGATATTAACGTACATTGTTGCCAAGTTTCATTAAAATTCGATATCTAATTTAGAAATTATTGCTGGTATAATAACCGTATTGCTTCTTAATCGATTTACGTGAGACTACTTACACCAAGTTTACAATAAATTGATCGTATCGAATTTGATCAAATTTTTACAGTTGCTAGCTATGATATTAACGTACATTGTTGCCAAGTTTCATTAAAATTCGATATCTAATTTAGAAATTATTGCTGGTATAATAACCGTATTGCTTCTTAATCGATTTACGTGAGACTACTTACACCAAGTTTACAATAAATTGATCGTATCGAATTTGATCAAATTTTTACAGTTGCTAGCTATGATATTAACGTACATTGTTGCCAAGTTTCATTAAAATTCGATATCTAATTTAGAAATTATTGCTGGTATAATAACCGTATTGCTTCTTAATCGATTTACGTGAGACTACTTACACCAAGTTTACAATAAATTGATCGTATCGAATTTGATCAAATTTTTACAGTTGCTAGCTATGATATAAACGTACATTGTTGCCAAGTTTCATTAAAATTCGATATCTAATTTAGAAATTATTGCTGGTATAATAACCGTATTGCTTCTTAATCGATTTACGTGAGACTACTTACACCAAGTTTACAATAAATTGATCGTATCGAATTTGATCAAATTTTTACAGTTGCTAGCTATGATATTAACGTGCATTGTGGCCAAGTTTCATTAAAATTGAATATTAAATTTAGAAATTATTGCTGGTATAATAACCTCATAGTTTCTTGGTCGTTTTACATGAGACTACTTAGACCAAGTTTACAAAAAAATTGATCGTATCGAATTAGATCAAATTTGTATAGTTATTAGTTATTATATTAAAGTACATTGTAGCCAAATTTCATTAAAATCTAATGTATGGTTTAGAAATTATTGCTGGTATAATAACCTCATAGCTTCTTGATCGTTTTACATGAGACTACTTAGCCCAAGTTTACAAAAAAATGATTGTATCGAATTAGATCTAATTTTCACAGTTGCTAGTTATGATTTCAAAGTGCATTGTTGCTAAACTTCATTAAATACCAATGTATGGTTTAGAAATTATTGCTGGTATAATATCCTCAAAGCTTCTAGATCGATTTACGTGAGACTACTTAGACTAAGTTTACAAAAAATTTATTGCATCGAATTAGATCAAATTTTTACAGTTGCTAGCTATGATATTAACGTGCATTGTTGCCAAGTTTCATTAAAATTTAATAATTGATATAGAATTTATTGCTGGTATAATAACTTTATTGCTTCTTGATCGATTTACGTGAGACTACTTAGACCAAGTTTACAAATAATTTATTGTATCGAGTTAGATCAAATTTTTACAGTTGCTAGCTATGATATTAACGTGCATTGTTGCCAAGTTTCATTAAATTTTAATATCTGATTTAGAAATTATTGCTGGTATAATAACCTCATTGCTTCTTGATCGATTTACGTGAAACTACTTAGACCAAGTTTACAAATAATTGATTGTATCGAATTAGATCAAATTTTCACAGTTGCTAGCTATGATATTAACGTGCATTGTTGCCAAGTTTCATTAAAATTGAATATTAAATTTAGAAATTATTGCTGGTATAATAACCTCATAGCTTCTTGATCGTTTTACGTGAGACTACTTAGACCAAGTTTACAAAAAAATTGATCGTATCGAATTAGATCAAATTTGTATAGTTATTAGTTATTATATTAAAGTACATTGTAGCCAAATTTCATTAAAATCTAATGTATGGTTTAGAAATTATTGCTGGTATAATAACCTCATAACTTTTTAATCAATTTACATGAGGCTACTTAGATTAAGTTTACAAAAAATTGATTGTATTGAATTAGATCAATTTTTTACAGTTGCTAGTTATAATTTCAAAGTGCATTGTTGCTAAATTTCATTAAAAACCAATGAATGGTTTAGAAATTATTGCTGGTATAATAACCTCATTGCTTCTTTATCGATTTACGTGAGACTACTTAGACCAAGTTTACAAAAAATTGATCGTATCGAATTAAATCAAATTTTTACAATTGCTAGTTATGATATTAACGTGCATTGTTGCCAAGTTTCATTAAAATTTAATAATTGATATAGAATTTATTGCTGGTATAATAACTTTATTGCTTCTTGATCGATTTACGTGAGACTACTTAGACCAAGTTTACAAAAAATTGATTGTATTGAATTAGATCAAATTTTTACAGTTGCTAGCTATGATATTAACGTGCATTGTTGCCAAGTTTCATTAAAATTCAATATCTGATTTAGAAATTATTGCTGGTAGAATAACCTTATTGCTTTTTAATCGATTTACGTGAGACTACTTAGACTAAGTTTACAAAAAATTGATTGCATCGAATTAGATCAAATTTGTACAGTTGCTAGCTATGATATTAACGTGCATTGTTGCTAAGTTTTATTGAAATTTAATATGTAATTTAGAAATTATTGCTGGTATAATAACCTCATAACTTTTTGATCGATTTACATGAGACTACTTAGACTAAGTTTACTAAAAATTGATTGCATCGAATTAGATCAAATTTGTACAGTTGCTAGCTATGATTTTAAAGTGCATTGTTGCTAAATTTCATTAAAATCCAATGAATGGTTTAGAAATTATTGTTGGTATAATAACCTCATTGCTTCTTGATCGATTTACGTGAGACTACTTAGACCAAGTTTACAAAAAATTGATTGTATCGAATTAGATCTAATTTTTACAGTTGTTAGTTATGATTTCAAAGACCATTGTTTTCAAATTTTATAAAACTCAAATGTGTGGTTTACAAATTATGGCTTTGTATAATAAACCTTATTGATTTCAGCTCGATTTACGTGAAACTAGAAAGATCAAATTTAATCAAAATTGATCGTATTGAGTTAGATCAACACAGATTATAAGTATTGGGTCGGTGGTTTGATACAGTGTTTCCGCCCACCCGCCCAAGTGTTTGTTATCAAGAAATTTGCTTATTCTCACACTTGTTGCGTTTCTGCTGTTTTTAGTATGACAGATTGAATGACAGTTGTCATTAATACGTGAAAGGTGGGTACGATAAAAAAAAATGATAACTAACATTTGGGCGGGTGGACGGGAACACAGTTTATAAATATTGGGTTGGTGGTTTGATACAGTGTTTCCACCTACCCGCCCAAGTGTTTGTTGTCAAGAAATTTGCTTATTCTCACACTTGTTGCGTTTCTGTTGTTTTTAATGTGACAGATTGAATGACAGTTGTCTCTAATACGTCAAAGGTAGACACGATAACAAATTTTTTGATAACTAACACTTGGGTGGGTGGGCGGGAACACAGTTTATAAGTATTGGGCCAGTGGTTTGATACAGTTTTTTTGCTAACCCGCCCAAGTATTTCTTATGAAGTAATTTGCTTATTCTCATATTTGTTGCGTTTCTGTTGTTTTTGGTATGACAGATTGATTGACAGTTGTCATTAATACGTCAAAGGTGAGTACAATAACAATTTTTTTGATAACTAACATTTGGGTGGGTGGACGGGAACACAGTTTATAAATATTGGGTCTGTGGTTTGATACAGTGTTTCCGCCCACCCGCCCAAGTGTTTGTTATCAAGAAATTTGCCTATTCTCACACTTGTTGCGTTTCTGCTGTTTTTAGTATGACATATTGAATGACAGTTGTCATTAATACGTCAAAGGTGGGCACAATAACATTTTTTTTTTTATAAGTAACATATGGGTGGGTGGGCGGGAACACAGTTTATAAATATTAAACCGGTGTTATGGTATAGTGTTCCCGCTCACCCGCCCAAGTGTTTGTTGTCAAGAAATTTGCTTATTCTCACACTTGTTGCGTTTCTGCTGTTTTTAGTATGACATATTGAATGACAGTTGTTATTAATACGTCAAAGGTGGGCACAATAACAATTTTTTTGATAACTAACACTTGGGTGGGTAGGCGGGAATACAGTTTATAAATATTGGGCCGGTGGTATGGTACAGTGTTACCGCCTACCTACCCAAGTGTTTGTTATTAAGTCATTTGCTTATTCTCACACTTGTTGCGTTTCTGTTGTTTTTAATGTGACAGATTGAATGACAGTTGTCTCTAATACGTCAAGTTTTTTCTGTTTTTTTTTAATATGACATATTGATTGACAGTTGTTACTAATACGTCAGAGGTGGACACAATAACAGTTTTTTGGTAACTTACACTTGGTTGGTTCGGCGGGAACACAGTTTATAAATATTGGGCCGGTGGTATGGTACAGTGTTCCCGCCTATCCGCCCAACTGTTTGTTGTCAAGAAATTTGCTTATTCTCACACATGTTGCGTTTCTGCTGTTTTTAGTATGACATATTGAATGACAGTTGTTACTATTACGTCAAAGGTGGGCACGATAATAAAATTTTTGATGCCAGTTTGGTTTACGTGAAACTAGTCAGAGCAAGTTTACTCAAAATTGATGGTATCGAATTAGATAACATTTGTACAGTTGGTAGCCATGATATTAAAGTGCATTGTTGCCAAATTTTATTAAAATTTAATGTATGGTTTAAAAGTTATTGTATAGTATAATAGCTTCTTTACTTCTTAACAGTTGGCGGACAGATTTGCTACATGGCGCTTTAATGTTATTATTATTTGTTTTAGGTCAATAAGTTGCTTTAGGATTATTAATTGACGGATATATGCGTTTTTTTAACTTTCTAACTATTATTTGCGTCAGTTTAAAACCAAGATGCCACTTTGAGGTTGACTGTTGGTGGACAGATTTGTTTTATTGCACTTTGAATTGTTATTGTTCTCTATTTTAGGGTCAATATGTTGCTTAGTAATTAACAGTTACGGATATATACGACTTATAACGTCTGTATCCGTCAGTTTAAAGTCGTTATAACGTTTAGAGATTGACAGTTAGCGGGCGTAATTGCGAAGCGATGCCGTACATAAGAAAAAGGATTTAAGTCTTATAATTATTATCGCAAAGCGACACCGTGCATTAGAAAAACATTTTAAGTCTTGTAACTATAAATCGTAACGCGACAAATCTGTATATTTACTAATCTGTCATTAGATTTTATTTATATTATTCCCAGAACTCTGGGGTGAATATTTTTTCTGGTTTAGGCATAGTAATCTACGTGCTTTTGAATGCATTTCATATGTTCAAAGTAGTGCATGTACTATATGTACCAAAGTACATTCGATTGAAAATCTAATTTAATCCGCCACTTTGGGTTTCTGATCAGGTATGGATGTATTTTCTGATATAATAATTTGGTATTTATGTAGCTTAGCGTAGTAAAAATCATAAATTTTTGTACTATGTACTATAGATTTAATTATTTTAGATGAAAATTTTGCACATTTTTTCTTTGTCAATTAATTTGAATTGATAATCAAGGACCAATTCTACTGGAAGAAGTGATTTAAGATAATAATAATTGTTACGCCACTGGATGAATCTTTGCAATGCAGTTTCGATCAAAGAATAAATTAAAGCGTAACAACTGAAACAATTTACATAAAATAATATGAAATTAATATTTATATTCAGTATACAATTTTATTTGATAGTAGACGATGATATTGATCTATAAATTATAATAATATTTACATTAATGCAATAAATTTGAAATGTAATTAGTTCACTAATAAGCAGTTACAACATCTGGCACCAAATCCCACCGTGATTGAGATAAGGATTTTTAAGATTAATTATTTATTTTCAGACTAGACTTTCAAGGGGGGTTTAAAACGAATTTCAATAAAACTGATTGTGACAAAATGCACTTAAATTGGTTATTGTTGTCCCGCGATAAAAAGTTAGCACGAGTAAACTGATTAATATTTAAATTTATTAACAAAGGGGGATTAATTAGTTTAAAATGAGACGAATTAAGTAGGGTTAGTAGTTTTTGTTTTAATATTTTAGAATGTAAATGAGTAATGTTAGTTAATTAGGATTAGTTTTTAAGATAATGATTGTTTCATCAAGTAGACGATTAATTAAATCTTTATCCAGATAGTTGTATGATTTTTTTGTTGAAGCAGATACATGCAGTTGTTATCAGTTGGAGAGGATGTTGTGGTTTGACTTATCTAATTTGTTCATGAAATAAGAGGAGCTGAAGGGTTTTTAATTCAATGCTGAATATAACGTACTACAAAGTGCATCTACTTTATCTTGGCCTATGATATTGAAGACGAATATTTGTTAATCTATCGCTAAAATATACATTCTACTGCTCATTAGTGAGTTACAATTTAACAATTATTTTAATAGTTTTCTATATTCAAACAAGAGCATTTTATTAAACGTTTTGGCAATGTTTATTTTCTTGAGTAATGTACAATTCTCTTATCATAAACTTAATCTTTAAAATTGAGTGTTTACATTACAAACTGGATATCTACTTCAATTTCAAGTGTTGTTTGTACAGCTATCTTGCACTATTGTCTTCTTTGTGGACATCATTATCAAATAAAAGTTATTGTTTTAAAAAATTAGAAAACCAACCAAGAACCGAAATAATGCTATACCGACTGCGCCAAATTATTTACACTTTAAATATGAAGAGGTTGAAAAAAAAAACTAATTTTTTATCAGTTTTCTAAACATTTATTCTACAAGTAATGGACATTGTTATTACAATTTTGCTAAAATAATACCGACTGCGCCAAATTAATTTTATTCTTGAATAAAAAAAGTATTACAGTTATATTTTTTTAACCAAACATTGGATACTGTTGAATTTTTGCTTAATATTGACCCAATATAGGTACAATTTAACCTAAAAATTTTAATCATTTTGGTACGATGAATTTTGGCCCAGGTTATGTCTAATGTTGGATAAATTATAAGAAATTATTATTCATTCTTAATGTATACAATAATATTTCTCAAACCAAAAATAGGTACAATTTAAACTAAATTTTTTAAGCATTTTGATTATGACAATTTAAGCAGCTTAAGGGCGCGGTTTAGGGAGTAAAATTACGAGCAGAACTCAATTTAAGTGTTTTTTAAAATCGTTTTTTTGCATTGTGTGGAGAATGAAATTTTCAGTCTAATGAAATATATGAAAATTCAAAACCTTCAATTCAAATTTTGAAATTAAATTGTAATTTTTTTGTCGAAATATTTGTTTAAACTTTAAGAGTCATACTTCATTGAACATTAAATTTACTAGACTTTTAAAAGTTATTTTTCTAAAATTCTAATTTTTAAAAGGAGTTAAATTGCATTAGTTCTGCTTGTAGTTTTATGACCATAAACCGCGCCCTTAACATCACAATGATGGAAATTTTATTATCTTGACAAATTTCAACATTTCTAAACATTTTCAACTATTTTAATGTAATTTTTTAATATACATTGACAGTTTTGCATAAAATAAAAATATAAAATCAAATAAATCGATTATCAAAATTATTTTAATTAAACGACGTAGATTATACGATGGCTTAAAAACTTAATCCAGCGAATAATGAAATTTTCACATTTGTTAGCCTTGGCCATCGTTCTCACATGCATAGCTGATAACCAATTTTCAATTAATTATTAATTACTCTCGTTTCTAATACTAGCACAACAAAACATAAACTAATCGACGCAGGATGTAAAATTAGATTTGCATTATTGTTGATAATAGAATTGCACGCTGACAACAAATAACTATAAGTGTTTGGAAAGCTTTATTGTTTGCTTTCAAGGGCAGACTAAACTAATTTAAATTGATTTAGACGGAGAGTGTAAGGACCTCTTACACTTTGTAAACATTAATTGATTTACTTAAGTTAAATTTGAATTAAAAAGTAAAGATTGCATTTAAACAAAAATAGATTTTTTAATCTTTTATCATTGATTTAAAGCTGCACTTATATTAATTCCATGGTTTAAGATGAAATGTGGAAATTTAAATATTTTATATGATAAGACAATTGTCAAGTGCGTCGGTAATGATATTAAAAATAATGGGTAATCAAATATTTATAAGGAAATGATAGTAAATAGTAGATATAATAAAAATATGTTAATATAACATGCGGAAAGGTATAAATAATTCAATTAAATCGGAGATAAAATTGTTGAATCTTTATAGTTTTAATAAAAATAATTTTCAGTCAGTCGCCCGCAATATTATTTATATAGATTTAGTGCATTAATATTTGAAAATTTAATAGTTCTAGCACGCAATAATGTCATTCGTTATGGCTATGTTATCCAGATATAATAGAATATTGGTAAATATAATAAATTGAAGTGCCCCTTCCACAAACCCAAGTGTTGGTGATCTAAAAATTAGATATTTCTTTTTCATGTGAATGTAATTTGTTATTAAACTATTATCTAATTTCTTAATAACAAACAGTTGGGTGGGTGGGCGGGACACTAAATTTATTAGTTGTGGGCGAGTAGTTTTAGTTGGAGTGTCCCACCCACCCAAGTGTTGGTGATCTAATAATTGAATATTACTCTTCTCTGTGAATGTAATTTGTCATTAGTTTAGGGGGAGAGGTTGAGAAATTTAACTTTTTGCTAACATACAATTGGGTGGGTGGTTGGGGTACTAAATTCAATGATTGTGGGCCAGTAGTTTTGATTGGAGTGCCCCGCTCACCCACTGTGATCATTGTGATCTAAGAATTGGATTTTTTTTCTCTATTAATGTAATTTGTCGTTAAATTGAGGGAGGTGGTTGATAAAATTAACTTCTTGATAACAAACAGTTGGGTGGGTGGGCGGGGTACTGAATTTATTGATTGTGGGCTAGTAGTTTTAATTGGAGTGTCTCGCTCACCCACCCAAGTGTTGGTGATTTAAATATTGGATATCTTTCTTCTCTGCGAATGTAATTTGTCATTAATTTGGGGGAAGGGGTTGAGAAATCTATCTTTTTGATAACAAACAGTTGGGTGGGTGGGCGGGGAACTCAATTCATTGGTTGTGGACCAGTAGTTTGAATTGGAGTGCCCCGCTCACCCACCCAAGTGTTAGTGATACAGAAATTGGATATTTTTTTGCTTTAGGAATGTAATTTGTTATTAAGTTGGGGGAGGAGGTTGATAAAGTCAACTTCTTGATAACAAACAGTTGGGTGGGAGGGCGGGGTACTCAATTTATTGATTGTGGGCTAGTAGTTTTTATTGGAGTGCTTCACCCACCCACCTAAATGCTGGTGATTTAGAGATTGGATAAGTCTCTTCTTTGAGAATGTAATTTGTTATTAAATTAGGAGAAGAGGTTAAGAAATTTAACTTTTAGATAATGGGCGGGCGGGGCACTCAGTTTATTGATGCAAAATAATATTTGCGAACGTTTTGTTACATTGTATGAGATTTTGGAACATTTTGAAGTACTTTAAGACATTTTGGAAAAAAATTGTGATACTTATTAATATTATATAATACATTTTGAAGCATTTGGAAAATTTTGATAAATTTTGGAAACATTTTGTACAAATTAAAAACGTTTTTTGACTTTTTGATTTTTTTTTTTACTTTTTGTGAACATTTTGTAGCTTTTCAAAACATTACATGTCACATGGAAACGTTATTTAACTTTTTGAGACTTTTTTGACATTTGTGAACATTTTGTAACATTTCAGAACTTTGCATGACACATGGAAACGTTGTTTGACGTTTATGAACATTTTGGAAACATTTTGTAACACTTTAGAACATTGCATGACACGTGGGAACATTGTTTGACTTTTTGAAACATTTTGTAACACTTTAGAACATTTTATGAGACATGGGAACATTATTTGACATTTTGAAACATTCTTTGACTTTTGTGAACATATTTGAAACATTTTGTAACACTTCAGAACATTGCAAGAGATATGAGAACGTTGTTTGACATTTTGAAACATTTTTTGACTTTTGGGAACATTTTAGAAATATTTTGTAACAGTTCAGAACATTGGATGTGACATGGGAATGTTATTTGACATTTTGAAACTTTATTTTACATTTGTGAACATTTTGGAAACATTTTGTAACACTTCAATAATAATAATAATAATAATAGACTTTATTTCCAACAGGACTATGCCTTATACAGGAAAAATCATACAATTTTAAATACAAATGGTAAAAATTACAGCGTGGTTAATAAATAAATAAAAATAAAAAATAAAAATAAAAATAAAAATAAACATAAAAATAAAAATAAAAATCAGAACATTACATGACACATGGGAACATTGTTGACATTTTGAAACACTTTAGAACATTGCACGATACATGGAAACATTGTTTGACATTTTGAAACATTTTTTGCTATTTTTGAACATTTTGTAACACTTTAGAACATTACATGACACAGCATAACATTACTTGACATTTTGAAACATTTTTTGACGTTTTTGAACATTTTGTAACATTTTATAACATTACATGACACATAGAAACATTGTTTGACATTTTTTGACATTTGTGAATATTTTGGAAACATTTTGCAACACTTTGGAACATTACATAAGACATGGGAACTTTGTTTGACATTTTGAAACATTTGTGAACATTTTGGGAATCTTTTGTAACACTTTAGAACTTTGCATGACACATGGAAACGTTGTTTGACATTTATTAACATTTTGGAAACATTTTGGAAACATTTTGTAACTCATCAGAACATTGCATGACACAAGGGACCATTGTTTGATATTTTGAAACATTTTTTGACTTTTGTGAACATTTTAGAAACATTTTGTATTAGTTCAGAACATTTTATGAGACATGAGAACGTTATTTGACATTTTGTAACACTTTAGAACATTACATGACACATGGGAACATTGTTTGACATTTTGAAACTTTATTTGACATTTGTGAACATTTTGTAACACTTCAATCTATTGCATGAGTTATGAAAACGTTGTTTGACATTTTGAAACATTTTTTCATTTTTGTGAACATTTTAGAAACATTTTGTAACAGTTCAGAACATTTCCTGAGACATGGGAACATTGTTTGACATTTTGAAATATTTTGGAAACATTTTGTAACACTTTAGAACATTTCATTAGACATGGAAACGTTATTTGACATTTTGAAACATTTTTTGACATTTGTGAACATTTTTTAACACTTTGTAACACTTCAGAACATTGCTTGAGACATGGGAACGTTATTTGACATTTTGAAACATTTGTGAACATTTTTGGAATCTTTTGTAACACTTCAGAACTTTACATGAGACATGGAAACGTTGTTTGACATTTATGAACATATTGGAATCTTTTTGGAAACATTTTGTAACACTTCAGAACATTATATGACACATTGTTTGACATTTTGAAACATTTTGATAACATTTTGTAACACTTTAGAGCATTGCATAACACATGAAAACGTTGTTTGACATTTTGAAAGATTTGTTGACATTTGTGAACATTTTGGAAACATTTTGTAGCACTTTAGAACATTTTATGACACATGAGAACATTGTTTGACATTTTGAAACATTTTTTGAAATTTGTGAACATTTTGGAAACATTTTATAACACTTCAGAACATTACATGACACATGGGAACATTGTTTGACATTTTGAAATATTTTATTGCTATTTTTGAACATTTTGGAAACATTTTGTAACGCTTCAGAACATGCATGAAACATGGGACCATTGTTTGACGTTTTGTAGCTTTTTTGACATTTGTGAAAATTTTGGAAATATTTTGTAACACTTCAGAACATTGCATGAGACATGGGAACATTATTTGACATTTTGAAACATTTTTTGTCATTTGTTAACATTTTGGAAACATTTTGTAACACTTTAGAACATTACATGAGATATGAGAACGTTATTTGACATTTTGAAACATTCTTTGACATTTGTGAACATTTTGGAAACATTTTGTAACACTTCAGAACATTGCATGAGATATGAGAACGTTGTTTAACATTTTGAAACATTTTTTGACTTTTGTGAACATATTTGAAACATTTTGTAACACTTCAGAACATTGAATGATTCATTGCAACCTTGTTTGCCATTTTGATATTTTTTTTACATTTGTGAAATTTTGGAAACATTTTGTAACATTTTAGAACATTACATCACACATGGGAACATTGTTTGACATTTTGAAACATTTTTTAAAGTTGTGAACATTTTGGAAACATTTTATAACAATTCAGAACATTGTATGACACATTGGAACGTTATTTGACATTTTGAAACATTTTTTGTTATTTCGGATTTTTTTTTTATTTTTTTTTTATTTTGGAAACATTTTGTAACACTTCAGAACATTACATGACACATGGGAACATTGTTTGACATTTTGAAACACTTTAGAACGTTGCACGATACATGGGAACATTGTTTGACATTTTGAATAATTTTTTGACATTTGTGAATATTTTGGAAACATTTTGCAACACTTTGGAACATTACATAAGACATGGGAACTTTGTTTGACATTTTAAGAATCTTTTGTAACATTTTAGAACTTTGCATGACACATGGAAACGTTGTTTGACATTTATTAACATTTTGGAAACATTTTGTAACTCTTCAGAACATTGCATGACACACGGGACCATTGTTTTATATTTTGAAACATTTTTTGACTTTTGTGAACATTTTAGAAACATTTTGTATTAGTTAAGAACATTTCATGAGACATGAGAACGTTATTTGACATTTTGTAACACTTTAGAACATTTCATGAGACATGGGTACGTTATTTGACATTTTGAAACATTATTTTACATTTTGAGACATTATTTGACATTTGTGAACATTTTGTAACACTTCAATCCATTGCATGAGTTATGAAAACGTTGTTTGACATTTGGAAACATTTTTTCATTTTTGTGAACATTTTAGAAACATTTTGTAACAGTTCAGAACATTTCCTGAGACATGGGAACATTGTTTGACATTTTGAAATATTTTGGAAACATTTTGTAACACTTTAGAACATTTCATTAGACATGGAAACGTTATTTGACATTTTGAAACATTCTTTGACATTTGTGAACATTTTTTAGTATTTTGTAACACTTCAGAACATTGCTTGAGACATGGGAACGTTATTTGACATTTTGTTACATTTGTGAACATTTTTGGAATCTTTTGTAACACTTCAGAACTTTACATGAGACATGGAAACGTTGTTTGACATTTATGAACATATTGGAATCTTTTTTGATACATTTTGTAATACTTCAGAACATTACATGACACATTGTTTGACATTTTGAAACATTTTGAAAACATTTTGTTACACTTTAGAGCATTGCATAACACATGAAAACGTTGTTTGACATTTTGAAACATTTTTTGACATTTGTGAATTTTGGAAACATTTTGTATTAGTTCAGAACATTTCATGAGACATGGGAACATTATTTGACATTTTGAAACGTTTTTTTGAAATTTGTTAACATTTTGGAAATATTTTGTAACACTTTAGAACATTACGTAACACATGGGAACATTGTTTGACATTTTGAAACATTTTATAACACTTCAGAACATTGCATGACACATGGAAACGTTGTTTGACATTTTGAAACATTTTATAACACTTCAGAACATTGCATGACACAAGGAAACGTTGTTTGACATTTTGAAACATTTTTTGACATTTGTGAACGTTTTGATAATCTTTTGTAACACTTCAGAACTTTAGAACATTGCTTGACACATGGGAACATTGTTTGACATTTGAAACATTTTAGAACATTTTATGACACATTGGAACATTTTTTTTACATTTTCAAATATATTTTGCTGTTTGTGAACATTTTGGAAACATTTTGTAACACTTTAGAACATTGTATGACATATGAGAACGTTGTTTGACATTTTGAATCATTTGTTGACATTTGTAAACATTTTGGAGACATTTTATAAAACTTCAAAACATTACATGACACATGGGAATATTGTTTGACATTTTTAAACAATTTTTTGCTATTTTTGAACATTTTAGAAACATTTTGTAACGCTTTAGAACATTACATGACAGATGGGATTATTGTTTGACATTTGTGAATATTTTGGAAACATTTTGTTGAACTTTAGAACATTGCATGACACATGGGAACATTGTTTGACATTTTAAACATTTTTTGAAATTTGTGAACATTTTGGAAACATTTTGTTTTTGTAACACTTCAGAACATTGCATGATACATTAGAACGTTGTTAGACATTTTGAAGCATTTTTTTAAATTTGTGAACTTTTTGGAAACATTTCGTAACACTTTAGAACATTGCATGATACATTGGAACGTTCTTTGACATTTTGAATTTTTTTTTGATATTTGTGAAAGTTTTGGAAACATTTTGTAACACTTTAGAACATTACATGACACATGGGAACATTGTTTGACATTTTGAAACATTTTTTGAAATTTGTGAACATTTTGGAAACCTTTTGTAACACTTTTGAACATTGTATGACACATGGGAACATTGTTTAATATTTTGAAATATTTTTTGACACTTGTCAACATTTTGGAAACATTTTGTAACACTTTTGAGCATTGTATGACACATGGGAACATTGTTTGACATTTTGAATTATTTTTTGACATTTGTGAACATTTTTGAAACATTTTATAACACTTCAGAACATTGCATGAGACATGGGAACATTGTTTGGCGTTTTGAAACATTTGTGAACATTTTGGAAACATTGCTTGACACGTGGGAACTTTTTTGACATTATGAAATATTTTTTGACATTTGTGAAGCGATCTAGTATTACAAAACAGTCAAGAAATTGATTTATTGTAAATTGCAAAGTCAAATTGTCAAAAAATTACGACACATCAATCGCGAAGCGACATATTATCTACAAATTACAAAATTTATATTTACTGTCAATCGCGAAGCGACATAGTATCACAAAAAAGTCAAGAAGTGAATTTATTGTCGATTGCAAAGTCAAATTGTCGAACAATTATGACACATGTCAATTGCGAAGCGACATATTATCTACAAATTATAACATTTATATTTAAAGTCAATCGCGAAGCGACCTAGTATCACAAACAATTCGAGAATTGAATTTATTGTCAATTGCAAAGTCAAATTGTCAAAAAATTCTGACACATGTCAATCGCGAAGCGACGTAGTATCACAAAAAAAAACTAAAAGTGGATTTCTTGACAATTGCAAATTTAAATTATCAAAATAATACGACAAATACATTTAATGTCAATCGCCAACTGACATATTATCTAGAAATTACAACATTTTTATTTACTGACAATCACAAAGTCAAGAAGCGAATTTATTGTCAATTTCAAAGTCAAATTGTATAAAAATTGCGACAGATACATTTACTGTCATAGACATATTATCTAAAAACTACAACATTTATATTTACTGTCAATCATTTGTAAATTGCGCAATGATTAAATCTTAGATTAATTATTTAGTAAATTGCAACATTGCATTTTTTAAAAATAACTTTTAGAGCGATTAGTTAACATAATATTATTGTAATTAATTTTTGAACAAGTTGATAATTGTGGGATTACATTCAAGGTTGTTTGCATTGCAAATATCAATAAGTCTAATTTCTAAGAACATCGCAATTTTATACTAATTTTATTTATGCAATAGTTATTAAAAACGTGTGACTAATAGTGTTATCTTTGGTTCCAAAGACCAACGTGTTGTTCAAACTGAGTTTTAATAATAAATGCAAATGAGTAATCTAATATGATAGCTTCTACACAACGGTTTTTATAAAAAAAGTTTCAATGTCAGTTCAATTATTAGTGTGTAATTGTTCGAACCGTGGTGGCGATCGTTACTAACAGTTCAGCAATAAGTTAGTGCGCGGTAAGTGGAATAACAATAATATTGAGAAGAAAGGAATTAAATATGTATTGATCAGTTTTGTTATAATTGAATTTAAATATTTTTAGGGAAATAATTTGTGTTAAATGATTTTTTAAATTTAATAAATGAGGTACTGGTGTTTCAGGGTATGCACCTTTCATCAGTGTGCCTAGCATCACTATTATAAAAAATTATGTAATAATAACTGCTCTCAAAACGATTAAATTAAAAGTTTATTTTTATAAATTAACACTTTAATCATGGAAATTTGGCAACATAAATAAAATTCTCACCTCTCACTTATATTAAAAAAATGTTCAAAAATGAATTGTCGATTACCATGTCTAATCAATTTAATAATAAATGAATTTAAATTATTTAAAAGTGCGCAACCACAATAAAAACAAATTATAATCATTATTGTGACATGCTTTGTAGAAATCAATTTTGAATTTCTATATATTTCTATAAAATTGCTTCAATAATTGTATAGACACAAAACAACAAGCAGGGTCATTACCAGTCGTCACGAACATATTACTAACAATATTACTGCTTGTGTACAGTAGGTACAATATTTTTATCTACTATTTTATCGCGGAATATTAATTATTAATGTATATGTATATATATATATATATATAATGTAAGGGTATCATGTCTATTTTGTGTATTTTATGATGCGATGCTTACGAGTTTGCTTTCGTTTACAGAGAATAATGCGGTGCTGCAGCGCAAGATGTAAAAAAGGCATCGCCTTTAGTGTCGGCGGAGTCTTCTTATTACTTGGATTGCTTGCTGTATTTCTATGGATGGATCTGTATCAATATATTTTATCCAATGTAAGTATTAAATTAATTTGTTATATTATTTGTCAATAATGAAGGGGCATTATAATTAATAATGCTTTTGTTGCATATATTTATATAAATGTCAATGTTGTTTATGAGAAGCGTGGCATAGTAGTCTAGGCATCCTACTAATGCACCGAAGATCATATGTTTGAACCTCACAAATGAAATCATTTTAATACGCTATCCCACTCCCCAACCCGCCTGTTATTAGTGTAAGCTTTTATGACTAAGATCTTTTTCTGGTAGATTAATCGAATAATCGGAATCCACTCAAGATTATAGGTTCACCCGTAATGTAAGTTGCCTGCTTTACGGGCATAGAAGAGGCTAATGCGCTAGCAGTGGCGTTTATACGGTTATTTATAATTGATATAACTAAGTAAAGTTTTTGAAAAAATGCAAAAAAATGCCAATACAAAACAGTTTGGCGAAGCTAGGGTTTTTGGACCCTACCACAAAATATTTAGAATAGATAGCTCCGCCACTGGTACGGCCTAAAAATATGTTTTTGATTTTTCTACGGCACTCTATCGTATTCATATTTTGATTGAATTCGATTCTTGTTTTGCAAATTTTACTTTTAGAAAAGCTTAGACCAAAATGGCTTTTGCGCGAAATCACTTTTTTATACGTCATCTACACACAGTTTGCGTTTGAAGCCTAGTTCTAGCCATGTCTCCTGAAGCCATCGGTTTTCTTTGGAGAAGTTCAGATCCTTCAGATATTACGGGTCAGCAGTTTGAAATGGAGTGCCCGCCCACCCACTTAAGTGTTAGTGATCCATAAATTGCACTTTCTTTGGAGTGGCAGATCTAACCTTTCTTCTCTCTTAATGTATTTTGTATTGGGGTGGTGGGGGGATAGCGAAGATTGTATAGTCTATCCTTACCAAATCAAGTTTTGAATCTTAAACCAATTCTTATTTTCTCTGTTCATTAGGAACTGACAATAAAGGACAATTCCGTAGCATACAAAATGTGGAAAGACACTCCAATACCAATATACTTATCAATTTACTTATATAATTGGACAAATTCGGAAGCCGTCCTTAAGGATTGGAGTCTAAAACCTGATATTCAGGAATTGGGTCCATATGTATTTTTAGAAAAACACGAACGTGTTGATATAAAATGGAACAAGAACGGAACAATGGTGAAATATAATCAAATTAGGAGATGGAATTTTGAACCGGATAGATCCAATGGAAGTTTAGAAGATGAAGTTACAAGCTTAAATGTCATAGCTGCGGTTAGTATTAAGACTTAATTTGAAAGCAAAATTATGATTTATTATTTTAGGCTGTAGCCTATATGGTAAGAGATAGGAATTATTTTATAAAGAAAGCAGTTGATCTGTTTCTCAACGAAAAGGAAAAAACGCTTACGTTAACGAGAACGTCGGGTGAATGGATTTTCGACGGGTTCAAAGACGAGCTGCTTGAATTGGCTCAGAAATTAAATATGTCTTTAGGTGGAATGGATAAATTTGGATGGTTTTACAATGTAAGTAATTGTATATATTGGTAGAAATTATGCTGATTGATGTTTGCGTGTTTTAGAGAAACAATTCTAAAACTTATGATGGAAGTTATACTATGTATACAGGCACTGATGACATAGAAATGTTGGGCATGTTAGAACTTTGGAATGATAAACCAAGATCACCTTATTATTCATCGTATTGTGGTTATGTTAATGGTACTTCTGGTGAATTATGGCCTCCTATGACTAAATTTGATAAAGCTCAGGTTTTCAGTTCGGATATTTGTAGGTAAGTGATTGTTTTAATTTAATTAAATTGATCGAGTAACAATCACAATTATTCTTTAGTACTGCTACGATATTCCACGTCAATAAAACCCCAACATTAGAAGGTATCGTCGGTAAAGAATACGAAGGGACAGATTTTCTTTTTGATAATGGAACTAAATATCCGGAACAAGCATGCTTCAATGGAGATGAAGTGTTTCCCAGTGGGGTTCGAGATGTTTCCAAGTGCAAGTAATTTAAACATTCTAACAACATTTTAATTGTAGGACTAACCAATTTTTTTAATAGATTCAATGCCCCTGCATATGTCTCCTACCCTCACTTTTACTTAGCTGATCCCATTTATCGGGAAAAGATTACCGGAATGAATCCGGATCCAAAGAAACATCAATTCAAGATGGCGCTTCAAGCAGATACTGGGTTGCCTTTATATGTTGATGCGCGATTGCAGATTAATTTGCGGTTAACACCAATCGAGCATATTAAGTAAGTAATATTTTATAATAAAAATGTAACAACTTTGAGGTAAGTGCTTTATAACAAAGTTTAAATGCAACCAAATATACATTGAAATACAAATCTAAAATTTTAATCTATTGGCACAAACTGATCATTCACACATTGTTTGCTTTATTCTGTCTCTATGTCTATCATTATGTCTTTGCATGCAATTTTTCAGGATGTTTGAAAACGTGAAGGAGATAATGATGCCCATGTTTTGGTTCAGACAATTTGCTGAACTGGATGCGCCTCTAATTCGTCAATTAAAATTATTAACAAACTTCCCGACCATTTCACAAGTTCTGGGTTATGGTTTCATGTGTATTGGTCTTATTATATGTTTAGTGGCTGCCTATTGTACATACAAAATTGAGAAAATTGATGATGGCATGGACCAGGTTTTGATTTTCAAAAAAGATATCAATAAAAAGATTTAATTTATACCTCATCCAATCCATCCAAAATGTTTTTGTTAAGTATTGTTATTAAATTAATTTTGTTAATTTGTGTTTGTTCTATCTTAATTTACCTTTGTTTTCCTGTATATTTGGTTGCATTTGTTAAATATAAAATATAGAATTGAAAAAGTCAGGGTCGTATCTAGAAAAAAAATTGTATGTGGAAGGGGGGGGGGGAGGATACGGTTTATGTTTTGCATTTTAGGGAATTAGGTGCAGGGGTAAAATCGAAAACTGAGAAAAAAATTGCTGTAGTTTTGATGTTTGGGGGGGGGGGGGGGGGCAGAATTCAAAAAATATTTTTTTCTCAGATGCCGACTGGGCTGGGAGTTGTTGGAAAGCTTTAAGCATTGGGTACTCGTTACGGTTGGAGTGAAAAAGTCAGTGGCGTAGTTACCTGTACACAAGGGTCTGCATTGTGGAACGGACTCAACAAACACAACCTCTTCCTTTCCCCTCTGACGTTTGTTATTACAAAAGGGCGGGGGGTACAATTTTGGAGGTGTTAAGGCAAGCTATGAAACTCGGTGCAGATTTAGTTTGTCGAACAATGCGCTGAGGCCGACTATAGTAGTCTTCAAGTTGAAGTTTAACGATTGACTGGATTTGGATCGCTCTTGGCTTTATCTTCTTAACTTACCAGTTGTTTGCACTTCAGGTCCGGTTTAATTAGTTTTATTTCACAGAACGGTAGTAGTCCAATATTAACAAAAGTGTTCAGTCATTGAAATGGTGACGCAATGTTGAACTGTCTCTGCGCACTTGCAGGCTTATTGGAAAGCATTTAAATTTGTGGTTTTGGAGGCGTATTTTCTGGTTTCTAGTAATGGGCTACACGCGATAACGGGTGACTACATACTGCTTTGCTTGTAGTGCGAAGTAATTGGTGCATCAACTCTGATCAATACATCCTCACTGGAATGTGCATGGACTTTTTGGATATTTTGTGTGGTGGGATCCCTACCGGTTTAAAGACTACTTTCTGATTTTGATGTGGAGAAGCCCGGGGTTGTCTGTGGCTTCCAATGTCAAAGTGTGCGATGACATCGAGAAGGTCTCAGTGTGATCTATGTTGACTAGTTGGTCTAGTTCTTCTTGTTTCGACTTTAAGGGCGGTTAATGTTATGCCTAAAATGTTACAACTTGGCATATGTTAAAGAGGAGCCTTTTGAGTTCTTGGAGTTGGTCTTGCTCTTTATCTGACTCTTACTTATCTTTTACACTCAATCTAGATGGTCGATATGTTGTTGTAGGGGTAGCCCTGTGCGAATTTTAACAAGGTTAGCTCTATTAAAA
Source organism: Tachinus rufipes (assembly GCA_963932245.1). Classification (NCBI taxonomy): domain Eukaryota; kingdom Metazoa; phylum Arthropoda; class Insecta; order Coleoptera; family Staphylinidae; genus Tachinus; species Tachinus rufipes. Next base: position 112,096,880 of record OZ010745.1, read on the forward strand.
TGACTTCAAGCTACACAAGCCAAAGAATACGCTATTCATACCCACGCTAACTCAAGGCTTAATTCTTATAGGCATAGGTTGCTCGGTGTGGCCGGAGTTGAGGTGAGGCTCTATCTTTCTGTTATAATGTATGATTGTTTGTTGGGCCTCTACTCCGCGCACGTTGAGATGCACTTCTTCCCGGCTGTAAGCTGTAGTATTGGTTTGCGCTGATAACAAAAATTTCAATTTTCTACCATTCGTAGACTTCATCTGTCTCTGAGCTTGGTCTGACTGATTAACCAATTGGAATTACTCTTGTTGGTATCTGTGCTCTACGTTGAGCGCCATTTTTGGATATGTACTTGGTCTAGGCCCAAAGGCTGTTGTAACGTGTTTTGCTTCCAGGGGAATGACGGTAGATGATGGTAGCTTATTGTGTCTGTAGTGTAATAAAACGAGAAACCAGTGCGAATTCTCTGTGATGGCGTTAAGTTTGTTACAAGGGTCATCGTAAAAAGGTCGTTTTGAGAGTTTGATAGGATATACTGAATCGGTTCTTAAAGAATTTGTGTTTTTTGAAGTGCTTTGGCTAGCTTGGGAAATTTTTGGTTTGTAACCGGCTCTTATCCTGCTTAGTGAGAGGAGGAGTTAGTTGTTACGATCTAAGTTTGTTGAAGGCGATTGTTGACGACAATTCATGGGCTAAAGGTATGCCTGATCAATGGGATATTAATGTGCGTGGTTTTGGGATTGCCGCAAGGATTACTGACTGTCTCTCCAGGGAATTGAGTCCTGGAAATGGCAGTGGTTACCTTTAAGGTACTACGACGTTGTTGGAAGGCTCTTTTGATTATGTTTTCAGGACTAAGCAATCACGGCCGCTAGATACATCTCAGTGGTGGATACTGCAAGGTCTTGGGTTGAAGGCACTCTTCAGGAAATTTGCTTTTTGAATTAGGTGACTTGGTTCATTGCGACTAGTAGATTTGTCTGATGTTTAGTGGAAGAAGAGATGTGTGGCTTTGAAGCTGATACGTTTAATTATCAAACTTTTTTCTTCACTGGCAGTCGAATTCAAGAGCTAAAGCTAAAGACCAGGCCACCTTATACTACTAAGTGGACTTATCTCTATCACTCAAGCTATAAATTTCATAACTAACACCAAATCTCTTGCCGTCGGCTAACCGAATTTAGTAACATCCTCTGGTAACTTGGAGGCTGCTGCAACTCTGTGCTTGCAGACTTTGCCAATTACAACAAAGAAATAACCTTGAAGCTCTCTTACGCCGACAACCTTTGGCTCGAGGATCACAAACTATTCTTCAGAGGCTTTTACCGGCTGTGTGTTCTTTCCCTTAATAGTTTGGTGTGTAGCATTGTTTTCCTTTGGGGTAAAGTATTTTGCCTAGCGCCGAATCACCAGAGGTATGCAGCTACAGTAGACGAAGCTATCCGCCCACAATGTAAACTTTGTTCCCGATCACCTACCCAAGCGTTTGTCGTCAAGACAGTTATTGTAAGCTAATCGTATGTGGTATTGTTAACATCTTACACAAACGGTGGGTGTAATACTAAATCTTTTGATAACCAGCACTTGGGTGGGTGGGTGGGCTACAGTAGACAAAGCTATCCGCCTATAATTTAAACTTGTTTCCCCCGCCCACCCACCCAAAATCGTCTGTGGTATTGCTAACAACTTACACAAACGGTGAGTGTAGTAATGAATCTTTTCATTACCAACACTTGGGTGGGTGGGTGGGTGGGCTACAGTAGACGAAGCACATAATTTAAACTTGGTTTTTGCCTACCCGTCTAAGAGGTTTTTGTCAAAAAAGTTATTGTAAGCAAATCGTCTGTAGTATATTTTAATTACCAACACTTGAGTGGGCTACAGTAGACGAATCTATCCGCCCACAATTTAACTTGGTTCCCGCCCACCCACGCAAGTGTTTATTCTCAAGAAACTTGTTGTAAGCTAATTGTCTGTGGTATTGCTAACAACTTAAACGGACGGTGGGTGTAATAATAAATTTTTTGATTACCAACACTTGGGTGGGTGGGTGGGCTACAGTAGACAAAGCTATCTGCCCACAATTTAAACTTGGTTTCCACCCACCCACCCAAGCGATTGTTGTCAAGAAAGATATTGTAAGCTAATCGTCTGTGGTATTGCTAACAACTTAACACAAACGGTGACTGTAGTAATGAATCTTTTCATTACCAACACTTGGGTGGGTGGGTGGGCTACAGTAGACGAAGCTATATGCCCATTATTTAATCTTGGTTCTCGCCTACCAGTCCAAGAGTTTTTTGTCAAAAAAGTTATTGTAAGCAAATCGTCTGTAGTATATTTTGATTACCAACACTTGAGTGGGCTACAGTAGACGAAGCTATCAGCCCACAATTTAAACTTGGTTCCCGCCCACCCACGCAAGTGTTTATCGTCAAGAAAGTTGTTATAAGCTAATTGTCTGTGGTATTGCTAACTACTTAAACGGACGGTGGGTGTAATAATAATTTTTTTGATTACCAACACTTGGATGGGTGGGTGGGCTACAGTAGACGAGGCTATCCGCCTACAATTTAAACTTGGTTTCTGTCCACCCACCCAACTTTAGCTTGGCCTATGGAATGTAAGCGCGCGAAAAGGATGCTAAAATGCGCAAGAGCATGTGTACAACAAGGTGGACAATGTTTTTGTTTATATTAAGTTGCCTATTATGTTGGCCAAGCTAAAGTGGTTCCACAGTATTATGAAAACTCTAATAAATAAGTCTGTTCCAACATACGATTTGGACAGTTTGCAAACCGTTTAAACTATGCACACAAACAAATTACTGTGTCTAAAAGATTGCCTAAGGTTGACAAATATTGTTTGTGTGCACAGTTTGAACGGTTTGCAAACCGTCCTAATCGTATGTTGGAACAGACCTAATGACAACTAGCAAAAGAAACAATTGAACATAATGAGCTACAAACAATAATTTGTTCCACAATTAATTGTATGTATATTTGGTTGCATAACTAACACATAACCTCAAATACAATATTTAATACAATTTAATTTTCAGGATGTTTGAAAACGTAGCTGAAGTGATGATACCAGTCTTATGGTTCCACCAAGCTGCAACACTAACACCGGACTTAGCGTCGATGATAAAAGTAATGCTTGTGATCCCGGACGTCGGTGTGTATACAGGATACGGTTTCATAGGTGTCGGTGTTTTAATAATTCTCATAGCATTATTTGTTACTTATAAAGGCGCTTGGACAGATCGTGATCAAGAACAATTACTGCCAGAAAGGGCGCTGTAATATATAATTAATCAGGTCATCAATCATATTAAGGGCTGTGTTCTTAGGAAGCAATTACGAACAAAGATTTGGCGAAGAAATTTAATCATTAGGATGCGCTATACAAAAATTGATCTATGTAGATGCGCTATTGTAAATTTATATATTTTTTCCTACTCTTGTTATAACAAAATGTATTTTTATCATATATATTTTATCTAAAGAATTTTGAAGTTACCATTTATTATTTTATACTAAATTAAGGATCATTTTTACAAGCAAATGTTAATTTTTTGATATAGTACTTTTGTGTATACTTGGTTGCATATCTATTGTTTATTTGAAAATTGCAAATATTCTATTTCACGTTTTGGAATTTTTAAGCACTTTTTCTGATAGAAGTTTGTTGTTATTCTCAATTTTGAATACAGTAGCAGAAAAAGGGTTAACTAAATTCGTAATAGTACAACTTTTATAGCATTACATTTTCATTTCTTGTACTTAAACACCAACAAACATAACCTCTTTTGTAGTAAATATAAAAATTGTTAATAAATATTTTATTTTTTTAATAAATTATTGGTTTCAGTGTAAATGTTGCTGTCTAGTTGAAATTTGTAGCTTTGCATAATAGGCAACTTAATACACACATTTCTTGCGCTCAAGCTACATTACAGAGCTGTGCGTTTAGTTGCCTAATTATATTTGATGTATATGTAGTTGCATAACGTTAAGCAACAAATTATTCAAACTCTAGCAATAGACAATTTGAAATAAAACATCATCATATTATCAACTAGTATATATTAAAAATTACACGACTGAAGAAAAATGATAAATACATAACAATGAAAAAATGACAATCAAACACTTAAAAAATACCAATAGCTTGAGCCAACCCCGCATAAATAGTCAATGTAAACCCACCAACAGCTGTAGTTGTAATAGCTTTAATAAGCAACATCAACCAAGGCCCAGTCAACAATAACCTAGAAATCACATCGAGCAACAACATCTTATACGCTGTGAACACCAACAAAGCGGTAACTATAGGTTTCAAATTCTTTTTTAAATCGTGTCTCGACCACAACCATATTAACGTAGCCGATGCAATATGTTGTATTAATAATATATTCGATTCTAAACATTTTTGAATATATTTCCAATCAAACTCGGCTCCTCGAGCTCCTACCCATAATAATAACGCTCTTGATAGGATTACTTCAGCTGTAGCCCATCCAATACCGGCAGTTAATACTTTACTGTGGCCTTTACCGGGGATTCCATTTAATACAAAATATAATCCGATTAAATCAGCAATATCAACCGTAGCTTTCAAAAAATCCTGTAATAATAATTAATTAGGATTAAATAATTTTATTGAATTAATCGTACTTACACCTAGAAAATCGCTTCCTAAATCTGAATCGTTATCAGGGAAAAATGTTGCTAGTACTAACATTTTACAAAGTTGTGTAAACATGTATATCATGCCGGCTTGTATGCATTTCCAAAAGGCTCCATATTCGGATCTAAAATTAATATATTACTACACACCCAGGATATATTAATTTATTTAACTTACAATCCAGAATATTTATATGTTAGATAAAAAGGTACATAAATTAATGCAATGCAATTTCCGAAATGATATAAAGTCATTTTTTAATATTTTCTGTGATAATATGCTTAAGTAAACTTAATTAAATCATGAGATGGATGACAAGGATTTTTGTTGGTTAGGACCACATATTTTTGCAGTTAGTACCAACTATATTTTTATGCAACTTAATGCATTGGAATTTAGTTTAATTAATATGTTACTTATTATACAATATTATTTTAATTGTTTAATTAAAATAATAATATTTAATAAAACTAATAACAATTTTATTTTTACAAATTAATATAAGTTATTTTTATTTTTTATGTTTATACAGGCAACCAAGTATACACAATTAGGTGAGCATTGCATATGACAAAATAACAGTAGCGTAACTTAATTTTGGTATGAAATATGTGGGATAGATAATCTGGGTTTTGACGGCGTTTTGTGCTATAGTAAAAGGTCAGTTTAGTTTATAATAAAGAATTTATTTTATATATTTATATAATCAAAACTTCTACTACTCTGTGTGTATAGAGTGGTAGTATTAGGTACTTTTCTTTTGCCAGCCAAAATTCTCACATAACCTACAAATATTAATTCTTTTTTTAATTAAAATTTATTTGTTGTTGTTAGTTATAATTTTACACATTTTAAAATCATTTAAAAATGTATAAAATCATAACTAACTTCAACAAGTGAATTTTAATTGAAAGAAAATCATATATTTGTAGGTTAAGTGAGTATTTTGGTTTACTTTATTGGCAAAAGGAACGTACTTATTATAGCACTTGCTGATTTTTTTTGTCTAAAGTTATGTTTGTGCTTTTCTTTGTGTTTTTTTTATTTTTTTCTAATTGCCTTGGTTTTTTTTAATTTACCACCTTAGCTGCTTTTTTTCTATTTAGTTCTTTATTAATTGTTACCAGATTGCGACTGCGACTGCAAGTCTTTAAGTCCGGGAGCGATTATGCAACTTTCTGCAAAGATTTTCTAGTGTTTTTAACAAATTTAAAATTTCTACGCACACATTTACCCAAAATGCTCACACATACGCATACACTCAGACGGACTCACTCAGAGTGCAAGTTCACTAAGGACTATGGTGATATTAATTTGGAGCAACGTAAAAATGCATATAGCATCTATCAGTGGTCGTCTTGGAACTCTGGCGGGGTGTGCTAGCACAGAGTATTGTTTGTGAGGTTTGTTTTGGAAACCCTAAGCGGCTGGAACGTGGAGGAATTTGACGTCATTGTGAGTGTTTGTTGTAGAAGCTACAGTTTGGAATGGTGTTGACATTAAGTAGTGGCAGCAGGCGGACAATCCATCCTATCATTGTTTTAGTATTGTTCCAATCCAATGTTTGTTTGTTGGCTTTTTAGTCTTCCTTGACTACGGCTGTTTGTAGCGCAGCTTAAAGGGGCGTGGATTAAACTTTGACTAAACTCCGCTGTAACTTGCGAGTAAATTAGAGCACACTACCGTTAGTCTTTAATTATATAGCCTGAGTGTTGACGGTTACTCAGTCACTCCTTGCTTTAATCTAGCTTCAGACAGCAAGCAACAGAACCGGAAAAATTCCTTACGCCGATTACCGAAGAAGAAATCCAGGAGCTTTTCTTAACTAACAGAAAAAACACCGCCGCAGGACCAAACCAGACTCTCTTACGGTATCGTATTTGACCCTTATTAACATATTATTATGTAAGTTTTCCGGTTACTAACTACTAGCACTGGGAACACACTCCACTCTTGTTCGACGTTTACTTTATCTAGTTACTTGATACATTCTGGTTGCTTATTGATACCGCTTTAGGGGCGAAGCATCAACGACTACGGCAATGTTATTTGAGCATCAACAGCATCAGAATGGACTGGAATTTAACTAACACACCAAAGCCAGCATGCGACTCCATAACAACAACAATCATCTTACCACCTATACGACCACTTCAACGTCCCCGGGCTTTGACTCTAGATGACAAACTTTACACCGACGTTGCACAGGACCTACTTGTTTGCATCCCCTGCCGTAAGTCTTTTCTCTACACACGGGATCACTAACCCTCGCTACGCACCAATACTAAACATTCTTTAACTTGCACTTTTGCCCCAAGTTTACAGCTGGCTCACGGCATTGCACTAGCCGCCGTACGTCACGTCCCGAACTTTGGGGATTATTGGGGACGTGCATTCTTTTGGCTGCGGGTTTGTCCTTAACCAAGTTGCACTAACCTCTACAAGTTATGGGACTACTCCATACACTTGCTAGGCGTCTTCGATTCTTGGAGGGCGCTTTCACCAATATGCTTTTGAGCACCAAGTAGACGTTGAGTGGAAGGATCAAACCAACCAGATGATTAGAACTATACAGTTGTGCGTGACTTCCAAAGACGTCAACTTTTATTACCAGGTTAATAACAGCGGTTATTCACTCTTTGCCGACGCAGAAACAATGAAGGCGTATCACATACACTGTTTCACCACCACCGACTCCACTCCTGTGATTATGAAGGACAGGGGCCGGTAACACTACACAAAAGTGACACAACTACTTTTAGGCCACACTTGCACCCATGGTCTTGCACTTCACACCGTGGAACAAATTCTGAACTTTGGGGAAAACATGATGACGTCTTGAGGCGTGCAAACACTTGGCTGCAGGTACGTTTCTAATCAAGTTGCACTAACCCCCGTAGTGCATGGACACACTGGCTATGCTCACAGCGCACTCTTGAACCACGAATGGCCGCAATGCGACACTCACTATTATCAGGAAACTAGAGGTCGTATTCCACTTGGTAAACACGGTAGCTCACAACAACCGACATTGGGACATGGTGCATTATTGAAGCCTTAACCACAAACAAACTACAACGAGAAGAGCAACGCCACCTTCTCCTCAACCATTGACCCCCTTTCTTATTAGCTCAGGCCCCGCCAAAAACAGATTTGACTCTCCAGTCAGTTTTTTTCTTATTCTCAGAAGAGCAACATTATTTTTGAACGATTGTTGAGAGGATTATTTGTCTCTGCAGTTAGTCAATTCTCTAACAACTTGAAGCTAAGAGTCCAACGAGTTAGAAAATCAAAATGAATCATCGATCATATTTGGGTCTTCTAGATGCCTGATCTAATACACGGCAACTGCCTAGTAAAAGCTTTAAAGGGAAAAGAAAGAACCTGCCAGGAACAGACGGATAAAGAGCTAGAACCAATTTACTAAAAAACAAAATTGTGAATCTGCGCTAATAATTATGATCATAGAAATATTAAGCCAAGAAACCCGTTGCTACCTTCTTCCGCTGCAAGATTGTGCTATACCGACGTTTGCATTGGAGGCATCCAAATCAGCTATAGCCAATCGGGTGATTAACCTAGTTGACTAGCAACTTCAACGAATGGTTGGTATTACGGAGTTTAAAGATTTCTAGTAACTAGTACAATTTAAGGCTGAGCGTACCGCCGGACTCAGCTCTAATAGAACACATTTCTTCCAGCCGACGCAACTGTTGATCCCAGCTCAAGTAGGAGTAGTTGGCGACTACTATCACCTCTCCATCACATTTTGGGGCACAACAGCACTAGCCCTGATAGATAAAGGAGCTAGCCAAAACTTTCTCGGCTAACTCTGTTTGGATTGCACAAGACAGATTATGTTGTCCACTAGGCCAACTCACACAACAAATTTGCCGCAACCGTATTCAGGTTGGCACCCAACAACAACAAATTAGTTTTCTGCAAGCGCTAGATCTTAGCAAAGAAGCAACTTTGGGCCACCCGTGGTTCACACAAAGTTAGGCTACGCTCGATTACGTATGACAACTTGTTTATTTTGGGTGCAACCTTCAAATCAAATCAGACCGTTCCGGATTTTAGAAACTTGTGCAAGTATTTGCTTTTTGTCGAAAGAATGGAGCCACCCACTACAAACGCGGTGACGCACAGCATTCAACTGATGAACAGTACGCCCATGCTGATCCGACCGTATGCGTCAACGCCAAAAAGAAGGCTTTGATTTACAATGAAGTAAGTGAGATGTTGGATAAAGGCGTTATTGAGCTTTCACCTACCGACTACTACGCACTGGTGGTTATCATTAAGAAAATAAAACGTTAAACCACGCGTTTGCGTTGACTTCTACTACCACGACCACATGGAGCACTTAAGGCAAGTGATGGAGCGGTTACAGGAGTATGGACTACGCTGCAATCAAAAGGAATGTGACTTTGGCCAGAAATTGAGTACTTAGTACACAAGGTTACAGCCTAAAGAAACAAACTGTTAGAACACAACTTTTGACTTAGTCTTGACCACTCCCAGCTCACAACCCGCAAGCAGCTTTATGGGTATTTGCACGTAGTTACGGAAATATGTGGACAACTTTGCGGAGATTGCAGCTTTTCTTAAGGACATGCAAGGGATAAAGCGTTTATTTTGTGGCCGTTAAGACCCTACTCGACCATAAATCGCCCATTAATCCTAGACTGCCCATGACCTGGTCTGCGGTTTGTTCTGCAAACCGACGCAAACAAGAAAAGCATGAGAGCAGTATTGTGTCAGGAGGACCGGAAACAGATCAGTTCAAGGATTACTTCCACCAAACAACGGTATTACAGTAACGAGCAGAAATATTACGCTATTACGTGGGCTATTAAAAAGTATTGGGCTTACCTAGAAGACTGTTAATTTGCTGAAAATCGGGAATCAAGCGTTGGAGTGGCTATCCGGCACTCAGTTTTCAAGTCCAAGTTTATACGATAGTTCTTGCTTTTTACCAAATTTACGTTTAACATTGAGCATATGCCTACATCGACTAGTATTTCTCGACGTCACAACTCAACTTGTCAGCTTTACGGTACTCTACCATTGATTTGTGCTGCGGAACCAAAACAGCCAACGAGACATTGCACTACAATGTTGAAATTTTGGCCGCTGCCGTAAACCAACGTCAACGCGAGTGCCCGCAAGTGCAGAAAATTCTTGGCGGGTTACGCCAACGCTTGGCTGAACCTTGTAGGATGCCAGCTGGACGCGGATGAAGCGCTATACCGCACCCTAGTTTATACTAACTGACATGGATATGTGCACCCGCTGAGTGGAAGCATTTGCCACGCAGTAAACAGCAGGTTTTTTACTGGTTTGGTTACATCAAGATTGTCTTGAGTGACAACAACTTCCAATTTGTAAGCCACGTACTTAGGAAAACTACCGTAAAGTGGAAATGCTTCTATTACATCACGGTTACGTATTACTCTTAGGCTACGCCACGCGGAGCTTAAGGAGTCATTGCGGGGTTTACTAGGCAGCCACCTCGGCATTCTTTGGGACGAGTTACTATTCAAGAACCATTTTTCAACTCCACTGCCAAACTAAAGCGGCTACCAACCTAACTCTGTGTGAAGCCCCACTGGGAGCAAATATAGCCAAACCTGCAACTTGGACACACTACGAGGGGACACCGAAACAAAGGACCGGAGGTTGCAAGATGCCTGACGACGACAAGCTACGTACCGTTAACTCTGATCTTTTAAGCGGCACTTGACCTTTGACTGTGGACCCGGCAACCAGGTTATGAGGAAAGAGAGAGAACGTCCAAATGGTTAGACTCAAAACGTCTAATCAGCGCCGTCGTAGGACACTGCCACTGAGTTAAAGATTACCTACGGCGCTTTTTGTAAAGATCCACGTCGACAATATAAGGCCAGTTCTATCACCAGATAAACCGGAACAGTGAATTTCACATGCAAATCTTCTAAGGGTATCACCTTTAGTGCAACCGGCAAACCGCACAATTATTGTGCTAAACTTTAGTGCGAAAATGTTCAATATTACACACCTTTTCCGTGAGTTAGACAAACCAGAACATTAGTGCGATTGCAAAGTCAGACTTTCTGAAACTGCACGACCTTTCCCGTCGGATGTAAACAAACGTCAAGAAAGTACAAGGAGTTTATTAATGAATGGGATTATGTAATCACTTTAAATGTGCCGCTTTTGTTAAATTGTTCACTAAACTATTTGTTTTGACAGATCAACTTTGACAGCTGTCAAGAAAACATGAAAACATATGTAGTATAGTGGACGATTTTAAAAAGGCGGCATATTTAAAGTGATTACATAATCCCATTCATTTATAAACTCCCTGTAGAAGAGGCGTGCGTCGAAAAGATGCGTGGCCTAAATTCTGACAACTCCGCCGCAACTTAATTCTTCTGCCAGTTTTCTCTAATTCTCAGAGGAGTAACATTGTTTCCAATCGACCATCCAAACTAAAATGGTCAAAGCATTCCGTTTTACATTATTCAAGAAAAATAGCTGCCTTTGCAATTAGTCAATTCACTAACAATTAACGTAACTTGAAACTAAGTCTAACGAGTTAAAAAACCGAAAAGAACATATGCAGACAGACGCATTGTCCAGGGCTTTCAAACAAACTACCAAACACTATTTTTTGGGGCGACATATTGACCCCAACACCTGGATTACCGCTTCCAGGCGGTTTCCGCAGGGCTAGGTTTTGTTTATTGACACTATTGCACGGGAAAATATTTTTGGCACGGGCTGTCCTAATCTAACCTAACCTAACCTAACTTGGGTTTAGTCTATTATGCTATTACGGTGTGGTTGCTTGCAACGTCTTCTTGATCGTCCAGTTTATGGAAAGATGGTTTGGTTCCAACCTTTTTTGGTCTATCTTGAATGCAACATATTGCGTCTTCTGTCACGTTTTGGTAGTGGACTTTAGCCGTAAAGCGGTTTCCGTCAGAATGATTATCTTCCGGCGTGTCGCAGATGGTGTCGACTGTCGCTAGGACACTGTGTCTAAAGTGATCGATCTGAATCTCTATTGAGTTTACCGGTTAAGACTAGTGTCAGGTCACAATTCAAAAATTTGAGATTAAGTGTGTGTAATTTTTTGATTGGTAGTCGGTTGTATATCGCTCGGAGTTAAAAATTTTAATTTTAAAAATATTTTTTATTTTTTTTTTGCCGTCTTTTTCTGTCTCTGCTCAGGGTTTAATTTATAGGAACGTAACCATTCCGTTCTTTGTTCCATGTTTTATTATCTATGCCAACGCCTTTTAAAACTTAAAGGCTTTATTGCAGCAGACTTCTTAAAGTTATCTAAAAACCGTTTGAAGTCCATTAGTCATTATCTATCTATGAGTCCCTGCAAAGCTTTAATGGGAGGATATTTCTGGAAGTAGTAGCTTTGATAGAGATTACTCTAACGAGTGAATAGGCTATGGAGCTAAATAGTATCGTATTTTTGCTACCCAAAAAAGTCGAGTACGGAGTTCTATCCAACAAGAAAAGAGAAGAAAAAGCAAGTTTGTGCGTTCTATTAGGAAACGTATAAACTAAACCGGAATTGGTGTTTTGTAACTATTTTCAACGCCTCAGCGACCTGTTGCTGAAGAACATTTTGAGCCGTTTTGGAAGAAGACATTTAAATCTTTATTCTTGTTGCTTGATAAATCCAGTAAAGCCAAAGTAAACCACTGTAGGTCATAGATACTGTGGGTTTTATGCTTAATGATTGCATACCCGTTACACGGTTGATGGAGCTGCATTTTTATTCTGTCTAAATGATTGACAGATTGTAGCACAAAAATATGTTTTTAGACGTCAGACAGCATTTTGAAAGTAGATTAACAGAAATTATTATAGCCGTAAGGTTGTCTCAAAGAATGCAACCTTGATGATTAAGACGACAACTCTGGACATTACGAAGGCAGTGCAATTTTGTAACATTGTATGTCACTTTGTGGCATATCAAAAACATTTGAGACAATTTAAAGTTAATTATAAGCGCAGTCAGAGTTTATTAATATAATAATTAGTATAAAAAACTGTTTGTGCAGTGTTGTAACATTAAGAGACACTTGTAGCATATCAAAAACATTTTATGACATTTGAGACAGTTTAAAGTTAATTATGAGCTTCGTGGCGGTTTATTAATATATTAGTTAGTTTGAAAAATGTTTAGTATAATCTTTTAACATTGTTTGACATTTTAAAATCAATAAAATAAATTTTAAATTTATCGAATAATGGAATATGATACATTTTGTCTGTTTATTATAATAGATTTAAGTTACCAACTTTATGAGCCACACACTGTTAATTACGAAATATTTCTTTAAAGTAATTAATCATTTTTATATCAATTTATAACTAATTTTGATTAAAATTGTTATAATTAGTTTTATTTGTTACGCCACTGCATTTCTGAACTATAAAATATGCACATTTGGTTGCCTATACACTTCAACTCCACACAAATAAATTTATCTCAATTGTTCTAAAGAACCTGTAGAATCTTAGATTTGAATTATCATTTCCTGGCGTTGGTACGAATTGAAAAGTCTTCACTAGCGCCGCCATCAATATCCCGGCGAAACAATGCACTATCAATCCATTGACAAGGCAGACGGAGATAGATACAGGTAGTTAGTGTCGAGTGTTCCGAATAAAATGTACGCCAGAGCCGTGCTCCTCAAATAAATATCGCTGAAATCAAACATAAAAACGGAAATATACGGGTCGCGAGTGCTAAAAACGTGTCAGTGTCGGAATATAAATCGCACGCGAGTGTTGAGGTTACGCAATTTTTTTAACAACAATTTTTGGATTATCCACAAGTTTTCCTCGTGAGGAATTATCTAATTTTAATCACAGGTGAGTACATAATATGATGATAAGATTAATATTATGACAATGTTTTTTAACATGATTACGCCCACTTTCACTGTAGGGTAGGTTAAGTTAAAAAAGAAGGAAGGCAGGCGGCTGCTTCAGGAATGGGGCACCTGTAGGAACCGAACTATTTTTATGTTTTTACTAATTTCAGCTCAACTATTGTTTTGATGTGTTGATGAGATTTATTCAGTTTTTTTTTATTCGGCGTGTGCGGACACGTCATGTGGGTTTTGTTTATTTACGGTTTTCGCCTTGGGAATATTTGAATTGTTATTTTATTATTAACTTTAATGTACTTGAAATTTATTTGATATGTTGAATTTTTTAACACACTAATCTGTGAAAAAAAGTGTTATTAATTAATATTATAATTTATTACATATTTTTCCTTGATAATATTAAATTTATTTACAAACATTTTATAAATATTTGTTTTTTAAAATGTAAACATGTTAATTATGCTGATAAGAGCTGTGCTTTGTTGCCGAATTTTATTCTTAATTATTCAAATAATTGAGGTTAGGTTTGGTTTAATTAAAATTTACACGTGAAGTTGGCAGCAGGTTATACAGTTGGTAGCAATGGCATTAAAGTTTAGTTTTCAAAAATGCACTGTTGCCAAATTTTTGTAAAATTCCTTAATATCAAACAATTAAATTAAAAGTAATTTAGATTAATTAAAATTGAACACAATTTATAGATTTATTAGCAATGGTATTACAGCGCATTGTTGCCAAATTTCATTGAAATTCAATGTTTGGTTTACAAGATATTGCTTGTTATAATGTAGCTTGATTTATGCGAATCTTGTTAGAGCTAAGTTTAATCAAAATTGATCGTATCCAGTTAGATCAAATTTGCACAGTTGCCAGCTATGATGTTAACGTGCATGGTTGCCAAATTTCATTAAAACCCAATGTATGGTTTAGAAGTAATTGCTTGATGTAATAACTTCTGTACACCTAGCCTGCTTTACTTAAAGTCTGTTAAAGTAAGTTTAATAAAAATGTATCCTATCGAATTAGATCAAATTTGTACAGTTGCTAGCTAAGATATTAACGTGCATTGTTGCCAAATTTGATCAAAATCCAATATATGGATTACAATTTATTGCTTGGTGTAATAACTTCTGTACTTCTAGCTTGATTTACTTGATGCCGGTTAAAGTAAGTTTAATATAAATTGATCGTATCGAATTAGATCAAATTTCTACAGTTACTAGCTATGATACTAACGTGTATTGTTGCCAAATTTCATTAAAATCTAATGTATAATTTAGAAATTATTGCTGGTATAATAACCTCATTGCTTCTTGATCGATTTACGAGAGACTAGTTAGACCAAGTTTACGAAAAATTGATTGTATCAAATTAGATCAATTTTTCACAGTTGCTAGCTATGATATTAACGTGCATTCTTGCTCAATTTTATTAAAGTTCAATATCTGGTTTAAAAGTTATTGTTTGGTATTATAACTTTTGTAATCTTAGCTTCATTTATGTGATCCCCGTTAGAGCAAGTTTAATCAAAATTGATCGTATCGAATTAAATCAAATTTGTACAGTTACTAACTACTATATAAAAGTGCATTGTTGCCAAATTTGATTGAAATCCAATGTATGGTTTAGAAATTATTGCTTGGTATAATAACCTCTGCACTACTAGCTTAATTTATGTGAAAGCGGTTAGAGCAAGTTTAATAAAAATGATCACATCGAATTAAATCAAATTTGCACAGTTGGTAGGTGGTAAGATATGAACGTGCATTGTTGCTAAATTTCATTAAAATCCAATATTTTGTTTGGAAGTGATGCAATATCTTTGATTTAAGCGTCTACTCTGTATTAGTTTCAGTCGTATAATGACTTAAAGTTTCTACTGGCTTTATGTATGCTAAACCGTACATTTCTTATGCAAATAAAGCTTTATTCTATGTACCACAGACATCTTAAAACAGGCAAAAGTACTTACTTTTAGACCAGGTTGTTAGAAATTGAATTTCGATCAAACTGTTTGAAGAAATATGAAGAAAACGACAGTTCTTCTATTAATATCGATAAAAAATCTGTGCTACGATAACTTTAGCTACACTGCTATTAAACATTTTGCGTAAAAGTCTTTTACATCTAATCTTTAGCATAATTACTTTTGATTTAGCGTCTACTCTGCATTAGTTTCAGTCGTATAATGAACTAAGTTTTTACCGGCGTTTGCATTTCTTATGTACAGCAGACAAGGTATACAAGAAATGCATTATTAGTAACAGTAGTATGGGTGTTTTATATATGTATCTTTGTCGTCTACTTTGTATAAGTTTCAATCGTGTAATGAACAGAAGTTTTTTTATATGCAACTTGACGACTTGAAGGGGCGGTAAGTGAACATGTGATACGGCTTCAGTACGAGTTTGAACTTGCTAGAGTTATTTGTTTTTGTTGTAGAACATTTGTCTCGAGTGCGTTTTAAAAATAAGTGACATCAACAATGACGTAGCTAGGATTTGTAGGCCCCCCGCAAAATAATATTGAAAAGTGGCCTTCTAGAGTTGAAAATAGAATGTATTTTATACTTTTTCTTTCTATCTTTTCCCTCCAGGTTTTGGTAAACCGTGGCCGGGTAGTAGGATTGTAGGCCCTCAAAACGTCTCGGTCCACCAATCACCAAGGAGCCTGTGGGGCCTTAGCTACGGCGCTGGACATTTTGAGCAACCATGTGCTATCAGGTTTTACTTCAGACTTGGCCACAGTGCAACGGAAACTTAATCAAGTCTATGTAGACAGTGTTTAGGGGTTTAGGAGTTTTGGTGGTTTGATGCATTTTTTGAGGAAAGAGAGTCAATTGAAGATGATTTGTGCCTCAAAAAAATTTAACGCAACTATTTATAGATGTGAACGCAGCTTTAGATGTTGCGAAATTGATGTGGTAGCTAACGGATGTCGGTTTTGATAGCGGTAAAGGTTATCTGCCGCCGCTTGTTGTTAATAATGTTATGCAGTGATACTTGTTAGATTGTATTATTATATTAGCGTTAATGTTTCGTGACCGGGTTTAGTTATTTTTGACATTTCATTTGAAGAGTTTTGCTCTTTTCAATAGTTTTCAAGATTTTTGAGCTTTTTGAGAATATTTTGATTTTTAAGGCCGGAATTTGGTTATATTTTTACAATTTTTTAGTATTTTATGGTTGGATTTTGCTATTTTTGGGATTTTGTGAATAGATTTGCAATTTTTTAATAGTTTATGACCAAATTTTGTTGTTTTTGGACAAGGTTTTTATGCTTTGTGGCCGGATTTGACTATGTTTTTACATTTTATGGAAAGAATTTTGCACTTTTCAGAAGTTTATGATCAAATATTCCTATTTCTAACAACATTTGTTGTACCAAATTTAGATTTTGCTATGTTTGACGTTTTATGAATAAAATTTTACATATTTATATCATTTTTAGCCGGATTTTGCTTCTATCTGAAAATATTTTATTGTTTTATGGCCGGATTTAGTATTAGTAGTATTTTTCGACATTTTATTATAAGAATGTTGCGTTTTGAACAGTTTTTGACTAAGTTTTGAAGTTTTCTAACAACATTTTCATACTTTATGGCCGGATTTTTGACTTCTAAGAATAGAATTTTGTAATTTTGGACAGTTGGATTTTTGCCATTTTTGTGATTTTATGTTTTTTTTAAACATTTTTCAACTGTTATTGCCGGATTTTGGTGCTTTCTAACAATATTTAGATATTTCATAGTCTTATTTGCTATTCTATGAGTAGAATTTTGCATTTTTTTACAGTTTATGATAGGATTTTGTTTTTTTTAACAAAATGTTGATATTTTATGGCCGGATTTGATTTTCGACGTTTTATTGGAAGAATTTTGCAGTTTTAATCCGTTTATGCCGGATTTTTGTTCTTTTTGACAATATTTTTGATATTTTACAGCTGGGTTTTGCTATTTTTGACTTTTTATGAATAGAATTTTGCATTTTTCAACAGTTTTTGATCAAATTTGACTATTTCTAACTATATTTTGATGTTTCAAGGACGGATTTTGCTATTTTTGGCATTTTATGAATAAAATTTTACTCATTAAACTGTTTTTGGTCAGGTTTTGGTTCTGTCTGAAAATATTTTATTGTTTTATGACCGGTTTTTAGTTATTTTTGATTTTCTATTAACAGAATTTTGCACTTTATAACAGTTTATGGTTATTTTTGCTATTTTTAACAATATTTTATAGCCGGATTTTATTTTTTTTTACATTTTTTTGCAACTTTTGAACAGTTAATGCTGAATTTTGCTTTTTTTTGAGATTTTATGAAGATTTTTACGCTTTTTGATCAGTTTTTGACAAAATTTTCATGTTTTCTGACAATAATTTGTTGTATAATTGACATTTTATTGAAAGAATTTTTTCTAACAATATTTTAATATTTCATAGCTGGATTTTGCTGTTTTGAAGTTTTATGAAGATTTTTAACAGTTTATGGCCGGTTTTTTGTGCTTTTTGACAATTGTTTAAAATTTCAAGACCAATTTTGATTTTGTTTATATTTTACATTTTGATTTTTGCACTTTTTAACCGTTTTTGGCCGGATTTTGGTTCTTTTAGATAATATTTTAATGTTTTATAACCGGATTTTGTCATTTTTCAACAGTTTATGTCCAAATTTTGGTGCTTTTTGACAATATTTTCATATTTTGTGGTCTCGGTTTTGCTATTTTTGTCATTCTATGAATTTGCACCTTTTTACAGTTTATGGCAGGTTTTTTTTTTAATATTTGGATTTTTTACAGCCTGATTGTACTGTTTCGAATAGAGTTGTGCACTTTTTAATAGTTGATGACTAGATTTTGTTATTTTTGAGGTTTTATGAATAGAATTTTACAGTCTTTAACAGTGTATGAAAATTTTTTGTTGTTTTTTGATAATATTTTCAAACTTTATATTTTTGACTTTTTTACATTTTATGACAATATTTTGATAGTTCTGACATTATATGAATAGTGAGCAAGTCAAACTGAACAATGTAGTTGCAATTATAATAAAATATTCAAATTTAAAAATTTGCAAAATATTTGACTTTGTATGAATAGAATTTTGTACTTTTTAATTTAACTAATTATGACTAAATTTTGCTACTTTTGGACAATTTTTCAATACTTTATAGCCGGATTTTACAATTTTTGATAGTTTTGCATTTTTCAACAGTTTATGGCCGGATTTTATGTCACGGCCGGATTTTTATGGTATAATATTTTATAGCTGGATTTTTGAGATTTTATGAATCCGGATTTTGGTTCTTTTTGATAACTGGTTAAAATTTTAAGGCCAGATATTGCTTTTGTTTACTTGAATTTTGCACTTTGGCCGCATTTTGGTTTATTTTGAAATTATTTTAATGTTTTATAACCGGATTTTGTAAAATTTTGTTGCTTTTTGACAATATTTTTATATTTTATGGCCAGTTTTTGCTATTTTTGACATTCTTTGAATAGAATTTTGCAATCTTTTTCAGTATATTGATATTTTATAGCTGATTTTGCTATTTTTCGGATTTTATGTAAAGAATTTTTCACTTTTTAAAAGTTTATGATCAAATTTTGGTGCTTTGTGACAATATTTTTATTTTTGATGGCCGGATTTTGCTGTTTTTGATATTTTATAAATAGAATTTTAGACGATTTTAAAGTTTATGGTTGGATTTTTGCTATTTCTAACAATCATAGCTGGATTTTGCTGTTTTTAAAGTTTTATGAAATTTTTTTGACGTTTTATGAAAAGAATTTTGCATTTTCTAAACTGTTTTTGGCCGGATTTAGTACATTTTAATAATATTTTGATGATTGAATATATTTCTAACAATCATAGCCGAATTTGACTATTTTTGACATTTTATGAATACATTTCTGCACCTTATAATTGTTTCTGACCGGATTTTGGTTCTTTTCAACAATATTTTTATATTTTATAGCCAGATTTTTTATTTTTAACATTCTATGAATAGAATTTTGCTCTTTTTGACAGTTTATGGCCGGGTTTTGGTTTTTCCCATCAATGTTTTGGTATTTTATAGTCGGATTTTGCTATTTTTAACATTTTATAAATAGAATTTTGCACTTTTTAACAGTTTAAAGCCGGCTTTTGGTTTTTTCTAACAATATTTTTGACATTTCATAGAAATTGCTGATTTTGACTTTATATGAATACAATTTTGCACTATTTAACAGTTTATGACTAAATTTTGGTGCTTTCTGACAATATTTTGATGATTTTGACATATTATGAACTGAATTTTGCACTTTTCAACAGTTTATGACCAATTTTTGCTATTTCTAACAATATTTTATTGTTTTAAAGCTGGATTTTGCTATTTTTAACGTTTTATGAATAAAATTTTACACTTTTCAACAGTTTATGGCTGTTTTTTACTGATTCTAACAATATTTTAATATATCATAGCCTGGTTTTGCTGTTTTTGAAATTTTATAAAAAGAATTTTTAACAGTTTTGTGGTATTTAGTTTTCTTACAATATTTGAAGTTTGATGCCGGATTTTACATTCTTGACATTTCATAAATAAGAATTTTAAACTTTTTGACAGTTTATGATAGGGTTTTGGTTCTTTCGATCAAAATGTTGATATTTTCTGGCCGGATTTTGATGTTTTTGACTTTTAGTTTTTTCTTACAATATTTTTGACATTTTATAGCTAAAAATTCCTGATTTTGACTTTATATGAATACAATTTAGCACTTTTTAACAGTTTATGATTAAATTTTAGTGCTTTCTGACAATATTTTGATGATTTAGATTATTGCACTTTTTGACAGTTTATGACCGGATTTTGAATTATTCTTAATATTTTGTGGTTGGAATTTGTTATTTTTGGGATTTTATGAATATTTTTTATATACTTTACTATTTTTGAGATTTTATAAACTTGAATTTTGCACTTTTTAACAATTTATGATCAAATTCAGCTGTTTCTAAAAAAAAATTTGAAGTTCAATGGCCGGATAATTTTTGAAGTTCAATGGCCGGATTTTGATTTTCTTTGATATTTTATGAATAAAATTTTGCATTTTTTAATAGTTTATGGCCGGATTTTCTTCCCAACAATATTTTTATATTTTAAAGCCGGATTTTGCTATTTTTGACATTCCATGAATAGATTTTTGTTTTTTTTTTGCAACTTTTAAACAGTTCAGTTTCACAAAGATTTTTACGCTTTTTATCAATTTTTGGCCGGATTTTGATATTTTTAGAGTTTTGCAGTTTTTAACAATTTAACAGTTTTCTGACAGTATTTTGATGTTTTGAGGCCGGATTTTGCTATAATTGACATTTTATTGAAAGAATTTTGCACTTTTCAACAGTTTATTATGCCGGATTTTGGTTCTTTCTGTTTTAACATTTTGTAGCTGGATTTTTTGCTATTTTGAAATTTTATGAAGGTTTTTAATAGTTTATGGCGGCCGATTTAGGTGCTTTCTGACAATTGTTTGAAATTTCAACGCTAAATTTTGATTTTGTTCACATTTTATTAACTGAATTGTGCACTTTTTAACCGTTTTTGGCTTGATTTTGGTTCTTTTAGATAATATTTTAATGTTTTATAACAGTTTATGTCAAATTTTTGGTGTTTTCGGATAATAGTTTCATACTTTATGGCCGGATTTAGCAAATTTTGACATTCTATAAATAGAATGTTGCATTTTTACAGTTTGTGGCCGGATTTTGAATCATTCTCAATATTTTTGTTTTTCCCAACATTATTTTGATATTTCAGTTTTATTTGCTATTTTTGACATTCTATGAGTAGAGTTTTGCTTTTTTGACAGTTTATAATTGGATTTTGGCTCTTTTTAACAAAATGTTGATATTTTATGGCTGGGTTTTGATGTTTTTGACTTTTTGTTAGAATAATTTTGCACTTTTCAATCGTTTATGCCGGATTTTGGTTGTTTTTAACAATATTTTTGATATTTTATAGCTGGATTTTTACATTTTACACATTTAAAACACTTTTGGCCGAATTTTGGTTCCGAAAATATTTTTTGGTTTTATAACCTGATTTAGTTATTTTTGACTTTTTATTAATAGATTTTTTTAACAGTTGATCAAATTTTAGAGCTTTGTGGCAAATTTTCGTACTTTTCAAAAAGTGCTTTCAAATGACGTCTTTGGGAAACAAAAATCTGCATCGGAACGACCCAAGCACGTACGAAAAATAGGGTTCTTTCCATTTTGAAAAATCTGATGCTTAAGATATTCGCCATTACTCGGTTTTAAACAAAATTGCAACTTGGAGGAAATAATTTTTTTGATTTCAAACAAAAAAATTGGCAACGCCACTGTACGATTGATACAAAGTTAGCACTTAAGAAAAAGCTTTAAAAAAAACGTTTTGGTTTGTTTACAATTTTGACAAAATTTGGCTCACAAACCAAAAACTAAAATATTTTCACACAAAAAATGTGTTTTTTTAGTAATAAAAAATTGATCATGTGCGGTTGTGAGCACATCTTTTGGCCATCTTTAGGAAAAATCAATTATTGTTGTACCCGCCACTGCTTTATCAAAAAATTGCATAAAAATATTGTAGAACTAAGTTAGATCTTTTATTTGAGATTAAACGCAGTGACGTACGTTTAGATTGGTTTTTGGTACGCCACTGTTTGTAATTAAAAAAAGAAGAAAAAGTGCAGTTTAAATCAAATGGAGTGATTTTTGAGTACCACAAAATTGCAAAAAAGGAGAATTAGGTTAAAAACATTACAATCTTTTTTTAAATTATTTTTAAACTCAAAATTTTTACAATGAATTATTTTTTTTCCAGTGGCGTTACAGTGAAAAAAAAATTTAGGTTTTTGATAAAAATGTTCTACTTTAACATTTTTCTTGAATCCTATCAGCATTAGTAAGTTTTGCAATTAATTGTAAATTGATCTAACTAAGCTCTTCTATACTCTATTTTGTGTTAATTCAATACCAATATATGCCACGCTTATTGAGGTTGCTTCTATAGTAAGCTACTATTTTGTCGAATTATATTTAAATTTGATCTATAGTTATCGAATTCTTTTATAATTTCCAATGTTTTAAAGTTGTTTATTATCAATTAATATGCCTTGAGAATAACATATTTCATGTGCTCGTTGTAGCCTTATGGCTCGCCTTGAAAATATTTGAATTATAATTTGACTATTACGCAACAAACATGTTAAAAAATTTAACATATGGAAAATGCGTCTTTTTATTTTTATCGCGGCATGTGACACTCGCGCGGCTATTAAATGACCATAAAACTGAAATAACAATTATATGCATTTTTATTTGTGTGTGGTCATGACTAATATTTTTTAAGCCAAAATTATAACAATTTTTATTTTCTGTGTGTTTATTACGTTGAAATATTTACAAGCGGTTAATTAGGTCCTGCATTTGCATTCATGAATGTTTCCTGTGTACTTAACCAAACAGTAAATTCAACCGTCGACCAAATAGAGAGAAAAATGTAATAATAATAAATGTTTTGTTACGGTTTTGGTTTGCCGCTAACAGCAACAACAATAAACATGTTAAATTTTTTTAATTAGATAGTAATAAGGCTTCAATAAGGTAAACACTTCTTGACCTTGCGCTTGTATAAAATTATTAATCTCGTTTGCAACCGAAAAAATAAAAGAAAATTTTTATTTCCTTCGAAAGATACAGGTTTGCTCCTCATCGAGTAGAACCGGTCACAAAGAAAATATCGAAGTGAAATACAAATTCCCGCCTTGATAGAAGAACATATTTACAAATGAAAAATACCTACTTGCGTGTTTAGTTTAGTATACAATGGGTCTTTACACAACGAGTGGGGGGATTGTTTTGCATACGCGAAGGAGGAGGTTTGTTCATTAAAGACGTACAATGCTTTATTTAGTCCATTATCTAATTTCCTATCGTTGAAATGTTGCGCGGAGTTTCGAGATTGTATGCGAGTGTGTTTGTTGTGTGTATAATATGCAGCATGTACTTTGGCAACAATGTGTAATTATGTAAAACAGCCACTTCGGCGTTGATAAGGAATGTCGGATTCACCATACGTTTCATTTTAATTAGAATATTTGAATCAATATTGATTATTTTATGTATGAATATTGCATTTATTATAAGGAGAGATATGAATTAATAATTGTATTATCCGATAGGCGAAATCACGGTCAAACCACCGATTGTATAACCGAGCTTTTTCCACGAGTTTGATTAACTGTCAAAATATTGAAGAATGTTTCTTGAACTCTTTTAAGATTATTTGCAATTTAAGAATAAGTAATAACTTTTAAACTTTTTGTGATATTAAATTAAACTTTTGTACTAATTTTTATAATTTTGGAGATATTTGATGAAATTTGCTCAAAAACTTAGTTTTGTGCGTTTTGAGAACTTTACTGTCAAAATATTAAAAAAAGTTTTTTGAGCTTTATCAAGATAATTAAATTTTGCTTGTATTTTGCGTTACAACTTTTGTTCCAATTTTTATAAATTTGGAGAAATTTGAAGAAATTAGCTCAAAGACCTGGTTTTTGTGTGTTTTGAGAGCTTAATGTCAAAATTATAAAAAAGTTACTTTTGTTCTAAATTCTGTAAATTTTGAGTTATTTGCTCAAAACCAAGTTTTGGACATTTTTAGAACTTAACTGTCAAAATAACAGAATGTTAAAAAAGTTACTTGAGTTTTGCTAAGATAATTAAATTTTGCTTGTAGTTTGTGATTCAACTTTTGTTCTAACTTTTGAGATATTTGAGAAATTAGCTCAAAAACTTAGTTTTTGTTTGTTTTGAGAACTTCACTGTCAAAATATTAAAAAAGTTTCTTGAATTTCATTATGATTAAATTTTGCTTGTATTTTTGATTTCAACTTTTGTTTAAATTTTTATATATTTGGAGAAGTTAGCTCAAAGTCTTGGTTTTTGTGCTTTTTGAAAGCTTAATGTTAAAATTATAAAAAAAGTTACTTGAGTTTTATTAAGATAATTCAGTTTGCTTGAAAGTTATAATTCAACTTTTGTTCTAACTTTAATAAATTTTGAGTTTTTTTAATAAATTTGCTCAAAAATCAAGTTTTGGACATTTTTAAAGCTTAACTGTCAAAATATCAGAATGTTAAAAAAAGTTACTTGAGTTTTTTCAAGGTAATTAAATTTTGCTTGTAGTTTATGATTCAACTTTTGTTCTAACTTTTATGACTTTTGAGATATTTGAGAAATTAGCTCAAAAACTTAGTTTTTGTACGTTTTGTGAACTTAACTGTCAAAATATTTAAAAAGTTTCATCATGATTAAATTTTGCTTGTATTTTAGATTTCAACTTTTGTTTCAATTTTTATATATTTGGAGAATTTAGCTCTAAGTCTTGGATTTTGTGTTTTGAGAGCTTAAATTCAAAATCATAAAAAAAAGTTGCTAGAGCTTTATCAAGATAATTCAGTTTTGCTTGTAATTTATAATCCAACTTTTGTTCTAACTTACATAAATTTTGAATTATTTGAAGAAATTTGCTCAAAAGTCAAGTTTTGGACATTTTGAGAACTTAACTGTCAAAATAGCAGAATGTAAAAAAAGTTACTTGTTTTGTCAAGGTAAATTCTGCTTGTAGTTTATGATTCAACTTTTGTTCTAACTTTTGTGATATTTGAGAAATTAGCTCAAAAACTTAGTTTTTGTTTGTTTTGAGAACTTAGCTGTCAAAATATTAAAAAGTTTCTTGAGTTTCATCAAGATTAAATTTTGCTTGTATTTTAGATTTCAACTTTTGTTTCAATTTTTATAAATTTGAAGAAATTTGCTCAAAGACCTGGTTTTTGTGTGTTTTGAGGGCTTAATGTTAAAATTATAAAAAAAGTTACTTAAGCTTTATCAAAATAATTAGGTTTTGCTTGTAATTTATAATTCAACTTTTGTTCTAACTTTTATAAATTTTGAGTTGTTTGAAGAAGTTTGCTCAAAAACCAAGTTTTGAACATTTTGAGAACTTAACTGTCAAAATAACAGAATGTTAAAAAAGTTACTTGAGTTTTGCTAAGATAATTAAATTTTGCTTGTAGTTTGTGATTCAACTTTTGTTCTAACTTTTGAGATATTTGAGAAAGTAGCTCAAAAACTTAGTTTTTGTTTGTTTTGAGAACTTCACTGTCAAAATATTAAAAAAGTTTCTTGAATTTCATTATGATTAAATTTTGCTTGTATTTTTGATTTCAACTTTTGTTTAAATTTTTATATATTTGGAGAAGTTAGCTCAAAGTCCTGGTGTTTGTGCTTTTTGAAAGCTTAATGTTAAAATTATAAAAAAGTTACTTGAGCTTTATTAAGATAATTCAGTTTGCTTGAAAGTTATAATTCAACTTTTGTTCTAACTTTAATAAATTTTGAGTTTTTTTAAGAAATTTGCTCAAAAATCAAGTTTTGGACATTTTTAAAGCTTAACTGTCAAAATATCAGAATGTTAAAAAAAGTTACTTGAGTTTTGTCAAAGTAATTAAATTTTGCTTGTAGTTTATGATTCAACTTTTTTTCTAACTTTTATAATTTTTGAGATGTTTGTAGAAATTAGCTCAAAAACTTAGTTTTTGTTTGTTTTGAGAACTTAACTGTCAAAATATTAAAAAAGTTTTTTGAGTATCATCATGATTAAATTTTGCTTATATTTTAGATTTCAACTTTTATAAATTTGGAGAAATTTGCTCAAAGACCTGGTTTTTGGGCGTTTTGAGGGCTTAATGTCAAAATTATAAAAAAAGTTACTTAAGCTTTATCAAAATAATTAGGTTTTGCTTGTAATTTATAATCCAACTTTTGTTCTAACTTTTATAAATTTTGAGTTATTTGAAGAAATTTGCTCAAAAGCCAAGTTTTGGACATTTTGAGAACTTAACTGTCAAAATAGCAGAATGTAAAAAAAGTTACTTGAGTTTTATCAAGGTAATTAAGTTCTGTTTGTAGTTTATGATTCAACTTTTGTTCTAACTTTTGAGATATTTGAGAAATTATCTCAAAAACTTAGTTTTTGTTTGTTTTGAGAACTTAGCTGTCAAAATATTTAAAAAGTTTCTTGAGTTTCATCAAGATTAAATTTTGCTTGTGTTTTAGATTTGAACTTCTGTTTAAATTTTTATAAATTTGCAGAAATTTGCTCAAAGACCTGGTTTTTGGGCGTTTTAAGGGCTTAATGTCAAAATTATAAAAAAGTTACTTAAGCTTTATCAAAATAATTAGGTTTTGCTTGTAATTTATAATTCAACTTTTGTTCTAACTTTCATAAATTTTGAGTTATTTGAAGAAATTTGTTAAAAAAAAAGTTTTGGACATTTTGAGAGCTTAACTGTCAAAATATGAGAATGTTAAAAAAAGTTACTTGAGTTTTGTCAAGGTAATTAAGTTTTGCTTGTAGTTTATGATTCAACTTTTGTTCTAACTTTTGAGATATTTATAGAAATCAGCTCAAAAACTTAGTTTTTGTGCGTTTTGAGAACTTAACTATCAAAATATTTAAAAAGTTTCATCAAGATTAAATTTTGCTTGTATTTTAGATTTCAACTTTTGTTTCATTTTTTATAAATTTGGAGAAGTTAGCTCAAAGTCTTGGTTTTTGTGCGTTTTGAGAGCTTAATGTCAAAATTATAAAAAAAAGTTACTTAAGCTTTATCAAAATAATTTGGTTTTGCTTGTAATTTATAATTCAACTTTTGTTCTAACTTTCATAAATTTTGAGTTATTTAAAGTAATTTGCTCAAAATCAAGTTTTGGACATTTTGAGAGCTTAACTGTCAAAATATGAGAATGTTAAAAAAAGTTGCTCGAGTTTTATTAAAATAATTAAATGTTGCTTGTAGTTTATGATTCAACTTTTGTTCTAACTTTTGAGATATTTGTAGAAATTAGCTCAAAAACCAAGTTTTGTACATTTTAAGAGCCTAACTGTTAAAATATAAAAAAAGTTATTTAAGCTTTGTAAAGGTAATTCAATGTTGCTTGTTTTTATGTTTTAACTTTTACAGCTTTGAGATATTTGACGAAATTAGCTCAAAAACTTGTTGTGTTGTTTGAGAGCTTTTTTTGGGGTTTATCAAGATTCTACATAATTTTTATATGTGAACTTTAGTGTTCTAACTTTCGAGATATTTGAAGAAAATAGCTCAAAAATTAAGTTTTATGCGTTTAACTTAAATCATATTTTTAACACCTACAAAATTGAAAAGATTAATCACACATGAGGCGAGAGGGAATGTGTGAGACAAAGTATGTTGGCAATAAGGTCTGTAGCATGCTAAGTACATAGTTGGAGTTAACAGATTGCATTTCACACATTGGTAATTGAGGCTTTGGGGTAACAGCTGTTGAGAGCATGCACTGGCATTTTGTGCTTTGGAACACAATAACTACTGTCAAGTTTCTATAGGCCGGTTAGTCTTTGAGGTTTTATGTAGTTGAGTTAGTTATATTAGTTATAAGGCTTTAAGTTAAGACTTGAAGTTGCATGATTGCACAGAATTTTTTTTTTTTTTTAGGCAAACTCGAACGAAGCGAGCATTTAAAACGCGAATTTTAGTGTTTAATCTATTTCTTTACTATCCACATCGGTTTCTTTTCTTGCCATACATTTTTTTATTACATGGACCATGCATCGTTTGAAATGGTTTCTATTATGAAAAACTGACTGTTGAAGCCTTTTATACTACAGTTTACGTTACGTGATTGAATCCTACCAATCGAAGACCTAACCTCTTCTCTCTCCGTAATGCTGGCAACTTACATTATGTGGGACCAACAGATTTAAGTGGATTCCGAACCACTGGAGAGATTGTTCATCACTCCATCAGAGAAGGTTCTAGCAGTAAAATCTCACGCTGGCAAAGCGGGTGGGGGAGTGGGAGAGTATAAACATGTGAAAAGTATATCACAGTATATGGGAATCGAACCCATGATCTTTGGTGCAGCGGCCACTGCGCCACGCTCTTCTTCAATATTGTCTTGCACTAATTAAAAATTTTGACTCAAAGCTCAACCTGCAACAAATTTTTTACACATACTTTCGGTACATAACTCTATACTATATACTTCTTGCCCACAACTGACGTCATACGCACCAATCATGTTGGCTTCACTGCATTGGCAAAAGGCGTGTCTATAAGCTTTGCACACATATAGTACCAACCACATCCGGTCAGCCAAACGGCCGAGTTGAGATGGGCGTTCTGTCCGGAAATAAAATCTAAGATGGCCGCCTTGCACAGACTCACACTCGCCGTACATCCGGTTTAAATAAAATGTATTGTAGGCGACTTGGCAAAAGTTGCGTTTTTTGTTCCATGTAAATGTCGCCTAAGTGTTTGTAAATAAATCTTTTGACAACAAACGCTCGGGCGGGTGGGTGGGCAACTCTAGACCATGATGACGGTCAATAGTTGCAACTGGAGTTGCCCACCCATCCGCCCGAGCGGTTGTTATCAAATGATTTATTTACAAAACACGTAGGCGGGTGGAAGTACATATTTAGTTGAAACTATTGATTGTCATTATGCTCTAGAGTTATCAAACACTTGGGCGGGTGGGTGGGCAACTCTAGTTGAAACTATTGACCGTCATCATGATCTGGAGTTGCTCACCCACCCGCCCGATTGGACAACTTTAGATCATGATTAAGCTGTGCTGTTTTCTGTTCGTTGCATGGCGCGAAGCCAATATAAAAACATTTTATACCCACGACTGACGTCACGCGTTATATCCTAAATAAATAATTTAATATTAAAAGTATTTATTGACAATTATCACACAACACTTTTTGTATCACAAAATTTAATAATTATGTAAAAAAATTACTATTTACAAGATTGATAGACATTTTGGTAGATTAAGTGCGTAAAAAAAGTGTTTTTATACAAGTGTTCGACAACAAGCTTTATGCTATATACGCGATTTTGCCCACAACTGACGCCACACTCACCAATCATGTTGACTTCACTGCATTGGCAAAAGGCCTGCCTATAAGCTATGCACACATATAGTACCCACCACATCCGATCAGACAAACTGCCGAGCCCAGATGGGCGTCCTGACCGGAACTAAAATCCAATATGGCTGCCAACAAGACGCTTGCACCACCCGTACATCACATCCGGTTTAAGTAAAATTTATTGTTTGCGACTTGGCTAAAGTTGCGTTTTTTTGTTCATAAGAAATTTATCTTGAACCGCCTTAGCTATACTACTAGAGGGACAAGTTGAAGCGGCACGAGGAAGGTAAAAAATAGTTTTTGGTAATAGTCGTTTCAAAATGAATTTGTGTTAAATTAATTAATATAAGACGAAGATGCTCGCTGGGTGGTTGGGAGGCTGAGCGTTCTATTGTGTCAGTTATAAAAAAAACAGAATAAGAAGCACAACTGGTCTTAAATTTCATAAAATTTATTTTTTTTTAACCATCGAAGGAAAACCACGTGACCTTGTAGGCATAGTGTTTTCTACCTCAACTACTAGAATATTTTGCAGTCTAATAATCAAACGTAGTTTCCTAATAGCCAAAAAGATTACATTGAGTTTGGAACCTTTCCAAATTTATAAAGCTTTTAAAAGTTTCTTTAAAACCACAAATAGAAAATGTTTATTACAGCCAGAAACTGCTCACAAAGCTTTTTAGTCTTCTAAAGATTAGTATTCAAAAACTCTTGAACGCATTCCTCAATACTCCAAAAAGCTTTATAATATTCTACTATCCCTAAAACTGATTACAAAGCTTTTTACAAATAATGTCACAAACTTTGAAATAATTCCTAAAGTTTTGCAAATGTTTCTAAAGCTTATTCAAAAAGTTTTTGTATTATTCTAAAAGCTTCTTTAATGACCACCAAGTATTGTTCTGTTTCTCAAATTGATTAAAAAGCTGTCAACTTTTTACAAATAATGTCTCAAAACTTGTAATAGTTTTTTAAGTTTTGCAAATGCTTCTAAAGCTTTCAACGTATACAGAAAATGTCTCAATACTCCAAAGAGCTTTGGTAAGAAACTGAAAACAAAGTTCAAGTTTTCCAAAAGCTTCTAAAGCTTTCAACCTGCTTAAAAAGTTTTGTCAATACTTTAAAAGCTTTGGTAAACACCACAAGTATTGTACTATTTTAAAAACTGCTACAAATAACGCGTTAAAGCTCAAATGAATTTTGCAATTTTTTAAATGCTCTTAAAGCTCTCAACTCAAATTGATATATTTAGAAAGTTTTCCCAACACTGAAACTGTGCACAAAGCTTTTTAAACCTTTTGCAAATAATGTCCAAAACAATTCTTTAAGTTCTACAAATACTTCTGAAGCTTTCGCACACAAAAATAAAGATTCTGAAACAATTTTTACAATACTCCAAATAACATCTTTGAAGATTGCACACAATTAGTTAGTTTTGAAACTGTTTACAAAGCTTTTCAACCTTTTTTAAATAATACCCAAAGCTTAGAAAATATTCTAAAGCTTCCAAGGCTATTCAGAATTTTTTTTCAATATACTTTAAAATGCTTCTCAATTTTTTTATTAAAAACTGCTCATGAAGCCGGTCACAAATAATAATCTAAAGCTCAAAATAATTTTGTAGGTTTTTCAAAAGAGTCCAGTTCTTTCAAACTTGTACAGAGATATTTGAAAGTTTCTTCAAAATTCCAATCAATTTTCTAGGCTTGAAACTGCTCACTAAGCTTATCAATTGTATTTTAAAGCTCAAAACTGACATTGAGGCATTAATGTCAGTTTTTGGAAATTTTCCACAATACTTCAAATAGCATCTCTAAAAACACAAATATTTTCTTATGTTTAAAATTTCTCACAAAAAGCTTTTCAACATTTCACAAATATTGTTTCAAAGTTCAAAACAGTTTTTCAAGTTTCTAAAATATCTCAACAAGCTTTGTGAGCAGTTGAAACGTTCTAAAAGCTCCTAACGCAACCAAAAAGTTTTCCCAATACAATAAAAAGCTTTTCTAAAAACCAGAAATACTTTCATATATTTGGAACTGTTCAGAAAGTTTATCAAAATATTCCAAAAAAGCTTCTCTAAAGACAACGCATGTTTTCCTAGACTTAAAATTACCCTTCGAGTTTCAAAAAATACATTAAAAAGCTCAAAACAATTTTTGCAGTTAATAAGCTCAACGCCGCAAAAGCTTTCAAAAAAACCGCAAATAATTTTGTTGATAAAAAGCAAATACGATTACCGCTCACAAAACTTCATATTTCACAAATAGTATCTTAAAGCTCCTCAAAATTTTTTTTTTGAGTTTTTCAAATTGTCCAGAAAGTACCAACGAAATAGATTGAATGCTTTTAAAAACGATTCTTTGAACTTAGTTAGAATTTAAAATTTTAAATAACCAAAAGAGCCAGGTCTATAGAATATAGAATAGTTATTATTAGATAAGTCTTGTAATTTCTCATAGAAATGAATTGAATAAAGTTGTAAACCAACCTAATTTTAGAAACAAAAAAATGCAATTATAAAACATTCCCAAACAATTATCTTTTATTTACATAATTCCAGTATTGTCACTGTAAATGGCACTACGTTTCGCTACAAGGCAATTATTTCTATTTATATTCCTTTCAACAACCTTGAACTGCGAGTTCTACAGTGATTCATGTGCATTTCACTAAAAAAAAAAAGTTGCATTACATTGCAAGAAACAGTTCCACCTTGAACTTTATTTTAGGGAGTTTAATCCGTTAGTAATAATAAATCATAATAATAATAAAAAAAAAATTGTTACAAGTTTGAAATGTGGTCAGGTCGTGGAATATGCAATGGAAAGCGACAGACCGTTGCGGCCAATTACCATAATAAAATATTTAGCGGTCATTGCCTTGATACAATACATTCTTGCATCGCTCGCCTCAATTCGCGTTTCAATTTTCTAAACTGGCTCTCTTTTAATTATTTTAAATTGATACAAGACTATTATTGAGTGTAATTAGTAACGTCTTGAGAGTGCGATCGAGGATATACGTAATTATATCGTGTTTTGTCTAGACAATATTTTTTAACCTACATTTAAATTTTTAAATTTTTACTATTATACAAATAAGTTTGCAAAATAAAACGATTGCTTCATCTCAATTAAATGATATCATTGTTATTCAAACATAAGATAAAGCTTATCAACCTGCATTTACTTACTTACTAAAAATATTTATTTAATCCACTTACAACATGAGCAAATAATATAGGTCTAGCTGATAAATCAATATATGCGATAGGGTTTCTTTGATCGTGTTGGATCAAATGTAAATTGAAACTAATTTATTTTGTTACACGAATGCATTCAATAAGAAAAATTGCATTGTAATTTGAATTTAATTTAAACAAATTGTTGTGGTGAATAATATCCATCGATTATATCATCATTACTCATACGTTCGCATCATCATGTCATCACGTATTCTTATAAATATAATTAAGCTTAATCGGTGTAAACATGTGGCTGGGATTTATTTATATCTCAATTAATGATGTTATTTTGTTAGGATTAAATAATTATGAATTCTATGATAAGTTATGACTTTTTTAAACTTTTATGATAAGGCTATGGCAATTAAATTTAAATAATGACAAATTGAGCGTATGGATTTTTACCAAATTACCACACCATGGAGTATTAGTAATGAAGAGTGAAGTGGCCAAATTGCATCCAATTCTAATATTTTGTTTACAAGTTATGGCTTCGTTAAGTTACTGTAATGCTTTTATGATTGATTGGGTCACGTCAATTAAATTGAGGTTATGTCAAAATTATTGTATGGTTTTTTATCAAATTAACACAGCTTGGAGAATTCATATTGAAGAGTATGATTGCCAAATTGCTTTAAATTTCAATATTTTGTTTAAAAGTTATGGCCTGATTAAGTTACTTTAGTGCTTCTATGATACAATGGGACATGTTAATTGAATTGAGGTTATGTCAAAATTATCGTATGGATCTTCATCAAATTAACACAGCTTACAGTGTTGGTATTGTAGAGTATAATTGCCAAATTGCATCAAATTCTAATGTTTTGTTTTAAAGTTATGGCCTAATTAAGTTACCTTAGTACTTCTGTGTTACAATGGGATATGTCGATTAAATTGAGGTTATGTTAAAATTATTGTACGGATCTTTATCAAATTAACACAGCTTAGACTATTGGTATTGAACAGTATGATTGCCAAATTGCTGTAAATTTCAATATTTTGTTTAAAAGTTGTGGCTTGATTAAGTTACTTTGATACAATGGGACATGTCAATTAAATTGAGGTTATGTCAAAATTATCGTATGGATCTTCATCAAATTAACACAGCTTGGGAGTATTGGTATTGAAGAGTATAATTGCCAAATTGCATCAAATTCTAATGTTTTGTTTAAAAGTTATAGCGCTATTAAGTTACGTTAGTGCTTCTATGATATAATGGGACATGCCTATTCAATTGAGGTTATGTCAAGTTGATCATATGCATTTTTATCAAATTAACACGGCTTGAAGTATTGGTATTGAAGAGTATAATTGCCAAATTGCATCAAATTCTAATGTTTTGTTTAAAAGTTATAGCTCTATTAAGTTACCTTCGTGCTTCTATGATACAATAGAACATGTCAATTAAATTGAGGTTATATCAAAATTATCGTACGGATCTTTATCAAATTAACACAGCTTGGAGTATTGCTATTGAAGAGTATAATTGCCAATTTGCATCAAATTCTAATGTTTTGTTTAAAAGTTATGGCCTAATTAAGTTACCTTAGTGCTTCTATGATACAATGGGATATGTCGATTAAATTGAGGTTATGTTGAAATTATCGTACGGATCTTTATCAAATTAACCCAGCTTAGACTATTGGTATTGAAGAGTATGATTGCCAAATTTCTTTAAATTTCAATATTTTGTTTAAAAGTTATGATCTGATTAAGTTACCTTAGTGCTTCTATGATACAATGGAACATGTCAATTAATTTGAGGTTATTTCAAAATTATCGTATGGATCTTGATCAAATTAACACAGCTTGGAGTATTGGTATTGAAGAGTATAATTGCCAAATTGCATAAAATTCTAATGTTTTATTTATAAGTTACCTTAGTGCTTCTATGATACAATGGGACATGTCAATTAAATTGAAGTTATGTCAAAATTATTGTACGGATCTTTATCAAATTAACACAGCTTAGACTATTGGTATTGAAGAGTATGATTGCCAAATCACATCAAATTCTAATGTTTTGTTTAAAAGTTGTGGCTCAGTTAAGTTACCTTTGTGCTTCTATGATACAATAGGACATGTAAATTAAATTGAGGTTATGTCAAAATTATTGTATGGATCTTTTTCAAATTAACACAGCTTACAGTATTGGTATTGAAGAATATAGTTGCCAAATTGCATAAAATTTTAATGTTTTGTTTAAAAGTTATAGCCTTATTAAGTTACTTTAGTGCTTCTAGGGTACAGTGGGATATGTCAATTAAATTGAGGTTATGTCAAAATTATTGTATGGATCTTTATTAAATTAACACAGCGTAGACTATTGATATTGAAGAGTATGATTGCCAAATTGCTTCAAATTTCAATATTTTGTTTAAAAGTTATGGCTGGATTAGGTTAGGTTAGGTTACCTTGATACAATGGGACATGTCAATTAAATTGAGGTTATGTCAAAATTATTGTATGGATCTTTTTCAAATTAACACAGCTTACAGTATTGGTATTGAAGAATATAGTTGCCAAATTGCATAAAATTTTAATGTTTTGTTTAAAAGTTATAGCCTTATTAAGTTACTTTAGTGCTTCTAGGGTACAGTGGGATATGTCAATTAAATTGAGGTTATGTCAAAATTATTGTATGGATCTTTATTAAATTAACACAGCGTAGACTATTGATATTGAAGAGTATGATTGCCAAATTGCTACAAATTTCAATATTTTGTTTAAAAGTTATGGCTTGATTAGGTTAGGTTAGGTTACCTTGATACAATGGGACATGTCAATTAAATTGAGGTTATGTCAAAATTATCGTATGGATCTTCATCAAATTAACACAGCGTAGACTATTGATATTGAAGAGTATAATTGACAAATTGCTTCAAATTCTAATATTTTGTGTAAAAGTTATGGCCTGATTAAGTTACCTTAGTGCTTCTATGATACAATGGGACATGTCAATTAAATTGAGGTTATGTTAAAATTATTGTACAGATCTTTATCAAATTAACATAGCTTAGAGTACTGGTAATGAAGAGTATAATTGCCAAATTGCTTCAAATTTCAATATTTTGTTTAAAAGTTATGGCTTGATTAAGTTACTTTGATACAATGGGACATGTCAATTAAATTGAGGTTATGTCAAAATTATCGTATGGATCTTCATCAAATGAACACAGCTTGTAGTATTAGTATTGAAGAGTATAATTGCCAAATTGCATAAAATTTTAATGTATTGTTTAAAAGTTATAGCCTTATTAAGTTACCTTAGTGCTTCTAGGGTACAGTGGGACATGTCAATTAAATTGAGGTTATATCAAGTTGATCATATGGATCTTTATTAAATTAACACAGCTTGGAGTATTGGTATTGAAGAGTATAATTGCCAAATTGCATCAAATTCTAAAGTTTTGTTTAAAAGTTATGGCCTGATTAAGTTACTTTAGTGCTTCTATGATACAATGGGACATGTCAATTAATTTGAGGTTATTTCAAAATTATCGTATGGATCTTGATCAAATTAACACAGCTTGGAGTATTGGTATTGAAGAGTATAATTGCCAAGTTGCATAAAATTCTAATGTTTTATTTAAAAGTTATAGCTCTATTAAGTTACCTTAGTGCTTCTATGATACAATGGGACATGTCAATTAAATTCAAGTTATGTCAAAATTATTGTACGGATCTTTATCAAATTAACACAGCTTAGGCTATTGGTATTGAAGAGTATGATTGCCAAATCACATCAAATTCTAATGTTTTGTTTAAAAGTTGTGGTTCAGTTAAGTTACCTTTGTGCTTCTATGATACAATAGGACATGTAAATTAAATTGAGGTTATGTCAAAATTATTGTATGGATCTTTTTCAAATTAACACAGCTTACAGTATTGGTATTGAAGAGTATAATTGCCAAATTGCATCAAATTCTAATGTTTTGTTTAAAAGTTATAGCCTTATTAAGTTACTTTAGTGCTTCTAGGCTACAGTGGGACATGCCAATTAAATTGAGGTTATGTCAAGATGATCATATGGATCTTTATTAAATTAACACAGCTTGGAGTATTGGTATTGAAGAGTATAATTGCCAAATTGCATCAAATTCTAATGTTTTGTTTAAAAGTCATGCCTCAGTTAAGTTACTTTAGTGCTTCCATGATACAATAGGACACATCAATTAAATTGACGTTATGTCAATTTTATTTTATGAATCTTTATATGAAATTTACACTACTAATAGTAATGGTAATGAAGAGCATGGTTACCAAATTACATTAAGTTCTAATGTTTTGATTAAAAGTTGTAGCCCGATCACGTTACCTTGATACAATGGGACATGTCAATTAAATTGAGGTTATGTTAAATTTATTTTATTGATCTGTATTAAACTAACACAACTTGGAGTATTGTTTATGAGGAGTATTATTGCCAAATTACTTTAAATTCCCATGGTTTGTTTAGAAGTTAGACTTGGTTTAAGTACCCTATTGATTCAATAATAAATGAGACCAAGTCATATTAGTTTAGGTTACAAAAATATCATGGTATTAATATTGACCAAAATAACAGAGCTTGCAATATTGACAATGAAGAGTAAGGTTGCAAACTTTTATAAAATTCTAGTTTTTGGTTTAGTAGTTATGACTTGATTTAAGCAACATATTGCTTCAATAATAACTTAAGTCATGTCAGTTAAATTGAGGTTACAAAAATATCACTGTATGGATGTTTACCAAATTGACACAGCTTGGAGTGTTGGTAATGAGGAGTACGCTTACCAAATTGCATAAGGTTCCAATGTATTAATCAGAAGTTATGGATTGATGACATGTTAGGCCAAGTCAATTAAATTGAGGTTATGGCAAATTCATCGTATGGATATTTATAAAATTAGCACAGTTTGGAGTATTGATAATAAGGAGCACGCTTACCAAATTGTATAAGAATCCAATGTATTAATCAAAAGTTATGGACTAATTCAGGTACCCCATAGCTTCAATGACATGTTAGGCCAAGTCAATTAAATTGAGGTTATGCCATATTTATTGTATGAAAATTTATAAAATTAGCACAGTTTGTAGTATTGATAATAAGGAGCAAACTTACCAAATTGTATAAGAATCTAATGTATTAATCAGAAGTTATGGACTAATTCTGGTACCATATAGCTTCAATGACATATCAGGCTAAGTCAATTAAATTGAGGTTATGCCAAATTTATCGTATGGAAATTTATAAAATTAGCACAGTTTGGAGTATTGATAATAAGGAGTACGCTTACCAAATTGTATAAGAATCCAATGTATTAATCAGAAGTTATGGACTAATTTAAGTACTCTATAGCTTCAATGACATATCAGGCTAAGTTAATTAAATTGAGGTTATGGCAAATTTATCGTATGGAAATTTATAAAATTAACACAGTTTGGAGTATTGATAGTAAGGAGTACGCTTACTAAATTGTATAAGAATCCAATGTATTAATCAAAAGTTATGGACTAATTCAGGTACCCCATAGCTTCAATGACATGTTAGGCCAAGTCAATTAAATTGAGGTTATGCCATATTTATTGTATGAAAATTTATAAAATTAGCACAGTTTGTAGTATTGATAATAAGGTGCAAACTTACCAAATTGTATAAGAATCTAATGTATTAATCAGAAGTTATGGACTAATTCTGGTACCCTATAGCTTCAATGACATATCAGGCTAAGTCAATTAAATTGAGGTTATGCAAAATTTATCGTATGGAAATTTATAAAATTAGCACAGTTTGGAGTATTGATAATAAGGAGTACGCTTACCAAATTGTATAAGAATCCAATGTATTAATCAGAAGTTATGGACTAATTCAGGTACCCTACAGCTTCAATGACATATCAGGTTAAGTCAACTAAATTGAGGTTATGTCAAATTCATCGTATGGAAATTTATATAATTAACACAGTTTGGAGTATTGATAATAAGGAGCAAACTTACCAAATTGTATAAGAATCTAATGTATTAATCAGAAGTTATGAACTAACTCAGGTACCCTATAGCTTCAATGACATATCAGGTTAAGTCAATTAAATTGAGGTTATGCCAAATTCATCGTATGGAAATTTATAAAATTAGCACAGTTTGGAGTATTGATAATAAGGAGCACGCTTACCAAATTGTATAAGAATCCAATGTATTAATCAAAAGTTATGGACTAATTCAGGTACTCCATAGCTTCAATGACATGTTAGGCCAAGTCAATTAAATTGAGGTTATGGCATATTTATTGTATGAAAATTTATAAAATTAGCACAGTTTGTAGTATTGATAATAAGGAGCAAGCTTACCAAATTGTATAAGAATCCAATGTATTAATCAAAAGTTATGGACTAATTTAGGTACCCTATAGCTTCAATGACATATCAGGCTAAGTCAATTAAATTGAGGTTATGGCAAATTCATCGTATGGAAATTTATGAAATTAACACAGTTTGGAGTACTGATAATGAGGAGCAAGCTTACCGAATTGCATAAGATTCCAATGTATTAATCAAAAGTTATGGACTAATTCAGGTACCCCATAGCTTCAATGACATGTTAGGCCAAGTCAATTAAATTGAGGTTATGCCATATTTATTGTATGAAAATTTATAAAATTAGCACAGTTTGTAGTATTGATAATAAGGAGCAAACTTACCAAATTGTATAAGAATCTAATGTATTAATCAGAAGTTATGGACTAATTCTGGTACCATATAGCTTCAATGACATATCAGGCTAAGTCAATTAAATTGAGGTTATGCCAAATTTATCGTATGGAAATTTATAAAATTAGCACAGTTTGGAGTATTGATAATAAGGAGTACGCTTACCAAATTGTATAAGAATCCAATGTATTAATCAGAAGTTATGGACTAATTTAAGTACTCTATAGCTTCAATGACATATCAGGCTAAGTTAATTAAATTGAGGTTATGGCAAATTTATCGTATGGAAATTTATAAAATTAACACAGTTTGGAGTATTGATAGTAAGGAGTACGCTTACTAAATTGTATAAGAATCCAATGTATTAATCAAAAGTTATGGACTAATTCAGGTACCCCATAGCTTCAATGACATGTTAGGCCAAGTCAATTAAATTGAGGTTATGCCATATTTATTGTATGAAAATTTATAAAATTAGCACAGTTTGTAGTATTGATAATAAGGTGCAAACTTACCAAATTGTATAAGAATCTAATGTATTAATCAGAAGTTATGGACTAATTCTGGTACCCTATAGCTTCAATGACATATCAGGCTAAGTCAATTAAATTGAGGTTATGCAAAATTTATCGTATGGAAATTTATAAAATTAGCACAGTTTGGAGTATTGATAATAAGGAGTACGCTTACCAAATTGTATAAGAATCCAATGTATTAATCAGAAGTTATGGACTAATTCAGGTACCCTACAGCTTCAATGACATATCAGGTTAAGTCAACTAAATTGAGGTTATGTCAAATTCATCGTATGGAAATTTATATAATTAACACAGTTTGGAGTATTGATAATAAGGAGCAAACTTACCAAATTGTATAAGAATCTAATGTATTAATCAGAAGTTATGAACTAACTCAGGTACCCTATAGCTTCAATGACATATCAGGTTAAGTCAATTAAATTGAGGTTATGCCAAATTCATCGTATGGAAATTTATAAAATTAGCACAGTTTGGAGTATTGATAATAAGGAGCACGCTTACCAAATTGTATAAGAATCCAATGTATTAATCAAAAGTTATGGACTAATTCAGGTACTCCATAGCTTCAATGACATGTTAGGCCAAGTCAATTAAATTGAGGTTATGGCATATTTATTGTATGAAAATTTATAAAATTAGCACAGTTTGTAGTATTGATAATAAGGAGCAAGCTTACCAAATTGTATAAGAATCCAATGTATTAATCAAAAGTTATGGACTAATTTAGGTACCCTATAGCTTCAATGACATATCAGGCTAAGTCAATTAAATTGAGGTTATGGCAAATTCATCGTATGGAAATTTATGAAATTAACACAGTTTGGAGTACTGATAATGAGGAGCAAGCTTACCGAATTGCATAAGATTCCAATGTATTAATCAGAAGTTATGAACTAATTCAGGGACTATATAGCTTCAATGACGTATCAGGCTAAGTCAATTAAATTGAGGTTATGGCAAATTTATCGCATGGAAATATATAAAATTAGCACAGTTTGGAGTATTGATAGTAAGGAGTACGCTTACTAAATTATATAAGAATCCAATGTATTAATCAGAAGTTATGAACTAATTCAGGTACCTTATAGCTTCAATTACATATTAGACCAAGTCAAATGCAAATTTATAAAATTATTATTCAGAAGTTATGGATTGATTCAGGTAGCATATAGCTTCAATGACATGTTAGGCCAAGTCAGTTAAATTGAGGTTATAGCAAACTCACTTTATGGAAATTTATAAAATTAACACAACTTTTTAATTTCCGTTAGATTTCACATGTCGATTCGAAATGGAAACAAATCTGGTCGCATACAATCGAATTTTAATTAGTTTCGCGATAATGTAATTAAATACGTCACAATTCACCGAACAATTTCATCGTTGGGTGCGGTGCATAAAAATATGTAGTACTAATTAAACTCTACTAGAGAATATAATTCATTAAATAGATTATTGAGTTGAAATTAAAAGAACATCTCTTAATTATCAAATAAATGAATATTCAAAAGCATTTATACGAGTGTACGAACCCACACACCGTTTAGATCTTATCATAATTGTCAATTATGATATTTCAATCAAGGATTCATAAATACCGAGTATTGCGTGATTCATTGCAAAAGACCTTTTTTGATTAATATAATACACCGCGATAAGATAAGAGCTGTTTCATTGTTATTTATAAAGAATGAAATTACATACAACTTTTTTATTACAGGAAATAATTCATAAAATTAACCATTCAGAATAGTTATATTTTTTGCTATTTTTATTATTAAATTTTGATCTAAAAATAGTTTTAACATGTTATCAATGGAATTATTTTTCTGTATTTGCTATGGAAACTAATCTGGCTACATATAATCAATTTTAATTGGTTTTGTGATCATTTAATTAAATTCGTTACAACCCACCGCACAATTGCATCTGTGAGTAAATAAATTATTGGCTTTAAATGCCAGTGCACAACATGCTCTCAATGGCTGTTACGTATAAGGCTTTGTCTTTTTTTTTAATTTTGAAGTACATTTTTCATTTCCTTTGAATATCAGTTATATTGTAGCTTCTCCTTTCTATTTTCATCATTTTTTTGATTACGTCTTTTTTTCAATAAACAATCTCTTCTCAATGGATGTTTTATAGGATGGATATTCTTTTTTTGTCTAGAGCCACATTTCTAAGTACCTTGCTTCAATTGTTTTCACTATACCAATTGCATTCTTTTTCTGAATTGTGCTTCTGCTATATTTTCTTCTATGATTCTTCTAAGTTTTTATTTATTACCTTCAACAAGATTTTTGCTGCGTTTACTACCAAACTGATTGTTTTATACTCCTTGCACTTTCAGAAAATTGCTCGGCAACTCTCTACTTATATCATTACACAATGATGTAAGCTTTTTTATTTATTTTTTTTTTGCAGACATTTCAACAGCTTTAACGGTATTTCATCTACCTCTAAAGCCTCTCCAACAACAGTTATTTTGCAACATTTGAGGCTACAAATGCCAGTGCACAACATGCTCTCTACGACCTCAAATGCCAGTGCACAACATGCTCTTAATGGCCTTAGTGCCAGATACGGTTTTAGCTCACAACTCTAAGACTTCAATAACAATATTTTACTGCTTTAGAAATGTCTAGAGCTACTGCAAGATCTTCTTCATGTTTGCCTAAAGTAGATTTCAATTTGTGGCTAACATATGTTGGAAGATGTTGAACGTTTTGATCGAAGTTCATATTTTACAAACATTTTAGGCAGATTGGACA
This sequence comes from Tachinus rufipes, assembly GCA_963932245.1. Classification (NCBI taxonomy): domain Eukaryota; kingdom Metazoa; phylum Arthropoda; class Insecta; order Coleoptera; family Staphylinidae; genus Tachinus; species Tachinus rufipes. Next base: position 112,139,720 of record OZ010745.1, read on the forward strand.
AGAATTGGTATATAATTTGAATTCTTTTTATACTTTTGTCTTTTTTTATAATATTAATGAAATATTTTTAAACATAATTATGACATTTGTTTGGTAATATTATATATTTACAATCTATAATGTTTGAAAAAACACTAGAAACTAATAATTACTACATATTATTAACCTGTTTAATGCCGCTACTCTAATCAGGCAAATTGTTAATAAACATTTGCACAGAAAGTAATAAAATGAACACGACCTGCAACCTTGGGGCGCATTCCGACTATACTGGACAAACAATAAATATAGACAAATGTTTACACGAAACACGTAATAACTATACAATAAGCAACGCTCACAAATCTTCCTTAATTAACTTAATAATTACATAAAAAATTGTTAATGATGATTTATTTTTTGTTGCAGGTTAGTACCAAATTTAAGTGCAGAGAATGAAAGTAAAGGTAATTTAAGAATTTTAAATATTACGGAATCATTTTGATAAAAAGTTTTGTGATGAAATTTAAAATCAAAATTTTGAAAATAAAAAAAAAATGGAACTTTTCAAAAAACTACTAAATTTTGATTTTTTTGCTGCCATTGCATTTTTTGTGAAAAGAAAAATTAAATTTTTTTGATAATTTAAAAAACATGTTTGGAATTTTTGTAAAATTACTTAATTTTGGAAATTGATTAACGAACTTATTAAGAGCATGTGCGACAAAATTTGAATACAAATTTTGAAAATTGTTTTTAAAAAGAAAAAATTCAAAATTTTTGAAAATTTAAAAAAAAATGTTTGGAATTTTTGTAAAATTATTAAATTTTGGAATTTGATTAAGGAACATGTTAACAATATATACTACAAAATTTGAATCAAAATTTAGAAAATTGTTGCTGTAATTGGAATTTTTGTAAAAGGAAAAAAATGAAATAATTTTTAAAATTCCAAAATTTTGGAAATTGTTGTTATAATTGCAATTTTTATACAGAGACCAATAAAAACAATTTTGAAAGTTTACAAAATTAGTGGAAAAAGTTTTTGTGTGTTACGACGTTGGTAAGAGCGACACCTGGCGGCCAATGGAAAATAGTCTACACGGACCGCATACGAAACACTTGTCGAAAATGCACGCCGCCTCTGCCCACAATATAAGTATCTTAATAAAGTAGGGCATCGAAATCTCCGAGTTTTTGAACTGGCGCATGATATGTCGTTATCGACTTGAATGTTTATTCAGTAATTTCATATGTGAGAGTTAACAGGTGCCAAATACAACTTCACAAATATGATTAATTTCACTAATCTTTGTGTAAACTTTTTAAGCTTTTTCGCTTCAGCATGTGTTCTTGTAGTTGCAAAAAATTGCTGCCAGTTTCACATAGCAAATATAGTTTAATAAGTTTGCATCTAAAACTTTTATTTAATAAATACTGCACTGTGTAATATTGTGCACCATAAAATTATGTCAAATCGATTCAATAAATGCATGCTCTCCAATTGTAATCGAAGTGTTGTTGTCCCTCGTCAATCAGCAACCAAACAAGCAAAACTACTCGATAATAATAAGTTTAATTTCCGGTTGTCAGGAAACTGCGTCGTTTCACCAGAGTTGGAAATCTATTTACAGTGATTTCTCTGAATTTCAACGAATCTCTCTCGTATTCTCTTACTACAAAACCTCAAATCCCTCTCTCGCTCAGCAATTTGTGTGTTGCCCGAGTCGAGTGTTATTTTAAAAAGCGAACACAAATTGAATAAGTCTCTCTTCCAAACAACGTCCTTGACACGAAAATCGGACCGCGTTTTATTTATCTTTTTTTTTTATTTCTGGTGTGTGTCACTCCGGAAATAAACTGGCAGCGAAATATTTTTATTTTGATGGAACTTAAAGCGAGCGGGAAATGTTGAGAAAGTTTTAAGGATTAAATATTACAGAGTTGAACGAGAACTTTAACTCTGTTTAGAGCTCTCGTTTAACGAATTAATGTTGACTATTAAAGTAATTTTATTGAAGGGAGTTTTCTGTTTTATGCTTTGCACAATAAAGTGCTTATAATCTATGGGAGGGCATAATTTGTATTTTACAATTGCGCCTTTGAATAAAATAAATTGCAATTTTTATTTATTGATAAGAAAATCAAAATTTAAAAAAAATTTAAAATGTAGTAAACTCAAAATTAATTAAGTTTAAAAAATAATCTTTTAAAAACTCAAAAAATTTTAAAAGATTTTTTTTTAAGTTTGCAGGTCATTTTGAACTGAAATTTGTGCTAGTATGTACAATCTTTTTATAAATAAAAAAAAAAACTAAAAATTTGTGGAGCCCAAGATTTTTTTTTTTTAATCTTAAAATGTCTTTATTATTTTTTTGAAAGCACAGCTGTCTCTAAAAATTCAAGGATTTGTGTAGTCTGTAAAACCGTATTTTTGAAAAAAAGTATTTTTAAGTTTTTTTTTTTTGGTAATTCAATTTTTTTTTAAATCTAAAGAGATTTTTGAATTTTATTAATAAAATTTTTATAGTTTGCAGAGCTTTTTGAGCATCCCAAAGACAAATGTTTTTTTTTATTTTAGAAATTTTTGATATTTGTGGATTTTTTAAATTTTATAGTGTTTTTTGGATATTAAAAAAAAGAACTTTGAAGCTTTTTTTGATATTTTCAAAGTTTGCAGAGCTTTATGAACTAAAAACTTGTAGATTTGTTTTAGTCTGTAGAACCTTTTTTTTTTTGAGAACTTAATAAAAGTTTTTTGAAACTCAGAAACTTTTTAAGTTTTTTGGAAATCTAATGTTTTTGCAAAAAGATATTTTGAAAATTTAACAAAGTTAATTTAGTTAAATTTTTTAGATTTTTTCAGTTTAAAAAAAAAATAAATTTTTGAATCTAACAGAGCTTTTGATGTTTGTCAAATTTTTTGAAAACTTAAAGTTAAAGAAATTGAGTATTTGTGTATTTTCTTAGAGTAGTAGCTAAAACTTAAAGCTTTTTTGAAAACTTGTGTGGTTTTTTTAGTTTGTAGAGAAATTTTAAGTCTTTTCCAGTTTTTTTTTAATTTCTTAAGCTTTTTGGAGTTTTTCAGAGTTTTGCAGAGTTTTTTGAACTCTAATTTTGAGTTTTTTTTTTGAAAACTTGTGTTTTTTTTTAGTTTGTAAGTTTTTTGGATTTTTTCAGAGTTTTGCAGTGTTTTTTGAATTATAATTATAGTTTTGATTTTTTTTTTAAACTTGTGTATTTTAGTTTGTAGAGAAATTATAAGTCTTCTCCAGTTTTTGGAGTTTTTCAGAGTTCTGTAGAGTTTTTGGAACTTTAATTTTGAGAATCCAAAAAAAAAGTTTTTGCAGAGAAATTGTACAAAGCATTTGCAGAGTTTTCGGAGCTTTTTAGAGTATGCAAAGTTTATTTGAATATTTGGAAAACTTGATGAACAAAATTTTGGACTTTGGTTTTTTTGAAAAAAAATTATTTTTGATATTTTTGACGTTTCATAAATAAAATGTTGCATTTTTTAATAGTTTATGGTGATTATTGGTACTTTTTGATCATATTTTGTACTCCGTGGCTGGATTTTGCTATTTTTGATAGTTTATTAAAAAGTTTTGCATTTTTTAACAGTTTATTGCAGGATTTTGATTCTTCTGGACAATATTTTGATATTTCAAAGGCGTTTTTTGTTTTTTTTTTTCATCAATATGTTAATATTTTATGGCCGGATTATGTTATTTTTGACATTTTATTTCACGAATTTTGCATTTTTAATAGGTTATGGTCTAACTTTGATGATTTCCAACAATATTTTGATGTTTATAGGCCGGAATTTGTTATTTTTGACATTCTATGATAATAATTTTTTACTTTTCAATAGTTTATAGTCGGATTTTAGTGCTTTCTAACAATATTTTGAAGTTTTATGGCCGGATTTTGGTTATTTTCAACAAAATGTTGATATTTCATGGTCGAATTTTGCACGTTATAACAGTTTATGCCGAATTTTAGTTCTTTTAAACAATGTTTTTGATATTTTATAGCGGGATTTTGCAATTTTTGATATGTGGACACTTTTATGGCCAAATTTGAGTGCTTTCTAACAATTTTTTTGAGTTTTCAAGTACGTATTTTGCTATTTTTGATATTTTATGAACAAAATTTTGCACTTTTCAACCGTTTTTGGCCGAATTTTGGTTCTTTTCGAAAATATGTTAATATATATGACCGAAAATTGTCATTTTTGACTTTTCATAAATAGAATATTGTAGTTTTTAACAGTTTACGGTGAGTTTTGGATTTCTTTGCCAACTTTTTATGCTTTATGACCGGGCTTTGCAATTTTTGACTTCTTATGAAAAGAATTTTGCTCTTTTTGAGAGTTTATAACAATGTTTTTGGTATTTTATAGCTGGAATTTTGAGTTTCATAAATATGTGTACACTTTTTTAATAGTTTATGGATGGATTTTGGTGCTTTCTGACAATTGTTTGAAATTTTAAGCCAAATTTTGCTGTTTTTGACATTTTATGGAAAAAGTTTTTGCCTTTTTTAACTGTTTTTGTTGAAAATATGTTTTTGATGATTTTAGGAAATTTAATTTTTGCAGAACATTTGTAGAGTTTACGGAGCTTTTTAGAGTAAATTTGAAAATCTATAAAATATTTTGAAAATTTAACAAAGTTTTCTGAAAATGTTGTGGTTTTTTTTATCATGGAGCTATTTGGTTAAAGTTTTTAGGTTTTTTCAGTTAAAAAAAGTTTTATGAAGTTTTTCAAAGAAATTGTCAAAGTTTGCAGAGCTTTTTAAACTCAAAAACTTGTGGATTTGTGTTATAGCCTTTAAAACAATTTTTTTAATAAAAAATGTGTTTTTTTTTTTTAATCTGACGGATCATTTGTGGAATTTCTTAGAGTATAGCTTATTTGAAAGTCTAAACATATTTTGAAAACTTAGCAAAGCTTTTTTGAAAACTTGAGTTTTTTTAGTTTGTAGAGAAATAAAAATAAAAAAGGCTTAATTTTTTTTATTTTTTTTAAATTTCTTAAGCTTTTAAACAGTTTTTTAAAGTTTGCAGCTTTTGATGTGATTGTGAAGGTTCTTGGAAATCTAAAGTTTTTGCAGAGAAATTGTTCATAGCAAATTTGCAGAGTTTGTGGAGAGCTTTTTAGAGTCTGCAAAGTTTGTTTGAAAGACAAAACATATTTCGAAAATTTGATGAACAAAATTTTGGACTTTTTTTTTGAAAAATTTTGTAGTATTTTATGACTTTTGGGTTTATGGTTACTTTTGGCACTTTCTGAGAATTTTTGTATTTTGTGACTGGATTTTGCTATTTTTGATATTGTATGCAAAAAGCTTTGCATTTTTTAACAATATTTTGATGTTTAAATTCCGGTTTTTGTTTTTTTTTAACAATAAGTTGTTATTTTATTGCTTGATTTTGCTATTTTTGACATTTTATTAAAAGAATTTTGCTTTTTAATAGTTTATGGTCTAATTTTGATGTTTTTCAACAATATTTTGATGTTTTTAGGCCGGAATTTGCTATTTTTGATATTTTATGATAAGAATTTTTTACTTTTCAACAGTTTATGGCCGGATTTTAGTGCTTTCTCACAATATTTTGATGTTTTATGGCCGGATTTTGGTTATTTTCAAAATTTTATGATAAGAGTTAGTCAGTTTTGTACATTTTTTGGCCGGATTTTGGTTCTCTCTAACAATATTTTGATGTTTCATGGCCGGATAATGGTTATTTTTTAACAAAATGTTGATATTTCTTGGCCGAATTTTGCCATTAATGTCCAAAATGGCAAAATACATTTAATTAATTTGCACGTTTAAACAGTTTATGCCGGATTTTAGTTCTTTCGAACAATGTTTTTGATATTTTATAGCTGGATTTTGCTATTTTTGATATTTTATGAATTTCTGCACATTTTTTATGACCAGATTTGCTTTCTGACAATTGTTTTTGACTTTTCAAGTACGTATTTTGCTATTTTTGACATTTTATGAAAAAACTTTTCAGCCGTTTTGGCCGGATTTTGTTTTTTTTTTGAAAATATTTTAAATATGGCCGAATATTGTCATTTTTTACTTTTCATAAATGTTTTTATGCTTTGTGGCCGGATTTGACTATTTTTGATATTTTGTGGAAATAATTTTGCACTTTTCAGAAGTTTATGATGTTTATGCCGGGTTTTATTTTTTTGAACAAAGTTTTTGATATTTTATAGCTGGATTTTGCTATTTTGTAGCTGGAGTTTGCTATTTTTGAGATTTTATGAATATGTGTACACTTTTTATGGCCAGATTTGAGCTTTCTGACAGTTTTTGAGTTTGTAAGTTTATATTTTGTTATTTTTGACACTTTATGAACAAAATTTTGCAGTTTTTGGCCGGATTTTGGTGTTTTCCTGACAATAGTTTGAAATTTTAAAGTCAAATTTTGTAATTTTTGACTATTTATGAAAAGAATTTTGATAGCATATGACCGGGTTTTGGTACTTTTTAAAACTAGTTTGATGTTTTAAGACCGGATTGTCATTTTTGACATTTTATGAATCAAATTTTACATTTTTTAAAGGTTTATGACTACGAAATTTAGCTATTTCTAACAATATTCTGATGATTTATGACCAAATTTTGTTAATATAATTTTTGGACAAGGTTTCTACATGCATTAGATGAGTAATTCTTTTTAGAAATAATCAAACTTTGGTTTACACTAATTTGGCTTTGAAAATTTTGGGAAGAGGTTCTTTTTTGTACCAGTTAAGCTAACTTTTTTTAAAATGATCAAATTCATTTGCAGATTAAAAAAATAAGTTTTTATTAACTTAACTTTATATATAAATTTTGGACAAGGTTTCTGCATGCACTAGATGAGTATTTTTTTTAGAAATTATTATACTTGGTTTTTACTAGTTTGGCTTTAAATCAAAATTTTGGGCAAAGATTTTTTTTGTACCTGTTATACTAACTTTTTTTATATGATCAAATTTAGTTGCACATCATCATTTGGACAAGGTTTCTAGAAGTAATTAGAAATAATTAAACTTGGTTTTCAATAGTGTGGATTTTGATCAAAATTTTGGGCAAAGGTTTTTCTTGTACCAGTTGATCTAACTTTTTTTAAAACGATCAAATTTAGTTGCAGGTAAAAAAAAGTAAGTTTTTATCACAAGGTTTTTACATGCATGATGAGTAATTTTTTTAGAAATAATCAAATTTGGTTTTTACTAGTTTGGTTTGGAATCAAAATTTTTGGCAAAGGTTTTTCTTGTACCAGTTTAGCAAATTTTTTTATAAAAATTTATTGTAATAGTATATTGTACAACTAGCACGTAATGATACCCATTTCCTACGAGTATAACGTTGTTAGACTAGCTTTTGGGATTTTAATTTTTTTTGAGCAGTGGCGTAACCAAAGGTTTTCACTCAAAAAGCTGTAACTTTTTTTGTTTTTGAAAATATCGAGTACTAAAAGAATATATTAAATTTTTTAAATCTTTCTAAAAATAATTTTTATCTATTTCCTTTTAAAAATAGGCGTAGAATTTTTTTTAATTTTAAATAAATTAAAAAAAAATGTAGCTGATATTTGTTAGACATTTTCAATTTAGATTTATTTTCTTATGAAACTTGTGAAGTTGTATCAAATATTATAAATCCGTTTCGAAGGACCATTCTCTACAGCTATAAAACAGCAGCAACGAATTAAAAATCGCTCAGAAAACACATTTCTCGTTAATAATTTACACAAAATTGATAAAAAAACGTAATTTATAACACATTAATAGCATAAAATTAACCAATAATTAGTAAGAAACAAGATTTTAATTATTTTTAATACTTAATTTGACAAAAATATTTTTACAAATCAATTCTCCCTAAAATTTCGTATAAGAAGAAAATATTCCTAACAATAAATTATTGTAATAAATTATTTTTATTTATTAACGCTCCTTCGATAGCATCTGTTTGTGATAATAATGGGAAATTTATGAGCTACCCTATCAAGTCCACACAAACCGATTACATACATGGTACATTGCCAGATCGATTCTGAATTAATTACGATGATGAGAGACTGAATTTTTCGAAGGTCGCCTGGCGGTCGTAACCGCTAGCTAAACATTCCGATCGCATGATGGACCGACTTTGCTGCGACGATTATCTTCCTGTTATGCAAATACGTAGTAAAATTGAGGTACGATATCAATGCGAATCGTTTACGATATTATAAGGCGCCAATAAAAAAAATAATGTTAGTTAATCTTAATTATAATTATCAACAGATTAAAATTAAATTACGTAATTGCGTTTCCATAAATCTTACCCAATCCATCATAAATACCGAGTTTATCGATAGATATGGAATTATTTTGATTAGAAACTACGCGAAATTTCTCTTATAACGTGCGTTAAAATTGTTGGCAGCTAAGGAAGATAAAAGCTTTCATCTATCATTTCAGTTGCTCAGACACACACATACACACTGGAGACAAGCAGGCCAGTGTCTCTATTCAAACAATAAAATGAAAAGTTTTTCCTTGCACAATGGTCCTGCATTAAAAAGCAAGTATGCAGCATTTTTTTCCCCCGATGATGTTGCAGCGAGTACTAGAGATAAAGTGCAAGTGGGATTACAGAGCACGCTTTTCATCACGTATGGCTAGATGGATGATGCGATGAAAAGTGTTGGGCGTCAATGGGACGCACGTAATAGGAAAGTTAGTTCTTTTTTTGTTTGTTTGTTTACGTGGAATTTGTATTGAATGAACCAAGAAAAATGCAGTTGGATGTTAATGAATTATTAATAAACACAAGATTCCATTTTCAGCCTGAAGTAATCTTGAATATTTTTAAATAATATTCTCGTTGGATAATTTACTTCAAATTTATTATTAAATTGCTACTTTAAGATGAGTGTTGTCTTTTTGTTTCTCTTGTAAATCTACCAAGTTGACTGTAGCTTTATCACTTGTTCAAAGTTGTCAAAAATGTATTATAAGTTTGGCATGAAACATTGGTTTTTACAATTTTACTTTGATTAGAAGAAACTGATTGGTCAACTATGACATGAAATATTGGTCCTTCGAATCGGATTTACTACTTAATGGTCTGATTAGGCGCAAGTGGTTTAATATTGTTTTAGCTGCCAAGATGCAGTTTTTGCATTTGTTACTCGCAAAATTGGTTCTTCAAATCGGACACAACCTCAGCCTAAGATCTACTTCTATTTGTTTAGACTTTTGCTGTCAAAACACATTAATCTAACATTATTTGCTTTTATGCTATTGGTCCTTCGAACCGGATATACAATCTCATTGTAGATGTTGCCGCAGTTTATGGGAATGCCGTCGTATATCTTTTGTTTCTGGTTTAAAATGTTCTTCTAAATTAAGGAAAGTAGTTTTCTAATGTTGTGGTTTATGGAATACCTCACGCAACTGAAGTAAAATCTGTCGCATTATTTCCATGTTAGTATTTGCATTGTGTGTAGATATGTTTCTTCTTTGCGAGGACGGAATCTTTACAAGTTATTTAGAGCTGAGCTAATTTTGTTTTTGTTCTTAGCTTTTAGTGGTTTAATTGCTGATTTTTTTAACCAAATTACGGCATTAATAGTCTTCTTAGGCTGATACGCCAAAAATCTAAACTAACTAATTTTGAACCAAATTTGTGTACCAAAGGCACCTTCTGTGCCTTAGTTGGTTTTATGGAATTATTTTCTTTAGGTTTGTGTTTGTTTTATGGGCGGTGTTTAGACGGAGGTTGTTTATAGTCTTTAATGTCGACCAATAACAAAGTGTACGTCTAGCTCAGCATAGTTAAGTCTTCTTTGTTCTTGTCTGGAAAATACATATCATTTGCTTTTGGTGGTGGTTTTGGTGTGACATTATTCTTGAATTGGCAGATCTGAGCTTCTATTTTGTTACTTGTGAGGTTAGGTGGTACAGCATGGTCGAAATTTTGAAATGGTGCGGGAGAACCGTTCTCCAAAGATGTTGGTTTCTTTATATGAAATAACAAATTTGTTTTTTGTTGTTTGAGTGCAAGAATTAACTTGTCCTGGCAAAGGTTTTCTAGGTGATTGGCGGTAAAGTTTTAAGCAAAATTGTCGTAAGTGCAGTTTTTTTGTGGTAGATTGAGAATAATAGAAATTTTTCTTGAGCTTGCAAACTTTGATTCTTAAATCTGAGTTGTTACTGGTTACTTTTTTCATGTAATGGGAGAACAGTTTGCTTTTGAGTGAAATGAAAAAGCATTGAAGTTTTGGATTTGAAGTTTATATACACGGACCGCTAACAAAACGTCTCTAACTTTACTTTTAGTTTTTTACCCAATAAATGAGCATTTTTTTAGTAGTTTTGATTCATCGAATGGCAATGCGTTGTTGTTTTTACTCGACTACTTAAACCGCTAACAAAACGCCTTTTACTTTAATCTTACTTCTTTTAATGAGAAAGCATCATCCTGAACGCTTTTTTGCCGGTAACAATATTTTCATCTCTCTTCTTCTGCGGAAAAGCTTGGAGTACTAGCGCCTGGAAGGTAGTTGGTTGTCTTTTCTTTGGGTTGGCTACGGTGGTCGGATTTTACGCTTGTGGGAAGGGATTCCTGGCTGCTTCAGTTCCGGCTTCGGTGACTTTGGGATGGTTTTTTCTATCCAAGGTAGTAGTTGGAGGTTTGTCATTACTGCTTAAAATATTTATATTGTTTTGGTGACATTGATGATGCCGACGACAGCTTTCGTTGATATTTTTTTGGCTTTCTTGCTTTTGGCTTTTTCTATCGAAGGTGGTGGTTGGAGGTTTGTCATTGAGATTGGTGCTGACGTCAGCTTTTGTTGAGGTTTTTTGGCTTCCTGGCCATTGGCTTTGGGATGGCTTCTTCTATCTAAGGTGTTAGTTGGAGTTTTGCTATTTTTGCCCAAAACATTTTTTTTATCTTGGAGAGGTTGAAGCTGACGTCAGCTTTTGTTGAGGTTTTTTGGCCTTCTGGCCGGTGGCTTTGGGATGACTTCTTTTATCCGAGGTGGTGTTTGAATTTTGCTATTTCTGCTCAACAGATCTTTCTATCTTGGCGACGTTGATGCCGACGTAAGCTTTTATTGAGGTTTTTTGGTCTTCTGTCCGGTGGGTTTGGAATGGCTTCTTCTATCCAAGGTGGTAGTTGGAGGTTTACCGTTTCTGCGCAAAATATTCTTCTATTTTGTTGATTTTGATGCCGATATTAGCTTTTGTTGAGGTTTGTTAGCCTCCTGGCTTGTGGCTTGGGATGACTTTTTCTAATCAAGGTGGTAGTTGGAGGTTTGTCATTTCTGCGCAAAAAATCTTTCTGTCTTGGTGACGTTGATGCTATCGTCAGCTTTTGTTATGTTTTTTTGGATTCCTGCCGTTTTATTTTTTTTAGATGCCGGAATCCGTCGTTGATTGCTGATCCTGTCTGGTCGGTTTTAACTTTTTTCTCTCATCTTTTGGATTTTCTCTGTTTTGACGAGCTCTTGTTGTCTTGTTTATGCCATTGCGGATAAACTAACCTGTCAGGGATTCTTTGTTGGTCGCTGGTTTGCTTCGATTAGGTTACGCCTTTCTTCAGTCACACGCGCCGCGGGACTACGTGCCAGAGTGGAAGTGGTTGATGCTTCTTGGGTACTTCTGCTTTGTGGATCTTTGATTGCTCTCTGTTTGTTTGTCAAGAGGAACCAGGCACGATGCTCAGTAGAAATTATTCTCTTGCGATCAAATAACTTACCCGATTGTTCATCATCAAAGGATTGAATTTGTCACAGGCGATAGATTCAGTTTTTGGATGACCAACACTTAGATGGATGGGTGAGCGTGGTACTCCAGTTAAAACTACTTGTCCGCAATCAAAGAATTGTGTACTACGCCTTCCTACCCGACTTTTTATTACTAAGGATTGGATTTGTTATTCTCTTTTACCAATTTAGAGACAACTAACATTGGCAGAAAGGAGATACTTCCAATTTTTGATTTGATCTAAGAGTTTGGTGACGGTGCTAAGATTAGGGTTTGGAGCCTTTCATATTCTGGGTCTATTTTCTTGCTGAGTTCCGATGTATATATCTTGGTGGTCCGCTTGAGCCGACAGTACGCTTCCGTAGCAAGAGTGTCAGTTTGGGGGACCTGGTATGAACGATGGATGACATCGTTGTTACTATAGGATTTTGTTGCTAGATTGCGCTAATCTAATGGGCTAAATTGACTAAATTTGATGCTTGCCTAAGACTTGACTATTGCATGGTTTCATTTTTTTGTATTTATTATTTTGGAATGACCAGTATTGAAGTTTTGCAATAGCATTTTTAGTTATGATTTTGGAAACAGAAATATCATTCTTTTTTCCAATATTTTTGGAGTCCCGGCCTATGCCTTGGATTGGGTTTCTGGGATCATCATCAATGGTATTCAATTTTCTTGGCCCTCCATCTTTTTCTGGTGTTATGTATTTATATTTACTACTTTCATAATGTATTTTTTTATCTTGCTGCCTCTAAAACTTTTTATTTTTAACAAAACATTGGTTCTTCGAATTGGATCTGCATTATTTACTTCTAATTAAAAAATGATCTACAACTTGCTACTTTTGCTGCTAAAACGCTTATATCAATCATGCTATCATTGCACTAAACATTGGTCCTTCGATTCGGATTCAAATTACAACCTGGACAAGGCCTTATTGGAAGCAAATAATTTATAATTACTAGGTCAGAAGTACTAATATTTGTTATTTTAAAATAAATTATTTGATATGGTGTCCTCGACCACCCTACCAAGTGTTTATTGTTAAGAAATTGAAAGTTGCAACTACTTGATGTGTTCCTGCAGCTAACAAACATGACAGAATTACTGACAGATGTCATTAGGTTAGAAGAGGGATTTGACGTTTATAATTTCTTGATAACAAACACTTGGGCGGGTGGGCGGAACACAGTTTATAAATATTAGGCCGATAGTTTAATATCATGTTTTCTCCTACCCGTTCAAGTGTTTATTATTATGAAATTGGAAGATCTAACTACTAGTCGTGTTCCTTCAACTAACAAACATGACAGAATGACTGACAGATGTTATTAAGTTAGAGAAATGAGGTGACGAAATTAATATCTTGATAACTAACACTCGGGCGGGTGGGCTTCGAACCGGATTTACAAACTTACAAATACACATTGTTTGCAACTGTAGAACGAACTTTTGAGTCAGATTTAGTTTTGTTGGTTAATTGAAAGCACTTAATTAAAATGTATTTTATTGTATTTGTGTTGCGGGACATTGGTCCTTCGAATAGGATTTACCATCTTACTGTTTGATTAGAAGCAAATTGATTGCTTATAACTGCTTCATCAGACGTGTTAGTACTTTAGCTGCCGAAATGCATATTTTATGGTTTTGCATTGATTATTAGTCTTCTAAATTGGATTTAGAACTTTATTGTTTGATTGGTAGCAAGTGATTTACAATATTAGCTGACAATGCGCATTTTTTGTAATTAACAGAAACTTTCATTTGAACCGGATTTGCCAAGCAATAAGTGGTCCTTCGAACTGGATTAACAAAGCAAATGTTTACAAACACTCAGTTAGACGCACAAATACACATTATTTGCAACTGTGGACGAAAAATTAGTTTGGTTGGGGAAGCTTTTGTAGTTTGTCAATTTTAGTCGAAAGTAGGATTACTTTGTCTAAAATTAATGCATAATTTTAGCTATGAATATAGTGCCAAATGATGCCATAGTTTATATTTATTTATTTAATCTGTTTAAGGAATCTTTTATAGTTTGTTCATTTGTATTGAAAATAGTTTACTTTGCTTTAAATTAATGTATAATATTAGCTATGAATATAGTGCCAAATAATGCCATAATTTCTATTCTAATACCGGAACTCTATATTTATTTAACTGCGAATATTCTCTCTTTATTACTTATTATAATATTTTGGGATGAAACCGTATTCTACGATAATTATGAAGTAGAAGCACGCTCCATACCAATTATATTTTTATGATTATTATTATCATTAGAATAGAATTAATTATGTATGCGATTCAATCGTCGCATCATCGCTTGAATAACAAACGAGCGTAAATAGATGCCATTCAAATTGATAATCCGTCTCACTGCTTTCATCCTATTAAACTTAATATAATAATAAGTCTTGAGAATGATTAAGGATATTGTAATCTTCGGGGACAGAGAGTAAGACTTCCGGCCCACGCAGACGATACAAATAAATAAAATTGAACAATTTAAAATATTAACCGATTTGCTTCTATTTTTCAATTCATTCAAGTTTTTATTTTAAGAAGGGTACCGAAACAGCTGCTGCGACCTTTGATAGTGTCTTCACGACCCTCCCTACTCTACAGACCCATAACTCACCTTGAATTCAATGCGTTCCCAACACACTGTGGCAAATTAATAACAGTAACATCCCGTCAGCCGTGCGTGCAACTTCATTAATAATTAAAGTTTAATATAATTTGTGTATGTTAAGTGGGAACCCTAATTTATAACTAATGAGGATTACTTCAACAAAATGGGTATGGCAAAAATATAATTAATTAACATTTGCATAGCAATTGATTCTCACATACAAACCATGTTAGGAATACACAGAGACCCATAATCAAATAGAAACTTATTAAGTCAACTTGTATTATTAAATATATATGCTTATGAATAAATAAATACAATTTGCCTCTCTGATATTTTCTCTTATCGTAATTGCATATTGTCGTCGGTGCTATTGTCTCTTAAATATTTTATTTATGTGCATTATGTATTTGCATTTTAACGATAAGTTCAACAAAACAATGCCATTAATTGTTTATATTAGTAACATTAGACATGGATTATCACAAGGAATTGATTCAGTGTAATCAATTTTGGGAATGTTTGTTTACGTTTTATTTATAGACGATTTATTGACGACATTACAAATCTTGAGTTTATTTTAACAAAATCAATATTTTTGCTGGATTTGTTGTTAAAATTCCTGCTTTTTATTTTTGTTGTTGAAAATTTTTGTTTGGGAATTTGTCAATACATAATTTTTGTCTTTTTGTTGGAAATTAATAAAGGAACTTGTTTACAAATTTTTAAAAATTGATCCAACTTTGGGAATTCAATTTGGGCCACTCATAATTACCATCGAATAGTTTGAACTGGAATGCTTACTGACCCGCCCAAGTGTTTGTTATCAAGAGATTGGAAATTTCTTCTCTCTATAAGCGTTAGAAACCGGTAAATCACAGGAGGAGGTTGTGATATTCAATTCTTTGATGACCAATAGTTGGGGGGGGGGGGAGGGGGGGGGTAGGTTACTCCAGATCATGATTACCATTGAGTAGTTTAAAATGGAGTACCCAACCCACCCACTCAAGTGTTTCTTATCAAAAGATTAGAAGTTTCTTTTCTCTGTAAGCGTTAGAAACCTCTTAAATCAGAGGAAGAGGTTGTGATGTCCAATTCTTTGATGACTAACACTTCATGATTATCATCGAGTAATATGAACTAGAGTGTCCACTCATCCACCCAACTGTTTGTTATCAAGAGATTGGAAGTTTCTTCTTTCTGTAAGCGTTAGAGACTTCTAAGAGGTTGTGATATCCAATTTCTTGATGACCAACACTTGGGCGGGTGGGTGGGTCACTTCAGATCATGATTACCATTGAGTAATTTGAACTAGAGTGCTCACCCACACTTCAAAGTTGGGCACAATAACAAATTTCTTGATAACAAATACTTGGGCGGGTGGGCGGGAACACAATTTATTAATATTGGGCCGGTGGTTTGATACAGTGTTCTCGCCCACCCGCCCAAGTGTTTGTTATCAAGAATCTTGCTTATTCTTAAATTTGTTGCGTTTCTGCTGTTTTTAGTATGACAGATTGAGTGACAGTTGTCACTAATACGTCATAGGTGGGCACAATAACAATATTTTTGATAAGTAACACTTGGGCGGGTGGGCGGGAACACAGTTTATAAATATTGGACCTGTGGTTTGATACAGTGTTTCCGCCCACTCGCTCAAGTGTTTGTTAACAAGAAATTTGCTTATTTTCACACTTGTTGCGTTTCTGCTGTTTTTAGTATGACAGATTCAATGACAAATCTCCTTAATACGTCAGAGATAGGCACAATAACAATTTTTTTTTATAACTAACAGTTGGGCGGGTGGGCGGGAACACAGTTTATAAATATTGGGCCGATGGTTTGATATACTGTTCCCGCCCACCCGCTCAAGTGTTTGTTATCAAGAAATTTGCTTATTCTCACACTTGTTGCGTTTCTGCTGTTTTTAGTATGACAGATTCAATGACAAATCTCCTTAATACGTCAGAGATAGGCACAATAACAATTTTTCTTTATAACTAACAGTTGGGCGGGTGGGCGGGAACACAGTTTATAAATATTGGGCCGATGGTTTGGTATACTGTTCCCGCCCACCCGCTCAAGTGTTTGTTATCAAGAAATTTGCTTATTCTCACACTTGTTGCGTTTCTGCTATTTTCAATTCAACAGGTTGAATGACAGTTGGCACTAATGCGTCAAAGGTGGGCACAATAACAATTTTTTTGATAACAAACACTTGGGCGGGTGGGCGGGAACACAGTTTAAAAATTATGGGCCAGTGGTTTGATACAGTGTTCCCGCCCACCCGCCCAAGTGTTTGTTATCAAGAAATTTGCCTATTCTCACATTTATTGCGTTTCTGCTGTTTTTAGTAGGACAGATTGAATAAAAGTTGTCACTAATACGTTAGAGGTGGGCCAAATAACAGTTTTTTTGATAACAAACACTTGGGCGGGTGGGAGGGAAAACAGTTTAAAATATTGGGTCGGTGGTTTGATACAGTGTTCCCGCCCACCCACCCAAGTGTGTATTATCAAGAAATTTGCTTTTCTTATACTTGTTGCGTTTTTGTCGTTTTTAGTATGACATATAGAATGACAGTTGTCAATAATACGTCGGAGGTGGGCAAAATAACAATTTTTTTTGATAATTAACACTTGGGCGGGAACACAGTTTATGTATATTGGGCCGGTGGTTTGATACAGTGTTTCCGCCCACCCGCCCAAGTGTTTGTTATCAAGAAATTTGCTTATTCTCACACTTGTTGCGTTTCTGCTGTTTTTAGTATGACTGATTGACTGGCACTTGTCACTAATACTTCAGAGGTAGGTAACAGTAAAAAATTTCTTGATAACTAACACTTGGGCGGGTGGGCGGGAACACAGTTTATAAATATTGTGCCTGTGGTTTGATATTGTTCCCCCCCCCCCCCCCACAAGTGTTTGTTATCAAGAATCTTGCTTATTCTTACACTTGTTGCGTTTTTGCTGTTTTTAATGTGATAGATTGAATGACAGCTGTCACTAATACGTCAAAGGTGGGTACAATAACAAATTTGTTGATAACTAACACTTGGGCGGGTGGGCGGGAACACAGTTTATAGAGCATATCCGTTATGGTTTCACTCCTATCCGTGGGTGAACTTGCTTATACAATTTAGTGGATTGTGCTATGATAAGAAGTGAGCTTAACTTAGCTAGAATTTTTGGGTAAAAAATTGTTATTTGTTGGGTGCCACTCTCCCCCTGTGTAATTGTGTAGTTCCGCCGCCACTGGGAGTGAATTTTATGATTTGATTCAAGTGGAGAGATCGACTGCAGACGAAGGCGACGAATTAGCTTAAAATTGTGCGGCTAAATTATTTACCACCCACGCCACTGTAAAAAATGATATTTAGTTATTAAACCGATAGCTAAATAACTTTTCTATATGTAATTGAACAACTTTTTTTTATTCAAGGCATGTATCCCAGTTTACGTTGCCCAAGTATATTTTTAAATACACATCTTTTTTTTGTGCCAGTGGCGTGGGAGTAAATATTTTAGCCGCGCCAGATATAAAAATAATTTATTCAAATCTTCAAAACTAAATTTAAATTCTATCTACCATTGTTACATGCTATAAATTAAAAAAAGTTGCATTATGTGTATTTACTGAACGATTTTGTTTAAATGCAGTTACCACTTTTGCAGTCATGACCATAATATATTTATTTAAATTTAATAAGCATAGAAAGTGTTTTGAAAGTTATTAATGAAAGGTTTAGCAACTATTCAGTGGCGTAGCTACCTGTAAGCAAGGATCTGTAAGGTTATTTATTTCAAAACCTGGGTTCAAAAAGAAATGACAACTTTCTACGTTTTTTTTTCTAAATTCTAGCTACGCCACTGCAACTATTTTGAAAGTAGATTGTAATGTTATAACTGTCATTATTAATTTTTAAATTTGAATTTGGTTTTTGCCCGCTCACCCAAATGTTAGTGACTCAGAAATTAGATCACAAATGGGTGGGAACTAAAGTTGAAACTATTGACGCGCAACCACTGAACTGTGTGCCTCACTCACCCACCCAAGTATTAGTGATCAAGAAATTGGAACTGAAATTTTTGGGCGGGTGGGCTGGAACTAAAGTTGCAATTGTCCCTCATACAATAAACTTGGTTCTTGCCCACCCACCCAAATGTTAATGATTCTGGGAACTAAATGCATTAATTGCGGGTCAACAGTTTTAACTTTCCCGCCCAAGTGTTACTGATCAAGAAATTAGATCACAAACACACGGGCGGGTGGACGGAAACTCTAGTTGAAACTACTAACCCTTAATTAATAAGTTAAGAGCCCTGCTTACCCACTAAAGTGTTAGTGATTGAAACCACTGTCTTGAAATCTATAAACTTAGTTTCTGCCCACCTACTCACGTGACAAGAAACTGGGTGGGTGGGAAGTAAAGTTGAAACTACTGACGCGCAATCAATGAATTGAGTGCCACACCCACTACTCATGTTTTAGTGATTTATTACTGGATTACAAACACTTAGGTGAGTGGGCGGTGATGTACTCGATCATTGATTGCAAGACAGTTATTTCAATTGAAATACCCGCCCAAGTGTTTGTGATCTAATTTTTTTAATCACTAATATTTGAGTAGGTGGGCAGGGCACTCAACGCATTAATTGCGGCTCAACAGTTTCAACTTTAGTTCCCGCCCGCCCGCCCAAGTGTCTTTGATCAAGGAATTAGATCACAAACACTTGGGCGGGTGGGGACTGAAACTACTAACCCTTAATTAATAAATTGAGAGCCCCGCCCACCCACTCAAGTGTTAGTGATTGAAACCACTCTATCGCAATCTATATACTTAGTTCCCGCCCACCTAACCAAGTGTGTGTGGACAAAAAATTGTATCATAAACACTTAGGTGGGTAGGCGGGAACTTCAACTAATGTCCCGCAAGCAATTGGTTCTCGTCCACCCACCCAAGTGTTTGTGATCCAGAAATTAGATAACGAACACTCGGATGGGTGGGTATGGAACTAAACGGGGTGCGATGTCTCTTCGTACGTTAAGGAAGGTACCGTTTTTTTAATATTGATCTTGGTTTGTAATTGTTGGGTATTTGTTTGTTTAAAGTCTGGCGAGGTATGATATACTATGATCGAGGTAGGTTTTGAATCTTGAGCTTAATGTACTTATACAAAATGCATGTTTTAATAATTTAAAACAAAAAATAAATAAATGTGAAATGGAAAGCGAAGGGGACGTCTATTTTTAGAAAAGAAATGTAAGATGTTTGGAATACTTATAATATATTTATATTTGCTTCATCTTACAAACATGAGACAGGTATCCAGTACTCCTTAAAGAAAAATAAATTATATTTTTAATTAAATCATTTTTTTTTTCTTACATGCTCTACTAAACTTTTTTTTAAATAAAGATTTACTAACTACTTTGCCGTTGAAAACATCCACCGCAAAAACAAAACCCGAACAAGCAACTAAATCTATGTTGAGGTCGCCTTCATTCATTCACGTCCGACATTTCCTTGAACCGCTTATTTGCAGGGGTGGTTAGGTTATAGCGAAATTCCACGCAACCCATAGATATTGCATTATAATCTTATATGTGTAGGCCGGCGTAGAACGGCTTCAATCGATTTTTATAACTTTATTACTGCGTGATAATCGTGTAATCACACCAATAAAACTACACCATAAAATGACTTCAAAACATATTGCAAAATTTTATTTATAACCACTTGAAATATAATATAAAATTGTTTTCTTATACAATTTTAAAATTAAGAAAAAAAAAAAAAATATTTTTTTTTTATATTATTATGAAATAGTCGCTGATAAAGTATAGTATTCTATTAGCGTGTAATGGTTTTTATTAATTATGATATTTACATTACACAATAAAATAAATAAAACATATTTACTATATCACGAATATATTTAAAACATGTTTCAACCTTTATAAGGTCATCATTGGACGGTGATACGAAGAAGTATGAATAAAAGTAATATTACAAAGCATATATTTATGTTTTACTGTCGTATATGTGCTTTGTTTTCTTTCTTTATATTCATACTTGTTTGTATTACCGTCCGATGATGGCCTTGTAAAGGTTGAAACGTGTTACGGTTTTTTTAAAATATATTCGTGATATAGTAAATATGCTATTCAATAAAATTTGCAAAACGCGTTGAAGAATATACTATTTTAAATCCAGAATGTAAATAAAATGAAGTACTAATTATTTTTTACGACCGACCCATCAAAAATTGAAATCTTGTCGATCTCGTAAACATAATAGGCGAAGTATATGGGGCATAAATAAATACATGTTTAAGTGCTTTTTATTTTTGGACCGAGTAGTTAGAACTGTGCCAATGACCTAACTCAATGGATTTGATTAATTAAACTGTTATATAATAGCTTTACTTTTTAATTAACAACTCATATTGGAAAATATATGCAAATCTAATAATTTGTTATCTCTTTAACGGATGTGATGATATTTTATGAAATATTTTAACAATTATCATCGGATCTGAATGATACAAAATATGCACGGTATGTTGGAGCCTTGAAATTTCCGCTGTTGGATGTAAAAGTAGCATTATGTTTCTTTCCCAGGCGTTTAATGAGATTGGAAAAAAATCTTTCACTTAACCTCCGTTATTAATTTATTAACATAATCACAATATATGTAATAAATCCATTTGGTGAACCTATAATTTAATCTAAAACGGAATTAAAAAAATGTACTTTTTATTAATTAGTTTTGTTTTGTATTGTTTCAGGTATGTTGGCTGTTGTTCTTTGCGTTATGAATGATGCAGAGAATTTAATTTAATAATTTCTATGAAGGTAAAATTTAATTATAATAAATTATTATGATGATGTGCTAAATTAAGACATTTAATTATAAAGAAATAATCTTTAAATTTAATTTTGGCTTCGATTACCAAAATGTTAATTTTAATATTTTTTTTTTTAATTTTAGAGTATTTATTGGATTGATTTCTGCTAAGAGAAAACTAAAAGCTGTTGAAGTCTTTAGTGTTGGTTGAATTAAACTGATATTGTCTAATGTTATCGTTTTTTGTTGGCAAATGATACTGCAGTTTTACACGGACCGCATACAAAACGTTTTTTAGAGGTTATTTTCAGAACGCTTGAGGGAAAGATATCTGCCTTTATATAGCTAAGTGACGCTTTCTATGCTTGTTGTAATGTCAAGCGTTTTACACGGACCGCATACAAAACGTTCCTCCCCCACCCCTATTATGGTTCTAAGCGAATGGCAATTTTCTTCTGCTTCTTTCGTCTTTCTCTTTTGCTTCTTCTAAAAACGTTTTCGCGAGCGGGCAATGTTAAAGGCTTTTCTTATGAGTTTACGACGGTGTTCCTCACTGCTTCTTCTTTTTTTTTTCTTCGGGTTTCTTTTAAAGATGTTTTCAAGCCAGCGGACTTTAGGTAAAAGTTCTTATGTATTTACGATAGTGTTTTGTCTTACTGCTTCTTCTTTCTTTTCTTACGTCATTAAAGTCATTTTAGGCTGATGTGTCATAAATTTAAACTAATCTTCTTTTTCTTTAGACATTTGGCACAACGGAAATGATCAACTTATGCCTTCTACCGATGGTTTAGTGTAGTAATCTCTCTGCTCCTTCTTTTTTGCTGTTGGGGTTGGCAGATACAGTCAGCTTTAGGTATAGCTGCAATTAAGTTGTCGAGTGTTTCAAAGTTTAAACAAAAGTTTATAAATGTTAAGCCGATGGTTTGATACAATGTTCCCGCCCAAGTGTTTGTTATCAAGAAATTTGCTTATTCTCACTTTTGTTGCGTTTCTGCTGTTTTTAGTATTTCAAAGGTGGGCGCAATAACAAGTTTTTTGATAAGTAACGCTTGGGCGGGAACACAGTTTACAAATATTGGGCCGGTGGTTTGATACAATGTTTCCGCACATCCGCCCAAGTGTTTGTTAACAAGAAATTTGCTTATTCTCACGCTTCTTGCGTTTTTGCTGTTTTTAATGTGACAGATTAATGACAGTTGTCACAAATACGTCAGAGGTGGGCGCAATAACAAGTTTTTTGATAACTAACAATTGGGCGGGTGGGCGGGAACACAGTTTATTATTATTGGGCTTGTGGTTTGATACAGTGTTTCCTCCCACCCGCCCAAGAGTTTGTTATTAAGAAATTTGCTTATTCTTACACTTGTTGCGTTTCTGCGGTTTTTAATGTGACAGATTGAATGACAGTTGTCACTAATACGTCAAAGGTGGGCGCAATAACAATTTTTTTGATAACTAACAATTGGGTGGGTGGGCGGGAACACAGTTTATAAATATTGGGCTGGTGGTTGGATACAGTGTTCCCGCCCACCCGCCCAAGTGTTTGTTATGAAGTAATTTGCTTATTCTCACACTTGTTGCGTTTATGCTGTTTTTAATGTGATAGATTGAATGACAGTTGTCACTAATACGTCAAAGGTGGGCTCAATATCAATTTTTTTGATAACAAACAATTGAGCGGGTGGGCGGGAACACAGTTTATAATTATTGAGCCGGTAGTTGGATACAGTGTTCCCGCCCACCCGCCCAAGTGTTTGTTATTAAGAAAATTGCTTATTCTCACAGTTGTTGCGTTTCTGCTGTTTTTAATGTAAAAGATTGAAGGACAGTTATCACTAATACGTCAAAGGTGGGCACATTTACAAATTTTTTGATAACTAACACTTGGGTGGGTGGTCGGGAGCACTGTTTATAAATATTGGGTCGGTGGTTTGATACAGTGTTCCCGCCCACCCTCCTAAAAGTTTGGTATTAAATAATTTGCTTATTCTCACACTTGTTGCGTTTTTGCTGTTTTTAATGTGACAGATTGAATGACATATGTCACTCATACGTCAGAGGTGGGTACAATAACAAATTTCTTGATAATTAGCAATTGGGCGGGTGGGCGGGAACACAATTTATACATATCGGGCCGGTGATTTGATACAGTGTTCCCGCCCACTCGCTCAAGTGTTTGTTATGAAGTAATTTGCTTATTCTCACATTTGTTGCGTTTCAGATGTTTTTAATACGACAGATTGAATGAAAGTTGTCACTAATACGTCAAAGGTGGGCACAACAATATTATTTTTTTTTGTAAAATAACATTTGGGCGGGTGGGTGGGAACACAGTTTGTAAATATTGGGCAGGTCGTTTGATACAGTGTTCCCGGCCATTTGCCCAAGTGTTTGTTATCAAGAAATTTGCTTATTCTCACAGTGTTGCGTTTCTGCTGTTTTTAATGTGACAAATTGAATGACAGTTGTCAGTAATACGTCAGAGGTGGGTGCAATAACAAATTTCTTGATAACTAACACTTGGGTGGGTGGGCGAAAACACAGTTTATAAATTTTGAGTCGGTAATTTGATACAGTGTTTTGCCGCCCACCCGCCCAAGTGTTTTTTATCAAGAAATTTGCTTATTTTTACATTTGTTGCGTTTCTGCTGTTTTTAATGTGACAGATTGAATTACAGTTATCGCTAATACGTCAGAGGTGGGTGCAATAACAAATTTCTTGATAACTAACACTTGGGCGGGTGGGCGAAAACACAGTTTATAAATATTGAGCCGGTAGTTGGATACAGTGTTCCCGCTCACCCGCCCAAGAGTTTGTTATCAAGAAATTTGCTTATTCTCACAGTTGTTGCGTTTCTGCTGTGTTTAATGTGACAAATTGAATGACAGTTGTCACTAATACGTCAGTGCTGGGTTAAATAACAAATTTCTCGATAACTAACACTTGGGCTGGTGGACGGAAACACAGTTTATAAATATTGGGCCGGTGGTTTGATACAGTGTTCCAGCCCACTTGCCCAAGTGTTTGTTGCCAAGAAATTTGTTTATTCTTTCACTTGTTGCGTTTCTGCTGTTTTTAGTATGACAATTGAATGACAGTTGTCACTAATACGCCAAAGGTGGCTTAATAACAAATTTTGTTGATAACTAACACTTGGGTGGGTCGACTGGAACACAGTTTAAAAATTTTGGGCCGGTGGTTTGATACAGTGTTCCCGCCCACTCGCCCAAGTGTTTGTTGTCAAGAAATTTGTTTATTCTCACTGTTGTTGCGTTTCTGCTGTTTTTAATGTTACAAATTGAATGACAGTTGTCACTAATACGTCAGAGGTGGGCACAATAATAAATTTTTTGATAACTATCAATTGGGTGGGTGGGCGGGAACACAGTTTATAAATATTGGGCTGGTGGTTTGATACAGTGTTCCCGGCCACTCGCCCAAGTGTTTGTTATCAATAAATTTGCTTATTCTCACACTTGTTGCGTTTCTGTTGTTTTTAATATGACAGATTGAGTGACAGTTGTCACTAATACGTCAGAGGTGGGTTAAATAACATATTTCTTGATAATAAACACTTGGGCGGGTGGGCGGGAACACAGTTTATAAATATTGGGCCGGTGGTTTGATACAGTGTTCCCGCTCACCCGCCCAAGTGTTTGTTATAAAAAAATTTGCTTATTTTTACATTTGTTGCATTTCTGCTGCTTTTAGTATGATAGATTGAATGACAATTGTTATTAATACGTCATAGGTGGATACAATAACAAATTTCTTGTAAACTAACACGTGGGCGGGAACATAGATTATAAATATTGGACCGGTGATTTGATACAGTGTTCTTGCCCACCCGCCCAAGTGTTGCTTGATTTGGAATCAATCTTGTTTACTTGTGTATGGCGTTTCTGAGTTTTTGTCTTTTTGTGTGACCCGGGAATCTTGTTAATCGGGCTGTATTGTGTAAAAAAATTGTCGAAGTCGACCCATAGGTGCTAAAGTTGTTTTATCTGGTACTTGGGCTTGATTTTTGTAAGTTTAGCGAAAATCTTTTCGGGGGAGGTCTTGTGTTGATTTTTGTTAAATTGTCTTATTTGGTAAAATCTCTTCGGAGAATTCCTCTAGGTGGTCAAGAGTTATGTTTTCTTTTGTCGGCTTGCCGAGAAAACCTTCGGAGATGTTTTTTGGTTGAACAAAATTATACCTTTTAGATGTTATTGGTTGGGCTTGCAGTACACTCGCTGGATGTATTTGCTCGTTTTCAATTCATCATGGTAGTCACACTCGTTGAGTTCCAATTATTAGCGCAAGACAAACGCTTCTTATGGCAGATCCATCCTTGTTCTTATTAGACTCGCAGATCCGCTTCAAGGTAATAGGTAACAATTGTTAATATACGGATACTGTTTGAAATTTTAATGATCTTACACTCGCGACTGCGTATGCCGTGACACAATAGGATGAACGATGGATGATGCTGGACCATAGTCGCTTTACTTTCGCACTTGGCGCGCAGCGATAATGCACATACACTTGGGTTTGCTGTTCTGCTGGTCTTAAAATGTTATCAACATAACAACGTTCTATGCCCACGATTGACGTCACACTTAGTTTATGGCCGGATTTTGGTTTTGCCTGACATTTTATGAACAGAATTTTGCAGTTTTTAGCCGGATTTTTGTTCTTTTTAGAAATATTTCAATACTGAACGGCCAATTATACTTTTTTTAGTTTTTTTATAAATGGAATTTTGCATACAGTATTTATATTCCATGGCCGGATTTTTAACATTTTAAGCCGGGTTTTTATTTTTGCTATTTCTAACATATTTTGAAAATTGTAGACCGATTTTGCATGTATCAAGGTGGAATTTTGTTATTATTGACATTTTATAAATAGAATTCTACAATTTTTTTACCGTTTTGGTTTTTTCTGAAAATATTTATGATGGGATTTTGTTGTTTTTGACTTTTTATTAATAGAGATTGTGCGTTCTTGCCCACAACTGACGTCACATGCACTGATTGTGTTAGCTTTATCGCATTGGCAAAAGATTGTGTCTATAAGTGTGTATGGTCTAAGGTTAAAATGGTCTTAAACTGTAAACAAAATATCTTGAACTATCTTAAACTATCAAAAATGTCTTTGTTTCTAAAAAAATATTGTTAAACTGTTAATAATAGTCTAAAAAAAAATTGTCAAAAATGATCTAAAATTAAACTGTTAGATATGATCTAAACCTGTCAAATTGCAACATAAACTGTCAAAAATACATCATCACCTGTCAAAGTGTTAAAAATAGCCTGGAAGTGTAAAAAAAAACATGAACGAACATAGTGGTTTTAACCTGTCAAATATGGTCTTAGATTTTTAAAAAGTTTTGGCCAAAAATGGTGTAAAACTGATCATCATTGTAAGCATTTTGATGACCAACACGGGTGGGTGGGTCACTCCAGATCATGATTACCATCGAGTAGTTTGAACTGGAGTGCTATCCCACCCACTCAAGTGTTTGTTATTAAGAGATTGGAAGTTTCTTCTCTCTATAAGCGTTAGAAACTTCTAAGTCAGAGGAGGAGGTTGTGATATTCAATTCCTTGAAGACCGAGGGCACTCCAGATTATAATAACGATCGGGTAGTTTGAACTGGAGTAGCCATCCACTTACCCAAGTGTTTGTAATCAAGAGATGAGAAGTTTCTCTTCTCCGTAAGCGTTAGAAACTTGTAAGTCAGAAGAGGAAGTGGTGATATCTAATTCTTTGATGACCACAAATTGAGCGGGTGAGTGGGTCACTTCAAATTGTGATTACCATTGAGTACTTTGAACTGGAGTGCCCACCCACCTATTCAAGTGTTTATTATCAAGAGATTGGAAGTTTCTTCTCTCTGTAGGCGTTAGAAACCTCTAAGTCAAAGGAGGTGGTTGTGATATCCAATTCTTTAATGACCAACCCTTGGGCGGGTGGTTGGGACACTCCAGATTATGATAGCCATCGAGTAGTTTGAACTGTCAGTAGTTGGAGTGTCAGTTATTAAAAGAATAAAAGTAACTTCTTCTCGCAAGCATTTAAATGTATATAATTCTTCTTCTAAAAGGTACTAGGGTTTTTAAGACTTGGAAGTCGATGGAGTTGCTTTAATAGTTTATTGGATGTCACCCTCTTCTGATTTTTTAAATAACAACAAAAAACAAAAATTCTAAAATAAAATAAATTAGCAGTTTGCTATCTATCGGCACAATATTGTTGGCATTATTTGGCGCTATTTTTATCGCAAAGCAGATACTACAAGGACTACCACAGCTAACAGCACATAAAATCTTGGCATTATTTGGCGCTGTATTTAAAGCATTTTTTTTGTGTATAAAACTTATTTTTTTTGGACTTTTTTATTTTATGAAGATATAAGTAAGATCTGGCACTATATAAACTTTTAGCAATATTTGACACTGTATTTACAGCAAATCAGAGCCAACAGGAAATGCCAGCACAATATTAAACTTTTATTAGCATTATTTGGCGCTGTATTCATAGAAAGCAAATAAAATAGCCAAATTTATTTAGTATTTTAATTTTAACAAATTTTAATTGTAATTTACATTTCAATTATGTTAGTACGAGGCTGCAAGTGATTTAATTTATTAGTAAAATAAATCATCATTCTTTAAACATGTATACAGTGGCTACAATCAAGCAGCTACTGCGCAGTAAAATATTTAGCAATATTTGGCGCTGTATTCATTAAAAAATATAAATCAATTTTGTCCGTTGAATTTGAGTCGATGAATTATGCAAAGCATGACTAGTTTTGAATTACCATCTCGAAAATCATTTCAACTAAAATTGGTAATTTACAATATGGCCGCCGTACCGTACTTCGAGAATAGGTCCATTTATTTTGAATCGATTATTATATGGACTTTTTATAAAATTTTTACGCTTGGATGACATTTTCCTATATAACACACTCAACGATTGTCAATTGCCTGCGCAAAGTGCATTGCATTCATAAGCAAACGAAAGTGAAACTGTCACTTCTTTTCATGTCGCGTTAATTCGAGTGAAATATGGAAAGTTGATTTTATAATTACATCCGCACTCTGCCAAAGCAAATGAGTGTTAAATCACGACCCGTCTCATGTCTAATTAAGCCGGATCATTACCGAACACTAATTAATTAATTCGATTTGCCAATCAATTTGTATATTTATAAACAGTTTTCACATCTTATTAGTGATAAAGAATGTTTTATTTCATTTACTAGAAAGCGAAATAATTAAAAAAAAAAAACCTGTGCATATAGTCCTTCGTACATGTGCTCCCTGTTGATGGGCGGCACCGGTCAAGTGTGGGCAAAGAATGCGGTTTGGTTCGGTTTGGATGGGTCATCTTTGACCTGACCGCGTGTGTGTAGATCGCGCTTCTATACTCACACATCATGGTCACATACACAACACGCGCGGCGCGTTTTCATTCGCATATTTACAATAAATTCTCTTCGTTGGTATTCTGTAATTTCGGTTGGTGGTGACATATTAAAGTGTCCTTAATTATATAATGGATTCTTGATAACCTTGAACTTCCGGTAAGTTTTAGCGACTACCTACGCGGATTATTGTTGTATCCTGTGATAATCTGATTAAGTTGATTGAATTTATTATGTAATAGATCTTAATTTATTTATAAATAAATATTAATTTAATCCTTAATAGGAATCATCTTTAATTTATTCTAAATCAAAATTTTGTCGCAAATCACTTTTATATAAATTAACTCTAAATTGATTGAAAATAAATCTGATAATCTTTGATTAAAAAACCATCCCCAATTTTATATTTAATTATCTTCATTATGTTTCCTGATTATTTTTTGATTTCACGGTTGGCCAAGTCAAATGTTATTTGTGGGAATCTGATATTTCGCATGATTGGGAAAGAAATTCGAGCGAGCGAAAATAAACGGGGGCTTATAATACATCATCAATTTATATTTAGAACTTTTATCCTCCCTACACGCATCGAAAAATTGTATATACCGAGAAACATTTTATTATTTATTGATAAAGTGTAGTAATTTGGGTCAGTTTATAAATTGGAATAAACCAACGATTCCATAACAAAACATCAATTTGAAAATTTTAATATTAAAGTAGTACATTTACTCCCAGGAGTGGATAAATAAATAAGTAATTAAATTTATTGCTAATATTTATTTATTATGCATTCCGGATGGTGCAGCTATGCAATTAAATTTTCCCATCACGAATTAAAATTTAAATCATTTGATGAAGTGTGCCGACTAACAGTATTTAATATAGCAAAAAGGAAGTTATTCCAATTCCGCATTCGCCACAATGGAATTCATAACAAATTCTTCACTCAGACATACCAACAACAACAAAAAAATATAATAATCCAATTTTGAAGAGACATTAAGATGATTTCAAATAATAGAAGTGAGAATTCATATTAATTGTGATGATGAAGGAAAAAAATTGTATAAATGTGGAGTAATTATGTGAACTAAACGAAAGCGATTCTAAGAGCAATTATAACAAGTATTACAATTGCAATAGATCGGTATCATTGGGATTACATTTGTGATGTAAATTTAATTATATTGCTATTCATATTGAAATTAATTCGTCTATGAAATGGGTTTTGATGCTATCAATTTCTGGATATTGAGCTAGTTACAGACCGTAAGATATTTATAATTACAGTAATGTCGTGCGTTTAACATATTGTTACGAGTGTTAGAATTAGAATTCATCCAAAAATCTGTTTTGACTTATCTTAGTCCTAACGACTGCGCCAGAATAGTTTTATTGGCCTATTTATTAAACAAATCCTTAAT
The DNA here is from genome assembly GCA_963932245.1 of Tachinus rufipes. Lineage (NCBI taxonomy): Eukaryota > Metazoa > Arthropoda > Insecta > Coleoptera > Staphylinidae > Tachinus > Tachinus rufipes. The sequence goes on from OZ010745.1 coordinate 112,169,806, forward strand.
GTGTCAAAATAAATTCTGACTGCGCTAAAACAGTTTTATAATATTTTTATATTGGGCAGATGCTCGGTATTGTTTTTGGTAGAAACCGAACAGTTTTGGCGCAGTCGGTCAGATGTGATTTTCTATTTATTAAACAAAAACTTTTTGGATGGTTTTGGCGCAAAAATCAATTATATTTTTTATAGTTTATTATGCGCCAACATAATTTTATATCATAGTTGTTCAGTCGAATAAACAAAAACTTTTTGGATGGTTTTGGCGCAGTCGGTTGCTGTAAATTTGTAAAATTTATAACTGCAAAATGACAATTATTACAGTATCATCATAACTAAAAACATTTATTGACAACGAGTCAAGAATTTGTTATTTTTGGAAAATGTATTTATTTTAAGACCTACCGACTGCGCCAAAACAGTTTTTATCAGCCTATTAGTTAAACAAATCTTACCGGTTGCGCTAAAGCTGTTATTGCTGCTTGTTTTCTTATTTAATATGTCATGATTTTGTATCAAGTACATAAAACTGTGGAAATAAATAAATTTTAAATTCTGACTGCGCCAAAACAGTTTTATAAAATTTTTATATTGGACATAGTTAAATCCTGACTGCGCCGAAACAATTTTATTTATACCATTGTCAAAAAGAAATTAAAATCTACCGACTGCGCTAAAACACTTTTCTATTATTTTTATATTTGATAATTACATAGCTATTTGTTCAATAAAGAGAAAACATTTTGACTGTTTTGGCGCAATCGATAAGATACCTTTTTATCAGTGCTATCTACAACTGAGCTGGATAATATATCTCTTTTAACAAACTCCAAATTGAGTATAATTAAACCGTTATAGATTTACAACAACTTACAGTTATGAACTTATTCCAAATCTTACCGGCTGCGCCAAAGCAGTTTTATTGCTGCGCAATTTGTTATTTAGTATGTCATGAGCTTGTAACAGTTTTAAACTGTCCAACTAATTTGGTTCTAAATTCTGATTGCACCAAAACAGTTTTATAATATTTTTACAAATGTCAAAATGAGTTTATTTTAAAACCTACCGACTGCGCCAAAATATTTTTTTATTATTTTCATATTTGGTAACTAAATAGTCATTTGTTTAATAAAGAAACTTTTTTTTCAATTGGTAAGAAATGGTTTAAGTTAACTATATAAATTTGTAACAAATTACAGTAGTCAAAATGAACTTATTTATTTTAAATCCTACCGACTGCGCCAAAGTTGTTTATTAAGCAAACACTTTCTGAGCGTTCTTAAAGGTTAAATATAAATAAATAGCGGATACCTTTGTCTACTGTAGCCTACCCACCTATCCAAGTGTTGGTTATCAAAAGATTTATTATTACGCTCACCTTGTTTAAGTAGTTAGCAATACCACAGACGATTAGCTTATAACAAGTTTCTTGACGACAAACGCTTGGGTGGGTGGGCGGGAACCAAGTTTAAATTGTGGACGGATAGCTTTGTCTACTGTAGCCCATCCACCCACCCAAGAGTTGATTATCAAAAGATTTCTTACACCCACCGTTTGTGTAAGTTGTTAGCAATACCACCTACGATTAGCTTATAATAACTTTCTTGACGACAAACGCTTGGGTGGGTGGGCGGGAACCAAGTTTAAATTGTGGGCGGATAGCTTTGTCTACTGTAGCCCACCCACCCACCAAAGTGTTGGTTATTAAAAGGTTTGTTATTACACCCATCGTTTGTGTAAGTTGTTAGCAATACTACAGACGATTAGCTTATAACAAGTTTCTTGACGACAAACGCTTGGGTGGGTGGGCGGGAACCAAGTTTAAATTGTGGACGGATAGCTTTGTCTACTGTAGCCCATCCACCCACCCAAGAGTTGATTATCAAAAGATTTCTTACACCCACCGTTTGTGTAAGTTGTTAGCAATACCACCTACGATTAGCTTATAATAACTTTCTTGACGACAAACGCTTGGGTGGGTGGGCGGGAACCAAGTTTAAATTGTGGGCGGATAGCTTTGTCTACTGTAGCCCACCCACCCACCAAAGTGTTGGTTATTAAAAGGTTTGTTATTACACCCATCGTTTGTGTAAGTTGTTAGCAATACTACAGACGATTAGCTTATAACAAGTTTCTTGACGACAAACGCTGGGGTGGGCGGGCGGAAACCAAGTTTAAATTGTGGGCGAGCAGCTTTTTTTACTAGACGACGATTAGTTTATCATAACCTTTTTGATAACGAGCACTTGGGTGGGTGGGCGGGAACCAAGTTTAAGTTGTGGGCGAGCAACTTTTTTAACTATGGCCAACTCACCCACCCAAAGGTTGGTGATTAAAAATTTTATAACTTAAACCACTTCTGGTGTTTTTGCTGTTATACAAGAAAATACTAGTCAATCGTTAGCAAAAAAAAATTTAGGCGGTTTTTGCGCAGTCGGTCAGATCTTACTTATTTTACCGACTGAGTCAAAACAGCTATGTTACAAAATTAATTTTGTTTTATTGACTGCGCCAAAATTATGAAACAAAAACTTTCTTTTTGGAGGTCAAATATGCAACTAGGATTACTCAATAAACTTATATAATAAAAAAAAAATCTATGGATTTGTAACATTCTTACCGACTGCGCCAAAACAATTTATGAGTCGCATAGTGAAATTTTGAATTTTTGATGTGGATTACAAGGCATGTACCTCCTACACTCAGTTTAGAAGTGGTGAAGGGTAAAACATGGTTTCCAGCTCAGTTGTAGATGGAATAAACGCTAAAAATTATTTTAGCATAATCAATGGCGCGAAAACCGTATAATTGTTTTGGCGCAGTCGGTACGAAATGTAACAGTTGATGGCTTAGTTAACCACATTTGGGCCAGTTAGTTTGCTTAGAAAATTTTGAGCGTTTGTTTTATTTACATCTGGAAACCAAGCATAGTAACGGGCCAATAGTTTAGAATGAAGTAGCTCACCAACCCATCCAAGTGTTAGTTATAAAAAGGTTGGATCACGACCTCTTCTTCTGACAAAATGACTTTTAACGTCCGCAAAGAAGACAAACAATATTTTTTTAAATGACAAACACTTGGGTGGATGGGTGGCCCACTCCAAAGCATAGTAACGAGCCAATAGTTTAGAATGAAGTAGCTCACTCACCCACCCAAGTGTTGTTATCAAAAGGTTGGATCACGATCTTTTTTTGTTACAAAATGACTTCTGACGTCCGCACAGAAGAAAATTTTTTTTTTTATGAGAACACTTGGGCGGGCGGGTGGGTGGGTCACTCCAAAGCATAGTAACGGGTCAATAGTTTGGAATGAAGTAGCCCACCCAAATGTTACTTATCAAAAGGTTGGATCAAGACCTCTTTTTGTGACAAAATGACTTCTGACGTCCGCACAGAAGACAAACAATAATTTTTTGGATTATTAACATTTGGGCGGGTCGGTGGGGCATTCCAGAGCATAGTAACGGGCAAATAGTTTGGAATGAAGTAGCCCACTCACCCATCCAAGTGTTAGTTATCAAGAAGAAGGATCACGATCTTCTCTTGTGACAAAATGACTTCTATCGTCCGCATGGAATGCAAACATTTTTGTTTTATAACAAACATTTGGGCGGTTGGGTGGGAACTCCAGAGGAACTCCAGAGCAACCTACTAGGTTACTATGCTCTGGAGTACTCACCCAACCTAAGCGTTAGTTATTAAAAGGTTGAATTTCTTGTATCAAAATGAGTTCTGACGCCCGCACAGAAGATAAACATTAGTTTTTTTTGCCAACAAACACTTGGGCGGGTCACTTTAGAGCACTGTAACGGTTCTGTTAATTTATGTGTTTCAATTTGAAGCATTACAAAATTATCAAAGTAAATTTATCTTAAATTTTACCGACTGCGCCAAATCTGTTTTATTGTTGCAAGGCATAATGTCTTGACTTTATAACAACTTACAACTGTCAAGATAGATTTGCTCTAAATCCTGACTGCGCCAAAACAGATTTATTATATTGATACATTTGCATAGTTCATCAAGTTGAATAAATAAAAATTTTGTTAAGTGTTTTGGCGCAGTCAAATATGCAACTTTGATTCTAAACAATTCTACCGACTGAGCCAAAACAGTTGTTGCTTTATATTACAAAATTATATTATTCTACGTTTTATCGACTGCGCCAATACAGTTTTATCAGACTATTTATTAAACAAAAACTTGTTGGGCGTTCTAGGCGGTGATATGTGCAATTATCATTACTTAAAAACAGTTTTATAGTTTTTTTTAGTCTAACTTAGTTTGTTACTTACTGTCATGAATTTGTGACAATTTAAAACTGTCAAAATAAATTTGCTTTAAATCTTGAAAAAGAGGTTTGTAATCCTTGTTGATCAGTTTAAATTCAGGTTCTTTAATTTTTTTTGCCACTAACATTAGCTATAAGATAATAAATAAAAACATTTGATGTTTAACGAGTTAAGAATTTGTTATTTTTGCAAAATTAATTTATTTGAATCCTACAGACTGCGCCAAAACAGTTTTATTAGCCTGTTTATTAGATGAAAATTTTGTTGGCGGTTCAATGTACAATTATCGTTACTCAAAAAACTATTATATAATTTTAAACAAGTTTTAATCAGTCTTGCAACAGTCAAAATAAAATTAATCCAAATTTTATCTACTGCGCCAATGCGGTTTGTTACTTGAAATATCAGTTTCTAACAATTTAAAATTGTCAAGATAAATTTGCTTCAAGTCCTATATTCATATTTACGAACCACTGAGTCGTTTGTTTAATAAACAAAAAATTCTGATGATGTTAAAATCATTTTTTTTTAACTGAGTTGAGTGTAAGAGGTACATAGCTTGTAGTTCTTATCGATCAATTTAAATGTTGACTTATTTTTATGTTTAAATTTTATTTTAAGTTTTTTTTCAGGTTTTTTTAATTTGTTAGTAAACAAATTGTCTGTTAATGACAATCGCCACTCAGTCGGAGAGAAAAATTAGTAATTTTTTCAAAATTAATTTAATTTAAGTTTTACCGACTGCGCCAAAACAGTCTGTTGGTTCAACAAAAACTTTTTGAGCGTTCTTGACTGTCAAATGTGCAATTATTATTACTCAATTTTTTGTATAAAATTTAACAAATATCTTAACTAATCTGTCATAGACCGACTGCGCCAAAGCTGTTTTTTTGCTGCGCGATTTGTTTTTTTTTTTAATTTTTAATTTTTGCAGATAATTCCTTGATTATATTCAAGTTTGAAGTTATTTATTTTGCAGTTTTCTTGATTTTTGGTCATTATTCAGTCAGATATTAAATAAGAACATTTGTTAGTTTAACTTGTTCAATTTATTTATTTTAAGTTCTACCGACTGCGCCAAAATACTTTTATTAGCCTGTCTATTTAACGAAAACTGAGTGATTGTTTACTTTTTTAAATTTTAAGTAATCTGCTATGGAACTATTATATTATAATTATACCGACTGCGCCAAAACTGTTTTTTAAACAAAATGTAGATTGGACCGAGACCTACTCGAATATTTTTTCATTAGACGTCGTTTAAATTTTTCTCTCTGAATGAAGTGATTATTATTATTATTGTGCGTTTTACAGTTATTATACATTGCACCAGAAGTCTTACGACTTGTTTAAAGGGGGTTAATGGGACTTATTATGTGACCGAATTAACCAGCAAGTTATTATTTTAGTCATATTACGGGATCAAACCCCGGACTGTTAGCGTGCTAAATTTTGTACATATTTCAAGTATTAGTAATCGCTTTTTTAAGTATAAATCAGATGAGAACTATCCCATATAAATATTAGTTTAAATTTCCACAAATTATTTTAATTTCATGTTTGTAGTTGTATAAAGCTACTTCTTGTATTCTATAATAACCGTGAAGTGAATTGCTTTGAAATAATACTACAATGACACAATTCACATTTCTATTAACTCATACTAATTAATTAAATTGAAGCATAAGAAAAAGAAAACGACAACTTCTTCATTTTGTTACTACAACTGAGCGTGTATCTCTCGGGCATATTACTACAAAAAAAAAAACCGTGTGAACTCGGCTCGCCAGGAAAGAGTAAATATTTGAAGAACTGTTATATTCGCATGTAATGCAAACCGCGACTTTCTTCATGTTTTTGTAAATTTTCCCTTCGCAAATTGTTTGATAAATAGACAAAACTCATTAAAGATATTAATTCAATTTTCAACTGTAATTCTAGCAGGTTCCCAGATGTAATTGCGTATTCACATCCTTAATAATAAATTGAAATTCCATTTAACGGGAGCTTATTTTGTTTTGTTAATGCGTTTTCATTAAATTAGATTTTAAATTAGATACCTCAGGGTATGACTTAAGAAAGTAATAATTATTTTATTGATTTTAATTAATTTGTTTAATGTAAAATTGCTTTGCTACTTAATAACGGTGTTTATTATTTACGAGAATAAAGTTTGTGCGTTGTAACAAGCCTAGTGAATACAACATTACACGCGAGTAGAATACTATATTTTATCTATGACGATGATGTTTCATAATATATATATATAATATATAATATAATCTTATACTTAATTTGCTATTTTTAAAACATAAAATGTGCACTTTTTAAGTGATTTTATCTTAGGCATTATCTTACTAAAAAATTTTGTGTGTCAAATATGAAAATTATATTAAATTGTTTTGGCGCAGTCGGTAGGTTTTAAAATAAATTTGTCTTTACATAAATTGTTACAAATTTATCATAGATAGTTGAATGTATTTTTGTGAAATGGTAACTACTTTTTACCGTCTAGAATTGTCAAGTATGAACAAATAAAATTGTTTTGGCGCAGTTGGTAGGATTTAAAATTAATTCATTTTGACATTTGTAAATTTTATTCAAAATACTCAGTCTCTAAACTTTTAACTAAATCATGTTGACGTCATCTTCACGTAATTTTCTTGCAATATAAATACTATAGCTATGTACGTCAGGCACGGACCGCATACAAAACACCTTGCTTGAAGAATTTTTATTATCGATTTCGTAAAGGTAGTAGGATTTTAAATAAATTTATTTTGACACTTTTTTCATAATAGATTATTGAACAAATTTTCTATATATTAATTGTTGCACTTTTTACCGACTGCGCCAAAACCGTTCAAAACTATCATCAGCATCATAACTCAAAAACGGTTGATCCAAAGTCTCTATTGAACAAATTAATTATTTTTTAAATGGTATTAGAGAGTTAAAATATTAAAAAAACTCTTTTCTTATTTTTGGGGTAAAAACTGAAATTGACAATATTGACACTATTTCTAAACAGTTCAAATTTTTATATTTGCGTAGTATTGGGCTCATCAAGAGTTTTGTCTTTTATTAACAATTTGTAGACATTTCTGCTATAATTAATCGACAAACAATTTCATTTTTATCGCCACATTCTCGTCCCGTTAGATCGGTGTGGTAATGAACTATTATTTTTTATATCGTTCATTATTAATTACGTATAAACTCATAAAAAAAAGCAATTAAAAATTATATGACGCGCGGAATTAACTGCTGGCACACATATCAACTAGAAATATTTATATTAATTTCCGCTTCCAGCATATCCTATAAATTATATTTATTTAAAACAATACATTTAACTTAAATTAATAAATTGGTAGCAATTAAAAGATAAAACAGTAAAAGTCGTGACAATTATAATTAGATTGAGGCTACGTAATTATGATTTAAATGGCTAAATAAATATGCAATAAATGATTTTTATTAGTATAGTCACCACACGCACATTCTTTCACGCGTGATTAGATTAGTACGCTCCAATTAGAAAAGTTGTGAGAATAGAATTAAAATGTCATAAAGTTTTTTGCTCGTACAGGTTGAGTTTATGCAATTTTTTATGTATATTTGATTATAATCTAGTTAAATTGTGATGAGATTTTCCGCGCAAACTCTCAAGTCACGTTTAACGATGTTTGTTCATTTCTCACACACGCACTTGTAAGATGTGTTGACTTCACATGGTAATTGTGTGCAAATGATTGTTAAGTTAGAGTGGCCATTCATTTGGGCGACGAATCACGAGTTAGTTAGTTACTAAAGTCGTTCCACAGAGTGGATGCATTTAAATGATTCGCATTAAACATTTTTATGTTGTTTAAACGGCTTGTTAGTTATTACAATCATGTAAATATGAAGATCTTTTGTTATAGTTTAACTATTTTTATTAATTATAAAAGTATATATTATCAATGGTGAATGAAAGCTGTGTCTGACTATTAATTACGTATTTAGTGCATGTAAAGTAGTAGATTTGAGTTTTAAAATAACATTTAAGTATAGATACAACTGCAATGCAATATTGTTCCGCCAAAATTAATTATTGTTTCAATGGCGGTCCGTGCGCTTTTCAAGTCCAAGTTTTATTGATTCTATAAAGAGTTAAAAGTTGCTCAAAACGACAAAAAAATTTAATGTGAATCAGAGTTTCTCTAATGTTTGTTTTATATTATGCAAATTTTTGAGTTAATAACAAGTTTTCTACAACGATACCGACTGCGCCAAATTAGTAGCGTCTGAATTTCTTAAATTTGTAGGTTTTGTCTTAAAACACATCTGCGGTACCCGAATTTCTAACATTTGAAGGTTTTATTTAGCTACACATCATTATCTGAGTCTTTCTAGACGTATCTGCTTCTGGTTTTTTAAAAAGAATACCGACTGCGCCAAGTTAGTTATGCTTGAGTTTCTTATTTCAATCACGTATTAGTCTCTTTATTTCCTCTGTATTTGCGTCACAAAAATAGATAATTAAAACGGTACCGACTGCGCCAAATTAGTTGCGCTCGAATTTGTGATAATTAAACAAAAGTCTAATAGAAATTTGTTGGCGAAAACGACCAAAAAATGTATAATAAAAGAGAATCATAATTTCTCTAAACTTATATATTCTGCAAATTTTTGAGTTAATAAAAAATTAAATTGATACCGACTGCGCCAAATTAGTTGTGTCTGTTTATTTTACATTTAAAGGTTTTATCTCACGACATATCATTATCTGTTTTTTTCTCGATAAAAATACCGACTGCGCCAAATTAGTTTTACACAATTTCTTACATTTAAATGTTTTTTTGTCTCAGGATACATCTTTATCTGCGTCTTTCTTGATGTCTACACTACATTTTAAATTATTTTTTGCCGACCCTATATTAATTTGCAACTACATTCTTGGCGTCTCCGTTATAAGTTTTCATATTTTTTTATTATTTTTGTATTTACTTTACAACATTCAAAATAGATAATTAAAACGGTACCGACTGCGCCAAAATAGTTGCGCTTGAATTTGTGGTAATTAAAGGAGAAAAATGAGGTCAGTTGTTCCTAAAAAAATTGTTCAAGAGTACGTAATTTTGTTGGTTCTATAAGAGTTAAAAGTTGGCCAAAGAGCTGATAACAAATTTTTAAAAAGATTCTGGCTGCGCCAAATTAGGTATGATTGAGTTTTCTACATTTGAAGATTTTATTTTACGACTTATTATTATTTGCGTCTTTTATGATATTTTTGCGTCTTGTTTTTTAAAATCAAACCGACTGCGCCAAATTAGTTGTGCTCGAGTTTCTTACACTTGAAGGTTTTATCTCACGACACATTATTATTTGCGTCTTATTTTCTGTTATTACATTCTCAGCCGATCCTGTATCAGTGATTTTCTATAATAAATACCTTTTTTTGTTATTTCTTTATTTGCGTGACAAAAAGCAAATAAGATAATTAGATCTGTACCGACTGCGTCAAACTAGTTGTGTTGAGTTCAGTAATTGTTCCTTAAAAATTTGTTCAAGATTAAGCAATTTGGTCGGAGTTCAAAAAATGAATAAAGAGAATCGGAGCTTTTTTTAATGATTTATGTTATACAAATTATCTATTAAGTTTTTAAAAACAATATCGACTGCGCCAAATTAGTTTTGTCTGAATTTCTTACATTTGAAGGTTTTATCTTACGACAAATTATTAACTGCATCTTTCTCGTTGTTTTTATTCTAATTTTTTTAAAACGATACCGACTGCGCTAAATTAGTTGTGCCCAAATCCTAAATTATTGATTGCTTTACATCTTCAGTCGATTCGACATGTGTTCTATAATCAATACGCATCAGTGCTTTTTTTAATTATTGCTGCGTTTGCGTCACAAACTGCAAAATAATACGGTACCGACTGCGCTAAATTAGTTATGTTCGAGTTTCTATCTTCGCCTTTACATTGTAAATTATTTTTTACTATTAGTTACATCTTTAGCCGAACCTGTATCACTGTTGCAACTGCAATCTTGGTGCTTATGTTCTAAGTGGTCACTACGCATCAATGCCGTTTTTTGTTGTCATAAAATGCAAACTATATCATTAAAACCGACTGCGCCAAATTAGTAAACAAAATTTTGTTGGAATGTTTTCAAATAAATGTACAAAAATGACTGATTTATAAGAAAGAAAGTTTTGTGCAGAAAAAGGAAAGATAAAATGAGAATAAATGAATGAGCAGTCGATATTTTTTTAACCGGATGATTCAAATTAGTTATAAACTTACAGAAACTTGCAATCAGCTTTGTTAATATCAATTTTTACGATTTGTATACTTTGTCAAACCGACTGCGCCAAATATTAGTTGAGCTTTAAAGAGGTTATACTAATGCAACTATTTTGTAAGAGGAAAAACTTTACTATACAATTTTAAATTTTTTATACCGCTTAGTTTAACCGACTGCGCCAAATTAGTTCTAAACAATTTATCAACATAAATTTTTATGATTTTTATGTTTTTATTAACGGACTGCGCCAAGTTGTAACTGAGCATCAAATTAACTAAAAAAAATTATAAACAAAAATTACTTTCTATAGTTTTTATATAAACGGAGTAAACCGACTGCGCCAAATTTGTGTAATAAACAGCAACTTGAGCACAAAACCGACTGGTTGATTAGATAATTATCTTAAACCGACTGCGCCAAATCAGCTTGAACCATGCTTCTTGAGACCTACAATCAGTTTTAGTTTTTATGGTTTTTATATAAACGGAAACAGTTACTAAACCGACTGCGCCAAATTTATTTAATAAAAAGCAGAAACTTTACTATTTCTATTATGGCTTCTGTAAATTTGTCGAAACGACATAATAAAACCGACTGCGCTAAAATTGGTTGCGACTGAGCGGCAACTTACTTGCAGTTACATAAAAATGAATTGTAAAACAAAATAAATTTTTGCGCAATTTTGTCTGTTCTATTAGAGTTAAAAGTAAGCCAAAAACGACAAAAAAATTATATTATGCAAATTTCCGAATTATTATAATAGGTTTTCTAAAGCGATACCGACTGCGCCAAATTAGTTATGCTCTAATCCTAAATTATTGTTTGCTATTACATCTTCAATCGATTTGATGTGTTCTATAATCAATACGCATTAGTGTTTTTTTTAATTATTGTTGTTTTTGTGTCGCAAAATGTATAACAAAACGGTATCGACTGCGCCAATTTAGTTACGCCATAATTTCTTCATTTGGTTTTATTTCACGACACTTCATTGTCTTTCTCGATCACGCCTCTTCTATATCGTAAATTATTGTTTGCTATTACATTTTTCTATATTAGTGGTGCAACTACATTTTTGGTGTCTATATTTTAAGTATTCTCCAAAACCTGCATTTTGTTATGGATTTTTTTTACACTTTTTACCAATCCTTGTTTAACATATTAACAAAATTTTAGAGTTTAAAAAAAATTAAACATTGTTTATTAGATTTTGAAATACCGAAAAACAAATTTTTGAAAATTTTGAAATATTTATTAAATGTTTAGGAATTTTGTTATGAAATTTTTTACACATTTTTACCAATCTTTGCTGAACATATTAACAAAATTTCAGACATTGTTTATTAGTTTTTCGAAACACCGAAAAACAAAATTTTGGAAATTTTGAATTATTTCTCAGATTTTTTGGAATTTTGATATGAATTTTTTTGCACATTTTTAGTAATCTTTGCTGAACATATTAACAAAATTTCAGAATTAAAAAAAAATTAAACATTGTTAATTATTTTTTTGAAAAACCGAAAAACAAAATTTTGAAAGTTTTGAAATATCTTTTAAATGTTTTGGAATTTTGTTATGAAATTTTTGACACATTTTTACTAATTATTGCTGAACATATTAACAAAGTTTCGGAATTTTCAAAAAAAATTAAACGTTGTTTATTTGTTTCGAAAAACCAAAAAAGAAATTTTGAAATATTTTTCAAATTTTTTGGAGTTTTGTTATGAAATTTTGTACACATTTTTACCAGTCAATGTTTAACATATGTATCAACAAAATTTTAGAATTAAAAAAATAAAATTTAACATTGTTTATTAGTTTTTCGAAATACCGAAAAAAAAATTTTTGAAAGTTTTGAATTATTTTTCAAATGTTTTGGAATTTTGTTATGATTTTTTTACACATTTTCACTAATTATTGCTTAACATATTAACAAAATTTCAGAATTTTATAAAAAACTTTAAATATCTGTTTTAATAGTTTTTCAAAATACCGAGAACCAAAATTTGGAAATTTTGAATTATCTCTTATATTTTTTGGAGTTTTTTACACATTTATTAACAAAATAATAGAATTAAATAAAAAAATTAAACTTGTTTATTAGTTTTTCAAAATACCGAAAAACAAAGTTTTGGAAATTTTGAACTATTTCTCAGATTTTTTTGGAATTTTGTTATAAATTTTTTTACACATTTTTACTAATCATTGCTTAACACTTTTACAACAATTTTATATTTTTTTATAAATTTTCAATATTTGTTATTGGTTTTTAAAAATACCGAAATATATAATTTTTTAAATTTTTAATTATTTTCCAACTTTTTTGGATTTTGTCAATGAAATTTCTTACACATTATTACTTATCATTGCTTAACAGTTTTACAAAAAATTTAGAATTAAAAAAAAATTAAAGATTTGTTTTCAGTTTTTCAAAATACCGAAAAACAAAGTTTTGGAAATTTTGAAAAACTTTTTTGGCGTTTTTTTAAATTAAATTTTTCACAAATTATTACCAATCATTGCTTAACACTTTTTCAAAAGTTTTAGAGTTTCAAAAAAATTTGTTTGTTATTAGTTTTTCAAAATACCGAAAAATTGAATTTTGGAAATTTTGAGTTTCCAGCTTTTTAGAATTTTGTAATGATTTTTTTTACACATTATTACTAATTATTACTAACAGTTTTTGCAAAAATAGTTTATTAAAACCATACCGACTGCGCCAAATTAATTGTGCCAATTTTTTTTACATTTGAAGGTTTTGTCGTCTTACGACATATAATTATATCTTTTCCAAATTCTCCAATCACTATGCATCTATGCTTTTCATCTATTAATGCTGTATTTGCGTCACAAAATGCAAATTAAATAATTAAAACCGACTGCGCCAAATGTGTTGCGTAAGAATTGATCACATAACCAAACAAAATATTTCATAAAGTTGGAATCAATGTAAACAAAATTTGTTCTGCAGTTTACAATGTTATTGATTATTGGAATATTGCCTAATAAATGTACAGAAATGGCTATGAAGAACAAGGTTTATAAAAAGAAACTATTGTGTCGAAAAAGCTATGAAAAATTGCACTAAACCGACAGCTTTGAATTGATTAGACATTTTTTTAAACCGACTGCGCCATATTAAACCTCTTGAGACATATAAACAAGCTTACAATTAAACAGACATTAGTTTACTCAATTTTTGTATTTTGTCTAGCCGAGTGACTGCGCCAAATTGTAGTCGAGCATCAAATAGATTAACTAAAAATGTTTTAAACAAATATTAGTTTTCATGGTTTTTATGTATGAAAGGAAACAGCTATTAAACTGGCTGCCCCATATTTGATTAATAAAAATCACTTTAAACTGACTGCGCCAGATTTGTTTAATAAAAATCAGCTTAAGCACACTAAATTTTTTTTTAAAACGATTGCGCTAAATTTGTTGTTAATTTATAAGCATTATTTGCTAAAAAAAGAGAAAACAACAAACAAATAATAATTTTTACGGTTTTTATAATTTAACCGACTGCGCCAAATTATAGCTGAGCGTTAACAAAATTTTTTTTTAAACAAAAATTAGTTAAAATTTTAATTAAAAATAACACTAAAACCGACTGCGCTAAATTATTTGCACATTTTTATGATTTTTTATATTGTCTAACCGACTGCGCCGAATTGTAGTCGAGCATCAAAGAGATTACTCAAACATTTCTTCAACAAAGTAGTATTTTATGGTTTTCATATAAATGAAAGCAGCTACTAAACTGACTGCGCCAAATTTGTTTATTAAGAAGCAGCTTAAAGTTTTTTTTTTTTTTAATTTTATTTTTTTCAGTGACATCTTTAAACCGACAGTTATAAATTGATATTTATGCTTAATCATATTTGCTGAAACATGAGAAAAGCCTCACTAATCCGACTGCTATAAATTTTGTTTAAACCTGCGCCAAGTTAGTTGTGAACTTGTTGGTACCCGCAATTAGCTTACAATTTGTTTAACAAACTTAGTTTTTACGATTTTTATAGTTTCTTTAACCGACTGCGCCAAATTGTAGCCGAGCATCAAAATAACTAAGTTTTTTAAACAAAAATGATTTTTATTAAAACTAATAAACCGACTGCGCCAAATTAGTTGTAAACAAGTTTGAATAAAATAATTTTTTTTTTCAAAACAGAAAATGTTTGTTTAAAATCATTTTTTACGATTTATAAAAAATACTTATAAAACTTACAATAGTTACTTTAATATTTTCTTAACATTTTAAACAATAATTTATTAAATGATGGTACCTGCCGCGGTCTTCTGATCTTGTGCTCTATTGTTGGTGCCATACAATTACAACTTTTTTTTTAAATTTGCGTATTTAAATTGTTTTATTTGTTCAATTATAAAACGCAATATCATTTCGATAGATTTGTATGATAATTAAAATGAATCTCGATTGCAGACAAAAGAAAAACAATCGAACACGACATTACACGAACAACAAAAACAGTTTGTTTTTGCTGCACGCTTCATTCAATTATATTGTTGTTTCGCAACCAGATAAGCATAGTTAATTATCGAACAATCGAAGTGTGACTAAGCGATTATGTAATATAATATTTTTCGTCTATTCCAGAGTACACAGACTGAAAAATAACGATCAACGGGCAGATGTCACACCACAGCGATGATAACATGCTTATAGCGACGAGCGATTCGTTCTGGGAACCGGGGAACTATAAGAAAACTACGAAACGGGTCGACGATGGCTATAAGCTGTGCTCGGATTTGATCACCCTGGTCACGGAACGTGCGGAGATCGAAAAAGCATATGCTAAAAATTTAAAAGCATGGGGAAAGAAATGGAACGATTTGATAGAAAAGGGACCAGAATATGGAACGACGGAAGCGGCGTGGAAAGGTGTTTTAGTGGAAGCTGATAGAAGATGCGACGTCCACACCAAAGTTAGGGATAATTTAACTAATGAAGTCATCGTTAAAATTAAAACGTGGCAGAAAGATACTTATCATAAGGTTTGTACCAATTTCATAATTTTTGTTTTCAAATCTAGAAAAATTAAAATTAAAAAAAAAAAAAAAATTGAAAATTTATTTTGGTATATTATATTTTTTTAGGAAGGTTTCAAATGATATTATTGCCTTAGGGGCGCTGCAAATGATTTTCCCGGCCTAGGGCTGCAATGCATCACTTTCCGAACACAGGCGGAAAAACGTTTTTTTTTTAGAATTTGGCTTATTTGGCAGTTTCGATTTTAAATCAGTTGTTACTTAGATATGAGAGATTTTTTTCTGAAAATCTAGTCGTTAAATGAATCACAAAAATATATTTATATTTGTTTCCAATATCTAATCTATGCGGTTTATGTTGCGCTTCTTATCAATTTTATCAAATGACCTTTATTTGGTCAACTACGCTACACCCGCATTACCTTACAATGCATCAACCTTCACCTAATATGCTAATGAGGAAAATAAACTAAATTGCTTTAATCAAAACTTCTGCTTTCGATCCGAATTACAATTAATTTCTCTCATGCATTATTATACTACAAACCTATTGATTATTTATATATTTATATAAACCAATCACGGCTTCCTACACGCTGTAGAAATTTTATCGCGAAACAATTGAATTCGCGACACATTTCAACTCTTACTTTCGAATGAAATCGATTCGAAAATATTATATCCTCGCGCCTCTTACATAACAATGAGATGGACGGAATTTGTGACATTTATATTTGTTTGGGTGAAAGCATGTGTGAAGTGAAGGAGGAATATATGCTGGCAACGTTCGAGTGTACTTGATGCTTCTTTTGAATTCTGATGCGATCAGCAGGAATTTTATTTATTGGAGGAGAACTGAGATTTAATCGGAAAAGTCGATTTATTAATTTTGAAATGAACTAGTATGTGGTTAGAGTTGTACACACCGAAAACCATTCTTTTTTTGTTCTAATTTGTTTTCGCTTTAACGCCTCTACAATTTTAGCGCAAACACTAAAGTTTAAGTTGTTCTATCATTTTTAATAATTGTTTATTTGAGTATTAGGCTTAGATCACACATACTTACAGACGCGATGTGTGCTATTTTCCGCTTATTGCATGGTGAAGCCAACATAACAACTTTTTATGCCCACAACTGACGTCACAAAATTCAATATTTATGTAAAACATAATATTTGTTAATTAAATCATTTTTAACGTTATGTGTTAAGACATTGTGGTAGGTTAAGTGTGTAAAAATGAGTTATACACTTAGTTTTTTTGCTATATGCGCGTTTTTTTCTACAACAGCACACGCACAAACCATGTTGGCTTTACTGCGTTGGCAAAAGGCATATCTATAAGTCTAAGGCTTAATCTTTTGTCATTCACGACGATTTTTTTGTAAAGTTGGGTACTGACTTGACCAAAATATACTTTATGACTTGGAGAGAAATTAGGTAAACATATGCTTGACTCAGTATCTTTTATCTTGTTGGCAGTCGTGATCAACTATTTTTTTAATTTATTGCAGTCGATGATGCATATAAAAGAACGAAAGGACATGGAAGACGCGTTTAAGAAGGCCCAAAAACCATGGTCGAAACTTCTCCAAAAGGTCGACAAAGCGAGAAGCGACTACCATACAGCTTGTAAGACTGAAAAATCCGCCTCGAACCAGGAGAGGAACGCGGCGGGCGACAGCTCAATTTCACAGGACCAGGTTAGTACTCACACAATACATATTTCAAAATTACCATACATCACATCAATGTTGTGAACGTTCTAATTGAAATTTATTCTTTGTCTTTCTTTTTTCTTTTCATTCCCAAATCACGCAGAAAACTAATGTGGTAAGATCGTTCTGCTCAGACTTTTTGTTTTCTCTTTTGCATTTTAGTAACTAATTTGACAGATAATTGACAGCTTACAACTGTTTTATTTTAGACATTATTTTGACATGTGACAGTTCTGTAATTAAAAATGTATAATAACACTTTTAGTAGGAAAAATAAGTTTTAGTTTGACAGCTGCTAGATAATTTATAATATTTAAGTCATCGTAGACAACCGGTAGCGCTACGAGTCAATTTGAGCTCATTTTCTAATTGTGGAATTGTTAATTATAGATAGATAGTCGGTAGCGCTACTATGCAATATTGACAAAGTTTGTCTCAATTATTTGTTACATTTTCTTGCTTGTTTTCTTGAAAGTTTGTGTTTTGCTAATGTCTATTGCATCCTTTTCTAGCTTAAATAGCATTTTGTATATAGCTCGCGTTGTTATTTATTTTCTCTCCCTTGTAGATTAAGAAAATGCAAGACAGGGTACAGAAGACGAAAGAAGAGGTACTGAAGAGTAAAGAAAAATACGAATTGGCCCTCCAAGAAATCAACAACTATAATCCTAAATATATGGAAGACATGACGGTGGTATTTGAAAAGTGCCAGGATATGGAAGGACAACGCCTAGAATTCATCAAGGAATCATTATTTGACATTCACAAACATTTGAATATTTATAACGATCCTATGTAAGTGCCACAAACTATTTAACTAATAAAAAAAAAATGATACAATAATAAGATTGAAAATAAACAAACTAATTTTTTTAAGAATAAAAATTAAATAATTAAATAAATAAAAATGATATAATAACAAGATTCTTAATAAACAAAAAAAACTAAATTTCTCAAATTTGTGATAATTTTTATGTTATAATAAATTAAATAAATTTGAATTAAAAAAAAAAAAAACAAAAAACCGAATTTCTCAAAATTTGAGATATTTTTTTAGTTTTTTTATTTTTTTTTTTAGTTTTTAAATTTTTTTTTTTTATTTTATAGATTTTTTTTTATTAAACCCTTTCTTATCTCATTTAATAAAAACGATTAATTTTTTTAATATAATTTTTGAAGTTTTTATCTTTTAATTTTTTTTTTTTTAAATATTTTTTTGTTATAAATATATTTATTATAAAAATAAAAACATAAAAAATAATATAATAATAAGATTATAAATAATAAAAAAAAACTAAATTTTTTAAAAATAAAAATTTAAAAAATAAAAAATTATATAATAAAGATTAAAAAAAAAACAAAAAAAAAACTAAATTCTTAATTTATAAGTTTTTAGTTTTTTTTTTGTTTTTTAAAATTTATTTAGTTTTTTTCATTATTAAAATTTTAAATTATTTAATTTGTTTTGATTTTTAATTACATTTTTAATTTTTATTGTTTAATTTTTATTTTGTTTATTTATTTAAATTTTTTCAATTTAAATATGTATTATTTTTCTGTGTTATAAAAAATTAAATAACTTACAGAAAAAAAATAAACAAAAATTAAATTAAATTTTTTTTATTTGTTTTTATTTTATAATTTTTTCTATTAAATCTTTTTTTATCTCATTATTATTTTCATCAGTATTTTTTTAATTTTATTCTTTTAGTTTTTATTAATTTTAATTTTTTAAATTTGTTTTTATTTTATGGAATTTTTTTTATTAAAACTTTTTTATCTCATTAAAATTAAAATAAATCGCTTAAAAAATTAACAAATCACTAGTTTTTAATTTTTATTTTTTTATATATGTATATATTTTTTTTTTAATTTTTAATTTTATTCAATTTTGTTTTTTTTATTTAAGTAATTATTATTTATTTAATTTTTTAATTTTTATTTATTTTATTCAGTTTTTACAGTTAATTATTTTTTAATTAAAAAAATAAAGAAAAAACAGAAATTAAATTTCTTTAAATTTGTGATATTTTTTAGTTTTTTTTAAATTAAATTAAATTTTTTTATTAGGTTTTTATACATTTTTTACTCTTTTTAAATTTTTATTTATTTATTTTTTTATTTGCTTTTCATTTTATTAAAAAAAATCTATTAGTTTATTCAATTTTTATAATTAAATTTTTTTTTTAATCTTATTCATTTTTTTACTTTTTAATTTTTTTAGTTATACAATTTTTAGTTTTATTTTTTTTTTAATTTTTGAATTTAAAAAAAATTATATGTATTTAAAAAAATTAAAATTTTTGTAAATAACTTTAAATATTTAATTTTTTAATTTTTTTTTAATTAAATTTTATCTTAAATTAAAAAATTTAAAAAAAAACGATTAAAACTAAATTTTTTTTTTTTTTTTTTTTTAAATCAGTTTTAGTTCTTTTCAATTTATTTTTTACTTTAATTTAGCTTTCATTGAATTTTTTTGTTTTACTTTTTTCTATTTTATTCAATTTAATTAAAAATTTCATGTAATTTTTTAGTTCATTCAATTTTTATAATTTTAATTACATTTTTTTTTACTTTCAATTAAAAAAAAAATTATAATTTTTTTTTTTTTTTTTTACTTTTAATTTTTTTTTTAGTTTATACAATTTTTATAGTTTAATTTTTTTTTTAATTTTAATAATAGACATATTTTTGTTATAATTAAAAAAATTGTGACAAATTTTAGTTAACTTAAATAATTGTTTTTTTTTAAATAGAAAAAAACTAAACTGTTTGTTTTTAATTTTTTTGATCAGTTTTATTTTTTTTTAATTTATTTTTTACTTTAATTTTTTTTTTTTTTTTTTACTTTTAATTATCTAATTTTTTTTTAATTGTTCTTTATTTATAGAAAAAAATATTTTTATTAAATCTTATTTTCTTATTTTTTTTTCAACTTTTATTTTTTTATTAAATTAAAATCTTTTTTTTTTTTATTCAATGATTTTAATTTTTTATATTTTATTTGATTTTTTTAATTTATAAATTCATAAATACATTATCACAAATTTTATGACTAATTATTGACTTTCTAACTATTTCTGTTTTAAATTAAATTATTATTTTTATAGGTTACCACAAATATACGAAGAACTCTACCATACGATTAACAATGCTGATAATAAGAAAGACTTGAAATGGTGGTCGAATAACCACGGCGTGAACATGGCGATGAACTGGCCGCAATTCGAGGTACGTCACTGTTTTTTTGTGTTTTTGTTGCACGGTGCATTTGATTATAATTTTTGTTTTTGTTTTTGTTTTGAGTTATTGCATGTTGTTGTTTTTATTTAGGATTATACGGAGGAGTTCCGGGACATCTCCAAGGGTAAATCCAAGGAGTCAGTGCCGTCCGGTATTATGCTGATCAACCAGAGACCAGTCGGGGAAGATTTGCATGTACGCTTAGTTTTTTTATAATTATTTTTTATTTTATATTTTTAAGTTTATCGCATTTGGAGTGAAGTAATTGAATGATATAAATGTATGAACTTTCTTGGTCGGCATTTTAAAAGACAATAGTTTGGTTTGATTAAATTTACAGACGCATGCGCACACGATGTTTGCGCATGCGCGTAACTATTTTCAATGTTCAGATGAAATAATAAACATAGTTAGACAATTAAATTTTAGGTTATGTTTTAGATATTTGACAGTTTAATATTGATAAGTTTTAAAAATTGGTAAGTTACGTGCGCAAACATTAGGAAAAATTATTCATTGACATGAGTTGATGTTTGCTTTATAAAATGCGCGATTTCGAACAGTGTTTGCTGGGATTGTGATTCCAAATTTGAGTCTTCTATGGAAGTTGCAAGTAATTGTGTTGAAGGGGGGAATGAGGAGATATTTACTTCTCTTTTGATGTCCCAATGTTGTCAATTCTCAATTGGGATCTGTTTTCGCAACGTTGGAGTAAGTTTAGTGATTTTATTTACATGGACTCTTAGACCTTACACAATTATAAACGCGCCGTGTGCTATTTTCCGCTCTTTGCATGGTGAAGCCAACATAACAACGTTTTATGCCCACAACTGACGTCTAGATATCTTCGAATCAATGTTGCCAGCAGTTCCTCAAGATTTTTAGAGTAAATACAAAAAAATCGTGCCAGACCCGACATAGCACGTTTATTTCTTAAAAAAAAAGTCTCTACTTTTCTACTTTTATATTTCTTAGAAGGAAAATATTTAAACTTTTTGTGCTCTCTGGAAATTGTTAAACTTGGCGCTTATGCTCTAAAATGCGTGGAAAGTCTCGGGCTTAACCGCGGACCTTGTTTGTGCACTGGAAATTGAAAAACTTGGAGCCGTTGCTTTAAAACGCGTAGAGAGCTCAATGCTCAGTTGCAGATTATGTATCAATAGCGGATCTTGTTTATGTTCTTTACAGTCTTGTCTTTGACTTTTGATCTTAGTATTCTCTGAAAGTACAGTTTATCAGAATTTGTGATTCTATTTATTTGATTTCATAAAACATTATAGGAATCATTTACATTTTGCGCATGCGCAAATTTAAACTGATGATTGATCACTGCATAACTTATTTTTATCTTACAATATATCTTTGACTAGTAGTTTGTCATTAATCATTATAATGATAATTGATGTATTTGTTTTCAATAGGATTATTCAACAACAAACAAATCCATCAAGAAGCCAGTAACAACGAAAACGAACAGCAACGACAGCAGCCAGGAAAAGAATGACACGCCGACCAAGACTGTAGTACCAAAAGTAGAAAGTCCTTCAAATAGAACATCTACCATCACGTAAGTACTTCTTTTTGAGAAGGTGCTTACAATTAGTAAGCTTTAAATGTGCTAAAAAAATACTAGCTACGCCACTGGAGTTTAGCAGTAATCTATGACAAAGTGAAATCTCAAATGTGATTACAAATTGTTTCAGAAATGGTTCCGCGGCGAAAGGTGACGCGAATCCATTTGAAGAAGAAGAATGGGAAGATAACGACGCGTTAGTGGATAACGGAGAACCGGGTGTACCAGTAAAAGCATTATATGATTACGAAGGAGCGGAAAACGATGAATTAAGTTTTAAACAAGGTAACTAAAAATAAAACTAACAAAAAATTTAAATTAACCATGATTACAATTCCAGGTGAAATTTTTGAAAAATTAGAAGACGAAGATGAGCAAGGTTGGTGTAAAGGTAGAAAAGACGGACGGGTGGGTCTGTACCCAGCTAATTACGTAGAACCTGTACCGGCATAAATTAAAAAACAAAAAGTGTCAAAAATGTTAAGTTTTTCATTTATTTTTCTGTTGTTATTTAAAAAAATGTATTTATATAAAAAAAAAGAAAGGAAAAACCAGGGCAGTTGCTCATTATATAACCAGGGAAGATTGCGCGTGAAAAAGATTTTAATTAAAATGAATTTTCGATTAATACGTACTTTTATTATTATTATTATTATTGCAGTATAAAATGTGATGTTACTGTGTCAAAAAAAAGCAAAAATTTTTTTCTCGCACAACTCTGATTATTATTACATTTAGTATTAAAAGAAAAAACTATATATATTAAAAATGTATGAAAGTTGAATGTTTTGTAGTTCTGTACAAATATGTTAGTTTAATTATTATTATTATTATTATTACTAAAAGATGCAAGTTTAATTTATATATTAAAGTATATAATAATTAAGATATTATATGGACTTTGGTAATAGACGTTTAGAGTGTAGCAAGCAACATTGCAGCGTGTATTATATTATTATTATTATACAAAACAAATTTATTATTTATGTTTTATAGGCCTACACAAAATGTACACGATGTGATTTTTGTTAATGTAAATATTACGAAGTAATAAAAATCAGGTCTCTTCCAACTGATTGTGGATGAAATATACATACAAGAAATTTTTGTCTTGGAGAAAGATTTAGGTTTGATGTAAATTTATTTAGTTTAGCAATGGAAGGAGATGTGAAACTAATATGTTTCTGTATATAAACGCAATAAATAACAAGTTATTTTAGGACCATTTATGTTTTAAACCTTCCATGAATGAAATTAATTGGTAAGTTGATGGTGGGTAGTGTAGTTAGAACCAGTAGTGGATCCGAAAGCTGAGTTTGAAGATGAGAAAAAGCTGATTTTGTATTGCATCTCCGTTGGTGTGGAAATTGTTCTGCTGGGGATATACAGGGAGTTTATAAATGAATGGGATTATGTAATCACTTTAAATATGCCGCCTTTTTAAAATCGTCCACTATACTACATATGTTTTCATATGTTTGCTTGACAGCTGTCAAAGTTGATCTGTCAAAACAAATAGTTTAGTGAACAATTTAACAAAAGCGGCACATTTAAAGTGATTACATAATCCCATTCATTTATAAACTCCCTGTACTTTGCAGAGCAGTAACCGGTAAACGCTGCTGACTTTCGTCTGTGTTTTGAGGTTGTAGATGGAGTACAGTTGCAATGTAGATTGATGTCGGGATTGCCGAGATAAAACGGCAGCTATAGTGTGTAGTTTCAAAAACCGGAAAGGGCTTGCAAGCTGTGCAGGAGTGTTCAGGGTTGGATTATACATGGGTTTTGCTATGAGGCTTTGACTAATGTCACAATTAGGTTTTTTTAAGATACCCATCCTGTTAACCAAGAAAGTATTTTCGCTCTCACTCACTATACCCAGAGGCAGTGGCGTAGCTAGGATTTATGGACTCCACCCCAAAAAATTAAATATTTAAAAAAAAATAATTTTTCAAATTTAATCTGTTTGTGGTTGATTAGAGGGTTATCAGCCCTTTCCGAGGCTTTGTGAGTTAGGTTAGAATGTTGATTGACGACTTTTTTGGTATTCGCGACCGTTCTTACTGAGTCTAAGCTGCAAATGCTCTGTTTCAGGTATCGTGAGTAGAAAGACCAATCAGTATGGGTTACTAATTTTTTTTCCTCTTCATTTGTCTCATTCCTTAGTTTTAGTAATACTGGGATGTGGTCATAGCTAAGAAGGGCATTGATGGTTCTGATTTTGAAGTATTTCTACTTCAAGAACATCCCATTGGAGACCAGCGGAGTTATAGTGAGTGGGTCATCTGGACCCAATACTTGATAGTCTTTTTGTTCAACGTAGTCTAGAAAATTTTGACTTTAGACGTTGCTTTAGACACTGTTCCACGCCGGATGCTTGGAATTATAAAGTGACTAGCAATTTTTGGACTGCATAGGTTTGCAAATTGCTTTTACTGTATTTGGTGCTGTGGCGAGAAAATGTGAGCAAACAATTTGTTTGCTGTTACAACGGCTGGTTTGCGGGAACCAGAGCTTTGAGAGGTTGACGGGACCGGGGCGATGCTTTGCTTCCCTCGAAGTTGGTGAGATGAGGGCCGTAGCAAAGAGCATACTCCTTGGGGCACATCATCGATTGGTGGGAAGCCGATAGGTCCGGGGGACTAGAGTTGCTACAAACCAACTCTTGGCATTGAGCTAGCTATCGCCTCAACTAGACTTGCAGCTCTAAGAGCTCGGTAAGATCATTGATTTCCGTGCTTTTAACTCCTTTCGAGACTTGGACAGAATCAATGGGAGACGCACAAATTTGTTTGATGTTGGACGGAGCTAATCCGAGAGGTTGAAGTGCTCGTCTTACGTTTTCTTCTGTTAGGTATATATTACTACTTTGAAGCAACGTTTGTTTGGGGTCGACCAGGTGAATAAGCTGGTCAATTGAGACAGTTGACGCGAATGACATTGTGGGTATTGCTGGCAAAAAAAATTACTTGGAGAAGCTCTGGAATCTGTGTGCTGGAGGGCGGGAGTTGAATGGGTTTATGAGAGGTTAATCGGGGTTGTCGATGGTGGTGTTGTCAGCGAATGGATTTAGGTTCATTGCGGCATGCTTGAACCTAAGCTCGGTGAATGGTTGACGAATTTACTTGGTGCCCTTTGGTCTGAAGGACCAACAGAGATATGCGCTGATAGTTTCTGTGGGCTTTGGGGGTGGCGCATTCTTAATAAGAGGAAGAGGAGTAAACTTGCTCTGAATTTTCTTCCTTGTCTATTTCTGTTTACTTAAACGTGATTAGTTCCTGCTAAGCGTGCTTATAATTAACAGTTTTAAGATTTTTAAAGCTTTGTTAGTAGACTTTAGTCTGATTTATATTAGTTGACAATTTTCTTTGTTTTCTTAATGCTGCCTAGGGTTTTGATGGATTTTATTGGTCTGTTGTAAGTAGTTTGTTGTATTGCTTTGAATATCACCATCAAATTAATGACATCTGACACTATTTCTTGTATCATAGTTACAGGAACATCAAAAGTTAAAAAATATTTAATATTTTGTTTACAAACACTTTGGGTCATACTAATGTAATCTACTTGCCCATAATTACGAAGTAAGTAATTCAAACACTCACTCAAGTAACTATCATCTAGGAATTGGTTATCAGCTTCTTTTCTACTAAATAAATGACATCTGACACTATTTTATTGTGTCATAGTTAAAGGAACATCAAAAGTAGAAGAAATATTTATTCTTTAGATCACGAACACTGGGCGGGTTACATCAATGAACTAAGTGACCTAGTGATGGTCATCCAGAAGTTGGTTCAGTTTCTTCTCAACCAGACTAATGACAACAGACACTTTATTCTTGTGTCATAGTTACAGGAACATCAAAAGTAGAAGAAATATTAATTTTTTTAATCACGAACACTTGGGCGGGTGCGTGGTTTACACAAATATAAACTATTTGCTTATAATCATAAACTAAGTGGCCACTCACCCAGCCAACTGATTGTTTTTTTCACCAAATTGCTGAATTCTAGTCAATTTAATTATGAATTATCTCAAAACTACAAAATGTCTTTCATATTTCTTCCATTTATAGCAATTACATCTGCCAAATAATTCTTTTTCTATTGCTTGCAAATTTGGAATCATAAAATGTTTATCTATGTCTGCAAATTTCATGGCGTACATTATTTATTTTTGATAAACATTCACTAATCTAAACATTTCATATTTCAGATTGGATTCTCCCCTCCATTAAGCGTCAGCGTGCGATGGAGACCGAGCGGCTCCCTGACCGAACGGGCTCACTCAATCAGTTCAGTGCGGTGAGTCGTGGTAGTAACGTGTGCTCGCAACGCGTGTGTTTTATAAATAATAACGTACAATACTAATTATGTGTAAGTGAAAAATGACCCGATAGTGAAGTAACTGTGTTGTGGGTGCTTCATAAATAATAACGTGCAAATCAATTAAATGTGAAGAGAAGACCATTCAATCTGGTTGTGTCCGGAATGCAGTA
Organism: Tachinus rufipes; assembly: GCA_963932245.1. Taxonomy (NCBI): domain Eukaryota; kingdom Metazoa; phylum Arthropoda; class Insecta; order Coleoptera; family Staphylinidae; genus Tachinus; species Tachinus rufipes. Next base: position 112,196,440 of record OZ010745.1, read on the forward strand.
GGATTATATTTTTGGTAAATACTAGTTTTATTTTTTGATTGATTTGTTTGTTTCTAGACAGTAATACTCTTTTTACTTCTAGAAATATTTTAGCTTTTAGCGATTTTTATAAAATTAATTCAAGTTTGAAGATTAATTTAAAGTTTGTTCAGTGGGTTCTCACTTTTTTTAGTAATTGTAACTGGTATGCTAAGTGTAAACCAAATTTTAAATTTAAATTTTCAAAAATGTTGTTTAAGTAAGTTTAATTCAAAGTTCAGATTAATTCAAAACATATAAGTAATTTTGGAGATTAATTAGAAACATTTATAATTTTATCAGTGGGTCATCAATTTTTTCCAGTAATTGTTAATAGTATGCTGGGTGTAAGCCATATTTCAAATTTAAATTTTTAAAAATGTGTTTTCTATAATTATTTTAGCTTGCTGCTATTTTTATTCAATTTGATTCAAGTTTGAAAACTGTTTAAAACATTTTTAGTGAGTTATCAATTTTTTGCAGTAATTTTTCAATCTTTCTGAAGTTTTTTTAGAATATTCTGCAGTTTTTAAATATTTTGAAAGCATTTGTTTGTGAAGAAATGTTTTTTTCTGTCTTTTTTTTAGGGTTTAGTTCTTCTTGCAGTTTTTGAACTGTTCCAGAGTCTCTGGACATTTTTGTAAAGCATTTAGATTTTTTGTGAAATTGTGCTTTGTCTCCTTAAAGTTTCTGCTGCTTTCCTAAATTTTTTAGGATTTTTTTTAAGTTTCTTGAGTCTCCTTTCTAAAGTGCAATTTATTCTTAGAGTTTTTTGAAGTTTTTTGGAAATTCTGCAATTTTTCTAAGCTTCTACATTTATCTTGCAGTTTTTCCTAAGTTTTTAGATTCTTTCTGAAACTTTTTAGCAGTTTTTAGATATTTTAACGTTTTTAGATTTTTTGAATTTGTAACAATTTTTCTAATATTTTTTGGAACTTTCTAGGTTTTTGATTTTTTAGTTTTTTCTCTTGCTGAAATTTCTGTTGTTTTCTTACAGCAGTCTTCTTAAAGATTTTCTATCCCTTTTAAAGTTTTTGATTTTTTTTACATTTTTAGTATTTTTTTTTTAAATTGTCTTTGTCTTTTGTGTTTTTTTTTTTAAGTTATAGTATGTTAAGCAGTTTTTTTAAATGTCTAGATTTTTGTTAAGTTTTATTGAGTTTTGTCAAGCCTTAGAATGGTGTCTATAGAATTGACTTAGCCACCAGGTTTATAACATTTTTCTGTACGGTACAAATACGCGATTAGTTATTGCATAAACTCACAACACCACTTTACGCTGCATTGTGATTGTAATTAGTCTATCGCATGACTCTCGATTAAAATCAAATATTTAAAAATGTACAGTTAAACATTTCAATCACTTTAACATATTTTTTTCTTTTACAGGTCTGGGCCAACTTACATCATTTTCAGAATACCTAAATTTATATATGGATGAACTTCAGCTTCAGCTAAACATGGTATGATGCTGCTCACCTTTGAGGAAGTTGATGCCTGTAAATATGGTAGCAGATAAATCAATGCTGAAACTTCAGTTCACAAATGATGTGATCAATATGAGTTCTACTTATTATCCAGGAAACTGATGGCAGGAGTTTATTTATGAATTAAACACATTCCAGGTAAATAAATAATAATTTTATTAAACATTTAGAAATGACTACATAACAACATTTCAATTACTTTAATGTTATTTTTTATTTTTATAGGATTGGGCTTTTTACTTTCATTTCCAATCAAATGGATGATACCATTGATAAAGAATAGATTACAATAATGAGCAGAAGGAATGCAATGATGACCAGGAGGAATATAGTGATGAGCAGACTGATTACAATGTTGAGCAGACTAAATACAATGGTGAGCAGACGGAATACGATAATGTGCAGAACGAACACAATAATGAGAAGACGGAATAAAATGATGTGTAGAAGGAATACTGTGATGAGCAAGCGGAATACAATGATGAGCATATGGAATATAAAAATAAGCAGAAGGATTACAAAGAAGAACAGACGGAATACAATGATGTGCAGCATGATTACACAGATGAGCAGAAGGAATACAATAGAAATATGCAGAAAGAAGACACAACACAACAAAATAAGAATTAGCAATTATTTATACATAAATCAATCTTAACAAAATGAAATTTTAATTAAATTATTTTTGTTTGTACTGACTGACTCTCATTATAGCAAAACGCGTTGTCGTTGCGGAACAAGCATAAAATGTGAACTTTATTTGCTAAGAATGTGCTTTGATTGATAAAAATTGCTTTGCCATGGTGCGCTTTGCTCTAATGAGTAATTTTATTATAAACAATGTTATTACAGCATTGTATTTATATTTAAATCTAATTAGAATGTTACCTTTGTTATATTTTACTTATTAGTAACGTCCAGGAACTGTTATAATTTAAATTTAAAACAATTACCGCCATTTTATATTTTAATTAAGTGTTCTACTTTATCGGTTTATTGTTTGCGCCATCTGTAAGCAATAATCTAAATTTGTAGTTTGCTAGCTTTCTGATAGGTGTCGCTAGCATAGCATTGTGTTATTTGTTAATACGTAACATTATTAACAATTAAATACATCATTATTGTATCTTTTTGTTGTAGATGTAAATTAATTAATCATAATAATAATAATCATAATTTGTTAAACTAGTGGTGTGACTAGCTACTTAATATTTGCAACAGATGGCGACTCTGTACATGCTATTGTAACGCCATCTCATCATAATTTGTTGAACTTGTGGTGTGAGTAGCTACTTAATATTTGCAACAGATGGCGACTTCGTATACGCATAGTCATAATTAATTTAATTTTTAGAAGAGGTCAAAATAAAATTTAAATATATTTCTTTAAAGTTATAAAATGAAATTGTTTATTTAGTTTTACAACACATTTTTTTTTATTTTTAATCTACTTCAATAAAATATTTTCAAAATAATAAAAATAATTTATTGTGAAATTAAATAAATATCGTTAATGAAGTTAAATGTTTACATTTATAGTTTTAATTAATCAAAACTTTTTATTGTAAATGTATTTAATTTAAGATCTAGAATACAATAAACTTAGGAAGTGATTGCGAAAGGTGTAAAAGCCAACTGCATTTATTTGTTATGAATTAAAAAAAAATATTCAATTTTATATTTAGCTAATTGTAAAGATTATTTTTAAAGCTGTTGATAATTTGATTAATTAATAACTGTTAATATTTATTTATTATTAATTATTGAACGTAAATATTTGTTTTGGCACTGAATAAGATAAACTAAAAGATGGTAACAGTCATTTAATGAATTTAAGTTTGGATTTAGATTGGAAGTCGTAAGTTTACCTTCTTGGTATTGTTTGTGGATTTTTGATGACTGTTGCAATTTTTTAAATTTATTTTTGTTGTTAAATTTAAGGTTGTGTTTAACAGTAAACGTTTGCTGCTTCTTTGTTTGTAAGCTTTGAACACCGACAAAGAAAAATTGGTCGTAATTGTAGTTGCACAGTGACTTGTAAATAATTGACGATATTGGTGTTCATATGCAAACAAACAAACAACAAATATTTACTGTCATATAGGAAAACTGAAGCAAGCAAAAAAAAACTGTTTTTGCTTTCTACTTTAGGTCTAGGGCAAAACGGAGCTACAAAGGAATGTTGCTCACGTTCCCAACCTTAGACTTTAGGATAAGTTTGATGTAAATACTTTTATTTTTGTATAATGTTATTGTAAAATTGTTTTTTGCATTACATCTTAGGGAAAACTGAACTACACAGGAGTGTTGTTCACGTTTTCAATCTTGGACTTTAGGATAAATTTGTATTTTTGTGTTTTATGCTTTTTTTTAAGTCTAGGGGAAAACGGAACTACACAAGAGTGTTGCTCACGTTCTCAACCTTAGACTTTGAAAAAAGCTTGATGTATTTGTTATGTTTTTGTTTTATTTATAAATAAATAGGCAAATTTAGGGAGGGTAATTTACTAATTAAGTAATGGGGAGAGTAAGCTAATAGCTCTTAAAAGAGCTGATTTTGCTCTCAAAAAACAATTAATGTATGATGAAGCAATGTTAGTCAATTAATTCAAACAAATTGATGTTAACAGTCTTATCTAACCTGTGCCACCAAGGTCAAACCACCTATAGCACAGAGGAAGGTGTCCCTGAGCATGAGGGGTTTACCCTTTTTTAGACCAACTGCTGATAGCATAACACTGACAAGAATGACCAAATTCTTCAAAGTGCTAAACGTCAACTGGAATGGTGGGGACTCACTAAGCCGGCGTCGACTCTTACACTAGATCAAACCTTAAACCTTGGCCAGGCTGCAAAGTCATCACTAATGTGACTACGTTGGGCTTTCGTTTAACCTAACAATGTCATGAATGATGATTCAAATCAGAATCAAGTCATGATTTATAATTGTAATTCACACCAGAAATATAAATTTAATAAAATATTTAAAATTGTTAATGAAATTTTGTTCAATTAGTGATCAAATGGAATTACAACTTAAAAACGTTTTAAAATATTTGGTACAAATTGATGTGTGACGAATTGGAAATGACGATTGGGTATGCGCAACGTTAGTGTCAACAGATTTTTCCTTTGAATTTATGATATAAAATACCTGAAACATTTATAAATATAAATTGAATCATTGTTAACTTAAATATAAATATTATTAGTAAATGAAATTCTAAAACTACGCATGCTTTAAAGTAACCAAATGGAATAATTTTAAAACAAATTATATATTAAATTTAAAATGAAATTTTTGCATTAGATATAATTATGTATCGTATAAATTGATGATAAATCATCTAATTGCAAATAAATCAAACCATTGTCACTTTTTCATTGAATAATTTATCAAAGTCTTTATAATAATAGAGAATCCTGTTTTCCCAATGGAAGTAATTATTTGCTCATTGCTATTAAAATTGTTAATAAACTGTTTAAATGACTAATTCAATACTTTGCCTAAAACATATCTATTATCGTTGAATTGAGATTGAATAAATTATTTCATATTTATAATTATTAAATTGTTAACGTATTTTTTAGTTAAAAAATAAACAGTTTAATCAAATCAAACAGGTAACAATTTAAAAACTTTAGCAATAATCATTAAAAATAGATAATTAACTAATCATTTTGGGGTATCAAGAAATAATAAACTATAAATTTAAACCTTTTAAACGACTTCGTATCAATTGTTAATTCCACCATTAAGGAAGGGGCATATTAATCCTATATCATTAGCACACACTTTGCTTTATTTATATAATAATAGCTTTAATAAAATTAACGTATTTTATTGTATTGTATTGTTTTAACAACCCGGACGACTGCGAGTAGTGGGGAGTACGAGCCGTGCGAGCTGCAATGAATAAATCTGTGTGGAGGAATCGACAGCACGGCAGAGTAGAGTAGTAAACTAAACTATTTTGAAATTATTTTATATTAGTCTATCGGCCCGAGCATATGTACGTATCGGCAATAAAACCGATTTTTTTGTCAATCGCCGAAAAAAAACCCTTGGAGTCATGGACTTTCTGTTTGGCGGAGATTTAGATGGGTCTGTTGGCTAGCCTCAGTAGCAATTGTGTCCCTCCGTTTCACCGTATAGTCCTCTTCCAAACTCAAAAAACCCATATATTTGGTGGTTATTTTAAAATTGACAGATAAATGCTAAGAATATCAGGGTCGGACCCCAAAAATCGTAATCAGGAGTTAATTTTACGTCAGGATATGCAAAAAAACCTTTGATCCACGGACTTCCGGTTTGCAAGAACATCTGCAGGGCAGGGGCCCGGTGGCTTGCCACAGGACTCACAGGAGCATCCGCGTTCCCCTCCGCCGGATAAAATTATGTTTGTTTCACATATTTTCGTTTTGAAATACACCAAAAAAAAACCTCAGGGTGGAAAGAAAATAGTTGTATATAAGTACTAGATTGAATTGAAGCGATGGATTGGTTTAGTTTTACATAAAATATTTGAAAATTAGTTTAAAAAAAATGATTTTGTTTCTAAATTAAATTTAATGTAATTACGCCTGCTCACCATACCGAGGTACCAATCTTAAGCAGGGGCAGGATTGGAAACAAAGGATTGTGAGGTTGGAAACACAAAAGGATTTGCCGTTCAACCTTAACACGACGCATTTGTGGATGCAGCATGATATAGAACAGTGGTCACTTTAGTGTAAAGGGAACCATTTAAACCAACTCACTTTAACGCATAAATAAACCTGACAAAATTGTACTTTGTTTAAAAATATTTTCAATGCTTTTTTTATTAATTCTATGAAATTCATTTATATTTGTTATTATATTCATATTATTTCATATAATATTATTATTTATTTATTAATGTATTATTTACAACATGTTTCGTTATTTTTTAATAACATTTTCAAGTATTAATATAATATAATAAATCAATCAAAAAAATTTTATTATATTATATTAATACTTGAAAATGTTATTAAAAAATAACGAAACATGTTGTAAATAATACATTAATAAATAAATAATAATATTATATGAAATAATATGAATATAATAACAAATAAAAATATTTTATTAAAGTATTACTTAAATCATCAATATCAACAACTTAAGTCATACTTATTTAAAAAAAAAACTTACAAATTAAAAAGTAATACTTAAAATATTTAAGTAAAGCTTAATTGTTAAGTAGTGTAACATAAGACATTAACGTTTTATGCTAAATTTAATAGAATTATATTAATAAACTAATTTTGACTACATATTTAAAACTTATTATTTGTAATTTAATTCATTGTACATAACTTGTTTACAAATATGCATGACAGATACATTGACAAAGTCAATCAGATTTTAATTAAAATACACAAAACTGATTTGAAGGGTGCTTAAACTCCAATTTCAGCGCAGAAAATGAAAGATTGGCCTTAAATAAACAAAAAATAGTTATCATTTCAGCCACAGTGGCAGTAATAACTTAACAATAATTCCAATTGTGTCAACCAATTTATAATAAAACTTAGCAAATATAAAAATATAATTTATTTAACATAATCTTACTAATTTGACTAACATATTAATATCTATATTTAGTAGAATAATCTTTAGGCGACACAACTAAACCACGTCCTTTTCTAGCTCCTCTATAAACCGTTTCAATAATATCAATCATTTCCTGTTTATCCTCGAGTGGCCAATTAATTTTATTATTATTACCAGTACCCAAATCAATCATAATATGTTTATTTCTAAAGAAAAACATCACAGTGCATGGATCGTACAATTCATACCTAAAACCAAATCATTAGTATATAAAGCGTTAACTAATAAAGCTTACATTTTATTAAAATCAGGTACTTCCGTTATATCAACTAAATAGATAACAGCAAAGTTTTTCACTTTTTCAGCAATGCTGTATAATACTTCGTCCATTTTCATACAAGAAGGATCCCAATCATGACCAAAACGAATTACCTGGAATGTGAATTGTAATTAAAATTATAACAAATTGGATGACTTTCTCGACTTACAACTACCCTGTCTTCTTCGGATAGAATTGCTTGGTCCACCTGCCAACCATTGTGTAAATGTGCTAACATATAAGACATGTTGGCTGATTTATTATTACTTTCTTTAAAAAATTATGTTTTTGTTAATATATTTTTTGACAGATTTCAGAACTGTCAATTTTTGTAATATAGTTTCCTGTATTAAATTTGATATAGATTTCTGTATGGGTTAATAGTAATACAGTTTTCTTTATTAACAAGAATGCATTCAGAATTATTTATTTTGTAAAACTCAATTTTTCATGGTTGCGTTCAGAAATAGATTTTCATAGATGCGTTCAGAAATAGATATTTATGGAAGCGTTAACTTTCCTTTGGATTGTAACCCGACTTGAAACAAAAATATCAATTTTTATCAAAAATTTAAAATTTTTCAAAACATTCAAAAACAAATTTTCAACACTTTCAAAATTTTTGTTCAAACACAAAAATGTCAAAGGTATATACCTTTGGATTGTAACCCGACTTGAAACAAAAATATCAATTTTCATCAAAAATTTAAAATTTTTCAAAACATTCAAAAACAAATTTTCTCAAATTTTTTGTTCAAACACAAAAATGTCAAAGGTATATATATACCTTTGGATTGTAACCCGACTTGAAACAAAAATATCAATTTTCATCAAAAATTTAAAATTTTTCAAAACATTCAAAAGCAAATTTTCAACACTTTCAAAATTTTTGTTCAAACACAAAAATGTCAAAGGTATATACCTTTGGATTGTAACCCGACTTGAAACAAAAATATCAATTTTCATCAAAAATTTAAAAATTTTCAAAACATTCAAAAACAAATTTTCAACACTTTCAAAATTTTTGTTCAAACACAAAAATGTCAAAGGTATATACCTTTGGATTGTAACCCGACTTGAAACAAAAATATCAATTTTCATCAAAAATTTAAAATTTTTCAAAACATTCAAAAACAAATTTTCAACACTTTCAAAATTTTTGTTCAAACACAAAAATGTCAAAGGTGGATTGTAACCCGACTTGAATCAAAAATATCAATTTTCATCAAAAATTTAAAATTTTTCAAAACATTCAAAAACAAATTTTCAACACTTTCAAAATTTTTGTTCAAACACAAAAATGTCAAAGGTGGATTGTAACCCGACTTGAATCAAAAATATCAATTTTCATCAAAAATTTAAAATTTTTCAAAACATTCAAAAACAAATTTTCACAAAATTTTTGTTCAAACACAAAAATGTTAAAACAAAAATATCAATTTTCATCAAAAATTTAAAATTTTTCAAAACATTCAAAAACAAATTTTCAACACTTTCAAAATTTTTGTTCAAACACAAAAATGTCAAAGGTATATACCTTTGGATTGTAACCCGACTTGAAACAAAAATATCAATTTTCATCAAAAATTTAAAATTTTTCAAAACATTCAAAAACAAATTTTCAACACTTTCAAAATTTTTGTTCAAACACAAAAATGTCAAAGGTTAAGAAATTAATTTAATATTAATTTTCTTTGACATTTTTGTGTTTGAACAAAAATTTTGAAAGTGTTGAAAATTTGTTTTTGAATGTTTTGAAAAATTTTAAATTTTTGATGAAAATTGATATTTTTGTTTCAAGTCGGGTTACAATCCAAAGGTATATACCTTTGACATTTTTGTGTTTGAACAAAAATTTTGAAAGTGTTGAAAATTTGTTTTTGAATGTTTTGAAAAATTTTAAATTTTTGATGAAAATTGATATTTTTGTTTCAAGTCGGGTTACAATCCAAAGGTATATATATACCTTTGACATTTTTGTGTTTGAACAAAAATTTTGTGAAAATTTGTTTTTGAATGTTTTGAAAAATTTTAAATTTTTGATGAAAATTGATATTTTTGTTTCAAGTCGGGTTACAATCCAAAGGTATATACCTTTGACATTTTTGTGTTTGAACAAAAATTTTGTGAAAATTTGTTTTTGAATGTTTTGAAAAATTTTAAATTTTTGATGAAAATTGATATTTTTGTTTCAAGTCGGGTTACAATCCAAAGGTATATACCTTTGACATTTTTGTGTTTGAACAAAAATTTTGAAAGTGTTGAAAATTTGTTTTTGAATGTTTTGAAAAATTTTAAATTTTTGATGAAAATTGATATTTTTGTTTCAAGTCGGGTTACAATCCAAAGGTATATACCTTTGACATTTTTGTGTTTGAACAAAAATTTTGTGAAAATTTGTTTTTGAATGTTTTGAAAAATTTTAAATTTTTGATGAAAATTGATATTTTTGTTTCAAGTCGGGTTACAATCCAAAGGTATATATATACCTTTGACATTTTTGTGTTTGAACAAAAATTTTGTGAAAATTTGTTTTTGAATGTTTTGAAAAATTTTAAATTTTTGATGAAAATTGATATTTTTGTTTCAAGTCGGGTTACAATCCAAAGGTATATACCTTTGACATTTTTGTGTTTGAACAAAAATTTTGTGAAAATTTGTTTTTGAATGTTTTGAAAAATTTTAAATTTTTGATGAAAATTGATATTTTTGTTTCAAGTCGGGTTACAATCCAAAGGTATATACCTTTGACATTTTTGTGTTTGAACAAAAATTTTGTGAAAATTTGTTTTTGAATGTTTTGAAAAATTTTAAATTTTTGATGAAAATTGATATTTTTGTTTCAAGTCGGGTTACAATCCAAAGGTATATACCTTTGACATTTTTGTGTTTGAACAAAAATTTTGTGAAAATTTGTTTTTGAATGTTTTGAAAAATTTTAAATTTTTGATGAAAATTGATATTCTTGTTTCAAGTCGGGTTACAATCCAAAGGTATATACCTTTGACATTTTTGTGTTTGAACAAAAATTTTGAAAGTGTTGAAAATTTGTTTTTGAATGTTTTGAAAAATTTTAAATTTTTGATGAAAATTGATATTTTTGTTTCAAGTCGGGTTACAATCCAAAGGTATATACCTTTGACATTTTTGTGTTTGAACAAAAATTTTGAAAGTGTTGAAAATTTGTTTTTGAATGTTTTGAAAAATTTTAAATTTTTGATGAAAATTGATATTTGTGTTTCAAGTCGGGTTACAATCCAAAGGTATATACCTTTGACATTTTTGTGTTTGAACAAAAATTTTGTGAAAATTTGTTTTTGAATGTTTTGAAAAATTTTAAATTTTTGATGAAAATTGATATTTTTGTTTCAAGTCGGGTTACAATCCAAAGGTATACCTTTGACATTTTTGTGTTTGAACAAAAATTTTGTGAAAATTTGTTTTTGAATGTTTTGAAAAATTTTAAATTTTTGATGAAAATTGATATTTTTGTTTCAAGTCGGGTTACAATCCAAAGGTATATACCTTTGACATTTTTGTGTTTGAACAAAAATTTTGTGAAAATTTGTTTTTGAATGTTTTGAAAAATTTTAAATTTTTGATGAAAATTGATATTTTTGTTTCAAGTCGGGTTACAATCCAAAGGTATATACCTTTGACATTTTTGTGTTTGAACAAAAATTTTGTGAAAATTTGTTTTTGAATGTTTTGAAAAATTTTAAATTTTTGATGAAAATTGATATTTTTGTTTCAAGTCGGGTTACAATCCAAAGGTATAAGTATTTTTTACATATTATTAGAAAATTAATATTAAATTAATTTCTTAACCTTTGACATTTTTGTGTTTGAACAAAAATTTTGAAAGTGTTGAAAATTTGTTTTTGAATGTTTTGAAAAATTTTAAATTTTTGATGAAAATTGATATTTTTGTTTCAAGTCGGGTTACAATCCAAAGGTATATATATACCTTTGACATTTTTGTGTTTGAACAAAAATTTTGTGAAAATTTGTTTTTGAATGTTTTGAAAAATTTTAAATTTTTGATGAAAATTGATATTTTTGTTTCAAGTCGGGTTACAATCCAAAGGTATATACCTTTGACATTTTTGTGTTTGAACAAAAATTTTGTGAAAATTTGTTTTTGAATGTTTTGAAAAATTTTAAATTTTTGATGAAAATTGATATTTTTGTTTCAAGTCGGGTTACAATCCAAAGGTTATACCTTTGACATTTTTGTGTTTGAACAAAAATTTTGAAAGTGTTGAAAATTTGTTTTTGAATGTTTTGAAAAATTTTAAATTTTTGATGAAAATTGATATTTTTGTTTCAAGTCGGGTTACAATCCAAAGGTATATACCTTTGACATTTTTGTGTTTGAACAAAAATTTTGAAAGTGTTGAAAATTTGTTTTTGAATGTTTTGAAAAATTTTAAATTTTTGATGAAAATTGATATTTTTGTTTCAAGTCGGGTTACAATCCAAAGGTATATACCTTTGACATTTTTGTGTTTGAACAAAAATTTTGTGAAAATTTGTTTTTGAATGTTTTGAAAATTTTTAAATTTTTGATGAAAATTGATATTTTTGTTTCAAGTCGGGTTACAATCCAAAGGTATATACCTTTGACATTTTTGTGTTTGAACAAAAATTTTGAAAGTGTTGAAAATTTGTTTTTGAATGTTTTGAAAAATTTTAAATTTTTGATGAAAATTGATATTTTTGTTTCAAGTCGGGTTACAATCCAAAGGTATATACCTTTGACATTTTTGTGTTTGAACAAAAATTTTGTGAAAATTTGTTTTTGAATGTTTTGAAAATTTTTAAATTTTTGATGAAAATTGATATTTTTGTTTCAAGTCGGGTTACAATCCAAAGGTATATACCTTTGACATTTTTGTGTTTGAACAAAAATTTTGAAAGTGTTGAAAATTTGTTTTTGAATGTTTTGAAAAATTTTAAATTTTTGATGAAAATTGATATTTTTGTTTCAAGTCGGGTTACAATCCAAAGGTATATACCTTTGACATTTTTGTGTTTGAACAAAAATTTTGTGAAAATTTGTTTTTGAATGTTTTGAAAAATTTTAAATTTTTGATGAAAATTGATATTTTTGTTTCAAGTCGGGTTACAATCCAAAGGTATATACCTTTGACATTTTTGTGTTTGAACAAAAATTTTGAAAGTGTTGAAAATTTGTTTTTGAATGTTTTGAAAAATTTTAAATTTTTGATGAAAATTGATATTTTTGTTTCAAGTCGGGTTACAATCCAAAGGTATATACCTTTGACATTTTTGTGTTTGAACAAAAATTTTGAAAGTGTTGAAAATTTGTTTTTGAATGTTTTGAAAAATTTTAAATTTTTGATGAAAATTGATATTTTAGTTTCAAGTCGGGTTACAATCCAAAGGTATATACCTTTGACATTTTTGTGTTTGAACAAAAATTTTGTGAAAATTTGTTTTTGAATGTTTTGAAAAATTTTAAATTTTTGATGAAAATTGATATTTTTGTTTCAAGTCGGGTTACAATCCAAAGGTATATACCTTTGACATTTTTGTGTTTGAACAAAAATTTTGTGAAAATTTGTTTTTGAATGTTTTGAAAAATTTTAAATTTTTGATGAAAATTGATATTTTTGTTTCAAGTCGGGTTACAATCCAAAGGTATAAGTATTTTTTACATATTATTAGAAAATTAATATTAAATTAATTTCTTAACCTTTGACATTTTTGTGTTTGAACAAAAATTTTGAAAGTGTTGAAAATTTGTTTTTGAATGTTTTGAAAAATTTTAAATTTTTGATGAAAATTGATATTTTTGTTTCAAGTCGGGTTACAATCCAAAGGTATATATATACATACCTTTGACATTTTTGTGTTTAAACAAAAATTTTGAAAGTGTTGAAAATTTGTTTTTGAATGTTTTGAAAAATTTTAAATTTTTGATGAAAATTGATATTTTTGTTTCAAGTCGGGTTACAATCCAAAGGTATATACCTTTGACATTTTTGTGTTTGAACAAAAATTTTGTGAAAATTTGTTTTTGAATGTTTTGAAAAATTTTAAATTTTTGATGAAAATTGATATTTTTGTTTCAAGTCGGGTTACAATCCAAAGGTATATACCTTTGACATTTTTGTGTTTGAACAAAAATTTTGTGAAAATTTGTTTTTGAATGTTTTGAAAAATTTTAAATTTTTGATGAAAATTGATATTTTTGTTTCAAGTCGGGTTACAATCCAAAGGTATATACCTTTGACATTTTTGTGTTTGAACAAAAATTTTGTGAAAATTTGTTTTTGAATGTTTTGAAAATTTTTAAATTTTTGATGAAAATTGATATTTTTGTTTCAAGTCGGGTTACAATCCAAAGGTATAAGTATTTTTTACATATTATTAGAAAATTAATATTAAATTAATTTCTTAACCTTTGACATTTTTGTGTTTGAACAAAAATTTTGAAAGTGTTGAAAATTTGTTTTTGAATGTTTTGAAAAATTTTAAATTTTTGATGAAAATTGATATTTTTGTTTCAAGTCGGGTTACAATCCAAAGGTATATATATACCTTTGACATTTTTGTGTTTGAACAAAAATTTTGAAAGTGTTGAAAATTTGTTTTTGAATGTTTTGAAAAATTTTAAATTTTTGATGAAAATTGATATTTTTGTTTCAAGTCGGGTTACAATCCAAAGGTATATACCTTTGACATTTTTGTGTTTGAACAAAAATTTTGTGAAAATTTGTTTTTGAATGTTTTGAAAAATTTTAAATTTTTGATGAAAATTGATATTTTTGTTTCAAGTCGGGTTACAATCCAAAGGTATATACCTTTGACATTTTTGTGTTTGAACAAAAATTTTGTGAAAATTTGTTTTTGAATGTTTTGAAAAATTTTAAATTTTTGATAAAAATTGATATTTTTGTTTCAAGTCGGGTTACAATCCAAAGGTATATATATACCTTTGACATTTTTGTGTTTGAACAAAAATTTTGTGAAAATTTGTTTTTGAATGTTTTGAAAAATTTTAAATTTTTGATGAAAATTGATATTTTTGTTTCAAGTCGGGTTACAATCCAAAGGTATATACCTTTGACATTTTTGTGTTTGAACAAAAATTTTGTGAAAATTTGTTTTTGAATGTTTTGAAAATTTTTAAATTTTTGATGAAAATTGATATTTTTGTTTCAAGTCGGGTTACAATCCAAAGGTATATACCTTTGACATTTTTGTGTTTGAACAAAAATTTTGTGAAAATTTGTTTTTGAATGTTTTGAAAAATTTTAAATTTTTGATGAAAATTGATATTTTTGTTTCAAGTCGGGTTACAATCCAAAGGTATATACCTTTGACATTTTTGTGTTTGAACAAAAATTTTGAAAGTGTTGAAAACTTGTTTTTGAATGTTTTGAAAAATTTTAAATTTTTGATGAAAATTGATATTTTTGTTTCAAGTCGGGTTACAATCCAAAGGTATATACCTTTGACATTTTTGTGTTTGAACAAAAATTTTGAAAGTGTTGAAAATTTGTTTTTGAATGTTTTGAAAAATTTTAAATTTTTGATGAAAATTGATATTTTTGTTTCAAGTCGGGTTACAATCCAAAGGTATATACCTTTGACATTTTTGTGTTTGAACAAAAATTTTGAAAGTGTTGAAAATTTGTTTTTGAATGTTTTGAAAAATTTTAAATTTTTGATAAAAATTGATATTTTTGTTTCAAGTCGGGTTACAATCCAAAGGTATATACCTTTGACATTTTTGTGTTTGAACAAAAATTTTGAAAGTGTTGAAAATTTGTTTTTGAATGTTTTGAAAAATTTTAAATTTTTGATAAAAATTGATATTTTTGTTTCAAGTCGGGTTACAATCCAAAGGTATATACCTTTGACATTTTTGTGTTTGAACAAAAATTTTGAAAGTGTTGAAAATTTGTTTTTGAATGTTTTGAAAAATTTTAAATTTTTGATGAAAATTGTTATTTTTGTTTCAAGTCGGGTTACAATCCAAAGGTATACCTTTGACATTTTTGTGTTTGAACAAAAATTTTGTGAAAATTTGTTTTTGAATGTTTTGAAAAATTTTAAATTTTTGATGAAAATTGATATTTTTGTTTCAAGTCGGGTTACAATCCAAAGGTATATACCTTTGACATTTTTGTGTTTGAACAAAAATTTTGTGAAAATTTGTTTTTGAATGTTTTGAAAAATTTTAAATTTTTGATAAAAATTGATATTTTTGTTTCAAGTCGGGTTACAATCCAAAGGTATATATATACCTTTGACATTTTTGTGTTTGAACAAAAATTTTGTGAAAATTTGTTTTTGAATGTTTTGAAAAATTTTAAATTTTTGATGAAAATTGATATTTTTGTTTCAAGTCGGGTTACAATCCAAAGGTATATACCTTTGACATTTTTGTGTTTGAACAAAAATTTTGTGAAAATTTGTTTTTGAATGTTTTGAAAATTTTTAAATTTTTGATGAAAATTGATATTTTTGTTTCAAGTCGGGTTACAATCCAAAGGTATATACCTTTGACATTTTTGTGTTTGAACAAAAATTTTGTGAAAATTTGTTTTTGAATGTTTTGAAAAATTTTAAATTTTTGATGAAAATTGATATTTTTGTTTCAAGTCGGGTTACAATCCAAAGGTATATACCTTTGACATTTTTGTGTTTGAACAAAAATTTTGAAAGTGTTGAAAACTTGTTTTTGAATGTTTTGAAAAATTTTAAATTTTTGATGAAAATTGATATTTTTGTTTCAAGTCGGGTTACAATCCAAAGGTATATACCTTTGACATTTTTGTGTTTGAACAAAAATTTTGAAAGTGTTGAAAATTTGTTTTTGAATGTTTTGAAAAATTTTAAATTTTTGATGAAAATTGATATTTTTGTTTCAAGTCGGGTTACAATCCAAAGGTATATACCTTTGACATTTTTGTGTTTGAACAAAAATTTTGAAAGTGTTGAAAATTTGTTTTTGAATGTTTTGAAAAATTTTAAATTTTTGATAAAAATTGATATTTTTGTTTCAAGTCGGGTTACAATCCAAAGGTATATACCTTTGACATTTTTGTGTTTGAACAAAAATTTTGAAAGTGTTGAAAATTTGTTTTTGAATGTTTTGAAAAATTTTAAATTTTTGATAAAAATTGATATTTTTGTTTCAAGTCGGGTTACAATCCAAAGGTATATACCTTTGACATTTTTGTGTTTGAACAAAAATTTTGAAAGTGTTGAAAATTTGTTTTTGAATGTTTTGAAAAATTTTAAATTTTTGATGAAAATTGTTATTTTTGTTTCAAGTCGGGTTACAATCCAAAGGTATACCTTTGACATTTTTGTGTTTGAACAAAAATTTTGTGAAAATTTGTTTTTGAATGTTTTGAAAAATTTTAAATTTTTGATGAAAATTGATATTTTTGTTTCAAGTCGGGTTACAATCCAAAGGTATATACCTTTGACATTTTTGTGTTTGAACAAAAATTTTGTGAAAATTTGTTTTTGAATGTTTTGAAAAATTTTAAATTTTTGATAAAAATTGATATTTTTGTTTCAAGTCGGGTTACAATCCAAAGGTATATATATACCTTTGACATTTTTGTGTTTGAACAAAAATTTTGTGAAAATTTGTTTTTGAATGTTTTGAAAAATTTTAAATTTTTGATGAAAATTGATATTTTTGTTTCAAGTCGGGTTACAATCCAAAGGTATATACCTTTGACATTTTTGTGTTTGAACAAAAATTTTGTGAAAATTTGTTTTTGAATGTTTTGAAAATTTTTAAATTTTTGATGAAAATTGATATTTTTGTTTCAAGTCGGGTTACAATCCAAAGGTATATACCTTTGACATTTTTGTGTTTGAACAAAAATTTTGTGAAAATTTGTTTTTGAATGTTTTGAAAAATTTTAAATTTTTGATGAAAATTGATATTTTTGTTTCAAGTCGGGTTACAATCCAAAGGTATATACCTTTGACATTTTTGTGTTTGAACAAAAATTTTGAAAGTGTTGAAAACTTGTTTTTGAATGTTTTGAAAAATTTTAAATTTTTGATGAAAATTGATATTTTTGTTTCAAGTCGGGTTACAATCCAAAGGTATATACCTTTGACATTTTTGTGTTTGAACAAAAATTTTGAAAGTGTTGAAAATTTGTTTTTGAATGTTTTGAAAAATTTTAAATTTTTGATGAAAATTGATATTTTTGTTTCAAGTCGGGTTACAATCCAAAGGTATATACCTTTGACATTTTTGTGTTTGAACAAAAATTTTGTGAAAATTTGTTTTTGAATGTTTTGAAAAATTTTAAATTTTTGATGAAAATTGATATTTTTGTTTCAAGTCGGGTTACAATCCAAAGGTATATACCTTTGACATTTTTGTGTTTGAACAAAAATTTTGTGAAAATTTGTTTTTGAATGTTTTGAAAAATTTTAAATTTTTGATGAAAATTGATATTTTTGTTTCAAGTCGGGTTACAATCCAAAGGTATATATATACCTTTGACATTTTTGTGTTTGAACAAAAATTTTGAAAGTGTTGAAAATTTGTTTTTGAATGTTTTGAAAAATTTTAAATTTTTGATGAAAATTGATATTTTTGTTTCAAGTCGGGTTACAATCCAAAGGTATATATATACCTTTGACATTTTTGTGTTTGAACAAAAATTTTGAAAGTGTTGAAAATTTGTTTTTGAATGTTTTGAAAAATTTTAAATTTTTGATGAAAATTGATATTTTTGTTTCAAGTCGGGTTTCAATCCAAAGGTATATACCTTTGACATTTTTGTGTTTGAACAAAAATTTTGAAAGTGTTGAAAATTTGTTTTTGAATGTTTTGAAAAATTTTAAATTTTTGATGAAAATTGATATTTTTGTTTCAAGTCGGGTTACAATCCAAAGGTATATACCTTTGACATTTTTGTGTTTGAACAAAAATTTTGAAAGTGTTGAAAATTTGTTTTTGAATGTTTTGAAAAATTTTAAATTTTTGATGAAAATATATATTTTTGTTTCAAGTCGGGTTACAATCCAAAGGTATATACCTTTGACATTTTTGTGTTTGAACAAAAATTTTGTGAAAATTTGTTTTTGAATGTTTTGAAAAATTTTAAATTTTTGATGAAAATTGATATTTATGTTTCAAGTCGGGTTACAATCCAAAGGTATATACCTTTGACATTTTTGTGTTTGAACAAAAATTTTGAAAGTGTTGAAAATTTGTTTTTGAATGTTTTGAAAAATTTTAAATTTTTGATGAAAATTGATATTTTTGTTTCAAGTCGGGTTACAATCCAAAGGTATATACCTTTGACATTTTTGTGTTTGAACAAAAATTTTGTGAAAATTTGTTTTTGAATGTTTTGAAAAATTTTAAATTTTTGATGAAAATTGATATTTTTGTTTCAAGTCGGGTTACAATCCAAAGGTATATACCTTTGACATTTTTGTGTTTGAACAAAAATTTTGTGAAAATTTGTTTTTGAATGTTTTGAAAAATTTTAAATTTTTGATGAAAATTGATATTTTTGTTTCAAGTCGGGTTACAATCCAAAGGTATATACCTTTGACATTTTTGTGTTTGAACAAAAATTTTGTGAAAATTTGTTTTTGAATGTTTTGAAAAATTTTAAATTTTTGATGAAAATTGATATTTTTGTTTCAAGTCGGGTTACAATCCAAAGGTATATACCTTTGACATTTTTGTGTTTGAACAAAAATTTTGTGAAAATTTGTTTTTGAATGTTTTGAAAAATTTTAAATTTTTGATAAAAATTGATATTTTTGTTTCAAGTCGGGTTACAATCCAAAGGTATATATATACCTTTGACATTTTTGTGTTTGAACAAAAATTTTGTGAAAATTTGTTTTTGAATGTTTTGAAAAATTTTAAATTTTTGATGAAAATTGATATTTTTGTTTCAAGTCGGGTTACAATCCAAAGGTATATACCTTTGACATTTTTGTGTTTGAACAAAAATTTTGTGAAAATTTGTTTTTGAATGTTTTGAAAATTTTTAAATTTTTGATGAAAATTGATATTTTTGTTTCAAGTCGGGTTACAATCCAAAGGTATATACCTTTGACATTTTTGTGTTTGAACAAAAATTTTGTGAAAATTTGTTTTTGAATGTTTTGAAAAATTTTAAATTTTTGATGAAAATTGATATTTTTGTTTCAAGTCGGGTTACAATCCAAAGGTATATACCTTTGACATTTTTGTGTTTGAACAAAAATTTTGAAAGTGTTGAAAACTTGTTTTTGAATGTTTTGAAAAATTTTAAATTTTTGATGAAAATTGATATTTTTGTTTCAAGTCGGGTTACAATCCAAAGGTATATACCTTTGACATTTTTGTGTTTGAACAAAAATTTTGAAAGTGTTGAAAATTTGTTTTTGAATGTTTTGAAAAATTTTAAATTTTTGATGAAAATTGATATTTTTGTTTCAAGTCGGGTTACAATCCAAAGGTATATACCTTTGACATTTTTGTGTTTGAACAAAAATTTTGAAAGTGTTGAAAATTTGTTTTTGAATGTTTTGAAAAATTTTAAATTTTTGATAAAAATTGATATTTTTGTTTCAAGTCGGGTTACAATCCAAAGGTATATACCTTTGACATTTTTGTGTTTGAACAAAAATTTTGAAAGTGTTGAAAATTTGTTTTTGAATGTTTTGAAAAATTTTAAATTTTTGATAAAAATTGATATTTTTGTTTCAAGTCGGGTTACAATCCAAAGGTATATACCTTTGACATTTTTGTGTTTGAACAAAAATTTTGAAAGTGTTGAAAATTTGTTTTTGAATGTTTTGAAAAATTTTAAATTTTTGATGAAAATTGATATTTTTGTTTCAAGTCGGGTTACAATCCAAAGGTATATACCTTTGACATTTTTGTGTTTGAACAAAAATTTTGTAAAAATTTGTTTTTGAATGTTTTGAAAAATTTTAAATTTTTGATGAAAATTGATATTTTTGTTTCAAGTCGGGTTACAATCCAAAGGTATATACCTTTGACATTTTTGTGTTTGAACAAAAATTTTGTGAAAATTTGTTTTTGAATGTTTTGAAAAATTTTAAATTTTTGATGAAAATTGTTATTTTTGTTTCAAGTCGGGTTACAATCCAAAGGTATATACCTTTGACATTTTTGTGTTTGAACAAAAATTTTGAAAGTGTTGAAAATTTGTTTTTGAATGTTTTGAAAAATTTTAAATTTTTGATGAAAATTGATATTTTTGTTTCAAGTCGGGTTACAATCCAAAGGTATATACCTTTGACATTTTTGTGTTTGAACAAAAATTTTGAAAGTGTTGAAAATTTGTTTTTGAATGTTTTGAAAAATTTTAAATTTTTGATGAAAATTGATATTTTTGTTTCAAGTCGGGTTACAATCCAAAGGTATATACCTTTGACATTTTTGTGTTTGAACAAAAATTTTGAAAGTGTTGAAAATTTGTTTTTGAATGTTTTGAAAAATTTTAAATTTTTGATGAAAATTGTTATTTTTGTTTCAAGTCGGGTTACAATCCAAAGGTATATACCTTTGACATTTTTGTGTTTGATCAAAAATTTTGTGAAAATTTGTTTTTGAATGTTTTGAAAATTTTTAAATTTTTGATGAAAATTGATATTTTTGTTTCAAGTCGGGTTACAATCCAAAGGTATATACCTTTGACATTTTTGTGTTTGAACAAAAATTTTGAAAGTGTTGAAAATTTGTTTTTGAATGTTTTGAAAAATTTTAAATTTTTGATGAAAATTGATATTTTTGTTTCAAGTCGGGTTACAATCCAAAGGTATATACCTTTGACATTTTTGTGTTTGAACAAAAATTTTGAAAGTGTTGAAAATTTGTTTTTGAATATTTTGAAAAATTTTAAATTTTTGATGAAAATTGATATTTTTGTTTCAAGTCGGGTTACAATCCAAAGGTATATACCTTTGACATTTTTGTGTTTGAACAAAAATTTTGTGAAAATTTGTTTTTGAATGTTTTGAAAAATTTTAAATTTTTGATGAAAATTGATATTTTTGTTTCAAGTCGGGTTACAATCCAAAGGTATATACCTTTGACATTTTTGTGTTTGAACAAAAATTTTGTGAAAATTTGTTTTTGAATGTTTTGAAAAATTTTAAATTTTTGATGAAAATTGATATTTTTGTTTCAAGTCGGGTTACAATCCAAAGGTATATATATACCTTTGACATTTTTGTGTTTGAACAAAAATTTTGAAAGTGTTGAAAATTTGTTTTTGAATGTTTTGAAAAATTTTAAATTTTTGATGAAAATTGATATTTTTGTTTCAAGTCGGGTTACAATCCAAAGGTATATATATACCTTTGACATTTTTGTGTTTGAACAAAAATTTTGAAAGTGTTGAAAATTTGTTTTTGAATGTTTTGAAAAATTTTAAATTTTTGATGAAAATTGATATTTTTGTTTCAAGTCGGGTTTCAATCCAAAGGTATATACCTTTGACATTTTTGTGTTTGAACAAAAATTTTGTGAAAATTTGTTTTTGAATGTTTTGAAAAATTTTAAATTTTTGATGAAAATTGATATTTTTGTTTCAAGTCGGGTTACAATCCAAAGGTAATATACCTTTGACATTTTTGTGTTTGAACAAAAATTTTGTGAAAATTTGTTTTTGAATGTTTTGAAAAATTTTAAATTTTTGATGAAAATTGATATTTTTGTTTCAAGTCGGGTTACAATCCAAAGGTTATATACCTTTGACATTTTTGTGTTTGAACAAAAATTTTGTGAAAATTTGTTTTTGAATGTTTTGAAAAATTTTAAATTTTTGATGAAAATTGATATTTTTGTTTCAAGTCGGGTTACAATCCAAAGGTATATACCTTTGACATTTTTGTGTTTGAACAAAAATTTTGAAAGTGTTGAAAATTTGTTTTTGAATGTTTTGAAAAATTTTAAATTTTTGATAAAAATTGATATTTTTGTTTCAAGTCGGGTTACAATCCAAAGGTATATACCTTTGACATTTTTGTGTTTGAACAAAAATTTTGAAAGTGTTGAAAATTTGTTTTTGAATGTTTTGAAAAATTTTAAATTTTTGATAAAAATTGATATTTTTGTTTCAAGTCGGGTTACAATCCAAAGGTATATACCTTTGACATTTTTGTGTTTGAACAAAAATTTTGTGAAAATTTGTTTTTGAATGTTTTGAAAAATTTTAAATTTTTGATGAAAATTGATATTTTTGTTTCAAGTCGGGTTACAATCCAAAGGTATATACCTTTGACATTTTTGTGTTTGAACAAAAATTTTGTGAAAATTTGTTTTTGAATGTTTTGAAAAATTTTAAATTTTTGATGAAAATTGATATTTTTGTTTCAAGTCGGGTTACAATCCAAAGGTATATATATACCTTTGACATTTTTGTGTTTGAACAAAAATTTTGAAAGTGTTGAAAATTTGTTTTTGAATGTTTTGAAAAATTTTAAATTTTTGATGAAAATTGATAGTTTTGTTTCAAGTCGGGTTACAATCCAAAGGTATATATATACCTTTGACATTTTTGTGTTTGAACAAAAATTTTGAAAGTGTTGAAAATTTGTTTTTGAATGTTTTGAAAAATTTTAAATTTTTGATGAAAATTGATATTTTTGTTTCAAGTCGGGTTTCAATCCAAAGGTATATACCTTTGACATTTTTGTGTTTGAACAAAAATTTTGAAAGTGTTGAAAATTTGTTTTTGAATGTTTTGAAAAATTTTAAATTTTTGATGAAAATTGATATTTTTGTTTCAAGTCGGGTTACAATCCAAAGGTATATACCTTTGACATTTTTGTGTTTGAACAAAAATTTTGAAAGTGTTGAAAATTTGTTTTTGAATGTTTTGAAAAATTTTAAATTTTTGATGAAAATATATATTTTTGTTTCAAGTCGGGTTACAATCCAAAGGTATATACCTTTGACATTTTTGTGTTTGAACAAAAATTTTGTGAAAATTTGTTTTTGAATGTTTTGAAAAATTTTAAATTTTTGATGAAAATTGATATTTATGTTTCAAGTCGGGTTACAATCCAAAGGTATATACCTTTGACATTTTTGTGTTTGAACAAAAATTTTGAAAGTGTTGAAAATTTGTTTTTGAATGTTTTGAAAAATTTTAAATTTTTGATGAAAATTGATATTTTTGTTTCAAGTCGGGTTACAATCCAAAGGTATATACCTTTGACATTTTTGTGTTTGAACAAAAATTTTGTGAAAATTTGTTTTTGAATGTTTTGAAAAATTTTAAATTTTTGATGAAAATTGATATTTTTGTTTCAAGTCGGGTTACAATCCAAAGGTATATACCTTTGACATTTTTGTGTTTGAACAAAAATTTTGTGAAAATTTGTTTTTGAATGTTTTGAAAAATTTTAAATTTTTGATGAAAATTGATATTTTTGTTTCAAGTCGGGTTACAATCCAAAGGTATATACCTTTGACATTTTTGTGTTTGAACAAAAATGTTGTGAAAATTTGTTTTTGAATATTTTGAAAAATTTTAAATTTTTGATGAAAATTGATATTTTTGTTTCAAGTCGGGTTACAATCCAAAGGTTATACCTTTGACATTTTTGTGTTTGAACAAAAATTTTGTGAAAATTTGTTTTTGAATGTTTTGTAAAATTTTAAATTTTTGATGAAAATTGATATTTTTGTTTCAAGTCGGGTTACAATCCAAAGGTATATACCTTTGACATTTTTGTGTTTGAACAAAAATTTTGAAAGTGTTGAAAATTTGTTTTTGAATGTTTTGAAAAATTTTAAATTTTTGATGAAAATTGATATTTTTGTTTCAAGTCGGGTTACAATCCAAAGGTATATACCTTTGACATTTTTGTGTTTGAACAAAAATTTTGAAAGTGTTGAAAATTTGTTTTTGAATGTTTTGAAAAATTTTAAATTTTTGATGAAAATTGATATTTTTGTTTCAAGTCGGGTTACAATCCAAAGGTATATACCTTTGACATTTTTGTGTTTGAACAAAAATTTTGAAAGTGTTGAAAATTTGTTTTTGAATGTTTTGAAAAATTTTAAATTTTTGATGAAAATTGATATTTTTGTTTCAAGTCGGGTTACAATCCAAAGGTATATACCTTTGACATTTTTGTGTTTGAACAAAAATTTTGAAAGTGTTGAAAATTTGTTTTTGAATGTTTTGAAAAATTTTAAATT
This sequence comes from Tachinus rufipes, assembly GCA_963932245.1. Lineage (NCBI taxonomy): Eukaryota > Metazoa > Arthropoda > Insecta > Coleoptera > Staphylinidae > Tachinus > Tachinus rufipes. Next base: position 112,221,048 of record OZ010745.1, read on the forward strand.
TTTGATGAAAATTGATATTTTTGTTTCAAGTCGGGTTACAATCCAAAGGTATATATATACCTTTGACATTTTTGTGTTTGAACAAAAATTTTGTGAAAATTTGTTTTTGAATGTTTTGAAAAATTTTAAATTTTTGATGAAAATTGATATTTTTGTTTCAAGTCGGGTTACAATCCAAAGGTATATACCTTTGACATTTTTGTGTTTGAACAAAAATTTTGTAAAAATTTGTTTTTGAATGTTTTGAAAAATTTTAAATTTTTGATGAAAATTGATATTTTTGTTTCAAGTCGGGTTACAATCCAAAGGTATATATATACCTTTGACATTTTTGTGTTTGAACAAAAATTTTGTGAAAATTTGTTTTTGAATGTTTTGAAAAATTTTAAATTTTTGATGAAAATTGATATTTTTGTTTCAAGTCGGGTTACAATCCAAAGGTATATATATACCTTTGACATTTTTGTGTTTGAACAAAAATTTTGTGAAAATTTGTTTTTGAATGTTTTGAAAAATTTTAAATTTTTGATGAAAATTGATATTTTTGTTTCAAGTCGGGTTACAATCCAAAGGTATATACCTTTGACATTTTTGTGTTTGAACAAAAATTTTGAAAGTGTTGAAAATTTGTTTTTGAATGTTTTGAAAAATTTTAAATTTTTGATGAAAATTGATATTTTTGTTTCAAGTCGGGTTACAATCCAAAGGTATATACCTTTGACATTTTTGTGTTTGAACAAAAATTTTGAAAGTGTTGAAAATTTGTTTTTGAATGTTTTGAAAAATTTTAAATTTTTGATGAAAATTGATATTTTTGTTTCAAGTCGGGTTACAATCCAAAGGTATATACCTTTGACATTTTTGTGTTTGAACAAAAATTTTGTAAAAATTTGTTTTTGAATGTTTTGAAAAATTTTAAATTTTTGATGAAAATTGATATTTTTGTTTCAAGTCGGGTTACAATCCAAAGGTATATATATACCTTTGACATTTTTGTGTTTGAACAAAAATTTTGTGAAAATTTGTTTTTGAATGTTTTGAAAAATTTTAAATTTTTGATGAAAATTGATATTTTTGTTTCAAGTCGGGTTACAATCCAAAGGTATATACCTTTGACATTTTTGTGTTTGAACAAAAATTTTGTGAAAATTTGTTTTTGAATGTTTTGAAAAATTTTAAATTTTTGATGAAAATTGATATTTTTGTTTCAAGTCGGGTTACAATCCAAAGGTATATATATACCTTTGACATTTTTGTGTTTGAACAAAAATTTTGTGAAAATTTGTTTTTGAATGTTTTGAAAAATTTTAAATTTTTGATGAAAATTGATATTTTTGTTTCAAGTCGGGTTACAATCCAAAGGTATATACCTTTGACATTTTTGTGTTTGAACAAAAATTTTGTGAAAATTTGTTTTTGAATGTTTTGAAAAATTTTAAATTTTTGATGAAAATTGATATTTTTGTTTCAAGTCGGGTTACAATCCAAAGGTATATACCTTTGACATTTTTGTGTTTGAACAAAAATTTTGTGAAAATTTGTTTTTGAATGTTTTGAAAAATTTTAAATTTTTGATGAAAATTGATATTTTTGTTTCAAGTCGGGTTACAATCCAAAGGTATATACCTTTGACATTTTTGTGTTTGAACAAAAATTTTGTGAAAATTTGTTTTTGAATGTTTTGAAAAATTTTAAATTTTTGATGAAAATTGATATTTTTGTTTCAAGTCGGGTTACAATCCAAAGGTATATATATACCTTTGACATTTTTGTGTTTGAACAAAAATTTTGTGAAAATTTGTTTTTGAATGTTTTGTAAAATTTTAAATTTTTGATGAAAATTGATATTTTTGTTTCAAGTCAGGTTACAATCCAAAGGTATATACCTTTGACATTTTTGTGTTTAAACAAAAATTTTGTGAAAATTTGTTTTTGAATGTTTTGAAAAATTTTAAATTTTTGATGAAAATTGATATTTTTGTTTCAAGTCGGGTTACAATCCAAAGGTATATACCTTTGACATTTTTGTGTTTGAACAAAAATTTTAAGAAAATTTGTTTTTGAATGTTTTGAAAAATTTTAAATTTTTGATGAAAATTGATATTTTTGTTTCAAGTCGGGTTACAATCCAAAGGATATACCTTTGACATTTTTGTGTTTGAACAAAAATTTTGTGAAAATTTGTTTTTGAATGTTTTGAAAAATTTTAAATTTTTGATGAAAATTGATATTTTTGTTTCAAGTCGGGTTACAATCCAAAGGTATATACCTTTGACATTTTTGTGTTTGAACAAAAATTTTGTGAAAATTTGTTTTTGAATGTTTTGAAAAATTTTAAATTTTTGATGAAAATTGATATTTTTGTTTCAAGTCGGGTTACAATCCAAAGGTATATACCTTTGACATTTTTGTGTTTGAACAAAAATTTTGTGAAAATTTGTTTTTGAATGTTTTGAAAAATTTTAAATTTTTGATGAAAATTGATATTTTTGTTTCAAGTCGGGTTACAATCCAAAGGTATATATATACCTTTGACATTTTTGTGTTTGAACAAAAATTTTGTGAAAATTTGTTTTTGAATGTTTTGAAAAATTTTAAATTTTTGATGAAAATTGATATTTTTGTTTCAAGTCGGGTTACAATCCAAAGGTATATACCTTTGACATTTTTGTGTTTGAACAAAAATTTTGTGAAAATTTGTTTTTGAATGTTTTGAAAAATTTTAAATTTTTGATGAAAATTGATATTTTTGTTTCAAGTCGGGTTACAATCCAAAGGTATATATATACCTTTGACATTTTTGTGTTTGAACAAAAATTTTGTGAAAATTTGTTTTTGAATGTTTTGAAAAATTTTAAATTTTTGATGAAAATTGATATTTTTGTTTCAAGTCGGGTTACAATCCAAAGGTATATATACCTTTGACATTTTTGTGTTTGAACAAAAATTTTGTGAAAATTTGTTTTTGAATGTTTTGAAAAATTTTAAATTTTTGATGAAAATTGATATTTTTGTTTCAAGTCGGGTTACAATCCAAAGGTATATACCTTTGACATTTTTGTGTTTGAACAAAAATTTTGTGAAAATTTGTTTTTGAATGTTTTGAAAAATTTTAAATTTTTGATGAAAATTGATATTTTTGTTTCAAGTCGGGTTACAATCCAAAGGTATATACCTTTGACATTTTTGTGTTTGAACAAAAATTTTGTGAAAATTTGTTTTTGAATGTTTTGAAAAATTTTAAATTTTTGATGAAAATTGATATTTTTGTTTCAAGTCGGGTTACAATCCAAAGGTATATATATACCTTTGACATTTTTGTGTTTGAACAAAAATTTTGTGAAAATTTGTTTTTGAATGTTTTGAAAAATTTTAAATTTTTGATGAAAATTGATATTTTTGTTTCAAGTCGGGTTACAATCCAAAGGTATATATACCTTTGACATTTTTGTGTTTGAACAAAAATTTTGTGAAAATTTGTTTTTGAATGTTTTGAAAAATTTTAAATTTTTGATGAAAATTGATATTTTTGTTTCAAGTCGGGTTACAATCCAAAGGTATATACCTTTGACATTTTTGTGTTTGAACAAAAATTTTGTGAAAATTTGTTTTTGAATGTTTTGAAAAATTTTAAATTTTTGATGAAAATTGATATTTTTGTTTCAAGTCGGGTTACAATCCAAAGGTATATATATACCTTTGACATTTTTGTGTTTGAACAAAAATTTTGTGAAAATTTGTTTTTGAATGTTTTGAAAAATTTTAAATTTTTGATGAAAATTGATATTTTTGTTTCAAGTCGGGTTACAATCCAAAGGTATATACCTTTGACATTTTTGTGTTTGAACAAAAATTTTGTGAAAATTTGTTTTTGAATGTTTTGAAAAATTTTAAATTTTTGATGAAAATTGATATTTTTGTTTCAAGTCGGGTTACAATCCAAAGGTATATACCTTTGACATTTTTGTGTTTGAACAAAAATTTTGTGAAAATTTGTTTTTGAATGTTTTGAAAAATTTTAAATTTTTGATGAAAATTGATATTTTTGTTTCAAGTCGGGTTACAATCCAAAGGTATATACCTTTGACATTTTTGTGTTTGAACAAAAATTTTGTGAAAATTTGTTTTTGAATGTTTTGAAAAATTTTAAATTTTTGATGAAAATTGATATTTTTGTTTCAAGTCGGGTTACAATCCAAAGGTATATATATACCTTTGACATTTTTGTGTTTGAACAAAAATTTTGTGAAAATTTGTTTTTGAATGTTTTGAAAAATTTTAAATTTTTGATGAAAATTGATATTTTTGTTTCAAGTCGGGTTACAATCCAAAGGTATATATATACCTTTGACATTTTTGTGTTTGAACAAAAATTTTGTGAAAATTTGTTTTTGAATGTTTTGAAAAATTTTAAATTTTTGATGAAAATTGATATTTTTGTTTCAAGTCGGGTTACAATCCAAAGGTATATACCTTTGACATTTTTGTGTTTGAACAAAAATTTTGTGAAAATTTGTTTTTGAATGTTTTGAAAAATTTTAAATTTTTGATGAAAATTGATATTTTTGTTTCAAGTCGGGTTACAATCCAAAGGTATATATATACCTTTGACATTTTTGTGTTTGAACAAAAATTTTGTGAAAATTTGTTTTTGAATGTTTTGAAAAATTTTAAATTTTTGATGAAAATTGATATTTTTGTTTCAAGTCGGGTTACAATCCAAAGGTATATACCTTTGACATTTTTGTGTTTGAACAAAAATTTTGTGAAAATTTGTTTTTGAATGTTTTGAAAAATTTTAAATTTTTGATGAAAATTGATATTTTTGTTTCAAGTCGGGTTACAATCCAAAGGTATATACCTTTGACATTTTTGTGTTTGAACAAAAATTTTGTGAAAATTTGTTTTTGAATGTTTTGAAAAATTTTAAATTTTTGATGAAAATTGATATTTTTGTTTCAAGTCGGGTTACAATCCAAAGGTATATATATACCTTTGACATTTTTGTGTTTGAACAAAAATTTTGTGAAAATTTGTTTTTGAATGTTTTGAAAAATTTTAAATTTTTGATGAAAATTGATATTTTTGTTTCAAGTCGGGTTACAATCCAAAGGTATATATATACCTTTGACATTTTTGTGTTTGAACAAAAATTTTGTGAAAATTTGTTTTTGAATGTTTTGAAAAATTTTAAATTTTTGATGAAAATTGATATTTTTGTTTCAAGTCGGGTTACAATCCAAAGGTATATACCTTTGACATTTTTGTGTTTGAACAAAAATTTTGTGAAAATTTGTTTTTGAATGTTTTGAAAAATTTTAAATTTTTGATGAAAATTGATATTTTTGTTTCAAGTCGGGTTACAATCCAAAGGTATATATACCTTTGACATTTTTGTGTTTGAACAAAAATTTTGTGAAAATTTGTTTTTGAATGTTTTGAAAAATTTTAAATTTTTGATGAAAATTGATATTTTTGTTTCAAGTCGGGTTACAATCCAAAGGTATATACCTTTGACATTTTTGTGTTTGAACAAAAATTTTGTGAAAATTTGTTTTTGAATGTTTTGAAAAATTTTAAATTTTTGATGAAAATTGATATTTTTGTTTCAAGTCGGGTTACAATCCAAAGGTATATATACCTTTGACATTTTTGTGTTTGAACAAAAATTTTGTGAAAATTTGTTTTTGAATGTTTTGAAAAATTTTAAATTTTTGATGAAAATTGATATTTTTGTTTCAAGTCGGGTTACAATCCAAAGGTATATACCTTTGACATTTTTGTGTTTGAACAAAAATTTTGTGAAAATTTGTTTTTGAATGTTTTGAAAAATTTTAAATTTTTGATGAAAATTGATATTTTTGTTTCAAGTCGGGTTACAATCCAAAGGTATATATACCTTTGACATTTTTGTGTTTGAACAAAAATTTTGTGAAAATTTGTTTTTGAATGTTTTGAAAAATTTTAAATTTTTGATGAAAATTGATATTTTTGTTTCAAGTCGGGTTACAATCCAAAGGTATATACCTTTGACATTTTTGTGTTTGAACAAAAATTTTGTGAAAATTTGTTTTTGAATGTTTTGAAAAATTTTAAATTTTTGATGAAAATTGATATTTTTGTTTCAAGTCGGGTTACAATCCAAAGGTATATACCTTTGACATTTTTGTGTTTGAACAAAAATTTTGTGAAAATTTGTTTTTGAATGTTTTGAAAAATTTTAAATTTTTGATGAAAATTGATATTTTTGTTTCAAGTCGGGTTACAATCCAAAGGTATATACCTTTGACATTTTTGTGTTTGAACAAAAATTTTGTGAAAATTTGTTTTTGAATGTTTTGAAAAATTTTAAATTTTTGATGAAAATTGATATTTTTGTTTCAAGTCGGGTTACAATCCAAAGGTATATATATACCTTTGACATTTTTGTGTTTGAACAAAAATTTTGTGAAAATTTGTTTTTGAATGTTTTGAAAAATTTTAAATTTTTGATGAAAATTGATATTTTTGTTTCAAGTCGGGTTACAATCCAAAGGTATATACCTTTGACATTTTTGTGTTTGAACAAAAATTTTGTGAAAATTTGTTTTTGAATGTTTTGAAAAATTTTAAATTTTGATGAAAATTGATATTTTTGTTTCAAGTCGGGTTACAATCCAAAGGTATATATACCTTTGACATTTTTGTGTTTGAACAAAAATTTTGTGAAAATTTGTTTTTGAATGTTTTGAAAAATTTTAAATTTTTGATGAAAATTGATATTTTTGTTTCAAGTCGGGTTACAATCCAAAGGTATATACCTTTGACATTTTTGTGTTTGAACAAAAATTTTGTGAAAATTTGTTTTTGAATGTTTTGAAAAATTTTAAATTTTTGATGAAAATTGATATTTTTGTTTCAAGTCGGGTTACAATCCAAAGGTATATACCTTTGACATTTTTGTGTTTGAACAAAAATTTTGTGAAAATTTGTTTTTGAATGTTTTGAAAAATTTTAAATTTTTGATGAAAATTGATATTTTTGTTTCAAGTCGGGTTACAATCCAAAGGTATATATATACCTTTGACATTTTTGTGTTTGAACAAAAATTTTGTGAAAATTTGTTTTTGAATGTTTTGAAAAATTTTAAATTTTTGATGAAAATTGATATTTTTGTTTCAAGTCGGGTTACAATCCAAAGGTATATATATACCTTTGACATTTTTGTGTTTGAACAAAAATTTTGTGAAAATTTGTTTTTGAATGTTTTGAAAAATTTTAAATTTTTGATGAAAATTGATATTTTTGTTTCAAGTCGGGTTACAATCCAAAGGTATATACCTTTGACATTTTTGTGTTTGAACAAAAATTTTGTGAAAATTTGTTTTTGAATGTTTTGAAAAATTTTAAATTTTTGATGAAAATTGATATTTTTGTTTCAAGTCGGGTTACAATCCAAAGGTATATACCTTTGACATTTTTGTGTTTGAACAAAAATTTTGTGAAAATTTGTTTTTGAATGTTTTGAAAAATTTTAAATTTTTGATGAAAATTGATATTTTTGTTTCAAGTCGGGTTACAATCCAAAGGTATATACCTTTGACATTTTTGTGTTTGAACAAAAATTTTGTGAAAATTTGTTTTTGAATGTTTTGAAAAATTTTCAAATTTTTGATGAAAATTGATATTTTTGTTTCAAGTCGGGTTACAATCCAAAGGTATATATATACCTTTGACATTTTTGTGTTTGAACAAAAATTTTGTGAAAATTTGTTTTTGAATGTTTTGAAAAATTTTAAATTTTTGATGAAAATTGATATTTTTGTTTCAAGTCGGGTTACAATCCAAAGGTATATACCTTTGACATTTTTGTGTTTGAACAAAAATTTTGTGAAAATTTGTTTTTGAATGTTTTGAAAAATTTTAAATTTTTGATGAAAATTGATATTTTTGTTTCAAGTCGGGTTACAATCCAAAGGTATATATACCTTTGACATTTTTGTGTTTGAACAAAAATTTTGTGAAAATTTGTTTTTGAATGTTTTGAAAAATTTTAAATTTTTGATGAAAATTGATATTTTTGTTTCAAGTCGGGTTACAATCCAAAGGTATATACCTTTGACATTTTTGTGTTTGAACAAAAATTTTGTGAAAATTTGTTTTTGAATGTTTTGAAAAATTTTCAATTTTTGATGAAAATTGATATTTTTGTTTCAAGTCGGGTTACAATCCAAAGGTATATATATACCTTTGACATTTTTGTGTTTGAACAAAAATTTTGTGAAAATTTGTTTTTGAATGTTTTGAAAAATTTTAAATTTTTGATGAAAATTGATATTTTTGTTTCAAGTCGGGTTACAATCCAAAGGTATATACCTTTGACATTTTTGTGTTTGAACAAAAATTTTGTGAAAATTTGTTTTTGAATGTTTTGAAACATTTTAAATTTTTGATGAAAATTGATATTTTTGTTTCAAGTCGGGTTACAATCCAAAGGTATATATATACCTTTGACATTTTTGTGTTAGAACAAAAATTTTGTGAAAATTTGTTTTTGAATGTTTTGAAAAATTTTAAATTTTTGATGAAAATTGATATTTTTGTTTCAAGTCGGGTTACAATCCAAAGGTAATATACCTTTGACATTTTTGTGTTTGAACAAAAATTTTGTGAAAATTTGTTTTTGAATGTTTTGAAAAATTTTAAATTTTTGATGAAAATTGATATTTTTGTTTCAAGTCGGGTTACAATCCAAAGGTTTGACATTTTTGTGTTTGAACAAAAATTTTGTGAAAATTTGTTTTTGAATGTTTTGAAAAATTTTAAATTTTTGATGAAAATTGATATTTTTGTTTCAAGTCGGGTTACAATCCAAAGGTTATACCTTTGACATTTTTGTGTTTGAACAAAAATTTTGTAAAAATTTGTTTTTGAATGTTTTGAAAAATTTTAAATTTTTGATGAAAATTGATATTTTTGTTTCAAGTCGGGTTACAATCCAAAGGTATATTATACCTTTGACATTTTTGTGTTTGAACAAAAATTTTGTGAAAATTTGTTTTTGAATGTTTTGAAAAATTTTAAATTTTTGATGAAAATTGATATTTTTGTTTCAAGTCGGGTTACAATCCAAAGGTATATACCTTTGACATTTTTGTGTTTGAACAAAAATTTTGTGAAAATTTGTTTTTGAATGTTTTGAAAAATTTTAAATTTTTGATGAAAATTGATATTTTTGTTTCAAGTCGGGTTACAATCCAAAGGTATATATATACCTTTGACATTTTTGTGTTTGAACAAAAATTTTGTGAAAATTTGTTTTTGAATGTTTTGTAAAATTTTAAATTTTTGATGAAAATTGATATTTTTGTTTCAAGTCAGGTTACAATCCAAAGGTATATACCTTTGACATTTTTGTGTTTAAACAAAAATTTTGTGAAAATTTGTTTTTGAATGTTTTGAAAAATTTTAAATTTTTGATGAAAATTGATATTTTTGTTTCAAGTCGGGTTACAATCCAAAGGTATATACCTTTGACATTTTTGTGTTTGAACAAAAATTTTGAAAGTGTTGAAAATTTGTTTTTGAATGTTTTGAAAAATTTTAAATTTTTGATGAAAATTGATATTTTTGTTTCAAGTCGGGTTACAATCCAAAGGTATATACCTTTGACATTTTTGTGTTTGAACAAAAATTTTGTAAAAATTTGTTTTTGAATGTTTTGAAAAATTTTAAATTTTTGATGAAAATTGATATTTTTGTTTCAAGTCGGGTTACAATCCAAAGGTATATATATATATACCTTTGACATTTTTGTGTTTGAACAAAAATTTTGTGAAAATTTGTTTTTGAATGTTTTGAAAAATTTTAAATTTTTGATGAAAATTGATATTTTTGTTTCAAGTCGGGTTACAATCCAAAGGTATATATATACCTTTGACATTTTTGTGTTTGAACAAAAATTTTGTGAAAATTTGTTTTTGAATGTTTTGAAAAATTTTAAATTTTTGATGAAAATTGATATTTTTGTTTCAAGTCGGGTTACAATCCAAAGGTATATATATACCTTTGACATTTTTGTGTTTGAACAAAAATTTTGTGAAAATTTGTTTTTGAATGTTTTGAAAAATTTTAAATTTTTGATGAAAATTGATATTTTTGTTTCAAGTCGGGTTACAATCCAAAGGTATATACCTTTGACATTTTTGTGTTTGAACAAAAATTTTGTGAAAATTTGTTTTTGAATGTTTTGAAAAATTTTAAATTTTTGATGAAAATTGATATTTTTGTTTCAAGTCGGGTTACAATCCAAAGGTATATACCTTTGACATTTTTGTGTTTGAACAAAAATTTTGAAAGTGTTGAAAATTTGTTTTTGAATGTTTTGAAAAATTTTAAATTTTTGATGAAAATTGATATTTTTGTTTCAAGTCGGGTTACAATCCAAAGGTATATACCTTTGACATTTTTGTGTTTGAACAAAAATTTTGTAAAAATTTGTTTTTGAATGTTTTGAAAAATTTTAAATTTTTGATGAAAATTGATATTTTTGTTTCAAGTCGGGTTACAATCCAAAGGTATATATATACCTTTGACATTTTTGTGTTTGAACAAAAATTTTGTGAAAATTTGTTTTTGAATGTTTTGAAAAATTTTAAATTTTTGATGAAAATTGATATTTTTGTTTCAAGTCGGGTTACAATCCAAAGGTATATACCTTTGACATTTTTGTGTTTGAACAAAAATTTTGTGAAAATTTGTTTTTGAATGTTTTGAAAAATTTTAAATTTTTGATGAAAATTGATATTTTTGTTTCAAGTCGGGTTACAATCCAAAGGTATTTATATACCTTTGACATTTTTGTGTTTGAACAAAAATTTTGTGAAAATTTGTTTTTGAATGTTTTGAAAAATTTTAAATTTTTGATGAAAATTGATATTTTTGTTTCAAGTCGGGTTACAATCCAAAGGTATATACCTTTGACATTTTTGTGTTTGAACAAAAATTTTGTGAAAATTTGTTTTTGAATGTTTTGAAAAATTTTAAATTTTTGATGAAAATTGATATTTTTGTTTCAAGTCGGGTTACAATCCAAAGGTATATACCTTTGACATTTTTGTGTTTGAACAAAAATTTTGAAAGTGTTGAAAATTTGTTTTTGAATGTTTTGAAAAATTTTAAATTTTTGATGAAAATTGATATTTTTGTTTCAAGTCGGGTTACAATCCAAAGGTATATACCTTTGACATTTTTGTGTTTGAACAAAAATTTTGTAAAAATTTGTTTTTGAATGTTTTGAAAAATTTTAAATTTTTGATGAAAATTGATATTTTTGTTTCAAGTCGGGTTACAATCCAAAGGTATATATATACCTTTGACATTTTTGTGTTTGAACAAAAATTTTGTGAAAATTTGTTTTTGAATGTTTTGAAAAATTTTAAATTTTTGATGAAAATTGATATTTTTGTTTCAAGTCGGGTTACAATCCAAAGGTATATACCTTTGACATTTTTGTGTTTGAACAAAAATTTTGTAAAAATTTGTTTTTGAATGTTTTGAAAAATTTTAAATTTTTGATGAAAATTGATATTTTTGTTTCAAGTCGGGTTACAATCCAAAGGTATATATATACCTTTGACATTTTTGTGTTTAAACAAAAATTTTGTGAAAATTTGTTTTTGAATGTTTTGAAAAATTTTAAATTTTTGATGAAAATTGATATTTTTGTTTCAAGTCGGGTTACAATCCAAAGGTATATATATACCTTTGACATTTTTGTGTTTGAACAAAAATTTTGTGAAAATTTGTTTTTGAATGTTTTGAAAAATTTTAAATTTTTGATGAAAATTGATATTTTTGTTTCAAGTCGGGTTACAATCCAAAGGTATATATATACCTTTGACATTTTTGTGTTTGAACAAAAATTTTGTGAAAATTTGTTTTTGAATGTTTTGAAAAATTTTAAATTTTTGATGAAAATTGATATTTTTGTTTCAAGTCGGGTTACAATCCAAAGGTATATACCTTTGACATTTTTGTGTTTGAACAAAAATTTTGTGAAAATTTGTTTTTGAATGTTTTGAAAAATTTTAAATTTTTGATGAAAATTGATATTTTTGTTTCAAGTCGGGTTACAATCCAAAGGTATATACCTTTGACATTTTTGTGTTTGAACAAAAATTTTGTGAAAATTTGTTTTTGAATGTTTTGAAAAATTTTAAATTTTTGATGAAAATTGATATTTTTGTTTCAAGTCGGGTTACAATCCAAAGGTATATACCTTTGACATTTTTGTGTTTGAACAAAAATTTTGTGAAAATTTGTTTTTGAATGTTTTGAAAAATTTTAAATTTTTGATGAAAATTGATATTTTTGTTTCAAGTCGGGTTACAATCCAAAGGTATATACCTTTGACATTTTTGTGTTTGAACAAAAATTTTGTGAAAATTTGTTTTTGAATGTTTTGAAAAATTTTAAATTTTTGATGAAAATTGATATTTTTGTTTCAAGTCGGGTTACAATCCAAAGGTATATACCTTTGACATTTTTGTGTTTGAACAAAAATTTTGTGAAAATTTGTTTTTGAATGTTTTGAAAAATTTTAAATTTTTGATGAAAATTGATATTTTTGTTTCAAGTCGGGTTACAATCCAAAGGTATATATATACCTTTGACATTTTTGTGTTTGAACAAAAATTTTGTGAAAATTTGTTTTTGAATATTTTGAAAAATTTTAAATTTTTGATGAAAATTGATATTTTTGTTTCAAGTCGGGTTACAATCCAAAGGTATATACCTTTGACATTTTTGTGTTTGAACAAAAATTTTGTGAAAATTTGTTTTTGAATGTTTTGAAAAATTTTAAATTTTTGATGAAAATTGATATTTTTGTTTCAAGTCGGGTTACAATCCAAAGGTATATACCTTTGACATTTTTGTGTTTGAACAAAAATTTTGTGAAAATTTGTTTTTGAATGTTTTGAAAAATTTTAAATTTTTGATGAAAATTGATATTTTTGTTTCAAGTCGGGTTACAATCCAAAGGTATATACCTTTGACATTTTTGTGTTTGAACAAAAATTTTGTGAAAATTTGTTTTTGAATGTTTTGAAAAATTTTAAATTTTTGATGAAAATTGATATTTTTGTTTCAAGTCGGGTTACAATCCAAAGGTATATACCTTTGACATTTTTGTGTTTGAACAAAAATTTTGTGAAAATTTGTTTTTGAATGTTTTGAAAAATTTTAAATTTTTGATGAAAATTGATATTTTTGTTTCAAGTCGGGTTACAATCCAAAGGTATATACCTTTGACATTTTTGTGTTTGAACAAAAATTTTGAAAGTGTTGAAAATTTGTTTTTGAATGTTTTGAAAAATTTTAAATTTTTGATGAAAATTGATATTTTTGTTTTAAGTCGGGTTACAACCCAAAGGTATATACCTTTGACATTTTTGTGTTTGAACAAAAATTTTGTGAAAATTTGTTTTTGAATGTTTTGAAAAATTTTAAATTTTTGATGAAAATTGATATTTTTGTTTCAAGTCGGGTTACAATCCAAAGGTATATACCTTTGACATTTTTGTGTTTGAACAAAAATTTTGTGAAAATTTGTTTTTGAATGTTTTGAAAAATTTTAAATTTTTGATGAAAATTGATATTTTTGTTTCAAGTCGGGTTACAATCCAAAGGTATATACCTTTGACATTTTTGTGTTTGAACAAAAATTTTGTGAAAATTTGTTTTTGAATGTTTTGAAAAATTTTAAATTTTTGATGAAAATTGATATTTTTGTTTCAAGTCGGGTTACAATCCAAAGGTATATACCTTTGACATTTTTGTGTTTGAACAAAAATTTTGTGAAAATTTGTTTTTGAATGTTTTGAAAAATTTTAAATTTTTGATGAAAATTGATATTTTTGTTTCAAGTCGGGTTACAATCCAAAGGTTTGACATTTTTGTGTTTGAACAAAAATTTTGTGAAAATTTGTTTTTGAATGTTTTGAAAAATTTTAAATTTTTGATGAAAATTGATATTTTTGTTTCAAGTCGGGTTACAATCCAAAGGTATATATATACCTTTGACATTTTTGTGTTTGAACAAAAATTTTGTGAAAATTTGTTTTTGAATGTTTTGAAAAATTTTAAATTTTTGATGAAAATTGATATTTTTGTTTCAAGTCGGGTTTCAATCCAAAGGTATATACCTTTGACATTTTTGTGTTTGAACAAAAATTTTGAAAGTGTTGAAAATTTGTTTTTGAATGTTTTGAAAAATTTTAAATTTTTGATGAAAATTGATATTTTTGTTTCAAGTCGGGTTACAATCCAAAGGTATATACCTTTGACATTTTTGTGTTTGAACAAAAATTTTGTGAAAATTTGTTTTTGAATGTTTTGAAAATTTTTAAATTTTTGATGAAAATTGATATTTTTGTTTCAAGTCGGGTTACAATCCAAAGGTATATATATACCTTTGACATTTTTGTGTTTGAACAAAAATTTTGTGATAATTTGTTTTTGAATGTTTTGAAAAATTTTAAATTTTTGATGAAAATTGATATTTTTGTTTCAAGTCGGGTTACAATCCAAAGGTTATACCTTTGACATTTTTGTGTTTGAACAAAAATTTTGTGAAAATTTGTTTTTGAATGTTTTGAAAAATTTTAAATTTTTGATGAAAATTGATATTTTTGTTTCAAGTCGGGTTACAATCCAAAGGTATATTATACCTTTGACATTTTTGTGTTTGAACAAAAATTTTGTGAAAATTTGTTTTTGAATGTTTTGAAAAATTTTAAATTTTTGATGAAAATTGATATTTTTGTTTCAAGTCGGGTTACAATCCAAAGGTATATACCTTTGACATTTTTGTGTTTGAACAAAAATTTTGTGAAAATTTGTTTTTGAATGTTTTGAAAAATTTTAAATTTTTGATGAAAATTGATATTTTTGTTTCAAGTCGGGTTACAATCCAAAGGTATATACCTTTGACATTTTTGTGTTTGAACAAAAATTTTGAAAGTGTTGAAAATTTGCTTTTGAATGTTTTGAAAAATTTTAAATTTTTGATGAAAATTGATATTTTTGTTTCAAGTCGGGTTACAATCCAAAGGTATATTATACCTTTGACATTTTTGTGTTTGAACAAAAATTTTGTGAAAATTTGTTTTTGAATGTTTTGAAAAATTTTAAATTTTTGATGAAAATTGATATTTTTGTTTCAAGTCGGGTTTCAATCCAAAGGTATATACCTTTGACATTTTTGTGTTTGAACAAAAATTTTGAAAGTGTTGAAAATTTGTTTTTGAATGTTTTGAAAAATTTTAAATTTTTGATGAAAATTGATATTTTTGTTTCAAGTCGGGTTACAATCCAAAGGTTTGACATTTTTGTGTTTGAACAAAAATTTTGTGAAAATTTGTTTTTGAATGTTTTGAAAAATTTTAAATTTTTGATGAAAATTGATATTTTTGTTTCAAGTCGGGTTACAATCCAAAGGTATATACCTTTGACATTTTTGTGTTTGAACAAAAATTTTGTGAAAATTTGTTTTTGAATGTTTTGAAAAATTTTAAATTTTTGATGAAAATTGATATTTTTGTTTCAAGTCGGGTTACAATCCAAAGGTATATACCTTTGACATTTTTGTGTTTGAACAAAAATTTTGTGAAAATTTGTTTTTGAATGTTTTGAAAAATTTTAAATTTTTGATGAAAATTGATATTTTTGTTTCAAGTCGGGTTACAATCCAAAGGTATATACCTTTGACATTTTTGTGTTTGAACAAAAATTTTGTGAAAATTTGTTTTTGAATGTTTTGAAAAATTTTAAATTTTTGATGAAAATTGATATTTTTGTTTCAAGTCGGGTTACAATCCAAAGGTATATATATACCTTTGACATTTTTGTGTTTGAACAAAAATTTTGTGAAAATTTGTTTTTGAATGTTTTGAAAAATTTTAAATTTTTGATGAAAATTGATATTTTTGTTTCAAGTCGGGTTACAATCCAAAGGTATATACCTTTGACATTTTTGTGTTTGAACAAAAATTTTGTGAAAATTTGTTTTTGAATGTTTTGAAAAATTTTAAATTTTTGATGAAAATTGATATTTTTGTTTCAAGTCGGGTTACAATCCAAAGGTATATACCTTTGACATTTTTGTGTTTGAACAAAAATTTTGAAAGTGTTGAAAATTTGTTTTTGAATGTTTTGAAAATTTTTAAATTTTTGATGAAAATTGATATTTTTGTTTCAAGTCGGGTTACAATCCAAAGGTATATACCTTTGACATTTTTGTGTTTGAACAAAAATTTTGTGAAAATTTGTTTTTGAATGTTTTGAAAAATTTTAAATTTTTGATGAAAATTGATATTTTTGTTTCAAGTCGGGTTACAATCCAAAGGTATATACCTTTGACATTTTTGTGTTTGAACAAAAATTTTGTGAAAATTTGTTTTTGAATGTTTTGAAAAATTTTAAATTTTTGATGAAAATTGATATTTTTGTTTCAAGTCGGGTTACAATCCAAAGGTATATACCTTTGACATTTTTGTGTTTGAACAAAAATTTTGTGAAAATTTGTTTTTGAATGTTTTGAAAAATTTTAAATTTTTGATGAAAATTGATATTTTTGTTTCAAGTCGGGTTACAATCCAAAGGTATATACCTTTGACATTTTTGTGTTTGAACAAAAATTTTGTGAAAATTTGTTTTTGAATGTTTTGAAAAATTTTAAATTTTTGATGAAAATTGATATATTTGTTTCAAGTCGGGTTACAATCCAAAGGTATATATATATACCTTTGACATTTTTGTGTTTGAACAAAAATTTTGTGAAAATTTGTTTTTGAATGTTTTGAAAAATTTTAAATTTTTGATGAAAATTGATATTTTTGTTTCAAGTCGGGTTACAATCCAAAAATATATACCTTTGACATTTTTGTGTTTGAACAAAAATTTTGTGAAAATTTGTTTTTGAATGTTTTGAAAAATTTTAAATTTTTGATGAAAATTGATATTTTTGTTTCAAGTCGGGTTACAATCCAAAGGTATATACCTTTGACATTTTTGTGTTTGAACAAAAATTTTGTGAAAATTTGTTTTTGAATGTTTTGAAAAATTTTAAATTTATGATGAAAATTGATATTTTTGTTTCAAGTCGGGTTACAATCCAAAGGTATATATATACCTTTGACATTTTTGTGTTTGAACAAAAATTTTGTGAAAATTTGTTTTTGAATGTTTTGAAAAATTTTAAATTTTTGATGAAAATTGATATTTTTGTTTCAAGTCGGGTTACAATCCAAAGGTATATATATACCTTTGACATTTTTGTGTTTGAACAAAAATTTTGTAAAAATTTGTTTTTGAATGTTTTGAAAAATTTTAAATTTTTGATGAAAATTGATATTTTTGTTTCAAGTCGGGTTACAATCCAAAGGTATATACCTTTGACATTTTTGTGTTTGAACAAAAATTTTGTGAAAATTTGTTTTTGAATGTTTTGAAAAATTTTAAATTTTTGATGAAAATTGATATTTTTGTTTCAAGTCGGGTTACAATCCAAAGGTATATACCTTTGACATTTTTGTGTTTGAACAAAAATTTTGTGAAAATTTGTTTTTGAATGTTTTGAAAAATTTTAAATTTTTGATGAAAATTGATATTTTTGTTTCAAGTCGGGTTACAATCCAAAGGTATATACCTTTGACATTTTTGTGTTTGAACAAAAATTTTGTGAAAATTTGTTTTTGAATGTTTTGAAAAATTTTAAATTTATGATGAAAATTGATATTTTTGTTTCAAGTCGGGTTACAATCCAAAGGTATATATATACCTTTGACATTTTTGTGTTTGAACAAAAATTTTGTGAAAATTTGTTTTTGAATGTTTTGAAAAATTTTAAATTTTTGATGAAAATTGATATTTTTGTTTCAAGTCGGGTTACAATCCAAAGGTATATTACCTTTGACATTTTTGTGTTTGAACAAAAATGTTGTGAAAATTTGTTTTTGAATGTTTTGAAAAATTTTAAATTTTTGATGAAAATTGATATTTTTGTTTCAAGTCGGGTTACAATCCAAAGGTATATACCTTTGACATTTTTGTGTTTGAACAAAAATTTTGTGAAAATTTGTTTTTGAATGTTTTGAAAAATTTTAAATTTTTGATGAAAATTGATATTTTTGTTTCAAGTCGGGTTACAATCCAAAGGTATATACCTTTGACATTTTTGTGTTTGAACAAAAATTTTGAAAGTGTTGAAAATTTGTTTTTGAATGTTTTGAAAAATTTTAAATTTTTGATGAAAATTGATATTTTTGTTTCAAGTCGGGTTACAATCCAAAGGTATATATACCTTTGACATTTTTGTGTTTGAACAAAAATTTTGAAAGTGTTGAAAATTTGTTTTTGAATGTTTTGAAAAATTTTAAATTTTTGATGAAAATTGATATTTTTGTTTCAAGTCGGGTTACAATCCAAAGGTATATACCTTTGACATTTTTGTGTTTGAACAAAAATTTTGTGAAAATTTGTTTTTGAATGTTTTGAAAAATTTTAAATTTTTGATGAAAATTGATATTTTTGTTTCAAGTCGGGTTACAATCCAAAGGTATATACCTTTGACATTTTTGTGTTTGAACAAAAATTTTGAAAGTGTTGAAAATTTGTTTTTGAATGTTTTGAAAAATTTTAAATTTTTGATGAAAATTGATATTTTTGTTTCAAGTCGGGTTACAATCCAAAGGTATATACCTTTGACATTTTTGTGTTTGAACAAAAATTTTGTGAAATATTGTTTTTGAATGTTTTGAAAAATTTTAAATTTTTGATGAAAATTGATATTTTTGTTTCAAGTCGGGTTACAATCCAAAGGTATATACCTTTGACATTTTTGTGTTTGAACAAAAATTTTGTGAAAATTTGTTTTTGAATGTTTTGAAAAATTTTAAATTTTTGATGAAAATTGATATTTTTGTTTCAAGTCGGGTTACAATCCAAAGGTATATACCTTTGACATTTTTGTGTTTGAACAAAAATTTTGAAAGTGTTGAAAATTTGTTTTTGAATGTTTTGAAAAATTTTAAATTTTTGATGAAAATTGATATTTTTGTTTCAAGTCGGGTTACAATCCAAAGGTATATATATATACCTTTGACATTTTTGTGTTTGAACAAAAATTTTGTGAAAATTTGTTTTTGAATGTTTTGAAAAATTTTAAATTTTTGATGAAAATTGATATTTTTGTTTCAAGTCGGGTTACAATCCAAAGGTATATACCTTTGACATTTTTGTGTTTGAACAAAAATTTTGTGAAAATTTGTTTTTGAATGTTTTGAAAAATTTTAAATTTTTGATGAAAATTGATATTTTTGTTTCAAGTCGGGTTACAATCCAAAGGTATATACCTTTGACATTTTTGTGTTTGAACAAAAATTTTGTGAAAATTTGTTTTTGAATGTTTTGAAAAATTTTAAATTTATGATGAAAATTGATATTTTTGTTTCAAGTCGGGTTACAATCCAAAGGTATATATATACCTTTGACATTTTTGTGTTTGAACAAAAATTTTGTGAAAATTTGTTTTTGAATGTTTTGAAAAATTTTAAATTTTTGATGAAAATTGATATTTTTGTTTCAAGTCGGGTTACAATCCAAAGGTATATATATACCTTTGACATTTTTGTGTTTGAACAAAAATTTTGTAAAAATTTGTTTTTGAATGTTTTGAAAAATTTTAAATTTTTGATGAAAATTGATATTTTTGTTTCAAGTCGGGTTACAATCCAAAGGTATATACCTTTGACATTTTTGTGTTTGAACAAAAATTTTGTGAAAATTTGTTTTTGAATGTTTTGAAAAATTTTAAATTTTTGATGAAAATTGATATTTTTGTTTCAAGTCGGGTTACAATCCAAAGGTATATACCTTTGACATTTTTGTGTTTGAACAAAAATTTTGTGAAAATTTGTTTTTGAATGTTTTGAAAAATTTTAAATTTTTGATGAAAATTGATATTTTTGTTTCAAGTCGGGTTACAATCCAAAGGTATATACCTTTGACATTTTTGTGTTTGAACAAAAATTTTGTGAAAATTTGTTTTTGAATGTTTTGAAAAATTTTAAATTTATGATGAAAATTGATATTTTTGTTTCAAGTCGGGTTACAATCCAAAGGTATATATATACCTTTGACATTTTTGTGTTTGAACAAAAATTTTGTGAAAATTTGTTTTTGAATGTTTTGAAAAATTTTAAATTTTTGATGAAAATTGATATTTTTGTTTCAAATCGGGTTACAATCCAAAGGTATATATATACCTTTGACATTTTTGTGTTTGAACAAAAATTTTGTAAAAATTTGTTTTTGAATGTTTTGAAAAATTTAAAATTTTTGATGAAAATTGATATTTTTGTTTCAAGTCGGGTTACAATCCAAAGGTATATACCTTTGACATTTTTGTGTTTGAACAAAAATTTTGAAAGTGTTGAAAATTTGTTTTTGAATGTTTTGAAAAATTTTAAATTTTTGATGAAAATTGATATTTTTGTTTCAAGTCGGGTTACAATCCAAAGGTATATATACCTTTGACATTTTTGTGTTTGAACAAAAATTTTGAAAGTGTTGAAAATTTGTTTTTGAATGTTTTGAAAAATTTTAAATTTTTGATGAAAATTGATATTTTTGTTTCAAGTCGGGTTACAATCCAAAGGTATATACCTTTGACATTTTTGTGTTTGAACAAAAATTTTGTGAAAATTTGTTTTTGAATGTTTTGAAAAATTTTAAATTTTTGATGAAAATTGATATTTTTGTTTCAAGTCGGGTTACAATCCAAAGGTATATACCTTTGACATTTTTGTGTTTGAACAAAAATTTTGTGAAAATTTGTTTTTGAATGTTTTGAAAAATTTTAAATTTTTGATGAAAATTGATATTTTTGTTTCAAGTCGGGTTACAATCCAAAGGTATATACCTTTGACATTTTTGTGTTTGAACAAAAATTTTGTGAAAATTTGTTTTTGAATGTTTTGAAAAATTTTAAATTTATGATGAAAATTGATATTTTTGTTTCAAGTCGGGTTACAATCCAAAGGTATATATATACCTTTGACATTTTTGTGTTTGAACAAAAATTTTGTGAAAATTTGTTTTTGAATGTTTTGAAAAATTTTAAATTTTTGATGAAAATTGATATTTTTGTTTCAAGTCGGGTTACAATCCAAAGGTATATACCTTTGACATTTTTGTGTTTGAACAAAAATTTTGTGAAAATTTGTTTTTGAATGTTTTGAAAAATTTTAAATTTTTGATGAAAATTGATATTTTTGTTTCAAGTCGGGTTACAATCCAAAGGTATATACCTTTGACATTTTTGTGTTTGAACAAAAATTTTGAAAGTGTTGAAAATTTATTTTTGAATGTTTTGAAAAATTTTAAATTTTTGATGAAAATTGATATTTTTGTTTCAAGTCGGGTTACAATCCAAAGGTATATACCTTTGACATTTTTGTGTTTGAACAAAAATGTTGTGAAAATTTGTTTTTGAATGTTTTGAAAAATTTTAAATTTTTGATGAAAATTGATATTTTTGTTTCAAGTCGGGTTACAATCCAAAGGTATATATACCTTTGACATTTTTGTGTTTGAACAAAAATTTTGTGAAAATTTGTTTTTGAATGTTTTGAAAAATTTTAAATTTTTGATGAAAATTGATATTTTTGTTTCAAGTCGGGTTACAATCCAAAGGTATATGACATTTTTGTGTTTGAACAAAAATTTTGTGAAAATTTGTTTTTGAATGTTTTGAAAAATTTTAAATTTTTGATGAAAATTGATATTTTTGTTTCAAGTCGGGTTACAATCCAAAGGTATATACCTTTGACATTTTTGTGTTTGAACAAAAATTTTGTGAAAATTTGTTTTTGAATGTTTTGAAAAATTTTAAATTTTTGATAAAAATTGATATTTTTGTTTCAAGTCGGGTTACAATCCAAAGGTATATACCTTTGACATTTTTGTGTTTGAACAAAAATGTTGTGAAAATTTGTTTTTGAATGTTTTGAAAAATTTTAAATTTTTGATGAAAATTGATATTTTTGTTTCAAGTCGGGTTACAATCCAAAGGTATATACCTTTGACATTTTTGTGTTTGAACAAAAATGTTGTGAAAATTTGTTTTTGAATGTTTTGAAAAATTTTAAATTTTTGATGAAAATTGATATTTTTGTTTCAAGTCGGGTTACAATCCAAAGGTATATACCTCTGACATTTTTGTGTTTGAACAAAAATTTTGTGAAAATTTGTTTTTGAATGTTTTGAAAAATTTTAAATTTTTGATGAAAATTGATATTTTTGTTTCAAGTCGGGTTACAATCCAAAAGTATATACCTTTGACATTTTTGTGTTTGAACAAAAATTTTGAAAGTGTTGAAAATTTGTTTTTGAATGTTTTGAAAAATTTTAAATTTTTGATGAAAATTGATATTTTTGTTTCAAGTCGGGTTACAATCCAAAGGTATATACCTTTGACATTTTTGTGTTTGAACAAAAATTTTGTGAAAATTTGTTTTTGTATGTTTTGAAAAATTTTAAATTTTTGATGAAAATTGATATTTTTGTTTCAAGTCGGGTTACAATCCAAAGGTATATACCTTTGACATTTTTGTGTTTGAACAATTTTGATGAAAATTGATATTTTTGTTTCAAGTCGGGTTACAATCCAAAGGTATATACCTTTGACATTTTTGTGTTTGAACAAAAATTTTGTGAAAATTTGTTTTTGAATGTTTTGAAAAATTTTAAATTTTTGATGAAAATTGATATTTTTGTTTCAAGTCGGGTTACAATCCAAAGGTATATACCTTTGACATTTTTGTGTTTGAACAAAAATTTTGAAAGTGTTGAAAATTTGTTTTTGAATGTTTTGAAAAATTTTAAATTTTTGATGAAAATTGATATTTTTGTTTCAAGTCGGGTTACAATCCAAAGGTATATACCTTTGACATTTTTGTGTTTGAACAAAAATTTTGTGAAAATTTGTTTTTGAATGTTTTGAAAATTTTTAAATTTTTGATGAAAATTGATATTTTTGTTTCAAGTCGGGTTACAATCCAAAGGTATATACCTTTGACATTTTTGTGTTTGAACAAAAATTTTGTGAAAATTTGTTTTTGAATGTTTTGAAAAATTTTAAATTTTTGATGAAAATTGATATTTTTGTTTCAAGTCGGGTTACAATCCAAAGGTATATACCTTTGACATTTTTGTGTTTGAACAAAAATTTTGTGAAAATTTGTTTTTGAATGTTTTGAAAAATTTTAAATTTTTGATGAAAATTGATATTTTTGTTTCAAGTCGGGTTACAATCCAAAGGTATATACCTTTGACATTTTTGTGTTTGAACAAAAATTTTGAAAGTGTTGAAAATTTGTTTTTGAATGTTTTGAAAAATTTTAAATTTTTGATGAAAATTGATATTTTTGTTTCAAGTCGGGTTACAATCCAAAGGTATATACCTTTGACATTTTTGTGTTTGAACAAAAATTTTGTGAAAATTTGTTTTTGAATGTTTTGAAAAATTTTAAATTTTTGATGAAAATTGATATTTTTGTTTCAAGTCGGGTTACAATCCAAAGGTATATACCTTTGACATTTTTGTGTTTGAACAAAAATTTTGTGAAAATTTGTTTTTGAATGTTTTGAAAAATTTTAAATTTTTGATGAAAATTGATATTTTTGTTTCAAGTCGGGTTACAATCCAAAGGTATATACCTTTGACATTTTTGTGTTTGAACAAAAATGTTGTGAAAATTTGTTTTTGAATGTTTTGAAAAATTTTAAATTTTTGATGAAAATTGATATTTTTGTTTCAAGTCGGGTTACAATCCAAAGGTATATATACCTTTGACATTTTTGTGTTTGAACAAAAATTTTGTGAAAATTTGTTTTTGAATGTTTTGAAAAATTTTAAATTTTTGATGAAAATTGATATTTTTGTTTCAAGTCGGGTTACAATCCAAAGGTATATACCTTTGACATTTTTGTGTTTGAACAAAAATTTTGTGAAAATTTGTTTTTGAATGTTTTGAAAAATTTTAAATTTTTGATGAAAATTGATATTTTTGTTTCAAGTCGGGTTACAATCCAAAGGTATATACCTTTGACATTTTTGTGTTTGAACAAAAATTTTGTGAAAATTTGTTTTTGAATGTTTTGAAAAATTTTAAATTTTTGATGAAAATTGATATTTTTGTTTCAAGTCGGGTTACAATCCAAAGGTATATACCTTTGACATTTTTGTGTTTGAACAAAAATTTTGTGAAAATTTGTTTTTGAATGTTTTGAAAAATTTTAAATTTTTGATGAAAATTGATATTTTTGTTTCAAGTCGGGTTACAATCCAAAAGTATATACCTTTGACATTTTTGTGTTTGAACAAAAATTTTGAAAGTGTTGAAAATTTGTTTTTGAATGTTTTGAAAAATTTTAAATTTTTGATGAAAATTGATATTTTTGTTTCAAGTCGGGTTACAATCCAAAGGTATATACCTTTGACATTTTTGTGTTTGAACAAAAATTTTGTGAAAATTTGTTTTTGTATGTTTTGAAAAATTTTAAATTTTTGATGAAAATTGATATTTTTGTTTCAAGTCGGGTTACAATCCAAAGGTATATATATACCTTTGACATTTTTGTGTTTGAACAATTTTGATGAAAATTGATATTTTTGTTTCAAGTCGGGTTACAATCCAAAGGTATATACCTTTGACATTTTTGTGTTTGAACAAAAATTTTGTGAAAATTTGTTTTTGAATGTTTTGAAAAATTTTAAATTTTTGATGAAAATTGATATTTTTGTTTCAAGTCGGGTTACAATCCAAAGGTATATACCTTTGACATTTTTGTGTTTGAACAAAAATTTTGAAAGTGTTGAAAATTTGTTTTTGAATGTTTTGAAAAATTTTAAATTTTTGATGAAAATTGATATTTTTGTTTCAAGTCGGGTTACAATCCAAAGGTATATACCTTTGACATTTTTGTGTTTGAACAAAAATTTTGTGAAAATTTGTTTTTGAATGTTTTGAAAAATTTTAAATTTTTGATGAAAATTGATATTTTTGTTTCAAGTCGGGTTACAATCCAAAGGTATATACCTTTGACATTTTTGTGTTTGAACAAAAATTTTGTGAAAATTTGTTTTTGAATGTTTTGAAAAATTTTAAATTTATGATGAAAATTGATATTTTTGTTTCAAGTCGGGTTACAATCCAAAGGTATATATATACCTTTGACATTTTTGTGTTTGAACAAAAATTTTGTGAAAATTTGTTTTTGAATGTTTTGAAAAATTTTAAATTTTTGATGAAAATTGATATTTTTGTTTCAAGTCGGGTTACAATCCAAAGGTATATACCTTTGACATTTTTGTGTTTGAACAAAAATTTTGTGAAAATTTGTTTTTGAATGTTTTGAAAAATTTTAAATTTTTGATGAAAATTGATATTTTTGTTTCAAGTCGGGTTACAATCCAAAGGTATATACCTTTGACATTTTTGTGTTTGAACAAAAATTTTGTGAAAATTTGTTTTTGAATGTTTTGAAAATTTTTAAATTTTTGATGAAAATTGATATTTTTGTTTCAAGTCGGGTTACAATCCAAAGGTATATATATACCTTTGACATTTTTGTGTTTGAACAAAAATGTTGTGAAAATTTGTTTTTGAATGTTTTGAAAAATTTTAAATTTTTGATGAAAATTGATATTTTTGTTTCAAGTCGGGTTACAATCCAAAGGTATATACCTTTGACATTTTTGTGTTTGAACAAAAATTTTGTGAAAATTTGTTTTTGAATGTTTTGAAAAATTTTAAATTTTTGATGAAAATTGATATTTTTGTTTCAAGTCGGGTTACAATCCAAAGGTATATACCTTTGACATTTTTGTGTTTGAACAAAAATTTTGTGAAAATTTGTTTTTGAATGTTTTGAAAAATTTTAAATTTTTGATGAAAATTGATATTTTTGTTTCAAGTCGGGTTACAATCCAAAGGTATATACCTTTGACATTTTTGTGTTTGAACAAAAATGTTGTGAAAATTTGTTTTTGAATGTTTTGAAAAATTTTAAATTTTTGATGAAAATTGATATTTTTGTTTCAAGTCGGGTTACAATCC
The DNA here is from genome assembly GCA_963932245.1 of Tachinus rufipes. Classification (NCBI taxonomy): domain Eukaryota; kingdom Metazoa; phylum Arthropoda; class Insecta; order Coleoptera; family Staphylinidae; genus Tachinus; species Tachinus rufipes. The sequence goes on from OZ010745.1 coordinate 112,247,210, forward strand.
AAAGGTATATATACCTTTGACATTTTTGTGTTTGAACAAAAATTTTGTGAAAATTTGTTTTTGAATGTTTTGAAAAATTTTAAATTTTTGATGAAAATTGATATTTTTGTTTCAAGTCGGGTTACAATCCAAAGGTATATACCTTTGACATTTTTGTGTTTGAACAAAAATTTTGTGAAAATTTGTTTTTGAATGTTTTGAAAAATTTTAAATTTTTGATGAAAATTGATATTTTTGTTTCAAGTCGGGTTACAATCCAAAGGTATATACCTTTGACATTTTTGTGTTTGAACAATTTTGATGAAAATTGATATTTTTGTTTCAAGTCGGGTTACAATCCAAAGGTATATATACCTTTGACATTTTTGTGTTTGAACAAAAATTTTGTGAAAATTTGTTTTTGAATGTTTTGAAAAATTTTAAATTTTTGATGAAAATTGATATTTTTGTTTCAAGTCGGGTTACAATCCAAAGGTATATATATACCTTTGACATTTTTGTGTTTGAACAAAAATTTTGTGAAAATTTGTTTTTGAATGTTTTGAAAAATTTTAAATTTTTGATGAAAATTGATATTTTTGTTTCAAGTCGGGTTACAATCCAAAGGTATATACCTTTGACATTTTTGTGTTTGAACAAAAATTTTGTGAAAATTTGTTTTTGAATGTTTTGAAAAATTTTAAATTTTTGATGAAAATTGATATTTTTGTTTCAAGTCGGGTTACAATCCAAAGGTATATACCTTTGACATTTTTGTGTTTGAACAAAAATTTTGTGAAAATTTGTTTTTGAATGTTTTGAAAAATTTTAAATTTTTGATGAAAATTGATATTTTTGTTTCAAGTCGGGTTACAATCCAAAGGTATATACCTTTGACATTTTTGTGTTTGAACAATTTTGATGAAAATTGATATTTTTGTTTCAAGTCGGGTTACAATCCAAAGGTATATATACCTTTGACATTTTTGTGTTTGAACAAAAATTTTGTGAAAATTTGTTTTTGAATGTTTTGAAAAATTTTAAATTTTTGATGAAAATTGATATTTTTGTTTCAAGTCGGGTTACAATCCAAAGGTATATACCTTTGACATTTTTGTGTTTGAACAAAAATTTTGTGAAAATTTGTTTTTGAATGTTTTGAAAAATTTTAAATTTTTGATGAAAATTGATATTTTTGTTTCAAGTCGGGTTACAATCCAAAGGTATATACCTTTGACATTTTTGTGTTTGAACAAAAATTTTGTGAAAATTTGTTTTTGAATGTTTTGAAAATTTTTAAATTTTTGATGAAAATTGATATTTTTGTTTCAAGTCGGGTTACAATCCAAAGGTATATATATACCTTTGACATTTTTGTGTTTGAACAAAAATGTTGTGAAAATTTGTTTTTGAATGTTTTGAAAAATTTTAAATTTTTGATGAAAATTGATATTTTTGTTTCAAGTCGGGTTACAATCCAAAGGTATATACCTTTGACATTTTTGTGTTTGAACAAAAATTTTGTGAAAATTTGTTTTTGAATGTTTTGAAAAATTTTAAATTTTTGATGAAAATTGATATTTTTGTTTCAAGTCGGGTTACAATCCAAAGGTATATACCTTTGACATTTTTGTGTTTGAACAAAAATTTTGTGAAAATTTGTTTTTGAATGTTTTGAAAAATTTTAAATTTTTGATGAAAATTGATATTTTTGTTTCAAGTCGGGTTACAATCCAAAGGTATATACCTTTGACATTTTTGTGTTTGAACAAAAATGTTGTGAAAATTTGTTTTTGAATGTTTTGAAAAATTTTAAATTTTTGATGAAAATTGATATTTTTGTTTCAAGTCGGGTTACAATCCAAAGGTATATATACCTTTGACATTTTTGTGTTTGAACAAAAATTTTGTGAAAATTTGTTTTTGAATGTTTTGAAAAATTTTAAATTTTTGATGAAAATTGATATTTTTGTTTCAAGTCGGGTTACAATCCAAAGGTATATACCTTTGACATTTTTGTGTTTGAACAAAAATTTTGTGAAAATTTGTTTTTGAATGTTTTGAAAAATTTTAAATTTTTGATGAAAATTGATATTTTTGTTTCAAGTCGGGTTACAATCCAAAGGTATATACCTTTGACATTTTTGTGTTTGAACAATTTTGATGAAAATTGATATTTTTGTTTCAAGTCGGGTTACAATCCAAAGGTATATATACCTTTGACATTTTTGTGTTTGAACAAAAATTTTGTGAAAATTTGTTTTTGAATGTTTTGAAAAATTTTAAATTTTTGATGAAAATTGATATTTTTGTTTCAAGTCGGGTTACAATCCAAAGGTATATACCTTTGACATTTTTGTGTTTGAACAAAAATTTTGAAAGTGTTGAAAATTTGTTTTTGAATGTTTTGAAAAATTTTAAATTTTTGATGAAAATTGATATTTTTGTTTCAAGTCGGGTTACAATCCAAAGGTATATACCTTTGACATTTTTGTGTTTGAACAAAAATTTTGAAAGTGTTGAAAATTTGTTTTTGAATGTTTTGAAAAATTTTAAATTTTTGATGAAAATTGATATTTTTGTTTCAAGTCGGGTTACAATCCAAAGGTAACCTTTGACATTTTTGTGTTTGAACAAAAATTTTGAAAGTGTTGAAAATTTGTTTTTGAATGTTTTGAAAAATTTTAAATTTTTGATGAAAATTGATATTTTTGTTTCAAGTCGGGTTACAATCCAAAGGTATATACCTTTGACATTTTTGTGTTTGAACAAAAATTTTGAAAGTGTTGAAAATTTGTTTTTGAATGTTTTGAAAAATTTTAAATTTTTGATGAAAATTGATATTTTTGTTTCAAGTCGGGTTACAATCCAAAGGTATATACCTTTGACATTTTTGTGTTTGAACAAAAATTTTGAAAGTGTTGAAAATTTGTTTTTGAATGTTTTGAAAAATTTTAAATTTTTGATGAAAATTGATATTTTTGTTTCAAGTCGGGTTACAATCCAAAGGTATATACCTTTGACATTTTTGTGTTTGAACAAAAATTTTGTGAAAATTTGTTTTTGAATGTTTTGAAAAATTTTAAATTTTTGATGAAAATTGATATTTTTGTTTCAAGTCGGGTTACAATCCAAAGGTAACCTTTGACATTTTTGTGTTTGAACAAAAATTTTGAAAGTGTTGAAAATTTGTTTTTGAATGTTTTGAAAAATTTTAAATTTTTGATGAAAATTGATATTTTTGTTTCAAGTCGGGTTACAATCCAAAGGTATATATATACCTTTGACATTTTTGTGTTTGAACAAAAATTTTGAAAGTGTTGAAAATTTGTTTTTGAATGTTTTGAAAAATTTTAAATTTTTGATGAAAATTGATATTTTTGTTTCAAGTCGGGTTACAATCCAAAGGTATATACCTTTGACATTTTTGTGTTTGAACAAAAATTTTGAAAGTGTTGAAAATTTGTTTTTGAATGTTTTGAAAAATTTTAAATTTTTGATGAAAATTGATATTTTTGTTTCAAGTCGGGTTACAATCCAAAGGTAACCTTTGACATTTTTGTGTTTGAACAAAAATTTTGAAAGTGTTGAAAATTTGTTTTTGAATGTTTTGAAAAATTTTAAATTTTTGATGAAAATTGATATTTTTGTTTCAAGTCGGATTACAATCCAAAGGTATATACCTTTGACATTTTTGTGTTTGAACAAAAATTTTGAAAGTGTTGAAAATTTGTTTTTGAATGTTTTGAAAAATTTTAAATTTTTGATGAAAATTGATATTTTTGTTTCAAGTCGGGTTACAATCCAAAGGTATATACCTTTGACATTTTTGTGTTTGAACAAAAATTTTGAAAGTGTTGAAAATTTGTTTTTGAATGTTTTGAAAAATTTTAAATTTTTGATGAAAATTGATATTTTTGTTTCAAGTCGGGTTACAATCCAAAGGTATATACCTTTGACATTTTTGTGTTTGAACAAAAATTTTGTGAAAATTTGTTTTTGAATGTTTTGAAAAATTTTAAATTTTTGATGAAAATTGATATTTTTGTTTCAAGTCGGGTTACAATCCAAAGGTATATACCTTTGACATTTTTGTGTTTGAACAAAAATTTTGTAAAAATTTGTTTTTGAATGTTTTGAAAAATTTTAAATTTTTGATGAAAATTGATATTTTTGTTTCAAGTCGGGTTACAATCCAAAGGTATATATATACCTTTGACATTTTTGTGTTTGAACAAAAATTTTGAAAGTGTTGAAAATTTGTTTTTGAATGTTTTGAAAAATTTTAAATTTTTGATGAAAATTGATATTTTTGTTTCAAGTCGGGTTACAATCCAAAGGTATATACCTTTGACATTTTTGTGTTTGAACAAAAATTTTGAAAGTGTTGAAAATTTGTTTTTGAATGTTTTGAAAAATTTTAAATTTTTGATGAAAATTGATATTTTTGTTTCAAGTCGGGTTACAATCCAAAGGTAACCTTTGACATTTTTGTGTTTGAACAAAAATTTTGAAAGTGTTGAAAATTTGTTTTTGAATGTTTTGAAAAATTTTAAATTTTTGATGAAAATTGATATTTTTGTTTCAAGTCGGATTACAATCCAAAGGTATATACCTTTGACATTTTTGTGTTTGAACAAAAATTTTGAAAGTGTTGAAAATTTGTTTTTGAATGTTTTGAAAAATTTTAAATTTTTGATGAAAATTGATATTTTTGTTTCAAGTCGGGTTACAATCCAAAGGTATATACCTTTGACATTTTTGTGTTTGAACAAAAATTTTGAAAGTGTTGAAAATTTGTTTTTGAATGTTTTGAAAAATTTTAAATTTTTGATGAAAATTGATATTTTTGTTTCAAGTCGGGTTACAATCCAAAGGTATATACCTTTGACATTTTTGTGTTTGAACAAAAATTTTGTGAAAATTTGTTTTTGAATGTTTTGAAAAATTTTAAATTTTTGATGAAAATTGATATTTTTGTTTCAAGTCGGGTTACAATCCAAAGGTATATACCTTTGACATTTTTGTGTTTGAACAAAAATTTTGTAAAAATTTGTTTTTGAATGTTTTGAAAAATTTTAAATTTTTGATGAAAATTGATATTTTTGTTTCAAGTAGGATTACAATCCAAAGGTATATACCTTTGACATTTTTGTGTTTGAACAAAAATTTTGAAAGTGTTGAAAATTTGTTTTTGAATGTTTTGAAAAATTTTAAATTTTTGATGAAAATTGATATTTTTGTTTCAAGTCGGGTTACAATCCAAAGGTAATATACCTTTGACATTTTTGTGTTTGAACAAAAGTTTTGTGAAAATTTGTTTTTGAATGTTTTGAAAAATTTTAAATTTTTGATGAAAATTGATATTTTTGTTTCAAGTCGGGTTACAATCCAAAGGTATATACCTTTGACATTTTTGTGTTTGAACAAAAATTTTGTAAAAATTTGTTTTTGAATGTTTTGAAAAATTTTAAATTTTTGATGAAAATTGATATTTTTGTTTCAAGTCGGGTTACAATCCAAAGGTATATACCTTTGACATTTTTGTGTTTGAACAAAAATTTTGAAAGTGTTGAAAATTTGTTTTTGAATGTTTTGAAAAATTTTAAATTTTTGATGAAAATTGATATTTTTGTTTCAAGTCGGGTTACAATCCAAAGGTATATACCTTTGACATTTTTGTGTTTGAACAAAAATTTTGAAAGTGTTGAAAATTTGTTTTTGAATGTTTTGAAAAATTTTAAATTTTTGATGAAAATTGATATTTTTGTTTCAAGTCGGGTTACAATCCAAAGGTATATACCTTTGACATTTTTGTGTTTGAACAAAAATTTTGTGAAAATTTGTTTTTGAATGTTTTGAAAAATTTTAAATTTTTGATGAAAATTGATATTTTTGTTTCAAGTCGGGTTACAATCCAAAGGTAACCTTTGACATTTTTGTGTTTGAACAAAAATTTTGAAAGTGTTGAAAATTTGTTTTTGAATGTTTTGAAAAATTTTAAATTTTTGATGAAAATTGATATTTTTGTTTCAAGTCGGGTTACAATCCAAAGGTATATACCTTTGACATTTTTGTGTTTGAACAAAAACTTTGAAAGTGTTGAAAATTTGTTTTTGAATGTTTTGAAAAATTTTAAATTTTTGATGAAAATTGATATTTTTGTTTCAAGTCGGGTTACAATCCAAAGGTATATACCTTTGACATTTTTGTGTTTGAACAAAAATTTTGAAAGTGTTGAAAATTTGTTTTTGAATGTTTTGAAAAATTTTAAATTTTTGATGAAAATTGATATTTTTGTTTCAAGTCGGGTTACAATCCAAAGGTATATATATACCTTTGACATTTTTGTGTTTGAACAAAAATTTTGTGAAAATTTGTTTTTGAATGTTTTGAAAAATTTTAAATTTTTGATGAAAATTGATATTTTTGTTTCAAGTCGGGTTACAATCCAAATATACCTTTGACATTTTTGTGTTTGAACAAAAATTTTGTGAAAATTTGTTTCTGAATGTTTTGAAAAATTTTAAATTTTTGATGAAAATTGATATTTTTGTTTCAAGTCGGGTTACAATCCAAAGGTATATACCTTTGACATTTTTGTGTTTGAACAAAAATTTTGAAAGTGTTGAAAATTTGTTTTTGAATGTTTTGAAAAATTTTAAATTTTTGATGAAAATTGATATTTTTGTTTCAAGTCGGGTTACAATCCAAAGGTATATATATACCTTTGACATTTTTGTGTTTGAACAAAAATTTTGAAAGTGTTGAAAATTTGTTTTTGAATGTTTTGAAAAATTTTAAATTTTTGATGAAAATTGATATTTTTGTTTCAAGTCGGGTTACAATCCAAAGGTATATATATACCTTTGACATTTTTGTGTTTGAACAAAAATTTTGAAAGTGTTGAAAATTTGTTTTTGAATGTTTTGAAAAATTTTAAATTTTTGATGAAAATTGATATTTTTGTTTCAAGTCGGGTTACAATCCAAAGGTATATACCTTTGACATTTTTGTGTTTGAACAAAAATTTTGTGAAAATTTGTTTTTGAATGTTTTGAAAAATTTTAAATTTTTGATGAAAATTGATATTTTTGTTTCAAGTCGGGTTACAATCCAAAGGTATATACCTTTGACATTTTTGTGTTTGAACAAAAATTTTGAAAGTGTTGAAAATTTGTTTATGAATGTTTTGAAAAATTTTAAATTTTTGATGAAAATTGATATTTTTGTTTCAGGTCGGGTTACAATCCAAAGGTATATACCTTTGACATTTTTGTGTTTGAACAAAAATTTTGTGAAAATTTGTTTTTGAATGTTTTGAAAAATTTTAAATTTTTGATGAAAATTGATATTTTTGTTTCAAGTCGGGTTACAATCCAAAGGTATATACCTTTGACATTTTTGTGTTTGAACAAAAATTTTGTGAAAATTTGTTTCTGAATGTTTTGAAAATTTTTAAATTTTTGATGAAAATTGTTATTTTTGTTTCAAGTCGGGTTACAATCCAAAGGTATATACCTTTGACATTTTTGTGTTTGAACAAAAATTTTGAAAGTGTTGAAAATTTGTTTTTGAATGTTTTGAAAAATTTTAAATTTTTGATGAAAATTGATATTTTTGTTTCAAGTCGGGTTACAATCCAAAGGTATATACCTTTGACATTTTTGTGTTTGAACAAAAATTTTGAAAGTGTTGAAAATTTGTTTTTGAATGTTTTGAAAAATTTTAAATTTTTGATGAAAATTGATATTTTTGTTTCAAGTCGGGTTACAATCCAAAGGTATATACCTTTGACATTTTTGTGTTTGAACAAAAATTTTGAAAGTGTTGAAAATTTGTTTTTGAATGTTTTGAAAAATTTTAAATTTTTGATGAAAATTGATATTTTTGTTTCAAGTCGGGTTACAATCAAAAGGTATATACCTTTGACATTTTTGTGTTTGAACAAAAATTTTGTGAAAATTTGTTTTTGAATGTTTTGAAAAATTTTAAATTTTTGATGAAAATTGATATTTTTGTTTCAAGTCGGGTTACAATCCAAAGGTATATATATACCTTTGACATTTTTGTGTTTGAACAAAAATTTTGTGAAAATTTGTTTTTGAATGTTTTGAAAAATTTTAAATTTTTGATGAAAATTGATATTTTTGTTTCAAGTCGGGTTACAATCCAAAGGTATATACCTTTGACATTTTTGTGTTTGAACAAAAATTTTGAAAGTGTTGAAAATTTGTTTTTGAATGTTTTGAAAAATTTTAAATTTTTGATGAAAATTGATATTTTTGTTTCAAGTCGGGTTACAATCCAAAGGTATATACCTTTGACATTTTTGTGTTTGAACAAAAATTTTGTGAAAATTTGTTTTTGAATGTTTTGAAAAATTTTAAATTTTTGATGAAAATTGATATTTTTGTTTCAAGTCGGGTTACAATCCAAAGGTATATACCTTTGACATTTTTGTGTTTGAACAAAAATTTTGAAAGTGTTGAAAATTTGTTTTTGAATGTTTTGAAAAATTTTAAATTTTTGATGAAAATTGATATTTTTGTTTCAAGTCGGGTTACAATCCAAAGGTATATACCTTTGACATTTTTGTGTTTGAACAAAAATTTTGAAAGTGTTGAAAATTTGTTTTTGAATGTTTTGAAAAATTTTAAATTTTTGATGAAAATTGATATTTTTGTTTCAAGTCGGGTTACAATCTAAAGGTATATACCTTTGACATTTTTGTGTTTGAACAAAAATTTTGTGAAAATTTGTTTTTGAATGTTTTGAAAAATTTTAAATTTTTGATGAAAATTGATATTTTTGTTTCAAGTCGGGTTACAATCCAAAGGTATATACCTTTGACATTTTTGTGTTTGAACAAAAATTTTGTGAAAATTTGTTTTTGAATGTTTTGAAAATTTTTAAATTTTTGATGAAAATTGATATTTTTGTTTCAAGTCGGGTTACAATCCAAAGGTATATACCTTTGACATTTTTGTGTTTGAACAAAAATTTTGAAAGTGTTGAAAATTTGTTTTTGAATGTTTTGAAAAATTTTAAATTTTTGATGAAAATTGATATTTTTGTTTCAAGTCGGGTTACAATCCAAAGGTATATACCTTTGACATTTTTGTGTTTGAACAAAAATTTTGAAAGTGTTGAAAATTTGTTTTTGAATGTTTTGAAAAATTTTAAATTTTTGATGAAAATTGATATTTTTGTTTCAAGTCGGGTTACAATCCAAAGGTATATACCTTTGACATTTTTGTGTTTGAACAAAAATTTTGAAAGTGTTGAAAATTTATTTTTGAATGTTTTGAAAAATTTTAAATTTTTGATGAAAATTGATATTTTTGTTTCAAGTCGGGTTACAATCCAAAGGTATATACCTTTGACATTTTTGTGTTTGAACAAAAATTTTGTGAAAATTTGTTTTTGAATGTTTTGAAAAATTTTAAATTTTTGATGAAAATTGATATTTTTGTTTCAAGTCGGGTTACAATCCAAAGGTATATACCTTTGACATTTTTGTGTTTGAACAAAAATTTTGAAAGTGTTGAAAATTTGTTTTTGAATGTTTTGAAAAATTTTAAATTTTTGATGAAAATTGATATTTTTGTTTCAAGTCGGGTTACAATCCAAAGGTATATACCTTTGACATTTTTGTGTTTGAACAAAAATTTTGAAAGTGTTGAAAATTTGTTTTTGAATGTTTTGAAAAATTTTAAATTTTTGATGAAAATTGATATTTTTGTTTCAAGTCGGGTTACAATCCAAAGGTATATACCTTTGACATTTTTGTGTTTGAACAAAAATTTTGAAAGTGTTGAAAATTTGTTTTTGAATGTTTTGAAAAATTTTAAATTTTTGATGAAAATTGATATTTTTGTTTCAAGTCGGGTTACAATCCAAAGGTATATACCTTTGACATTTTTGTGTTTGAACAAAAATTTTGAAAGTGTTGAAAATTTGTTTTTGAATGTTTTGAAAAATTTTAAATTTTTGATGAAAATTGATATTTTTGTTTCAAGTCGGGTTACAATCCAAAGGTATATACCTTTGACATTTTTGTGTTTGAACAAAAATTTTGAAAGTGTTGAAAATTTGTTTTTGAATGTTTTGAAAAATTTTAAATTTTTGATGAAAATTGATATTTTTGTTTCAAGTCGGGTTACAATCCAAAGGTATATACCTTTGACATTTTTGTGTTTGAACAAAAATTTTGAAAGTGTTGAAAATTTGTTTTTGAATGTTTTGAAAAATTTTAAATTTTTGATGAAAATTGATATTTTTGTTTCAAGTCGGGTTACAATCCAAAGGTATATACCTTTGACATTTTTGTGTTTGAACAAAAATTTTGAAAGTGTTGAAAATTTGTTTTTGAATGTTTTGAAAAATTTTAAATTTTTGATGAAAATTGATATTTTTGTTTCAAGTCGGGTTACAATCCAAAGGTATATACCTTTGACATTTTTGTGTTTGAACAAAAATTTTGAAAGTGTTGAAAATTTGTTTTTGAATGTTTTGAAAAATTTTAAATTTTTGATGAAAATTGATATTTTTGTTTCAAGTCGGGTTACAATCCAAAGGTATATACCTTTGACATTTTTGTGTTTGAACAAAAATTTTGAAAGTGTTGAAAATTTATTTTTGAATGTTTTGAAAAATTTTAAATTTTTGATGAAAATTGATATTTTTGTTTCAAGTCGGGTTACAATCCAAAGGTATATACCTTTGACATTTTTGTGTTTGAACAAAAATTTTGTGAAAATTTGTTTTTGAATGTTTTGAAAAATTTTAAATTTTTGATGAAAATTGATATTTTTGTTTCAAGTCGGGTTACAATCCAAAGGTATATATATACCTTTGACATTTTTGTGTTTGAACAAAAATTTTGTGAAAATTTGTTTTTGAATGTTTTGAAAAATTTTAAATTTTTGATGAAAATTGATATTTTTGTTTCAAGTCGGGTTACAATCCAAAGGTATATACCTTTGACATTTTTGTGTTTGAACAAAAATTTTGAAAGTGTTGAAAATTTGTTTTTTAATGTTTTGAAAAATTTTAAATTTTTGATGAAAATTGATATTTTTGTTTCAAGTCGGGTTACAATCCAAAGGTATATACCTTTGACATTTTTGTGTTTGAACAAAAATTTTGTGAAAATTTGTTTTTGAATGTTATGAAAAATTTTAAATTTTTGATGAAAATTGATATTTTTGTTTCAAGTCGGGTTACAATCCAAAGGTATATACCTTTGACATTTTTGTGTTTGAACAAAAATTTTGTGAAAATTTGTTTTTGAATGTTTTGAAAAATTTTAAATTTTTGATGAAAATTGTTATTTTTGTTTCAAGTCGGGTTACAATCCAAAGGTATATACCTTTGACATTTATGTGTTTGAACAAAAATTTTGAAAGTGTTGAAAATTTGTTTTTGAATGTTTTGAAAAATTTTAAATTTTTGATGAAAATTGATATTTTTGTTTCAAGTCGGGTTACAATCCAAAGGTATATACCTTTGACATTTTTGTGTTTGAACAAAAATTTTGTGAAAATTTGTTTTTGAATGTTTTGAAAAATTTTAAATTTTTGATGAAAATTGTTATTTTTGTTTCAAGTCGGGTTACAATCCAAAGGTATATACCTTTGACATTTTTGTGTTTGAACAAAAATTTTGAAAGTGTTGAAAATTTGTTTTTGAATGTTTTGAAAAATTTTAAATTTTTGATGAAAATTGATATTTTTGTTTCAAGTCGGGTTACAATCCAAAGGTATATACCTTTGACATTTTTGTGTTTGAACAAAAATTTTGAAAGTGTTGAAAATTTGTTTTTGAATGTTTTGAAAAATTTTAAATTTTTGATGAAAATTGATATTTTTGTTTCAAGTCGGGTTACAATCCAAAGGTATATATATACCTTTGACATTTTTGTGTTTGAACAAAAATTTTGTGAAAATTTGTTTTTGAATGTTTTGAAAAATTTTAAATTTTTGATGAAAATTGATATTTTTGTTTCAAGTCGGGTTACAATCCAAAGGTATATACCTTTGACATTTTTGTGTTTGAACAAAAATTTTGTGAAAATTTGTTTTTGAATGTTTTGAAAATTTTTAAATTTTTGATGAAAATTGATATTTTTGTTTCAAGTCGGGTTACAATCCAAAGGTATATACCTTTGACATTTTTGTGTTTGAACAAAAATTTTGTGAAAATTTGTTTTTGAATGTTTTGAAAAATTTTAAATTTTTGATGAAAATTGATATTTTTGTTTCAAGTCGGGTTACAATCCAAAGGTATATATATACCTTTGACATTTTTGTGTTTGAACAAAAATTTTGTGAAAATTTGTTTTTGAATGTTTTGAAAAATTTTAAATTTTTGATGAAAATTGATATTTTTGTTTCAAGTCGGGTTACAATCCAAAGGTATATACCTTTGACATTTTTGTGTTTGAACAAAAATTTTGAAAGTGTTGAAAATTTGTTTTTTAATGTTTTGAAAAATTTTAAATTTTTGATGAAAATTGATATTTTTGTTTCAAGTCGGGTTACAATCCAAAGGTATATACCTTTGACATTTTTGTGTTTGAACAAAAATTTTGTGAAAATTTGTTTTTGAATGTTTTGAAAAATTTTAAATTTTTGATGAAAATTGATATTTTTGTTTCAAGTCGGGTTACAATCCAAAGGTATATATATACCTTTGACATTTTTGTGTTTGAACAAAAATTTTGTGAAAATTTGTTTTTGAATGTTTTGAAAAATTTTAAATTTTTGATGAAAATTGATATTTTTGTTTCAAGTCGGGTTACAATCCAAAGGTATATACCTTTGACATTTTTGTGTTTGAACAAAAATTTTGAAAGTGTTGAAAATTTGTTTTTTAATGTTTTGAAAAATTTTAAATTTTTGATGAAAATTGATATTTTTGTTTCAAGTCGGGTTACAATCCAAAGGTATATACCTTTGACATTTTTGTGTTTGAACAAAAATTTTGTGAAAATTTGTTTTTGAATGTTTTGAAAAATTTTAAATTTTTGATGAAAATTGATATTTTTGTTTCAAGTCGGGTTACAATCCAAAGGTATATATATACCATTGACATTTTTGTGTTTGAACAAAAATTTTGTGAAAATTTGTTTTTGAATGTTTTGAAAAATTTTAAATTTTTGATGAAAATTGATATTTTTGTTTCAAGTCGGGTTACAATCCAAAGGTATATACCTTTGACATTTTTGTGTTTGAACAAAAATTTTGTGAAAATTTGTTTTTGAATGTTTTGAAAATTTTTAAATTTTTGATGAAAATTGATATTTTTGTTTCAAGTCGGGTTACAATCCAAAGGTATATACCTTTGACATTTTTGTGTTTGAACAAAAATTTTGTGAAAATTTGTTTTTGAATGTTTTGAAAAATTTTAAATTTTTGATGAAAATTGTTATTTTTGTTTCAAGTCGGGTTACAATCCAAAGGTATATACCTTTGACATTTTTGTGTTTGAACAAAAATTTTGAAAGTGTTGAAAATTTGTTTTTGAATGTTTTGAAAATTTTTAAATTTTTGATGAAAATTGATATTTTTGTTTCAAGTCGGGTTACAATCCAAAGGTATATACCTTTGACATTTTTGTGTTTGAACAAAAATTTTGAAAGTGTTGAAAATTTGTTTTTGAATGTTTTGAAAAATTTTAAATTTTTGATGAAAATTGATATTTTTGTTTCAAGTCGGGTTACAATCCAAAGGTATATACCTTTGACATTTTTGTGTTTGAACAAAAATTTTGAAAGTGTTGAAAATTTGTTTTTGAATGTTTTGAAAAATTTTAAATTTTTGATGAAAATTGATATTTTTGTTTCAAGTCGGGTTACAATCCAAAGGTATATACCTTTGACATTTTTGTGTTTGAACAAAAATTTTGAAAGTGTTGAAAATTTGTTTTTGAATGTTTTGAAAAATTTTAAATTTTTGATGAAAATTGATATTTTTGTTTCAAGTCGGGTTACAATCCAAAGGTATATACCTTTGACATTTTTGTGTTTGAACAAAAATTTTGAAAGTGTTGAAAATTTGTTTTTGAATGTTTTGAAAAATTTTAAATTTTTGATGAAAATTGATATTTTTGTTTCAAGTCGGGTTACAATCCAAAGGTATATACCTTTGACATTTTTGTGTTTGAACAAAAATTTTGAAAGTGTTGAAAATTTGTTTTTGAATGTTTTGAAAAATTTTAAATTTTTGATGAAAATTGATATTTTTGTTTCAAGTCGGGTTACAATCCAAAGGTATATACCTTTGACATTTTTGTGTTTAAACAAAAATTTTGAAAGTGTTGAAAATTTGTTTTTGAATGTTTTGAAAAATTTTAAATTTTTTATGAAAATTGATATTTTTGTTTCAAGTCGGGTTACAATCCAAAGGTATATACCTTTGACATTTTTGTGTTTGAACAAAAATTTTGAAAGTGTTGAAAATTTGTTTTTGAATGTATTGAAAAATTTTAAATTTTTGATGAAAATTGATATTTTTGTTTTAAGTCGGGTTACAATCCAAAGGTATATATATACCTTTGACATTTTTGTGTTTGAACAAAAATTTTGAAAGTGTTGAAAATTTGTTTTTGAATGTTTTGAAAAATTTTAAATTTTTGATGAAAATTGATATTTTTGTTTCAAGTCGGGTTACAATCCAAAGGTATATACCTTTGACATTTTTGTGTTTGAACAAAAATTTTGTGAAAATTTGTTTTTGAATGTTTTGAAAAATTTTAAATTTTTGATGAAAATTGATATTTTTGTTTCAAGTCGGGTTACAATCCAAAGGTATATACCTTTGACATTTTTGTGTTTGAACAAAAATTTTGTGAAAATTTGTTTTTGAATGTTTTGAAAAATTTTAAATTTTTGATGAAAATTGTTATTTTTGTTTCAAGTCGGGTTACAATCCAAAGGTATATATATACCTTTGACATTTTTGTGTTTGAACAAAAATTTTGAAAGTGTTGAAAATTTGTTTTTGAATGTTTTGAAAAATTTTAAATTTTTGATGAAAATTGATATTTTTGTTTCAAGTCGGGTTACAATCCAAAGGTATATATATACCTTTGACATTTTTGTGTTTGAACAAAAATTTTGAAAGTGTTGAAAATTTGTTTTTGAATGTTTTGAAAAATTTTAAATTTTTGATGAAAATTGATATTTTTGTTTCAAGTCGGGTTACAATCCAAAGGTATATACCTTTGACATTTTTGTGTTTGAACAAAAATTTTGTGAAAATTTGTTTTTGAATGTTTTGAAAAATTTTAAATTTTTGATGAAAATTGATATTTTTGTTTCAAGTCGGGTTACAATCCAAAGGTATATACCTTTGACATTTTTGTGTTTGAACAAAAATTTTGTGAAAATTTGTTTTTGAATGTTTTGAAAAATTTTAAATTTTTGATGAAAATTGATATTTTTGTTTCAAGTCGGGTTACAATCCAAAGGTATATACCTTTGACATTTTTGTGTTTGAACAAAAATTTTGTGAAAATTTGTTTTTGAATGTTTTGAAAAATTTTAAATTTTTGATGAAAATTGATATTTTTGTTTCAAGTCGGGTTACAATCCAAAGGTATATACCTTTGACATTTTTGTGTTTGAACAAAAATTTTGTGAAAATTTGTTTTTGAATGTTTTGAAAAATTTTAAATTTTTGATGAAAATTGTTATTTTTGTTTCAAGTCGGGTTACAATCCAAAGGTATATACCTTTGACATTTTTGTGTTTGAACAAAAATTTTGAAAGTGTTGAAAATTTGTTTTTGAATGTTTTGAAAAATTTTAAATTTTTGATGAAAATTGATATTTTTGTTTCAAGTCGGGTTACAATCCAAAGGTATATACCTTTGACATTTTTGTGTTTGAACAAAAATTTTGAAAGTGTTGAAAATTTGTTTTTGAATGTTTTGAAAAATTTTAAATTTTTGATGAAAATTGATATTTTTGTTTCAAGTCGGGTTACAATCCAAAGGTATATACCTTTGACATTTTTGTGTTTGAACAAAAATTTTGTGAAAATTTGTTTTTGAATGTTTTGAAAAATTTTAAATTTTTGATGAAAATTGATATTTTTGTTTCAAGTCGGGTTACAATCCAAAGGTACCTTTGACATTTTTGTGTTTGAACAAAAATTTTGTGAAAATTTGTTTTTGAATGTTTTGAAAAATTTTAAATTTTTGATGAAAATTGATATTTTTGTTTCAGGTCGGGTTACAATCCAAAGGTATATACCTTTGACATTTTTGTGTTTGAACAAAAATTTTGTGAAAATTTGTTTTTGAATGTTTTGAAAAATTTTAAATTTTTGATGAAAATTGATATTTTTGTTTCAAGTCGGGTTACAATCCAAAGGTATATACCTTTGACATTTTTGTGTTTGAACAAAAATTTTGTGAAAATTTGTTTTTGAATGTTTTGAAAAATTTTAAATTTTTGATGAAAATTGATATTTTTGTTTCAAGTCGGGTTACAATCCAAAGGTATATACCTTTGACATTTTTGTGTTTGAACAAAAATTTTGTGAAAATTTGTTTTTGAATGTTTTGAAAAATTTTAAATTTTTGATGAAAATTGATATTTTTGTTTCAAGTCGGGTTACAATCCAAAGGTATATACCTTTGACATTTTTGTGTTTGAACAAAAATTTTGTGAAAATTTGTTTTTGAATGTTTTGAAAATTTTTAAATTTTTGATGAAAATTGATATTTTTGTTTCAAGTCGGGTTACAATCCAAAGGTATATACCTTTGACATTTTTGTGTTTGAACAAAAATTTTGTGAAAATTTGTTTTTGAATGTTTTGAAAAATTTTAAATTTTTGATGAAAATTGTTATTTTTGTTTCAAGTCGGGTTACAATCCAAAGGTATATACCTTTGACATTTTTGTGTTTGAACAAAAATTTTGAAAGTGTTGAAAATTTGTTTTTGAATGTTTTGAAAATTTTTAAATTTTTGATGAAAATTGATATTTTTGTTTCAAGTCGGGTTACAATCCAAAGGTATATACCTTTGACATTTTTGTGTTTGAACAAAAATTTTGAAAGTGTTGAAAATTTGTTTTTGAATGTTTTGAAAAATTTTAAATTTTTGATGAAAATTGATATTTTTGTTTCAAGTCGGGTTACAATCCAAAGGTATATACCTTTGACATTTTTGTGTTTGAACAAAAATTTTGAAAGTGTTGAAAATTTGTTTTTGAATGTTTTGAAAAATTTTAAATTTTTGATGAAAATTGATATTTTTGTTTCAAGTCGGGTTACAATCCAAAGGTATATACCTTTGACATTTTTGTGTTTGAACAAAAATTTTGAAAGTGTTGAAAATTTGTTTTTGAATGTTTTGAAAAATTTTAAATTTTTGATGAAAATTGATATTTTTGTTTCAAGTCGGGTTACAATCGAAAGGTATATACCTTTGACATTTTTGTGTTTGAACAAAAATTTTGAAAGTGTTGAAAATTTGTTTTTGAATGTTTTGAAAAATTTTAAATTTTTGATGAAAATTGATATTTTTGTTTCAAGTCGGGTTACAATCCAAAGGTATATACCTTTGACATTTTTGTGTTTGAACAAAAATTTTGAAAGTGTTGAAAATTTGTTTTTGAATGTTTTGAAAAATTTTAAATTTTTGATGAAAATTGATATTTTTGTTTCAAGTCGGGTTACAATCCAAAGGTATATACCTTTGACATTTTTGTGTTTAAACAAAAATTTTGAAAGTGTTGAAAATTTGTTTTTGAATGTTTTGAAAAATTTTAAATTTTTTATGAAAATTGATATTTTTGTTTCAAGTCGGGTTACAATCCAAAGGTATATACCTTTGACATTTTTGTGTTTGAACAAAAATTTTGAAAGTGTTGAAAATTTGTTTTTGAATGTTTTGAAAAATTTTAAATTTTTGATGAAAATTGATATTTTTGTTTTAAGTCGGGTTACAATCCAAAGGTATATATATACCTTTGACATTTTTGTGTTTGAACAAAAATTTTGAAAGTGTTGAAAATTTGTTTTTGAATGTTTTGAAAAATTTTAAATTTTTGATGAAAATTGATATTTTTGTTTCAAGTCGGGTTACAATCCAAAGGTATATATATACCTTTGACATTTTTGTGTTTGAACAAAAATTTTGAAAGTGTTGAAAATTTGTTTTTGAATGTTTTGAAAAATTTTAAATTTTTGATGAAAATTGATATTTTTGTTTCAAGTCGGGTTACAATCCAAAGGTATATACCTTTGACATTTTTGTGTTTGAACAAAAATTTTGTGAAAATTTGTTTTTGAATGTTTTGAAAAATTTTAAATTTTTGATGAAAATTGATATTTTTGTTTCAAGTCGGGTTACAATCCAAAGGTATATACCTTTGACATTTTTGTGTTTGAACAAAAATTTTGTGAAAATTTGTTTTTGAATGTTTTGAAAAATTTTAAATTTTTGATGAAAATTGATATTTTTGTTTCAAGTCGGGTTACAATCCAAAGGTATATACCTTTGACATTTTTGTGTTTGAACAAAAATTTTGTGAAAATTTGTTTTTGAATGTTTTGAAAAATTTTAAATTTTTGATGAAAATTGATATTTTTGTTTCAAGTCGGGTTACAATCCAAAGGTATATACCTTTGACATTTTTGTGTTTGAACAAAAATTTTGTGAAAATTTGTTTTTGAATGTTTTGAAAAATTTTAAATTTTTGATGAAAATTGTTATTTTTGTTTCAAGTCGGGTTACAATCCAAAGGTATATACCTTTGACATTTTTGTGTTTGAACAAAAATTTTGAAAGTGTTGAAAATTTGTTTTTGAATGTTTTGAAAAATTTTAAATTTTTGATGAAAATTGATATTTTTGTTTCAAGTCGGGTTACAATCCAAAGGTATATACCTTTGACATTTTTGTGTTTGAACAAAAATTTTGAAAGTGTTGAAAATTTGTTTTTGAATGTTTTGAAAAATTTTAAATTTTTGATGAAAATTGATATTTTTGTTTCAAGTCGGGTTACAATCCAAAGGTATATACCTTTGACATTTTTGTGTTTGAACAAAAATTTTGTGAAAATTTGTTTTTGAATGTTTTGAAAAATTTTAAATTTTTGATGAAAATTGATATTTTTGTTTCAAGTCGGGTTACAATCCAAAGGTACCTTTGACATTTTTGTGTTTGAACAAAAATTTTGTGAAAATTTGTTTTTGAATGTTTTGAAAAATTTTAAATTTTTGATGAAAATTGATATTTTTGTTTCAGGTCGGGTTACAATCCAAAGGTATATACCTTTGACATTTTTGTGTTTGAACAAAAATTTTGTGAAAATTTGTTTTTGAATGTTTTGAAAAATTTTAAATTTTTGATGAAAATTGATATTTTTGTTTCAAGTCGGGTTACAATCCAAAGGTATATACCTTTGACATTTTTGTGTTTGAACAAAAATTTTGTGAAAATTTGTTTTTGAATGTTTTGAAAAATTTTAAATTTTTGATGAAAATTGATATTTTTGTTTCAAGTCGGGTTACAATCCAAAGGTATATACCTTTGACATTTTTGTGTTTGAACAAAAATTTTGTGAAAATTTGTTTTTGAATGTTTTGAAAAATTTTAAATTTTTGATGAAAATTGATATTTTTGTTTCAAGTCGGGTTACAATCCAAAGGTATATACCTTTGACATTTTTGTGTTTGAACAAAAATTTTGTGAAAATTTGTTTTTGAATGTTTTGAAAAATTTTAAATTTTTGATGAAAATTGATATTTTTGTTTCAAGTCGGGTTACAATCCAAAGGTATATACCTTTGACATTTTTGTGTTTGAACAAAAATTTTGAAAGTGTTGAAAATTTGTTTTTGAATGTTTTGAAAAATTTTAAATTTTTGATGAAAATTGATATTTTTGTTTCAAGTCGGGTTACAATCCAAAGGTATATACCTTTGACATTTTTGTGTTTGAACAAAAATTTTGTGAAAATTTGTTTTTGAATGTTTTGAAAAATTTTAAATTTTTGATGAAAATTGTTATTTTTGTTTCAAGTCGGGTTACAATCCAAAGGTATATACCTTTGACATTTTTGTGTTTGAACAAAAATTTTGTGAAAATTTGTTTTTGAATGTTTTGAAAAATTTTAAATTTTTGATGAAAATTGTTATTTTTGTTTCAAGTCGGGTTACAATCCAAAGGTATATACCTTTGACATTTTTGTGTTTGAACAAAAATTTTGAAAGTGTTGAAAATTTGTTTTTGAATGTTTTGAAAAATTTTAAATTTTTGATGAAAATTGATATTTTTGTTTCAAGTCGGGTTACAATCCAAAGGTATATACCTTTGACATTTTTGTGTTTGAACAAAAATTTTGAAAGTGTTGAAAATTTGTTTTTTAATGTTTTGAAAAATTTTAAATTTTTGATGAAAATTGATATTTTTGTTTCAAGTCGGGTTACAATCCAAAGGTATATACCTTTGACATTTTTGTGTTTGAACAAAAATTTTGTGAAAATTTGTTTTTGAATGTTTTGAAAAATTTTAAATTTTTGATGAAAATTGATATTTTTGTTTCAAGTCGGGTTACAATCCAAAGGTATATACCTTTGACATTTTTGTGTTTGAACAAAAATTTTGTAAAAATTTGTTTTTGAATGTTTTGAAAAATTTTAAATTTTTGATGAAAATTGTTATTTTTGTTTCAAGTCGGGTTACAATCCAAAGGTATATACCTTTGACATTTTTGTGTTTGAACAAAAATTTTGAAAGTGTTGAAAATTTGTTTTTGAATGTTTTGAAAAATTTTAAATTTTTGATGAAAATTGATATTTTTGTTTCAAGTCGGGTTACAATCCAAAGGTATATACCTTTGACATTTTTGTGTTTGAACAAAAATTTTGAAAGTGTTGAAAATTTGTTTTTGAATGTTTTGAAAAATTTTAAATTTTTGATGAAAATTGATATTTTTGTTTCAAGTCGGGTTACAATCCAAAGGTATATATATACCTTTGACATTTTTGTGTTTGAACAAAAATTTTGTGAAAATTTGTTTTTGAATGTTTTGAAAAATTTTAAATTTTTGATGAAAATTGATATTTTTGTTTCAAGTCGGGTTACAATCCAAAGGTATATACCTTTGACATTTTTGTGTTTGAACAAAAATTTTGTGAAAATTTGTTTTTGAATGTTTTGAAAAATTTTAAATTTTTGATGAAAATTGTTATTTTTGTTTCAAGTCGGGTTACAATCCAAAGGTATATACCTTTGACATTTTTGTGTTTGAACAAAAATTTTGAAAGTGTTGAAAATTTGTTTTTGAATGTTTTGAAAAATTTTAAATTTTTGATGAAAATTGATATTTTTGTTTCAAGTCGGGTTACAATCCAAAGGTATATACCTTTGACATTTTTGTGTTTGAACAAAAATTTTGTGAAAATTTGTTTTTGAATATTTTGAAAAATTTTAAATTTTTGATGAAAATTGATATTTTTGTTTCAAGTCGGGTTACAATCCAAAGGTATATACCTTTGACATTTTTGTGTTTGAACAAAAATTTTGTGAAAATTTGTTTTTGAATGTTTTGAAAAATTTTAAATTTTTGATGAAAATTGATATTTTTGTTTCAAGTCGGGTTACAATCCAAAGGTATATACCTTTGACATTTTTGTGTTTGAACAAAAATTTTGAAAGTGTTGAAAATTTGTTTTTTAATGTTTTGAAAAATTTTAAATTTTTGATGAAAATTGATATTTTTGTTTCAAGTCGGGTTACAATCCAAAGGTATATACCTTTGACATTTTTGTGTTTGAACAAAAATTTTGTGAAAATTTGTTTTTGAATGTTTTGAAAAATTTTAAATTTTTGATGAAAATTGATATTTTTGTTTCAAGTCGGGTTACAATCCAAAGGTATATACCTTTGACATTTTTGTGTTTGAACAAAAATTTTGTAAAAATTTGTTTTTGAATGTTTTGAAAAATTTTAAATTTTTGATGAAAATTGTTATTTTTGTTTCAAGTCGGGTTACAATCCAAAGGTATATACCTTTGACATTTTTGTGTTTGAACAAAAATTTTGAAAGTGTTGAAAATTTGTTTTTGAATGTTTTGAAAAATTTTAAATTTTTGATGAAAATTGATATTTTTGTTTCAAGTCGGGTTACAATCCAAAGGTATATACCTTTGACATTTTTGTGTTTGAACAAAAATTTTGAAAGTGTTGAAAATTTGTTTTTGAATGTTTTGAAAAATTTTAAATTTTTGATGAAAATTGATATTTTTGTTTCAAGTCGGGTTACAATCCAAAGGTATATATATACCTTTGACATTTTTGTGTTTGAACAAAAATTTTGTGAAAATTTGTTTTTGAATGTTTTGAAAAATTTTAAATTTTTGATGAAAATTGATATTTTTGTTTCAAGTCGGGTTACAATCCAAAGGTATATACCTTTGACATTTTTGTGTTTGAACAAAAATTTTGTGAAAATTTGTTTTTGAATGTTTTGAAAAATTTTAAATTTTTGATGAAAATTGATATTTTTGTTTCAAGTCGGGTTACAATCCAAAGGTATATACCTTTGACATTTTTGTGTTTGAACAAAAATTTTGTGAAAATTTGTTTTTGAATGTTTTGAAAAATTTTAAATTTTTGATGAAAATTGTTATTTTTGTTTCAAGTCGGGTTACAATCCAAAGGTATATACCTTTGACATTTTTGTGTTTGAACAAAAATTTTGAAAGTGTTGAAAATTTGTTTTTGAATGTTTTGAAAAATTTTAAATTTTTGATGAAAATTGTTATTTTTGTTTCAAGTCGGGTTACAATCCAAAGGTATACCTTTGACATTTTTGTGTTTGAACAAAAATTTTGTGAAAATTTGTTTTTGAATGTTTTGAAAAATTTTAAATTTTTGATGAAAATTGATATTTTTGTTTCAAGTCGGGTTACAATCCAAAGGTATATACCTTTGACATTTTTGTGTTTGAACAAAAATTTTGAAAGTGTTGAAAATTTGTTTTTGAATGTTTTGAAAAATTTTAAATTTTTGATGAAAATTGATATTTTTGTTTCAAGTCGGGTTACAATCCAAAGGTATATACCTTTGACATTTTTGTGTTTGAACAAAAATTTTGTGAAAATTTGTTTTTGAATATTTTGAAAAATTTTAAATTTTTGATGAAAATTGATATTTTTGTTTCAAGTCGGGTTACAATCCAAAGGTATATACCTTTGACATTTTTGTGTTTGAACAAAAATTTTGTGAAAATTTGTTTTTGAATGTTTTGAAAAATTTTAAATTTTTGATGAAAATTGATATTTTTGTTTCAAGTCGGGTTACAATCCAAAGGTATATACCTTTGACATTTTTGTGTTTGAACAAAAATTTTGAAAGTGTTGAAAATTTGTTTTTTAATGTTTTGAAAAATTTTAAATTTTTGATGAAAATTGATATTTTTGTTTCAAGTCGGGTTACAATCCAAAGGTATATACCTTTGACATTTTTGTGTTTGAACAAAAATTTTGTGAAAATTTGTTTTTGAATGTTTTGAAAAATTTTAAATTTTTGATGAAAATTGATATTTTTGTTTCAAGTCGGGTTACAATCCAAAGGTATATACCTTTGACATTTTTGTGTTTGAACAAAAATTTTGTAAAAATTTGTTTTTGAATGTTTTGAAAAATTTTAAATTTTTGATGAAAATTGTTATTTTTGTTTCAAGTCGGGTTACAATCCAAAGGTATATACCTTTGACATTTTTGTGTTTGAACAAAAATTTTGAAAGTGTTGAAAATTTGTTTTTGAATGTTTTGAAAAATTTTAAATTTTTGATGAAAATTGATATTTTTGTTTCAAGTCGGGTTACAATCCAAAGGTATATACCTTTGACATTTTTGTGTTTGAACAAAAATTTTGAAATTGTTGAAAATTTGTTTTTGAATGTTTTGAAAAATTTTAAATTTTTGATGAAAATTGATATTTTTGTTTCAAGTCGGGTTACAATCCAAAGGTATATATATACCTTTGACATTTTTGTGTTTGAACAAAAATTTTGTGAAAATTTGTTTTTGAATGTTTTGAAAAATTTTAAATTTTTGATGAAAATTGATATTTTTGTTTCAAGTCGGGTTACAATCCAAAGGTATATACCTTTGACATTTTTGTGTTTGAACAAAAATTTTGTGAAAATTTGTTTTTGAATGTTTTGAAAAATTTTAAATTTTTGATGAAAATTGTTATTTTTGTTTCAAGTCGGGTTACAATCCAAAGGTATATACCTTTGACATTTTTGTGTTTGAACAAAAATTTTGAAAGTGTTGAAAATTTGTTTTTGAATGTTTTGAAAAATTTTAAATTTTTGATGAAAATTGATATTTTTGTTTCAAGTCGGGTTACAATCCAAAGGTATATACCTTTGACATTTTTGTGTTTGAACAAAAATTTTGTGAAAATTTGTTTTTGAATATTTTGAAAAATTTTAAATTTTTGATGAAAATTGATATTTTTGTTTCAAGTCGGGTTACAATCCAAAGGTATATACCTTTGACATTTTTGTGTTTGAACAAAAATTTTGTGAAAATTTGTTTTTGAATGTTTTGAAAAATTTTAAATTTTTGATGAAAATTGTTATTTTTGTTTCAAGTCGGGTTACAATCCAAAGGTATATACCTTTGACATTTTTGTGTTTGAACAAAAATTTTGAAAGTGTTGAAAATTTGTTATTGAATGTTTTGAAAAATTTTAAATTTTTGATGAAAATTGTTATTTTTGTTTCAAGTCGGGTTACAATCCAAAGGTATACCTTTGACATTTTTGTGTTTGAACAAAAATTTTGTGAAAATTTGTTTTTGAATGTTTTGAAAAATTTTAAATTTTTGATGAAAATTGATATTTTTGTTTCAAGTCGGGTTACAATCCAAAGGTATATACCTTTGACATTTTTGTGTTTGAACAAAAATTTTGTGAAAATTTGTTTTTGAATATTTTGAAAAATTTTAAATTTTTGATGAAAATTGATATTTTTGTTTCAAGTCGGGTTACAATCCAAAGGTATATACCTTTGACATTTTTGTGTTTGAACAAAAATTTTGTGAAAATTTGTTTTTGAATGTTTTGAAAAATTTTAAATTTTTGATGAAAATTGTTATTTTTGTTTCAAGTCGGGTTACAATCCAAAGGTATATTACCTTTGACATTTTTGTGTTTGAACCAAAATTTTGAAAGTGTTGAAAATTTGTTTTTGAATGTTTTGAAAAATTTTAAATTTTTGATGAAAATTGTTATTTTTGTTTCAAGTCGGGTTACAATCCAAAGGTATACCTTTGACATTTTTGTGTTTGAACAAAAATTTTGTGAAAATTTGTTTTTGAATGTTTTGAAAAATTTTAAATTTTTGATGAAAATTGATATTTTTGTTTCAAGTCGGGTTACAATCCAAAGGTATATACCTTTGACATTTTTGTGTTTGAACAAAAATTTTGTGAAAATTTGTTTTTGAATATTTTGAAAAATTTTAAATTTTTGATGAAAATTGATATTTTTGTTTCAAGTCGGGTTACAATCCAAAGGTATATACCTTTGACATTTTTGTGTTTGAACAAAAATTTTGTGAAAATTTGTTTTTGAATGTTTTGAAAAATTTTAAATTTTTGATGAAAATTGATATTTTTGTTTCAAGTCGGGTTACAATCCAAAGGTATATATATACCTTTGACATTTTTGTGTTTGAACAAAAATTTTGTGAAAATTTGTTTTTGAATGTTTTGAAAAATTTTAAATTTTTGATGAAAATTGTTATTTTTGTTTCAAGTCGGGTTACAATCCAAAGGTATATACCTTTGACATTTTTGTGTTTGAACAAAAATTTTGAAAGTGTTGAAAATTTGTTTTTGAATGTTTTGAAAAATTTTAAATTTTTGATGAAAATTGATATTTTTGTTTCAAGTCGGGTTACAATCCAAAGGTATATACCTTTGACATTTTTGTGTTTGAACAAAAATTTTGTGAAAATTTGTTTTTGAATGTTTTGAAAAATTTTAAATTTTTGATGAAAATTGATATTTTTGTTTCAAGTCGGGTTACAATCCAAAGGTATATACCTTTGACATTTTTGTGTTTGAACAAAAATTTTGTGAAAATTTGTTTTTGAATGTTTTGAAAAATTTTAAATTTTTGATGAAAATTGTTATTTTTGTTTCAAGTCGGGTTACAATCCAAAGGTATATACCTTTGACATTTTTGTGTTTGAACAAAAATTTTGAAAGTGTTGAAAATTTGTTTTTGAATGTTTTGAAAAATTTTAAATTTTTGATGAAAATTGTTATTTTTGTTTCAAGTCGGGTTACAATCCAAAGGTACCTTTGACATTTTTGTGTTTGAACAAAAATTTTGAAAGTGTTGAAAATTTGTTTTTGAATGTTTTGAAAAATTTTAAATTTTTGATGAAAATTGATATTTTTGTTTCAAGTCGGGTTACAATCCAAAGGTATATACCTTTGACATTTTTGTGTTTGAACAAAAATTTTGAAAGTGTTGAAAATTTGTTTTTGAATGTTTTGAAAATTTTTAAATTTTTGATGAAAATTGATATTTTTGTTTCAATTCGGGTTACAATCCAAAGGTATACCTTTGACATTTTTGTGTTTGAACAAAAATTTTGTGAAAATTTGTTTTTGAATGTTTTGAAAAATTTTAAATTTTTGATGAAAATTGTTATTTTTGTTTCAAGTCGGGTTACAATCCAAAGGTACCTTTGACATTTTTGTGTTTGAACAAAAATTTTGAAAGTGTTGAAAATTTGTTTTTGAATGTTTTGAAAATTTTTAAATTTTTGATGAAAATTGATATTTTTGTTTCAAGTCGGGTTACAATCCAAAGGTATATATATACCTTTGACATTTTTGTGTTTGAACAAAAATTTTGTGAAAATTTGTTTTTGAATGTTTTGAAAAATTTTAAATTTTTGATGAAAATTGATATTTTTGTTTCAAGTCGGGTTACAATCCAAAGGTATATACCTTTGACATTTTTGTGTTTGAACAAAAATTTTGTGAAAATTTGTTTTTGAATGTTTTGAAAAATTTTAAATTTTTGATGAAAATTGTTATTTTTGTTTCAAGTCGGGTTACAATCCAAAGGTATATACCTTTGACATTTTTGTGTTTGAACAAAAATTTTGAAAGTGTTGAAAATTTGTTTTTGAATGTTTTGAAAAATTTTAAATTTTTGATGAAAATTGTTATTTTTGTTTCAAGTCGGGTTACAATCCAAAGGTATATACCTTTGACATTTTTGTGTTTGAACAAAAATTTTGAAAGTGTTGAAAATTTGTTTTTGAATGTTTTGAAAAATTTTAAATTTTTGATGAAAATTGATATTTTTGTTTCAAGTCGGGTTACAATCCAAAGGTATATACCTTTGACATTTTTGTGTTTGAACAAAAATTTTGAAAGTGTTGAAAATTTGTTTTTGAATGTTTTGAAAAATTTAAAATTTTTGATGAAAATTGATATTTTTGTTTCAAGTCGGGTTACAATCCAAAGGTATATACCTTTGACATTTTTGTGTTTGAACAAAAATTTTGTGAAAATTTGTTTTTGAATGTTTTGAAAAATTTTAAATTTTTGATGAAAATTGTTATTTTTGTTTCAAGTCGGGTTACAATCCAAAGGTACCTTTGACATTTTTGTGTTTGAACAAAAATTTTGAAAGTGTTGAAAATTTGTTTTTGAATGTTTTGAAAAATTTTAAATTTTTGATGAAAATTGATATTTTTGTTTCAAGTCGGGTTACAATCCAAAGGTATATATATACCTTTGACATTTTTGTGTTTGAACAAAAATTTTGTGAAAATTTGTTTTTGAATGTTTTGAAAAATTTTAAATTTTTGATGAAAATTGATATTTTTGTTTCAAGTCGGGTTACAATCCAAAGGTATATACCTTTGACATTTTTGTGTTTGAACAAAAATTTTGTGAAAATTTGTTTTTGAATGTTTTGAAAAATTTTAAATTTTTGATGAAAATTGTTATTTTTGTTTCAAGTCGGGTTACAATCCAAAGGTATATACCTTTGACATTTTTGTGTTTGAACAAAAATTTTGAAAGTGTTGAAAATTTGTTTTTGAATGTTTTGAAAAATTTTAAATTTTTGATGAAAATTGATATTTTTGTTTCAAGTCGGGTTACAATCCAAAGGTATATATATACCTTTGACATTTTTGTGTTTGAACAAAAATTTTGTGAAAATTTGTTTTTGAATATTTTGAAAAATTTTAAATTTTTGATGAAAATTGATATTTTTGTTTCAAGTCGGGTTACAATCCAAAGGTATATACCTTTGACATTTTTGTGTTTGAACAAAAATTTTGTGAAAATTTGTTTTTGAATGTTTTGAAAAATTTTAAATTTTTGATGAAAATTGATATTTTTGTTTCAAGTCGGGTTACAATCCAAAGGTATATACCTTTGACATTTTTGTGTTTGAACAAAAATTTTGTGAAAATTTATTTTTGAATGTTTTGAAAATTTTTAAATTTTTGATGAAAATTGTTATTTTTGTTTCAAGTCGGGTTACAATCCAAAGGTACCTTTGACATTTTTGTGTTTGAACAAAAATTTTGAAAGTGTTGAAAATTTGTTTTTGAATGTTTTGAAAAATTTTAAATTTTTGATGAAAATTGATATTTTTGTTTCAAGTCGGGTTACAATCCAAAGGTATATACCTTTGACATTTTTGTGTTTGAACAAAAATTTTGAAAGTGTTGAAAATTTGTTTTTGAATGTTTTGAAAAATTTTAAATTTTTGATGAAAATTGATATTTTTGTTTCAAGTCGGGTTACAATCCAAAGGTATATACCTTTGACATTTTTGTGTTTGAACAAAAATTTTGTGAAAATTTGTTTTTGAATGTTTTGAAAAATTTTAAATTTTTGATGAAAATTGTTATTTTTGTTTCAAGTCGGGTTACAATCCAAAGGTACCTTTGACATTTTTGTGTTTGAACAAAAATTTTGAAAGTGTTGAAAATTTGTTTTTGAATGTTTTGAAAAATTTTAAATTTTTGATGAAAATTGATATTTTTGTTTCAAGTCGGGTTACAATCCAAAGGTATATACCTTTGACATTTTTGTGTTTGAACAAAAATTTTGTGAAAATTTGTTTTTGAATGTTTTGAAAAATTTTAAATTTTTGATGAAAATTGATATTTTTGTTTCAAGTCGGGTTACAATCCAAAGGTATATACCTTTGACATTTTTGTGTTTGAACAAAAATTTTGTGAAAATTTGTTTTTGAATGTTTTGAAAAATTTTAAATTTTTGATGAAAATTGTTATTTTTGTTTCAAGTCGGGTTACAATCCAAAGGTATATACCTTTGACATTTTTGTGTTTGAACAAAAATTTTGAAAGTGTTGAAAATTTGTTTTTGAATGTTTTGAAAAATTTTAAATTTTTGATGAAAATTGATATTTTTGTTTCAAGTCGGGTTACAATCCAAAGGTATATATATACCTTTGACATTTTTGTGTTTGAACAAAAATTTTGAAAGTGTTGAAAATTTGTTTTTTAATGTTTTGAAAATTTTTAAATTTTTGATGAAAATTGATATTTTTGTTTCAAGTCGGGTTACAATCCAAAGGTATATACCTTTGACATTTTTGTGTTTGAACAAAAATTTTGTGAAAATTTGTTTTTGAATGTTTTGAAAAATTTTAAATTTTTGATGAAAATTGATATTTTTGTTTCAAGTCGGGTTACAATCCAAAGGTATATATATACCTTTGACATTTTTGTGTTTGAACAAAAATTTTTGAAAATTTGTTTTTGAATGTTTTGAAAAATTTTAAATTTTTGATGAAAATTGATATTTTTGTTTCAAGTCGGGTTACAATCCAAAGGTATATACCTTTGACATTTTTGTGTTTGAACAAAAATTTTGTGAAAATTTGTTTTTGAATGTTTTGAAAAATTTTAAATTTTTGATGAAAATTGATATTTTTGTTTCAAGTCGGGTTACAATCCAAAGGTATATACCTTTGACATTTTTGTGTTTGAACAAAAATTTTGTGAAAATTTGTTTTTGAATGTTTTGAAAAATTTTAAATTTTTGATGAAAATTGTTATTTTTGTTTCAAGTCGGGTTACAATCCAAAGGTATATACCTTTGACATTTTTGTGTTTGAACAAAAATTTTGA
This sequence comes from Tachinus rufipes, assembly GCA_963932245.1. Classification (NCBI taxonomy): domain Eukaryota; kingdom Metazoa; phylum Arthropoda; class Insecta; order Coleoptera; family Staphylinidae; genus Tachinus; species Tachinus rufipes. Next base: position 112,277,371 of record OZ010745.1, read on the forward strand.
AAGTGTTGAAAATTTGTTTTTGAATGTTTTGAAAAATTTTAAATTTTTGATGAAAATTGATATTTTTGTTTCAAGTCGGGTTACAATCCAAAGGTATATATATACCTTTGACATTTTTGTGTTTGAACAAAAATTTTGAAAGTGTTGAAAATTTGTTTTTTAATGTTTTGAAAATTTTTAAATTTTTGATGAAAATTGATATTTTTGTTTCAAGTCGGGTTACAATCCAAAGGTATATACCTTTGACATTTTTGTGTTTGAACAAAAATTTTGTGAAAATTTGTTTTTGAATGTTTTGAAAAATTTTAAATTTTTGATGAAAATTGATATTTTTGTTTCAAGTCGGGTTACAATCCAAAGGTATATACCTTTGACATTTTTGTGTTTGAACAAAAATTTTGTGAAAATTTGTTTTTGAATGTTTTGAAAAATTTTAAATTTTTGATGAAAATTGTTATTTTTGTTTCAAGTCGGGTTACAATCCAAAGGTATATACCTTTGACATTTTTGTGTTTGAACAAAAATTTTGTGAAAATTTGTTTTTGAATGTTTTGAAAAATTTTAAATTTTTGATGAAAATTGATATTTTTGTTTCAAGTCGGGTTACAATCCAAAGGTATATACCTTTGACATTTTTGTGTTTGAACAAAAATTTTGAAAGTGTTGAAAATTTGTTTTTGAATGTTTTGAAAAATTTTAAATTTTTGATGAAAATTGATATTTTTGTTTCAAGTCGGGTTACAATCCAAAGGTATATACCTTTGACATTTTTGTGTTTGAACAAAAATTTTGAAAGTGTTGAAAATTTATTTTTGAATGTTTTGAAAAATTTTAAATTTTTGATGAAAATTGATATTTTTGTTTCAAGCCGGGTTACAATCCAAAGGTATATTTTGACATTTTTGTGTTTGAACAAAAATTTTGAAAGTGTTGAAAATTTGTTTTTGAATGTTTTGAAAAATTTTAAATTTTTGATGAAAATTGATATTTTTGTTTCAAGTCGGGTTACAATCAAAAAATAAAATAATTAAATTTCAATAAAAGTATCATATTTGCATATATATAGGTTGTGTATAAATTAATTTTAATAAAATTCCAAACACTAACAAAAAAGTTATGAAACTATATTGATTAAAACTGGTTTTTACTTAAACTCAAAAATCAGCCGCCATTTTGTTACTTTCCAAAATACTTTGTATTTAATTTTAGCGTCTTATTTGGACATTTATAGGTTATGTTTGTATCAAATTTGATCAAATTCGATTTTTTTTAAATTTAGATAAATTTTAAATTTATTAAAAAACTTTTTGATATGTTTTTAATTATTCAAAATTCAACCAAATTATTATATTTGCACTTCTATAGATTATTTGTGAATTTAATTTGATTGAATTCTAGCCAATAATAAAAAAGTTATGCTATTTTTTTACATTAGCCAAATTATATTCCAAGACAACATTCAATTCCTTAATGACGGTCACTCGGGTAGGTGTTTAGTTCATTTCAAAACAAGATAACGGGTCAGTAGTTTAGTTTGAAAAAGCCCACCCGCCCTCCTAAGCATTAGTTGTCAAAAAGTTAGATCGACAAAATGACTTCTGATGTCCGCATAAAAAGCAAACATTCAATTCCTTAATGACGACACTTAGGTGAGCGAGTAAACCACTCCAAAACAAGGTAACAAGTCAATAAATTAGATTGGAGTGGCCCACCCACCCAGCCAAGTGTTAGTTGTCAAGAGGTTGAATCACAATCTTCTCTTGTGACAAAATGACTTCTGATGTCCACATAGAAAACAAACATTCAATTCCTCAATGACAGACACTTGGGTGGGCGGGTGGGACACTCCAAAACAAGGTAACAGGCTATTAGTTTTGATTGGAGTGGCCCACCCACCCACCCAAGCGTTAGTTGTCAAAAAGTTGAAACTCAATCTTCTTTTGTGACAAAATGACTTCTGACGTCCGCATAGAAGACAAACATTTGACAAATTTGTAAAATAGTTGTCAGTTGCTTTGTTAGTTGTACTGTTTTGTAAAATAATTGACATATGCTTAGATGAATTGTCAAATCATATAAAATTTGTCAAGAATAAAGTTGACAAGTCATATAACTGTACACTTCTCAATTAGACAACTTATAAACGTAGTTGCAGTAGAATAGCGAGTTTCAAAAAAGTGGTAATAATTGACATAAACTATTTAAAAAAATAAAATCGTAAAACTTTAAATAAATTATTAAAAAGAGCATAATAAATTCCAAGAGATCAAAAAACATAAAAAGTAAAAATTATACTATAAAATTTTAATAGGGCCTCAAAACTTTTACAAAAACATTATTTTATCAGTAAATAAACTATTAAGTTTTGTACAATTAATACTAAATTAGAAGGCTTCCTTTTATAGATGCCTTCAGAAATAGATTTTCATGAATGCTTTCAGAATGCAATTGAACTAAATTTCACACTACAGATTTGAGGTTAGGTTCACTAATCAATTAAAATATTATTATAGTACATTTATTACAAAGGCACAACATCATGGCACATAAATATATTGTATTGCGACTCTTTTTAAAATTTAATATAAAAAATACACAACATTTTATTAAAAATATAACAAAAGATATAATATGTATAATAAAATAGTAGTAAAATATCAAACTCAATAATTGGTCTCAATATAGCACCTAACCATGCATTGTATAATATCACACATTCAGACACCAAAAAGGACATCCAAATACGTTTGGCTAAGGCGTCGAACCTACTTACCAATCATCAGTCCACATATATTTTTCTATATACTAACATTAAAAGTTAATTTGATTTGCACAACAGTATACATATATTTGAACAATGATATAACAGTGCTGCCAACTGTGGAATTGACAGTTTAATATATTAACTTTTGAGGTTATGATACAATCAATTAATGATATTTAGATTCTCAGGTTAGGCTAACAACTTTACGTTCATTGTAGCCCATTATATTGTACATTAATTAGTTATACTACCTATATAATACACAAATATATCACCCTGTTTCCTAGAGTTTGAAAGAATAGTTTGTTGGTAGACTAAGAAAGATGAAAGTTTCCCGAAGTTAGGAAGAATAGTTTAGTCATGCATAGAAGTAAGAGAAATTTTCCTGAAACAATAATTTAACCTTGCATGAAAGGAAAATAATTTTGAAATTAAAAACAATTAATTATGTTGGTAGCCATGCAGAATTAATTATGTTGGTAGCCATGCACTTTCTAATCACAATTTCAGCGTGACAGTAGCAAAAGTCGTCACAATATCCTATAATCCAAAACATAGACTTTCACCATTAGCTAAACATTGTGCGCAAAAGCGCCTTTTAAATTAACCTTTGTCTAAAATCAATCAATCAAAGTTAACAAATCCTATCAGTTCAAACTACTTTAACAGTTTTGCTCAAACCTAACATATCTTTCTGCAGCAGTTCACAATAAACTTGGCAATTTTCAACCTTGTGTGCAGCTTTCCCTTAAACTAATCTTGAATAGAGCTAGCTAGGTTTGTCACCGTTCAAATCATTCTCAACAGTTTTGCTCATTCCTAACCTATCTTTATCTTTCAGTTCATGGCGTTTGATCCAAAGCCTCTTAAGACACTTTCTAATCACAATTTTAACTTGACTTGAATGCAAAATTGACCTTTATCTAAAACCAATTTTCAATAAAGTTATCACATGAAAGCTAGGCCTTTCATTGTTAACGCATGATGATCACTGAATAAATGAAATAAAAATTAAATATAATTGGCAGCACTGTTTACACTTAAAGACCCCTACACTTAGTTGTAGTGTATAGGGCCCATAACATTAAACACTTAATTATAAATACATAAAAACAATTGCTAATTCCTTAAATTCATCAATTGCTCAACATACAATACTAAAATCTCTAAAAAACTTAACAATAATAAAACTAAAAATTGGCAATCCTGGAGAAATCCTGGCCTTCATGATCTAATTAAAACAAAAAAATATTGAGGTTATTAAAAAATAGAGCAAAAACAAATAAGGCAGTGACTATCGTGAATTGACCAAATTGAGGTTAAGTACGTCACCTTAACGTATACGTCATTATTTTAATGTGTTTGTTTTTTGGTATATCTTGTACCTGTAACCATGGCAACTTGAAAATCTAAGTTACATTGTTCAAAAAACGTTTCCACCAAAGCAAAATTTGATGTACTTTTACACTCAAAAGTCTTATATTCTTGCCGCGTCCGGTTTATCTAAAGAGATAGCAAAATCACCAGAAGGATAAAGTGCAGAAGTATGAACATTTTGTCAACACGTTACAATAAGTGCATTTACACAAAAAACACTGTCGCTGACAACGAGCTCGACGTCGAAGAGCTTTTCAGTGATTTTAATTACAATTATGCCTAGAAAAGAAGTAAAGCTTAACAATCAGACAGAATCCACAAACTACCATCTTTACGAATCACAATAAAGCCGATGTAAAAAGCATTCATAAACCAATCAAACCCAAAAATCACAAACTGTCGTTAGTAGTACATCCTACGTCCCTGCTGTGTTGGTACTCATGAAGTCATCGGTCATTGTTCGAACGTTTCTTTAAGTTTGGCTGCATTGCGGTATCAGTTCATTTCTGCAAAGATAGCGGTTTAGTAGCTCGACGGTTTAGGCATAGTTGCCGACTATATTGCCTCGGAAGTAGGAAGGGGGTTAGGCAGGTTGAGGCACAATGGCCTCTATATGCCCCACGTTGGGCGCCAAAATCCTTATACTCGAGGTTCATTTAGAGAAGCCAGAAGATAGTATATAATTACAGTATTTAGGTTAGGTTAGGTCAGAGTGCATTACTCTTATAGTTCCGACAAAATTTCTAGTCCGGATTTCTTATGCAACCGCGCGCGATCCCGGTAGTTAAAGGCGTGCTCTGCTCTAACTGGCGGTTCGGGTGAGCCAGTAACAAAATTCGGCACCACATACACTTCAAGACAAATCAGTCCAGAATGAAGAAACCAACATCTTCGAAGCACGGCTCCTCCACTATCTGGGGGCGACGTTCCGTACGCAATCCGTGCGCTCGGCCGTACTCTAATCGTTTTCGCACAGACACCAAAGCAGCAACAAGCACCGCTGCCACTCGTGACGAACTTGCAAGAAACTGCCAGTGAACGACAACAAGGACATCCCGAAAAAAGCAGTAATTACCGCTGCTGAGTCAAACACTTCGCAAAGGTATTTGGCAGCCTCCAGAAGTCGTTCAACACTTCAAAAATGAAGACCTTTTCGTCGAAATTAATCTTTCAGATCAATTCCAAGCAGCCATAACAAAGTACAATTACGCAAAGCTCAAAATCCTTACTCCAATCTACTACTCTGCTGGACACAGAAAATCAGAAAAATACAATATTTATCTTTCAGCACCCAACCAAAAGGTAGATGAAGAGAAGAAAGACCATCCGACTCGTGAACACTCTCCGCGACCTATTCAAGAAATGCTGGACAAGCATCTAGGCAACTTCATAGAAGAATAAGACCAGGAAGATAAAACTGACGTTGCTGGACTGCCACGCATCAACCCTAGAAGTCGACCTCCAGCAAATACCTAGATAATGACGACCAAAGAACAGGTTAGAGAAGAAATTAAATAAAAATGACACCAAACGAGACTTAAAAGTCTTTCCAATCCCGACCGAGCCGATCCGATCCGATCGCCCAACACCAGCGCCAACTTGGTTCCTCTCAATAAGCGTCCTGAAAGCCATAAAGGATGGACAAAGCGGAAGATACAGACAATCCTTGATTCACAACAAACAAAGAAGTCAAAAGCTAGTCTTCAAATAGGACAGTCTTCATAGGACTGACCTCACCGCTCAACGCAGACGCTCACTACGGTAGACAGGAAATCTCTTGGTTCGACCTGGCAGCAACAAAACCACCGCAACTGAAAAAAATACCGTAAAGTTCAGTGCAACATATACTTCAAGTCCAACTCGGACCACCGTAGAAAGGGAGGAGAAGTCTCATCAAATAAGCCGGTACAAGGTCAAGCCATAGACAAGTTTGAACATAATTATCGACTGCCTTGAGTCATCTCATATGACACTGGGGTGACACCTGAAGAATAAAACCCACCTCACAACACACGAAAGCCAGAAATGCTCATATTGAAGCAAAAAAACAAGCAAACCCTCTTCATCTTCGAGATCGACCTCGCCGAATCCCACTTGTGATGGCTGAAGATCTTCCTGTACAAACCCTCGAGCCGGTAACAAATGGCGCCCAACTAGAGGAGATAACTGTGTCCGGTGTAACACCCCAAACGCACCTTATAGCATACGAAGGCTGGAAATATTCACTTTAATACAAACAAACAAAGAAACCCGGCCTGATCTTCATCTTCAAGATCGACATTCGAGAGCAACCTCACAGATTCCCTCTTGTGATGGCCGAAGATCTTCCTCTACAAACCGCTTGAACCGCTGACAAATGGCGCCCAACTAGAAAGAATAACTGTGCCTGGTCAAACGACATTCGAAACCAAGCTCACCAATTCCCACTTGTGATGGCTGAAGATCTTCCTCTACAAACCCTTAAACCGGAAACGTAAATGGAAAGAAAGGGAATAAAAAAAACTCTTATAAGTCCATGGTTCTCTACAAATCACCATTTAGCACAAAGCCATACAAACAAAATTAGAGGGGGGGGGGGGGGGGGGGGGGAAGATAAAATAAACCCAGTTAAGGAGAAAAACTAAAAAAACCTACAAAGCCTAATCAAAGTTCTCTATAAATTACGCTTCAGCGCAGACCGTATCTAGAAAACCTAAACCTAACCTAAACTAACCAAAGCTCTCTATAAATTATGCTTCAGCGCAGACCGTACCTAAAAAAAATATCGGGAGAGGGGGGGGGGGGGGAGATCAAATAAACACCTACAAAGTCTTTGATGACCAAAAGAAGGAAAAGTTTTCCCTACTAAAACGACGAAGCCACCGAGGATGACGTTTCGTATCACTTTGGGGGGGGGAACTAGATACGTCGTCACGTAAAAATGACCTATACCTATAATGACGCATTTAATTGCCGCTAGTCACTGCCATTAAATAAATAAATAAAACACACTCAACTCACCTTCACCATCAATATTAAGATTGTTGATGCCATCCAATAAGGCCTCCTCTTCGGTAAGTAAAGCAAATTTGCTGCCAGCAACGCTTTTATTGTCGACGCACGCTTTGATATAAGACCGCCACAACTCGTCGCTTTGTAACAAATCCGGATTCCCGATAACAATGAGCAATGCTTTGGCCCTGGTGATGGCCACGTTGAAGCGTTTCGGGTTTTTCAGGAAACCCAATCGGAATCTGAGATCGTGTTGTACGTACTCGGGTTTCGAACGGACCGTCGATATTATGACAATTTCGCGTTCTTGGCCTTGCAATTGTTCCACCGAACCGACCATCATTTTATGCCATTTTTCTTTGAGAAACTTTGTTTTCAACTTTTGTACCTGAAATTATTTAATGTTGGTATGTGATGTGATTGTTTTAATTTTATTACTTGTCTCCTGTACGGGCTGATGATGCCAATGTGTTCTTCTTTTATGATCGTTCCTTTCATCCTAGTCCCCAACAATTTTTTGACGTAATCTACGACGACGCAAACTTCTTGTATATTGAAGAAACTGAAAAAAACAGCAAATGTAAGATGGCTGACGCAGATCGTTACCGATCGGTAAAGTTCGGCTTTCCCGAATCACTCAATAATCTTATTCATTACCTTGGTGATGTTGATTCTCTTTCATCCTTGCCGAAAACACTGTGAAAAATCATAGGATATTTCTTGTTGATCAAAATTTCGTGCCCAATAGCAATGTTGGAAAATTCGCTGCCGTGAGGAATCAATTCGTTCTCGTAAAATTTCTCGTTGGGAATTTTCAGTAGTTCCGGATGCGATCGGTAATTTATCAACAATTTTGTCACAACGTTTGCGTCATACTTTCCGTTGTGCTTCTTATACACGTCCATTGTGTCCATCAGTCTTTCCAACATCGATCTATCTGTGAAAATTAAAAAATAACATGAACAAATCACAACATAACCTAAAATAACATTATTTAAGACGACTTACTCAATCCTTTTTTGGCTGCGTAACAATAACATTAATAAAAATAAAGCAATTTGATAATATTAATATAAAAAAAATGCATACCAAAGCCATACTCGACAGCAAGAGGGGAATGTATGATCGGACCCAATTGTTGCGGATCACCGGCCAAAACAATTTGTCCCGAAATGCTCTTGAAATCAGTCAAAATACCGGCAATCGGAATCAAAGTTTCGGATTCCGTAGCATGTCCACTCTCATCAATGATCACATAGTTAAAGTGATTCTTTGGAATGCCTAAATTATATAACCTAAAAAAATTTGCTAAATTGAGCAAATTAATTAACTTTTGTTGCATCACTTACTTTCCGGCCATGGTTAGTGTAGTTATAACAATTTTAACTGCAGTTAACTCCTCAACAGTAGGATTGAAATAGTTTTGGTGTAAATAGTTGCAATAAGGACGCACTTCTTCAAAGATTTCATTGTAAGGAAAACTATAAGACATGTAGCGTAATAAATCCTTAGTGGGTATATTAGTCAGTCTTCTGTTTACCTCGTTGGCGGCATTGTTGGACGGGGTGCAAACAAGAATGTGTTTATTTGGTTGCAACTTATAGATCTAAAATTTTAAATCAAACATAACCTCAAAACATCAAAATTTATCAACCAATCTTACCTGTTGTATAGTTTCGACGACGGTGCTCGTTTTTCCGGTACCAGGTGGTCCAAAAATTAAATAAGGCATCGGATAAGCCGTGTTGGCCAAAATATGTTTGACTGCGTTCTGCTGCTCCACGTTGTTAGCAATTTTAGTACGATTGACCCATGTAAATCTAACAAAAACGCAATAAGTTTGATTGAAAATAAATCCGACTGTTGACTTACTCGTTAATAGTTATGGTTTTTGCTTTAGGCGGAGCCTTTGGGAAAAAGCATTCGGCTACTTCGTGCTCTCTGATTAGACTCACAGCTTGATGCTCCATTTTAATTGTTGTGCGATTGTAGCCGAAGCTTATGTCGTATTCTTTGTTCGTAATGAAGATTTTGTCTCTGAAACTGTTGAACAATAATGTAACATAACCTATATTAATTCTTTCAGTAAATAGCAACAATTGATGCGTCCAGGAAGACAAGCGCAAACCGCTACTTTGATAGCGGTTCTATACTGAATGGTTCCGTTGTACAAATCAATGGGAGCGGACCACTACATTTGCAGCGGTACAACGGCTACCGGAAATAAATAATAAAATGTTACTTCTCCGCTACCGATTTGCAAAGCGGAACCAATTAGCAGCAAGCTCTACCAATGTAGCGAAGACCTCTATAAAAATAGCGGTTTGTTCTCCGCCGCTACAAATGTAGCTGACTCCTCCCGTCTTCCTGGACGCACCCAATGACATATTTAGTCCCTGACAAACTGTTATGACATTTCAAAACATAACCTAAAATTTTTAAATATAACTCACCTTCTGCTGAAACCCAGAATGACAGAATCGAGCTGTTTAATATGCACTTTACCCTCATACTTGTATTCATTCCATTTCACATAAACGGAATCACTAAGCACCAACGATGGCCGATGCTCGGATAATCCAGGAACCTACACAAACCACCAAACGTAAATAAAACATAACCTCAACAACAATGCATTCTTACCTTCAATTCATAGTTATAGCTTCTTGGTGTTAATATCGATTTGGTATCATAGTTCCTAATATCAACTTGCATTTGATGCTCCTCGAGGAAGAGCAACAAATCCAACATATCGGTATAGTTGAGCGCAGTCAGACCGTTTCTCTTATCGGGAACGTCCAAAAGTTTTCTAAAATGTGCGAAATTAATTTTGTGCAATTATTTTATGCGAACTTACTTAATTGATTTTCTTAGTTGCTCGTGATGGAGAGTTCTGTTCGTATTTTCTAAACCAGCGTTGATAACTGCTATGAATTCTTTTGTCAATGGATAAGTATCCAAACGGATCACGGGTTTGAACGATGTAGGCCTGGAATTAATTATTAATAGTAAATGTAGCGCATGCGCAAAATAATTAATTAGCATTGTGCGCATGCGTTGTTAAAACAACAAATTTGTTCCATAGTACTAAGAAGATATGAGACTTATTCGTTTTACTATTTGTGTGAGAGGTAATATAGTTATCGAGCAAGGTTGCTAAGCAATTTTACGTTTTTTACTAAATTGTTTAGCAACCTTGCTATGTTTGAACAAACAATAATACTCACGGAAGCTTTTCTCCAGGAATGATGATTTCTCCAATGTCTTTAATCACTGGCTTGTGCTTGACGAATGGAGCGGTTGGCAAAAGATCCCTGTAACTTTCCGATAGATGTTCAAACACCTGAAACGTTTAATTTTTTTCTCATCTGTCCTACTATATTTCTAAAAAAGTTACTAGAATAAGGAAGCAGACAATACCCCTCCTCCTAGAACTAATTTCAAGAACACATACTCTGAACAGATACAACGGAAACAACAACTTACTTTAGCAAAATTGTTGATTCTGTAATATCTGTAGAGTATCGACAAAAAAGTTTGTCATATAAAGGTCACCATCAAAATATTACAAAAAGAATGTATGAACAAACCAAGCTTGTCATCCTTGAGCAATTTTCTGCACATGCCCAGTGAGCTAATTTTGGAGAAAAGTGTGAGAAGAAGCTGATTATGCCGGTACCCAACAGAAGTGACTGAAGTTGCATCTTACTTTACCAAAGTTTTCAGTAAGTTCTGTAAAGTATCGTTGGAAGATCTCCTGTTACAGATAAGTTTTAGGGAGTATAATATCCCCTCCCCAACTGCTGTGCTGTCAATCGAAGTTTGTCAAATGAAAGTCGACAAAATTAAAATTTGCAAAAATAAATCAAATTTTCACCAAAGTTTGCCATCCTTTGAGCAATTTTCTGCAGACGCCCATGGAATCAATTTTAAGAAAAACGTGTAAAGAAGCTGATTACAAATATTAGGGGGGGGAGGGGGGCTTATGCAAAAATGAAAAAAAAAGGAAGAGGAGGGGGAGGTATAGTTGTGCTGGAATTACAGAAGCAACAAGTTTGCGCTAAAATAAGATTTTCGACAAACAATAGATGTTACAAATCAATTGTTTAGGGGGAGGGGGGGGGGGAGAAATAACGGAGAGAAAAACTTGTACGAAACTTTTACTCAACTTGGAAACAAAAAATCAATCATAAACAACAGTTTACTACCCAGGAGAGAAGATCAGCCCGTAGGAATTATCAAAAGCAAAAACAGCAGAAACGAAACAAATGTAAGAATAAGCCAAATTCTAGATAACAAAACACTTAGGCGGGTGGGCGGGAACAGTGTATCAAACCACCGGCTCAATATTTATAAACTGTGTTCCCGCCCACCCGCCCAATTGTTAGTTATCAAAAAAATTGTAATTGTACCCACCTCTGACGTATTACTGAGAACTGTCTTTCAATATGTCATACTAAAAACAGCAGAAACGCAATAAACGTAAGAATAAGCAAATTTTTTGATAACAAGTGGAGCGGGAACACTGTATTAAACCACCAGCCTTATATTTATAAACTGTGTATCCGAGTACGTTAGGTTAGGTTAGGTTAGGTCAAAAAACAAAAAATCAAACAAAAGAAACCCGGTCAGTACTAGCAAGTGCAATATGAAACAAAAAAAAAAGAGTGTAGACCCATAAGCAACTCCTTTAAGCACAAAACAAAGTCACTCCGGCTTTAGCCCTCAAAAAATCGACCTGAAGTCCTATCAAAACATCCCTTCACAGAAGCTCTTGTTGCGGCGGCCAGACAAGGCCACGTAACTACATCTCTGCGGAACGACGGTAGACAAAATCCTTGACGCGTTGAGCCGGAAGAATGCAACCCCAGCACAAACACTGAATAATTGCGCACAGACAATTCCGGCCAACTTTATAGTAAGCGTTCCCTCTGCACCAAGAAAACATCACAATTCAGACAGCTATTACTTGATAGACAAAACGTGGCAAAACAACCAAACAATACTGACATACCCGAGACAAAACTCCGCCTGGAGCGTATACTATTGAACACTGTTTGCTACAGACAGGTATGTATACTTGTACACTTCACGCCGTTCCCTTTCGGGGTAGACAATTGAGGTGTCAGGTACACCGAACCACAGACAGAACATGTGCATGTTTGGATGCCTATATGAGATATCCATATTGGAAACAACTAACCTAACCTAACCAAGTCTTGGCCGCTCCGGCCGTTGCTTAACTTTCGTTAGCGCTGTTAATCATACATGTCTTCTATGTCGTAATGACGACATCTACCGACAGGTATTATCCATTAAGACGTTAGACAGTTGTTACAGTGGGTATAACAAACAAGTTTGGCTCTGAGACATACAACATACGCATACCCGAACAAATTATTCAGTGACAAACCTATAGCAAAGAACGCCTGCAGATGAAGCAACGATCCCGACCTCACCCGATTCAGCCAGCTGTTACTTGCTGGACAAAACTTGGCACTGCACCCAATGCCAGTGCAACATTGCATAGGAATAACAACAAACAATGCCCACAAACTAAAACCGTTAACATATCCGAGTAAAACCCACATCCCTCTCCAGCACCTAAACAAACCCATAGCGTTAAGCCAAGCCATTCGTAACAATAACAGCGTTAGCCTAGAAAGCGTATAAGAAAACCAACAGCGGACTAAGAAAGATGTCTCCCACCACCTTCTAGCGCAGTCCATAATGCTGGCAAATTACATTACGGGTGAGCCTATAGTTGTAAGTGAATTTCGAACTACTAAAGAGATTATTAGAAAGATCTTAATCATAAAAGCCTGACAAAGCTGGTCTGAAAAGCTTTTAAATGGTTTGCGTTGAAAGATTCAAACCACAATCTTCGGTGCAACAGTCAGATGCCTAGACTACTGTGACACGCTCTCCCTTGTGATAAGTAAGAGGAACGCTACTCTAAGCGCCCACGTTTAAACCTCACCATCTAAAAAAGATGGCAATGTGGTAGTAGAAGCTCTAAAAACTCTAAGCATTATCTATAGAATGGCTCGCACACAAAACACTGGTGAGAAATAGGATCCTAGCAGTCTGACTACATTGCTGCTAGAAGAAGCACTCAAATTACATTCAAACACACTTACACGTGCATCTGAAACAAAACAAGAGTGAGGGACTGAATAAAAACAAAACATTACCTTCCGAAGTACACTAACAACAATCTCCACACACAACGCCAACACTCTACCCCCACCAACTTGATACCAACAAATCTCCGGCCTCATCCATCCAAAAGAAGCTAAACATCAGAGCCTCCGTTTTCTGTTAAATCCTTCATACTTTTCCAAAAGCAAGATTTCCACGATAGAAGTCGTAACCCTAAATAAGGCAGCAAATGATGCCGGACAGAGCAACCAACAAATGGTTTCCATTACAACACCTATACCACCAACGCCGCAGCCGCTACTACCAAAAAGTCGTCAAAGGTCTATTGTTGACGCAGCCCGTAAAAACAAAAAAGATGGTAAGACATATAAAATTAGAATGACTCCTACTACTGCCCCGTCGTCGCTTTGGCGCTAAATGAACTGCGATTGAAGGTCCAAGAACTCAAAGAAGCATTGAAGAAGAAGATGACGACAATGAGAAAAACTTGGTATACTCACACACACACACACACTTACACGAGCAACTGGGATAAGAATAACAAAATAAAGACAAAGAAATTTCTTCCCCAGGCAGCACCATACACTAAGATCAATACCAACACTGCACCCCCGCCGGCTAGATACCACAAGGTTTCCAAAAAAAGCTGAACAGCATATACCCGGTGGCAGACTTTTAGTCTAAAGAGCAATTCTTTCGCTTTCTTCTGAATTCTTCATACTTCTTCTTCAAAAAAAATTATGAATCAAAAGATCCCAGTATACCTATGAGAAGGAAAGAAATCCAAGACCAAATTAAAGCAAATCCGACAATCTGTGTATACTTTTGATAAATCTACTCTCTAACCTACAAAAAACACGGAAACGGCTTCCAAGATGATCTAAAAATCATCCGCCCACAGCTTCACAGCTCCTTCCAATCAACACAAAAAAATCTCAATCTAACAAGAAGAACGCAAGAAAGCATAAAGTACAGGCGCTTTTCCAAAATAACAGAGCTAGTAGAAGCAGCAAAATATGCCAAACACAGTTGAGTACTGGGTTCCATTACAACAACGATGAGAAAAAAGTTGGTTCACAATCAGCAAATGTACAACCTTAAACCAAATAGGTTTACTTACAGCATTCCAAGAAAACAAATAATGACCAATCGGCGCCTAAAAGTCAAAAAAATCCCCAGCCCAAGCCAATGCAGAAGCTGCAGAGCAGTTCTCTAGAATACTTCAAAGAAGATGAAACCGCTAACATAAAACTAATCCCGATTAAGCCCGAGAACAAAACTCATTAAAGTACTGCTAGATTCGCACTATATATCACTTGTGACGCAAAAAGTAATAGCAATATCATTGGTTAGTCACAATATTTCAGCTGAACCAAAAATCGAACCAATGATTGGCTCACCCCAGGTTGAGCTACTTCAAAATATATCAAATCATAAGAATCCAGTCTGTAGTAAAGTGTTTTTGGATGAAACCGACTTAAATCCAAACCTTTGATGGACCATTTCCACAAAACCTCAAAAATTACTCTGCGCAAAATTTGGCGCCCAACGTAGGGCGTCATTGAAACCGACCCCAAATTAGCTGAACCATAACCGTCAACGAATCCTCTTGCTAAGATCCAAAATTTAGCATCGCACTACAGTTGTACATAAGGCCCCCAACTGACAAAAAAAAGCAATTTCTATAAAAAAAGCAAACAAAAGAAAGCATACCAACAAAAATTCCAGAGAAGACGAGTCATGGGTGACATAACTTGGGGTTTTAGTCTAAATACCAAATTGCAACACTCAAACAACTAAGTTTGAAACTTGTGGGCGTATAGCATTTATTGGTGCTGCCCACCTATCCACTTAAGTTTTTGATCTAAAAATTGGATTATCCGTTATTCTGCTAATGTTTGTTCTCATAAAGTTAAAATAGAGACTGACCGATCCAATCTCTGAACAAATGAGTGGGGTCTAAGTTTAAAACTTGTGGGCGTGTAGTTCTCATTAGTGCCCATCCACCTAAGTGTTTGTTATCCGGAAGTTAGATTATTCCTCCTTCTGCTGATAGAAGTTGTCATAAAGTTGAAAGAGAAAGTGACCGATCCAATCTCTAGACAACAAACACTCGGGTGGGTGGGCGGGAACTAAGTTTGAAACTTGTGGGCGTGTAGTTCTCATTGATGTTCCCGCCCACCCGCCCAAGTGTTAGTTATCCAGAAAAGTTTGAAACTTGTGAGCGTGTAGTTCTCATTGATGTTCCCGCCCACCCGCCCAAGTGTTAGTTATCCAGAAGTTGGATTATTTTTCATTCTGCTGATGTAAGTTGTCATAAAGTTGAAAGAGAGAGTGACAGATCCAATCTCTAGACAACAAACACTCGGCTGGGTAGGTCAAAACTAAGTTTAAAACTTGTGGGCGTATAGTTCTTATTGGTGTTCCCGCCCACCCGCCCAAGTGTTAGTTATCCAGAAGATGGATTATTTTTCCTTCTGCTGATGGAAGTTGTAATAAAGTTGAAAGAGATAGTGATTGATCCAACTTCTGGACAACAAACAGTCGGGTGGGTAGCCGGATACTAAGTTTGTGCGCGTGTACTTCTTATTGGAGTTCCCCGCCCACCCACCCCAAGTGTTTGTTATCCAGAAATTAGATTATTAGTCCTTTAGCTGATGTAAGTTGCCACAAAGATAAAAGAGAGAGTGACCAATCTAATCTCTGGACAACAAACACTGATGGGTAAGTGAGACCTAAGTTTAAAACTTGTGGGCGTGTAGCATTTAAAAAACAGTTTAGAACTGCCTGCTTAACCTCACCTCAGCCAAGTTCCATGACGCGGTTACAAAGAGCATTTCTTTTGATTCAACATTTCGACTAAACACGAACACGAAGTTTACTGAAAAAGACAAAAAAACGACAAAAGAAAAACAGACCAAAGACCAGGAAAACTAAAACTAAGAAAAGACTAAGCAAGCTCTGCTCCAGACGTTGGTAAGCCCCAACATGATCATCAATCTTATCATGCAGCTGTGGGGTAAGAAATACGAAGTTGAACATTTATACCTTAAAAAAAAAATTAAATCAAGAAAACAAGATTAGAAGAATCAAAAGAACAAAATTGGAAAAATTCAGAATGGAAAGTCTCAGAAATTTTCTAAACTCCATCCAGACGGCCACCGCATCTTCATCTCATAGACAATGTCAACTAAAAACGGGTCTCAATCACCAATAAAATTCAAAGAATTATGAAAAAATAGAATAAAATGCACCATTAAGGACCGCATTCCAGCACTCCTTGGACTATTGTCCACCACCGAGGACAAATACAAAAAGTAAAAAAAAGAATCCTGCGATCGATCACAAAGACATCAAGAAAAATTCCAAGTTTACAAAAAAGGCAAGAAGAAAAAAAAAGCGTCGACACCGTCTAGGTCAAAGTGGCCTCTCTATCAGAAGAAAAATCTTTTAGACAAAAACGGATGCCACCACCAAAAATTAAAAAACTCATTTCCATGCCACCGGACCAACAAAGCCACCCCAAAGCCATTTTCCAGATAATCGCAGCTTCCAACCAATTGCCTCAAGCCCCGCCAAATAAGAATACAGAAGTACAGAAGCAGCTCCTTGCAGTAGGACAGTTTTGACCACCAATGTCATTGCACAAAGGTCTAACTTCAGAGATTCAGCCACGTTTTTTAAAAAGCAGTGCTGTTAATAACAAAACCTTGCTAGTCCCCAATCCTTAACAACAATTTGATATAAAACTCAAATACTTAAGGGGGGGGGGGGGGGAGAAGACTGAACGTAGTCAACAAGACAATTGCTTATCAAGCTCTAAAAGAACAAACATGCAAAAATCGATCTATGCTACATATTAAAACTAAAAATTCTTACCATATGTTTGACGAGTTGAACTGGAGCACCATTATGTTGTACAAAAAACACCAATGGATAATCATAAGATCGCATCTCACTAAAACTAACATTAATATTAACAGTAATACTAGTACCCGGTGCAATAACCCCAGCTTGATTCTGGAATGTAACAACATTTTGCAACGATTTATTTAAAGCATCCACTTTAACCAATTGCACATTAGTTTTTGATACATTAATAATATTAACGGATACTTTATTCAGTCTTAATGGACACATAACAGTTTCTGCACCGCTTCCATATTGAGGCTTACATTCAATCACAATATTTTTATTTTGATATTTTTTCCAATTTCTGCAATAATAATAATAATTAAATGTTGTAATGACATTTATGTATGAATAATTACTTATTGATGGTGATATCACCCATTACATGAGTTTTATTAGATTCATGAGCGGCTCGTGCTGCTTCAGTTTTGAAATCAACACGACATACTTGGCATTTTGTTTGTTGTTGATATTTCTTCTTCGGTGAGAACGCCAAATTTTGGTTTACAACTACCAAGTTTTTAGGACCGTTGAATTTAAAGTCTGAAATTAAAGAGTTGTGTAAAGCTGGTTGTAGTTTTATGATGGAATTTGTTAATTTGTGATTTTTTGGCTGTTTTATCAACATGATAATTACGTCACTTGACGTTTGGTTGACAATTATTTCATACTAACTTCATTTATATAAAAAAAAATTATCACCAACTTCATGCAAATTTATTATTTAATTATTATTTTATTACAATCACAATGATTTTTTTCTGCTCACTACCATAATGTGTACATTGTGCAACTACGGAAATGTATTGCAATTTCATACGATTCATTATGTACGTATATTGCGTGCAAAAAGTGATCATTACGCACGGGACTATCAAAAAGTGACAGATCACCTGTCAAATGTCATATTATTTTTGAATCATAAAAGTGTACAAAGTTTCCACTAATTATTAATTTTTCTTTTATATATTGTAGTTGGAGAAAATTCTCCGTAATGTCCATTTTCGCACTCGTATAAATAACAACGTTTATATTCGTGAGAAATGAGTATCGTTACGTGCTTGTTGTACAATATGGTCTATTGTGCAACTACTATTGTTTCGAAATTTCATACGTTTCATTATGCACGCATATTGCGTACAAAAAGCAAATATTACGCACGGATCTATCAAAAAGTGACAGATCATTTATTTATTTATTACTTAGTTTCCGCCCGATTGTTCGTGATAAAAAAAAATAAAATCACAAACACATGAGTAGGTGGGTGGGCAATACAAATCAAAACCGCAAATCCGCTTAATTTAAACTTAGTTCCTGCCCAAGTGTTTGTGTGGGTAGGCAACACAAATCCAAACCACACGTCCGCTTAATTTGAACTTAGTTCCCGCCCAAGTGTTTGTGTTCCAAAAACTAGATCACAAACACTTGGGCGGGTGAGTGGGCAACACAAACCCAAACCACATGTCCGCTTAATTTGCAATTAGTTCTCGGCCACCCGCCCAAGTGCTTGTGTTTCAAAAATTGAATAACAAACACTTGGGCGGGTGGGTGGGCAACACAAATCTAAACCACACGTCCACTTAATTTAAACTTTGTTCCCGCCCACCCGCCCAAGTGTTTGTGTTCCAAAAAATAGATCACAAACACTTGAACGGGTGGGTATGCAACACAAATCCAAACCCCACTTCCGCTTAATTTGAACTTAGTTCTCGCCCACGTGTTTGTGTTCCAAAAATTAGATCACAAACACTTGGGAGGGTGGGTAAACAATACAATTCCAAAGCACACGTCCATTTAAATTGAACTTAGTTCCTCCCCACCCGCGCAAGTGTTTGTGTTTCAAAAACTAGATCACAAACACTTGGGCGGGTGGGTGGGCAACACAAATCTAAACCACACGTCCGCTTAATTTGAACTTAGTTCCCGCCCACGTGTTTGTGTTCCAAAAATTAGATCACAAACACTTGGGAGGGTGGGTAAACAATACAATTCCAAAGCACACGTCCATTTAAATTGAACTTAGTTCCTCCCCACCCGCGCAAGTGTTTGTGTTTCAAAAACTAGATCACAAACACTTGGACGGGTGGGTGGGCAACACAAATCCAAACCCCACTTCCGCTTAATTTGAACCTAGTTCCCGCCCACGTGTTTGTGTTCCAAAAATTTGATCACAAACATTTGAGAGGGTGGTTGAGCAATACAATTCCAAAGCACACGTCCATTTAAATTGAACTTAGTTCCTCCCCACCCGCCCAAGTGTTTGTGTTTCAAAAACTAGATCACAAACACTTGGGCGGGTGGGTGGGCAACACAAATCCAAACCCCACTTCCGCTTAATTTGAACCTAGTTCCCGCCCACGTGTTTGTGTTCCAAAAATTTGATCACAAACATTTGAGAGGGTGGTTGGGCAATACAATTCCAAAGCACACGTCCATTTAAATTGAACTTAATTCCTCCCCACCCGCGCAAATGTTTGTGTATCAAAAACTAGATCACAAACACTTGGACGGGTGGGTGGGCAACACAAATCTAAACCACACGTCCACTTAATTTAAACTTTGTTCCCGCCCACCCGCCCAAGTGTTTGTGTTCCAAAAAATAGATCACAAACACTTGGGCGGGTGGGTGGGCAACACAAATCCAAACCCCACTTTCACTTAATTTGAACTTAGTTGCCGCCCACGTGTTTGTGTTCCAAAAATTAGATCACAAACACTTAGGAGAGTGGGTGGGCAATACAATTCCAAAGCACACGTCCATTTAAATTGAACTTAGTTCCTCCCCACCCGCGCAAGTGTTTGTGTTTCAAAAACTAGATCACAAACACTTGGGCGGGTGGGTGGGCAACACAAATCTAAACCACACGTCCGCTTAATTTGAACTTAGTTCCCGCCCACGTGTTTGTGTTCCAAAAATTAGATCACAAACACTTGGGAGGGTGGGTAAACAATACAATTCCAAAGCACACGTCCATTTAAATTGAACTTAGTTCCTCCCCACCCGCGCAAGTGTTTGTGTTTCAAAAACTAGATCACAAACACTTGGACGGGTGGGTGGGCAACACAAATCCAAACCCCACTTCCGCTTAATTTGAACCTAGTTCCCGCCCACGTGTTTGTGTTCCAAAAATTTGATCACAAACATTTGAGAGGGTGGTTGAGCAATACAATTCCAAAGCACACGTCCATTTAAATTGAACTTAATTCCTCCCCACCCGCGCAAATGTTTGTGTTTCAAAAACTAGATCACAAACACTTGGACGGGTGGGTGGGCAACACAAATCCAAACCCCACTTCCGCTTAATTTGAACCTAGTTCCCGCCCACGTGTTTGTGTTCCAAAAATTTGATCACAAACATTTGAGAGGGTGGTTGGGCAATACAATTCCAAAGCACACGTCCATTTAAATTGAACTTAGTTCCTCCCCACCCGCCCAAGTGTTTGTGTTTCAAAAACTAGATCACAAACACTTGGGCGGGTGGGTGGGCAACACAAATCTAAACCACACGTCCACTTAATTTAAACTTTGTTCCCGCCCAAGTGTTTGTGTTCCAAAAAATAGATCACAAACACTTGGGCGGGTGGGTGGGCAACACAAATCCAAACCCCACTTTCACTTAATTTGAACTTAGTTGCCGCCCACGTGTTTGTGTTCCAAAAATTAGATCACAAACACTTAGGAGAGTGGGTGGGCAATACAATTCCAAAGCACACGTCCATTTAAATTGAACTTAGTTCCTCCCCACCCGCGCAAGTGTTTGTGTTTCAAAAACTAGATCACAAACACTTGGGCGGGTGGGTGGGCAACACAAATCTAAACCACACGTCCGCTTAATTTGAACTTAGTTCCCGCCCACGTGTTTGTGTTCCAAAAATTAGATCACAAACACTTGGGAGGGTGGGTAAACAATACAATTCCAAAGCACACGTCCATTTAAATTGAACTTAGTTCCTCCCCACCCGCGCAAGTGTTTGTGTTTCAAAAACTAGATCACAAACACTTGGACGGGTGGGTGGGCAACACAAATCCAAACCCCACTTCCGCTTAATTTGAACCTAGTTCCCGCCCACGTGTTTGTGTTCCAAAAATTTGATCACAAACATTTGAGAGGGTGGTTGAGCAATACAATTCCAAAGCACACGTCCATTTAAATTGAACTTAATTCCTCCCCACCCGCGCAAATGTTTGTGTTTCAAAAACTAGATCACAAACACTTGGACGGGTGGGTGGGCAACACAAATCCAAACCCCACTTCCGCTTAATTTGAACCTAGTTCCCGCCCACGTGTTTGTGTTCCAAAAATTTGATCACAAACATTTGAGAGGGTGGTTGGGCAATACAATTCCAAAGCACACGTCCATTTAAATTGAACTTAGTTCCTCCCCACCCGCCCAAGTGTTTGTGTTTCAAAAACTAGATCACAAACGCTTGGGCGGGTGGGTGGGCAACACAAATCTAAACCACACGTCCACTTAATTTAAACTTTGTTCCCGCCCAAGTGTTTGTGTTCCAAAAAATAGATCACAAACACTTGGGCGGGTGGGTGGGCAACACAAATCCAAACCCCACTTTCACTTAATTTGAACTTAGTTGCCGCCCACGTGTTTGTGTTCCAAAAATTAGATCACAAACACTTAGGAGAGTGGGTGGGCAATACAATTCCAAAGCACACGTCCATTTAAATTGAACTTAGTTCCTCCCCACCCGCGCAAGTGTTTGTGTTTCAAAAACTAGATCACAAACACTTGGGCGGGTGGGTGGGCAACACAAATCTAAACCACACGTCCGCTTAATTTGAACTTAGTTCCCGCCCACGTGTTTGTGTTCCAAAAATTAGATCACAAACACTTGGGAGGGTGGGTAAACAATACAATTCCAAAGCACACGTCCATTTAAATTGAACTTAGTTCCTCCCCACCCGCGCAAGTGTTTGTGTTTCAAAAACTAGATCACAAACACTTGGACGGGTGGGTGGGCAACACAAATCCAAACCCCACTTCCGCTTAATTTGAACCTAGTTCCCGCCCACGTGTTTGTGTTCCAAAAATTTGATCACAAACATTTGAGAGGGTGGTTGAGCAATACAATTCCAAAGCACACGTCCATTTAAATTGAACTTAATTCCTCCCCACCCGCGCAAATGTTTGTGTTTCAAAAACTAGATCACAAACACTTGGACGGGTGGGTGGGCAACACAAATCCAAACCCCACTTCCGCTTAATTTGAACCTAGTTCCCGCCCACGTGTTTGTGTTCCAAAAATTTGATCACAAACATTTGAGAGGGTGGTTGGGCAATACAATTCCAAAGCACACGTCCATTTAAATTGAACTTAGTTCCTCCCCACCCGCCCAAGTGTTTGTGTTTCAAAAACTAGATCACAAACACTTGGGCGGGTGGGTGGGCAACACAAATCTAAACCACACGTCCACTTAATTTAAACTTTGTTCCCGCCCAAGTGTTTGTGTTCCAAAAAATAGATCACAAACACTTGGGCGGGTGGGTGGGCAACACAAATCCAAACCCCACTTTCACTTAATTTGAACTTAGTTGCCGCCCACGTGTTTGTGTTCCAAAAATTAGATCACAAACACTTAGGAGAGTGGGTGGGCAATACAATTCCAAAGCACACGTCCATTTAAATTGAACTTAGTTCCTCCCCACCCGCGCAAGTGTTTGTGTTTCAAAAACTAGATCACAAACACTTGGGCGGGTGGGTGGGCAACACAAATCTAAACCACACGTCCGCTTAATTTGAACTTAGTTCCCGCCCAAATGTTTGTGTTCCAAAAAATAGATCACAAACACTTGGGCGGGTGGGTGGGCAACACAAATCCAAACCCCACTTCCGCTTAATTTGAACTTAGTTCCGCCCACGTGTTTGTGTTCCAAAAATTTGATCACAAACATTTGAGAGGGTGGTTGGGCAATACAATTCCAAAGCACACGTCCATTTAAATTGAACTTAGTTCCTCCCCACCCGCCCAAGTGTTTGTGTTTCAAAAACTAGATCACAAACACTTGGGCGGGTGGGTGGGCAACACAAATCTAAACCACACGTCCACTTAATTTAAACTTTGTTCCCGCCCACCCGCCCAAGTGTTTGTGTTCCAAAAAATAGATCACAAACACTTGGGCGGGTGGGTGGGCAACACAAATCCAAACCCCACTTTCACTTAATTTGAACTTAGTTGCCGCCCACGTGTTTGTGTTCCAAAAATTAGATCACAAACACTTAGGAGAGTGGGTGGGCAATACAATTCCAAAGCACACGTCCATTTAAATTGAACTTAGTTCCTCCCCACCCGCGCAAGTGTTTGTGTTTCAAAAACTAGATCACAAACACTTGGGCGGGTGGGTGGGCAACACAAATCTAAACCACACGTCCGCTTAATTTGAACTTAGTTCCCGCCCACCCGCCCAAATGTTTGTGTTCCAAAAAATAGATCACAAACACTTGGGCGGGTGGGTGGGCAACACAAATCCAAACCCCACTTCCGCTTAATTTGAACTTAGTTCCGCCCACGTGTTTGTGTTCCAAAAATTAGAACACAAACATTTGAGAGGGTGGGTGGGCAATACAATTCCAAAGCACACGTCCATTAAAATTAAACTTAGTTCCCGCCCACCCGCCCAAGTGTTTGTGTTCCAAAAAATAGATCACAAACAATTGGGCGGGTGGGTGGGCAACACAATTCCAAACTACACGTCCGCTTAATTTGAATTTAATTCCCGCCCACCCGCCTAAGTGTTTGTGTTCCAAAAATTAGATTACAAACACTTGGGCGGGTGGGTGGGTAACACAAATACAAACCACACGTCCGCTTAAGTTGAACTTAGTTTCCCCCCACCCACCCAAGTGTTTGCAATCAAGATATTAGATCACAAACACTTGGGCGGGTGGGTGGGTAACACAAATCCAAACCACACGTCTGCTTAATTTGAACTTAGTTCCCGCCCACCCACCCAAGTATCTGTAATCAAGATATTAGATCACAAACACTTGGGTGGGCAACACAAATTCAAACCACACGCTTAAAAATTTAGACTTTGCTCCCGCAGGCCCACCCAAGTGTTTGCAATCAAGAAATTAAATCACAAACACTTGGGCGCGTATGTGGGCAACACAATTCCAACCACACGTCCGCTTAATTTGAACTTAGTTCTCACCCACCCGCCCAAGTGTTTGTATTCCAAAAAAATTGATTACAAACACTTGGGCGGATGGGTGGGCAACACAAATCCAAACCCCACTTCCGCTTAACTTGAACTTAGTTCCCGCCCACCCACACAAGTGTTTGTGTTCCAAAACTTAGATCACAAACAATTGGGCGGGTGGG
The DNA here is from genome assembly GCA_963932245.1 of Tachinus rufipes. NCBI lineage: Eukaryota > Metazoa > Arthropoda > Insecta > Coleoptera > Staphylinidae > Tachinus > Tachinus rufipes. The sequence continues at coordinate 112,301,917 of OZ010745.1, forward strand.
TGGGCAACACAATTCCAAACCACACGTCCGCTTAATTTGAATTTAATTCCTGCCCACCCGCTTAAGTGTTTGTGTTCCAAAAATTAGATTACAAACACTTGGGCGGGTGGGTAGGTAACACAAATACAAACCACACGTCCGCTTAAGTTGAACTTAGTTCCCCCCACCCACCCAAGTGTTTACAATCAAAATATTAGATCACAAACACATGGGCGGGTGGGTAGGCAACACAAATCCAAACCACACGTCCGCTTAATTTGAACTTATTTCCCGCCCACCCACCCAAGTCTTTCTAATCAAGATATTAGATCACAAACACTTGGGTGGGTGGGTGGGCAACACAAATCAAAACCACACGTCCGCTTAATTTGAACTTATTTCCCGCCCACCCGCCCAAATGTTTGTAATCAAGAAAATAGATTACAAACACTTGGGTGGGTGGGCAACACAAATCCAAACCACGCGCCAACTAAATTTAAACTTTGTTCCCGCCCACCCGCTCAAGTGTTTGTGTTCCAAAAATTAGATCACAAACACTTGGATAAGTGTGTGGGCAACACAGTTCCAAAGCACAAGTCCACTTAATTTAAACTTAGTTCCCGCCCCAAAAACATGAAAAAAGAGGAGAGAAGTTAGAACAAAAACCAACAATTTACTGAATAAAAACCTTAAATATAACTTCGTGGGCCAAGAACTTTAGAATTTATTGAGTATAATAAATGAATCAACAGGTTTCTCTGTTGTGTGTATTCACAATTAGAGAGAGAGGATAGAAAGAGAGAGAGAGAGGTGAGAGAGAGAGAGAGAGAGAGAGGTTAGAGAGAGAAAGGTTAGAGAGAGAAAGAAAAGAGAGAGGAGAGAGAGAAGAGAGAAAGAGGAGAGAGAGAAAAGAGAGAGAAGAGAGAAAAGAGAGAAGACAGAAAAAAGAGAGAGAAGAGAAAGAAAAAAAGAAAGAAAAGAGAGAGAAAAGAGAAGGAGGAGAGATAGAAGAGAGAGAGGAGAGAGAAAAGAGAGAAGAGAGAGGAGAAAGAGGAGAGGGGAAAAAGGGGAGAAATAGGAGAAAAAGATAAAAGAGACGCGAGAGAGAAGGGAAGAAAAGAGAGAGAAGAAGGAAAGAGGATAGAGAAGAGAGAGAGAAGAGAGAAAGAGAGAAAGGAGAGAAGAGAGAAAGAGAGAGAGAACAAAGAAGAGAAAGGAGAGAGAGGAGAAAGAAAGAGAAGAGAAAGAGAGAGGAGAAAAAGAGAGGAGAGAGAAGAGAAAGAAAAGAAAGAGAGAGAGGAAAAAGAAAGAAAAAAGAAATGAGAAAGAGAGAGAGGGGGGGGAAAGAGGAAACAGAAATCTATCTAGGATGATGCATAGCACGGCTAAAGTAAAGCTGGGTAGAACACATCGCCGGACAGTGCATAAACCATTGGGCACATAGACTCACTGGCGGTAAAAACAAGACAAACGTGGAATCGTAAAGCCAATGATGACATCCAGGAAATAGAAGAAATAGGGAAAAAAGAGAAGAAAGAGAAAAGAGAGGCGAGAGAGGAGAGGAGAGAAAGAAGAAAGAAGAGAGGAGAAAGAAAGAGAAAAAAAAATAAAAGAAAGATAGGGAGAAGAGAGAGAGAGAAAGAAGAGAGAAAAAAGAAAATGAGAAAAGAAAGAAGAGAGAGAAAAGAGAGAGAGGAGAGAGGTGAAAGAGAGGAGAAAGAAAAGAGAAAGAGAGGCGAGAAAGGAGGGGAGAAAAGAAAGAGGAGGAAAAAGGAAAAAAAAAGAAAAGAGAGAGAGAGAGGACAAAGAGAAAAGAGAAAGAAATAAAAAAGAGAAAAAAAAAAAGAGAGAGAGAAGAAAGAGAGAAAGAAAAAAAGGTTAAAGAGAGGAGAAAGAGAGAAGAGAGGAAGAATAAGAAGGAAAAAATGGTCTTTTTCCATCGTGTCTAGGATGATATAATACGCATAGCACGGCTAAATTGAAGCTAGACAGGACACATCGCCAGACAGTGCATGAAGCATTGGGCACATAGAGTAACACTGGCGACCAAAACAAAACAAACGTGGAATCGAAAGAACAAAGATAATCCGGAAAATAGCAAAAACCAAGCGACACTTAGCTGCAAAAAAAAACATCATTTTATTAAGAGACAGGGGCACTATTTTACATTATAATTAAAAATCAAAAAATTCTTACTGAACACCATTTAACTTCACCACAGTAAAATCTTTTGTTACTGCAAAGAGTATTCATAAAAATCATTTCAAATATCACAAAGAAAAGGTAAAAAGAAATCACTCAAAAGATGCTAGTGGTAGAAACCCAAATTAATAAAAAAAGAGTTCACATACATTATTTCACGTGTCACAAAAAGAGAGAGGAATAGCGGGCAAAAAAATTTATGACATTTAAGCCTCAAGAATTAACCATATTAATTGATACACTTATCACTATCGTTAAAGCCTTGCGACGTTTATTCAAAACCTAGAAAAAGAGTTACAAAGTAATTTTTTTTTAGCCTATTTTAACATATTGTGTCAAAGCCCAAAAAATCGTAGCTACGCCACTGGTTGAAATAGTTTAGTATAACCTAGAAACAATTTAGAATTCATGAAAGCTGATTAAATTAAATCACAGTTAAATGTGACAACATAACCACACAATTTGATAAAATGTCAAAATTATTTTTATAAATTCAATAGAAATACTTGTTATTTACTTTGCATTATCATCAAATCTTATTTTCTATTTATTTCTGATAGTTATCGATTATGCCAAACTTGTTTTTGCAATAGCATTATTATAAATAGTTTTGCGGTTGTCAAATTTAACAATCCGTTACTTTAATTGGCTTTCATGAATTCCAGCATAAATAGCTCACTAAACTTTAATACAGCTTAAATACACTTGAAAATAGTTCAGGTGTAACTGAAAACACTTGGGAGCAACTCAAATGGAAATGCAAAGAAGTTGCAGATAGGAATAGTTAGGGTGCATCTGGGAACAAGTTAAAGCAACACAAATTGCACTAAAACATTAACCAAAGATACTTCAATATACTTAAAAACAGTTTAGAACACCTTAGATGTAAATGAGAAGAATTTAAGTGCAACTGAGAACTCCTAGGAACAACTCATAATATATTAAAAAACTTTAGTACATTTTTAAGAAGTTAAGTGTAATTTAAATACATTTTGGAACAGCTACAACACTTTAAGACACAGTTGATTAAAAAAAACTTAAATTAGAATAAAAAAGATAAATAGCTTAGTACATCCAGAAACAGCTTGGAACTTATTAGGTACAGTTCCGGTACACCTTGGAACACTTTAGAACAATTCCTAACACATCGAAAAAGTTAATTAAAAATTTTGAATTATTGAAATCGATTCATTTTAACCTAAAAATACACCCAAGAAAAATATGAAACATTTTAGGTGCAGTTGGAAACAGTTTCTGTACACCTTGGAATTGCTCATTGCAACACAATTAAGTGCAACTGAAAACACTTAAAACAAAAATTAATCCACTATAACTTTTAACTTGAGATGGCTCTTCAGTACAACTTATAAACAGCTTGGCACATTTTAAGTGCAGATGGGAACAGTTGCAGTATACTATAGAGCAATTTCTAGCAAAAAAATAGTTTGAAACTAATTCAAAACTGCTCACTAAACTTAGAAACAACTTAGATAGACTTGGTTCAGTTCAGATGCAATTGAGAACACATAGGAACATCTCAAATTAAATTTAAACAATCAATATTAATTGAAAAACACATTCATGAACAGCTTGGAACACTTATGTTGTTGGGAACAGTTTCAATACACTTAAGAGCAGTGGCGTACCTAAAACTTTTGCCGCCCGGGGCGGTCTCCAATTTGTCGCCCGTTCTAAGTCAATCAAATGGTAGTTTTTATAAATTTATATCTGTATCCGAACAAAATTTTCAGAGATAATATTTTCAACCCTACATTGACTTGGCGATGAGGAAAAATAGTCGAAATCATATAGTAATTCATAACTCGTAGAACTACTAGATAAAAAACATATTTAATTTCCAAATATTTTCAAAATTTCATATCAATATAATTTTAGGCCAACAAGATGTTCTAGTTAATTAAAAAGTTTGAAAAACTTAGCTTAAAAACTAAGCCAACTATGCCAGTTTTAGTAAAAAAAAAAAAATGTAAATTTTAAAATATTTTCAAAACGTCATAAATATAAAAAAAATATTAATACAATTTTTAGCCAACAAAACATTCTAGTTAATTAGAAAGTTTGAAAAACTTAACTTAAAAACTAAGCAAACTATGTCAGATTTAGTAAATTGAAAAAAAAAAATGTAATTTGCAAATTTTGAAATATTTTCAAGAATTCATAAAATGATAAAAAAAATTACTGTAATTTCTAGCCTACATGACATTCTAGTTAATTAGAAAATTTGAAAGACGTAGCTCAGAAAGTAAGCCAACTATGTCAGTTTAAGTAAAAATATTTGATTTTTTAAAATTTAAAGAAATATCTAAACATTTTATTTAGACCGTGTTTTACACAATTAACCCAAAAATGTACACTTTGGAGCTCCTCTAAACCAGGACCTGTATACCTTGCATCCACAACCCCCCCCCCCCCCTTGTAGTCAGCAATTCATAACTTTGACATTTAATGATATTTGACATTCAATGACATACATAAATAATAACTTTGACATCAATTTAAAAAAAATCTGACAATTACCTTCATCATTAATAATAGCATTGAGCATAACTTCGATGAAAACAATAACGGCAGGATTATCAGGCGGTTTGACAATCTTGAATTTGCGAATCATGGAAAGAAAATAATGAAACGGAAAATTCACTCTCATTTCAAACGCTGCAGGCCTATATAAAGACCTCGCATCCTTCTTACTCATCCGATTATTGACAATGAGTCCCTTCGCATGATACAACCTTATAGCGTATTTGCAGAAATCTGAAAAGAAAAAAAATATAAAATCAATAAAAATTTTAATTGATTAACGATACAGACCTAATAAAAACAATAGAAATTGATCGTACATTCGGATATTTTGTTGGTGGATTAAAAATCTTTGATAATTATATAACTGCATAGCCATGTTGAAATTATAAAGTTGAAAATGTATATTCGTTAAATTTGACATGTTGCTAAAATTGATTATCCGATTATCAATAAATAATAAATAATTTTAAGAAAGAATTGATGTCTTAAACAGGTGACTACTGTATTGATTTATGTCTGGCCTCTACCTATATTCATTTCATTAGATTTTGATTTGAATTCAAATCTTGTAAGCACCTTGAAATGTATTTATGATTTATTTTATGATTAGAAGGATATTAAATTGTTTTGAAATAAGTGATTGATTGTATAAAGTTAGATAATTAGTTCAGCAATATCTAGGATTGTTAAATAATTGGTTTTATGCAGTGTTGCCAGACTTATAGTAACAATAATTTAAAATAAATGCATTAAAAAGAAAATAATTTAAAATAAGCACAGTTTAGACTTAAAGGTTTGATGTTTGGGCAATAATTTAAACTGATTTTTCATTTTATTGCAATGCCGGGTCATTTAACTTTTTTTCCAACTTTTGAGATATTTGAAAAAACTATATTCTGACAGCATTAATAATTAATAATTAATTGTCCACAACTTTCCCATTTCAACTTTTTTGCTAACTTTTACAACTCTTTAAGTCGTTCATTTTAACAGTTCAAGTATCAAAATCAAAATTTTATAAAATGATAATATCGTAAAAGAATATTTTCTGTTTTTTATTTATTGCCAACATGAAGAACATATTAGACCAATATAGTAATTGATGATAGTTTAACAACCAAAACCATTCTTAGAATTGAAATATAAGGAACAGCTTACTATAGTATAAAATCTATTTATTATAAACATATAATAGGGTTAAGTGGAAGAACAGCTTTATAGCTGAACTTCGCCTTTTTGTACATAATGACAAATAAAGAATGCATAACCTCAAATAATAAGTTGTAAATTAACAATTTAGGTTAGATTAAATAAAATTGATGACTTCTACTACGTTTTAATTAATGTTTATGAAATAATAAAACAATTTTCAATTGTTTATATACATTCTAACCTAACTAATTTTGACAGTTGAATTAAAATAAAATAATTTTATTCCATAAATTTTACCTCGTCTTTTTGATGTATTAGAAATATTTTGGTCATCTTCCATGTTAATTTGTGATTCATTCACCACCGACATTTGATAACTACTGATACAATGAATCAACTATCTTAAATTTATTTGTCTGCCTAATCTATACATTTTAAAAAGGGAAAGCACCGACCTACCTTTTAAAACGTAATTAGATTTAAGCAAATATATTGATAAAAAAAAAGATTAGCATTACTGCATTACATTGATTCCGATAAGATAAGATAATCTTTTATTTGAAAAAATTTAATTCACAAACAATTTGAAAATATTTTTGATTTTAAAGTTGGCAACAAAATATTTTTTTTTTTAATTATCATATTTGTAAAATTGCAATAAAAATGTTTACAATCTTATCTATAATTTTTTTTTTTTTTTTTTTGAAACTAATTGTTAATTAATAATAATAATAAAAACAAAATAAACCATTTTATAATCACCTTTTCTATTTTTAGTTCCTGAAGTGTTGTTATTCATTTTTGATGATTGGGTTACTTTTGCAGCTGGAGGTTATGTTTCAATTAATTTTAATTGATTCATTCAATATTGCACCCACGCCTATTGAAATTTTAATCTAAACTACCATGCTCGTTAGTATTAGAAAAATGTAATGTTTCCACAATGCGGTATGGATGGAATTTCGGTTTATTCATGAAAATTGATATTGAAACCTTGCGCACATCTGTGTTTTCAACTTGGCTTAACCTTGAAACTTTGAATCACTTCCTTCCAACTCTAATAGGAATTGTTGTTGGTATATATATGCATGTGATAAAAAAAGTGGTTAGTTGCATTGATAGTATGTTAGTTACTCATTATGTAATTTTATTAGTTGATTGTATTGTGTTTCTTTTTATAGTTTTTATATTAAATTAATTGGTATAATTTATGTGTAATTATGGTTTATTTGACAAATAAAATTTAGAAATTCCAATAAAAATATCAAATTTCATCTCTTATGAAACATGAATAATATCCAGTGGCGTAGACATGGGGAAATTAATCTACCAAAAACTGTATAATAATTTAGTTTATTTCAATTTTATTTGTGATTTAAAATTCTGCAAATAGAAAAATTGTGATTAATGTTGTATTGTTGTATTTTATACTGTCAAAAATGTTACTACATTTGTCAAAGAGTTACAAAAACTGTCAAATAGTTTTCAGTAATAGGATAGGTTGGCATAAATCTGCCAAATTGTTTTTAAAACTGTCAAAGATATACTACATCTGCCAAAAATAAGTAAAAATATTACTTTGTTTGTTAAACAATTTGCAAAAAAATTATGTTGGCAGAAATATAGCAGAACTGCCAAAAAATACTGTCAAAAAGTAAGTACATTTGTCAAAAAGTTACTAAAACTATCAAATAGTTCAGCAATGTAATAAAATGTATAAAATCTGTCAGATATGTCAAATGGTATTCTAATCTGTCAAAAAAATGGTACTACATTTGTCAAACAAGTTATTAAACATACCAAAAAAGTTCTAAAACTGCCAAACAGTTTACAGAATCATAAGTTGGAATCAACTTGCCAGATCTGAATTGTATTCTAAAACTGTCAAACTGTTTGTTTGCTTACGGTTTTCTTTTTTGTTAAGCTTGATAGAGTTGATTTGTCGTAACAATGTTACGACTTTTACTTTATTTTTAAATTTACCAACATGTTGAGAACTCAAAATTTAATTATTATCAAATTTAAGCAACCGTTTTTTGATTTACAATCAGTTATAGCAAAAGTTTTCCGTTTTTTGTGTTTATTAAGTTCTATAGATCTATTTTGTCGTAATAATGTACGATTATTATATTATTTTGTGTTTTCTTAACATGTTTAGCAACTAAAGAAAAAGTTTTATTAAAAAAATTCAATATTTCTTTAGTTTACAACCAATTAAAGTTTATTTCTTCCGTTTTTTGCATATAGTAGCTCAAAAAACACATTTTTTGTAATATTTTTTTGATTTTTGAATTTTGAATTTGTTTGCCAACATGTTGGGCTGCTTAGCAACAAATTTCAAAAAAATTGCTAAACTGGTTTTTATTTTACAATCAATTATAGTTAATTTTTTCCGTTTTTTGCACTTTTTAGCTAGAGAAAATATTTTTTTTGTAAACATTATAAATTTTTAATCTAGTTGCCAACATGCTGTGCTACTAAGCAACAAATTTTATAGAAATTGCTTAACTGGTTTTTGTTTTACAACCATTTATAGTTGATTTTTTCCGTTTTTTGCACTTTTTGGCAAAAGAAAACAATTTTTTTAAACAATTTTTTGACTTTTTAAATTTTAATTTGTTTGCCAACATGTTGAGCTACTAAACAACAAATTTTATAAAAATTGCTCATCTGGTTTTTGTTTTACAAGCAATTTAAGTTAAATTTTTTCGTTTTTTGCACTTTTTTTTATTTAAAATTTTTTAATTAGTTTTCTAACATGTTGGACTGCTTAAAAACAAATTTTATAGAAATTGCTTAACTGGCTTTTGTTTTACAAGCAATTTAAATTGATTTTTTCCGTTTTTTGCACTTTTTAGCTAGAGAAAACGTTTTTTTTGTATTTTTTTTTTTAATTTTAAATGTTTAATTTGTTTGCCAACATGTTGAGCTACTTAACAACAATTTTTATAGAAATTGCTTAACTAGTTTTTGTTTTTCAAGCAATTTAAGTTAATTTTTTCCGTTTTTTGCACTTTTTAGATAAAAAAAAAAAATTTTTTGTAACAATTTTTTGATTTTTAAATTTTTAGTTTGTTTGCCAACATGTTGAGCTACTAAACAGCAAATTTTATAAAAACTGTTCAATTGGTTTTTGTTTTACAACAAATATAATTGTTTTTTTTTTCGTTTTTTGCACTTTTTAGCTAAAGAAAAAATTTTTTTTGTTAACATTTTTTGACTTTTGAATTTTTAATCTATTTGCCAACATGTTGAGCTACTAAACAACAAATTTTATAAATATTGCTTAATTGGTTTTTGTTTTACAAACGATTTAAGTTGATTTTTTCTGTTTTTTGAACTTTTTAGCTAGAGAAAACGTTTTTTTTGTATTTTTTTTTATTTTTAAATTTTTTATTTTTGCCAACATGTTGGGCTACTTAGCAACAAATTTCAGAAAAATTGATAAACTTGTTTTTATTTTACAATCAATTATAGTTGATTTTTTCCGTTTTTTTACACTTTTTAGTTAAAGAAAACAATTTTTTGTAACTATTTTTGACTTTTGTGTTTTTAATTTGTTTGCCAACTTGTTGAGCTACTAAGCAACAAATTTTATAAAAATTGCTTAATTGGCTTTTGTTTTACAAGCAATTTAAGTTGATTTTTTTTCTGTTTTTTGCACTTTTTAGCTAGAGAAAACCATTTTTTTGTAATTTTTTTTTATTTTTAAATTTTTAATATGTTTTCCAACATGTTGGGCTGCTTAGAAACAAATTTTATAAAAATTGCTTAACTGGTTTTTGTTTTACAAGCAATTTAAATTAATTTTTTCCGTTTTTTGCAATTTTTGGCTAGAAAAAACAATTTTTTTGTAACAATTTTTTGAATTTTTAAATTTTAATTTGTTTGCCAACATGTTCAGCTACTAAACAACAAGTTTTATAAAAACTGTTTAATTGGTTTTTGTTTTCCAACCGATTATATTTGATTTTTTCCGTTTTTTGCACTTTTTGGCAAGAGAAAACAATTTTTTTAAACAATTTTTTGACTTTTTAAATTTTAATTTGTTTGCCAACATGTTGAGCTACTAAACAACAAATTTTATAAAAACTGTTCAATTGGTTTTTGTTTTACAACCAATTATAATTGGTTTTTTCCGTTTTTTACACTTTTTAGTTAAATAAAACAATTTTTTTGTAACAATTTTTTGACTTTTTAAATTTCAATTTATTTGCCAACATGTTGAGCTACTAAGCAACAAATTTTATAAAAAATGCTTAACTGGTTTTTGTTTTACAAGCAATTTAAGTTATTTTTTTCCGTTTTTTGCACTTTTTAGTTAAATAAAACAATTTTTTGACTTTTTAAATTTCAATTTATTTGCCGACATGTTGAGCAACTAAGCAATAAATTTAAAAAAAAATTGCTTAAATGGTTTTTGTTTTACAAGCAATTTAAGTTGTTTTTTTCCGTTTTTTGCACTTTTTGGCTAGAGAAAACAATTTAATGTAACAATTTTTTGACTTTTAAATTTTTAATTTGTTTGCCAACATATTGAGCTACTAAACAGCAAAGTTTATAAAAACTGTTCAATTGGTTTTTGTTTTACAATCAATTATAGTTGATTTTTTCTGTTTTTTGCACTTTTTAGCTAGAAAAACGTTTTTTTTTTAATTTTTTTGTGATTTTTAAATTTTTAATTTGTTTGCCAACATGTTGGGCTGCTTAACAAGAAATTTCAGAAAAATTGTTAATCTGGTTTTTATTTTACAATCAATTATAGTTATTTTTTTCCGTTTTTTACACTTTTTAGCTAGATAAAATAATTTTTTTGTAAACATTTTTTGACTTATGAATTTTAAATTTATTTGCCAACATGTTAAGCTACTAAATAACAAATTTAATAAAAATTGCTTAACTGGTTTTTGTTTCACAAGCAAATTAAGTAAATTTTTTCCGTTTTTTGCACTTTTTAGTTAAAGAAAACAATTTTTTTGTAACAATTTTTTGACTTTTGAATTTTTAACTTGTTTGCCAACTTGTAAAGCTACTAAACAAAAAATTTTATAAAAATTGTTAACATGGTTTTTGTTTTACAAGCAATTTAAGTTGATTGTTTCCGTTTTTTGCACTTTTTAGCTAGAGAAAACGATTTTTTTGTAACTTTTTTTACTTTTAAATTTTTAACTTGTTTGCCAATATGTTGAGCTACTAAGCAACAAATTTTATAAAAGTTGTTTAACTGGTTTTTGTTTTACAAGCAATTTAAATTGATTTTTTCCGTTTTTTGCATTTTTTGGCAAAAGAAAACAAATTTTTTGTAACAATATTTTGACTTTTTAAATTTTAATTTGTTTTCCAACATGTTGAGCTACTATACAACAAATTCTATAAAAACTGTTCAATTGGTTTTTGTTTTACAACCGTATATAGTTGGTTTTTTCCGTTTTCTACACTTTTTAGTTAGAGAAAACAATTTTTTTGTAACAATTTTTTGACTTTTGAATTTTTAATTTATTTGCCGACATGTTGAGCAACTAAACAATAAATTTTATAAAAAATGTTCAATTGGTTTTTGTTTTACAACCAATTATAATTGGTTTTTTCCGTTTTTTCCGTTTATTACACTTTTTAGTTAAGAGAAAACAATTTTTTTGTAATTTTTTGTTGACTTTTGAATTTTTAATTTGTTTGTTAACATGTTGAGCTACTAAATAACAAATTTTATAAAAATTGCTCAACTGGTTTTTATTTTACAATCGATTATAGTTGATTTTTCCGTATTTTGCACTTTTTAGCTCAAGAAAACCATTTTTTGTAACATTTTTTTTACTTTTTAAATTTTTAATTATTTGCCGACATGTTGAGCTACTAAGCCACAAATTTCATAAAAATTGCTCAACTGGTTTTTATTTTACAACCAATTATAGTTGATTTTTTCCGTTTTTTACACTTTTTAGTTAGAGAAAACCATTTTATTGTAAATTTGTTTGATTTTTAAATTTTTAATTTGTTTGTCAATATGTTGAGCTACTAAGCAACAAATTTTATAAAAATTGCTCAACTGGTTTTTATTTTACAACCGATTATAGTTGATTTTTTCCGTTTTTTGCACTTTTTAGCTCATGAAAACCGTTTTTTTGTAACATTTTTTTTACTTTTAAATTTTTAATTTGTTTTGCCAATATATTGAGCTACTTAACAACAAATTTTATAAAAATTGTTTAATTGGTTCTTATTTTACAAGTAATTATAGTTCATTTTTTTCCGTTTTTTGATCTTTTTGGCTAGAGAAAACAATTTTTTTGTAACAATTTTTTAACTTTTTAAATTTTAATTTGTTTGCCAACATGTTGAGCTAGTAAACAACAAATTTTATAAAAACTGTTCAATTGGTTTTTGTTTTACAACCAATTATAATTGGTTTTTTCTGTTTTTTACACTTTTTAGTTAAATAAAACAATTGTTTTGTAACAATTTTTTGACTTTTTAAATTTCAATTTATTTGCCGACATGTTGAGCAACTAAGCAATAAATTTTAAAAAAAATTGCTTAAATGGTTTTTGTTTTACAAGCAATTTAAGTTGTTTTTTTCCGTTTTTTGCACTTTTTGGCTAGAGAAAACAATTTAATGTAACAATTTTTTGACTTTTAAATTTTTAATTTGTTTGCCAACATGTTGAGCTACTAAACAGCAAATTTTATAAAAACTGTTCAATTGGTTTTTGTTTTACAATCAATTATAGTTGATTTTTTCTGTTTTTTGCACTTTTTAGCTAGAAAAACGTTTTTTTTTTTAAATTTTTTTGTGATTTTTAAATTTTTAATTTGTTTGCCAACATGTTGGGTTGCTTAACAACAAATTTCAGAAAAATTGTTAAACTGGTTTTTATTGTACAATCAATTATAGTTGTTTTTTTCCGTTTTTTACATTTTTTAGCTAGATAAAATAATTTTTTTGTAAACATTTTTTCACTTATAAATTATTAATTTATTTGCCAACATGTTAAGCTACTAAACAAAAAAATTAATAAAAATTGCTTAACTGGTTTTTGTTTCACAAGCAATTTAAGTAAATTTTTTCCGTTTTTTGCACTTTTTAGTTAAAGAAAACAATTTTTTGACTTTTGAGTTTTTAATTTGTTTGCCAACTTGTAAAGCTATTAAACAAAAAAATTTATAAAAATTGTTAACATGGTTTTTGTTTTACAAGCAATTTAAGTTGATTGTTTCCGTTTTTTGCATTTTTTGGCAAGAGAAAACAAATTTTTTGTAACCATTTTTGACTTTTTAAATTTTAATTTGTTTTTCAACATGTTGAGCTACTAACCAACAAATTTGATAAAAATTGCTTAACTGGTTTTTGTTTTACAAGCAATTTAAGTTAATTTTTTCCGTTTTTTGCACTTTTTAGCTAGAAAAAACGTTTTTTTCGTATTTTTTTGTCATTTTTAATTTGTTTGCTAACATGTTGTGCTGCTTAGCAACAAATTTTATAAAAATTGCTTAACTGGTTTTTGTTTTACAAGCAATTTAAGTTGATTTTTTCCGTTTTTTGCATTTTTTAGCTAAAAAAAACGTTTTTTTTTGTAATTTTTTTTGTTTAAAAAATTTTAATTTGTTTTCCAACATGTTTTACTGCTTAAAAACAAATTTTATAGAAATTCCTTAACTAATTTTTGTTTTACAAGCAATTTAAGTTAATGTTTTCCGTTTTTTACACTGTTTAGTTAAAGAAAACCAATTTTTTTGTAACAATTTGTTGACTTTTAAATTTTTAATTTGTTTGCCAACTTGTTGAGCTACTAAACAACAGATTTTATAAAAATTGCTTAACTGGTTTTTGTTTTTCAAGCAACTTAAGTTAATTTTTTACGTTTTTTGCACTTTTTAGATAAAAAAAACAATTTTTTTGTAACAATTTTTTGATTTTTAAATTTTTAGTTTGTTTGCCAACATGTTGAGCTACTAAACAGCAAATTTTATAAAAACTGTTCAATTGGTTTTTGTTTTACAATCAATTATAGTTGGTTTTTTCCGTTTTTTACACATTTTAGTTAGAGAAAACAATTTTTTTGTAACAATTTTTTGACTTTTGAATTTATTTGCCAACTTGTTGAGCTACTAAACAACAAATTTTATAAAATTTGCTTAACTGGTTTTTGTTTTACAAGCTATTTAAGTTGTTTTTTTCCGTTTTTTGCACTTTTTAGATAAAAAAAACAACTTTTTGTAACAATTTTTTGATTTTTAAATTTTTAGTTTGTTTGCCAACATGTTGAGCTACTAAGCAACAAATTTTATGAAAATTGCTTAACTGGTTTTTGTTTTTCAAGCAATTTAAGTTAATTTATTCCGTTTTTTGCACTTTTTGGCTAGAGAAAACAATTTTCTTTTTAATTTTTTTTAACTTTTTAAATTTTAATTTGTTTGCCAACATGTTGTGCTACTAAACAACAAATTTTATAAAAATTGCTTAACTGGTTTTTGTTTTTCAAGCAATTTAAGTTGTTTTTTTCCGTTTTTTGCACTTTTTGGCTAGGAAAAACAATTTTTTTGTAAAAATTTGTCATTTTAAAGAAAATTTAATCAGCTTTATTTGTTTTAATAAAATATGTTTGTGTAAGCTTTCGGTTTGAAGATATTTAAAAAAATTCGATCAATTTTAATTTTTTCCAGAATCGCAATGTTGCCATATTTTAGTTAATTTAATACCAATCTTAACATACTTTACGGAATTTTAATGGAAATTTAATTGTCTTTAATTTATTTCAAATGAAATATTTTGTTTTAAGCTTTCAGTTTGAAGATATTTTGAGAAATTTGATCAATTTTGATTTAGTCTAGAAACGCAATGTTGCTATAGTTTAGTTAATTCAATACCAATTTTAACAATTTTAATGTCATTTTAAAGTAAATTTAATAAGCTTCAATTTATTTAAGCAAAAAATGACATTTGAGCTTTTAGTTTGGAATTATTTTGACAAAATTGATCAATTTTGATATACTCCAGAAACGCAATGTTGCTATACTTTAGTCAATTCAATACCAATCTTAACATGTTTTACGTCATTTGAAAGAAAATTTAATTAGCTTTATTTATTTTAATAAGATATGTGCTTTCAGTTTGGAGATATTTTAAGAAATTTGACCATTTTTAATTTACTCCAGAACCGCAATGTTGCCATATTTTAGTTAATTCAATACCAATCTTAACATATTTTACGGAATTTTAATGGAAATTTAATTGGCTTTAATTAATTTTAAATAAAATATTTTGATTTGAGCTTCAGTATGAAGATATTTTAAGAAATTTGAAAACATTTTGATCTAAGCTTTCAACTCGAAGATATTTTGAGAAAACTGATCAATTTTGATTTACACATGAAACGCAATGTTGCCATATTTTAGTTAATTCAGTATTAACTTTACCATATCATATGTCATTTTAAAGGGGATTTTATTGGCTTCAATTTATTGTAATAAAATATTTTTATGTGAGCTTTCAGTTTAGAGATATTTGGAGAAAACCTATAAATTTTGATTTACTCCAGAAACGCAATGTTGTTATACTTTAGTTAATTCAATACCAATCTTAACGTGTATTACGTCATTTTAAAGGAAATTTAATAGGCTTTAATTTATTTAAATAAAATATTTTTATGTAAGCTCTCAGTTTGGAGATATTTTGACAAAATCAATAAATTTTTAGAATTTTATACCAAACCACTTCCTAATAAAACTCAGCTACAAAGTTTTCAACAAAACAAAACAAATATTAAAAGCAATCAAAAGAAATCAGTACATTACATTGTAGTTGAAATGGAAGAAGGCCTAGGAAATTTTGAAGAAACCGTCTACTACCCTCTAAACTATAATCAATTATTACTTAATATTTTAAACATTTCGGCAATACCTATTATGATAACAAACATTGATTCGCAACTAGAAACAATAATTACAGAAAAAATATTGTCCAAATGACAAATAAAATATAATCACAAGGTTCTATTGATATCATACTTGATTAATTTGAGAGAAACATTTAATAATAATTTACTCAAATTAATAATCAAATATGCTACAGATGATGGTGATGAAATGATATTGGAAAAAAATTTGTTCAGTGTAATGTTGTGTAATGACACACTAAAAAGATGTCAAACCAACTTTTTCCCAACCGCCAACTCCCCTCTCTCCTCTTCTTACTATAAATTCAAGCACAATTCGTTCAACCTTGCCGGAACCTGTAAATATCTAAAATTACTGAAAATGTAGTCTACGTCAATTTAACAAACAAGAGGTTTTGTAGGAACAAAAATAATATAAGGACCAAATAAAAAACTTATTTTATTATAAACAAAACATTAATGTTTAACAGCCGATTTCATTCCTTTGGTGTGCCTACTAATCCTTTCATGATTTGCTGTAAACGGTGCCACCATTGACCGATTTGGTTTAGTACGATATATAAATCTCTGTAATGTACAAATATTTTGGAACGCAACATTAATAGTAAATTCAACTTACCACTCGTTTAACTAAACACAATCTTTCTTCATTACATTTAACAAAAAACACCATAGGATAGTCATAATACACTTCCCCATAAAAAATGACTTTAATAAAAACATCAATCTTACTTTTCGGTTTAATAGTATTCGGGAGTTGTTCTATAATAACATAACCTTCTAAATCATTATACAATGGAATCATTTTTTCAATCGTAACCGATGTTTTTGATAGATTGACAACATTAACTAAAATCTGATTTTCTTTAAATTTACACCAAATTGTTTCAGGTAAATGACCAAAATTTTTTACCACTTCAATTACAATTTCTTTGTTTTGATACTTCCACCATTTCCTGGAATGATTCAATTTTAGTATTAATTTATTAATTCTAAATTTATTTACCTTTCAGTTTTTATTTTTTCCAAGATATCAGTCTCAAAATTCGACCTCCTTTCAAAATAAATATTGATTTATTTATTATTGTTTAGTATATTAATTCTTAATTTATTTACCTTATTTTTTCCAAAATATTATCGCAATCTCCAGTCTCAAAATTCAAACTTCTTTTGAAATATGATAATTTATTTCTTTCATTTGTTGTATTTCTATCTAAAATACTTTTATTTAAAAGTCTTCCGTATATAGTTTTCTGAAATAAAATAGCAATAGCACTAGCAATATTTTAGCACAACTTAACTAACCATTTGGTAAACAATACTTACAAAACACTTCAGCAGACAACTTTCCTGATCGTTGTGTTTAACATATACAAATAATTGGAAATCACATGTGACTTCAGTAATCACTTTTATATCCACTTCCATGCAACTTCCTGGTTGAATAATGGTAGTTCCTCTTATATTAACCTCTTCAATAATTGAAAGATTAGTAGGAATAATTTTAAATATTTCAATAACGTTTGACGAATTATTGATGATTTTAATTGCTCCTGGTTCTACCACAAATTTAATTAAATCTTCCCTAAAAAAAATTAATACTATTCTGAAAGATTAATTAATTTAAATTACTTACTTAAGTTCAGCTTTAATCCCGCGCAATAAATCTATAAAGTAATAATTAATCAGCATTATTTAATATCATTTAACTCGAAATGACTTACGCATTTTGTAACATGTTCCAGTAAAGGATAAATCAAAATTGTTTTTAAAAACCTAAAACAAAATTTGTATTATCTCCTAAACATAAAACTGAATCAAAACTTACCAATTCTTTCTCCAATACCATTTCATCGCCATCTTTTGTAACATATTTAATTATTAATTTGAGCAAACAATTATTAGATATTTCTTTCAAATTAAAATCAAGTATGATATCAATAGAACCTTGTGATTGTATTTTATTTGTCATTTGGACAATATTTTTATCTGTAATTATTGTTTCTGGTTGCGAATCAATATTTTTTATCATAATAGGTATTGCCGAAATGTTTAAAATATTAAGTAATAATTGATTGTAGTTTAGAGGGTAGTAGACGGTTTCCTCAGAATTTCCATGGCCTTCTTCCATTTCAACTACAATGTAATGTACTGACTTCTTTTGATTGCTTTTAATAATTTTTTTGTTTTGTTGAAAACTTTGTAGCTGAATTTTATTTGGAGGTGGTTTGGTATAAGATTCTGAAAAAAAGTATAGTAATATTGTATATATTGATTTTGTTAAAATATCTCCAAACCAAGAGCTCACATAAAAATATTTTATTTAAATAAATTAAATTTCCTTTAAAATGACGTAAAACATGTTAAGATTGGTATTAAATTAACTAAAATATGGCAACATTGCGTTTCTGGAGTAAATCAAAATTGATCGATTTTCTCAAAATATCTCCAAACTGAAAGCTAAAATCAAAATATTTTATTACAATAAATTGAAGCCAATAAAATTCCCTTTAAAATGATATATGATATGTTAAAATTGATAATGAATTAACTAAAATATAGCAACATTTTGTTTCTGGAGTAAATCAAATTTGATCAATTTTTTCAAAATATCTTCAAACTGAAAGCTAAAATCAAAATATTTTATTTGAAATAAATTAAAGACAATTAAATTTCCATTAAAACTCCGCAAACTATGTTAAAATTGGTATTAGATTAACTAAAATATGAAAACATTTTGTTTAAGGAATAAATCAGAATTGATCAAATTTCGTAAAATATCTCAAAACTAAAAGCTTACACAAATATATATTATTAAAATAATTAAAGCTAATTGAATTTTATTTAAAGTAACGTAAAGCACGTTACAATTAATATTGAATTAAGTAAAGTATGGCAACATTGCTTTCCTGGAATAAATCAAAATTGATCCTTTTTCTCAAAATATCTCCAAACTAAAAGCTCACATAACTTTTTTTACTTAAATAAATTGAAACCTATTAAAATTTCTTTAAAATTCTGTAAAGTATGTTAAAATTGGTATTGAATTAACTAAAATTTGGCAACATTGCAATTCTGGAGTAAATCAAAATTGATCAAATTTTTTAAAATATCTCCAAACTGAAAGCTCACACAAAAATATTTTATCAAAATAAATAAAGCTAATTAAATTTCCTTTAAAATGACGTATAACATGTTAAGATTGGTATTGAATTAAGTAAAATATGGCAACATTGCGTTTTTGGAATAAATCAAAAATCATAAATTTTGTCAAAATATCTTCAAACTATAAACTAACATAATTTTTTCAATTTAAACAAATTAAAACTATTAAATTTCGTTTAAAATTCCGTAAAGTATGTTAAGATTGGTATTGAATTAACTAAAATACGACAACATTTCGTTTCTTGATTAAATCAAAATTAATCAAAATTCTTGAAATATCTCCAAACTAAAAGCTCACACAATTTTTTTTTATTAAATCATACAAGCTAATTAAATTTCCTTTAAAATGACGTAAAGCATGTTACAATTGGTATTGAATTAAGTAAAGTATGGCAACATTGCGTTTCTGAAGTAAATCAAAATTAATCAATTTTGTCAAAATATCTCTAAACTGAAACCTCACATAAAATTTGTTTACTTAAATAAATTGAAACCTATTAAATTTACTTTAAAATGGCATACAACTTGTTAAAATAAGTATTGAATTAACTAAAGTATAACAACATTACGTTTCTGAACCAAATCAAAATTGATCAAATTTCTCAAATTATCTTCAAACTGAAAGCTCAAATCAAAATATTTTATTTAAAATAAATTAAAGACAATTAAATTTACCTTAAAATTCCGTAAAGTTTGTTAAGATTGGTATTGAATTAACTAAAATATGGCAACATTGCGATTCTGGAGTAAATCAAAATTAATCGATTTTCTCAAACTATCTCCGAACTGAAAGCTCACACAAACATATTTTATTAAAATAAATAAAGCTAATTAAATTTCCTTTAAAATGACTTAAAACATGTTAAGATTAGAATTGAATTAACTAAAATATAGCAACATTGCGTTTCTAGACTAAATCAAAATTGATCAAACTTCTTAAACTATTTCGGAACTGAAAGCTTACACAAAAATATTTTATTAAAATAAATAAAACAAATTAAATTTTCTTTAAAATACTATAATATAAGTAAAGATTAATTAAAAAAAAAATGTTCACCCTGTATAACTTCTCATATAACATTAATTCACAATAAGCATAATTCTTATCAGCTATAATAAAATAAAATATTTATAATTACCTTCCTTATTAAGTTCATTGACATTAATAAATGCATTTAATTTGCATTCATTGAATACGATAACATCGGATGCTTCTTGCTTTTTTATAACATTATAACCACTCAAATTGCAAAGAAAATGCCCGAAAGGCGGTGCCCTTTTTGGAATGTTCTTATTATTCCTGTAAAATTTTCTGGCGTCCTTTTTCTGCATCCGATTGTTTTGTATAAAGCCATTGCTGATAAGAACTTGTAGACATTGCATAAGCAATTCTGTTATTATAAACAAAAACATTAATTATTTAATAATTAATAATATAATTTCTAACCTCTCCTTCCTTGTGTATTTGATTTGTCTTCCATGATGTGACAACAATACACAATGGCATCATACTAAAACTGATGCGTATTAAATTAATTATGCATGCGAATGCCGCCTTCAGGCGTTAAATTGAAGTTAGGGGATCCACAATCTCGATTCAAATTGAAATCACAAAAATAGAACTTTGACTCATTCTTATGTATTTAATAATGCAGACGTATTTAGTGGTATTGAAGGAAGTTGATAGCGAATTCTAAATGCGATAAGTGTAGAAAATTATTATGATATATCCGTATTTAAAACAAAATTTTTAATTCATTATGTGTGCTAAAATCTATAATTGTTTATAAATATTGAGCCGGTGGTTTGATATAGTATTCCCGCCCACCCGCCCAAGTGTTTGTTAACCAGAAATTTGCTTATTCTCACATTTGTTGCGTTTCTGCTGTTTTTAGTATGACAGATTGAATGACAGGTGTGACTAATACGTCAAAGGTGGACAAAATAACAATTATTTTGATAACTTACACTTGGGCGGGTGGGCGGGAACACAGTTTATAAATATTGAACCGGTGATTTGATACAGTGTTCCCGCCCACCCGCCCAAGTGTTTGTTATCAAGAAATTTGCTTATTCTCACATTTGTTGCCTTTCTGCTGTTTTTATTATGACAGATTGAATGACAGGTGTAACTAATACGTCAAAGGTGGACGGAAAAACAATTATTATGATAACTAACACTTAGGCGGGTGGGCGGGAACACAGTTTATAAATATTGAACCGGTGAATTGATACAGTGTTCCCGCCCACCCGCCCAAGTGTTTGTTATCAAGAAATTTGCTTATTCTCACATTTGTTGCGTTTCTGCTGCTTTTAGTATGACAGATTGAATGACAGGTGTGACTAATACGTCAAAGGTGGACGGAATAACAATTATTTTGATAACTAACACTTGGGCGGGTGGGCGGGTACACAGTTTATAAATATTGAACCGATGAATTGATACAGTGTTCCCGCCCACCCGCCCAAGTGTTTGTTATCCAGAAATTTGCTTGTTCTCACATTTGTTGAGTTTCTGCTGTTTATAGTATGACAGATTGAATGACAGTTCGGAATAACAATTATTTTGATAACTAACACTTAGGCGGGTGGGCGGGAACACAGTTTATAAATATTGAACTGGTGAATTGATACAGTGTTCCTTTCTACCCGCCCAAGTGTTTGTTATCAAGAAATTTGCTTATTATCACATTTGTTGCGTTTCTGCTGTTTTTAATATGACAGATTGAATGACAGTTGTCACTAATACGTCAACGAAGAGCATAATAAACAAATTTCTTGATAACTAACAAACGGGCGGGTGAGTGGGAACACAGTTTATAAATATTGAGTCGGTAATTTGATACAGTGTTCCCGCCCACCCGCCTAAGTGTTTGTTATCAAAAAATTTGCTTATTCTCACTCTTCTTGCGTTTCTGTTGTTTTTAGTATGACAGATTGAATGACAGGTGTGACTAATACGTCAAAGGTAGACGGAATAACAATTATTTTGATAACTAAGACTTGGGCGGGTGGGCGGGAACACAGTTTATAAATATTGAACCGGTGAATTGATACAGTGTTCCCGCAAACCCGCGCAAGTGTTTGTTATCCAGAAATTTGCTTATTATCACATTTGTTGCGTTTCTGCTGTTTTTATTATGACAGATTGAATGACAGGTGTGACTAATACGTCAAAGGTGAACGGAATAACAATTATTTTGATAACTAACACTTGGGCGGGTGGACGGGAACACAGTTTATAAATATTGAACCAGTGAATTGATACAGTGTTCCCGCCCACGTGTTTGTTATCAAGAAATTTGCTTATTCTCACATTTGTTGCGTTTCTGCTGTTTTTTGTATGACAGATTGAATGACAGGTGTGACTAATACGTCAAAGGTGGACGGAATAACAATTATTTTGATAACTATCACTTGGGCGGGTGGGCGGGAAAACAATTTATAAATATTGAACCGGTGAATTGATACAGTGTTCCAGCTCACCCGTCCAAGTGTATGTTATCCAGAAATTTGCTTATTATCACATTTGTTGCATTTCTGCTGTTTTTAGTATGACAGATTGAATGACAGGTGTGACTAATACGTCAAAGGTAGACGGAATAACAATTATTTTGATAACTAACACTTGGGCGGGTGGTCGGGAACACAGTTTATAAATATTGAACCGGTGAATTGATACAGTGTTCCCGCCCACCCGCCCAAGTGTTTGTTATCCAGAAATTTGCTTATTCTCACATTTGTTGCGTTTCTGCTGTTTTTAGTATGACAGATTGAATGACAATTCGGAATAACAATTATTTTGATAACTAACACTTGGGCGGGTGGGCGGGAACACAGTTTATAAATATTGAACAGGTGAATTGATACAGTGTTCCCGCCCACCCGCCCAAGTGTTTGTTATCAAAAAATTTGTTATTCTCACATTTGTTGCGTTTCTGCTGTTTTTAGTATGACAGATTGAATGAAAGGTGTGACTAATACGTCAAAGTTGGACGGAATAACAATTTATTTGATAACTAACACTTGGGCGGGAACACAGTTTATAAATATTGAACCGGTGAATTGATACAGTGTTCCCGCCCACCCGCCCAAATGATTGTTATCCAGAAATTTGCTTATTCTCACATTTGTTGCGTTTCTGCAATTTTTATTATGACAGATTGAATGACAGTTGTGACTAATACGTCAAAGGTGGACGGAATAACAATTATTTTGATAACTAACACTTGGGCGGGTGGGCGGAAACACAATTTATAAATATTGAATCAGTGAATTGATACAGTGTTCCAGCCCACCCGTCCTAGTGTATGTTATCCAGAAATTTGCTTATTATCATATTTGTTGCGTTTCTGCTGTTTTTAGTATGACAGATTGAATGACAGGTGTGACTAATACGTCAAAGGTAGACGGAATAACAATTATTTTGATGACTAACACTTGGGCGGGTGGGCGGGAACACAGTTTATAAATATTAAACCGGTGAATTGATACAGTGTTCCCGCCCACCCGCCCAAGTGTTTGTTATCAAGAAATTTGCTTATTCTCACATTTGTTGCGTTTCTGCTGTTTTTAGTATGACAGATTGAAAGACAGGTGTGACTAATACGTCAAAGGTGTTGAGATTCAATTATTTATGTATAATGTTATACACCTAGAGACATCTACATATGTTAATAATATTCAACTAAGAAATAGAATTGACAACGTCGCAATATATCAACACCGTAGTACAGCGTCAGTCAGTAATGTAAAAGCAACAGCAATAGCAATCGTATGACGCGCCGCGCATTCGTTAATATAATATATCAGTTCATTAAGTTGGTGTGTCTACTTTATTATTACACCCTATTCCACCTCAAATCCTACAAGGTTATGGGCCCAGAGCACAGGTAGTGTGTAGTGATATGAAGCGTGGAACATTAGACTAAAGTGAAAAAGTGAAAAGAACGAAAACCGTTGAAAACCGTTTCGTATAAAATTAATTTTAGAAATGAAAAAAATATCACAAGTGTTAGAAGAAGCAACAGTTATAGAAGGTGAAAATAAGAAAAAAGACGTCAAAGCAAAAGCTGTAATTGTTCAGTGTTTGACGGACAAGTACCTAGAATACATAAAAAAATTTAATACAGCAAAAGAAATGCTAAAAGCTTTAGAAAAGATTTTTGAACGAAATAGTACATTCAACAAATTGAATTTACGCAGACAACTACTGACACTAAAATGTGGAAACAATGAAAAACTTGCTGATAATTTTTTAAAATTCGACACCATTGTGAATAACCTTGAAGCAACAGGAAACAAAATGGAAGAATCTGATAAGGTATGCCACCTACTCTTAACTATACCACAAAAATTTCAAAATATAGTAACTTCGATAGAAACTATGAGCATGCATGAACAGAACAAAGAAGTTTCAATCGAAACAGTAAAATCTTGTCTACTTGATGCCGAAATGAAAAATGGCAACAAAGATAATACCTGTAATGAGGCTGCATATGTAGCACCAAGTGAAGTAGAATGCTACAAATGTCACAAGAAAGGGCATAATGCCAACCAGTGTCACAGCACGTCAAATAGATTTGGACATAGAAGACGAGGTAGTTATCGAGGCAACTACAGTGGATCACAATTATCAAGAGGCAAATACAATGGGTCATCAAGGTCATTGGATCAACAAGCACATATGACACTAAAGGAAAATACAAACGATTACACATTCATAGCGGAATTTGGGGATGATGAGGAACTACACAGCGCAGAAGCAAATGGACAACACATCAACGTCATCGTCGATTCAGGAGCAACATCTCATCTAATAAAAGAAGATTTAAACACAAGTGAAGTGAAAATTTTAAGGGACATTGTAAATATAAAAACAGCGAATGGTCAAATGTTAAATGCTAAAAAGTCTGGAAAAGTGTCAATAATATGTGAAGGTAAGAAAATAAATATAACTGGTCTAATAGTACCCGGCCTATATCGAAACATCTTGTCAGTAAGAAAATTAATAAATAGTAAATATGAAGTCAACTTTAACAATCATGGAGAAAGAATAACAGATGGTCAACAAACTTGGACCTGTAAGGATATAAATGGATTGTTTGTTCTAACAGGAAAGATAGCGCATGAAGAAGTATTATTGTCCAAAGAAAATCAAATATTATGGCATTAACGCCTTGGTCATCTAAACAAAATGGGCTTAATGTCAATGGGACTACCAGTTTCACAACAAGTATGTGAACCATGTGCAAAAGCAAAAGGCAACAAGGTTACCATTTAAACCTACTGAAAAGCCCAGAAGTCATCAAATATTTGAGTTAATCCATACAGATTTAGCAGAACCTATAAACTTATTATCCAAAGACGGTCATAAATACTTCCAAACGATCATACACATTTTCTCGAAGTGTATTTATTAAAAAACAAATTTGAAGCCGAATAGAATTTAATGAATTACATATATGAAATAAATACCCAGTTTGACGTTAAAGTAAAGCGTATTAGAAGCGACAATGGAGGTGAGTTTAAATCAAACGAGTTCAAAGATTTTTGTCGCAAAAAAGGCATAATGTTACAATACACAAGACCATATTCACCCCAACAAAATGGAGTATCAGAGAGAATGAATCGAACTTTATATAATAAAGCGAGAACAATAATAAATGAAACCGAATTGCCAAAATACTTGTGGGGGGAGGCAATAATGTGTGCAGCCTACCAAATAAATAGATGCCCTTCCTCGGCAATAAATTACAAAATACCTGCCGAATTATTTCATGGAAAATTGAACCTACAAAACTTAAAAGTATTTGGAGCAAAAGCTTGATCAGTTGTATTACCGAAAGAAACAAAATTCAATAATAGGGCGGTAGAAACAAGAATGATAGGATATTCATCAAACGGATATAGACTATGGAATCCAAAAAAAGATGAGATAATCATATCAAGGGATGTTAAATTTGACGAATCTCAGATAAAACATAAAGATTCTCAAACAAATACAACAAATGAACTCACTACGTATTGCAGAGATGAAAAGAATGAAGACGTAGAGAACGAAGAAACTAGACAACCAAATGAACAAAATGAGAAAAACAAAGATACTGATATAGAAGAAACAATCGACGAAGAAAAGAAGTAATAGACAAGTAAACAAACCTTTTGAAGAGTACGAATTGTACATAGCATATTGTCTAATTGGAGAAACAGATCCAATAAACTTTGTGGAAGCAAACAAACACAAGGAATGGCAAAAAGCAATAGAAGCTGAGATAAAAGCGCATAATAAAATGAACACATTTACAGTTACACAGTTACCAAACAACAAAACAGCAATAGATGCAAAATGGATATTTAAAACAAAAGACGACGGAACTAAAAAGGCACGTCTGGTAGCGAAAGGTTTTCAAGAACATGACAACTACAACAACAATTATTCGCCAGTGGCAAGATTATCCACAATAAGGTTAATGATGGCTGAAACAGTACAAAATGACTGGAAAATTCACCAAATGGATATCCCAACAGCTTTCCTGAACAGTGAGTTAGTATCTAAATATACCTGAAGGTTTTGAGGAACAAAACAATAAAGTTTACAAAACGAACAGAGGACTATATGGATTAAAGGCAAGTCCTAAGTGTTGGAATAATCGATTTAACAAATTTATGGAAGAAAATGACTTAGTAAGATCACTGAATGATTTTTGTCTCTACTATACAAAGCAAGTCTGGCTAATTGTATTCGTGAACGATATTTTAATAATAGGACAAGACGAAGAAGTGACAAAAGTTAAAAATGCATTAAAGAAAGAATTTAATGCAAAAGATCTTGGGCAAGTCAGAAAATTTCTAGGAATGGAAATACAAAGAAATGCAAAAGGCATAAAAATAACACAAACAAATCAGATTGAGAAAACTCTAGAAAGATTTAACATGACAGACGCAAAAGGAGGAAAGTCACCAATCACAAAAGGATTTCGACCAAACGATGGAGACGAAGAAATTGAAGTACCTTATCGAGAATTAATAGGATGTTTGATGTTTATAAGCACGATATCCAGACCAGATATCACCTACGCAACAAGCTATTTAAGTCAATTTGTCGAAAAGCCAAAGCAGGAATGTTGGAACAAAGCAAAACGAGTACTAAAGTACTTGAAAGAAACAAAAAACATTGGCCTAATGTACACGAAACAGGAGAACATCGAACTGAAAACGTATGCTGATGCAGATTGGGCTGGAAACATCGGAGATAGGAGAAGTGTAAGTGGATCTATCACTATGTACAACAACTGTACTATTTCATGGTTTGCAAGAAAGCAACATTGTGTGTCGTTATCAACAGCAGAAGCTGAGTACAATTCTGCAGCGATAAGTGCAAGTGAATTAATGAACATAAAAGGCATTTGTAGTGATCTAAATAAAAGTGTAGAAGGTATATTACTAGTAGACAATCAAGAAGCTATCGATGTCAAAGTCATATAAAAATAGTAAACGTACAAAACATATAGATATTAAATACCATTTTATTAAAGATCTTGTAATTAATAAAAAACTTACAATTAAATATGTCAAATCAGAAAAAAATTTAGCTGATATGTTCACTAAAGGTCTAACCAATGAGCGCTTTGTGCAATAAAGAACACAAATCAAAATGTACTGAATTTTTTTGTTATAGAAACTAATATATTTTTTATTTTTTTATGTATGGGTAATTCCATTACTTTTCGACTAATTTGAAAAAGTTGACCTTTTTGATTTTGCTCAAATTTTCAGGGATCAAAATATGGATAAAAAAATGAGATTTCCAAAATTTTGGACCTTAGAATATCGCCTGTTCAAAATGACACACATTTGAAGGTCAGAAATTTTACAATAAAACGTCCTTTTTAGCTTATTTTGAATCTCAGTTTTTGGGCTTCTGGAAAAAGATAAAAAGGTGCACGATGGCTCAAATTATTCCTTATTGCATGTACTTTAAAACCCATATTTTTATGTTTACTATTGTGGCAGTCATATTGATATATTAAGCTTCAAACATTATTCCAAAATAAACCGCAATCTTCAAAATTTGTATGTTTTAAACATTATTCCAAAAAATCCCGTATATTTAGCAAAATTATGCTTTGTTTAAACCGTTCTAACTTTGTCAAATTTTAAAGAAATGTTATCTTTGAGGTCTGGATTTTTTCGTGTTTAATCTTTCTTAAATGTGTTCACACAAGACTTATAGAATCAATACGTATACACCACTATTTTAATGCAGGAAGTTGCACGAAAACATTCGCGATCTTTAAAACTTGTAAATTTTAGGTCCCGAAAAAGCTCTGTAACCCTATGTCGATTTTAGTCAAAATTTCAGTGAATACTCTTTAAAGCACAATAAAAAAGGTTATCTATATGAGAAATGGTATATCGGGCATTATCAAGAATTTTTGAATATTCAAAAATTGTCAACATCGACAAACCGCACAAATTTGTATCTCAATTTTTGGGCCTTTAAAAAAATAAGAAGGTCCACAATGGCTCAAAATATTCCTTATTTTATGTACTTTAAAACTCATATTCGTAAATTTAATGTTGGGGCAGTCATTTTGATATATCAAGCTTTAAACATTATTAAAAAAAAAAACAGTAAATTTTGCAAAATTGCAAAATTATGCTTTGTTTAAACCGTTCTAACTTTGTCAAATCTTAAAGAAATTTTATCCACAAGGTCTAGATTTCTTTCTGTTAAATTATTCTTTAAAGTAATCACACAAGATTTATAGAAATAATTCATATTCACCACTATTTTAATGCAGAAGTTGCACATGTTTTTGCGATTTTCAAAACTTGCAATTTTCAGGTCCCAAAAAAACGGTGTCACCCTATGTCGATTTTAGTCAAAATTTTAGTAAATTTTCATCAGACCACATTAAAAAAGGTTATTTATATAAAAAATGGTATATGGGGCATTATGAAGAAGCCATTGAGAAAATGCAAGTCGTTGTGATGCGTCGCCTAGTTGAAAGTGTTTTACTTTTAATAATTATATGGAGAAGATTTTCACTAAAAAACTTGTTGAGAAAGTTGCTTTCTGTTGAGAAATCTCAATTGCTAGGGCATTACTATTACAGAATCCGTAAACAAAAATGATATCTGTGTATTCTCCAATGTTGAACAGCAGTTTTATCAAATTTTACTAACCGAACCAAAGAAAACTGTTTTGACAAGAATCAAAATCTTGCATTAATGCAAAGTAATGTTGTTTTGTTTGTGTTTTTTTGCTAAATAAAAAGTTTTTTAAATGATTTGTATTTGCTTATTCTCACTATTGTTGCATTTCTGTTGTTTTTAGTATGACAGATTGAATGACAGGTGTGACTAATATGTCAAAGGTAGACGGAATAACAATTATTTTGATAACTAACACTTGGGCGGGTGGGCGGGAACATAGTTTATAAATATTGAGCCGGTGATTTGATACAGTGTTCCGGCCCACCCGCCTAAATGTTTTTTATCAAAAAAATTGCTTATTCTCACACTTATTACGTTTCTGCTGTTTTTAATATGACATATTGAAAGACAGTTGTCACTAATACGTCAGAGGTGAGTACAATAACAAATTTCTAAATAACTAACACTTGGGCGAGAACACAGTTTATAAATATTGAACCGGTGAATTGATACAGTGTTCCCGCCCACCCGCCCAAGTGTTTGTCATCAAGAAATTTGCTTATTCTCACATTTGTTGCGTTTCTGCTGTTTTTATTATGACAGATTGAATGAAAGGTGTGACTAATACGTCAAAGGTGGACGGAATAACAATTATTTTGATAAATAACACTTGGGCGGGTGGGCGGGAACACAATTTATAAATATTGAATTGGTGAATTGATACAGTGTTCCCGCCCACCCGCCCAAGTGTTTGTTATCAAGAAATTTGCTTATTCTCACATTTGTTGCGTTTCTGCTCTTTTTAGTATGACAGATTGAATGACAGGTGTGACTAATACGTCAAAGGTGGACTGAATAACAATTATTTTGTTTACTAACACTTGGGCGGGTGGGCGGGAACACAGTTTATAAATATTGAGTCGGTAATTTGATACAGTGTTCCCGCCCACCCGCCCAAGTGTTTGTTATCCAGAAATTTGCTTATTATCACATTTGTTGCGTTTCTGCTGTTTTTATTATGACAGATTGAATAACAGGTGTGACTCATACGTCAAAGGTGGACGGAATAACAATTATTTTGATAACTATCACTTGGGCGGGTGGACGGGAACACAATTTATAAATATTAAGTCAGTAGTTTAATACAGTGTTCAAGCCCACCCGCCCAAGTGTTTGTTATCCAGAAATTTGCTTATTCTCACATTTGTTGCGTTTCTGCTGTTTTTAGTATGACAGATTGAATGACAGTTGTGACTAATACGTCAAAGGTGGACGGAATAACAATTATTTTGATAATTAACACTTAGGCGGGAACACAGTTTATAAATATTGAACCGGTAAATTGATACAGTGTTCTCGCCCACCCGCCCAAGTGTTTGTTATCCAGAAATTTGCTTATTCTCACATTTGTTGCGTTTCTGCTGTTTTTAGTATGACAGATTGAATGACAGATGTCATTAATACGTCAGAGGTGGGCGCAATAACAAATTTCTTGATAAATAACACTTGGGCGGGTGGGCGGGAACACAGTTTATAAATATTAAGCCGGTGGTGTAATACAGTGTTCCCACCCACCCGCCCAAGTGTTTGTTATCAAGAAATTTTTTTATTCTCACACTTGTTGCGTTTCGGCTTTTTTTAATATGACAGATTGAATGACAGTTGGCACTACTACGTCAGAGGTGGGTACAATAACAAATTTTTAATAACTAACACTTGGGCGGGAACACAATTTATAATTATTGATTCGGTGGTTTAATACAGTGTTCCCGCCCACCCGCTTAAGTGTTTGTTATCAAGAAATTTGCTTATTCTCACAATTGTTGCGTTTCTTCTGTTTTTAGTATGTCAAATTGAATGACAGTTGTCACTTTAGTTCAAACTACTCGCTGGTAATTATGAATGTAAAACTATTACCCGCCCAAGTGTTAATCATGAAAAGATTGTTAGATCCCCTAACTTAAAGACTTTTAATGTTTGCAAAAAGAAGACATTTTCAATTTTTTGATAAACTCTAGTTTAATTATTTCTCTGAAATTTGCCCAAAAAAATTCTTGGTTGGCGTCTATAATTTTGATTATTTGCCCTGACTTAATAATTAAATGATTAAGTCAGGGCACGTACATAACCTAAAAATGTTGTCATTGTACATATTAAAAAAAAAAATGATTTTGTTTGTCTCATTCTCTCTACACGGACATAACCAAACATTTTTAATTTTAGAACAAAAATTGCATATTCGCGATTAGTAAGTCACAGCACTCGCATAACCTAAAAGTTTGTCGATATTTATTTGTGCAATCGATAGTTACATTTATTTGATTATTGTGTCACTGCTTGCACTAACCTAACCTAAAAATTGTCATCTATCGCTTTATTGCGATTGATTGTTGTAAAAAAATACAAACATTTTAGTGATTATTGTGTCACTGCACAGTTCACCTGAAATATATTGTTATATCTTGAACATAACCTAAAAAAATACCAACATTTGTTGCATCGCCATTGACTGCTCTAGAAAAAAACGTATATTGCATACATAACCTAAAAAAAATTCTGGAAGAGATCAAAGAAAAGTTTTCTGCGCATTCAACTCAAGTAAGAATGAGTTTTCTAAACATACTAAGCAATTACCTCAGTGCAAGTTCAATCTTATATAAAAAAAAATAGAGGTTAGCTGCAATGTACCGCAAAGTTCAGTACTAGGTCCGGTTTTCTGGAACATCCTATATAGTCAGCTATTAAAAACTAACACTAGCAAAAGAGTAGAAATTCTTGGTTTCGCAGACGACACTGATAATCGCACGCGGAAATACAAAATTGACCAGACGATCAAAGATTTAACCAGGCTAACCACAAGCCTCCACATCCTCGTAGACAAAAAAAACAAAGATGTACATAACACGCCAAAAAAGTAGCAAAACTTAAAAAAAAATTGCAACAAGGACGGTAATAGCAGGTGAAGTCAGTTATCAGAAACCTAAAGATGTGAATTACTACTTCATCTAAGTCATGGGGGCATTCATGCTTTGGTAGTTACCTCCAAAAATCCAAAATTAGAAAAAGTTACTTTGGGGAGCTAGAATCCATATCAGAGATAAAACAAAAAAAAACTTAGGAAGAAAAAAATTGATAGACAACATAGTTGAAACAATGCTAAAAAGCCAATACTCATAGAGCCAGATAACATGACCACCCACATCATAAAAGAAAAGAAAAACAATAAACATAACGCAATTCAGTAAATAACAAAAAAAAAACAACACAAGACATACTAAGCGATAACTTCTAAACAATATATTGTACATTAATTAAATTTGGCAACATTGCGCTTTAATATCGTAACTAAAAACTGTACAAAATTAATCTAATTCGATTCGATCAAATTTGAACAAACTTGCTCTAACCGGTTTCCCGCAAATCAAGTTAGAAATAAAAAAAGTGAATATACCAAGCAGTAACTTCTAAACCACACATTGAATTTAAATGAAATTTGTCAACAATGTACTTTAGTATTGTAACAAAGCAACTGTACAAAATTAATCAAATTCGATACAACCAATTTTGATTAAACTTGTTCTAACCGACTCGACGCAAATTATGCTAAAAATTACACCAAGCAATAATTTCTAAACCAAACATTAAATTTTATTGAAATTTGGCAAAAATGCACTTTAATACCATTGCTCATAACTGTATAAAATTCATCTAATTCGGTACGATCAATTTTGAATAAGCTTGCTAAATCAAGCTAGACATATACTGAATTTTGGCAACATTGCATCTTAAATTTTTATTATTATTCACAACCCAAAATTATTTTATTCTACATTTCTTAAATATAAAAAATACAAACTTTTTACTGCATTCCAATTCCTTCTTTTGATAAACAAATTCATCCAATATTTAGTTTAAAATAAAATGTCCACATACTAAGAACTCTTAACAATCCAACAACAAAATGGATTTAATGTTCATTCTAATTTTCATCCTATTGAAAAAATTGACTTCCGCAACAGATGGAATCAATCACCTGACAGAAAACTTCTTTGCAAATCTAAGGGCAAACATTGAAGGTTAAAATAAAAAAATACAAAAAATATTTAATTTAAATTAATAATTTTTAGAAAATGGATCTCAATATGATTTCATCGATAGACAAGTAGATAATTACATCAATCTAATTCAACATTCGTATAATTATAAAGAATCCTTAAAATGGAAACGTGATTTAAACGAATGGAAAAAAACTCCAAAGCAAAATTACGGTAAGCTTTTTCCTTCAACACCAAACAATTCCTTAAAAATAAAACCAAGCGAATGTTCTTCTAGATATTTATGCAATTCACCCATATCCATATGATTACATCTAGCTCCATTGCTTTGAAAACCAATTTCTTCAAAATTTTTAAATTTACAAAAAGTTTCCGGATATTTACATTCTTCAGTTACTTTACATACAATTTTTTTCCAAGTCATTGATTTTATACTTTGCCACCATTCTTGACAATCCTCAATATCACCTTCAATACATATTATTCCAGGCTTACCAGGCATACAGAAACCTGTTAATTTTAAACTATTAGCTAAACTTAATATTTCCCTGCGTTTTGTTTTGTTGTAAATATGATGCGAATAAATCCAAAATCTGGTCAATTCCTGTTTCCTTTCCAATTTAACATCTTCTAATTTAGTTTCAATTGTATAATTATTAGCGTTATCTTGTATCCATGATATTATAGAAAAAATGCACGGTTCTCCACGTATTAAATTTGAAATATATTCATTACAATCTTTATTAATTAAAGTATGTTGGGTTCGATTTAATATTGGATTTCGGATGAATAAATCGGGTCCTGTTTGTGGATACTCGTGAGATAAATTAATGCATATTTCAAATTTGTTGGAATCTATTAATAAATTAATGGTTAAATCTATAAATGGTGGCGGATTTTCAGTTTTGTTTTCTATAAAGCGTTGGATTTCTGTTGTTGAGAATTCATCATCAAGTTTGATTTCACCGGGATTGGGAAACATTGATTGTAACATTTCTAATTCGGCTAGTTGAGATTCAAGATTTTCTTGAATTGTTGATGTTGGTAATTCTTCCTCCATAACTAGAACAGAATATAATTTGATAGTATTAATAATTAAATATTATTTCAGCTGTACATCGCTTAACTGGATTGATTCCAATCAATACAATCACATCAAATTCTGCTAAAGATGCAATGCTGTTTGCTCAAAATAATGGAATTGGAGAACAATGGTATTCAGTTATTTTGGAAGGAGGTCGGAATGGAAGTTTGAGTGTATACAAATACAATGTAATTATTTTGTTACGTAATTTTTTATATTTAGATTAATTTGATTCATTTTAGGGAAGTGATTTTGTAAAGATTAACACAAAATTTGTTAAAAATGGCGTTCGATTAGGTCTACACAGTATCCAGAACGCTACTTTTATTGTGGTTGCTGAAAATACAACTAGTTTGAGCAATTTTGCCAACAAATCTGCAATTTATTTATTCAAGAATGATGAGGAGTTGTACAAAATACAGAATTTGGATGTGGATTATGCTAGCGATGTATCTATTTGGTAAATATTTTATTTAATAAGAAATAATTTGTAATACTTTGTTCAGAAACATTTTATGACATTTATGACAGTTTACAAACAATTAATAATAGCTCACAAACATTTCATAACGTATAAGATAGTTCTTGAACATACTATGCTGTTTATGACAACTCAGGAACATTTTATGACATTTGTGACAATTCAGAAACAATTAATGACAGCTCACAAACATTTTATGACGTTAATAACATTTTCTCAAAATATTATGCCATTAATGACAGCTCAGGAACATTTATTGATTTATATGACAGTGAACATACTATGCCATTAATGACACTCAAGAACATTTAATGACTTTTATGACAGTTCAGAAATATTTGATGACATTTGTGACAAATCAGAAACAATTAATGACAGCTCACAAACATTTAATGACGTTTACAACATTTTCTGAATATACTATGCCATTAATGACAGCTCAGGAACATTTTATGACTTTTATGACAGTTCAGAAATATTTTATGACATTTGTAACATTTCAAAAACAATTAATGACAGCTCTGAAACATTTTATGACGTTTACAACATTTTCTGAACATACTATGCCATTAATGACAGCTCAGGAACATTTTATGACTTTTATGACAGTTCAGAAATATTTTATGACATTTGTGAAAATTCAGAAACAATTAATGACAGTTCAAAAATAATTTATGACGTTTACAACATTTTCTCAACATACTATGCCATTAATGATAGCTCAGGAACATTTATTAACTTTTATGACAGTTCAGAAATATTTTATGACAGTTCAGAAACAATTAATGACAGTTCAGAAACAATTAATGACAGCTCAGAAACATTTTATGACGTTTACAACATTTTATGAACATACTATACCATTAATGACAGCTCAGGAACATTTATTGGTTTTATGACAGTTCACAAATATTTTATGACATTTGTGACATTTCAGAAACAATTAATGACAGCTCAGAAACATTTTATGACGTTTACAACATTTTCTGAACATACTATGCCATTAATGACAGCTCAGAAACATTTATTGACTTTTATGACAGATCAGAAATATTTTATATTTGCGACAGTTCAAAAATAATGAATGACAGCTCCTCACAAACATTTTATGACGTTTACAATATTTTCTCAACATACTATGCCATTAATGACAGCTCAGAAAATTTAATGACTTATATGACAGTTCAGAAACAATCAATGACAGCTCAAAAACTTTTTATGACGTTTACAACATTTTCTGAACATACTACGCCATTAATGACAGCTCAAGAACATTTAATGACTTTTGTGACAGTTTAAAAATATTTTATAACATTTATGACAATTCAGAAATAATTAATGACAGCTCACAAACATTTTCTGACTTTAAATTTTTTTTTAAACATACTATATCATTAATGACAGCTCAAGAACATTTATTGACTTTTATGACAGATCGGAAATATTTTATGACATTTGGGACAGTTCAGAAACAATTAATGACAGCTCAGAAACATTTTATGACGTTTACAATATTTTCTGAATATACTATGCCATTAATGACAGATCAGGAACATTTAATAACTTTTATGACAGTTCAGAAATATGTTATGACATTTGTGACAATTTAGAAACAATTGATGTTAGCTCAAAAACATTTTATGACGTTTACAACATTTTCTGAAAATACTATGCCATTAATAACAGCTCAGGAACATTTAATGACTTTTATAACAGTTCAGAAATATTTTTTGACATTTGTGACAATTCAGAAACAATTAATGACAGCTCACAAACATTTTATGACGTTTTAAACATTTTCTAAACATACTATGCCATTAATGACAGCTCAGGAACATTTAATGACTTTTATGACAGTTCAGAAATATTTTATGACATTTGTGACAATTCAAAAACAATTAATGACAGCTCAGAAACATTTTATGACGTTTAAAACATTTTCTGAACATACTATGCCATTAATGACAGCTCAGGAACATTTAATGACAGTTCAGAAATATTTTATGACATTTGTGACAATTCAGAAATAATTAATGACAGCTCAGAAATATTTTATGACGATTTCAACATTTTCTCAACATAATACGCCATTAATGACAGCTCAGGAAATTTAATGACGTTTATGACAGTTCAAAAATATTTGTTGACATTTGTGACAATTCAGAAACAATTAATGACAGCTCACAAACATTTTATGACGTTTACAACATTTTCTGAACATACTATGCCATTATGGACAGCTCAGAAACATTTAATAACTTTTATGATAGTTCAAAAATATTTTATGACATTTATGACAAATCAGAAACAATTAATGACAGCTCACAAACATTTTATGACGTTGAAAATATTTTCTGAACATACTATGCCATTAATGACAGCCCAGGAACATTTAATGACTTTTATGACAGTTTATGACACTTTAAGTACGTTTTATAAAATTTATGACAGTTCAGAAACAATTAATGACAGTTTACATGCATTTTATGACGTTTATGACAAGTTAAGTACGTTTTATGAAATTTATGACAGTTCAAAAACAATTAATGACAGCTGGCAAGCAATTTATAACGTATATGAGACTTCAGTAACAATCTATGAGAGTTCAGTAAACATTAATGACAGTTTACATACATTTTATTAAACTTATGACAGTTCAGAAACCATTAATGACAGCTGACAAGCATTGTTTAACGTATATTAAACTTCAGTAACAGTTTATGACAGTTCAGAAACCATTAATGACAGTTTATATACATTTTATGACACGTTAAGTTTTATAAAACTTATGACAGTTCAGAAACAATTAATGACAGCTGACAAGCATTTTATAACGTATATGAGACTTCAGTAACAGTTTATAGCAGTTCTGAAACCATTAATGACAGTTTACATGCATTTTATGACGTTTATGACAGGTTAAGTACGTTTTATGAAAATTATGACAGTTCAGAAACAATTAATGACAGCTGATAAGTATTTTATAACGTATATGAGACTTCGGTAACAGTTTATGACGGTTCTGAAACCATTAATGACAGTTTACATACATTTTATGACGTTTATGACACGTTAAGTACGTTTTATGAAATTTATGACAGTTCAGAAACAATTAATGACAGCTGATAAGTATTTTATAACGTATATGAGACTTCAGTAACAGTTTATGACGGTTCTGAAACCATTAATGACAGTTTACATACTATTTATGACACGTTAAGTACGTTTTATAAAATTTATGACAGTTCATTTACAATTAATGACAGCTGACAAGCATTTTATAACGTATATGAGACTTCAGTAACAGTTTACGACGGTTCTAAAACCATTAATGACAGTTTACATACATTTTATGACATTTATGACACGTTAAGTACGTTTTATGAAATTTATGACAGTTCAGAAAAAATAAATGACAGCTGACAAGTATTTTATAACGTATATGAGACTTCAGTAGCAGTTTATGATAGTTCAGAAACCATTAATGACAGTTTACATACAATTTAAGACGTTTATGATACGTTAAGTACTTTTTATGAATGTTATGACAGTTCAGAAACAATTGTTGACAGCTGACAAGCATTTTATAGCGTATATAAAACTTCAGTAACAGTTTATGACAGTTCAGAAATCATTAATGACAGTTTACATACATTTTATGACGTTTATGAGACGTTAAGTATGTTTTATAAAACTTATGACAGTTCAGAAACAATTAATGACAACTGACAAGCATTTTATAACGTATATTAGACTTCAGTAACAGTTTATGACAGTTCAGAAACTATTAATAACAGTTTACATAGAATTTATGACGTTTATGACACGTTAAGCATGTTTTATAAAATTTATGACAGTTCAGAAACAAATAATAACAGCTGACAAGTATTTTATAGCGTATATGAGACTTCAGTAACAGTTTATAACAGTTCTGAAACCATTAATGACAGTTTACATACATTTTATGACACGTTAAGTACGTTTTATAAAATTTATCACAGTTCATTAACAATTAATGACAGCTGACAAGCTTTTATAACGTATATGAGACTTCAATAACAGTTTACGACAGTTCTAAAACCATTAATGACAGTTTACATACATTTTATGACGTTTATGACACGTTAAGTACGTTTTATGAAATTTATGACAGTTCAGAAACAAATAATAACAGCTGACAAGTATTTTATAGCGTATATGAGACTTCAGTAACAGTTTATGACAGTTCTAAAACCACTAATAACAGTTTACATACATTTTATGACGTTTATGAGACGTTAAGTATGTTTTATGAAACTTATGACAGGTCAGAAACAATTAATGACAGCTGACAAGTATTTTATAACCTATATGAGACATCAGTAACAGTTTATGACAGTTCAGAAACCATTAATGACAATTTACTTGTAACATTTATGACAATTCAAGTTTGGAATTAAAACAATCGGATTGAATCCAATACAAGCAACTTTTACTAACAATTGAAATATTAATATCTTCCAAGATATGCATTGGATGTTATTGCAAATTGGTACTATTATACTGCAATATCACCGGTACCAACTGTAAAAAAATTATGAAAATTCATACGTTCAGTTTGGAAGTAAACCAATCGGATTGAACTAACACAATAGAAGCAAATTTTTTTGGTAAATAAAATAAAATTAATATCTTCCAAGATATGCATTAAATTTTAATGCAAATTGATACCAACATACTTCAATATCACAGGTACCAACTGTAAAAAAATCATGAAAATTTATACCTTCAGTTTGGAATAAAATCAATCGAAAAGAACTAATCTAATACAAGCAACTTTTATTGATAAATAAAATATAATTAATAACTTTCAAGATATGCGTTGGATGTTGATGCAAATTGGTACCAATATACTTCAATACCACCGGTACTAACTGTAAAAAATTCATGTAAATTCATACGTTCAGTTTGGAATAAAATTAATCCCAAAGAACTAATCCAATACAAGCAACTTTTATTGACAAATGAAATAAAATTAATATCTTCCAAAATATGCATTTTATGTAAATGTAAATTGGTACCAATATACTACAATATCACCGGTACCAACTGTAAAAAAATCAGTTAATTTAATGTACCCTTCCGAAAGTTATAGTGTAAATTATAGACATTCGACTTCATAGTTTTCATAGTTTGGGTGAGTCGGTTTAAAAAATTATAACTCAAAAATTACTGATGATGGAAGCTTCAAATTTGTACAGTATATTAGTATATAGATGAGCTATATAGGATAAAATCAGTATAAATTTAAATCAACCCTTTCGGAAGTTATAGGGTAAATTATAAACATTCAATTTTATACTAAGTTTCGGTGAAACGGTTTAAAAAATCATAACTCAAAAACTACTGATGATGGAAGCTTGAAATTTGTACAGTATATTATTATATAGATGAGCTATATAGAATAAAATTAGTGTAAATTTAAATCAACCCTTCCAAAAGTTATAGGGTAAATTATAGACATTCGACTTCATACTAAGTTTGGGTGAGTCGGTTTAAAAAAACATAACTCAAAAATTACTGATGATGGAAGCTTCAAATTTGTACAGTATATTAGTATATAGATGAACTATATAGGATAAAATCAGTATAAATATAAATCAACCCTTTCGGAAGTTATAGGGTAAATTATAAACATTCAATTTTATACTAAGTTTGGGTGAGTCGGTTTAAAAAATCATAACTCAAAAATTACTGAAGATGGAAGCTTGAAATTTGTACAGAACATTAGTATATAGATGAGCTATATAGAATAAAATTAGTATAAATTTAAATCAATCCTTCCGGAAGTTGTAGGGTAAGTGATAGACATTCGACTTCATACCAAGTTTGGGTGAATCGGTTTAAAAAAATCATAACTCAAAAATTATTTTAGGGGAGATAAAGGAGACATCTTCATGGCAGTTAGCAAAGAAATGTCTAATAACACAGGAAAAATCACATATGAAGTTGAAAGCACCATCTACAAATGGCTGGGAGAACATTTCGACATCATCCAAAAACTCAACACATCAGCAGCAAGCAAAGTAATCCCTTTCGTCATAGGAAAAAACCACTTCCTAGCATTTGCCAACAAAAGAGACAACTCTGGTAAGTTGCAATAAAATAAAAACTGCAAACAATCAAAACAACTCAATTTAGGTGAATCCAATATTTATTCCGAAATCTTCAAATTCGATCTAAATTCGGAAAAATTCATAAGCTACCAGAAAATACTCACACAGGGCGCATCGGATTTAAAATTTTTCTGTTTTAAAAGTGGAGTAATTAGGGAAAATTTTCTAGCAATAGCAAATTCTTACAGTATAGGTAAGTTTTGGACATTAATCAAAATTTGGACTTAAATTAGTTAATTTTAGATTCCAACAAGCAAATTTATTATGCAACCAATTCAATCATTTATAAATTTGTGGACGATTACTTTATACCTTTCCAGAATTTTGAATTGAATGGTATTACTGAATGGTTACCAATAGTTGGTTTGAATGGTGAATTTGCTTTATTGGCTGCTTGCAAATTTGATCCATTAAAATTTTTCCAATATGATGGATGGAGATTTGTTGAAACCAATATAGTTGTTGATGAAGCTATTGGTGTTGAGGGTATGAATTCGTTAATATTTCAAAACAAAGCAATAGTTGGTATGTTATGTAAACATTACAAACAATAGTTAAATTAATAAATTAATTTTCAGTTATTGCTAATGGAAATGTTAATTTATATGAATTTGCTTTCAAAGAAGAAAATAATTTAAATCAATACTTTAATGATATGTTGGTTTGGTGTAGACAATCAATTATTGAATTAGAAAGCAACAAAACAAGATCTAAGCGCAATTTGCAACAAATTCAAAATCCTTTAATACAAAACATGCAAGATCAATTGCTACTCCAAATTAATGAATTGGATCAGTTAGAAAACAAATTGAAGGAAATGCAGGAACTTATTATAATTCAAGGCGATTTAAATGCGGAAAATTTAATATTCAATAGTGAAAGCTTTTTCGAAAGATTAACAACGGAGCAACTTAATGATATCAATGTTTTTGAAACATTAACAAATGTTATTAATATAAATGAACCCCAAAATTTAGATAAATTAACAATCAAATCGGTTAAAATTAACAATAAAATTAACCCAAAATTAGTAAATAATATTGATAATGAAAATATTTTACATCAGAATTTAATCTTGGATGATTTAATCATTAAAGGAAATGTAGTTTTCGATAAAATAAAAACCAAATTCATCAATTCTGTTAATTTCAGTAAAGAATCAATATTGTTAAAAACGGAAGATCAAGATTTATCCGGCTCATTAAATTTGGGAAAATTAGAAATAAGCAAAGCAAGAACTTTATACCTCAATAAATTAATCCTATCCAATCTACCAATAACAAAAACAATTAAAATCAGCAACATTGATAAAATCAATATTAAAAACATTGTAGTTGGAGGATATATTAATAATATAGACGTCCCAACCCTAAAAAAATATTCCCTTAAGAAATTCGGAAATCAGGAAATAATTTCAACTTATATATTCGATGAATTGAAAGTCAACAATTTTAACTCAAATCAATTAAATGATAAAATTATTCCTGACGATTTAATCCGTATAGATGAAGGCGAATTTACAATAGATCAAGATGTACAATTTGAAGATTTAATAAGTAACGAATTGGAAATACAAAATCGAATTAATCAAATTCGAGTTGTTGATGGTAAATTGGATGTCTTATTAGTGAATGTT
This sequence comes from Tachinus rufipes, assembly GCA_963932245.1. Lineage (NCBI taxonomy): Eukaryota > Metazoa > Arthropoda > Insecta > Coleoptera > Staphylinidae > Tachinus > Tachinus rufipes. The sequence goes on from OZ010745.1 coordinate 112,344,424, forward strand.
AGTGAGAATCAAAATATTGAAGGTTTGAAACGATTTGAAAATCTTAATATAATAGGACCAATTCAAGTTAGGGGTAAATTCGATAGTCATTATTTGGATTTGATGAATCCAGTTACTACAATTGAGGAGGAGTTGCATGTTTTGGGTGATTATGTAATTAGTGGTCGTGTTATGGTTGAAGAAATTGTTAAAGCTGAGAATTATGTCAGTGGTGATTTGTCCATTGGGAGGTTGTTGGAGAAGGGATTGAAAATTACTGATGGTAATACTGATGTTAGATTGAATTTCGAGCAACCACTTGATGTAAGTGTTTTTGTTTAATTAAGTTTTGTTGTTAATATATGAATATTGGTTTTAGTTGAATGAAATTTATGTTGATAAAATCAACAATGTTTCGCCTCAACAGTGGGTCGTTAATGGTGGAGATGAACGTCAATATATTAAAGGTTGGAAAACTTTTGATGGAAATCTTTATATTACCGGACCCACCCAATTGGGAACGGTTAATAATATCAATCTCCCAGATATGGAAGAGAATATTCTGAAAACTGATGGAGATCAAGTTATTACTGGCAAACATTTTATCAACAATGTTAATACTGGAAGGTAAGAATACCATTTAGGTTATTGAAATTTTTAGTAGTGCACATCTGACCGCCTGCTCCAAAATAACCCAACAAAGTGTTTTTATTGAATAGAATGAATTTACTTCTAAAAATAACACAAAACTGTTTTGGCGCAGTCGGTAGAATTTAAAATTAATTAATTAACAGATATTTTTTATTATAATGTTTTTTATTGTTGATTGCGCCAGAACCATCAATTTTTGTTTATTAAATAAATTTCTTACTTCATCTGATAATAACATAACATATTTTTGGCGCAGTCGGTAGGATTTAAAATAAAACGTTTATTTTATTATATAACTTCTTTATGAATAATACTAGTTGTTGACCTGACCGACTGCGCCAAACCATAGAAAACTACTACAAATCATAATAACGAAAGAATAGTTTAAACTGCTAAATTGTTAGTTATCAAGAGATTAGATATCACTTGAGTGGGTGAGTGGAGTACTTAAAATCATGATAGTCATTTTAAAAATTTAAAAAAATGCTTAAATTTTTTTAATCTTAATGTTTGTAAATATATTTTATTTACAAACATTAACTAAAATTTCATAAAAAAATTCTAAAATTCTGTCAAAATAATCAATTTTCCGGAAAAAATTGCTTCAATTTTAGAAATACTTGTTACATTCTTTGGAAAAACTACTTATAGTTTTTTAAGAAATACCAATTTTTAGAAATATATTGAACAACTTATTTTCAATCAGAGCCAATAATATCATAATTTTTTTTCAAAAATTCTGTCAACAAAATCAATTTTTGTAAAAAAAGTTCGTTTCTGATTTTGGAAATATTTGTTACATATTTTGAGTAGTCTGTCGCTTCGCGATTAATAACCTATGGAGCTTGCATAACCTAAAAACTTAATAAATAAATCTAATTTGTCGCTTCGAAATTGACAAATTAATCATAGCATAACATTTAGTTTGTCGCTTCGCGATCAATGACCTATGGAACTTGCATAACCTAAAAACTTAATAAATAAATCTAATTTGTCGCTTCGCGATAGACAAATGAGTTATAGCACTTCATGTAGTCTGTCGCTTCGCGATTAATGACCTATAAAGCTTGCATAACCTAAAAACTTAATAAATAAATCTAATTTGTCGCTTCGCGATAAACAAATGAGTTATAGCACTTCATGTAGTCTGTCGCTTCGCGATTAATAACCTATGAAGCTTGCATAACCTAAAAACTTAATAAATAAATTTAATTTGTCGCTTCGCAATTGACAACTTAGTCATAGCATAACATTTAGTTTGTCGCTTCGCGATCAATGACCTATGGAACTTGCATAACCTAAAAACTTAATAAAAAAATCTAATTTGTCGCTTCGCGATAGACAAATGAGTTATAGTACTTCATGTAGTTTGTCGCTTCGCGATTAATGACCTATAAAGCTTGCATAACCTAAGAACTTAATAAATAAATCTAATTTGTCGCTTCGCGATTGACAACTGAATCATAGCATAACATTTAGTTTGTCGCTTCGCGATCAATGACCTATGAAGCTTGCATAACCTAAAAACTTATTAAATAAATCAAATTTGTCGCTTCGCGATTGATAAATGAGTTATAGCACTTCATGTAGTCTGTCGCTTCGCGATTAATGACCTATGAAGCCTGTATAACCTAAAAACTTAATAAATAAATCTAATTTGTCGCTTCGCGATTGACAACTGAGTCATAGCATAACATTTAGTATGTCGCTTCGCGATCAATGACCTATGAAACTTGCATAACCTAAAAACTTAATAAAAAATCAAATTTGTCGCTTCGCGAAAGACAAATGAGTTATAGCACTTCATGTAGTCTGTCGCTTCGCGATCAATGACCTATGGGACATGCATAACCTAAAAACTTAATAAAAAAATCTAATTTATCGCTTCGCAATAGACAAATGAGTTATAGTACTTCAGGTAGTTTGTCGCTTCGCGATTAATGACCTATGAAGCTTGCATAACCTAAAACCTTAATAAATAAATCTAATTTGTCGCTTCGCGATTGATAAATGAGTTATAGCACTTCATGTAGTCTGTCGCTTCGCGATTAAAGACTTTTAGAGCTTGCATAACCTAAAAACTTAATAAATAAATCTATTTTGTCGCTTCGCGATTGACAACTGAGTCATAGCATAACATTTAGTTTGTCGCTTCGCGATCAATGTTCTATGGAACTTGCATAACCAAAAAACTTAATAAAAAAATCTAATTTGTCGCTTCGCGATAGACAAATGAGTTATAGTACTTCATGTAGTTTGTCGCTTCGCGATTAATGACCTATGAAGCTTGCATAACCTAAAAACTTATTAAATAAATCAAATTTGTCGCTTCGCAATTGATAAATGAGTTATAGCACTTCATGTAGTCTGTCGCTTCGCGATTAAAGACTTTTAGAGCTTGCATAACCTAACAACTTAAAAAAAAAATCTAATTTGTCGCTTCGCAATAGACAAATGAGTTATAGTAATTCAGGTAGTTTGTCACTTGGCGATTAATGACCAATGAAGCTTGCATAACCTAAAAACTTAATAAATAAACCTAATTTGTCGCTTCGCGATAGACAAATGAGTTATAGTACTTCATGTAGTCTGTCGCTTCGCGATTAATGAAACTTGCATAACCTAAAAACTTAATAAATAAATCTAATTTGTCGCTTCGCGATAGACAAATGAGTTATAGTTCTTCATGTACTTTGTCGCTTCGCGATTAATGACCTATGAAACTTGCATAACCTAAAAACTTAATAAATAAATCTAATTTGTCGCTTCGCGATAGACAAAACTACTTATAATTTTTTGAAAAATACTAATTTTAAAAAATATTTTGAACTTATTTTTAATCAGTGTTCAACATTTCATAATAAAACTTCCAAAATTCTGCCAAAAAAGTGAATTTTTTTAAAACAATTTTTTTCAAATTTTGGAAATATTTGCTACATACTTAAAAAAAAAAAACAAACAGGTGGGTGGGCGGGAACACTATGAAATCTATGAGACCCAATTGTAAAAATACTGTAGCCCGCCCACCCTTCCAAGTGTTAGTGATCCAGTGATTGTATATTAAACTACCGGTGATGTGAACTATAAAGATAGTCACTCCTAATTATAAAAATACTGTAACCCACTCTTAAAAAATTGTGGCCCGCCCACCCACCCAAGTGTTAGTGATTCAGTGATTTTATGTTAAACCACCAGTGATGTTCCTTCTTAAAAAGAAGATCAAATGTCAATTGTCACTAATATGCGAGGATGAGGCACGTACTAATTCCTTGAGTTACAATTGGGCGGGTAGGCAAAGACACTATATAAATGGTCACGCCCAATTAAAAGAATACTGTCGCCCACCCACCCACCCACCCAAGTGTTAGTAATCCAGTGATTGGATATTAAACCACCAATGATGTTGTTCTGTTAAAAAAAACACAAGAGATAAAGTGTCAGTTGACACTAATATGCGCAAAAAAAGGTTACCTACTAACTCCTTGACAACTAACGCTTGGGTGGGTGGGCGGGAACACTATAAGAACAATTACGCCCAATTGTAGAAACACTGTAACCCGCCCACCCACCCAAGTGTTAATGATCCAGTGATAAAATATTAAACCATCGATGATGGTCGTTCTGTTAAAAAACACAAGAGATTAAGTGTCAGTTGTCACTAATATGCGCAAAAAGGAGAAACGTACTAATTCCTTGACAACTAACACTTGGGCGGGTGGGCGGAGACACTATAAAAATAGTCACGCCCAATTGTAGGAATACTGTGGCCCACCCAGCCATGCAAGTGTTAGTAATCCAGTGATTAAATATTAAACCACTAATGATGTTCCTTCTGTCAAAAATAAACGCAAACAATAGATTGTCAGTTGGCGCAAAAAGGGAGAACGTACTATTTCCATGACAACTAACACTTGGGTGAATGGGCGGGAACAACATAAAAACAATCACGCCCAATTGTAGAAATACTGTAATTGGATATTAAACCACCGGTGATGTTCTTTCTGTCAAAAAAACAACAAAAGATTAAGTAATTCAGTGTTTAAAGATTAAAGCAACTCTGATGTTTTGTTAAAAAACACTAAAGATTAAGTGGCAGTTGTCACTAATATGCGCGGGGAGGATGAATGTACTAATTCCTTAACAACTAACTCTTGGGTGGGTGGGCGGAGACACCACAAAGGTAGTCACGCCCAATTGTAGTAATACTGTGTCCCACCCACCCACACAAAAATTAGTAATCCAGCGATAGAATATTAAAGCACCAGTAATGCTCCTTCTTAAAAAAAAAGACCAAATGTCAGTTGTCACTCATATGCGCGGGTATAAGAAGCGTACCAATTCCTTGATAACTAGCATTTGAGCGAGTGGGCGGATACACTATAAAAATAGTTACGCTTAAATTTAGGAATACTATGTCCCACCCTCCCACTCAAATGTTAAAGATTCAGTGATTAGATATTAAATTACCAGTAATATTCCTTGTAAAAAAAAAACAAAAGATCAAATATCAGTTCTCACTAATATGCGCTAGAAAAAGGAACGTACCAATTTCTTAATAACTGACATTTAGGCGGGTCGGCGGGAACACTATAATCGGTAAAGTTTCTTTTGTCAAAACATCACAGAAGATCAATTGTCAGTTGTCATTAATATGCGTAAAAAGGGGAAACGTACTAATTCCTTGAGAACAAACACGGGTGTGCGGGCGCGAACATTATAAGCATAGTCACGCTAAATTGTAGAAATACTGTGTCCCACCCACCCACCCAAATTTTAATAATTGTAAATTTATTAATAACTAACACTCGAGCGGGTGGACAAAAACATTATAAAGATAGTCACGCCCAATTGTAAGAATACTATAGCCCACCCACCCAAATGTTAGTAATCCAGTGTTTAAACTTTAAACAACCGCTAATATTCTGTTAAAAAACACAAAAGGTTAAGTGTCAGTTGTCATTAATATGCTCGGTAAGAAGGAACGTACAAATTCCTTCTAATAATAATCACACCCAATTGTAAAAATAATGTGACCCGCCCACCCACCCAAGTGTTAATAATCCAGTCATTAAAGAAGAAACCACCGCTGATGTTCGTTCTGTTGAAAACACTAAAGATTAAGTGTCAGTTGTCACTAATACGTGCAAGGACAGAAAACGTACAAATTCTTTAACAAGTAACGCTTGGGTGGGCGGGCCACTTTAAAAATAGTCACGTCCAACTGTAGAAATACTGTGACCCGCCCACCTACCCAAGTGTTAGTAATCCAGTAATTGTGTATTAAACCGCCGGTGATGTTCTTTCTATTCTGAAAAACACAAGAGATTAAGTGTTACTTGACACTAATATGCGCGGGAAAGGAGAACGTAATAATTCCTTGACAATTAACACTTGAGAGGGGCGGATCGAATCGATTCATATCAAATTTACACATTATGTACGGGTAACAATGAAGTACATTGTTGCCAAATTGTATAAAATTCCAATGTACGGTTTAAAAGTTATGAATTATTTAATTGTCTTATGAGTTTGTAATTAAAGTAAGCCTTGCTCGATTTGTTGATTTTATGTCAAATTAATCGAATCGATTTAAATCAATTTTATTTATGTACGGGTAACAATGAAGTGCATCGTTGTCAAATTGTATAAAATTCCAATGCGTATTTTAAAAGTTATGACTCAAATAATCATCTTCTCAGTTTCCAATTTAAGTAAGTTTTGCTCGATTTGATGAGGTTATGATAAATTGATCGAATGGATTAAAATCAAGTTTACACATTATGTACGGATAACAATGAAGTGCATCGTTGCCAAATTGCATAAAATTCCAATGCACCGTTTAAAAGTTATGGCTTACTTAATTGTGTACTGAGTTTCTAATTTAAGCTGTCTTGTTCGATTGGGTTGCGGTTGTATCAATTTGATCAAATCGATTCAAATTAAATTTACACATAATATACACATAACAGTGAAGTGCATTGTTGCCAAATTGTATGAAATTTCAATGCATAGTTTAAAAGTTATGACGTGTTGAATTAACTCCTCAGTTTCTAATTTAAGTCTGCCTTGCTCGATTTGATTGAGGTTATGTCAAATTGATCGAATCAATTTAAATTAAATTTACACAACATGTATTCATAACTATGAAGTGCATTGCCAACTGTATAAAATTGGGCGGTGGGCGGGACCACTATAAAAATAGTCACGTCCAATTCCAAAAATACTGTGAATAATTAGAAAACAAACCACCGCTGATGTTTTTTTGTTAAAAAATCTGTTAAAAACACTAAAGATTAAGCGTCAGTTGTCACAAATATGCGCGGGGAAAAAATCGTACTAATACCTTAAGAAGTAACACTTGGGTGGGTAGGCGGGAACACTATAAAGATAGTCACAACCAATTGTAGAAATACTTTAGCCCGCCCACCCACACAAGTAATAGTAATCCAGTGATTGGATATTAAACCACCGATGAAATTCGTTCTGTTAAAAACACAAAAAATTAAGTGTCAGTAGTCAGTAATATGCGCGAGTATGAGAAAAGTACCAATTTTTAATAACTAACACTTAGGCGGGTACCCAAAGACACTATATAAATAGTCACGCCCAACTAAAAGAATACTGTTGCCCACCCACCCACCCAAGTGTTAGTAATCCAGTGATTGAATAATAAACCACTGATGATCTTCCTTCTGTTAAAAAAAACAAAGGATTAAGTGTCAATTGTCGCTAATATGCGCAGAGAGGGAGAACGTACTAGTTCCTAGACAACTAACACTTTGGTGGGTGGGCGGGGACACTATAAAGAAAGTCACGCCCAATTGTAGGAATACTATGTCCCACCCACCCACCCAAGTGTTAGTAATCCAGTGATTAGATATTAAATCACCAATAATGTACGTTATGTTAAAAAACACAAAAAAAATAACGCCCACTCACCCAAGTGTCAGTAATCCAGTGGTTGGATATTAAACCACCAATGATGTTCTATTAAAAAACACAAAAGATCAAATGTCAGTTGTCCGCAAAAAGAAGGAACGTACTAACTCCTTGACAACTAACACTTGAGTGGATGGGCGGGGACAAAATAAAAACAATCACACCCAATTGTAATAATACTGTAGCCCACCCACCCACTCAAGTGTTAGTGATTCAGTGATTGAATATTAAACCACCAATGATGTTGTTCTATTGAAAAACACAAAAGATTAAGGTTTAGTTGTCACTAATATGCGCGAAGAAAGGGAACGCAATAACTCCTAAACAACTAACACTTAGGTGGGTAGGCGGGAACACTTAAAAAACATGTTAGTTAACACAAATATGTACGACGATGGGAAACACCTTGATAACGAACAGTTGGGTGGGTAGGCAAAGACATTATAAAAACAATCACGCCCAATTGTAAAAATACTATGGCCCGCCCACCCACCCAAATGTTAGTGATTCAGTGTTTTAGATATTAAACCACCGGTGATCTTACTTCTGTTAAAAAACACAATACATTGTCAGTTGTCACTAATATGCTCGGAGGTGGAAAGCGTACTAATATCGTAATAACTAACACTTAAGCGGGTGGGCAAGGACCACCCACCCAGGCGTTAGTAATCTAGTGATTAGATACTAAACCACCGGTTCTTTCTGTCAAAAATAAAAACAGAAGATCAAATTTCAGTTGTCAATAATATGCGCGAGGAGAGCAAACGTATTAACTCCTTGACAACTTACACTTGAGTGGGTGGGCGGGAACACTATAAAAACAATCATGCCCATGTAGAAAAACTGACTGACCCGCCCACCCACTCAACTGTAAGTGATTCAGTGCTTCGATATTACCTCTCTGATAATGTTCGAACTGTTAAAAACACAAAAAATTAAGTGTCAAATGTCATTGTTAGGCGGGTGAGCGGAAACACTATATAAATAGTCACGCCCAATTAAATGAATATTGTGGCCCAACCACCCACCAAAGTGTTAGTAATTCAGTGAATGAATATTAAACCACCGCTAATGCTTGTTCTGTTAAAAAACACAAGAAATTAAGTGTTAATTGTCACTAATATAAGAGAAGACAATAATTGCTTAAAAACTATCACTTGAGCGGGTAGGCGGGAACACTATATAAATAGTCACGCCCAATAAAAAGAAGGTTAAATGCCAGTTAACATAAATATGCGCAAGGATGGGGAACAAACTAATTCCTTAATAACTAACACTTATGCAGGTAGGCGGGGATACTATCGAGATAGTCACGCAAAATTATCCAAACACTGTTGGATAATTGAATAATACCTCTCCGATAATGGTGGTACTGTTAAAAAACACGTAAAATGAAGTGTCAATTGTCACTAATATACGCGAGAAAAGGAAAAGTACTAACTCCTTGACAAGTAACACTTGGGCGGGTGGGCGGGAACACTATATAAATAGTCACGCCCAATTAAAAAAATACTGTGGCCTACCCACCCAAATGTTAGTAATCCAGTGTTTGAATATTAAACCACCGATGAGGTTAGTTCTATTAAGAAACACAAGAAATTAAGTGTCAGTTGTCACTTATATACGCAAAGAAGGGAAACGCACTAATTCCTTGATAACTAACACTTGGGCGGGTGAGCAAAAACACTATAAGAACAATCACGCCCAACTGTAAAAATACAGTGGCCCGCCCACCCAACCAAGTATTAGTAATTTAGTGATGGTACATTAAACCACCGATCTGTGGGTGGGCGGGAACACTATAAGAACAATCACGCCCAATTGTAGAAATACTGTGGCGCGGACACCAACCTAAGTATTAGTGATTCAGTGAAACAAACAAAAGATCAAATGTCAGTTGTCACTATTATGCGCCGGCATAGGAAGCGTATTAATTCCTTAATAAATAACACCTGGGTGAGCGGCCGGGGACACTATTAAGAGTCACGGTTAATTGTAAAAATACTGTAACCCGCCCACCCACCCAAGTGTTAGTCATCCAGTGATTAAAAAATAACCACCACTGATGTTTGTTCTATAGAAAAATACGAGAGATTAAGTGTCAATTGTCACTAATATGCGCGGGGAGGGGCAACGTACTAATTCCTTGACAACTAACACTAGGATGGGTGCCTACCCAAAATACTAAAAAAGTAATCACGCCCAATTGTAAAAATACTATAGCCCGCCCACCCAAATGTTAGTAATCCAGTTATTGAACATTAAACCAACGATGATGATCGTTGAGTTGAAAAACATAAGAGATTAAATGTCAGTTGACACTAATATGCTCAAAAAAGGAGAACGTACCAATTCCTTAATAACTAACATTTAGAGGGGTGGGCGGGGACACTATAGTGATAGTTACAACCAATTGTAAGAATACTGTAGGCCACCTATCCACCCAAGTGTTAGTAATCCAGTGATTGGATATTAAACCACCGGTGATATTCCTTCTGTCAAACAACACAAAAGATAAAATGTCAGTTGTCACTAAAACGCGCAGAAAAAAAGTACCAATATACTATAAAGATAGTCACGCCTAATTGTAGAAATACTGTATCCCACCCACCCACTCAAGTGTCCAGTGATTGGATATTAAATCACCGGTGATGTTCCTTCTGTCAAATAATACAAAAGATAAAAAGTTAGTTGTCACTAATATGCGCGGGGATGGGGAACGTAATAATTCCTTGACAACTAACACTTGGGTGGGTGGGCGGGAACACTATAAAGATAGTCACGCCCAATTATAGGAAAACTGTGTCCCACCCAGCAATTCAAGTGTTAGTGATCCAGTGATTGAATATTAAATCACTGATAATATTCCTTCTGTCAAAAAAACACAAAATACCAAATGTCAGTTGTCACTAATAAACGCGAGGATAGAGAACGCACTATAAGAATAATCACGCCCAATTGTAGAAATACTATAGCCCGCCTACTCACCCAACTGGTAGTAATCCAGTGATTGGATATTAAACCACCAATGAGGTTCGTTCTATTGAAAAACAAAAGAGATTAAGTGTCAGTTGTCACTTACATGCGCAAAAGGGGAGAACACACTAATTCCTTGATAACTAACACTTAGGCGGTTGGGCAAAAACAGTTTATAAATAGTCACCTCCAATTAAAAGAATACTGTGGCCCAGCCACCCACAAAATGTTAGTGATTCAGTAATTAATTATTAATCCACCGGTGATGTTCCTTCTGTAAAAAAAAAAGATCAAATGTCAGCTGTCACAAATATGCACAGAGAAGAAAAACGTACGTAACTCATTGACAACTAACACTTGGGTAGGTGGGCAGGAATACTATAAAAACAATCACGCCCAATTGTAGAAATACTGTAACCCTCCCACCCACCCAAGTGTTAGTAATCCCGTGATTAGATTTTAAACCACCGATGAGATTCGTTTTGTTGAAAAACACAAGAAATTAAGTGTCAGTTATCACTAACATGCGTAGAGAAGAGGAACGCACTAATTCCTTGATAACTAACATTTAGGCGGGCGGGCGGGATCACTATATAAATAGTCACACCCTATTAAAAGAATACTGTAGCCCACACACCCACCCAAGTGTTAGTGATTGAGTAATTAAATATTAAACCATCGGTGATGTTCCTTCTGTAAAAAAAAAACAAAAAATCAAATGTCAGTTGTCACTAATATGCGCAGAGAGGGAGAACGTATTAATTCCTTGACAACTAACACTTAGGTGGGTAGGCGGGAACTTTATAAAAACAATCACGCTTAATTGTAAAAATACTGTAGCCCGCCCACCCACCCAAATGCTAGTGATTTAGTGATTATATATTGAACTACCAATGAGGTTCCTGCTGTTGAAAAACACAAGAGATTAAGTGTCAGTTATCACTAATATGCGCGGGAACAAGGAACGTACCAATTCCTTAATAACTAACACTTGGGTGAGCGGGGACACTATAAAGATAGTCACTCCTTATTGTAATACTGTAGCCCGCCCGCCCACCCAAGTGTTAGCGATCCAGTGAATAAATATTAAACCACCGATAATATTGGTTTTGTTCAAAAATACAAAAGATTAAGTGTCAGTTGTCACTAATATGCGCGGGGAGGGTAAACGTACTAGATTCATAACAACTAACACTTGAGTGAGTGAGCGGGAACAAAATGTTAATTGTCATCAATACGCGCGGGAAGGAAAAACGTACAAATTCCTTAATAACTAACACTCAGGCGGGTGGGCTGGAATACTATAAAGATAGTCACACCAAATTTGAGGAATACTGTGTCCCAGCCACCCAGCCAAGTGTAAGTAAAACAGTAATTGAATATTAATCTACCAATCTTGTTCGTTCTGTTGAAAAACACAAGAGATTAAGTGTCAGTTGTCTCTATTATGCGCGGGAATAGATAACATACTAATTCTTTGATAAGTAACACTTGGGCGGGTAGGCGGGGACACTATAAAGATAGTCACGCCCAATTGCTAATAATTCAGTAATTGGATCTTAATATGCGCGGAAATGGAAAGAATACAAAACAAACACTATAAAAATAATCACGCCTAATTGTTGAAATACTGTCAATTATAAAACTCATTTGGCGCAGTCGACAGAACATAGTTCATTTTGACAATTATAAACTGTTACAAACTCATGACACATTAAATTATAAATTTATTATGATAAAACAATATAAAACAATTTTGGCGCAGTCGGCAGGATTGAAAAAAAAAATATTTAAACTGACTGTTCGAAAACTCATAACACATTAAATAATAAATGATTTTATATTAAAAACAAATTTTTTTAATATTAATAGTTGCACGTCTGGTCAACTGCAACATTTTTTGTTCATTTGGCGCAGTCGACAAAATTTAAAATAAATAAATTTTAGCAGTTGTAAATTGTTACAAATTTATAACACATTAAATCGCAATTATTTTTTATTATAATAAACATTGGTAGAACCACCAAAACAATTTTTGATTTTTAAACTAAATTTTTGAATATATCTAAACAACTGCACCAATTTTGTGTTTGTTTATTAAACAAAATGACTAAATAATATTTTTTTGGCGCAGTCGATAAGGTGTAGTTCTTTTTGACAGTTGTAAACAAATTCATAACACAAAATTTTTATAATATTTCACATTTTTTGTTTTATTATTAAACAAGCAACAAATAAAAGAATATAGAATTATTTTGGCGCAGTTGATAAAATTTAGTTCATTTTGACAGTTGTAAACTGTTACAAGTTCGTAACACATTAAATAATAAATAAATTTTAATTATATTCAACATTAGTTAAATCATATCTGACCGACTGCGCCATTTTTTATAAACCAAACTTTTGATTATTGATAGTCGCTTGTGAGTAATTCCACGATAGTTCGGACAAACGTCCCCACATCGACATCTTCGATTTCGCTCAAATTTTATACAAATGTTTGGGGTACAAAAATAAAAAAAACTGGATGGTAAAATAAAACACATATTGCTAAAAATGGGTTACTCGGATTTTCGGCTTTTTTTCAAGAGAACTTTAAAAAGCGGACATAAAGATCGCGTTCTACAAGAAATTTCCTTTCGATTACACTAATTCAATATTTTTTTTAACTTTTTTTGCAAAAAATTAAAATGGTCGCCTTTTACACTGTATTCCACCTAGAGATCTAAAATTTTAGGAATCGTCATATTTTGGTACATCAGTCCGACTGCGCCAAAACAATTTTTGATAAATAAACAGAAAATAAAATAAAACTATTTTGGCGCAGTCTTTATAATTAAAAAAAAAAAAAATTATAATAGTTATCAATACCATTTTTTCGTAACTTTAGTAATTGCGCATCTGACCAACTAAAATTATCTAAAAAGTTTTTGATTAAATAAATAGAAAATAATATAAAAATATTTTGGCGCAGTCAGTAAGACAATTTTAAAAATTAATGACACATTAACCAACAAATGGCTTTTTCATTATAAAATAGATTAAAACATTTAAATTTTCTTGTTTACTAAACAAAAAAACTACGCCAATCTGCCAATTTGAAAAATAATATAAAATTTTTATAGCGCAGTCGGTAGAATAAAAAAAAAATGTTGATAGTAGACATTATTTAAAAACTTCCAAAAATCACCCAAAAAGTTTTTGTTTAATGAACAAAAAATAAAATTAATAAAATAATTTTTTTTTTGGCGCAGTCGGTAATATTTAAAATAAATTTCTACAATAACAAATTATGTATTAAATTTTATTTTTTTAATTACAGTTTAGAATCATCTACAATCAAATTCGGTCCACACCCTTGGGAATCCTTACTAACAAACAACATAACACAAACAATAACAGGAACAGCCAACCTCAAATCCCTAACATCAACATCAATCAAATCAAACACATTACAAATCACAGGAACCATCAACAACATCAAATTCGATGACATAATCGAAGACACTGTTTTCAAAAATTCTAGCGGCCGCTTATTGGGCCACAAACATTTCGAAAACCTACAAGTTGATACTTTAACATCCAGAAGTAGCATCAATATTAACAAAATTCCTAATTTGATTAAAAAAGAACAGGCTATGATTACTGTTCAAAATTATATGATATTACCGGATAATATTAGTATTGGTAAAATTGATTTTGTTGATAAAATTAATGGAATGGGAGCAATGGATTTTGATATGAATTGGTTGAATTTGGGTGTGGATCAGAGTATCGTTGGTGATCAATATTTTGATAAATTGATTTTGCATGGTAATGGATTTATTGGTTCTAATAAAATTAATGGAGTTGATTTGAGTAGCATTCAAGAAGACACGGTAAAAATTGATGAGGAATTTGATTTTGGGGCGGTGAATTTTAGTAAGTACATACTTATTTATGAAATAACAAACCAATTTATTTTTACAAATATATTACTAGTTTCGGCTCTACTAAAGCCTTCTACAGATGTAATAAATTAAAATTTTAACATCCCTATTACTATTAGAATCTCCGCTGATATCATTGGATATGATAAAATTAAACGGCCACATAGAAGGAGTCGATATTAACAACATCCTATCCATAACTGAAGAAGAAATTATATTTCCTGATTCTATAACATTCAAAGATGATGTTAGCATTGATGGACAATTATACGTAAATGGAATCATCAATGGAGTTGTAAATTTGACCAAATTATGCTTCTTCACTGAGAATAATTTAGAAGAATCTGATAAAAATCTAATAATTACTGGTAAGTTAACACAATTTAACTATTTGTAGCAATTTAATCATCAATTTAATTACAGGTAATGCCACCTTTGTAAAAGGACCTATAATCAAAACCATTAATGATCAAAGTATATCCGAAATTTTGGAAACAGCTTGGATGGCCAATAAAGCAACCACTTTTGAAGGCCATGCTCATTTCAATGATGTTATTTTTGAGGATGATTTGGAAGTGGAGGTTAGTTTAAATAAACATAAATTGTAAATAAATTTCAATTAATTTGTTTTAGGGTTTCTTTGATGATGTTCATTTGGATTTGTTTAGAGATAACTATTTTAGTAAAAGCAAGAATCAGACGATTGCTGCTAATTTGTATTTCCAAGAAGGTATCGGTTTGGTGGATATTATAGCCGATGAGGCTATAGTTAAGGGTGATTTGTGTGGAATAAATTTAGCGAAATTTATTAATACTGCAATACTACAAGGTGTTGATCAAGTTTTTGAAAATGTTTTGTTTGTTGAGCAGATTACAATTAATGGTAAGATGTTTTATGTATATTTCTATATATCTGATGTAAACTGACTTTTCCTTCAGTTAATTCATTACCAATCTTAACATTACATATATCATATTTAAGAAAATTTAATTAATTTTAATTTATTTCAAAAAAATATTTTCATGTGAGCCTTCAGTTCAGAGAAATTTTGAGAAAAATTATCAATTTTGATTTCCCCCAGAAACGCAATGTTGCTATATTTTAGTTAATTAAATATCTATCTTAACATGGTTTATGTCCTTTAAAGAAAATTTAATTGGCTTTAATGTATTTTTAATTAAAAAAATTCGTTTGAGCTTTAAATTCGGAGAAATTTTAAGAAAACTGATAAATTTTTATTTATTCCAGAAACAAAATGTTGCTATACTTTAGTTAATTCAATACCAATCTTAACATGCTTAACGTCATTTTAAAGTAAATTAAAATGGCTTTAATTTATTTCAATTAAATTTTATCATGTGAGCTTTCAGTTCAAAAATATTTTTAGAAAATCGATCAATTTTAATTTACCCCAAAAACGCTTTGTTGCCATGTTTTAGTTAATTCAATACCAATCTTAACATGCTTTACGTCATTTTAAAGGAAATTTAATTGACTTTAATTTATTTCATTTAAATATTTTCATTTGAGCTTTCATTTCGGAAATATTTTGAGAATTTCGATCAATTTTGATTTACCCCAAAAACGCAATGTAGCCATACTTAGTTAATTCAATACAAATTTTGACATACTTTATGTCGATTTAAAAAAAAATTAACTGGCTTTAATTTGTTTTTAATAAATTATTTTCGTCTAAGCTTTCAGTTCTGAGATATTTTGAGAAAATTGATCAATTTTTATTTCCTTCAAAAATGCAATGTTGCCATACTTTAGTTAATTCAATACCAATCTTAACATGCTTTGGTCATTTTAAAAGAAATTTAATTGGCTTTAATTTATTTCAATAATATATTTTCATGTGAGCTTTCAGTTCGGAGATATTTTAAGAAAATTGATGAATTTTTATTTACTCCAGAAACGCAATGTAATCATACTTTAGTTAAATCTATACCAATTTTGACATGCTTTATGTCAATTTGAAGGTAATTCATTTGGCTTCAATTTATTTTAATAAAATATTTTCATCTGAGCTTTCATTCCGGAGATATTGTGACAAAATCGATCAACTTGCATTTACTCCAGAAACGCAATATAGCCATACTTTAGTTAATTCAATATGGATTTTGACTTAATTTATGTCAATTTAAAGTTAGTTTAATTGGCTTCAATTTATTTAAAAAAAATACTTTCATCTGAGCTTTCAGTTTAAAGAGAAAATCAATCAATTTTGATTTACGCCTGAAACGCATTGTTGCCACACTTTTGTTAATTCAATAGCAATCTTAACATGCTTTACGTAATTTTAAAGGAAATATAATTGGTTTCAATTTATTTGAATTAAATTTTTTCTTGTGAGCTTTCAGTTCAAAGATATTTTGAAATAATCGATAAATTTTGTTTTACCGCAGAAACGCAATGTTGCCATACTTCAGTTAATTTAATAATAATTTTGACATACTTTATGTCAATTTGAAGGTAATTTATTTGGCTTTAACTTATTTCAATAAAATATTTTAATGTGAGCTTTCAATTTAGATATATTTTAAGAAATTTGATCAATCTTGATTTATTCAAGAAACAAAATGTTATCATATTTTAGTTAATTCAATACCAATCTTAACATACTTTACGGAATTTTAATGAAAATTTAATTGTCTTTAATTTATTTTAAATAAAATATTTTGATTTGAGCTTTCAGTTTGAAGATATTTTGAGAAAATTGATCAATTTTGATTTACTCCAGAAACAAAATGTTGCCGTATTTTAGTTAATTCATTATCAACATTAACATATCATATGTCATTTTAAAGAGGATCCTATTGGCTTCAATTTATTTCAATTAAATATTTTCATGTAAGCTTTCAGTCCGGAGATTGTGTGAGAAAATCGATCAATATTCATTTACTCCAGAAACGCAATGTAGCCATACTTTAGTTGATTCAATACATATCTTAACATGCTTAAGTCATTTAAAAAAAAAAAAAATGGCTTCAATTTCTTTTTAATAAAAAAAATTCGTGTGAGCTTTCAATTCAAAGATATTTTAAGAAAATTGATAAATTTTTATTTACTCCAGAAACGAAATGTTGCTATACTTTAGTTAATTCAATACCAATCTTAACATGCTTAACGTCATTTTAAAGGAAATTTAATTGGCTTTAATTTATTTCAATTAATTTTGTTCATGTGAGCTTTCAGTTCGGAAATATTTTTAGAAAATCGATCAATTTTGATTTCCCCCAAAAACGCATTGTTGCCATACTTTAGTTAATTCAATAGCAATCTTAACATGCTTTACGTCATTTTAAAGGAAATTTAATTGGCTTTAATTTATTTTAATTAAATATTTTCATGTGAGCCTTCAGTTCAAAAATATTTTGAAAAAACTGATAAATTTCTATTTACTCCAGAAAAGCAATGTTACCATAATTTAATTAATTCAATACCAATCTTAACATTTTCAAGTAATTTTAAAGAATATTTAATTGGCATTAATTTATTTTAATTAAATATTTTCATGCGAGCCTTCAGTTCAAACATATTTTGAGAAAATCGATAAATTTCTATTTACTCCAGAAAAGCAATGTTGCCATAATTTAATTAATTCAATACCAATCTTAACATGTTTTAAGTCATTTTAATGAAAATTTAATTGGCTTCAAATTTATTTCAATTAAATATTTTCATGTAAGCTTTCAGTTCGGAAATATTTTGAGAAAATCGATCAATTTTGATTTTTTTCAGAATAGCAATGTAGCCGTACTTTAGTTAATTCAATACCAATTTTGACATGCTTTATGTCAATTTGAAGGTAATTTATTTGGCTTTAATTTATTTAAATAAAATATTTTAATGTGAACTTTCAGTTTAGATATATTTTAAGAAATTTGATCAATCTTGATTCATTCAAGAAACAAAATATTGTCATATTTTAGTTAATTCAATACCAATCTTAACATACTTTACGGAATTTTAATGAACATTTAATTGTTTTTAATTTATTTTAAATAAAATATTTTGATTTGAGCTTTGAGTTTGAAGATATTTTGAAAAAATCGATCAATTTTGATTTTCTTCAGAAAAGCAATGTAGCCGTACTTTAGTTAATTCTATACCAATTTTGACATGCTTTATGTCAATTTGAAGGTAATTTATTTGGCTTTAATTTATTTTAATAAAATATTTTAGTGTGAGCTTTCAGTTTAAAAATATTTTAAGAAATTTGATCAATTTTGATTTATTCAAGAAACAAAATGTTGTCATATTTTAGTTAATTCAATACCAATCATAACATACTTTACGAAATTTTAATGAAAATTTAAATGTCTTTAATTTATTTTAAATAAAATATTTTGATTTGAGCTTTCAGTTTGAAGATATTTTGAGAAAATTTATCAATTTTGATTTACTCCAGAAACAAAATGTTGCCGTATTTTAGTTAATTCATGATCAATTTTAACATATCATATGTCATTTAAAAAAAAAATCTATTGGCTTCAATTTATTTCAATTAAAAATTTTCATGTGAGCTTTCAGTTCGGAAATATTTTGAAAAAATCGATCAATTTTGATTTACTCCAGAAACGCAATGTAGTCATACTTTGGTTAATTTAATAATAATTTTAACATGCTGTATATCATTTAAAAAAAAATTTAATTAGCTTCAATTTGTTTTTAATAAATCATATTCGTCTAAGCTTTCAGTTCGGAGATATTTTAAGAAAATTGATCAGTTCTGATTTCCTTCAGAAACGCAATGTAGCCATACTTTAGTTAATTCAATACCAATTTTGACATGCTTTATGTCATTTTAAAAGAAATTTAATTGGCTTTAATTTATTTTAATAGAATAATTTTATCTGAGCTTACATTTTGAAAATAATTAGAAAAAATCGATCAATTTTGATTTACTCCAGTAACGCAATGTAGCCATCTTTTAGTTAATTCAATACCAATTTTGACATGCCATATGTCAATTTAAAAGAAATTAAATTAACTTCAATATATTTCAATAAAATACTTTCATAGGAGCCTTCAGTTCAAAAATATTTTCAAAAAACTGATAAATTTTTATTTACTCCAGAAAAGCAATGTTGCCATAATTTAATTAATTCAATACCAATCTTAACATGTTTTAAGTCATTTTAAAGGAAATTTAATTGGCTTCAATTTATTTCAATTAAATTTTTTCTTGTGAGCTTTCAGTTCAAAGATATTTTGAAAAAATCGATAAATTTTGTTTTACCGCAAAAACGCAATGTTGCCATACTTCAGTTAATTTAATAATAATTTTGACATACTTTATGTCAATTTGAAGGTAATTTATTTGGCTTTTATTTATTTCAATAAAATATTTTAGTGTGAGCTTTCAGTTTAAAAATATTTTAAGAAATTTGATCAATTTTAATTTATTCAAGAAACAAAATGTTGTCATATTTTAGTTAATTCATTATCAACTTTAACATATCATATGTCATTTTAAAGAGGATTCTATTAGCTTCAATTTATTTCAATTAAATATTTTCATGTAAGCTTTCAGTCCGGAGATTGTGTGAGAAAATCGATCAATATTCATTTACTCCAGAAACGCAATGTAGCCATACTTTAGTTGATTCAATA
This sequence comes from Tachinus rufipes, assembly GCA_963932245.1. Lineage (NCBI taxonomy): Eukaryota > Metazoa > Arthropoda > Insecta > Coleoptera > Staphylinidae > Tachinus > Tachinus rufipes. The sequence goes on from OZ010745.1 coordinate 112,364,518, forward strand.
CTTATCTTAACATGCTTAAGTTATATTAAAAGAAATTTAATTGGTTTCAATTTATTTTTAATAAAAAAATTTCGTGTGAGCTTTCAATTCGGAGATATTTTAAAAAAATTGATAAATTTTTATTTACTCCAGAAACAAAATGTTGCTATACTTTAGTTAATTCAAAACCAATTTTAAAATGCTTTACGTCATTTTAAAAGAAATTTAAATAGCTTTAATTTATTTCAATTAATTTTTTTCATGTGAGCTTTTAATTCGGAGATATTTTAAGAAAATTGATAAATTTTTATTTACTCCAGAAACGCAATGTAGCCATACTTTAGTTAAATCTATACCAATTTTGACATGCTTTATGTCAATTTGAAGGTAATTTATTTAGCTTCAATTTATTTTAATAAAATATATTCATCTAAGCTTTCATTCTGGAGATATTTTGACAAAATCGATCAATTTTCATTTACTCCAGAAACGCAATGTAGCCATACTTTAGTTAATTCAACACCAATCTTAAGATGCTTTATGTTATTTTAAAGAAAATTTAAATAGTTTTATTTTATTTTAATAAAATATTTTCATGTGAACTTTCAGTACGGAAATATTAAAAAAAAAACTGGAAAATTTTGATTTCCTCCAGAAACGCTATTGCCAAAATAATAAAAAATACAAATATCCGACAAAAATTGCAAAAATTAGATATAAAAAACAAAAAATTTGTAAAAAAATAATAAAACTCTACAATAAAATGACAAAAAATACAAAAATCCGGCCATAAACAAAAGAAGTTGGTCAAAAAGTACAAAAAATTTATAAAAAAACAAAAATTTGGCAACAAAAATCTAAAATAACCAGGCCAAGCTTTAATATATATATAAAAAAAACAAAAATCCAGTTATAAAACGCAAAAATTGGTCAAAAGTACAAAAAATTCAAAAATCCGGCCATAAAACGCAAAAACTGGTAAAAAAATAGGCCAAAAATCAGCTGCAAGAATATAAAAAAGCATAAATCCGGCCATAAAATGCCAAACAGTACAAAAAATTGGTTGTATGTATGTATGTACCAAAATCAGCAACAAAACGTAAAAATTCAGCTGCAAACATCAAAATGAATCAAATTGGACTTTAGAATAAACAAAAACATACAATTATGTCAAAAAATTGCAAAACGTTAACAAAAAATACAACAAAATCGATAAAAACTACTAAAATTCTGCAATAAAATGTAAAAATTAATCAAAAAGAACCAAAACCAGGTTTTAAAAATCAAAATTACCAAATCAAGTTTCAAAATAAACAAAAAATCCGGCCATAAAACCTAAAAATTAGTCAAAAAATACAAAAAAATCGGCCAAACAAGCTAAAGATACCAAACTTCACCAATTATGTTAATCAAAAAGCATAAAAATCCGGCTGTAAACATTAAAAATTGCCAAATCAAGTTTCAAAATCAACAAAAAATATAAAAATCCGGCCATAAGGTGCACAAATTAATTAAAAATACAAAAATCCGGCCAAAAAATGCCAAAATTTATCAAAAAATACAATAAATTGGTTAAAAAGTACCGAAGTTCAACAATAAAATGTAAAAACTAATCAATAAGAACAAAAATTTAAATGTGAAAATCAAAAATTACCAAATCAAGATTCAAAATAAACAAAAAACACAAAAATCCGGCCTTAAAATGCCAAAATCAATCAAAAAGTTCAGTAAATTGGTCAAAAAGTGCCAAAACTCAACAATAAAATGTAAAAACTAATCAATAAGAATAAAAATAGGAATGTGAAAATCAAAAACAGCTAAATCAAGCTTCAAAATAAACAAAAAACTCAGAAATCCGGCCACAAAATGCCACAATTAATCAAAAAATACAATAAATTGGTCAAAAAGTTACCAAAATTGAATAATAAAATGTAAAAACTAATCAAACAGTACAAAAAATCAATCAAAAAGTACCAAACATTAGCAATGAAAAATAAAAATTGGTAAAAAAAGGCAAAAATCAAAATCTAGCTTCAAAATAAACAAAAAATAACAAAAATCCGGCCATAAAATGCAAAAATTAATCAAAAAGTACAATAAATTAGTCAAAAAGTAACAAAATTCAACAATAAAATGTAAAAACTAATCAAAAAGAACAAAAATCCGAATGAAAATATCAAAAATAGCACAAATCAAACTTCAAAATAACCAAAAAAACATAAAAATCCGACAATAAAATCTCAAAATTAATCAAAAAGTACAATAGATAGTCAAAAGTACCAAAATTTAGCAATAAAATAAAAAAAATGAACAAAAATCCGACTGTAAACATCAAAAATAGCCAAATTTTGCATCAAAATAAACCAAAAATATAAAAATCCGGCCATAAAATGCCAAAATGAATAAAAAGTACAATAAATTGGTCAAAAAGTACCAAAATTCAACATCTAAAATGTATAACTTATTTAAAAAAAAACAAAAATCCAAATGTGAAAATCAAAAATAGCCAAATCAAGCTTTAAAATAAACAAAAAACACAGAAATCTGTCCACAAAATGCCAAAGTTAATCAAAAAATACAATAAATGGTCAAAAAGTACCAAAATTCAACAATAAACAGTAAAAATTAATCAAAAAGAACAAAAATACAAATGTGAAAATCAAAAATATCCAAATCAAGCTTCAAAATTAACAAAAAATACAAAAATCCGGCCATTATATGCCAAAATCAATCAAAAAGTACAGTAAATTGGTCAAAAAGTACCCAAATTCAACAATAAACTGTAAAACTAATCAAAAAGAACAAAAATCCGAATGTGAAAATCAAAAATAGCCAAATCAAGCTTTAAAATAAACAAAAAATACAAAAATCCGGCCATAAAATCCCAAAATTAATCAAAAAACACAATTAATTGGTCAAAAAGTACCAAAATTCAACAATAAACTGTAAAAACTAATAAAAAAAAAACAAAAATCCAAATGTAAAAATCAAAAATAGACAAATCAAGCTTCAAAATAAACAAAAAACACAAAAATCCGGCCACAAAATGCCAAAATTAATCAAAAAGTACAATAAATTGGTCAAAAAGTACCAAAATTCAACAATAAAATGTAAAAGTAATCAAAAAGAACAAAAATCCAAATGTGAAAATCAATAATAGCCAAATCAAGCTTCAAAATAAACAAATAACACAGAAATCCGGCTATATAATGCCAGAATTAATAAAAACATACAATAAATTGACCAAAAAGTACCAAAATTCAACAATAAGATGTAAAAACTAATCAAAAAGAACAAAAAACCAAATGTAAAAATCAAAAACAGTCAAATCAAGCTTCAAAATAAATAAAACACACAAAAATCCGGCTATAAAATGGCAAAATTAATAAAAAGCAATAATTCTGCTGTGAATATAAAAAAAAGCCAAACCAAGCATCAAAATAACCACAAAAATCCGGCCATAAAATACCAAAAATTAAACAAAAATACCAAAAATCAGCAATAAACAAAAAATATTGAAAAAAAAAATCCGGCTGTGAATATCAAAAATAGCGAAATCAGGCTTCAAAATAAACAAAAACAACAAAAATGCCAAAACTAATTAAAATCGGCAAAAAAATTAGAAAAAATCTCAGCAATAAAACATAAAATTAAGCTTAAAAATAAAAATATAAAAATTCGGCCATAATTCGCCAAATTTAATGAAAGTACAAAGAATCGATTATAAAAGATTCAACAAAAAATTTCAACGCTAAAAATCAAAAATGATCAAATTAAGTCTTAAAATAACCAAAAACTGATCAAACTGTACAAAAAATCGGCCAAACGGTCTAAAAATACCAAACTTCATCAATAAAGTTGATCCAAAAAAATATTGTTTTATCTTTTAGAAATGGATGGTAACTATTTGGTCAACAAACAAAACCTCTTAACCGATGTAATGACCTACGATGGTGAAAACATTGTAGCAGGAAAGAAAACAATCGAAAACATTAATGCCGCTAACCTACGTATTGATGATAAAAACATCAAAGTACAGAACGTAGACCTAACTAATTGGATCCAAAAAGCCATTCTGATCACCGGAAGACACACCATAGATGGAAAAATTAGTTTAGATAACACAACAAGCTTCGAGAACGGAATTTCGTAAGTAAACAAATAAATTTCGAATCCATTATTACATCTAGTTTAGTAATATAATTGAGGCAAAATAAAATATTGCGTATTATAAAATAATCATCGTTAAAGTATAGTATCATACTAGCGTGTAATGCTTTATTCACTCAAGTGGTTGGGCCTCAACGTATAATGTCGTTCAGTATAAGATATAAAACGTTTCTACTCAATCTTATTTACAGATTAAAAGGTTTATTAAATGAAGCCCCATTCAATGAAAAAACAGTAATGCTAAAATCAGTTCCTCAAGCCATCGAACAGAAAACATTCTTCAGTAAAACAGAAAATCCAATTGTGTTCAAAGAGGTTAAATTAGGAGGTCGCATTAATAATGCTGATCTATTACAATTCATTCAAAATCAAGTAAGTATTTAATGATTCGGTTTGAGTTAAGTTTTCAATGTAATAATTGCAGGTTTTTGCAAGTGAAGATACAAGTATATCAACGCAAGTTAAATTCAATGCTAATATCAATGCGGATAATATAAATTTTGAAAGTTTGTATCAAGGTGTTAACATCAGTCAGTTGTTAACTAATTTGACTAATTTTGTTTCGCTTAATAATTACTTTGCTAGTTATAAGAATTTGTTGGAAGTTGCTACAAATGTGAACGCATCATTAAGTCGTAAGTATTCCATTTGTATGTATCAAAAGTTTTTTTATTTATAATCAAAAGAATTGGGATTTACGTTTGAAATTGTGGATGATTAGAAGAAGCATGATCTAATAATAAATTTTCTTTAGAGCAAGCTCATTTTCTTCACTACTTCAAACCAGTACAAGGAATTGTAGCAAAATATCTGTTCCCCATACAGCGCTACCATAATGGCTTATATCTGGCTGCATACCAGGAAATAAATGGCACTGGTGTTATTGACTTTTACAAATGGGATCAAGAAAATGGAATATTCGATATAGATTCAGGTAAAAGATTATTTAATTTAATTTTTGACTAATTTTCAATTGAATAATAAATTAAAATTGATTCACATTTTAGATTTATATCGGATGAACTTCAAGACCTACTTATCATATGTAGCACCATTGGAATTTGCAGAGGAGTCGTTGCTGTACACCGAACAAATTCACAGTAAGTGTGCAATATTGTCTCACCGTTCTTCCCCTTTAATAGCTTACAAAAGCTATTTTATTGTAAAAATATTGCAAATATTGTAATTTCAATTTGTTTAATTACGTATTGTGCTACTTAATAGCAAATTTGATAACAATCGACCAATAAGTTTCGGTTTTACGGACAATTACGCAAGAATCATTCCAATTTGTTTAGCTAAGTATTTTGCTACTTAACAGCAAATTTGATTACAATTGACCATTAAGTTTTTGGCTTACGGACAATTACGCAGAAATTCTTCCGTTTTTTCATATATAATGCTTACAAACACCATTTTATAGTAGCAAAGTTGCTATTTTAATTAATTAAGTTTGCTTAGCTATGTATTGTGCTTCTTAACAACAAATTTGATTACAATCGACCAATAAAATTTTGTTTTACGGACAATTACGCAGAAATTCTTCCGTTTTTTCATAAATAATGCTTACAAACACCATTTTATCGTAGCAAACTTGCTATTTTAATAATTCCAATTTGTTAAGCTAAGTATTTTCCTAATTAACAGCAAATTTGATTACAATTGATCAATTAGTTTTTGTTTAACGGACAATTACGCAAGAATTCTTCCGTTTTTTCATATATAATGCATACAAACACCATTTTATAGTAGCAAAGTTGCTATTTTAACTATTTAAGTTTGCTTAGCTATGTATTGTGCTTCTTAACAGCAAATTTGATCACAATCGACCAATTAAGTTATGTTTTACGGACAATTACGCAAAAATTCTTCCGTTTTTTCATATATAATGCTTACAAACACCATTTTATCGTAGCAAAGTTGCTATTTTAATAATTCCAATTTGTTAAGCTAAGTATTGTGCTACTTATCAGAAAATTTGGTTACAATCGACCAATTAGTTTTGGTTTTAGGGACAATTACGCAAGAATTCTTCCGTTTTTTCATATATAATGCTTACAAACACCATTTTATCGTAGCAAAGTTGCTATTTTAATAATTCCAATTTGTTAAGCTAAGTATTTTCCTAATTAACAGCAAATTTGATTACAATTGATCAATTAGTTTTTGTTTTACGGACAATTACGCAAGAATTCTTCCGTTTTTTCATATATAATGCATACAAACACCTTTTTATAGTAGCAAAGTTGCTATTTTAATTATTTTAGTTTGCTTAGCTATGTATTGTGCTTCTTAACAGCAAATTTGATCACAATTGACCAATTAAGTTATGTTTTACGGACAATTACGCAAGAATTCTTCCGTTTTTTCATATATATTGCTTACAAACAATATTTTGCCGTAACAAAATCGCAATTTTAGTAATTCCAATTTGTTTAGCTATGTATTATGCTACTTTGCAGCAATTTTAACTACAATCGACCAATCCGTTTTTGTTTTATGTACAATTAAGCAAAAAATTTTCCGTTTTTTTTTTTTATAATGCCAAAAACATTTTACAGGTGATGGATCTACATGGGCAAATATAATATCAAGAATCGACCAAGAACCATTCGAAAGAATCGCAGTCATACCAACAAGTGGAACAAAATTAGTTCAAGCTTTTAAATTGCCTATAATAAAAACTGAATGTCTTTTAATGACGCAAAACGCGGATAACTATATATACATTTTCTGTTTCATGGAAAAACTAAAACTACACCAAAAGTTACCAAGCGTCGACCCATCAATGGTAAGAAAATAATAGATCACATATTTAGTCACTGTTAGTTAGTTTAAATGACGTCACTGCGGAGCAAATTTAAATGTTCGTCAATTGCTTACAAATCTACAAACAAATCCAATTTGTCTGATATTATTTCAATATTTATTTATAACTTAACAGATCAAAATCATCAATGTAGAAGACTTCTCCTATATAATCGCTGTAAATAAAGGTGGCCCAAATATGGAACCTTGTGTGACTATATGGAAATACGATCACAACACAATGCTCTTTAACGAGCATCAACACATCTACACAGCAAGTCCTAATAGTATTGCCACCATTACACATAACGGAATTCATTATTTGGCAATTGGATCTGGATATTTGTCGAATACTTTGTACCCGGGACAAATCCTCATCAAACGGTAAGTTAGATAAAAAGTAAATGATGAAAAAAATCATAACTCAAAAATTACTGATGATAAAAGCTTGAAATTTATACAGTACATTGGTGTATATATGAGCTATATAGAATAAAATCAGTATAAATTTAAATCAACCCTTCCGGAAGTTATAGGGTAAATTATAGACATTCTACCAAATACTAAGTTTAGGTGAGTAGATTTAAAAAATCATAACTCAAAAATTACTGTTGATAGAAGCTTAAAATTTGTACAGAACATTAGTATATAGATGAGCTATATAAGATAAAATCAGTATAAATTAAAATCAACCCTTCCAAAAGTTATAGGGTAAATTATAGACATTCGACTAAATACTAAGTTTAGGTAAGTAGATTTAAAAAATCATAACTCAAAAATTAGTGATGATGAAAGCTTGAAATTTGTGCAGGATATTAATATGTAGATAAGCTATATAGGATAAAATTAGTATAAATTTAAATCAACCCTTCCGGAAGTTATAGGTTAATTTATAGACATTCTACTAAATACTAAATTTGGGTGAGTCAATTTAAAAAATCATAACTCAAAAATTACTGATGATGGAAGCTTGAAATTTGTACAGTACATTAGTATATATATGAGCTATATAGAATAAAACCAGTATAAATTTAAATCAACCCTTCCGGAAGTTATAGGGTAAATTAAAGACATTCGACTAAATACTAAGTTTAGGTGAGTCGATTTAAAAAATCATTACTCAAAAATTAGTGATGATAGAAGGTTGAAATTTGTACAGTACATTAGTATATAGATGAGCTATGTAGGATAAAATCAGTATAAATTTAAATCAACCCTTCCGGAAGTTATAGGGTAAATTATAGACATTCTACTAAATACTAAGTTTGGGTGAGTCGATTTAAAAAATCATAACTCAAAAATTACTAATGATGAAAGCTTGAAATTTTTTACAAAATATTAGTATATAGACGAGCTATATAGAAAAAAATCAGTATAAATTTAAATCAACCCATCCGGAAGTTATACGGTAAATTATAGACACTCGACTAAATACTAAGTTTAGATGAGTAGATTTAAAAAATCATAACTCAAAAATTACTGATGATGGAACCTAGAAATTTGTACAGTACATTAGTATATAGATGAGTTATATAGAATAAAATCAGTATAAATTTAAACCAACCTTTCCAAAAGTTATAGGGTAAATTATGGACATTTGACTAAATACTAAGTTTAGGCGAGTCGATTTAAAAAATCATAACTCAAAAATTACTGATGATGGAAGCTTGAAATTTGTATAGTACATTAGTATATATATGAACTACATAAGATAAAATCAGTATAAATTTAAATCAACCCTTCCGGAAGTTATAGGGTAAATTATAGACATTCGACAAAATACTAAATTTAGGTGAGTCGATTTAAAAAATCATAACTCAAAAATTACTAATGATGGAAGCTTGAAATTTGTACAGTAAATTAGTATATATATAAGCTATATAGAATAAAATCAATATAAATTTAAATCGACTCTTCCGGAAGTTATAGGGTAAATTATAGACATTCGACTAAATACTAAGTTTAGGTGAGTAGATTTAAAAAATCATAACTCAAAAATTACTGATGATAGAAGCTTAAAATTTGTACAATACATTAGTATATATATGAGCTACATAGAATAAAATCAGTATAAATTTGAATCAACCCTTCCGGAAGTTATAGAATAAATTATAGACATTTTACTAAATACTAAGTTTGGGTGAGTCAATTTAAAAAAATCATAATTCAAAAATTACTGATGATAAAAGCTTGAAATTTATACAGTACATTAGTATGTAGATGAGCAATATAGGATAAAATCAGTATAAATTTAAATCAACCCTTCCGGAAGTTATAGAGTAAATTATAGACATTCTACTAAATACTAAGTTAGGGTGAGTCAATTTAAAAAATCATAACTCAAAAATTACTGATGGAGGAAGCTTGAAATTTGTACAGTACATTAGTATATAGATGAGCTACATAAGATAAAATCAGTATAAATTTAAATCAACCCTTCCGGAAGTTATAGAGTAAATTATAGACATTTTACTAAATACTAAGTTTGGGTGAGTCAATTTAAAAAATCATAATTCAAAAATTACTGATAGAGGAAGCTTGAAATTTATACAGTACATCAGTATATATATGAGCAATATAGAATAAAATCAGTATAAATTTAAATCAACCCTTCCGGAAGTTATAGGGTAAACTATAGACATTCTACTAAATACTAAGTTTGGGTGAGTCGATTTAAAAAATCATAACTCAAAAATTACTGATGATGAAAGCTTGAAACTGGTACAGTACATTAGTATTTAGATGAACTATATAAGATAAAATTAATATAAATTTAAATCAACCCTTCCGGAAGTTATAGGGTAAATTATTGACATTCTACTAAATAATAAGTTTGGGTGAGTCAATTTAAAAAATCATAACTCAAAAATTACTGATAATGGAAGCTTGAAATTTGTACAGTACATTAGTATATAGATGAGCTAAATAGGATAAAATCGGTATAAATTTAAATCAACCCTTCCGGAAGTTATAGAGTAAATTATAGACATTCTACTAAATACTAAGTTAGGGTGAGTCAATTTAAAAAATCATAACTCAAAAATTACTGATGGAGGAAGCTTGAAATTTCTGCAGTACATTAGTATATAGATGAGCTATATAGAATAAAATCAGTATAAATTTAAATCAACCCTTCCGAAAGTTATCGACTTCATACAAAGTTTGCATGAGTCAATTTAAAATATCATAACTCAAAAAGCACCTTTAGGGTTAAAAGCCTAAAATATTCAAAACAATTGATTCAAAATTCAAAACATGCGTTGAAAAGTCCATAATAATTTCCATTTATATTTTCTAGATTCGACAAAAAATCCCAACACTTTTCCGAATGGCAACAATTCAGAGTCTACGCTCCGGTTCAAGTGGAATTCGCAGTTCTCCCAAGCAATGAATTCCTCCTTTATATACTCTGCGATAGTCCAACAGAGCCTTTAATTATTTATAAATATGAAGGAATATCTAAATTTACGGAACATAGCAACATATCGGTACCGACAAAAAGCGTCGCTTTGACGCAGTTTACGCACGGTGATCAGCATTTCTTGTTGACCAGTTGTGATTCAACTTATACTATAATCAGTGCTGTATTTAAAGGATTCTGAATGTAATTTTTATATTTATTTATTTGTTTTATATATTGTGTTATGTTTTATGTATGTTTTTATGTATGTTTATGTTTACATATCTTAAAATTGTTGTTCAAAAATAAAATAAAAATAAAATTTAAAAAAAAATAATTAATTCAGTTTATTTATTTAATAGCCATTAAATGAAATTTAAAACTAATGTTACAGTAACTGTGTAAAATTGATCAAAATTTATATGCACATATTACGCTGATCTTAGTTTAAAATAATTTATATAATCTAAACAAAACTAATTGTAACAATTGAACCAGTCATTGCAAATTGATAAAAATTGGTACAAATGCACTTCATTATCATAAGTACCAACTGTACAAAATTGATCAAAATTAAAACGCTCAGATTACGCTGATCTTAGTTTAAACTATTTCATCTAACCTAACACAATCAGTTAATTAATTATAACAATTGAACCAATCATTGCAAATTGATAATAATTGGTACAAATGTACTCCATTATCATTAGTATCAACTGTGTAAGAAAGGTTAAAATCAATACGCTCAAACTACAATGACTTCAATTTAGCCTACCTCGTCTTATCTATGCATAATATATAAGAAGCAATTTAATTAAATATATCTGCTGAAGCAGTCATTAGAAATTGATAAAAATTGGTACCAATGTACTTCATCATCATTAGTATCAACTGTGTAAGAAAGGTTAAAATCAATACGCTCAAACTACAATGACCTCAATTTAGCCTACCTCGTCTTATCTATCCATAATATATCAAAAATAACATATTGAGACAATTTGTCGCGTACTCCTACCATACAAAAATGTTAGTATTTAATATTTCGTTTCGCAATTGAGAAGTTTATAAAAATTTAAACCAGTCTACTAAATCATTATTAAATAACATTGATCAAAGTCAATAATACAACTCAAATTATAGTAAAACATTGTCAGCTAATTTTTATGCAAATAATTTATATATTTTTAAATATACAAATGTAAAATAAATTCATCAATAATCACCTCGCCACTTACCAATGTCTCATATCAACACTATCATCACCTACTTCACTTGTCATCGTTCATGAAAATGCATGCCAAGATAATATAAATCACTGCACTCGCATAATATTAATGTCTGTAATGAATTCAACATAATTACTTTATTGTATATTTAGCACCGGCGTGAATCGCAGCAGGGAGAATAAATGAAATATAAAAACAAATTCATTCTTTTGAGCGCGCACTTATGTATGATCATTAATAAAGTTCTAAATTAATTCTTCATTATTTATAATTACCATAAAAAAAATTGTGTTACGCCTATGGTGATGGTCTAGATTTTGTTATAAGTGTATATTAGGTTGCCTATATCGTAAACCTCTGTTTTTATCATTTACACTGTACATATATACACAACAATTGTAATCAATTATTATTATTTAAATATTAGAAGATGAAACGAAAATAATTCCTACAAATTTTGCACTTAGAATTTGGCGCAGAATATTTAAATCTTTCTGTTATTTTATATCAATGATTAAAAACAAAAACATTTCTAACCTATATATTTCATTTGTTTATTTACTATGATTAAAATTTAAAGTGATAGGAACGCAATAAAACTGTGATTATATTAAAGTAATTATAATGGTTCTAATGTAAAGTAGTTTACTTACTGAATTAATTGTAGAAAGGGTTGTGAATTAGTTAAAATTTGCTTATAGATGCACTCACTTAAACATATGGTTTTGACATGTTACTGTATGCAACTTCATATACAGGTGTATGCAGAGTTGCCTAACTTAAAATATAATATACAGTGCGGTAATAAATAGTAAATCATGTAAAAGGTTAAATTAAAAGATAATGAAAGTTTTTCAGTATTCCTAATCTTATTTTATGATTATTTATTTATTTATTTATTTATTTATTTAATTCAGTTTAAGTATTGAATGTTTTTTATAACAGTAAAATTAATACAATTTAACAAAACATAAATTGTGAGCTTACAATCTTTTATTAAAATGGCAAATCAAACGTAAGAACTCAAAATGTATATATTATACACAACTATTACGGTATCACAGATGGCTTTGCATCATTTCTGCATCATGAAAATGCACCTTAACGCTAGAGAATTGCCGGGTTTAGTCACCGCGTCCTGATAAAGTAAAACTTCAGTCATTACTTATTTTATGCCTTCATTTTTTGGGTTAAATAAATTAAATATTAAATACTTTCAACCGTCATATAATGTTCTTAATTGACAATGTTTTAAAACTATTAGAAAACGTTTCTTTCTTTCATAAAATGTTCTAAAATATTCTTAACAATTAAAAAATGCCATAGAATGTTCTAAAACTATTATTAAATGTTCTTAACTGTCATATAATGTTCTGAAATATTATGAATTGTCGCATAATGATTGAAAACTATTAAAAAAATTTCTATCTTTTATAACATGTTTTTGGGTATTACAAAATGTTGCTACTAAATCTTATCAATTGTTGCAAACTGTACCAAAATGATCTGAACTATTATAAAACTTTCTTGATTTTTATAATATGTTCTCGGATGTCACAAAATGTTCTACAACCGCTATAAAATGTTCTCAACAGAATGCTTGAGAACTAATAAAAAATATTCTCAACTTTTTCAAATGTTATAAAATGTTCCAGAACTGATATGAAACACTTGTAGTGAAGTACAATTTTCTGAAATATTGTTTTAAAACATTCTGAAATGTTCTTAAGTGTTATAAAATGTTCTCAACTGTTGCAAAATGTTCTAAAATATCTATAACTTTTACAGATTATAATCAATCTTTAATTAAATGATTTCAATAGTCACAGAATGCTCTAAAACTATTATTAAATGTTCTCAACTGTCATATAATGTTCTAAGTTGTTCTCATTTGCCACTCTTGTTCACGTAGCTGAAAAATACTAGCTAATCACTTACTGATGTCCTTTAGTTAAAAGAAAAAACTGTTTAACTGTATCCAATATCTCGATAAACGCTCGAGCGGGCACTCAGACCATGATTTTTGGGTAAGTGTTCCCCGCTCACTTGCCCACTAGTTTTTTTTTATGTTCTTGCAGCCAACAAACACGAGAGAATGATTGACATGTTATTTAGTTAGAAGAAGAAAGATTTGTAACCAAATTATTGATAAGAAACACTTAGTTGCTGTTAACACGAGAGAACGAGTAACAGATAATATTTAGTTAGCAACAGAAATGACGCCGTGTATGTCTTTGAGAAGAAGTTAGTATCACCTAAGGACAAAGCTGCTTGTTTGCCAAATAAAGCTTAAGGGTTTGATACGGAGTTTAATGTCACTGCGCGATAATTCTGTATCGCACAAAATCTACGTAGTGATCCATCTTGGCTGCTTATTTTCCTGGGCGTTCTTGTTCACTAGGTGCAAAGAGCCACGTTTTATCCTGCAGGTTGTCACAGTAAAAAAAATAACTCGCCCACAAACTATATAATTGTTTACACCCACCCACCCAAGCTTTAGTAGTCAAGATATTTATTGTTAAACAATTCTCTTAGTTCAAAATCCAAGCACTCAAGAGGTGGGACAAACAATGGATCTTTTGATAATTAATACTTAGGCGCGTGGATGGGTCACAGTAGAAAAAGTAACTCGCCCACAAATTAACCTTTGCTCCCACCCACCAACCCAAGCGTAAGTTATCAAGAGATTTATTGTTAAACAAAACTTTCATAACTAAATTTAAGCACACAATCGCATCTTTTGATGACTAACACTTAGGTGGGTGGGTGGGTCACAGTAGATGAAGTAACTCGCCCACAAATTAAACTTTGTTTCCATCCACCCACCCAAGCGATATTTATCAAAACATTTATTAAACAATTCTCTCATATCTAAATCTAAGCATACAAGAGGTGGGGCAAACAATGAATTTTTTGATAAGTAACACATGGGCGGGTGGGTGGATCACACTAGAAGAAGTAACTCTCCCACAAATTGCACTTTGCTCACACCCACCCACCCACCCAAGCGTTAGTTATCAAGAGATTTATTGTTGACCAATTCTCTCATATCTAAATTCAAGCACACAAGAGGTGGGACAAACAGTAGAAGAAGTAACTTGCCCTCAAACTAAACTTTGTTTCCACCCATCTACCCAATCGTTAGTCATCAAGAGATTGATTGTTAAACAATTCTCTCGTAACTAAATCCAAGCACACAAGAGGTGGGACAACAATGGATCTTTTGATGACTAACACTTGGGCGGGTGGGTGGGTCACAGTAGAAGAAGTAACTTGCCTATAAATTTAACTTTGTTTCCACCCACCCACCCAAGCGTTAGTTATCAAGAAATTTATTGTTAAAAAATTCTCTCAAAACTAAATCCAGGCACACAAGAGGTGGGACAAACAATAGATCCTTTGATGACTAACACTTGGGCCAGTGGAAAGGTCACAGTAGCAGAAGTAACTCGCCCACAAACTAAGCTTTATTCCCACCCACCCAACTAAGCGTTAGTTTTCAAGAGATTTAGTGTTAAAAAATTCTCTCATATTTAAATCCAAACACATAAAAGATGAGACAAACAATAGATCCTTTGATGACTAACACTTGGGCAGGTGGGTGGTTTATAGTAGAAATAGTAACTTGCCTACAAACTAAACTATGTTGCCACCAACTCACCCAAGCGTTAGTTATCAAGAAATATATTGTTAAATAAATCTTTCATATCAAAATCCAAGCACACAAGAGGCAAGTTAAACAATAGATCCTTTGATAACTAACACTTAGGCGAGCGGGTGAGTTACAGTAGAAGAAATAACTCGCCTAAAAACTAAACAATGTTATCACCCACTCATCCAAGCGTTCGTTATCAAGAGATTTATTGTTAAACAATTGTCTCATATCTAAACCCAAGTGCACAAAAGGTAGGTCAAACTATAAATCCTTTGTTGACTAACACTTGGGCGGATGGGTGGGTTATAGTAGAAGAAATAACTCGCATACAAACTAAATTTTGTTCCCATCCACCCACCCAAGCGTTAGATATCAAAAGATTTATTGTTAAACAATTCCCTCATATCTACATCCAAGCACACAAGAGGTAGGACGAACAATAGATCTTATGCATATAACCTAGAAAGTCATAATATATAATTTGTCGCTTTGCAATTGACACTTGAGTCACTTGACAGAAATAGTTATAACAGTTTTGATCTTCAATAGTCGCTTCGCGATTAATAGTTAAGTCACGCTAAGCATCTAACCTAAAAAATGATAAAATCTAATTTGTCGCTTCAGGATTGACTCTTGAGTTACAAAACGGACTTATTAACACTTTACTACTAGTCGCTTTGCAATTAATAGTTGAGTCACGCTATTCATATAACCTAGAAAGTTATAAAATATAATTTGTTGCTTTTTGCAATTGACATTTGAGTCACTTGACGGAAATAATTAAAACAATTTTGATCTTCAATAGTCGCTTCACAATTATTAGTTGAGTCACGCTAAGCATCTAACCTAAAAAATGATAATCTAATTTGTCGCTTCACGATTGACTCTTGAGTTACAAAACGGAAGTAGTTCAAACTTATTAACACTTTACTACTAGTCGCTTTGCAATTAATAGTTGAATCACGCTATTCATATAACCTAGAAAGTTATAAAATATAATTTGTTGCTTTGCAATTGACGTTTGAGTCACTTGACCGAAATAATTAAAACATTTTTGATCTTCAATAGTCGCTTCACAATTATTAGTTGAGTCACGCTAAGCATCTAACCTAAAAAATGATATAATCTAATTTGTCGCTTTGCGATTAACTCTTGAGTTACAAAACGGAAATAGTTCAAACTTATTGACACTTTACTAGTCGCTTTGCGATTATTGGTTGAGTCACGCTAAGCATATAACCTAGAAAATCATCAAATATTATTTGTCGCTTTGCGATTGACGCTTGAATCACTTGACAGAAATAGTTATAACATTTTTGATCTTCAATAGTCGCTTCGCAATTAATAGTTGAGTCACGCTAAGCATCTAACCTAAAAAATGATAAAATCTAATTTGTTGCTTCACGATTGACTCTTGAGTTACAAAACGGAAGTAGTTCATATATATTAGCACTTTACTACTAGTCGCTTTGCAATTAATAGTTGAATCACGCTATTCATATAACCTAGAAAGTTATAAAATATAATTTGTTGCTTTGCAATTGACGTTTGAGTCACTTGACGGAAATAATTAAAACATTTTTGATCTTCAATAGTTGCTTCGCGATTAATAGTTGAGTCACGCTAAGCATCTAACCTAAAAAAATGATAAAATCTAATTTGTCGCTTTGCGATTGACTCTTGAGTTACAAAACGGAAATAGTTCAAACTTATTGACACTTTACTAGTCGCTTTGCGATTATTGGTTGAGTCACGCTAAGCATATAACCTAGAAAATCATCAAATATTATTTGTCGCTTTGCGATTGACGCTTGAATCACTTGACAGAAATAGTTAAAACATTTTCGATCTTCAATAGTCGCTTCGCAATTAATAGTTGAGTCACGCTAAGCATCTAACCTAAAAAATGATAAAATTTAATTTGTCGCTTCACGATTGACTCTTGAGTTACAAAACGGAAGTAGTTCAAACTTATTAGCATTTTACTACTAGTCGCTTTGCAATTAATAGTTGAGTCACGCTATTCATATAACCTAGAAAGTTATAAAAAATAATTTGTTGCTTTGCAATTGACGTTTGAGTCATTTGACGGAAATAATTAAAACATTTTTGATCTTCAATAGTCGCTTTGCGATTAATAGTTGAGTCACGCTATGCATATAACCTAGAAAGTCATAAAATATAATTTGTCGCTTCGCGATTGACGCTTGGGTCACTTGACGGAAATAAACATTTTTGATCTTCAATAGTGGCTTCGCGATTAATAGTTGAGTCACGCTAAGCAACTTAACCTAACCTAACCTAGAATATAATAAATCTTAATGATGCTTGATACGGTTAAATCAAATCAAGAAATTTGAGGTTATATCAAATTAAGCGTATGGATTTTTATTATTTTTTTACATAATTGTATCAATTTCCAATGATTAATTTGGAAGTTATAAATGTTATAATTAATTCTTACTATGAGCGCAGTCGTAAGCACTACGGGCAAGAAAACACTTACTAAAAAACTGTAATAATCCACTTTTATATAAATTAGAAAATGATTTATTATTCTATTACAATTATCTTAATTTTTCCTCCACCACCCTTGCAGCAATATGCATACGCTTCATTTGGATACAAATCCGATTAAATTACAATTTGACAAACACACAGTCGAGCAGTTGTCAGCAAAAGGCACGTGGCCGGTTAAAAGATGGAGTGGCATTAAACACGTGCCACCGGATGAGATCATATCTGATCAGTACCCATTGTATCACAATGATTACAACAGTCGGCGGTGATCATATCTAATTGGGATTGAAATTGTTATTATATTATAATTTAATTATCAGAAAAATAACAACAATTTATAGAAGACTATTAATCTGCTTTGTTAATTAAACCTACCTTGATTTGCATATTATAAAGAAAACTATTAAAATAAATAATAAATTTCTTTTACCAATATTTTTAGAAAGGATCAAATTATATTTTATCAAAGTTATTTAGTCACATTATATTTGCAAATAGCATTAAAATGTATTCAAAAGTAGCTTAAAAATAGCAGAAATAGAAATCGCTGTTGCTGTTATCGTTTCTTAAATTATAAATTTAATCAATGCAAATATCAAAAATCAATTGATACTTATTTTGTTTATTATTATTTCTCTACATATTCTATCACAGAATTTGAAAAATATGTTTTGTTGCAAAAATAATTTATTAATTCAAAAAACTGCTGAATAACTATTAATAATTCGTGGTATCTATAAACAAACATCTGGCACATCAATGATTTTCATTTTTTCAGCAAAACGTAGCGGTCCATTATATTCAAATGTATTTGTATGATTTGTTAAATGTCGCGTGCGCAATAAAGGCACATCATCCCATTGAATAACATCCTATGGGCAACCCCACGTCCTCTCGGTCGATTCTCTTCAAAAAGGGGCCAGATGTACGGACGCGTTTCAGTCAGTACGTACTTCACGATCGGCACGTGACCGAGCCGGTTGAGCATTTGTCAGCCACTTTCCTTGTTTGGTTACACATCATGACCTCCGGACTACATCCCTTAAACATCATTTCGACCCCCTTATTACCTACACTTGTTCGCCTTTTTGTGTATTCGTTGAGACAAGACAATAACAAACCATATGCCAATAAGTCAATAAGATTTTAGAAGTTAATTGTAAAGTGATTAATAATAATTAGTATTTTTGAAGTATTTTGAGAAAATTTATCAATTTTTACTTAATCCAGAAAAGTAATGTAGTCATATTTTAGTTAATTCGATACCAATTTCAACATGCTTTACATAAAGCATGTTGAAATTTTGAAAAATTTTATAGGAAATTTAATAAGTTAATGTTTTCATGTGAGCTTTCAGTTTGAGATATTTTGACATAATTGAACAAATTTGATTTACTCCAGAATTGCAATGTTATACCATTCTGTAAACCCGCTTTCTTTACTTTCATTTCACTAAGTTTAGGTTGCAGGCGGGAATTTTATATTGCTATTGTTAGGCAAGTTCTAAGCAGTCTTTAATAACAATATTACATCCACAATAATTTACTTCACCTCAATGCGGACTTTCAGGTACATCTATAACGTTAGCAACAAAATCTATAGAAATAAGAAGATGAACCGCACCGACCTGAACGGAAAACAGTAATTAAAATTTTTGCCCACAACTCTTTTTATGAATTTTTAAATCTGACTAATTTATTTGTAAAAAAAACTATTTGTTTTTGATAAAAAATTTTGCATTAAAAAAACACAATATATTTTAATACTTCTGAGAAAAAAAAAATTTCTTCTTAATTCCAAACAATTAGCTTTGTAGCAAAGTTGTCAAGTACCACAAAAAAAATTAATTTTAATAAGTTTGAACTTTTTAAGAGGAAAAAAATCCAACAAATGACAATAGTTGTTAAGAATTAAAGATTTCAAAGAGAATGGTGAAATCTGAAAGCCTCTGAAAGCCGCTGAAACCCGTGTACTTAATCAAAAAAAGGTAAGAAACACACATTTTAATTTTTTGAACAATTTTGGGAAAAAAGTGCATGAGCACAGCACGGTGATGAGATTATTGAAAAAAAACTAACATTGTAAATTGCCCATCACACAACTCAAAAGATTGTTTTGTGATTAAACATTAAAAATAATTGCACTCCAATCTGCATATTGGAAAAAAAACTGTTTGCCAAATTTGTGAACATATTTAGTATTTGCCGCGAATGCTGCATGTCTTGTTAAAATCGACTTGGTTGTAAAAAAGTTACAGCTATTGACTAAAAAAAAAAACATATTTTAGAAAAATGGTTATATCTTTGAAACAAAATTAACATCCTAAAATCTTCAACTGATATACATTTTGAACTAAAATTTTCTAGTCCAAACTTTGAAGTTTAATAACTTCTTAAATAATTGCGGAAAAGATGCTGGGTTAGGAGTGTTAGGATCAAATAGTACAACTTTTTAAATTTCACACGTCCATATAGTTTTTAGTTAGTTCAGTCAGCAGTTTTTCCCAAATTTATTTAGTATAGAACAGTTTGAATAGTGAACGGTAAACGTTTTAATAATATGCAATGTAGATGCTAAGTGGAGTAGTTGAGAAGCAGAGCATTTCGTTACATCAGTTACTAAAAAAATTTATTAGAAAAAGTTCTAACACATTTATTAATCTCTAAAAATGACTTGATCAACTCAAATGGATTTGTTTAAATTTTTTGAAACAGTATTGATTATTTACATATTTCTTTTAAATATTAATAGTAAACAACGAAATACATTGACAATATTTAAGCATTGTATAGACATTGACTGTCAGTTGTCAAAAAAAAAGAAAAATGTATGTTTTTTTTTTTCAAAAATATTTAGAAAAATAAATTTATTTGTTATATTTACAAAACAAAATTTTGTATTTTTTGTTAATTTTTTTTATTTTTATTATTTACAAAACATTTTTTTTTAATTGTTTTGTCACATTTTTCACAACAAAATTTTTTTATTTTAAAAATCTAATATTTATTTGAATTTAAATGTATATTTTGATATTTTTTTTTTAATTTTAATATGTTTTTATTGTAAAAATGTATTTTTTTACTAAAACAATGTTTTTTTTAATTTTTTTATAAAAAATTTTGGAAAAATATTTTTTTTACTCTTTATATTAAAAAAAAAATGTTATAAAAAAACGTGTTTTTTATTATCTTTTTAAACATTCTTCTTTTACATGATGAATACTTTTTTTAAATCTTTTATGTTTTTTGTAAATTAAGAAAAAAACATTTTTTGTAATACTTTCCAAACAAAATGTATTTTTAAAATAAATAAATAAACGTCTTTTTAATCTACTTTTTACAAAAAAATATCTTTTTTTTTTTTTTTTTTTTTTTTATATTTTCTATTTTTATTTTATAAAATCCTTTTATATTTTTATAACGTCTAATAAATGACAAAATCAAAATTCAAGTCAGCAGGAATATAGAAATTTAAATAAATAAAAACGGATATCAGGGTAGCGGGAAAAAACAATTTTTTAAATAATAATAAATCAGTTTGAAATATTATATAATATAAATACATTGAAAATGATGATAACTCATTGAAACATGTATGTAAAAATAAAATAAAATAAATAAATAAAATAAAATCATTACCTTAATAATATGAATAATAAAAAAATATCTTTTTTCAAATTTTTATTATTTTTTGTATAAATATATTACTGTCAACCACAGACAATTGTTTTAGTTCTATAAAACTCGACAGTGTGCCTTGTATGACCACGGCATCGCATAATGTGTGAAATAGTTATCAAAAAATTTGTATTTTAAGGCAATTTTTACAAAAAAACATTTTTTTTTAATTCTTTGTTTCCAAAAAATTAATTTTTGACAATTTTTTATAGAAAATTGTAATATATTTTTTGTGAAGTTTTCAAAAAAATTATTTTTGTCACATTTTTATAAAACAATAAAAATGTAATACTAGTCATTTTTACATTTTTTTTTTAATTTTGCTATTTTTTGTAAAAATAAAAATTTTAAAAAATAAATTCTTTTATTACATTTTTTTTTGTAAATATCATCAAAAAGTTATTAATTTTGTTACATTTTATACAAAAAAATATTTTTATTCAACTTTAAAATGTTTTTTTATAAAAAATGCATTTTTTGTCACATTTTTTATAAAAAAACTATAATTTTTTAAAAGTGTAAATTTTTTTTTGTGATTTGTAACTTTTTCTATTTTTTTTGTAATTTTAAAAAAAGTATATTTTTACAAAAACAGTTATAATTCTAATTTTTTTAAATTTTTTGTGTAATAAGTAAAAAAAATGAATATTATAAAAAGTAGTAAAATATTTTTGCCACATTTTCTATAAAAACAATTTTTTATGTCATTTTTAAAAATATGTAAATTTATTGTCGCATTTTTTACAGAAAGTTTTTTTTTCTAAATTTTATATATCTCTTGTAAAAATGTTTTTAGAAAACATGTTTTTGTTCCATTTTTCATAAAAAATGAATTTTTCTCACAATTTTCTATAAAAATAAAAAATCTCTTAAAAATATTTTTTTATTTTAATTTTTTTATAGAAGAAAACACATTTGTAAAATACGTGATTTGAAAAAAAGGAAAGTTTTTTATAAAAACAATTTTGTTTAAATCTTTAATATTTTTTTGTATTAAAACACATTTTTTAAATTTTTAATATTTTTTTTGACATTTTTAAAAATACATATTTTATAGAAATAGTTATTTTTTTCTAAATTTTAAAACTTTTGTTAGTTACACTTTTAACAAAATTGTATTTTTAAATGTTTTTGTAATTTTTTTATAAAAAACAAGTATTTTTGTGATTAAAAAAAATTCAAAATTTATTTTTTTTGCAAATTTTTTATAAAAAACATTTTTTTAGAATGAATAAAATAATATTTTTTTGTAAAAGTTAAAAAAAGTGTTTTTTTTTCAAACAATTTTGTTTAAATCTTTTATATTTTTTTGTAAATACATTTTTTAAAGAAATAGTTTTTTTTCTTCTAAATTTTATATATTTCTTGTAAAAATGTTTTAAAAAAATATATACATATATTTTCTATAAAAAAAACAAAATATTTTCTTAGAATTTTAATACTTTTGTGTAAAAACGTTTTCTACATGTTACATTTTTTATAACAAAAAAAAACTTTTTTTTTACAATTTTTTTTTAATTTTAATATTTTTTTATAGAAAAAATACGTTTTTTTGTATTATAAGTGATTTAAAAAAAAAAAAAACAAAAACATTATATTTTTTTACAATATTTTTAGTAAAAAAATATATTTTTTTAGAATGAATAAAATAAATTTTTTTTGTAAAAGTTTAAAAAAGTTTTAAAACAATTTTTTTTCACATTTTTTACAGGAATGTTTTTTTTTAAATTATATATATTTCTTGTAAAAATGTTTTTAAAAAATATATTTTTGTTACATTTTTCACCATTATCTATAAAAAACATCTTCTTAGAATTTTAATATTTTTGTGTAAAATCGTTTTGAACAAAATGTCTGTTACATTTTTTACAACAGAATTATGTTTTTCACATTTTTTTATAAAAAATTATATTTTTTTTTATAAAAAACACGTTTTTTGTTAAATATGTAGTTTGAAAAAAAATCCAAAAAATATACATATATTTTGTGCAAATGTAAAAGTTCAAAAAAGTCTTTTTTTAGAAAAACAATTTTATATTTTTTTGTACTATTTTTTTTTTAATTTTTAATTTTTTTTGTTATATTAAAAAAATAGTTTTTTTTGATGATGAATGAAATAATATATTTTTGTAAAAGTAAAATTTTTTTTTTTTTTCTAAAACAATTTTGTTTAAGTCTTTTATATTTTTTTGTATTAAAACACATTTTTTTAAATTTTAATATTTTTTTTGTCATTTAAAAAATACTTTTTTTACAAAAATAGTTTTTTTTTTCTAAACTTCATATATTTTTTGTGAAAATATTTTTAAAAAGTATATTTTTGAACATTTTTTATAAAAAATGTATTTTTGTTACCATTTTCTATTTTATAAAAACACGGTATTTTGTATAATGTGATTTCAAAAAAAAATCTAAAATAGTAGTATATATTTTTTGCAACTTTTTTTAGTTGAATAAAATGAATTTTTTTTGTAAAATTATTAATTTTTTATGTTTTTTTGTATCAAAAAACATTTTATTTAAATTCAAATATTTCTTGTGATTGTTAAAAATACATTTTTTAACACATTTTTTATAAAAATATTTTTTTTTTTAAATTTTATATATTTCTTATAAAAATGTTTTTAAAAAATAAAATTTTGTCACTTTTTTTATGAAAATTGTATTTTCGATCATTTTCTATAAA
Organism: Tachinus rufipes; assembly: GCA_963932245.1. Taxonomy (NCBI): domain Eukaryota; kingdom Metazoa; phylum Arthropoda; class Insecta; order Coleoptera; family Staphylinidae; genus Tachinus; species Tachinus rufipes. The sequence goes on from OZ010745.1 coordinate 112,388,639, forward strand.
TTTTTTCTTAGTTGACATTTTAATATTTTTGTGTAAAAAAGTTTTCTAGAAAATTGCATTTCTTTACAATAAAATTATCTTTTTTAAATTTTTTTGTAAAAAAGTTTTCAAAAACTTAATTTTTTTAATGTTTTTGTTACATTACTTTTAGAATGAATAAAATGATATTCTGTTGTAAAAATAAAAAAAAAAAATGTTTTGTTGTACAAAAACAATTTTGTTTGAAATTTTCATTTTTTTATCATTTTTAAAAATACATTTTTTACAGAAATAGTTTTTTTTTTAATTTTATGTTTCTTGTAAAAATGTTTCTAAAAAATATATTTTTGTCACATTTTTTACAAAAAATGTATTTTTGTCACCATATCCTATAAAAAACAAAATCTTTTTTTAAAATTTTAATATTTTTGTGTGAAAAAGTTTTCTACAAAATGTCTGTTACATTTATTACAACAATTTTTTTAAATTTTGTTTGTTTTCTTATTTCATTTTTTTTATAAAAAACGTTTTTTTGTAAAAAAATGTTAATAAAAAAAAAACAAAAAATGTATATTTTGCAAATTTTGAATAAAAATATTTTTTTTAGAATGATCTAATATTTTTTTTTTAAAGTTTAAAAAAAAAGATTTTTTTTACAAAAACAATATATTTTTTAAATTTTTTAAATTTTTATTGTAAATTTTTTTTTTATTTTTTGCAAAAACATTTGTTTTTACAATTTTGCTAGTTTTTTGTAAAAGTTTTTAAAAATTATATTTCTATATAACAAAAACTAATCTACTTGAAACCAGAATCATAGTTTCAAATTTTCCAGATTTCATGCAACAAAATATGCCTAATTGCGCAAATAATCTATTTAAGTTCAAAAAACCTGTATAAAACATAAAAATTTAAAAACTGTTTGCTGCGTATAAACTACTACAAATAGCTTCAAACACAATTTTTGCGTTAAATTGCGCTTGAAATTGATCAAAAATTACCTAGAAAGTTTATATTTATGTTAAAAACAAGCGTTTTATGACTCAAGCGTCAATCGCGAAGCGACAAATTATATTTTATGAGTTTCTAGGTTATATGCATAGCGTGACTCAAATATTAATTGCGAAGCGACTAGTAAAATGTCAATAAGTTGAAACTACTTCAGTTTTGTGACTCAAGCTTCAATTGCAAAGCGATAAATTATATTTTATGACTTTCTAGATTATATGCATAGCGTGACTCAACTATTAATCGCGAAGCGACTAGTAAAATGTCAATAAGTTGAAACTACTTCAGTTTTGTGATTCAAGCTTCAATCGCAAAGTGACAAATTATATTTTATGACTTTCTAGGTTATATGCATAGCGTGACTCAACTATTAATCGCAAAGCAAGTGGTAAAATGTCAATAAGTTAAAACTACTTCCGTTTTATGACTCAAGCTTCAATCGCGAAGCGACAAATTATATTTTATGACTTTCTAGGTTATATGCATAGCGTGACTTAACTATTAATTGCGAAGCGACTAGTAAAATGTCAATAAGTTAAAACTACTTTAGTTTTGTGATTCAAGCGACAAATTATATTTTATGATTTCTTAAGTTTTATGCATAACGTGATTCAACTATTAATAGCGAAGCGACTACTGAAGTGTCAATAAGTTGGAACTTCTTTCGTTTTGTGACTTAAGCGTCAATCGCAAAGCGACAAATTATATGTTATGACTTCTTAGGTTATATGCATAGCGTGACTCAACTATCAATCGCAAAGCGACTAGTGAATAGTCAATAAGTTAAAACTACTTTTGTTTTGTGACTCAAGCTTCAATCGCAAAGCGACAAATTATATTTTATGACTTTCTAGGTTATATGCATAACGTGACTCAACTGTTAATCGCGAAGTGATTAGTAAAATGTCAATAAGTTAAAATTACTTCCGTTTTGTGACTTAAGCTTCAATCGCGAAGCGACAAATTATATTTTATGACTTTCTAGGTTATATGCATAGCGTGACTCAACTATTAATTGCGAAGCGACTAGTAAAATGTCAATAATGTAGAACTACTTCCGTTTTGTAACTCAAGCTTCAATCCCAAAGTGACAAATTATTTTTTATGACTTTCTAGGTTATATGCATAGCGTGACTTAACTATCAATCGCAAAGCGACTAGTGAATAGTTAATAAGTTAAAACTACTTTTGTTTTGTGACTCAAGCTTCAATCGCAAAGCGACAAATTATATTTTATGACTTTCTAGGTTATATGCATAGCGTGACTCAACTATTAATCGTGAAGCGACTAGTAAAGTGTCAATAAGTTAGAACTACTTCCGTTTTGTAAAATCAAGCGTCAATCGCGAAGCGACGAATTAGATGTTATCTGTTTTTTTAGGTTAGATGCTTAGCGTGACTCAACTATTAATCACGAAGCGACTATTGAGGGACAAAAATGTTTTAACTATTTCCGCCAAGTGACTCAGTGTCAATCGCGACAAATTATCCAAATATAATAGAATATGTTGAGCCCACGTATGTGATAAAAATAGCTTTGATTACAATTCTGATTTGTATACGCCCAGTTCATAAATAATAAAGATAAAGCTGTAAATGTCAACATATTAATTCCACTAAAATTTTTTAATACACAAACCTCAGCTAAACATCTAAATGATTTATTTTATTGCAAAATATTGCCAACAGTTTTATTATTATTACATTTTACACGCAAATAGCTGAGAAAAATAATTTGTTTACTCACATTCTTAGTTTTGGAAATACTTATGCTTCATTAAAATAAATTCATAATAGAATAAATCTGACATATTTAAAGCGACCATATTTCCTAAATTTCCATTCAACAAGGGTTGAAAACTCACATGATTCAGTGCTAAAATCATCGTCATTGTCGCGTTCACCCTCCGCATACACACACATACACACATAGGCAGAGTTGTGATGCAGCACAACACATTTTATTTGATCTATGTTTGCATAGAGCAGAGGTTAAAATGTATGGGGATTCAAATCCGCCAACACACAAAACACACAATCAACATTCTGAATATTAAACATGAAAACTAATTGCGCAACAAAACGAATTATGCGACAATTCACTACTGTACACTTTTACAAAGTACTGAATTAATAATTAGCAAAAAATAAGATTTACGACGCTTATAATTGTCGGACGAAAATGAATACGGTAGCTTGCCAACCCTTTAATCGATGTTTATGAAATGAGGCTTCAGATATTAACGCTATTACAGTCTCAAATTGCTTCTTATCTTATTAGGAGCTATGAAGAGCCACATTAACCGTATAATTCGCTTTTACATTCTAATTAAATTGCCAAGTTTAAAATTTCCCAAAGCCTATTAGTAATATTATTACAAATATTTAATGTGTGAAAATTTTAATTTGCGAAAAAGAGCGCGCGAGTTTTGTTAGGGGAACACCGCGCTTCCAATTGACACATAAATCTTGCGACGTGAATATTGAATTAGATTCATACTCCCTTAATAATTGGATGTCCCGACATCGATTCAGTCTCCCTTGAGACGTTGCTGGTCCCGTTTTCTGGTCCCTCTCTCCGTCTCCTCATGCACATACACACACAGTGTGAGCCCAACGGCGGTGTTCGCTGCCATGTTTACGATGGGAAGGACGCACCGACTCCGGTCACAGCTCCTGAATTCCCTGGAGCCGCTCCGGGTGGTCGTGATGTTCGTTTCGTGGCGGTCTCGAAAAGTCAACCTAACTTTACCCCTCAACCCACTCATCCAAGAATATTATGTAATCGAAAATGTTATTCTACTCGCACAATTTTCTAATTTTTAATTAAGATCTACATAAAAAAAAAGGTAATTAACAAGAAGCCTAGAATGCAATTTACGTAATAAGTTGTTAGTTAGAAACATTCTCAACAATAGTTTTAGGTAAGAAATTAAAAAAAAAAAAAAAAATGGTTAGTGTAAGTACATTATAGAACAAAAAATATGCATACATTTTTGGCACAATTTCTGAATTTCTAATTCAATCTTAAACCTCATCATTTCTAGTTTGAAGTATCTAAATTAAGCAATCAAAAACTACAATAAAACCATCTTTCCCGCATTTATTTATCACTTTAAAAACAAAAATCGCGCTAGAAAATAATTACCACATTTCACTACCAAAACTGTTAGCACGGTCCTTATTACTATATCCATAAATGCGACCACTACGAGTTTTTCTAACCATACCTAAATTAGACGATAAACGTCTTTTAATATCTCCGTCTGGTCTCCCTGAAATTCTTTTGTTTCTACCCCCCCTTACTGAAGACCCAGGAGATTTGAAAGTTTCATCATCGCCAGGAATAATTTCTCCGATGACTGATGGAGTGTACACTGCCATTTCCGAATTAGTGCAGCTTCTGTTGCTTGAACTGGTTGCACTGTTATTGCGTTCCAAAAAAGTGCTCGGTTCTCGAGTTAGATCGATAACGTCTGCCGGTGTTTCAGTTGTTGTTGTTGTTGTTGGTCTGAGTCTTGATGCGGATGTTGATTCCAATAGTTTATCGATGTCATCGGCTATTTGATTTTGATTTGGAATTTGCGAGGAGAGGAACGCCATGGCCAGTTTTTGGTTTTCTCTGTTGTTGCTCAAAAGATTTTTCAATGCCCATGATTTGTTACGTTCCAGCCAGCGCCGTTTTTTTCTAAAATGTAACAGATATTTTAATAATAATTTAATTAAATTAATAAAAATTGCGGCGTTCATGCAAAAAGTGCCGAGATCGAATCTCCTACTCTGCGTAAATTTTTATTTTTGGTAACCGTTCACCTTTTATACTCGAAAAGACCTTTAGCTTGCGTAAACTGATTAAATAGTGCCAATTAAATTTTTAAAACTTTGTGGACAATTTTAAGTTCCCGAGCTGGGTCAAGACTACAAACTAAATAGCGTTACTTAGTTTCTAAAATAGTCACAAGCTCTTGCAAACACTGGAAAAAACCGCAGAAGTCATCTTTATAGTTCCTATTTCTTTTTTAAGGTCAAATTTGTAATCAAGTAAAATCTAACTTGCCACAAAATAACAAGATAATTCTCTTTAACATAGAAATTCACGGAACTTAAAACTTCACTTAGACAACTGCTGTTGCATCAGATGAATTTATTAATCTTCAAATCGGGTCTTTCAAAAACCTGCCAACAGTGTAAAGTCGAAAAACCGATTGAATTGTATATGCGAGCGCGAAGTAATCGGATTTGAAAGGTGTTTAGCAAAGCCAACGTCACAAGGAAAGTTGGGGTTAGAGTATAACGAGTTTTGAACAAATCTCACAAAAGGATTAAGTAGAACCTCTTAGAAGACAAACTTTTTTCCAAAACACAATAGGAAGTGACCTGTAGAGGCAACATAAAATCGTCCATCCATTTAAGGAAGAATATCTCAAAAAATGCCTGTTGAGAAGGCATTAGGGCCTGACGGGATTCCCGCAAAAATTGTCCTGGGAGAGCAATGCTTAAGAGAAAAGGTGGGGTAGGTACAACGGTTTATGTGCTATTATGATTTTTGGACGTAGACGGATAGTTTTTTGAGCACCTAACAGTAGAAAGGCTGTTAGAAGCACTTCAGGGTGACCAAGCTCTCAGCAAGCGCTAGTGCAAAGAAAGGCAAACCTGAACGCGCTTGCTGAGGTAAAAACATTTGTAATAGCTGCCAAAAAGTACAGCTAAACACATCAAAAAGCCTGCGTCTTGATAGCTCTTGACGTAAAAAAACGTCTTTAGCAAAGCCAACTAGAGAGGGATTTTAAAGACTTTAGAGGACGGGGTGTTTCCAAATAACTACTGAATATTATCAGTAGCTATTTGTAAGACAAAGTTTAGTTAGTGGAAAAAGATGGAGAAAAAGAAGAAGTAATTTTCACAGAGGGTGCCAGTGGTATCAGTTCTGGGCTCCACGTTGTAGAACGTCCTATACGACAACGTGGTAAGCTTAGAAGCTTAGAGCTGATTGATTGACAAAATTTGTAGTGTTCTCCAGCTCAAGAAAAGTTCCACAAGTAAAAATGACTGTATCGGAGACCAACGTTAAGTCAAAACGTTGGCTTAAATATTTGTAAGTCACTCTATAGTACAAGTTTAGGGTATGCATGTAAAGGAAGTGTACAAGAAAGTGCAGAGGGCAGCCCGGGGTTAATGAAAAGCGCAATCTTCCACTAGGCGCCTAATGTGCTAAATAGTCTTTTTCATAGTTTTCTATGAAGCAAAACTATGGAAGAATGTGCAGCCAAAAAAAGCAAAAGGAATTTGTTGTGCAGACTCAGAAAAGGTGTTGCTAGAGTCTGCAGCGCATACAAGATAGTGAAATTGACGGGCCTTCTAGTTGTGGCAGACACAAAGCGCTTGGATTTTGTAGTGCAAGTGAAGACGGCAGTCTGGAAATGTTGGCTTACTAAATGTAAAGCAGAAAAATATGGTTGTGGGGAGTACGGTAGAAGAGTTGGAAAAAATACGTGTCAAATGGGAGTGGCAAAAAATTTGTATGATTCAGACGGCTCATCACAAACGTAAGGCGTTTGGTGGATTTGTAAACAAATGTAAGCAAATTGTAAATTTGTAAAAGTATAGAACTGTGTGTGCGCGGGACTCTCAACCTCAAAGTAATACTTAAGTGCAATTCCAAAATGGTAACAGTTTCTTTGTTTCCGCAAAAAGAGGAGGAGATTTTAGTCAATAAGAATCTTACACTATAAATCTTATAAAAAAATTTCACCTTTTCTTAAAAAAATGGTTAGGTTAGGTTAGGTTAAGTTTAGCATGTGATGAACAGCAAGTTAATTGAGGAACTCTAGAAGTGTGGCGGGCTATCCGATTATCAATTTGAATTTAAGTCAAAAAGGTCAACCATTGACGCAATCCAACTGGCAAAAAATGCAATTAATGAAGCTAAACTAAAGAAAAAAAAAAGGCGTTGGTTGAAAAAAGCATTCCACATCACCTCATCAACCTTACATGCTTGTACCTGCAGAAAAGGAGAATCCTAGTGGGCAACAACCTGTCTTAGTATGACCTGTGGTGTTCCACAGGGCTCGGTCCTAGGACCGACTATGTGGAATATATACTACGACAGCGTATTCTAAAGAATATTGTGCAAAACTTACCATAAACAAAAAAGAAGAGTAGCTAGATTAGAAAGGACTGCAACTCAAACACCGGAAGACGGAAGCGCTGATAGTGGCTGGGAAAAGTATGGGTCAAATCACGCTGAAGCTGGGTGACAAAATTATCAAGAGCCAATAGACCCTAAAGTATTTAGGCATCACAATAGACAAAAACTTTAACCTAGAACCCCACATTGTAGAATCATCAAGAAAAGCTGAAAGGTCAGTAAACGTTCTCAATAGGTTTATGCCTGACCTTGGCGGGGCAAGGGCAAGCAGCAGAAAGACTATGTGTTCTGTAGTGGATTCCATAATGCTGTACGGTGCACCTATTTGTTATGACGGTACACAGAAAGTAAAATACAAAAAAATGCTTGCAAAAGCGCAGAGAAAAGCTGCAATCAGAGTGACGTCCGCGTATCGGACGGTGTCAACCCGTGCAATTCAGGTAATTGCGAGAGTAATTCCAATGCGTTTGCTGATTAAAGAAAGATCCTATACGATAAGAGCGAAAATGAGTGAAGAGAACCTGGTGCCTAATTAGCAACATTAAACCCTGGCTAAGCCGGGAATATGGTAAAGTGTCTTATTATGTCACTCAATTTTTGAAATGCCACTGCTGTTTTAGAGCATACTTAAAACGTATGAACCTATCCAACAGCGACAGATGCATGTACTGGAGGCAATTAGATACACCCAAACATACTTGCAAAAGATTTCTGGATGTAAGGAAAGACGCGTACGAGAAGCTGGGCAACGTGCTAACGCTAGATAACCTAATTTCTAACATGTTAGTAAGCGCAACAAAATGGACCATCGTCGCAAGAATGATGCATGACATTCTAAGCCATGAAAGAGCAGCTCAACAAATTAGTCAATAGTACGTAGTGGAAATGCGGAAGCGTGTAGTTGGCGGGCGTAGCAATGCCAAAAGGCGGTCCCACTATCAGCTAGGTGACTTACGGAAGAGTGGTTTTTTTAGTCGGTAGGCGTCCCAGATAAATTCGGCACTACGTTTTTTAAAGATTTTACCTCTCCTCCACAGAAAAAAAAAGTTAGGTTAGGTTACATGGAACACAATGACAAAAAACTATTAAAACAAGAAGAGAAAACGAAAATGACACGGTTATAAAAAAAAATGCATAAAATATTGAAAAAAGCTAAATAAAGATTTCAAGTAAATGTGCGTTTTCAAATACCTGAAAGTATATATATATAAAAACATAAACATATATTAGTAAAAAAAACAATGAATGGTATGCAAATGAGATTGTGGAGACATATGATTAGGATGGCAGGAACAAAATTAGTCAAAAAGGTATGGAAAGCAAAAATTGAAAACAAGAAGAGAGAAAGACCAAAGCAAAAATGGAACAAAGTAATAGCAAAAATATTGAGAAGGAAAGGAAAAGGATGAAATGAAGACAAAGATCTTGCAGGCAATAAAAAATAATAAAACAAGTTCATAAAAAAATTAAAAAATTAAACCCTACATCATGATATGATAAAATGGGAAAAGGATATATGAGCAATTTCTTTTCAAACGGATTAGAGAGGAACTTGCTTTTTGCCTTTTTTTAGTTTTTTTTTAACTTTCGACTTTAACAAATCGCATTTTACGCCAATTCTGGCGCCATTTTAAGTACATACCTTATATACGCCGCAAAATCTAAGAAAACCTAATTGTTTGGTCTCAGTGATTTTGGCAAAAAGGAGCATTTTTGTATTTTTTTTTTTAAATTAGTGCAAAATATAAACATGTTTTGTGTATTTAAGCTTAAGGATCTAAAACTCGGAAAAACTGCAAAAATAGAGAAAAAATGATTTTTTTTACATAAATTGATATAAATGTACGTTTAGCAACACTCAGAAGAACTATACACCAAATATTATTAAAAATTTGAATTCTGCGGACTATTCTACATGGAAAATAGTCGGTGTCGGGATCATCGGTCATAGAAAAGTCCATCTAGGAAGAAATTTTTACAAATTTCACGACAAAAAATGCGTCGAGTGTTGCTTACAAATATTTGTTTGTAAAACTTTAATAAGTGTCAGTTAGGTTAGGTTAGGTTAGGTTAGGTTAGGTAAGGTTAGGTTAGGTAAGGTTAGGTTAGGTAAGGTTAGGTTAGGTAAGGTTAGGTAAGGTTAGGTAAGGTTAGGTTAGGTAAGGTTAGGTTAGGTAAGGTTAGGTTAGGTAAGGTTAGGTTAGGTTAAATTAGATTTCGATAAGTTCTCAAATTTTGGCGCCGATAGATCGAGTTGCAAAAACTATCAAACAAAGTGGAAAATCGCACTTGGTGCAATTTTGTGCAATGTTCCTCAAAAAAAAAAAATTTTAAAAAACTAAATAATCTTATAAAAAAAAAAATTTCAACAGTTGCAGTTTTTTAAAGTTTTAGACCTCTAAAACCCAAACACACAAAACAAAGTTATATTTTTCAATTTCAATCAATGTAAACTTTATAATAAATTTTCAAAATTTGCTAAATTTTCAAGTTTCATAAATGTTTTTAAAATTATTATTTTTTTTTGTTTGAAAAATTTGACTTAAGGACAGAATTGTCAGGAATGGTTCCGTGGTAAACCACCGGGAGCGCTTCACTTGCACTGTGGTAAAATACCGCTCATGGCGCCGATCACCATATAAAATCAAACTACCAATTGTGTAATAAAAACAGTACCAAACGTAATGGGCGCTCCGCCCATTAATAATAATAAGCCCACCAATGACTCCCATCGGTGGGCTTATTGTTTACACCTAAAAGTATCCTCATCTTCGGTGTTACTTTAATAGCAAACAAATAATCATTTTGTGATAATTTTTGCGGCATAATTTTTTTTATATAAATATTATTAATATGAACTAAGTTTGAAATAAATTGAACAATTTTTACCACTAAACTTTTTTATTTATCATTATATTTTTACCAAAATAGCTTATTCAAATGTTGTTTTTATACTCATAATAATGCCGAAAACGGATATGAATTATCTTAATCAACTTCCGAGAAAAGCAGCACAATAGTTTTATGGGACAATTTTCCCACCTTAAAATTTGTTGCACATGTTAATAAATTTCTTAATTAATTACCAAAAATTGGTTTATAATTATAACTTTCTACAAAAATTTTAATTGTAGCATCAATTTTTAAAAACTTGAATCAAAATTTGTTACACGTGTAAATTTGGTAATTTTCTAAAAATTTTAAACATGTTTTTAAAATTTATCAAATTGTTCCATTTTTTGTTTAAAAAAAAATTGTAATTGTAGCATCAATTTTTAAAAATATGAATCAGAATTTGTAAGACATGTTGATGATAAGTTTTCTAATCAAGTTCTAAAATTTAGTAATTTTCCAAAAATGTCTTAAATTTGTTTTGAAATTCCAAAATTGTTTTATTTTTTAAATTGTAATTGTACCTACAATTTTTGAAAATTTAAATCAAATTTTGTTGCACGTGTTGTTAATAAGTTTTTTTAATCAAAATCCAAAATTTTGTAATTTTCCAAAAATTCTAAACATGTTTTTGAAGGTTCCCAAATTGTTTTATTTTTGTTTTTACAAAAATTCTAACTGTAGCATGAATTTTTGAAAATATGGATCAAAATTTGTCAAAAAAGTTCAATCAAGTTCAAAAGTTTAATCATTTAAAAAAAAAATGAAGTTTTTTAAATTTGTTTGAATTAAATATTGTTGTTTAAGTTGTTTATAAGTTTCTTAATCAATTTCTAAAATTTGGTAATTTTTCAATTATTTTATCTAAAGTTTTTTGAATTTTCAAAATTGTTTATTTTTTTATTTTGACAAAAATTGTAATTGTAGCAAACAATTTTTGAAAATTTGAATTAAAGTTTGTCAAAAAAGTTGTAAATAAGTTTTTTAATTGATTTCCAAAATTTTGAAAATATCCAAAAATTTTATACATGTTTTTTGAAATTCCAAAAATGTAAAAATTTTCTTTATTCAAAAACTGTATTTTATGTATAATTTTTTTAAAATTTGAATTAAAATTTGTAACACATGTAGTTTATAAGCTTTTTAATCAATTTTCAAAACTTGGTAATTTTCCAAAAACTCCATACATGTTTTTTGAATGTCCCAAATTATTCCATTATATCTTTTTGTAAATGTAGTTCCAATTTATAAAAATTTGTTGATATTAAGTTGTTTAATCAAAATCCAAAATTTGGTATTTTTCCAAAAACTGTAAACACGTTTTTAAAATTTTCCAAATTGTTTCTATTTTGTTTTTGCAAAAATTGCAATTGTACTATAAATTAAAAAAAAACAAAATCAAATTTGTTAAACATGTTGATAATAAGTTTTCTAATCAAGTTCTAAATTTTGATAATTTTCCAAAAATGTCTATTATATATTTTTTTTATTTTAAAATTGTTTTATGTTTTTCTTTAGAAAAATGTAATATTTAAAAACACTGTTTGCTTGGCATAAAAAGTTCAAGGAAAAACAAAAACAAGTGAAAAATCAGAAACACAATCGCCGTCCTTGGACCAGCATTACGAACAACCGCCAAAGCATTTTGTTTATTGATTTTTTTGCATTTCCTACTGCATGAACCATATTGCCGCAAAAAACAAGGTCAACAGTTGGCCATAATGTAGTTTAAACAGTCTCAAAAGTAAAAGAAAATGTACTAGACTCTACTTGATCATCATCTCTACAACCCAAACTTATCACCCTAATTTTTATTTGTTTGAGTTGCTTAAAGAAACTCTAGTAGGGCAACAATTTGAAGACGACAAGAGCGTGGGGAGATTTGTGTGCAATTGGCTTCTGACCCAATCTTTATTCTACAATACCCCAGTATCCCAATAATGAACTTTCCTTCTCGCTGAAAAAAATCTATTTCCAAAGCAGTTGTAGAATGTAGAAAAATAAATTATATTTTTTAATTTTTCAATAAAAGATTTTAGAATAATAACAAAATCTTGTTTATATTTGATTTGCCCTCGTATGTATGTATATGTACTTAATACGTCTCTTAATAAAGTTTCATAATTTGGTATTTAAAAAAAAAAATTAGACATGTTTCTTTAAATTTCCAAATTTGTTCCAAAATTGTTTTTACAAAAATTGCAATTGTAGCAACAATTTTTAAAAGATTAAATAAATTTTGTTAATAAGTTTCTCAAACAATCTCTAAAATTTCGCAATTTTCCAAAAATTAGTAGAGTTCCAAAATTTTTCATTTTTTTTACAAAAATTGTAATTTTAGCATCGATTTTTGAAAATTTGAATCAAAATTTGTCTAAAATTCCATACATGTTTTTTGAGCTTTCAAAATTGCTCAGTTTTTTTTTGACAATAATTTTTAAAATTTTAAATTCAAATTTGTTGTACATACTGTTAATAAATTTTTTAATCAACTTCAAAAATTTGGTAAATATCCAAAAATTGCATTATTTTTTAATATTTTGAAACTGTTTAATTTTTCATTTTTACAAAAACTGAAATTATAGATTTGATAATGTTTTTAATCAAAAAGCAAAATTTGGAAATTTTCCAAAAATTCTAAACATTTTTTTGTAATTTTTCAAATTGTTCCATTTTTGTTTTTAGAAAAATTGTATTTTTAACATCAATTAAAAAACTTTAAATCAAAATTTCTTAAACATGTTGTTAATAAGTTTCCTAATCAAGTTCTAAAATTTAGTAATTTTCCAAAAATGTCTTACAATACTACAATATTGCTAACAACTTACACAAACAGTGAGTGTAATAATAAATTTTTTGATTATCAGCACTTGGGTGGGTGGGTGGGTGGGCTACAGTAGACAAAGCTATTTGCCCACAATTTAAACTTGGTTCCCGCCCACCCACCCAAGAGTTTGTTGTCAAAAAAGTTATTGTAAGCTAATCGTCTGTGGTATAAATTTTTTAATAACTAGCACTTGGGCAGGTGGGTGGGCTACAGTAGACATCAAATTATCCGCCCACAATTTAATCTTAGTACCCGCGCACCCACTCAAGCGTTTGTCGACAAAAAAATAAGTTGTAAGCTAATCGTCTGTGGCATTGCTAACAGCTTACACAAGCGGTGAGTGTAATAATAAATCTTTTAAAAACCAGCACTTGGGTGGGTGAGTGGGCTATAGTAGACAAAGCCCACAATTTAAACTAGGTTCCCGCTCACCCACCCAAGCGTTTGTCGCCAAGAAACTTGTTGTAAGCTAATCGTCTGTGGTATTGCTATCAGCTTACACAAACGATGGGTGTAATAATAAATCTTTTGATAACTAGCACTTGTGCGGGCGGGTGGGTCAGAAGTCATTTTATCCCAAGAGAAAGTCGTAACCAAATATCTTAAAAACTAATGCATAAACCTTAATAAAATCTAAACCATTCAAGAGATTTTTATAAATTTTTTTGTGAAGCAGTATAAAAGGTTCTAAAATAAGTTACAATTATAAAATTTGTATTATTAGTACGATAAAATGATTTTGTAAACACTAAATGTTCTAAAACGATAAAATTCTTGCATAAACCTTAATCAAATCAAAACCATCTAAACAATTTTTTATAAAATTTACTGGTAAGTAGTATAAAGATGGTCTAAAACAAGTTACAACTATAAAATTTCTAAGGTTTTTACTATAAAGTGAGTTTCGAAAGCTTTAAACATGTTAAAACGGTAAAATTCTTGCATAAACTTTAGTAAGACCAAAATCATTTAAGCAATTTTTCATCAAATTTGCTGAAAAGTAGTATAAAGTAGTCTAAAACAGGTTATCACTACAACTTTTCACTATTAAGTGATTTAAATGTGTTAAAACGGTAAAATTCTGTCCTAAACTGTCGTAGAACAAACACAATTTAAGTGATTTTTGTAAAAAATACTGGAAAGTAGTATAAGATGCCCAAAAAAACGTTACAATTATAAAATTTGTAGGATTGTAACGATAAAATAAGTTTTATAACCTTTAAATGTATTAAAACAGTAAAATTCTCAAACAAATTGGCGTAAAACAAAACCAAATTGAGCAATTTTGATAGAAATAGCTTTGATTAGTGTACCCCGATAATGTAATAAAAAAAAAAACACTTCCAACTTTAAAATGATTCAAAAGCATTATTAACACAAGAAGAACATTATTGTCAAATTAAGAAACAACCAAAAGTTTGATTAATAGTTTAAAAACATGATTGCTGTTAAGTTATTAAAACAAAAACAATTTTTACAGTTTGAGGTACATTGAGCACTTTTGTTACCCCTCCAACCTTCTACTAAAACACAAGCAGTAATTAACTATCAAATCAAACATGCAAATTATTTAATTCACATTTTATGTATCCTAAAAAACTTAAAAACATATAATTTTAACATAGATTTATTGCAATATTTTATTTATTTTAATAATTGTATGAGGAGTCATTGACCTTTGTATAATTTTATTATAATTAAAACAATTAAATCAATCAATACATAACAATAAGTAATAATACATCAAATTGTATGCAATACGACTAAGAAGAAGTCAGTGCATGATTGCTGCTTATCCAAACCTAACATAATGTTGTGCTTACCTATAATCCAGCTTGCTACAGAATGTAATCTTACAACCATCACACTCACAACACATTTAAGAAACGAATTGAAGTATTTATTATTGTTAATTTAATAGATTAATTAGAACAAAATGCAAACTTAAAGTGGGGAATTGGATTCCCATGCACGACCCGTAAATAACATACCGACACAACACAGCACAACTGTGCTGAGCTGAGAGGGAAGTGGTCGTGACGTCCCACCTACTATGCGTCGTGTCGATCCGCGCAAAGTCGGCTAAGCGTAGTAGCGTTTAATCTGTATAGGTTTTGGGTAAAATAATTATTAAATATTATAATATGACAAATTAATATTATATTATAAACTTCTAATAATAAAATTTACAAAAACATAGCTTTCAATAAACAACAAAAAATTTATTAAACAATAAATTCATTGCAAGGCAATACAAAATCTTCAATAGTTATTAATCTAAAAGAAAAAGCAGATATTTTTGCAAACCAATTTGCATCTAACTCTACTATTGTAATTCGTTTCATTGCTGTACCTACAATGGAAAAATAATGAGTCTAATTCATTTTAGGCAACAAGTTGTCAAAAGAACTTAAATTAAATACCAGAAAAGCATCAGGTATAAATGAAATTTTACCTATTATTCTTAAAACATTTGTAAATGAATTAGCTCCTGTTTTAACCAAAATATTAGCTTTATCATACAAAAATAAAACATTCCAAAATTGTTGGAAAATTGCAAAAAGAATACAAATTGAAATTATAAACTAAATGCATTATTGTCCAATTTTCTAAAAATTACAAAAAATATATATTGTAAAGTTCTTAGAACAAAATAACTTCATCTCAAATACTCAATATGCTTTTCAATCAAAACGTTCGACAACAGATCTTTTGACTTATGTTAGTCATAAATGGAATTCTACTTTAGACCAATAAGAAGAAAATCTTGCTGTAGCTCTAAACAGAAAAATCAAAAAATTAAAAAAATTTGTTCAAAAAAAAGATATCAAGAGATGATCCGCATACTAGTGGAGTAGTGATATTGCCAATTTTAGAGTTAACTGCACCCAAGCAAAAAGAACAATAAATAGAGCAAACAGGAGAGATTGTACAAATTTGAACAAATATGATACAAAAAGAACCGCACCGCAACATTAGGTGCCAAAACAAAGTCATGAAACAAGTTATGCTAAGAAATGAACAACAACTTGAAACTACTGGTTATAAGATTGTAACCGGAAAGATTGGAATGCGCTTATTAGTTTACCTGCCAAGCAAAAAACAGGTTAGGATCACAAAAAAATTATTCCCCAAAAAACAGCATGCTCAAAGATTGCACGACAACCCAAGAAAAAATCCAATATCACCAAGAAACAAGTAAAAGAAGCCAGGATATAAATTAAAACCAGAAAGTATCTTTTTGAGGTATAAAAAGCAATTTACGGTACACAATCTTAAAGTATTCTGAATTTTAAACTTTAAATGTAGAGTTGGAAGGTTAACCAAAGTTTACTGCACGTAGATTTTATTAGGCTCTTTGTACTTTCTTCAGTGTTGACCTCCCTCCGTTATTTTATCATTCAACTAGTTTATCTGTAATGTATGCAAATACAATACTTGGAAAAGACTCCTTTATACTGGCCATATCATGCCAGCAACTCCATAAACATAAATTCTCTATCGTATGAGAGGACCGGGCGTGTACATAACACATTTTACATCTTCAACATGTTAGACTGTCTTCAATACAAACCATGTGCAAATGTTTTTTTAGTTAGCAGTGTCCTGTCAAGATTCCTATGATATATTGAGAGTTCTTTCTGCACAGTCGCAAGTAGTAATTGACTGTCTTGCCGTTTAGGGCAGACATTGCTTTCTTTGCTTGTCTGCAGCCCAAAGTGTCATTTCAACGCCCTTTCAGTACATTGTTTGTGTATTTTTCTGAGTTATTAAAACTAAAAGTTTAATATAAAATTTGTTGCACAAATTTCTTAATTACTTTCAAAATTTTTATAACTTTCTAAAAAATGTATATATATTTTTTCTGATATTTTTAAATTAATCAATTTTTTTTCTTTACAAAAATTCTATTTGTAGAATAATTTTTTAGAAATTTGTTGCACATTTTGTTAACAAGTTTTTTAATTAATTTCCAAATTTTATTTTTTTTTTACGTTTTTCTAAAAGTTGGTAATGTAGTAATCAACTGCTCAATATTTATAAACTGTACTCGCCCACCCACCCAAGTGTTAGTTATCAAAATATTTGTTATTTTGCCCACCTCTGACGTATTAGTGACAACTGTCACTGAATGTGTCACATTAAAAACAGCAGAAACGCATTAAGTGTAAAAATAAGCAAATTTCTTAATAACAAACACTTGGGCAAGTGGGCGAGAACACTGTATTAAACCACCGGCCCAAAATATTTATAAACTATGTCCTCGCCCACCCACCCAAGTGTTAGTTATCAAGATATTTGTTATTGTACCCACCTTTGACGTATTAGTGACAACTGTCATTTAATCTGTCACATTAAAAACAGTAGAAACGCATTAAGTGTGAAAAGAAGAAAATTTCTTAATAACAAACACTTGGGCGAGTGGGCGGGAACATTGTATTAAACCACCGGCCCAATATTTATAAACTGTGTTCCCGCCCACCCACCCAAGTGTAAGTAATCAAGATTTGTTATTGTACCTATCTTTGACGTATTAGTGACAACTGTTATTTAATCTGTCACATTAAAAACAGTAGAAACGCATTAAGTGTGAAAATAAGGAAATTTCTTAATAACAAACACTTGGGCGGGTGGGCGGGAACACTGTATTAAACCACCGGCCCAATATTTATAAACTGTGTTCCCGCCCACCCACCCAAGTGTTAGTTATCAAGATATTTGTTATTGTACCCATCTTTGACGTATTAGTGACAACTGTCATTTAATCTGTCACATTATAAACAGTAGAAACGCAACAAGTGTGAGAATAAGCAAATTTCTTGATAACAAACACTTGGGCGGGTGGGCGGGAACACTGTATTAAACCACCGGCCCAATATTTAAAAACTGAGTTCCCGCCCACCCACCCAAGTGATAGTTATCAAGATATTTGTTATTGGACCCAACTTTGACGTATTAGTGACAACTGTCATTTAATCTGTCACATTAAAAACAGTAGAAACGCATTAAGTGTGAAAATAAGCAAATTTCTTAATAACAAACACTTGGGCGGGTGGGCGGGAACACTGTATTAAACCACCGGCCCAATATTTATAAACTGTGTTCCCGCCCACCCACCCAAGTGTTAGTTATAAAGATATTTGTTATTGTACCCACCCTTGACGTATAAGTGACAACTGTCATTTAATCTGTCACATTAAAAACAGTAGAAACGCAATAAGTGTGAGAATAAGCAAATTTCTTGATAACAAACATTTGGGCGGGTGGGCGGGAACACTGTATTAAACCACCAGCCCAATATTTATAAACTGAGATCCCGACCACCCACCCAAGTGTTAGTTATCAAGATACTTGTTATTGTACCCACCTTTGACGTATTAGTGACAACTGTCATTTAATCTGTCACTATAAAAACAGTAGAAACGCATTAAGTGTGAAAATAAGCAAATTTCTTAATAACAAACACTTGGTCGGGTGGGCGGGATCACTGTATTAAACCACCAGTTTAATATTTATAAACTGTGTTCCCGCCCACCCACCCAAGTGTTAGTTATCAAGATATTTGTTATTGTACCCACCCTTGACGTATTAGTGACAACTGTCATTTAATCTGTCACATTAAAAACAGTAGAAACGCATCAAGTGTGAGAATAAGCAAATATCTTGATAACAAACATTTGGGCGGGTGGGCGGGAACACTGTATTAAATCACCGGCCCAGTATTTATAAACTGAGTTCCCGCCCACCCACCCAAGTGTTAGTTATCAAGATATTTGTTATTGTACCCACCCTTGACGTATAAGTGACAACTGTCATTTAATCTGTCACATTAAAAACAGTAGAAACGCAACAAGTGTGAGAATAAGCAAATTTCTTGATAACAAACACTTGGGCGGGTGGGCGGGATCACTGTATTAAACCACCAGTCTAATATTTATAAACTGTGTTCCCGCCCACCCACCCAAGTGTTAGTTATCAAGATACTTGTTATTGTACCCACCTTTGACGTATTAGTGACAACTGTCATTTAATCTGTCACTATAAAAACAGTAGAAACGCATTAAGTGTGAAAATAAGCAAATTTCTTAATAACAAACACTTGGGCGGGTGGGCGGGAACACTGTATTAAACCACCGGCCCAATATTTATAAACTGTGTTCCCGCCCACCCACCCAAGTGTTAGTTATAAAGATATTTGTTATTGTACCCACCCTTGACGTATAAGTGACAACTGTCATTTAATCTGTCACATTAAAAACAGTAGAAACGCAACAAGTGTGAGAATAAGCAAATTTCTTGATAACAAACATTTGGGCGGGTGGGCGGGAACACTGTATTAAACCACCAGCCCAATATTTATAAACTGAGATCCCGACCACCCACCCAAGTGTTAGTTATCAAGATACTTGTTATTGTACCCACCTTTGACGTATTAGTGACAACTGTCATTTAATCTGTCACTATAAAAACAGTAGAAACGCATTAAGTGTGAAAATAAGCAAATTTCTTAATAACAAACACTTGGTCGGGTGGGCGGGATCACTGTATTAAACCACCAGTCTAATATTTATAAACTGTGTTCCCGCCCACCCACCCAAGTGTTAGTTATCAAGATATTTGTTATTGTACCCACCCTTGACGTATTATCGACAACTGTCATTTAATCTGTCACATTAAAAACAGTAGAAACGCATCAAGTGTGAGAATAAGCAAATATCTTGATAACAAACATTTGGGCGGGTGGGCGGGAACACTGTATTAAATCACCGGCCCAGTATTTATAAACTGAGTTCCCGCCCACCCACCCAAGTGTTAGTTATCAAGATATTTGTTATTGTACCCACCCTTGACGTATAAGTGACAACTGTCATTTAATCTGTCACATTAAAAACAGTAGAAACGCAACAAGTGTGAGAATAAGCAAATTTCTTGATAACAAACACTTGGGCGGGTGGGCGGGAACACTGTATTAAACCACCGGCCCAGTTTTTATAAACTGAGTTCCCGCCCACCCACCCAAGTGTTAGTTATCAAGATATTTGTTATTGTACCCACCCTTGACGTATTAGTGACAACTGTCATTCAATCTGTCACATTAAAAACAGCAGAAACTCAACAAGTAATAATAAAAAGATTAAATATCACCTTCTCCTCCTTTGCCTAAAGAACTTCTAACACTTGCAGATAAGAAAAAACTGCCAATTTTTTGATAACAAAGACTTGGGCAGGTGAATTTGCACTTTAATTTAAACTACTCAATGATGATCATGATCTGCAGTGACCCACTCACTCAAATGTTGATCATTAAGAGATTGGGTATCACTACTTACTTCACAATATTCTATCAAATAATCGTTGTACAATAACAGTTTTAAAGGTGCAATATTGTAAATAATGCATTCACCTATGCTTAAAAAAAAAAAAAACAGAAAATTGAAGCGCAAATTTTTAGCTACTCGTGCGCGATTTATCTTCTTCAGAAAGTTTAACTAACACAGTAATTGATTAACTGAATAGCCGATAACTGGTTTCTTTTTAAAAATTAAAGTTTTTTTACGTAACTAATATGACACTTACACTACATACTTGTCCTTTAATTGCCCCGCTGATGCCGTACACGTCTCCGCCATGCTAACCAGGGTCCTCTGTCCGTAATGTTTAACGAAATAAGCCAAACCAGCGCCAATGAGGTAAAGATAAAGGACGTTGGGTTGAGCAACGTGCTCGATGAGCCATGGTCCTCTGGGTAGGATCCTATGCTGGAGAAAGGAATGCGTTTCAATTGCTGCGTTATTATTTATAAAATTGCGCCCTGAGTTGTAGGTTACGCTACGTACTTGACTGCCTTTCCGATGTAACCGTCGATTATTCGTCTGAAGAGAATCGTCAGTATAGCCGCCGGTAAATTTATCAAATTTATATGCATTTCTGTGGGAGTGCCTTAATCAGCTTTAATTTGTCCATGAACCTTCAAAAATATTTTTGACTGAATTCCCTGACATTGATTTTTTAACTGAATTGACATTAGTTCCTAGCCGGCTTCTTAAGTTGAATTTATTATTAATATTTATATAATTCAGCAATAATCGATGTTAATTCTGGATGGCACTCACGAATCTTCGTCCCCCCTTCCTGTTAGAAATTTGTTAGTATTAATGCGAATTAATTACCGTTTTGCTTTGAGCAAAGTTTTGTCAATTCAGCGTAAGAAGTGAAAAGTAAACAGCGTGATAGATGTTTATTATAGAGCGGCCATAGTTAGGATGGTCCCTGGGGAGTACGGGGATGAATCTTAGAGGTGGAGCGCGATGCCAGCGATGCCAGAGATGCCAGCTTCTTGGACAAATTGCTAGCAGCGTAGATCGGGGACTTTGCGAGAGGATAAAGGAGGATGGGGTGATCAGGATCGGGACGCATATTCATTCCACCAAGTAAATTCAAATTATTTCGATTATTATCAGCTTAGTGAGTTACAGATGTTAGATTAGTTTCATTCAGAAATTAGTTATTTTTAGTTGAGCTAATTGTCGTTACTTTCTATTCTTTGTGTAATTTTTAAAATAAAATCTGGAATTCATGTAATTTATTGTTCTGTTTTATGCTATCTTAAGGTCTATTTAAATTGTTTTTATTTAAAATAATTAAATCATTAATTAGTAAACGTTTTGAAACGTGTTCTCGCCCTTCCGCCCAAGTGTTTGTTATCAAAAAAGGGGCATATTCTCACATTTGTTGCGTTTCTGGTGTTTTTAATGTGACAGATTAAATGACAGTTGTAACTAATACGTCAAAAGTAAGTACAATAACAAATTTCTTGATAACTAACACTTGGGCGGAAACACAAATCATAAATATTGGGCCTGTAGTTTGATACAGTGTTCCCGCCCACCCGCCCAAGTGTTTCTTACCAAGATATTTGCTTATTTTTAACTGGTTGCGTTTCTTCTGTTTTTAATGTGACAGATTGAATGACAGTTGTCACTAATACGTCAGAGGTGAGCAAAATAACATATTTCTTGATAGCTAATACTTGGGTGGGTGGGCAGGAACACAGTTTATGAATATTGGACCGGTAGTTTAATACAGTGTTCCCGCCCACCCGCCCAAGTGTTTGCTATCAAGAAATATGCTCATTCTCACATTTGTTGCGTTTCTGGTGTTTTAAAACATGACAGATTGAATGACAGTTGTCAATAATACGTCAGAAGTGGGCAAAATAACATATTTCTTGATAGCTAACACTTGGGTGGGTGGGCGGGAACACAGTTTATAAATATTGAGCCGGTGGTTTATTACAGTGTTCCCGCCCACCAGCCCAATTGTTTGTTATCAAGAAATTGGCTTATTCTCACCTTGTTGCGTTTCTGCTGTTTTTGATATGACAGATTTAATGACAGTTGTCACTAATACGTCAGAGGTAGATACAATAACAAAAACTCTTGATAACTATCACATGGGCGGGTGGGCGGGAACAAAGTTTAAAAATATTGGGACGGTGGTTTGATACAGTGTTCTCGCCCACCTACTCAAGTGTTTCTTATCAAGAAATTTGCTCATTCTCATAATTGTTGCTTTTCTGCTATTTTAATATGACAAATTGAATGACAGTTGTCACAAATACGTCAGAGGTGGATACAATAATAATGTTCGTGATAACTAACACTTGGGCGGGTGGGCGGGAACACAGTTTTTAAATATTTAGCCGGTGGTTTGTTACAGTGTTTCCGCCCACCCGCCTAAGTGTTTGTTATCAAGAAATTTGCTCATTCTCATACTTGTTGCGTGTCTGCTGTTTTTAATATGACAGATTGAATGACAGTTGTCACTAATACGTCAGAAGTGGATACAATAACAAATTTCCTGATAACTAACACTTGGGAGGGTGAGCAAAAACAAAGTTCAAAAATATTGAGACTGTAGTTTGATACAGTATTCCCGCCCACCCGCCCAAGTGTTTGTTATCGAAAAATTTGCATATTCTCACACTTGTTGCTTTTCTGCTGTTTTTAATATGACAGATTGTATGACAGTTGTTGCAAATACGTCAGAAGTGGGTACAATAATAAATTTCTTGATAACTAACACTTGGGCAGCTGAGCGGAAACACAGTTTATAAAGATTGGCTAGGTGATTTGATACATTGGCTTTGGCCGTCGATCTAGATAGTTATGCGGAGCAGATGATTAGCATTTTCAGCTATTCCAACGTTGTTGACGTTTCAAAATGAGCGTTGGTAGGTTTGCTTTTGCTTTTGTTTCCAAGCCAATTATTGGTGTTTAAGTTTAGACCAATTCAACGCTCTTTTTTTGAATACTTAGAAGAGTCGGAGCTGTTGTTAAGTTGGGTAAAAGCGTGTGCTATTTTTTTCATCTCTTCAAAAGATTTAAAGCATTGTGTGTCGATTATTCGCTAAACCCGGGGTTCTTTAAGAGTAGCCAGTGTGATGTAAGAACGTTTCTACTCGGATTCTTTGGTCTAGTAGATGTTGCTCATGAGGTTTCCGGCTATGTAAGCTATACCGGTGAAGCATAACGTTGGACTAACTTGGCTTTGCACCTCTCATAATAAGGTTAAGGCTTTTGTCCTAACTGTTTCGTAAACTTCTTAGTTTTGTCCTTTAAACTCTGCAGATAGGATTTGTGGTAGGGCAATTGAGGAACTCGGTGACTCTGGAAGTAGTCATCTTAAGATTTTTTTGAATTTTTTGCGAATTATTTTTCCAAAGGTGGGCTCTCTTTGAATGGTGCTGTCTATGCCACACAACGGCGGTGGTGTGCAAAGCGCATAACGTTTCTCAGAGTAAGAGGCAATAAAGTAGAGGCGGTCCAGGTAATGTGAGTCGGCATTAAGTAAGCTAATTGGGTTAGTAATTCAACCCTAAGAGATGCTGTTCTTGGTTATGATTGTCCGGTAAGCACCTTTTTCTAACTTCAAAGAAAGGTTCACTAATAAGTTTAAGTTTTAACCTGTGTTGACGGCGTTGAGTACTGAGGCCGGGGTGACTTTTATCTTGATTTGAGATTTAGTCAGGACAGCTGGTGCTAGTAGTAAATAGACTTAAGAACGGCCTACCGCTGTTTGTCGGTTCTTATAGTCTGGTGTTCAACAAGGCAAAATTGTTTGCGTCTACCAATCAGGCCGTAGGTTGTTGCTCCGGTGTAACATTGAGCAAACGACGACGGTGTTCAGTAGTAACACTTTGCATGGGCATCCGCCAAAATTGATGGTTGGGCCTCTAGCAGCGTTGTTTTCGAAAAGGTTTAGGGTTTAACCTGTTGGCAGCTTTTGTTGTAGCTTTCCTTAAAAAGATTGCGTTGGCTTCCAACTCTACATCAACTTTCCCCAAGAGCGGAAATCTAAATTGAATTTGTTTGATGCCAACCCCTGACATTCTTTTTAACTACGGCTATCACATCACATCTACAGCAACGACTGCCTTGGTGACTTGCACTTTTTGTGGAGAAAGTGCAAATCACCAAGTCTATAAATGGCCCACGGCATTGCACCTACAATGCACTAAGAGACTACTCACAGCAACCTTCAAGTGTTGGTTAGCACATTAGCATTTTTGACAACTCTCAGAAGAGTCAACATTCACCAACATTAAATAGATAACTACGGTTATTACCCTCTGCCGACGCAGAAACATTAAAAAAAACATCAAAATATTATTAGAAAACACCAAAATCCAGCTATAAACTGTGGAAAAGTGTAAATTTCATTTCATGGAATGTCAAAAATATTAAAATTTTGGCTTAAAATATCAAAATACTTTCAAAACGCACTAAAACTTATGATTTTTGATTAAATGTCTTAAATTGTAAAATTTGGTCATAAAATGTCAAAATTATAGTAGACAAAAACAAAACTTGGTCATAAGCTGTTGCAAAACGAAAAATATTTTTTGTGAATTGTCAAAAATAGCTAAAATCTGGTCTTAAATAATCAAAATATTGTTAAAAAGCACCAAAATCTGGCTATGAACAGTTACAAAGTGTAAAAAGTTTCATGAAATTTTAAAACAGCCAAATCCGGCTATGAAATATTATAGTTTTCATAAAAATATAAAAAAATCGGGCTATAAACAGTTGAAAAATGCAAAAATCTATTTATAAAAAGTCAAAAATATCAAAAATTTGCCATGAATTAAAATAAAACAAACCAAAATACTGCATAAACTGTTGAAAGATACATTTTCATTTAATGAAATAGCAAAAACCGGTCATAAAATATTACAACCCGGTCAATAAGTGCAAAATTTTATATATAGATTACTAAAAATAGCAAAATCTGGCCATAATAAATGCAAAATTTTATTTATAAAAAGTCAAAAATGGCAAAATCTTAAATTATTGTCAAAAAAATCTCAAATCTGGTCAATAACTGTTAAATTTTTTTTTTCATAAAATGTCGAAAATACTCAAATACAAACTACTGACTTGTTATTATGGTATGAAGTAACCCACCAACACACCTACATGTTTGTTATCAAGAAATTTTGTGTTTGATTTCTCTACAAACGTCAGAAATCATTTTGTTTCCAGAGAAGGTTGTGATTCAATCTCTTGATAAGTAACACTTGGGTGGGTAGGTGGGCTACACCAATCCAAAGCTACACCAATCCAAAGTACCGACTCGTTATCATGGTATAGAGTAACCCACCTACCCACCCAAGTGTTAGTTATTTAAAAATTCAATCCCTAAAAATGTCAGAAATCATTTTGTTAACAGAGAAAGTTGTGATCTTACCTCTCGACAACTAACTCTAACATAAAAACTACTGACACGTTATCATAGTATGATGTACTCCACCCATCCACCTAAAAGCTTTTTATCAAAAGAATCAATGTTTGATCTCCATGTAAACTTCTGAAATTATTTTGTCACAAGAGAAAGTCGTGATCCTTCTTCTTAATAACTAACATTTAGGCGGATTGTTTGTGTTTTTTAGTTTGTTTTTGTTTGTTTGAGCCCATGACTCTGTTTCTTATTAAAGTTAATTTTTTGTCCTTTCTTACCAAGTATGCAGTAATTAATTCAGTCTCTATTTTTAAGTTTTTTTGTATTATTTTTTCAATGGTTTCTTTTTTTTTGTCTGTGCCTTCATTCCTTTTACTACAAACTTGCTATTCCAATCCAAATTACTAATTTGTTATCATAGTATGAAGTACTTTACCCACCCACCCAAGTGTTTCTTATTAAGAGAATCAATGTTTGACCTTCATGTAAACGTCATTTTGTCACAAGAGAAGGTCGTGATCCAATTTCTTGATAACTAACACTTGGATGGGTATTAAAATATTCAATGTTTGACTTCCCTGCAAACATTAGAAATTTTGTTAGCAGAAAATGTAGTGATCCAACCTGTTGATAATTAATACTTGGATGGGTAGGCGGAAACACAGTTTATAAATATTAAGTCAGTGATTTGCTACAGTGTTCCCGCCCACCCTCCCAAAAGTTTGTTATTAAGAAATTTGCTTATTCTTATACTTGTTGCGTTTCTGCTGTTTTTAATATGACAGATTGAATGATATTTGTCTCTAATACGTCAGAGGTGGGTACAATAACAAATTTCTTGATAACTAACACTTGGGTGGGTGGGCAAAAACACAGTTTATAAATATTGGTTCCATTTTCAAAATATGCAGTAATCTTGGGGTGTTAATCAAAATGTAGTCACTCAACGTTTTTTTCGAGAATAATTTAAGGGGTCGGAGCGGTTTTTCAAACAATTTGAAGCATTATGTGTCAATTTATTGTTAAATCCAAGGTTTTTCAGAATTGATATGATTGCCTAGCCTTGCACCTCTCATAGTAAGGTTGGGGTTTTTGTCCAAATTGTTTTTTAAATTTTTTAGCTTCTTTCTTTAAATTCTGCTGATAGGTATTACAGAAGACTGATTGGAGGATCTGGTGACTCCGGAAGTAGTATTTTTGTAAGTATTTTCTTCAATGATGAGCGTGGTGTGTACTTCTTTAAGTGTTACACGATGGCGGCGGACATAACGATTTTCAGATTAGAAAAGTCCGGATTACGTTTGGCGGCATTGGGTAAGCCAGTTGGAGGTGGCGGTAGGTATTTGGTGTGCAAAGTTTGCAGTTTTCTGGAGTAGCTGGGAATAGACCACCGCTGTCTGTGGATGCTTATAGTTTGAATTTTACTTGTGCAGGTGGTTTCTGCTAGTTAAACCATAGGTTTGTCGTTTTGGTGTAGCATTGAACAGACAGTAGCAGTGTTGAGTGGTTACACGTTGACTAGCTATCTTTCGGAATTAGTGGTAATTCAACGGCAGCCTTTGTCTTATCTTGCCTCAAAAGAATTGCGTTAACTGCCGACTTATGTTGAATAGGTTGGCATCATGGTTTGTTTGTTTTTGTACTCAATCATCACAATAACCACGGACTTTGACTATGAAAATACAAACTCTACACCGACGTTGCGCAAAACCTACCGGCCTACATCTCACGCTCCTAAATTGGAACTTCTCAACGTCGGCACTTAACAAAGTTGTACTAACCCCCGCAAGCTAAAGTGTTAATAAGTACAACATTTTCTTTTAATAAAATTTCAAAAATAGCAAAAACCGGTTATAAAATATTACATTATTGTCAAAAAATAAACAAAAATCCGGCTATCAGGTAAAAAAATGCAACATGGATTGTCAAAACTAGCAAAATCTGGCCAAAAAGTATAAAATTATTGTCAAAAACACCAAAACTTGGTCATAAACTGTTAAAAAATGCAAATATTGTCAAAAACAGTTAAAATTTTGTTCATAAAATGTCAAAAACGCAAAATCCGGTTTTGAAATTGAAATTGAAATTGTCAGAAAACATCAAAATCCGTTAAAACTGTTAAAAAGTGCAAAAATCTATTTATAAAATGTCAAAAATAGTTTTGATTATTGTGCCGCGTAAGCAATTTTTATAAAATTTGTAAGAAAATAGTATAATATGCTCTAGAAAAACACGTTACAACTATAATATTTGTAATAATGATACAATAAACTAAGTTTTGTGTCAAAACGGTAAAATTTGAGCATAAACAAACAAAAAACATAGTTGGCAAATTTGGCTTGGGAACGTGCCACTGTTGTTAATTAGCGCATATGGTTTTGTGTTCAACAGTAGCAATATCCAAAATGGCTGTAGGGTTGTAACATTGAGCAAACAACGGCAGTGTTCAGTGGTAACACTTTCTTTGGGCTTCCGCCAGGATTGGTGGTTGGGCCTTTAGAAGTGTTGCTTCCTAAAAGTTTTGGAGTTTAACCTGTTGACAGCTTTTGTTATAGCTTCCTTAAAAAGATTGATTTGAATTCCAAATCATGTTACCGTCAGATTGGCTGCTATCATTGTTTGTTCGTTTTTGTATTTGACCACCGCAATGCCCATGGACTTTGATCTCCCAACCCTTTCATAAAAATTACTGCGTCCTTTTCACATTAACCGGCAAACTGGAGCGTGCATTCACTTGGCCGCAGTTTTGTCCCTAACTATAGACCAACCCCATATGCTTGCCAGGCGTCCGAATCCCCCAAGCGCGCCTCTATTAAGATGCTTACGGGCAAGCGGTGGATGCTATGTGGAAACACAAATAAAACTCAATGTTTGGCACATTAGCATCTTTGACAATTTCCAGAGAAGTCCACAATCTCCAACACCAAGTGGATGCCGACGTAGAAGCACTTAACGATTACCAATCTTATTTTTTACAACTGCCGACTTCCCCGACATTATGCAGAGCAAGAGCCGGTAACAAGTGTAAAATTCTATTTTTATTGTCAAAAACCGCAAAATCCAGCTTTGAAGCATCAACATATTATTAGAGAGCACCAAAGTCCGGCTATAAACTGTAGAAAAGTGCAAAATTCTTTTCAAAAAGTGTCAAAAATAGGAAAATTTTGGCTTAAAACATCAAAATATTGTCCGAAGGCACCAAAGCCTTATCATAAACTGATAATTTTTTTGGGAAAGTCAAAAATAGTGAAATTTGATAATGTAATGTCAAAATTATAGTTGAAAAAAACAAAATTTGGTCATAAACTGTTCAAAAATCAATTATAGCAAAATTTGGTCTTGAAAGATCAAAATATTGTTAGAAAGCATTAAAATCCGGCCATAAACAGTTAAAAAAGGTAAAAAACTACAAATTTATAAAATTTCAAATTTTTGTTATAAATATATCAAAAATTTAACCATAAACTGTTAAAAAAATACAAAAATATGTTCATATATAGTTAAAAATATTAAAATTTTGCCATGAATTAAAATATTGTTAAAAAAAAAATAAAGTTTGCCATAAACTATTGAAAAGTATATCATTTTCTTCTAAATAAAATGTCAAAAATTGCAAAAATAGTTATAAAATATTACAATATTGTCAAAAAGAACCAAAATCTGGCCATCCAATCAATAAGTGCAACATTTTATTAATAAATTATCAAAAATAAGAAAATTCGGCTATAAAATATAAAAATATTGGCAGAAAACACCAACTTTTAGTTATAAACTGTTAAAAAATGCAAAAATTTATTTAATAAAAACAAAAATTACAAAATCTTGTTATAAATAATTGATTATTGTCAAATTTTTTTTAAATCTGGTCAAAAACAGTTGAAAATTTTGTTTATAAAATGTCAAAAATACTCAAATACACACTATGGATTTCTTATCATGGTATAAAGTAACCCACCAACCCACTCAAACGTTTGTTATCAAAAGATTAAATGTTTGACTTATCTACAAACGTCAAAAGAAATTTTGTCCCAAAATCCTAATTCAATCTCTTGATAACTAACATTTTGATGGAAAAGGTAGGGGGGGGGGGGTAAGCTACAATAATCTAAACAACTGAACTGACTTGTTAACATGGTATAGAGTATTCAATGTTTGATCTCCCTGCAAACGTCAGAAATCATTTAGTTAGCAGAGAACGTTGTAATCCAACCTCTTTACTTGGGTATGCGGGTAGGCTACGTCAATCTAAACTACTGACTTGTTATTATGATATGGAGTAATACACCCACTCACCCAAATGTTAGATATTGAAATATACAATGTTTGATCTTCCTGCAAACATCAAAAATTATTTTGTTAGCAGAGAATGTTGTGATCTAACCTCTTAATAACTAACATTAGGTGGTTGGGTGGGCCACTACAATTTAGAGTACTGACTCATTATTATGGTATGAAGTAACCCAGCCACCCACCAAAGCGTTTGTTATCAAGACAATCATTGTTTAACTTTCCTGCAAACTTCAGAAGTCATTCTGTTACAATAAAAGGTTGTGATCTAAATTCTTGATAACTAACAATTGAGCGAGTGGGTAAGCTACTCCAATCCAAACTACTGATTTGTTATTATGGTATAGAGTAACCCATCTACTCACTCACCCAAATGTTTGTTACTAAGAGGTTGAATATTTAGCCTCTCTGAGAGCGCCATAAGTCATTTTGTCTATAAGGAAGATTGTGATCCAATTTTTTTTTTTTTATAACTGACATTTAAGTGAGTGGGTGGGCTATTTCACTCCAAACTACTAACTTATTATTATAGTATAGAGTAACTCACTCACCCACACAAGTGTTTGTTATCAAGAGATCCAATGTTTAATCTCACTACAAACGTCAGAAGTCATTTTGACCCAAAGGTCGTAATCCAATCTCTAATCCAAACTACTGACGCGTTATCATAGTATGAAGTAACCCAACCACCCACCTAAGTGCTTGTTATCAAGAGAATCAATGTATGACCTCCTTGCGAACGTCAGAAGTTATTTTGTCACAAGAGAAGTTGTGATCTAACTTCTTGATAACTAACACTTGAGTGAGTGGGTGGGCTACTCCAATCCAAACTACTGATTTGTTATCATGGTATAGAGTAACCCAACTACTCAGTCAAGTGTTTGTTAAAAAAAGATTTAATGTTTGACCTCACTGTAAACGTCGTAAGTCAATTTGTCACAAAACATGTTTTGATTGTAAGTCAATGGCCTTTAGAAGTGTTGTTTCTCAAAAGTTTTGGAGTTTAACTTGTTGGTAGCTTTTATTATAGCTTCCTTAAAAAGATTGAGTTGGATTCCAACTCATGTTGCCGTCAGATTGGCTGTTATCATTGTTCACAGAAATCTAAACTGAAATCTTTTGACGCCAAACCCTTTTAGCTACGGCTATCACATCACATCTACATTGACGACTACTTTAATGACTTGTACTTTCTCCACAAATTCACAAATAACGCTCGAATTGCGTCCCAATCCTAAGGAACTGTTTATAAACAATGCACTAAGAGAGTACTGCGTTGCTTCCACAGCAACCGGCAAACTGAGGCGTGCATTCACTTAGCCACGGGTTTGTCTTTAACTATGGACCAACCCCATATGCTCGCCAGGCGTCCTAAACCCCCGAGAGCGCCTTCACTAAAATACTGGGTAAAAACATTTATCAAACCTAATGGTTGCCACATTAGCATCTTTGACGACTTCTAAAAGAGTCCACAATCTCCAACACCAAGTGGATAACTAAAGTTATCCACTCTCTGCCAACGCAGAAACACTTAAGAATTACCAAACTCATTTTTCACAACCGCCGACTCCCCCTTCTTCATTATGCAGAGCAGGAGCCGGAAACAAGTGTAATATTCTATTTATAATTGTCAAAAACAGCAAAATCCGCCTTGTATACCCCCGGCCGGTATAGAGAATTACACGTATAAGGGAGCCAAGATAACTAATGCATCGGTTAATATAATCACAATCTGAGACCGAAATTAGAAAACTTGAACATTTATCTACGATTGGACCAAGGGGTTTTTAAAAATACTGTTAATTTGTTATGATAGATAAAACTTGCGTACTTCTTTAATCTTATAAGTTTTAATGAAATTAAAAAAAAAGTATGTAAGCTTTATTCATCATAACACAGAAATAACAACATTATTCTTAAAACCCTTTGATCCAATCGTGAACAAATGTTCAATGTTTCAAAATACAGTCTCGGACTGTAGTTATGTTAACCGATGCATTAGTTATCTTGGCGCCCGTATACATGTTTACACTTTTTAACAGTTTATGACCAAATTTTGGTGTTTTTTTAACAATATTTTGCACTTTTTTAAACTGATTTGATTTTATCTAAAAATATTTCACCAGATTTAGTTCTTTTTAATTTTTTATTAATAGAAATATAAATTTTTAACAATTTAAGACTAATTTATAGGGTTTTTTGACACAAATTCGATGTTTCAAGACCAGATTTAGCTATTTTTACATTTTTTGAACAAAATTTTTGACTTTTTAACAGTTTGTGGCCAGATTTTAGTGCTTTCTGATAATAAAATATTTTTTATCAATAAAAATTTGCACGTTTCAACTGCTTTTGGCTGAATTTTGTATCTTTCTGGCTTAACTTTAATACTTTATAACCGGATTTTGTTATTTTTGACTGTTTATAAATAAAATTTAACATTTTTTAACAGTTTATGGTCAGATTTTAGTGCTTTCTAACAATATTTTAATGTTTTAGGGACAGATTTAGCTAATGTTGACATTTTATAAGTAGAATTGTACAGTTACCTTAAAAATTTTATATTTTTTTACAGTTTATAGCCGGATTTTAGAGTTTTCTAACATTATTTTAAAGCTAATTTAAAAAAATGCACTTTCTATTGCTATTTTTACTAACTTTACATTTTTTAACAGTTTATGACCAGATTTTGGTGCTTTCTAAGAATATTTTGATGTTTGTGTTTTTGATGTTTAAGCCTAGATTTTGATAATTTTGATATTTTATGAGTAGAATTTTATATTTACGTTCAAAATTTTATATTTTTTTAAACTTTATAGCCGGATTTTGGACTTTTCTAATATTATTTTGAAGCTTTAAAGTCAAATTTTGCTATTTTTCACATTTTAAAATTAGAGTTTTGCACTTTTTTACATTTTATGACAAGAACTTTGTTTTTTAATAGTTTATGACCGAGTTTTAGTGCTTTCTAATTTTAAAATATTTTTTATTAATAAAATTTTGCAAGTTTCAACTGATTTTGGGTGAATTTTGTATTTTTTTAGCATAATTTTAATATTTTTTAACCAGATTTTGTTAATTTTTATTGTTTATAATTAAAACTTTACATTTTTAACAACTTACGGCCAGATTTTAGTGCTTTCTAACAATATTTTAATGTTTTAAAGCCAAATTTTGTTAATTTTGACATTTTATGAGTAAAATTTTACATTTACATTTAAATTTTTATATTTTTTATGGCAAAATTTTAGTTTTCTATTACTATTTTTAGCTTCAAAGTCAAATTTTGTTATTTTTGACATTTTATATTAGATTTTTGCACTTTTTAATAGTTTATAGCCGGATTTTAGTTCTTTCTGACAATAAAACATTTTTTATTAATAAAACTTTGCACGTTTCAACTGTTTTTAGCTAAATTTTGTATTTTTTTGAAATAATTTTAAAATTTTATAATAAATAAACTGTTAAAAAATGCAAAATTTTACGTAAAATGTCAAAAATAGCAAAATTACTAAATTTTGACCATAAACAGTAAAAAAGTGTAAAAAACATAACGCAATTTTAAAAACAGCAAAATCCGGCTAAAAAATAACAAAATTTTGTTAAACTTTCCAAAAATCTGGTTATAAACTGTTTGAAATAAAAATCAAAAACTTGTTCATAATAAGTCAAAAACATCAAAACCTTGCCACAAATTAAAATATTGTTAGAAAGAACCAAAGTTTGCTATAAACTGTTGAAAAGTACAACAGTTTTTTCAAAATGAAATGTCAAAATTGCAAAAACTGGTTATAAAATATTATAATATTGTCTAAAAAAAAACAAAATTTGGTCATCTGGCCAATAAATGCAATATTTTATTTGCAAACAGTCAAAAATAGGAAAATCCCGCCAGAAAGTATAAAAATATTGTCAGAAAACACCAAATTTTAGTCATAAACTGTTAAAATATGCAAACATTTATTTAGTAAAAGTCAAAAATGGCTATAAAAAATTAAATTACTGTCAAAAAAAATCTCAAATCTGATCAAAAACAGTTGAAAGTTCTGTTCGTAAAACGTCAAAAGTACTCAAATACAAATGTTTGTTATCAAGAGATTAGATGTTTGACTACAATCTAAACTACTACGTTATTATTATGGTATAGAGTAACCCACCCTCCCACTCAAGTGTTTGTTATCAAGAAATCTAATGTTTAATCCCACTAAAAACGTTAGAAGTCATTTTGTCTCAAAAAAAGGTCGTAATCTAATTTCTTGATAAGTAACACTTGGGTGTGTGAATAAGCCAACCACTCACCCAAATGATTGTTATCAAAAGAATCAATGTATGATTTCCTTGCAAAAGTCATTTTGTCACAAGAGAAAGTTGTGATCCAACTGGTCACTCCAACCCAGACTGTGTTATCATGGTATAGAGTAATAGAAAAATGTTTTACATTAGAAAATTTTTTTTTTACATAGTTCGTTGCTTGGCAATTATTATGTAACTCAACCCATTTGATAAAGTTTTATTAAATTTGTTGATAAGCAGTATAAAAGATCTATAATCTATAAAACTACAGCCAGACACGAATAGTGTGGCCTCTATAATAGGCAACTTAGTATACACAAACATTATGTTGAATGTGGTTAAACTTATGTCTTTGCCCGTTTTAGCATCTTTCAATCCCAGAATAACGTCGCTCATGGAATGTTTAAAATGTAAGCGCAAATGAAAAATGCTAAAACGGGCAAAGGCATTAGTTTAACCACATTTAACATAATTTTTGTGTATACTAAGTTGCCTATTATAAAGGCCACACTATTCGTGTCTGGCTGTAGTAATACTGTTACGATAAAATGAGTTTTGTAAGTTTTAAATGTGATAAACGGTAAAATGTTTGCATAAACCGGCGTAAAACAAAATCCATTTGTAAGCTCTAAATATGTAAAAACAGTAAAATACTTGCATAAACCTTAGTTTAACCAAAACCATTTAAGCGATTTTTGATAAAGTTTGCTGGAAAGTAGTATAAGATGATCTAAAACAGATTACAACTAATAAAGTGAGTTTTGTATGCTTTAAATGTGTTAAAACGGTAAAATTCTTGCATAAACTTTAGTAAAACCAAAACCATTTAAGCAATTTTTCATAAAATTTGCTGAAAAGTAGTATAAAATGGTCTAAAACAGGTTATCACTACAACTTTTCACTATTAAGCAATTTAAATGTGTTGTAACGGTAAAATTCTGTCCTAAACTGTCATAGAGCAAACACAATTTAAGTGATTTTTGTAAAAAATGCTGGAAAGTAGTATAAGATGCCCAAAAATACGTTACAGTTATAAAATTTGTAGGATTGTAACGATAAAATGAGTTTTATAACCTTTAAATGTATTAAAACAGTGAAATTCTCAAACAAATTGGCGTAAAACAAAACCAAATTAAACAATTTTGATAGAAATTGCTTTGATTAGTGTACCCCAATAATGTAATGAAAAAAAAAAACACTTCCAACTTTAAAATGGTTCAAAAGCATTATTAACACATGAAGAACATTATTATGAAATTAAGAAACAACTGATTAATAGTTTAAAAACATGATTGCTGTTATGCTATTAAAAAAAAGAACATTTTTTACAGTTTGAGGTACATTGAGCACTTTACCAACAACCTTTGTTGCCCCTCCAATTTTCTACTAAAATACAAGCAGTAATTAACTATGAAACCAAACATGCAAATTATTTAATTCACATTTTATGTATCCTAAAAGACTTAAAAACATATAATTTTAACATAGATTTATTGCAATTTTTTATTTAATTTAAAAATTGTATGAGGAGTCATTGACCTTTGCATAATTTTATTATAATTAAAACAATTAAATCAATCAATACATAACAATAAGTAATAATACAAAATTGTATGCAATACGACTAAGAACAAGTCAATACATGATTGCTGCATATCCAAACCTAACATAATATTGTGCAATAAGTGCTTACCTATGATCCAGCTTGCTACAGAATGTAATCCTAAAACCATCACACTCACAACACATTTAAGAAACGAATTGAAGTATTTATTATTGTTAATCTAATAGATTAATTAAAACAAAATGCAAACTTGAGGTGGAGAATTGGATTTGCATGCACGAACCGTAAATAACATACCGACACAACACAGCACAATTGTGCTGAGCTGAGAGTGAAGTGGTCGTGACGTCAATCTCCCACTTACTATGAGTCGTGTTGATTCGCGCAAAGTCGGCTAAGCGTAGTAGCTTTTAATCCACATACGTTGTGGGTAAAATAATTATTAAATATTATAATATGACAAACTAATATTATATTATAAACTTCTAATAATAAAATTAACGAAAACATAGCTTTCAATAAACAACAAAAAATTTATAAAACAATAAATTCATTGCTAGGCAATACAAAATCTTTAATAGCTATTAATCTAAAAGAAAAAGCAGATATTTTTGCAAACCAATTTGCATCTAACTCTACTATTTTAATTCCTCTCATTGCTGTACAATGGAAAAATAATGGGTCCAATTCATTTTAGGCAACAAATTGTCAAAAGAACTTAAATTAAATACCAGAAAAGCATCAGGTATAGATGAAATTCTACCTATTATTCTTAAAACATTTGCAAATAAATTAGCTCCCGTATTAATCAAAATATTTGCTTTATCATACAAAAATAAAATATTCTAAAATTGATAAAAAACTGCAAAAGGAAGACAAATTGAAATTATAAACTAATTGCATTATTGTCCAATTTTCTAAAAATTTAAAAAAATATATTAATTCTGTAAAGTTCTTAGAACAAAATAACTTCACCTAAATACTCAATATGCATTTCAATCAACGCGTTAAACAACAGATCTTTTGATTTATGTTAGTTACAAATGAAATTCTACTTTAGTTAAACAAAGAAAAGATCTTGCAGTAGCTCTAAACAAACAAAGAAATCAAAAAATTGAAAAAAAATTGTTTAAAGAGAAGAACACAGATGTCAAGAGATGACCCGCATACTAGTGGAGTAGTGACATTGCCAATCTTAGAGCTAACTGAACTCAAGCAAAAAGAACGTTAAATAGAACAAACAGGAAAAATTGTACAGATTTGAACAAATATAATACAAAAAGAACCGCACAACAATATTAGATGTCAAAGCAAAGTTATGAAACAAGTTATGTTAAGAAATAGACAACAACTAAGATTGTAACCGAGAAGATTGGGATGCGTTTATTAACCTACCTGTAAAGCCAAAAACAGATTAGGATGACAAAAAAAACTGTTTTCCTAGCAGCAAAAAACCCCAAGAAAAATTCCAAAATTACCTAAGAAGAAGTAAAAGAAGCAAGGATATAAATCAAAACCAAAAAGACTGCAAGGCCAGATAGTATCCCTTTGAGGTATAGTAAGCAATTACGGTACACAATTTTAAAGTGTTTTGAATTTTGAACTCTAGATGTAGAGTTAGAAGATTAACCAAAGTTTACTGCGTAGGTCTTATTAGATTCTTTGTACTTTTTTCAGTAGTAACCTTACTCCGTTATTTTGGCATTCAACCATTTTATCTGTAATATATGTAAATACAATACTTAAAGAAGTCTTCATTATACTGGCCACGTCATGCCAGCAACTCCTTAAACATAAATTCTCTATAGTATGAGAAAGCCGGGCGTGCACATAACACGTGCTCGATTAACCCGTCTTCTATTTTACAGTCTAACATGTAGAATGTTAGACTGTTTCCAATACCGATCATGTGCATGCAATTTTTTTAGTTAGCAGTGTCCTGTCAAAATTTCTGTTATAGTTAAGATGATCATTCTGCACAGCAAGTAGTAATTGACTGTCTTGGCGTTTGGGGCAGTTTTTGCTTCATTTGCTTGTTTGCAGTACAGAGTGTCATCTCAACGCCTTTTCAGTGCGTTGTGTTTGTGGATGTTTAGTAAGTTATTAAAGCTTTTAAGTGGTAAAGCGATTTAGAATTTAGGTTCACATGTCATAAAGGTTGACCATTTATACGCCAACCCGTCCGCCTCAATATTACATAGTTAGTTGAAATGTTTTTTTACTTTAGGGCACTTTAAAGTTTTAAGGCTGCCCAAAAAATTTTCTCTAAAAAAGTAAAAAACTGGAAATTTGATGTTAATAGAAAAACCTGGAAAAAAGATAGAAAAGAGATCGTACAAACCCCTTGTGTCTTTTAAACTCTGCCAGCAAACTGTACAAGCAAATAATCAATAATTGACTGCTAGATGAACTAAAAAAAAAACAAAGTTTAACCAGTACGCAAAATAGGTTTTGCAAAAAACACTCCTCACTATTGATGCGAGTAGGGTCCAGCAAAATACGACTATAAGCTGGGTTAAATTTTGCTGTTTATAACAATTTTAGTAATTCATAGCCAATCCAAACTACTGACTTGGTATTATGCTATAGAACGTCCCACCTACCCAAGTCATTAAGAGATTGAGTATTTAACTTCTTTGCGGTCGTTAGAAGTCAATTTTGTCACTAGAGAAGGTCGTAATCCAATCTTTTGAAAACAAACATTTGGGTAGGTGGGTTAGTAGGTTACTCCAATCCAAACTACTGACTAGGTTTTATGTTATGAAATGTCCCACCCACCCACCCAAGTGTTTGTCATTAAAAGATTGAATATTTGATCTCTCTGCGGTTGTCAAAGATCATTTTGTTACTAGAGAAGATCGTAATTCAATCTCTTAAAGACGAACATTTGTAGTCCAGTAACTTTATACATCACAGCATGCGTCAAATCCGGTAGTTCTGATTTTTTGCAGACTTGTTTATGATGTTGGCCTAATGAATAATCCAACTTTGTGACCGTAAGCGCCGAACGCAACTTTGTCAAAAATTGAAAAAAACCGCAAAAAAACGTTTTTTTTTTCTAACTTTGGCGATTATAACCCTAAAGAACTAGTTTTTGAAAAAAAAAAAAACGTTTTTAAAGTAGACTAAATTTGGTACAATACGATACTAGAACTGTCTCTGTAAACCCAATAATTTCCGAGATTAAGCCTTTCAAAGTTTATAATTTTTTTTTCAACTTCGCAATATTTTGCAATATTTTAGACGTCACTCGAATAGCTCTAGCGGCATAAAATTCCAATTACTTCCGACGGACTGTGCTAGTACTGCTCGTGTGAAGTCACAAATGCAACCCACCTGTAGCACGTTTTTAAACTTCCCATTTTTTTTTAAATTTTAGTTGTTGACTGGCCTGCTGCCCATAACGTGAGTGCCGTTTAAATTCAAAATCTATAAAACGCCTGATCCCAGTCCGAACGTGAGTTTGTGTTTAAGGAAACTTTAAGTGAAAGTCAAGTGCGCTTAGTGAAGAAAAGAAGTGTAAAAACCTTTCTTGCGTCGAGTATTTTTCATATCACATAAAATACAACAATCCAAAGTTGATCAAAGCAGCTGTTAGCAGTAGAAAATCAAATATTACGTCATCAAGAACCACAAGATCAGTCTCTGAGCGGTTCAATTGTAGAGAACACTGTTGTCCATCTGAAGACAAAATAACTGAAGAGTTCCTTGTGGCAGAAAAGAAGAAGAAGCCAGAAAAAAAGAACAATGTTTTTACTGCAGAAAAGTTGTCTCTCAGTGCAACAATCTTGAAAGCAGCTTAGAAACGTGGTAATAAATGGGCTTTTAAAAAAACACAGATTTGGTAGCCTTTGATGCCAGATATCATCGGTTTTGCCAAACAAAACTTTACCATTCACCATCAATAGGAAAGTCCAGGGGAAATCGTCAGCATCCCACAGTCGATGAGGCCATGAAAAAGATTTATTTATTTCTGGAAGAGAACGCTGAGGAATGTCAGTTCTCTCTAAATGAACTCATAGACCAGATAGAAGGAGAACGACCTCAACTACAAATAGTCAAAAATTGCTTGTTTGCAAAGTATGGGGAAAACATTTTGATCGTTAAGAGAGCTTTCAAACATACAACTAGTCACAAAATTTTCACCAGTACATGGTATGACAGTAAAAGTTTGAATCCTCAAGCAGAAAGACTACGCGTAGTGAAAGCAACTGCTGAAGTCATACAAGAGTACGACACAATACAATTCTTCCAGAATGTAAATTCAGTTATCCCGGATTCTTTAAAACTGTTGCTCAAAACAGTAATTTTAAAAGACAAACAAAGCTGCTTGGATCCCAATCGAAAGATGTGCGTTGCTCTTGCACATTAATTAATATTGGCAGTCAGGCCTTGCTCGTTCATCTCTTGATTACTGCATAGAATTGGTGTATTCTTGTATCACAAGTTTGGGTCAAAACATCTGGTTGAGTTATTGTCAACGCTTGGATTCTCAGATAGTTACAAAGATAATATGCTTTTGGAAACCTCGGTCATCATGCGACCAGACCAACTCATGTTGGACCCAAAATTAAAAAAAAGTTTTTTCAAAAGCTAGTCCTTTAGGGTTAAAATTTCCAAAATTGGAAAAAAATGATTTATTGCGGTTTTTTCAATTTTTGACAAAGTTGCGTTTGGCGCTCAAGGTCACAAACTTGGATTATTCATTACATTATAAACAAGTCTGCAAAAAATCAGAACTACCGAATTTGACGCATACTACTCCATACTTCTAGGCGACAAAGTAACTGAACTATTGGGTAGGTGGATGGGTTACTTTAT
The DNA here is from genome assembly GCA_963932245.1 of Tachinus rufipes. Lineage (NCBI taxonomy): Eukaryota > Metazoa > Arthropoda > Insecta > Coleoptera > Staphylinidae > Tachinus > Tachinus rufipes. The sequence goes on from OZ010745.1 coordinate 112,429,199, forward strand.
TCTAAACGATTGACTTAGTATTATGCTATGGAGTGTCCCACCCACCCACCCAAGTGTTTGTCATCAAGAGATTGGGTATTTGACCTTTTTGCGGTCGTTAAAAATCATTTTGCTATTAAAAAAAGTCGTAATCCAATCTTTTAAAGACGAACACTTGGGTGGGTGGGTGGGCTACTCCAATCCAAACAACCAACTTGGTATTATGCTATGAAAAGTCCCACCCACCCACCCAAATGTTTGTTATCAAGAGATTAAATATTTGTCCTTTCTGCGGTTGTCAGAAGCAATTTTCTTACTAGAGAAAGTCGTGATCCAGTTTCTTGAAGACAAACACTTGGGTCAGTGGGTGGGCTACTCCAATCTAAACTACTGACTTGGTGTTATGCTATAGAGTGTCCCACCCACCCACCCAAATGTTCGTCATCAAATAATTGAATATTTGACTTTTCTGCGGTCGTCAAAAGCAATTTTCTTACTAGAAAAAGTCGTAATCCAATTTCTTAAAGACGAACATTGGGTCGGTGGATGGGCTACTTCAATCCAAACTATCGACTTAGTATTATAATATGGAGTGTCCCACCCACCCACCCAAATGCTCGTCATCAAGAAATTGAACATTTGACATTTCTGCGGTCGTCAGAAGCAATTTTCTTACTAGAGAAAGTTGTGATCCAATTTCTTAAAGACAAACATTTGGGTCGGTGGGTGGGCTACTCCAATCTAAATTACCAACTTGGTATTATGCTATGAAATGTCCCACCCACCCACCCAAGTGTTTGTTGTCAAGAGATTGGGTATTTGACCTCTTTGCGGTCGTCAAAAATCATTTTGCTACTAGAAAAAGTCGTAATCCAATTTCTTAAAGACGAAGACTTGGGTGGGTGGGTTGGTTACTCCAATCTAAATTACCGGCTTGGTATTATGCTATGGAGTGTCTTACCCACCCACCCAAATGCTCGTCATCAAGAGATTGAATATTTGACCTCTCTGCGGTCGTCAGAAGCAATTTTCTTTCTAGAGAAAGTCGTAATCCAATTTCTTAAAGACGAATACTTGGGTGGGTGGGGGGACTACTCCAATTTAAACTACCGACTTGGTATTATGCTATAGAGTTTCCCACCCACCCACCCAAATGTTCGTCATCAAGAAATTGAATATTTGACTTTTTTGCTTCGTATTATGCTATGAAGTATCCCACCCACCCACCCAAGAGTTTGTCATCAAGAGATTAGGTATTTGACCTCTTTGCGGTCGTCAAAAGTCATTTTGCTACTAGAAAAAGTCGTAATCTAATTTCTTAAAGACGAACAGTTGGGTGGGTGGGTGGGCTACTCCAATTTAAACTACTGACTTAGTATTAACCTATGGAGTGTCCCACCCACCCACCCAAATGCTCGTCATCAATAGAGTGAATATTTGACTTTTCTGCGGTCGTCAGAAGCAATTTTCTTACTAGAGAAAGTCGTGATCCAATTTCTTAAAGACGAACACTTGGGTCGGTGGGTAGGCTACTCCAATCTAATCTACCGACTTGGTATTATGCTATGAAGTGTCCCACCCACCCACCCAAGTGTTCGTCATCAAGAGATTGGGTATTTGACCTCTTTCCGGTCGTCAAAAGTCATTTTCTCACTAGAAAAAGTTGTAATCCAATCTCTTAAAAACGAACACTTGGGTGGGTAGGTGGGCTACTCAAATCCAAAGTACCGACTTAGTATTGTACTATAGAGTGTCCCACCCATTCACCCAAATGCTCGTCATCAAGAAATTGAACATTTGACTTTTCTGCGGTCGTCAGAAGCATTTTTCTTACTAGAGAAAGTCGTAATCCATTTTTTTAAAGACGAACACTTGGGTGGGTGGGTGGGGTACTCCAATCCAAACTATTAACTTGGTATTATGCTATGGAGTGTCCCACCGACCCACCCAAATGTTTGTCATCAAGAGATTGAATATTTGACCTTTCTGCGGTCGTCAAAAGCAATTTTCTTACTAGAGAAAGTCGTAATCCAATTTCTTAAAAACAAACATTTGGGTGGGTGAGTGGGCTACTTCAATCTAAACTACCGATTTGGTATTATGTTATAGAGTATCCCACCCACCCATCCAAATGTTCGTCATCAAGAGATCGAATATTTGACTTTTCTGCGGTCGTCAAAAGCAATTTTCTTTCTAGAAAAAGTCGTGATCCAATTTCTTAAAGACGATCACTTGGGTGGGTAGGTGGGCTACTCCAATCTAAACTACCGGCTTGGTATTATGCTATGAAGTGTCCCACCCACCCACCCACCCAAGTGTTTGTCATCAGGATATTGGGTATTTGACCTCTTTGCGGTCGTCAAAAGTCATTTTGCTACTAGATAAAGTCGTAATCCAATTTCTTGAAGACGAACACGTGGGTGGGTGGGTGGGCTACTTCAATTCAAACTACCGACTTAGTATTATACTATGGAGTGTTCCACCCACCCACCCAAATGCTCGTCATCAATAGATTGAATATTTGACTTTTCTGCGGTCGTCAGAAGCAATTTGCTTACTAGAAAAAATTGTGATCCAATTTCTTGAAGACAAACACTTGGGTGGTTTAAACTACCGACTTAGTTTTATGCTATGGAGTGTCCCACCCACCCACCCAAATGTTTGTCATCAAAAGATTGAATATTTGACCTTTCTGCGGTCGTCAGAAGTAATTTTTTTACTAGAAAAAGTTGTGGTCCAATTTCTTGAAGACAAACACTTGGGTCGGTGGGTGTGCTACTCCAATCTAAACTACCGACTTGGTATTATGCTATAAAGTGTCTCACCCACTCACCCAAGTGTTTGTCATTAAGAGATTGGGTATTTGACCTCTTTGCGGTCGTCAAAAGTCATTTTCTCACTAGAAAAAATCGTAATCCAATCTCTTAAAGACAAACACTTGGGTAGGTGGGTGGGCTACTCAAATCCAAACTACCGACTTAGTATTATACTATGGAGTGTCCCACCCACCCACCCAAATGTTCGTCATCAAAAGATTGAATATTTGACCTCTCTGCGGTCGTCAGAAGCAATTTGGGTGGGTGGGTGGGCCACCCCAATATAAATTACTGACTTGGTATTATGCTATAGAGTGTTCCACCTACCCACCCAACTGTTTGTCATTAAGTTATTAAGTAATTGAACTCTCTGCGGTTGTCAAAAGCCATTTTCTTACTAGAATAGGTTTGTAATTCAATTTTTTAAAGACAAATAGTTGGGTGGGTAGGTAAGCCACTTTAATCCAAATTTATGACTTGGTATTATGCTATGGAGTGTACCACCCACCCACCCACCCACCCAAGTGTTTGACATTAAAAGATTGAGTATTTTACCTCTCTGCGGTTGTTAGAAGCCATTTTCTTACTAGAGAAGGTCGTAATCCAATTTCTTGAAGATGAGCACTTAGGTGAGTGGGTGGGCCACTCTAATCTAAACTACTGACTTGGTATTATGCTATTATGCGATCTCTCTGCGGTTGTAAGAAGCTTTTTTCTTACTAGAGAAGGTCGTAATCTATTTTCTTGAAAACAAGCACTTAGGTGGGTAAGTGGACCACTCCAATCCAAACGACTGACTTAGTATTATGTTATGGAATGTCCCAACCACCCACCCACGTGTTTGTCATTAAGAAATTGAATATTTGATCTGTCTGCGGTCGTCAGAAGTCATTTAGTCACTAGAAAAGATCGTAATCCAATCTCTTAAAGACAAATACTTGGATGAGTAAGTGGGCCACTTCAATCCAAACTATTAACTTAGTGTTAGGCTATGGAATGCATAACCTACTTACCCAAGTGTTATTAATCAAAAGATTGAATATTTGACCTTTTGGCGGTCGTCAGAAGTCATTTTTCTCACTAGAAAAAATTGTAATCCAATCTTTTAAAGGCACTAAGGTTGGTGGGTGGGCTACTCTAATCTAAATTATTGACTTGGAATTATTACCCATCTACCTAAGTTTTTGCTGCCAAGAGATTAAATATTTGACTTGTCTGCGGTCGTCAAAAGTCATTTTGTCACTAGAGAAGGTCGTGATCCAATTACTTGAAAACAAACACTTGGGTGAGTGGGTGGGTCACTCCTATCCAAATTACTAATTTGGTTTTATGCCATGAAGTGTCCCACCCACCCACCCAAGTGTTCGTCATCAAGAGATTGAATATATGACGTCTTTGCAGTTGTCAGAAACCATTTTTTACCACAACACTTGGGTGGGTGGTAGACCACTCCAATTCAAACTACTGACTTTATATTATGCTTTAATATTTGTTGATTTAAAAATCATAAAAATGTCTTTATTAATTTTTTAAATATAAATTTGTAATGCTTTCTCAATTTGGATTCAAAACATCAATCACCCTAATAGCTACAACAGGAAAAGCATTTTTAATTAATATTTAAAATAAGTTTTTAGAATTGAGTTAAAAACAATATAAAACTTTTATTACTTTAATCTTGTTTTCTTATGTAAATCGTTTGGTGTCGATACCTGTACATTTCCTAATTTAATTCAATATAATCTGAAACCTTGCTGGAAAAGTAGATTTCCCTGTAGGAAAACCTTGAGTACCAATCCGGCAATCCGGCGTAGGAGATGGACTCCTGTCCTACGGCAATGAGGACAATCAGTCTCTCCCTTGTTCTTATTTCCACAGAGATATTTGTCTGTCCGGGAATCTGCTCTTTTGCGAAGTTGAGAGTCATTCCGAGACCGTTTCCCATTCCTTCTATTAGTCTGGATTGTCGAGGAGGAATATCTACAGGCTACCCTTATTGCCGAACACATTTTCCCCTCCACATACACACAATTTTTCCAACGGGATTTTTATTTCAAGGCGGTGCAAATATACAAGAAACGACCTACTCAATGGCGCCATTTATTCAGAAGTTGACACGTTTTGTTTATATTTATTTAAATTTATACCTCAATTTATGCAATAATTTTGTGTTTTATGTGCGGAATAATATTTTCGATGATTATGATTGCCGATGATAATGGAGGCGATGGAGCAGAAGAGAAGAGAAACAGCAGCCGGAAGTAATGGACTTTATTAAAAGGCCAAACGTCGGCGCGGATCCGCTCGTCTGTTTATCGTTTTATTAAAGTCTTCGCCGTCGATTTTCATCCAGGGTGAGCAGCGCGGGACGGACACTTAACGCGACTTGATCGCCCGGAAAACGTTTATTAATATGCTCCTTAGGGGGTGGTATGCTGTATCATAGGTGTGATTTCATTACGAATGTGATATCCGATTATGGAAATTCGGAATTATGCAAGCTTACGTCCAGTTGAAGCAATTACATTTCATTTCATTAATATTTGTGTCTGGGGTTATATATTATTAAGAGGAGTAGTAAAATAATTAAAAAAATATGTTCTGATCTGACTTGCATATTTTTATCTCTACAAAAAAATTATTTAAGAATGAACAATCAAGTTAAAAACTAAATTTAATATAAATATTTTGATGATATAAATTAAAAAAAAAAATATATATAATTTTTTATTAATTGTATATTGATTTTATTTAAAATTTAAATCAAAAACTGTTATTTAAATAATTTATTAAAAATTTAGTTCTGCTTGAAATTAAAACCAAATTAGAAATTAAATATTGTTTTGTTAATTCACTTCATTTAAACCCAATAGACCTATATAAAGATCTTAAACCACCCCCAATTTATCTGGAAATTTAACATAGGCTGTATGTATGTATTTCTTTGTAAGATTGTAGGAATTGGAGAAAGATTGTGTACTTGCAGCCTGTAAAGTGATTGTGGGGTGTGAATCTACGCAATAATGCTACTAGCATACTTACATTTATGTTAAAAAAAAACATTGTTTTCAACTCTCTGGTTATCAGGGTTGATGTAGAGCCCGCGTGCGGATTATAATTGTATATTTATCTACTCGTTATTTATTGTAATTATTTTTTGAATATAAAAATTGTTTTTTTTTTAATATGTTATATTTTAGAGTAAAGTAAAACTTTGCAAAATGCTCATATCAAAATAAAAACTCAAACTTTAAGTCGGATTAATTGTTTTTGGTAATGATGTTTTTGTGAATTGCAAATTGTTGCTTACTGCTTTGACAATTTTCTCTTATTTTGTTCACCGTCTCTGCCAGAGCTTCTTATTCAAGATAGGTGGTTACAGTATTGAGTAGCTTAGTGCTTTAAAATGTATTAGGCTAAAAGAAGACAATAAAACGGTTTTGCAAAACAAGAGACTATAGTAAAAAAGTTAGCCCAAGCAGACAAAATTGCATAACTTTTTGACTTTACGGGTCTTGAAAAATAAAGAGACTATTGCTGTTAGTTGCAAGAAATTCAAAGTGTAACAATCAGTAATAAACCGTCAGAAAAAGGTTAGAAAAATACAGATTACGCACGCGCAAGACCTACAATTGCTCCACAATTAAAGAAAAAGACAAAATCTTGTTTGTTGATATTGTCTCGGGTTTTCAAATGGCTATCATAGAATAGCAAAAGACCTAAACAAAGGTTTGTAAAGTAAAATATTGTGCCAAGGCTCAGTTTTGATAGTTGCTTGGCAATGATGTAAAATAGAATTAACTTGAAAGCTTGCACAAAGTTAGTGTTTGTTAATAGAGGAGCAATAATAGATATATAAAAGTTAAACCAATTTAAAGTTACTTTTTTGATATCATACAATTTTAGTTTACGGTTTTATTTATTTAAATGGTGATTAAACGTCTTAAATAAAAGTTATTAATCTATTCCACACAAATTTACTGCTCTGGTATTTCTTGCACAAAAACTTGGAGCAACTGCAACAAATTTCAGATGCCAAAAATTTTAAACTATGCTAAAAAAAGATTTTTCTAGTATTACTCAAAAAATATCTTGCCAAAAAAGTTTCTCAAATTAGATTGTTATAAAACCACTGTGCAAAAATTTATAGTTTTCTTTCCATGTACAAAAAGTACAATCTTTATAATTTGCAAATCATTTTCTACGTTTGCAATTTTGCCAATGGCTTCTACAAAAATATGCTGAAATTAAAACAAAAACTTCTTTATTGTATTAGAGACCAATAAAGCAAATTTAATATAGTCATTGGAGAGTGTCTTTACAACATAAGCTTAAATTTTCTCAGCAGATTATTCTATTACAAACCGCTTCGAGGGAGGCAATTATGTTTGTATTATATACCTAAAAGCTATTAAACACTTTGATATTTAAAAGTAAAAATATTGTATAAGTATATTATCATAACCAACAAAGCCAAAACGCAAGTACTTGCAAGACTCGACTAACAACAACAAACGTAGACACATATCAAAAACAGTTTATGAATACCTAGTAACTGTTAACATTTTACCGACAGATTGCCATAAACAATTTACGAAGCCTAGAAAAGTACGGATAATAATTATTAGACAAAAATCACGTAAAGCACCTAAACTAATGCTGTACAAAAAAACCTTTAGTACAACTGACATAAAGTATTAACAACATGTTAGAACTTTCATACTTTTCAAAAGTGGTAACGCAATGCTCTCTATACGTTGAACGTTGAACATAAACTGTATAATAGTTACTGCGATTGTATGTAAATTGTCTTGTTTGACCAGTGAAATGCTAGGCACACTGAATTGGGTGTATACATTGAAACACTAATGTATACACTTTTTCAAGTATAGCAAGTCAACAATCACCATCCCCATTTTAAAACCTGATAACAATATATTTTTGTCAATTAATTAGATTCATTTACTGGTTGAATGTTTTTGGTAAACTAACCAAATAAAAATGATACGAAAACAAATAAACCAGTATGACCAAAAGCACGCATTGCACATTTTTACAAATTTCAGCAAAACCACAATGCAGCATGTAGTTTGACAAACTATAGCAAGTATAATATGTATTATAAATTCATTTATTATAACTAAGTTCATTGATTTTGCTAAAGTAGTTTTAACTTTAGTTCCCGACCACTCACCCAAGTGTTTGTGATTCAATTTCTTTCTCACAAACACTTGAGTGGATGGATGGGGCACTAAGTTCAATAATTGCGCGTCAGTAGTTTTGACTTTAGTTCCGGCTTGCCCACCCAAGTGTTTGTAATCCAATTTTTTGCTTACAAACACTTGGATGGATAAATGGTGCACTAAGTTCATTAATTTTGGGACAGTAGTTTTGACTTTAATTCCCGACCACCCAACCAAGTGATTATGATCCAATTTCTTGCTCACAAACATTTGGCTGGGTGAGTGGAGCACTAAATTTGTTGATTTTGGGACAGTAGTTTTGACTTAAATTTCGGCTCACCCACCCAAGTGTTTGTGAGCCAATTGCTTGCTCACAAACACTTGGGTGAGTGGGTGGAGCACTAAATTCATTAATTTTGGTAAAGTAGTTTAGACTTTAATTTTCGCCCACCTACCCAAGTGTTTGTGATTCAATTTCTTGCTCACAAACACTTGGACGGATGGGTGGAGCACTAAGTTTATTGATTTTGGGAAAGCAGTTTTGACTTTAATTTTCGCCCACCCACCCAAATGTTTGTGATCCAATTTTTAAAGAATAATTACTCTATAGTATACTATAATAATTTTTTAGGGGGTACGCAATAGTTAAATCTTAAAGCGCAAACTGTTCAGCACAGTGCAATTGTGTTGAGTAAGCAAGTATACGTTAATCTAAAACACAACTTTTTTGAAAATACGTTAATTCGAAGTTATCTAATACTACGTTTTGAAATTACAAAACTGCAATAAAATTGTTAAACTTTTTAATAATTTGCAATAGTTATAATGCACCAAAAAATCGAAACGATGATAATACTAATAATAACAATTTTATTAGGTCTCTTTCACATGCAGTTTCAGAATTTTGGATTTAAGTAATACAATCCGATTAAACGGAACCAGCCGGTTGAACAAGCAAGGTTTTGTAAAGGATTTGGTACGGCAGATCACTAGCAAACAATCCACAACTTAATCAAAAAGTGCACGGAGTACAACATTCCTCTTCATCTTGCTTTCATCGATTATCACAAAACATTTGACTCGATAGAAAAATGGGCGTTCTTAACAGCCATGGACGAGGCAAGGATAGACACGAGATATACAAACCTCATAAAATACATATACCAAAACGCAACACTCCAAGTTCTAATCGATGAAAATTCAATGACCGATCAAATCCCAATCAACAGAGGCGTTCGTCAAGGAGATACAATCTCTCCAAAACTTTTTACATTGATTATGGAAAATATATTCAAAAAACTATCCTGGGAAGCCAGAGGTATAAATATAGACAAAATATACCTACACCATCTACGCTTTGCGGACGACATTGTCTTGATAAGCAGCGATTCCAATGAACTGAAACATATGATCACCCAACTACAGAAAGCTTCTAAACAGGTTGGACTAAAAATGAACTTAAATAAGACTAAAATTATGAGTAACGGAGAATTACATATAACTATCAACAACCATGTCTTCAAAACGGTTAAAGAATACGTTTATCTCGGTAATTCCTTCAAACTTGATAAAGATAATCAGACTGCTGAGATCATTAGGAGAATACGAATTAGTTGGGCTGCAGTAGGACATATTCTAAAAGATGTGAATATACCTATTAATCTTAAGAGGAAGGTATATGATGCCTGTGTTTTGCCAGTAGCTACTTATGGTTTGGAAACTACAACCCTAACACAGAAAAATGCAGAACGCTTTAGATCAACGCAGAAGACAATGGAAAAATCCATGCTCAAAATAAGCTTGCGAAATAAAATACGCAATACAGAAATAAGAAGTGGCAATCAATGCGACATGTTGCAAGGCAAAATCTCAACAAATGGACAATCCGCATTGTTAAATGGCGGCTACGACAATCAAAACGGAGCGTAGGAGAACTTCAAAAAAGATGGCTTGATGATATAAAACAACTTACGGGCAGAAACTGGCATCAAATCGCCCAAGACAGAATCGCATAGAAAAATATGGAAGAGGCTTATATTCAAGAGTGGATGAGCACAGGCTGATAAAAAGAAGAAAAAGAAGAAAAAAAAGAAACGGAACCTTTTAAACGTATTAGGTGTACGCACTCCAAATTGCAATTTTGAAATGTTTGCAAAGGATCACTCTAGCAATTCTAAATCTAAAATTTATGTTATAGATTACGCTTTTCAGACGCCAATACTTTTTATAAGAGCAAACTTATTAATTACCCGCATTGTATTTGTTCTTTTCGCAAAACAATTCGACTAGTAGGAGTATACAGTTTCAGAATTTTGCTTGCTCTTGGGTAGCTGCATCTAGATGTAAAAGTTTGAATACACTGTTTAAGTTTTTTTAAAACAATTTGAACCAGCTTGTGTACCATATCTGTCCGGACACCATTTTGTAGAGTATAATAAGTTCAGAACATACATATAAGACGTTTTTAAATTTAGTTCAGTTCTTAAATTTATCAAATTAATGTGGTTTCTAAGAATTTACCGTTACTGTAAGCCACAATTAAAAAAAACTGAAGTGTGTAAACGTGAAAAATGACACTCAAGTCTTTAATTTCTATTTTGCCTTTGGTTTACCAATAGTGTTATTGTGTCGTATTAAATTTGAGCACCAATTATTTGAATTATGTGACAATCAATAATCATTTTTATATTTTTGAAAAGTTTCAAATCATCAACAAACATTAAAATACAACACAATTTTTGTGACATATTTTACAAAAAGTAAAAACAATACAGGTTTACAGTGTGTACTTTGCAAAACACCAGATAGTATTTGGTTTGAAATATAACTAAAAATGATTTAATTTTTGTAATTCTAATATTTGTGTATAGAACTAAAAGCCTCACACTAAATCATCTAACATGCAAACTGTATTCCAATAAATTTGTTACTGTAGATTTTCTTTTACAAAAACCGGGAAGCAGCATGGTTTTCATAATCAATAACCAAATTTTTGCTAATTCTTTTCAAAATTATTTTATTTAATAATTTGAAAGTATAAGATTTTTTCAACAAAATACACAAAATCAAGCACTTCTTTAAGTTATATGAAAATTGGATGACACAATACAGTTATTAATAAAATATGATGATATGCAATCCGACTTATATGACTTGTTTATCTTTTCAAACACTTATCTGGTATTTTGTTTTAGGAAAATTTAAGTTTTACTTTAATATAAATATCAGGATCAAAGCTGTGAGCAAGGGTTCAAGCTCAGAACAAATTCTAGTGTTCTAGAGTCGGAGGGCTGTTCGGTGTGCGAGGGTACAATGCTATGACCGGAGCAAATAATGTCCTTGCACCCTAAGAAAAAATATTTTATATATATTTTTAAGAAACAAATACAAAAAAACTTTATATTTAAAAATTTAATAATGTGCCCAAGTAAACATAACTACATTTTTATAAATTTTGCACTTTTAAACATCAATTTCAATCTAAAAACCTTTTTTTTTTAATTTTACTACAAAAACTAATTTTTGTTTTTAAACATATTAAATTTTGCATCTCTGAGCATCAATTTTATCCTTAAACATTGTTTATCTTTTAAGAGACATCATAATATAGAAATTATAAAAACATTTAAACTTTTTTATAGTTTTTTCTTATTACTAAAAAATACTATATACATCTTTATTAAATTATGCATCTCTGAGAATTAATATCATTAATAACATTTTTCAAGAGACATCTAATGCCAATTTTTTGATAGTTTTTTGCATTTTAATGTGTGTGATTAAATTTTGCAAACATTAAAATAATAATATATTTATTCAAACTTAATATTGAGCTTATGTAACTCATAAATCACGTAAATTTTCAATAAATTTCACATCTCTGAGCAACAATTTTATTTTTGAAAAATTGTTTTTGTGCTTTTATGAACTACCGGCAACATCTCTATTAAATGTTGAATCTCTGAGCATAAATTTTATATTAAAAAAAACATGTTTTGCAAGAAACATTAACACAAAGTCAATTTTTTAATAGTTTTTTAAAAATTAAGGCCTCTATTAAATTTTGCATCTTTGAACATTAATTTTGTTTTAAAAAAATTATTTAAACACAAAAATTGTCACAAATTGCCAATTTTTATATTTTTTACTTAAAAATTTAAAAATGTGATTATGTTTAATATAAAGTAAGTAGTTCTTTATTAAATTTTGTATCTATAAACTATGGACTTGATTCATTTTAAAAAGTTGCGTTTAATCTTTTGAAAAACATTCAAATACAGAATTTGTAATAAATGGTCAATTTTTTTAATACTTTTTCATCATAAACAGCTTTTTATTAATATTTTTTCTTAATTTTATTTCAAATCATTTTTTTTATGTCTTAAGAAACATTCAAATATAAAAACTGTAACAAAAAACCGATTTTTTGATGGTTTTACTTACAAATTTGTAAACCATAAATCACATGCATTTTTATTAAATTTCTTATTTTTGTGTTTTAACTTTATCTTAAACAAATTTTTACCTCTTAAAAAACTTTTAAATACATTTTTTTTTAACAAAGTGCCGTTAAACTGTATAGTTGTTTGAATGTTAGTTAAAAATTTAATGTTGTGTCTGTATTAAACTACATAAATTTTTATTATGTTTTACATCAATTAAAAAAAAAAATCAAACTATAAACCACGTAAATTTCTCATATCTTTATGCATCAATTTTATTATTAAAAAGTTTTTATTTTTAAAGTCAATCTATTAAAAAAATTGTAATTAATATTATGCTTATATAAACTACAAACCAAGTAGATTTCTATGAATAGCAGCATCAAATTTATCCCAACAAAATAAATTTTTGTTTTGTAAGACATTGAAATACAAAAATTGTAATAAATAAAAAAGTTTTTACTGGTTTTGTGCATTTTCAAAAACTCAATGTTATGCAATGTAAACCATAAAGCAACTAGATCTTTTGAACAATATTGAAATACAAAAGTGTAAAAAATGACGTTTGCTTGTGCATTACAATTAAAATTCAAACTTTAGTGAGTTTCATCTTTCAAAACCTTAGACCATATATATTTATAGACACGGGGTTTTGTAGATGCAGTGAAGCCAACATGATTGGTGAATTGTGGCGTCAGTTGTGGGCAAGAGACTTGGTATTAAACGCGTGTATGAAAATACATTTTTACGCACCTAATCTACCAAAATGTTTGTAGATCTTGCATAAGACACTTGGCGCATGACATTGCTAAATTATTTAATTAACAAATATTGTTTTGCATAATTATTGATTTAATGTGTTATTTAACAAATAACAAATTTATTTTGTAAATGATAATAAAAATTAATATTGAATTTTATATTTATATTTTATATTTTTTACTCATGTTCACAAAAAATTGTGTAATTAAACATCTAATAGCGCATGACGTCATTTGTGGGTATAGAATGCTGTATGCTGGCTTCAGTTTGCAACCAGCAAAAAAAAAGCACACGGCGCGTCTATACGTGTATATGATCTAAGTTTAAAACACATTTAGACACAGAAACTGCAACAAAATTCTATGTAAAACATAATCCACAAAAATCTTCAATAAAGTTGACATTTTTAAATATTAATTTTTTTTAAATTTATTAAGAGACAATCAAATTGTATTAAAATACCAATTTTTGATAGTTTACTAAAAAAATTAATATTGTGTCTATCGAAACTATAAACCACAAACATTTCTAAAAAATAATAAATCTTTGAGCATTGAGCATTTCATCTAAATAACATTCAAGTATAAAAATTGTAACAAAACGCAATTTTTTTACATTTTAGTCAAAGATTTAATGTTGTGTTTATGTTAACTATAAACTGTACAGATTTACGTTAATTTTATTTGAAAAAATTTAGTTTTATTTTTTCAAGAGACAATAATTGTAACTAAATACCAATTTTTAAAATTAATTATGTTTATGTAAATCACGAGTAAATTAAGTTTTAATCAAACTTTGCATCTCTGAGCATCAGTTTTATTTAAAAAAAATAAGTTTTATTTTTCAGAAATCAAGTAAATACAAAAATTGTTAGATTTTCTTATGATTCTATCTTATATTAAAGGTTTGCAATCATCAAAACAATCTTAGTTTTTAAAAATGCTGCTCTAAATAGCTAAATAAGCTTAACCATACAACGCTTTACGGATTTCTTTTCTTGCATAATAAATTGTTGAATGTTCATTATTCTGTCTCCCGGGTAATCTATCACAAATACTTGACTTTTTTTTTGTTGTTGAATTCTTTTTGTGCATTTTTTCCAGAATTTTATTATTAGTTACAAAGTCCTTTCAAGAAATCTTGAGAATGCGGCAGTAAACCCACATTTTAATTGACTCAATCTTTTTTATGTCAATTATTTATCATACAATAATGATTGCGTACAAAAAAATAAGAAAGCTTGCTCCTAATTAGTTCCGCTTTACAAAATCCGCAGGAGAGAAGTGATATTTTAATGTTTATTTCAAAAATGTTGCAAATCAGAATTAATCAGAAGCAAGCGCTCTCAACTAGGAGCAAAGTCTTTACCATTAGCGTATGGTAATACTAAGAAGTTATCAATCCAAACCAAAAATGTTCTAGAAGCCTTATTCGTAGCTTTATAGATAAGATCGGTTAGATTTTCAAAAAAAAAATTATGTTTGCAGCTACCCATACTTTTATCCAGAAGCTGAAAGAAAAAACTTCAGTCAGTATAAGTAACAAATCTTCAGACTTCTTTGTTAAAGGAGCAAGCAGAAGCAATGGTTTTTATACTGTTTTAAGACCGGCTTCTTCAAAGAGACTGAACAGGTTATTTAATTCGTCATTGTTTGCCTTTTACGGCAAATTCAGCCTTTTTGGTTTTATTCAAAACAAACTTTTACTTGTACAAACTAAAGACAAAAGAGTCCTTGGTTTGTACAAGTAAAAGTCTTTGGTCTGAACAAAGGTACCAACTTTAAGTAGTTCTTGATAAAGAACAAGAACTTCTCAGCAACAACTTTGTAGTTAATTGCAACATACTTTTAGATTATCTAGATCTACCTCTATGTTTAGAAAACAAACAGAACCAGCGGATTTTATGCCGTTCAATTTACTTTTAGAGCCGGTTTCGTGAAAGAGACAACAAGCTAGTCCATTATTGTTTGGCTTCCACAGCACCTTAAACGGCACTAATTCAGCTTTTTTGGCTTTAACCTGAACAAACTTTTACTGGTACAAGTCGAAGGCTTTCACTTAGTCTAAACAAAGGTACCAACTTTGATAAAAAGCAAAACCTTTTTTGCAACAACCTTACAGTTAGCGGCAACATACTTTTTGATTACCTGCAGGGACAAATTGCCAAGTTTTTTCAAAATATACAAAATATTTAGTATAATTATAAAGCGTTTACTAAACTTAAGAAATTACTCTAAATTTTGGAACGTCTTTTAAATAAGATTGAAAAGCTTTGTGACCAGTTTTGGGCATAAAAACATATTTTTAGTTTTTAAAACTTCTTTTTGGAGTATTGTAAAAACTTTTTAGATATTTTTGTTTTTGTTGAAAGCTTAAGAAACATTTTCAAGTCTAAGAAAATATGTGTAAATTATTTTGTGTAAAAGACTGAGAAACTTTATGAGCACTTTTTCATTCAGTAAATTATGTGTGGTTTTTTGGGAAGCTTTTTGAAGTACCTATTGGTAAAACTTTTTAAAGTATTACTGTTACTAGAGCTTTATACGCACTTAAGAAAATGTTGTAAGCTTTAGATATAAAAACGTCTATTTTGTAAACGTTTGAGCTTTGTAAGCAGTTAGTTTGTTGTTCTTAGAAGGTTAAGAAGCTTTGTAAGCAGGTTTTTTAATTAGATTGGTCTGCAGAAATGTTAATCAAAGTATTTTACAAATTTTTGTATTAAAAGATTTAGTTACGTTTGTGTTAAATAAAATTGTAGAATTGTCAAATTGTTTGAGAAGTTTTGTGTACAATTTAAGGTTTAACAAAACATTTTTTGGTTTTTAAGAATTTTGTTGATAAAAACTTTTTGAAAATTTTTGTTTACGTTGTGAGCTTTTAAAAATCTTCAAGAATTGTTTTGTGTTTTAGAACGTTATTTGTAAAAGGTTGAGAAGCTTTGTGACTAATTTTATGTTGTAAAAGCAATCTATATGTTAAGTTGTAAGAAGTAGTAATAGCAAATGATGTTAATGGATGAAAAAGCTTTATGTTTTGAATAAAGCTCATTTAAAGCAACAATAGTAAATTTTCATAGAATGTGTAATGGTAGTATTAGTATTAAAGGTGTATTGGTCAAACAAAATTAACAAACAGATTCATTAAATTAATAAAAACTTGATTACGCAAACAACATTTTTTCAAATCGTTTAAATTGTATTAAAAATAAACTTAACTAGCAAACTCTACAGCACATCAGATACTATACACCAATAGAATTACATATAAAGTCACACAACTTGACATACTGAACTCTATTAGAAAGCGACAAAACAATCAACAGCATATCCGAGCATAATAGTAACTTATTCCAAGATACGTTTAAAAGTTGTTTGTAAAGTAGATTGAAATCATTATTTTAAAAATCAATTACTTCACTCCTTATCTAAAGTGTTACATCGTTATTGTTATGATATATGCTAAAGTTAAATAAATTATCTCAGCGGATTATTTTATTACCAGTCGCTTTGAAAAGGCAATTATGTTTGTATTATATACCTGGAAGCTATTTAACACTTCGGCATTTAAATGTAAAAATTTTAAATAAATATACAATATTAGTTTTTGTGTTAAGTTTTTTAATTTGTGCTTGAGCTTTTTTTATAGTAATTGAAGTAGGTTACATAAATTTGTAACAAATAGTTATTGCAAATCCAATAAATTTATGCAATTAAATAATAATAGATTAATTAATTGGTAGCATTTAAAATTCGAAACATAATTTCCAATAACCTTATATTACAGTACATTATGGTTGCCTTAATTCCCCACAAACTAAGTTACGTCTCCTATAATGAAACGGATTATCGCCATCATCCATAAAAGAAGCGAATTGCAGTTAATAATATCCGCTTCCAAAAAGTTGTTTAATAAAATTATCACCCCACAAGTTCATCCAGACTTGCGCACAAAACAACAAAATGAAAAATTGCTTTTTCTAATATAAATTGAAGGAGTTAAAAAAAATGTTTTAGTGCTATCATCCTACAGGTGTTGGAATATTGTCTTCCAGTCGATCTCGGCAACTGTTGATGTAAACAGAGTCAAAGAAAACAGATCAGCTATTCTGCATGCAAATTTAATTTGGAAAACGTGCATTTTAATATTCCAGGGTAAAATTCATGTGTGTGTGTGTGTCACCAGTGAGTCGCGTGTTAGGGGGTTGGTGACGTCACCGAAAGCTTCCAATAATATCGGGGTGAAAACGGCGTGCTTTGTTCGCATTGGTGCTTGGTTGTGGATTATGGGGTGCGTCGACGCCCACTTTATTCCCGTTTTACTCGGATTCTTGCAAACCCCCCGCCGGTTTTTCGTTGCCACCCTTCCTTCTGGAGGTTTCTGGCACGTTATTGAATTAAGCTTATCATTTGATTTCGGCGCAAGCAGACAGTCGGGTCTACTACACGCGCGAGAGGCATACTCTTCTTCGCAACCCCAACAAAAAAATTATATATAATAAAATAAACACGGATATAATCGTTGTTAATTTAATACAGACTTATTCGATTAAAGGATTAATAACTTCTTTGATATAATCCACAAGTTGTTGCGCGGGATTTTTGTTTGTTTTTTATTTCTGTGATTAATTTTGAGTGATTTTCGCGATGGATTATTCATATTTGAATCAGGCCGCGGCCGCTGGATTCGATTCGAGTTGTCTACAGGGTGGAATGGATCCAACTGGATTAGGCAACATGCCCTGTTCATACGGGGATTTAACATCATGTAGCCAAATGTCGCAAGCTGCTTATAGATATACCGCTGCTGCCGCCTCCATGGCGCGTAGCTATAACCCATCCGCTGGTGCTGGAGGAATGGTACATCATCCTGGTAGTGCTGCATCTCAGTGCGCCGTTATGGGGGCTCGACCGCACGTGCAAGATGTACACAGGGCTTCAATGTTTCCAACATCCATGAATTTACAAAGTAAGTTATTAATTAGTAAATACACATCACTTATATTTATGTTATTATCGGTAAGTAAAGTAACAACCCGACCGCCCGCTGGAAGTCGACTGACGGATGCCGAAGCTGGCTGCAGCTTCTTTTTCTCATTCCAGACATTATAAGACCATAACTCAGTTGTGCTCCGCTAACAAGGTTACACCTCGACCTTATCCACTACACTTCAGCCCCCTTTTGCACAGCCCCACCACCACCGCCGCCGACTGAACGCGGCCCGAAATTAAATAATTTAATAGCGGCGAAAGTTTATTGTGAATAATCTAGTTTGCTTCCCTTTTCCTTCTTCTTCCAACTGGATTTCTTGTAGGTCATCTCACATCTTATGTTATGATATAACAGGTCTTTTCCATTCATTCATACAACTGATTTGGCCATCTTTAGTAATTCAATAGAAAATCTTTACTCAATTCTAACTGGATTCTAATAGGAATCGGTTTATAGTTTCTAAAACATGCCGTCGCTTGAAGAATTGGGCTTCATTGCAACTAAATTGAATCCATATTTTAGACTTTTAAACGTTGTGAAATAAATTAGATTATCATTAGCATAGCTTAGTGTAGCAAACTAATTTATTTGTTTTGCTAAATTGGTCTAATTTATTTAAAAATATTTTCAAATTTGTTTATAAATGGTTTTTATTTATCACAATTTCAATTTTTGATAATTTTATTTTACTTCTATATAAGTGTTTGAGTTGAAAGTCAATTGTGCTACTTTATAAATTGCTTAAGGTAATACAAAATTTAGAAACAAGCTACATTTTGTTTGAGTTATATTAGTTTTAAATTCATTTTACGCATATGGATGTTTACAAATATTTTGCAGTTGGTAGCAACTATATTAAAGTATTCTTTAACAAAAACACAAACTAATTCAATGTACCATTTTTGAGTTATGATTTTATAAAGTTGTTCAACACATTTTTAGATTCAAACTTCAAATTTGTTTAAATTGAGATTATGCCCAATTACGCGTATGGATGTTTACAAATATTTTACAGTTGGTAGCAACAATTCTAAAGTATATTTCTACAAAATCACAAACAAATCAAATAAACCATTTTTGAGTTATGATTTTATAAAGTTGTTCAACACATCTTTAGATTCAGACTTCAAATTGGTTTAATTTGAGGTTATGTCTAATTGCGCGTATGGATGTTTACAAATATTTTGCAGTTGGTAGCAACAATATTATAGTATATATTAACAAAATCCCAAACAGATTCAATGTACCATTTTTGAGTTATAATTTTATAAAGTTGTTCAACACATTTTTTGATTCAGACTTCAAATTTGTTTAAATTGAGGTTATGTCCAATTACGCGTATGGATGTTTACAAATATTTTGCAGTTGGTAGCAACAATATTAAAGTTAATTTTAACAAAATCACATACAGATCCAATGTACCATTTTTGAGTTATAATTTTATACAGCTGTTCAAAACATCTTTAGATTTAGACTTTAAATTTGATTAAATTGAGGTTATGTCCAATTATGCGTATGGATATTTACAAATTTGTTGCAGTTGTTAGCAACAAAATTAAAGTAAATTTTAACAAAATCACATATAGATCCAATGTACCATTTTTGAGTTATGATTTTATAAAGTTGTTCAACACATCTTGAGATTCAGACTTTAAATTTGTTTAAATTGAGGTTATGTTCAATTTCGCGTATGGATGTTCACAAATATTTTGCAGTTGATAGCAACAATATTAAAATAAATTTCTACAAAATCACATACGGATCCAATGTACCATTTTTGAGTTATGATTTTATAAAGTTGTTCAATTCCAAAAATTTCAAAAATTGCTTAATTTTTATTTTACAAAAATTGCTATTAAAGCAATAAATTTTAAAAAATAAATTTAAAAAAAATGTTTAAACATGTTAATTAATTGATTTCCAAAATTTAGTAGTTTTCAAAAAATTTTAAATGTAATTTCAGAAATTACAAAAATTGCTTAATTATATTTTTACAAAAGCAACAAATTTTGAAAAATAGATTTAAATTTTTTACTCATGTTGTCAATGAGTTGATTAAATGATTTCCAAAATTTTGTAAATTTAAAAAAAAATTAAAAGTATTTTCAGAAATTAAAAAAATTGCTTAATTTTTATTTTACAAAAATTGCTATTAAAGCAACACATTTTGGAAAATAGATTCAAAATTTTCTACACATATTGCTAATGAGTTGATTAAATGATTTCCAAGATTTAGTAACTTTTAAAAAAATTTAAATGTATTCTCAGAAGTTACAAAAATTGATTAAGTTTTATTTTACAATAATTGCTATTAAAGCAACAAATTTTACAAAATGGATTCAAAAATTTTTACACAAATTGTCAATGAGTTGAATAATTGATTTCCTTAAGTTGGTAATTTTCAAAAAAAATTAAATGTAGTTTCAAAAATTACAAAAATTGTTTAATTTTCATTTTACAAAAATTGCTATTAAAGCAACAAATTTGAAAAAATTGATTCAAAATTTTGCACACATGTTGTCAATGAGTTAATTAATTAATTTCTTAAATTTGGAAATTTTCAAAAGAATTTAAATGTAGTTTCAAAAATTACAAAAATTGCTTAATTTTTATTTTACAAAAATTGCTATTAAAGCAACAAATTTTGAAAAATAACGTCAAAATTTTTCAAACATTGTGTCAATGAGTTGAATAATTGATTTTCAAAATTTTGTAATTTTCAAAAAATCTTAAATGTACTTTAAGAAGTTTCAAAAAATTGCTTCATTTTTATTTTTCAAAAAATGCTATTAAAGCAACAAATTTTAAAAAATAGATTTAAAATTTCTTACACATATTGTCATTGAGTTGTTTAATTGATTTTCAAAATTTTGTAATTTTCAAAATTCTTTAAATGTACTTTCAAAACTTTCAAAAAATTGCTTAATTTTTATTTTACAAAAAATGCTACTAAAGCAACAAAATTTGAAAAATAAATTAAAAATGTTCCACACATAATGTCAATAAGTTGATAAATTAATTTCTATAATTTAGAAAATTTCAAAAGATCCTAAATGTATTTTAAGAAATTACAAAAAATGCATAATTTTTATTTTACAAAAATTGCTATTAAAGCAATAAATTTTGAAAAATAAATTTAAAATTTTTTGCACATGTTGTCAATGAGTTGATTAATTGATTTCCAAAGTTTGGTACTTTTCAAAAAATCTTAAATGTAATTTCAGAAATAACAAAAATTGCTTAATTTTTATTTTACAAAAATTGCTATTAAAGCAACAAAATTTGAACAATAAATTTAATTTTTTTTGCACATGTTGTCAATGAGTTGATTAATTGATTTCCAAAGTTTGGTACTTTTCAAAAAATCTTAAATGTAATTTCAGAAATAACAAAAATTGCTTTTTTTTTATTTTACAAAAATTGCTTTTAAAGCAACAAATTTTAAAAAATAAATTCAAAATTTTTCCCACATGTTGTCAATGAGTTGATTAATTGATTTCCAAAGTTTGGTAGTTTTCAAAAAACCTTAAATGTAATTTCAAAAGTTTCAAAAAAATGCTTAATTTTTATTTTACAAAAATTGCTATTAAAGCAACAAATTTTAAAAAATAGATTTAAAATTTCTCACACATGTTGTCAATAAGTTGATTTTCAAAATTTTCAATTTTAAAAAAATTTTAAATGTTTTTTCAAAAGTTACTAAAAAATGCTTAATTTTTATTTTACAAAAATTGCTACAAAAGAATCAAATTTTGAAAAATAAACTTCAAATTTTTTACAAATGTTAACAATGAGTTAACTGATAAATTTCTTAAATATAATCATTTTCAAAAAAATTTAAATGTATATTTAAAAGTTACAAAAATGCTTAGTTTCTATTTTACAAAAATTTGCTTTTAAAGCAACAAATTTTGAAAAATAAATTTCAATTTTTTCACAAATGTTAATAATAAATTAATTGATAGATTTCTAAAATTTGGTAATTTTCAAAAAAAATTAAAACGCATTTTCAAAAATTACTAAAATTGCTTAATTTTCATTTTACAAAAAATGATATGAAAGCAACAAATTTTGAAAAATAAATTAAAAATTTTGCACACATGTTGTCAATAAAATAGTTAATTGATTTCCAAAGTTTGGTAATTTTCAAAAAATCTTAAATGTATTTTCAGATATTACAAATATTGCTTAATTTTAATTTTATAAAAATTGCTATTAAGCAACAAATTTTGAAAAATAGATTCAAAATTTCTCACACATGATGTCAATAAGTTGTTGAATTGATTTCTAAAATTTGAAAATTTAAAAAAAAATTTAAATGTATTTTGAGAAATTACAAAAATTGCTTAACTTTTATTTTACAAAAATTGCTATTAAAGCAACAAATTTTAAAAAAACAAATTTAAAATTTCTCACATATGTTGTCAATGAGTAGAATAAATAATTTTAAAAGATTGATAATTTAAAAAAAAATTTAAATGTATTTTCAGAAATTACAAAAATTGCTTAATTTTTATTTTACAAAAATTGCTATCAAAGCAACAAACTTTAAAAAACAATTTCAAAATTCCTCACACATGTTGTCAATGAGTTTAATAAATAATTTTTAATATATGATAACTTAAAAAAAAAATTTAAATGTAATTTCAGAAATTACAAAAATTGCTTAATTTTTATTTTACAAAAAATGCTACTAAAGCAACAAATTTTAAAAAATAGATTCAAAATTTCTCACACATGTTGGCAATAAGTTGATTAAATGGTTTCCAAAATTTGATAATTTTCAAAAAAATTTAAATGCATTTTCAACAATTTCAAAAATTGTTAAAATTTTATTTTACAAAAATTGCTTTTAAAGCAACAAATTTTGAAAAATAATTTTAAAATTTCTCACACATGTTGTTAATAAGTTGTTAAATTAATTTCTAAAATTTGAAAATTTTCAAAAATATTTAAACGTATTTTCATAAATTACAAATATTGCTTAATTTTTATTTTACAAAAATTGCTATTAAAGCAACAATTTTTGGAAAATAGATTCAAAATTTTCTACACATATTGTTAATGAGTTAATTATGTGATTTCCAAATTTTGGTAATTTTAAAAAAATCTTAAATGTATTTACAAAAATTGCTTAAGTTTTATTTTACAAAAATTGCTGTCAAAGCAAACAAACTTTAAAAAACAAATTCAAAATTCCTCACACATGTTGTCAATGAGTTGAATAAATAATTTTTAAAATTTAATAATTAAAAAAAAAATTTAAATGTGTTTTCATAAATTATTCAAAAATTTCTTAATTTTTATTTTACAAAAAATGCTACTAAAGCAACAAACTTTAAAAAATAATTTTAAAATTTCTCACATATGTTGTCAATAAATTGTTAAATTGATTTCTAAAATTTGGAAAATTTCAAAAAACCCTAAATGTATTTTAAGAAATTACAAAAAATGCTTAATTTTACAAAAATTGCTATTAAAGCAACAAATTTTGAAAAATAGATTAAAAATTTTGCACACATGTTGTCAATAAAATATTTAATTGATTTCCAAAGTTTGGTAATTTTCAAAAAATCTTAAATGTATTTTCATATATTACAAATATTGCTTAATTTTAATTTTATAAAAATTGCTATTAAAGCAACAAATTTTGAAAAATAGACTCAACATTTTTCACACATGTTGTAAATAAGTTAATTAATTGATTTCCAAAATTTTGTAATTTTCAAAAATATTTAAACGTATTTTCATAAATTACAAATATTGCTTAATTTTTATTTTACAAAAATTGCTATTAAAGCAACAATTTTTGGAAAATAGATTTAAAATTTTCAACACATATTGTTAATGAGTTATTTATGTGATTTCTAAATTTTGGTAATTTTCAAAAAATCTTAAATGTATTTTCAGAAGTTACAATAATTGCTTAAGTTTTATTTTACAAAAAATGCTGTCAAAGCATCAAATTTTGAAAAATAAATTCCAAATTTTTTACAAATGTTAACAATGAGTTAGTTGATAAATTTTCTAAATTTTAAAAAACAAATTCAAAATTTCTCACACATGTTGTCAATGAGTTAAATAAATAATTTTTAAAATTTAATAATTTAAAAAAAAATTTAAATGAGTTTTCATAAATTATTCAAAAATTGCTTAATTTTTATTTTACAAAAAATGCTACTAAAGCAACAAACATTAAAAAATAATTTTAAAATTTCTCACATATGTTGTCAATAAGTTGTTAAATTGATTTCTAAAATTTGAATTTTTTTAAAAAACCGTAAATGTATTTTAAGAAATTACAGAAATTGTTTAATTTTTATTTTACAAAAATTGCTAGTAAAGCAATAAATTTTGAAAAATAAATTCAAAATTTTTCACACATATTGTCAATGACTTGGTTAATTGATTTTCAAAATTTTGTACTTTTCAAAAAACTTTAAATATACTTTCAGAAATTACAAAAAATTGCAAAATTTTTATTTTACAAAAATTGCTATAAAAGCATCAAATTTTGAAAAATAAATTCCAAATTTTTTACAAATGTTAACAATGAGTTAGTTGATAAATTTTCTAAATTTTGATAATTTTTATAGAAATTTAAATGTATATTTTAAAGTTACAAAAATTGCGTAGTTTTTATTTTACAAAAATTGCTATTAAAGCAACAAATTTTGAAAAAAAAAAAAATCAAAATTTCTTACACATATTGTAAATGAGTTGATTAACTATTTTTCAAAATTTTATAATTTTCAAAAAATTTTAAATGTTCTTTCAGAAGTTACAAAAAATTTCGTAATTTTTATTTTACAAAAAATGCTATTAAAGCAACAAATTTTGAAAAATAGACTCAAAATTTTTCACATATGTTGTCAATGAGTTGAATAATTGATTTCTAATATAAAGTAGTTTTAAAAAAAATTGATTGTACTTTCAGAAATTTCAAAAATTGTTTAATTTTTATTTTACAAAAATTGCTATTAAAGCAACAAATTTTGAAAAATAAATTCAAAAATGTTGTCAATGAGTTGATTAAATAATTTCCAAAGTTTTGTAATTTTCAAAAAAATTTAAATGTAGTTTCAAAAGTTACAAAAATTGCCTAATTTTTATTTTACAAAAATGCTATTAAAATTTTAATATTTTAATTTGTTAAAAATTTAATTAAAAAAATGTATAGAATTTTGTCAATTCGTTTTGGTTTTATAGTGGATTACAAAATTTTACCATTTTAAGCTTATGAAAAGTAACGGTAAAACGCTGAATCTAATTTTTTTTTGTATGTACTTACTATTGAGTACATTTTTAAATCAAATTTATTTAAAGTAAAAACACAAAATTTGTAATGTATTCTTTATTAATTTTTCTATTCATTTTTCACACAAAAGAATAACTCCCGCTTCATACAAATTGAAAAACGATAAAAAAACGAATGGGATGAAAATTACACATTTTTCCACCCCCCATTATTTTCTTTCTATTCGATGGAAGCAAATGTTTGCGAAAAGAAGTGTTGTATGTGTGTGCGTTGAGTGGTGAGGTGAAGGGCCACCCTTACCCATCGGTTAGTAGAGAAGAGAGAGGAAGCTACTGCGCTTCCACGGCGATAATTTCTTGAGTGATGTTTGGGTTAGGAGTCGTGCCACGGAATGCCTTATGACGAAATCATGAACTGCCTGTCGACACACACTATTTTATAAGCGCTACTAAATTTGACGTATGATTTTGAAATTGAAATTCAACCCAAATTGTATTTCTTTTTCAGTTTTATTTGTATACATGAGGGTGGGTAGGTTGGTTTTCAGTAGAATCAATCAAATCGTGTATTGAATATTCAAAAGCAATAAAAGATTTATATTGTTTGATATTTGAAGCGCGAGAGGCGAGAGACAAAGAAAAACCTTGAGCTCGGGCCACCACCCCCCAACCCGGCCCATAAAAGAAGTTCCTTCAACCATAAAGTTACTCTACATGTTGCGACAGTAAAACGACGATAAAAATTCGATGTGCATTTACATCAATTTTCCTTCGTCGGTATTTTTTTTCTTTTTCCCTCTATGCTCGGCTCGGCGGGGTTGGAATGAATGCTTTGTATACAGTCAACACTAGCTTTTACTTACATTGTGGATACACTGTCATTTTTAAATTCGTTTTTATTATCATTGGGAGGATTTTGTCGTTAAATATATTTTTGCTACATTTTGTATTAAATTAATGCAACAATTTCTTACTTACATTTTTAACTTCAAACTAGTACACTATTTCAATCAAATTTACAATTATATTAATAATAGAATGCGGATTTTTATGGAAAGAATATATTTTATTATCTTGAGTTGGTAAGGAAATCAAACCAAACAATTTCTTGCGTGTTTTCAAATTTCTTTTAATTATTACTACATAATTTTTTAATATTATTAATTTTATTATAGTGAATGACAACGATTTTGATAAGAATTCTTCTATAATAATTTATTAATCCAATCGATTTTTCTGTCCTTGTAAATGAGTTGCTAATTAATAAAAAGTTATTTACAGCTCCTTTTCATAATGCATCGTTTGCCATCGAAAATTTCCCCCTCAATGTAATTAATTAATATAATTAAAGCCGTAAATCCTAAACGACTACTGCGTTCAGTAATAATTTAATATCTTAAGTGTTTTGGTCTAAAAACCGTCTTAATTTACGAATCCACCGACTAACAACAACGACATTACAAAACATACATCGCGCGACGACATAAATCAGCAGGATTATTTATATGCTCCTTAAAAATCATAAAATTATCTTAAGTGCATTTTATTAGAATCTCTGCTTACCTACAAATTTCAATAATTTTATTTTATGCTACAAGTTGTTGATGCGTTATGATTTGAAAATGTGTTTAGGACACGGATGGGATGCGCTCGTTTAAAGACAATTACAAAAGACCGGCGAGATGATATCATCCGGAAAGTGGATGTGCTGCCAGGATCAACGGCATCGATCCAAGTCAACTATCAGACGTTCTGCGGAGTCAGCTTTCGCATTCAATTACCCGACCAATCTTTCAGGTCCAGAGTCGAGGGACCACCGTCATTGTATTTCGACCATACACATCCATATATTATTCAAACTGCCAGCAAGACAAGTAACGAAAAAAATAAGATAAAATAAAGCAAACATGTAAAATTATAAAGCTGATAGAGTGTGAGTTAATTAATATTATCTGTTTAATAACAAACTAAAAACTAATGGCATTTAATTCAAATTTTAGCAATAGCATTGTATAAAATTGATTAAAGATCAGTTGATTGATTTGCGCACAATTTTAAATATGTGTATAATTTATTCGAGTATTTTAATTTCTTTATTGTTATTATGTTTTATTTAAATAAATTCAAATTTGATATATCACATTTCAAAATTAAAAAAATATCTTATTGGCCCTTTTTTGGTTCGGTACGCCCCATATGCGGTTTGCATTAGTTTGACTCATAAGAATAGAATAAAAAATTGAATGTTGGTTGCCGTTACTATGTGATATATTTATTATGTACTATATCACAAATATATTTGAAAAACCGTAACTAGTTTCAACCTTTACAAGGCCATCATCGAACGGTGATACAAACAAGTATGAATATAAAAGAAAATTTACAAAACATTTATACAACAGTTAAACAGAGAAATGAAAAATTACATTGACTTTTAAGGCTAATCAGTTTGAAATTGTCGCAACAAGTAGTGTTCAGTTTTTTTGAAATTCGTTAGAAAATTGACGATAGTTATTAAATTTATTGATTTGCGTCATTTGTTGATGAGTTTGATCACCTCACTGCGTATTTGGTTAGGTTCTGCTGTTTCTCTTAGTTTAGCATATTGTATAGCTTTTATGACCTTTGATTTTATTATAACAGATTTATGAAGGTTTATATCAATTTTTTGTTTGTTTGTCTAAGAAGAGATCTTTAATGTATTTTTCCTAAATGTACGCTAGCTTTTTGTTTTTAACTATCTTATTGGTACTATATCCGCCCTGGGTTATGTTAATTTTGCTGCGTTTTTGAGCTTATTGGGCATTAAAACTAGAATCTGATGTTTTATTACTTTTATTAAGTTGTCTCTTGGCAATCTCCAAATTTATAACCTATGTGGTGGTAGCTGAAACCAAGTATTTGTTATTTTGTATTGCTGTTTTTGGCAAAATTGGATCAGTCTGGACTTTATTCTCTAATCCGTGTTTGCCCGCAATATTACCTGTATTTCCTTGACCAACATGGAAGTTAAAAAAATTTACGATTATAATCTCTTAATCTTTAGTCAATATTTTACTTCTATATCTAGCTTATCAACAGTTGGTGCGTATATTTGGATTATAATGATGTTTGTTGGTTTGTTTTTCAATTGCAATAGTATAGCTCTGTCAAATTTTGCTATAACATTTGTCTATGGTTTTGTTGATACCGACCCCGTTGTAGGGTTGTGGCTGCGTATTATCTATTTTGCATCTTTTACTATACTCATTTCTATCATAATTGTAACTTGAAACACCTATGTGAGCTTTTAATGAAGTGGTATCTACTTATTTTACACTAAGAAGTAAATAAAATTTTAACAAAAAAAAAGAAGAATTTTTTGTTTATCTCAATACTGAGTTGCCACTCTACAGTTTTTGAAATACTTGCAACTTGTCTAGGCATGCTAGAAATCAAATTGCCAATCTCTCGTTGAGGAATTAAACTCCAAACAATGTTATTTTTTTTTGGCATTTGAACATAATTCTGCTTGACGCTCATCAAAATTTAAGAATAAAATTTTTAAACCTCACTCTAATACATACATATGAAAAAATATAGTTTTAGAATCTTGCAACCCCAAGATTTTGCTAAACAACCCACAGTTTAAGAAGCCCTGATCTAGTGCAAAACTGTTAAGCAGACAGCATAGGTTCGATTAGTAGCAGCATAAATTTCAAATTTGTCAAATATATTTTATGGCAAACCAGCAAAGTATCTACCTAGCAAACCTCTCTAATAGTTTTTTGTATTAAATTTTTTATTGCCATAAAGTTTTTCTAGATTTTCTACAACGGAACGCAAATTATGGTGTAGTAAGCAGCATTGAAGCAAAAAGTAACTGCTCCTACTAGAGTAGTATTAATTTTATCTACACAAACTTTAAAGTTTTCTGCATTGTAATTGCAAAAACTGCAATTTTTCCAAAGCTTTAAGCTCTCAACCTACAAATAAAAATTTGTCATTGTCAGGAAAAAAAAGAAATAGTACTTATTTTGTTAATTTTTTAAAAATAACTTTAAAGTTAGAATCTAAATAAAAAATGTAATTTAAATAAATTGATGACAATTAAATTACCTATAAAATGACTTATATTTGTGAATATTTTTGTCAAATTAACCAAGCAATGGCAACATTGCACTTTATAACAAAATCTTATTTTGTTGATTTTTTCAAAATAACTTTAAAGTTAAACTTCAAATAAAAAAATTAAATCAAACAATTTAAAGACAAATAATTTACTTTTAAAATGACATATATTTTGTTAACATTTTTGTCGAATTAAGCAAGCAATGGCAACATTGCATTTAATAACAAAAATGTATTTTGTTGATATTTTCAAAATAACTTTAAAGTTAAACTTCAAATGAAAAAATTAAATCAAACAATTTAAAGACAAATAATTTACTTTTAAAATGACATATATTTTGTTAATATTTTTGTCAAATTAACAAAGCAATGACAACATTGCATTTAATAACAAAAAATTATTTTGTTGATTTTTTCAAAATAACTTTAAAGTTAAACTTCAAATAGAAAAATTAAATCAAACAAATCAAAGACAACTAAATTTCCTTTTAAATGACATATATTTTGTTAACATTATGGTTAAATTATTCAAGCAATGGCAATATTGCATTTTAGAACAAAAAGTTATTTTGTTGATTTTTACAAAATAACTTTAAAGTTAAACTTCAAATAGAAAAATTTAATTAAACAATTTAAAAACAAATAAATTTACTTTTAAAATGGCAAAAATTTTGTTAACTTTTTTTCAAACTAACAAAGCAATAGCAATATTGCATTTTATAACAAAAATTTATTTTGTTGATTTTTTCAAAATATTTTTAAAGTTAGAATCTAAAATAAAAAATGTAATTTAAATAAATTGAAGACAATTAAATTACTTTTAAATGACGTATATTTTGTTAATAATTTTGTTAAATTAACTAAGCAATGGCAAAATTGCATCTTATAACAAAAACTTATTTTGTTATTTTTTTGAAAAAGATCCAAACAAAAAAATGTAATTTAAATAAATTAACGACAATTAAATTTTTTTTAAATTGACATATTAAATGTGAAAATTTATGTTGAATTAATTGCATCTTAGAACAAAAATTCTCAAAATAATTAAATAAAATCCAAATTAAAAAATGTAATTTAAATAAATTGAAGACAATTATGAGTAATTTCACGATAGTTTGGATAAATGTCCTCACATCGACATCTCTCTCATGTTTGGGGTATCAAAATATGACGATTCTTAGTCTTATATAATATTGAATTAGTGTAATCAAAAGAAATTTTTTTGTAGAACGCAATCTTTATGTAAAATTACAGAAAATCCGATGAAAATATCTTAAAAGTATTTTTAGCAATTATGTTTTACATTTCACCTTAGGG
The DNA here is from genome assembly GCA_963932245.1 of Tachinus rufipes. Lineage (NCBI taxonomy): Eukaryota > Metazoa > Arthropoda > Insecta > Coleoptera > Staphylinidae > Tachinus > Tachinus rufipes. The sequence continues at coordinate 112,460,054 of OZ010745.1, forward strand.
CAAACAAATCTAGTTTTTTAATTTTTGCAATCAAAAGTACTATATTTTAGGAGTATCATATTCATACTTCAAATCTCTAGGTGTAGCGGAATCAAAGATCACAAAAAATTTTGGAAAACCAATCGTGTTTTACGGAAAATTTCCTATAAGATACATCCTTTTAAATATAAATTTTGACTATTTTTTGCTTATTTACAGCACAATAACTAAAAAAAAAAGAAATTATTTCTAAAAAATTAAAATACCTAGATCTAAAGTTTAAGGAATCGTCATACTTTGGTACCCCAAACATGTGTACAAAATTTGAGCAAAACCGGAGATGTCGATTTCGGGACGATTGTCCAAACTAACGTGAAATTACCCATAAACAGTTACAGTATTTTGTAATCTTTAAAGTAGCGACTGTCGCGCTATGGCCTAATGCAAGAATTGTTGAGCGGGCAGCATAGGTTTGAGTACTAGCAGCAGAAATATCTAATTTGTCAAATATATTTTGATGCAGTCGTCTCCTTTGCAAAACAGCTAAGTATCTGCTTAGCATATTAGAGGAGTAGTGTGATCCAAATTTAACGTTATAGTGTAGGTTATGTATGTTTTTGTAGAACTATTATTGCACACCATAAACGCTTGTAGCAAGCACGGCGCATGTAAAAAATACCAGCATATTTGATGTTGCAACAATCCATTTGTGTTTATAGTTGAACATTAATAACTTAATTGTATCCGTCACAGTTAAAATACTTACTAAAAAACATGAAAACTGGATTCTAGAAAACTTTAATGGTTCCAAAAATTAAAAATAAATTATTTTTTTTAGATAATTATTAGGCCTGCTGCCCAAATTTGGTTAAAATTTAAGAAGTTCTTTTTTATTGCGCGTTTTACAGCTAACATTCACATTTTACTTTTAGTAGCTTGAATAAACTTGCAAAAATGTTTTAAAATCAAAACATTCTTAAACTTGTTTTCTTTTTTTAAATAAGTACGTCTCAAATTTATGAAAAATTTTGCAAAATTATATATAAAAGACTTTACTCAAAATGCGTTTTAAGATATTCTTAGTAGATCTTAAATCTTTTTATAGTTTTTACTAAAGTTTCTAAAAATTTTTGTTTGTCTATTTTTTACTCAGCTAGGTTAAGTTAGATTAGGTTAGGTTAGGTTAGGTTAGGTTAGGTTAGGTTAGGTTAGGTTAGGTTAGGTTAGGTTAGGTTAGGTTAAATTTTCCGCAAATTACAAATTGGTGTTGTTAATGTCCAAAATTTTTGCAATATTCCAAGTTTGTATAAGCCTTCAGCCTACAAACACAACACTTTTTTTACAAAAAAAAAAACGTTGTCACCTTGAATGCTTCAGAGTTTCAGCTTAAAGCAATAACTACATACACGTTTTTTTAGTAAAGACGTTGCAAATGGAAGTAAGCTAAATCAAAACCAAACAAACATAGCTTGTATAAATAAATCAGCTTAAATACATGTTTGTGAAACTAATAATGCAAGCAAGTATGCTACGTTTGTTTGTTCTTGGCTTGCAACGCGTTTGCTCTATAAATGTATGTTTGGCCATCGTTTTAAACAAAGTTTTAAGCAAAGTCTATGGAAAACATGACCAAAATAAATTAAATCTAGACCATGCCAAAAACTTTCACTGCGCTCCCTATTAAATACATTTGTCCTTTAAGAGATTGAAATAGCCTAAAAGTTTTTACCTTAGGCTATAATATTTATAAAACACACAAAGGTTTGATCCGTTAGATCTTTTAATTTGATATTTGCCAAGCAATTCTTGTAATGTATTCTTATAACCTTAATAATAACTTCTTTAGTAACAACTCAAAAAAAAATTCAATTTGATACCAAACACAGTAAATCTTTATGAAGACAATTTTTCAAATTTAAGATTGGTATTAAATTAACTAAAATATGGCAACTTTGCATCTTTGAACAAAAGTTTAATTTGTTGATTTTTTTAAAAATAATTTTCAAAATAAAGCTCATATAGGAAAATATAATTCAAATAAATTAAAGACAATAAAATTACCTTTAAAATGATATATATTTTGTTAATATTTTTGTTAAATACACAAAGCAATAGCAACATCGCATCTTAGAACAAAAACTTTAGTATTTATTTTTTGAAACTAACTTTAAAGTTAAACTTCAAATAGAAAAATTAAATAAATCAAACTAAAAACAAATAAATTACCTTTAAAATTACATATATTTTGTTAACATTTTTGTTGAATTAACCAAGCTATGGCAACATTGCATTTTATAACAAAAATTTATTTTGTTGATTTTTACAAAATAACTTTAAAGTTAAACCTTAAATAGAAAAATTAGATGAAACAAATTAAAGACAATTAGATTACTTTTAAAATGACATATAGTTTGATAACAATTTTCTCAAATTAACAAAACAATGGCAACATTGCATTTTATAACAGAAATTTATTTTGTTGATATTTTCAAAATAACTTTAAAGTTAAACTTTAAATAAAAAAATTAATTCAAACAATTTAAAGACAAATAATTTACTTTTGAAATGACATATATTTTGTTAATATTTTTGTCAAATTAACAAAAAAATGACAACAATGCATTTTATAACAAAAATTTATTTTGTTGATTTTTTCAAAATAACTTTAATGTTAAACTTCAAATAGAAAAACTAATAAAAAAAAAAAAATTAAAGACAAATAATTTACCTTTAAAATGACATAATTTTATTAACATTTTTGTCAAATTAACCAAGCAATGGCAACATTGCATTTTATAACAAAAATATATTTTGTTGATTTTTTCGAAATAACTTTAAAGTTAAATTTCAATTTAAGAAATTAAATTAAACAAATCAAAGACAAATAAATTACCTTTTAAATGACATATATTTTTTTAACAGTATGGTTAAATTAACCAAGCAATGGCAAAATTGCATTTTATAACAAAAAATTATTTTCTTCATTTTTTTCAAAATAACTTTAAAGTTAAACTTCAAATAGAAAAATTAAATTAAACAAATTAAAGACTAATAAATTACCTTCAAAATGACATAAATTTTGTTAACATTTTTGTAAAATTAACAAAGCAATGGCAACAATGCATTTTACAACAAAAATTTATTTTGTTAATTTTATCAAAATAACTTTAAAATTAAACTTCAAACAGAAAAATTAAATGAAACAAACTAAAAACAAATAAATTACATTTAAAATGACATTATTTTTGTTAACATTTTTGTCAAATTAACCAAAAAATTGCAACATTGTATTTTATAACAAATATTTATTTTGTTGATTTTTTCCAAATAACTTTAAAGTTAAACTTCAACTAAAAAAACTAAATAAAACAGACTAAAGACAAATAATTTACCTTTAAATTGACATTAATTTTGTTAACATTTTTGTCAAATTAACCAAGCAATGACAACATTGCATTTTATAACAAAAAGTTATTTTGTTGATAATTTCAAAATAACTTTAAAGTTAAACTTCAAATAGAAAAACTAAACTAAACAAATGAAAGACAAATAAATTATCTTTAAAATGACATAAATTTTGTTAACATTTTTTTCAAATTAACTAAGCAATGGCAACATTGCATTTTATAACAAAAAATTATTTTGTTGATTTTTTACAAATAACTTTAAAAATAAATTTTAAATAGAAAAACTAAATCAAACAAATTGAAGAAAAATAAATTACCTTTAAATTGCCATATGTTTTGTTAACATTTTTGTTTATATAACCAAGCAATGGCAACATTGCATTTTATAACAAAAACATGTTTTGTTGATAATTTTAAAATAACTTTAAAGTTGAATTTCAAATAGAAAAACTAAATAAAACAAATTAAAAACAAATAAATTAGCTTAAAAATGACATTTAATTTGTTAACATTTTTTTCAAATTAACTAAGCAATGGCAACATTGCATTTTATAACAAAAAATTATTTTGTTGATTTTTTACAAATAACTTTAAAAATAAATTTTAAATAGAAAAACTAAATCAAACAAATTGAAGAAAAATAAATTACCTTTAAATTGCCATATGTTTTGTTAACATTTTTGTTTATATAACCAAGCAATGGCAACATTGCATTTTATAACAAAAACATGTTTTGTTGATAATTTTAAAATAACTTTAAAGTTAAACTTCAAATAGAAAAATTAAATAAAACAAATTAAAAACTAATATAATACCTTTAAAATGACTTATGTTTTGTTAACATTTTTGTCAAACTATCCAAGCAATGGCAACATTGCATTTTATAACAAAAATGTATTTTGTTAATATTTTCAAAATAACTTTAAAGTTAAACTTCAAATAGAAAAATTGAATCAAACAAATTAATGACAAATAAATTACCTTTAAAATAATATATAATTTGTTCATAGTTTTGTCGAATTAACCAAGCAATGGCAACATTGCATTTTATAACAAAAAAATATTTTGTCGATATTTTCAAAATAACTTTAAAGTTAAATTTTAAATAAAAAATCTAAATAAAACAAATTAAAAACAAATGAGATCTTTAAATTGACATATATTTTGTTAACATTTGTGTCAAATTAACCAAGCAATGGCAACATTGCATTTTATAACAAAAATTTATTTTGTTGATTTTTTCAAAATAGCTTTAAAGTTAAACTTCAAATAGAAAAACTAAATCAAACAAATTAAAAACAGATAAATTACTTTTAAAATGACATTAATTTTGTTAAATTTTTTGTCAAATTAACCAAGCAATTGCAACATTGCATTTCATAACAAAAATTTATTTTATTGATTTTTTCAAAATAACTTTAAAGTTAATTTTTAAGACAAAAAATTAAATCAAACAAATTGAAAACAAATAAATTACCTTTAAAATGACATATTTATTTTTAATGTTTTTGTTGAATTTAAGCAATGGCAACATTGCATTTTTAAACTAAAACTTACTTTGTTGATTTTTTGAAAATAACTTTAAATTCAAGTTTAAATAGGAAAATGTGATATAAATAAATTAAAGACAAATTAATTACCTTTAAAGTGACTTATAAATTGTAATTTTTTTTGTTAAAATAACCAAGCAATGGCAACATTGCATCTTAGAACTAAAACTTTCAAAATAATTAATAATAATTCAAATTTAAAACAATTATAAAATTTTTCTAATTTAGAAAATATGTTTCTAAAAATGATTAAGTATATTATATTATTAATATTATAAGTATAGCATATTCTGTTTATTTTATTATATTTTATATATAAAATGAAACATAAAATATAAATCCAAACCAAAGAATCAACGACGTGTATAAAACCTCAACCAACCGGCCGACACACATACACATCAGTTTGACTTTAATAATTCGCGATTATTACTATGATATTCGGTAGTGAATGAAACCGCATACTGTAGTATTCATGCGGCCTCCGTCCTCCCCACTTCTGCAACCATCTCCGTTCCTCTTAGGCAGCAAGCGCGCACCGCGCTACCAAAACCGTCACATGTACTAAAGATGCGGCAAATTAAGTTTACCGGTGCTTACCAGTTTTGAGCCTGGATTAATTTACTGCTAAAGTTAATACGTTTACACCAATTTATATACAATTCTATCGCTATATTTAGCGTAATTGTAATAAAGTCAACAATCATTATCATATAGCAATTATTAACAAAAATGGTGAATGCGCCGGGTTATTTAAAATTAAATTCCATTTTTTTAAATCTAACTGTCGAGGGTGCTATTTTCACCTTAGAGCGACATTTATATTCTATAATATATTTCTTTATAACATGGAGTATATAAATAAAAAAAAATACTGAGAGTATAAGAAGACGTATGATGCAATCAGACACTCGGAAATAATTATGTGCCATAAAGTTTTGTCAGCAGACAGATTCTCTTAAGCGGGGCGGACATTTTTCATTGCGTGAGCAGAGAGGAATAGGGATTCCTGCGATCAATATAGGCGTTTCTTCCTGCAAACATTCCTGCCGCCGCTGTTACTTACTACGGAAAGCAAGCGACGACGTCGTCGGCATGGGTACAGAACGCGTATGCGAAATGGCCGCTATAAAGCTAGTTTTTATGTGATGGCTAAACAATTAATTTATTAAGAGATTAAACTAAAAATATTATAAAAAATAAGTTACCAAATTGAAAAATAAAAAATTTATATAAAAGATAAGGAAATTTTAGAGTTAAATTACCTTCATATTATATTTTTATTATAAATAAATTATACTTAGTTGCAAATAATTTTGACACATAATTTGCATCATTAATTTATTTTAAATAGTAATACGGTAATATCTAGCTAGTCAATATGCACTCCAACGTTACTAAAATATTCTACTTTAATCCTGGTCAGATTTCTGTTTCTAGATTGTTGAAATTATTAGTATAATTTATACAAAGTTATTAAATTAGTTTAAAAATATTTTATAATAATAATATTGTTAATGTGTTAAGTTATACGTTAATAAAGCAAAAAAATGGTTGTTTCTAAATATTTTTTGGGTCAATTTACTTTTTTTGTTTAACTTTCATTTCAATTTCTTTAGTTGATTTAATTCCTATTTGTAGATTAGCTTGTAGCAGGTGAATTGCCAAATGTGTTAAAATAGCTTCTAGCTTTGGAATAAACCATAAGAAGTCAAATGATGTTGACGGTGTTTATGCAAGACCGACTCAATTGATTTGTTGATAGAAATTCACATTAGTGGCTTGATAACAACATAGCTGTATGCGTTGTTAAACTATTGTGCAATCTATGGTGTATTTGTGTTTATTACATTGTTTGCATGCTTATAAAAATGTATTTTCCAGTGTACACTTTTAAATATTTCTAATGTACATGTTATTTCTAAACATTTCATCTTAAAATAAAAAAAATAGGTCATAGGTTGGAGTTGTAATTACTACTGCATTTTTGATATTTGTTGACCTAAATGGTCGTTGTGTATAATTCCACAATTTGCTTTTAAACTCAAAAGTCTTTAAAGCAGTTTAAGAGCCGTTAAAGTATCTTTATTAGTAGAATAGGTTAATTGCTAATTTATTGCATATTTTTTAGATTACTGGTTTGGTGTTGCTAAAAAACGATTTTTAATAATGGCTATGATTAGTCGTTTAATAATTCATCTGGTAAACAAATGCTTGTGCGTTTACTCCACTTGAGTTTTTGTTTCTAAGTGACAACAGAATTTGCTTGTTTGATAAACCTTTAATCAAAAGTATCTAATTTCTAAATTTTAAAAATGTGTACAATTGTAATGTAAAGTAGACAGACTTCTAAAGTGTTAAAATACACAATAAGCAACTTAAATCGTGTGACTTATAAAATTTAAAAGTTTATTTTTAAACACAATCATAAACACTGATAAAATTGTTTTGTTAAAAAGTAAAAGTTTCATGGTTTCAATTTTGGAAACATAAATATGCTAATGTTATGATCAAGTAACTATTATATTGCTGTACTAGTTTACAAGACATCTTTAAAATATATTTTTTTAAAATGCTAGTTTAAAAAATAGAAATCCAATTATAATTTAAAAATTAATTTTAGTTTTTAATAAATAGTTATAAAAAATATAAATATAATACTATAATTTCATTTTTTAGAATTTATTTTTTATTTTGGAAAAAAATTTTTGTATACAAAATATTTGTTTATGATTACTTTGGAATTAACATCTGCTTCAACAATGTTGTTTAAATCTGACAAAAATACCCATATAACCTTATGACTTTATATTATATATTTGTTTTTGATATTTTATTTCATAGTCGTTTTTCCTTATTAAATTTTTTTATTAATTGCACAGTTTTTGAAAGTTCTGTATTCCTATATACTAACAAACGTTTTTTAACCAAAATAGTTTATTTATTGTTCCCATTTTCTTCTCTTTCAATTTTATTTTAAAGAATAAGGCATTAAAAGTAATAGCTTTGCTACGGATAAAATAATTTTAATTTTTTAATATTCATAATCAATTTTTGGTTCTTTAGAGAACTTCGATCAAAAATATTTTAAGAATTTGTCTTAAGGCTTACATTTCAAATTCATTAATCTTTTTTATAATGGTTGTTTTAATGTCTATGCTTCCACTTTGTATAAAAAGAAAGACCAAACGTACTTCAGTCTGAAATTTAAATTTATGTCTACAGTTAAATTTCAAAGCTTTAAGAATGTTGTTCTTGCTTGTTTTATCCTGCATTTTATCATTTGTTCTAGATCTCATAACCCTACTATTTTACCTATATTAAATTATATTGGGTTGCAACAATTCGTATTTCTTTAATCAGCAGTAACTATTTTATTGTTAAATTGTTGACATACTATATAAAATAGGTTTTCTAGTAGCAAGAAATTAGATAACGTTTACAAAATGCTTGTAAACTTGTATTGTGGGTGATGTTAATTCTATAAAATTATTGTAGAAACCACATGTTATCTAATTGATGTCCGTTTTATAAAGAATGGTGTATAAACTAAATATGATTGTCTGACTAATGTTTTGTTTATAAAAAGACTTATTGTATAAACCACATACAAATCAGCATAATTTAATGTTGGAAGGTTAATTAGTGTTGCTATTTTCTATTAGCAGACATGTACATTAAATTTATTAATGCATTACCATAGAAGTAATCTTGACAACAATTTTAGAAATTTTATCTAAAGATTTTGAAAGATAATTTTCCAAAATACTACAACAAAAAGCTCTAAATGATATTTTCCTGAACACAAAGATTACTCGCACTAAAAAATGTACATTAGATTTTTAATAGTTTATTAAGTTATTTTTTATATTGTAGTTTTTTTATTTACAAATTTTTTTTTTTGGAAAATTTTAGTTTAAAAAAAAAATTTGAAAATTTATAGAACATTTTCAGAGTTTGTTAATTAATAAACTTTTTTTTAATAGGATTTTGAAAGAATTCAAAGAGTATTTTAAACACTGTAGAGCTAATGCATAGTAGACATTTTGACTAATTTATTGTTACATCATTGAAAGGGTAATTTTGACTAAAAAATTTTTAGAAATTTTATCTAAAAAGTTTGAGATAATGTGAGTTATTTTCAAATTTATTTTTGTTTCTTGGTCACCACCAAAATGGTTTAAAATGAAATATGCTAAAACACTTATCGTTGTCACTCACAAAATAAATTTTCCGAAAGCTTACAGTTTTTAATAAATTTATTTTTTTAGTTTTTTTATAAAAAATAAATATATTCAACTTGTCAATATGAAAATATTTATTTTTAAACTTTGGGCGGAAAGACCTCGGTCGATAGCCTTTTTCATATTGATCTAACCATTTTCATAATGTAATATATGTATAATCATTTGTCAGTATATAATATTAAAAAAAATATTTACTAAGTACTACTACTTTATTTTTAAAATAATTATTTTTAAATTTTAGTTTCTTGTCATTTATATCTTTTTAAAACAACATACAATATATTTTTTATGCTTTTTTTATTAAATTTTGCAGTTTTTTTTTGACATAACAAATCTTTTTTGAAAATTTCATATAATTTTTTTTAAATACATTTTTTTTATAAGTTTTTTAAATATAATTTTTGTTTCAATACAAGCTTTTATCAAGATTTTAAAAAGTTTTTTGATTAAGGTGTAGAATTTTTGGAAACGAGTTTTTTTTAGAAATATGTATAAACTTTTGATTTCCAGCAAGATTTTCAGTGTTTTTTTAAAAAGCTGCGTTTTTTTAGAACTTTTATTTTCTTTTTATAGTTTGCATTTTTTTAAATTTTTAGTTTAGTTTAGTTTTTCAAAATTTTCAAAATTTTTTAGATGTGTAAAAAATCTAAACGTTTTTAATGTTTTTTTTTTTTAATTTTACGTTTTAAAGTTCTTGGAAAACTTTATTTTTTTTTTGTAAGTCTTACACTATTTTTTAAAACTCTGTAATAGTTTTTTAAAATTTCAATATAAATTTATAGTTTTTTAAAGTCTATTAATATTTTTTTTATAATAAAAATTTATTTGAGAATATTTATTTTAGGGGTTTGTGGAGAGAAGTAATTGTAATGTTTTTTTTTTTTAAACTTTTCAATAATTTATGGATAGTTTAAAAAATTAAATAAAAAATTGAAATCAAAAAACTTTATTAAAGTACAAATAGCAAAACCTTCATAAAAATCTAAAAAGCTTTTTTGAAAATGTAAAGACATATGTAAAATATTTAACATTTATCTTTTTTTAACTTGTAAAAAAAATTAAAATTTTAAAATAGTTTTTTTTTTTTTTAATTTGATTATACAAAATTTGTTAAATTTTCAGAAATTTATTTATTTTTAAAATTGTTTTATTATAGATTTTTTGAAAATTTTTAATGTTTTTATAATTTTATAAGTTTAATTCAATAAAAATTTGCTTTTTTATATTCTGCAAAATAATTTTTTTAAATCCAGGAAGATAGAAAAAAATATTTTAAACGTTTGTAGAAGTTTGTAAAGTTTTTTAAAAAGCATTTTTGTAGTTTACAATGCTTTTTTTAACATTTAAAAAAACTTTTTAGAAGTTTGAAAAGCTTAAAAAAATATAAACTTGGTTTGAATTTTTTTTTTGAATGTATAGATTTTTTTTATTTAATTGTTTTAAAAATTAAAAAAACTTTTTTTGAAAATCTAAAAAATCTTTTTGAAGTTTGAGCTTTATTAAAAATATGTGGTGCTTCCTAGACAGTTTTGGACATAATAAAACTTTTTTTGGTGTTTACAGAGCTAAAAATAATTTATATAATAGTCTTGCAAAGTTTATTTGAAAGTGCAAAAAAAAATTTTAAAAACTTATTTTATAATTTGTAAAAAATTTTTAAAGATAAATTTTTCAAACTTTTTAAAAATATAAAAAAGTTTTTGAATTCAAAACAGTACTGCACAAAACTTGTGTTGACACTATACATTACAAAACTATTATAAAACTTTTTTGTTTTTTTAAGTAAGCTTCTTAAACAAGTTTTTTTTTAATTTACAAAATATTTTTGAACATTATGATTCTTAAACGTTTAAACAAACAAGTTTGTATAGTTTTTTTTATTTACAAAGTTTTTTTTTTAATCTATTTTTATTCAAAGAGCTTTTTAAATAGCTTTAATATTTTTGTAAATCTTTTCTAAAAATTTTGAATAAAAACTTTTTTTTTTAATTTTAGAAATTGAACAAAATATTTTAAACATCTTTAAAGTATTTTAGAGCAACCGCCGAGCTTTTAATTTTTTTTCAAATTAATAAAATTTATATGAACATTTCAAAAAATTTTTGCAATTGGCAAAGCTTAAAAGGTTTTTTTAAAAATTTTTTTTTTGAAAATCTATAATTTTTATTTACAAACATTTTACTTTTTTTTGGAAGTTAAAAATTTAAAAAGCTTTTTGAAGTTGTAGAGTTTCTTAAAGTTTGTAAAGCATTTTTAAAAATCTAAAAATTTTATTTGAAAATAGCTTCTTTGTTTTTGTCAGTTGGAATGTTTTTGAAAACAACTTTCGTATTATTTTTTTAATTGTTACATTTTAGTTTATTTAGCTTCTTTGAAAACTTTTTTTTGTAAATTTATAATTAAAAAAAAAAAATTTACTTTAAAGTTTTAATAAAAACTTATAGCATTTTATAGCCTACAAAGCTTTTTAAAAACCCAAATAATTTTAAATACAAATATAGTTTGTTAATCTGTCGAGTTCTCTAGTTTGCAAAGTTTTTTTTAAACATTTTTTATGCGTTGATTGCAAAACTCAAAACTATTTTAAAAATTCTGTAAATAAAACTTTATTTCGAAGTTTGCAAATTTTATTTTGTAATTTTTTTCAAAATCCATGTTATTTTTTTAGATATAATGTAAAAATTAAAAATTTATTTTATTTAATATATTGAACAGTTGCAGAAATTTTAGTCTGCCGAGCTTTTCAAAAAACTTTTTTTAAATTCATTTTCATTTTTTTTAAACGTATGGATTTTTTTACATAGTAGTTTTGTATTTTTTTTTCTAATTTAAAAAAATCTGTTGAAGTTTGTTGTGTTTCAATTAGAATGTTGTAGAGTAAAAAGTAAATTTTTTTAGAAATCTAATTTTTTTTCAAAAACCATAAAAAAGTAGAGCTTGGAAAGTTTATTTTTTTTAGAAATGTAAACAATTTTTTACAGGTTTCAACTTAGTAGTGCATAAATCTTTACGTGAAAGTTATAAAGTTCTGTTACATTAAATAGCTTTTTTTTGAAAATTCATTTTTTTTTTAATTTTTCAATTTCTAAACATGTTCAAACGTTCTAATAAAAACTTATGTTTTTTTTAAGTCTACAAATTAAAAAAATCTATTAAGTTAAAAAAAATAATTTAAACATTTGTAGAGACTGTAAAGTGACTGTTTAAAAAATAAACTTTTTTGAAGCTTGCAAAGTTTTTTGAAACATTGGAGCTTTTTTGAAGTTTTTAGTTTTAGTTATAAATATAAATTTACATAACTTTTTTTTAGAAATGTAAACAGATTTGTAAATTTAAAACAGTAAAACACAAAAATTATTGTAGTAATTTTACAGATTTTAGATATAACGCTTTTTTATACAAATTTGTAGATTTTTCAGGATTTACAGTTATTTTTAAAATTTACAAAAATCTAAAAACTTTTTTTTTTTTAATATTAAATTTATTTGTTAATTTTTAATAATTTTATTTAAAGTTTTTTTTATGGTTTCAATAAAAACTTATAGTACATTTTATAATCTACAAGCTTTTAAAAATTCCAAATTTTTGCAAGAGTTAATTGAGCTTTTGTTAAACATTTTGAAGATCAATTTTTTAAAAATATATAATTTTTTTAAACGTTTTGTGGTTATTTTAAGAGTTTGTGAAGCTTTTTAAAGTCCGAAAAACATTTTTAAAAACTTGAAAAGTTTTTTTAAAAGTAAACTTTTTCTAGATCTTTTAATAGATTTTTGAATTTAAAACAATACACAAGTTCACAAAGCTTTTTTAAGAGTAAAGTTTTTGTACATAATAAAGTTTTTTAAAAATGTTGATAGTTTATTCAGAATTTTGTGCCAAAACCCAGAATTTTTTTAAAGAGTAGAAACTTTTAAATTTTTTTTCAGTTTAAAAAGTTTAAAAATTATGCAATGTTTTTTTTTAGTTAATAAAAGTTTTTTTAAAAATTCAAAGCCAAACTTTTTTAAGAATTTTTTGTAGGTTGCAGAGCTTTTCTGAGTATTTACACACTTGTTGCAGTTTACATAGCTAGAAAGATGCTTTGAAAAATGATTTTTTTTTAAATTAAACATATTTGAACATAAAAATTTGTAGAGTTAAAAAAAAAGTTAAAAAAGGACTTTTTTCAAATTTTAATATTTTTGTTAATAATAAATAATTCTTATATATTATATTTAAGTTTTTTTCAATATTTTTAATAAATATTTTATTTAGATTTTTTTTTTGTTTGCGGCGATTTTATAAAATGTAAAGCTTCTTTAAGTTTTAATAAAAACTTAGTTTTTTTTATAGAATAAACTCGCTTTTTAAAAATTTAAAATAATAAAATAAAAATTACATTTGTGCAGCTTTTTACGGTTTGCAAAGCTTTTAAAAAAACTTTTATTTGATTGTTGCAGAGCTTTTCTATACATTTTTAAAAGTTTGCAAAACTTAAAATTTAATCAAAAATATTTAAAAAAATTGTAAAGCATTTTGAGAGCCTGGAAAGTTAATTTAAAAAAAACAAAAAAGTGTTATTTGAAATATTAAAAAAAAAATATTTCAAAAAACATTTTTTTTTTTAAATCAATAAATTTAAAAATTAGAAAAAGGTGTTTCAAGTTTTTTTTTTAAATTTATAGTTTATTACAGCAATTTTAAAGTCCGCATTTATTTAAAAATACAAAAAGTGTCTTGAAATGTAATCAGATTTTTAAATTTAAAACTTTTTTTCAAAACATTTTTAAAAAGTATGTAAAGCATTTTAAACAATTTTAAAACTTTTTGAAAACTGCAGATTTATCAATAATGTACAGTTTTTTTTAAGTTTGCAAAGCTATTTTTAAAGTTTAAAAACTTTAATCTGAATAGCTTTTGAATAATTTTATAAAAAAAAATTAAATTGTGCTTTAAAAATTTGCAGTTTTTCTTAAATTTTAAAACTACTTAAAAAACTAAATGATTTTTTTGCAAAAAACATTTAAAAAAATTTAAACAGATTTGAAAGGCATTTTTAAAGTCTGTAAAATTTGTTTAAACAAAACCAAATTAAAAAAATCTAAACGTTTTTAAAAACTATTTTGTAGTTTTTCTTCCAAAAAGTATTGTTAAAAATCAATTTTTTTTAAATAAACAAGATTTGTACAGAGTTTTTATTTACAATATATTTTTGTACATACAGATTCCTAAACATTTAAACAAACAAGTTTGTATAGTTTTTTTAGTTTACAAAGTTTTTTTTTTGATCTATTTTTATTCAGAGCTTTAATTTTTTTTTCAAAATTTTAAATAAAAACTTTTTTTTTATTTTAAAAGTTGAACAAAATATTTTAAACACTTTAAAAGTTTTTTAGAGTAACCGCTAAGTATTTTAATTTTTTTTTTAAGCTAGTACAATTTATGTGAACATTTCAAATTTTTTGTTTTGATTTTCTAGGATTTTTATTTACAAACATTTTACTTTTTTAAGTCTAGTTTTTTTCAAGTTGATGCCATGGCATTGAAAAGCTTACTTAAGAAATTTATAAAGTTTGTAGTAAAACACAGTTTTAAGCATACAACTTATGCAACCGTAATTGCATAATCTTTAGCGCACGTTTTACTGTTTCCAAAAGCGCGTGTCAACTAACCTCTCAACAAAACTCTAATATGTTACAGAAGCAAAGCATTTTCAAAAATTTTGAATGTTTTTTAGAAAGTATAATAACATTTGTAGAGCCTTTTATAAACAGCAAAGTTTATTTGGAAGTACTAAATCTTCCTTTTAGTTTTTACAATTTAGACTATAAAAAGCTTTTTAAAAAAAAATTAGTTATTTTGTAAATCTTACATAATTTTGTAAAAATTGTGCATATAAACAGTCGTAGCAACTTTACAAGTATAACTCTAGGGTCTGCTTTTTAAAGAACTTTTTTAAACTTGCAAAGTTTTTTTGAAAATTGCGGATAAAGTTTAAAACATTTTATTTTAAATTGCAAAACTTAATTTTTTTTTTATTTATAATTTTTTTTACATAGTTTTATTTGAAATTTAAGAATAAACGTAGTTGATTCTGTAGAATTTTATAAGATCAGCCAAGGCATTTTCAAAAAACTTAAAAATATTTACTTAATTATAAAAAAATGTAGATTTTTAGAATCTGCAACGTTTAAAAGTGTAAATAATTTAATTTTGTTTTGAAAATCTAATAAAATAATTTAAATCAATTTTTGAATTAAACTGTAGTTCACAACATTTTTTTTGAAAATTTTACAGTTTTTGAACATTTTACAGTTCTAGGACATTAAAAAGTTTTTTAAAAACTTGTATAGTTTTTTTTTTCAAATACATAGTTTTTTCAATTTTATTTAAATATTTTGCAATTTTTTCAAAAGTTTTTAAACAATTAAGTTTTTCTTTTGAAAATATGAATAGCTTTTTGGCTTCTTTATAAAAAAATTAAATTTGCAGAATTTTTTTGAAACGCAGATTTATTTAAAAATTAATTGAGTTTTTGTAAAACTAACATATTTTTTTTTTCTAAATTTTGAGTAGTTTCTAATAAATACAACATTTTTCAAAAATGTAAAAAAATGCAAAGAGGTTTTGTGTTCAAAAAACTTTTTTGAAAACTTTTTTTGTAAAATTAATATTTTTTAAAAATTGTTAATAAAAACCTATGCATTCAATATAAACTTAAATTTTTTAGTATTTCTAAAAAAAATTAACAGTTATAAAGCTCTCTAGAGATGCTGAGTTTTTTAAAGATTGCAAAGCTTTTTTGAATATTTTCAAAAAGTTTTTTGAAAAACTATGGATTTTTTTCACATAACTGTTTTGAAAATTTTATTTTTTTAAGTTTGTGACGTTTTTTAAACGTTGTCGAGCTTTTTTAAAAGATTTTAAAGTTTTTTAGTATGTGCAAAACGTTTTCAGAAACTAAAAAAAAAGGTTTTGAAAGTATAAAGCGTTTGTAAAAAATTGATATATTTTTAAGTTTAAAAAGCTTTTTTTTTAGTAGATGTACATGCACATCTACTAAAAATGTGTTTGAATAGCTTTTTAACAATTTTATAAAAAAAATTGCTAGCAGTGCTTTGATGAAAATTTTCAAAAAAAATTGGAATTCAAAACTATTCTGTTTTTTTTTTGTAAAAATAATAATTTTTTTTAAGCTTGCATTTTTATATGATAAACTTTTAGATGTCAACACCCACAATTTTTTTTTGTAATTGTCAAAAATTGGCAAAATTTCTTAGAAAAAAAATTTTTTTGAACATACATATTTAAAGTTTTCTGCAAGTTTATATTTTTTTGCTGCAATTTTAAACTACAATTAGTTAGATTAATACATAAAAATTAAGTCTTAATAAAATATGTCATAAATCCTTAATTAACATTAAAACATTTTGCAGTTTTAAGTTGAAGTATTAATAATTGGTGCTTTTTAAGTAACAAGCTTATTTTTGGGGTATTTGTTAAATTACTAACAATTTTGAGCAATTTAATTAAAATCGACTGAAATTATTTGAAGGAAAATATTGCAATTTAAAATAAGAAATGTTGTAATTTAATTACAACCACCCAAATGTTTTGTAATAAATAATGAATTATCGGTATTGATTGTTGCACTTTTTGTTTCAGGTGGTTTGCCTTATAAAGTGTATCCAGGTCACGACGGTGTCCTAACAGAAAAAAGGAAACAAAGGAGGATACGAACCACATTCACATCAGCGCAATTAAAAGAATTAGAGAGAGCCTTCCAGGAAACCCATTACCCCGACATTTACACCCGCGAAGAAATTGCCATGAAAATCGACCTGACAGAAGCCAGAGTGCAGGTGAGTTTAGAAAATAAAAAACCGCAAAATATTAATAAGAATGATGAAAGCGAGAGTGATACAATTACCGTTATGGTGATATTGATATCGTTTAGATGTAATTTGGTTCGCGTTCGTGTAAGAGCTCCGCAAGTGCACCTGGGGTACTCGTTTGTTCTTTTGAATATTTCATCATTGCCGTAGCGGCAGAGAGCGCGCCTCCCCTTAAACTGTGCGAGTAAAACCGTCGACGGAAAGTTAAATTGAACAACACGCGTCTAGAAACGGAATGAAAAATGAGCGGGGCCAGACAAAGAATAGCACCTACATCCGATTATCTGTGCAAGCAATGCCGCGTTTTAGCTGAATTAATTTTAATGGTTGGGGAAATGTATGAGAATCTGCGTAATTGTGGTTTATAAATAAATGCATTCGGGTAATTTAGATAATTAGTCTTATTGTGTATACTATATAGATTAATAATTCGGCCATAATTTATAACTGCCATTTACAAATGAATACTAAGCATGCCATAATATCAGAGTAATAACTAATTCAGCATTCTTGTCATTCTGATGGATGGACATTTAAATAGTTTACGAGTTGGCAGAGGCCGCCGCGTTCGGACATCGGGGGTGGTTGATGCTATGGCTATATGTGTGTGCGCCAGCTCAGCTCTCGCACAACAAACAGATGTTCCACGCTTTTGAAACTGAAGGCTGGCCGCTTGAGACCGCTACCTAAATAGATTAGCGTTGACCAGTGTCGGACGTGGAAGGAAATTTCGAACAAGGGCGGCCGGCGGCCGTCACTGCCCGCCACGTCCACCTAAAACGGCACCGATATCAAAATTGTAATCCGCCCCCAAATCAGACGGGCACCTATAGGGAAATTAACAAATGTTTTGGTTGCCTCGATTCTATGCCCGCCGACGTCGAGGGCGAACATGAATTATTACTGGCCAGAGGGATATTTTATTATTACGTGCGGCATCGATTTTCCCGACGGATAAATCATCATCGTATGCGGCTTCACTTAAAAATAATTAACATTTAACTAAGTATTACAATTATTACAAAAGTTAAAAAAAACGCAAACTTTACTTAACATTGTTAAGTTATACATATTCTATATTGAAAGTCGTAATTGTTGCTGATGAGTTTATGTTCATAAGTTACTCAAATCTATAAAAATTGATTTAAAATACTGTATCTGGTATCTGGTGCTGTTTCAAAAATTGGTTGTTAATAAATGGTTAAAAAAAGGCAAAAATGAGAGCAAAATGAAACTCAATTTTTAGACTATAAGATAAATGAAACATACCATAGCTTTTAAAGTATGCATTGAATTACTTTAACATTGTTTTAAAATATATTTTAAGATTACTACAAATTGTTGCGCAAATTTGATCAAAATCCATACGCTCAATTTATCACAAACTTACAGAATCCAACTTTACCCAAGTCAGCATTCAAACTATAAGATAAATGAAACACACCATAACTATTAAAGTTGGCATTGGATTTCTGTAAAATTTGTTTTGAATGTACTTCATTATTATTAAAAAATGTTGCGCAAATTTAATCAAAATCTATACGCTTAATTTATCACAAACTTACAACTTTACCCAAGTAAGCATCCAAACTATAAGATAAATGAAACACCATAACTTTTAAAGTATGATTTGGATTTCTGAAAAATTTGTTTTGAATATACTTCATTATTATTACAAAATGTTGCGCAAATTTGATCAAAATCCAAACTCTCAATTTATAATAAACTTTCAAAAACCAACCTCACTTAAAAAAACTTTTAGGCTATAAGATAAATGAAACATACCGTAACTTTTAAAGTATGCATTGGATTTCTGTAACATTTTTTCAAAACACACTTTGTTATTACTACAAATTATTGTGCAAAATTGATTGAAATCCATACGCTCAATTTATCATAAACTTTCAAAAACCAACCTTACTTAAATAAACTTTTAGGCGATAAGATAAATAAAACACTCCATAACTTTTAAAGTATGCATTAGATTTCTGTAACATTTTTTTAAAATATACTTTATTATTACTACAAATTGTTGCGCAAAATTGATTAAAATCCATACGTTCAATTTATTTCAAACTTACAGAAATCAATCTTACCCTAAACAGCATCCAAACTATAAGATAAATAAAACACACCATAACTTTTAAAGTATGCATTGGATTTCTGTTAAATTTTTTTTGAATATACTTTATTATTACTACAAAATATGCGCAAAATTGATTAAAATTCATACACACAATTTATCAAAAACTTACAAAAACCAACCTCACTTATATCAACTTTTGGACTATTAGATAAATAAAACACACCATAACTTTTAAAGTATGCATTGAATTTCTGTAACACTTTTGTCAAATATACTTCATCATTATCACAAATTGTTGTGCAAATTTGATCAAAATCCATACGCTCAATTTATCATAAACTTACAAAAACCAACCTCACTTAAATCAATTTTTAGGCTATAAGATAAATAAAACATTCCATAACTTTTAAAGTATGCATTGGATTTCTGTAACATTTTTTCAGAACATACTTTATTATTATCACAAATTGTTGCGCAAATTTGATTATAATCCACACGCTCAATTTATCACAAACATACAAAAACCAACCTTACTTGAATCAACTTTTAGACTATAAGATAAATAAAATAAACTATAACTTTTAAAGTATGCATTGGAATTCTGAAGTATTTTTTCTAAATATACTTCATTAATATCGCAAATTAGTGTGCAAATTTGATCATAATCTATACGCTCAATTTAACACAAACTTACAGAAATCAATTTTACTCTAATCAGCATCCAAGCTATAAGATAAATGAAACCCGCCATAACTTTTAAAGTATGCGTTGGATTTCTTTGCCATTTTTTTTTAAATAAATTTTATTATTTCTACAAATTGTTGCGCAAAATTGATCAAAATCCATACGCTCAATTTAGCACAAACTTACAGAAACCAACCTTACCCTAATCAGCATCCAAACTATAAAATATATGAAACACACCATAAATTTAAAAGTACGTAATGGATTTTTTTAACATTTTTTTTAAATATACTTTATTAATACTACAAAGTGTTGCGCAAAATTGATTAAAATCCATAAGCTCAATTTTTTATAAATTCACAAAAACCAAACTCACTTAAATCAATTTTTAGACTATAAGGTAAATAAAATATATCATAACTTTAAAAGTATGCATTGGATTTCTGTAACATTTCTTCAAAATATACTTTATTATGATCACAAATTGTTGCGCAAATTTGATCATAATCCATACGCTCAATTTTTAACAAACTTACAGAAACCAACCATACCCTAATCAGCATCCAAACTATAAGATTAATAAAACACACCATAACTTTTAAAGTATGTATTGGATTTCTGTTACATTTTTTTTTGAATATACTTTATTATTACTACAAAATATGCGCAAAATTGATTAAAATTCATACACACAATTTATCAAAAACTTACAAAAACCAACCTCACTTATATCAACTTTTGGACTATTAGATAAATAAAACACACCATAACTTTTAAAGTAAGCATTGAATTTCTGTAACATTTTTGTCAAATATACTTCATCATTATCACAAATTGTTGTGCAAATTTGATCAAAATCCATACTCTCAATTTATTAGAAACTTACAGAAACTAACCTCACTTTAATCAACTTTTAGACTAATTGATTAATAACATATACCATTACTTTTAAAGTATGCATTGAATTTCTGTAACATTTTTTCTAAATATACTTTATCATTATCACAAATTGTTTTGCAAAATTGATCAAAATCCATACGCTCAATTTATTACAAACTTACAAAAACCAATTTCACTTAAAAGTAAATCAACTTTTAGACTATAAGATAAATAAAATATACTATAATTTTTAAAGTATGCATTGGAGTTCTGTATTAATCATTCTTCATTAATATCGCAAACTATTGTGCAAACTTGATTATAATCCATACGCTCAATTTATCACAAACTTACAGAATCCAATTTTACTCTAATCAGCATCCAAGCTATAAGATAAATTAAACCCGCGGCAGCTTTTAAAGTATGCGTTGGATTTTTTTGCAATTTTTCTTAAATATACTTCATTATTACTACATATTGTTGTGCAAAATTGATCAAAATCCATACGCTCAATTTATCGCAAATTTACAGAAATCAACCTTACCCTAATCAACATCCAAACTATAAGATAAATGAAACACACTATAACTTCTAAAGTATGCATTAGATTTGTTTAATTTTTTTTTTAAATATACTTTATTATAACTATAAGTTGTTGCGCAAAATTGATCAAAATCCATACGCTCAATTTATTGTAAACTTACAAAAACCAACCAAACTTAAATCAACTTTTAGACTTTAAAATAAATAAAACACACCATAACTTTCAAAGTATGCATTGGATTTCTGTAACATTTTTTTTTAATATACTTTATTATTATCACAAATTGTTTCGCAAAATTTGATCAAAGTCCATACGCTCAATTTATCACAAACTTACAAAAACCAACCTCACTTAAATCAACAATTATACTATAAGATAATTAAAACACACCATAACTTTTAAAGTATGCATTGGGTTTTTGTAAAATTTGTTTTGAATATATTTCATTATTTTTCAAAACGTTGCGCAAAATTGATTAAAATCCATACGCTCAATTTATCATAAACTCACAAAAACCAACCTTACTTAAATCAATTTTAGACTATAAGATAAATAAAATATAATATAACTTTTAAAGTATGCATTAGAGTTTTGTAGTCTTTTTTTTAAATATACTTTATTAATATTGCAAACTAATGTGCAAAATTGATCAATTTATCACAAACTTACAGAAACCAATTTTACTCTAATCAGCATCTAAGCTATAAGATAAATTAAACCCGCCACAACTTTTAAAGTATGTGTTGGATTTCTTTGCCATTTTTCTTAATTATACTTCATTATTACTACATATTTTTGTGCAAAATTGATCAAAATCCATACGCTCAATTTATCACAAATTTACAGAAATCAATCTTACCCTAATCAACATCCAAACTATAAGATAATTGAAACACATCATAACTTTTAAAGTATGCATTAGATTTGTTTAATATTTTCCCTAAATATACTTAAGTATAACTACAAATTGTTGCGCAAAATTGATTAAAATTCATACGCTCAATTTATTATAAACTTACAAAAAGCAACTTTTCCTAAATCAACTTTTAAACTATAAGATAAATAAAACACACCATAACTTTGAAAGTATGCATTGAATTTTTGTAACATTTTTTTTTAATATATTTCATCATTATCACAAATTGTTGTGCAAATTTGATCATAATCCATACGCTCAATTTATTACAAATTTACAGAAATCAACCTTATCCTAATCAACATCCAAACTATAAGATAAATGAAACACACCATAACTTTTAAAGTATGCATTAGATTTGTTTAATTTTTTTTTTAAATATACTTCATTATAACTACAAATTGTTGCGCAAAATTGATCAAAATCCAAACTCTCAATTTGTTATAAACTTACAAAAGCCAACCTCACTTAAATTAACTTTATGACTATAAGATAAATAAAACATACTATAACTTTTAAAGTATGCATTAAATTCCTGTAATATTTTTTCTAAATATACTTTATTATTATCACAAATTGTTGCGCAAATTTGATCATAATCCATACGCTCAATTTATCAGAAACTTACAAAAACCAACCTTACTTAAATAAATTTTTAGGTTATAGAATAAATAAAACATATCATAACTTTTAAAGTATGCATTGAATTTCTGTAACATTTTTCCTAAATATACTTAATTATAATCACAAATTGTTGCGCAAAATTGATCAAAATCTATACGTTCAGTTTATCATAAATTTACAAAAACCAATCTCACTTAAATCAACTTTTAAACTATAAGATAAACATAACATATCATAACTTTTCAAGTATGCATTAGATTTCTGTATCATTTTGTCTAAATATACTTTATATTTATTACAAATTCTTGCAAAAAATTGATTAAAATCCATACGCTCAATTTGTTATAAACTTACAAAAACCAACCTCAATACCGAAAATCCTCATAAACTTCTATTTACAAAACACCAAAAATAAGAAAATTCAGTCAAAAAATATTAATTTTTTTTAAGATAAAGCAAAATCAAGCCTAAAACGGGTAAAAAATGCATTTTTTTTTTCATAAAATGTTAAAAATAGCAAATTTTGGCTTTAAAACATCAAAATATTGTTGAGAAGTACTAAAATTTTGCCATAAACTGTTAAAAAATGTAACAAAATTTATAAATTTAGCTATAAAATATTAAAATATTGTCAAAAAGGTCAAACTCTAATCATTAACCTTTAAAAAGTTTAAAATTCTATTCATAAAAATGTAAAATTTGGCAATAAAGTGTAAAAATATTGTCAAAAAGTTTCAAAATTTATTATAAACTGGTAAAAACTGCAACTTTTTATTCAGAAAAAGTCAAAAATAGTAACAGTTTATAAAATATTAAAATATTAAAAAAAAAAAACTAAAAGTGCTGCCTAAAATGGTAAAAAATGCAAAATATGTTTATAAAATGTTAAAAATAGCAAATTTTTACATTAAAGCATCAAATCATTGTTAGTAAATACTAGAATTTGACCAGAAATCGTTAAAAATCATAACAATTTTTATAAAATCCCAAAAAATAGCAAAATATAGTTACAAAATATCAAAATTTGATCGTAAACTGTTATAAAAATTAGAATTCTAGTTATAGAAAGTCAAAAATCTAACCATGAAGTATAAGAATATTGTCAAAAAGTACTAAAAGTCTATATAAACTGTTAGAAATTGCAACATTTTATTTATAAAACATAAAAATGGCATAATTTGGTTATAAAATATTTCCAACAAAAACAAAAAAAATTATAGAACGTCAAAAATAGCATAATTCGCTCTTGAAATATTAAAATATTGTTAGAAAGTACCAAAAATTGTTTTCAAAACAATAAAATATAATCAAAATAAACCAAAATCCGGCCAAAACCGGTTAAAATATGCAAAGTTTAATTCATAAAATGTTAAAAATATCAAAATCCTACCTGGAAATAACAAAATGCTATTGAAAAACTAAAAAATTTAACGTAAACTAATTAAAAAGGTCACAATTTTTATGAAATATTTTTAGAAAGATTTAAAATTTACTCGTAAACTGTAAAAAATTGTAAAATTCTAATCATAGAATGTCAAAAATAGCAAAATCCGATCATAAAGTATAAAAATATTGTTACAAAGTACTAAAATTAATCATGAACTGTCAAAAACTGCAACATTTTATTTATAAAAAGTAAAAAATTGCATAATTTGGTTTTGAAATATTAAAATATTTACAAAAAAACTAAAAACCGGGTCAAAACGGTTAAAATATTAATAAAATTGTTTATAAAACGTCAAAAATTGCAAAATCCGGCCTTAAAACATTAAAATAATGTTATAAAGTACCAAAACTTATTATAGATTGTTATAAACTTCATCATTCGTTTTACAAAAAGTCAAAAATTGCAAAATTTAGTTTCAAAATAATAAAATATATTCAAAACAAACTAAAGTCCGTTTGAAATGTGCAAAATTTGATTTATAAAATGTAAAAACTAACAAAATTCTGCTTGGAAATACCAAAATTTTATTGAAAAACAACAAAATATGACAATAAACTGTTAAAAATTGTAAAAAAAAATTATGAAATATTGTCAGAAAGATTCAAAATCTGCTTATAAACTATTAAAAAATGTAAAATTCTAATTAAAAAATGTCAAAAATAACAAAATCCGATCATGAAGTATGAAAATATTGTCAGAAAGTACTAAGTACTTCTTCATAAACTATTAAATACTGCAACATTTTATTTGTAAAAAGTAAACGATGTCATAATTTAGTTATAATCAAAATATTTCTAAAAAAACCAGAAACCAGCCTCAAAACGGTTACAAATTCTCAAAAACTGCAAAATTCTTTTTTAAAAAAATTTAAAATTGCAATACAAACTAAAATCTGGCTAAAACCGGTTAAAAAGTGCAAAACTTGATTCATAAAATGTTAAAATTAACAAAATCCTCCCTGAAAATATCAAAATACTATTAGAAAACTAAAAAATTTGGCAATAAACTGACAACTTTTATAAAATATTGTCAAAAAGTTTCAAAATGTAAAACTTGAATAATAAAATGTCAAAAATAGCAAAATCCAATCATAAAGTATAAACATATTGTTAGAAACTATTAAAATTCTTTATAAACTGTTAAAAACTGCAACATTTTATTTATAAAAAGGAAAAAATGGCATAAATTTATTATAAAATAATAAAATATTTCCAAAAAAAACTAAAATCCGACTTAAAAAGGTTAAAAAACTAAACAAAATTGTTTATAAAACGTCAAAAATAGCAAAATCCGGCCTTGAAACATTAAAATAGTGTTAGAAGGTACCAAAACATATAATAAACTGTTCAAAACTGCAACATTTTAACAAAAAAAAAAAAAGACTAAATTAGGTTTTCAATTCATATTCAAAATCTGGCTCAAAACGGTTGAGAAACTAAGTAAAATAATTTATAAATCGTCAAAAATGTCAAAACCCAGCCTTGAAACAGTAAAATTGTTTTCAAAATAATCAAATATATTCAAAACAAATCAAAATCCGACTGAAGCCGGTTAAAATGTGCAAAATTTAACTCATAAAATGCTGAAAATAACAAAATCTTGCCTAGAAATATTAAAATACTATTAAAAATTTGACAATAAACTTTTAAAAAACGTGACAATTCTTATAAAATATTGTTAGAAAGATTCAGAAATGTAAAAAAATATAAAATTCTAATAATAAAATATCAAAAATCCAATCATGATGTAAAAGAATATTGTCAAAAAATACTAAATTTTTTTTAAAAACTGTTAAAAACTGCAAAATTTTAGTTATTAAAAGTAAAAAATGACATGATTAGGTTATAAAATTTCAAAATATTTCCAAAAAGAACCAAAACCCGCCCCAAAACGGTAACAAATTGTCAAAAACTGCAAAATTATTTTAAAAAAAATTTAAAAATTGCAAAACAAATTAAAATCTGGCTAAAACCGGTTAAAAAGTGCAAAATTTAAGTCATAAAATATTAAAAATAACAAAATCCTGCTTGAAAATATCAAAATACTGTTGAAACACTAAAAAAATTGTCAATAAACTGTTAAAAAATCTGACAACTTTTATGATATATTGTCAAAAAGATTCAAAATACGCTTATAAACTGTCTAAAATGTAAAATTCTAATAATAAAATGTTAAAAATAGCAAAATTGAATCATAAAATATAAAAATATTGTTAGAAACTATTAAAACTTTTCAGAAACTGTTAAAAACTGCAACATTTTATTTATAAAAAAGAAAAAAATGGCATATATTGGTTATAAAATAAAAAAATATTTTCAAAAAGAACCAAAATCCGGCTCAAAACGGTTGATATATTAAAAAAAGTCAAAAACAGCAAAATCCGGCCTAAAAACAATAAAATAGTGTTAGAAAGTACCAAAACTTATCCTAAACTGTTACAAACTGTAACATTCTTTTTACAAAAAGGCAAAAATGACTAAATTCGGTCTATAAATAATAAAATAAAACCAAAACAAACAAAAAATCGGCTAAAACCAGTTGAAATGTGCAAAACTTGATTTCTAAAATGTAAAAAATAACAAATTTAGGCCTTAAAACATTAAAAAATTGTTAGAAAGCACTACAACTTAGCCACAAACTGTTATAAAATGTAACAATTTTTATAAAACCCCAAAAAATCTTAAAATTTGGCTATAAAATATCAAAATATTGTTAGAAAGATTCAAAATTCGATTATAAAAAAAAAATCTTAAAATTTTAAACATCAAAATACTGTTAAAAAGCACATGAATTTGGTTATAAACTGTTAACAAAATGTAACAATTTTTATGAAATCTCAAAAATAGCAAAATTTGGTTAAGTAATATCAAAAGATTCAAAATACGGTCATAAAATGTTAAAAAGTGTAAAATTCTGTTTTTAAAATGTCAAAAATAGCAAAATCCGGTCATAAAGTATAAAAATATTGTCAAAAAGTACCAAAGTATTATAAACTATTAAAATCTGCAACTTTTTACGTAGAAAAAATTAAAATTGACAGCATTTGGTCATAAAATATAAAAATACTTTTAAAAAGAACTAAAATGTAGCCTAAAATTTGTTCATAAAATGTCAAAACTAACAAATTTTTGCCTTGAAGCGTCAAAGTATAGTTTAAAAACACCAAAATTGACCAAAAACTGTTAAAAAATGTAACAAAATTTCAAAAAATATCAGAATTTGGTTATAAAATATCAAAAAATTGTTAGAAAGATTTAAAATCCGGTCAAAAATTGTTGAAAAGTGTAAAACCCTAATCATAGAAAGTCAAAAATAGCTAAATCTAGTCATGAGGTATCAAAATATTGTAAAAAGTACCAAAATTCATTATAAACTGTTGAAATCTGCAATATTCTATTTACAAAAAGTCAAAAACAACAAAATTCTGTTATAAAATATTAAAATATAAAAAACAAAAAACAAAATCCAGCCTTAAACAATTGAAAAGTGCAAAATTTCATGAAATGTGACAATTTTGTCAGAAAAATTCAAAATCTGCTCATAAACTGTTGAACAATGTAAAACTTTAATTATAGAATGTTAAATGTAGCAAAATCTGATTATAAAGTATAAAAATATTGTCAATAAGTACTAAAAATTTCTATAAACTGTTAAAAACTGCAACATTTTATTTATAAAACATAACAAATTGCATAATTTGATAATAAAATAATAAAATATTTCCAAAAAAACTAAAATCTAACAGTTGAAAAATAAAAAAATAGTCAAAAATAGGAAAAACCGGTCTTAAAATATTAAAATATTGTTAAAAAGTACTAAAATTTATCATAAACAGTTAAAAACTGCAACATTTTTTTTACAAAAAGTTAAAAATGACATAATTTGGAATATAAATAATTCAAAACAAATTAAAATCCGGCCAAAACCGGTTGAAATGTGCAAAATTTGATTCATAAAATGTTAAAAACTACAAAATCCTTCCTGAAAATATAAAAATATTATTAGAAAACAAAAAAAAATTAAATTTTTTAATAAAAATTATAAAAGGCAAAATTTGGCTTCAAAATATCAAAATATTGGCCGAAAAGTTTAAAATCTGTTCATAAATTGTTATAAGATGTAAAATCTTAATTATAAAATATTAAAAATAGCAAAATTCAATTATAAAGTATAAAAATATTGTCAAAAACTCTTAAAAACTGCAACTTGATCATAAAATATAAAAATATTTAAACAAAAAACCAAAATCCAGCAAAAAAACGTTTGAAAATTGCCAAATTTAGTTTATAAAATGTAAGAAATAACAAATTCCCACCTTGAGACATCAAAATATTTTTAAAAAATGTAAAATTCTAATCATGAAATGTCAAAAACAGCAAAATCTGATCATAAAAGTAACAAATATTGTCAGAAAATACTAAAATTTTTCATAAACGGATAAAAACTGCATCATTTTATTTATAAAAGTAAAAAATGACTATAACTATATTATAAAATGTTCAAATATTAAAAAAAAACTAATATCGGGTTCAAAATGGTTAAAAAATGATTTTTTTTTTAAATATGAAAATCTAATCTTAAAATATTAAAATAATGTTAGAAAGTACCAAAACTTATCATAAATTGTTAAAAACTGCATAATTTTTTTTACAAAAAGACAAAAATATAAAAATTTGTTTTTAAAATAATAAAATATATTCAAAACAAACCAAAATTTGGCTCAAAATAGTTGAAAAACAAAAAGAAATTGTTTATAATACGTCAAAAATAGAAAATTGTGGCCTTGAAACATTAAAATTGTGTTAGAAAGTAATAAACTGTTAAAAACTGCAACATTCTATTTACGAAGAGTCAAAATATACAAAATTTGATCATAAAACATTAAAATACCTTTAAAAAAAAAACAAAATTCAACAAAAAACAAGTAAAATGTGTAAATATTTTAGAAACGGTAAAATATAGCTTTGAACCATCAAAATATTGTCAACAAAATTTAAAATCCGCTCATAAACTGTTAAAAATGTAAAATTCTAATCATTAAATATTAAAAATAGTAAAATGTAATTATAAAGTATAACTAGCATAATTTGAATATAAATTAACAAAATTTTTCTAAAAAGAACCAAAAATTGGCTCAAAACGGTTAAAAAATGAAGAAAAATTGTTTATAAAATGTCAAAAATGGCAAAATGCGGCCTTAACTATTATTAGAAAGTGCCAAAACTGATTATAAACTGGTATAAACTGCAATATTTTTGTTACAAAATATAAAAATATGTTCAAAACAAACCAAAATTTATTAAAAAACGGTCTAAATGTGCAAAATATGGTTCATAAAATGTAAAAAATAACAAATTCCGGCCTGAAAACATTAAAATATTGTTAGAAAGCACTACAACTTGGCCAATAGCTGTTAAAAAATGTTACAATTTTTATAAAATTAACAAAAAAGCAAAATTTGGCTATAAAATATCAAAATGTTGAAAA
This sequence comes from Tachinus rufipes, assembly GCA_963932245.1. NCBI lineage: Eukaryota > Metazoa > Arthropoda > Insecta > Coleoptera > Staphylinidae > Tachinus > Tachinus rufipes. The sequence goes on from OZ010745.1 coordinate 112,489,778, forward strand.
AAATATCAAAATTTGGTTATGAACCGTTAAAAAGTGCAAAATTCTTTTCATAAAAAGTAAGAAACTGCAAAATCCGGTTATAAACTGTATGAAATATTGCCAGAAAGTACCAAAATTATCAATAAAAATTTAAAAGTTGCAACATTTGATTAATATTAAAATATTACAAAGAAAATAAAATCTTGCCTAAATCTATAAAGCAGAAAAAAAAAATTATCATAAACTGTTGAAAAGTGCAAAAATCTTTTCATAATATGTCAAAAATAGTACAATCGGTCATAAAGTATAAAACTATTGTCAAAAAGTACTAAAATTTATCATAAACTGTTAAAATCTGCAATATTCTGTTTACACAAAGTCAAAAACAACAAAACTCTGTTATAAAATATTAAAATAAAGAAAAAAATAAACTAAATCCGGTTTTAAACAGTTGAATAGTGCAAAATTTGATTAATAAAATGTGACAATTTTTATAAACTATAGTCAGAAAGATTCAAAATTTCTTTATAAACTGTTAAAAAGTGAAAAATTATATTCATAAAATGTCAAAAATAGCAAAATCCAATCATAAAAGTAAAAAATGACAATACTAAAATTCTTCATAAGCAACACTTTATTTATTGAAAATAAAAATGACATAATTTGGTTATAAAATTTCAAAATATTTCTAAAAAGAAAAAAAACCAAACCGGTTGAAAAAAAAAATATTATATATGAAATTAAAATATCGTCCAAAAGTACTAAAATTATTCATAAACTGTTAAAAACTGCAATATTTTATTTATAAAAAGAAAAAAATTGCATATTGTGGTAAATTATAAAATATTTTTGAAAAAAACCAAAATCTGACTCAAAACAATTGAAAAATTAAAAAAAATGTTTATAAAACATCAAAAATATTAAAATTCGGCCTTGAAACATTAAAATATTGTTAGAAAGTACCAAAACTTATCATAAACGGTTAACTGCAACATTCTAATTACAAAAAATCAAAAATTACAAAAAATTATTAAAAATATTAAAATACTTTCAAAAAGAACCAAAATCCGACAAATAGCGGCTAAAATCTGTAAAATTTTGATAAAATGTAAAAACAACAAAATTCGGCTTGAAAATATTAAAATACTATTGGAAAACAAAAAAAAAATGGCTATAAACTGTTAAAATATGTAATAATTTTTAAAAAGTGTAAAATTCTAATAATAAAATAACAGAACTTGATCATGAAGTATAAAAATATTGTCAAAATGTACCAAAATTTATCAAATCTTGAAACATCAAAATGTTGACTGTAAAATGTAACAATTTTTATGGTATCCTAAAAGTAGCAAAATTTAGCTTGAAAATATCAAAAAATTGTTAGAAAATTTAACAATTAATCATAAACTTTTGAAAGTGCAAAAATCTTTGTAAAAAAAGCCAAAAACTGCAAAATAAGGCTATAAAATATAAAAGTATTTTAATAAAGTACCAAAATTTATTATAAACTTAAAAACTGCAACAATTTATTTATTAAAAATTAAAAATGACAAAATTTAGATCATAAATTATTAAAACTGTTAAAAAGTGCAACATATAGTGCACAAAATATTAAAAACTGCAAAATCCGGCCATAAACTTTTTAAAGTCTACAAATTTTTATGTAAACCTGAAGTTACAAAAAAAAAATGTAAAAAAGAATCAAAATGTTCAAAATTTTATTTATAAAATGTCAAAAATAGCAAAATCTTGCTCAGGTTTTAATATAGACGATAAGTGGCTTTGCATGCTTGTGGGTCTTTCCGCATTGCAAACTTTTGCTTATAGATAACTGCGCCACTATTTTGATGACATAATAAAAAAACGCAAAATAAAAAAAATAAAATACTTTTTGATTTAATTATAATTACTACCTTAGCTTCAATTAATTACTCTTGAGAAATTTCAGAATTTGTAAAAAAAGATTAGAACATTTTAGAAAACTTTAAAAAATATATTTTTAGATCAGCTTTTATTTTTTTTTGCTTGAGATATCTACAATAAGTTTTAGAAAAATATTGCAAAAGACATAAAAAAATTTAAATGTTTTCAAAAGAACAATTATTTTTTTTAATTGATCATATTAAGTTGATGCACAATACAAGTTTTGCTCAATTTTGTGAAACAAATTTAGACTTGAATGGCTTTATAGTTACCTTATAAGAAACAAACTACTTTTAGTATGTTTTTTTGTTAATGGCAACCATAGTAATTCCTCTCAGTGCACTGCTAATTTGTTTGCAGAGTACTTTGCTTTCATTTATTCTGCACCATCTCCTGGTAGGAATTTTAATGTTGATTTAGTGTGTGTTAAAATGGTGGATTCTACTCTTACATTAAGGGTTGATGAAACTTTGGTATATCAAGCAATCATGAATTTAAGTAACTCTGCAAGTATTGGCCCTGATGGCGTACCAAATTTGCTGTTAAAAAAATGTATTTGCACTCGAACTAAACCATTAAATAAATCTTTAACTCAAGAACTGTTTCCTAAAATTTGAAAAATTAGCTTTATTAATCCAATTTAAATCTGAAAATAGGTTAAACATTATCAACTATAGAGGTATAAGCTTAAAGTCGAGTATCCCTAAACTTTTGGATAAATTAGTTACAAATCAACTTAACTAAATTTGCAAAAATATTATAATTGAGAAACAGCATGGATTTCATTCTGGGAGATCAACTACTACAAATCTTCCTACTTATCAGTTTGATCTGTTAGAAGCCTTGGAGGATTGCAATGTAGACTGATTTTTCCAAGGCTTTTGATTGCATTAACCATGCTCTTTAAATTAATAAATTAAAAATAGTTGGTTGATTAGTAATTGAATTTCTAGCTTTTTGTCTTCACAAATTTAGCATGTTTGGGTTAATGACTGTCTCTTAATTCAAATACCGGTTATGTTTGGGGTTCCTCAGGGCTCTCACATAGGGCCTTTACTTTTTAACTTTTTTATTAATGATATTGGAAAATATATACAAAATAGCAAATTTTTTTTTTATGCAGACGATTTTAAGTTGTATCGTGTTATTAATACTGTTGATGATACTAAACTATTGAAAGATAATGTTATATGATGATTAATGTAGGAAACTGTTGTAGCGTTAGTTTTTACAGAGGTAGACAAAAATTTAATAAAATTAATGGAACGACCATAGATTGAGTATCTCAAATTAAAAATTTAGGGCTATTGTTTGAAAAACATTTTAGTTTCTAGACACACATCAATAATATTACTATTAGATTTCTAAGAATGTTAGGTTTTATTATGAGAATTGGTTGTGATTTTTGTGCTGTTACACTTAAAATTCTTTACTGTTCTTTGGTAAGACCAATTCTGGAGTACGCTTCCATTATTTGGTCTCTTTATCAGCAGTATTTGATTGATTAGCTTGAAAGGGTGCAGAATAAATTTTTACGTACTGCGTACAAAGGTAATATTTTAGTCAATAACAGCAATTATGGCATTATACTAATTTTTTTGAATATGAAGACTTCAAACTGTAGACGGAATATGTCTGATGTAACGATTTTGTTTAAATTTATTTATAGTTACATTGACTAACCTACAATTCTTTCGATGATTAATTTATCATTTAGCGGACGTCATACACGAAATGCTCATTTGTTTAGAGTTCTATTTTATAGGACTAATTATTTATTTAATAGCCCCTTAAGCCGTCTAATGCGTTTAGGCAATAAGTTTAGAATAGATTTTTTGGTTTGTTTAAATCGGTATTAGTTAGAACACTTTAATTAATTGTATATTATATTATGTTTTGTTTTGAAATAAAATGTTATCATATTTATTATTTATTTATTATTATTATTATTATGCTTTTTACGGCTATTTTACATCGCCACAGTAAGCCTACGATTTGTTTAAAGTGGTTTGATGGGACCAACAGCTTAATACGTGACTTCCGAACCACGCTGATGGATAAAGAGCAAGTTATCATTTCAGTCATATTTCGGGGATCAAACCCCGGACTGCTCGCATGATATGCAAGTGCTCTACCATTGAGCTATCACACCATAATACTTTACTCTAAATTATGATTATTTTGCTTTAAATGGGTGTACCGTAAATATATAAATCATTTTGTTTTGTACTTCAAATCACCCTTCATTGTTTTGAATTCAAATTAACATTGGGAAAAAATACTAAATCTAAAGTTAATTGCGAATAAATATAAATATTAAAATTTTACTTCACTAATAATGTTTGAAAATTTTATTTCACTGAACCGAGTTTCTGGGAACGCGTTGAAACCTCCTTGCGCTGGCTCTGATTTTAAAACATATCTATCAACTTATTATTATTTTTCTATTATTGTTTAGTTTACGTAGTTAAACATCATTTACAAACAAAGCTATTATTACCTCACTGATACTACAAATAGTTGCAAGTGATATATAATTTTTATGAGTTTATGTTTTGACAACCTCGAGATTTGTTTATACTGGGGAAGAATACACATAGATACATTGTTACGTTTATTTATTTATGTGAGTCGGTATAAAAATACGCATCAACCGCCGGCACTGTAATTGAGCTGATGTCAATTTATCTTCCAAGAGAAACAATAGTCCGTGCCAAGGAGTAAAGAATGTTTATTTATAATTCTTCAAAAAATAATAATAAATGATTAAATATGTATACAAATTCTGCGTATGTAAGCGACAAGAGGCGTCCGTAAAGGACGCTCGGCAATATGTGGCTTTTGGGAATTGGGAGTAAAAAGATAAAGCTCCTCGCCGCTCCATAAAATTCCCTAAATGACGCGAGTTCTCGTCACTATTTTACCCGCAAAACCATTCCGCGGTCGCGGCCCCATACATGCACACCCCTCATCCACATCGCTAATTCTGATATATGCGTTTGATTTTCTTCGCTGCCCTGTAATTTTTCGCATTATAAACTCGCTGGGTAATTGTGAATGATTGGGATAACACCACGCCGAGCGAATGAAATTTTACAAAATCTATTACAACCAACGACTATAAAATACCCCTCATATGTATATGCATACGTAAATTTAATTTTTCAAAGCGTATATACATCATACGTGTTCGTATGGTATGGGCTAGCGCAATTATAATCCGGCCGAAATGATAAATATTATCGCATAAATAAAATCTGTTATTTTATTTACGACCGTCCAATATTTATGCGCGCCCCATCCCCACGTTAATTCGTATAATAAAAACAATTAGCCCATAAATATTATATGTGCTTGCAATTTGAATAAAAATTTATAATGGAATTGGAATTAGTTTTACGAATTAATTTTTAATTTAACAATATTATTAATAAAAATTATTTTAAATTGTTCATTTGTGCAGTTATTCTCTCCCTTATATCCGCCCGCAGTGGGATGTCAACTCTATTATGCACCATTTAGCAAGTGAACGGAGAGTTTGCAAACCAACCCTCCCAACCAACACCGCTCACATACCAGAAAACAGGGGGTGAGATGTCGCGTTCTTATCTTATCATCTTTTCATGTCTCCCAAAGTAATTTCTTAATTACTTTTACGTTCCCCCGGATTAATTAAAAATTATCGCTGCCTTTTCTATTAATGAAAATCAAGTTTGCCGACTTCCTCTCTATCTTTCTCTTGTACTGTTTTAATTATAATTTATCCGGTTTATTAGTTGTGATAATAATAATCTAAAATATAACTATCAGAATATTTGACTCAATATCGCTAAGTTTGTAGAATTAACTTGTCGCTTCGCAATTAACTATAAGTTTAGTATTCCCTTTTCAACACTAATTTGTTGCTCTGATATTGACTCTAGAACAAATAATCCTTTTTTAACCTTAATTTGTTGCTTTGCGATTGATTTAAAATTTGTAGAATCTATTTGTTGCTTTGCAATTAGTTACAGATTTAGTATTCCCTTTTTAAGGCTAATCTGTTGCTCTGCAACTGACTCTAGAACAAATAATCTATTTTCAAATTTAATTTGTTGCTTCGCAATTGATTTAAAATTTGTTGAATTTATGTGTTGCTATGCGATTAGTTACAGGATTAGTATTTCATTTTCAACGCTAATTTATTGCTCTGCAGTTGACTCTATAACAAATAATCTATTTTCAACCTTAATTTGTCGCTTTGCAATTGATTTAAAATTTTGTAGAATTTATTTGTCGCTTTGCGATTAGCTACAGGATTAGTATTCTCTTTTCAACGCTAATTTATTGCTCTGTAATTATCTCTAGAACAAATAATCTATTTTTAACCTTAATTTAAGGTTTTGCAATTGATTTGAAGTTTTTAGAATTTATTTGTTGCTTTGCAATTAGCTACAGGATTAGTATTCCCTCTTCAACGCTAATTTGTTGCTTTGCAATTGACTCTAGAACAAATAATTTAGTTTCAACTTTAATTTGTTGCTTTGCGATTGATTTAAAGTTTGTAGAATTTATTTGTAGCTTTGTGATTTGCTATAGGTTTAGTATTCCCTTTTCAAAAGTAATTTGTTGTTCTGTTAATTCTAGTAATTATTTGTCGCTTTGCGATTAACTCTAGATTTAGTATTCTTCTCCCAATACTAATTTATTGCTCTGCAATTAGGTTTTGTTTAAATAATCTATTTATAACATTAACTTCTTGTTTTGCGATTGATTGTAAAGTATCCTAAAGTTTTTAAAAAGTTTTTGTTGCTTTGCGATTAACTCTAGATTTAGTATTCTTCTCCCAATACTAATTTATTGATCTGCAATTGGCTCTAGTTTGAATAATCTATTTAACATTAATTTCTTGCTTTGCGTTAGATTGTAAAGTAATCTAAAGATTCTAAAAATTATTCAGCGCATCGCGATTAACTCTAGATTTAATATTCTCTTCCCAATACTAATTTATTGCTCTGCAATTGGATCTTGTTCGAATAATCTATTCTTAACATTAATTTTTAGCATTGCGATTGATTGTAAAGTAATCTAAAGTTTTTAAAAAGTATTTGTCGCTTTGCATTTAACTCTAGATTTAGTATTCTTCTCCCAATACTAATTTATTGCTCTGCAATTGGCTTTTGTTTGAATAATTTATTTTTAACATTAATTTCTCGCATTGCAATTGATTGTAAAGTAGTTTGAAGTTTTTAAAAAGTATTTGTAGCTTTGCAATTAACACTAGATTTAGTATTCTTCTCTCAATAATAATTTATTGCTCTGCAATTGCCTTTTGTTTAAATAATCTATTTTTAACATTAATTTCTTGCTTTGCGTTAGATTGTAAAGTAATTTAAACTTTCTAAAAATTATTCAGCGCTTTGCGATTAACTCTAGATTTAGTATTCTTCTCCCAATACTAATTTATTGCTCTGCAATTGGCTTTTGATTGAATAATCAATTTTTAACTTTAATATCTCGCTTTGCAATTGATTGTTAAGTAATCTATAGTTTCTAGAAATTATTCAGCGCTTTGCAATTAACTTTAGATTTAGTATTCTACTCCGAATACTATTTTTGATCTGCAATTTGCTTTTGTTCAAAAAATCTATTTTTAACATTAATTTCTTGTTTCGCGATTGATTGTAAAGTAATTTAAGGTTTCTAGAAGATATAAGTTGTTTTGAAATTAACTCTAAATTTAGTATTCTTCTCTCAATACTAATTTATTGCTCTGCAATTGGTTTTTGTTTGAATTATCTTATTTTAACATTATTTTCTCGCTTTGCAATTGATTGTAAAGTAACTTAAAGTTTTTAGAAATTATTTGTAGCTTTGCAATTAACTCTAGATTTAGTATTCTTCTTCCAATACTAATTTATTGATCTGCAATCGGCTTTTCTTGAAATAATCTATTTTTAATATTAATTTTTCGTTTTACGATTGATTGTAAAAAAAACTGGAGTTTTTAGAAATAAATTGTTGCTTTGCGATTAACTCTAAATTTAGTATTCTTCTCCAAATACTAATTTATTGCTTTGCAATTGGTTTTTGTTTGAATAATTTATTTTAACATTAATTTCTTGCTTTGCAATTCATTGTAAAGTAATCTGAATATTTGAAATTATTAGTATTCTTCTCCGAATACTAATTTATTGCTTTGCAATTGGCTTTTGTTTGAATAATCTTTTTTAACAATAATTTCTTGTTTTCTGATTGATTGTAAAATAATCTTATGATTCTAGAAGTTTTTAGTTGCTTTGCAATTAACTCTAGATTTAGTATTCTTTTTCCAAAACTAAACTGTTGCTTTGCAATTGTTTCTTGTTTGAATAATCTATTTTAACAATAATTTGTTGTATTGCAATTGATTGTAAAATAATCTAAAGTTTCTAGAAATTATTTGTCGTTTTGCGATTAACTCTAGATTAAGTATTCTACTTCCAATACTAATTTATTAATTTGCAATTGGCTCTTGTTCAAATAATCTATTTTTAACGTTAATTTGCATTTGATTGTAAATTGATTTGAAGTTTCTGAAGTTTATTTGTCGCTATGCAATTAAATCTAAAATAAGTATTCTTTTCTCTACACAAAATTGTTGCTTTACAATTCACTCTAGATCAAATTATCTATTTGTCGCTTTGCAATTGATTTTAAATTGATTTTAAGTTTCTGAAGTTTATTTGTTGCTTTGCAGTTAACTCTAGAATTAGTATTCTTTCCCCCACGCTAAATTGTTGCTCTACAATTGACTCTAGATCAAATAATCTATTTTCAACCATAATTTGTCGCTTTGCAATTGATTGTAAACTGATTTAAAGTTTGTAAAATTTATTTATCAGTTTGCAATCAACTCTAGAATTAGTATTCTTTCCCATACCCTTAATTGATGCTCTACAATTGACTCTAATAATCTATTTTTAAGACAAATTTGTCGCTTTGTAATTGATTGTAAATTGATTTAAAGTTTATAGAATTCATTTCTCGCTTTGCAATTAACTCAAGAATTAGTATTCTTTTGTCCACGCTAAATTGTTGCTCTGCAATTGACTCTAGATCACATAATTTATTTTCAACCTTAATTTGTCGCTTCGCGACTGATTGTAAATTGATTTAAATATTTTAGAATTCATTTGTCGCTTCGCAATTAACTCTAGAATTAGTATTCTTTTCCAAACTCTAAATTGATGTTCTGCAATTGACTCTTGTTAAAAAAATCTATTTTTAAGACTAATTTTTTGCTTTGCAAATGATTTAAAGTTTGTAGAATTTATTTCTCGCTTTGCAATTAACTCTAGAATTAGTATTCTTTTGCCCACGCTAAATTATTGCTCTGCAATTGACTCTAGAACAAATAATCTATTTTTAATCCTAATTTGTCGCTTCGCGATTGATTGTAATGTGAATTAAAGTTTGTAGAATTCGTTTCTCGTTTTGCAATCAACTCTAGAATTAGTATTCTTTTATCCACGCTAAATTGTTGCTCTGCAATTGGATCTAGATCAAATAATCTATTTTTAAGACTAATTTGTTGCTTTGCGATTGATTGTAATCTGATTTAAAATATGTAAAATTCATTTGTTGCCTTGCAATCAACTCTAGAATTAGTATTCTTTTTTCACGCTAAATTGTTGCTCTACAATTGACTCTAGATCAAATAATCTTTTTTATCTATAACGTGTTGCTTCGCGATTGATTGTAAATTGAATTAAAGTTTGTAGAATTCTTTTCTTGTTTTGCAATTAGCTCTTGAATTAGTATTCTTTTCTCCACGCTAAATTGTTGCTCTGCAATTGGCTCTGGATCAAATAATCTATTTTTAGGACTAGTTTGTCGCTTTGCGATTGATTGTAAACTGATTTAAAGTATTTAAAATTTAATTGTCGTTTTGCAATAAACTCTAGAATTAGTATTCTTTTCCCACGCTAAATTGTTGCTCTGCAATTGGCTCTAGATCAAATAATCTATTTTTAAGACTAATTTGTCGCTTTGCAATTTATTGTAAACTGAATTCAAAATGCTGAAGTTTATTTGTTGCTTTGCAAATAACTCTAGATTAAGTATTCTCTTTCCCACGCTAAATTGTGGTTCTTTAATTGACTCTATATCAAATAATTTATTTTTAACATTATTTTGTCGCATTGCAATTGGTTGTAAATTAATTTTAAGTTTCTGAAGTTTATTTGTCGCTCTGCGATTTACTCTACATTAAGTATTCCTTCCCTCAAGCTAAATTGTGGCTCTGCAATTGATTCTAGATTGAATAATCTAATTTTTACATCATTTTGCCGCTTAGCTAATTAATTGTAAATAATTTAAAATTTATTTGTCACTTTGCAATTAACTCTAAAATTAGTATTCTTTTTCACACGCTAAATTGTTGCTCTGCAATTGATTCTAGACCAAATAATCTATTTTTAAAACTAATTTGTTGTTTTGCGATTGATTGTAAATTGATTTAAAGTTTGTAGAATTTATTTCTTGCTTTGTAATTAACTCTAGAATTAATATATTTTTCCAAACGCTAAATTGTTACTCTGCATTTGACTCTAGATCAAATGATTTATTTTTAAGCATAATTTGTTGCTTTGCGATTAATTGTAAATTGATTTAAAGTTTGTAGAATTCATTTCTTGCTTTGCAATTAACTCTAGAATTAGTATTCTTTTGTCCACGCTAAATTGTTACTCTGCAGTTGACTTTAGATTAAATAATCTTTTTTTAAGACTAACTTTACGCTTTGCAATTAATTTTAAATTGATTTAAAGTTTTTGAAGTTTATTTGTCGTTTTGCAATTAACTCTAGAATTAGTATTCTTTCTCCTACGCTAAATTGTTGATTTGCAATTAATTCTAGATCAAATAATCTGTTTATAAGACTAATTTGTCGCTTCGTGATTGATTGTAAAATGATTTCAAGTTTTTGAAGTTTATTTGTGGCTTTGAAACTAGCTCTAAAATTAGTATTATTTCCCCCATGCTAAATTATTGCACTGCAATTGACTCTAGATTCAATAATCTATTTTTAAGACTAATTTGTTGCTTTGCTATTGATTTTAAGTAAGTTTCTGAAGTTAATCTATTGCTCTGCAATTTACTCTACATTTAGTATTCCTCCTCCACCTTTTCCAGGCTCAATTGTGACTCTGCAATTGACTCTAGATCAAATAATTTATTTTTAAGACTAATTTGTTGCTTTGCGATTGATTGTAAATTGATTTAATGTTTGTAGAATTCATTTCTTGCTTTGCAATTAACTCTAGAATTAGTATTTTTTTGTCTACGCTAAATTGTTACTCTGCAATTGACTTTAGATTAAATAATCTTTTTTTAAGACTAACTTCACGCTTTGCAATTAATTTTAAATTGATTTAAAGTTTTTGAAGTTTATTTGTCGTTTTGCAATTAACTCTAGAATTAGTATTCTTTCCCCTACGCTAAATTGTTGATTTGCAATTGATTCTAGATCAAATGATCTATTTTTAAGAGTAATATGGTGCTTTGAGATTGATTGTAAATTGATTTAAAGTTTGTAGAGTTTATTTGTCGCTTAGCAATTCACTCTAAAATTAGTATTCTTTTGCCCACGATAAATTGTTGCTTTGCAATTAACTCTAGATCCAATAATCTATTTTAAGACTAATTTGTTGCTTCGCAATTGATTGTAAATTGATTTAAAGTTTATAGAATTCATTTTTCGGTTTGCATTTAACTCTAAAATTAGTATTCTTTCCCCTACGCTAAATTGTTGTTCTACAATTGACTCTAGATCAAATAATTTATTTTTAAGACTAAGTTGTTGCTTTGCGATTGATTATAAATTAATTTAAAGTTTGTAGAATTCATTTCTGGCTTTGAAATTAACTCTAGAATTAGTATTCTTTTGCCAACGCTAAATTGTTGCTATGCAAATGACTCTAAATTAAATAATTTATTTTTAAGTCTACAATTTGTCGCTTTGCGATTGATTGTAAATTGATATTAAATTTCTAAAGTTTATTTGTCGCTTTGCAATTAACTCTAGGTTTAGTATTCTTTTTCCTTTTGCTTCTGCAATTGACTTTAGAACAAAATTTTTTTTTTTTAACTCTAATTTGTCGCTTTGCGATTGATTGTAAATTAATTTAAAGTTTCTAGAAAATATTTGTCACTTTGCAGTTAACTCTAGATTTAGTATTCTTTTTCTGATGCTAATTTGTTGCTCTACATTAGACAAATTGATTAAATTCGGCTGTATTAATAAAATATAAATACAATTTCTCCATTAATACACAATAAATCGTTACAATATATTCCCAATCTTCATTATCTGTTAATAATGCAATCATCGCGCCACATTAAATCCACCAATCATGATCATAATCTCAAAGTTCCCAGAGATTCAAAATTATCTCCGGTCTTTCAGCCCACTCTATCGTGAAATGTTAACATTATCGGACAAAAACTAATTTCACGCGCTTATCGATCCCTCCCCTAAATTGATGTGTCCGGTTACTAGAGTCGCGTGCCGGTACTTCAGAAAGAAAAAAAATGTTTAGTACAAGTGATGCGACCCCCCGACACGCGATTACATCTCTCCACACATATCATGCGATTATGATTGTTTTGTTATACAAGGGTCATGATATTCGATACACTTGTTTGCTCGCAATCGATTTGAATCGCATTTGATTGATTTGATCTTTCACATGGTAATAGGAGCCGTGTGAAATGTAGTTTAGGGACAATTAGTTTTATTCAAGATTATTTTTATAAGCGAAACTGGAGGTGTAAGAGAAATTATAACAAAATATTTTCATTGCGAATTATTCGCTTAATAGAAATGAGGCAAAACACAAAAAATATATATAAAAGCGAAAATGAGGGTGTGTATGTGTGTGTGTATTTTTTTCGTACGGTAAAGTTATCGTAAGCGAGTAAGCACTTTTTAATCACCCTAAGTGGATCCTGATGTAGAGTAGCTTTTACCGTTTTCCTGTGGCAGAGAGGCAGGCGGACCGGTAATAAAAGCACAAAACTCCACAGTAACACTTACAACACTTATCCTCCATCACATCCCAACATTAAAGTTACTCTCGCCCCCAAGTTCCATTGTGTGATGATCATGATGATGATGATTATTGCTTAATTGTTCGGAGTGTGTGGTTTTTATTGAAATCATTCGAGTAGATACAAGTGTTTTTAGTAGCTAGACACTATATGAAAATTTCTTTAACTGCGCTATTATTTATCATATTTTAACAACCAAATCTTTTAGTAATTTTAAGCTATCAACATTTGAGTGTAATCATAAAATTGTATTTGTAGTACTACATAAAACTTTATCTTTTATTATAACAACAAAATCTGGTTTGAAGAGTTGGAATCTAGCATTAAGTAAATTATTTTAAAGATAACTGAAAAGTCAATGACCTTTACTAAAATAAATATAAAATTAATTAATTGTTAACTAAAATTAGGAGATGAACATTTATTACAAACTATTATAGCATTATTTATAAAAAAACAAAACAATTATTACTATCAGAATATGAAAAATTTGATAATAAACTAATAATCAAAATTCTTACCTTGCTGGCATGATTTCATTCATCACGACACGGCGTCAATAATTCCACCACTTGCACTGTCACTAACAACAAGTTTATCACTTTAACTAAGTCTTTTTACTATTTCCCGCATAAATTTTCACCAATTTTCATTAAAAATCTAGATCGATAAATCATCCGATGCATCACCACAAGAACTGTCACTTATTGTAGAGGTCGCGCATAATGCAGAGTTGCCAATATTAGCATTTGTAATAATAAGACGAAAATGCTTATAATTAGGTTATTTATTAACAGATTTTGGAAAGATAAATAGTTAGTTGAATGAGTTAAATTTATAGCAAATATTTTATATTAATTTATAATTAAAATTTGCAATTTGTAAAATTATCAATGAGTAAATCTATAGCTGTAATTTAATTAAACAGAAATATTATTCTTTATACAAATTGCGACGTGTGGAATTTCTTTTTTTGAAAAATGTTATTGCAGAAACATCAAATTTCCTGCAATTGTTGTGTACTTATTTTCTAACAAAATAAAAAATATTGATTTATTTAATTCTTAACTAAAAGCTGATTTAACTTTATTTCTTTAATTAAATACGATTAAAATGTAGTCTAACAAAACATTTTTTTTTGTAAAATAATAAATTGTGTGCACGCCCACAAACTCAAGTGTTAGTTTTCAAGAAAATTGTTATTGTATCTATCTTTGACATGTTAGTGACAAATGTCATTCTATCTGTTATACTAAAAACAGCAAAAACGCAACAAGTGTGAGAATAAGCAAATTTTTTGATAACAAATACTTGGGCGGGTGGGCGGGAACACTGTATCAAACCACCGGCCCAATATTTTTAAGCTGTGTTCCCGCCCACCCGCCCTAGTGTTAGTTAATAAGAAATTTGTTATTGCACCCACCTCTGACGTACTAATGACAACTGTCATTCAATCTGTCATACTAAAAACAGCAGAAACGCAACAAGTGTTAGAATAAGCAATCTTTTTGATAACAAACACTTGGGTGGGTGGGCGGGAACATTGTATCAAAACCACCGGCCTAATATATATAAACTGTGTCCTTGCCCACCCGCCCAAGTGATAGATTTCAAGAAATTTGTTATTGTATCTACCTCTGACGTACTAGTGACAACTGTCATTCAATATGTCATACTAAAAACAGCAGCACCAATTCCAGCAGCTCCTATTATTGAAGAAATTAATGAAGTGAAATTGGAGACTGATCCTTCAACTCCAAAACGTATGAGGAAAAGTGGGGCGAAAGATAAAGGAGGCCAACGGTGGTCTCAACGTCGTGTTAAGAAATTGGAAAATAAAGAAATTATTGTACCCACAGCTACTGCTCCAGAAGCTGAAGTTATTCCAAAAACTGTGTATCGCAAGAGGTGCTTGAAACGACACCACAATTAACAACACCTCCATCATTAAAACGCAACCGAATGCCCAGATCAAATCGACGAAAAACAAGCTGGTCTAGGAAGAAGAAGATACTAAAGAAAATACAAATGACCTTACCAGAGATGTTGCTTAAAGCATCCAAAGCATCACAAAGCAAGAGTGAATCTTTGCTTTCTGAAAAATCTGATGATGAGACAAAATTGAAATCGGAAAATAAGAACGAATTACGCATTAAGAAATCCAAAGAAAAACAAAACAAGCGTCATTCTAATGAAGAGGATTCTTCCGCGGAAGCTGATGATAAAATGGAAGATAATGATGAAATCATAACAAAACCTATGGAAGCTTCATCACCTTCTAATTGTATCAAAAAACAGAAAAAGAAAATAATAATTTAATACCAACTCTTCCGACACCTGAGAAGAAAATTCCTAATAAATTTTCAAGTACATCCAAATCAGAGACAGAAATTGATAGGCAAAAAATTTAAATCATTTCCCAAAAAGAAATTATGAAAATTACAAAACAAAGTGGAATACTTAGTCCTACACATGATGTGGAAAAGGAAAAACATTTGGATGTTAAATCTGATCTAAATGTACCACCAAAAGAAGAAAAGATTAAAAGTGATGAAGCAATCACAAATAAAATTGTAGTAAATACGAATGATATCGTTAAGGAAGTGAAGGAAGCTGCAACTAAGGTGGAAACTGTTATTGCTGTAGAGGTTAAGAAGATTGAAGAAGTTCATGAAGCTAAAGTGATTGAAAACATAGAGCAACCTCTGCCACCTGTTGTAGAAGAAGAAAAGATTCAATTACCGGTTGTTGAAACTGTGCAAGATGAACTAAAAGAACATAATTTGCAAGAAAAGGAATTACCAAAAGAAAAACTAAAGTTTGGAAAAGTAAATAAAACACCAATAGTAAATAAAGAAATGGAGATTCAGAAGCCTGTTGAAGTGGAAAATGCTACGACATTAGAACCTATTGTACAAAATATTGAAAAAACTAAAATTGAGCCAATACTACACGAAAATGGGAAACTACCAGAATGTGAGAAGTTGAATCAAGGTTATAATAATATAGAGCAGAAGAATAATGTTAATCAAGAAATTAAATACCAGCAAGAGCTTAAACCAACACCAAATATTGTTCAACAAACTATTACACCACAAAATATTGCTGTGCAGAATATTATACCACAAAATATTTCTCCGCAAAATATTCCTCACAACATAGCTCCTAAAAATATTGCTCCACAAAATATTGTTCCAACAAATATTGCTTCACAAAGTATTCCTCCACTAAATAATTCTCTACAAAATGTTGTCCCACAAAATGTTGCCGCACAAAATATTGCTCCACAAAATGTTGCTCCACCAAATATGGCTTCACAAAATATTCCTCCACCAAATATTCCAGAAGTAATCAAGGAAGAATGCAATGGACCACCTCCAAAATTAATAAAAGCTACAATGATAAAACCTGAAGTGATTCCTGAGAAACCATTTAAGGAAGCAATAAAGCCTCCTTCAGAAATGATCAAAACACCAGTTATGAAATTACCTCAAGAATAACCAAACATTGCTGAATTTAAGCCTGATCATCAAAAAATGGAGATGGATAAGGCTTACCAGGATCGAGTATATCAGAAAAATATGAAGGCATACCAGGAAAGTATGAAGGCTTACCAGGAAACCATTAAAAGTTATCCTGAACAAGAAAGTAAAAGAATTAACCAAAAATGGAAATTAAAGAACAAAAGTGTATGGATATTAAAAAATTAGAGAAGCACAAAGAGCGTCATGGTAAAATGCCGGAAAAACGGTATACTAAACCTGAAGAAATGAAACCTAAATCACCACCACATATGGAAAATGAAAAAATGATTCCTAATTCTAAAAATTCAATGGCGACACCTAATTATCAAATAACTCCTGTTTTTAATTAAATACGATTAAAATGTAGTCTAACAAAACATTTTCTATTGCAAAATAATAAATTGTGTGCACCCCCACCCACTCAAGTGTTAGTTTTCAAGAAAATTGTTATTGTATCTATCTTTGACATGTTAGTGACAAATGTCATTCTATCTGTTATACTAAAAACAGCAGAAACGCAACATATGTGAGAATAAGCAATCTTTTTGATAACAAATACTTGGGTGGGTGGGCGGAAACATTGTATTAAAACCACTGACCTAATATTTATAAACTGTGTTCCCGCCCACCTGCCCAAGTGTTAGATTTTAAGAAATTTGTTATTGTATCTACCTCTGACGTACTAGTGACAACTGTCATTCAATCTGTCATACTAAAAACAGCAGAAATGCAACAAGTGTTAGAATAAGCAATCTTTTGATAACAAACACTTGGGTGGGTGGGCGGGAACATTGTATCAAAACCACCAGCCTAATATTTATAAACTGTGTTCCCGCCCATCCGCCCAAGTGTTAGATTTTAAGAAATTTGTTATTGTATCTACCTCTGACGTACTAGTGACAACTGTCATTCAATCTGTCATACTAAAAACAGCAGAAACGCAACAAGTGATAGAATAAGCAATCTTCTTGATAACAAACACTTGGGTGAGTGGGCGGGAACATTGTATCAAAACCACTGGCCTAATATTTTTAAACTGTGTTCCCGCTCACCCGCCTAATTGTTAGTTAATAAAAAATTTGTTAATGTTCCCACCTCTGACGTAATAGTGACATCTGTCATTCAATCTGTCATACTAAAAACAGCAGAAACGCAACAAGTGATAGAATAAGCAATCTTCTTGATAACAAACACTTGGGTGGGTGGGCGGGAACATTATATCAAAACCACTGGCCTAATATTTTTAAACTGTGTTCCTGCTCACCCGCCCAATTGTTAGTTAATAAGAAATTTGTTATTGTACCCACCTCTGACGTAATAGTGACAACTGTCATTCAATCTGTCATACTAAAAACAGCAGAAACGCAACAAGTGTTAGAATAAGCAATCTTCTTGATAACAAACACTTGGGTGGGTGGGCGGGAACATACTATCAAAACCACTGGCCTAATATTTTTAAACTGTGTTCCCGCCCGCCCGCTCAAGTGTTAGTTATTAAGAAATTTGTTATTGTGCCTATCTCTGACGTACTAGTGACAACAGAAACACGACAAGTGTAAGAATAAGCAAATTTCTTGATAACAAACACTTGGGCGGGTGGGCGGGAACACTGTACGAAACCTCCAGCCCAATATGTTTAAAGTGTGTTTCCGCCCACCCGCTCAAGTGTTAGTTAATAAGAAATTTGTTATTGTACCCACCTCTGACGTATTAGTGACAACTGTTTTTCAATCTGTCATACAAATAACAGCATAAACGCAAAAAGTGTTAAAATAAGCAAATTTTTTGATATCAAACGCTTGGGCGGGTGGGCGAGAACACTGTATCAAACCATCGGCCCAATATTTATAAATTCTGTTTTTGCGCACCCGCCCAACTGTTAGTTATCAAGAAATTTGTTATTGTACCTACCTTTGACGTATTAGTGACAACTGTCATTCAAGCTGTCATACTAAAAACAGCAGAAACGCAACAAATGTGAGAATAAACAACTTTCTTGATAACAAGCAATTGGGCGGGTGGGCGGAAACACTGTATCAAACCATCGGCCCAATATTAATAAACGCGTTGGTCTCAAGCTGGGTTTTGATTTCAACATTTAAAACAGATTTTTTGTCATTTTAATATAATTTTTTTTTAAATATAATTTAAACTAATTTTAAATGACAAAATCTGGCAAAATGTTAAAATTAAGCTTTAAATCATTAAAATCAGGCCGGATTTTAGTATTTTAAAATCAACATAAAATATAGTATACAATCTAAATTCATTTTAAATAAAAAAATTATATAAAATAATTTTAAATGACAAAATTTGGCTATGTTAAAATCTAGACTCAAAATGTTTTTTTTTTTAATTTTAAACCGAATTTTATTAATCTAAAAAAAAAACTATACATTTTACAGTTTTAATTAATTGTAAATAATAAAATCCAACAATAAAATATCAAAATTCGGCCCTAAAACGTTAAAATCCGGCCGGATTTTAGCATTTTATGCCAGATTTTAACGTTTTATAGCCGGATTTAGCATTTTAAAGCTGAATTTTAACATACATTTTGACATCTAATTTAAATTAATTTAAATTGCAAAATTTTGTCAAAAAATATTAAAATCTAATTTTAAACCGTTAAAATCTGGCCGGATTTTAGCATTTTAAACCGGATTTTGACGATTTGAAGCTAAATTTGACATTTTAAATCCGTATTTTGATACAAATTTTATTATGCAATTTAAATCAACTTCAAATAACAAAATTCTACTATTAAATATTAAAATCAGGTCTTAAAATGTTAAAATCCGGCAAAATTTTAAGAATTAAAACAAGGTTTTAACGTTTGAAAGTTTTAAAAAGTCAAGGTTTAATTTTAATTTTAGCATTTTACATCAAATTTTAACAACAAACATTAACCTAAAATAGTGTTTCTTAGCATTTTGACAATTTTAAGTATTTTGACATTTTACTTAAATTTTAAAACTAAATTTTATTTTACTAACATAATGCAAAAGTATGACAAAAGTAAATAACAAAATCTGGCCTTATATCACAAAATTTGGCGTTAAAACATTAAAACCCAGCCTCAAATCGTTAAAACTTAGCAAAAATTAAGCATTTAAATTCAAGTTTAAACAATTTAAAATCGGATTTAATTTTAAAATTTCAAAATTTAATTTTAAGTTTTTTATTTACATTTTAACATACACAAAATCCAGTCATAAAGTTTTAGCTTTAAAAGGTTAAAATTTGACAAAATTTAAACATTTATGCAAGGTTTTAAAGTTTTAAAACCAATTTTTTTTAACCGAATTTTAACCACCATTGTGGCATAATAAACAAAATTAGTAAATAAAATAATTTGTTTAAAATTTTTTTAAAATCATCTGGAGTTTAGCATTTAAAGCTTAATTTTAAGTAGTTTTCAATAACAAAATCCGGCCAGAAAATGTTAAAATCCGGCTTTACAACATTAAAATCAAACCGGATTTTAGCATTTGAAACCAGACTTTAATGTTTTGATGTTTGATTTTTTCATTTTTGACATTTGAAATTCAACATGTTTGTGTGGTTTTAATTAGTAATCCCGCCCACCCGTCCAATTGTTTGTAATGCAACTTCTTGACAACAAACATTTGGGTGGGTGGGCGGGAACACAGTTTATGAATTATGTTTATGTGGTTTCAGTTAGTGTTCTCGCTCACCCGCTCAATTGTTTGACATCAAACACTTGGGTAGGTGGGTGGAAACACAGTTTATGAATTATGTATGTGTAAAAATATACTACAGCCAGTTTCTCAAACTTCCATTTCTAACTTAAATATTGTGCAAAAAGTCATTTACAGCATAAAACTTGCTTTGATATTACATTTACCACACTAAATTGATCAAAATTGACACAGACGACTCAATTATAGGATAAGATTTAAAAAAGAAAAATTGCACAAAATTTGCTCAAAATAATATTTATTTTGAAACTCTTAAAACTGCACAAAAAACATCAAAATAATAATAATAATAATAATTTGCGCATAAGATTCATTTTCCGCACAAAACGATCATAAAATATCAAAATCCGCCCTTAAAAAGTTAAAATATAACCGGATTTTTGCATTTCAAGCCGGGTTTTAACGTTAAAATTGTAAAAAAATATTTTAAAGCCATAGATTTTAGTATACAGTTTAAATTAGATTTAAATAATAAAATTTAATAACATAAAGCAAAAATTTAGTCTCAAAATGGCCGAATTTTAACATACAATCTAAATTAATTTTAAATAATAAAATCCAATCATAAAATATTTAAATTTGGTCTTAAAACAATGAATCCGGCCGAGTTTTATTGTTTTAGAGACGGATTTTGTAACTTTAGAGCCGGATTTTATCATTCATTTTAGCATCACAATCTAAATTAGTTTTAAACAAAACAATTTTCAAATTCAGTTAACGTTTTGAAACTAAATTTAACATTTTAAAAGCGGATTTTTATATAAATTTTAGCATCATAACTAAATTAACTTAAAAAGACAAAATCCGGCCTTAAAATAACAAAATCCGGCCTCAAAACCTTAAAATTTGGCCGGATTAGCAATTGTGATATCCGGATTTTATGATTTTAACCTGGATTTTAACATAAATTTTAGCATACAATTTAAATTAATTATAAATTACAAAGCTCGTCTATAAAACGTTAAAATTTAGTCAGATTTTATCATTTTAAGCTAAAATTTTACATTTTTTTAGCTAAGATTTAATCAAATTTTAACAAACCTTTTGGCAATTTAAATTAATTTTAAATGACAAAATCCGGCTATATGTTAAAATCTGGACTAAAAAGATTATAATTTTATCATTTTAAATTAATTTTTAATGATCTTAATTAAAAAAAATTATACATTTTGGTCTACAGTCTAAATTAATTGTAAATAATAAAATCTTATCATAAAATGTTAAAATCCGGCTTAATTTTAGCATTTTAGGCCGGATTTAAAAGGTTTGAGCCGGATTTGTCATTTTAAAACTGAATTTTAATATAATTTTTGACATTTAAATTTAAATTAATTTTAATTGACAAAATTTGGCTATAAATGATTAAAATCTAGACTTAAATCGTTAAAATCTAGCCGGATTTTAGCATTTTAACGTTTTAAACCTAAATTTGACATTTTAAAGCAGGATTTTAACATAAATTTTGACATTTTGACATTTTAATTGACAAAATTTGGTCAAAAAACATCAAAGTCTGATCTTAAAACGTTAAAATCTGGCCGGATTTTAGCCATTTAAGGCGGATTTAAAGGTTTTTTAGCCGGATTGGGCATTTTAAAGCTGGATTTTAATATACATTTTCACATGCAACTTAAATTAATTTTAATTGACAAAATTTGGCTACAAAATATCAAAATCTAGACTTATATCGTTAAAACCTGGCCGAATTTTAGCATTTTAAGCAAAGTTTTAACGTTATTAAGCTAAATTTGACATTTTGAAGCCGGGTTTTAATACAAATTTTGGCATGCATTTTAAATCAAATTTAACAAAAACCGGCTATAAAATAATAAAATATGGTCTAAAAACGTTAAAATCTGACAAAAATTTTATA
This sequence comes from Tachinus rufipes, assembly GCA_963932245.1. Lineage (NCBI taxonomy): Eukaryota > Metazoa > Arthropoda > Insecta > Coleoptera > Staphylinidae > Tachinus > Tachinus rufipes. The sequence goes on from OZ010745.1 coordinate 112,511,869, forward strand.
TTTAAAGCCAAGTTTTGACGTTTTAGAACCGGTGTTTGTAATTTTAAAACCAAATTTGAACTAATATTTAATTTTTTTTTTAATGACAAAATTTGGCCTTAAAATGTCAAAATCCGGCCTTAAAAAATTAAGGTTTCATTAGATTTTACCATTTTATATATAATTTTAACAATTTAAAGCTAAATTTTAGCATTTAAAACATTAATTTGACCATTTTAAGTTTGTTTCTTGGCATTTTGATAATTTTAAGTATTTTGACAATTTACCAAAATTTTAAATCAAATTTTAAAACTAAATTGTGATGCTGGATTTCAGTTTAATAACATAATAACAAAATTATGACAAAAAATATATAACAAAAACTTGGCGTTAAAACGTTAAAACGTTAAACCCCAGCTTCAAATCATTGAAATTTGGCAAAATTTAAATTCAAATTTAAATGGTGTAATAGCTCAATGGTAGAGCACTTGCATATCATGCGAGCAGTCCCGGGTTTGATCCCCGAAATATGGCTGAAATGATAACTTGCTTTTTATCCACCAGCGTGGTTCGGAAGTCACGTATTAAGCTGTTGGTCCCATCAAACCACTTTAAACAAGTCATAGACTTACTGTGGCGATGTAAAATAGCCGTAAAAAGCATAAAAAGCATAACACTTAAAAACCGGATTTAATTTAAAAATTCTAAGATTTAATTTTATTTTTTTTTACATTTTCAAGCCGTATTTCATAAAATTTCAGCTTTAATACGTTAAAATTTGGTCAAATTCAAGATGCCAAAATTTGTTTTTAAAACTAAATTTTAACATACATTTTGGGATAACAAACTAAATTAGCAAATAAAAAAATTTGGTCATAAAACTTTAAAATCTAGCAGGGTTTAATGTTTTGAAGTCAAATTTTGCATTTTAAAACCAAATTTTAACATAAATTTTGGCATTAAATAACAAAATCCGGTTTTAAAATATTAAAATCTGACCTCAAAATGTTAAAATTTGGCCAAATTTTAATATTTTAAACTAGATTTAAAACGTTAAGCCAAATATTAGCATTTAAATAATAAATTTGATCATTTTAAAGTGTTTTGATTATTGTTGTTTTTGATATTTTAAAAGCCGGATGATAAAATATCAAAATTAGGGTCGGATTTTAACATTTTTTAGCCGGATTTTAGCATTTTAAGAATGCTTTTTAACATAAATTTAGACATACAATTTAAAATATTTTTAAATGGTATACTCCTAACTTCTGTTACCGTGAGATGTTGAGGTGTCTAGTACACTAAGCTACAGAAAACCTATGTGTATGTTTGGATGCTTATATGAAGTAACAAATCCATATTAGGAAGAACGCTACGCTCTGTATGACGTTGTTGGTCACCCATCCAAGTCTTTGCTGCTTCGACTGTTGCTTAATTTTTGTTAACGCTGTTATTTCCAAAACCTTAAATCTTAAAGCTGAATGTCAACATACATTTTGGCATACAATCGAAACTAGTTTTGAATAACAAAATCCGGCCATAAAATCTTAAAACCCGGCCTTACAAAATTAAAATAACGCCGGATTTTAGCATTTAAAATCAGATTTAATGTGTTTGATTTTTGCGTTTTTAACGTCTAAACTTAAACATTTAATTTGACATAAAATTTTGTTTAATTTTGAATTAAAATAAAAATAAAATGTAAAAAGTTTCAGTTAGTGTTTCCGCCCATCCATTGTTTGTGATTCAATTTCTAGACAACAAACACTTGGGTAGGTGTGCGGAAAAACAGTTTATGAATTATGTTCGTGTAGTTTTAGTTAGTGATCAATGTTTGACGCAACAGTTGGATTTTCTTTGAAATTTTAAATTGTAAATGTCTTTTTGTGGAAATTTTATGCAACATATAAAAAAAAAGTTTTTAATGCTATTTCTTGATTTATTTCTAAGCAATTTTTGTAGCATTTTTAAATTTATTTCTGACTTGGTTTAGATCTATATTATGCAATAAATAAACTTTTGAGTAATTTTAACAAATGTGTTTTATGCATTTCTAATTTAAATTTAAAGCATTTCTAGCTACAAAGTGAATTTCAATGCATTTTTATATTCAATTATTAGTAATTTAGTTTAATTTTGTGCAATATATTAGTTTTCTAAGCGATTTTAACGTAGTTCTTGCTATTAAGTAATTTTCTATACATTTTTTAGTTCATTCATGAGTGATTTTTTAATTTTGTGCAATACTCAATTTTATAATAAAAAATTAAATATTTTTTTCTTCAAAATATATTTGTATACAAAATTTAATTAATCTTTGAGCAATTTTAGATAAATTTTATAAATTAAAAATTTAATAAATAAATTTAAGTAATTTTTAAAGCATTTTTTAATAATACTGTAGCAATTTAGTTCCGTTTTCTGCCATAAATTAGTTTTCTAAGCGGTTTTAACGTAATTTTTGCAAAAAAATATTTTTGTATAAATTATTTAAATTATTCTTTTATCATTTAAGATTAACTTTGTGCAATAATCAAATTTTATGAACAAATTTATTGTATTTATTGCTACAAAATGAGTTTTAAGATATTTTTTACTTAATTTCTAAGCAAATTTAGAACAGTTTTGTGAAATAAATGAGTTATTTGAGCTATTTTAACGTATTTCTAGCAATAAACAATATTTTATGCGTTTTTTAACTCATTTCTGCGCAATTTTAGGTCAATTTTGTGCAATAATTAAGTTTTTTGAACAATTTTTATTTATTTCTTGCTTTGAATTTTTTTTCTATGTGTTTAAATAAAAATTCAAAAACAAAATGTGCGTTTATGGGAGATTTTAAAATATTTCATGCTTTAAAATAGTTTTTTATAAAATATTTAACTAATTTCTGAGCGATTTTTAAACAAATGTGTCTAATAAACTAGTTTTCTGAGCAATTTTAAATAAATTTTGTGCAATAATTTAGTTTTATAAAAGATTTTAACGTTTTTCTCAACATAAAGTAAATTTATATGCATTTTTAAATTTATTACTAAAGGATGCGATGCGATAAGCAAGTTTTATATAAGATTTAAAATTATCTCTCGCACCAAAGTATATTTTTATATAATATTTAAATAATTTCTGAGCGATTTTAGTTAAATTTTGTCAAATAAGTTTTCTAAGCAATTTTATTTGCAATAAATTAGTTTTCTAGGCAATTTTTTTTGCAATAAATAAAAAACATTTTTTTTTTTCAAAATACGTTAATTAATTAATTTCTAAACAATTTTAGACAAATTTTATATATATTTTAAGCTATTTTAACATATTTCTCAGTATAAAGTGATTTTCTATGCAAATTTAAATTGATTTCTGAGCGATTTTTTGTAGTTTTTTTGCAATATTATTAAAACTGCACAAAATAAATAAACTGAGTACCCCGCCCGCCCACCCAACTGTTTGTTATCAAGGAATTTAATTTAATAACCTCTTCCCTCAATTTAATTACATTTGCAGAGAAAAAAATTCGAATTTCCGGATCAGTAACACTTGGGTGGGATGTTGGGGCACTCCAATTAAAATTACTTGCACAAAATCAATAAACTGAGTACCTCGCCTATCCAACTAGCTGTTGTTTATTAAGAAGTTAGATGTATTTATCTTTTTCTCTCAATTTAATGACAAATGACATTCCTAGAAAAGAGAAATATCTAATTTCTGGATTACTAACACTTGGGTAGATAAGTGGGGTACTCCATTTGAAACTATTAGTCTACAATCAATAAACTAAGTACTACGCTTACCCACTCAACTGTTTGTTATCAAAAAGTTGGATTTATCAACCTTTTTCTCAATTTAATGACAAATTGCATTCCCAAAAAAGCGAAATGTTTAATTTCTGGAACACTAAAATTTGGGTAAGTGGGTGGGCTACTCTATTTAAAATTACTGGCCCACAATCAATAAAGTCAGTACCCCGCTCACCCACCTATTTGTTTGTTATCAAGAAGTTAATTTTATCAACTTCTTCCCCAAATTTAATGACAAATTGCACTCTTAGAAAAGAGAAATGTTTAATATCTAGAACAGTAACAGTTGGATAGGTGGGTGGGCTACTTCATTTAAAACTATTAGCCTACAATCAATAAACTAAGTACCTTGCCCACCTAGCCAGCAGTTGGTTATTAAGAAGTTGGATTTATCAACTTCTTTCCCTAATTTAATGACTAATTACATTCCCAGATCACTAACACTTGGATAGATGGGTGGGTGAGGCACTTCAATTGAAACTATTTGCATAAAATCAATAAACTAAGTACCCCGCCTACCCGTCCAACTGCTGCTTATCAAAAAATTGAATTTATCCATCTTTTTCTTCAATTTAATGACAAATTACATTCCTAGAGAATATAAATGTTTAATTTGTAGATCACCAACACTTAGGTGGCTGGGCGGGATACTTTACTTAAAAGTACTGGCTCATAATTAATAAACTGAGTTCATCGCCTATCCACCCAACTGTTTGTTATCAAAAAAATAGATTTATTAAATTTTCTCCCAATTTAATGATAAATTACATTCCCAAAGAAAAGAAATGTCTAATTTCTAGAACACTAACCTTTAGGTGAGTGGTTGAAGCACTTTAATTAAAATTACTCGCACAAAATTAATAAACTGAGTACCCCGCCCACGCAACTAACTGTTGGTAATTAAGAAGTTAAATTTATCAACCTTTTCCACTAATTTAGGACAAATTGCACTCCCAGAAAAGAGAAATTTCTAGAATACTAACATTTGGGTGGATAGATGGGGATTTGAAAGCCCACAATCAATAAACTGAATACCCCGCCTACCCACCCAACTGTTTGTTATTAAAAAGTTTGATTTATTAACCTCCTCCCCTAGTTTAATAATAAATTAGATTCGCAAACAAGTGAAATGTCCAATTTCTTTATCACTAACACTTGGATGAGTGGTTGGAGCGCTCCAATTAAAACTACTTGCACAAAATCAATAAACTAAGTACCCTGCTCACCCAACCAGCTGTTGTTATCAAGAAGTTTGATTTATTAACAAATCATTTTAATTAACTGAATTAAATTCTGCTTCTTTTATTGTTAATATCAGATCAATTTTACAAGAAATTTATATTAAATATTTTTATTATATTTATAAATGTTTATTGTTTTTTTTTAGCCAAATCGCTTTTTTTATTTAATGTAATATTCCTAAAAACTCATTTTGTTTTAGCTGACTGTTCAAATTAACCCATAATCATTACTGTTTAGAAGACACAGACACAGACAAACACCTTGACCTTAATTTTAAACTAAAACGCGTTATTTTTTAATGGTTTTTGTGGTAACTAAATATAATTTTTGACATAAATCAATCCTTTTATTAAATTATAATAAAAAGTAAACATTTTCCAACGTCTATTTAGCAATCATTTCTAAAACGAATACAAACTGTAATAACTAAAAAATCATCACAGTTCTTTAGTTAAAATCAGAATTAACTATCCAAAATGAATTTAATTTTGGATTCTAATGTAAACTAATTTTAGAAAACAAATTCCAAAATGACGTCTGTTAAAATTGATAATTAACAAAATGGAGGCTACTTAACTGATTAAATTTATTTTCAAAATCATCAATTTTTTTTAAGTTTTAAACCAAAATAACTATTCAAAGTTATTTTTATTTTAAATTCTAATGTCAATCTGCTTTAGAAAATAAATTCCAAAAAAGCGTTAAGTAAAATTGATAATTAACAAAATGGCGGCTAAATAGCTGATTAAATTAAATTTGGAAATGATCACTTTTCTTTAGATAGAAACCAAACTAACGGTTCAAAATTTTTTCTAACTTTAGATTCTAATATCAATTAGTATAAGAAAACAAACTTTAAAATAGCGTCTATTAAAATTAAGAATTAACAAAATGGCGACTACTTAACTGATTAAATTTATTTAAATTTTTTTTTTTTTTTTAAGTTAGAAGCCAAAATATCTATTCAAAATCATTTATATTTTAGATTCTAATGTCAATTAGCTTTAGATAATAAATTTCAAAAAAATGTTAGTTAAAATTAATAAATAACAAAATGACGGCTTAATAACTGATTAAATTAAATTTGGAAATTATCACTTTTCTTTAGTTAGAAACTAAATTAACTGTTCAAAATCTTTCTAGCTTTAGATTCTAATGTCAATTAGCCTTAGAAAACAATTTCCAAATTGGCGTTAATTATAATTAATAATTAACAAAATGGCGGCTAAATGACTGATTAAATTAAATTTGGAAATTATCACTTTTGTTTAGTTAGAAATTAAATTAACTGTTCAAAATCTTTCTAGCTTTAGATTCTAATGTCAATTAGCCTTAGAAAATAATTTCCAAATTGGCGTTAATTATAATTAATAATTAACAAACTGGCGGCTAAATGACTGATTAAAATAAATTTGGAAATTATCACTTTTTTTTAGTTAGAAACTAAATTAACTGTTCAAAATCTTTCTAGCTTTAGATTCTAATGTCAATTAGCCTTAGAAAACAATTTCCAAATTGGCGTTAATTATAATTAATAATTAACAAAATGGCGGTTAAATGACTGATTAAATTAAATTTGGAAATTATCACTTTTCTTTAGTTAGAAACTAAATTAACTGTTCAAAATCTTTCTAGCTTTAGATTCTAATGTCAATTAACCTAAGAAAACAAATTCCAAATTGGCGTTAATTATAATTAATAATTAACAAAATGGCGGCTAAATGACTGATTAAATTAAATTTGGAAATTATCACTTTTCTTTAGTTAGAAACAAATTTAACGGTTCAAAATTTTTCTAGTTTTAGATTCTAATGTCAATTAGTATTAGAAAACAAACTGCAAAATGGCGTCTATATAAGTTAATAATTAACTAAATGGCGTCTAAATAACTGATTAAAATCAATTTGGAAGTTATTCACTTTTCTTTAGTTTAAAACAAAATTAACCGTTTAAAATCTTTCTAGTTTTAGATTCTAATGTCAATTAGCGTTAGAAAACAAATTCTTAAATGGTGTTAGTTAAAATAAGTTATCAACAAAATGGCGGCTAAATAACTGATTAAATTAAATTTGGAAATCATCACTTTTCTTTAGTTAGATGCAAAAATAACTACTCAAAATCATTCTCATTGTAGATTCTAATGTCAATTAGCCTTAAAAACTCAATTCCAAAATGCCGTTAGTTAAAATTTATAATTAACAAAATAACTTATCAAAGTAATTTAAAAAATGGCATCTAAATGTCTCTAAATCTGTAAATCTACATTGAGACTAGGTTTGATTTATTGTTTGTTGGGTTTTAGTTTACAATTAAACGACTTACAATTAATGTAAAAAAGTGGTTAAATTGCAAAAACATGGATTTTATAAAACCTATACAAAGTAAATAAAAATTATGGAGACAAATACGTTTACTGTGTCAAAGTTGACAGCTTGAAACACGTGATATTTGTATGTAAAAGATAACTAAGAAGCAATGCAATGTAGTTGTAATTGTTGCTTAAAGTTCACCAATTTGTTTGCAACAATAATTTTCATAGATACATTTGCCATTCAAGCAACAAATTTGCTTGATCTGATTGAAATGCACAGTTAGAAAATATTATAAAACAATTTGCATAATTTTCAACTGAAAACAATAATCCAATTAATCATTAAAAGCACTTGATATTTTCTCACGCTTTGAAATTGTCACAGGAGTTGTTTTGCTCCCAATTCCCCAAGTTGCGATAATTTTTCCGCTGATATTTTGATCCCACGATTGAACAATTACACCCCGGCAATTTGGGACGTCTCTGGAGACCCGGAGGCATTGCCGCTAAGGCTATAACGTTTCCATGTTATGTGGGCCCTACACCCCCTTTTTTATTCTATTAGCTATCTATGCGCGAAGAGACACCAGTTCACACGATAAAAAATAAAAGAAATACAAAAAGAAGAAATTGGTATTTTTTCAACAAACCTTGGGGAATATTGATTGATTAATAGTTTTTTGATTTTAAATTAAAATATAGGTCAAAATGATATTAAATCCTACAAATAGATGTTGATGGGTTAGACATAACATAACATGTTCAGGTAAAAGATTAATGGCTCAATTGAATTTGGCTTAAATCCAGAACAACTATATTTAATCGCATCCTTGACTTTTGTTATAATGTAATCAATATTAAACGAAAATGCTTGTAATGATTTTATAATCATATTGCTTGCAACAGATGTGCTGTATGCTCTCCCTTTATAATATGATTAATGACATATTAGTTAGCAAAAAAGCAAATCAAGTGTTACTACCATTTGATCTAATTTAATAAGACAATAAAACGCAATTGTTTTTATTTGTTAGTGTTCGGACGTATGGAGTGCCAGCGAGTTAATTCGACAATAAAAGTGTATTCCATCCCCCGGTCATCGATGATGATGGATCAAAAGTGTTCAGTAATCACAAACAGACGGCACCGGATAGACATTTATTTTATTACAATTGCAGGAAGCACAACTGCTATACACTTTGTCTAATCACTTCCCGAATCGAAATGCATCCCAAAAACCTATTCAATCCCCCCCAACCAAAAACACCAACTTTGCTAATTCAATTCCGATTATCGATTCTCTATTTTCCTGCATTTCAATTCAATTATATGATACTTTCTATGTGTGTGTGTGTGTAGTTTTTCGGGTCTCTCATTACACACAGATTTTGTAGCGACCACTTTGCTTAATTGAAAAATTCTTGACATTGAGGTTATTAAATTTACAATATGCATAAATAGATTCTATTTATACGTTTAATATAATTTTGTTGTAATGACACAGTTTCGATTCGCAATCGTAAAAAATTCTATTTATAACATTTTATGGAGGTGTATGAAATGTTTGTGACTCACACCATATGTTATTGTTTTACAACTGTTTAGTAGAACGCGTGGTTATAACAGTTTATATTCGTTTTATAAATGATTGCTAAATAGACGTTGGAAAATGTTTACTTTTTATTATAATTTAATAAAAGCATTAATTTATGTTAGTTACCACAAAAACCATTAAAAATTTTAAACTGTTTTAGTTTAAATTTAAGGTCAAGGTCTGTCTTCTAAACATGTAATTATTATAAGCTAGTTAGAACAGTTAAACCAACTAAAACAAATTAAGTTTTTTAAGAATATTGCATTAATTAAAAGAAAGATTCAGAAAAATGAAAAACAATAAACATTTTTAAATATAATAAAATGATTTAATATGAGTTTCTTGTAAAATTGATGTAAAATTAACATTAAAAGAAGCAGAATATTACTCAGTTTAGTGTAATATTATTGGTTTTCGAGGATACTTTGTATAAATCTCAACAATTTTTGTTAATTCAATAACTATTGAGCATAGTACTTTCCTTTCTAAACTAAATGTGCTTCATATATTAGGTAGCAACCTTGTTAGAACTGTCGTTTCTGCTTAAATTATTATCTTTTTATATGAATTTAAAAAATATCACATTTTCTGAGGTATTTACCTCACTGCTGAGATTTTGATGGTTTTAAATTTTTGCGTGAACACCCTATTTAAAGTTTGCAATACACTAAACGTTTTTTATACTCAAAAAAAATGTTTTTGTGACACCAAAGCAATTTTTTGACCATTCTTTTTTTGTGTTTTAAAGTTGCTTTCCGTTTTAGTTTAATCTGTCTTTTTGTGGGATGAAAAAGCTTTCCGGCTTTAAAGTCTTTTAATTTTTGTACTTTTTTGTTTTTTTTTTTAATTTTTGCTGCTTGGTTGTTGTAGTAGTATTTTTATTGCTCCTTCAAACATCAGAAAACTCACACCGCAAGTTATATTATTATATCAAGTTGAAGGCAAACCGAATTTCTAAACCAAAACGCATTTTAGAACCGGATTTTTATATTTTAAGCCGGATTTATGTAAAAAAAACTAAATATTTATATTTTAAGCAAGACATTTGTAGTAAAAACTGGATTCTTTAAACTTTAAACAAGATTTCCAAACCAACCGGCCAAATTTCTATATATTTTAACATTTTACATTCAATTTAATAAAAATAAGATTAGATTCTTATATTTTAAGCCGGATTTTTGTAATAAAAGCCGGATTTTTGTATTGAAAACCAAATTCTCAAATATCAATCAATATTTTTGTACTTATAACGGAATTTTAAACCAACTGGCGGGATTTCTGTACAAATAAGATATTTTAATAAAAATAAGGCCGGATTTTTGTAATAAAAGCCGGATTTTTGTACTTGGATTAAGCAATCAATGCTCCTAATGCTTACTAATTACTCGAGTTGAAAGCACTCAATGGTAATCATGTTATAGAGTACCCCATATAATCAACCAAGCCAAGTTTTGGTGGTCAATTAGATATTTGTTTTTTCTGAAAACAGTTTTTATCACAAGAAAGTGGTGATATCTTTTCTCTTGACACTTTGGTAGGTAAGTGATTCACTGCAGATTAAAATACTCAATAGTAATTATGCTATGAAGTACCTCACTTACCCAAGCACCCACTCAAGTGTTGGTGATCAAAAGGTTGGATATTTGTCCTTCTTAACGACGTTAGAAACGTTTTTATCACAAAAAATAGTGGTGATATTCTTTTTCTTGATAACTAACACTTGGGTGGGTGGGTAAGCTACTCTAGGTCAAAATACTCTATAATAATCATACTATTGAGTACCCCAAGAGATGCCAAGTATTTCTGGTAAAAAGATTGGATATTTGTCCTTTTTGAATACGTTAGAAGAGTTTCTGTCACAAGAGAGTTTAGTGTTGTCCAATCTCTAAATAACCAACACTTGGGTAAGTGAATGGGTCACTCCAGTTTAAATTATTTGACGGTAATCATGCTAAGGAATACCCCATTCACCCACCCAAATGTTGGTGGTCAAGAGGTTGAATATATGTCTTTCCTGTAGACATTAAAAATGTTTTTGTCATAAAAGGGAGTGGTAATATCTTTCCTATTGATAAGTAACACTTGGGTGGGTGGGTTACTCCAGTTTAATATACTCGATGCTAACCATTCTATGGAGTACCCTACTCACCGACCCAAGTGTTGATGATCAAAACCTTAAATATTTGTCTTTCCAGAAGACGTTAAAAGACTTTATGTTACAAAAGAAAGTGATGATATTTTTCCTAATGATAACTGATCTTTGGGTGAATAGGTAGGTCACTCCAGTTCAAAATACTCAATGGTAATCATGATATGGAGTACCCCACCCGCTCATTTAAGTGTTGGTGATTAAGAGCTTAAATATTTGTCTTTCCTGAAGACTTTAAAAAACTTTTGGTCACAAAAAAAATAATGATATCTTTTCAATTAATAACTGACATTTGGGTAGATAGGTGGGTCACTCTAGTTCAAAATACTTAATAATAATCATGCTATGGAAGTTAAATAGTTGTCTTTCCAGAAGACGTTAAAAAACTTTTTGCCACAAAAAAGAGTGGTGATATCTTTCCTATTGATGACTGACACTTGGGTGGGTGGGTGGGTTACTCCAGTTCAAAATAATCGATAGTAATTATGCTGTAAAGTACTCCAACCACTCACCCAAGTGTCCAAGTGTTAGTAATTAGGAGGTTAAATATATGTTTTTCCTGATGACGTTAAACATGTTTTTGTCACAAAAGATGGTGGTGATATTTTTCCTATTGATAACTGACACTTGGGTGGGTGGGTGGGCTACTCCAGTTAAAAATACTCAATAGTAATCATGCTATGGAGTAACCCACTCACCCACACAAATGTTAGTAACTAGGAGGTCGGATATTTATCCTTCCCAAAGACGTTAAAATACTTTTTGTCACAAAAAAAAGTGGTGATATCTTTTCTATCAATGACTGACACTTGAGTAGGTGGGTGGGTTACTTCAGTTCAAAATACTTGATATGCTAAAAATTACCCCACCCATCTAAGTGTTGGTAATACTTTTTGAAGACGTTAAATAACTTTTTGTCACAAGAGGGAGTAGTGATATCTTTTTTATTGATGATTGATACTTGAATGGGTGGGTAGATCACTCTAGTTCAAATTACTTGATAGAAATCATGCTATGGAGTGTCCTACCCATCCAAACAAGTGTTAGTGATCAAAAGGATACATATTTATTTTATCTGAAAATTTCAGAAGACTTTTTGACACAAGAGAGTATAATGATATCCAACCTCTTAATGACTAACACTTGGGTAGGTGAACCACTCCAGTTGAAAATACTCTATTGTATTCATGCTATAAAATAACTCACCCACTCACCCAAATGTAAGTGATTAAGAAGTTGAATATTTGTCCTTCTTGAAGACGTCAAAAAACTTTTGAAGTCTGTTTTGTCCCATGAGAGAGTAGTAATATCCTTTTTCATGATTAGTAACATTTCAATGAGTGGGTGGTCTACTTCAGATTAAAATACTTGATGCTAATCATGCTATGGAGTACTTCACCCACCCACCCATGTGTTGGTAATGAAATCTTTGGATATTTCTCCTTCTTACAGACGTCAAAAAACTTTTTGCCACATGAGAGAAAGGTGATATCTTTCTTCTCGATCAGTAACACTTGGTTGGGTGGGCGGTGTACTTTAGTTTAAAATATTCAATAATAATTATGTTATGGAGTACCCCATCCACCCACCCAAATGTTGGTGATTAAGAAATTAAATATGTATTCTTCCTGAAGACGTCAAAAGACTTTTTGTCACAAGAGAAGACGGCAATATCTATCTTTTTGATAACTGACACTTGGGTGGGTGGTCAGGATATTCCAGTTAAAATTACTTAAAGGTAATTATAGAACAAAATGTCTTACACACCTACCCAAGTGTTAGTGATTAAAAGGTTACATATTTGTACACTCCATAGCATAATATCAAGTCAGTAGTTTGGATTGGAGTAACCCACGCGCCCACCCAAATGTTCGTTTTTAAGAAATTGGATCACAACTTTTTCGAGTGACAAAATGACTTCTGACGACCGCAGACAGGTCAAATATTCAATCTCTTGATGACAAACACTTGGGTGGGTGGGTGGGACAATTTGTAGCATAATACCAAGTCGGTAGTTTAGATTGGAGTAGCCCACCTACCGACCCAAGTGTTTGTCTTCAAGAAATTGGATCACGACTTTCTCTAGTAAGAAAATTACTTTTGACGACCGCAGAAAGGTCAAATATTCAATCTCTTGATAACAAACATTTGGGTGGGTGGTTGGGACACTCCATAGCATAATACCAAGCCGGTAGTTTAGATTGGATTATGATTTTCTCTAGTAAGAAAATTGCTTCTGACGACCGCAGAAAGGTCAAATATTCAATTTCTTGATGACGAACATTTGGGTGGGTGATTGGGACATTCCATAGTATAATACCAAGTCAGTAGTTTGGATTGGAACGGCCCACCTAACCACCTAAGTGTTTGTTTTCAAGAAAATGGATTACAACTTTTTCTAGTAAGAAAAAGGCTTCTTACGACCACAGAGAGATCAAATACTCAATCTCTTAATGACGAACACTTGGGTGAGTGGGTGGTACACTCTATAGCATAATACCAAGTCAGTAGTTTAGATTAGAGTAGCCCACCCACCCACCCAAGTCGTCGTCTTCAAGAGATTGGATTACGGCTTTTTCCAGTAGCAAAATGACTTTTGACGACTGCAAAAAAGTCAAATACCCAATCTCTTAATGACGAACATTTGGATGGGTGGATGGAATACTTTATAGCATAATACTAAGTCAGTAGTTTGGAATAAAGTGGCCCACCCACTCACCCAATAATCCAGTAACTTTGTGCGTCAAATCCGGTAGTTTTGATTTTTGGCAGACTTGTTTATGATGTTGGCCGAATAAATAATCCAAATGTGTGACCTTGAGCGCTGAATGCAACTTTGTCAAAAATCGAAAAACCGCAATAAATCATTTTTTTCCAATTTTGTCAATTATAACCCCAAAGGACTAGTTTTTGAAAAAACTTTTTTAGGACGTTTTTAAAGTAGACTAAATTTGCTACAATATGATACTAGAACTGTTTCTGCAGACCCAATAATTTCCAAGATTAAGCCTTTTAAAGTTTATAATTTTTTTCAAACTTTGCAAATTTTTGCAATTCTGGGTTCAACATGAGTTGGTCTGGTTGCATTGTATCTTTGTAACTAGCTAAAAATCCAAGCGTTAACAATAACTCAATCAGATGTTTTGATCCAAACTTGTGATACAAGAATACACCAATTCTATGCAGTAAACAAGAGATGAACGAGCGAGGCTTGACTGCCAATATTATTAAATGTGCAAGAGCAACGCACTTCTTTCTATAGGAATCCAAGCAGCTCTGTTTGTCTTTTAAAATTACTGATTTGAGCAACAGTTTTAAAAAATCAGGGATAACCGAATTTACATTCTGGAAGAAGTCGTCAGATGGTATGAATTATGCTGTGTCGTACTCTTGTATGACTTCAGCAGTTGCTTTCACTACGCGTAGTCTTTCTGCTTAAAGATTCAAAACTTCTACTGTCATACCATGTACTGGTAAAAATTTTGTGAACAGTCGTATGTTTGAAAGGTCTCTTGACAATCAAAATGTCTTCTCCATACTTTGATATCCAACTTTTTGATAACCGACACTTGGGTAGAAGAGTAGATCACACCAGTTTAAAATACATAATGATAATTATGTTATAAAGTTACAGACCTACTCACCCAAGTGTTGGTAATTAAGAGGTTAGATATTTGTCTTTTCTGAAATCGTTAGAAAAGTTTTGTTACAAAAGACTGGTGAAATCTTTTCTGTAGACAACTAACATTTGGGTAAGTGGGTGGGCCACTACAGTTCAAAATACTTGATGGTAATCATGCACTGGAATGTTCCACTCAATTGCATAAGTGTTGGTGATTAAGAAATTGAATATTTGTCTTTTCAAAAGACGTCAAAAATCTTTTTGTCACAAGAAACTTCTTGCTGACTGACACTTGAGTGAGTAGGTGGGCTACCTTAGTTTAAAATAGTCTATGGTAATCATGCTATGGAGTGTATCAAATTACTCAAAAGTAATCATGGAATAACGTGTTACATATTTGTCTTTTCTGAAAACGTTAGAAAACTTTTTGTTACAAAAGAGTATAGTGATAATGAGTAACTATGCTATAGAGTGCCCCATCTACTCAGCCAAGTGTTGGTGATCAAGAGGTTAGATATTTGTCTTTCTTTCCTAAAAACGTTAGAAAAGAAGGTAGTGATATCCTTCTTCTGAATGACTAATACTCGGGAGGGTCACTTTATTCAAAATACTTGCTAGTAATCATGTTTTGAAGTACCCCACCCACAAACCTAAGTATTGATGATCAAGAGATTAAATATTTGTACTTTCTGAAGACAATTAAAGACTTTTTGTCACAAAAGAGAGTAGTGTTATCTTTTTTTTTCTAGTTTAAAATACTCGATAGTAATCATGCTATAGTGTACCTCACTCACTCACCCAAGTGTTGGTGATCAAGAAGTTGGATATTTGTTTTTCCTGAAGTCGTCAAAAAACATTTTGTCACAAGAGAAAGTGGTGATATTTTTCCTCTTGATGACTGACATTTGGGAGAGTGGGTGGATCACTGTAGTTCAAAATACTCGATAGTAATCACGAGTACCTCACCCACCCACTCAAGTGTTGATGATCAAAAAGTTGGATATTTGTCTTTCCTAAAAACATCAAAAGACTTTTTGTCACAAGAAAGTATAGTAATATTCAACTTCTTGATAACCAACAATTGAGTGAGTGGGTGGGCCACTCCAGTTCAAAATACTTGATGGTAATTATGCTATAGCGTGTCCCACCCACCCAAATGTTAGTGATTAAAATGTTTGATATTTGTTCTTCCTGAAGACGTTTTTGTTACAAAAGAGGATCGTGATATCCAACTTTTTGGTGACCAAGACTTGGGTGGGTGGATAGACCATTCCAGTTCAAAATACTTAATAGTAATCATGCTATGGAGTACTCCACCCACTCACCCAAATATTGGTGGTCATGAGGTTAGATATTTGTCCTTTTTGAAGACGTTAATAGACTTTTTGTCACAAGAGAGGATAGCAATATCTAACTTCTTAATGACTGACATTTGAGTGGATGAGTAGGTGGACTACTCCAGTTTAAATTACTCCTAGGTAATTATGGAATAAATGTTTCACTTACTCACCTAAGTGTTAGTGATCAAGTGGTCTCATATTTGTTGTTCCTGAAACCGTCAAAAGACTTTTTGTCACAAAAGAGTGTAGCGATATCCAACCTCTTGATAACCAACACTTGAGTGAATGGGTCGACTACTCCTATTTAAACTACTCAAAAGTAATCATAAAATAAATTGTCCCACCCACCCAAGTGTTAGTCGGTTACTACTCGATGGTAATCATAGAATAAAGTGTTCCACCCTAGCACTTATGTGTTAGTGATTAAGATGTTACATATTTGTTCTTCCTGAATACCTCATAAAACTTTTTATCACAAAAGAGTATAGTGTTATCTAACCTTTTGATAACCAATACTTGCGTTAGTGTGTGAGCACTCCAGTTTAAAACACTCGATTGCACCCACCCACCCAAATGTTGGTAATCAAGAGGTTGGATATTTGTTTTTCCTGAAGATGTTAAAAAACTTTTTGTTACAAGAAAAAACGGCAATATCTATCATTTTGATAACTGACCTTTATGCGGGTGGGTGGGCCACTCCAGTTCAAAATACTCGATAATAATCATGCTATGGAGTACTCCATCAATCCATTCAAGTGTTAGTGGTCAAAAAATTGAATATTTGTTTTTCCTATAAAGACGTTAGAAACAAACAAATTACAAATTACAACCACAAAGAGAAGAAAATCCAAATTTTGGATTATCAATACTTGGGTGAGTAGGATGGGCGTTCCAGTTAAAACTACTAACCCGCAAGCAATAAATAGTTAGTTTGATTAAGCCTACTTTAAAGTTTTTAGATAAAATGCAAAAAAAAACTGTCGACAAATATATTTTTTTTCTTCTTTAGAAAACTAAAAGTTATTCTAGCAAATTGAAGATAATTTCAAAAGATGCGCAATTTAATATAGATTTACGTAGTTAGGTTTGTTTATATAGAAACTATGTAATTCACAGTCTTAAGATTATAGATAGATTTTCTTGAAACATTTTTTTTCTTAGGTGTTCATAAATCCGGCATTATTATTTATAAATGTTTAATTAATTAGTTCGGTTATCTATTAAAAATAGCAAATATGTTAAAATAATTAACAAATTTAGTTTTTTCAATTAAATTTTGTCAAGTAAACTTCAAAATCCGGCTGATAATATATTTTGAGTTGCTGAATGTGGTCATTCATTATGGCCGGAACTAAAAATCTTAGTTTTTAATACTAAATCCAGTTTTTTAATGCCAAATTCGGCTTTTAAACTTAAAAATTTGGCTTGTTAAAATGTAAATGTGGCAACTAACGCTAAGTTTTACATTTAAAACTAAAACCCTAACTTTTTAATACTAAATCCGGCTTTTTATTGCCAAATCCGGCTTTTATAATAAGAAAGCTGCCTTATAAAAGAGTAAATTTAAAAATTTATGTTAAATTTGCTTATTACAACTAAAAATCTTAAGAAATTAGCTTATAAACGTGTAAATTTAGCATTTAATATTAAATTTGGTCTTCAAAAGTAAAAAACTCCTTTTCAAAAGTGCAAATTTTGTATTTCAATGCAAAAACCGGCAGATACGGAATTGAATGAGTATGAACAAACTAAGTCTTAATTAAACAACAAAACTGTAATTATTCTTTTCGTTAATCAACTAAATTCTTAGAAATTCAAGTTTGACTAAATTGAGACAAATGCTTAGAAAAGCTATTTATTGTAAAGTAATAAAAAATATCTCCGCAGCTCTAGTGTGTTTTATTTATTAGATAATCGTATCGATATAAGCTATTAGAATCGTATAAATATCTCATATATTGGTTAGCAATAACTCCATTTGATTTCTTACTACATTTATAGCGATTTAAATGCAGCATTCAATCATACATAACCAATTTTTCAAATCCCTTCGCCACGTCCCTTCACTCTATTTACCATTTCCCTCTTGCTAATAGATTATGAAAGAAGGGTGTAACATGTGTTATTTATTAGCAATATCCGATGTTTATTTAAGAGCCAAGAGCAATACACAGTACAGCCCCTTTGGCTAAAGTTAGCACCCCTCGCATTAAGTGTATTGTCAGCGACCCGGACCATAGACAGCTTATAATAAACTGGTGGCCGGACACCTGCTAACGCTTTTCATGCCCTTTATGTATTTAAACGCCACCACTACCTTCCGACAGTTCATTAAACATAAGTATGTTCGATAAATATAGACATTATGGATACAATACGGAATCAGAATGAAATGATGCAAATAGAATGAGGGATACATTTTGATTTGTTTAATTTTGATCTTTTGATTTTCTTATTTCTATGTATAATTTGATAATCAATTTATTTTTATTAGTACATTCAAAAATGATTTTTTTATTAAATTATAGCTGAAAAAAATACTTAATTGTAGAAATAAAGCGTTTTTAGGTACTTTGGGATACAATACAAATATAATTTTACTTAATAAGTTTTTTCTAAACATACTGATATATTTGTAGAACTAGCAAGGTCGTCAAAGTTGCTGTTTATGTTATAATAAATATGGTCTTTAAATAAATAAATAAGTATCAAGTGCAATAAAGTATTGTTTGTTGCTCGCCGATGGTAATAATTTACATAAATAGATTGATTAATAATAACTCCAGCCACCTGCTTTAATAAAAATCCCCCCCTTGCAAACATTTTTAATCATCATAAATGAAACAAGTGTTAATCTCTAATCCTCACGGTCTATTAACATTCATTGAATGAAATTCTTTTTTTATAACATGGTGTAAACACATGTTACCAAAACATGACACACATTTCCGGCCTCCCCAAACAGGATTATGATGTAAGTAGCAAGTTCACGGCTATTGTAATGAATATTAAATCATTTCCAGTCGGAGAGGCTTCAATTGAATACGACACGCTGACGTGTTGAACCAGCCAAGGGGTAGTTAGACCATTTAACAAACGAAAAAATAATATAGTGACGAGGGGTTGTTGTGCGGATGCGGTGGCGATTGATCAAAAGCCCTTGGTGTAAACTTGGATGAAAAGAAGGGTTCTATGAATTTTAAATTAGTTCTCAATTGTTTATGAATTAATAGTTTTGTTAGAGATTGATTCATTAAATTTTAAAGTGATAAATGGTTTTTAATATTATGTTGATCAAGTTTAATACAAAAAAACTATAGAAACTTGAAAAAAGAAAGCAGTTTGCTTATGCTACTTAAACATATATCTAACAATTTAAGAAACTTTGAGTTACAAAAATCTAATTAGTGCATACAATTACTTTTATAATACACTTTAGCTTTTTCTATTTGACTTTTTATTTTGATGAAATGGTCCCATTCGTTATTCAGTACGCTAGATTAGTAAATGTGTATGTATCCTCTTTCAGTTTCCTTGTTGTGCAGAAGTAATCTAAAGAACAAAAAAATGAAAATCATTTTCTTAATGAAGTTTGCTGTTGATGAAAGTTAGGTTAGGTTAGGTTAGGTTAGAAAAAAAAATGAAAATAACTTTCTTAATAAAGTTTGCTATAGATCAAACTTAGGTTAGGGTAGGTTAGGTTAAAAAAAATATAAAATTAGTTGCCTTTTTGAGTTTGCTAATAATCAAAGTTTGGTTAAGTTAGATTATATTAAGTAAGGTTAGGTTAAAACAAAATAACTTTTTTGATTAAATTTGCTACTGATCATGGTTAGGTTACATAAAAAATTAAAAATAGTTTTCTTAATAAAGTTAGGTCAGGTTAGATTATATTAAGTAAAGATAGGTTAGCAAAAAAAATAAAAATAACTTTAAATAACTATTGATCAAAGTTAGGTTAGAGTAGGTTAGGTTAAAAAAAATTGATTCTTTAATAGAGTGTTCTTCTAATAATCAAAGTTAGGTTAGGTTAGATTATATTAAGTAAGGTTAGGTTAACAAAAAAATAATTTCTTTAATGAAGATTGCTATTGATCAAAATTAGGTTAAGGTAAAATAAAAAATATAAAAATCGTTTCCTTGATGGAGTTTGCTATTGATCAAAGTTAGGTTAGGTTACGTTAGATTATATCAAGTATGGTTAAAACAACAAAAAAAAATTTTTCCTTAATACAGTTTACTGTTGAACAAAGTTAGGTTAGGTTAGGTAAAGTTAGAAAAAAAAAAATGAAAATTACTTTTTTAGTAAAGTTTATTATTGATCAAACTTAGGTTAAGATATGTGCTTTTCTAATAGAATTTGCTGATCAAAGTTAGGTTAAGATAGATTTGGTTAGAAAAAAAAAAAAAAATCAGATTCTTAATGGAGTTTCTTATTTATTAAAGTTAAATTATGTTAGGTTAAAAACAAATTAAAAATAACTTTCTTAATGAAATTTGGTATTAATCAAAATTAGGTTAGAGTAGGTTAGAAAAATTATGAAAATTGTTTCTTTAATAGAGTTTTATAATGATTTAAGTTGGGTTAGATTATATAAGTAAAGTTAGGTTAGCAAAAAATAAAAATAACTTTTTTTACAAAGTTTGCTATTGATCGAAGTTAGGTAAAGTTAGGTTAGGTTTAGTTAATTTAGAAAAAAAACAAAAATAATTTTCTTAATGAAGTTTGCTATTAATCAAAGTTAGGTAAGTAAGGTAAGTTAAGTTAAAAAAAAAATATAAAAAGCTTTTTTTATGGAGTTTGCTATTGATCAAAGTTAGGTTAGGTTAAGTTATAATATATTAAATAAGGTTAAGTTAAGGTTAAGCAAAAAAATAAAAACCATTTTTTTAATGAAGTTTGCTGTTGATCAAAGTTTGGTTAAGTTATGTTAGTTTGCTATTAATGAAAATTAGGTTAAATTGGGTTAGGTTAGACCTGTTTACGAAAACAATCAAAGAAAAGAATTACAAGAATCAGGGGTTGAACTCCCGTGTGTTGTTTCGCTATCGAATCGAATTGCAATGATGTCAATATGACGTAGAGTTGTTATGTTACTATATAAATGGAACAGCAACACAACGTCATATTGACGTCAATGCAATTCGATTCGACAGCGAAACGACACACGGGAGTTCCACCCTAGGACTTCGCAGCGATGGTCACGCTGGATATAGAGAACGCTTTTAATACGGCGCCGTGGCCAAAAATAATCGAAGCGCTTATCTAATAAACTTTATCCAATCTTACCTGACGGAACGATATATACAAAAGCCAGACGGAGGTCTTGTCAAAATTTCATGCGGGGTACCACAGGGCTTCGTGCTGGGACCCTCACTTTGGGACCCAGACTCTGGAACGTATTTTACGATAAAATCCTGAGGCTGGACACAGGATCCGAAGTTACACTTGTAGCCTACGCGGACGACCTGGTCATCGTAGTTACGGGGAAAACCAAATTGCTACTGGAAGCTCGTGCGCAATTTGCGATAGCAAAAGTAGCCTCGGGGATTAAGGACCTAGGCATCAAACTGGCCACAAAATCCTCGCCGGCAGAAGGAAGCTTACCAACATGCAGGTGGAATTGAAAAATCTACGCTTAGACAGCCAACCTGCCCTGAAGTACATGGGCGTCTACATAGATAAGGATGCGCACATCCGAAACACATGCGCCAAAGCAAATAAAACTATATGGCACTAGCGAGAATAATGCCTCACCTAAGAGGCCTTGGTGCAAGAAAAAAAGGATCCTGGCAACAGCCGTCCAGAATAAAAAGCTATTTGGTGCTCCAATCTGAGCAAACGCGCTCAGGTACAAGCATTACAAAAACCTAATGGAGAAAACAAACAGGAGATTTGCGATCAGAATTACGACGGCCTACCGCACGATACCAACAACAGCAATCCTAGCGATAGTCACATAATGTAACACATAACAAGTTGGGTAACTTTTATAGTGTGCAAAAACTACGCAAGACATTGCGGACAAAATCGATTAGAACTATCAAAACTTTGTCGAAAATTTGAAACTAAAAAGTCTGAAATTATATCTTTTTTGTTGATTTTATGCAACAAATCTATACTATCCGTACATTTTAACTTATGCAATTTATGATCAATTGCATGTAAAATGTGTAGTACGCTCGATTCTTTATTGATTGTATGTCATAAACATTATTTTTGCGCATTTTTTTATAAATTAATTACTTTATCTACAGATTGTTTAATACATTTCTTGTATTAAAAGCGATTTTGGGTAACTTTTTACAATTTTTGATAAAGTTTGTGTAATAAAAAAGATTCCTGAGCAATTTAGGATAAATATAATTGTACTGCGCACAACACAATCTATAAAAAGTCATAAACATTATATTTGTGCAGTTTTTATTAAGTTTTTTCCAATAATTATATTTTTATTGCAATTTGATAATATTTGTGTATTAGAAGCGTTTTTTAAGCAATTTCTTTACGATTTTGAACAACAAAAGCTTTTGCTAACAATTTTTGATAAATTTTATGCAACAACTCTGTAAGTTAAGTCAAAGACAATTTGAGCATTGTTTGAAAATTTGTTCTTAAGCATTTTGTAGCATTTTTTACAATTTTTAACATTATAAGCTAACATTTGTTAAATTTTATGCAACAAATGTGTATTTGATTGAGTAGGTGGGCGTGGAACACTATTCATTGGTTGCGGAACAGAAATTTCAACCAAATGTTTGTAAGCCAAATTCTTGATCACAAACAGTTGGGTGGGTGGGCGGGGCAGTAGGTTCAATAGTTGCAAAACAGTAGTTTCAACTTTAGTTCCCGCCCACCCACCCAAGTGTTTGTAAATTAAATTCTTGATCACAAACAGTTGGGTGAATAAACGGGGCACTAAGTTTTATGGTTGCGGGACAGTAGTTTAACTTCAGTTCCCGCCCACCTACCCAAAGGTATTCTTAAACACAAACAGTTAGATGGGTGGGCAATTCAATAAGTTCAGTAGTTGCGGGTCAGTAATTTTAACTTTAATTCCCGCCCACCCACCCAAGTTTTTGTGAATTAATTTCTTGTTTACAAATAGTTGGGTGGGTAGGCGGGGCACTAAATTTAAGAATAGCGCAACAGTAGCTTTAATGTCAGTTCTCACTCAAGTGTTAGTAATTAAATTTGTTGATTGAGTTTGTAGGCGTAGAACACTGTTTATTAGTTGCGGGACAGTAGTTCTAACTTTAGTTTCCACCCACCTACTAAGTGTTGATGAGTAATGTTTTAAATTGTGTGGGTAGGCAGGGCATTAAATTTAATAATTGCGCTACAGTTGTTTTAACTTTAGTTCCCGCCTACCCACCCAAGTGTTTGTAAATCTAATTCATTATCACAAACAGTTGGGTGGGTGGGCGGGGCACTAAATTCAATAATTGCGGAACAGAAATTTTAACTTTAGTTCCCGACCACCCACCTAAGTTTTTGTGAATCCATTTTTTGTTCACAAATAGTTGGGTGAGTGGGCGGGGCACAAAATTTAAGAATAGCGCGACAGTAGTTTTAATGTCAATTTTCACCCAAGTGTTAGTGATTAAATTTGTTGATTAAGTGGGTGGGCGTAGAACACTGTTTATTGGTTGCGGGACAGTAGTTCTAACTTTAGTTCCCACCCACCCACTAAGTGTTAATAAGTAAAGTTTTAAATTGTGCGAGTAGGCGGGGCATTAAGTTTAATAATTGCGCTACAGTTATTTTAACTTAAGTTCTTGCCCACCCGCCCAAGTGTTAATGATTCAATTTTTTTATTGGGTGAGTAGGTGGAGCACTAAGTTCAATAATTGAACAACAATAGTTTCAAGCACTAAATTCAATGAATGCAAGACAGTAGTTTTAACTTTAGTTCCAGCTTACCCTACCAAGTGTTTGTAAATCTAATTCATTATCACAAACAGTTATGTGGGTGGGCGGGGCACTAAGTTCAATGATTGCGGGACAGTAGTTTCAACTTTAGTTTCCGCCTACTTATCCAAGTGTTTGTAAATCAACACTAAGCTCAAGAATTGCACGACAGTTGTTTTAATATCTGTTCTTACCCAAGTGTTGGTGATTACATTTTTTGATTGAGTGGGTGGGCGTAGAACACTGTTTATTGGTTGCGGGACAGTAGTTTTAATATAAGTTTCCATTCACCCACCAAGTGTTAATGAGTAAAGTTTTAGATTGGGTGGGTAGGCGGGGCATTAAGTGTTTGTGAATCAAGTTCTAGTTCACAAATAGTTGGGTGGGTGGGCGGAGCACTAAATTTAAGAATTGCGCGACAATAGTTTTAATGTCAGTTTCCATTAACTCACCCAAGTGTTAGTGATTAAATGTTTTGATTGAGTGGGTGGGCGTAGAACACTGTTTATTGGTTGCGGGACAACAGTTTTAACTTCAGTTCCCACTCACCCACCAAGTGTTAATTTCTTGATTAAGTGGGTAGGCGGGACATTAAGTTTAATAATTGCGCAACAGTTGTTTCAACTTTAGTTCTTGCCTACTCGTCCAAGTGTTAATAACTTAATTTCTTTATTGGGTTGGTGGACGGGTCACAAGTTTGATAATTGAGCAACAATAGTTTCAACTTTAGTTTCTGCCCACCCACCCAAATGTTTGTAAATCAATTTCAGTTTCCATTCCAAGTGTTTGTAATAAATTTTTTTTGATTGAGTAGATAGATAGCGTAGAACACTGTTTAATGGTTGCGGGATAGTAATTTTAACTTTAATTCTCTCCCACCCAAGTTTTAATAATTAAATTTGTTGATTAGGTGGGTGAGCACTTAATTCAATAAATGCAAAACAGTAGTTTCAACTTTAGTTCCCGCTCGCACAGCCACCCAATTGTTTGTGAACCAAATTTTTGATCACAAACAGTTGGGTGGGTGGGCAGGGCACTAAGTTTAATAGTTGCGGGACAGTAGTTTTAAAAATTTAGTTAAAAAATGCAAATATTTAAAAATGAATAAATCTAGTAATAAAACATATATTTTTAGATAAAATTAAAATCTGGCCAAAGACGCTTCAAAATGTTATTCGTAAAATGTCAAAAATAACAAAACTTGGTCAAAATATTGTTATAAAAAACTAAAGTTTGGCCATAAACTGTTGAAAACTAGCAAAATGCGGCCATAAAATATAAAATTATAGTTAGAAATAGTAAAATTTGGTGATAATCTGTTGGAAAGTGCAAAATTCGGCCATACAATTATTACAAAACATTAAAACCCTGTTCATAAACTCTTAACAAGTGTAAAAATCTTTATAAAATCACAAAAATAGCAAGTTCTAACTATAAAATATAAATAATTTTTTTTAAACCAATACTGTCTTTATACTTCAAATAACAATAAAGTTTTCAAATAGAGTTTGAGAGGACCTTATATGTTTACAGATAGATACGCCACTAATACTATTTTGTGTAATTTTGAAAGAATTTTACGCAATAAATATTGTTTTGTAATTTTCTTAAGAGAAATGTTTTATTTATGTGTTAATTTTTATTACTAATTAGTTTTTTGTGCAAATTTGTTATGTTTAATTAATAAATTTGTTATTTAGCGTTAATTTTTGATAAATTGATTGCAAAAATTCATTAAAAAGTGTTTACCAGAAATCTCAGTCTCAGTCAAAATATTGTCGTGTTGTTTTGAACTATTCTACCAACATGCATAAGCTTAAAGTATTTACTTTACATACTATAAAAGGCGGCATTTTTATGTTTTGCACACATTTACATAGCGTCTTTCAATGTACCAATATCCAGTAAACTATTCCTGAAGATATTAATGTGCAATCTTAAAAAATCTAACACAAAACTATAAACAATAAAAAACCAACACCTAAGCCAGTAATAGTTTTATTTTAAATAATTAGTATATAGGCATCCAAACATACACATGTCATCTCTGTGGCTCGGTGTGTCTAATACCTTGACACCTAATATTAAATTTAGTTGTTACTCTAATAATATATAGTGATAAACAAATATTACTTCTATAATAAATTGTTTTATTATTTTATTCCAAACAATTTAATTTAAAGAATTGGAATAACCTGCTAAACACTATATTTTATAGACCCAATTTATTATTAGAATTAAAATATTATTTGGGTTATAAAAAATAACTTGAAATCATGCCAGAACCGAAAAAAATCACGCATGCAATCAAATTTTATTAATAATTTATAGATCCTAATAAGTAACACGAAAATATGAAAGTGGTTCCGTGACGACGATGCTATTTTAAAATCCGCGTAAGTGTTTCTCGCAAATTCAGAATATGCAAAAAAACAATCACACACAAATAGTCTTGCCAGAAATTTCTTTTGCGTGCAGCACATTCTTACAGTCGTGATTTTATTAAAAATAAATATTGTAAAACTAAAATATTTGTGAAGTACAACAAAAAACGTTTCAATATAATTAAAAACCTGTTGATAAAAGTCAATTAGAAATACATTTTTCATTCAACCTCCAATAGGATTTGTTTTCAATTAACCAATCAACATTTTTATTATTAACACTTTGATGAACATTACTTATTAAGGAACGCTAGCATCGATCCTATGGTCCAATTATTTGTTTGTCAGAGCAATTTTCCGTCAATTTAGCAATTCAAATTGCCGATGATAATCTTTTTTTATTTTGTTGTTGTTATTTTTGCGAAAAAATAGAAGCGCCGCCGCAAAACAGGTTTAATTAACGAAGCGTTAACTGACAATAATAATTGAAAACAACGCCAATGAAAACATAAAATTTGTGTCACAAAAAATAATTGAATAGAATTGGGTTAGTTAATATTATTTCTATTACGATCTATTCTATTTTATGAATATTATAAATGAAGGAGATGATAATTAATGATCGTAAAAAGAGGTATCTGCGAGGGAGTGACAAATTTCTCAGTGAGCGCGAGCGCTTATTACGAGTGAATTAATTATCGCGTTTCAGACAAGTCTGACTAATGAGGGTTCGGTCCGGATTTAGCAGGTGCGCGCACTTGGTCAAACCCGACACTTCATTAAGATATATCCTAACAAGAATAAAATGACAAAAAAATATAATGTCTAATAATGTAAACATTTGCATTCATCGGCGGTTGTGTATATAGCAGGGCGATATTTAATGAATAAGAAAATACGCCAAAAACGCACAGATGTTTCCCCTGTTATTCTGTTTGGATGTACTTTGTACAGAAAGTAGATTCCTCGAGTATTTATACAGTAGATTAGCCCATCCCGGGGTAAAAACGGTGTTGTTTGATCATGGCCGAGGGGGGAAAGCGACATTTCGTATGCAATGTGTATTTAACAAAGTGACAAGGGAAACACCTATATTAAAGGTTCCAGTCTCTACATACATCTACATATCCACACACACACATGGAATTTTTGTGTGTTTTCAGTCCACGTTCATTTATTTTATTTTTACTCAATTAAAACTAATATTAATATTTCATATTAAAATCAAGATGTTATCTTAATGTTGGTTTGCTTACAACATAATTTAATATTAACCCATCGCAATAAGTTAACAACATTTCACATGAAAAAAATCAAATCATTACATTATTTCTCATGATATTTGCAAACTAAAATACTTTGACTTTACTATTAATTCAAACATTACTTTTTGAGGAATTAACATTAAATTATAAGAGCAGGAACAGTGAACAAATTTCTGGATCACAAACTTTGCATTAATGTACCCCAACCACTCACCAAGTGTTTGCGATCAAGAAATTCACAATTGATTTTTTTGGTATATATATATATATAACAAAGAATGAATGAATTGTTTTTTTAAATTTTTTCAACATTGTTTTTATGCAAATTTTACTCACTAATCACTAATTCTGGAATAATACAAAAACTAATTGGTAAATTTTGTTGGAATTTTTTGCACATGATAAATAGACAGTGTTTAAGTAAAAAAATACTAAATTTTTCTTTATTAAAAATATTTCTTTTGAATTTTTAAAAATTGTTTAAATGCAAATTTCTGACACTTAATTACTAATTTTGGAATAAAATCAATTGAAAAATTTTGATATGATTTTTAGAATATAATCATCAAGTGACGTTTCAATGATGAAAACTACAAAAAAATCAGATTTTTAACAAGCAATACTTTTTTTAATTTTTCAAAATTGTTTAATTGCAAAATTTGAACTGTAACCAATAATTCAAACAAAAAAATCAGATTTTTATTTAGAATTTGATTTTTGCAATTTTTGGACAAGTAAAGATTGTAATAATAATGGTGTGCAATAGTTGATCAAATTTGTTTTCAAGTTAAAAAAATATGTTTACAGATATTAGACAAGGTTTTTACATGCACCAGAAAAGATTTTGTTCAAAAATGATCAAATTTAGTTTTAGATTTAGTAAAATTTAGGCTTTAAATCAAAATTTTTGGCTAAGCTTTTATTAGCACCAGAAGAGCAAATCCTTTCAAAACAATAAAATATAGTAAATTTGTATGTTTGCAGATTTTGGACAAAGCTTTTACATGCACCAGAAATAAAATTCTTTTAAAAATATTTAAATTTAGTTTAAGAATAAATAAAATGTCAATTAGGCTTTGTATCAAAATTTTGGGCAAAGCCTTTTCATGCACAAGAAGAGCAAATCTTGTTAAAATGATTAAATATAGTTTCAAACTAAAAAAAATGTAATTTTTTAAAGATTTTGCGTTCTATTGAAGTTTTGGGCAAAAGTTTTACAAGCACCAACTAAGATAATTAAATTTAGTCTTGGACTAAAGAAAATGTAAGTTTTTACCGGTTTGGCTTTATAAAATAATTTTAGACATACACTAAATAAACCAACTGTTTCAAAAATAATCAAATTTTCTTTCAGATTAATAAAAATTAAATTGTTACAGATTTGGAATTAAATAAAAATTTTGGGCAAAGTTTTGACTAGCTAGTCCTAGTCAAAACTTTAATTAAGCTAATCTTTTCAAAAATTAACAAAATTAATATCAGATATGTGTGTATCAAATTTGGTGTTATTTTTTAGTTTTAAACAAAAAGTTTTTTGCACAAATTGAGTCAATTTAATTGTAGACCAAAGAAAATGTATGATTTTAACAATTGGGCTTTAAATAAGCATTTTGGACAAAACTTTGACTTGCACAATTATTTTAAAAATGATTAATTATAGTCTCAAACTAATTAAATCGTAAGTTTTTAGAGATTTGGCTTCTTATCAAAATTTTGGGCTAACGTTAAACTGGCACCAACTGAGCTAATTCTTTCAAAGGTTATCAAACTTAGTTTCAGACTAAACAAAATAAACGTTTTTACTCATTTGGCTTTGTACAATAATTTTGGACAAAACTTTTATATGCGTTTAGTGAATCAATTGTTTCAAAAATATCAAATTAAGTTATAGATTAAAGAAAATGTATATATTTACAGATTTGTTGAGGAAAATACTATTCCAAACTTACAAACATGTTTGAAAAATCATGAAACTAATGTGTAATTTGTATTTAGTTAAAATAATCAGAGTTAGAGTTGTGTGGTGCTTCAAAAATTGCTAAAAAATGCTTATTATTGAAGAAAAAACTATTCCAAACTTAGAAACATGTTTGAGAAATGTTGAAATTATTGTGTAACTCGTATTTAATTAAAATAGTTAAAGTTAAAGTTGTGTGGTGCTTCAAAAATTGGTCCAAAATGCTTATTGTTGAGATTGAAACTATTCCAAACTTAGAAACATGATTGGAAAATGATAAAATTATTGTGTAACTTGTATTTAATTAAAATATATAAGTTGGAGTTGTGTGGTGCTTCAAAAATTGGTCCAAAATGCTTATTGTTAAAGAAGAAACTATTGCAAACTTAGAAACATGCTGGAAAAATGATAAAAATTTTGTGTTACTTGTATTTAATTAAAAATTTTGAAGTTAGAGTTGTGTGGTGCTTCAAAAATTGGTCTAAAATCTTTATAAATAAAGAAGAAACTATATCTAGTTTAGAAACATGTTTGGAAAATAATGAACTTCATGTCTAAATTGAATTTAATTAAAATATTTAAAGTAAAAGTTGAGTGGTGCTTCAAAAATTGATCCAAAATGCTTATTGTTAAGGAATAAACTATTCCAAGCTTAGAAACATGTTTGGAAATTGATGAAATTATTATGTAACTTGTATTTTATTAAAATATTTAAAGTTAGAATTGTGTGGTGCTTCAAAAATTGGTCCAAAATGCTTATTGTTGAAGAAAAAACTTTTCCAAACTTAGAAACATGTTTGGGAAATGATGAAATTATTGTGTAAATTGTATTTAATTAAAATACTCAAAGTAAAAGTTGTATGGTGCTTCAAAAATTGGTCCAAAATGCTTATTGTTAAAGTATAAACTATTTCAAGCTTAGAAACATGTTTGAAAATTGATGAAATTATTGTGTAATTTGTATTCAATTAAAATATGTAAGTTAAAGTTGTATGGTGCTTCAAAAATTAGTCCAAAATGCTTATTGATGATAAAGAAACTGTTGCAAACTTAGAAACATGTTTGGAAAATGATAAATTTTTTGTGTTATTTGTAATTAATTAAAAAATTTTAAGTTAGTGTTGTGTGGTGCTTCAAAAATTAGTTTAAAATCCTTATAAATAAAGAAGAAACTATTTCTAGTTTAGAAACATGTTTGGAAAATAATGAACTTAATGTCTAAATTGAATTTAATTGAAATATTTAAAATAAAAGTTGTGTGGTGCTTCAAAAATTGATCCAAAATGCTTATTGTTAAGGAATAAACTATTCCAAGCTTAGAAACATGTTTGGAAATTGATGAAATTATTATGTAACTTGTATTTTATTAAAATATTTAAAGTTAAAATTGTGTGGTGCTTCAAAAATTGGTCCAAAATGCTTTTTGTTAAAGAAAAAACTATTCCAAACTTAGAAACATGTTTGGGAAATGATGAAATTATTGTGTAAATTGTATTTAATTAAAATACTCAAAGTAAAAGTTGTATGGTGGTTCAAAAATTGGTTTATTGTTGAGGATTAAACTGTTCCAAGCTTAGAAACACGTTTGGAAAATAACAAAATTATTGTGTAAATTGTATTTAATTAAAATATTCAAAGTAAGAGATGTGTGGTCCTTTAAAAATTTGTTCAAAATGCATATTGTTGAGAAAGAAACTATTCCACACTTAGAAACATGTTTGGAAAATGTTAAAATTGTTGTGTTACTTGTATTTAATTAAAAATTTCAAAGTTAGATTTGTATGATACTTCAAAAATTAGTCTAAAATGCTTATAAATGAGAAAGAAACTATTCCAAGCTTAGAAAAATGTTTGGAAATTGATGAAATTTTTGTGTAATTTGTTTTTAATTAAAATATATAAGTTGGAGTTGTGTGGTGCTTCAAAACATGGTCCAAAATGCTTATTGTTAAAGAATAAATTATTTTAAGTTTAGAAGAAACGTGTTTAGAAATTGATAAAATTATTGTAAAACTTGTATTTAATTAAAATATTAAAGTTGGAGTTGTATGGTGCTTCAAAAATTAGTTTAAAATGCTTATTGTTGAGAAAGAAACTATTCTAAACTTAAAAACATGTTTGAAAAACAATGAAATTAGTAAAAAAATTGTTTTTAATTAAAATATTTAAAGTAAGTGTTGTGTGGTGCTTCAAAAATTAGTTCAAAAAGCTTATTTTTGAGAAAGAAACTATTCCAAACTTAGAAACATGTTTAGAAAATGATAATTTTTTTGTTATTGTTGTGTAGAGCTTCAAAAATTGGTCCAAAATGCTTATTGTTGAGAAAGAAACTATTCCAAAGCTGGAAACATGTTTGGAAAATGATGAAATTATTGTGTAACTTGTATTTTATTTAAATATTTCAAGTTAGAGTTGTGTGGTGCTTCAAAAATTGGTCCAAAATGCTTATTGTTGAGAAAGAAATTATTTCAAACTTAAAAACATGTTTGGAAAATAATGATTTTTTCAAAAATAGTAAAATTTGTTATCAGATCATTTTAAAAAAGATCAATTTTGTTTTTAGTCTAAAATAAGTTTAAATTTTACTATTGAGCTTCAATAAACAAAGCTTTTACATGCACTCAAGAAGCAAATGATTTCAAAACTAATCAAAAATAATTTTGAATGTATTTTGCACAGATTTGGCTTTAAATCAAAATTATGAGCAAAGGGTTTTTACAACAGTTGAGCTAATTTTTCCAAAAACTATCAAGTTTAGTTTTAAATTAAAAACAAAATTATAGTTTACCAATTTGAGTTTGAATTTAGAGTTTTTGCATGCACCAGAAAAACAAATCTTTTTAAAAATGAACAAATATACTTACTTATTGTAGAAATGTATTTTGTTACCAGCTTGGTTATGTATCAAAATTTTGGGCCAAAATTATAATAATTTAGACAAAGCACTAGATGATCTATTTTTTTTTTCAATTACAATTTGGTTTGAGATTGAAAAAAATATAAACTTTTGCAGATTTGACATAGTTTTTTTGAATCACTTTAATAATTTTTTTCAAAATTGACCAGAGAAAATGTAAGTTTTTATCAAGTTAAGACCAAACTTGTATATAAATACAAGTTTGGTCCCATGTACCAGATTATCCAATTGTTTTAGAAATAACTAAATTTGTTGTCAATCCAAAGAAAATGCATACACTAATTCTAGAATAAAACAAAAATAAATTGATAAATTTTGTTGTAACTTTTTTAGTTTGACCATCAAGCAGTGTAGCATTATTGATAAACATTACAAGAAAGTAATCAATGAATTTTGTTATAATTTTTGGCTTCAGTAATAAAAATTACAAAATGGTCAAATTTCTATATAGCCGTAGTTTTTTGACTACAACGTCTTAAACCACTTAACCATTGCAATAAGAAATTGCTCTGTAGTTTTTTATTATTGCTCAGTAACTACAAATATTTATTTTCAGACTAAGGAGTTACTTTTAATCTCAGTGACTTAATAAATAAGTTTGCTTTATAATCCGTTCATATTAACAATATTTATTCTCTTATTAATTAGTAAAACTTTAATTAAAAATATTAAAATTATGTTTTTCCAAACTTAAATATTGTTCTGAAAATATGCAATTTTCTTAAATAAATTAATTCCATATATAATAAATGTCTAATGCCCAATTATATTATAAACAATTGGATTACTCGCGTAATGTCAATCCTAATTTCCTACCTCCACCACACAGGATATTTTAATAAATAAATAAATAAGCACGTATTTCGGTATGTTGGCTCGTCGTCCCAAGACGTATGAGATTGTGTCATTTACGAGTAATAACTGTTACATTCCATGCTTGGGTCCGTGGTAGATGTGACAGGACACCTGCAGATCCTTGCAAGTCTGGTTGGATTATCAGAACACTTGTCACAGGATCCGCTTTATTATTCATCCCACCCTACCCCGCAGCCTCTTAATAAAGTTGCCTTGCTGCTTGCCAAGATTTCAAATGTACAATTACTGTCATGGTTTTGCATTAACTATTAAGAAGTAATTATTAACTACTAGATTGCAATAATTGTTATTGAAAATGATTGTATTGGTTGAATTGAAACGTCCGATTCTTGTTTGTGGGTTTAATTTAAAACGATGTTGTTGTAACGGGGGGGTTTGTATTCAGCTAATGTTATCGAAATGCATAACCACTCGATGCTGATGACACGATAAATAAAAGCAGTAGAATTGATTACGCTGATTGGCCCCGTTTCGGTGGGGGCCGCGTTTAACATAAATAAAACGAGCAGCGCTAAATTCTACGCGGGAGCAATTTTAATCTGGCCGCGTACGCGGCGCTCGTAATTACAACCCACCCCCGAACAACCAGGGCTGTATCATGGCCGCCCGTGTTTATGTGTTCTTTAAATATTATTATTCGCCACGGGTGATTGTTGTTTGCCGAACGATATAACAAATCATGCACGCACCAGATTCGATTACGTCCCGCTTCGGTATGCATCGAACTGATGGTTAAACAGGACATGATGGTGGACTTTTTGATTACTGATTAGGCGTTTCATGTCCGCTCGTTTTTACGGTTCGCTGGAGATTGTGACGCGTCCCATCCCCAACCTCCATTTACTATACGGGGAGTCAGTCAGTCTCTCCCACCCTCATGTAAAAAGCTTGTTAAGCGTAGGCCTCGCCAAATTCAATCAAACTTGTAAACAGTGAGATGCTACCGGAATACCGATGACTCTTAATTGTCTCCCAATAAAGCCAGCGGTCGCAGGAAATCACTGAGGAATCAGGACAGACCATTGCAAGACGATCCTTTGCAAACACCAATCAGCGTACAATCAGCGTACCGGCTCGCCTCACTACGCTATGCTAATACTGTTCGTATCTTCTTCGAGAAAGTTTCACGGCTTTAATCTACCAAGCCGATAATTGATCCAGATATTTTATTTCAAATATTCATCATTGCACATTTATAAACATAAAAAGACCTTCGACTTAAAAAAGTTATTTAGTTAAACAAATTGTGCAATTTATTAACCATTTTTAATTTTGTTTTTTAATCTATTTTATGAAATAATTAAGTTTTCTCGGCAATTTTTTATTTGAATTTTTTTGAACAATTCTAAAATATAATTGAATTCACTAAACTATATTTTTTTTATCTAATAATTAATTTTTATCAACAGTTTGAATGTATTTTATATGAGAATTGCGTTTTATTATCAGTTTGAATGCTTTTAATAAGATAATAATCATATTTTGGGAACTTTTATGCATTTTATCAAAAGTTTTTGAGTTTTTTAATTAATAAATCAGTTTAAGACAATAATTATATTTTTTTATTTATTTAATTTATTTTTTTATGTTCCTTTTACTATTTTTTTGTGTTTTTATATTAGATAAATTCTTTTGATGTTTAAGGTCAATGTCTACAGTTTAAATCTTGCGTTCAAAGTGATAGTTTTAGCAAGTGTGGCTTCACATAATTCAAAAATATTTTTATGATGTTATGACATATTAAGTAATCCCTAAATGTTATATTTGAAATTTAAAAATATAAATTAAAAAGTTTTACAAGCAATATTTACGATTTATCAGTAATTTTAAATTTTTTTTTATAAAATAATTGTTTTCTGGGACAATTTTAATTTATTTTCAGCTTTTTCATAACATTTCTTAACATTTTACAAGATTTTTTTATAAATTTTCTACTTCTTTTATACCATTTTTTATTTCTATTAGTAGTATTGTTATTTAATAAACCTTGTTTTTCTTGCATGAGTTGTGTTTCTTGACGGAAATACTCTTATACTCTTTTTAATTGATTCATCCTTTTACAATCTTTAGATCTATTAATTTCTGTGCTTTTAAGTTTCAATTCAGTATTTCAAGATAGACCCTAAACACTTCTTATTTAACTTAGTCAGTTTCTCATTAATTTCCTCATTTTTCTCAATCTGCATCTGCACAAATTTTGTTAGCTTTGATAGCTTAATGCTTCTCAAGACCAACGTTGTGGGTTTGAATATGAGTTAACTTTATCTGTTGAAGCTCTTTGTCCTTTGATTACTTAGTAATTTATTAACCAACTTGTCTGGTATCTTTTTCCCGGTTTTTCTTCAATCAAACCAGTTTTCTTCTCTTTAGTTATTAATGCTTAGCGCTGTAATATTTCTTGTTGTGCAACGCTTTTATGTTTTCTAATTTGTTTGTTATAGTAGCCCGCTGCTTCCTATCTAACTCAATTAGATTAGTAAGGACCTCTAATTTTTTTGAATACTTGTGTTGAGCTTCATCTAGATGTTTACCTTTGATGGGACCATAGTCCACTGTAGTGTATATACTTTTCAAAATATAATTCTAATAAAAAAATATCTTTTTCTTCATTTAGTTGAAAATCTAATTCTATTGCAAGTACTTTTTTTGTGCTTCTTCTTGTTGTGCTTTAAAATTAACTGGTACTTCTTCTATTCCTTCAATTTGAGCTTTATCTCCATATTATCTTTTTTTCTGGTTCTGCTCTAGCTTCCATTTTTTTTCTAGTAACAATTTTACCTTATCTTTGCCTTTTTTCAATTTCCATCTTTATCTTTTTTGGTACTACCTTCCTCTTTTCATACTTTTGCTTTCTTGCTACCATCTTCAATTTGTTTTTCAAAACCTCATTCTACTGCAAGTACTTTTTTTCTGCTTCTTCATGTTGTGCTTTAAAATTAACTGGTACTTCTTCTATTCTTTCAATTTGAGCATTATCTTCATATTATCTTTTTTTCTGGTTCTGCTCTAGCTTTCATTTTATTTCTAGTAACAATTTTACCCTTTCTTTGCCTTTCTTTAATTTCCATCATTACCATTTTTTGTACTACCCTGATCGTCCTATTTAACTTTTTAACATCTTGTACTGTGTCCACAACTTCAGTTGAAGACTTTAGTTGCATTTTCTTGTTCTTTATTAGAAACTTCTGTATTGGACACATTAGAGGTCACAATTTTGCAAATAATTTTTAAAATTTGCACAAATTAATGACTAAACATTGCCCAACAATGGACTAATATTAAAATTTAATTTAAAAAATTGTAAATATTTTTTTATAATTTTTAGAAAATTTATATTAAAACGTACGCTTATGTTGACGGCAGAATTTTGCAAATATTTTTTTCAAATTTGTACAAATTACAGTTTTTTGACCACAAACTCCCGAGTGAGTCAATGAAGTAAAATTTTTGTTTTTGCCCACCTACCAAGTATGAGTAATCAAGAGGTTAAATCATTCTTACAGCTATGCTGTTCTAATAACCATTAATGTCAAAAAAGAGTGCAATTACCAACTTTTTTCCTACAAACACTCTGGTGAGTAAATGAAGTACATCATAATATAAATTGTAGACGGATAATTTTAAATTTAACTCCCGCCCACACGCCCAAGTGTTAGTAATAAAGCGGTTACATTAATCTCTTACCTTTGGTGTTCAAAAAAATCACAAATGTCAATAGAGACCACAAACTCTTGAGTGAGTAAATAAAGTACACCATGACATGAGTTATGAACGGGTAAATTTAAATTTTGTTCCCGCCCACCCGCCCAAGTGGTAATGATCAAGAGATTAGATCAATCTTACATCTTTAGTGTTCCAAAAAATCAATTTTGTAAAAAATAAGCGCAATTACTTTTTTTTAAACACAAACAACCAAGTGAGTAAGTGAGGTACACCATGATATGGATTGTGGGCGGATAATTTTAAATTTTGTTTTTACCCACCCGTCCTAAAGTTAGTGATCAAGAGGTTACAGCAATCTCACACCTTTGGTGTTCCAAAAAATTACTAATGTTAAAATTGAGCGCAATTACCAATTTTAAATTTTGTTTCTGCCCACCCGCCTAATGTTAGTGATCAAAAGTGAGACCAAACTTATACTTTTGATGTTTCAAAAAATTATTTATGGTTAAAATGGGCGCAATTACTAATTTTTTTACCACAAACACCCGGGAGAGTGGATGGGGTACATCATGTTATATGTTGTAAGCAAGTTATTTTAAATTTTGTTCTCGCCCACCCGCAAAAAGTAGATAAAACTCACTTCATTAGTGTTTCAAAAAATTACTAATGTCAAAAGTGAGACAATTATCAGTTATTTAAGCACAAACTCCCAATTGAGTAAATGAAGGACATTTTGACATGGATTATGAGCGGGTAATTTTAAATTTTGTTTTTGCTCACCCGCCCAAGTGTTAGTGATTAAAAGGTTAGATCAATCTCACACTTTTGGTGTTTCAAAAAATCACTAATGTCAAAAAGTGGGCACAATTATCAATTTTTTTGATATACACATCTGAGTGAGTAAAGTGAGATACACCATGTTAAGGATTGTGGGAAAGTAATTTTAAATTTTGTTCCCGCTTACCCGCCCAAGTGTTAATAATCAAAGGTTAAATCAAACTCACAACTTTGGTGTTTAAAAAATTACTTTTGTTAAAAGTGGGCGCAATTATCAATTTTTTGACTTCAAACACCCGGGTGAGTGCATGAAGCACACTATGTTATAGTTAGTGAGCAATTATTTTTAAATTTTTTTTTGCCCACTTGCTCAACTGTTAGTGATTAAAGCTTAGATCAAAATTACACCTCTAATGTTTAAAGAAATAACTAATGTCAATAGTGAGCACAATTACCAACTTTTTTACCACAAACACTCAAGTGAGTGGGTGGGGTACACCATGTTACAGATTGTAGGCAAGTAATTTGAAATTTTGTTATCGTTTACCTGCCCAAGTGTTACGTGATTTAAGATTAGATCAAACCAACTTTGGTGTTCTAAAAAAATCATTAATGATAAAACTGAGCGCAATTACTAATTTTTTAACCCCAAACACCTGGGTTTGTTCTCGCCCACCCATTACATTAATCTTACACCTCTGATAGTCCAAAAAATTGGGCGGAATTACCAATTTTTTGATTACAAACATCCGGGTGGATTAGTGAAATATACCATGTTATGGATTGTAAACGGGTAATTTTAACTTTTGTTTCCGCCCACCCGCCCAGTGTTAATGATCAAAGGTTAGATCAAACTCACACTTCTGGTGTTTCAAAAAATCATTAATATTAAAAGTTGGCGCAAAAAACAATGTTTTGACCACAAACACCCGGGTGAGTGGGTGGGGTACACCATGTTATGGATTGTAGGCTAGTAACTTTAAATTTTGTTCCCGCCCACTCGCCCAAGTGTTAGTAATAAAAGGTTAGATCAAACTTACACTTTTAGTGTTTCAAAAAATAACTAATAGCAATAGTAAACGCAAATACTATATTTTTGACCACAAACACCATGGTATAAATTGTAAGCGAGCAATTTTAAATATTGTTTCCGCCCACGCGCCCAAGTGATCAAAAGGTAAAATCAATCTCACATTTTTGGTGATCCAAAAAATTATTAATATTAAAAGTGGGCACAATTACCAATTTTTTGACTACAAACACCCTGGTGAGTGGGTGGAGTCACCATGTTATGGATTGTAAGTGGGTGATTTTAAATTTTGTTTCCACCTACCCACCCAAATGTTAATGGTCAAAATTAATCTTACACTTTTAGTGTTCCAAAAATTTACTAATATCTAAAGTAGACGCAATTACGAATTTTTTGACCACAAGCACCCGGGTGAGTAGGTGGGGTACACCATGTTATGGGTTAAACGCGGGTAATTTTAAATTTAGTTCTCGTTTACCCGTCCTAGTGTTAGTGATCAAACATTAGATCAATCTCAAAATTTTGGTGTTTCAAAAAATCACTTCTGTCAAAAGTGGGCGCAATCACTAATTTTTTGACTACAAACAGCCGGGTAAGTAAATAAAGTACACCATGGTATAGGTTATGAGCCGGTAATTTGTAAACTATGTTCTTGCTTACCCGTCAAGTGTTAGTGATCAAAAAGTTACAGCAATCTCACACCATTGGTGTTCCAAAAAACTACTACTGTTAAATTTTTTTTGACCACAAACTCCCTTGGTGAAGAAACGAGTACACCTAGATATAGATTATGGGCGGGTAATTTTAAATTTTATTTCCGCCAACTCGCCCATATGTTAGTGATTAAAGGGTTACAACAATATCATACTTTTTGTATTTCAAAAAATTACAAATGTTAAAATTGATAGCAATTACCAATTTTTTTGACTACAAGCACACGGGTGAGTACGTGGTGTACACCACGTTATAGATTGTAAGCGGGTTATTATATATAAGTGTTACTGATCAAAGGTTAGATCAAATTCACACTTTTGGTGTCCAAAAAATCACTAATGTCAAAAGTGAGTGCAATGGCCAATTATTTTTATAACAAACACTCAAATTAGTGGGTGTACACGACTATGTTACGGATTGTGGGCGGGTAATTTTAAATTTTGTTTTTGTTCACCCGCAAACTTACACCTCTGATGTTCTAAAAAATAACTAATGCAGCACAATTACCAATTTTTTGACCACAAACTCTCGGGTGAGTGGGTGGGGTACACCATGTTATAGATTGTGTGCGAGTAATTTTATATTTTGTTCCCGCCCACTTACCAAGTGTTAGTAATCAAGGGCTTAGATCAATCTCACACTTTTCATATTACCCCAATATTAAGAATTGTA
Organism: Tachinus rufipes; assembly: GCA_963932245.1. Lineage (NCBI taxonomy): Eukaryota > Metazoa > Arthropoda > Insecta > Coleoptera > Staphylinidae > Tachinus > Tachinus rufipes. Next base: position 112,552,067 of record OZ010745.1, read on the forward strand.
GAAAAGTAATTTAGAAATTTTGTTTCTACCAACCCACCTAAGTGCTCGCAATCAAAAAGTTAGATTAATCTCACACCTCTGATGTTACAAAAAATTACTAATGTCAAAAGTGAGCGCAATTATCAATTGTTTGATTACAAACACTCGAGAGAGTGAGTGGAGTACACCATGTTATAGATTGTAAGAGGGTTATTTTAAATTTTGTTCCCGCCTTTCCGCTCAAGTGTTAGTGATCAAAGGTTAGATTAAACTTTCACTTTTGGTATTTCAAAAATCTGTTAATGTCATAAGTGGGCGCAAATACAAACTATTGGACCACAAACACCCGTGTGAGTAAATAAAGTGACCATAATATGGATTGTGGGCGGGAAATTTTGAATTTTGTTTCCGCCCACCTGCCCAAGTGTTAATGATCAAAAGGTTAGATCAATCACAAACTTTTTGGTTTTTCAAAAAATCACTAATGTTTAATTGGGCTCAGTTACCAATTTTTTGACTTCAAACACCTAAGTGAGTAAGTGAGGTACACCATATTATAGATATTTTAAGTTTTGTTTTTGCCCGTTCGTCCAAGTTTTAGTGATTAAAAAGTTAAATTAATCTCACACTTCTGGTGTTCCAACAAATCACTTATGTCAATAGCGGGCGCAATTATAATTTTTTTTTATCACAAACACTTGGGTGAGTAAATGAAGTACACTATGTTACGGATTGTAAGCAAATAATTTTAAATTTTGTTCCCGCTCACCTACTCAAGTGTTAGTGATCAAAGATTACATCAATCTCTCTCTTTTGGTGTTCTCAAAAATTACTTTTGTCAAAAGTGAGCACAATTACTAACATTTGACTACAAACACCTGGGTAAGTTGGTGGGGTAGACTATGTTATAAATTGTGGGCAAGTAATTTTAATTTTGGCTTACGAATACCTGCCCAAGTTTTAGTGATCAAAGCTTAAATTAAACTCACACCTCTAAAGTTCTAAAAAATTACTAATGTCAAAAGTGGCCGCAAATAGCAATTTTATGACCACAATCATCCGGGTTAGTAGGTAGGGTACACCATGTTAAAGATTGTGGGAAAGTAATTTTAAATTTTGTTTCCGTCTACCCGCCCAAGTGTTAGTTATCAAAGGTTAGATCAAACGTGCACCTCTAGTGTTTTAAAAATTCATTAATGTTAAAAGTTGGCAAAATCACTAATGTTTTGACTACAAACACCTGAGTGAGTAAGTGAAGTACACCATGGTATGGATTGTGGGTGGGTACTTTTAAATTTTGTTTTTGCTCATCCGCCTAAGTGTTAGTGTTCAAGGGGTTACAGCAATCTTACACCTTTGGTGTTCCAAAAATCACTAATGTCAAATGTAGGCAAAATTACTAATTTTTTGACGACAAACACCCGGATAAGTGAGTGAAATATACTATTTTGTGCATTGTAAGTGGGTAATTTTAAATTTTGTTTTCGCCTACCCGCCCAAAAGTTAGTGATCAAAGATTAGATCAAACTCACACCTCTGGTGTTTTAAAAATGTATTAATGTCAAAAATGGGCTCAATTATCAATTTTTTGATTACAAACACCCAAGTGAATGTGATGAGGTACACCTTGTTATGGATTGTAAGCAAATAATTTTAAATTTTGTTTCCGCCCACCCGTCCAAGTGTTAGTAATCAAGATGTTACAGCAATCTCAAACTTTTGGTGTTTTAAAAATCACTAATGTTAAAAGTAAGCGCAATTATCAATTTTTTGACCACAAACACCCGAGTTAGTGTGTGGAGTACACCATGTTATGAATTGTGAAAAGGTAATTTTAAATTTTGTATCCGCCCACCCACCCAAGTGTTACTGACCAAGAGTTAGATTAAACTTACACCTCTGGTGTTCCAAAAAGTCACTTATGTCAAAAGTGTGCGCAATTATTATTTTTTTGACCACAAACACCGGGTGAGAAGGTAGGGTACAACATGTTATGGATTGTGGTCGGGTAATTTTAAATTTTGTTCCCGCCCACCCGCCCAAGTGTTAGTAATCAAAAGTTAGATCAAACTCAAACCTTTGGTGTTTCAAAAAATCACTAATATCAATAGTGGGCGCAATTATCAAGTTTTGTATCACAAACACCCAGGTGAGTGGGTGGGGTACACCACTGCTTCTGGACGGGTAATTTTAAATTTTATTCCCGCCCACCCGCCCAACTGTTAATGATTAAATGGTAAAATAAATCTTACCCTATTGGTGTTCCAAAAAATCATTAATATCATAAGTGAGCGCAATTACAAATTTTTTGGCCAACACTTGGGTGAGTAGGCGGGTCACTCCAGACCAAACTACTTTCTTGCAATTAATGATCTAAGTGTCCTATTTTACCACCCAACTGTTTGTTATAAAAACGTTAGATTTATCACACATTTTTCTCTAATTTATTTATAAATAACATTAACAGATAATTTCTGGATTACTAACACTTGGGTGAGTGAGCAAGTCACTCCAATCTAAACTACTGTCTCGCAATTAATGATCAAAGTGCTCCAACCTCCCATTCAACTGTTTGTTTTAAAAAAATTAGATTTATCATAATTTTTTTTCTAATTTAGCTACAAATAACATTAGTAAAAAATAAGTAATTAATTTTTAAACTACAAACACTTGGGTGGGTAGGCGGGTTTTTCCAATTTAAACTACTGTTTTGTAATTAATGATCTAAGTGCTTCTCTCACCCACCAAACTGTTTGTTATTTAAAAATTAGATTGATTACAATTTTTTTTTTCTAATTTAGTTATAAATACCATTTTAAAAGAAGAGAAAGATCTATTTAACACACTAAGGTGGGTGAGCGGGTCACTCCAATCAAGTCTTGCAGATAATGGTATAAGTGCTTAACTACCCAAGCAACTGTTTGTTATTGAGAAGTTAGATTAGTCAACCTTCTTTCTTAATGTGGCTATAATTAACATTAGCAAAAGAATAAAATCCAATTTCTGAATGACTAACACTTAGGTGGGTAGGCTGGCCATTCCAATCCAAACTAGTATCATGCAGTTAGTGATTAAAGTGCTTCACTTACCCACTCAATTCTTAGATTTGTCACTGTTTTTCACTAATTTATCTACAAATAACAATAACAGAGAAACTGCAATTTTTAGTAAGCAAGTAATTTCTAACTCAATCACCTAACTGTTTGTTATCTAAAAGTTGAATCTGTCATTTTTCTTCACTGATTAGTTACAAATAACATAGAGTAGAGAAGAGAAATATCCAATTTTTTAATGACCAAGATAAATTAAAAACGTAAATATTGCAATAAAATTGTAGATGCACTCAGTTTGCGCGTGTTTGCTTTAACAAAATCAAAACAAGTTGAGATTACATAAAATTTACGTTCAGAAATACAACACGTGATGAGCTCAGTTTTGAGTAACCACATTAATGTCATATCCAAAAGTCATTTTTGGCATTGTCACTATTGGGTAGTCGTGGTTGGACTCATGATAAATTAAACTTAGCTTGCAATCATTGGGCTTTGCAGCTTTGTGGGTCTCTGTAAAATTGGTGTTAAAAATTGCTCAATTTTGCTTTGGTTTTTGGAAAACATGGATTTTTCTGAACTTTGGGCTAGCTAAAGTTATTTTGGTGTTTTCTTATGAGTATAGTCCTATAGAGTTTAAAATCTGCGTCTAGTAATGAGGGAACCATATGAACGTAGTGAGATGTTGGCCTTAGAAAATGGATCTTAAAAATGACTTACGCATGGCAATATTTTTTAAGGTTTTCTATTTTGGGTTAGTCCTGCATTTAATTTGTTAATGTGGTACTAGTTTTGGGCTTGCGGAATTCTCCTGCGGCAATACATGACCTTGGTTTATCTTTTCTTATATTTCTGTCTTACTTTCCACACTAACATCTATCTTTTCTTTTTCCCATTTCTGTGTTATTCAGCCTTTGTCCTTAGGTATCTTCTAAGTTTCTTTATAACTTCTTCTTTGTCTTATCCTTTCTTGCATAAATATTTTATGCCGTTTCATTAGGTGTATCTTTTTTGGTAGTTCTAGATTTGTCAGATTTCTGAATCTCTATTTGGGATTACTTTTTCATGTCCTCTGGTTGCCAAATATACTCTGACCATTTCAAAAGTTTGATTGTTTGTCAGCCTTGAGATATCTATCATTTGAAAATTGCTTAGTCGATTTCGTTAGTTTGCTTTCTTTGCGCAGCTTTTTTTCTTTTTTTCTTAATTTCTGCAAATTTTGTTAGTACTAATATGTTAGTAAAGGTTTTTTTCTTGTTGATATTGTCAACTTAATTATCACATCCAGTGCCCAGTTTTGTAAAAATTGTTATTATCTAAAAAATATTTTATAAAAGCTCATGAATATATTATCCTGAAAACAATAAATGACAGTTTGTGACAATTTAAAAATACTATATGACACTTATGTGTGATAGCTCAATGGTAGAGCACTTGCATATCATGCGAGCAGTCCGGGGTTCGATCCCCGAAATATGACTGAAATGATAACTTGCTCTTTATCCACCAGCGTGGTTCGGAAGTCACGTTTTAAGCTGTTGGTCCCATCAAACCACTTTAAACAAGTCGTAGACTTACTGTGGCGATGTAAAATAGCCATAAAAAGCATAAAAAAATAAATGTATGTCTGGTAACTTAATATCAAGTTAAAAACATTTTGTAGTAATAAAAAAAAAACTTTTTATAAAAACTAAAAACTACATTATTGTCGTAGGAACAATTTCTGACAAATATTTTTTGTTAGTTTAAAAGTATTTTATTACATTTTTTGTACGTTTAGCAACATAATACTAAGCTATACACATTTTTTGACGTTTAAGGAACATTTTCTAAAAACTCAAAAACGCATTATTGTTCTAGAAACCAAATCTGACAGACAGCTCACAAACATTTTGTAATAATTCAAAAAAAATTATAACATTTGTGTATATTTACCATCATAATATTAAGTTTTACACATTTTTTGACCTTTAGGGAATATTTTATAAAAGTTCAAAAACACATTATTGTCCTAGGAACAAAATCTGGCAGTTCATAAACATTTTATGTTAATTTAAAAATATTTTATAACATTTGTAAAGATCTAGCAACATAATATTAAGCTAAACACATTTTTTGACGTTTAAGAAACATTTTATAAAAACACAAAAACACATTATTGTCCTAGGAACAGTTTATAAACAATTTAAAACTTTGTTATGACATTTGTAGTTATTTATTATTGTAATATTAAAATAGAAACATTTTGTGATATTTCTAATAAACATTTTATAAAAGCTCAATAATACATTATTGTTCTAGGACAGTAAACATTTTGTGATAATTTGAAACTATTGTAATTGCCAACATAATATTCAGCAACTAAGTTAATAGCATTTTACAATATTTTAAATTAATTTTATAGATTTGGTAGCTTTCAGAAAAATTTGATTTATTATTCTTATACTGTTTTTGAGTAAGTTAATAGCACTCAAACGTAATTTATAACTATTAAAAACCATTAACCTGAATAGTTTTAAATAAAGTATGATTTTTATCAATGAGCTTTGAAACGCAACTCGAGTTAAGCGAATTTTTAATTAGCCCGGCGAATCCACCATAAATGTGTTATCAACAAACATTTTCAGTTTTTTTTGTTTGAAAATATATGACCAACTTTAAGTTTGTGATAATTAATTTAAATTTTTTCTGTTTGTAGGTTTGGTTTCAAAATAGGAGAGCAAAGTTCCGCAAGCAAGAACGACTCGCCCAACAGAAGGCCTCTAACAATTCGAGCGAAGGATCGAATCCCCAACCGAACATTAAGGCCGAGAATAACGGCAGTACGAAGTCTAATTTAGGAAGTAAAGACGTGAAGCCCGGATCCCCCCATTCCGGAATATCGACAACCCCTAATTCCAACACGAGCGCCTCCTCACACCAATCATCGAACGGCGACGTGAAGCCCATGAACGGAAACGGTAAATATGCAAGCAGCAGCAACCCAACCCACCAAAATTCTCTAACATAGAAACAACTTTTTAATATGCTAATGTCTCCTTCCGTCCGTTTTTCCCACCAGAACTAAAAGTCCCCATGAAGTAATATGACATCAGATTGCTCGCTTCTGCAGACTCCCAACTCCAACTAAAGAGTTGACAGTAATGGAAATAAATGAGCGGTAGCGGGCAATTTTCTAGATTAAATGTCAGAGTGGCGTGGCGTTTCTGTCCTGCGGAAAAGTGGAGAGCGCTCCATACTAAAACCCCCCCTCTATCCTCCGGGTTATTGGAAATGAATAACACATATGAAATGTTTTTGATGCTCGCCAGCTGCTCCGCTAGATTTATATCCTCTGATATAAAAATAATATTGTCTGTTTCGATTCGGAAGATATATGCACGTACTTTTTTGATATATTATACCGAAAAGTGTTCTCTTCCGCAGGACGACATAAAACTGCTTTTTTTTTCAAGCCATCCCCATTTCACTCCGTACCAGGTGGCAGTAAACATACCGATGTGTATACATTCACAGGGGATGGCAATAAAAACACTTCTCACACCGAATATTCAATATCTCAATACACCGGATTATGTTTACATACGAGAGGATATGTGTAGAAAAAATATGTATCATCTCAACAGGAATAATAAAATATTTTCCTCAGAATATAATAATAAATTCAAAGCACAATTTTATTAAATCTAACATATATTCTATCTTCTTTTAAAGGTTAATAAAATCACAACTTTAAATAATATTTTACTCTAATTCAATTATAACTGCTTTCAGTTAAAATTATTATTTTTGTAATTATTTATTGAATATTAAAGACAATTATGGAAAAAAATCTATTATTTAGTTAAAAAAGTATCGACGAGGATGGGATTCGAACCCACGCGGGCAGAGCCCATTGGATTAGCAGTCCAACGCCTTAACCACTCGGCCACCTCATCACATGCACGCCATATTTTTTTAAACTTTTTATCAATAAAAATTTAAATCTATACTTCATAGAACTAAATATTGAAAACAATAATTTTTTTTTAAATGTCATATTAATTAAATTTTAAATTAATTTCTTGTATTGCAATATTGCTAAACTTGCAAAAATATACTGCTAGATACGGTTATAAATTGTTAATATTTTGCAAATTTGTTTCTCACAAAATGGCATAGCAAGTGATTCAAGTTTGGGCAAAAAAGTGGCATTTTTTTTTCAAATTCATTTCAGGTTAGGTAATTTTAGATGCCAACTGTTCAAAACGTTTGTAAGTTAAGTTAAGTTAGGTTAGGTTAGGTTAGGTTAAGTTAAGTTAGGTTAGGTTAGGTTAGGTTAGGGTAGGTTAGGTTAAGTTAGGTTAGGTTAAATTAGGCGTCTCAATAAAAGTTCACAAAATTTATTTTATAGTAACAATTTAGTTTGGTTTTGCACAATTTTTACCGTTTTTTCAAAATTAAGGTTTACAAAAGCTTTTTTTGGTAAAGAAATATTAGCAATTTTTGTAGTTTTTTTGTGTTCGGCAATATTGTGTGCTTATCACTACAATTTGTCGATTGGTTTTTGTTTTTTATTCAATTTTGTACAAATTTTACCGTTTTTTTTTAGTTAACTAAGTTTACAAAAACTATTTTATAGTAACAACTTAGTAACTTGTGTTTAGCAATGTGATGTGCTTTTAAAAACAAAGTTTAAAAAAAATGATCAATTGGTTTTTAGTTTAAGAATAGAATTTTACCGTTTTTTCTTAATAAAAGTTTACAAAAACTATTTCATAGTGACAAATTAGTAACTTTTGTAGTTATATAATATTTGGCACTGTTGTGTGCTTATAACTACAAATTTTTATGAAAATTTGTCGATTGGTTTTTGTTTTTTATTCAATTTTGTTCAAATTTGACCGTTTTTTCCTAATTAAATTTACAAAAACTATTTCATAGTGACAAATTAGTAACTTTTGTAGTTGTATAGTATTTGGCAATATTGTGAGCTTATAACTACAAAATTTTACATGAATTTGTCGATTGGTTTTTGTTTTTTTTTTTTAATTTTGTAAAAACTTTGTCGTTTTTTCTCAATTAAAGTACACAAAAACTATTTTATAATAACAATTTAAAAACTTTTGGATATTTATAGTGATTGACAAAATGATGTGTTTTTAACTTCACATTTTTATACGATTTGGTTAATTAAATTTTGTTTATTATTTGGTTTTGCACAAATTTTGCCGTTTTTTCTAAATTAATGTTTACAAAAACCATTATGTAGTAACAAATTAGCAATTTTTGTAGATTTTTTGTGTTTGGGAAATTGTGTACTTATAACTACAAAATTTCATTAGAATTTGTTGATTGGTTTTTGTTTTTTATTTAAATTTGTACAAATTTTGCCGTTTTTTCTCAATTAAAGTACACAAAAACTATTTTATATTTACAATTTAGCAACTTTTGAAATTTTATAATATTTGACAACATTATGTGCTTATAACTTCAAAAATTTATAAAATTTGGTTAATTGGTTATTGTTTTTTATTTGATTATGTTGTGCATTTTACGGTTTTTTTTTAATTTAAGTTTACAAAAATCAATTTTTAGTAACAAATTAGCAACTTTTGTAGTTTCCTTGTGTTCGGCAATATTGTGTGCTCATAACTACAAAATTTGTTGATTGGCTTTTGTTTTTTATTCAATTTTGTACAAATTTTGTCGATTTTTTAAAATTAATTTTACAAAAACTATTTTATAATAGCAAATTAGTAACTTTTGTAGGTAAATAGTGTTTGGCAATGTTATGTGCTTTTACAAATAAAATTTTATAAAAATTGATCAAATGGTTTTTAGTTTTTATTTGATTTTGATCAAATTTTACCGTTTTTTCTCAATAAAAGTTCACCAAAACTATTTTATAGTAACAAATTTGTAAATTTTGTAGTTGTAAAGTGTTTAGGAATATAATTTACTTAAATCTACAAAGTTTTACAAAAATTTCTTGATTATCTTTTGTTTTATATTCAGTTTTGTACAAATTTGACCGTTTTTTCTCAGTTAAAGTACACAAAAACTATTTTATATTTACAATTTAGCAATTTTTAGAATTTTGCAGTGTTTGACAACATTGTGTGTTTATAACTACAAAATTTCTTAAGATTTGGTCAATTGGTTTTTGTTTTTTATTTGGTTTTGCACAAATTTTACCGTTTTTTTTAATTAAAGTTTACAAAATCCATTTTGTAATTACAAATTATTAATTTTTGTAGTTTCCTTGTGTTTATTACAATATTTTGTGTTTATAACTACAAAATTTTATAAGAATTTGTCAATTGGCTTTTGTTTTTTATTCAATTTTGTACAAATTTGACCGTTTTTTCTTAATAAAAAATTACAAAAACTATTTTATAGTAACAAATTATTAACTTTTGTAGTTGTACAAGGTTTGGCATTATTATCTGCTTAAAATTACAAAATTTTATAAAAATTTGTTAATTGGTTTTTGTATTGTATTCGATTTTGTACAAACTTTACCGTTTTTTCTAAAATAAAGTACTCAAAAACCATTTTATATTAACACTTTTGCAACTTTTGGAATTTAAGAGTGTTTGAAAATATTATGTGCTTATAACTACAAAATTTCATAAGATTTGGTCAATTAGTTTTTGTTTTTTATTTGATTTTGCACAAATTTTACCGTTTTTTTTCAAATTAAAATTTACAAAATTTATTTCTTAGTAACAAATTAGCAATTTTTGTAGTTTTTTGGTGTTCGGCAATATTGTGTGCTCATAACTACAAAATTTTATAAAAATTTGTTGATTGGTTTTTGTTTTTTATTCAATTTTGTACAAACTTTGCCGTTTTTTTAAAATTAATTTTACAAAAACTATTTTATAGTAACAAATTAATAACTTTTGTACTTAAATAGTGTTTGGCAATGTTATGTGCTTTCAAAAACAAAATTTTATAAAATTGATCAAGTGGTTTTTAGTTTTAATTTAACTTTGATAAAATTTTACCGTTTTTTCTCAATAAAAGTTTACCAAAACTATTTTATAGTAACTAATTAGTAACTTTTGTAGTTGTAAAATGTTTAAGATTATAATTTACTCAAAACTACAAAGTTTTATAAAAATTTCTAGATCGACTTTTGTTTTTTGTTCAGTTTTGTTCAAATTTGAACGTTTTTTCTCAATTAAAGTACACAAAAACCTTTTTATATTTACAATTTAGCAACTTTTAGAATTTTATAGTGTTTGACAACATGATGTGCTTATAACTATAAAAATTTATAAAATTTGGTTGATTGGTTGATTGGTTTTTGTTTTTTATTTGGTTTTGCACAAATTTTACCGTTTTTTTTTAATTAAAGTTTACAAAATTAATTTTGTAGTTACAAATTAGCAATTTTTGTTGTTTCCTTGTGTTTGGAAATATTGTGAGCTTATAACTACAAAATTTTATAAATATTTCTTGATGGGCTTTTGTTTTTTATTCAGTTTTGTACAAATTTCACCGTTTTTTCTCAATTAAAGTACACAAAAACCATTTTATATTAACAATTTAGCAAATTTTGAAATTTTATAGTGTTTGACAACTTATAGTGCTTATAACTACAAAACTTCAAAAGACTTGGTCAATTGGTTTTTGTTTTTTATTTGATTTTACACCAATTTTACCGTTTTTTGCAGTTAAATTTTATTTTGCAATTTTTTTTATAGTATTCTGCAACATTATTTAAAATTTTTATAAAATCTGGTCACTTAGAAACAGAAAGTTTTAAATTGGTGTTAGTATAGAGTGTTTCTTAGTAAAGAAATTCTTTTCGTGATATTTAAGAATGATTTAGATGCTATAACAACATAAAACAATTTTAATCTTAAATTTGTCTTCAGAAATAATAAATTTGAAAGCTTATCCCACATTTTATATTTATTATACTGTTGTTAGAAAGATCATTCAGTTGCGCTAGCAATTAGTTAAAAAAATATTCTTTTTGTTTGGCTGTTGAGGTCTTGCATTAGGAAAGGTTTCTTTTGGAATTTTGTGGTGACTTTGAACAGTAAACAAGATTTAAATTTTACTCTCCGCACACATTCGTTACATTTTCAGGAAAATCCCAGTATCATCTATCGTACAGTACAATGAAGTCAAATTATCTTCCTAGTGCACAAAGATGGATTTAAGAGCATAGCCCAGTGCAGATAGCAGAAACTGGACAACAAGCAAATTACTGTCCAAAATAATGGCAATCCCAGACCTTGAAGTACAGTCTGGAAGTTTATTGCACTCGGTAAACACTATCAAAGAAACAAACTTTCAAATCAAACCAGGTCTAGCACCACAGCTCAAAGTCACGTCACTCTCATTGCACCTTGCAAATTCTTCTAGCGAGCAATACACAAAAACAACATAAAACAACCTCAAAACTTTCCAAAAGATTTGGCTCCAAATCTAAAAAATTGTAACAGAATTTTGCTATACACGCTCATCAGCAAACTCACTGGCACTGGCCAATATTTGAATTTTTATAAATCGGTGGGAGCTTTTGTTATTAGCAATGTTGCTTGCTTTCCTGACTGCAAAAACAATCAATTTTGCCTGAGTAAGAAATGCAGTAAATTTTTGACCAACCAAAGATGATATAAAGCCATTACAATCTATTTGATCAATTATCAATTTATTTGTACAATTATTTGTTCTAAATAATTAAATAATTACTATTAACATCATAGATTTAAAAGATATATTTTTAGTAAAAATTTTGCTAGACTGAACTAATAATATTAGTGCTCTTTCTGGACTTAGAACATGTTCATTGAGGTTGAAACTATTTACAAAACATAACTTTAAATTTTGACATGTATAAATACAGCAAATTTAATTACACCATTTGTTTAAATAGTTCAAATCAAATTGAACTGCACCTTTCATAGTTTATACTTTATACTTTCCAAAGATAATATCTACTAATATGGTAAAACGTCTCAAAATTTTTAGGTTAGAATCTGTAGCATCAACATCTAAAACCTCAAAACAATATCTGAATGGGGCACTCCCAACATGATCAATTTTAACTCAAAATTCAAAATCTAAATCTGAGGTTTTATCAGTACCAAATATTAATAAACTAAACAACAAATTTATCTGTAAATCTTCTTCAATTTGTTTTTTTAGTGTTACAATCTCATATAATCTTTTCTGAAACAACCATGTTGTCAATTTAGCTTTGAAAGTATCAAAATAACTAGGATTTCTTAAAATATGTAAAAAGTTTGTTCTTTTTGTTCAACTTTTGCATATACATATATAAAACTTATATTTGTCTTTGTATTGAACATTGTTCCTAAGTATAACGAGGAGCATTGGAAATTACACTATCTCTTCCAAACTCTATTCAAAAAATGTAATATTTAAAAAATAACAAAATTTAAACAACACGTAAACATCAACTTTGACTATTTGCAAGTTATAATTGTTGGAAAAAAATGAATTTGAAAGCTTATTTCATGTCAATGGTCCAGTTTCAGTCTTACATCTGCAAGTCAAAAACTTTTTAATTTTTGTTTTATTAATTACATCCTAATATGTGTGGGTGTGGTGTAGTATACTATTATTGGAAGCCGCGATAAATTATTAAAAAATATCAATTTTTTTGAGCAACTTTTTTTTAGGCGCCCGTGGACTGTGGCAGCAATTGGTAGAAGAGACATCTTTTTTGGTTAGCTGTTGGTTTGTTTATGTTTGGCTCGTTTGCTTGCTGCCACTATTCTTGTTACCGGTTTAAGATTTCTTCTAAAATTAAAATTTAAAAACGTTTTGTTAAATATGATTGTTACTGTTTTCAGTCTTCGTAAGATATGAAATAGTTTAGTGTTGCAACATGGATGTTTCTTCTGATACACTAGAAGTCGTGTATTGACTTGGAACAATCAACAAGTTTGCAGTTGTAGCTTTATTGTTTGCATTACTTTGTTAGATATATTTTTAACTTAGATTGTTTTTTAAATTTGGAGTGTGGCATTCCGTTACAGCATGTTCTACAGATGGTACGACTTATCTATTGAGTAGATGTTGTTGTTTTTGCTGCTGGTTTAGACTGCTTGTAGATTATTTTTTTGTTACTAAAAAGGAAAATGTTTGAAAAACATTTCAATAGTATGAAAACTCTTGCAAATAAACCCCCTCTTCGTGTAACTAATGAAAACATTAGAAAATATTACAACCTTTCTATCAAACTGTGTCTTTATAAGTAACGTTTACAGGGGTTAGAAATGCGCATTTTGGCAATAATTTTGTGTTCCTCAACTAGTTGCCATTAACCTTAATCTATAAGCAAGTTGATTGGTTCTTTGAGTTGATTGCATTTAGAAATATGATTGTTTTATTTGGCAAAAGAAAATAGCTCAAAATCTGAGTAATTTTTAGTTTTAGCAAAAAAGACCAACAAATAACCTACTCGGGTTAAGATCAGTTGGGTGTTACAAATAAAGTCAAGTGTTTTGTAAATCTTTTTCAGAATCTTACTTTAAAATAAATCTAATTGCTTGCAAAACTTAAATAAAATCTTTTTATGTTCTATATATAATATAAAAGGGTTCTGTTTAATAAGCTAATCATCAAAATTTAGAAATTTTTTAAAGCTTAGCATTTCTAGTTAGCAGTGTTGCTTGGTTAATTGTTTAAAAATACAGCGGCTGCTAGACTATCTGTATATTTTTCTAGACAAACTTTATCTACAATTAATACTACATATTATACATAATGCTTTTCTTTTCATTTATTTATACAATCATCTGTCAATTACAAGCGACAATGCTTCATTGTAATCTGTTAGGTGTCACCAGTAGTCGTAATTTATCAGTGGGTAATGAGCCTCTTTCTCTTCAATGATTATAATATTATATTATTATTATAATGGTAGAAACATATAATGGTATGAACATGTTTTATAGTTTATAGACAGTTCCAGACTTGTTTGGAATAGTTAGATTTAGTTGTACCGGTACGACAAAGTTGGGTATCAAAAACAATATGTGTTTATGCCGGTGGCAGAAAATGCAACAATGCGGAGTTAGTGGTTAATATTTATCAAATGATTTATCTAAAAACTAGAATGTAATTTAACAATTAATTGCTAAATATGGGTTTCACTATCGTGGAATGACCTTTAAATGAAAACTTTTTTTTTAAATAAAAATTTGTATAATTGTTTGTTGAAAGGTGTTTATAACATCTTCCAACTGTTTTCATTAAGTTTTCTGCAATTTATGACAAATAGTATCTTCAAATTATTCCAATATTTAAAAAAGTATGATTAGAAAATAGTTGATTTTTAAAATGTTTAAAGTTTTGAACCAGTTTTTTCAGCTACATTAAAAAATGTGTGAAAACTTGGGGCAGTAGACAAAATTTAAGTCCAAGAACATCTACAACCAACACAGACATTGGTTACACTTTTAGGCAAATTTTAACACCACAGTCTAAAGAAGTAATAACGTGCCTGCTGATATATCACACAAAAACGGAATTATTTTACAATGCACACATAAGCATGGCTTAGTGCAGATGGCAGAAATGGGGCAATAGACAATATTACTATCTGGAGACTACAAAACAATTTTATTAGAAAATTGATGCACCCAAAGAACACCTTCAAAGATTTTTTTAAAAACAAGCTGATTCCGGGTCTAGCATCACAATTCTAAGCCACGTGACAACTATTGCTTCTAAAACTCTTTTAGCCGGTATTACACAAAAGCAACACAAAAAACTCCAATGAAAATCTAGCCTAAAGTTTTGCCCTCTTACACCAAGTCCCAAAAACGATATTGATTCTGCTAAATACGCTGATCAGCCAATTTAAGGACTCTGAAGAACTAGTCTAACTTTTAATTTTACAAGGACAATAGTAGTTTTTGTTGTTAGAAATATTGCTTGTTTGTAGACCAAAATAAAAATGTCTCAGAACATTTTTTTAGTCCATTTGCAAAATCAATTCTTTTATTTAAAAAAATGTGTTGTGATAAGTACGTTTCTTTTGGATACAAAAAGAAACTTAATAATTAAGCTTAGACTCCTTGAACTTGCTCAAAATTTTCATATGTAGTAGTTTTTTAGTGTTTAGCATTAGCATTGCATGGGTTGAAAAAACTTAAATTGAATAGAAAATTGTTAAGTAGTATTTTTGAATTGACTATTTTAAGCAGAATTAGTTTAAAATTTATTGTTAAGTTCTAATTTTTGAATGTAACTTAACTCAAAATGAATTTTTAGAAAAACTATAAAAAAAATTAAGTTGTGCTAAAAAAGTTTGGGTTAAAAACGCTTGAATTGATTCAAAAACTATTGAAAAGTATTTTTAAATTTACAATATTGAGAAGAATTTTTTTTGTTCTAATTTTTAAATCTTTACTCAAAATAAGTTTTAAGAAAACAGTTTTAAGTTGCACTTTTAAGTGTAAAAACTTGGTTTTATTAAAAACTTATTGAAAAGTATTTTTGACTTGATTGATTTTATCTGAATTGGCTCAAAATTAAAATTTTTGTACTAATTTTTAAACTCTACTCAAAGTGAGTATTTAAGAAATGAAAGTTTAAGTTGCACCTAAAAAGTTTGAATTAAGATGGCTTAATTAAAAAATTATTAAAAAATATTTTTGGTTGACTGTTTTGAGCAGAATTGGTATAAAATTAAAAATTTTGTTTTGTTTATAAGAAAATTACAATGGATTTTAAGTTGCGCTAAAAACCTTTACTTTACCTTAGTCTTGAATCGGTTAGAAAATTGCTAGAAAGTATTTTTGAGCTCACTATTTTGAGCAGAATTGATTCAAATTTTGAGTTTTTTTTTTTGTTTTAGTTAAATTAGGCTTTTAGAAAAACTATAAAGAATTTTAAGTTGCGTTAAAAAAAAATTGAGTTGAAAAAGCTTGAATTGATTATAAAAATACTAACGAAAAATTTTGAATTGACAATTTTGAGCATAATTGGTCTAAAATTAAGTTTTTTCTTATAATTTTTAAATCTAGCTTTTTTAAATTTGATCAAAATTAAATTTTAATTTTTGACTAAACACAGGTAGGAAGAGAGATTTTTTTACCTGAGTTTAGTAAGTAATTCAGGTTTAGGGGTAAAAATTGCTTGTGACCTGGTACACGTTGAAGTTTAGGCTATTACCCTAAATCTTTAAGTTTTTTATAATCAAAAGTTTTTTTAAATTTTTTTTTTAGAGGTACTCCATGTACAGCCAAAAATTTTGGTATAATCTAAAGATTTTTGATCTTAGCCGAGATAATCTAAGATAATCCGATGATGCAATATTTTTGTAAAAAAAACTATTTAAAGTACTCATACAGTACTACAAGTGGTACTAACTATAATTAGTTCTTCACGTTGATTTTTGTTACAAAATTATTTAAACATCTTGAATCAAAAACAAATTGTGTTTAGTACCAGACGTTATATATTTAAAATAAAACTTATAGTACTTATTCAGTACTACAAGTAGTACAAATTATAATTACTTTCATACATTTATTTTTGCTACAGATTTATTCAAATATTTTTGTTTAAAATAAATTATTAGAGTACTTAAAAAAAAAAAAAAATGTTAAGTTCTTATATAGTACTGCAAATGGTATTAACTATAAATATTTTTATACGTTGGTTTTTGTTAGAAAATTATTTAAATATATTAGGTTTATGAACAAATGCAATATCTTGAAAAATAAATCATTAAATTGTTCAGTAAAAAATGTAATTTCAAGTACTTATATACTACAAATAGTGTTAGTTAAAATATCTTGGTTTTGAATTCTTTGTAGAGTTAATTTTGTTCTAAAAACGCTCAACATTAAGTAGTTTCTGAGGTATACTCAGAAAAAGCAGCAATAATTAAAAAAATGCTAAAAAACGCCTTTGAATCTATTACACCTGTTGTTTTTCTTTAGATTTGTTGTCGAGGAAAACAATTTTATTCAGCAGATAACGTCGGTTAGATAGAAACTAGAAGAAAAATTTCTAATTGTTGCAAGTCCGCTTTTGTTGCTCAAACAAAGAAACTGCTTCCATGTTTGTTTTGTAGGTAGTTGATTAGTTTGTAGACTGAAAGAAATAGTTAATAGATATTTAATATTTTGATTACCGTACTTTGTTATTGTTAAACTACAAATAAGTGAACATATTTGTGCATTCTAGCAGAGCATCTCTTGTTTTATCTGGGGCTAAGAATGTAGTAATTTTAGAAATTTCTTTTGTTCAAATAATAATAATTAGTAGATTTAAGTTCATCATGAATGTAGAAGTTGAAACAGAGGCTAGTCCAAGACTTCTTATCTAGATTATGCTTTGATGTTGGTTTAGGATATGTATCAAATCAAATTAAAACTAGAATAGAAAATAAATAATGTAAGACAGACCAAGCAAACTGCATACAAAACGTTTATCAAAAAATCATTCATCCTGAACAGTTTCCGTGCTTGCAACACAATTTGATTTGATAATTATTGTTAGAGATCTCACAAGATTATTTTACTTCTACATTGTGGATTTAATATTGCGAACAACATTAGGTTTTGTTAAGGAGACTGTACTCAAGTTTTTAGGTTCAAATAAGGTTATTGATAAATCAAGAATTACCCTAGTTAAAATGCATAAACAATACTTTGATAAAGCCATTTATTTGTTGTTAAACGCTTACAAAATAAGACCTTTTCAAGTTGCTGCTGAAATTAATCTTTTTAGGTCCACTTTTGCATCAAACACTTATGCAAAAAACCCAAAAACAGTTCTTCTGTTAAAACCACAAAAGCAAATCTGCAAGAATTAAGATAACTCGTTATTTGTTGAACTTTTGAGACAAAAAAAAATAACAGATGCCAATGCATCATTGACAATTCAAGGCTTTACTTTAGCATTTTTTGAACCATTGGCACATTTTTTGGTTAAATCTCAAAAACTATTGCGCGACAATTTAATGGTCAACGTAGCGCGTTTTTATAACCAACTCTATAAAAGTCCGATTAATTATGATTATTGGAATTTTTTGGTTGAAATTGAAAACAATTGAAATTTACCAAAAACTTTCCCTAATTGTACATAAAACCGACAAAATAAAATACTTTTAGTTAATAGAAAACATAAAACAAACCATAGAAACACAAATAAAATACAAACAAGATTAAGGAAATTAAAGCGGAAGTAGACCTTTTCTTTTTATCTTCTTCTTCAGCCTAGTGCCATCTACTCCTAGATGTAAGCTTCTATTAGTTTTGTTCATGTCTGTTTATCCTGTGCAGTTTTTATCCAGGTTCTTCCGGCGGGTTGGACGGTGTTGTCTCTCCACCGTTTTTGAGTTTTTTTTGTAGATCTCTTACTTTTTTTGAGTCGCTATTTTATTATTTTGTTGGTCCATCTGGCTGGGTTTTCTTGGGCCACGTGTTCTGCTTAGCGCTATTTGAGTTGAGCAGTGCGTTGTATAACATCTGTGACCTTAAATCTTTTGCGTATTTCCTCATTTTTTATTTTATCTCTTAAGCTAATACTTAACATTGTTGTTGTTTGCATTTTTTATAGTTAGTACTATTGTTTCAAGGTCACATGTTGTTACTGGCAGGATACATGTTTTGTAAACATTACACTAAAAGTTTTGAGGGGTATCTGGTTATTCAGAATGAATCCTAGTTTTCCAAACGCAGCCCAGCTTAGTCCTACCTTTCTAGTTATTTCCGCATTCTCATTTTGTTTTCCAAGTGTGATCTTGTGTCCAAGATATACATATTCTGACGTATTTTTGAAAGTTATTTTGTTGCTCATTATTTTGGTTTTGGCCAGGTTCATATTTAGGCCGACGGTTTTAGATGCTTGGTGAAATTGTTCTTTCATTGTTTTAATTTTCTCTGCCTTGTTGCTTATAAGGACAATGTTGTTCTTAAACCAAAGGTGATTTAGGCGAGTTCCGTTCCGTTCTTTTCTTGCCACGATAAAGTTTTAAAAAAGTCTTCAAGCGCTAATGTAAATATTTTTGGGGATATTGTGTCTCCCTGCCAAACACCTCTCTTGACTGTTATTTTGTCTGTAAACATTTGTTCTTTAATCTTAACTTGGAACATCGCGTTGTAGTAGATATTTTCTATAATAATCGTGTATGGTGAATCAATTCTTGCAATGTCGAGTCCTTTCAGGATTGCCTACGTTTCCACAGAGCCAAACGCTTTGTGATAAAAGTCTATAAAAGCCAGATGTAAAGGTATATTGTATTCACTATTCAGTGCTTTTTAAATGATACTGCGTATTGTTTGTAGGTGATCGATTGTACTATAATATTTCCGGAAGCTTGCTTGTTCGACTGGCTGATAGGAATTCAATTTTCCTGTTAACTGATTTGTTATTACTTTAGTAAACAGCTTATATAGGATTGATAATAGGCTGATAAGTCCATAATTTTTGATGTTCTGATTATTGCTTTTCTTGTACAGCAATATTACTTTGGCATTTTGACACATACTAGGGATTTTTTCTTCATCCAGGCATTTATTTAGGAGAAATTTAACGTTTTTTTGTAAATTTTTGTATTTTTTTAAGCATTTCGTTCGTTATCTTGTCATCCCCTGAACTATTTTGGTCTTTCATGTGTTTCAGTGCAGTTGTTATTTCCCATTTACTGATTTCAGAGATGTCTTTTGAACCTACATTTGTGACATTTTGCGTTTGCTGTTGTGGGTTTGGGGTGACAATTTTAGGTCTGTTCCAACATACGATTTGAACAGTTTGCAAACCGTCCAAACTGTGCACACAAACAAATATTTGTCATCCTTAGGCAATCTTTTATACACCGTAATTTGTTTGTGTGCATAGTTTGAACGGATTGCAAACTTTCCAAATTGTATGTTGGAACAGACCTATAATATAGCGATTCGTAGAAGGCTTGTATAGCTGTGATGATTTTTTCCTTGTTGCTCAATATTTTTCTTTGTTGGATCTGTATCGCTGTTATTCTCTATGGTGCTTTGTATAAGTACAGTATTATACGTTTTTATGTTTTTTCGGTTATTTTTAATTATCCTGTTTAGTTTTAAGTATTCTGTACTATCACAATTTGTTTGTCTTCATTGTTCCATCAATGATTTTGTATTTGCACTGATTTATCCGTTGTCTTGTTTTTGTTTTGTTTTTGCACATACTTTTTTAGTTGCTACTTGGATACTACAACAATTTTTGTGGTGAGCTCGTCAAGTTCCAATTGTTTTAGTGCTTCTGTATTGTGTAGTTTTGTTTTAAGTATTTTTTTTAATTTGTTTATTTGCAGTTGAGATCTTTGGTTTGTGGAGTTTATTCCTTTCTATTTTTGTATTATTATTATTATTATTATTATTATTTCATCTAAAAAAAAAATCTCATTCTTTGAATGGCTGGGATTTAGGCAAGGCGGATTGTTATCAAGCCATACCTAATTGTTATTTAGAAAACGTCTGACAATATGGCATGTATCCAGTACGATTGTCTTGCTAATTGCTGGAAGCAGGTGTAATTTTAAAGCATCGAGTTCAGTAAGTAAGGTTTTCGGAACGACTCCTGTAGTTGATATAACCAATGGGAATATACGTACTCCTTTCAATTGCCACATTTGTTTTATTTCTGCAGACAGTTCTAAATATTTATTTATTTTTGTGGCATACGTTGATTGTAAGTTGTGGTTTAGTGGTACTGCAATGTCTATGATTGATATGTCAGGTCTGTTTGCTTTTATTTTAACGTCTGTTCTTATTTCGCGATCCCAGTATAGTTTATACCTATCATTTTCAAGTACATCTGTTGGTTCATATTTATAGTACGGGGTATCAGATGGGAGAAGCATAAAATCTCTGGCTAGCTGTTGATGGATAATCTTGGCCATGTTGTTGTGTCTCTGCGTGTAGTCCATATTCGCTAACATCGAGCATTCGCCAGTGATGTGTTCAATGGTTTCATTTGGTTTTCCGCATCTTCGGCATTTATCAATTATTGATGTTTCTTTAATAATGTATTTTTGATAGTTTTTGGTTAATATAACCCTATCTTGGATGGCTTGCATGAATCCCGTTGTCTCAGCGTACAAACCTCCTTGTTTTAGCCATATGTTAGAGGCGCTAATATCGTTTGTATCAGATAATAGTTGATGCGGGTGAGTACCGTGGATTTCCTTCTGTTTCCTTCTGTTTCCATCTTTGCAGTTTGCTTTCAATTTCATACGGTTCATGTTCATGCTCATGCTCATGCTGGCTCAGGTGTAGTGGCAAATTGTTAATATCTGCTTTGCATATTGCTTCAAACATGATGTTGTGGGTAGCTTTGCTCATAAAATACTTTCTAAGTGAAGTGATTTGAGATAGGTGTTGCTGTATTATGTCTAGTATACCCATTCCACCCATTTCCGCTGGTAAGGTGATGCGTTCGATTGCTGATTTCGGGTGATTCATACGGTATCTAGTCATACTTACCCGTGTTATTCTTGATACTTTTTACAGGTCGGTGTTTGACCATTTTATGAGTCCAAATGAGTAGGTTAATATAGGAATAGCGTATGTGTTAATTGCTTTGATTTTATTAACTGAACTTAATAGGGTGTTAAGGATCAGTTCTACACGTTTCTCAAATTTTATTATAAGTTCTTGTTTAATTTTGGTATGGTTAATACCTCGTAGCTGCATGATACCTAGATATTTATAGTTATCTTCTTTGCCTAGATTTTCGATCACTTGTTTATCATCTAGTGGAAAACCTTCAGTTCTAGTTAGCGTACCTCGTTCGAGTTGGATAGTTTTAGACTTGTCTATACCGAATTCCATTTTTATGGCATCGCTGAATTCTTTGGTGATGTTTAGTAGTTCGTGAAGTTGTGTGGTAGATTTTGCGAATAACTTGAGGTCATCCATATAGAGTAGGTGGTTTATGGTATGCCCGCTTCTGTTTGCGTCCGGGTTTTTAATATTATATCCCATTTGCGTATCTTTGAGTGTTCGGCTAAGCGGGTTGAGGCCAATGCAGAACCATAGCGCGCTTAGTGCGTCTCCTTGGAAAATTCCCCGCATGATATTGATAGCTCTGGATTTTATCATTTGCTTTCCATCTGAGATATATAGTTCAGTAGACCATTGCTTCATCGCTTCTTCGAGAAAGTGAATTAAGGTTTGGTCTATCTTGTATATTTTTAGTATGTCAATTAGGTATGAGTGAGGCATCGAATCAAACGCTTTTTTGTAATCAATGTATGCCATACTAAGATTTCTTTGTGTTTTTACAGCCTGGTTGACTACAATTGCATCGATAGTAATTTGGTCCTTACAGCCTTTAGAGTTCTTATAGCACCCCTTCTGCTCTTCAGTCATTATGCTATTAGTTTCTAAGTGGTTTTGTATTTTGTTGGTTAAGACAGATGTTAGGAGTTTGTAAATTGTAGGAAGGCATGTAATAGGTCTGTACTTGGACGGGTCTAGTGTGTTATTGTCCTTGGGAAGAAGATATGTTTTGCCTCTTGTAAGAAAGCTTGGGATTAATTTTGGATGTTTTATGATGTGGTTAAACAGTCTCGCTATTATTTCATGGCTTGCTGGTAGTTTTTTATACCAAAAGTTTTGTATTTGTTCAGGGCCAGCTGCTTTCCAGTTGCTGGTTCTTCGAATAGCTTCAGTAACATCTTTTACAGTTATATTTATTGCTTCCATTACCACTATATTTTCTGATCTTTGTTTTTCTTCTTGTAACATGTTACACCTTCCATTATGTTCTTTTGATTCTTCCCATATTCCTGCCCAGAAATCAGTTATACTCTTTAGAGTGGGAATTCCTTCAGTAGGGTTCGTATTGTTGTTGTTGTTACTTAAATTTCTGTAGAAGTTTTTTTGATTATTATGGAATTGTGCGTTTTGGGTTTTTCGGTTTGTACATTCCTTATAGCGCCTAAGTCTTTTTGCATACACTGCTAGTTGTTGTGTGTGTGTATCTATTATTTCCGTTAATTTGTTATGGTCTACTTGATCAATCGGTATAGGTGCTATGATTTTTGTTATATTTTTAACTAGTTTTTTTGATTTGCTTGATTTTCTATATTGAGTTAGTCTTCCTAGGTTGGCGCGTATGGTATTTATTCTTTTTTCTAGCCGTGTCATCCAACGGGGTGCGATCTTTTGCTTTTTTGTATTTTCAGCTTCATTCTGCGGGGTTGTTTTTAATCCCATAGATCTTGCTGTGCTTGCTGCTGCACAGTATATTAGCAGATGGAGTTGCTCTATATCCTCACATATGTTTAGGTGATCAGGCAGAATTTTAGTATTTAGGTAGTCTAATGTTTGGTATACGCGTTTGCTTGGAATAACTTTTGGGATCTTGTGTCTGCTATTTGGATCTGTTCCTGAAAATTCTATGAGTGCGACATTAAATTGGTGTTCTATTTCATTTCTTAGTTGTTGCGTTGTTGCAAGGTTTTTATTTGGTTCCGCTATGTTTATTATGTGGATCTCGGTATTTGTTTCTTCAGGTCCAAGTTGGTCATTCTGTTTTTCCATAGTTCGCTGGTTATTTTCTTCTTTATTCTCGAAAATTTGTTGTTCATATTCTTTTTTAATTTCTTTAATATCATTTGTAGTTAGCATATTTTTGGTGATAATAGCTCTTTTCCGATCTATTAGATTTTGCTCCGTCACTCGTGCAGCTAATTCTGGATATAATTGAATAAAGTTTTCATGCATGTTTGTTCTATACATTGTCATGTCTGTTTCCGCTTTGGTACTTTTCATATAGCAACGCATCACGTTTTGGTTCATTTCTTTTGTCCATTTAATGCGTTGACGTATTATTATTATTATTATTATTATTATTATTATTATTATTATTATTATTATTATTATTATTATTATTTATTACAGATACATTTTGGCAGATCCGTTGATTGTTTGTTATTATATAATTAATTTTGTTTTTGACCTGTCCATTTGAGCTTTTCCAGGTCCATCTTTGCAGCGCTGGTTTTTTGAAAAAAGTATTCATTCAAAATAAATGTTTGTTTCTATGGTAACCAAGCATCATTTCACCTCTAGCGTTTCTAGTTCCTAATCCGAACTTGCCTATGTTTATTGGGTCGTCATTTGTCTTTTGACCAATCTTTGCATATAGATTGCCTATGATTATAACAAAATGTGCATTTTCTGCTTGTTGTGCATTTGTTTATTTAGAGGTTATACTTTTTGTTCACTTTTAGCATAATGTAAACCTTATTTGATATGGCTTCTGTTTTTAGAACAAAATGTTTTAATTTTTTATTTACCATTACTGCTGTTCCTTCAGTATCCAAATTTATTTTTTAGTTTTTTTGGTATAACAAGTGTCCTGATTTTAATATAGTTGACTTATTGCCTTTAAGTCTAGTTTTGCTTATGCCTAGAATATCTCATTTTATGTTCTTTAGTTCTTGTTTTTGTACTTCTAGGTTCTCAACGCTTTTCATAGTTTTGATTTTTTTTGTTGATGCTTTCCTAGTTTTTGGTCTTGATTTTGTCCGCTTATTTTCCGCCGTCTTTTATCATTTATCAAATTTGTGCTTTCTTCAAAATCCATGAAGCAGTTAGATACTTCTAGAATTTAACATGATTTCATTAAAAGCCACTCTAACTAAGCGGGTTGGCAAGTTTTGCAGTACCATAACCATATCAAACTGCTCAAGTCTTGTTTATGGTAATCCAACTTATGAACTAGTTCAAGATCATTTTCTTTATGGTTTATCTTGGTACTGATGGTTGCTGCTGCCCTCCATCAAGTGCTAGTTTTGGTCCGCCCCGGGTATTTTATTTCCCAGGTACCCACCATATCTGCTAAGCATTTTTCTATCCGCCACCTGGGGAGGCGCCCGATGAGAGACTAGCAACCCCGCACAATGGGTAACAACTTGCAGTTTTTGTTCAACTTCAACTCAAACACTTGATGGCTACAAAGCATTTCAGCGGAAGTTTTAGGTTACAGCCAACTTTCATATTTTTGCTTAAACTTGAATCACTTACTAATAGATAAAAGGAGGGAATATTGCATCAAAAACAGTCATCATGGGAACAATTTACAAATGCCTCTTTAGCGTTTTAAAACTCTACAGATCATTATAGACACATTTTGCCTATTACCTAAATTAGCTTGACACTCAACGTGTACGGTTACAAGCAATTGCCACTTTTTAAACTTGATTGACAGGGCACTTTACCAGTTATAAAAAACAATTTACGACTGCCTGTTTGGGGTTTTAAAACTCAGTTGACTATTGGCACTTTTTGCCTACTGCTAGCTCAAGTTATGGTTACAAACAATTGTTATCAATTTCTCTAAACTGGAATAATTGGGCTTTCTACTATTTAAAAACAATTACCAAAAAACAATTTACGACTGCATGTTTGACGCTTTAATAGTCAGATCATTTTTGATGAATCATGTTGAACTACGACGCGTACCGACTCACAAGCAACCGTCACTTCTTTGCCCAAACCTAAATTATTTATTTAACATAGATGAACACAATTGGTAAAAATACAAAAACAACTACCAAGAAAATAATTCTGTTTGGCATTTTAAAACTTTGCGGATCACTATAAACCTTGACGCGTATCAGGACACACGCTACTGCTATCTTTTTGTCCTAAACCTAAATCACTAAGTTGAAGTAGAAGGGGTGTTTAATTAAATACATCCACTAAAAAAAAAACAATTGATTACTGCCTAATTGGCAGATTACTATTAGCATTAGTTTTGTTTAGAACCATTTCCACTAACACACTTACCGCAACGTTTTTCTAGTAACGCTTGCTTTAAAAAAATAATTTATAAATTTGCAAATATAATCAAGAAGAAAGTTCAAATTTTAAAAAGAAATATTAGTCACAGAAAGCAAACTACTTTTTGAACAACTTGTGCTATCTAATCATAATTATAGAGTTTTTTGTGAATAGTCGCTTTTAAGTTCTTAATTGTCTTTGTAGACATTCTTCATTATTGTAGTTTTTATCTCAACTCAATTAAGAAAACCTTTTTAATATCTCAAAAAACTGGGGGCATCGCTTTGTGAGCAGAAAAGTGCGCCTTTGTCATGTTAAACGCATTGCATGGACTTTTGTTTTGGTGAAAGGGTTAGAGTACCCAGGTCTTATCTCCACTACAAAAAAAAGTTTATCTTAGGATAAAGCATTCAAATTCTCTTTGTAAATTTGACGTCTTTTTGTTTGATACTGAGTAGCTTGGGAATCTATTGTGCCGACACTTTCCTCATTTCCAGATTCTTCTCGGCGGTCAACCTTACCAAAACTTCAACTTTGTTGAAAATTTTGTCAGCTTCTGCTTTCAGTTTGCTATATTTTGGGTTATCATGAATTAATTTTTTGCTTTATTTGAACTAATATTTGACTTAAAAATAGAACAGGTTATTATTTGCAAACTTTGCTAGCATTCTGTCATAAAGATTCTTTAAGCACTACCTTTTTTTTATAAAAAAATTATAATGCTTCTGTATTTAAGTTGCAAATAACCAATTTTTGCATTTTTGTGATATAAAAATTACAAATATTTGGCAATTGAATCTAAACTTGTAGATGATACTATAAGATAAAAAAAATTTAGAATAGAATATTGTTTTTACAGTAATATTTAAAGCCTAATGACATGTTAACACATTGAACATTTACTAAAATATTGCAAAAAAACTAATTAAAAGTTTGCAGAATAATTTGACATTTAGTTTCAATATTCTAAATATTAAAACTGCGACTGAAAATTTTTACGAAAAACTCATAATAAAGAATAATGTTACAATATTTTGCTACAATTCATTTAATTATTATTTAAAATCAAATGACAGATTTTAAAACATTTTGTAATGGCTTTTGCACTCCTAAAATACTATTTTTCCTAAATGTGCTTAAAAACAAAAAAAAAAGCATTTTTAAGGATACATTAAGATTAATAACAAGCTTATTCTGAATAACTGTGTAGACAAAAAAATACCAATTACTGTTTTTGATATTTATATTTGATGTTGCGACATATCCAATGGAAAATACTTCAACAAACATTTATCTCTATATTTGTAATATCTTTTGTGCATTTGATTAATTCCATATTTCATAAAACTTTATTATAATTTTATTTTTTCTTCTAGGTAAACTATCAGATGATGCAATACTAAACAACAACAAATGGTCAATGAGTCCGAACTCCTGCAACACCGCCCTTCTCGTCCACCAGGCTAACAAAGTGCTGTCATCGCAGCCATCGCACTTACAATCACATCATGGCTCTCATCATGCAGCGGCGGCAGCAGCAGCAGCATTATCAGCTCCCTTCACATCTTTATTAGGTGCCGGAGGCGGAGCCGCCTCCTACCTACTAGGCGACCATCTCAAACCTTCGGGGACTTCCAACCACCTTTTCTAAAACCAAACGTACAAACATTATAAAAGAAAATGTAAATAAAATGATTGTTATTTAAATGAAAAGCAAAACTTATCCGTCACTAGTCGTGTATATATGTAAATTGGTAGACAAGAAAATTTATTATTATTATAAAATAAGTATACGCATGGATATTGGACATTATTTTATTATTATTAGTCAAATACAGTGTTTCTCAACCTACAAAACTAATTAGATAAAAATTTGTGTTGGGTGACACTGTTCTAATTGTTTGTTTGATGAAAATGAAAAACAAGATGTATACTTTGCAATATTGTGTCTTTTTTATGAGAATCAGAGTCCACTTTGTATGTATATAATGTATATATTATAGAGGTACGTGTTTATATTATGTAGATGTGTGTGATTGCGAGTCCATTCGTGTGGGATTTTCTATTTGAATGAAAATTATTATTATTATTATTATTATTATTATTATTAAAATCTTACGAGATGAGAAAAAAATCAATTCTAATCTAAATCTAGTCCAGTAATTATTAAGCCGTGTAATGTAATGAGAATTTAAGAAAATAACAATAAAAAATATCTGTAATTAAATTGTTTGATTTATTGGTTTTATTCAATAGTTATTAGCAAATTTATTTATATATTTAAATACTTTCTTAATATTTGATTATGAAAATTATATATATTTTCGCAAAGTATTTTAAAATTAGGCCAAGGTAGAATAAGCGGCTGGAATAATATGTTCAAAGATTGCTTCATTCTCACATCATTTCTCAACGTCTCGGTCAGATCGCAAAATATCAACAAAACAGATGGTAACCTATTGCTATAAATTAATCAATGGAAAGGTTAGCCGAAACAATTTAATCATAAAGCATGCAAATGCAGTGCAGTAAATAAATTTAATTTATACAAACATTATTATTTTTTATATTGCCAACCAAGGCATTTTTGTTTTAATTTGTGCACATATTTTGTAAAATTTATTTTTAGTTAAAAGTCTACAATTTTTGACCTATTTATAAACTGCAACTTATTTCATATATTTTAAACTATCATCAAAACAATTCTGTAAAAAAAAAACATTTACATCTGCTATCTATTAAGAATGCAATGTAAATAAGTCCAAAGATTTCTTTCAGCACATAAAAAAAATTAAACAAATGTATTTTTAAAGTGATGCCTGTATATGAGTAGAGTACAATTTTACACGTTCATGATTACAAATAATAGAGTAGCCAATTGCCCACGACAAAACATCATCAAAGGTGTACTGGCCGCCAAAAATTGCCACGTAAGAAATATAGTAATTTATAACGTGCATCTGTTGAGAATATAATTTGTATAGAATGTATGTGAATTTTTTGACATAGTGGTGTGGGATGAATTTCTTGACGTTTTACATGAATCCTTACATTTATTTAGCATCAACGTGGGTGAAATTATTGAATGCAGTTCTGGAATTTTTATTGTGACTATCAATGGCAGTATTTTTAAAATTTTACTTATTTATATGAATTACAAATAAGTTAATAAAGATGAAGATGAATAATTTACAAATTAGATTATTAGGTTATGCGTATAGTCAAAATTAAATAAAATAAATTAATAATTTCATTTTTTATTTGTTTTAATTATTTTTTGACACAAAACATTATTTTAAATATAATCTTGTCTCAACTAATTATTTAATAAAATAGTACTAAAATAAAAACATTTACTATAAATATAATAAACCTAAACTTATAATTGTTTTTATTGAGAAATTTAATATGACACACTTCACAATTAAATTTGCTTTATTATCATATTCTGTTCCAAAATAAATGTAACTAACTCCAAAATTTAATAGAATCTGTCTAAATAAATTGTTACTTAATCTCTTAACAATTATAATTCGCGTTTGCCAAAACTGTTTTAAAATTTTATCTTGTTACATGCCAAATAATAGACTTCAAAGATTAAACTAATTTGTTTTACGTACTAATTGTTTTAATTAAATTATAATGAAACTTATTTTTTAAGTAAATGTCAATGTTAGTTTGTCAGTTTGCTAATTTAATGTAAATATTGTTTGTTGCCAATTTTTTTAACGTAAAATTGATTATTTTAAAATGATAACTTGTGTATACTTAGTCACGCCGTTACATTTTAATTGAACGTTGAAGACAGCATTATTACAATCATGTTATCCAGTTTTATTTATCATTTAAAAATTTAATTCTAATCTTTTTGCGCATCACTAGCTATGTCTTGCAATAGAACACAGTCTGCTAAATCAAATTTCTTAGTCCATTAGTAATATAAACATTCATTCTTCTAAACCAGTTTTATCCAATGCAGGTACGCCCAAAAGCAACCATGTTCTGTTAGTACCTGTTTGAAGTAGTAGTTAATCTAACCTAACCTAACCTAATCTACCCACCAGAAAACTTGCCGTTGGTACTGTTCTAAAGGCAATGCAAATCTTCTAGCAGCAACTTTTCTGAATCTTCAAAACACATTCCTTGTACTTTTTCTTGCTGCACAAAGCAATCTCCCATATTTTTGCTCAATTTATCACTATAAAGTAGACTACCGAGCACATAAAACGCCAGGTTTTGCATAAAATCTCATAAGAATTAAGTTGTTTTCTTTGCTTTCTTTGCTTTCTTTGCTTTCTTTGCTTTCTTTGCTTTCTTTGCTTTCTTTGCTTTCTTTGCTTTCTTTGCTTTCTTTGCTTTCTTTGCTTTCTTTGCTTTCTTTGCTTTCTTTGCTTTCTTTGCTTTCTTTGCTTTCTTTGCTTTCTTTGCTTTCTTTGCTTTCTTTGCTTTCTTTGCTTTCTTTGCTTTCTTTGCTTTCTTTGCTTTCTTTGCTTTCTTTGCTTTCTTTGCTTTCTTTGCTTTCTTTGCTTTCTTTGCTTTCTTTGCTTTCTTTGCTTTCTTTGCTTTCTTTGCTTTCTTTGCTTTCTTTGCTTTCTTGCAAACCTTTTGCACATGCATCTGTCATACGATGTTTGTACTTAGCTAAATACCCAAGCAACTAACTCAACATTTTGATCTGACGGTTGTTCCCAAAACGGTTATTTCCATTTGTGACACTCGTCTTAAGTAAATAAGTATTACAAACTTTGTTTTTTTTCAGAGCTAATTCTAAGCACAGTTCTTTTATTTTATGCTTATAAGACCAAAAAAATAGTTTTGTCTACTCTAGTTTCTTCTAGAAAGCTTAGTAACAATCATCGCCAGGTTGTAGGTGTAGGCCACTCTTTCTAGACCTAGAGTCAGTTTATTACGTCGTTGTAAAAAACAGATTTAATACTTGTTCTCCCCGTTAAAATTACCTTTTTAATTTTTCCATCTTCTTCCACTATTAAAACCCTATGCCACAAATAGCTACTAATAATATTCCTAACCTAACTATTTGTTTATAAAAAGTTAGTTTTTTAAACTACTCTAATTTAATTACAAAAAACATTTATAAAAAAAAAACTCATTTCTAAATGACCAACACTTGGGTTTGGTACTTCTGTTAAAACTACTGTCCGGCAATCAGTTAACTGAACGCCTTGCGTATTCACTTTGTTATCAAAAAGTTGAATCTGTAAACAACTACCTCCAATTTAGTTACAAATAACATTTTAGAGAGTTAATAGTCAGATTTCTGAATAACCAATACTCAAGTTGAGGTGTGTCACTACAGTGACTTGAGTGCCCACCTGCTCACCTAACTGTTTGTTATTAATTAGTTAGACTTCTAAACAAGTTTTTTTTAAATTTAATTGCAAATAATACTTTCAGAGAGAAGAAAATGTAATTTCTGAATCAGCAAAACTTGGATAGGTGGCTGTGGCAAACCCTTTAAGCTTATAAGGAATCAACGCTTAACATAAACACTAACACATAAAAAAGTAAGATTGTTTAATAGTTGCAACCTAAGCAACGTAAAATTAGGTTTTCTGCTAAAAAAATATGGGCACAATAATCCCACACTAATCATATCTCTGCGCTCAAAATAATACTCAAAAAATCCAAGCCAGCTCATTCCAGTTCACAAACAAGTTACATACATTTTTTAAAGGACTATAAATTGTTGTCTTTAAAGTGACATAGTTTCTCCAAAGTAATATAAAGTAACAAAGTTCTTTTAAAATAATAGAGATAGTTTTTGATGTGGTATAAAGTACTCAAAATAGCACAAAGTATCTACAAAGTGACATAAAATATTACCAAAATGACATAGTTTCTTCAGAAAAAAATAAAGTGTTCTCAAAATAATATAAAATATTATTAAACACTGTACACTACGTACAGTGTTTCTAAAGTAAATAGCTTTCTTAAAGTAATATAAACTGTCTGTCTTCAAAGTTACATAAGTTCTACAAAACAGTATACAATATTTTCAAAGGGACATAGTTTCCTTAAAGTAATATGAAGTGCTCTCAAAGTAATACAAAGTGTGTTTAAAGAAGTATAAAATGCCAAAATGATATAATTTTCTTAAAATAGTATAAATTAGTTTCAAAGTAGCACAGTGTTTTCAAAGTTGTATAAAATGTTCTTAAAATAACATAGTTTTTTTTAAGTAGTATAAACTGTCCTCAAAGTAGTATAAAGTATCTTTAAAACGACTTAATTTTTTTTAAATAATATTAAATGTACTTAAAGTAGTATAATTTCCTTAAAATATAAATAAAATGTTTCCAAAGTGG
This sequence comes from Tachinus rufipes, assembly GCA_963932245.1. Taxonomy (NCBI): domain Eukaryota; kingdom Metazoa; phylum Arthropoda; class Insecta; order Coleoptera; family Staphylinidae; genus Tachinus; species Tachinus rufipes. The sequence goes on from OZ010745.1 coordinate 112,584,185, forward strand.
TTAAAAAAATCAGAGTAGTATAAAATCTCTTCAAAGTAGTATAAAATGTTTTGTATGTGACATGTAAAGTAGTATACAAGAGCATATTATCCTCAAAGTAATATAAATTGTTTTCAATGTAGCACAGTGCCCTCAAAGTAGTTTAAAATGTCCTGAAAGTGATAAACTTTCCCAAAGTAACATAAAGTGTCTTCAAAGTAACAGTTTTTCTAATGTAAAATAAAGTATCAAAAGTGTTAACGCAATGCCCTCTATTAAAAGAAACGTTAAACTGTTTGTGTGTGAAAGAGACTGTAATTTAGTTAAATCTTACACAAACAAACAACGGCATTTTTGGCGCATTTTATTTGAATCAGATGATCAAAACAAATTTATTATTTAAAGTTAATTAATGATGTATTTTATGTAAATTGCCTTTTCATCTAGTAAGAGACACATACATTTGTGTTTCAAAGTATGCACCATCATCTGTGTGCCTCACTCATCTTATTAGGCAAAAAGACAATTTACATAAAATCACAGTAACTATTAAATAGTTTAACGTTTCTCCTAATACACTTTTGCTTCATTAATAAACATAAACTGTTTACTAATTTCTGTGATTTTAAGTAAATTGTCTCTTTAACCAGTTAGAAGCTAGGCACACTTGTGATAGGTGCATACCCTGAAACACGAGTGTATGTGTCTCTTACTGAATGAAAAGGCAATTTACATAAAATACATTATATATTAATTTTAAATGTAAAATAAAGTGTCCTTAGAATAGTATAAAGTGTCTTCAAAGTAATATACAGTGTGCTTAAATGACATAACTTTCTCAAAGTAATATAAATTGTCTTCAAAGTACGAATACAGTGTCCTCGAAGTAATAAATTTGATGCTATTTTGGCAATTGGTAAATTTAATTTTTTGGATGACTTCTAGATATGTAAATCAAATTTTTCAAAAAGTTAAGTTACGCCAAATAAAAAATGTCAAAATTGCACAAAAATCATTTATTGCATAAAATTTGCACAAAAAATCCATTAACTTCATGAATTTTGCACAAAAAATTTTTATTGAATTAAATTTAAACAAAAAACCTATGTTTTGCATAAAATTTGCACAATATCCCATTAACAGAATAAAATTTAAATAAAAATAAACCATTTATTGCATAAAATCTGAACCAAAAACTTATGTATTGGAAAAAAATTGCATACAATAACTAAGTTTTGCATTAAATTTTTGCACAAGAAACCTATTTATTGAATAAAATTTGTATACAAAACTAATTAAAGCAAAAAATTTGCATTGAAACCTATTTACTAAATGAAATATAACAAACATTTGAATGCATTAAATTTATAAAATCAAAAAACAGTTTATTGTATCAAATAATTAAAAATTCCACAAAAAACTTATTATTGCCTAAAATTTGCACAAAAACTTTATTTATTGTATAAATTTTGTGCAACAAAACCCTGAAATTTTTGCATACAAATTTTACTGCAAGAATTTTATGAATACAGAAATTTTATTATTATACAGGGTGTCCGGAAAATACGTGTACAACGTTTGACGACAGACTCCTGACGTCAAAATAGGTCGATCTAAGCCGACTTAGTTATATCCAAAATTGTCTCGTTTAGCCGGTAAAGGGCGTCAAAAATTTGTAAATATTAAAAAGAAATTACCTGTAACAATAATTTTTTAAGTGACCTTGTTGCTATGGCGTTTAATAATTTGACAATTATTGACAAATTGTCACCAGTCTATGAAATTTACTCAAGTATACGATCAACATTCTTGAATTACAAGTTCATTTTACCATTAAAAATGGAAAATTATACAAACTCTCAGAAAGTTAACATGCTCCTGGTATACGGGTTTTGTCAAGGAAATGGGCGTCAGAGTGTTAGGGTTTACATGGAGAGGTTTCCTAACCGTCGAATACCAAACCACCAAACATTTGCCAATATTGAGCGTCATCTTCGGGAAACGGGCAGTTTTGAGAAAAAGTTTGAAGGCAGGGGTCGTATGCGAACAACTCGAACTTTGGAAACAGAAGAGATGATTCTGGAAAGAGTTGAAGAAAAACCAAGTACCAGTACCCGTCTCTTAGAACGTGAGTTAAATGTTCCTAAAACGATTGTCAATGAGGTTTTAAGAGAACAGTTGTTACATCCTTACCACATACAAAAAGTCCAGGAACTTTTACCGACTGATCCCCCCATGCGGCTTACATTTTGTCAATTTATTAGAAACAAAAGAATTCTTGTTCCAAATTTTTGTAGAAAAATTATGTTTACTGACGAGGCATGCTTTACAAGATCTGGGGTAACCAATCTGCACAACAAACATATTTATTCCGATAAAAATCCACATGCCATTAAAGTTGCACATCATCAGCATCAATTTAAAATTAATATTTGGGCAGGTATTATTGATCACTACCTTATTGGTCCCATTGTTATTCCAGACAGGTTAGATGGAAATATTTATTTAAATTTTTTGCAAGACACATTACCAATTCTTCTGGAGAATTTGCCCCTTTTACTTCGGAGGGAAATGTGGTATATGCATGATGGTGCCCCGCCCCATTTTTCCATTGCCGTTCGGCAATACTTACATCATCAATATCCCAACCGATGGATTGGAAGAGGCAATGATGCACCAGTAAAATGGCCACCACGTTCTCCTGAGTTAAATATGTGTGACTTCTTTTTGTGGGGCGCTATTAAAACAGAAGTTTACAAGACTCCGGTAAACACACGCGATGATTTATTGCAGCGGATTTTAAATGCAGGCAACCATTTTAATAATCCCGAGTGTTAATAAGTGTATTCAGCAAGATGGCGGTCATTTTACACATTTGCTTAAGTAATGTTTTTGTTTTACTTAGTTTCTTACAATAGATACTTTCAACTTTGTTATACTTTTGTTTTTTTTTACGCCCTCTACCGGCTAAACGAGACAATTTTGGATATAACTAAGTCGGCTTAGATCGACCTATTTTGACGTCAGGAGTCTGTCGTCAAACGTTGTACACGTATTTTCCGGACACCCTGTATATATAATTTAATTAAAAAATTATAAACTGCACAAAGTTAATTTAATGCAAACAATACGTAAAAAAAATTGCACAAAAAACATATGATGCATAAAAAAACGTATTTATTAAATTAAAACCATAACTGCATAAAATTTGCATAAAACCCCATTTGTTGCATAAAATTATGCATAAAAATTCATTTATTGCATAAAATTTACTGCAATTTATATAAACAAAAAACTGTTTACTGCATTAAATAATATATAAGCATTGCACAAAAACCTACTTATAGCATGTTATTTGTGCAAACTTTATACATTTGCACAAATAACCTATTTATTGAGTAAAACTTGCACAAAAAAAATCCATTTACTAACTACAAAAAAAAACACAAAACAAAAAATAGTTTATATTAAAGTATAGTAATACTTCAATATTGCAAACCACTATTTTTTGAATAAAATTTCTATAAAAAAACTATTTATTGCATAAAATTTGCATAACAAAATTATTGTAAACAATTTATAAATATAAAAAACAGTACAAAATGCACAAAGTTAAAAAGAAATTTAACTTGATTATTTTGTGAATCTACCTATTTTACTAATTATGGTTTCAATAATCCGCTGAGTAGAATGTATAAATCTCCAAATACTTTACCAACTAACTTTAATTTATTTTGTATTTCTAAGTCTACGTTTAGAAGTCAGCTGAGTCATGCTGACTAATGTTTTAAAATGTGCGGTTTTTTGTATATTTTATTTTTTTGTATTCTTTATTTTTATATATTTTTGTAAAACATCAATATTATGTATATTTGATGTAAACGTAAATGGTAAGTTATATACCGTAAATAAAGTATTATTATTAAATATAATTTGCAAAAAAAATAATCACTACAAAAAAATTGTATAAAACTTATTTATTGCATAAAATTTTACACAAAAGTTTTATTTATTGCATAAAATTTGCACAAAAAATTTAAAACAAAAAAAATATATTGCATAAAACAAATACACAAAAAGTTAACTTTAAACAAGAGATACGTCAAAATTGCACAAAAATACATTTATTGCATAAAATTTTGCACCAAAGTTTTATGTATTGCATAAAATTTGCATAGAACCTCTATTAACTTAAAGCTAGATATTTGTTAAATTTGCACAAAAAAAACATTTATTGCATAAAATTAACTAATTAATAAAGATTACACAGAAACACATTTATTAAGTAAAATTTGCACAAACATTTCTAGCATAAAACATGCTCCAAAAACCGTTCATAGCACAAAATTTGGACAAAAAATTATTGCAAAAAATACGCCAAATCTAACACATTTATTATATAAAATTTGCATAAAAATGTTAATAAATAAAAATTATAAATTAAATAATTTAAAAAATGCAAAAAAATACAAAATGCGTCAAAATTGCACAAAAACTGCATTAAATTTGCACAAAAACTTTAATTGGATGAAATATAAACAAAAAAAAATTATGTATTGCATAAAATTTGCACAATAACCCATTAACACATTGACGGACAGTAGGAACAAGTGAAGTTCAAAAATTGACACTATATGTTTTTGTAATTTTTAAAATATTAGAAGTATAGTTTTACTCTTTCTGCTTAAATAAACTTAGCTTTAATTAGGTTGCGAATATAACCGTCATGGCGCCAGCGGACACTAAGTAATGAAACGATGGCGGTTATAACAGCAAAAATTTAAAAACGTATATGGCAGGGTTGATGACTTAAATAAGCATTTTTTTGTGAGCAACAAAGTATTTTTGGGAGTTTTACACAAAATGTTAGTTCATAATCAAACAAAAATAAATAAATGACAAAAAAAATTATTCTAATTTTATTATTCATACATATTATTTTGGGTATGCCATGTTTCAAAGCATGGTGCAGGACACAGTGCAGATTTTGACAAACAATTCTTGCAGCAATATAATGTTTTCTTTCTTTATAACATTGTTTACAACGCTGAAAATATGTTTTTTGCCGATAATTTCTGGAGGAAAAATTTTCTCAAGAAAATGCTGTGTTCTATTGTTGTTGATTTTATTGGTTTGGATTTGTGCACGTAAATTGAACCAAAAACCTTCCATCCTGTTTATAATCTATACTAGTTAAAGATTGTATGATTGCTTCCACGTATTCTATAAGTTTTATTTCAGAACTTGTTTTTTTTTTTAATGATGTAGTAAAAATTCCACACTGCTACATCCAGTAGATGAAAGATTACCTTTTTGTACCATTTAATTGTTTTTTGTAGACAAGAACAATAGAACATCATCTGATCTGCTCTGTCAACTCCTGACATATTCTAATTATAATTTACTATTTCAATTGGTTTTCTTTTTTCCTGTTGTCGCCGGTTAGCTGTGTTTATCATACTTGGGTGGTAAGCTGTTGTTAGACATAGCACATCCCGTTTATCTTTCCATTTGGACACGTATGTCTAATTTTGCAGTCGCCATACATGTTCTCCTCTTCTAAGCTTACGACGTGTTATTTCTTGCACGACATGTGTTTTTTGCTAAGTAATTTGTTAGATAATGGTAGACTGTTGCAATAGTTTTCCATGAATAAATTATGGCTCTTGTTTAAATATGACTGCATCAATCGCATTACAAGACTTTCAATAGTTGTCATGTTTTCATCATTTTTTCAAAACATAACCTTGGGCTGAACAAAAAGAAAGCTTTCCTTGAAATAATAACAAAAATTCGTCTAATGACAATGCTTCATTTAGTGCATATGCATTCGCAAACTTTTCTATAAGCAAATCAAGAAATATTTTTATTTTTCTCAAAAGATTGTTTAAATTTTCATATTCTACACAAAAGCATCTCAATATTTGCTCAATCCTCCTTTCAGACATTTGTAAAAGAAATGCTGGGTGGTAATGTAATGCATCAATAGAAAATTACAATATTTCGGGCACGTTATGAGACATCCCGAAAAATACGGTATCCTGCATTTAATAATGCAGGGTAAAATAAATAGTAAAAGAGGGCCCGGAAGGAGACGAACATCGTGGTTGAAAAACTTAAGACAATGGTTTGGAAAAACATCAACCGAACTCTTTCGCGCCGCTGTCAACAAAATTATTATAGCTAACATGATAGCCAACGTCCGCTAAGCGGATACGGCACTTCAAGAAGAAGAAGAATAGAAAAGTGTTTTTTAATGCTGGAGAACTTTAGCTAGGACTGAAGCAAACACAAACCAAAAAACTTTCTCATTTCAATTGTATTAGTATTTTTGAAATTTTCCTTCCAACTATGCTTTGTATGTGGCCGTGTTTCATTCCAAAGTTTTATGCCGTAATCATTCGTAAATTTTATAATCATTTCCATTACTTGGTCATCCCATATATTTTTTTTTTTTAACATGACACTTGGCTTCTACTTGTACGCTGGTAAATGCACATTTGTTCTGTTATAGCCGCAATGTCTAAAAACGACCGTTTCGTTTTGGACGGCTATTGCCGTCATGCCACATAGTGAACTTTACTTTAGACGGCTATAGACTCAAGTGTTTGTTTAATAGAATAAACTTTTAGCAAAAATAAATCATTTATTGCATAAAATTTGCACAAAAAAATTAATGCAAAAAATTGATGTTTATAGAACACAGTTTTATGCATTAAATAAATAAAAATTGCACAAAAAGTTGAAAAAAAAACACTTCTAAGGCCCGTTTGCACCAACATCGCTTAAATCTTAAACTGCCCATGAAACGTTAAGGGTGGCTTATTTCGTTGCACCACATATATAAGGGAATGTAAGGCTTTATGGGACCCTTAACTTAAGCGGTCAATATTGTCGGCTTAGTAAAAACTTAACCTAAAAATATAATTCAACGTAAAGATTTATTTTTTTGCAGTGGTATTCTGGCCTTATTTCCGTTACTAAACAACAATATTAATTAAAATGTAGAAATTTAATATGATCAGAGTTGGGATTCCGATAGCTGTCAACCGGCCGCCGATTCGAAAAATACTTGCATTTCAATGGTGGCGTTCACACATCATTCTGTTATAGTAGTAACCAATCACATATTTACATACATATTTATGCGTAGGCGTCAAACAAACTGTAAACGCGGGAATTTTAAATTTGAGCGAAAATTAATGTAAAAAATCAACTAAATTTAAAAAAAAAAAAATAATTAACACTAAATAATTACTCCATATTAACACAGCTTCTTTGTTATTATAAATATGATGATTTTGAAACAATTATGATGTGTGATATATTTGATGTTTATTTTAACCTACAAATTAAATGTTTGGTAGTTCATACTTTGCATAACAATTTAAAACGCTCGATACAAATATTATTTGCACAAAAAAAATAAATGCTAATAATCATAAATAAGCATAACTTATTTCAAACGCTAGATAAATATAGTTATAAAAATAAGAAAAGCTTGATAAAATTTATAAACGTTTCTAACTAATAAATGTCTAGAACATATCGGTAACAGTAATAATAATTTAATAAATATATTAAAGAATAAACTATGTTAAACTAAGCAACAATAATAATAAGAATGCTATGCTATGTACGGTAAACAGCATCGATAGAGAAATTGGTGTTTCTAAGGCTTCTAGTGCAAATTTTACCTAGCTGTTATTTTTCTACCATACAAATACTATTAAAATAATAATTTGCCATTTAAATATCAAACATTTAAACCGTTTGATTTCATGTTGGTTTTAAGCTACAAAATGTTTATCATTTGCACGATACATTATTTCGATTAAAAATTGTAGTTGCAGATTATTTAATGACTGCAAAAAATAAAAAGATTCATGCGAATAATCTTAAATAGTTCATAAATGATTTTAAATGCGTTAATGCATTTTAAAAATAAGGAACGCTTGATAAAATTTATAAACATTTGATACATATTATACTTTATATGCAAAAACTAAATAAAAACTTGAAACGTATAATAAAATCAGTAAATTGTTGGTAAAAATCATAGGTTCTTGCTGCACAATAAATATATTTAATAAACTATTAAAAAATATAAAATCATATTTTTCTCACTAATAAATACCTAGAATATAATAATAACAATAATATTTATAATAAATATATTAAAGAATGTACTAAACAATAAGAATAATCACAAGATTGCTATGAACGGTAGACAGCACCGATGAAGAAATTGGTGTTTCTTAGAAACTGCTTTGGCTTCTATTACAAATTTATAGAGCTTTTTCTCTTTTTACCTTGCAAAACTGACTCAAATTTATCTGGCAGTTATTTTTACATGCAAATATTACATTAACAAGCATTAAATTCTTGCGTTTGTTGAGCATCACAAAATAATAATTTTTCCAAATTGTGCTTCATTATTAAAATTGTAATATTAAATACAATAAAAAGAAACCTTTTCTACCTATCTTAATTTTTCTCTTAATAAAATGTAAACCTAAATAAATAGTAATAAAAAATAAACTATAGATTACTTATTAATAATAAATATATTCAAATAAGCAAAATATACAATTAATATAAAATATTTATGTATTACAAACACAATTCACATTTAACACTAGCATTACATTTAACACAATAAATACAACACAACTTCCACAACACTTTAATTTGTACACAACACAAAAGTCACTTTGACAAGTAGATAACCTAAAAATAATTAATGTCATCAAAAAGTAAATCGCGATTTAGATGATTTGACGACTAAATATTATCAAGTTTTCGCTTCCCCCACCATCAATTTTTACGGAATTTAAAGCATCTCTCTCGCACTTGCTAAATCGTCGTATATATTCTTACACATTGATTCTACATTTTTTGTCGCTTTTTTCTCTGAATTTAAGCTTATTTGAACAAACTTGCAACAATTTTAGCACCGTTTCTATCGGAATCGCACCTCTGGACTGACACACGCTATTAAAGGTTAGGTTTTATGTTAATTTTGCGTTTTTATTAAATAAATAGACACAAATACCAGCAGTTTTTGTAAAATTACTAAAAATGTGCAATGTTGCCATGTGTAATCTGTTTTAAACTTCTGTTTGCTAAACTACGCTTAAAATATGTTGGTGCAATGCAATAAAAATTAAAACTACCCTTAAAGTTAACTATGGTTTAGTTAAGCGTAGATTTAAGCCACTATGGTGCAAACGGGCCTAAATTACTCAAAAAAATTACTAAATTAAATAACCCATTTATTGCATAAAATGTGCACAAAAACCCATTTGTTAAATAAAAATTGCTCAAAAAACCTATTTCTTAAATGAATTTAGTACAAAATTTATAAGAACAAAAAAAACAGTTTATTGCATAAAAAAATTAAAAATTACACAAAAAAATGTAAAAATTGCTCAAAAAAAAAAATTACAATAAACATCAATAATTGCATAAAGTTTGCACAGAACTCCATTAACTTAAAGCTATATTTATGTGAAAGTTGTACAAAAATTTAGTTATTGTATAAACAATCATTTATTGCATAAAATGTTGCACAAAAAACATATTTAGTAAATAAAGTTTGCACAAAATTACATTTATTTTATAAAATTTGCACATCTATAGCATAAAATTTGCACAAAAAACCATATATAACATAAAATTTGCACAAAAATATTAAATAATTAAAAATTGTACAAAAAGTTATCAAATAAATACGTTGCTTAAAAAAATTACTGAATAAAATAACAAATTTATTGCATAAAATATGGACAAAAATCTATTTATTGGATGAAATTTGCACAAAATACCATTTACTGCATGAAAAACAATTTATTGATTTAAATTTGCAAATAATCTTTTATTTATTGAATAAAATTTGTACTAAACAATAATTTGTAGCATGAAATTTGCACAAAAAATCTATTTATTGTATAAAATTGCAAAAAAACTATTTATTACAAAAAAATTGCATGAAAACTTATTTATTGCATAAAATTTTATATATAAAAACAAAAATTGCGTCAAAATTGCACAAAATGAAAGTTATTGCAGAAAACTTTGTATATTGCATAAAATTTGCACAAAATTCAATTAATTTAAAGTAGATTTACTTGAAATTTGCACAAAAAACCATTTATTACATATTCCAAATTTGCACAAACATTTATAGCATAAACTTGCACAAAAACGTATTTATTAAAAAAATGCACAAAGAATCGTTTTCATAAAAACTAATTTATTCCACAAAAAAATCATAGAAACAGAAAACAGTTTATTGCATTAAATAATTAAAAATTTGCACTAAAGGCAAACCATTTATTTAAATGCAAAAAAAGTCATAAAAACAGAAAACAGTTTATTATATTAAATAATTAAAAATTATAATCAACTTATGTTAAGAAATGCGTAAAAACCACTATTTTTAGAAAAAAAAATCATAAAAAAATTTTTTATTGCAAAAAAAATTACAGGAAAAAATTTATGAGTAATAGAAAACAGTTTTACATATTATATAATCAAAAATTGTACACAAAGTTAAAGAAAATCTACGTCTAAATTGTTATTGAATAAAATAATACATTTATTGCATAAAATGTAAAAAAAAATCCTATTTATTGGTAAAAATTTGATCAAAAAACCTATTTATAAAATGAATTTAACTATTTACTTTAAAAAAATTGAACAAAAACTTATTTATTGCATGAAATTTTGCACAAAAGTTATATTTATTGCATAAAATTTGCACAAAAAATGTATGCATTAAAACAAAAAAAAGTTTATTAAATAGATTAATTAAAAATGACACAAAAAGTTGACTTATAGTAAAAAATACGTCAAAATTGCACAATAAAACAGTTATTGCATAACATGGTGTGTTTTTGCATAAAATTTGTACAAATCCTCATTAGTCTAAAGCTAAATTTACGTCAAAGTTCATAAAACTATTTATTTGCATAAAATTTTGCACAAAAACACATTTATTAGATGAAGATTGGACAAAAAACCATTTGTTAAAAAAATGTGCACTAAAGTTTGCACAAAAAACCATTTATAGCAAAAATGTTGCACAGAAACCAACTAATTAGCAAAAAATTCACGAAAAAACAAATTTTTCATTTTCATTTTGCATTAAAACAATAATAACAACAAATTTATTGCAGAAAAGACATTAACAACAAAAAAAAGTTTATTGCATTAAATAATTAAAATTGCACAAAAGTCAACTTATTGCAAAAAGATATACAACAAACCACACAAAAAAAAAATATTAAAATATTTTGCCCAAAAATATGGTTAAAAAACCATTTATTGCTTAAAGTTGCACAGAATAAATATATTTTTTTTAATTGAACAAAAAATTAAATAAAAGTTTACAAAAAACAAATAATGCATAAAACACTGTATATTGCATAAAATATACACAAAACCTTATTAACTTAAAGGAAGATTTACTTTAAAGTAGCTCAAAACATAGTTATTGCATAAAACTTTGCACAAATAACACATTTGAATGAACATTGCAAAAATACATTAATTCAATAAAGTTTGCTTAAAGTGTGCACAAAAACTATTAATAGCATAGAATTTGTATAGAAACCATTTAATGGAAAAAAACTGCACAAAAAAGCATTTTTTTTGAATAAAAACTCATTTATTGCATTAAATTTTATATAAAAAACCTATTTAATGCACAAAAAATTTGTGCAAACAGAAAACTTGTTTTAAATAATAAAAAATTGCACAAAAAGTCAACTTATTGCTAGATATACGCCAAATCCTACAAGAAAGTAACTTTTTTGCAGAAAATTTGCACAAAAACCAAATTTTTTGTATAAAATTTGCATAAAAACCCATTTAGTGCATAAATTTGCACAAAAAACCATTTATTAATAATTAAAAAAATAATTAATAAAAAAATAAGAAACGTCAACAATATAGATATCACAAAATAATCAGACAAAAGATAACAAAAAACAAAACAAAGCATTTTGGTCATAATTCACGCAAAATATTAAAAATTTAGTACCAACAATATTCTTCAAGCCTGTGAGACATTTTGAAGACAAATTTAAGTAAACCTTCAGACAAATTCATTCTAAAACTTTAAAATATTCTTTAAACATCTTTTATACATTCGATTTGTTGTTGCTTTACTAAAGTTTAAAACCTATCTAATGCTTGCAAATATATTCTAAATTGTATTTAAATTTTATTAATTACTTTTTTAGTTATAAATTATTTTCAAAACTTTTAAAAGATATTTTGTACTTAAATCTATGATTTCATTTAATTAAAGTATCAATCATTTTTTCAATAATTTGACAAACTAATTCTTAAGTTAGTGTATTAATTATAAAGCTTGTTTTTTGTTAAAAGTTATTGAATTTATTATAAATAAAATAAATATATAAACTATGCCACTTTTACAGCATTTGTAAGCGCTAATTGATATTCAATTTTATAAAACTTTTCTTTTATTAAAATTCAATTTTAAATACTTTAAATTCATTCTTAAATATTTTTTACAAGTTTATAAATTTGCTTTTAAAGTATTTGAAATATTATTTACAGTTAACCATTATACATTTGCGTCATAAAATAATTCATAATTCAAAGAATACAATAACAATATTTGAAGTAATCCATTAATTCAATCAATCCTAAAATATACTACATGCAAATTGTTTATTTGAAACTCAGCATTCCAAAGCATGGAAAATATGCCGAAATATTTTTTCAGCTAAAATTAACAGCGTTGTGTATACACCAATGTCCATGAATCTAAAATAAGATTGACATTGAAGCAAATTATAACCAACAGCTTAATTATTAAATATTATAATAATTAATTAAACCCTAAAAAAATAATTAATAATGAGTCAACAAAATTGGAAACGTCTGGAAGAAATATGAAACTAAATTTAGTTTTTCACAAATTCGCGAAATGATTCGCATATGTAGAAGTGGGGAGAAAGCAATTTTATGCAAAGTATATAAAAGCGCCGCGACGCTGATGTAAAGTCAGTTTTTAATTGCCAGCTCAAGTGTTTAGTTACCCTAAACTACTAAAGGATAATCAAATATGTCTTTGGAACGTCAAGTCCGTGCTAAGGTAAGTTTTTGTTAGCTTTGATGTTAAATTTAAATTTTTAATTAAAAATTGTATTAGCTTTTGGGCAAGCGTGATGCTCAACAAGATAAGGAAGCACAGGAATGGATTGAAACCATTCTTGGCGCTAAGTTCCCACCAGGTGAACAATATGAAGATGTCATCCGTGATGGAACTGTACTTTGCCAATTGATGAATAAACTTATGCCAGGATCTGTTCCCAAAATTAATACCGCTGGTGGACAATTCAAAATGATGGAAAATATTAACAAGTAAGAGAGATTTTTTAGATTAAATTTGTGCAAATTTAGTTAATATTTAGAAAAAATATTTTGTTGATTGTTTAAGAAGGAATTAAATTTTCAACTTAAAATTAATCGGTTAACCAATTCATTGCAAATTATTATATAATAAATTTAGTACAATCAAACCAAAGTTTTGGGCATAATTATAAATTAAATTCTTTTGCAATTTTAAATCCCATTTTTGGTCTCAATTTTAAATCTAAAAACAGTTTAAATTGCATATTTCCATGCTGCAATTACTTCAATTATCTGAAAATAAACCTGTTGGGAAACATTCAAAATTGTTGGCACATATTTACAACAAACGCAGTATCATATTGCAATCAGATTTATTGCCAACACTTTAAAAAATATATTTTTAGAATTGTTGCTAATTATACATTTCATTGGTGTGTGAAAAAATTTCATTCATTGCAAATTGAATTGGCACAATGACAATGCATTAAAAGGAATTTCCCGGAAATTGAGTTAAAAATGTAATTTTTGTTTTGTTTTTTAGCTTCCAGGCTGGCATGAAAGCCTATGGAGTTTCTGATGTTGATGTGTTCCAAACTGTAGATCTTTGGGAGAAGAAGGATATTGCCCAAGTAACAAATACAATTTTTGCTCTTGGCAGACAGGTGAGAATGATGTTCTAAATATAATAAATAATAATTTTAAAATTATTTGGTCAAATTGACCAAAATTTGTTTAATGACAAAACTTTTTGAACAATTCTTACAATTATTAAGCTAAATTTAAAAATTAGAACAGAAACTTCTGTTTTGCTAAAAATAGTTAATTCTAAAATGCTTTTCAATGAATTTTAAATAAATTTAAGTCTTTTTTGAGCAACTGAAAATTTCTTATAGTTTTCTAAAAAACTCAATTTAAGTAGCGTTAGATTTAAAAACTACAAAAAAATCTTTTTTTTTTTAACTAATTCTGCTCAAAATATTTATTTCAAATATTTTTTTAGTAATTTTCTGATCAATTTGAACCGTATATATACAAAAGTAAAATTAAATTTAAAAATTAAAACAAATACTTTAATTTTGATCCAATTCTGCTTAAATAAGTTAATTCAAAAATATTCTTCAATATTTTTTTAAGCAATTCAAACCTTTTTAACCTATTTTTTTTATTGCAACTAAAACTATTAATAGTTTTTCTTAAAAACTCATTTTGAGTGCAACTTAAATTTAAAAATTAAACCAAAAAATTTATTTTTAAACCAATTCTGCTCAAAATTGTGAAATCAAAAATACTCTTTAGCTAATTTCTAGTCAATTTAAGTCTTCTCAACTTAAATTTATTTAACGCATCTTAATTTTTTTTATAATTTTACTAAAAACTCATTTTAAGTTTAGCTAGATTTAAATATTAAAACAAAAAATCAATTTTAAACTAATTCTGCTCAAAATTGTGAAATCAGAAATATTCTTTAGCAATTTTCCAATAAATTAAAGTCTTCTCAATTAAAATATTATAAGTGCAGCTTAAAAACTCTTATAGTTTTTCTAAAAACTCAACTTAACTAAAGCTAAATACAAAAATTTAATTTTGAACTATTTCTGCTTAATATTCTAAATATAATAAATTAATAAATATTTTATAATAATTTTTAAATCAAATTAAGCCTCTTTAACTTATTTTTTTTAGCTTAACTTAAAATTCTTTATAGTTTTTGTGCAAGTTTTAGAAATTAAATTAAAATTTAATTTTAAACCAATTTTGCTCAAAATAGTCAATTCAAAAATGCTCTTTAAGAATTTTCTAATCAATTTAACTTTTCTCAATCCAAATCTTTTAGCGCAACTTAAAATTCTTTACAGTTTTTCTAAAAACTCATTTTGAGTAAAGCTAGATTTAAAAATTAAAAGAAAAAACTTAATTTTAGACCAATTATTCTTAAAATTGTCAGTTCATAAATTATTTTCAGTAATTTTATAACCAATTCATGTCTCCTTAATTCAATTCATTTTAGCGCAACTTAAAATTCCTTATAGTTTCTCTAAAAACTCATTTTGAGTAGCCCTAGATTAAAAAATTAAAACAAATAATTCAACTTTGATCCAATTCTGCTTAAAATAAACAATTCAAAAATGTTTTTTAGTAATTATCTAATCAATTTAAACATTCTAAATTTTTATAACGCAACTTAATTTTTTTTAGTTTTCCAAAAAACTCACTTTAAGTTGCGCTAGTTTTAGAAATTAAAACAAAAGTTAGTTTTAAACCAATTTTGCTCAAAATACTTTTTAGTATTTTTTTAGTTAATTTAAGTTTTCTTAATTTAAATTTATTTAGTGCAACTTAAAATTTCTTATAGTTTGCCTAAAAACTCGATATAAGTAGAACTAGATTTAAAACTTAAAACAAAAAACTCAATTTTGAACTAATTCTGCTCAAAATAAACATTTAAAAAAAAAATTTGGTAATTATCTAATTAATTTTATCCTTTTAAATCAATTTTTTTAAAGCGCAACTTAAAATTTTTTTTAGTTCCTAAAAATTAGATTTAAATTGCACTACTTTTTGAAGATAAACCAAAAATTTTATTTTTAACCAATTTTGCTCAAAATAGTCAATTCAAAAATACTTTTTAGCAATTTTATAGTCAATTTAAGTTTTCTCAATTTAAATTTTTGTAGCGCAACTTAATTTTTTTATAGTTTTTCTAAAAACTCATTTAGAGTAGAACTATATTTAAAAATTGGAACTAACAATTCATATTTGAACCAATTCGGCTCAAAATAGTCATTCCAAAATTACTTTTAGCAATTTTTTAATCAAATTAAGTTTTCTCAATCCAAATTTTATTAGCGCAACTTTAAATTCTTTATAGTTTTTCTAAAAACTCAATTTAAATAAAGATTTCAAAATTAGAAAAAAAACTTAATTTTACATAAATTATGCTCAAAATTGTTAATTCAAAAACACTTTTCAGTAATTTTATAATCAATTCAAGCTTCCTCAACTCAATTTTTTTTAGAGCAACTTAAAATTCATTAAAGCTTTCCAAAAAACTCATGTTGAGTAGCCCAAGATTGAAAAATTAAAATAAATTATTCAACTTTGAACTAATTCTGCTCAAAATAAACAATTCAAAAATGCTTTTTAGTGACTATCTAATAAATTTAAACTGTCTAAGTCAAAATTTGTATAGCGCAATTTAAAATTTCTTAAGTTTTCCTAAAAACTTAATTTAAGTTGCGCTAATTTTAGAAATTAGAACAAAAATTTAATTTTTAATTAATTTTGCTCAAAATAATTAATTCAAAAATACTTTTTAGCAATTTTATAGTCAATTTAAGTTTTCTAAATCCAAATTTTATTAGCGCAACTTAAAATTCATCATAGTTTTCCTAAAACTCATTTTGATTAAAGCTAGATTTAATTGTTTGAAAAAAAAACTTAATTTTTGACCAATTATGCTCAAAATTGTCATTTCAAAAATACTTTTTAGCAATTTTCTAATTAATTTAAGTTTTTTCAATCCAAATTTTCTAAGTGCAACTTAAAATTCTTTTTAGTTTTTCTAAAAACTCAATTTAAGTTGTACTAGTTTTAGAAATTAAAACAAAAATTTAGTTTTTAACAAATTTTGCTCAAAATAGTCAATTCAAATATACTATTTAGCAATTTTCTAGTCAATTTAAGTTTTATAAATTCAAATTTTTTTAGCGCAACTTAAAATTAGTTATAGTTTTCCTAAAAACTCGTTTGGAGAAGAGCTGAACAAAAAATTCAATTTTAAACCAATTTTGCTCAAAATAATCAATTCAAAAATATAAAGATCTAATCAATTGAACTTTCTTAACTTAAATTTTTTTAACGCAACTTAATTTTTTGTTAGTTTTCCTAAAAACTTGATTTAAGTTGCGCTAGTGTTGAAAATTAAAACAATAATTTAATTTTTAACCAACTTTGCTCAAAATAATCAATTCAAAAATATTTTTTAACATTTTTCAACTCAATTTAAGTCTTCTCAACCCAAATTTTTTTAACGCAACTTAAAAATTTTATAATTTTCCTAAAAACTTATTTTGAAAAGTGCTAGGTTTAAAAACTAAAAGAAATAATTAAATTTTGAACCAATTCTGCTCAAAATAACCAATTTAAAAATATTCTTTAGCAATTTTCTAATCATTCAAGTTTTTTTAATCAAAATTTGCTTAGTGCAACTTTAATTTTTTTACAATTTTCTTAAGAACTCGTTTTGAGTAAAACTACATTTAAAAATTAGAACCAAAAACAATTTTTGAACCTATTATGCTCAAAATTGTAAATTTAAAATTCTCTTTAGCAATTTTCTAGTTAATTTAAGTTTTCTTAACTAATTTTTTTTTAAGATTAACGTAAACTTTCTTATATTTTGCCTAAAAACTCGTTTTAAGTAGTTCTAGATTTAAAAGTTAAAACAAAAACCTCATTTTTGAACAAATTCTGCTCAAATTGAACAATTTAAAAACACTTTTTAGCAATTTTCTAATCAATTCATGTTTTCCAACTTAAATTTTTATATTGCAAATTAAAATTCCTTTTAGTTTTTTTAAAAACTCACTTTGACTAAAGCAAGATTTAAAAATTAAAACAAAATTTTTGATTTTAAACCAATTCTGCTCAAAATAAAAAATTCCAAAAACATTTTTATTAATTTTCTAATTAATTTAAGGTATTCAAACCAATTTTTTTTATTGCAAATTAAAATTCTTTAAAATTTACCTAAAAACTCACTTTGACTAAAGCTAGATTTAAAAATTAGAACAAAACATTCAATTTTGAACCTTATTCTGGTCAAAAATTGATCAAAATTTTTTTTTAATGTAAAACCAGATTAGTAAATAATTTTTTTTATCTGACCTTAAATTTAACAATTTTTGCAAAGATCGGTACATGTAAAACCTTTGTCCAAAACTTTGAATCAAAGCCCAAACTATAAAAATGTGTCTTTTCTTTAATCTAGCACCTAAATTATTATATTCTGAAAATATAGATAAATTTGGTACATGTAAATCTTTTGCCCAAAATTTGATTCAAAACTAAATTGTAGAAAATTTATTTTAACTTTGATCAAACAATAAATTTATTCATTTTTGAAAATATTAGTGCATTTGGTGTATGTAAAACAATTGCCCAAAATTTGAAATCAAAGCCAAATCTGTAAAAAAATATCTTATCATTGTCTTGACACCAAATTTAATAATTGTTACAAGAATTGGTTTATTTGGCCAAAAAAAAATTTGCCCAAAATTTTGAATCAAAGCACACTTATATAACACTTATATTATTAATGTTTGAAAAGATAGGTTTATTTGGTGTATGTAAAACCTTTGCCCAAAATTTTGAATTAAAATCAAATCTGTAAGAAACTATGTTATCATTGGTCTAGCACTAAATTTAATAAATTTTAAAAGGGTTGGTTTATTTTATCCAAAACAAAATATATAAAAATTAACTTATCTTTAATCAAACATTAAATTTTATAATTTTTGAAAGGATTGGTTCAACTGGTGCATGCAAAACGTTTGCCCAAAATTTTGAATCAAAGCAAAATCTGTAAAAAAGTATTTCACTAAATTCAATCATTTTTGAAAAGATTGGTTTACCTAATACAAGCAAAACCTTAGTCAAAAATTATTATACAAAAGCAAATTGTTAAATATATATATTTTCTTAAATCCAAAACTCAATTTAAACGTTTTCGAAAGAATTAGATTAATTGGTACAAGAAAAACCGTTGCCCAAAACCAAGTCTGTGAAAATTTACAGTTTTTTTGTTTGAAACCAAATTTGATAATTTCTAAAAGAATTGGCTTTTTTGATGCATGTTAAAGCGCTGTCTAAAATTGTCATATAAAACTAAACTGGTCAAAACTTATATTTTGTCTAATTCAATAGCAAATTAGATCAGTTTTGACAAAAATTAACTTAATTAGTTTAAGAAAACTTTGTTTAACTTTGCCCAACATTTTGGCCAAATCCAAGTCCGTAAAAAAATACATTTAATTTTTAATTTTTAATTTAATTTGATCATTTCTAAAACAATTGGTTAATTTGGTGTATGTGCCAGCTTTTTCCAAAATTTGTATACAAATTTAAATTGATAAAATCTCACATTTTTTTTGGTTTGATAACAATTTTGGTTTTTTTTAAATGATTAATTAAAGTAGTTTAAGAAAAACTTTTGCCTAAAATTTTAATTCAAAGCCAAATCTGTAAAAAATTACAATTTCTTTAATTTGGAACCATATTTGATTATTTTGAAAAAAATTTGTTCATCTGGTGCAAGTAAAAGCTTTGTCAAACTTTGTTTATTAAAGCCCAATAGTAAATCTTAATTTTATTTTAATTTAAAAACAAAATTGATCAACTTTAGAAAGATGCAAGAAAACTTTTTGTTTAAAACTAATATAAAATTTTAAATTTTCTTTAATCTGATAACAAATTTTATTATTTTTGCAAAGATTAACTTAAAAACATGCAAAACCTTTATCCAAAACTTTTATTTACTACCAAATCTATAAAAATATACATTTTTTCTAATCTAAAACTAAATTTGATAATTTTTGAAACAATTGATTCACTTAATGCATGTAAATGTTTTGTCCAAAATTATTACAAGAAGCCAAATGAGTAAAAATGTACATTTTGTATAGTCTGAAACTAAGTTTGATAACTTTTGAAAGAATTAGCTTAGTTGGTGCCAGTTTAACGTTTGCCCAAAATTTTGAAAAGAAGCCATATCTCTAGAAACTTACATTTTTATTAGTTTGAGACTACATTTAATCAGTTTTAAAATAAATGTGCAAGTCAAAGTTTGGTCCAAAATGATTATTTAAAGCCCAATTGTTGAAATCATACATTTTCTTCAGTTTACAACTAAATTGACTCAACTTGTGCAAAAAACTTTTTGTTCAAAATTAATATATAACACCAAAATTGATACAAACATATCTGATATTAAATTTGATAAATTTTAAAAAGATTAGTTTGTCTAGTTCTAGTCAAAATTTTGTCCAAAATTTTTATTTAATGCCAAATCTGTAACAAATTAATTTTTTATTAATCTGAAAGCAAATTTGATTATTTCTGAAACAATTGGCTTATTTAGTGTATGTCTAAGGTTATTTTATGAAGCCAAACCAGTAAAAACTTACATTTTTTTAGTCCAAAACCAAATTTAATAATCTTAGCTTAGTTGGCATTAGCAAAATTTTTGCCCAAAACTTTAATAAAACGCAAAATCTCAAAAAATATATTTTCTTTAGTTTAAAACTATATTTGATCATTTTGAAAAGGTTTGCCCTTTTTGTGCATGTAATGGCTTTGCCCAAAATTTTGATACAAAGCCTTATAGACATTTTATTTAGTCTTAAACTAAATTTAATTATTTAAAAAAAATTCTTCTGGTGCAAGTAAAAGCTTTGTACAAATTTACTTTATTTCATTGTTTTGAAAGATTTTGCCAAAAATTTGGTTACAAAGCTTAATTAACATTTTACTAGTTTAAAATTAAATTTGTTTAATTTTGAACAAATTTCTTTTCTGGTGCATGTAAAAGCCTTGTCCAAAATTTGAAAACATACAAATTTGATCATTTTTGGATAGATCAACTCAATTGGTGCAATTTTTTTTTTCAAAAATTTTGATAACAAGCAAATTTAGCCCAAAACAAAGCGTTTTAAGAAAAAAATAGCCCAACTTTTTTCCAATGTTACTAATGTTTGTATTGGCCTAATTTTTATAAATTTTAGACATATTATCTTAGAAATTAGTAATTTTGATTGGTCTAAATTAACAAATTTTAAGAAAAAATTGACTAACATTTTGGCAAGACTACAAATGCTTGTAGTAATCTTAATTCTATAAATTTTAAAAATTTTGTTAAGTCAAAACCAATAAAAATTGTTGAATTTAAATCATTTAAACCAACAAATCTTTAGAAAAAAATATCAAATCTTATCTAAAACTAAAATTAAACTCAAAAATGTTGGAATATTTAAATATTTAATAAAATTCTAATTAAAATCATTGCAAGTATAGTGATTTCAAAATAATTTCAAAGATTAGTGAGTAACAAGAAATTAATAGTAGCAGTTTTATGACGTCTCATTTCATACCAAAAAACCTTCAATCTATTTAAGTAAAATCCATAAAGAATAAACAAATCATTTCATTTAATGGTGTTTATAGAATTATTTTATAACACCAAATATTTTAAATATAAATTGCTGCAAACCTTATAAAGTAAATTATTGATTTATAACTTAACTAATAAAATATATTTTTCCAGACATACAAGCACCCAGAATGGAAAGGACCTTTCCTAGGCCCCAAACCATCCGATGAAAACAAACGCGAATTCACCGAAGAACAATTGAAAGCAGGTGAAACCATGATTGGTCTCCAAGCTGGTTCCAACAAGGGCGCAACACAAGCTGGCCAAAACATGGGTGCTTCTCGTAAAATCCTCATCGGCAAGTAAACCAACCAACCAACAAAAATGAAGAAACCAATTATTTATACTCCAAATATATTTTTTATTATTATTTATTGAGATAAAATAAATATATTTTATTTATAAAATCAAATTGTTTTCATTCCTATTTTCTGGAGCAAAATATTTAGAAACTGGGTGATTCCGTGTAGGCGGAACTATTTTAAGAAGCGCTTCCATAAATGTCTAATGTTAGAAATTGGCTCGCGGTTACGATTCGGAAACCGAAATAAATGAACGCGTTTACTGATGTTTTTTTTTCCATATTTTCGTATTACGCAGCTGCGCTATGATGAATAATGGAATATTTATCGACTTTAATGAGTCATTTTTGGCAAAGGTGTTTTAAATATTTGCTTAAATTGATGTAAATTAGAACAAGGATGTAGGAAGTTTGTTTATTTTATAACAGATGGCGCTATCTATCTTGTATTTGATTATGTAATGTTGAAAGATAATAACATTATCGGATGGGATGTTTATTGTAATTGGTAAATTACATTTTTTAATTTTAATTTAGTTTAATTTTATTTAGTTTAGCTTATACTTCCCAAACATTAAAAAATTGTTTATTAAATATTTGCTTTTATTAGTTGAATTTCAAAACACTAATGACCGTATTCATAAAACGTCATTAAATATATAATAATTTGTTAAAAATATAATAAAACGTTTAATCAAATTTTTGTATTCATAAATACTCATTAGCAATAACGTTTATTAACTTATTTTTTAATTATGTTGCATAATTTTGTTTGAGATTAAATATTTTAACAATGTTAAAGCTACTGCAAACAACTTTTGTAAAAATCTGAGGTTAAGTAAAAGACGTTATTAAACTCAGCCTTTTTGTGTACATAAAATACTAGAAATAAAGTCTTTTATTACTATCCATATCATTGATTGTTTTATAGTTTTTTGACAAAGTTTGAGTTGCAGTTTTATACTCTATACGTTTTCTCTTATAAGTAGCACAATGCACAAATTGTACAATTTACACTACAGACATATAAACAACACTTTCATAAAGTAAGCAAGGTCAAGTTTACTAAAAGTTTTTTATTTTGTTAAGTAAATTATGGTATTTCTGTTTTGCATAAAAATTTTCAGTCAAGTTTTTTTATACTCCAGGTCTATTTCCTAAGAAGCAAAGTGTAGTTTATTCCATAATTGTGTAGTTCTAGCTAACTTTGTATAGATACTCTAAAAGCGTAGTAGTGTTGTTAGGCATAAGTCTATTAAGCTTTATCTTCATTTTTTTGTTTTCCATGACTTATTTAACCTGTTTGTTCTATCTTTGTTTTGAGTGTCACACCAAAGTATTTGATTTTCTTCCAAACAGTTATTACTTAATTGCATTTCTCGTAAGTTTTTGGTCAAAAACGGCATTTTAGTAACGTCCCTAGTAAGTTTTTTTGTCAAAAACAACATTCGGTGCCGTTTTAGCTTAGGTTATTTTAGGTTAGGTTAGGTAAATAATACTTCAGTGCAATCCTGAGGTAGAAAAAGATCATTACTCCCGCAAAAACAAAGGTCTTATAAAAGATTTCAATCTCTTAAAAAAAAGGTAAGGTTAGGTTAGGTTAGGTTAGGTTAGGTTATGTTAGGTTAGGTTAGGTTAAGTTATTTTAAGAGACGTGGCAGCAAAAATGGAAGGACACGTTGGACACCGCCCAATGGACAAAGAAGCTGATCCCAAACATCGGGACCGAAAGTAGATGTTCTCATAAGACTACGGACTACTTTCTGACGCAAGTTTTGAGACGTACACAAAATGATTAGGAAGACCGACGACGCCTGCCACTATCAGTGATGCCAAGTTAGGGGTGATCCTCTAAAATTTAGTGGTAAATTGAGTGTATAGGGGGATATTTAGGGGAATAATAAATTTAGAAGGATATTTAGGAGTAATTAAATATAAATATATAACAAATTTTAGCACATTTATACCATTAAAAAAAAAAACTTAAAATAATTTTTAAAAGTTATAAAACATTTCCAACAATGTCCGGCCCGTTTTTTGCCACAATACAAGAAAAACTAGTTTAATTTGTCATCTCACTCGCACTTAATGCTACTTCATTTGTATCTTTTATCTCCCCCCTCTAGCAAGAATAAGGTCTAAAGCCTGATGACTGGATCTAAGATTAACTGGACCCACATCTACAACTTTGCGAGAGGAACTATGAAATGCAAACAAGAGCAAGAAAAGGCACGACAGAAGGAATTAAAAATTAAACAGAAATAAATAACAAGAAAGTGTCCAGCCGGTTAGGCAATGAGAAATCTTGTCTAAGAAGAACCGATTTTTATGTTCAAGTCCCACACTTCCGGACTCATTAAAATTGAGACTCCGGGGAGAATTAGGTTAAGTTACAATCCTGTACCCCACACTTTGGGTGCAAAGGAATATGAAATTCTTTTCAAGCGCCTCTTTGGGTGGAGGATAGAAGGACTAACATCATTGCACGGTAGCCTTGCTTTTACAATGACAATATCTTTTCTTTTCTGTACTTCTTTGCACTGTAAGCCTTTCTTGGTCAAACATTTTGATCTACTCTGGATTATTTTTTGGCAAAAAATGCCAATTAGCTTCTAGGGTTAGTGAGCCAAACATCTTTCTCTCTTTTTTTCTTGAGGGCAAAACTCAACGCCTACCAAAAAACAACCAGCACAGTGAGCGGCTGTTTTGTTTTGCCAAAAACTGCATTTTTAATAACTTTTTTGTCAAAAACTGCAATTTTTGTAAAAAAATGCATTTAAGGTAAGTTTAATTAAAAAAAAAAAATTCAATGCCTTTTTTTTCAAAAACTGCATTTTGCTGGCAATATTTGTTAAATTTCTGTCTAAAAATCCATTTTGGTAGAATTTCTGGTGAGGTTTTGGTCAAAAACTTTGCCAAAAACTGCATTTTTAGTAACTTTTATGTTAAAACTAATGTTTTTTTTTTTTATAAAGTTTTTGTGTTATTTTTTGTAAAAAAATGCATTTTTTTGGTGAGTTTTTTTTGTCAAAAACTATTTGTTTGGTGCTTCTTATCTGTCAAAAACTATTTTTTTGTGTTTTTAGTCAAAAACTTTTTTTATTTTATTTACTTTTTTGCCCAAATCAAACTTTTAGAATTTTTTTCTGTATTAAAAGTGTAATTCTAATAAGTTTTCTGTGAAAAACTAAACTTTTAGGTGAGTTTTTTTTATCAAACACTACTTTTTGGTAACTTTTCTGTTAAAACTAAACTTTTAATGTTTTTTCTTTCTGTTTAAATGCGTTTCCAGTAATTTTTCTGTCAACTATGTATTACACTTTTTTGTTAAAACTAAATTTATGTTGACTTTTT
This sequence comes from Tachinus rufipes, assembly GCA_963932245.1. Classification (NCBI taxonomy): domain Eukaryota; kingdom Metazoa; phylum Arthropoda; class Insecta; order Coleoptera; family Staphylinidae; genus Tachinus; species Tachinus rufipes. The sequence goes on from OZ010745.1 coordinate 112,609,417, forward strand.
TGTCAAAAACTAGACTTTAAGTTTTTATTTTCTGTAATAAAAATGATTTCTGACAAGTTTTTTGACAAAAAATGCGAGATTGGTAACTTTCCTGTCAAAAACTAAACTTTACTTGTTTTTTTTTCTGTTAAAAATGCAATTTAAAATTGCCAAAAATTTCAATTTTGGTCAAACACTAAACTTTTCTGTAATTCTAGAAATTTTTTTGTCAAATACTGCATTTTTAGTGATTTTACTGTCAAAACTGAATTTTTGGTGATGTTCAGTTTTGTTAAAAAACTTTTCTGTAATTCTAGTAAGTTTTTTGTCAAAAACTGTAATTTTGATAACTTTTCTGTCATAAACTAGACTTTAGGTTAGGTTAGGTTATATATTTTATTATATTTTTGGTGAGTTTTTTGTCAAAAACTGCATTTTTGTTTTTTTTTTTTCTAAAAAGGTACATTTGTAGTAGTTTTTCTGTCAAATAACACAATTTTGTTGACTACCTAACTGCTTGGAGGATTATTTTAGTGCAGTTTAAGACTGATTAAACTAACATCTAAATTTTATTATTTTTAGACAATTTTGGAATATTATACAGAGTTTTAATAAAATAATTTTGACCATTCTTAAACAAATTTTTTTTTAGACAAGCTTGGACTATTTTTTCAACTTTATATAATAGAATTGTCTGAAAATAGACGTAAACTGCTTTAAACATTTATAAAATAACATTGTTGTGACAAAAAAATTACTTAAAATGCATTTTTTTGCATACAAAAATACTAAAAGTTTGGTTTTGACATAAAAGTGATCAAAAATACAGTTTTTGAAAAGAAACATTCTAGAAATGTTACTAGAATGCAGTTTTTGATCAAAAACTTGTCAAAAATGCATTCAAAATCTAAAATTTTGTTTTTTTACAATAAACTTACCTATATTATTTTTGACAGAAACTTACCAAAAATTGCTACCAAAATGCAGTTTTTGACAAAAAACTTTATTAATAGAATTGTTTGAAAATAGTAAACTGTTCTAAGAATTTATAAAAAAAGCATTGTTTTGACAAAAAAATTACTTAAAATGCATTTTTTTGCATAGAAAAATACTAAAAGTTTAGTTTTGACAGAAAAGTTTCTAAAAATACAGTTTTTGAAAAGAAACATACTAGAAATGTTACTAGAATGCAGTTTTTGACCAAAAACTTGTTAAAAATGCATTATTGTTTTTGCCAAAAATATCATTTTTTTAACAGAAACAAAAACTAAATTTTTGCTTTTTGACAAAAAACTTACCAGAAATGTTTTTTTTACAGAAAAAAGATTGATTTTTGACAGAAAAATTACTAAAAATGTAGTTTTTAACAAAAAACTTACTAGAAATGCTACCAAAATGTAATTTTTGACAGAACTATACTATAAGTTGCTATCGAATTGCAGTTTTTGACTAAAAAATTTGTCAGAAATGCAGTTTTTGACAAAAAAACTCACTAAGAACCCTACCAAACGCAGTTTTTGATTAAAAAAATCAATAAAATGCAACTAAAATATTATTTTTGACAAAGACTTACCAAAAATTGCTACAAAAATGTAGTTTTTAACAAAAATTTTTGCAAAAATGCACTTTTTTAACAGAAAAACAACATTAAAAGTTTAGTTATAACAGAAAAGTTACCAAAAATAAAGTTGTTGAAAAAAAAATCTTTTATTTTTTGAATTTTCAACTTGTACGTATTGCTTTTTTCTTGCATTCTCTTATTTTTTTGCACCACCAGTTAAGTTATTTTTGTCCTCCGTCCCTGTACCTAGAAAGTGTTTCTTCCGCCACTTTTTAGCGTATCTTTTGCATTACTTAGTGACTAATAATGTTCACAAATGTATCACAAACATTTAGGCAGGTGAATGAGGCACTTTAGTTTAAACGATAAGCTGGTATATAATAACTAGTTTTGTGGCTGAACTGGGGTCCGCTGTGAACGTAGCTTCAGCATGTAGAAAACTTTGCAGCGCAAATTTGTACATCACCGCAGCAACCAACTACGCAACAACACGTCTGCTTCCCAAGAAAACACTTAGCGCACCAGGAAAAACTGCAGAACTGTTTCAAATAACGGCGATAGACTAACGCACATCTGTTCCAGGACGACCCATCCCTTGGTAAGTGCAGTATTCATTCGTACAACATTTGCAGGAAAAACACGAACTCAGCAACACAAAAATTGATATTGGTTGCTGCCTCTGACAGAAGTAGATCGGTAACAATTGAAGTAAAATTGCTCCAAGCAACAAATTGTAGATTAAAAATTCTGGAACTCGGACAATAAATTAGCAGACAATGTCAGTCGAGAATTCAAACTCAAACAAGAAACCCTAAAAGACTACCTTGCTTGAAAACTTCTTGAGCCCCGTAAACTCAAACCATACACTGACAAAAACCCTGAAAAAAACTCCAAAGGAAGTTGGGAATTGTATTTTCAAGAGTTTGGCAAAAACAACCTGTTGCCGTGCACATCATCAACTGTGCTTATGTAGCTGTCCAAATAATAACTTTTGGACTAATCAATAATGTGCGTAAACTGTGCTTACTAACCCGTAACCCTTTCCTAGATTTTCTGAAAAGTTTTAACTATTATTATACTTTTTTATTTCCCCAAAGGAAAAGTGCAGACATTTATTGGAAGGGTGCACGACATTCTGTAAATCCTAAAAGATAGAAGCAGAAGCAGAATCGCAAAAGTGGGGTAAATTGTCATTGGACTGGGATCCGTGGCCTCAGCATGCACAAAACTTTGCCGCGCAAATTCGCATCAATCAGCTCCACTGCATCAATTAGCCACGCAACAACATTTCTGGTTCCCAAAGAAACACTAGGAAAGACTGCAAAGCTGTATCAAACGGCCGTGCCGCATAGGGCCATCGCACACCTGTTTCAGGACGACCCATCCCCTAGTGCAAAAGTTTGCCATATTTTTTTAATTTGAATCAAAAAATAAATTTTTTGAACAACGTTTTTTGGATTTTGTTGAAAGTAAAAAAAAATTTCCTCATTTAAAACTTTTCAAAATAAATTTGCCAATTCCTGCCCCAGTGGGTGCCGTTGTTAACCTCTACTAAAACCTTGCAGTCCCCTACAGCTGAGTAATAGACTGCGACGAGCCGAAATAGATCCTCTATTTCTGACAACCTCCGCCAAGCAATCTCGTTGTAACTCTAGAGTAACCAGCACCATCAATAGCCCAGTTTCCTATCTTACAATCCCAATTGCACAACCTCCAACTATTAATTGTGTTCTCAGGCTTAACACCAGCTACACAAGAATCAATATAAGCCGCCGCCTCCAACAGAACTAGACTAGTAACAGTTTTCAACCCACTCACCTAAATGTTTGTGATCAAATAAACTTACGTAACTCACTGTTTCAAAACTTAGTGTTTAATTATGTTTGAAAAAATAAAACAAATCCAATTTTTCCGTCACAAAAATTAGAGCGGATTAGAATTGTAATTATAAAATAAAGTATCTTGACGAGTAAAGTTTTTTTATCAAATATTTGATGTCACTTACTGTTTTATAACTAAGTAACCAATAATGTTTGTAAAAATAAAACAAATTAAACTTTCTTATCACAATTGGGCGAGTAGGAAGTTCACTTTACAGTTTAAAGTATTGGCTCGTAATTAAAAAAATTTGTACTCCGCAAACCCAACCAATATTTTAATCACAAACACTTGGGCAAGCAGACAGAACATTGCAGTTTAAACTATGCACTTGAAACTCATAATTAGAGTAGGTGAGCTACAAATTTTTGGGCTGGTAAGCAAAGCACTTTAATTTAGTCTATAGCAAGTTAGAGAATAAAACCGAGTTCAAGCAAATCAGACTAAATCAAAACGAAACTTTATACAAAGTATAACATTTTTAAAAAAATTAAGAAAAGCAAAGCTTTATCCAAAGTGTCCTTGAAAACCGCAATCTTTAGTCTGCTCACCCACGTCACTAAAAAATCTAACTCTTACTTTTTCTAAAAAGCTTTAAATACCCTACTTTTTTTCCACGCAGAGGCAACCTTAAGTCAACTCAACAAGTTTTTAGACGCGCTTGTCCAGACCTTCATTAAAATGCCAGCTGTTAACCCAATTGATTTTTGGATAAAAAAGTGATAGAAGACTAACAAGACACCATCAGTATGGCCTACAACAAAGCCTTACTTTTAGAAAAAAAAATTTCTGGTAGATCTAAAAAGAAGAAAACAAAAAAACAAAAATGGAATTGAGTGAGTCTTTTTTTAGTTACTTATGGTATAGGTTATTAGCCGCCCCACGTTAGATGCATTCAGCACTACCAAAGTCATTAACCACAAAGGCCAAAAAGCTTTTCTGGACCTCTAAGGTTCAGGCGTCCAATTCATTTCTATTTACACAATTTTTGTAATGCAATTATTTATTGCAAAAACAATAACAATCACTACTACACTTTTCAATTGAGTTCAAAATTAATGCGGTGCAAGTAGAGTTAATTGCTCTGGGGTACTCCCTTTTTTAATCAAGCGCATACAAAATCCTTTCTCTTAAAGCATGTTTGGCTTCTGCAGACGCAAAAAATTGAGAAATTATGTCTATCACCAAATTGTGTGACCTTACCATGCGCCATAAATTTAAACACAAATTGGCTGATATTGCTCAATGCCATTGTTAAATCAAAGTGCAATTTGCCCTACACATGCAAAACTATAATTGAGTCAAAGCATGTAGCAACATTTGCAGCAAATAAAAAACCGTAATCTATAAAAGCTACCCTGCTGAAAGCAAGCCAAATTTTATCAAAAGCCCAAAGCAATGCACCTTTTTGTCAGAATCAAACTCCTGCAAAAAATCACGCACAACTTGCAAACCTTCCAGTTAAAAATCAACTTCTTCTCCGTTTGGTTTAAGTAAGCAAAACTCATTTTAAGGAGGGATATCTTCAATGCATCTCTTAGCCTAAAAATCTAAAAATATTTATCTAATCTAGACATAAACGTGGTACAAATTTGATACCAAATCTATGCATTGCCTATATGTCAGGAACACTATGTGCACTAGTAATATTTTCTACCAAGATAATTATCAGTTAGACATAAAAGTCAATGCATTCAGAAATGCAAATTTTTAGAAAATCCTAAAAAAAATTTAAAAAATGCTCTAAATCAACAAAAACCCGTTACAAACGGCAATTTGTCTTAGACTCTTCTGCCGCAAAACTAAAGTAACAACGACATCTTATCCATAATAAACGTTTTTGCAACAAACTTCAATCAAACAAAGTGTGACCAGACTACATCATTAAAATTAAACATATAAATAGACTTTGAACCCAGAAACTCTTACAACTAACCCTTTGTCTAGAACAACTCAAAAACCATCATCTAAAGCTAAGCAATAATGCTATGTTACAATAAACCTCAAACAAAAACCATTTTCTTTTAATCAAAAGTTATATATTTTATGTAACAGAATAATATGTAGCATAACTAAAAAAATTAAAGTTGTTACGTTTTTGGAAAGTAATGTTTTCATTCCGTACAATAAATTATTATTGTTTGTTTCACACAAACTAGAAAGGTCACCTGTACGCGCGATAACCTACCATGAAAATGACGCTGCAACTGTAGTGCCAATAAATTGTTTGTATCAAGTCAACACCTAGTGAGTATTTTGCCAGGTGTAATTAATTACACTTTGTTCAAAAATACTTTCACAACAAAAAAAATATTGTGTGGGCCACACCTCTATGGTTACTAAAAATGGCAACAACTATACTAAAAAATATTTATTTTAATTTGTCAATAATGAGATTTATTAAATTGTTACCACAAATATTTTGATCAAACATCATTTGTTGACCAAACCAGCAAATTATTTTATTTTTCAAAAAATAAATTGGATGTGTTTACATAAATTCAGAAAGAAGCAAAGGTATATTTAGTATTATTTGTGAGAATCTCTATATCAATATAGCTAATTTTAAATATGATTAAAATTCTATTTCAGTTACTTAAGTTTGAACAAATTTTCATTAAAAAAAAAACAAAATAATCAAATGCTTTTTATGAAGCAACTATTATAGTCTTTAAATGGCATATTCAACTCTCCATGCAATAAAAATTTAATATAAAAAAAACACAAAATTGATTCAAATAAAATAATCAAAATTTTCAATATAAATATCTATAAAATCAAATATTATTCCAACAAAGATTAAATAAACTTTATTGCACATACATCCACTTAATAATCCGTTAACAGATGTTTTCAAGAACCAAATGTTTATTTATATAGTTTCCGTAGAAAACGTAAAAAATCCAAGAATCTTCTCTTTACTGGCAAACTGCCTCCAGGGAATAAGATAATTTGCATCATGTTGCAATTACAGGAGTAATAATCATGCCAACATGTAATTTGTGTGTAAAACTTTTATCATTTTATTATTATACTTCTGATATAAAAGCAATAAAAGATACAATGTAGTTTTTATGTGTTTTACTTTTTATCAACAAATGTGCTACAAAGTGTTAGACATTTATATATTTAGAAACTCTTAAATAATTTACAGCTGAGTGGGAATTGAAATTAAGATTGCAATAAAATATTTGGAAAATGTTTTACTAGTATAAACTAAAACTAATTTCTTTAAACTGCAAGGCAATTATTAAGTTTTTTCTAATTTGATTTGGATGATTTGGCAAATAATAATAAAACAATTATAGTTTTTTTTTAATTGTGAGCAAAACAGTCTTCAGTCCCTTTACGACCAATCTATCTATTTCTGTTGTAGTTCTAATAACCGATGCTAGAGGTTAAGAACTTGATTTTAGAAGCCCAGTTGCTTGTTAAAAACTAATCTTAAATATTTGGTTTTTATGGTATATTTTGTCATCATCTTAACACAATGTTTGATTAAAAATTTCAAGTCAATCTAGTGGTAAATTTGTAAATTTTTATTTGGTGCAAATTTTAGCAAAATCACAAAAGCTATTTTTGTAAAAAAAAATGCCATCAACAAATAAATGCAAAACTTTAATAAGAGAGTACAAAAATTACTGATCAATAAGTTAAACAGTGAATGAGATCTAATCTATTAATCTTTACTTTTTTTAACGCTTGCCGACTAAACTTTCTCCGTTTCATTTTCTTAGAAGTTTGCATCTTGTAATACCTCCCTGCTTTACAAAAAAAGTGTCAAAAGTGCAAACCATAAAAACGTTGCATAGTGTTTCTGGAAAACTTATACCACAAAAATGTCTGAAAATCTGAAAGCTAGAATGTGCATAAAAGATTTTTTTTTCTTAAAGTCAGCTTTGGTTGGTTAAGCCAAGCGGAGATAAACTTCATTTTTGATTGATACATAGATAGGTAAATCCGGTTTTAGTAGAACCAAATTTTTTAGTGCTTTATGGCTGCTCCAAACAGTTTATTGGATTTTAGTGCAATTTGGTATCAATATGCTTTATCACCATTACTACCAACTGCATAAATTGCATTAATATTGATACGCTCAATTTGATTGACTTTTTTTTTTAATTATAAAAAGGGTGTTACTTTCTAACCGTGTATTGGATTTAGGTGCAACTTGGTACCAATGTACTACATTACTAATAGTACCAATTGTATGAATTGGATTAATATTGGTACGCCCAATTTTTAATTAACCTCAATTTTAGTGACTTTATGTGATTAAAGGCAGTGGCTTAGTTGATTATTATAAGTTGTGTAACTTTTTAACAGTTTATTGGATTCTGGTGCAATTTGATACCATTATGCTCCATTATCATTTGTACCAACTGCATAAATTTTATAAATATTGATACGTTCAATTTTACATAACCTCAATTTAATTGACCTAATGTAACTGCAAGAAGTTGATTAACTTGTTATTTAAAATTGTGTAACTCCCTAACGGCGCATTGGATTTTAGTACAAATTAGTACCAATATGCTTTATTACTATAAGTACAAATTGTATAAATTTTATAAAAATTTATACGCTCAATTTTGCATAACCCTTAATTTGATTGACTTTATGTCATTTTAAATCTTCTATATATATATATATATATACATAAATAGGTAAAGCCGGTTTTACGGGAACCAAATTTTGTTTAGCTCTTTATGGCAGCAATGTGTTTATACATTTTTAAAAAATCTATTAAAAGCATTATACTGTGTTAAAAATTAATTAAAAGTAAATTTAATATTGAATTTATGTGACGTAAGAAGAAACTTATATTAAAAATTTTCAAACTAAGGCCCAAATAAAAATATTTTATTTACATAAATCAAAGCTTATAAAATTTACTTTAGAATGATGGAAAATATTTTGAGATTTGTAATAAATTCAGCAAATTATGGCAACATTGCATATTTGGCTAAAAAAAAAATTATCAAAATTTTCAAAATTTAACTTTGAATAAAGCAAAATTTTAGAAATGTTGTGTAAATAGATTAAAGCCTACAAAAGTAGCTTCCAATATTTATAAAACACGTTTAACTTAATATAAAATTAAGCAAGTTATGGCAACATCGCTTGTTTGGCTAAAATCAAAATTGATAAAATATTTCAAAATAAATTGCAAACTAAGGCTTAAATAAAAATCGTTTATTTAAATAAATTAAAGCTCATAAAATTAACTTTAAAATAGGGTTAAATAATTAAAACTTAATTTTTAATTAAGCAAGTTATGGCAACATTGCTTGTTTGACTAAAATCAGAATTTATCAAATTTGTTTACATAAATCTTAAACTATAGGTTAAATAAAAATATTTAATAAAAATAAATTAATGCCCTTAAAATTAGCTTTAAAATGATGTAAAAGATGGTAAGATTGCTAGTGAATTAAGCCAGTTATAGTAACATTTCTTGTTTGTCTAAAATCAAAATTTATCAGAATTTTTAAAATAATTTGCAAACTAAGGCTCAAATAAAAATATTTTATATAAATAAATTAAAGCTTATAAAATTATCGTTAAAATAGGGTTAAACAATTGAAGGTTAATTTTTAATTAAGCAATTTGTGGCAACATTGCTAGTTTGACTACAATCAAAATTTATCAGATTTTTCAAAATAAATTGCAAACTAAGAGTCAAATAAAAATATTTTATATAAATAAATTAAAACCTTTAAAATTAACTTTAAAATTGTGTAAAACCCGTTTAAGTTTGTATTAAATCAAGCAAGTTATGGCAACATTGCTTGTTTGGCTAAAATAAAAATTTATCAGAGTTTTCAAAATAAATTGTATACTAAGTCCTAAATAAAAATATTATATATTTATAAATTAAAGCCCTTAAAATTAACTCTAAAATGATGTAAAATAGTTGAAAATTTGTATTGAATTAAGCAAGTTATGGGAACATTGCATTTTTAAAATAAATCAAAATTCATCAGTTTTCTTTAAATAATTCCGAACTAAAAGGTCACATAAAAATGTTGTATAAAAATAAATTGAAGCCCATTAAAATTCCATTAAAATGACCTATAACTTGTTAAGGTTTGTATTAAATTAACTAAACTATGGCAACATTGCTTTATTGAAGAACAACAAAATTTGCCAAATTTATTAAAATAAATCAAATTTAGAAAAATTATTTAAATAAATTGAAGCCAATTAAATTTTCTAAAAAATAAATTAAAATTAGTTAAGGTTGTCATTGTATTAAGCAAACTATAGCAACAATGCTTTATTGAAAAAAAATTATTTAAATAAAAACTGGGTTCCAATTGGTATATCAAATTAATAATTAACAAAATTGCACAAATCTATCTATATTTTGATATACCAATGCGTTGTCTGTGCATATGATTTCTTTTTGCAAACATTGGGAGGTTTGCCTATGAAAAGCAAATGCTATAAAGTAGAAGTAATGTAGGTTGAAATAGATTACAAAAAAATTGCCCAAAATGCTATGTATTAAAAAAAATATTCAAAATAAGTCTTACAAACAATTGCATAACTATCTGTAAGTATGGGTCTGCAATACAGAAAGGCCTACAAGCAAACTGGGCCTTCTTGACGTCTATTTCAAAACCTGTCGGAGCGGATTTTGCTTTTTTGACATTCCGTAAATAGGATTTGGCGTTTTTTTACAATTAAATAGTATTTATAGCTAGATTTTGCAATTTTTTTTAATTTCATGCTTTTAAATTTTTATTCTTTTTAAGACAATGTTACATTTTTCAACAGTTTTTTCTAACATTATTTTTGATATTTCTAAGTTGATATTAGCTACATTTGAAAAATTATAAAAAAAAAATTGAGAGTTAATGACAGGATTTTGGTGCTTTCTGAAAATTGTTTAAAATTTCAAAGTTAACTTTTGCTGTTTTAACATTTTATAAACAGAATATTGCAATTTTCAAACATTTTATTAAAAGAATTTTGCAACTTAAAAAATTATTAACGGATTTTGGGATTTCTAAAATTATTTTTTATTTTATACGGGATTATAATATTTTTGGAATTTTATGTCAGAGTTTTTGTCTTTTCTGACATTATTTTGATGTTTCAAGACCAAATTTTGTTGTTTTTGACTTTTTATAAATAGAGTTTTGCACTTTTCAATATTTTTGCCAAATTTTAGTTCTTTTTAATACAATTTTTTAATTAGAGCTTTACTTTAAACATTTTACCAGTTTATGGCCAAATTTCAATTTTTTTCTAACAGTATTTTAATATTCCTTGGCTGGATTTTGCTACTTTTACATTTTATAAATAAAATTTTGCAAGTTTTAACCGTTTTTGGCCAAATTTTGGTTTTTATAAAAGTATTTTATACCGGATTTTGTTGTTTTTGCATTTTATTAATAGATCTTTACATTTTTCAACAGTTTATAGCCGCATATTGGTGCTTCTTAACAATATTTTAATGTTTCAGCGCCGGATCTTGCTAATTTTAACATTTTAATAGTAAAATTTTACACTTTTTAACAAAATTTGTATACATTTTTAGAATATTTTGATAATTTATGACCAGATTTTGCTAATTTTAACATTTTATAAATTTTGTTTGAAATTTTTAACAAAATATGACCCAACTTTGGTGTTTTCTGAAAATATTTAAATTTTATGACCGTATTTTATTATTTTTGACATTTTATAAATATCAATTTTTAGTGCTTTTTAACAATGGTTCGATATTTTGGAACCAAGTTCTGCAATATTGGATTTTTTTTTACCAAATTATGATTAAACCTAAAAAAAAAATTTAATCTTTTAACGTTTTATAAATAAAAATTTTCACTGTTTAGTTTATAACAAAATTTTAGTGCTTTCTAACAATTTTATAAATAAATCTATACATTTTTACTAGTTTATGGCGACATTTTATTGCTTCTTAACAATATTTTAATGTTAAGTTTGACCTAATTTTAATGTTTAAATTTTATGAATAGATTTTACTATTCTTAATATTTTATAAATAAAATATCAAACTTTTTTAACAGTTTATAACTAGATTTTGTTATTTTTTGACCATACTTAATAATTTTATGACCGGATTTTTGACATTTTATGAATAGAATTTTACAATTTTGACAATTATTTTGGTGCTTTTTATTAACATTTTGATATTTCTTAGCCAGATTCTGCTATTTTCAAGGTTTTGTAATTTTTTATACAGTTTTAGCAGTTTATGACTTTTTGGCAATATTTTGATGTTTAATTAAAATCTAAACTTTGTAACTGTTTTTGCTTTTTCTGAATATATTTTATTATTTTATTACCAAGTTTTGTTATTTTTGGTTTTTTATAAACAAAATTCTGCATTGTACAATTTGTGTACGCTTTTTTTTAAACGGTTCTTTTCAATATTTTGCGGCAAGGCCTAAAAATTCTAGCCTAGTTTATAGCCAGATTTTGATGTTTTCTAACAATTGGTTTAAAAATTTTAAACCGGTTTTAGCTGTTTTAACATTTTGCAGTTTTGAATTGATCAGATTTTGCTATTTTTAATGTTATAATTTTGTACCTTTTACCGGATTTTGTTTTGTTTATTTGTTACTTGCTTTTTTAGAGATTATAGCTGAATTTAGGTTTTTTTCTGACAATATTGAAAATATTTTTTCATCTGATATTGCAATCTTTTTAACTTTTTATAAATAAAATTTTGATTTTTTTTAAGTTTATGACTAAATTTTGTAACACTTGATATTTTATGGCTAAATTTTAAGATTAAAAAAAAAAATTTGATGTGTAAAATCAGCTTTAACTGGACTAGCAATAGACACCGCTTTATGTCACCTAATAGGAAAAATGCTTCGTGAAAGGAACATCAGAGCCACAATGGGAGAATTCCACATAAAAAAGAAGGTTAGTAGGGGAACCCCACAAGGGAGCGTCTTCTCGCCATTGCTTTGGAACATCACGCTAAATGAGCTGCTCCTCTAATTTAAGAAATCTGGCTGCAGAGTCGTCGCCTATGCGGATAACGTAGCAATAGCGGCCTTAGGGAAACACCTCAATATAATGTCGCAACTTGTTGAAGGGGCCCTATCGATGCAAAAGGTGTGGCGTAGATGACAACCCAGCAAAAACCGAGCTAGTCGTTTTCACAAAAAAACACAACATTCCAGAATTCAAGCTCCCAATGCATATGGGCACTAAACTGACAATCAAGAAAAGCGCCAAATACTTAGGTCTCATACTAGACCAAAAGTTATCATGGAAGCTCAACATATACGAAAGAGTACGGAAAGCAACTATGGCGCTGTACTCTTGCAAGAGAGCGGTAGGAAAATCTTGGGGCCTCAACCCTAAGACTACCTTCTGGCTATACAGAGCCGTAGTTACACCAATACTCTACTACGGCGAATTCACATGGTGGCCGGCACTTAACAAAAAAGTCCATCAAATGGCGCTTACAAAAGTGCAGACAATAGCAGCGCTTATGATAACGGGAGCCATGAGAACAACGCCTACGAAAACCAATGACAATCCTGGACATAGCCCCGGTCGATCTAATGGGCAAGCAACTTGCCATTACCACAGCACTTAGATTAAAGTCGGTGCAAATGTTGACATCGGATCAACGTGGTCACGCCAAAATAATCAATAAATTTAAAAGGGTGCCCAAATACATAGACCGCTGTCTAGCAACACCTGCTTTTGGCAACAAATTCTCATACCACATACACTCTAAAGAGGAGTGAATGGAGAAGAAAGAAATACCAGCAGGACACACGCAGGTCTATACAGACGGTTCACGGAGGTAGAACCTCAACCTCAGAATCAGCCTACAGGCGGAAGTAACTGCCATAAAAAAGGCAGCAGAGTACTTGATGGTAAATGGGGACCCTGGTGAACAAATCCACATTTACACCAATAGTCAAGCTGCTTTCAGGGCAATTACTAGCGTATGCATCAACTCAACAGTGGTCTCTGACTGTCGGAAAAAGCTGAACGAGCTGGCAGCGCACACAAACTTGAGACTCATGTAGGTGCCAAGCCACAGTGGGATCCCAAGTAACACAGAAGCAGATGAGCTTGCAAAGAATGGCACAAGCCTCAACCAAAGTATTACAGAATGTTGGTACTCCATTTGCCTCGTGCAAGAAAACCATAGCCAAAATAACCTCAAACATAGCGGAGCAAAGGTGGAGGGGTGAAGACACCTGCAAAGTAACCAGGCAAGTATGACCTCACCTAAACAGGATAAGAAGCACCAACATCGTTTCTCTAAAAAAAAACAATATCAGAATGGCAGTGGGAGTGATCACGGGACACTGTCCCATTGGCAAGCACGCTTAGAGACTGGGTATAGCAAAGCGGGACTACTGCAGAGACTGCCTGGACGAAGAGGAAAAAAAGAATGTTTAGCATTACGTATGCCAAAGCTCCTCTCTGTCCGCAACACGATTGCTCTCTGACCTCGTATCACTAGATGCGCAAATTTTCATAAAGTTCATTCACAGCTCGAAATGGTTTGACAACATCCCCTAAGAAGGGTTGTACTTTTAAGTACTGTGGTAACACAACGGCCCCATCTGAGGCCTATGTGAGCGTTAGCTGCCACTTAAACCTAACTTAACCTAAACCAGGTTTGGCTATTTTTAACATTTTAAAAATAAAATTTTGCGTTTATAAGTATAACCAAATTTAGTTATTATTGACATTTTATAAATAGAACTTACACTTTTTAACAGCTAATGGCCAAACTTGCTATTTTTGAATTTTATAAATAAAGTTTTGCACTTTTTAACTGTTTTTGGCCAGATTTTGCTTTTTTCTAAAAATATTTTAATATTTTTGGCCGGATTTTGATTGCACCTCAAAATATTTTAATCTATCTTAGTTATTTTTAATATTTTATAAATAGAACTTTACATTTTTGAACTGTTTATGACCAGTTTTTAATATTTTTTACAGCATTTGACATGCTATATATAAAATATTGCATTTTTTAACCGTTTTTGGTCGTTGGTTGATTTTGATTGTATCTAAAAATACGTTTTATGACCAGATTTATTTATTTTTGACATTTTATGAATAGAATTTTAAATTTTCAACAATTTCTAGTCGAATTTTAGTGATTATTAACAATATTCTAATGTTTCAAGAATGGGTTTTAATATTTTTGACATTTTTTAAAAAGTTTTGCACTTTTTAACAGTTTTTGGTTAAATTTTGGTTCTTTCTAAAAATATTTTAATTTTTTATGACCGGATTTTGTTATTTTTTATGTTTTATAAATAGATCTTTACATTTTTCAACAGTTTATGGCCAAATTTTGATGCTTTTTAACAATATTTTGATGTTTTAATGCCAAATTTTGTTAATTATGACATTTTCTTAGTAAAATTTTACATTTATCAAGAGAATTTTGGTAGATTTTTACAATACATTAATATATCATGACCGGATTTTGCTAAATTGAGTCATTTTTTAACAGTTTATTGCCCAATTTTGATGACAATATTTAAATTTGTGGCAGGTTTTTACTATTCTTAAGTATAAGTAGAATTTCAAACTTTTTAACAGTTTATAAACAAATTTTGTGTTTTTCTGACAATATTTTGACAATTTATAGAAAAAAATTTGTTTTTTTGATCTTTTATAAATAAAATTTCACATTTTTCAACGGAATTTAACAATATTTTAATATTTTATTTATTTTTTTACTTTTTAAGATTATGGCAAGATTTGGTCTTTCTTGACAATATTTTGATGTTTCAAAACTGAATTTTGTTGTTATCAACAATTTATAAATAAAATTTTGAACTGTTTTTAGACAGATTATGGTCCTTTCTAAAAATATTTTAATACTTATGTATAATAATATGACCAAGTTATATTATTTTTGGCTTTTTATAAATAGAGTTCTGCACTTGCTAATAGTTTAAAACCGGACTTAAAAAAAAATTACAAAATTGTGTGTGTTTTTTCAATATTTTTTGGGAAAGTCTAAAAATTCTAACTCGCACGCAAAATGATCTGAAAAGCCATTATTTTATAGTTTAAACTAAAATTTATAATTTTTAAAACAATTAGTTCAACTGGTGCAAAAAAAACTCCCAAAAATTTAAAACTAAAACTTGTTTATTATGTGCATGTAAAAGTCTTCTTTAAAATTAAAATATAAAATTAATACGTTAAAAACGTAAAGATTTTTGATCTGAAACTAAAATTGATTAGTTTTGAAACTCAAATTTTTGAATTAATTTGTGAAAATTGATCTTATCTTTGATCAAACTCAAAATTTAATATTATTTAAAAAAAATTAGTTTAGTTTAACTTTGTTCAAAATTATTATATAAAGCTTAAATGATCAAAACTTACAAACTTGATTTGGTTTTTAAAACAATTGATGATTTGCCCATAATAACAAAACCAAATCTGCAAAATAATACAAATTATTTGATTTAAAACTATATTTTATCAATTTTGTAAGGATTTGGTCACTAGGTGCAAGTAAAAATTTTGGCTAAAATTAATATATAAATTTAAATTAATAAAAAGTTAATATTTTTCAGCCTAATAACAAGTTTATTAACTGTTAATCTAGAATCTATAAATTTTAGTCATTTTGTGCTTTAGAGTTGTAATCTACGTTGATCTTTGTAAAATTGCATTTAGAGTCTTTATTAATTACTTGTTGTAAGTTGAAATCAGCTTGAAAAATATTTTAGAATCTATAGATTTTAGTCATGTTGTGCTTTAAAGATGTGATCTACATTGACCTTTGTAAATTTGCGTTTAGAGTTTCTAAAGATTACCTATTTTTGGTTGAGTTAATTAAAATTTGTTTGTTGATGTTCTAGAGTCTTTAGATTTTAGTCATTTTGTGCGTTAGAGTTGTGATCTACATTGATCTTTGTAAATTTGCATTTAGAGTTTCTGAAGATCAATTATACTAAATTGAACTGCTTGAAATCTGTTTAAGAAATATAAAGGATGGTTGAGACCTTTACTACGTGGTAATCCATAATAATAATAAAATAAAACACTGTCTACGTTTTTTACCACAAATACTTTATTGATATAATCTATATTCTAAAGAATATATATTAATATTAACAAAAGTTCACGACTCGAGTTTCGACTTTTGAAGGCCATTATCAAGTGAAAACAAACTAACAAAGAAATACATTTATACAGAAAAATTATTATAAAAATTGAAGTGAGGGAAAAATAAATCGTACTACTAGTGGTCTAGAGGGATTTGAAAAGAGGTGATTTATATTGTGGTAAGTCCTTTTGCTCATTGAGAAGATTTACAAGAGGATTACATTGTTTTATGTGAATTTCGGCGGCTTCTAACAGATTAAGCTTAGTGCCTTTTGTACAGGTATGTAATATTTTGATTTGATTAATTTCAGGAAAAGTGTGATTCGAATTTATAATATGATTTGCAAATGAGCTTGTGTCATGATTAAGTCTAAACGCTTTACAATGTTCTGTATATCGTGTTTCAAAACTTCTGCCAGTCTGCCCAACATAAACACTATTGCATTCGGAACATGAAATTTGCAAATGCAATAGTGTTTATGTTGGGCAGACTGGCAGAAGTTTTGAAACACGATATACAGAACATTGTAAAGCGTTTAGACTTAATCATGACACAAGCTCATTTGCAAATCATATTATAAATTCGAATCACACTTTTCCTGAAATTAATCAAATCAAAATATTACATACCTGTACAAAAGGCACTAAGCTTAATCTGTTAGAAGCCGCCGAAATTCACATAAAACAATGTAATCCTCTTGGAAATCTTCTCAATGAGCAAAAGGACTTACCACAATATAAATCACCTCTTTTCAAATCCCTCTAGACCACTAGTAATACGATTTATTTTTCCCTCACTTCAATTTTTATAATAATTTTTCTGTATAAATGTATTTCTTTGTTAGTTTGTTTTCACTTGATAATGGCCTTCAAAAGTCGAAACTCGAATCGTGAACTTTTGTTAATATTAATATATATTCTTTAGAATATAGATTATATCAATAAAGTATTTGTGGTAAAAAACGTAGACAGTGTTTTATTTTATTATGTTTAAGAAATGTTCTAAAATCTCAGAATATAGTCATTTTATGCTTTAGAATTCTAGTTTACATTGATCTTTGTAAATTTGCAATTAGAGTCTTTAGATATTACTTAATCTAGGTTAAAATAATTAAAATTTTATTTAAAAATGTTATAGATATTATAAATTTTTTGTTGATCTTTGTAAATTTGCGTTTAGAGTCCATGAAAATCATTTATTTTAAATTGAACTAAATGAAATCTGTTTGAGAAATGTTTTAGAGTCTATAAATTTTAGTAATTTTTATTGATTTTTGGAAAATTGTTTTTAGAATCTTTGAAAATCATTTATTCTAGATTGAGTAGCTTAAAATCTGTTTAAAAATTTCTAAAATCTATAGATTTGATCAATTTGAGCTTTAGAGTTGTGATCTTTGTAAATTTGTATTTAAATTAATTGTTTGGTTTATCTAGTAAAAAAGAAAAAGATTGCCTAAAATTTTGATTTTAAATTGAATTTGTAAAAAATTGCAATTTTATTAACTATAATTATTTTTGAAAGAATTTGCTCTTCTGGTGCTTGTAAAGACTTTGTTTAAATTTATTATACAAAAACAAATTAGAAAAAAACTAACTTTTTCTTCGATTTAAAACTAAACTCAATAATTTTTAATTACCAAAAAATGCCCAATATAAAATAAATTTTCTAAAATTTAGCTTTGAATTAAATTTTGGGCAAAGATTTTACATGTACCAAATAAACCTATATTTTCAAAAATTAATAATTTCGGTGCTAGATTAAAGAAAAAACACATTTTTACAGTTTGGGCTTTGATTCAAAGTTTTGGACAAAGGTTTTACATGTACCAATCTTTGCAAAAATTGTTGAATTTAAGATCAGATAAAAAAAATTATTTACTAATCTGATATTACATTAAAAAAAATCTTTACCAATTTTTGAGCAGAATTAGGTTCAAAATTGAATGTTTCTAAATCTAGCTTTACTCAAAGTACGTTTTTAAGAAAATTTTAAGGAATTTTAATTTGCAACAAAAAAATTTGGTTTGAAAACCTTAAATTAATTAGAAAATAACTAAAAATTTTTTTGGAATTTATTATTTTGAGCAGAATTGGTTTAAAATCAAAAAATTTGTTTTATTTTTTAAATCTTGCTTTACTCAAAATGAGTTTTTAAGAAAACTAAAAGGAATTTTAATTTGCAATATAAAAATTTAAGTTGGAAAACATGAATTGGTTAAAAAATTGCTAAAAAGTGTTTTTGAATTGTTCATTTTGAGCAGAATTTGTTCAAAAATGAAGTTTTTGTTCTAATTTTTAAATCTAGAACTACTTAAAACAAGTTTTTAGGCAAAATATAAGAAATTTACGTTAAGCTTAAAAAAATTAATTAAGAAAACTTAAATTGACTAGAAATTTTGCTAAAGTGTATTTTAAATTTACAATGTTGAGCATAATAGGTTCAAAATTTGTTTTTGGTTCTAATTTTTAAATGTAGTTTTACTCAAAAAGAGTTCTTAAGAAATTTGTAAAAAAATTAAAGTTGCACTAAACAAATTTTGATTAAAAAGACTTGAATTGATTAGAAAATTGTTTAAGAATATTTTTAAATTGTTTATTTTGAGCAGAATTGGTTCAAAATTTAATTATTTCTTCTGGTTTTTGAACCTAGCTCTTTTCAAAATAAGTTTTTAGAAAAACTATAAAATACTTTAAGTTGCGTTAAAAAAATTTGGATTGAGAAAACTTAAATTGAGTTGAAAAATGTAAAAAACTAGCGCAACTCAAATCAAGTTATTAGGAAACTAAAATGAATTTTAAATTGCGTTAAATAAATTTAAGTTAAGAAAGTTCAATTGATTAGATCTTTATATTTTTGAATTGATTATTTTGAGCAAAATTGGTTTCAAATTGAATGTTTTGTTCAGCTCTTCTCAAAACAAATTTTTAAGAAAAATATAACTAATTTTAAGATGCGCTAAAAAAATTTGGGTTTAGAAAACTTAAATTAATTAGAAAATTGTTAAAGAGTATTTTTGAATAAAAGAGCAAAATTAGTTCAAAATTAAGTTTTTGTTTTAATTTCTAATTTTAGAAAAACTAAAAAGTATTTTAAGTTGCGCTATAAAAAATTTAGTTTAGAAGGTTTAAATTGATAAGATAATTACCAAAAAACATTTTTAAATTGTTTATTTTAAGCAAAATTGGTTCAAAGTTGAATTATCTGCTTTAATTTTTCAATCTAGTGCTACTCAAATTGAGTTTTTAGAAAAACTATAAAGAATTTTAAGTTGCGCTAAAAAAAATTGAATTGATTATAAAATTACTGAGTATTTTTAAATATTAATTTTATAATTTTGAGCACACTTGGTCTAAAATTAGGTAAACTTAAAGTTGCGCTAAAAAAAATTGAATTGAGAAAATTTCAATTAACTATAAAATTGCTAAAAAGTATTTTTGACATGACTATTTTGAGCAAAATTGGTTAAAAATTAAATTTTTATTTTATTTCTAATACTAGCGCAACTTAAATTTAGTTTTTATAAAACTTAAATAGAATTTTAAGTTGCGCTATAAAAAATTTGATTTAGAATGTTCAAATTGATTAGATAATTACTATAAAGAATTTTTTTGCTTATTTTGAGCAGAATTGTTTCAAAGTTGAATTATTTGTTTTAATTTTTCAACCTAAAGCTACTCAAAATGAGTTTTTAAGAAAACTATAAAGAATTTTAAGTTGCGCTAAAAAAAATGAATTAAGAAAATTTAAATTGACTATAAAATTGTTAAGGAGTATTTTTAAATTAATTATTTTGAGCAAAATTGGAGTTAAGTTAATTTGTTGTTCTCTAATTTCTAAAATTAGCGCAACTTAAATTGAGTTCTTTGAAAAACCAAAAAAAAAATTAAGTTGCGCTATAAAAAAAAAGATTAAGAAGGTTTGAATTGATTAGATAATTACTAAAAAGCATTTTTAAATTCTTTTTTTTGAGCAGAGTTAGTTCAAAGTTGAATTATTTGTTTCAATTTTTCAATCTAGTGCTGCTCAAAATGAGTTTTTAGAAAAACTATAAGGAATTTTAAGTTGCGTTAAAAAGAATTGAATTAAGGAGACATGAATTGATTATAAAATTACTGAAAATAATTTTTGAACTGACAATTTTAAGCATAATTTCTCTAAAATTAAGTTTTTTCTTTTAATTTTTAAATCTAGCTTTACTTAAAATGAGTTTTTAGAAAAACTATAAAGAATTTTAAGTTGCGCTAAAAAAATTTGGATTGAGAAAACTTAAATTAATTAGAAAATTCTTAAAGAGAAAAAGCCAAATCTGTAAAAAAATATTTTTTTTTTAGTTTTTAAACTGTATTTGATCAATTTTGCAAAAATTTGCTCATCTGGTGCATGTAAAATTGTAGTCCAAAATATAAATAGTTATAAATGTACACATTCGTTTGGTCTGTAAACAAATGTAAACATTTTTTAAAAGACAAGTTTAAAATCTTTGCCCAATTTTTGTTTTAAAGCCAAATCTATAGAAAATTATTTTAAATCTATAATTGACCAATTTAAAAAAAATTGCTAATTTAGTTCAAGTAATAACCTTGTCAAAAATTATTATATAAATTTAATCATTATTGTAAAGATTGGCTTAACTGGTGCAAAAAAAAACTTTTGGCCATATCTTTGTTTCAAAGCCAAATCTGTAAAAATTTAGATTTTAAACCAAATTTTATAGTTTTTAAACAAATTAATCAATAATTAATAATTAATGCTTTGTCTAAACTACTATACAAAAAATTAAAAAAAAAAATACTCAAAAGTTACATTATTTTTTAAATTTAAAATTAAATTTGATTATTTTTGATAGGATTTGTTTTACTGATGCATGTACAAGCTTTGTCCAAAATTTGTATACATATTGGTAAAAATATACATTTTGATCTAAAACTAAATTTAATCATTTTGCCAAATCTGTGCAAAATACATTTTTGAAAGCATTGTGAAAAATATTTATTGAAGCCCAATAGTAAAACTTGAACTTAGTTTGGTTTAAAAATAATATTAATTATTTTTAAAACTTAAAATATAATTTCAAAATTGTAAAAATAAACATTTTCTTTAATTTATTAACAAATTTTATCATTTTCAAAAAGGTTAACTTAGTTGGTGTGTTTAAAACAATTGTCCAAAATTTGTATTATAATATAAAAATGAAGATTCAATGCAGTATTTTTTGTTGATTTATAACATCGTCACGGTGATGTTCAACACTGCAATCTATCACTAATATAATACCTACTTACTCCCCAAGATTCACTAACTCTAGGTTATCACAATAATTGATCCTGTAGATTAAATCATTGATAAATTTCATTGATATTATTTGTACAAGGTTAATAAACATTTGTGATGATAAAATCATCCAAAATCGATTTAATTTCTATTTATTAATAAAACAATATAAAAACGTATTTAAAAAAATAATCAATTTTGGACAAAAATATACTAAAATAAAAATATCTGAAACGGTAGCTTTTTATTAAATATATTATACAATTCAACTTAGACTAGACAAAAAATAATGGTAATTAAAATTTAAATAGAGATGGTAGCAGTAAAATCAAATTTCATTTTTGTTCGATTCGATTTACGATATTAATTATAATTGCAATGAAGCTGCGAAGCTATAACAATAATAATATAGACCAACAAAACGTGGCCGATGTATATATGTACAAAAAATTCACAGGCTCAACCTGGTCGTTCGAGGAAGTAGTCTTCATCATCATTCAATCATCATGTGAAATTATTATTTAAAAAAAAAAGGTCATAATTGTTTGTTCCCTCTAGATCTTCTCTCACTACAAAAAAATATTATTGATATTGTCTGGAATATTACAAAAAAATATGCGATTTTGAAGCATATGTAAAACTGTTAATCAGGCGGGGATTTGATTCTTTATAATAAGCGAACTCCCTGAATTTTTTTGTTGATTTTTATATTTTTAGGGAGCAGTTGTGAGGGATACTCTAGGCCATGGTTAAGGTGCCAGCACCCATACCAAAACCTACACCCTTAGGGCCGAAATTCTTAGCGTAGCAACCCCTGCAGTAAATTTCACCATTAGGGGCGTCGTTTAAGTTCGTAGAATCTAAAGAGCGGGCGCAATCAGCACAACTGAAACATCTTTTATGCCACATGGTATTTTTGCTGATCATTTGTTCAGCTGCATAGACTGCATAACCGCAACGGCGGCATCCCATTCCTGGTGCTGCCTTGGCGCCTGAATTTGGCCTAGATGTATGAAGTGGTGGTGCTTGTCCATCAGCACATACTAAAGTTGGAGTGTGACCGAAGCCGAAACCTTTAGGTCCGAAAAGTTTACCGTAACAGGCCTTGCAATGGATTTCCTTATCAGGGCCATCACATGCCAAAACGGAATCTAAAGGCCTATGGCATTCAGCACAATTGAAGCATTTTTTGTGCCACATCTAAAAAATATTAATTAATTATACTTTGTAATCAATAGAAAATGCAAAACTTACAGTTCCTTTAGCTAGCTGTTGTTCAGCAGCAAACACCATACCACCACATCTGGGGCAACCTTGCCCTGCGGGTGCCTTTATCGAAGTCGTATCGGGATTATAAAATGGTCGAGCGCTTGAAATTTGATCCTCGCTATAAATTAATTCAATTAATTCAATTATTTAATTTAAATTAAGCTTCTTACGTAAGTCCATCTGTCTGGAGGAATCCAGAGCCGCAAGCAAATCCGTATCCATGGGGTCCCCAGTTTTTGCCGTAGCATGCCTTGCAGTACACATCCTTGTCGGGTCCGTCGCAAGCAATCATGGAATCTAAGGTCTTATTACAGTCATGACATTTGAAGCATTTGCGATGCCATGGTCGTCCCTTGGCCAAAACTTCCTCGGCGGCAAATACTACTCCACCGCAACGGGGACAACCTTGGCCTGGAGGTGCCTTGATTTTGGCTGTGTCGATCACCGTTGTTTTAGGTGCAGCCTCACTATATAGACATAATTTTTGATAACAAAATTGTTGATTTTGAAAAAATGTTTGCGTTATAATAAATGCATTAGCTTAAAATAGCGCACAAAAGTTAGAAATGATAATGATGTATAAGAGGAGTAAATTTAAAATTCTTTGTGATACTTAAGAAAATATTCTTTTTGCAATTTGAAATCAAAATATCAATTTCTTGTGACTTTTTGTATTATTTACTTTAATGTTTCAAATAATTTGTGACAAAAACAATTTTTTGTGACAAATAGGATACTATTTTTGACATTTTTGTTACATATTGGAATTGAATTGTTTATCATTTTAAGGTCGGATTTATGATTTTTAAGACCGCATTTATATAGTTGCCTCTACTTTTTCTACCTTTTTGACCGGATTTCTTAGTTTTTAGTCACAATTTTAATCTTAAAAGCAATAATTTTTTATTATTAAGAACAGATTTGTCAGTTTTAAGCCGGTTTTATTACTTTTAAGAAAAAATTTCTTAGTTTTCAGAACATATTTATTAATTAAAAGCTGAATTCATTACTTTTAAGGCCGGATATTTGATTTTTAAAGTCAAAAACTTCATTATTTAATTTTTAAAGTCAAAAACTGCATTTTTAAGTTTTAAACGTAATTTATAATTTAAAGATGGGATTTGTTATTATTGAATCATAAATTTTAATCTAAAAACTAGATTTTTTAATTCAATTACTGTTGAGTAAGGATTTCTTAGTTTTCTGGCTATATTTCTGTAATAAAAGCTAAATTAAGCAAATTTTGTTATGTTCTGCCAAATTCCTTTAAAAGTAAAACCAAATTAATCATTTTTAAAGTTGGATTTCTTAATTTTGTACAACATATGCCAGATTTATCATCATTGAGCATTTTTCTGTATTTGAAAACCGGTTTTGTCACTATTGAAGATTTTTTAGTTTTCTGAACATATTTTTGTTTTAAGAACTAATTTGTTTGCCAGATTTATTGTTTGAGAAAACAAATCTTGATTTTCTAGTAATATTTCTATATTGTAAGCTAAATTTATAACTTTTGAAGCTAGATTCTTGACTTTTGGGGCCGGATTTAAAGTGTAACAGATAGTTTTTCCACATTTTGACAAATTTCTTAGATTTCAGTTTTAATCCATAATTTAAAGTCCAGATTTATTATGGTTAAAACTAAATTCAATTGTTTTTTTCAATTTTGAGCTGAGTTTGCAACTGTTTTTGGATTTTCCAATAATTTTCCATAATTCTATATTAAAGTGGTATTAACAATGTTTAAACCCGCATTTCTTGCTTTTGCATTTGAATTTATATTATTTTCCTTTTTTTTTATTGTTTT
The DNA here is from genome assembly GCA_963932245.1 of Tachinus rufipes. Lineage (NCBI taxonomy): Eukaryota > Metazoa > Arthropoda > Insecta > Coleoptera > Staphylinidae > Tachinus > Tachinus rufipes. The sequence continues at coordinate 112,634,284 of OZ010745.1, forward strand.
TAAACAAATTTATCATTTTTAAAGCTGGATTTATTAAAATTCTGTGTAAGTTTATTAAATTTCATTCTCATTAAAGTTATTTCTTGCATTTAAAACCGCATTTTAAAATTTTCTTCACTTTTCTGACCAAATTGCCGGATTTTTTAGTTTCCAATTTTAATTTATAATTTGAAAGCCAAATTTGTTATTAATATTATTTAATTCTCTTTAAATTTTTATATTAAAAACTGGATTTTTGACTTTTAATGTCGGAATTATATTGTAATAGCACATTTCTCTACTTTTTGGTCAAACCTTAGTTTTTAATCTTAGTTTACAGTTGAAAGACCAGATTTGTTAAACATAAAAACGCATTTTAAATTTAGAAATTAGTTTTTTATATTCAAGCAAGAAATAAAGATTTGTTTTTGAGTTTTAGTCATACTTTTATGTTAAAACTAGTTTTTTTGCCTCATTTACCATTTTTGAGGCCAGATTTTTGACTATTTAGATCAACTTTACACAATAAAAGCTATATTTCTACTGTTTTGTCTGGAGTTTTTGGTCTCAATTTATAATTCAAAGACTGGATTTATTATTATTGAAAACAAATTTTATAAAAAAATTTACTTTTAAGCAACTTTTGATGTTTTTTCTCCAATAATAAAAGTAAAATTTATCTTTTTTAAACCTTCTTACTTTAAGCACTTTTTTTTTACTTTTAAAGTAAAAATTCTTGGTTTTCTCACCAATAATAAATGCTAAATTTATCACTTTGACGGCCAAATTCTTGACTTTTAAAGCCAAATTTATATTGTAGTTTCTATTTTTTGTCAAATTTATCATTTATAAAGCCAAATTTCTTAATTTTCAAGTTTAATTTGTAATTTAAATTGCCGAGTTTGTTATGTTTTGCAAAATTTCTTACTTCAAAACAAGATTCATCATATTCAAAGTGTGATTTCTTAGTTTTCAACTAACATTTATATTTTAAATGAAAGGTTTATTATCATTGAAATTGTTTTCTGTATTTAAGCACTGGTTTTTATCACTTTTGAAGCAAGATTTATTAGTTATCTGGATATATTTCATTGTTAAAAGCTGAATTTATCACATTTACGGCCAAATTATTAACTTGTAGGCCAGATTTATATTGTAACAAACTTAATCAATTTTTGTGTGTCAGATTTATCAATTTTAAAGTCAGATTTGTAGTTTTCAGTCTCAATTTATAGTTTTAAAAAAATGATTTACTATGTTTTGCCAAATTCCTTACTTTAAACCGAGATTTATCACTTTTGATATTAACTTTTCAAACTTAATTTATATTTTAAAATCTAAATCTAATTTATCACTTTTACGGCAGAATTCGTTACTTCTAACTCTGAAATTATACTGATTTTTTAACTTTTTTGCCCAAATTTTTCATTTATAAAGCCGGTTTTTTTAGTTTTCAGTATCAATTAATAATTTAAAACGCCTGATTTGTTATGTTTTGTCCAACTCCTTTCTTCAAAGCTAAATTTAACAGTTTATTGACTAGATTTTTTAATTTTGAAAGTACATTTATAGATTATTTATCGAATTCATTATCATATGAGCAGTTTCCTGTACCTTAACATCATTTTGATCACTTCGGAGGCATTCTTTTAAGCCTCACTTCTATAATTAAAGCTCAATCTATCAATTTTACTTTAAAAACTGAATTTATATTGTAATTCCTTTCAGTTTTTGGGCCAGATTTATCATTTATAACACCGAATTTTTTAATTTTCAGTTTTAATTCATAAGTTGTTATATTTTGATAAATTCTTTACAATTTATAAATTTAAAAAGCCGGATTTTTTAGTTTTTAAGCTAAATCATCAAATTTCTGTAATAAAACACCGATTTTGTCAATTTTGAAGCAAGATATTTTAGTTTTCTGGCTATATTTTTATATTAAAAGATAAATTTATTAGTTTTATGACCGCATTCTTTATTTTAAGGCTGGATTTATACTGTAAAATCTTTTTGTTTTAATTTGTCATTTATAAGACCAGATTTTTTAGTTTTCAACCTTAATTCATAATTTAAAAGCTGGATTTGTTATGTTTTACCAAATATCTTACTTTCAAAACTAAATTTATATTTTATATTTTTTATATATTATATTTATTATCATTATAGAACTTTTTTTAGTTTTAAACCGTTTTGATACTTTTAAAAAAATTGTCAATTCACAATTCAAATTATATAATTTTTTTTGCCAAAATTATTATTTATAAAACCTTTTTTTTTAATTTTAAAACAATGTTTTGTATTAAAACTTTTAAATGCCAAATTTATATTGCAACAGCAAGTTTTCCAATTTTTTGGCAGAATTTATCATTATAAGGCTAAATTTTGTAGTTTTCAATTTTTCAAACTTAAAAGTCGCATTTATTGTTATTGATACTGCATTTTATAACGTTTTTCACTTAATAATAATAATAAAAGTATTTAAATATAATATATATTTAATGTTGAATTTGTCATTTCTAAACCCACGTTTCTTACTTTTGCAAACTTATACTCGTATTATCAATTTTAATTCTTTTAAATTTTGGCCAAATTTATCATTTTTAATACCAGATTTATTAAATTTTCGTCTAAATTTAGAAGTATACTTATTATTTTATATTTAAGACTTCTTCTTGTATAACAATATAATTTTTGATTTTGAAGTTATTATTTACAAATTAAAGATCAGATTTGTTATGTTTTAAAATCATTTTAAATACTTTTAAATCCAAATTTAAGATTATCTATTTTTTAATTATCTCGATAAGTTAAAGAGCAAATTTTTCGCTTAAATATCGGCTTTCCACCTTTTGATACAAAATTTTAAAACTTTTTAATACATCTACAATCTTTTTAGAGGCTAAATTCCTGCTTCTAAAAAAAGTTAATAACTTCAAAGCAGAAAACTAACATCTGAAGCAACGTTAATATATTTATAATATTCCAAATTTATTATTACTAAAGCAACTTTAAGGTATTGAAAAACCATCAATCAATTTAATGGTTAGATTTAACTTTTTTTTTTTAACTTCCTAACTTGCAAAACTGGATTAATATACATTTATATTTTACTTGCAGAATTTATTATCATTGAAGCAGATTTTAATGTTTAAACCAGTTTTATCACTTTAAAGACCGGATTCATAACTTTAAAGCTAAATGCGATACTTTCAATTTTCTTTTTAAATTTAAAGACTGGATTTTTCGGTTTATTGCTGTCATTTTTATTTTTAATATTTTTTTAAATTTTATTTTCAGAACGTATTTGGAACTAAAAGCTAGATTTATCATTTATTGATCAAATTCCTTACTGTCAAAGAAAAATTTATCACTACTACATTAACATATTATATGCATATAATTATTATTGAAGAAGCTTTATGCATCAAAAGACCAGTTTTTTCAACTTAAAAACTGCATTTTACACTTTTAAATCCAACTTTTGAGTACAGATTTATGTTATAACTGGAAAGTTTTTTACTTTTTAGTTAATTTTTATATCGGATTTGTTAATTTTGATACAAATATTAAGTTTTTTTGACATATTTGCACATTTACTAAAACTTTTTTTGTCAAATTCTTTACTTTTAAAGCTGAATTTTTTACTTTTAACGCAACTTTTTTAGTTTTCAAGTTACAATTATATATTGTCTGCCAAATTCATTATCATTTCTATATTTATAAATTAGTTGCGTCACTTTAAAGACCCGATTTATCACTTTTAAAGCCAAATTTTATACTTTTAAGCCCAAATTTATTTTCTACTTTTAATTAACTAATTTTAGAAACTTTTTTTTTTACTTTTAATAAATTGATTAATACAAAAATTTTCTAGTCATATTTATAAATTAAAATCCAAATTTATTACTTTCTACGCCGAATTTTTAGTTTACAAACTATAATTATACTTTACATTCCTAATTCATTATCTTTAAATTAAATGTATGTATTTAGAGACCAGTTTTAGCACTTTTAAAACCAGTTTCAATATTTTCTATATAAATTTACAAAAAATTAAACATATTTGATAGATAAATGAGAAATAAATAATATAATAGTTAAATAGTATATACATTTAGAAGATTAATGATTAATAGATTTTTCAATAACCGGATTTTATTTACTTTTTAGTTTACATTTATACTTTAAAAATCTTATTTTTAAAAACGTCTTTGATCCTAATCTTTGTGTTTGTAGCTAAATGTTTATTTCATAAATAAATTAATAAAAAAATAAATATATTATATAGATATATAAAAATGTAACAGATAAATAGAAATTGATAGATTTTTTGATGACCGGATTTTTAAATTTTTAGTTTAAGTTTATATTTTAAAACCTAAATTTTTTAGATTAAAAACCAAAATTTTTATTTTTAAAGCCAGATTTATTATTTTTAAATCCGGATTTATCATATTTAGGTCGGATTCATTACGCGTGAAGCAGAAAATATTACTTTGAACTAAAAACTCAACAAATTAATCAATTTTTGACTAAAAACTATAAAAAAATGCTATATTTAAGTAAAAATTTAATAGAAAACGTTTTTTAGTCCAAAAAATTGTCAGTAAATATGATGTGTGCTAAAAAGTTTCCAAAAAATGCAAAAACTAATTTGAAATAATGTTTTTGTGCACTAAAAACAAAAAAATACAATTTTAGATTAAAAACTGATAAAAACTTATTAGAAAATACTATTGTGGATTAAAAACTCAACAAAAAATACAATTTTAGACTAAAAACTTATAAAAAAATAAGGTTTCTACTAAGAATTAAAACAAATGCTGTGTAAACTAAAAAATATCAAAGAATAGGATTTTGTGTAAATAAAACTAATTTAATCTAAAAATGATTTTGTAAAAAAAAATTAACTAGTAAACACTGTATTAAATTCATCAAAAAATGCAATTTTAGATTTAAAACTTATTAGAAAACGCTCTTTCTGACAAAAAATTAAAATACTACAGTTTCTAAACCTAAAAGTCAGAAAATTCAATTTTACCAAAAAGTGTTAATGTAATTTTAAAGCAGGTTTTTTGTATTTAAACAATTATAAGGCAGAATTTCTTATATTTTGTTTGGTTTCTTAGTTTTCAGTTTCAATTTTCAATTCAAAACGCCAGATTTGTAATGTATTGCCAATTTTTTTACTTCAATGCCAAATTTTATTACTTTTAATGCCAGATTTCTTAACATTTAAGCTAAAATCAAACCAATTTTATTACATTTAAAAAAGGCTTTCTTCGTTTTCTGACCATATTTTAAAAACAAAAACAGTTTTAATGCCAGATTCTTAATTTTTAAAACCAAATTTATAATGTATTTGTTAGTTTTTCCACTCTTTTAACCACATTCTTCATTTGTAAAGCCCTATTTAATAGCCCTAAGTATTTTCTTTTTGTGTTTTTCACTTTTCAACTCAAATTTAGCTATTTATAACACATTTATCATTTATAAGAGACTAACATTCTAGTTTTCTGTATTAAATTTGCGATTAATCACTTTTAAAGCTGAATTTATAACTTTTGCGGTCAAATTTATAATGTAACGGCTAGTTTATCTACTATTTTATTCTGCAACTAACTTGAGCAAGCATAAAGCGCAAATAAATTTAAATTGTCGCCTTATGCTATCAAAAAGCAAATTTTGCCAATAACCCACAACGGTAGATACCCCTTTAAAAACTGATTTACCAAATAACTTATTTTTACAAATTTATTTCATCCAAACTTATTGCAATATAATAGTTGCAGATTTTGCTAATGAAATAACATTCCAAACTTTGCTCTAATACTGAAGCATGTTCACATCAAAATCCATTGCTAAATTGACCGGAAAACGTCAATCAACATCAATAATAACTTACATCATTCGATTTATGCGTCAACTAATTATTTAAATTTAAGGTTGTGGCCTATACAGGTAATCTAGAAATCATGCGCATTGTGCATTATCTAGCAAGCAAAGTGAAGATCAATATACTTTATCGATATCTTCGGCAAGCATCAAAACTTTGATTTGTGCTTTTTGTACAAAGTTTCTAACGCATAGCAATTGTAACAGGTAAGTAACAACATTTTATTTTCGGGTATTAATCAAATAATCAGTTTTTAGAGCGCAATAGATTACGAGTTGTCGTTTGAGGTAAACTAAATTAGTAGAAATACGATAAGCAATAGAAAGTTTATGATCAATAAAATTTTAAGTTGTTTTTGGTAGTATTATAATATATTAAAATAAATTTGATTTATATGCGGAAATGAACAGAGCATAATATCCACCTCCCTAATATCAAACATTTAGGTAGGTGTGCTTTAATTCAAACTACTTGTTTGTAATCATAAAATTGAATGCTCCACTCACCCGCCAAGCTGTTGGTCATTGAGAGATTGGATATAACCATTGCATTGTAACATTTGCAGAAAAAAAAACTTTTAATTTTTTGACTTGGGCAGGTAAGCGGAACATTTCAGTTTAAATTGATCGCTTGTAATAAATAAAAGCAGTTTTAACTGCAATAAAGATCACGCCAAGGATTTGCAAACTAACAACTACAATAGCATTGTCCAGCAAGTGCTCCAAACCTAACCCGTCCAATAACCAAATCTTGGGTCTACTATACGCCCAAACCCAAAATCTGGAAGACCAGCTAAAGAAGATGAACATCAAAATCAACAACTTAGACCAATTTGTCATAAAGCTAATTATAAAAGAAGCGGAACAAATAGAATGCGTTTCCAACAATATAAAGATGGATAAGCTGAAGCTAAAAAAGACTCTTGTCCCCCTGCGTAAAAAAAAAGTAAAACCGCCTCCAACGCAGCCACAAATACGTCTCCAGAAGCTCTAAACCAGACCTCCTCAAAGAAGTTACAAGAAAACTTTGCGTTTGCCAAGCCCCATCCCACCAAAACTCCGGATTGCTAGGTCCAGACCTCCCTTAAAAAGTTTGCCAATAACTCAGCCAACTTCAGCCCTTCAAGAACAAAAACCTGATAAAAATCCCGCTAAAAAATAACCACAAAGAAGCAAAAAAATCATTTAGGTGAAAAAAAAAAACAAAGAAACCAAAGAAACCAAAGAAACCAAAGAACGATACGGGTAAGTCCTTTTTATATTCTTGTTCTACTAAATTTTTAGCCAACCCACAAACTGACGATTAACTTTCAGAGACCAAAACCAAAAAGTCTTCAACCTAACCAGCACCCAAAGCGCTTCATAAGTCATCCGTCACACTCCTCAACTCCGCCTGTACACCGGTTTCTAAAAAAATGTATTCTGATAGGAGAAAAAAAAAAACGAAAGAACCAAAGAAGGATACGAATGAGTTTTTTTTATATTCTTCTTCTACTAAACCTATAGCCAAACTTTCAGAGACCAAAGCCAAAGAATCTTCAACCTAACCAGCTTCAAAGACGCAGTCGACTAACTTTAATCCAACTAGCAACTCCCTAGGTACTCCCTCATACTCCTCAACTCCGCTAGTACACCCGCCTCTAAAATATATTCATCCAGGTAGAAGAACAAAAAAGATAAGAGAACCAAAAAAAGATCCAAAATTTTTTTTTTTATATTTTTGTTCTACTAAACTTTTAGCCAACCCACGTCAACTATCAAAGACCAAGGCCAAAAAATCTTTAACCTAACCAACCTTCAAGGCGGAGTAAACTAATTCTAGTCCAACTATCAGTTCCTTCAATCCAAGTAAAAAAAAAAAAAGTCAAAGAAACCAAAGAAGGATACGGGTGGGTCCTCTTTATATTCTTATTCTACTAAACCTTTTGCCAATCCATGTTGACCTTTAGCCATCAAGAGCAAAAATCTTCAACGACCTCCAATCATCACTATTTGAAAGAAATCCAAACATCAAACGCTTTTGGCAATGGAAATCACCATCAACGCTTAGTAAACGTAGTAGAAAAAATCCGCATGCATCTTCTATCGCTTACGTTCTTTTGAGCTGTGATCAAGTTATGTACACAAAATAATGTTAAGTACTACACCTACCAAATAAGAGCTGGTAAGATCATAAAGTATATTCCCAATTGCATCACGTTTAATTCATCACCCACAACATGCCTCAAAAGAACAAGAAAGCTATTCCAATGCCGTATATTCCTCAAAAAGCAAAGAATCGAAAAATCATGTTTTTCACCAAAATCTGCGGGCTTTGCTTTACTGTAGAGTACCATAAATGCGTTAACTGCGCCAAAGCTTATCCAAGTTTTGCAAACAGTTTCAACAAAGAATCCGGGCATGTAGCTTCATGCGCCAGGTGCAGTAAGCCGCACAGCGCCAGTTTCAAAAGCTGTCCTGTTTATGTTAAACTGCAAGCTAATCGCAACAGCTACAGAACCACGGTAAGATACCTGCTTCTCGTCAAAAGACCTCTGCTTCTCCCAAAAGCAACTCAACTTTCAGCTTAAAATTAGCTGAGATAAGCAAAGTAACAACTCCGCTTATCTCAAGCGAGTGACAATGATTTTAACAAAATCTTCAACAAAACTTCTAGCCAACTAATGGCTAACTTTTCAAACAGATGATGAACAGTCTAAAACCCAAACATAAACGTGGAAAATCTAAACTTCCAGTATATATTATTACAAAAAGCTTAGTTGGTAGGCGCTTGTGAGAGTAAATTTTACACTTTTTAAGTTTTTAGAAAGATCCTCTCTCCTTCCGACACAAAAAAATTAAATAAATTGTGTATAACTATTGCTCTCTATGAATTAAACACTTCAAGCGCTTGCAGGAATGAAAAAGTTTCAACAAACGCTCGGGCGGGTGGTTGAGTACTTGAGTTTAAACTTTTTTCTTGCAACCATAAGTTAAAGTAATACTTTCACTTGCTCAAGTGTTGTTATCAAATAATTGGATATGTCTTGTCCCTGTAAACAACAATAGTCATTATCTAAAAAGAGGATATAATAAAATCCAACCTGGGTGGATGGTTAAAAACATTCAATTCAGGCAAAACGATTGTAATTAAAAATCTGAAACTGTTATCAAAGAATTGAGTATGACGCAAATCTGTTAGATGAAAAAGTATCCTTTAATATTGGCTAAGTTGGGGTAGAAGAGATTACGTCAAATAAAAAAGTTATGGTCAAATAAAATTTTGACTTGTTTTGGCAATGTTAGGATTAAAGCAGCCGCACGTAGTAAGGTGTCGTTCGATTCAAATAAATTATTATAAAAAAACAATTTTTGGAGACTTAGTTTATGGTCGTGTGGTGTGGTTGCAAATTTAGTAATTAGGCTTTAGAAAAACTTTAAAATATTCTTAGACTTTGCAAAAAAAATCTCACTCCTGGTTTAACGGTTTTATAAATAAACAAAACTTTCGCATCTGCTTTAAAGACCAGTCAACAGCAATACATGAAATAAATTGACTATCTAGCAAGCATTTCATTTTGAAAGAGTAATTGGACCGGTATTGTTCAAAGCTAACTACATTTTTGTTGCAATTACTTAAAATTAAGTGAATCAATTATTTCAATAAAAAGCTGATTCAATTATCCACTTTGCTTGTGTAATTTAAAACTTCTTGAATTCTTTCTGTTGTGTTACACAATTTTCAAGGTAACATTAAACGTGTAATTGTTGATATTAAGCTCAATTTATGTGACAAAGTTATAACAAGTTTATCAAATTTAGTATTAACAGCGCTTCCATGGTAGACATTTGAACAATGTTCTAATCTATCAATAATAATATAAAACACTTTGGCCATTTTATATCCAAATAGAGAATGTTTTCTATATCTTTTATTCTAAACAAATTTGTTATGTAAAAGGCTTGAACATTACAAATCTTTAAAAAAATATTTAAAACTTAATCAATACTTTTAATAAAAATAGCTTCAATGCTTCCAGTTTTAAAACTCATTTGGAAACAAGTAATACCTAAAATGATGATAAATTGATTTGAATTCAAGACTAACATTTTAGAGGTATGAGTCAATAAAATTCTAAGCTAACCTAAAAAAATATTAATGCAATTAAAGCCAACCAAACAATTTTTCTAAATGCTCATTTTAGGAAATGATAAGGAATTAAGATGATTGCATGAAATCTATTCTAATAGCATGATAATTTGTGAGTACAAATATACCTTTGCCATTCCAAATCCAAGGCATCGGACATGAGACCGAGGAATGTTCCACCTCCGTGTCCTATACCTCTCGGACCAAAGCGTTGAGCATAGCAAGCTAAATAGTACGAATAGAGAAAAAACAGCAATAAGCATGACTAAAGCAATAAAAAACAACAAACAAATACGCCTTCAAAGGCAAAAAAATACATACTGATCAGCATAACAGTCGCTTTGAAGAGTGCCTCCTCCTTGGCCATAACCGTAGCCCTTAGGTCCAAACTTCTTGCCGTAACAAACTATAAATGGACAACACAAATACAAAATAATAATTACATAACATGCTATTGTGTTGGAATAATAATAAAAGAGTGCTCCACGCACCTTTGCAATAGATATCCTTATCAGGACCTTCGCAACAGAGAATAGAATCCAATCCTTTATTGCAATCAGCACACTTGAAGCAAGACTTGTGGAAAGCCTTTAAATAGAAATAAACAACATGGATATTGTAAAACATTGTAAAACAATTCAAAGACAAATACGGTGTTCGGTCAAAAAATAAAATCCAAAAATACAAAAAAAGGACGGCACATTAATAATAAAACTGTTCTGTAGTTTGTTGGGTACATATACATGCCGCAAAAAAATTTGTACAAAAAAATGTGTACCTCTGCAATAAACTTCTTCATCAGTTCCGTCACAATGTGACGTAGAGTCCAAGGTTTTGTTGCAATTATTGCATTTAAAGCATCGCCTGTGCCAGCCCTAATTTCATCAAAATTAAATAATTTTTTGTTGCTTTCTTGTTCTCAACGCTTACCCTTCCCCTAGCCAGCATTTGTTCGGCAGCGTACACAAAGCCTCCGCATCTTGGACATCCTTGACCGTCAGGTGCTTTACTCATCGATTTTGGAGCTACTAACGGTGATCGGTTCATTATGGGGTCGCTATAAAAACATAATTAATTGTATTGATTGATATACGATTACAATATTAGTAAAAGTTATTAGAAGCGCAAAATATAATAATTAGTAAGTGTGGTATAAGCCTGCTTGAGCTAAAAATAAATGAAATAAAAGTGAATTAAAAATGAATTGTCAACAAAAGAAGAGTTAAGTTAATTCCTACTTGGTAAGAGAATCCGTACAAACTTGAGGGCACTTTCCCGCATCCCAATTCACATAGTGTTAGAGGGAAAAGGAAAGCAAACAACAAAAATATAAACAAAAACTAAATTAGGCGTTTTAAGCCATGCGATCCATGTAAATAAACCCAATTCTATTGTGTTCTCTCACCATGCTCTTCTTGTGGAGGCTCCAATGTCGGTTGAACAAAACACAAAAAAAATAAAGGATGGGAATAAATAGGGCAACGTTCACAATACAACAAATACACCAATAAAAAAAGGCTCAACAAAAAACAAAATCGTGCCTCCTGTGTTGTTAGTCAAAAATCATTTTCGTATCAAAACGTTGCCCAATTTTAATGAATTGGGGTTGTACCAATAAAATTTCAACGTTTTTTTTAAATATTTTTTCAAAAAAGTTTATTTTAATTATTATCAACCCGCATAATACAATGTAAGATACGAATTAACTTAGACAATTAACCATTTTTATAAATCTATGAAAATAAATTTGAATTTGTATAATAAATATTTTTTTGTGAAAAGAGAAATTTTTGTTGGGGATATTTATATATTTTAAGGGGGGCACTAGATATTAGCTGCGACGTCATCGTGCAGTTTGCAGTTCGGCCCCGATCGACGATCATCTCAATCCTTAGGAGGCGCTACGATAAAAAATAGGGATCATGCTTTGGGGGGTTTTGTCTTTAAAAAATCTAAACTAAAGCAAGAACACTTCTGATTAGTTAATAAAGCCCGATTATTATTAATAATCGGTAAAATAAAAATATTGTAATTAATCAGAGGTGTTAGCTTGCCATGCCAAACAAATAAAATATTTACAAATAATTATAAATTGAAGGGTGATAAGGAAAAGCCCTCAAATCTGACGATTGCTTCTGAACCGCTGTATGTGTGTGTGATTTTTGATTTTTTTTTTTATTTAATTATATTGGTTTATTGATTTTGACACTTACCCTCCCAAATGAGCTCCGGAATCCATGCTCAAACAACCGGCACCACCACCAAAACCGTAACCTTTTGGTCCGTATTTGCGGCCGTGACAGTTTTTGCAGTAAAGTTCCTTCTCGTGTTCGGCGCAGTTGGTAGAGTCCAACATCTTACCGCAAAGGCCTATAACAAATTAAAATAAATTGAATTAGTCAATTTTAATTAATAAATGTTTTTGAATATTTGATAAAAAAATTGTACATGCCACTCGGAGTAGAACGTGCATTTATTGCATTGCTTAATTAAATCTTTGATGGCCACTAATTTTAGATCATACTAAAAACTGTAAAATCTATAAAACCAAATCTAGATTCTTCCAAAACATCATTATAGGTCTTTAAAGATCATTGAAGGTCTTCTAAAAAATATTCCAAATTATACTAATTATCTTATTTCCTTAAACTGCTACTATTTTGTTCAAGAATACTCTAAGTCTTTCTAAATTATGCTATTCTTAAAATGTATTAATTAAATCCTTTAGAAAATATGCAAAAATAATTCAGATCATACCAAAAACTGTAAGATCAATAAAACTAAAACTAAATCTTTTTAAATCAATTTAGTTCTATCTAGGAATTAATTTTTAAAAATTATGCAAAATTTTCTAAAAAAAATAGATTAAATCCTCCAATATCACGCTATGAAGTGTCTTCCCACCCACCTATTGTCATTATAAAATTAAATATTTGATTTCTCTGCAAGCTTTGTCTCAAAAAAAAGTCGAAATCTAATATTTTGAAGACAAACACATAAGTGAGTGGGTAGGCCGTTCCAGCTCAAATTACTGTATTATGCTGTAAAGTGTCTCACCCACCCACCCAAATGTTTGTCATTAAAAAACTTGATGTTTGGTTTCTCTGCAAGTTAAAAAAGTTACTTAATCACAAAAATAGATCGTGATCGAACCTTTTGCTAACTAACACTTGGGTGGGTGGGTGGGCCACTCCAGTTTAAATTACTGACGCGTTATCAAGATATAGAGTGTCCCACCCACCCACCCAAGTGTTCGTCATCAAGAAATTTAGTATTTGACTTCTCTGCGAGCTAAAAAAAGTTATTTAATCACAAGAAAAGATCGTGATCCAACCTCTTGACAACCAACACTTGGGTGGGTGGGTGGGCCACTCCAATCTAAACTACTGAGTGGGTATTATGCTGTGGAGTGTCCCATCCACCCACTTAAGTGTTCGTCATTGAAAGATTTGATGTTTAACTTTTCTGTCAGCAAAAGAAGTTAATTGTGATCCAACTTCTTGACTACTAACACTTGTGTAGGTGAGTGGGCCATTTCAGTCCAAATTACTGAATCAGTATTATGCTATGGAGTGTCCCACCCGCCCACCCAAGTTTTTTGTCGTCAAAAAGTATAAAATTTGACTTCTCTGCGAGCTAAAAAAATTATTTAATTCAAGAAAAGATCGTGATTGAACCTCTTGATAACTAACACTTGGATGGGTGGGTGAGCTACTTCAGTTCAAACTACAAACCCAATATCAAGGTATGGAGTGTCCCGCCTAGCCACCCAAATGTTCATCATCAAGAAGTTTAAAGTTTGACTTCTGTGCGAGCTAAAGAAGTTAATTAATCTTAAGAAAATACCGTGACCCAACCTGAGACTACTAACCCTTAGGTGGGTGAGTGGTACACTTCAGCTCAAACTACTGACTCGTTATCAAAATATGGACCACCCAAGTGTTTGTCACCAAAAAATTTAATGTTTTACTTCTCTGCAAGCTAAAAAAGTTACTTAATCACAAAAAAAAAATGTGATCTAACCTCTTGACTTTTGACACTTGGGTGGGTAGGTGGGCCACTCCAGCTCACACTACTGTCTTATCATCAAGGTATTGAGTGTAGCTTTTATTTGTTTAAATAAAATAATTTAATTTAAGTTTTAGTTTAAGAATTATTTTGAAAAATTATCAAATTTTGATTTTACCTAAAACAGCAATGTTGCCATAGTTTGGTTAAATTAATACCAATTTTGACATGTTATACGTCATTTAAAAAAAAAATTAATTAATTTTAATTTGTTTACATAAAATATTTTAATCTAAGCTTTAGTTTAAGAATTATTTTTAAAAAATTGATTTTTTTTAATTTTAACCAAAACAGCAAAGTTGGCATAGATTGGTTAAATTATTACTAATCTTGACAGGTTATATGTCATTTTAAAGAAAATTTAATAAGCTTCAATTTGTGTAATAAAGTAAATTAATTTAAACTTTAGTTTAAGATTTATTTTGAAAAAAATTACAAATTTTGATTTTAACTGAAACAGCAAAGTTGCCATAGTTTGGTTAAATTAGTATCAATTTTAACATGTTAAAAGTCTTTTTAAAGAAAATTTAATTATCTTTAATTTGTTTAAATAAAATATTTAAATCTAAGCTTAAATTTAGGAACTATTTTGAAAAAATTAACAAATTCTGATTTTAGCTAAAACGGCTAAGTTGCCATAATTTGATTAAATTAGTACCAGTTTTGACATATTATACGTCATTTTAAAGAAAATTTAATAAACTTTAATTTGTTTAAATTAAATGACTTAGATAAACTTTAGTTTAAGAATTATTCTGAAAAAATTAACAAATTTTAATTTTAACCAAAACCGCAAAGTTGCCATAGATTGATTAAATTAGTACAAATTTTGACATATTAAACGGCGTTTTATTGGAAATTCAATTAGCTTTAATTTATTTAAATAAACTATTTCAATATAAGCTTTAATTTAGGAATTATTTTGAAAAAATTAATAAATTTTGATTTTAGCCAAAACAGCAAAGTTGCCATAGTTTGGTTAAATTAATACCAATTTTGACACATTATACATCATTTTAAAGTAAATTTAATTAGCTTTCAATTGATTAAATAAAATTTTCTAATCTAAGCTTTACTTTAGAAATTATTTTAAAAAAATTAACACATTATGGTTTTAGCTAAAACAGCAAAGTTGCTATAGTTTGTTTAAATTTTGGTATTAATTAACATGTTATACGACATTTTGTAAGAAATTTAATTAGCTTTCAATTGTTTAAATAAAATTCACTAATCTAAGCTTTAGTTTAAAAATAATTTGAAACAGAATTACACATTTTGGTTTTAGCTAAAACAGCAAAGTTGCCATAGATTGGTTAATTTAGTACCAAATTTGACATATTGTACTTCATTTTAAAGAAAATCTAATTAGCTTTTATTTGTTTAAAGAAAATAATTAAATCTAAGCTTTAGTAGAGGAACTATTTTAAAAAAGTTAACAAATTCTGATTTTAGCTAAAACAGCAAAGTTGCTATAGTTTAGTTAAATTAGTATCGATTTTGACATATTATACTTCATTCTAAAAAAAAATTAATTAACTTTAATTTTTTTTAATAAAATAACTTAATCAAGGCTTTAGTTTAGGATTTATTTTGAAAGAACTAACAAATTTTGACTTTAACCATAACTGAAATGTTGCCATAATTTGGTTAAATTAATACCAATTTTGACATGTTATACGTCACTTTAAAGAAAATTTAATAAACTTCAATTTGAATAAATAAAGTAAGTCAATTTAAGCTTTAGTTTAAGAAATATTCAAAAAAAATTAACAAATTTTGATTTTAGGCAAAACCGCAATGTTGCCATAGTTTAGTTAAATTAATACGAATTTTGACATGTTATACGTCATTTTAAAGAAAATTTTACAAGCTTCAATTTAAATAAATAAAATATGTTAAATAAAGCTTTACTTTAAAAATTATTTTGAAAAAATTTACAAATTTTGATTTTAGCTAAAACCGCAAAGTTGCCATAGTTTGGTTAAATTAACATCAATATTGACAGGTTGTACGTCATTTTAAAAGAAATTTAATTAGCTTTAATTTGTTTAAATAAAATAAGGTAATCTGAGCTTTTGTTTAGAAATTATTTAGAAATATTTAACAAAATTTCATTTTAGGTAAGACGGCAAAGTTCCCATAATTTGGTTAAATTAATACCAATTTTTACATGTTATACGTAATTTTAAAGAAAATTTGAAAGGCTTCAATTGGTGTAAATAAAATACATCAATCTAAACTTTAGTTTAAGATTTATTTAAAAAAAATTAATTAGCTCTGATTTTATCTAAAACAGCAATGTTGCCATAGTTTGGTTAAATTAGTACCAATTTTGACTTATTATACTTTATTTTGAAGTAAATTTAATTAGCTTTAGTTTGTTTAATTAAATTATTTTAATCTAAACTTTAATTTAAGAACTATTTTGAAAAAATTAACAAATTTTTATTTCAGCCAAAACCACAAAGTTGCCATTGTTTGATTGAATTAATACTAATTTTGGCATATTATACTTTATTTTGAAAGAAATTTAATTAGCTTTCATTTGTTTAAATAAATTATTTCAATCTATGCTTTAATTTAGGAACTATTTTGAAAAAATTAACAAATTTTTATTTCAACCAAAACCGCAAAATTGCCATAGTTTGGTTAAATTAATACCGATTTTAACATATTATACTTCATTTTAAAGAAAATTTAATTAGCTATCATTTGTTTAAATAAAAATTTCAATCTAAGCTTTAATTTAGGAACTATTTTGAAAAAATGAACAAATTTTTAATTTAGCTAAAACAGCAAAGTTGCCATAGTTTGTTTAAGTTTTAGTATTAATTGACATGTTATACGTCATTTTGTAGGAAACTTAATTAGCTTTTATTTGTTTAAATAAAATATATTAATCTAAACTTTAGTTTACGAAAAATTTAAAAAAAATTAACACATTTTGGTTTTAGTTTAAACAGAAAAGTTGCCATAGTTTATTTAAATTTTGGTATTAATTAACATGTTATACGTCATTTTGTAGGAAATTTAATTATCTTTGATTTGTTAAAATAAAAAAAATTAATCTAAACTTTAACTTAAAATATATTTTAAAAAAATTAAAAAAAATTGATTTTAGCTAAAACATCAAAGTTGCCATAGTTTGTTTAAATTTTAGTATTAATTGACATTTTATACGTCATTTGGTAGAAATTTTAATTACCTTTCAATTGTTTACAAAAACTAAATTAATTTAAGCTTTAGTTCAAGAATTATTTTGAAAAACTAACAAATTTTAATTTTAACCAAAACAGCCATAGTTTGATAAAATTCGTACCAGTTTTGACATGTTATACGTCATTTTAAAGAAAATTTAATTAACTTCAATTTGTTAAAATTAAATAACTTAGATAAGCTTTAGTCTAAGAATTATTTTGAAAAAATTCTTAAATTTTAATTTTAACCAAAACCGCAAAGTTGCCATAATTTGATTAAATTAATACAAATTTTGACATGTTAAACGGCATTTTAAAGGAAATTCAATTAGCTTTAATTTATTTAAATGAAATATTTCAATATAACCTTTAATTTAGGAAATATTTTGAAAAAATTAATAAATTTTGATTTTAGCTAAAACAGCAAAGTTCCCATAGTTTGGTTAAATTAGTACCGATTTTAAAATATTATACTTCATACATAAAAAAATTTAATTAGCTTTCCATTTTTTAAATAAAATATTCTAATCTAAGTTTTGCTTAAGGAATTATTTAAAAAGATTAACAAATTTTGATTTTAACCAAAACAATAAAGTTGCTATAGTTTAATTAAATCAATACCAAATTTTACATCTTGTGCGTCATTTTAAAGGAAATTTAATTAGCTTTAATTTGTTTAAATAAACTCAATCTAAGCTTTAGTTTAGAAATTATTTTTAAAAAATTAACAAAGTTTGATTTTAGCTAAAACTAAAAAGTTGCCATAATTTGGTTAAATTAATACCAATCTTGGCATATTGTAAAATATGTCAATTTAAACTTTAGTTTAAGATTTATTAGGTTTTTGACTAAAATAATCAAACTTTTAATCAATTTTGAATAAAATTGTTTAGTTTTTGATAAAACTAACTCAAAAATTTAAAAAAAAATTATAAGCAAATGCAGTAACAACCTTTGGCTACATTGTAGCTAAATTTCTAGTTAAAATATTACTTATAGACAAATAATAAATGCATATATTGTTTCTAAAAAAAAATATTTAAAAAACAATGTAGATTATAGCTAATCTGTTACTAATCCATAAATAAATTTACTCTAGTAGCAATTTTCACACAAATACAAAAAAACGCTTTATTAATAAATATGTTGATCCGAATTGATACAAACTTAAAAACTTTAGAATATTCAAAGTCCATAGCAGTCTACAGTAGGCCACAGAGTAATCAACAATTGTTTTGATCAATATTTTGATTTCAATTAAAAAACTTAAAATATATTAGAAATTCACAGTTCAAACTTAATGATTTTTTTGTAAGGGTCATCAATAGACGTTTATATTTTGATTTCAATTCATACAAGCTAGAAAATTTTGATAGATATTCAAAGTCCATAAGTCATCAATAAATTTTTTGATTCTAATTAAAAAAAATCTTAATTTTTTTTTAAATATTGAAAGCTGATTTGTCATAAATTAAATTAATATTAATGTAATTTTTTTTAAACTAAGATAGTAATACTAGATAATAATGCTCATTGGCAACTTCAATCCGTTGGGCCGTAGGCCCTTAGGCTGGAACATTTTGCGTTTCAAACATTTAATAAATAAATTGTTATTAATTATCCATAGCTGCATCCCTTAATAAAAATTCAAACTTTAATAATAATTTAGTATTAAAAAAGTCCACACTAAACCGATTAATGTAAAATTGTAAATTGAACTTTAAAATAAAAAGAATGATCAAACTTATACTTTACAGTAAATCTAAAAATTGAAGTCATTTATTAATTTAAATCAATATTTTAATAACAGCTTTAATGTTTAAAAACTCAACCATGAAAGTAAACCTTTAGTTGTAAATTATTTTTTTAAACTGCTAAATTTTGATTAAAAAAATTCACAATTAATTAAAACAATATTTTTTGATTTACAAAATTTATTTTGTTTTTGTTTGTATTATGATATTTATAGTACAATATTCTATTAAAAAAAATTTAAAAATAATTTTGAATCTATTTTAATATCACAATAAAAATTAATAACTTGCGATTCTCATTTATCTATTGCCAAGGAATTATTTTCGGATTGCCTTGTCCTGTGTTAAGGACACTTAATTCAAGTATTGTTTGGATTTCCCTAACGCAATTTAATTTACTAAAAATATGTCTTACCGCATTTGAAGCAGGATTTGTGGTATTTGTATCCGCCAGCGACGCGCTCTTCAGCGGCATAAACGGACTTTTCGCATTTGGGGCACTTTGGGTTTTCTGCTGGCTTGAAAGGCATGATTATTCTCTTTTCGGCCTGAAACAAACCAAAAAGAAATAGTTACATTAACAAGCGTAACAGTAGACTTTAAAAATAGCCGAGTTCTCTCTGTACTACATCAACATGCGGCCTTTGGCACCGTTCCAACTAGAAGCACGGTGTCCAAATTTGGAAGCGCACAGGTAACTTAATGAAGATAAACATTACAAAAGCCTTAATTTTAAGCGTTATTTCAATTTGCAGCAATAAATTAATTAAGTATTAAGCGCACTAAATTATGTAAATTATAAATCCAATGTGTTAATAGGCACTTGACTATAAGGCACTTCACTTAATATACACTTAGTAGCACTCGCGATAACGTTTTTAAAACGTACCTGGTCGGTTTCGTTAGATGGTAGATATGGATATGGAACGCTCCAGATAGGTATTAAAAATGGGACTTGTGTTCCTACTACCACCAAGTTTTCGAATGAGTTGGTTGGGGCCGGTCCTCTCCTAGTCTATGAACTAGCTTTTGCACACGACCCTCTAGTGCTAAGGGTGGGAGAAAAATAGAGCCGCGCTACATCATTACACACACACTTAGAATAGCCTTTTGAGCAGCGTTCTATTTTTGTGGGATGCAAAGATGACAGATCTACTTTTTCGATAAAAACCACACCTTTTTCAGAAATCCGATACCGTGCACGATGATGATTTACATACACATTTTTTTTAATCACAATATGAAAATATATTTCATTTGTGTCGATTACATATGCACACACACAGTTTACATTTTTGTTTTCTTGGCACCGCCAATCGAGTTTCGTGTGGACCAAAGGAATCGGGATGGATTGACGATTTTATTTGCTAATTAATCTTGCTTTTAATATTATTTAAATGTGCTACTTGGAATGTAAAATAAACAACTTTCGGATACTAATTATACATTTTAATGCAGGAAGTGTTTGGGAAATGCTATGCTTTAACGTATGAGGAAACCTAGAAACATTTCATACTATAATTGTATTGGTTTATAACTCGTTACTTATATTTAATATTATTTTATTGACTTATTTTGATTGTGCTAGTTAATTTCCTATCCTACACCACACACAATAAATAAATTTTACTGTACGAAAACAATTCGAAAATAGCAATTGGAAAAGTGAGGAAATAAACATTTATAGTTATAATATAGAAATATTGTCAAAAACCTTAAGACAAGAAGAGGATAAGTAACAAGTTTTAATGTAAAAAAGATATCTTACAATTACAGCAATCTACAGCCTAAAACAAATGATTTTCAATAATAAAATAAAGCGATAACTAAGTTTTTACTACAAATAATTATGTTACCAAAGAATATATACCAAAACAAAGAAAGGTTTACGACTTTTAAGGAATATTTTTAATAAAATATATTTATATCAATAAATTATTTGTGATAAAATCTTAGTCATCGTTTTATTTCATCATTATTATAGTCTCAGCCTCTTCTATTTAAATGTTTTTACACTTACTATTAACTCAGCATATTTTATTTTATATTTGCTTTGATATTTATTTTCTTAAACAAAAGATAAATTATTTTCTATTTATATTATTTGCTATTTACACCTTACATTGACAATGTTATTAATATATAATAAAACTAGTCTATAAAAAGCAAAAAATATAATAAATAAAAAGTAAAATTATTTATATTATATAAATAAAAACACATTTTATAACAAATTTCTATTTTTAAAATTTTGTATTTAACAATGTTGCACAAAAATCCCTATTTTCATATTAATAGTTTTTACCATTTATGATTTTAAATAATTTGTAATAACATTAATGATTCTAACTAATTATGTTTATTTTTTACAATTATTTTCCAAGCAATTAATTAGAAGTTTGCTTTAAATTTAGTAAATACGTTTCGTAATTTCATCATTAATTTATTATGCATCAACTTTATTTTGTTTACCTGCATTTAAGTCTCAATGTACGCGTCAAATAATCAATTGCGTCCTTGAAATGGTTTTTGGCGTAAACAATGATAATGCATAACTTACTTGTATAGAGGAATTCACTCTAGTCATGACTCTATTTTCAGTTTAAATAAAAATTTAAGCAAATTTAAATTGCTCATTATTTATTTAGATATTAAATAATTGATTTAATTGATTTAAATTAAATTTTTTAAATTCTTTAATCGCAAGTTTTGTGAATTAAGCATTAGCTTGTAGAAATAATTATAAAAGCTTAACGCGATAGGCAAAGCTGCGTCAACTTTTGATATACTAATTGTAAAAAGTGAATTACAATCACAAAAGCTGATAATATAACCAAAAACGGTAACACAATAAATAGATTAAACTAGTTATTAACAAATATTATGTACTAAAAACTACTGTACAAGTTATTAATTAACTAGTTCACACCCATCCCACCCACCCAAGCGTTAGTTATCAAAAGATTTATTGTTAGACAATTCTCTCATCTAAATCCAAGCACACAAAAGGTGGGACAAACAATATATCATTTGATGAGTAACACTTGGGCGAGTGAGTAGAAGAAGTAACTTGCTCACTAATTAAACTAAGTTTCTACCCATCCACCCAAGCGTTATTTATCAAGAGATATATTGTTTAAAAATTCTCTCAAATGTAAATGCAAGTCACACAAGAGGTAAGACAAACAATAGATCCTCTGATGACTAACACTTGGGCGGGTGGGTAAGTCACAGTAGAAGAAGTAACTTGCCCACTAATTAAACTAAGTTTTCACCCACCCACCCAAGCGTTAGTTATCAGAAATTTTACTGTTATTTAATTCTCTCATATTTAAATCCATGCAAACAAGAAGTGAGACAAACAATAAACCCTTTGATGAGTAACACTTGAGCGGGTGAGTGGGTCACAGTAGAAGAAGTATTTTGACTACAAATTAAACTTAGTTTCCACTCATAAGGAGATTTATTGATAAGCAATTCTCTCATATCTAAATCCAAGCACACAAGAAGTGGGACAAACAATAGATCCTTTGATAAGTAACGTTTGGGCGGGTGGGTGGGTCACAGTAGAAGAAGTAACTTATCCACAAGTTAAACTTAGTTTCCACCCACCTACTCACCCAAGTGTTAGTTGTCAGAAAATTTATTGTTAAACAATCTTCTTATATCTAATTGCTAGCACACAAGAAGTAGAGAGGTAGGACAAACAATAGATCCTTTGAACACTTGGTCGGGTAGGTATGTCACAGTAAAAAAAATAAATTGCCCACAAATTAAACTTAGTTCTCATTCACCCACCTAAGCGTTAGTTATTGTTCAACAATCCTCTCATATTTAAATGCAAGCACACAAGAAGTAAGACAAACTATAGATCTACTAATAACTAACACTTGGGCGAGTAGGTGGGTCACAGTAAAAAAAGTAACTTGCTCACAAATTAAACTTTGTTCCACCCGCCCACCCAAGCGTTAGTTATCAATAAATTTATTGTTAAATAATTTTCTCATATCTAAATCCAAACACACAAGAGGTAGGACAAACAATAGATTGTTTGATGACTATCGGTAAAACTTAGTTCTCACCCACCCTTCCGCTCAAGCGTTAGTTATTAGGAAATTTATTGTTACAGAATTTTCTCATATCTAAATGCAAGTACACAAAAATTGAAAGAAACAATAGATCCATTTATGAATAACACTTGAGCGGTTGGGCGAATCACAGTAGAAGAAATATCTCGCCCACTAATTAAGCTTAGTTTCTTCCTACCCACTCAAGCTTTAGTTATCAGAAGATTTATTTTTATACAAATTTCATATATAAATCCAAGCACACAAAAGGTGGGACAAACAATATATCATTTGATGACAAACACTTGGGCAAATAGATGGGTCACAGTAGAAGAAATAATTTGCCTACAAATTAAACTTAGTTCCCACCCACCCACCCAAACGTTAATTTTTATAAGATTTTGTTGTTAAACAATTTTTTCATATCTAAATGCAAGCACACAAAAGGTAGGACAAACAATAGATCCTTTGATGATTAACACTTGAGCAAGTAGATTCTTTGATAACTAACACTTGAGCGGGTAGGTGGGTTGCAGTGGAAAAACTAACTCTCCCACAAGTTAAACTTTGTCCCCACCCACCCATGCGTTAGTTATCACAAATATCACAAAATTTATTGCTAAATAATTCTTTCATATCTAAATGCAAGCACACAAGAAGTAGGACAAACAATAGATCCTTTGATGTTTGATGACACTAACACTAACTAACACTTGAAGGGGGGAGGGGGAGTAGGTCAAAGTAGAAGATGTAACTTACCTACAAATTAAACTTTGTTCCCACCTACCCACCCAAGCGTTAGTTATTAGGAGATTTTTTTATTGTTTAACAATTCTCTCATATCTAAATCTAAGCACACAAGAGGTGAGACAAACAAAAGATCTTTCAATGACTAACTTTTTATTTTTACAAAAATTGCAATTTTCAATCA
This sequence comes from Tachinus rufipes, assembly GCA_963932245.1. Lineage (NCBI taxonomy): Eukaryota > Metazoa > Arthropoda > Insecta > Coleoptera > Staphylinidae > Tachinus > Tachinus rufipes. Next base: position 112,658,307 of record OZ010745.1, read on the forward strand.
ATAAGTTTTAATAAGTTTTTTAATAAATTTCTAAAATCTATTAATTTTTTAAAAAGTTAAATGTTTTTTTATTCATTTATTATATTTGTTTCTGCAATCTCTTTGATGTTCTTAATTTCTTTGCTTTTTTCACCGTCCATACTATAGTTTTTAATCTATTAAGCTATTGATCGCAGACTACCTCGTAATTTGAGGAAAAAATAGACAACAGTGAATTTTGTGTGCTTATTAAGCATTCTTTGTTGCGGAGTTTTGTAACCGTAAACGAAACGTAGATCCACCACAATACACCAAAACAGTGGATTTCTCGGAGTGAAACGGCGCCAAAGAAGACCAAGGTGGGTTTCTCATCCAATAAAGTCATGGAAACCGTTATTTGGAATACACGCGGTATAATCTATATTGACTACCTTCAAAAGGGTAAATCAATCAATGGCAAATATTATGCCAATTTATTACGTTTATTTAATAAGATAAAATCTTATTTTTTGGAAAGAATACAAAAATTGGAGAAACGTTTGACAAAGTGTATGGAGCTCAAAATAGACTACGTTAAAAAATAAAAATTAAAAAGTCACGCCATCGTATGTTGTTAATGGCTTCCAAATTTTGTGTTATTTTTCTGGTAATTTCTGCTCTATGATTTTCTTTTCTTAGTGTTATTTAGTGCCCAAAGTAATTGATAACTTTTTTGATGTTATTGTAATCTATTTAGCGCGGAGTCATAATCTTGGTCTTTTTCGTGTTCATTTTTAGACCCAACAACTTGGATGCTACATTTAATTCTTTAAACTTGTTTACTAGCTCTTTCTGACTTGATCAAAACTATGTTGTCAGCAAATCGCAGATGTTTATTCCTTTTCTTAGCCATGTCATATAGATATGGTAAGCGTAAATAACTTGGATAAAATTATGTCTCCCGGTCTTACTCCTCTACCTATTTTAATTTTTTTTAACGGACGTTGACTATCTACATAATTTTTTTGTTTTATTTTACTCAGTTGTTGTTGTACCAAACCGTGTTTTTAGGTTCTTTAGCCATGAAACTCTCCTTCTTCCAATCCTTCTTTTACTATCTATCTTCCTCTGAAGTATTTGTTGCAACTGACTATATTTTTCTGGATGTCTTATTATATGTCCAAGATACTCTAGGTTAGGTTAGGTTAGGTTTAAGTGGCAGCTAACGCTCACATAGGCCTCAGATGGGCCCGTTGTGTTACCACAGTACTTAAAAGTACAACCTTTCTCAGGGGATTTTGTCAACCCATTTTGAGCGTAAATGAACCTCATGAAAGTCTGCGCATCTAGTGATGCGAGGTCAGAGAGGTCATCAAAGAAAAGTCGGCCTAGGAAGAGCAATTGTGTTGCGGACAGAAAGGGGCATTGGCATAAGTAATGCTGAATACTCTCCTCTTCCTCCTTGTTCAGGCAGCCTCTGCAGTACTCCCGCTTCGCTATACCCAGTCTCTCCGCGTGTTTGCCAATGAGACAGTGTCCCGTGATGACTCCCACTGCCAGTCTGATATTGTTACTTTTTAGAGAGACGAACGATGTTGGTGCTTCTTTTCCTGTTTCGGTGAGGCCATACTTGTCTGGTTACCTCGCAGGTGTCTTCATCATTCTACCTTCGCTCCGCTAGGTTCGAGGTTATTACGGCTATGGTCTCCTTGCACGAGGCAAATGGAATACTAATATCCCGTACTACTTCGGTTGAGTGCATGCTTGTGCCATTCTTTGCAAGCTCATCCGCTTCTGTGTTACCTGGGATCTTGATGTGGCTTAGTACCCACATGAGTCTCAAGTTTGTGTGTGCTGCCAGCTCGTTCAGCCTTCTCTGACAGTCAGAGACCACTGTTGAGTTGGTGCACACGCTAGTAATTGCCCTGAGAGCAGCTTGGCTATCGGTGTAAATGTGGATCTGTTCACCAGGGTTTCCATTTACCATCAGCCACTCTGCTGCCTCTTTTATGGCGGTTACCTCCGCCTCCGATACTCTAACTACTTACTTTTTTTTTTTTACGATATATATATATATATATATATATATATATATATATATAGCCTACACTGAAAGGTAATAAGGCGTACCGATAATATATATATATATATATATATGTATATATATATATATAAGTTTTGCTTGAGACCTCTTTACTAAACACATGTTCTGTACAATAAATTCTAAAAAAAAATCTGTAAAACTACAACTCAAACTCATTTAGTTTTTGGTTTTAACTTTTGTAAAAGTCTTTGTACCAGTAAAACAAAGCACTTTACCAGTCAAACTTTAGTTTTGTGGGACAAACTATGGTTTTTTAAGGCTCCCAACTTTTGTAAATGTTCCTGTAGCTTTCTCTATTTGACTTTTTGTTTTCATTAAATTGTCTAATTCTTCATTTAATAAACTTCTCAAACAAGTAATTTTTTGTACTTTTTTCAGTTAGATCAATAATGTTTTTACTGATGACCATACATTTAGTTTTTTTGGCGTTTATTTTAAACCCATGCTGGTTTGCTTACTGCTGATATTTTATTTAAAAGATGAAACATGCCTGTGCCTTCAGAATATCATATGTTGCTTTTTGTTAATTCACCATTAATCAGTATTCCTTAGTCGACTTTTATTAGAGCATCTTTAAATATCATCTCCAAGTAATGGTTGAAAAGCATCGAAAATAAAAAAGAAAAACAAAATACGTCTTTGCCTGCCTCCTTTATTCATTCTACCTTAATGTGTGCCCTCTGGTTCAAAAAAAGATTTTGAATAATTTGGATGTCTTGATGACACATGTTTTCTTAAAAAAGTCAATTAGTTTGGATTGTTTTACTGTATCAAAGTATTTTTTGAAATCTATTAAACATGCATAGATAAAACAGTTTACGTATTGACATCTATAAAATAGAATTTGTATATTAAACAGCATTTCTATTGTCCCCATCCTGTTCCTAAAACCAAACTGGTTGTTGAACATTTGTTTTTCACATTGGCTGTAAAGATACCCCTAGACGATCAATATTTTCATCAATATTATTGAACAATTTATTGCACAATATATTATAAAACCACCTACACGTTGCAGTATAATTGCGCAAACTTTTTGTTACTTACGGACACTTTTAATATAATCTACAGACAGTCAATTAATGCTTTCCATTTAAGAGCAACACACTCCCGAGGCTTGACGCGCAGAACAGTTCTGAACTGTTCTGAAAAAAACATTATTTACTGGCATAAATTATGATGCGTTGACTAACGACTCAACTTGACATTTTGTTAATTAATTGAATAATTAAATAACGTTTTATTATATTATTTTTATTTCTATATTTTAAGTTTTAAAATTAAATTTATCACTAGTGACAAAAGAAAATACTAGTAACTTTGTTAAGTTGGTAAATATTAGATACATTTAGTTATTTGGTGTTGGCACTTGAAAAAAACTTGATGCACCGTTGTCAATGATGGTACATGAGGGGAGAAGGGAAGGACACTCAGAACAAGTTGGGGCGTCACGCACAGAATTGTTTGGAACCGTCAAGAACAGTAAAAAGAAAGCATTTAATATTATTGTTTATTATTAATTGTTTTTATAACCAATTTTGTATAACTTTTAAAAAAGTTTTCAGCAGGTAACACATAATGTATATTGTTCTGTACTCTCTACAAAATTTGACATTTTGTTTTTTTGAAAGAAAAATTAAAGTTGATTGCAGCTATTCTTTTAGAATATAACCACTGTCGTATATAATGTTAAAGAGTTTTGTCAGCATAGCATTTTAATCCAATAACTTGATTCATTTCAAAAACACTGTCCTTAAATGCCTTCTCTACAATGTAAAGCATAGTAGCATTCTGAGATTAAAAGTACAAGGGTCGTCTAAAATGCTATTTTTTTCACTTTTAAAGAATGTTTTAAAGTGTTTCCGCCAAACGTTAACTTTTCACGTTTTACAATAATCATATTTCTATTTTGATTCATTAGCTTTCCCTAAGCTTTTGGTCTAAAAACTTCTGATGTTTGCCTTACTTTCTAATGTATCTTAACTTAGCCATGCTTGCTGTCTAACAATTCTACTTCTTCACATTTTGTGTTAAACAATTCTTCCTTTGCTTTTTGACTTTTTTATTAACTAGTCTATCTAGTTCTGTATATTTGGTTTTATCTACGTTTTTTTGCTCTTTTTTTGTTTTCTAGTAAGCTCAAAATTTTATCATTTATCCATTTTTTCCTTTTTAATTTGGGCATTGGTTTAAACTGTTTTTCTAAATACACAAAATTAAACAAAAACCTTTAAAACTGTTTTTCAGAATGAGCAATTAAAAAAAGCAATAACTCATGCGCCGTAAAATATTAAAGTACTTTGAAAGCTACCTGTGTTTGTGGTTGATTGTTTCTAAGTAAAGTTTAATCAAAAATTACTGCGTTTGTGACAAGGAATTTAAAAAAAAAAAATTATCAGGTAGTCATCTGTTTGTTGGTTGAAGATCCAAATACATCAATTGGCTTAAATCTCAACTAGCGCAGTCTTCACGCGCCTCTGTTCCTTTAAATGCATTTTCCCAAAAATCATATTTATTCCATATAGTAACCACGATTTTGTAAAATGTATTCGATGAATCAAAATAACTTCATCAGCACACATATACTTCTCGTTTGATCGTTTATCTTTTAATAATTTTGTTGTTCCATTCCAAACTACTGGCTAGTTAGTATGCCCAATTAATTGCCATCAACAAAATTATTGATTGTCTTCTGTGCAAACGTCAGAAGTCATTTTGTCACAAAATAAAGTCGGTTAAAAAGTGTGAAATTCTATTTATAAAATGTTTAAAACTTCAAAATTTGGTCATAAAACATCAAAATGTTGTCAAAAAGCACTAAAATTATTTACAAAGTCTAAAATAGCTATAAAACCCACACATAAACAGTTAAAAGTGTAAAATTTATTAAATATAAAAAATAACATAATCTGGCATTGAAACATAAAAAAATTCTTCTATAGTAACAAAATCCGGCTATAAACTATTAAAAAATGTAAAATATAATATCATAAAATTTCAAAAATAGCAAACTCAGGCCTTGAAACATCAAAAAATTGTTATAAAGTAAAAAAATTAAGTCATTAACTGTTAAAAAGTCCAAAATTTTATTAACCTAACCTAACCTAACCTAACCTAACCTAACCTAACCTAACGCAAGCAACACAACATGTTACATAATTTGCTAAGGTTGATTTGGACCTATTCAATTTGCACCAACCTCTGCCATTTATGAACCTGCTTGCAACGACTGCCAAACATTCTCTACTTTTAAAAACCACTATGACGTTGCCCATTTGCAACAGGTAAACCATAATATTTATTATCTTAACAGTAGAATGAACTTAAACGTTGCTACAACAAGAACGAGCGTAAAAAATGATCTTAAGAACAGTATTGCGCTGACAATAGCCAATAATAAACTTAAACCAAAACTTCCACAGAGCCAACCGCCGTTCCAAAAGTAAATAGCCTTAAAAAGGCAAGAGTTGCCTACTTATTTAACTAAAAAACTTCATGAAAAAACTGCTGCAAAAAACAACCTTTTAAAACGTTTTATAAAATAATAGGATCCAAAAGATAAACTGACTAGCTAAAAACCTCTGAAAAACTTAGAAACATTAGTACTAAAAAGCACCATTAGCTAGAAAAAAAGAAAAAAATTCTAAATCATTTTAGAAGCTCAACTAAAAAAAGAAAACCAAAAATAAAGAAAAACAAAGCAAAAAACGTTTCAATTTTAACCGAGTTACAGCAGCAGCTTTGTTTCTCAAAAAAAAAATGTCTAGAAAATGTACTAAGACCTGCAAAGCAGTAGCATTAACAATTTTAAGCAGCCACAATTACTTGTTTAGCATAAATAAGATTCTTGATAAGAATATTAATAAATCAAATCAAATAATAGATTTTTAAGCAATGAAAAAAAAAATACATTGGATGGCATTGATTTTTTGACCAAATTAGGTTTTAATCAATAAAGTAAACAAATCAAATTGTAACTCGTAAGCCAAACATTAAATTTTCATACAATTTGCCGACATTATGCATAATTTAAAGTATGCTTTGTTCCAATAAAGCACTTGATGAAGAAGTTAATAAATCAAATTGTAACTTCTAAACCAAATACTAGATTTTAGTGTAATTTAACAAAAACACGTTTAAATAGAATTTCTACTAATTGTGTAAATTTTATCTAATATGATTTGATTAAACTGGGCATAACTTGCTTTGATCAAATTAGGTTTTAATCATAAAATAATCAATCTGTAATTCAAACTTTAAATTTTAACTCAATTTGGCATCAAAGCGCTTATATAACATTAGTACCAATTGCTTAAGTCATGTTTGTTTTGATACGTGCAATTTGATTGAATTCAATATGGCATTGTTTATCAAATCATTTTTCTGTGATTTGTAAAAATTGTATAAAAACACAAAAAAATAAAAAACAAACCAAAACCAATTATGCATAACGTTTTGTTATTGACAGTTTAGTCACAAGTAGCTTAAACATATTGTCCCAAACTTTTCAGAAAATTAAAATAAAAATAGTAAAAAACTACATGGACCGACAACAGAACGTTTATTAGACGTTTTACAGTTATTTTACATTGTTTTGTCATACAACTTGTTAACAGATAATAATTCAATTAATAATTTATTAAGTGAGTAACATAAAACCAATAAGACAAGAAGCAAAACATTATATAGTTTTTTCTACAAATTTTTGTTTTAGCTGGCTAGTTTGATATAGCTACAGAATTTTTTAATTAGTCGCAATCTGTAGCACCTTAATATTTAATGTTTTTTTAGGCTGGGCTTATAGTAAACTTGATAATACTATTTTCAGTTTAGAAAATAACAACAACTATATTCAGAATCCCTTTTATTATATCATAAATATTAGCCTGTTTTGGTTAATAACCTTTTTCAGAGCCAAATAAACTATATTTTAACATATTTATTGGTTGTCCTAATTTATTAACCTAATTATCTATTTAAAAAATATATAAACGTAGTATTAATGTCAATCATCGCATAATTTGTTTAATGTTTTTAAAATTATAAACATAATCTATATTTGTATTTCATTGACATAAATTATTTGTGAAATGCCATTTTATGTATTCCAATATATTTGTGTAAACCATTGAAAATATTTCTTTAATGAACATTAAATAAAAACCCACGTCCATTCTAAGTGTAACCTGTAGGTAATAACTTAATTTTGGTATATTTTGCTTGACCGATTTATTTATAAACAATTTTAGGTTAAAAAAATAATTAATACTTAGTCATGAAAATTAATATTATAAAAATATTCATACATACACACGCATACATTCATGCATTTGTGTGAGAGTTGTTGTTACGCCCACGAAAAACTATTCGCGTCTTTAAAATTAGACCGCCATAGTTCAGCGGTGATTCAGAATATATAAGATTTAATATTAGATCTTTCCATATCTATAAGATGTATCTTTGGCAGACTTATCTTTTTAAAAAACATTTTACTATTAATAAAAATGAATTTGTGTGATGCGCGCAAGCGTCACTGGCTTTACGTGTCGCAAGTTGATCGTTGCCAACTTACCTGAAAAGGGTCTTCAAAATACATAAATGCAATACATCTGGAAATTCTGGAAGCTTTCACAGAGGCTAGACAATTTAATTTATATATTTTAATAGATCATAGGTTTTTGTTTGCTGCATAATAATGTGTTCAATGTTTATTTAAAATAGTATTTACAAAATTAATGTTTTAAAAACTTAAATTTATTAAATCATATACTTTATGTAAATTGTTTCAGGGTATGCATCCTTTATCAGTATGCCTAGCACATTACTAGTCTAAAAACAATTTTTATAAAATATGGGAGAAGTGATCATTTATTAAAACATGCATAAGACAGTTATTAGCAATGTGCAATAACATATAGAACTAGTAGAGAAGAAGCAATTGTTTAAGTTCTTACTTTCAATAACTAATTTACATTTACATTTTTATATAATCTTTTTTGAAACAAGCAGTTTGATGTAGATATTATAGTAGTTTTGAAAATTTATAAAAGTTTTTTTTTCTCTAGTCTCACTTTTGCGGTTTTAAATTATAATGCCCCGGTTGTTATCGACTTGTTTATATTATTAAATTTTTATTATATTTATTATAATTATTTTTGTTTTTCTCACTTTTTGTCATATTTTTAATTATTGAAATTAATTATAATAATATATTATACAACTAACACGTAATGATAACCATTTTTTACAAATATAAACGTTACACAAAAAAATATATTTATTGAGTGTTAATAATAATATGACATTTGATTTGTTATTTTTTTATTATTCACTTTTTGCACGCATTGTGCGTGCGTAATGACACGTATAAAATAGCAAAAACAGTTTTACATATTACGGAAAAGAATATAAAAATAAAATTTCTACACACTAATTTAATTACTTATTGAATTATTATCTTACTTATACAAACACTATTTATCTATTCAAATAACTGTTTTCTTGAAATACTAATCTAAAAATACACAACAAAACTTTAATTCCGCTAAGATTAATCATTCATTTCAGGAGCAATTAATTCTCGTTTTTGGTTGAAATAAAACAAATGTGAAAAGCGGACATCTCTCTCATACTGTTATTGTTTCCATCTAACACAATCCGAAAATAGACATTGGAATAAAAATCTGTTATATTTTTTAAAGTTTATTTTCGTTTTGTATTCCACGAATGCAACACGATGTGTGTCTGATAGGACGTAGAGAAAATCTCTTAAAGTTTAATGTTTAAATAAACATTGTAATTGAAGTAATTTATCTCAGATCGAATAACAGGTTAAATAATGTTTATGAAAGTATTTTAAACGTTTGTTTGTTTATTATTACAAATTTTGTTTACAAAATCAAATTTTTGCCAATTTTTAATAATTTTTGGTGTCTACACATTTTTATCCATACTTGGTTGCTGTGTTTGGGTTTAGAAATATTGTTTAATTTGTCAGTAACCTTGCTTCCTTTTAATTTGTAAAAAAATTAAAGTACTGAAATAATCATAAAGCTGATACCTCTTCAAAAATAATTCATTAACTTCCAGACTGTGTTAATATACTTAATGACTTTTTATAAATATACTAATGTTACGTCTTGTTGTTTAAAATATTTTTTTTACATTTGACGCAACTAACACTCAACCGTGTAACTACCACACCGAGCGTTCAAGTCAGATATTAGTTAGTTAAAGTATTTTATGCAACCGCATCATTTAAAAGCTAAAGGAAAGCTGTCCACTCATCCATCAACGTACTTTTTGCACTGTAGCAGCTCAGTCCTCTAATTTTAATATTACTCAGTTTACACTTGTTTCCCACCCATCTGCCCAAGTGTTTGTGGTCAAGAAAATTATAATTTTTTTAAATTTTGCTTGTATTTTTAACAAATATCAATGAACATGTGTTGATTAGCTAGTTTCTAGGTCACCAAAACTTGGGTGGGTGTGTGGGACAAAGAAGTTCAATAATAATGCGTAACTCAGTTTATTTTTGGGTCCCACCTACCCGCCCAAATGTTTGTAGTTAAGAAAATTATTATTTCTTCAACCTTGTTAATATTTTGACAAAAATCAATTAACAATTGTTAATTAGCAAATTTCTGAATTATCAACACTCGGGTGGGTGGGCGGGACAAAGTATTTCAACAAAAAAACGTGACTCAAACGTGACTTGTGTCCCACCCACCCGCCCAAGTGTTTGTGGTAAAAAAATTTATAATTTCTTTAATCTTGCTCGTATTTATAACAAATGTCAATCAACAATTGTTGATTAGTCTGTTTTTAAATCACCAACACTTGAGTGAGTGAGCGGGACAAAGTTTTTCAACAAAAAAACGTAACTCAGTTTATACTTAAGTCCTACCCACCCGCCCAAGTGTTTGTGGTCAAAAAAATTATAATTTCTTTAACCTTGCTCGTATTTTTAACAAATGTCAATTAACAACTGTTGATAAGCTAATTTCTGGATCACTAACACTTGGGTGGGTGGGCGGGACAAAGTATTTTAACAATAAAGCGTGACTCAGTTTATACTTGTGTCCCACCAACCCGCCCAAAAGTTTTTGGTCAAAAAAATTATAATATCTTCAACCTTGCTCGAATTTTTAATAAAAATCAATCAGCAATTGTTTGGTCCGTTTCTGGATAACCAACACTTAGGTTGGTGGGCAAAGCAAAGTAATTCAATAATAAAGCGTAACTCAGTTTATACTCGCTAGCCGACAAACAGGAACAAATGCAAACAGACCAGGAACCTCCCCAACCCTTAACAAAGCAGTCAATCAATTCAGTGAGAAAACACCATCTACCCGAAATAATTATCACCATCAACAAGAAGAAGATAGAAGCGCTGAGAAACTTTACTAAGCTATAGTTTTTAAAAACTTAAGTTTATGGCTATCTTTCAAGCCAACCCAACGGCTTCATTACAAATTACTGGAGAAATAAACACCAATATTGACGTCTGAGATTAGACTTTGTACAGCTCTGTCGGATACCTAAAAAACGTTCTTGACGTAACAATACTTAAAAACGTCAACTTTTAAGACAAAATAAGTACAATCAATAATCTTAGCTCCGACTACAACCCCGTACTACTGGAAAGCTCTACGGAAAAAAATCAACCAAAAAGGGTAGATAATTTGTAACCCATACAAATAAGACTTTCTTCTCACAAAAGTTCTAAAAAAAAATCATTGATAGTTTGGCCCCAGTAGGAACGGTTGCGGATATAAAAATAATCGTTACATTGCTTACTAACCAATTCCGCCAAACTACGAAAACTAAACCTAACTTAACTAATCAAATCCGCAAACGGTTTGAAACCATCATATAGCAATTGGAAACATTAAGAGACATATAAAAACATTCTATAACAATGTTCTCCTATTTTATGACAATTAAAAATCATTTCTGACAATTAGGAACATTATATGATAGATAAAAACATTTTTAACAAATTTTTAGCGTCAAAAACGTTTTGAGACATTCATATAGCAATTGGAAACATTAGGAAACAGATAAGAACATTATATGACAATTTTTTTTCATTTTATGCCAATTGAGAATATTTTTTACAATTAGGAACATAATATGACAGATGAGAACATTTTTTAACAAATTTTGAGCGTCAAAAACGTTTTAAGATATTCATATAGCAATTGGAAACATTAGGAGACTGATAAAAACATTCTATGACAATGTTCTCTCATTTTATAATAATTGAGAATACTTTCTGACAATTTAGAACATTATATGACAGATGACAACATTTTTTAACAAATTTTGAGCGTCGGAAACGCTTTGGAACATTCTTATAGCAATTGGGAACATTATGAAATAGATAAGAATATTCTATGACAATGTTGCTCTATTTTATGACAATTAAAAGTATTTTTTAACAATTAGAAACATTAGATGACAAATAAATACAATTTTAAGCTTCGGAAATGTTTTGGGACATTTATATAGCAATTAAAAACATTAGAAGACATATAAGAACATTCTATGACAATGTTTTTTCATTTTATGTCTATTAAAAATATTTTCTGACAATTAAGAACATTATATGACAGATAAGAACATTTTTTAACAAATTTTGAGCGTCGAAAACGTTTTGGAACATTCATGTAGCAATTAGGATCATTAGGAGACATATAAGAACATTCTATGACATTATATTCCCATTTTATAACAATTGAAAATATTTTCTGAAAATTGAAAACACTATATGACAGATGAGAACATTTTATAACAATTTTTTTGCGTTGGAAACGCTTTGGAACATTCTTATATCAATTGGGAACATTAGGAGACAGATAAAAACATTCTATGACAATGTTCTCTTATTTTATGACAATTGAGAATATTTTCTGACAATTTGGAACATTATATGACAGATGAAAACATTTTATAACAAATTCTGAGCGTTGGAAACATTTTGGATAATTTATATAGCAATTGGGAACATTGGAAGACAAATAAAAACATTCTATGACAATGTTTTCTCATTTAATTATCAAGTTCATTCCTATCCGACTCGAATAAATGAAGATTTAAGAATAGAGAGAGCCATGAAAACCTCGACTAAAAAGTCAATTTTTATCGATGGCGTAAAAGAATTTAATAACTTACCTACAATAATAATAGCTTCCTTAAACGCAGGACAATTTAAAAGAATGGTAACATTAAATATAGTAAACATGAAAGATGGTATTTTGTAATCGGTTCATATTTTTAGTTATTTATTTATTTTATTATTTTAAATCTGTGACAAGTGTGTAAATACATGATAATTTTATTTTTATTAATGTTTATATGTAACTGTATATGTAGCAAAATGCTAAAAAATAAACACATTATTATTTTATGACAATTGAGAATAATTTTTTCATAATTAAGAACATTATATGACAGATGAGAACCTTTTTCTAACAAATTTTGAACGTCGGAAACGCTTTAGTACATTCTTATAGCAATTGGGAACGTTAGGAAAGAGATAAGAACATTCGACAGATGAAAACATTTTTTAACAAATTTTTAGCGTTGGAAACGTTTTGGAACATTTATATAGCAATTGGGATTATTAGGAGACAAATAAGAACATTCTATGACAATGTATCCTCATTTTATGACAACTGAAAATAATTTCTGATAATTAGCAACATTATATGACAGATGAGAACATTTTTTAACAAATTTTGAGCGTTTAAAACGTTTTGAAACATTCTTATAGCAATTGGGAACATAATAAAATAGATTAAAAAAATGTATGACAATGTTGCTCTATTTTATGACAATTAAGAGTATTTTTTAACAATTAGGAACATTATATAACAGATGAGAACATTTTTAAACAAATTTTGAGCTTTGAAAACGTTTTTGAACATTCATATAGCAATTGAGAACATTATGAGACTGATAAAAACATTTTATAACAATGTTCCTCTGTTTTCTTACAATTGATTTATTTTTTTCTGACAATTAAGATCATTATATGACAAATGCAAACAGTTTTTAACAAATTTTGACCGTCGGAAACGCTATGGAACATTTTTATAGCAATTGGGAGAACATTTGGAGACAGATAAGAACATTCTATGACAATGTTCTCCTATTTTATGCCAATTAAGAAAATTTTCTGATAATTAGAAACATTATATGCCAGATGAAAACATTTTTTAACAAATTTTGAGCGTTTGAAACGTCTTAGAACATTTATAAAATAATTGAAAACATTAGGAGACAGATAAGAACATTCTATGACAATGTTCTTTCATTTTATAATAATTGAGAATATTTTCTGACAATTAGAAACAATATATGAAAAATGAGAACATTTTTTAACAAATTTTGAGCGTTGCAAACGTTTTGGAACATTCTTATAGCAATTGGAAACATTAGGAGACAGATAAGAACATTCTATGACAATGTTTTTTCATTTTATGGCAATTGAGAATATTTTTTGACAATTAGGAACATAATATGACAGATGAGAACATTTTTTAACAAATCTTTAACGTTGAAAACGTTTTAGAACATTTATGAAGCAATTGGAATCATTAGGAGAGAGATAAGAAGATTCTATGACAATGTTTCCCCATTTTATGACAATTAAGAATATTTTCTAATAATTAGAAACATTATTTAACATATGAGAACATTTTTTAACAAATTTTGAGCGTCGGAAACGTTTTCGAACATCCATACAGCAACTGAGAACATTAGGAGAAAGATAAAAACATTCTATGACAAAGTTCCTCTATTTTATGACAGTTGAGAATATTTTCTGACAATTAAAAACATTATATAACAGATGAGACAAATTTTGATTGTCGGAAACGTTTTTAAACATCCATACAGCAATTGAGAACATTAGGATTATAGATAAAAACATTCTATGACAATGTTCCTTTATTTTATGACAATTGAGAATATTTTCTGACAATTAAAAACATTATATGACAGATGAGGACATTTTTTAACAAATTTTGTGCGTTTGAAATGTTTTAGATTCATTATATAACAATTGGAAACATTAAGAGACAGATGAGAACATTTTATGATCATGTTCTCTAATTTTATGACAATTGAGAATATTTTCTATCAACTAAAAATATTATATGACAGATAAGAACAATTTTTAACAAGTTTTGGGCGTCAAATACGTTTTTAAACATTCATATAGCAATTGGAAACATTAAAAAACAGATAAAAACATTTTATGACAATGTTCTTTCATTTTATAATAATTGAGAATATTTTCTGACAATTAGAAACATTATATGACAAATGAGAACATTTTTTAACAAATTTTGTGCGTCGGAAACGCTTTAGAACATTCCTATAGCAACTGGAAACATTAGGAGACAGATGAGAAAATTCTATGACAATGTTTCCCTATTTTATGACAATTGAGAATATATTCTGACAATTACAAACATTATATGACAGATAAGAACATTTTAAGCCAATCAAAAACGCTTTGAAACATTCTTATAACAATTGGAAACATTAGGAAGCAGATAAAAAAATTCTATGACAATGATCTCCTATTTTATGACAATTGACAATATTCTCTGACAATTAAAAACATTAAATGACAGATGAGAACATTTTTTAACAAATTTCTAGCATTTGAAACGTTTTTTAAAAACCAACAAGTTTGAGTCATATCTTTAATGTTATCCCAAGCAACTAAAACATTGATTTGCAAAAAAATGCCGCCAAACATCTATGACAAAGCATCGCAACACTAAAGATTGTTAAATCTTAAATTTGCTCCACATCAAAGTCAGAAAAATTTGTGCTAAAAAAATACTTTTGATTCTATTGCAGAAGATGACAATCCATCGTAGATGATCTCCAAAGCCTTGCAAAACATACAAGTTTAGTTTTCTGCTATTTACGGTGAGATTACGGTTCAATATACAATTTTCCAACAGCGTTAAACTTTAATGCTTTCCCTGAACAACTAAAGACACTAATCTGGAGCACGTCTACCAAAAAGTCAACAATTTTCTGAAAAACGCTGACAACGACACACTGGTAAGCATTTAAATTATAAAAAAAACTTAAAACTTGGTCTGCTAATAATCTTCACCTTGCCTACCATCATAGGTTCAGATAAAGTCATTCAGTTGTCCATCAACTAAACCGCGTGACAGACCACATTGTCAAAAGTTTCAAACAAAAAAAAAACAAGAAGACGTCGTCGTGGACGTTAATAGTTTTTTGACAGAGCCTATCACAAGAACCGTCTCTTAAAACTGCACAGACAAAACTTCCCTATGCGTATTATAAAGCTGTTGGTTTTATATCTAAACCATAGAAATCTAGCAGTCAAATTTGAAAACCACACAGCAGAAGTTTCTTAAAGCTCTATCCTCTCACATCTGCTATTTAACCACTGTTCGTCGCTAACATGCCCTTGGAATGAACGTACAAGGTTAAAATGTCTTAATATGCTGACAACACAGCACTTCTCTTTACTTCAAAATTACCAAAAGCAGTTACGCAAACTGGCACCTCAATCAGTCTTCCAAAAAACAACTTTGTTGATGCTCCTTCTTAAAGCTCTATGGTTTGTCCAAAACAGAAAAATTTAAACCAACATTGAAATTTTCTCCCGTTACGCCAACATATCAAAGCGTTGACCATAAAGTATTTCAATAATCAAATCCATTGTGCAGAATAAAGAAAGATATAGATTATTACAACTGATTCTGCAAGGAAAAGTGTTTGGAAGAAGAGGTCCTGGCAGAAGGCGTATATCTTGGTTCAAGAACCTAAGACAGTGTTTCGGGAATTTAACTACAAAACTCTTCCGCGCTGCTGTAAACAAAGTAAAAATAGCTATATTAATTGCCAACATTCAGTAATCAGATAGGCACCTGAAGAAGAAAAAGATTGTCTACTATGTAATTAAATTTCTGGAATCATCATATTGTACACCTACTTCTGGTTGTGCATCCACTATTTGCATAGTTCAGTCATAATCTTCTAGTACACACTGCATTGGTGTAGAGCCAATTCAAACACAATTTTTGCAATCCATTAACAGATGCTAGTAAGTTTGTTGGATCATTTATTTTTCTGTCTGAAAAACTTTTGTCGATTTGACTAAGCAAAAAATAGTTTCAAAACTTTTGTCCAAAGTAAACCATCAAAAATTAGTTTAATCCTTACAACCCCTTTCTATATGATTAGATCGCGTTTCTTGTTTATTGATCTTTCACGCTTTACGCAATATTCCTTCTCCATCCACCCAAACTGCAACGTTTTATTAAAAGAATGATTGTCTAAAAGCTTGCAGACGTACGCTCAACATATATCTGATACAAAACCGTACAGTCCCAATACTCTTTTTTTGACAGATTTGCTCTTGCAAAATATGCAGTTTAACAATTATAATCCCAAGAAAAAGCTACAAATTACTATTAAATTAAAAAGAAAAGTTCCACAAAGCATTGATCAATTAAATCTTTAAATCCCAAACATTTTTAATAAAATTAATAATCTAATACGGACATGTATCCGCCATATCAATTCAATATATCAAACTGAAATATATATCAATTAAAGCAGAAGTTCATTTAAAAATTGTTTAAAAAATACAAAACCAAATAGCTGCTATAATATAAAGAAGTAAAGTCTTCACCTTTTATGAATCAAAATAAATTTAACGTTATGTAAAGTATACCATTAGCTCAGAATAGCTATTCGCTATATATAAACCTTCAATAGCATTTTATCACATCACACATTTATTTTTAGTTGTAAATACAGAAGTTAATTGGGTGTGAGATTGATATTTATCGACCCAAAACACACCTTAAAGTACTCTATACAAAAACACAATATACTATATAAACAAAATTCCATTAGTCTAATCTGAAAATATATTTTTGAATGACAAAATTTATTAAAAGCAAAAATTCCATCTTACATTTCAACACTGATTAATATTAATTTGAAATTTTTATGAAACCGATAGATAAATGAGGCACCTATAAATTCTCAACAGAGCCTCTCTCTTTCCTGTTACTTTTTCCAGTTTGTTCCAAGCCGTGCCGCCGCTTGTTATTTTTAGCAATGAATAACTTTCAAATTGTAAACTATGTTCAACACAACAAACATTAAGCGCGTTGCAATTTGGCAGTAAAGTGCACTCGCAAATAAAATAAATGATATCAGAAATAACAGCTGTTTTGGTTATCATTATATTTAAATTGGCAAAAGCTAAAATGAATCATCATAATTAGAAACAGACGTGTACAAAATTAAAGTTTACAAACAAGCTATTTTTTACGAGGTGATTCGTTCAGGAATTGCATTGTATTGTAATAGCAAGAATGCACTTAACATGATGTATCCAGCTGATTCGACACGGCCAAATTGTTGTAAATACAATTTAATTTTAGAAATGAAACCTGAGCAATTTACGTTTTACAAGTAAGTTTTCTAGTATCGATTACAAATCTTTTGTTCATTCATTTTGGCTTTAAAATTTCAAATTTGTTGTCAATTTATTGTATTACTCCAACATTGTTCCAATATAATACTTTAATATAATACGACCTTCGTTATGATGATCTCGCGCGTTCGTATAATATTATTCATCTTAAATAATTTTAGAAATCACTAAGCCAGCTTTCAATGTCTATGAGTGAGATGGAGTTTATGGAGAGAGAAAAAGCTGCCTACGCATATTTCGTGTCGGGTAATTGTATCTCGGGCAATATGCAAGCCCAAATTTAAACCATGACTATGCATCCGATATCCTACTTATATATACCGTCGAATATAAGATCTATTCGATGTATGGCACGGTGTGTGCGTGTCGGACGGTTTTAAGTTAATTAGGTTTTTGTAAGGGTTCATTAAGATTGGTTTTCTTTTTTCTTTCAATTTGTTTTTTGTGCTAATGCCAACAATTTTTGTAATGATAATATCGCAATTATTTTCGCAAAATAGTGAGAAAACGTTTATAAATTTTATTTCAAAACCTTTAGTTTATTGTAGCAAACATTACTATTCGTAGTAGTTTTTAATAGAATTTGTACATTCCAAATATTTTCAATTATGACTCAAAATATACAAAAAAAGGAGACTTTTGTAATGTAGTAAACTGTATAACAGAACTTATTCTATATTCAGGAGTTTGCCACTAAATTTAATTAATAGTTTGTTTGATTAATTACAATCCTTCATCTCAATCAAAACATTTGGTCCTTCAAAACGGATTTGTTCACAAATCCACATCAAAACATTACTTATACCATCCAACTCAATATGCCCAAAACAATTAAAACTAAGCTAAATAAACTAAGCAGCAAGAATAATAAAATCAAAGATTCTTTCAACTTCCTCAACAAATTTTAAGATTTTATCATCAATCAATACATTACATAAAAACTATTTAACTATTACGCCATTAAACAAAACTAAATTTTGTACAAATAATTATCAAAAACGTGATCAATTAGTTTAGTTTAAGCTGTAAGAAGAGAGTGACAAACAAAGCTTCGGCCACAACTGCAAAATTGTGACTTAAACTATAATTTGTCCTGCATTGTATTAAAAAAATTGAAATTAATTAATAAATACAAAATAAATTCTTGTCAAGGTTACCCGCGGCCAGACAAACTGTGCAATAACACAGCCTCAGAAACATATATCAAAATATCCAAAACCTGAAAAAGCCAAAACAAAATCTCTGGTCACAAAAACTTCACCTCACATTTGTCCCAACACTAAGAAAAAAAAACAAATATTACCAACATTTCTTCTACCAATTGACTACATCTTAAACATATCTCAACCTACGCAACAATATCTATCCGAAAACCATAAAACTAAGCTATACTAATACCCGGTTATCGGTCCGAAAAATTGAGTAGCATTCAAACTCATTGGAGTAGTATCGAGTTTGGCAAAAGTGAGTTTAGCAGTGTCGTATGAGATGATGTTCCGCTTGAACTTTTTTCTTGGTAAAGGACTGCTCCTACGCCAATGTTGCTGGCGTCCATTTGTAGGATTTTGATTACGTGAGTGTAAATGGTTGATCCAGGGCGGCCTAAATGTCGTTGAACGCAATGGCCTTTACTTTGGTCTACACAAACAGCTTTTTGGAACCTTGTAACGACAAAAGAAGAGCTGCTATTTTCAAATAACCAAAGACATACTCCCAAGTGCACAGCCGTAGAAAACTGCGTTATTGCTTTTTGTTCCGGGGTAGCGTCAACTTTAGATAGTCTGTCAGCAAATAATTTTCTTTGGGACAAATTCAATGAACTAGGTACTCAACTGAGTCTACACCAAACTCTTAAAATCTCTTCAGAAGTAAGCGAAGGTGTACTAGGTGTTTATCGTAATCTTAGGAGTAAACCCAGATGTTTCCTAATAAACCTGCCAGCACCTGAGACATCAGATTTTAAAAGATAGTTAATGCGTTTTTCAGACCAAAAGTCTTCACTTTGAAATAATATGTACCATCGTCAAGCAACAAAAGCGGTCCAATGCTTGTGGCTATTGTTCAAAGTGCGGTAATGCACTCAAAACCGCAGTGCGCCGTTCTTTTTCTTGACTATTTATAAAAATATTAAGCCGGTTGTTTAATACAGTGTTCTTGCTCACTCGGCCAAGTGTTTGTTATAAAGAAATTTGTTTATTCTCAAACTTGTTGCGATTCTTCTGATTTTAATGTAACAGATTAAACGACAAATGTCACCTATACTTTAAAAGTGAATACAACAACAAATTTCTTGATAACTAACACTTGGGCGGGTGGGCGGGAACAAAGTTTATAAATATTGAATTGGTGGTTTAATACAGTGTTCCTGCTCACCCGCCCAATTGTTTGTTATCAAGGAATTTGGTAATTTTCACACTTGTTGCATTTTTGTTGTTTTTAATGTGACAGGTTAAATGACAGTTGTCACCAATACGTCAGAGGAGGCTACAGTAACAAGTTTCTTGGTAACTAACACTTAAGCGGGTGGGCGGGAACAAAGTTTATAAATATTGAATTTAATACTGCGTTCCCGCCCACCCACCCAATTGTATGTTATCAAAAAATTTGCTTATTCTCACACTTGTTGCGTTTCTGCTGATTTTAATGTGGCAGGTTGAATGACAAATGTCACTAATACGTCAGAGATAGGCATAATTACAAATTTCATAATAACCAACACTTGTGCGGGTGGGCGGGAACCAAGTTTATAAATTTTAAATTGGTAGTATAATTCAGTGTTCCCGCCCACCCGCCCAATTGTTTGTTATTAAGAAATTTGCTTCTTTTTACACTTCTTGCGTTTCTGCTGTTTTTAGTATGACAGATTGAATGACAATTGTCACTATACGTCAAAAGTGGGCACAATATAAAATTTCTTAATAATTAACACTTGGGCGAGTGGGCAAAAACACAGTTAAAAAATATTAAGTCGGTGATTTGATATAGTGTTCCGCCCGCCCAAGCGTTTGTTATCAAGAAATTTGCTTATTCTCATATTTGTTGCGTTTCTACTGTTTTTAATGAGACAGATTGAATAAAAGTTGTCACTTATACGTTAGAGGTGAGCCGAATAATAAATTTTTCGATAACACTTGAGCGGGTGAGCGAAAACACAGTTTATAATTATTGGGCCGGTGGTTTAATACAGTGTTCCCTCCCAAGTGTTTGTTATCAAAAAATTTGCTTATTCTTACACTTGCGTTTCTGCTATTTTTATTATGATATTGAATGACAGTTGTCACTAATACGTAAGAGGTGAGTTCAATAACAAAGTTCTTGATAACTTACACTTAGGTGGGTGGGCGGAAACACAGTTTATAAATATTGAGTCGGTGGTTTGATACAGTGTTCCCGCCCACCCGCCCAAGTGTTTGTAATCAAGAAATTAGCTTATTCTCACACTTGCTGCGTTTCTGTTGTTTTAGACGTAACAGATTAAGTAACAGTTGTCTCTTATACGTTAGAGGTAGACACAATAATTTTATTTTTTGATAACTAACACTTGGGCGGATGGGCAAGAACACAGTTTATAAATATTGGGCAGGTGATTTAATACAATGTTCCTGCTTACCCGCCCATGTGTTTGATATCAAGCAAAATGCTTATTTCACACTTGTTGAGTTTCTGCTGTTTTTAATATATAATTATTGAGTTGGTGGTTTGATACAGTGTTCCCGCTCACCCGCCAAAGTATTTGTTGTCAAGAAATTTGCTTATTTTAACACTTGTTGCAATTCTGCTGTTTTTAATGTGACAGATTGAATGACAGTTGTCACTAATACGTCAAAGGTGGTCACAGTAACAAATATCTTAATAACTAACATTTGGGCAAATGGGCAAAAACACAGTTTTCTCCTTATCAAGTAATTGAATATTTGTCTTCTCTGCAGGCCTCAAAATTAATTTGTCACACAAGAAGGTCGTAATCTAACTTCTTGATAACTAACACTTGGTACTTCATTCCAAATTATTGACCAATTACCATGTTTTGGAGTGGCCCACCCACCCGCCTAAATGTTTGTTATTAAGGAACTGAATGTTTGTCATCTTTGCAGACATCAGAAGTTATTTTGTCACAAGAGAAGGTCGTAATCTAACTTCTTAATAACTAACACTTAGGTGGGTAGGTGGGACGCTCTATTCCTTGCTTGAAAATGTCAAACCCACCCGCCCAAGTGTTTGTCATTAAAGATTTAAATATTTGTTTTCTATGCGGTTGTTAGAAGTCATTTTACTGCAAGAGAAGGTTGTGATCTAACCTCTTAATAACTAACACTTGGGTGAGCCACTCTATTTCAATTATTGGCTCGTTACTACGTTTTAAAGTGTCCTACCCACCGTCCCTATTCTTTGTTCTCAAAGAATAGAATGTTGTTCTCCTATTTTACCGCAAGAGAAGATTGTGATTTAACCTCGTGATAACTAACATTTGGGTGGGCGGGTGGAATAGTTTATTCTAAAGTATTGACCCGTTACCACGTTCTAAAGTGTACCCAAGATTTGGTAATCAAGGAAGTAAATGTTTATCTTCTATGAGAACCTCTAAAATCATTTTACCGCAAGAAAATACTGTGATCTAACTTCTTAGTAACTACTAATTAGGTGGGTAAGTAAAACACTATATTCTAAAGTATTGGCTCGTTACTATGCTTGAAAGTGTCCCGCCCACTACGCGTATTCTACGCGGACGTCGGAAGTCATTTTACCGCAAGAAAAGGTTGTGACCTATCTTTTTGATAACTTATACATTGGTGGATGGGTAGGATACTTTACCTCAACGTATTGGTCTTTTACATGCTCAGTGTTCCACCCGCTCGCCCAAGTGTTTGTTATTAAAAAAATCAATGTCTTCTATGTGGAGTTATTTGCTTGTTATTATGCTCAAGAGTAACCCACCTTCCCGCTTAAGTGTTTATCACACATAACATTTGGGTGGGTGTGTAGGCCACTCTATTCCAAATTATTTGCCCGTTACCAGGCTCAGGAATAACCCATCCACCTGCCCAATTGTTTGTCATTAAGGATTTCAACATATTTGTCTTCTATTCGAACGTGGAAAGTCATTTTACCGCAAAAGTGGGCGAGTGGGACATTCTATTCCAAAATGTTAATATAGTACCATGCTTTGGAGTGACCTTGCTACCACGCAAGTTTGTTATTAAGGATTTGTAAGTCAGTTTACTGCAAGAGAAGATTGTGGTTTAACCTCTTAATAAATAACACTTGGGTGGGTGGGTAGAACACTCTATTCTAAAGTATTGGCTTGTTACCATGCTCGGTATTTGAATACTTGTCTTCTATGCGTTAGTTAGAAGTCATTTTACTGCAAGAGAAGATTGTGGGTGAGATACTCCATATCAAACTATTTGCCCTTTACTATGCTCAGGAGTGACCCACCTATCCGCTCAAGTGTACCCGTTAAAGATTTGAATATTTGTCTTCTATGTAGACTTTGTGATGTAACCTCTTAATGTTTTCTGCTGTTTTTAGTGTGACAGATTAAATGACAATTGTCACAAATACGTTGGAGGTGAGTATATTAACAAATTTTATGATAACTAACACTTGAGCGAGTGTGTGGGAACACAGTTCATAAATATTAGGCCAGTGATTTGATACTGTGTTCAAAACTCCCACTTAATCCAGATAATTTCTGACAACTCTGGCTATATCTTGCATGAAAATGTCGCGCTTGCTCATAGTTGTCATTAAGTGCATAACATAATCTTTAAAAACCTCCATAATGTATCTGTGAGCTGTTAGTAATCCATTTTCTATAAAAACCAACTCTGTGCGTGCTTTGGTAAAAATTCCTGCCCAAACCATAACCAACCCACCGCCAAATTAAAGTCGCTCAGCAACACAAACTAAAGCGTATCTTTGTCCGCATCTTTTCCACACTGTCCAAAGTCCATCTGATTCATTAAGGCAAAAGCCCGACTTATCTGAACACAGTACTCTGCTCCAGTCCTCATTATTCTATGCCCAATAATTTCGGGCAAAAGTTAATCTTGCAACACTGTCGGCGTTGGAAAGGTAAACCTGTAGCCATATTTATAAAAGTCAATTCAGCAGCCCGAAGCCTTCTTCTAACGGTCCATTCACTAACATTTACATCTCTAACTTCAAGGAGTTGATTTCGTAGATAAACTGCAAAAGCTGTTTTATTCCGCAAACTCGTAAACACCAAAAACGATCATCTTTGTTTGTGGTAACTTTTTTTCACCCGGATCTTAATCTTCTGGTTATCAGGCCAGCATCCAAATAACGTTGATATAACTTTTGTACAGCACAAAGACTTTTCCAACGATTCTTGCAGTTTGATGTTTTCCTCGCCCATCTTCAATCGACGCTATAATTTTTCTCACAACAATAGGGTCTAAAAGCATTATGACCTGTTAAGTACAGTGCACCGTGTTAATGACAAGTTTTGCAGAGAAAAATTAATCAATAAGTAAAAAACCACAACAAAATGTAGGTTTTCAATTAGAACAAAATGAATGCTGTTTCATAAAAGTCTGTAACACGGTGATAATGACTGACAGATATATAACATTTGTCAAAAAATGAATTATTAAACTTTGGTTTACAATTTGCAAACATAATTTTAAAGTGTATTTTTTGCTTGCCAGTGTATTATCAATCTAGAAAACAATCAGTAACTACTTCCAATTATTTGTTATTTACATTCCAAATGCTTACTTCAATTTTCTAACTAAGAATTTATCAACAATATTTACATTTGTTGTTCAAACAGATTAATTTAAATTCGCACGCTTCTGCTTATCATGGCAACACTTTTGTTTAAATAAAATGATAATTTATTTTCGAAACAAACTAAATAAATTCGACATAAGACATTTTCGCGGCACATAAATTTTGTGGGAGCTCAGTCACTTTGACATACACTTGGCACAAGATTGAAAGCTCTATCATCGCCTCAACGTTCATTCGCTACAAATTTTTAAACCATCTGTATATTAATTAAATAGACAATTAGATATCTTTCTTATATTAATTAAAATATGTACAATTATGTCTACAAGCATAAAATAATTTTAAACTATCAAAGAATCTTTCATGATTTTATTCCGCTCTGAATCTTCGGATGAAACGTGCATATAGATCACACCTATCCATTTATACATATTCCCTATCTATATAAATAGCTGGAAAGTTTTATTTAACCAGAATAATAATAATTTATAAATAAATCGCACACACATACACACTATATTATACGCGCCGTAATAAATAAGCCCGCATCTGGCGACACGGGAAAATTGTTGGCAACATGTTTATTAATATTTTTATTTCTTGTCATATCATCGAAATTTTTAAGAGTGTGGGTTACTCGGGTATTATGTAAAGTGTTTATTACAGATTTTATTATATTTGTAAGAAATTTATTGATGATATAAATTTGTTAAGAAATAACTGATTTATTTCAAATGTAGGAAAATTCCTCGTGTAAATCAAGGTTATCAGATTTTCTTTGCAAAACTTGTCATTCACACGGTGTACAGCACTTAACAGGTCATATTGCTATTAGGGTATATTGTTGTGGCAAGTAATATTGAAGATGGGCGAGGAAAACATGAAACTGCAAGAATTGTAGGTAAAAGCCTTTGTACTATACAAAAGGTGTATCAGCGTTACTGGGATACTGAACTAGTAACCAGAAGATCAGGATCCGGGTAAAAAAAATCCCCACAAACAGAGATGACCGTTTTTTTGTGTCCATAAGTTTGGAATGGAACAGCTTCTGCAGTTTATATATGAAATCAACTACAAGAAGATGTAAATGTTAGTGAATAGACTATCAGGGAAAAGTTTTAAGCTGTTAGATTGTCTTGTTGAAAGATGACTACAGGTTCGACGTTTCAAGATTATTTCTGACAGTTTATTAATTTTTTTTTTTCAAAAGAACTTTTTTAACGTTTTAGAAGTATTTCTGACAGTTTATCAAAACTTAATAACTCAATAGATCGTTTTTTGACGTTTCAGGAGCGTATCTGACAGCTCAACAACGTTTTGTCGCTCAAAAAAACTTTTATTGACGTATTATGAACGTTTTTTGACGTTTTATGAACTTTTTTTAACAATTTATTAACATTTTGTTGCCCAATAGAACGTTTCAAGGGCATTTCTGACATTTCATCAACAGTTTGTCGCTCAAAACAACTTTTTTGAACTTTTTTTGACAATTTTTTAAAATTTTGTTGTCCAACAGAACGTTTTTCACCTTTCAGGAGCGTTTCTGACAGTTTATCAACATTTTGTTGCTTAACGTTATTTTTTGACGTTTTATGAACGTTGTTTGACAATTTATATCAATATTTTATTGCTTAACAGAACGTTTTTAACGTTTTAGGAATGTTTCTGACAGCTTATAAACATTTTGTTGCTCAACAGAACGTTTTTTGACGTTTCAGGAGCGTTTCCGACAGTTTTATCAACATTTTGTCGCTCAAAAGTACGTTGTTTGACGTTTTTAAACGTCATTTTTGTCATTTTATTACGTTTTGACGTTTTATCAACATTTTGTTGCTCAACTGAACGTTTTTTACGTTTCTTGTTGCTAAACAGTATGTTTTTGATGTTTTTTGTCGCTCAAGAGTACGTTTTCGACGTTTTATAAACGTTTTTTGACAATTTATTAACATTTTATTGCCTAACAACGTTTTAGGAGCATTCCTGACAAATCATCAACATTTTGTGGATCAAATGAACGTTTTTTTGTCGCTAAACAGAACATTTTTGAAGTTTCAGAAGCGTTTCTGACTGTCCATCAAAATTTTTTTGCTCAAAAGAACGTTTTTTACGTTTTATGAACGTTTTATTGACAATTTGTTAACTTTTGTGGCCCAACAAAACGTTTCAGGAGCGTTTTTGACTTTATCAACATTTTGTTGCTCAGAAGAACATTTTTTGACGTTTTATGAACGTTTTTTCACAATTTATTAGCATTTTGTTGCCCAACATATAGTTTTTGACGATTTTTGTTGCACAAAAGTACGTTTTTGACGTTTTATGAATATTTTTTTGCCAATTTTTTCACATTTTGTTGTCCAACAGAACGTTTTTGACGTTTTAGGGCCATTTCTGGCAGTTTATCAACATTTTTTGGTTTAAATGAACGTTTTTGACGTTGTATGAACGTTTTGTTTTATTAATATTTTGTTGCTTAACAAATCGTTTTTGACGCTTTATTAACATTTTGTTTTTTGACGTTTCAAGGGCGTTTCTGATAGTTTTTAATCATTTAGAAGCTCAAAAGTTTTTTAACGTTTTCTGAACGTTTTTTTTGACAATTTATTAGCATTTTGTTGCTGAACAGAACGTTTTACGAGCGTTTTTTGACAATTTATAAAATTTGTTTTGCCTAACAGAACATTTTTGATATTTTGGGTGCGTTTCTGACAATTCATCAACATTTTGTCCTTAAACGGACGTTTTTTTGACGTTTTATGAACGTTTTTTGACAATTTATTAACATTTTGTTGCTCAACATAACGTTTTTGACGTTTCAGGAGTATTTCTGACACTTTATACAACGCTGATTGGCTTTATCCCGAAATCACCGGGCATGGAATAATGAGGACTGGAACAGTGTACTGTTTTCAGATAAATAGCGCTTTTGTCATAATGGATCAGATGGACGACAAAAATTGTGGAGATGACGCGGAGAAAGATACGCTTTAGTTTGTATTGATAAGCTTTATCCATGTTATGGTTTGGGCAGGAGTTTTTACCGAAGCACGCACAGAATTAGTCTTTATAGAGAATGGCTCCCTGACATCTCACAAATACATTATAGAGGTTCTCGAAGATCATCTTATGCCCTTTATGGCAACTATGGTCAAGCGCGGCATTTTCATGCAAGATAATGCTAGACCTCACGTAGCCAGAGTTGTCAGAAGTTATTTAGATCATGTGGGAATTTTGCGGTTTGATTGGCCAATTCTCAGCCCAGACATGAATCCCATAGAACATATCTGGGATGAGTTGGGACAACGTACCCGAAAGCATATACCTGCTCCAAGAACTGCTCAAGAGCTAAGAAAGTTGCTATTGCAGGAATGGAATAATATCAACCAAAATGTGATCCTTAATATAATTCAAAGTGTTCCTCGTCGACTTCAAGCAGTCATTAATCCAAGAAGGGGTAATACTCGTTATTAGTGATAAGTTTTATTCATATTGTTTGTTTTATATTAGTCCTAGGAACAAAACTTCAAACTTTGAACTGTAAATTTGTGATATTTCCAAAATACGCAATAATAACAATAAATATGCTTTACAATTAAACATTGAATTTAGTGTGCAAAATGCAGTACAATTGGAGGATTAACTTCCTTCGTAAATTCACTAATTTCACTGATTTTCTATTAAAAGTTTTATTTTTTAATAATTTTTACTAATCCCTTTTAGCTATTCAGGTAATTAGCCTTAATCTCTATGTAAATGTATATATAGGTCACTTTCTTAATCATCTATTATGTAACGTATGTAATAAAAGCTACTAACGTATTCGAAAAGAAAATAAACTTGATCTAAATAGTTTCATTATGGTTATAAGTTAAAACATGTTTTATTTTTCAGTCGAGATTCTTCTTGATTATAGATATATCTCAGTTATTAATCAATTACAACACACAAGAAGATACAATAAGTTTTAAAGATAACTTGAGTTGAATAATAAAACAATTGAAATAAATATTTCCTAAAGTAAGTATCTAACATAGGCAACTTCTGTTGCAGTGTGGTGTTATTGGAATTGCCTACAGTAGAATTAGATTTCAAATGTTTTGTAAACCAAGTATGCAACTAACTCTACAAAAAATCATGAAAGGCTTTAATATTAGTAACAACGTTAGTAATGTCCAACTTTTTACATAAGTAATCCCATAGACAACTAATTAAATGTATACTCAATATAAACTAAATAAACTATTAAAATAACGTATTAGCTACTCAGATGTAAATAAATTAAAAGTTATGCATTAGATGCCTTATTAGGAGTTAAAATATAAAATATACTGTACAAGCTCCTAAATTAGCTTTATTATACCAAATTATAATCAATAATTATTATTGTAAATTCATATTTTTGGTGTTTAATTTACTTAAAACTAAAATTAATTAAAACCAAATCGTTAATAAAGATATAATATAATTAGCAAATAAACTAAAGTACAAATTTTTAAAATACTGTAATGCAGGAAACTATAAAGACTAAAATAACTTCATCCAATGCTTGGCGAGTTCGACACTAGATGGAAAAGCTATGTTGACTCCTTAATAAAATGTAATAAAATGTATTTATAATGTAGGCAACTTTGGTTTTAGTTGTCTTGTTAAGCAAGTTGTATATATACTAACTACACACTAACAAAAAAATGTAATCTAAATGAATAACATAATGCACATACAAAATAATAACAAAATTGTACAAAAAATCAATATTTTGATTTTGAATTACATACATGAGTTTAATTTTTTTATAACTTCAGTTTCAAAAAAACAATTTACAGCGTGAAGCTAGATGGAACAAAATTGAGCGTACCAGATAGGTTCAAACTAGTACCAATTAAAGTACTAACTTATGGTCCTTAAACAACAAATTTGCATAAATATTCAATATTTACATTTTGAGTTACTGAACTTTAATTTACCTCATTATAACTTTAATTACAAAAAACGTCTTCCAACATAAAAATAACTAAAAGTAAAACTAGCATACCAAATAAGTTCAGTTTAGTACCAATTAAAGTACCAACAATTGGCTTTAAAATTACAAAATTGTACACACACATTAAATATTTAAATTTTTTGAAAAAAAATTGAACAAAATTGAAGGTATCAAATAGATCTAAATTAATACCAATTAAAGTACCAATTTTTGGTTATAAACTATCAAAATTGTACAAAAATTCAATATTTTAATTTTTTGTTTAAATTATTTCATAAATTTAGTTTTACAAAATTTCTTACAACATAAAGGTAAAGCAAAAGTAAGCGTACCAAATAGGTTTAAATTAGTACCAATTGAAATACTAACTTATAGTTTACCAAAATTGCACAAAAATTAATTATTTAGATTTTATGTTACTGAACTTTATTTAACCTCATAACTTCAATTTTAAAGAACGTTTTACAACAGCTGAAACAAAATTGAGCGTACCAAACAAGTTCAAATTAGTACCAATTAAAACACTAACTATTGTCTCTAAAATAATAAATCTGCACAAAAATTAAATATTTAGATTTTTAGTTACTAGACTTTAATTTGCTTCATAACTTCAGTTTCAAATAACGTCTTCTAATATAAAACTAGCTGAAACAAAACCGAGCGTACCAAATAGGTTCATACAAGTATTAATGTAAGTACTTACTTTTGGCTTCAAAATGACAAAATTGCACAAAAATTTAACATTTAGGTTTTGAGTTACAATTTTATAAAATGTTTTACAGCATAAAGCTGGCTGAAACAAAATTAAGCGTACCAAATAGATTCAAACTAGTAGCAATTAACTACAAATTCTTGTACATAAATTGTAAGTGGGTAGTTTATATTGGTGCAATCAACCCACCCTCCCAATTGTTTGTAATTAAGAAATTGGTTATTTTTCAATCTTCTGATATTCCTAGAACTAATTTTAGAAGAAGGTGAATGTAAAGTTTCAAAATATGTTTGATTTATAAATACTTTTTAAAGCATTTTCTAAGGTTTTTACCAAAAATACTATAGTACAGTATTTGTGGTAAAAAACTTCGTAAACGTAGTAAAGACCTCAACCATTTTTTTATGTTTTCTAAGAAATTATTTATCTTTTTATAGATATACGACTAATTAGATGTACGGTTTTAAATACGTAATTGCGCTTTTTTGCTAAAAACGTAGAAATTTTATTAAGAACCAACTCATTTACTAAGCATTTTTACCGATTTCAATAATTAGATGTGTAAAATTGAAACTGTAAATGCGTATTTGAGTAGAAAACGCATCTATTTTTTGTATAATTGCATTCTATCTATGCTGTTAAAACAATGTATTTATTCAATTTCTACGCCATTGCATTTACTGTTTGAGGCTTCTCTTAATGAAGCCAAGTTTCCTTTAGTTTGGAAACAAAGCTACATTATGCCTTTACATAAATCTGTAGCTAAGGAGGATATTACTAATTATAGAGGTATATGCATCCAGTCTGCTATTCTTAAGTTGTTTGATCAAATTGTAACTGGTCAAATACAATGGATGTGGAAAAGCATTTTAGTGAAACAGCAACATAGGTTTCGCGAGGGTCGTTCTACTTTTACAAATCTTCTTTGTTACGAAAATGATCTTTTGAATGCCCTTCAATCAAGAGTTCAAGTAGATTCTATTTACATAGATTTTTCAAAGGCTTTTGGTCGCGTTAATCATAGTATTTTGATTGCTAAGCTTTGGGCTTTGGGTTTTCATGAATCTGTTGTTGCGTGGTTGTCAAGCTTTTTGAAAAATCGTACACAGTGTGTGAAAATTAATAACTTTTTATCAAAACCAATTGTTGTTTCTTCTGGGGTTCCTCAGGGATCTCATTGTGGACCAATTCTGTTTTTAATCTTTATTAATGATTTTGTTTATTCTATTAATTCTTCGTCTTATCTTTTATTTGCTGACAATCTTAAAGTTTATAAAAGAATATCATCTATCGAGGACTGCATTAGTTTGCAAAATGATTTAAATTTTGTTTATTCATGGTGACTTATTAATAACTTGTTGTTTAACGCAAATAAATGTTTTTCGATAAGCTTTAACAGAACTTTAAGTAAAGTATCGTATGACTATACTATCGATAATAATGTTTTGGAACATGTTACACAAATAAAAGATTTTGGCGTAATTTTTGATTCAAAACTAACTTTTGTTGAGCATATAAACTATATGTGCAACCGTGCTATGAAAATGTTAGGATTTGTTTACAGAATGTCTACTGACCTATCTCCTAGCACACTCAAATTACTTTATTGCGCTTTAGTACGTTCTCATTTAGAGTACGCTCCGTCAGTTTGGTGTCCATTCTACAGCGTTTATATATGCAATATAGAACGTATTCAAAATAAAAATTTTCGTTTATTATCGTACAAATTAGGCATTTTATCCAAAAAATACGATTTTAACCTCATTGCATTGCAATATAATCTTCCGCCGCTGAAAATTCGGCGCAAAAGAGCCGATTTATCAATTTTACGTGGACTAATGATGTTTGAGATTGATTGCCAAGAGCTACTAGTAACTCTTCCATTTCAAGTCCCCAACAATAATCGCCGAACCAGACAGTCTCCATTATTTAGAGAATCTATACATTCTACCAATTATGGATTTAATAATCCAATTGGTAGAATGTGTAGAATTGCTAATAGCTTCTCTAATAATATTAATTTATTTTGTGTTTCAAAATGTAGTTTTAAGTGTCAATTAAAATGTGTTGATGAATAATTTTATATTTTGTTATTATTTATGTATACTTTTTTCCATGTTTTTATTATTCAATATACTTTTATATATTTTTGTGTAATTGTAATATTGCTTGTAATTTATCGTTATTTATGTACATAATGATGTAGATGTAAATGGTTTTGTATATACCGTAAATAAAGTATTATTATTTTCAAACTGCTTTTATGCAACAAAAGTAATTTATATATTTATATAATCAATTGATTAAAATTCTGTGGTTTTTGTGCATAAATCGCAAAAAATTTTAGCCTTTTTTAACAGCTTTATTTTATTTTGTTGAATTTCAACCACATTTCAACTATAAAATATGCAATATTTCAGTTGTAAATGCGTTTTCAAAGCATATTTGTTCAAAAATCACGTTTTTAATTTATATAAGTATATTGTAAACTGTAAATGCTTTCCTAAGCAAAAAGAAATATTTTTTCTGAGCAATTTTTTTAGTTAGTTAGTTTCAAGCATTAGAACTGCAAAAGCTTTTTAAATGCGTTTTTGAGCAAAAGCACATCTTTTTAAGTGCTTCTTACATTTTAATTAGCTCAAATGCATTTCCAAGACATTTTTATTCAAAACGTTTTTCTTTTTAATCTACAAGTTTATACACATATAAAAATTAAATTTTTCAAACTTTTTTTTGGTTGTAAATACATTTCAAAGCATTTAAATTTTAAGAAGATAATAAACGCCTTTTTCTAAGCAATTTTTGTATTATAATTGATTCAAATTTATTTCCAATTTTTTTTCATTTTTCTCATGCTTTTATAAACTGTAAAAACATTTTTAATGCATTTTTAAGCAACCTTTTATATTTAAATTAGTTTTAACGTATTTTCAAGACATTTTAATAAAGAAACGTACTTTTTCTAAACAATTTTCTGAATTTCTCCAATTAACGTGTAGAAAACCCAAATTTAAATACGTTTTTTGAAGCATTTTTTCACTTTAAGGGCCGTAATATCCAACTCCTAATAAAGCATCTAATAAACTATTAGCTGAATAACCTAACTTTTAATTTTATTTATTTTATTAAAACCTAAGAACAGCCAATTAAATATATGCTTAACATATACATTTATAACAAATAAAAATATTAAGCATATAATTTATAAGCCGTTCAGAGGTGTAACAAAAATAAATCAAATCTAAGTTTAAAAAATGTTAGGTTATTCAGCTAATAGTTTATTAGGTGGTTTATTAGGAGTTGGATATTACGGCCCTAAGTGTAGTATTATAACTGTAAATGCGTTTCTACTGTGCTTTTTGCTATTTTTTGGACGTTCCAAAGCATTTTTAAAACAAATTTCTGGGCATATTTTACATTTTTACTATCACACAACTCTATTTTATTATTCAAATAAAGTGTACCCAATGTTTGTTATCAAGAAATTTAAAGTTACAACCACCTGCAGCTAACAAACATGGCAGAATGACTGAGAAATGGCATCAAGTTCAAGAAAAGTGATGACGTAATAAATTTCTTAATAACAAACACTTAGATGGGTGGGCGGGAACAAAGTTTATAAATATCAGGCCCGTAGAATAAAATTGTGTTCCCGCCCACCCGCCCAAGTGTTTGTTATCAAGAAAATGGAAGTTACAAGCTCCTGCCGTGTTCCTGCAGTTAACAAACATGCCAAAATGATTGACAGATGTCAAAAATTAATTAAAAAATAAGGTAACTAATTTCTTGATAACAAACACTTGGGCGGGTGGGCAGAAACACAATATTAAACTACCGGCTCAATAGTAATAAAATGTTCTCGCTCACCCATCCAAGTGTTTGTAATTAATAAATGATTACGACATCATCTTTTTTAAACTTAATGATATTTTTAGTAATTCTGCCATGTTTGTTAACTGCAAGAACAAGACATGTAGTTGTAACTTTAAATTTTTTGATAACAAACACTTGGGTGGGTAGGCAAAAACTACCGGCCCAATAATTATAAACTGTGTTCCCGCCCACCCACCCAAGTGTTTCTGCAGCTAATAAACATGGCAGAATGACTGACAAATGTCATTAAGTTTAAGAAAAGTGATGACATAATCAATTTCTTAATTACAAACACTAGGGTTGGTGGGCGGGATCACAATTTATTAATATTAGGCCGGTAATTTAATATCGTGTTCCCACCCACCCGCCCAAGTGTTTGTTATCAAGAAACTTAAAGTTACAACCACCTGCCGTGTTCTTGCAGCTAACAAACATGACAGAATGACTAAGAAATGTCATTAAGTTTAAGAAAGGAGATGACGTAATCAATTTCTTAATTACAAACTCTTGAGTAGGTGGGAGAAAACACAGTTTATTATTATTAGGCCAGTAGTTTAATTTTGTGTTCCGCCCACCCGACCAAGTTTTTGTTATCAAAAAATTAGTTACCTCATATTTTTACCTAATTTTATAATATCTATCAAAAAAATGTGTTTGATTAATTTGCAAGTTGTGACCCATTTCTTAGTTAAAATAACTTTTCAAGAAATGAAAAAAAACGTGTCTAAACTTTTCAAGCAGGGCCGGATTTAAACACAACTTAAAGCTAAATTCATTTTTTTTTAAATGTTTAGAATGATAAAACTTATTTTGGTTTCAAATAAGCACGTTGTGGCCCAATTTTGATTTAAAATTAATATTGATAAAACTTAATAATAAACATTAGATACTGGATTTAATTACAATTTATCTCAATTTAAAGCTAATTTAAATTTCATTAAAATAGTAAGAATAAAAAAAATTCTAATGCTTAGTTTGAAAGTTATGAGCCATAATTAAAAAAAAGTAAATTAAAGTTTAAAAACGCATATTGAGACAATATATAACACAACTGAAGTTTATTATCAAATAGTTTAAAAAATATTAAGCAAAGTTTCAAACCATTATTTTTAATTGACAATTTAAGCTTGTAATCAACAACTTCTGCTAATTTAAAAGGTTTGTTACTAGGCTAAATATGCTTTCATCATTTAGCCCGATTCTATAAGTTAACTCCAATAACAGTTTCGATTAATATAAGTTTAAAACCCACATTTAGCCAAGTTGAAAACCATAAATTTTGTAAGTATCTTAAAGTAATTGTTTGTATTTAGTCAAGTTGCAAACCAAAATTTGGCATACTTTGCGTTTTAATAACAAAAAGTGTTTAGTCAAGTTGCAAACCTTAAAATTATTAAACAATTGTAAATTTTTCACACTATTGGTTAATTAGTTACTATTTAGTCGAGTTGCAAACCATATGTAGCCCAGTTGCAAACTTTAAAATTGACAACTGTTTCTTTCTTCTTGCACAATGTATTTTGATGCAAAAAAGACAATTTGAATTAATTCTCAATGTTTAAGCTAAGCAACAAACTAAATTTACCTGAGTTACAAACCCAAAAAGATTGAATGAAAGCTTTTAATAATTATTTTTATTAATAGCTGATATTTAGTCAAATTGTAACTCATATATAGCCAAGTCGAAAACCTTAAAATTGATCAATTCTTTATTTTAAGAGTTTTGAATAAATATATGAATTTTAGATACTATTTAAATTGGTTTCTAGTATTAGCCAAGTTGCAAACTTTAAAATAAAAAAAACTTTACTAGAAAATTTCTAATTTTAGTGTTTGTTAAAAAAATTATTGTTGACAGTTTATAGTTCAGTTTTTAGATGTCGGACATTTAAATGCTTTCTCAGAAAATTGATTTGTCAAACTAACAGCTAAACTAACATTTGGGTGAGTGATTGAGCCAATCCAATCCAAACTTGTTGTTATGGTGTGGAGTGACCTATCTATCCACACAAGTGTTTATTTTTAAAAGATTAAATGTTTGATCTTTCCACGGTTGTCAAAAGTTATTTTATCACTAGAAAAGGTCGTAATCCAACTTGTAAATAACTGACAAATGAGTGAGTGGATGGACCATTCCAATCTAAACTACTGACTGGTTTTTATGGTATGGACTGACCTAGCCACCCACCCAAGTGTCTTCTGATAGGACGTCAGAAGTTTTTTATCACTAGAAAAAGTCGTGATCCAACTTCTTAATAAATAACACTTGGCTGGTCGGGTAGGTCATTCCAATCTAAACTACTGACTGGTTATCATAGTATGGAGTGACCCACTCACCTACCCACCCAAGTGTCCGTCATCAAGATATTGCATGTTTGGCCTCTCTGCGGTTGTAAGAAGTCATTTTATTGCTAGAGAAGGTCGTAATCCGATTTCTTAACAACTGAAACTTGGGTGAGTAAATAAGTCATTTCAATTTATCCTATTGATTGGTTATTATGGTACGGACTAACCTACCCACTTACCCAAGTGTCCTTCATCAAAAGATTGCATGTTTGGCTTCTGATAGATTGTCAGAAATCATTTCAGTAGAAAGGTTGTAATCCAATTTCTTGATGACTGAAACTTGGCTGGGTGGGTAAGCCACTCCAATCTAAACTACTGACTGGTTATCATAAAATGGAGTGAACCACCCACCCACCCAAGTGCCCGTAATTAAGAGGTTGCATGGTTTGCCTCTGATAGGTTGTCAGAAGTTATTTTATTATTACAGGAGGTCGTCATGCAACTTTTTGATAACTGACACTTGAGTGGCTAGGTGGGCCACTCCAATCTAAACTATTGACTGGTTGCTTTGGTATGAAGTGACCCACAAACCCACTTAAGTTTCCGTCATCAAAAGATTGCATGTTTGGCCTCTGATAGGTCGTTAGAAGTCATTTTATCACTAGAGAAGATCGTGATACAACTTCTTAATAACTGACACTTAGGTGGGTGGTTAAACCACTTCAATCTAAACTATTAATTGGTTATCATGGTATAGAGTGACCCACCCACCCACCAAGTGTCCGTCATCAAGAAATTGCATGTTTGGCTTTTCTGTGGTAGTCAAGAAGTCATTTTATCAATAGAGAAGGAGACTTTTTTATACACATAACATAACACTTGGGTGGATGAGTGGTTGTGCCACTTCAATCAAAACTACTGATTGGTTATTATAGTATAGAGTAACCCACCCACCTACCTACTCAAGTGTACGCCATTAAGAGATTGCATGTCTGGCCTTTCTCCGGTCGTCAGAAGTCATTTTATTACTAATCAAGATCGTGATCTATCTTCTTAATAACTGACAGTTAGGTGAGTAAGTGGGCTACTCCAATCTAAACTACTTATTAGTTGTTATGGTATGGAGTAACTCGCCCACCCACCCAAGTGTCCGTCATTAAAGATTGCATGTTTGACCTCTCTGCGGTCGTCAGAAGTCATTTTACCACTATAGGAGGTCGCAACTCAACTTCTTGATAACTGACACTTAGATGGATGGGTAGGCCACTCCAATCTAAATTACTGACTGATAATCATAATGACCCACCTACTCAACCAAGTGTCTGCCATCAAGAGATTGCATGTCTGGCCTCTCTGAGATTGTCAGAAGTCATTTTATCACTAGAAAAAGTCCTAATCTAACTTCTTGATAACTGAGACTTGAGTGGTTGGCTAAGCTACTTCAACCTAAATTACTGATTGGTTATTGTAATTTGAAGTGACCCACCCACCCACCCAAGTGTCCGTTATCAAGAAATTGTATGTTTAGCCTCTCTGCGGTGATCAGAAGTCATTTTATCACTAGAAAAGGTCGTGATTCAAATTCTTGATAATAGACACTTGGGTGGGCAGGTGGGTGGGTGGGGAATGCATGTCTAGCCATTCTGCAGATGTCAGAAGTTATTTTATCACTAGAGAAGGTCGTAATCCAACTTCTTGATAACTGACACTTGGGTGGGCAGGTGGGTTACTCCAGTTTAATTTACTGACTGCTTATTATGTTATAGAGTGACCCACCCACCCACTCAAGTATCCATCATCCAAAAATTGTATGTTTGGTCTCTCTGCAGACGTCAGAAGTAATTTTATCACTAGAGAAGGTCGTGATCCAATTTCTTGATAACTGACACTTGGGTGGATGGGTGAGCCATTCCAATCCAAACTATTGACTGTTTATCATGATATGGAGTTCTTCCGATCACCGAAGGAAAACCCTTTGACATACGGACTTTCGGTTTGCAACAGCATCTGCCGGGGTCCGGTGGCTTGCTACAGGAGCATCCGCGTTATAATTTACTAAAGATGAATTTAAAGTTATTTGAAAAAAAATTTTAAACTTATTTAAAAAAATTTATATCTTGTAAAATACATTTTTTTTAATATCTGACTGAGAATTTATGAGTTAATCATGTTTCTTTTACAAATATAATTCTGTAGTAAGCTAGAAGTAAAGTTGAGTTTTATGCTAATAAGTTTTGGTCTTTCAGTATTTAAATTGGAAGATACATAATTCAGTTTCTGTCAGTATATGCATACATGTATACATAGATGTGTTCGTATCGGGTGGCAATAAATCGAATGGGACCATTATGTAGCCATAGCATTGTGTTCTTAGCCCCAATGGTAACATATGTTAGGGAAGTCATTTCTTTTTATTGACTGCCGTACGTTACGTTCCATCGTGCACCTACTTTTGCGGCTCGCTCGCTCTTCCAACTGTTCCTTATGGATCTTTAGGGTTTACATAGAATAACACATTCTGTGTAAATAAATTATAATTAAGGGCAGTTTTCGGGACTCTTCTCTCTTTCCTTTCCACCTTTTAGGCTTATTACAATAACGGAGCCACGTACCGCACATAACCGTTTAAATTGTTTATCTTACTGCGTCGATATTTACATTTATCGCGAGCGCGGTATTTAATCATTTAAAATGGAAAAAGATGCGGAAGAAGAAAAAGAGGAAATGATGGGGGCGGAGTGTGATTTATTCAGTGCCTTCTCTCCTTCTATTTTTTTATGTTGGAAATTTATTAACACTTCTTGGAATATTCAAGAGATTGCTCCGGAATTATTAAAACGGTACGTATTAAGTATTCATCAATCAAGCGGAGGATGTATTTGATAGACTCTATTTGCTATTGAGTTTAATTAAGAAACTTTAATATCAGATTAAACATCAAATTAAAATCTCTCCAGGCAAAAGCTAATGTGCAAGTATGAGAAAAATTTTAAAGTTATTATTTGTAACACATTTTTAGGTATTATCAATATTAAGATCAGTATATTTTTTATTATTTGAGAAAAAAATAAACTTGATTTTTTTTAGTTTTTTTGCATTTTATATTTACATAAATTAATAAAGGTGAAACTGATGATAATACGTTCTACCAATTAGCCTAATATAGAAAAACATTTGAAAAAAAATTATGGGGATTATCTATTTAATCAAAAATTATTGTATAAATGTGTTAATTAACATATACTTTATTGAAAAAGTTATTAATTTATTGGCACCGTCCGAGATATAACCCGACGTCCCGTAGGTATCATCCGCTTAAGATTTAATCAAGGTAATAGAAGCCCAACTGCACTATATCCACATTACAAATTGATTCTTTGGAAAAGCAAACGGTGGTTGCGGGTGGCGGCGGGGTGGCTGCACACAATTTTGTTAATGGCCGACCCGCGAATAAGTCTTTTTCAGACTAAGATAACTGGCCGTTCGATATGGGGATGGGTCCGGCCTCTCCATTAGTTTCATTGCTCGCGAGGAATATTTTTACAAATTAATTACTTACTATTCTACCACTACTACTACTCGTATCTAGCCAGATTTCTATTAAATTAAAAACCGTCCATTATGCGCCGGATTCATTTATTATTCATCCCCTTTTTTCGCCGGCTAAGTATATCGCACTTAAATATTTATTAACCGTAATGCAAAGCGTTCATTATTTTACAAATTGATTGATCGATTGAATGGAATGGTTTGTTGTGTAATCACATTGTTTTATTTACATTTATTTTAACTTAATTGTAAAATTTAAAAAGTACTTTGTTAACTGGGTCAAACGCATCTTCAGCCTCTTTGTACATATTTTGTTATAATAGTTTTTTTTTTCAATTTTAAAATGTGGTATTTAAGAATTATTTAATAAGTCACAACAACGTTCAATAACGCATTACAAGATGCAGGATACCAATATCAAATTGATTAACACATTTTAAAGATAAAATTTAATTTATCACACCATCTGAATTGAAAGAAAAAATCAACAAATTAGTTTTACAAATGTTTATTCAAACAAAAAAAAAATTAAAAAACTACCCCCGTAGCCAATTTTAGTTTAAACGTTTCGAAAATGTGGTCTGCTACTCAATTGAATTGAATGAGAGCTGAATGTTCACAACAGAGCCCGTGTTGATCAAGTATCAACCTCTCCGATTCTGTATAGTCTTGGTTTACGTCCAGAATGACTACAACTTTACTTAAGGTGCATAGCAGACTAATCAAACTGTAATTTTGTGGGAACATTAAACTCTTTCCCGATTTAAAAATGTTGATAACAAACGACCATTTTAAGTCATTGGAAAGTGACTAATTTAAAGAATCGCTTTATTTAAAATACCGTACGGACCAGGTGCCAATTTTAGTTGCAAGATTATTTGCTCTACCCTGGAGATGCGGGCGCTTTCTAATGGTACGTGATTATCGCAATCTGCTAATCAGTTAAAGACCTTTTGATGTACCATTTTTATATGCTCCAAATCTGAACAACGACAAAGATACATTGCAATTTCAGGTTGTCCGCAAATGCCTTGGTTTATCCTTCCAACAAGTACTTAAGCCTGTTTCAATTGCAGAAAACTTTAAGAATCATCAACATTAGCTTTTGTGTTTTAGTAGTAGACTTCAAAGCTCTTTTCTTTTTCTTCTTATCTTTGTTTTATTGGTTTGCAGTATTCTAGGTCGCCAGTTCTTTGCTACAAGTATGGCCGCATTTCGTTCTCAAATTAGAGTTTTTGTAATGCGCAAAAAACCTTGTCGGCCCAAACGAGGTAAGTTTTAGTAACAAACATAAATTTTCTGCGCGTTTTTTCAATCTCTGAATGGGTTTTATACTTCAATCTTTATAAATTTCATGTATTGAACGTATTTCAACAAATTTCATGCTCAAAATAAGTTTTCTATGTAATTTTTTATAAAGTAAACGTAATTGTGAGCAAATTTGATGATGAAAATCACTTTTCTGCTCGTGTTCCATGCTGAAAATAAGTTTTCTGCGTAATTTTAGAACAAATTTTAAAACCAGTTTTTAGAGTACATTTTTATTTATTTTAGGTAATAATCAAAATTTTTAATTCATGTGGTAAACACATAGTGTGTGCTACACAGCGAATATCGGCTCCGACAAAAAGTAAAGTTTACAGTAGAATTACCTAATTAAATTTAGTGAATTTTGTATATGTTATGTGTTAAAATAAGTGTAATAAAAGTGTAAAATTAGTTTTTAAAACAATCTACTGGTTACTGCGGTTTTGTGATATTTAAATTGACTTCTATTGAATCTCACAGTGAGTAAAAACGCTGCATTCCACGTTTATTTATTTTATTTGTTTTTACTACCCAAAGAGAAAAAAATAGCTGGTTTTATTTTCTTTACTTTATTGTAATCAAATATCAGTATTTGTAATATTCATACATTGCTTAAGTATAATCATTTATATAATACTAAGCAATAAAAAGTAATAGTAATTGTACATTTAATCTTTCCTTTGTATTATTTTGTTAACCCACCGTGGCCTATATTATCCAACTGTAATTGTTTATTTTTAAGTCACTACGAAAGGTCCCGTCAGTGTGAAGAACTTGTTTCCTTGTCTAATCCTAACGTCATTGTTATCAATATAATTAAATAATAAATTACTATAAAATAATAATAAAATATCAAAATAAAAAATTTAAAAAAATCTATAAAAACTTAAAAAAGGAAATAATACAAAATAAATAAAAATGCCACCAAAAAAGAATAACGAAGACGAGGGAATTAAAACAAGCCTAGAAGAACTAAAAAAGGCAGTGGACTTTATGTCTGCAAAATTTGAGGAAGGAAGAAAAGAAAATGAGGAAATGAAAAAAACTATTAAAGATATAAAAAAGGAAAATATTGAAATGAAAAAACAAATAAAGGAGCTGGAAGAAAAAGTTAACGAATACGAACAAGATAAAATAAAAAATAATATTGTGATAGCAGGGATTCCGAAACAACATCAAAAAGAAGACTTAAAAGAAATAGTGGCAAAAATATTCACAAATATAAATACTGAAATTCCAAAAAATAATATTGTTGAAGCTTATAGAATAAATAACAAGAATCCGGATGCACCAATACTGGTTAAATTCAAATCAGTAGAAGAAAAAAAGAAAATAATGGAAAAGAAAAAAGAAAAAGGGTCAATCAAAGCCGATGAATGTGGATTAAAAGGAAAAAAAGATATATACATTACGGAACAGCTTACATACGAAAACAACAGCATATTCTATGAAGCAAGAAAACTAAAAAAGCAAGGTTACAAATGGGTCTGGTATAAAGAAGGAAGGATACTCGTAAGAAAAACAGAAGAAGACAAGCCAATAGTTATACATGGAATTGAACATGTCAAGGAACTGTTAAACAAAGAAGAACATTAAAAAAAAAAAAAAAAAAAAAAAAAATTATATATATATACAACAATAACTAAAATGGACAAACTAAAAATATACCTACACAACGCAAGAAGTATAAGAAACAAATTCAATGAAATACTAACAATACCAAAAGTATACAAAGCAGATATCATAGTATTAAATGAAACATGGATATATACAAACGAAGAAAAATACTTTCAAATTCCAAATTATACAGCAATATTTAATAATAGAGCAATGAAAGGTGGAGGTATTGCAATATATATAAAAAACGGAATAGCAACAACAGTACAAGAAAATCGAACAGAAAAAAATACTGAAATATTAACAATAAAACTTAATAAAACCAATATACATTTAACAGCAATATATAAACCGCAGACAGCAAAATACGATGACTTTTTAACAGTTATAGACAAAATAACAAAAACTAGTACTAAAAATATAATACTAGGCGACATGAACATAAAATTAAGAGACAATAACAATATAACTAACAACTACAGAAATATAATTGTAGAAAATGGTCACTATATTTTAAATAAAATAAACGAAGAAGGAGTAACAAGAAATAACGCAGATAAACCTGGGACAATTATAGATCACGTTATTACAAACATAAAAGATAACAACAGCAAAATAAAAGTAAAAAAACTAACATTATCAGATCATAATGCGGTAATTACGGAATGGAACTTAATGTGTAAAGAAACAAAATATGAAAAAGTTCTAAAAAATAAAATAAACTACGATAAAATTAAGAAAGAATTTGAAAACATAGATAATAAAACAGTAACTGATTTTGACACTCTAACAACAATATTACAAAACACAATAAAACGAAATACAAAAGTAACGGAAATAAAAAGAAAAGAAAACAATGAGTGGATAAATATGGAAATAATAACAATGATAAAAGATAGAAACAAAACACAAGAGAGATACATCAAAAATCCAAACAATGATGTCATTATAAAAATATTAAAAGAAAAGAAAAAGGAAGTAGAGGATAAAATTAAGGAAAGAAAAGAAAATTACTACAAAAACAAAATAAAAAATGCAAATGGAAATCAAGCTAAACAATGGTCGGAAATAAATAGTATGCTAAACAAAACAAAGAAAAAAACAAAACAAGAAATAACAGAAATTATAACACACGGACAAAAAAAAACAAATAAAATTGACATAGCGAACGAACTGAACAACTACTTTGCAACAGTGGGAAAAAACTTGGCAAACAAAATTAAGAAGAATGATAGCAGGGAAACAATAACAACCGTAAGAATAGAAGAAGAAGCTATGTTTCACGAAACAACAGAAGAAGAGATAGAAAATATAATCATACAACTAAAAACAAGAAGCGCCCCAGGAGAAGATCAAATAACTCATGATGTAATAAAAGCTATAAAAAAAGAAATAGCACCAATACTGAAAAAATTAATAAATAAAATGATACAAATAGGTGAATATCCACAAATACTTAAAAAACAAATTATCAAACCAATACACAAAAAAGGAGAAAAATCAAAATTAGAAAATTATAGACCGCTATCGCTTATATCAGTGTTAAGCAAAATAACAGAAAAAGCAATATATAACAGATTAATGACACACATAAACAAACATAACGTAATAAACAAAAGACAATATGCATTTCAAAAAAATTCAAACACAATGGGTATAACAACTGACATAATACAACACATAGCACAAAAACTGGATAAAAAACAATATGTGATACCAATATTTATAGACATGAGAAAAGCTTTTGACACCATCGACAAAGACAAATTGATCAAGAAAATGGAAACTCTTGGAATAAGAAACACAAACTTAAAACTACTAAAAACATATATTAAAAACAGAACACAAAGAACAAGAATAAACGACATACTTAGCACATCAACAACAGCAGAATATGGGCTACCACAAGGTGGAGTACTAGCACCAATATTGTATATATTATACATAAATGATATATATGAGACAAACTTGACTGGAGAAATATATACATATGCTGACGACACATGTATTATATATCACGGAAAAAACAAAGAAGCAATAGAAAGAAACATAAATGAAGACGTTAAGAAATTAACTAAATGGTACGACGATAACATACAAACAATAAATGAAGAAAAAACGACGTATATGGTAATAAGACAAAAAAATACAAAAGATATTGACATAAAAATTGAAATAAATAACATTC
Source organism: Tachinus rufipes (assembly GCA_963932245.1). Taxonomy (NCBI): domain Eukaryota; kingdom Metazoa; phylum Arthropoda; class Insecta; order Coleoptera; family Staphylinidae; genus Tachinus; species Tachinus rufipes. Next base: position 112,703,153 of record OZ010745.1, read on the forward strand.
CAATTACCAGAACAAAACAGACAAAATACTTGGGAATAATAATAACAGAGAAACTAACATGGGATACACAAATAAAGAAAATATTAAAAGAAAGTGCAGCAACAATAGGAGCTGTCTATAGAGCCAGAAAATGCATAACAAAAGAAACTGCAATAAGTATATACAACTCACTATATTTATCAAAAATTAACTATTTAATAAATATATGGGGTGAGACAACAAAAACAAATATACAAAAAATACAAAGACAACAAAACAAAATACTTAAAATAATACATAAACTCCCAAAGCTAACACCAACAGAAGAAGTATACAAAATAATCAACGAAACAAACATTAACGAAAAAATAAAAATAGAAAAATGCAAACTAATATATAAAATTAAAAATAAAGAAATTAAAACAAATCTACAAATAATATTAAACAAAGAAATTCACGGACATAACACGAGAAGAAGAAGTAATATACATGTACACACAACAAGGACAGAAAAAGCGAAAAAAACAATACTAAGCAATGGACTAATCACATACAATGAACTACCTGAAAATATTAAAAAAACGAAAACTTATAAAGAATTTAAAACAAAAATAAAAGAACACTACATAAAAACAAGACCAAAACAAACAAATAAATAAACAAACATGATAATACACAAAATAAGATAAAAGGAAAGAGAAAATGAAAATGGTGCCCCGAATACGAAGCTTTGCAGCCTACCATATATGGAAACGGTGCAAAGCAGCAAGTGGGGAGAAAAAAAAAATAATAATGTTGTAAAAAAAAAAATAAAAAAAAAAATAAAATAAAAATAAAAAAAAAACTCATTTTAGAGCAAACTTCATGCTTAAAATAAGTTTTTTGTGTCATTTCTAATATATTTCATAAATTAATCGTGATTTATAAGCAAATTTGATAACCAAACAAAGTTTTTTGCGCGTTTTTTGAACTTTATGCATAAATTTTGACCAATTTTAACGTAACTTTATAATTAAAACCAATTTATAATATTAATTTTTGTTTATTTTATGTAGTAATCAAGATTTCCAAAGAAATTTTATGCTGAACATAAACCTTCTGCGCGTTTTTCAAGCTGTAAATGGGTTTTATAAGTCACTTTTCATAAATTTGATGTATTTCAGAGCAAATTTAATGTCTAAAATAAGTTTGTTGTACTAAGTTTGATATATTTTATGTATAAAACGTGATATCTGAGCAATTTTTATGCAAAAAATAAGTTTTATGCGCGTATTTCTTGTTGAAAATAGGTTTTCTGTTACAATTTGTAATAAATGTCATGTGGTTAACTCATTTTAGAGCAAACTTCATGCTTATAATAAGTTTTTTGTGTAATTTTTAATTTATTTTATAAAGTAAACGTGAATTATAAGCAAATTTGATGATAAAAATCAAGTTTCTGTTCGTATTTGTAAAAAAATTAGTTCTAACAACAATTTTGCTTCAAATATAGCAAAACCGCACAAAGTAAACCATTAAAAAATCAAATTTGCACAGAAAATTTACTTTTAGCATAAAAAGAAACCAAATTTAACAGTTTAAATTTTCCACAAAAAAAATGTAACATAGTTTTTTGACGGCCATTTTATTAAATTTGATTTTGTTTTGACGCTATTTTGGAAACACATTAGTACAAACTTGGCACATGTTTTCAGCAAATTTCATCAATTTTGTTCAAATATTTTTTGAATTACTTTAAGTTTTCTACTAGAATTTAAAATCCGCCAAATGTATTATTTGGCGGCCATTTTGTTAAATTAAACTATATTTTGACGCCATTTTGGAATTACATTCTGACATGTTTGACACATGTTTCCAGTAAATATTATCAATTTTGTTCAAATTTTTTTAAAAATATTCTTAGTTTTCTACAAAATTTTAAAAACTACCAGATCTATTATTTGGCAGCCATTTTGTTAAGTTTAATTATATTTTGACGTTATTTTAGAATTACATTCTGACATATTTAACACATGTTTCCAGTAAATATTATCAATTTTGATCAAATATTTTCCAAATTATTCTTAGTTTTCTACAAAATTTTAAAAAATACCAGATCTATTATTTGGCGGCCATTTTGTTAAATTTATTTATATTTGGACGCTATTTTGGAATTACATTCTGACATGCTTGACACATGTTTTCAGTGAATTTTATCAAATTTGTTTAAATATTTTCCAAATTATTCTTAGTTTTCTACAAAATTTTAAAAACTACCAGATCTATTATTTGGCGGCCATTTTGTTAAATTTATTTATATTTGGACGCTATTTTGGAATTACATTCTGACATGCTTGACACATGTTTTCAGTGAATTTTATCAATTTTGTTCAAATATTTTCCAAATTATTCTTAGTTTTCTACAAAATTTTAAAAACTACCTGATCTATTATTTGGCGGCCATTTTGTTAAATTTATTTATATTTGGACGCTATTTTGGAATTACATTCTGACATGCTTGACACATGTTTTCAGTGAATTTTATCAATTTTGTTCAAATATTTTCCAAATTATTCTTAGTTTTCTACAAAATTTTAAAAACTATCTGATCTATTATTTGGCGGCCATTTTGTTAAATTTAATTATATTTAGACGCTATTTTGGAATTACATTTTGACGTGCTTGACACATGTTTTCAGTAAATTTTATTAATTTTGTTCAAATATTTTCCAAATTATTCTTAGTTTTCTACAAAATTTTAAAAACTACCAGATCTATTATTTGGCAGCCATTTTGTTAAATTTAATTATATTTAGACGCTATTTTGGAATTACATTTTGACGTGTTTGACACATGTTTTCAGTAAATTTTATCAATTTTGTTCAAATATTTTCCAAATTTATCTTAGTTTTCTACAAAATTTTAAAAACTACCTGTTCTATTATTTGGCGGCCATTTTGTTAAATTTAATTATATTTAGACGCTATTTTGGAATTACATTTTGACGTGCTTGACACATATTTTCAGTGAATTTTATCAATTTTGTTCAAATATTTTCCAAATTATTCTTAGTTTTCTACAAAATTTTAAAAACTACCAGATCTATTATTTGGCGGCCATTTTGTTAAATTTAATTATATTTTGACGCTATTTTGGAATTACATTATTGCATGCTTGACACACGTTATTAGTAAATTTCATCAATTTTCTTCCAACATTTTTAGAATTATACCTACTTTTCCACAAGATTTCAAAATCTGTAAAATCAATTATTTGGCGATCATTTTGTTAAATTTTGTTATATTTAGATGCCATTTTGAAAATAGATTTTGACATGTTTTCAGTAAATTTTATAAATCTTGTCTAAATAATTTTCAAATTATTCTTAGTCTACTACAAGATTTCAAACAATTGAATTAAATTGCAGCCTTTTTGTTAAATTTGACTATAATTGGACGCCGTTTTAAAATTATATTCGGACAAGCTTGAAACAAGTTTTTAGTAAATTTTATCAGTTTCTTCTTAATATTTTACAAATTATTCTTAGTTTTCTACAAGATTACCACATACCCTCCCAAGCGTTAGTTATTAAAAAAAATATTGTTAAAAATTTTTTTCGTATCTAAATCCAAGCACACAAAAGGTGGAACAAACAATACATTCTTTGATGACAAATATTTGGGCGGGTGGGTGGGTAACAGTAAAAAAAGTAACTTGACTAAAATTAAACTTTGTTCCCACCAGATGCCCTACACTGGTGGGAACAAAGTGTAATCTGACTAACGATTAAAAAGATATTGATTAACAAATCATTGCCAGCACGAATAACGAATAATGACTAATAATTATAAATAAGTTTGTTTTGATTAACGAAAATCCGTATTTGATGTGACTAATGACTAATGATAATTAATGACAACGAATAACAACTAACCACAGTTTTTTTAACCATATTGAAAAAATTCTGTAAAAAATTAAAATTGAATAAAAAAATTAAAAAGATTTTAAATCAAATTTGCTGCTTGACAATTTTAGTAACTTTTCGACATTTTTAATAGTTTTTTTGACAGATTTAGTATCACTGTTGACAATTTAAAATACATTTTAACATATTATATTCCTGTAAAATGTAACATTATGACAGTTTTAGTAACAATTTAAAATACAATTTGTCAGATCTGGTAAGTTGTACATTATTAAACAGAGAGTCGACACAACAGGAATAGGGAGATATATATTTTAATAGCTAACAAAGCAACAGCATTAAATATTAATGAAATTAATATAACAATACCAACAGGAATAGCGCCAAGTAAGGCAAACAAGATAGCAGGAAGAGCAACTCATACGAAAGTAAAACTGTGTTTGCTAACCAGTGTTGGTATTAGAAACAAATGGAGAAAGAAAACCTGGAACAAAAACCGGAGCTGTAATTGTGACCAAACAGGGCGTAACATATGCAGACTTGCTGAGACAACAAAACTACAGATAAATGATCTAAATTCAAGAAAATAAGAGACACATAAAAAGGAATGTTGTTATTAATATCAAAATGAAATGAGATCAAAAAAGATATAAAAAAGTATTGAAATAATGGAATAAAGGGTTACAGTGTAAAAAAAAACCTACAACCTACTTACAGAACTAGTGATGATTAAAGATACTAGTCCAAAAACACCAGCAGGGAAAAAGTTATAAACAAAGCAAACTCAGAAGAAAGTACAATAATATCTATAAAAAGGGTATAAAGAATAACAAACAGCTATAGTCAAGTTGGACAAAACATCAGCGGAACAGATAATAAGAGAAAAAATAAATAAACATATGACTCATAAGATGCAGAGTAGGAAAACAGCAAACGAGAGAAAATGTTACAAATGATAGATGATAGATAAAAAAACATGTAGCGGCGGAATGCAAATGAGAAGATATGCGGAAAAGGACACCAAGTTGCCAAATGCAAGAACAAAGAATACTGCATAGAATGCAAAACAATAAGACACAGAGCGGAAGAGAAAATATTTCCGGCTACAAAAAAAAAAAAAACAAAGAAAACTAAATGGTAAGTAGATAAGAGACAATAAAACATGTGCGACTATGTTAATTCGGGGAAAGCGTAATAACAAAGTAGAAAGATGGGAAACACCAAAAAAGGGAATAGTGTGCGCTGAAGTAGCAATTATGATAGTATATAGCTGTTACGTCAGTCCAAACTACGAATTAGAACACTACTGGAGTGGATAGAAGAATTACAAAGTAGTTTAAGTAAACAAAAAAGCAAAAAAATCATAGTAGACAGAGATTTCAATGCAAAATTATCCGTGATAGGAAGAATACAAAAAGGCTTTAAAAGGAAAAATCTTAGAGGAAATGATAGAACAGTTAAATCTTACCATTTGCAACAAAAGAGAGAAATCGACGTTTGTAAGAGTAAGCTCAAAATCACATATTGACATTATCATAGCAACATGAGAAATTACAGGTATAGTAAATAAATAAACCGTGACAAAAAAAAAATCACTAAATTTACACAAACATATACAATATAATACAAAGGAGAAAGAAAGAAAAAACAGGAATACACAAGAGAAGGTAGATGGAAAATAAAAAAAATAGACAAAGAGTACAGAGAAAAAAGTCAAAAAGTACACAATACTGGTGGTGTAAGAAAATTATAAAAATGCAGAAAAAAAATAATACAAACAAGGAGAAAAGTCAAAAAACTAAGAAAAATATGAAAAAATACGGAGGAAACAGAAGGGGAACTAAAAAACAACAGAAAAATCTTAAAAAAGCAATTAGGGATAGCAGAAAAAGAAGTTGAAAGAAAAATGAATCGTTGGGAAAAACCGTAGAAAATAATGATAAATAAATTAGGAAGATGAACAAAGGAAATCTACAGAAAAGAAATCAAAAGAAAGCATTTATAATTAAAAAAGTTCCCCAAAGAGAACCGGTAAAAAGACCAGAAAAAGATGAAAAGAAATAATAACAAAAAACAGTTATAGCAACAGTAGAGAGAGAAATAACAACAGAGATTGTTAAAGAAGTTCTAGAAGGGAACAAAGGAAAAATAACTCAAATAATTAACAGATGCCTAATAAATCACCCTAATACTGATTGAGAAAAAAAAAAGAAGTAGGAAAAGCAAAATAATGGAAAATCATTCTACAAAGAATAGAACAAGAAATGGAAGAAAAAAAGGAAGATGGGAAAAGGAACAATACGGATTTACCAAAAAAAAAAACAAAGAGCTAATAAAAAAAGTGAAAGCAATAACAAAAAAAGCAAACTGCAGAACGCAGAAAAAAAGACATACAGAACGCGTTTAACAGCGTGTTATGGAAAGCAATGATAGAGGCGGCATAAAAAAGAAGTAAACAGAAAAACGATTAAGATCATATGGAACTACTTTAAATGTAGAAACCTAATGATCAAAAAATGAAGATTCAAACTTACCAAAGTAGTACCACAGAGCTCAGTACTAGCACCAAAACTATGGAACCTTGTTTATAATAAATTACTTTGAATGAGGTTGCCGGAAAGCGTGACAATAACGGCATTTGCGGAAAACGTAGCACTAGTAGGTAGAGACGTAAAATAACCAGAAGACTAGAGCTAGCAATAGATATAATACAGTTATGAATAAAAAATAAGGGTTTAAAAAGCAACACAGAAAATAGAAGCGGCATGCTTATCGACTAAGAGAACTAATAGAAGAACAGGTAAGTAACAGGTAGGAGACCAAGTGATAACCATAAGAAAAAACTTTGAAACAAAGGGATTAAATAAACAGGTTAAGGAAACGGTCATGAGAACAAAGGAAACCTCATTTCCACATCTAAATCTTGCAATCATTTGTTTTTCCATTTATTCATAACTTACATTTTTTAGGTATTTTGGTAGTGCATGATTTAAATTGTACCTAGATTTATGTATCCGTGTTCTTAGTTCTTGCACTTGTATATCTCTATTTCTCATCATAATTTTCTTCCACATATTTCTATTTATTTTAAATCTTTCTATTTCCTCACTAGCATATCCATTTCTGTTAATATATTATTTTCTGTATGTTTGTGTCTATTTATTTCGCATTTTTTCTTCATTTTCTCCTTCAGGCACTCTTGTAATATTTTACATTTATTTCTTTCTTTCACTTTTTATACTTTTTTGCACGTGTTTCTGCTTGTACTCTTAATTTATCTGCTTTACCTTTTTTTATTACAATGTATGCTGGGATTCTTTGTTTACCCCTAAAACCCATCTTCAGTATTTTGTTTGAATAGCTTCAAACTTTTCTTGCTCTTTGCATCTTCAAGTTTCAGCACTGTACAATAACATACTATTTATTAAACTATCAAACATCATTCATTTTATTCTCATACATTTAAATTTTTATTCACCAATTCCACATACTTGTCCTACCGTTATTTGCTTTTTTTGTCTTCATTTTTATTATTGGTTGTACAAAAAACATATCTTTATTTAAATGTTTTTATTTTTTTAATTTCTTTTCATCCCACTTTCAATTTTCTACTCTACGTCTTCTTCCTCTTTTTTCTAAAAGTCATCATTTTTGTTTTATTTACATTCACTTCTAAATCTTTTTTTGAAAATACTTATCCAGGCATATAATCATATTGTTCATTTCATTTGCTTGTTTTGCAACAATCACCATATTGTCTGCATAAACCAGCAACCACACTTTATCTCTGTCTACAAACAAACTAGGTCTGAATAAGCATCCTTATCTCACACCTTTTGTAGTTCAAAAAAATTAGTTAAGGCAATAAATATATATATATATATTTATTGCCTTAACTTCTTTGAATTTATTCTTGTATACCTTTTGAGCACTTTGATATTCTTATTTAGCCACTTTGTAATTTTTTTAAATTTTGGAGTACTTTTCTAGCTTCTTTTTTTTTCTGTGTGCTTTTTGTGCTCCACCATTTGCTTCTTGCAAATGATTCTTAAGTTTGTAAAAACCTTTTTTTTATTGTTCCGTCTGCAATTATGTTTTCTAGTTTTGCCATTTTTTGTTCTACATCTTTTTCTTCAATTCTTATACATAAATTTTGCTTGTCAATTTCTACGCTTTCTTGTATCCATCCTATTTTTGTTACTATTTTTTTTTAACCTTAAATGTGTCTATCTCTTGCTTTTACGCTTTTTCATTTACCATTACGTAATTAATTACCGATTGTCCCTTTGCTCCTATGTATATTCCCACCCTTCATCATCTTTCATATTTTCGATTAGTAAGTCCCACTCATTCTTTTCAATTATTTCTATAATTTCTTTCTTTATTTTCTAGTTTGTCTTTTGAGTCTTTTTTGTTTGTTTTTCATTCTTTCTTTGTTTAGTCCAATCCTAGCGTTGAAATCTCTTTCTACTATTAGTTTTCTTTTTTCGGTTTCTTTTATTGAGTTTTCTAACTTTGATCTAATTTTTTTTATTGTTTAAATTTTGCTGCACCATCGTTTCTATTTCCAATTTTTCATTATTTTTTTTGTAGTATTTTCCTTCTTATTCCTATTATGGTGCCTCTTTTTGCTTTTTTCATTTTTTTTTTCTTTAACAGATGGTTTGCATTTCCATCTAAACTCTTTAGGCATTTGATCTTTAATGTTTTCTTACTTCTTATTATCTATCTATGTTAACACTATCCCCATTAGATCAAATTTTCTTATGTATTTCCAAAAAAAAAAATATTTTTGTTATTTAAACCTGCTACATTCCAAAATAATATATTTATTTTATTGCTGGTATCTTTTATTTTTACATTATCTTTGTTAGCTTCTGATAATTCAGTTTAGATTAGTTCTTATTTTCTTCCTCCCATTTATTACTGCTACTAATTTTTTGACTCTTCTATTCTGCCGTTTCTTTCGTTGTAACAACGTTTTTCTCCATTTACTACTATCTTGTATATCCAACAATCGCCGTCTTGCCTTTTGTTTTCTCTATTTCAGTTCTTCTGTATTTCTTTTTCTTTCCTTGTCATTATCAATAAATATGTCGCTTTGCTTTAATACGCTTTTCATCATAATAATTTTTCGTTTATCTTCTCAACTCTCTATTGTACAAAAAAGCTTTCCAGTTTATTATTGTTTTTTATTTTATATGCTTTTTTCACAAAACCTTCTTTCAATTGTTTTTTTTTTTTGGTTTATTCTTACATACGGTTTTCTTATAAGTTAGGTTGCGTTAGTACTTTTTAATTAGGATTTTAATCCTACCTTGCTTGCTTGCACACCACCAATTTCTTTCCTTGGTTTTTATTTCTTTTTAATGTTTTTTTTTTAAATTTTATTCAATTTTTTAACAGATGTTATTTTAAATTTAAATAAATGTATTTCTCAAAAATTTCCAAAATAAATTTATTGTTAGTGTTTACTTTTTAAAGTTATTATTTTTTTTTAATAAAAAATAATTAGTCAAATAAATACGATGTGATTAATGATTGACGAATACTCAAATACAAAGTAGTTTTGACTAACCAATAGTCGCAAGTAATCGACTAATGATCAATCTGTAATTGTAAATAAGCTAACTAATGACTAATCAATTTAATTTTTTTTGTGATTAATGACTAATGATTGATTAGTTAGTCAGTAATCATTAATCAAACTACTATTTTGACTAAATTGTTAGTCACTAACGCCCAACTCAACCGTTAGTTATCAAGAGATTTATTGTTAAACAATTTTTTCATATCTAAATCTAAACACACAAGAGGAAGGATAAACAATAGATCCCTTAATGACTAACACTTAGGCCACCCACCCAGTGTTGGTGATCAAACAAGTTATTATTTAACTCACTGTTTGTCTTCTTAACAACAGAATATCTTTCAGTTGTTAGCAATGTAACAAGACAATTAGTTTACAATAAGTTTCTTGATGACAAACGCTTGGGTAGGTTAACGGAAACCAAGTTTAAATTGTGAGCAGATGGTTTTATCTACTGTAACCCACCCACCCGCCCAAATGTTGGTGATTAAAACAGATATTATTTCACATACCGTTTGTGGGTGCTGGTATTCTTAACAAAAGAATGATTGTCAGTTGTTATCAATGTAAAAAGACGATTAGTTTACAATAAATTTCTTGATGACGCTTAGGTAAGTGGGCGTAAACTAAGTTTAAGGCGTGGGTGGGTAACTTCTTCTACTGTGATGTTTGTGTTTTTGCTATTATTCTTAACAAAATAATGATTGTCAGTTGTTAGCAATGTAACAAGACCATTAGTTTACAATTAGTTTCTTGATAACAAACGCTTGGGTGGGTGGGCGAGAACCAAGTTTAAATTGTAAGCGGGTAGCTTTTTCTATTGTGACCCACCCACCCGCCCAATGTTGGTGATCAAAAAATTTATTATTTCACCCACCGTTTGTGTTCTTGCTTTTATTCTTAAGAAGAGAATACTTGTCAGTTGTTAGCAATGTAACAGACAATTAGTTTACAAAAAATTACAAAAGATAATTAATAACGTTTCATAATAATCAATCAGAGTTTTAAAATTTATAAATGAAAAATGGTTTTGCTTGCTAATTGACAAATTAAGCATTGTTTCAGTATAAATACGCATTTGTTATGTTTGCTCTGAAATTGAAACCAATACTATTTATAAATGACCAACATAATCAACAATTTTGGCGTACCCTGTATATTATTTAATTATACTTGTAATAAATTCTTGTGTAGATATTCTGGTGGCGTAGTTGCGTCAATGCAATTCTGATTACATATATGGTTTAAGTTGTCAGGGCCCTTTATATCCGGTTTATATAATTGAAAAGAGGAAATGAAATTAATGGTAATGCGAGAATGAAGGGTCGCTGAGTAATTTTTCTTGCTTAGTTGACGAACCGGTGGTGGTGTGTGTGTGTGTGTGCGCGCATTATGATGTTAATAATTTGATATGAGGATAAGTTGTTGTGCGGCGGCTTTGGGAGGAGTCCAGCATCGCAAGTCCGGCTGGAAAAGTGAAGCGTCGCTCGTGTTACTCTGAAAAGAGAAGGAGAGGTCCATTACCTTAATGCAGTGTTCTCGTCCCCGCTCCGACCTGATTAATATTGCATTTCTTGCCGGGCCACTCTCTTCCACCACCCCACACACAACCAACCACCCCGCAACACAACTCCCTCTTCCATCCGCCGGACTTCGTGATCCGACGTCCATCTCAAGACCCAAGGGACTCGAGCACACTTAGATATAAGAGAAGTCAGAGGCCATCGCGCCAAACTTCCAAGTAACCGACGTGACACTTCTTTTGCCCGAGCTGAAAAGGGATCCCGCACACTCAGTAGTGAGCCTTAAATTTTAAAACCTATCTTGAAATTGCCTTCTATCCAAACGTTCGGCCTGCCGCCTCCTAAAGTAAGGCGATGTATAATTCAAAAGTTTTTCCTGTATCGCGCATTTTATGGCGGACATAACGATTCTGCTTAATGCGGCCAATAACAGTATTGTTCCCCTAAAATAACATAAAAAAATGTTCCGAATTTAATTAAAGATATCGGCCCCAACTCTGTCTGGCGCTTTTATAGATGCTTAATGCGCTGTAAAATCGTTAGCTTTCGATTATGCAATAGCAATTTTCTACAGCTATAGGTATCTAATTCACGGAATTATCTCAAATTCACGACGACTGGAGCATAAAACCGGCACTTCCGCGATGATACATAAAATTGCGTACAAGAGAACGATCTTAGCGCAACATCTGGTTGATCTGTTTTCTTTTATACGCCTTCTTGTTTGTTAGGGAGATATCCTTTTAAGCAAATTCAACATAAATCTCGCATTAAAATATTATTAACTTGCTCCTACTTAATGCACATTAGTAGAGAGCGAATTCCTACAAGCATTTTCTTACATTTACATCCAATTCTTTGTGTTATGTGAATAACATAACACAAAGGATTACTTGTAAATAATAATTAACAATACTTAAAATTATTTTTTGTTAGTCTATACAGGGTTGGGTAAAAGTATGAATCAGTGTGAATACTCAAATTAATTATTGGTTAACAGTGAGGAGCAACAAACTCTTTATTAAAATAGTGGTTGTTAGTTTAATACAGTGTTCCAGCTTAATTGTTTGTTATCAAAAAAATTGCTTATTCTCACACTTGCTCCGTTTCTGCTATTTTTAATATGACAGTTAAATAACAGTTGTCACTTATTTGTCAGAGGTGGATAGAATAACAAATTTCTTGATAACAAATTCTTGGGCGAGTAGGTAGGAACACAATTCATAAATATTGAGCCGGTGGTTTGATACAGTGTTTCCGCCCAAGTGTTTGTTATAAAGAAATTTGCTTATTCACACACTTGTTGCGTTTCTACTGTTTTCAGTATGACAGATTGAATAACAATTGTCACTAATACGTCAGAGGTACATACAATAACAAATTTCTTGATAATTAACATTTGGGCGAGAACACAGTTTATAAACATTAAGCCGGTGATTTGATACAGTATATAAGTATATCTTCTTCTTCTTCGAGTGCCCTATCCGCTTATCAAACGTTGGCTATCATCTCTCTATTGACCGCTGCTCTGAACAGCGACTCTGTTGTTAATCCAAACCACTCTCGGAGGTTCTTTAGCCAGGATGTTCTCCGTCTTCCCACACCTTGCTTTCCCTTGATCTTTTCTTGCATGATTATATGTAGAATATTGTATGTCTCTGGGTGTCTCATTACGTGTGCAAAATATGCAAGCTTTCTGGTCTTTACGGTTTGTACTAGTTTGGTTTCTTTCTTAAGTGCTTCCATAACCGTGATATTTGTAACGTGCTGCGTCCAGCTGATGCGGAGTATCCTCCTGTAGCACCACATTTAGAAGACCTCTATTCTTTTAAGGTTTGTTTCAGTTAGTGTCCATGCTTCCACTTCATACATAAGGACTGAAAACACATAACATCTAAGCATTCTTATTTGTAGTGTTGGGTTCAGATCTTTTCCACATAATACTTTCTTCATACGTGTAAATGCTGCCCTCGCTTGTTCAATGCGGCATCAGATTTCCGTTGAGTGGTCCCAGTCATCACTCGGGGTGCATCCGAAGTATTTTATCTTATTAGTGTGTTCAAGAGAAACGCCATCGACCTAAATATTATGGTTGCCTACTGGATCCTTCCTTACAGTTTTATACCGTACTTTCCGCATACTACATGTACTCGGTTAAGCATTTCCTGCATTGCTTCTATACTCTCTTCAATGAGTACTGTATCATCTACATACCGCAGGTTATTTATTGGAATTCCATTTATCGATAGGTCTTTTTCACTTTTCCCTTCAAGAGCTTCTTTGATTATTTGCTCTGCATAGATGTTGAATATTAGCGGAGATAGGATGCATCCTTGTCTAACTCCTCTTTGTATGTCAACTGCTTTTGTAAGTTTCCAATTCTGACATTCGCTGTTTGTTGCCAGTAAAGTTTTGAGATGAAACGAAGGTCTTTGTCGTCTATTCCAGTGTTTCTTAATATTTCTAGCACTTTGTTGTGTTGTAGCTTGTCAAACGCCTTTTCCAGATCAATAAAGCATAGGAATATTTTCCGGTTTACATCTCTACATCTTTGTGTTAGGACTTGTAGGCTAAATAAAGCTTCCCTGGTGCCCAGTCCTTTGCGGAACCCAAATTGTGTTTTGCTTATGTGTTCTTCTATTTTTCTGTATATTTTTTGATGTATTATGTGTAAGAAGATCTTTAAGACGTGGCTCATTAGACTAATTGTACGGTGGTCGCTACATTCCTCTGCTTTATTCTTTTTTAGTATTACTACAAAAGTAGATTTGAGCCAGTTATTTGAAATTTCCCCTGTATCGTATACTGCATTAAACAACTGTTTATGATTGCAATTCCCCTTTTAGTATTTCTGTGGGGATTTTATCTGGCCCTGTGGCTTTCCTGTTCTTTGCGTTCTTGATTGCTCTCTCCATCTATTCTTTAGTTATTGGAGGGCCAGTCAAAATATTTTGCATGCCTGGTGGCAGTGCTGTGCGTGTGTCCGCGAACAGTTCTTTTACGTATTCTTTCCATCGGATCAGTCTGCCTTCAATGTTCATAATCAGTTTTCTATTGCAATCTCTAAGTTTGTCCTGACTTCTGATTTGTTTGAAGCCTGCTGCTTCTTTGACTTTTTTGAGTAGGTGGAACATGTCGTGCTTCTTGTCGTAATCTTCTATTTCTGCACATTCATGGGACCATTCTGCCTTGGCAAGTCTTATTTTGCTTCTAATTTTACATCTGTTTGTATTTGTTTCGGTTTTGGTTTTTATGTTGTCTTCTTTCCTCCATGAGATCTATTATCTCGTTCTTCATCCACTTTCTTGTTTTGATAGTGTAATTTGTTTTGCGCTAGGGTTTCTTCTTTTATCATGTTCACCATTGTTTTTAAATTTTCCCACTCCTCTTTAATTGCAGTAGTTAGTCTGTTCAGTCTGTCTTCTAATTCTTTCTCTAGTTTCTCTCCTATATCTTGTCTTGTGTTAGGGTCTTTAAGCTGCTCCAGGTCAATATTTTGTTTCTTTGTGGTTTCGGCGTTATTTTCAGTCGGACACGGATTTGGGCCACTAGGAGGTTGCGGTCTGAGTTCACGTCCGCTCCGGGGAACGTTTTAACTGATTTTATTACGATCTTATGCCTGTTTGTTATTGTGATGCGGCGTTTGGGCATATTGTAGAATGTGTTTGTGATGATTAAATCGTTTACTGTGCAGAAATCCACGAATCTGTCTTCTTGTTCGTTTCTTGTACCAAGCCCAAATTTGCCAACGACGTTCCCTTTGGGTCCATTTCCTACTTTTGCGTTTAAATCCCCCATTATGATTGTTGTCTTTCGTTTGTCTGAGTAGTTGTTCTATTTCGTTGTAGAAGTTTTCGATTGTGTCTTTGTCACTTGTTGATGTTGGTGCGTATACTTAAATTATATTGATGTTCAGTGGCGTTGCCTGTATTTGTAATATTATGGCTCTATCTGATATTGGCAAAAAGTTTGTAACGGCTTTATTTGTTGCTTTGTTCACTATGATTGCAACACCGTTCCGGTGGTGTGTGCTGTCTTTGCCTGCATAGTATATGCTATGTTCATCAAGTACACGTTTTCCATTATTTGGCCATCTCATTTCTAATATGCTAGTATGGCTATATTTAATCTTGCCATTTCCTTGATAGTATTGTTGATCTTCCCTGCTTTATACATACTTCGCACGTTCCAGGTTCCTATTCTCCTATTTAGTTTCTTGTTTATCTTGATAGTGGCTGACCGGGAGATTCTTCGCACCCCTTTCTCAGCTAAGAGACGCCCGTACTCGGAGCCATTGTTTGATTCTTCAGCCATTGTCATTGGGATATCCTTAGGGATCTTTAATGCAGTGATTTTCTGTTGCCTTCTGCATCCTCATGCAGAAGTATATAAAGAATTGTAATAAGTAAAATATTTTTCAACGTATAAGACAATGGTTGGTAAAAAAAAACAATGTTAAAGTAGTCATTTACTTTAGAAAACTAGACTAGATATTTTAAACTGTGAGTGCTACCAGACCTTGCTAATCAATCAAGTGTTTGGCAAAGTCATATCAGATTTATTAAAAAAAATCAAAGAACCAGACAGACTTTGAATCTAATGGCACTCTAAAGCGGTATTATCTTCCTTTCTCACTGTTTATTTAAATTAATTAACCATTCTTATATCCTCAAATTTTGACCAAAAATTCAGGTTGCCCGTTTTGCAAAAGCCTTAATCTGTTGGAAGTATATAGTTATGGTGGGAAAGCAAATACACCCAGTAGTGATTGGTGCTAATTGGTATTTTACATAAAATTTAAAAATAATCGGAATTATAATGGCTTGAGTTATATAGGATATGTTTTGTTGGATTACATTTTAATCGTATTTAATTGAGAAACTAAAGGTAAACCAGTTTTTAGTTAAGAATTAAATGGATGAACATATTTTATTTTATTAAAAAATAACATTACATGAAATTTGATACCAAATTAAAAAAAAAAAAATTCCACACGTATCAAAAAATCAAAGTAGAATTTACATAAAATGTAATTTCGATTAAATTACAAATTGCAAATTTTAATTTTAAAATATTTCCTGTAAATTTAACTCAATCAATCAACTATTTTCCTTTTCAAAATTTGTTAATAAATAACCTAATTATATGCATTTTAGTCTATGCTAATATTGGCAACTCTGTATTATGTGTGACCTCTATAGTAAGTGACAGTTCTTGTGGTGATGCATCGGATGATTTATCGATCTAGATTTTTTGTGAAAATTGGTAAAGAAATGTGCGCTACAATGCAGGAAATGGTGAAAAGACTTAGTTAAAGTGATAAACTTGTTGTTAGTGACAGTGCAAGTGGTGGAATTATTGACGCCGGGTTGTGATGAATGAAATCATGCCAGCAAGGTAAGAATTTTGATTATTAGTTTATTATCGAATTTTTCATATTCTGATAGTAATAATTGGTATGTTTGTATATAAATAATGCTATAATTGTTTGTGATAAATATTTATTTTATAAATTTTAGTTAACAATTAATATATTTTATATTTATTTTAGTAAAGGTCATTGACCTTTCAGTTATTTAATAAATTCGATTGTACTATTTCACTAATGTTACTAACAGGGATGATTGGCAATCTTTTTTTATTATACTTAAAACTTAATCCACTAGCATTAAACTGAGGTCTGAGCTTTAAATCCATTTTCCAATCAAATTTGTGGATAGAAAAATGTTGACGTTTTTAAAAATATTTTCAAACTTCTGTTTTTGTGACTCTGCAAAGCAAAAAGTCTTCACGTTGTGAAAAACATTTGATAAGGGTGGTTTTTTTGACCTTTACCGATTTTGATCAAAAATCTGACATTAAAAAATTTGAAGAAAAAACTTTATTTGTTTTTTGTTTGGTAAAAAATACGATAAATCGTGTTTAGAGCATACCCAAGATACCTACTCAATGTAATTTTTTTCGTAGAATCCGAATTTTAGTATTTTGAAAGCTATAAATGCTTTGCAGACTCACAAAAGCAGAAAAAAACAGTATAAATGGCAAAAATGTAAAAAAATCAATTTTTAATAGTAACTCACCACTTGCAAAAATTCCAAAAAAATCTTGAATCAATTTTAAAAGTTAAAAAATAAAAAAATGCTATTTTTTTACCCCTATGGGAAAGGGGGTATCAAAGTTTTAAAATTTTAAAATCTCTTGATAACAAACATTTGGGTGGGTGGGTAGGCTACTCCAATTCAAACTATTGACTCGTTATTATGCTATGAAGCAACCCACCCACTCACTCAAATGTTTGTCTTTTTGAGGTTATATCACGATCACAATCACAAATAATTTCTGATGCCCAGAGAAATGTCAAACATGTAATATCTTAAATCTATAATAACAAATCAATAGTATGGATTGAAGTGGCTTACTCATCAACATCAATCAACATCCAAACTCTTAATGAGGAACATTTGAGTTGGTGGGTGGGTAACTCCAATCCATACTATTAATTTGTTATCATAATATAAAGTGATCCAACTACCCACCCAAATGTCCCTCATCAAAAAATAAGATCCATTACCTTTCTGCGATCATCAAAAGTCATTTTATCACAAGAGAAAGTCGTGATGCAATTTCTTGATAACTAACACTTGGGTGGATAGGTCATTCTAATCCAAATTACTGACTTGTTATAGTATGAAGTAGCCCACCTACCAACCCAAATATCCGTCATCAACAAGTTGAATGTATGACCTTTTTGTGATTGTCAGAAGCCATTTTGTCATTATCTCATAACAATCTCATAATAACTAAGACTTGAGTGGATGGGTGGGTCACTCCAATTCAAACTACTGACTTGTTGTCATGCTTTGAAGTGACCCACCTACCCACCCAAGTGGTCGTCATAAAGACATTAAATGTTTGACTATTCTGCGGACGTTAAAAATCATTTCGTCACTAGAAAAAGTTGTGATTCAATTTCTTGATAATGAACATTTTTCTTCAAAAGGTTAGATCACAATCTTTTTTTGTGACAAAATAACTTTAATCATACATCTAATATCTTAACGACAAACACTTGGGCGGGCAGGTGGGTCACTCCATACTATAGAAACAAGTCAATAATTTGAATTGGAGTGGTACACCCATCCAAGTGTTTGTTATCAAAAGGTTGGATCAAAACCTTCTCTTGTGACAAAATAAGTTCCTTCAGTTGTCCTGCAATACTGACGTCTAGCATTCTTTGCATATCTTTAATGGCTTTAATGTTTCTGGTCTTACGTCTCTTGCTATCGTTACTACGGAAAGCTTCTATCCTTGTTACTTGCTCATTTCATGCTTTTTTTGATTTTAGTGGGTAAAACAATTTTTACTGCACTTAAGCCTTATTACGCTTTTTGTACCTTTTTAGTGGTATTTCTTAGTCCTTTGTCCCAACACAGAGCCTACCAATATGATTGATGGATGCTTGAACATTGCTTAAAAGAGTTTTTCTTATGCTAACCATGTCAAGGCAGCAATTCTCTAGCATGGACTTTTTTCGTAGAAAAGCGCCGGGAAAGTTTATTGCCTACATACAACTCGTATTGTTATACCATCGTGCTTTATATGCATTGCATATGTTTCTTTTTAGTATAATACATCAGCCTTTACACAAAAGTAGGACCGAAAAGCTAGTAAATAACTACAAGGGTATAACACTACTAGATACGGCATACGAGATCTACGCCATGATATTAAAAGATAATATGAATGAGGAACTGGGTATAAATGAAATAAATCTAAACGGGCAGGACGGTTTTAGGAAAGAAAAAGGTACCATGGATAACGTATATATTTTACACCATATTGTAGAAAAAGAAATAGCAGAGAAAGTATATGCGTTATTTTTGGATCTAAAAGCAACATTTGATAGTGTGAATAGAGAAAAACTGTAGAAGTGTATGAAAGAGAAAGAAATTAGCGAGCACCTCGTAAGAAGAATAGAAGAAGTGTATAAGGAAACAGCAAGCAGAGTGTGGATTAACGGGAATATAAGTAAAAAATTTTGGACAACAAAAGGAGTAAGACAGGGCTGTCCATCCCACTTTGTTTGCAACTTACATAGCAGATGTAGAAAATAAATTAGGTTAGCTCTAGCAGGAGAAGTAGTAGTCGGTAGAGAAATGGTGTGGTCGGTAGCATATGCATTGCATTCTAAAAAAAGAAGCAAAGAAAGTGAAAGAAATTATAAAAAAAAGTTTAGAAGTTAATGTAGATAAAATTATATAAATTAAGGTGTTCAGAAAGGGTGGAAAAAAAAGATGGAAGACTGGATTTGAAAATCTGCAGAATGTGCGGAGGGACTGAGGAAACTATGAAACATATGTTGAAAGAGTATTACAAAATGAGTGAAGAACACATGCAATAAATGAGATATTAAAAAAGGACGGAAGAGAGATAGATTGGATTAAGGCAGTTAAAAAACAAAGAAAAAAAGTAGACAAACAAAGAAGAAAAAAGTTTTAATTGTGTTAATTTTATAAGGATTAGGTTTTATTAATTTGGAAAGTTATAAATGTAATTTTCAAGGCCGAAAGGCAAAAATAAACGTATTATTATTATTATTTGTTTGGAACTTGAAACAACAAAAGACAAAAACTAAAAAGTCTTTAAGATTGTACTTGTAATATTAGTGAGAAAGATTACAATCTTGTAAGATGAGATGTTTTGGATCATTTTGGCGCAAATTTTTGTTATGTTTGTAATTACTCAAAACATGTCTAAACTTTAAAAACAAACAAATTGAAATGTTGGCGCATTATTTTGAGTTTAGACTGAAATTGTCTTAAATATCGTTTAACTATTTAACTGTAAAAGTATCTAAAGAAGTATTGTTAGACCAAGAAAAAAAAAACAGTTTAAAGCCGTTTAAAATGTATAATTTCCCGTAACAAGTTTGTAAAAAAAATCAATATAAACTAAGAAAAGAGTTTTTTGAATCCACTGACCTTTTCATTATAGTTTTACTTCAATTTAAAGAGTTTTTTTGAAAATATTAAAGATTTTTTTCTTTACTTATTTTGTAGATGTTTTTAAGCTCAAAGTGCGCAGAGCTTTGCCTTTGTTTCCAACTACTGACCCGTTATCATAATATGGAGAGTACCCCACCCACCTACCGTTGTTCGTTGTAGTACAAAAGCTAGCAACATCACAAAAAAAATAATTTTAGAAACGCAACGCGTCTGACAACTAAGAGCGGTTGCGTATACCTGGTAGCGCAACCTCTCTGAAAAAGTGAAAATTGAACATTTTCAAAACATTTTAAAACAAAATTTTTTTTTCAAAATTTTTTATGTCGCTTTACCATGATAAATCTATTTTGCCAGACAGTTTTTCCATCATTAACATTGTTCCAAGTTTAATTTGTAAACTTTTAGCTTCTTCTACGGTGACCCACCTACCCGCCCAAGTGTTAGTCATCAAAGGATCTATTGTTCTTTCTACCTCTTGCGTGCTTATAGTTAGATATCAGAAAAATGTTTAACAATAAATCTCTTGATCACTAACGCTTGAGTGGGTAGTTAGGAACAAAGTTTAATTGTTGGCCAAATAGCTTTTTCTACTGTAATCCACCTAACCTAAGCTAACCTAACCTAACGCTTGGGTAGGTGGGCAAAAAACAAAGTTTAATTTGTGGGCTAATAGCTTCTTTTACTGTGATCCACCCACCCGCCCAAGTGCTAGTCATCAAAGGATCTATTGTTCTTTCTACCTCTTGCGTGCTTATAGTTAGATATCAGAAAAATGTTTAACAATAAATCTCTTGATCACTAACGCTTGAGTGGTTAGTTAGGAACAAAGTTTAATTGTTGGCCAAATAGCTTTTTCTACTGTAATCCACCTAACCTAAGCTAACCTAACCTAACGCTTGGGTAGGTGGGCAAAAAACAAAGTTTAATTTGTGGGCAAATAGCTTCTTTTACTGTGATCCACCCTCCCGCCCAAGTGCTAGTCATTAAAGGATCTATTGTTCCTTCTACCTCTTTTGTGCTTATAGTTAGATATCAGATATTTTTTTTAACTATAAATCTCTTAATCGTCGGAAACAAAGTTTAATTTGTGGCCAAATACCTTTTTCTATTGTAATCCACCTACCCGCCTAAGTGCTAGTCATCAAAAGATCTACTGTTCCGTTTAGCTCTTGTGTGCTTATAGTTAGATATCAGAAAAATCTTTAACAATAAAGTTTTCTTATGTCTGGAAACGGCTCTTGCAGCCACATTCCTGCTATTCTCCTGCTTTGTTTTACTTATTATGTTGCTCCCTTTATTTGCCAGCAGCGTGTAGGTTCAATCATAGGCGCTAGCACCATAGCACTTATTGTTTGGATCGTACTGTGCGCCTTGCAGATCTTTATGACTATATATTAGTATGCCTGCGTACTTCTTATGTTGTAATGCCTTCTTTCATATTAGGACAGCGTACAGAAGGACTGACCAAGTTGGTTTAAAAATGAACCAAACATGCAAAATAAACAGAAAAATCATCCTCTTCTGGGCAGCTACAAAAAACTGAGAAAAGTGTTTAAAAGCAAACTACCAACATGCCTAAAACGGATAGTCTTCGATCAATGTGTTTTGCCCGTCATGACCTACGGCGCTGAAACTTTGACTTTAACCAATGCATCAGCGAGAAAGCTGAAAATAATTTAACGCAAAATGAAGCGGTTAATACTTGTAGTATCACTGAGAGAACATATTAGTTACAAAGACATACGCAAAAAAACTGGCATCACGGATGCCATTGAACAAATAGCCAGACTGAAGTGAATTGGGATGAAAGATAGAAGATTAACAAAAAAGTTTCTTGAATACAAACCACACGCAGACAAACAAGATAAAAAAAAACACCTACCCGGTAGACAAATGACCTAAAACAAATGGTTACCAACTAAATACAAACAGCCCAAGATCGGAAGGAATGGGCAATCATAAGGAAAGCCTATGTTCAACAATGGACGCTAAAGGGCTGATTGATGATGACGTCCGCAAAAAGGTCAAACATCCAAACTCAAAAAGTTGGATGTAAGACCTCTTTGCAATTGTTAAAAATCATTTTGTCACAAGAGAAAGTCGTAATGCAATCTCTTGATAACTAAGACTTGGGTTGGTGGGTGAGTCATTCTAGTCCAAATTACTAACTGGTTAAATGTTAAATGTAAGACTTCTTTGCAATCGTCAGAAGTCATTTTGTCAGTAGAAAACATCGTCATCTAATCTTTTAATAACAAACATTTGGGTGGGCGAGCCACTCCAATCCAAACTATTGACTCGTTATTACTGTATGAAAAAACCCACCTACTCACCCAAATATTTGTCTACATGTGGTTAGATCACAATCTTCTCTTGTGTCAAAATAACTTCTGACTCCCAGAGAGAAGTCAAACATCAAATACCTTAATGACAAACACTTGGGCGGACGGGTGAGTCACTCCATACCATGATTACAAGTCAATTTGAATTGGAGTGGCCCACAACATTCTCTTGTAACAAATTAAGTTCTTTAGTTGTCCTGCAATACTGACGTCTAGCATTCTTTGCATACCTTTAATGGTCTGCGTGTTTCTGGTCTTTCGTCTTTTGCTATATCCTTGTCACATGCTTATTTCATACTCTTTTGGATTTAAGTAAGAATTTTTACTCCACTTAAGCCTCATTAAGCTCTTTGTACCTCTTCCAATAGTTAACCTTACTCCTCCTTACCTTAACACAAAGCCAACCTGTATAGTTATTGTATGATAGGAGATTGCTTGGAAGGATTTCCCTTATAAAAGCCAGCAACTTCTTAGCATAAACTTTTTTGCGTAAGAGAGCGTCAATTAGGTACATAGTAGTCTTCCATTTTACATCCTTTGCATATCAGGCAGTTTACATTGCTCAAGAAAGATACGCCATCTTAGGGTTGACAAAAAATGCAACTTTCAAAATGGCCAGAGTATATCTGGACACAAAAAACTAATCCCAAATAGAGATTCAAGAATTTCACTAGAATTTAACTGGCAAATGTAGGACTACCAAAAGAGATACACTTAATCGAGTTGCACAAATTATTTATGAAAAAAAAAAAAAGGATACGACAAGGAAGAATTTATTGAAAATATAGAAAAAGTAAGAAGATACCTAAGAACAATGGAAATATCTAAGCTCAATAACACAAGAATGGAAGAAAGGAGAATGGGATGTCAGTGTTGAACAAAAAAATAAAGTATAGGGAGAGATGAGCCGGGGACAGCATGTGTTGTTGCAGCAAACTGTGTAAACTTTGCAAGGCCAAAACCAGCCCACCTCAAACTAGTACTACATTAAAGACAATGACTAGGACAAATTAACAGCAGGATTTACGCAGAGAAGAAAACCAAAGGACATTGCCATGCGTTAGTTATTCTCAAAAGCCACTTGTTGAGGCCAACACCTTACGACGTTTTAAAAAAAAAAAATAAAAAAAGGTCTGTTACCTTACTCAAAGTCAATAAAAAACTGATTTGTCAAAAGTTTTTAAAAAATATAATATATTTGTTTGGAACTTGATCACTAACGCTTGGGTGGGTGGTTGAGAACAAAGTTTAATTTGTGGCCAAATACCTTTTTCTAGTCTAATCCACCCACCTGCCTAAGTACTAGTCATCAAAAGATCTACGGTTTCTTCTATCTCTTGTGTGCAGCTCTTGCAGCCACATTCCTGCTATTCTCCTGCTTTGTTTTACTTATTTTGTTGCTCCTTTTTGTTGCTCCTTTTTTTTGCCAGCAGCGTGTAGGTTCAATCATTGGCGCTAGCACCATAGCACTCAATGTTTGGATCGTACTGTGCGCCTTGCAGATATTCATGGCTATATTTTAGTATGCCTACGTATTTCTTATGTTGTAATGACTTCTTTCATATTGGGGCAGCGTACAAAAGGAATAAAGCGTCTACTGATGAAAGGATCCTCCTAAGCATCATCTTGCCAACTGGCTCAGCTTGCTTATTTGCTTTTGCCTTAACGTGTTTGTCGAAAGTCAGGTTTTTATGAATTATTTCTGTTAGTGATATTTGATCTTTTTTTGAGGCACACAGATGGCTTTCCGGCAATTTTTTCTGTTTTTTATAATTAGTGTCTCGGTTTTTTCCGACCTAACCTAACCTAACCTAATCTAACCTAACCTAACCTAACTTAACCTAACCTAACCTAACCTAACATAACCTAGGAACAGGGACATTAAAACAACAGGATTTGCGCAGAGAAGAAAACCGGAAGGTATTACCATGCGTAAGTTATTCTTAAGGGCCACTTGTTGAGAGCCAAACAACTCACTACGTCCTAAAAAAAAAAAAAAAAAAAAAAAAAAAAAAAAAAAAAAAACCTAACATAACCTAACCTAACCTAACCTAACAAAACTCAATCTACATATGTAAACCTTACTTCAACTTAAACAATGTAGCACAACTGAAGTTACAGCTTGATTAGCTGTTTGACCGTTTAAATATTGTCTGTCAAAAGAAACAAATCAATTGTAATAATATAATTTGAGTTATTTTAACATTTGGTGAAATTAGATTTAAATTTGATTCATAGTTTAATATGACAACGCCATTATTTGCTAATAGCGCAGTCGAATCAAAACAGAGAAGTACAGTACAGTAGTTAGGTTTTTTGACATTCGGCCAAATAAGTTTAAAATTAATATCATAGTTTAATATGATAACACTATTATTTGCAAATGGCGCAGTCGAATAAGAACAATGCAAAAAATATTAAAAAAAAAAACGATTGCCTAACCTAGTTTGCAGTTAAAACAATAAATATATCTCTCTAACCTAATTAACCTACTTTAACGCAAATAATAACGAATCATATTGAAACATTTTAGTTTGACAGTTAGAGTTATTTGCTAGTGGCGCAGTCGCATCAAAATGACAAAAAACTTAATCTAACCTTAATTATTGTAAAATTTTGGTTCATATATTATATTTCATAATGACGCAGTTGATCAAAACGACGTTCAAACATTTAAAACTCGAACCTAACCTAACCTGTTTGACAATTTCAATGTTATCACCGTGGTAACACTACTATTTGCTAATTAAAACGATAAAATTTATAAAAAAATTAACAATATCTACAGCGCCTTAATTTTCTCAATTAATGAATGTACACTCCGCGACAAAAGTCTGGGTTCACTAACAATTTTTCCGATTTTTTGTCCTATTTTTTTTTTTTTCAAATAAACCAAAATGTTAATGTTTGTTTATCAAAAAACAAAAATAAAAAACCACCTTTGGTGATAAATTAATAATTAATCTTTATTTACTTACATTTTAGGATACTAAAGAAATATAGTGTTTATAAAAAAAAGTGAAAAACACGAACTATGGGTACGAACGAAACTTTCAATATCTGATGTTTCCACCACGAGCCCTAATAACACAGTCCAGACGTCTAGACATGCTGTTAATCAACGTTGCAATGTTTTCTTGCGGCAGTCTGTCCCACTCTTCAACCAAACATGCTGCAAGGTCTCTTAAGGTCCGAGGGCGATCAGGGCGAGCTCGAATGGCTCTTCCCAGTTGGTCCCACACGTGCTCAATAGGGTTCAGATCTGGTGAACAAGCAGGCCAATCCAAACACCTAATTCCGACTTCGTTAAAATATTGGAGGGTAATGTTCGCCACATGTGGGCGAGCATTATCCTGCATTAATTGAATGTTTTCTCCAATAAAGTGACTGTATGGTACAACATGTTCCTCTACAATATCCCTAATGTACCTATCTGCGTTAAGGGCTGCTCTATCACAAATATGTAGTTCTGTACGAGCCTCGACAGAAATCCCTCCCCATACCATTACAGAGCCTCCGAAAAAATTGGATCTAGGAGCCATGGTACATGCTGCGTATCGTTCTCCTGGTCTCCTCCATACCCGTGTACGACCGTCTGGAGCATCCAACGTAAAACGGGATTCATCAGTCCATAAGACATGTCGCCACTCGGCAGCCCCCCAGTTCTGATAAGTTCTAGCAAAATTCAGTCGGTTTTGTTTGTGACGAACCGTAAGTTTTGGACCAGTGGCAGCCCGATAAGACTTTAGATTATTTTCTCGAAGTCGTCGCTGAACTGTACGTGCCGATATTTGAACATTTCTGACTGCAGCAAGCTCATTAGCTGTAATTGTTGCAGTTTCAGTGCGATTTCTCAAAGATTGTAACAACATAAATCGGTCATCTTGAGCATTAGTTTTTCTTGGTCTTCCTGACCGTGCTCTGGCTGTTAGTAGACCATCTTCCTCATACCTCTGCCAAATCCTTCGGACCCCGTTTTGAGAAACTCCATACCTACGGCCTGCTTCTCTCTGGCTATGTCCTTCTTCAATGTGGGCAATTATCCGTGCACATCTTACTGGATATATCGGCATTTTGATCACAAAACTAAATTTCAGCACACACTGACACTTGCCAGCAACATTTGAAGCATGATAAACAAATCCCTGACAACACCTACTTAATTGTTAACCAAATCTCAAAAATCTGAATAAGGCACGTTAGAAGGAAAACATGCACTATATTAAAAATTGTACGGCTATGCATTTGGCGACTACGTCATTAAACTTGTTTTTTGATAAATAAGCATTAACATTTTGTTTTAGCTGGATAAAAAAAATTCTGTACGAAAAATCGGAAAAATTGTTAGTGAACCCAGACTTTTGTCGCGCAGTGTATTTCACTATATATTTGTATTTTCAAGTACATACAAAATTTAATATTATTAGTGATACAATGCTAAAACCCACATACTACTTTTACGTATTTTTTTTTAATCTATTCTATTTTAAGTGGTTAAATTCAAAACATCATACAGTGGCTTCTACTCAATACTTTTTTAATGATTCCCCACCAAAGTGCATTCCTTTGTACATTCAATTGTTTTTCATGCACGGCCAAGAGCTAAAACTCGCCTCTCCTCATGCAATCGCATCGCAGACAATTGCCGCGGGCCGCTCCCCATGCATTATTCAATTGTTTCATTACACATGTGTTGCCTCCGCCTGGTTGTTTATTGCGCTTCCTCATTATATTATGGAAGTCCCGTGACTATTGCCACCACTTCTCCAACCCGCCCTTTGTCACCTGCACTCTCTTGATTACCTTAGGCGCCATCCTTTTATATCAAGCGAAGAATCCTTGATACAGACACATATATAAGAACGAACTTTAAAATTCCTTGCATATTTGAATGGTGGATGCGCCGGGTTGTATTAATTTGTTGCTTGATTTTTTAAACATGAAAGCTAAAGTTGGCAGCACTTAAAAGTATTTCTCTACTGCATAAACATTGGGAAATGGTTCGTATGCGAGAACTCACACGTTAAAAGCTCAAACATGAAAATATCAGCTTAAGTGTGGAAGATGCAAATATACATGAACTTGTGTGAGTGTGTGTTCTCTCTTTCTCTTTATCCGTCCGTAGTAAAAGCAAAAGCCCTTCTTGATATATTCGCTGTTAAAACGTACAGAAACTTACAAGATTTGAGTAGAGTAGATCTTAGAGTGGTGGGAGGGGACTTTCTTTCAAAGGCTAAGGTTTTAACACTGACAAGTGACTGGGCTACAGGCTTTTAGAGGATCCCGGGATGTGTGATGTGACGGCTGGTGGCGGTGCGGAGTGGTGCATGCCAAGGGGGTAGAAGAGTGAGAGAGCAAGTCGCGCGGGGGGGTGAGAGTTTGGGCTGAGAGGCCGCACTTATCCGGGGAACTGAGGAATCCATTAAGTCGACCGAACCTACTTCTTACTGTATTTTCTATACACATAGCATTACATCATACTACCATTACATGTGCATTTACATGCGTCTGGGATGATAATAGCTCCCACTACGTTCGGATGGGTTGGCGGCGTTGGCCCCTCGTTGTAGTTCGCCTCACATTTCACTTAGCATAAAATAATATTAATTATTCTATGCACTTTAGATAATAGTCGTTTGTTTCAATCCACTTTCTGCAATTCCAACTTTAATGGATCCTCATTTGCCACCGACACTTGACAGTGCTGCACGTTTACACTCGGCTTCCATTAATTAGGCAACACATCCGACTGCATTTAATTTACCAAAAAGAACGCTGATATATTACAACATCACATAGCACTAAAGCCACCACCAATTAAGTTTATACAATTCTAACATAAATTATAAATATTATTGAAGTAAATATACTACTGATTGTTAGGTATAATAAATAAATTAATATAATAACAAATTTTACTTTAAAAAGTAATGTTTTTAATTCTGGAAACCAAAATAAGTAAGATATAAATGTTAACAAATCTTAAAACAACTAAAATCAAAATTTTAAAATTTAAAATAAAATTGGGTTTGTATTCAATACTTTAAAATAAACTAAACAGAAAAAATTAGGACAAATCTGCGCTCTTTGATCGGTAACAAAGTTAACAATAGCCCAAATCTTGTTGCTAGCTAAATAAAAATTCAGAAATTCATCTAAAAAAGTATCTGTGGAACATACCAAACCAAACTTAGATTAACCAACAAAAAGTTCACAACCCATAAAAACCTTTCCAGAATTTGTTTCAACTAAATTGAATTTGTATCTAAACCAAAGCTAAGTAACATTTTTTAGCTTCTAATGCCTTCAACTAACCACTGCAAAAAAACCAAGCTCATAACAAATTCTTCAACCTCACCTAAAAAAAACTCTGAAGCAACTGCAAAAAAGAATTTCGACGACAGCTAGCCCAAACTATGAGCAAATATCTTCACCAAAATAAAAATAGATCTCTAGACTCATGTATAATACAAACAAACAATCATCCTAATATAAACCATTTTTACAAATATATCAGCAACAAACAGTTTAAATAAGCAAAACAATGAAATCTTGAAAAATGTCGTAATCTGCCAAAAAGCAGAAAGATGATTTAATTGACTGTCAGACTACTGTAGTTAAAATATAAAGATAAGATAGAAAAAAAAATTTGCAGTTTTAAAAGTAAACCTTTGTGCCAGACCTTGTCAAAAAATAGTTTTCTTAGTATAAAACTTTAGGTCAGTCACGCAGTTTAGTTAGTGGACTAAAAAAAAATCTTGTCACAACCCATGTTGGTGAACAGAACAAAAATTATATTAAGTTATATCCAAAATCACATTTTCTTTGGTCTTACTTAAGGTGCATAGCAGATTGATGAGCCAATAGTTTTGAAAAAAATTCCTGTCTTTTCTACTTTTTAAGATGTTAATGACACGAAAATATTTCCAAGATTTTAGAAAATGCTAGGTGAAAAAATTTCAATAAAAATATTGGTGATAGCCAGAATTGTTTTGAGAAAAAATAATTTGAGAGCTTTATTAGGAATTCCATCAAATGCAGAAACCAGTCTGTATCCTCTAATAAGTCATTGAATTCTCGTTGGACTTTTTTGATGATTTGGTCGAAAAAAAAAAACTGAAAAAATTTTGATAAAGTATTTGGTCTTAAAATTTACCAAAAACTTTTTTTGATCAAAATCAGTTTTCCAACTAATTTATTCACGGGCAATCAAATGGCACGATACGAAACCCCGTTTAAGAGTAGCTTGCCAGGTGAGCACCCAATCATGGAAATAGCCCAATTTATTGGTTTTCGAATGGTGTAAACTAGAATCGTCTGCAAACTCAATTAAAAAATTGTGTGTCGGTTTAAGTGCAGTGGGAGCTTTTTTTTAGTCCGTTTCCATAAGAGATACATGGGGACGTTTCGCTGTAAATCTCCACCTTAAACGTGTAGCCAAACTAAGCAAAAAAATTTCAGGAATCCAACGCTTATTTCAAAACCAAGCTGCAACGTTGTCGATCCGAGATATCGCGTTCCCAACCAAGCGTCCAGCTCCTCAACGGAGCCTCGTATCGACTAACGGTTTGCGCTATTCAATTTCCCAATTTAGTTATTTGGTTTTACCCTAACCTAACCTAACCTAACTCCTCGAAGGGGTTTCGAAAAGATTTGCGGTTTGCGCCAATCAATTTTCCAATTTAGTCGAAAATGTGATTTTGGTCGTTAAAAAAAAAAAACAAAAAAAATTGTCAAAAAATCTAATTTTTTCCTAACCTAACATAAATTCTCAACGGAGCCTCAAATCAACCTGCGGTTTGCGTCATTCAATTTCCCAATTTAGTCAAAAATGTAGTTTTGGTAGTTAAATAAAACAAAACTTGAAAAAAAATTGATTTTTTTTCCAAGTATTTGGTCTTAACTAACCTAACTTAACCTAACTCCTCAACGGAGCCTCAAACCGACCTGCGGTTTGCGTCATTTAATTTCCCAATTTAATCAAAAATGTGGTTTCAGTCGTTAAAAAAAAAAAAATTGACAAAAATTCGATTTTTTTTCTAAGTATTTGGTCTTAACCTAACCTAATCAAACTCCTTGAATTGACCTGCGGATATCGCCATTCCATTTCCCAGTTTAGTCTAGAATGTGGATTTGGTCGTTAAAAAAAAAATTTAAAAAAAAAAAAAAAATTTATTCTAAGCATTCTGTCTTAACGTAACCTAACCTAACCTAACTTTTCAACAAGGCCTCGAATCGACCTGCGGTTTGCGCCATTCAAAATTTAAATAAATGTACCAATTTAGTCAAAAATGTAGTTTGTTAAAAAAAAAAAATTAAATTAAAAAAAAATATATATATTTGGTCTTAACCTAACCTAACCTAACTCCTCAACGAGGCTTCCTATCAACCTGCGGTTTGCAATATTCAAATTCCAAATTTAGATAAAATTCAAATTAAAAAAAATCGATTTTTTTTCTAAATATTTGGTCTTAACCTAACCTAACTTCTCAACGAGGCATCGTATCAACCTGCGGTTTGCGCTATTCGATTTCCAAATTTAAATAAAATTAAAAAATTAAAAGTATTTAGTCTTAACCTAACTTAACCTAACCTAAATCCTCAACAAGGCCATGTATCAACCTGTGGTTTGCGCCATTCAATTTCCCAAATTAGTCAAAAATGTATTTTTGGTCGTTTAAAAAAAAAATAATTTGCAAAATTTTGATTTTTTTTTTAAGTGCGGCGGGTGCCTTTTTTAGTCCGTTTTGGGCGTTCACCATAAGAGATACATTTAGTCTTAACCTAACCTAACCTAACCAAACTTCTCAACGGGGCTTCGTATCAACCTGCGGTTTGCGCTATTCATTTTGCCAATTTAGACAAAAATGTGGTTTTCGTCGTTAAAAAGAAAAAATGAAAAAAAATTGTTTTTTATTTTTTAAATATTTGGTCTTAACCTAACCTAACCTAACCTAACTCCTCAACGGGACCTCAATCCGAACTGCGGTTTGCGCTATTCAATTTCCCAATTTAGTCAAAAATGTATTTTTGGTCGTATAGAAAAAAATTGCAAAAATTCCAATTTTTCGTGCAACGGGAGCCTTTTTTTAGTCCGTTTTGGGCGTTCCTATAAAAGATACATTTTGTCTTAACCTAACCTAACCTAACTTTTCAACGAGGCCTCGAATCGACCTGCGGTTTGCGCCATTCAATTTTCCAATTAAGTCAAAAATGTAGATTTGATCGTTAAAAAAAAATAAAAAAATAGAAAAAAAAAAGATTTTTTTTTGTAAGTATTTTGTCTTAACCTAACATAACCTAATCCTCAACGGAACCTTTTGACCTGCGGTTTGCGTCATTCAATTTCCTAATTAAGTCAAAAATGTGGCTTTAGTAGTTAAAAAAAAAATTAAAAAATTGAAACAAATTTGATTTTTTTTTCTAAGTATTTGGTCTTAACCTAACCTAACTCCTCAACGGGACCTCAAATCGAACTGCGGTTTGCGTCATTTAATTTCCCAATTTATTTAAAGTTGTGGTTTTGGTCGATAAAAGAAAAATACAAATTTGAAAGAATTTGGTCTTAACCTAACCAAACCTAACCTAACCTAACTCCTCAACAAGGCATCAAATCAACCTGCGGTTTGCGTCATTCAATCTTCCAAATTAGGCAAAAATGTGGTTTTAGACGTTAAAAAAAATTGTTATAAGTTTTTGGTCTAAACCTAACCTAACTCCTCAGCGGGACCTCGAATCGACCTGCGGTTTGAGTCATTCAATTTCCCAATTTAGTGAAAAATGTGGTTTTAATCGTTAAAAAAAAAAACTAAAGAAAAATCAATTTTTTTTCTAAGAATTTGGTCTCAACCTAACCTAACCTAACTTAAATCCTCAACAGGACCTTGAATCGACCTGTTGTTTGCGCCATTCAATTTCCCAATTTAGTCAAAAAAGTTATATAATATATAATATTGAGTTATAGTCGTTTAAAAAAAAAAAAATTGTTTTTTTTTCTAAGTATTTGGTCTTAACCTAACCTAACTCCTCAACGGGACCTCAAATCGAACTGCGGTTTGCGTCATTTAATTTCCCAATTTATTTAAAGTTGTGGTTTTGGTCGATAAAAGAAAAATACAAATTTGAAAGAATTTGGTCTTAACCTAACCAAACCTAACCTAACCTAACTCCTCAACAAGGCATCAAATCAACCTGCGGTTTGCGTCATTCAATCTTCCAAATTAGGCAAAAATGTGGTTTTAGACGTTAAAAAAAATTGTTATAAGTTTTTGGTCTAAACCTAACCTAACTCCTCAGCGGGACCTCGAATCGACCTGCGGTTTGAGTCATTCAATTTCCCAATTTAGTGAAAAATGTGGTTTTAATCGTTAAAAAAAAAACTAAAGAAAAATCAATTTTTTTTCTAAGAATTTGGTCTCAACCTAACCTAACCTAACTTAAATCCTCAACAGGACCTTGAATCGACCTGTTGTTTGCGCCATTCAATTTCCCAATTTAGTCAAAAAAGTTATATAATATATAATATTGAGTTATAGTCGTTTAAAAAAAAAAAAATTGTTTTTTTTTCTAAGTATTTGGTCTTAACCTAACCTAACTCCTCAACAAGATCTCAAATCGACCTGCAGTTTTCGTCATTTAATTTACTAATTTTGTCAAAAATGTGGTTTTAGTAGTTAAAAAAAAACAAAAAAATTTGAAAAAAAATCGATTTTTTTTTCTAAGTATTTGGTCTTAACCTAACCTAACCTAACCTAATCTAACTCCTCAAAGGGGCCTTAAATTGACTTGCGGTTTGCGCCATTCAATTTCCCAATTTAGTCAAAAAAGTGGTTTTAGTCGTTTAAAATTTTTAAAAAAATTGAAAAAAAACTATTTGGTCTTAACCTAACCTAACCTAACACCTCAATAAAGCCTCATACTAACCTGCGGTTTGCGCTATTCAATTTCTCAATTTAGTCAAAAATGTTATTTTGGTCGTTAAAAAAAAACAAAAAAATTTGAAAATACATCGATTTTTTAAGTATTTGGTATTAACCTAACCTAACCTAACTCCTCAACAAAGCCTCGAATCGACCTGCGGTTTGAGTCATTCAATTTCCCAACTTAGTCAAAAATGTG
The DNA here is from genome assembly GCA_963932245.1 of Tachinus rufipes. NCBI lineage: Eukaryota > Metazoa > Arthropoda > Insecta > Coleoptera > Staphylinidae > Tachinus > Tachinus rufipes. The sequence goes on from OZ010745.1 coordinate 112,736,614, forward strand.
GTTTTGGTCGTTAAAAAAATAAAATTAAAAACAAAACGTTTTTTTTCCTAAGTACAAGGTCTTAACCTAACCAAACTCCTCGACTACGCCTCGTATTAACCTGCGGTTTGCGCTATTCAATTTCCCAATTTAGTCAAGAATGTAGTTTTAAATTAAAAAAAAATAAATAAAAATTTAAAAAAATTCGAATTTGTTTTCTAAGTATTTGGTTTTAACCTAACCTAACCTAACTCCTCAACAAGGCCTTCTATCAACCTGCAGTTTGCGCTATTCAATTTTCCAATTTAGTCAAAAATGTGGTTTTGGTCGTAAAAAAAAAAAATAAAAAATTTAAATTTTTTTTTTTTTCAAATATTTGGTCTTAACCTAACCTAATCTAACCTCTCAACGAAGCCTTGTATCGACCAGCGGTATGCGCTATTCAATTTCTCAATTTAGTCAAAAATGTGGTTTTGGTCGTTAAACAAAAAATTAAAATTAAAAAAAAAATCGATTTTTTTCTCTAAGTATTAGGTCTTAACTTAACCTAACCTAATTCCTTAACGAAGCCTTGTATTGACTAGCGGTTTGCGTCATTCCATTTCCTAATTTAGTCAAAAATGTGGTTTTAGTCGTTAAAAAAAAAATCAAAAAATTAAAAAAAAAAAAATAAGTATTTGGTCTTAACCTAACCTAACATAACCTAAAATAACCTAACTCCTCAATGGGACCTCAAATAGACCTGCGGTTTGCGCCATTCAAATTTTCAATTTAGTCAAATATGTGGTTTTGGTCGTTTAAAAAAAAATAAAATTTAAAAAAAAAATCTAATTTTTTATTCTAAGCATTTAGTCTTAACCTTACCTAACCTAACTTTTCAAGGGCCTTGTATCGACCTGCGGATTGCGCCATTCAATTTCTCAATTTAGTCAAAAATGTGGTTTTGGTCGTTAAAAAAAAAAATTAAAAAAATCTAATTTTTTATTCTAACATTTGGTTTTAACCTAACCTCCTCAACGGGGTTTTGAATCGAACTGCGGTTTGCGTCATTCAATTTCCCAATTTAGTCAAAAATGTAATTTAGGTCGTTGAAAAAAAAAAAGATTTTTTATAAGTATTTGGTCTTAACCTATCCTAACCTAACCTAACCTAACTCCTCAACGAGGCGTCGTATCAACCTGCGGTTTACGCCAATTAATTTCCCAATTTAGTCAAAAATGTGGTTTCGGTCGTTAAAAAAAAAAAAAATAAATAAAAATAAAAAAAAAATCTAATTTTTTATTCTAACATTTGGTCTTAACTTAATCTAATCTAACTCCTCAACGGGACCTCAAATTGACCTGCAGTTTGCACTATTCAATTTTCCAATTCAGTTAAAAATGTGGTTTTGGACTTAAAAAAAAAAATGATTTTTTTTAAGTATTTGGTCTTAACCTAACCTAACCTAACCTAACCTAAAACCCAAAAAAAAAAATATTTTGTAATTAAAAAAAACGACGACTCTAGAAACGTTAGAAACCAAAAAAAATAGTTTCTTTCACTTTTTGTGTTTTTGCAGCTATTTTAAACAAGAGAATAGATGTTAGCTGTCACATAGATTTCAGAGAATTGTTGAACCATAAATCTCTTTAAGAATGAATTAGTAAGTTGTTACTTTGATATTAGAGAATTGTTTAATTAAAAATCCAGTGATCACTAACGTTTGGGTAGGCGGGACACTTATTCTCTAATTAATAATAACAGCAGAAGCACAAACAGTGAGTGAAATACTAAATCCTTAGACCACTAACACTTGGGCGGGTGAGTTGGCCACAGTAGAAGAAGCTACACGGTCAAAATTTAAACTTGGTTTAGCGTGAGTCATCAAGAAACTTATAATAAACAAGTGACACTTATTCTTAGCAGCAGAAACACAAACGGTGGGTAAAATACTAAATCCTTTGATCACCAACACTTGGGCGGGTGGGTGGGCCACAGTAGAAAAAGCTACACGCCCAAAATTTAAACTTGGTTCCCGCCCGCCCACCCAAGCGTTTGTCATCAAGAAACTTATTGTAAACTAATCTAAATATATGTTTTATGGCACAAAATGTTTTCTTAACTCTTCCAAGATTATTTAGGGTTTAGTCAGGTTTTTCTTAAAAAACTTTACGAAAATGTCTCATTTTTGACTACATTGACATCATTATCAACCCAGACTACAAACTAATGCTTTACTTTTTAACATATTTTATTAAATTAAGCAGTGTGCACTACTTTTAGGTTACGTTTAAACTCTAAGATTAAACCACAGTGCATTATAAGGTTAGGACAATCATTTTCTCAGCAAGTAGCTCAAAAAATTAAATATCAAAATAGAAATATTTGTCAATGGCTGACTAAAAAGACGTAATCTAACAATGTAAAAAGAAATTGTTTACCAACATCACGTTAAATTATCAATCATAATCTATGTCTACCACAAACTTGGATCCTAGAAAAACTTCAAAGTGATTGGTAGACAATGTACTGTATGCGGTCAAATAAAAAAAGCAGTTATTCACTGCCAGCTGTAATTTATTTAGAAATCTGTTCACCACAGCAATTCTATAAGGCTAATCACGATTTAACAACAAATTTACAATCACTAATTATCTCAACTCATTCTTCACTAAACATTCGGCATGCTTAAACCAGTTTATTCAAGATAAATAAAACAAAAAAACTTATTTCACGTCTTCAGTCTCAACTTTCCTCGTTGCAATTTAAAGTTTTATTTATATTGTTGTGACTCATAAAGTAATTCCTAAATATAATATTTTAATCATACACTTCAATTATGCATAGAAATATAAATTAAAAATATAAAACACAAACAACAAAACATTTCGAAATAATTAACAGCTCATTACTCGCCTCAATGTAAATTACTTCTAAACATAGCCCATTCCAATTAACACAGAGATAATTTCAAACATTGCACCATCACAATTACTCCACTAATTCGAGCCTGACGTGACCGGCCAATTTTCAATAAACAAAACCCAATTACACTTTTCTCTTAGCTTTTTAATTTAACTATTTTTTAATTACCAACGGTAATGTAACAACACCGCTGAAAATAAATATTAATTAATTAACACGTTACATATATACTCGTCCATTTATATTAAACAAAAAAGTGTGGAGAAGGAAAATAATTAGCGAGCAACATCAAATATTAAAGTAAGCGGGTGTAAATTAATTAATCCCCGTGTAATATCCACATACAATTAATCTAAAAGGTAATTCCGAAAGTCGCTTGCAACAAACATATCCGCGCCACCTAAATAAATTATTTTATTAGTACGTATGAGTGTGAGTGTGCGAGTGTCTGTATTATATATATTTAGTTGGTGTTAAATTTAATTTAATTAACGCTGAACTAATTAATTTAGTGCTTAAATCATGCGCGGCTTTAATGTGTTTTCTGTATTTCGGCAAACTGCTTTTGATAAACGAGTCTGGTTGGCTTTGGTGGAGGGAGGAGTCGATACTTCAAGACAAATCAACACAGATTTTCCATTTGTTCTACAACGAAATGTAATTAAATGCCGCTTGTTTTGGTAGCTATTTGGGCGGAGGTGATGATACAGCAATGGGAAACAAGCACGAATTTATTTTGTTAATTATGCAATAATAATTTATACAGCATACCAAACTTAATGTTACATTTATAGTTTGTTATTTTATAAATAACAATTAACTTAGTAGTTACAATCCTTTTTTTAAATTAATAAATATTATACAATTTAAGCAAATCCGGCCATAAAATATAAATAACTAAGTAATCCTGCCTCAAATATTAAAACATCTTCATTCATCCAGCTAAACAGTAAAGTATTAAATATAAGAAATCCGGCGTTGATAGTAATAAAATCTGTATTAAAAATGTCAAATCTGGCACATAAATGATCAATTCTACTTAACATCGGTTTTTTGTAGTCACAAAATATAAAAGTAACCAGAAACTAAGAATACCGTCCGTACTTATTGCTATGGATCTAACCTTAAAAGTAAGAAATATTGTGGCAAACGTGAATTTTAAAGTTATTAATGTCTTTTTTTTGAGCAATAATAATACTTTTTAGACCTATCTTATGTAAATCAGTTTTCTGCATTATTATTAATATTTTTTTTTTGCTTAAAGTAGGTTTTAGAAATAATTTTCATATCACAAATGACTTTTACTTGCAATTTTGAAACAATCAATCTTTTCTAGAAAATTTTATGCAATTCTTTGGTAAATTTTAAAAAGATTTTTGAGCAAGTTTGTGCTGAAAACGAGTTTTCTGCACAATTTTTATGTTATAAATGTTCATTTTGTGCAAATCTAAATAAAAAAAAAATCTTATGCTATAATTAGTTTTTTTGTGTCAATTTTGTTGAGTTTTCTGTGGTAAATTTCAGTAATTTTTTGTTAGAAATGAGTTATATGAACAATTTTCATGTTTCAAATAATATTTATATGCAATTCTGAAGTTTTGTAAGCAAACTAGTTGCTATAAATGGTTTTTCTGCGCAAATTTTGGTATAATTTATGTGAGAAGAGACATTTTTGAGTGATGTTTTTCTTAAGCTGAGTTTTTGTATTGTAAATGTCTTTTCTGTACAATTTTTAGTTTTTTGTAATAGTTTTGATAATTTTCATGTAGCAATCGTAGTTTTTAATCTTACATGTTAAAAATAAGTTAATCTTATGCTATAATTTTTTTTTTTGCACAAACGTTAATAATTGTTTTTATTTTATGGACAATTTTTATGTTACAAAAAAATGGTATTTGTGTGATTTTTGATTTTCAAGTTTTTCTTCCTTGTGAAAGTTTAATGTCTTTTTTATGCAAAAACGAGATGGTGGTATTAAATCTTTTGATAACAACACTTGGGTGGGTGGGTGGGTCACTTCAGTTTATTATTACCAGTTAGTAGTTTAAGCTGGAGTGCTCACCCACCTGCCTAAGTGTTAGTTATCAAAAAAATTAAAGTTTTTTTTTTGTAAGCGTTAAAAGTCTTTTTTATGCAAAAAAGAGATTATGATATTAAATCTTTTAATGACCAACACTTGGGTAGGTGAGTAAGTCACTCCAGTTTAAGATTACTAGTCAGTCGTTTAAAATGGAGTGCCCACCCACCCGCCCAAGTGTTTGTTATCAAGAAATTTAAAGTTTCTCTTCTTTGTAAGCGTTAAAAGTCTTTTTTATGAAAAAAAGAAATAATTATATTAAATCTTTTAATAAAAAACACTTGGGTGGATAAGTGGATTACTCCAATTCAAGATTACCAGTCAATAGTTTAAATTAAAGTGCCTACCCAAGAAGTTGAAAGTTTTACTTTCTTGCAAAAGTTATAAGTCTTTTTAAGCAAAAAAAAAATCTTTTGATGACTAACACTTGGGTGGGTAGGTGAATCACTTTAGTTTATCATTACCAGTCAGTAGTTTGAGCTGGAGTGCCCACCCACCCGCCTAAGTGTTTGTTATGAAGAAATTAATAGTTTCTCTTCCTTGTAAGCGTTAAAAGTTTTTTTTATGCTAAAAGGAGATGGCGATATTAAATCTTTTGATGACCAACACTTGGGTAAGTGGGTGGATCACTCCAGTTCAAGGTTACTAGTCAATAGTTTAAATTAGAGTTCCCACTCACCAGCCCAAATATTTGTTATCAATAAATTTAAAGTTTCTCTTCCTTGTAAGCGTTAAAAGTCTTTTATATGCAAAGAAGAGATGATGATATTATATCTTTTCAAGATTACTAGGCAAAGAGATAGAAGCACTAGAACAGAGATACGATTCATTTAATCTACATAAAAAGGTCAAAGAGTTTACTGGCATAGGAAGAAAAAAAACAAAATGGTTTAATAAAGGAAACAAACGAAAACATTATAATGGACATAGAAAAAAAAATCAAAAGGTGGGAGGAATACATACATCAACTATTTGATGACACTTGAAATGAGATAAAATAATAATATACAAGAAACTACAAAAGACTTCCTTATAACTGCCGAAGAGGTAAGCCATGCTATTAAAAACTCAAAAGATAGGAAGGCGATAGGTCCAGATGAGATACCAGTAGACCTCCTCAAATTAATTGATGACAACAAGTTGAACATTCTAGTAAATCTATATAATACCATCTACAAAATCGGAATCAAACCCCAAGAATGGCTTAAATCAACTTTTATTCCGACACCAAAAAAGCATAATCCAAGGAAGTGCTCAGACTTTAGAATTATAAGCCTGATGAGCCATACTTTAAAAGTGTTCTTAAAAGTTATTCATAGTCGCATATACAAGAATCTAGAAGCGGATATCAGCAAAACACAGTTTAGATTTCGTAAGAACTTAGGTACAAGAGAGGCGTTATTTAGCATGAATGTCATAATACAACGATGTCTCGATATGAACATCGACCTATACATCGGATTTATTGACTACGAGAAAGCCTTCAATAAAGTTAAGCACAAGCACCTAACAACAGAAAGGTCTTGACTATAATGACATCAGAATAATAAAAAACTTGTACTAGAATCAGAAAGCCCAAATAACTGTAAAAGGACATGACTCTGGGGAATTAGAAATCCGCCGAGGTGTTCGACAAGACTGTATACTATCGCCAGTCCTATTTAATATGTACTCAGAGGTCATATTTAAAGAAGCCATTAACGAAGACTCCGAGGGAATAGTTATAAACGGGCAAACTAAAATAACATTCGATATGCAGACGATACCACGATAATAGCAACAAACATCCAAGATCTTCAGAAAATGCTAGTAGACATAAATACTGTTAGCCAATCCTATGGACTAAAAATGAATTTAAAGAAAACTAAAATTATGGTATTTAAAAAGGATGACTCTAATAATATCCCAGCCGTCGCAATAGATAATACCGTAATAGAAAGTGTGAAAAGTTATCAGTACTTGGGAACACAAATAGAGGAAAACAACGACCAGACCAGCAAAATCAATAGACGTATAGAGATAGCAAGAGCAACGTTTGTTAAAATAAATAAATTTTTTGTAGATGGAAACCTTGATATAACCCTGCGAATACGAATGGTGTGATGTTATATCTTCTCGACTTTATGGTATGGTATGAAAGCCCAAGTAGTTGTTAGCAAGAAATGTAAAGTTTCTCTTCCTTGTAAGCGTTAAAAGTCTTTTTTATGGAAAAAAATGATGGTGATATTAAATCTTTTGATGAAAATCACTTGGGTGAGTGAATGGGTCACTTCAGTTTAAAATTTTTAGTCAGTAGTTTAAATTAGAGTGCCCACCCACCCGCCTAAGTGTTTGTTAGCAAAAAAAATTAAGTTTCCATTCCTTGCAAGAGTTAAAAGTTTTTTAAGCAAAAAAGATAAGGTAATAATAATTTTTTTAATGTCCTACACTAAGGTAGGTAAGTAGGTCACTCCAGTCTAAGATTATAAGCCAGTAGTTTAAAATAAAATGCCCACCCACCCGCCCAAGTGTTTGTTAGCAAAAGATTTAAAGTTTCTCATCCTTGTAATCGTTAAAAGTTTTCTTTATGCAAAAAAGAGATGTTAATATTAAAGTTTTTGATAAACAATACTTAAATGGGTGAGTGAATCACTCCAGTTCAAAATTACCAGTCAGTAGTTTAAACTGGAGTACCTAACCACCCGTCCAAGTGTTTGTTATCAAGAAATTTTAAGGTTTTCTTTCTTGCAAGAGTTAAGAAGCAAAAAAGAGATAGTGATATTAAATCTTTTGATAACACTAAGGTGGGTAGGCAGGTCACTCTAGTTTAAGATTACTGATCAGTAGATTAAAGTGGCAAATAAAGCAATTTAAAATTTCTCTTCCTTGTAAGCATTAAAACAAAAATTTATGCTAAAAGGAAATAATTATAGTAAATCTTTTAATAACTAACTCTTGAATCGGCAGGTAGGTGGGTAGATTATTCCAGTTCAAGATTACTAATCAGAAGTTTAATCTGAAGTGCTCACTCACCCGCCCAAGTGTTTGTTAGCAAGAAAATTAAAGTTTCTCTTCTTTGCAGGAGTTAAAAGTTTTTTTAAGCAAAGAGGAGATAGTGATATTAACTTTTTTGATGACCAATACTTGGGTGGGCAAGTGGGTCACTCCAGTTCATTATTACCAGTCAGAAGTTTAAGCTGGAGTGCCCACCCACCAGCCCATGTGTTTGATATCAAAATATTTAAAGTTTCTCTTCCTCGTAAGTGTTAAACGTCTTTTTTTATGCAAAAAGAAGATAATGATATTAAATCTTTTGATGACCATTACTTGGGTGGGTGGGTAAATCGCTTCAGTGCAAAATTACTTGTTAGTAGTTTAAACTGATGTACCAACCCACCCGACCAAGAGTTTGTTATCAAAAAAATTTAAGATTTTCTTTCTAGCAAAAATTAAAAATCTTTTAAGCAAAGAAGAGATAATAATATTAAATTTTTTGATGACCGACTCTTATTTGGGTGGGTGGGTCACTTCAGTTTAAGATTACTATTAAATAGTTTAAATTAGAGTGCCCACCCACCCGCCCAAGTATTTGTTAACAAAACATTTAAAATGAATTAATAATTTATTCAAAATCAGTCAATCGAATCACAGCGGCCAAGGGTCAAGCATAGACAATTGTTTCGGTTCTACAAACCTCGTCAGTATGCCTTGTACGACCACGGCATCGCATGATAGCGAAGACAATTTTGAATAAACATTTCTGTTCTTATGAACACAATTGATATTATAAATAATCAAACAAAAGACTGGTTTGCCATCTAGTTGCAATTTTTAATACTAAAATGTCCGCATTAATCGGTATCTTTTTAGCATTTATGCAATTGGCAGTCATTTCGCGGCTATAAAAAGTGATTCGATTGACTGATTTTGAATAAATTATTAATTCATTTCATAATTTATTGGCGATTCAAAATCGTTATACACTCTAGTTTAAGATTACTGATCAGTAGTTTAAATTAGAGTGCCCACCCAAACGCCCAAGTGTTAGTTATCAAGAAATTTTAAGTTTGTCCTTCTTGCAATGGGTGAATAGGTCTTAAAAGCATCAAATTAGTTTTATTTCAGAGCAGTTTTTTGACAACTTTGGAATAAACCATTCCTCTTTGGCGCTTTTGGTATTTTAAAAAATTGCGACTATCTGTGCGTTGTTAAAAATATAAATCCAGCATTTAAATTCAAAATTTAAATCCGGCCTTTTAAATTTCAAATCTGTTTAAGAACGTGTTTCATCAACTATTAATTTGTTTTCTGAATTATAAATTCGGCTTTTAATAATTTTAATCTGTCAATCAATTTATTAAATTCTACTGCCAAGTTGTTAATCTGGCTAAAAAATTATATATCCAGTGTTAAAAACTGCAAATCCGGCTTTTTAAAACTGTAAATTTAGCTTTAATAGTAAAAATACGTTTAAAGTCTAGCTTATAAAATGTAAATCAAGTTTTCAAAGTGTTAAATTTAACTGCTAACTTATTAATCCGGTCTTAAAACTGTAAATCCGGCTTTTAAAACTAAATATCTGATAACTTGTTGAGTTTGACTGCCAAACTGTTAATCCGGCCTTTAAATTTGGCCGTTAAAATGGTAATTCCGGCATTGAGAAGTGTATATGCAGCAATTAAAAATAAAAATCCGGCTATCAACTTATTAATCACATTCGGGGCTTTGAAAAGTGTAAATTTGACCACCAAATTTAAATTTACTGCAATAAAGTTAATCCGGCCTTTAAAAATGTAAATCCGGTTTTCAAAATATAATCCGGCCTTTAAAACTGTAAATTTTATAAATATAAATCCTCCGCTTAAAATTTTATTGCCAAACTGTTAATTTGGTTTTCAAATTATAAATCCGTTCTTTAAAATAGTAAATCAGGTTTTCCAAACTGAAAATTTGGCAACCAAAGTGTTAAACTTTACTACCAAACTATAAGTTTGGCTTTTATATTGTAAATCCAGCTTTTAAAAAAGTATTTGCGGTTTTAATAGTGTAAATCCAACCTTTAAAAGTTTAATTAGGTCTAATTTTACAGCTAAATAGTTAATCACGCCATTAAAACTGTAAATCCGGTCTTTAAAGTGCTAATCGTTAATGTCAAACTGATAATCCGGCTTTAAATTATAAATCCGGTTTTTAATTTTTAATTCAATTCATTGATTGTGTGCCAGTAGTTTTAATTAGAGTGAGACATTAAGATTACTGATCAGTAGTTTAAATTGGCAAATCAAGCAATTTAAAGTTTATCTTCCTTGTAAGCGTTAAATTTTTTTTATGCAAAAAGGAGATGATAATATTAAGTCTTTTAATGACCACTCGGGTAGATGAGTAAGTCACTCTAGTTTAAAACTACTAGTCAGTAATTTAAAGTGGAGTACCTACCCACCCGCCCAAGTGTTTGTTAGCAAGAAAGTTAAAGTTTCTTTTCCGTGCAAGAATGAAAAGTCTTTTTAAGCAAAAAGAAGATGGTGATATTAAATCTTTTAATGACCAACAGTTGGGTGAGCATGTGGGTCACTCCAGTTCAAGTTTACTAGTCAGTAGTTTAAACTGGAGTGCCTAGCCACCCGCTCTAGTGTTTGTTATCAAGAATTTTAAAGTTTTTCTTCCTTGCAAGAGTTAAAAGTCTTTTTAAACAAAGAAGAGTTAGTGATATTAAATTTTTTGATGACCAATATTTGGGTAGGTGGGTAGATCACTCCAGTTCAAGATCACTAGTCAGTAGTTTGAACTGGAGTGCCTAGCCACCCGCTCGAGTGTTTGTTATCAAGAAATTTAAAGTTTTTCTTCCTTGCGAAAGTTTAAAGTCTTTTTAAACAAAGAGAAGATGGTAATAATAAATCTTTAACGATCAACACTTGGGTGGGTGGTTACTAGTCAGAAGTTTAAATTGGAGTTCCCACTCACTCGCCCAAGTGTTTGTTATTAAGAAATTTAAAGTTTTTCTTTCTTGCAAAAATTAAAAGTTTTTTTAAGCAAAGAGGAGATAGTGATACTAAATCTTTTGATGACCAACACTTGGGTGGGTAGGTCGGTCACTCTAGTTTATTATTACAAGTCAGTAGTTTGAGCCAGAGTGCCCACTTACCCGCCAAAGTGTTTATCAAGAACTTTTAATTTTTTCTTCCTTTAAAGGGTTAAAAGTTTTCTTTATGCAAAAAAGAAATGATGATATTAAATTTTTTGATGACAAACATTTGCGTGAGTAGGTAAATCACTCTAGTTCATTATTACCAGTCAGTAGTTTAGGCCAAATGTTACTGTTTAAAGTTAGATTTTAAAATTATTAACCCAATAATAATATTTAATTGCTTAACTTTGAAATCTAATATCAGGGTTTGATATTTAAAGTGACTTAAAAATGAGTTTTTACATTTAAAAGCAAAATTTTGATATTTAAAAACCTTTTTTGTATTATTCACCAATTAGTAGTCTATAATGACCGGATTTTAATGTTTCATAAACGGATTTAGTATTTATATTAAATTAATAAAGAAACTTTGTCAATTAAAGACCGAGTTTTAATATTAATTAACATTTTTTTAAATTTTAAACTATTTTGTAATGTTTACGGCCGGATTTTTATACCTCGTAAGCGGGTTTGGTATTTAAACCAACTTAAATTTGAATTTTTACATTTAAAGGCTAAATTTTGATGTTTAAATGTCAATTCTTAAAATTAATAATTAAATTTTAAGGAATTTTAATATTAATAACCAATTAGTTGTATCAATGGCCGGATTTTAATATTTTATAATGAAGTTGAGTTTTTATAATAACTTAATGATGAATTTTGTTTCTAAAAAACTAGATTTTCATTTTTAAATGACAATTTTTAAGTTATAATCCAGCTTTTATGGTTTAATGGCCGGGTTTTGGTAATTAGTAACATTTAACGGCCGGATTTTTATATTTTCTAAATAATTTGGTATTCAAAAAGACTTAAAAACACGTTTTTACATTTAAATTAATGATTTTTATAACAATTTTAATGGCCGGATCATTATAATATTATTCAAATAGTGCTATTTTTAAGTAATAAAAAAATTTAGTATTTAAAGTGACTAAAAGTCAAGTTTTTATATTTAAGGTCCGAATTTTAATAAAAAAAATTTAGTGTTGATGGAATTTTGGTATTAATAGCCATTGAATAGCCGGATTTTAAAATTTTATACAAAAGTTGAGACTTAATGATACATTTTGTTTCTTAAAAACTGGATTTTGGTTTATAAATAACAATTTTTAAAGTTATAAACTAATTTTTAGTATTTAATAGTCACATTTTAGTGTTATTAATTAATTAATTAGTAATATTTAACGGCCGGATTTTTATATTTTATAAAAAAAGTTAGTATTTAGTATAATTTTTACATTCAATCATATTTTTTTTTTTTTTTAAATATAAACAATTTTTAAATGCAGCAAGAAGATGCCTCTAGATTTCCAGTTGTAACATTTTTCTCAAAACATAAATTTTAAATCCAGTTGTTTGCGGTTTGTTCTTTTAGGAATAACGCCGCAGTTTTAATTTTGTTTTTCTTATACAATAGTAGATTTGATAACTAAATCCAAATTAAACAATTGCATTTGAAATTGCTTAAATTTTAATCTTAAGGTAAATATAGAATTAATGCAATTCCAGGATTTCAGGATGAAATAGATGCGTAATTAATGCAATGTGGATGTGTATAATTGAAGACGACGGAATGGGGGTCGTTAGCTCCGAGCCAAACGCAAATTGAGCAACAAGAGAGAGATAGAATGGAAATTAAAGAAAAAAAGCCAAAAGGGTATAAAAAGCAAAGCATAAAACGCATATAAAGAGTATTAAGATCCGCACCGAAAACACAGCATGAATCCGGGCATATGTGCACTTAGATAAACGTAATGTATTTTTAATGACTTAATAACATACATATGCGCATGGTAATGTTTGCAATTAGAGAAGAAAATAGTACAGAGCGCATAAAATAGCGCGGAACGTCGGACGAATAAAATTGCACTGAGGGCATAATGCATATTAATTTCGCGCTTATGTGTGCGCGGCCCACCCCGTACATAGATATATAAAGAGCAGGTCCGGCATGATAGCAATAATAAACCATTTTCCGTAATGGCGTCGTCGGTTAGGAGCCGGAGCAAGAGAGAGAGAGAGAAACGACAAGGGCTAACAAACTGAAATTAAAATTTAATTAACCGCCATAAATTCCGCAAGACTCGCGGAATTAAGATTCACTATGTGACATTGTTTTGGAGCCGCTCGAATAAAGTGGCATTAGATTAATTAAAAGTGAAAAACTGTGTTATATTATTACGCCTCAACTTATTATTATTATTATTATTTTTTCCGTTGAGATACATTAGTCGCTCACTCGTCTTAAGTGAGCATCCGAGTCTCGGAGCTATTATTTCACATTAAATGCCGGCTGCGAGCTTTAATATTCAGCCATAATGCGAGTTTAGTGTAACGCTTTATTCAAGATTGATTACAAATTTAGAACTTTATAATCTAAAGTAGCTCCTTGTATATTCATTCGCATCCACCTTTTCAATTATGCATTGAATGGGCGCCGCTGTGGTTAGTTCAGCCGTTTTATCTACATTAAGCGAATACTATATCATATTGGGCAATGAACATAATACTTCATTAGGATTGATTTCTAATCTGTAAAATCACAAATGATTGAACAAATTTGATAAATCTAAATGAATCTTCATAGTTTTTTGGTTCATTTAGCAATTTTAGAGTTTAGTTTCAACACACAATTTTTTGATATTTTGTTGAACTATACAACGATTCATACATTTGAATCAATACTTTTTTAATTATTAAGCTTAAGCAATTACACAATTACTAATGTAATTAAAGCACATTATAATTATAATGTTTTATTTAATTTTGAACGTAATATTTAAGGGGGTACTACATCAGCACATTTTTTAATTAATATTTTCTGCCGGAGATAAAAGATTGCGGATAATAAAACAAGTCCGTCATTAATTATCTTTCGTGAATGAGCCCGGCATTTAATTAACGTATACATTATAATTGCATAATAATCTACACAATGAAAATACAGAAAAAAAGCGAAACTTTGCTGTAATTAAAAAATATTAATTAAAATTAAAAACAATAAAGTTGGAAAAGTAAAATTGTTTGTATGTGTTTGGACAATGTATATTAACAATTTATTGTTTAGTTTTGTATATTACATATACAGGGTGTCTCAAAAACAAGTAAAAAATGATAAGAAACAAAAATTTGCAAGGTTAAATGTTGTCCAATACGATAATTTGAGTATAGAATAACAAAATCAGCAGAAAATATGCTTGTTGGTTTTAACTCTTTTACTTACAACAATTAAGACCAACCTATGTGGGATTAGATAACTATTAGTTAAGTTTGTTTTCTAATAAAATAGTTTCAAACCCCTACAATTAGATTAAGACATCGCCTATGCCTTAAATTTCAAAAAATCCGGCTAAGTATAGTTTATTAAATAAATAATCTAATCTAAAAAGTGATTGACTCTCGAATTAATTAACCTGGCTTTTAAGACCAAGTAAAAAATAAAAATAAAAAAATATTTGACAGTAAAAACAATAATTTAAATTTTAAAAGTATGAATCTAACCTCAAAAGTAAAAAAAACATAGTTTGTAAGTACAAAACTTGGTCTTGTTTTAGCCTAAAATTAAGACATTTTGTTTCAAAAGTAATAAATCGCAAGCATAAAAAACCGAATTATTACACAACTGAGAATCCTACATAAAACTGAAAGATAAAGTCAGTAAGTGTAAAATCCTGCTGTGAAGATTTAAATATAGCTTTTAAAACAGTAGTTATAATCTGACCTTAAAAGTGATAAAAAGTATTTTCTGATGATTAAAAAAATATTGATAACTACTTTAAGCAACACAGTTTAACAACTTTCTTATCAAAAATACTTTGAGTATTCGAAAGGCCTAAGTAAGACCTAAATAATTAAAATCACATCAAAGTTAAGTCTTAGAGACCCATAACAGCTTTTCTAAGACATTGCAAATAAATCTTTTACATAAATCCATTAATTACATTATTTTTATTGAAAAATCGTGCAAAAAATAAATTTTTCTAACAAATTAAAAAAAATCACACACAAAACTTATTTACTGCCCAAAATTAAAAAAAAAAAAACACAAAAAACACATATACTTCAATTAATTTTTAATAATCATAAAATAATTTTGAATACTATAGTATTTTGAATCCACTCAAATATCAGTCATTAAGAGAAAGGATATCACCTCTTGTGACAACAAATATTCAACCTCTTGATCAACAGCACTTGGGTAGGTAGGTTAGGTACTCAATAACTGAACTAAGGATATATAAAAGAATATCTCTCTTGTGACAAAAACTTATCTTCAGGTAGGGCAAATATCTTATCTCTTGATCACCAACATTTGGGTGAATGGGTAAATACTTTATAACATGATGACCATTGAGTATTTTAAACTGAATTAGGCCACCCACCCACACAAATGTAAATCATCATCAAGGAAGGATACCGCCATCCTCACTTGTAACAAAAAGTTTTTTAACATCTTTAGGAAAGACAAATGTCCAATCTGTTAAATACTAACACTTGGAAAGTGAGTGGGGTACTCCATAGCATGATTACTATCAAATATTTTAAACTAAAGGTTCACACCCACCTACCCACCCAAATGTCAAGAAAAAGATATCGTCACCCTCTCTTGTGTCAAAAACTCATCTAACGTCTTCATGTAAGACAATTATCCTACCTCTTGATCACCAACACTTGGGTGAGTGGGTGTGGTACTCCATAGCATGATTACCATAAAGTATTTTAAACTGAAGTGGCCCACCCACCCACAGAAGTGTCAGTCATCAAGAGCAAGAATATCGCCATTCTCTCTTGTGACAAAAAGTCTTTTAAAATCTTCAGGAAGGACAAATATTCAACCTTTTGATCACTAATACTTGGGTGGGTAGCTACTCTATAGCATGATTACCATAACGTTATCAAAAAAAAAATATCACCCTCTCTTGTAAGAAAAACCATGAAGTATTTTAAAATGAAGTGACCCACTAACCCACCCAAAAAAAATGGTCAAAAACTCCACAAAACCATTTACCATAACAAATGTATTAGAAATAATACAGATAAAACATTCAAATTCATCAAAAATTTCTCAAAAAATCTCTAAATTTATCATTTTTTTGTAATTTTTACATAAAAATTGATTTTTATGAGAAAATAATCAAATACTGAACAAAAAAACATTTCTTGCATAAAATTTTACATTTTAATTGTATTTTTGTTTATATGATTATATTCTTTTTATATAATTTAAGTTAACAAAATAACAAAAAATTGCACAAAAAAACATTAGCTGCATAAAATTCAATAACAACTTTGCATAAATTTTTTTTTTACATATAGATTGCCCAAATGATCAATAATTGCACACATCACAATCTACTGAAAAAATCATCAAAAACATTTTTAAAATTCCATTTAATGGCATTTATTGTATACATTTTCTTCAATCATCTAGACACCCCATCGAATTTATCAGAAATTAAAAATAGGACTTTTTTATCAAATTAATTAAAAATCGCTCTAAAATAGGTTTTTTTATATTAAAATAGGCATAAATTGCACAAAACATTAATAAAACTCCATTAACCTCAACAAGCGTATCAAAAATGCTGCAGATAATGCATTTATTGGATAAAATTGGTCAAAAACATTTTCACATCATCAAAGTTTGTACAAACATAAAATATTTCAAAAATTGCGTTTTTTGATAATAAAATAATCAAAAATTGAACAAAAAACTATTTGCTATAAAATCTTATAAAAATTGCGCAAAAAATAATCTAAAACTCTACAAAACCACATTTACTGGTTAAAATTTAACAAAAACATTGCAAAAATCCCATTTTATTAAACAAAAGTTTTAAAAATAATGCAGATAATACATTTATTGAATTAAAAATCTCTCAAAAACCCAAAGATACTTGAGCAAACAATATTTACATCAAATTTATTAAAGATTGCACAAAAATGAGTATTTCTTTAATAATATGAGGAAAAACTTCAGAAAAATACTATATTTACAAAGGGTTTGAAAAAGTAGCAAAAAACAGCAATTACTGCATAAAATTCAAGACAAATGTTACCAAACCTTAAAAAAATAAAGCAGATGATGCAATTAATAATTTTATTCATTAAAATTATTTAAAAAACCTTATCAAACTAATAAAATTGAAAAAAAGTACAAAAAATCGCACTAAAAATTATCTAAAATTGTACATATATAAAACAATTTTTACATCAATAAATCCTGCAGAAAATTAATTGTTACAAGATAAATAAAACACATTTACTATGTACAGTACATCACAAGTTATCATGAGTTGTTATGGTAAATTGATTAAAAATTGTACAAAAACAGTTTACTGCATAAAGTTCAACAAAAACTTTGCATTACTTCAACAAATATATTAAAGATGATACAAAAAATGAATTTATAGTATAAAAATGATCAAAGTTTGTATGTAAAATTTAATAAAAATTACACAAAAATAAAGTATTTGTTAAAAAAACATATAAAAATTACACAAAACAGCATGCTAAATGATATTTTAATAAAACATTTAAAAAAAATTGCACAAAATTCAATTACTGCGGTAAACTCAACAAAAACCCATTAAATTGATTAAAAATGAGTTTTTAACATGATAAAATAATCAAAAATTGCACAAAATAACATTTATTAAATAAAATTTTACAAAAACATTGTTTCAAAAATAAAACATGCATAAAACTCAGCATTATCAATTATCATTCATTATCAAAAATTGCACAAAACACTATTTACTGCATAAAATTCAACAAAAACATTACAAAAATTCCATTTATCTCAACAAATGTATAAATATTATGCAAATTATGCAATTAATTTGTGAAATTTATCAAAAAACCCTCTCAAATTTGAAATAAATTGACTTTTCTTAAATAAAATAATAAAAATTGTACAAAAAAAACTATTTACTGCATAAAAATTAACAAATACTTTTGATACAAAGCCCTATTTTTACATTAAGATTTTTTTTAAATCGCTCAAATAATTAAAAATTGCACAAACTAACATTTACTGCATAAAATTCAACTAAAACATTGCAGAAATCTCATTTACTTTAACAAATATATCAAAATGGATACAAGCAATGTATTTATTGCAAATTCATCAAATGATTTCTATACTAAAATAATCATAAATTGTAAAAATAACTAATTACTAAATAAAATTCAACAAAAACTTTGCTTAAATAATATTATTACATACAACTTTTGTCTAAAATTTATTGAAAATTGCTCAGAAAAAAAAGTTTTTTTATAATAAAATCATCAAAAATTGCAGAAAAAAACAACATGTACTGCATAAAATTCATTACTAAAAATTCATTTACCTGAATAAATATATTAAAATTATTGCATGAAATTTATCAAAAATCTTTCACATAAAACCAGTTTTACATAAATTTATTTAAAATTAAACAAATAATAGATTTTTCTATAATAAAATAATCAGAAAATACACAAAAAACATTCGCTACATAAAACTTGTCAAAAACATTGCAGAAATCTGATTTGTATAAGAAAATTGCCGAAAATAATAAAAAAATACACAAAACACACTTTACTGCATTCAAGTTTGATTCAAATTGCTCAAAAAATGATAAAAAACTGTACAAAACTGCATAAGATTCAAAAATATGGTAACAATTTTATTTACCTTAACAAATGCATCAAAAATAATGATAATACTGCATTTATTTCATGAAGTTAATAAAAAAATATCTCCAAAAACCTTATCAAATTCATCAAAAAAACTTGTACATAAAGCTAATTTTAAATAAAATTTGTTAAAAATTGCTCAAAAAATTTACTGCTTCAAATTCAAAAATGAAAAATCTATCAAAAACTTGCACAAAAAATCATTTTTACATCAAATTTATTAGAAATTTTGTTAGATTGTCTATAATAAAATAATCAAAATATGAACAAATTTTTTTTGATAAAAATCGTAAAAACACAATTATTGAAATTGTGTACAAAACGTACAATAATAAAAATTAGTTAACAATAATTTTGATTTATAATAAAAAAGCACAAAACACTTTTAACTGTTTTTATTCAACAAAAATATTGATAAAATTCTATTTATTTCAACAAATGTTCTTTATTGCATAAAAATCATAAAAATTCTCTTAGAAACTTTATCGAGTTTCAGACAAATTTATTAAAAATTGTGCTTTTTTATAATAAACTAATCAAAATTGCAAAAAAATCATTTACTGCATAAAATTCAACAAAAACATTGCAAAAATTCATTTTACCTTAATAAAGGTATTATTATATTATTATTATTATTAACTTATTGAAACTCAGGCAAAAAATAAATTTAACTTATAATAACAAAAAAATAATTTGCTATATATAATTAGTCAAAAACTTTGTATAAATTATATTTACGTTAACATAGGTTTTTATATCAAATTTATTAAAAATTGCGCAAAATAGGTAAGTTTTTAATAAAATAAAATTTAAAAAAAAAATAATTATGAAAGTCGCACAGCAAATGACTAATAATTGCACAAAACTCACATTTTCCTCAACAAATGTATCAAAAACAATGGGAATAATAAATTTATTACATACAATTCTTCAAAAATCTTATAAAGCTAAAACCAATTTTGAATTAAATTTATTAAAAATAATTGTTTTCATAATAAAACATCCAAAAAACTGCTCAAAAAACTAAATCAAAATTAACAAAAACTTAAACTAAATCTTATTATTACATAACATTACAAAAACTAATCAAAAATTGCACAAAACAATTTTTACATCAAATTGAATTAAAAATCGGGCAAAAGTTTTTAATAATAAATTAATTAAAAATTGTTGAAAAAACCATTTGCTGCATAAAATTCAACAAAAACATTGCTAAAATTGTATTTACTTCAACAAATGTATCAAACATGATGCAGATAATACATTTAGTATAAAATTTATTAAAAATTCATCAAAAAACTTCATAAAATTTAAAAAAATAAACGAATTATCATTTACTGCATGAAATTCAATAAACCGTTACAGATTTACTATTTTTATTTAAGGTTTTAATAAAAATTGCGTAAAAACATAAAAAATTGTACAAAACAACATTTACTAAATTATATTCAAATAAAACATTGCTAAAATTTAAACAAAATAATGAAAAATTGCATTAAACATCATTTACTCTATAAAGTTCAACAAAAACATTGCCAAACTTTTATTTATCTTAACAAACTTATCAAAAATGACACAAGTAAAACATTAATTGTATAAAATTTATCAAAAATTTGTCAGAAACTTTATTGCAAGTTAAAAAAACTTTTTTACATAAAATTTATTGGAAACCGCTCATAAAATAATAAACAATTGCACAAATAACTAATTTTTCTATAATAAATTAACTAGAAGTTGCACAAAAAACTTTTATTGCATAAAATTTATTAAAATAACTTTGCATTTATCTTACTTTATATAAAGTTTTTATAAAAAAAAACTTTAAATAATTTGCAAAAAAAACAACAGTTACTACATACATTTTAACAAAAACATTCCAAAACTCCAATAACCTTAATAAATGTACGAAAAAGTATGCAGATAGTACAAAAATCTCTCAGAAAACTTTAGAAAAACTTACTCATAAAACAAAATAATTAAAAATCTGCACGTAAAATATTTATTAACAAACGTATTCAAAATAATATTGCTAAAGCATTAATCATATAAGATTTGTTAAACATTTTTCAGAAATTTCATTAAAAAACAAAAAAAAATTGCTTAAAACAATTTTTCTATAATAAATTAATCAAAAATTAGTAACTAATTACTAAATAAAATTCAACAAAAACTTTTCAAAAATTCTATTTTTACATAATTTTTTTTTTTTAATTTTAATTAAAAAAATTGCACACAACTCCATTTACTGCATAAAATTCAACAAAAACATTCTAAAAATCTATTTACCTCAACAAATGTATCAAAAATAATGCAAATAATGTATTTATTGCATAAAATTAATAAAAATACTTTTAAAAACCTGATCAAAAATAATATAATAATTAAAAGGTACAATAATCATAAACAATATTATAAGTACTAAACAGCTACATATGTGCAAGAACAAACTCAAATAAATTGTCAAAATGTTTATTTCCATTTTGAAACATGTGTGAAATTGGTGATTAGATTAATGTGTTTGTGCGTGCAGTCTTAACAAAAAAAAATGTTAAAGCGGCCTGATGCTAGCCGTGGTACATGAAATTGTATTTTAGCAACTAACTCGAAACAATCAATGTTATTATGAAGCAATTTATTTAGAAATGTCGCACTACATAAATCTCTGCAATCTGACTGTGAAACAAATTTATGCTTTTCAAGCAGTTTACTATAATTAAAGACTTTACTGAGTATATTCTTTCAGTTTTAAACCAAAAGTATTTAAGGAAACGTCTCTGAACTTTTTCTGATGCAAAAGAAATATTTGCATAGAGAGGATACCAGATGATGGATGCATACTCAAGTTTGCTGCGAATCAAGGCAACGTATAATACTTTCAATAAATCTAAGTCTAAAAATTCATTAGATTATCGTATTAAAAATACTAGTAACTTTAAAGCTGTGGAGAAAGTAACTTGGTAGTCAAATAATACTCCAAGATCCTTGATTTCAGATTGCCTCTTTAAATAAGATTATAACTTGTTAAAATAGAAACAATTTGTTTGCAGCGCACCATTGAACTATAAGATTAAGGTTTTGTTGTAGACAGTATCATTTACACAATTAATAGTTTAATATATTTTTAAGTCATGAGCATATGTCAGAACAAGACATGATAATGAAGTACTCAAATCGTCAGTAAATAGAACAATTAGTAGAAGCCTTAGGTTTGAACCTTGAGGTACACCAGAAGTAGACATAAAACTGCACAACTTAAAACCATTGTAAGAAACCATATTTCTTCTAGTATCAAGATAAGATGAAAAATGTTGATGCAATTCCAAAAGTACTAAGCTTGTTTGGCAAGATCTTGTGATTACTAGTATCAAACGCACAGGAAAAATTGGTGTAAATCTTATCAGTTTGCACATTGTTATCCATATATTTGCACAAAAATTTTATTTATGTAAAAGAAAACCGAATTTGTCACTTTTATGGCAAGAATAAACAGTATTAAGTTCAGATTATTAAGATTTAAGACTTTATTTATTTGAAGTCAAATTTTGTACTTTTAATGCCGGTGTTTTTAATTTTTAGTTTAAATTAATAATTTTAAGGCTGGATTTATAATTTTTGGTTTTGTTTTTAGGTTTTAAAATGTTTAATGTCAAAACTGATTTTTTTTACATTTGAGGCCGCATTACTCAGCCTGGATTCAAAATGGATCAAATAAACCGTATTTGTTACTTTTGGGGCAAGAATTGTCACTTTTAAGACCATATTTTTAGGATTTAAGACCGAGATTGTTATGTTTGAGGCCGAATTTATTATTTTTATTTTGAAAACTGGATTTTTTTCAGTTTTTAAGCAACATTTTAGTTTCGTTGATTTTTATTTTGTATTTTTTACATAATAGTCAAATTTATGAAAGTTTTATCACTTTTGGTCGGATTTTTTACTTTTAATATTGGATTTATATTATAATCGTTAGATTTTTTACTTTTTGGCGCTTTTTTGAAGTAAAATAAGTTATTAATTAATAAACAAAGTCAATGCTTGGTGTGGTGGTTGAGCGATCGTTACGTTGGTTGTTAAAAAAATGTTTTTAAGTGTTATTTTTTTTCAGCTATTGCTGTCCTGGTAAATCTGATGTTGACATTGGTTGAGGTAAGTAACATTTTATCATTGTTTTTGTTGAATTTTATGCTGTTTTGTAAAATTTGTGTTTATATTCTGCTTATTTTTTATAAAAATTTGTGCAAAGTTTTGGTTGAATTTTATGCAGTGAATGGTGTTTTGTGCATTATTTTATTGTTTTAATATAAATGTTAATATTAATATGTTTTTGTTGAATTGTATTAAGTAAATGCTTTTTAAAAATAAAGCGTTTTTCCTGGATTTTTGACCAATTCCATACATTATATGCATTAATTTGCTTTATTTTTGGTACAGTTCTTGAGCTAATGGAATTTTACCAATGTTAAGTGGTGTTTTTTGATTTTTGATTATTTTGTTATAATAAAACCCACTTTATATACAATTTTCAATAAATTTGATTAAAAAAATGTTATGGTCAATTTTTTTTTAATTTCTTATGAATACGTTTAAATTTTTAATAAACTTTATGCAATAAATGCATTCATTGCATAATTCTTGATACTTTTATTTATGTAACTAAGTTTTTTGCAGTGTATTGGTTAAATTTTATGCAGGTTTTTATGAAAATTTTATCTATAAATAGGATTTGTCTGAAATTTTATGAGATTTTTGAGAAATGTTTGATGAATTTTATGTAATAAATGCATCATTTGCATTATTTTTGACAAATTTGTTGAAGTAAATGGAGTTTCAGTGCATTTTTTTAATAGTTTATCATAGAAAAATCTATTTTCAAATAATTTTGTGTAAAAACTGTTTTACTCACAAGTTTTTTATTTTATTTTATGTATTTGGTGAGGTTTTTGAGAGATTTTTAATAAATATAATGCAATAAAGGCATTATCTGCATCATTGTTGATGATTTGTTAATGTAAATGAAAGTGTAGCAAAGTTATTGTTGAATTTTATGCAGTTTTGGACACTGTTTGAACATTTTTTGAGAAATTATTAAAAATTGTGCAATTTTTGATAATTTTATTATAAAAAAGTCAATTTTTTGCGCAATTTTCAATAAAATTTATAGTAGTAGTAGTTTAGTGATGCTTTTGCTGATACCTTTTTTAAAGTTTATCTACCCAAAAGTTTTTCTACTATCCCAGGTTTGCTTTGTAATCGACTATTGTTATACATTTCACCTACTAGTGAGTCTGATGTTATTGCTAGTGTTAAACGTTTAAAAAATGCATTAACCTCTGGTGTTGACTGTATTCCTAGCTTCTTGGCTAAGGATTGTAATACTAGTTGGGCAAAACCGCTTTCTTTAATTTTTTATTTGTCGCTTTAAACCAGTGTATTTCCTGACAAATGGAAATGTGCTATTATAAATCCGGTGTTTAAAAAAGGTGATTCGTTGTTGCTAGATAATTATCGCTAAATTTTTTCAAAATATTTGTGCATATTCTTTGTGATATTACCTATAAACATGTGCGGAAATATGTTTCTTCTCAACAACATGGGTTTCTACCAAGGCGCTCTACAGTAACTAATTTAACAGTCTTAATAAGATTTAAATATATGAAGCTTAGTCTTCAACGTAAAAAACGGGCCATAAAATATAAATGTAAACTAAATAATAAGCAATTCGGCCTAAATATAAATAAAACATCTTAAAAGTTTCAAATATAGTTTAAAAACTAATAAATCCGGCCACAAAAATATCCGACCTTTAAATGAATAAATCCGGTCTTTAAATTACAAATTCAAAATAAAAAATTAAATATCCGGCATCAAAAGTAAAGAATACAGCCTGTAAAATGATAAATCCTGTCATAAATATTGATATTTCCTAAAACTTTAAAATTTGGCATTTAATGTAATAAAGCAATTTATATAACATAAATGCAATTTTTAAACTAAGACTCAAATATAATTAAAAAAGGAAAAGCCTTAAAAATGATAAATCCGGCATTAAAAGTGTGTTATATAGTAAGAAATATAATAGTAAAATCTAAAACAAACTAAAAAAGTAAAAAATCTATTTCTAAAAATGATAAAAATTAGAATAAAGCATTAATTTAAACTATTTCAATTTAGCAAAAAATTCGGCCATCAAAGTAATAATTTCAGCCTTAAATAGTGAAAAAATCCGGCAAAAATTTGATAAATTGGGTTTTCTATAAAAACATTAAAAGGTATTAATACCTATTTCGGTTTTTAAAAACCAAATTTATTTTTTAATAAATTAAAAAATATGCCTCAAAACCAAGAAAGTCAAAATATAAAATTATGGTATTTAAATTCAGAAATCCGGCCTCTTAATAGTTACAAAATGTAAGTCTATTGTGGTTAATTTGGCATTGACTGCAACAAATTTTACTTTTAAGATAAGAATCTAACCTCAGTAGTAACGACCACAGTACAAACTTTGAAGTTTTAAAAATTCATAAAATTAAAAAACAAAAACAAAACATAAAACCTCAAAAACAGCAAAATCTGACTATAAAAAATTAATTTTTTTCAGAATAAATCAAAATTAAGTCATAAACTGTACAAAAGTGCAAAATAAATTTTCAAAATTTGGCCATAAAGTTTAAAAAACATTTCAGAAAGTACCAAAATTTAGCTTAAACTGATAAAGATGCAAAATTTATAAAACATTAAAAATGGCAACATTTGGTCATACATTTTTTTTTCAAAAATGACTAAAATCCGGCAAAATCATTCATTTCTGATATAAATCAATTAAAATAAATTAGTTTCATACATTTTCTTATTAATTAATCAATTTTGAATTTAAATTTCTTATCAGCAATTTAAAATTCCTGCTGATTACTGCAAAAATTTGAAATTATTAACAAAATCATACATTTAAGTAATTTTTAAACCATTTCTGCATTAAATCAATTTTTATAAATTAGTTTCAGTTTTTTTTCATATAAATTTAAGTATCTTAAATCCAAATTTCTTATTTGCAATTTAAAATTCTTGCTGGTTACTGCGCAAATTTGGAATTATTAACAAAATCATACAATTTGGGTCATTTTAAGACCATTTCTGCTTTAAATCAATTTTTATAAATTAGTTTCAAATTTTTTTTTATAAAAATATGTATTTTAAATCCAAATTTCTTATCAGCAGTTTAAAATTCCTGCTGGTTACTGCGCAAGTTTGGAATTATTAACAAAATTATACAATTTGTGTCATTTTGGGACCATTTTTGCTTCAAATCAATTTATATAATTAAGTTTCAAATTTTTTTAATTAATTTATGTATTTTAAATCCAAATTTCTTAGCAGCAATTTAAAATTCCTGCTGGCTACTGCGCAAATTTGGAATTATTAACAAAATCATACAATTTGGGTAATTTTGGGACAATTTCTGCTTTAAATCAATTAATGCAAATTAGTTTCAAACTTTTTTCTTATCAATTAATGTATTTTAAGTTTAAATTTTCTATTAAAAATTTGAAATTTGTGCTGGTTACTGCGCAAATTTGGAATTATTAAGAAAATCATACAATTTGGGTCATTTTGGGACCATTTCTGCTTTAAATCAATTTATGTAATTTAGTTTCAAACTTTTTTCTTATCAAAATATGTATTTTAAATCCAAATTTTTTATTAGCAATTTAAAATTCCTGCTGGTTACTGCGCAAATTTGGAATTATTAACAAAATCATACAATTTGGGTCATTTTGGGACCATTTCTGCTTTAAATCAATTTTTATAAAATGGTTTTAAACTTTTTTCTTATAAATTTATGTATCTTGAATCCAAATTTTTTATCAGCAATTTAAAATTCCTTCTGGTTACCGCGCAATTTTGAAATTATTAACAATATCATACAATTTTGGTCATTTTGGGACCATTTCTGCTTTAAATCAATTTATGTAAATTAGTTTCAAACTTTTTTCTTATAAATTTATGTATTTCAAATCCAAATTTCCTATTAGGAATTTAAATCTCCTGCTGGTTACTGCAAATATTTGAAATTATTACCAAAATTATACAATTTGGGTCATTTTGGGACAATTTCTGCTTTAAATCAATTTATATAAATTAGTTTCAAACTTTTTTTTATAAATTTATGTATTTTAAATCCAAATTTATTATCAGCAAATTAAAATTCCTGCTGGTTACTGCGCAAATTTGGAATTATTTATAAAATCATACAATTTGGGTCATTTTAAGACCATTTCTGCTTTAAATCAATTTTTATAAATTAGTTTCAAACTTTTTTTTTATAAATTTATGTATCTTAAATCCAAATTTCTTATCAGCAATTTAAATTTTTTTCTGGTTACTGCGAAAATTTGGAGTTATTAACAAAATCATTCAATTTGGGTAATTTTGGGACCTTTTTTGCTTCAAATCAATTTTTATAAATTGGTTTCAAACTTTTTTCTTATAAATTTATGTATCTTGAATCCAAATTTTTTATCAGCAATTTAAAATTCCTTCTGGTTACCGCGCAATTTTGTAAATTATTAACAATATCATACAATTTTGGTCATTTTGGGACCATTTCTGCTTTAAATCAATTTTTATAAATTAGTTTCAAACTTTTTTTTTAATAAAAATATGTATTTTAAATCCAAATTTTTTATCAGCATTTAAAATTCCTGCTGGTTACTGCGCAAATTTGGAATTACTAACAAAATCATACAATTTGGGTCATTTTGGGACCATTTCTGCTTTAAATCAATTTTTGTAATTTAGTTTCAAACTTTTTTCTTATCAATTAATGTATTTTAAATCCAAATTTCTTATCAACAATTTAAAATTCCTGCTGGTTACTGCGCAAATTTGGAATTATTAACAAAATCATACAATTTGGGTCATTTTAGGACCATTTCTGCTTTAAATCAATTTTTATAAATTAGTTTCAAATTTTTTTCTTATCAATTAACGTGTTTTAAATCCAAATTTATTATCAACAATTTTAAATTCTTGTTGTTTACTGCGCAAATTTGAAGGTATTAGATTTGTATCAAATGATTAAAAAAAGTAGACAACCTAAACAGTTGCAAAATATTTCTTTGCAAGAACTACAAGATTTCAACGCAATAAAGCTCCAGCAACAGCTGTAAGTAATTAATTGTATTTTATTACATATTGAATTTAGAAACAGTACTAAAATTTAATTAACAATTATTTAGTAATTTTATTCTCATCAATATTTCCTCAGCAGCATATAATTGGATTATTATTTACTATTGGTAAATTATTCAAAGATTTACCGAAGATTCGGTAAATAATAATAAGAAAATTGTACTTCAAACAAACTCAATGAAACGCTAAGTTCATAGCCTTTTCATTTACTGATTATTGTAAAAGTAATTGGCAATTAGTTGCAACATCAATGACCATAAAAACCACACCTCCATCACCAAAAAGCAGCAAAGAAAATTAATATAAGGCAAAAGAAGACGAAGTTAAATGGATTAAGCAATATAAATTCCCGATGTAATCTGATAATTAAAGTGCCCCCCTTACTCTTACTACACCTCACCACCCTCCTGCTGTATTGTATCACGGGGAAGTCAAAGTGGGAAACTCTGTGTATTGTTTGTAAAGTTACGGGAGCGTCGCGACGCAAGTGATATTCTGCGCGGGGCCCTTCTTCTCTTCCTGCCTGCTACTATACTACACAACAAAAACCTCACTTTACTCCTGCGTACTGCAAGCGATATACCGGTTTCATCAGGCAGCAAGCCGCTCATTCAAAAGCGAGTCAGTCGCAAGCGGTAAACGCGCGAGCACGAATCGCAGCTGGAATTCGACACGCGCTCCCACAGTTTTCGCAAAACTACCACAATCGCGTGTTTTATATTATTATTAATATTGTTCAATCATAAGTGACTGGTTTTATTAGTGAACGTAAACAATAAACAAAAAGGAAGGAATTCATCAGGTGAGTTGTAGTTTTGAATTTTAAATTAATTTTTGGGTTAATTAGGGGGATGAAATTGCGTTTTTTTTTTGCAGTGGGTGGGGAAATTAATTTAAAAGGTTGCTTCCAAATAATTAAGTTGATTGCGTTTTCGGGGTGGTTGTTTTTAACGCGCGTTTCCTGTTTTCGCGGGTAATGGACTCCTGCAGGAAGTTTTTAATGAAAAATGCAT
Organism: Tachinus rufipes; assembly: GCA_963932245.1. Classification (NCBI taxonomy): domain Eukaryota; kingdom Metazoa; phylum Arthropoda; class Insecta; order Coleoptera; family Staphylinidae; genus Tachinus; species Tachinus rufipes. Next base: position 112,765,622 of record OZ010745.1, read on the forward strand.
TTGAATTTTTAATCTGATCAAGGATAATTAAAGTAGCAAAGGTAATCAAATTAATATGGAAATTTTTGATGGTGAAGATATTATTTATGCGGGAAGTAATTTAAGTAATATTGTTTGTTTGGATTTAGTTTTTAATTACATTTTAATTATGATATCAAATTGTGCAATTTTCTAGTGATAAATATTATAATCTTGACGTTTAAATCTATTTGCAAATATTTACTAAACAAATTATTTTTTGAAATTTATTATAAAACACTTTCAGTTTGTTTTGATGTTAACTCGCGAAATGCGCGTTCAAGTTTAATAACAAAAACGTTTACTGCATTTATGAAATTAATTTAAATTTACTTTGCAATTTATAAGTGATACAGAATTATATAATTATCAAATGTTTATTCCAAGACTAAAAAATGCATTAAATAATTTTTACTAGAGAGCGGATTTCTATGTGATTAAAAAAATAAGCGCAAACAGACATTAAAAAAAACTAAACAAATTCAAATTCAATATTATTATAATTATGTTGATACTACTTATTAACTCCATGTTTACACCAGTATGAGTTTGAACTGCTGTCTAATTAAAACGGTTTTATAATTGTCCAACTTACACACTACATCCGCTAAGCAATATTTATAGTACATAAATAAAAAAAAATTTTAACAATTATTTATTGAAATGTTAACATTTTAATTAAGTAATGAATCGAATGGTTGGATTAAGTTTGATTAAACTATTTATTTATTTCAAATTATTTTATTTGTCGTTACTAATATCATAATGACTTACCTTTTCAACAAAAAATTACTCCATTTGAATAAAAAAATCAATTTATTAACAATTTTCAAGTAAATCAAGCCTTTTATCGGCACCTTTTTGAGACTTTAACTCCGCTATAGACTTATTACAGTATTTTCTGGAATCAAAGCAGACTTACTGCAACTTATAAAACTTCCTATGGTATTTTTTTCTAACGTCCTACTTCAATTACAAGTGAATTTAGTTTAACAATTTTCAGTATTGAACAAATTAGATTTATGTATGGTTTCTAAGGTTATTTTATTGTTACCTATAACAAAACAAAAACAATTCCATTATTGTAACTTTAGTAATATTAAAAGTTTTAAAAAGTTTTTGTTATATGGCTTGTCAACTTTATTCTCGACAAATCTCTGTCAATTCGACAAAGCACTTGTCAATTGTCTCACAAATCTGTCAGGTAAACTCTCAAACGTCAATTTGACAAAATTGTCAACTTATTCATAATCCTGTCATATAAACTGTCAATTTGATAAAAACTGTCTTACAAATCAGCCTTCTATCATATAAACTGTTTGTTGATTCAAACTATCAAATTTGTAGGATAAACTGTCAATTTTATTTTTGCCAAATTTATGGAATATTTAAGGTGTTAATGCGTTTTCAAATAGCTTTTGTGTTTTAGTGTTTCAGGGTATGCACCCATTGTTAGTGTGCCTAGCACATCACTGGTCAGAAAGACAATTTAAATATACTACAGCACTCCTTACACATACAGTTCAAAGTTTTCCTTAATAAAAAGCATTGCGTTACCATATCTGATTTAAAAGCAATATCAAGTATCTCTAAAACTCATATTTGTATATAGTAGCTCCCAAAACCATACATTATCTATAGTCTTCAAAATGTACTTAAAGATTTCTTCACAGATCTCCAAACGTTATCTAAAAACGGTTAAGGGTATCGAAAACTCTTTAAATCGCTCTTAAACCATTTTTTTAAATCTTTTATTCATTTAAAAAAAATAAGAGTTTTCATTGCTTTACAAAAACTTCCAAAAGTCTATAGATTACTCTCAACTGTCTGTATGATATGGTGGCTCTAAAAGTATTTTATGATTCTCACAATACAATTTAAAAATGTTTTACAAACCTCTCAGTGTCGACCGAGACGCGTCAAGTTTTGATAAGACTCCCTTGGTTGTTCTCAAACTTTTTAAAGTCTCACTCTTTAAGTCTTATGAGTAACTTTGCGTCTATCTAAGATTCTTTTAATTGTCTTAAGTAGCAATTTTTTTAAAGAGTTTTGTACCTTCATAAACCGATCAAAAGACTACTAAGTTATAGAAAAAAAAAAAAAAAAAAAAAAAACTAAATAAAATTTCCATTCTGGTCCGTTTGAAATGGAATTGCCCATATAAAACACTCAAAATCTTTTTAAACTTCCAGAAATCTTAATAACTTATGAACAGTTCTACTGAATAAACGAGACGGGTTCTTAATGAATGGCTAATCTCAACATTCGTGACACTACCAAAAAAGAATAGAGCCAAATAATGTTCAGATCATAGGATCATTGCCCTGATGAGCCACACCTTAAAGATCTTCTTAAAGATAATACACAACTTAATATCCAAAAAAATAGAAGAAGACATTAGCGTCACTCAGATGGGAACCAAACAAGCACTCGTGTTGCAACAAAGATGTCTAGACATAAACCACAAAATGTACATTTGCTACATCAACTTCCAAAAGTCTTTTGACAAGGTCCAACATACCAAACTACTAGAGATACTAATGAGAAAAATCATCAATAGTAGAAATATAAGAATAACCTCAAACCTCTAATCTCTACTAAAACCAAGCAGCTAAAGTAAAAGTCGGAAAAGACCTAAGCGACGAGGTTAAAATATGCCGTGGAGTAAGATAGGGATGTATACTGTCGTCTTTCTTATTCAATGTTTATAGTGAATGTATCTTTGAAAAAGCATTGTCAGAAGATTTATTTAGAAGATTAATTAACAACATACAATATGCAGGTGACACTAACATTATAACTGACAACATAGAAGACCTACAGCGCCTAGTCGAATCAGTAAACACCCACTGTAAAAGGTACGGACTGAACATAAACATAAAGACTACTACTACTACTACAAAGTACCCAAACATTAATCATAATAGAACACCTATAGTCATTAACAACAAAACTATAGAATGGGTATCCTCCCACAAGTACCTAGGAACAGATAATGCAGAGCACACCAAGGAAATCAACTGCAGAATAGAACTAGCCCGTTGTGCCTTTTTTAAAATAGGGAAAATTCTTTGTAACCGCAGCAATAAATTAGAAATTCGAAACCAAATGCTAAAGTGGTACATCTTACCTACCTTACTGTATCGAATGGAGGCCTGGAGATTAGAGGCAGAAAATATCAAAAAAATTGAGGCATTCGAAATGTGTGTTACAGGAGAATCTTTAAAATTTTACGGACCGACAAAATTACCAACAAAGCAGTGCTGCACCGAATGGATAAAATCTGAAAGATCCAATAAATCATTAAAAAAAAATTTGAGTACCTGGAACACATTCTAAGAGAAGAAATATACAACATCCTCAAACTAATTAACCAAGATAAAATTAAAGAAAAATGAACTGTTGGCAGAAAGAGAATATCTGAGAGAGTGGTTTGAGTGTACGTCTACCGAACCGCCCTGGATGTCAACAAGATACGTGTCGTTATGATGGTTTCCTATCTCCAATAAGAGGGAACTCAAAGAAGAAGAAGAAAAAGAGAAGTCTTATACATTTTTATAAAATATTATCAAAATTTTATAAAAGTCTCCAAACCATTTTTTTTTTAAATTTTATATGATCTTTTTCTCCCATGGTTATCAAAGTTTTATATTATCTTCGCAAAACCTAATAAGATTTCTTAGAATAATCTAATTTAATTAATTTTTGAATTTGAGAACCATTAAAAAATCCTAAAACTATTCAAATTTTCTATTATTTTTATTTTTTTTTTGTTAATTTCTACAATCTTTTCAGATCTCTCATAATCTTCAAAGATTCTTTAAGACTCTTCTAGTTGTCTAAAGTAGTTCTTAAAACCTAATTTGGTACATTAATATCCTCTTAGTCTTTCTGGTTGTTTTCAAAGTTCTAAATTATCATTGTAAATTCATAGAAGCCTTTATATAGTTTTTATAAACCTCTGAATATCTTCTAAAGCCTATTAAATGTTTTTAAAACTTTTGTTATAGACCTTTAAGGTTTTTTTCAATCTTCTCAAAGTTTTATAAAGATCTTTAAAAATTCTCTATAGTAGCATTAAAAGCTTTATATGGTTCTATAAACACCTTCTTAGTAGTCTCAAGTTGTTTTCAAATTTTTTAATTTTTTTTTTTTTTTTCTTAGAGTCTCTTCTTCGTCATCACTTCATAGCTATAAACTTTTATTATTTTTAAAAACAGGTTAAAGATTTAAATTTTCAATCAAATAAGAACGTTTGAAGTCTTCTCAAACTTTTATTATTTAAAAAAATGTTTCAAACTTTATTAATTTAAGGTTGTACAAAGTTTACAAAGTTTCTCTGAAATTTCAATAATTGTTGTTATAGTACTCCTTATAACCTATATTTCTTCCAAACCCATAGTTTTCTATTAATAATGCAAAACCAATTAAAGACTTTTAAGAACCTCCGTTAATCTACTTAAATCTTCCATTAATCTCTAAAATCATTTCCATCGTCTCCAGTAGCTCTCACGAATAGAAAACTTTCCAAATTCCTTCTAAGTTTTTTACACTCTTAACCTTGTTTTTGTTTGCTCAAAATTTTCGCAAAATCTTTTATAATTTCTCGGAATCTTCTAGAACTGTTTCTTACATTTAATTAATTCTCAAATGCATTTCTAAGACTGGTTTACGTGTAAACTTTTAAACATTTGTTTACAGTTTTAGTAGTTTTTGCTAAGTTTTAAGCACCAAAGGCGCAATATTTAAGCTATAACTGCGCTTTCAAATTGATTTGATGCAGAAAAAGTATATTTTCTAAACTGTAATGCGTTCCTAAAAAAAACACATTTATTTATTTTTTTAAAAAATTTTGAACAAAAACGCATTTACTAAGCGGTTTTTTTACATTTATATTGATTTTTTCTGAAAAAAATTGATAATTTGTACTTGTAGAACAGCTAAATAAACAATATTTGATATAAAATTACGTTTTAAAGCATCTTTCTAAGATTTCTTTAGTTTTATTGATTTTTAGTAAAATTGAAGCATTAACTGTGAGACATTTAAGTTGTAAATGCGGTTTCAAAGCAATTTTATGCAAACAAACGATATTTTCTAAGCGTATTTTTTACATTTTTATTGACTTCAAAAATTATATGTGCAATATTAATTTTTCTCAGATGCATTTTCAAGACATTTCTATTTAGAAAACCTATATTATTTTGAATTCTATGCATTTACGTGTAGACATTACATTTTTAAATCATTTTAGTAGTTTTTGTTCAATTTTAAACATTAAGCGCGTGATATTTCAGTTGTAACTGCGTTTTTAAACTGATTTTAAGCAATTAAACAATTGTTTAAATTTGTACGCAATTTTGTGCAAAACAAAAATTTCTAAACCAGTTTACGTTTTTTTTTTTACAGTTTTTGCTAAATTTTATTAATTGCACAATATTTAAGCTGTAACTGCGTTATCAATTTGTTTTTTTTTAAGAGATTGTTAACATTTTTGCACGTTTTTGCATTTTCAACAGGTTTTAAGCAATTTTTAATCGTTTTTTAACAGTTATTTATATTTTGTTGAAATTCAAGCATATATTATATATTATTATATATGCTATATTTCAATATTACATTTATAATTGATTCAAATTTGATTATAAAACATTTTTTAAATTTGTTTAAAGCAGTTTTTTACTTTTTATAGTTTTTTTTTTTAGTTTTAAGCATTATATCTGCAATATTTAAATAGTAAAAGCATTTCTTATGTGTTTTGAACAAAAAAAGCATTTTTCTAAGCGTTTGTTTAACTTATTAATTGATTCAAAAGCATTTCCTAAGATATTTTCTTAAAGGTATTTTTTTAGTAATTTTTTTTAACTTTTTACTAATTAAAAAAATTAAATGTGCAATATTTGAGCTATAAATACGTTTTAAAGCAATTAGATGTACGGTTTTAAAAAAGTATTAGCGTTTCTGCGCAAAAAACATAACAATTTTTACATGTAGTAAACTTCTTTGTTAAAACTTTTTGAGCAACTTTTTTAAGCATTTTTATTTAGTTATATTAATTTTTGGTGAACTTAAAACATTAAAACGTAAAGTAAACGTAAGACAAATGAGCTGTAAATGCGTTTTTAAAGTTTTATAAGCATTTTTTATTATTTTAAGTGCAATATTTAAATTGTAAATGCGTTTTTGCGCATAAAACGCATCTGTTTTTTATATTTTAATGCTTTTTAAAGACGTTTTGATTTTGAAAACGTATTTTTGATAAACTTTTTTCTATTTCTACGCGTTTCAGCAGATAAAAATGTTTTTTCTAAAGCAAGTTTGTGCAAAAACCTTTTTTTATTTTTTTTTATAAATTTCAATAATTAGTTGTGCAATATTGTAAACTGCAAATGGGTTTCTAAGCAAGAAACTCCCCTTTCAAAGCTTTTTACATTAAAATTGGTTGAAATTCATTCATTCATTCATCTTTTTTCTCATTTAAATTGATTTAATTGCATTTTAAATGCATTTTGTTCAGATGTAGTATTTTTCTGAACGATTTGTTAAATTTATATTTGTAGAAAAACTAAATATGTAAACTATAAACACGCTGTAATACATTTTTTTAGGCGATTATTTATATTTTTATTGATTTTTTATTCAGTTCAGTAACTTGTTAAAAAAATGAATTAATTTTTTTTAAGTTTTTTTTTTAGTTCTATTTATTTTTGGTAAATTTGAAGCATTAAACGTAAGACAATTGCTTTTTAAATGCTGTTTTAAAGCGCCTTTGTTCAGAAAACGCTATTTTCTAAGCAATTTTTTACATTTATTGATTTCAATAATAACATATGCAATATTTAAATTGTAAATAGGTTTCTAATGCGTTTTTGAGGTTTTCAAAAACATCCTTCTGGGCTGTTTTTTACATTTTAATTAACTTTATGCCTTTTCAAGTAATTTTTATTAAAAAAAGTGTGTTTTTTTTTTTAGTTTGCTTGTTTACGTAATACATTTCCAAACCGTTTTGATTCAGAAAACCTATTATTTAACGTTTTATATTTTTAGCTTTTACGTGTAAAAATTACATTGTTTTAAAATTTTAAAATGTTTTTCAACAGTTTTACTAGTTTCTCAAAAATGTTGAACATTAAACGTGCAATATTGTTTAAATTTCTACTAATTTTTGTCCAAAAAACCCAATTTTCTAAGCGATTTTTCGTTTCTTTAACAAGTTTAGATATTTCTGCTAAATTTTAAGCATAAAGTAAGTGATATTTAAACTTTAATTGCGTATTCAACTGATTTTATGCAAACAAGTATTTTTTTTTCTAAACGATTGTTTAAATTTATGCGCGTTATTGTGTAGAAATCGCAATTTCAAACAGTTTTAAGCAATTTTTAAGCGTTTTCAAAGCATTTTTGTTTAAAAGCCACAATTTTTAAGACAATTTTTTAAATTATTTTCAATTATTAGTCAACATTTAATTTGTTAATGTTCCTAAGCAGAAAACAAACGCTTTTTTTAAGCGTTTTTTAACAATTGCTAAACTTCTGCCCGATTTTGTGTATAAATTGCATTTTCAAGACTTTTTTAAGCAGTTTTTGAGCATTTTTATTTATTCAATAATTAGATAAACAATATTTAAACTGTAAATGCCTTTGTAAGCATCAAAATTATTACATTTTTGAACTTTTAATTTACAATTTTAGTAGTTTCTGGTCATTTTTAAACATTAAGTAATTGTTTAAATTTCTACGAGATTTTGTGCAGAAAATACAGTTATCTAAGCATTTTTTACATTTTAATTAATGCATTTCCAAGACATTTGGACAAAATCCGTAATTTATCTAAACGTTTTCTACGATTTTACATAAAGAAATTTTTCAGACGTTTCGTTAAATGTTTTAGCAGTTTCAGCTCAATTTTAAACATTTATATTTAAACTGTAACTTTGTTTGCAAACTGATTTTATACAAAAAAAAGTAATTTTTTTAAACAAATGTATAAATTTCAGCGCGTTTTTCTGCATAAGAAGCAGTTTTCTAAGCAATTTTACGTTTTAATTCTTTTTTTTTTCAAACGATTGATTATAATTAATATATTTTTTAACTTTATAAGCAATTGAAAAATCTGCATCCAGGATTTTTTTGAAATTTTTGCGAGTGGTGCGCCACTATTAAAAACCAATTTTTTTACTTTTTTGCTATTTATACGTTTTTTTTTTTTGCTTTTGTGACTGCAAAGCATTTATATCTTTCAAAATACCTAAGTTATAATAATAATATATAATATTTTCATCAATTTGCAATGATTTGACTGCTCAAAACAGGATTTATGGAAGACAAAAAACAAATGAAGTATTTCTTTTTCAAATTTTTAATTGTCAATTTTTTATTTCTGGCATCAAAATTAGTCAGTAAACTAATTTTCATCAAAATCGGTAAAGGTCAAAAAAACCACACCTATCAAACTTTTTTACAATTTTAAGACTTTTTGCACTGAAAAACTAAAACTCAAAAACGGTTAGTAATAGAGATACTGGACAAACCGATTAATTTGAAAGATTTCATCCATCTGAAGATGATGAAGTTTATCCAGTGTCTCTATTTTTTCTTTTTATTTTAATAATTAGAAGTGCAATAATTTTAAACTGTATAAGCTGCTTTATTTAACAATTTTGGTAGTTTCTGCTTAATTTTAAACATTAAACACGCAATATTTAAGCTGTAACTGCTTTTTCAAACTGATTTTATGCAGAACAATTTTTTTCTAAGCGATTTTTTACATTTGTTTAACAATTTTTTACAATTTTAAAAAAAGTTTGTACCTAAGCTGTTTCTTACGTAATAATTATTTAACTGAGGTGTATTTTTAAAAAAATTTGATTGAAAATTTTTTTTTTTAATTTTTAAATGTTTTTTAACAGTAGTTTCTGTTAAATTTTAAGCATTTCTCAAACTGATTTTATGCAGGAAACGTATTTTTTTTTAACAATTTTTTGAATTTTGCAGTTTTAAGCAATTTTCTAAGCAATTTTACTTTTTTTTAACAGTTTCTGCTAAATTTTAATCATTTAGCACAATAATTAAGCTGTAGTGACTGTGCTTTCAAATTGTATTTATGAAGAAAAAGTATTTTTTCAAAACGTTTGTTAAAATTTTGGCGTATTTCAAAAATGCATTTTAACCAATTTTTAAACTACACATTCTAGTTCTACTCCTTTTTCTGAACATTTTTCTTGATTTTTATAAGTTTTCAAACATTACGTTTGCAAAATCTACACTTTAGATTTGTAATGCATTTTTAGCAAAACAACGCATCTTTTTGACCAATTTTTTTATATTTTCATAAATTTTTTATGAGTTTCAAGCATTAGATCTGAAATATTGTAACTGCAAATGCGTTTTGTGCAGAAAATGCAGCTGTTTCTTATATTTCAATTTAAACACAATTTTGAGATATAATTTTAAAAGTTTTTACTTTTTAATTGTATACATTTTTTAAAGTTTTTTAACAAATTTATTAGTTGTTGCAAAACTTTAAACATTAAGCGCGTGATATTTAAGCTGCAACTGCGTTTTAAATTTTTTTGTATGCAAAAGAAAGTATTTTTTCTAAATGATTGTTTAAATTTCTGCGCGAGTTTGTGTAGAAGTTGCATATTTAACAAATTTTTAGTAGTTTCAAACAATTTTTCAGTTATAAATGCATTTTCAAAAAAATTTGTTCAAAAACCACATTTTTCTGAGCGAGTTTTTATAAGACCATGTAAGAGTCAAGTGTACGAATTTTTGTTTGCTCAAACTACTGAAAATGCTTTCTTCTGCATGAATCCTGATTATGTAATTTTTTTCAGTTTTTTTCGGAAAACCATTTTTGAGTAATAGGCAATCAAAATTTTAAAAAATCAAAGTTTTTGAGTTTTTTTGTCATTTTTATATTATTTCTAACTTCTCAGGATTGCATTTCTAGAAAAAATCATTAGAAACTTTTTTCTTCAATATTGTCCATAGAATAAGTTTTCATAACAAAATTTTTTTTCCCTAAATTTGAAGTTTTGCAGAACTTTAAAAGACAGTTTTTCTTAAAAAAAGTTGACGGGTGTTTTCTTTTTTTATTAAATATGAATAAAAACGTGCTTTTATATGTGCAAAAAACACCCTGAAAATTTCATAAAGTGCAAAAATACTTAAAAATAGCGAAAAAACGACTTAAATTTTAAATTGACATTTTTTTATCGTTTGTAACTTCTCAGAATTGTATTTTTAGGAAAAAATTATAACAAACTTTTTTTTTTTTAATTTAAATTTTTTTTAAAGTTTTGCAAAATTTTCAAAATTCAAGAATAAAAAATTTTGGCTATGAAAATTTGATCTTTAGATAATTTTGAAGAAAAAAGTTTCTTATAATTTTTTCCACAAGCTTTGTGTGAGCTAATGAGGCATGGAACGGAGCACAATCAGGCTAAACTGAAAGCCGCAACTTTTTACCATCGAGCCAATTTTTACGCGGCGGATAACAAAATATTTTTACATATTGGCCGAAAAAAAATTCCAATGAGCAAATTTCCGGCCAGTGGCGTGGGAATTAATTTTGTTTTAAAACGGCAAAATGCGAAACAAAATTTTCACTCAAAGGTTGCAACGCGGTATACTTTAACCAGCCTTTAATTTTTTATATAACACCCTGTCACAACAAAAAATTGTCAATCGTTCCTCTATAATATTCAAATAAAAAAAAAGAGAAGAAAAGGTAAAGAATAAAACATTAAACAATGATAATTTCTACAAATTATTATGTACAAATTATGCAATTCAACTAAACCTTTTGTAAAACTCCACACAATCTTACTAATTCATAAAACAACATAATATACAAACAATGACATAAATGTCTGTCTTGATGGTAACAAATTAGTGTTTCATTTGTATGTAATTGTGCGGTTGTTTGTTTTGTTTGTTTATTTGTGATTCGTTTCGAGACGTTGGGAGCGATTGTGTGGTACGCTACGTGCGCACTGATTCGATCATAAAAGGCATTTAAAGAAGCGGCATCAGTGTCAAGGACTGCTTAAAGTCGGGCATTTCAAATTGCCTAATGCATATTCAATTGGCCGCGATATAAAACCACTACTGCCTGCCTGTGCTGGACGCGCTAGTATAATAGCATTTTTAAATTACAAATTGTCTCTGTAATACGATTGAATGAAGCCGCGAGAACAATGCTTAATGAATCCTTTACAATCTAAGCAAATGTTTATATAATTACACAAAGCGTATATTTGAAATAAATTAATTCATTCCTATATTTTTATAATGAATTTAGTTAAGTTGGTTAGATAAATGGCAAACTAGGGATCCTCCTGCCAAAGAATTAAATTTATTCAAAAATCCATCCATAAAAAGAGTATTACGTACCACAAAATACCCAAACTGCTAAATTTGTTAGCAAAAGCAAGTTGAAATGGTTTGTTGTTGTTAGAAACTGCTTTCAATTGCTCACAACAGTTTTGAGTTACCTAGAACAGTTTGAAGCTACCTAAGAATAGTTTTGAGTTACTCAATTAAGTTTAAATTTGTTCCAGAACACTACAAACTATTAAACTATAAATTGTAAATCTAGCTATGTGGTTAAAATATGAAAATTTGCTCTAAATATTGAAAAAAAACTGTACAAAATTAATTGTAATTTAAATTTAATAAATAATTTGTTGATAAATAAAGTTATTAATGCTGATGGCATTGTACCTAAATATGAAATTAAGTTGTCGTACATAAAAGATGAATAAATTTAGATAACAAGAGTAAATTGAAATAGGATGTTTGGATGGCACTGCTAATAGGATTAAGTGTTAATTTTCTCCGTAGATTGATGTGCGTTAAGCAGATGAAGATTGCCGAGATATGGCGTGTTGGAGAAACAAAGAGAGAGAAAAAGTAAGTCAGAAAGAGTACGTGATGAGAATCGCGTGTAATTGGATGCGTATTTTATGGTTCGCAGAGAAAAATATAAAAATAAAGTGTATATCGGTAATAATGTCTTTGCATTGATGTAGAAGTGTAGTCCTTGTTAGCACTAATGAAATGGCATGTGGCTTCGTCTGTCTTGTTCTATACTCTCTGTGTATATCCAATGCCATATACTAACGAGCGAATAGCCCTGTTACACTAATGAGGAAAGCTCGGACGTGAAAAGCTCATTAGGAGCAAAGTGTTGCGGACAGTCGAACTGTGCATGCAATAATGGGGTATTGTTTCGATTACCGCAGCCACATCAAAGTTCTTATGCTCCTCTAATGACTCTCTTCACGTCTCTCTCGCCATTCCGCGCCGCCGCCGCTGTTTCCCCTTCCCCGCATAATAATACCTGATGTAATATCGAACGGGCTTTAATTACGAAGCCTCATCAGTAACTTCGTTTAACTGCGAGCAATAAACTATAACTATATCGTTACCAATTTACGTGAGAATTATATAAATGTTTAATTACGGATACCCTTCGCTGCGCACAGTCTTGATATACCATTTTAATACACACACACACATACACATATAAAGACACATTTATAGGAGCCGCAGCATCCTGAGGCCAATAAAATATTACCCACTACTTAATGTTTAATTGAATTTCACATTGCACTAAAGCAACATTATGTAAGGAGATAAAATTATTTATGTAGACATAACGCGGCCGTAAAGTTGAATTGAATCGTAATTGAAATCTATAAATATAATATTAAAAGCCCCGCGAGCTACCGAAACTGTTTACAAAACAATTTTTATCCGACGGTTTTTCTTGTAATTGCAAATGCTCTTATCCTTATTTGCAATTGAAGCGTGCACTTAGTATTTTTTTTATTGCTTCATTAGAAACCGGCGGGAATATTAATTGCAAATTATTTCTTGTCGCTCGTATATCAGCAATTTCGTTTTAGTTCAAATACTCACAGCTAAATCAGATTTTATCTTTTTAATGAATAATTTTAGAGAATTATGGAATGTTTCAGAGGTTTCAAAAGATCAAATTGTTTAGTCATTGGAAGAAAGTTTCCCAACTACAATTTCATCATTAAGTTACATCCATATAAGCGCATGTTTCAATATGACTGATGGACTAAGGAACTTCTAACACTTGGAAAGAGTAAAAACTTCCAATTCTTTAATAACTCACACTTGAGCAGGTGGATGGGCACTTTAGTTTAAACTACTCGATGAAATTCACGATTTGGAGTGACCCACCTATTTGCCCAAGTGTTGCTCATCTCTTCCTCTGACTGACGGAATTCTAACATTTACAAAAAAAAAGAAACGTCCTATTTTTTGCAAACAAACATTTGGGCAAGTGAGTTGTAACTCTAGTTAGATCTACTCAATGATATTTGAGATTTTAAGTGACTCAGCCACCCACCCAAGTGCTGGTCATCAAGATATTGGATATGATTTCCTTTTGAGACAGAAAGACTTCTAACGCTTGCAAAGTAGAAAAACTTTGAATTTTTTGATAACGCTTAAGTGTTGCTGATAAAAAGATTGAATATCACCTCCACCTCCTTTGACTATAAAACTTTTAATACTTACAAAGAAGACAAACTTTCAATTCTTTAATACTAAACACTCGGGCGGTTGGGTGAGCACTCCAGTTTAAACTAGTCGATGGTAATTATGATCTGGAGTAACCCACTCACCCACCCAATCATTAGTCATCAAAAGATTAGATATCACCTTTTTTCCTCTGACCAAGAGACTTCTAACACTTGCGAAAAGAAGAAACTTCCAATTCTATGATAACAAACACTAGTGCTGGTGAGTCGGCACTCCAATTCAAATTAAGCAATGGTATTTATTACCTGGAGTGATCCACCCACCCACACACCCAACTGTTAGTCATCAAAAGATTGGAAATTACCTCCTCCTTCCTCCTCTGACTAAAGAAACTTCTAATGCTTGCAAAGAGGAGAAACTTCCAATTCTTTGATAACTAACACTAACGGGTGGATGAGCACTTAAGTGCAAATTACTCGACAATATTTATAATTTGGAGTGGCCCACCCACCCGCCCAAGTGGTGGTCATTATAAGATTAGATATCACCTTCTCATCCTCTGACACTTGCAAAAAGGAGAAACTTCCAATTCTTTGATAACTAACACTCAGGCAAATGGTTGGGCTCTCCAGGTAAAACTACTAGACAGTATTTATGATCTGTAGTGACCCTCCAGCCCGCCCAAGTGTTGGTCATCAAAAGATTAAAACTCCCATTCTCCATTTCTGACTAAGAGACATCCAACATTTGTGGAGAGGAGAAACTTTCAATACTTTAATATCTACACTTGCGCAGACGAGTGGGCACTCCAGTTCTAAGTACTCTATGTTATTTATATTTTAGAGTAACCCACCCACCCGCCCAGGTGTTAATCATTAAGAGATTAAATATCATCTCCTCCTACTCTAACTAAAAAAAAAAATTAATTCTTTAATAACTAACACTTGGGCAGGTGGTTGGGCACTTTAGTTTAAACTACTCAATGGTATTCATAATTTGGAAAAACCCGCTCTTGGTCATCAAGGGATTGCGTATTACCTACTCCTTCTCTAATTAAGAAAATTCTAAAACATTTAGAACGAAAACTTCCAATTCTAGATAACAAATTCTTGAGCGGATGAGTGCGTACTCCAATTCAAACTACTCAATAGTATTCATGTTGGTCATCAAAAGGTTGGATGTAACCTTATCCTCCATTAGCTAAGAAAGGTTTAACACTTGCAAAAAGAAGAAACTTCCAATTCTTTAAAAACAAACATTTCAAAATACTTACTAGTAATCATAAACTAGACTAATCCAAACCATCCGCCCAAGCCCAAGTGTTGGTAATCAAGATATTGAATATCACCTCATCTTCCTTTGACCAATGAGTTTCTAACACTTTCAAAGAAAAGAATCTCTCAATTTTAGATAACAAACACTCGGGTTGGTGGGTGGTCACTTTAGTTCTAGTGACCCACCCACCCGCCCAAGTGTTGGTCATCAAGACATTAATGTCACTTCTTTGTCTTCTCATTAAGGGACTTTTAACACTGGCAAGAAGAAGAAACTTTCAATTCCTTAATAACTAACATTAGGCCGAGTAGGTGGGTAGTCTAGTTCAAAGCAGTTTGCTAATGTTTACAATCTAGAGTGCCAAAGTGTTAGTCATCAAAAAATTAAAGATTACCTCCTCATTTGACTAAAGACTTCTAACACTTGCAAACAAGGAAAACTTTCAATTTTTTGATAATAAACACACAAGACACTCTAGTTTAAACTACTAACGCTGGTAATCATAATTTAGAGTGACCTACACTAAAGTGTTGTTTATCAAAAGATTAAGTATCACATCTTCTTCTTTTGACTCTTTCCCGCCGACCTGCCTAAGTGTTAGTCATCAAAAGATTAAACATCACCTCTTCCTTCTCTAACTAAAGAACTTCTAACACTTGCAGAAAAAAAAAACTTTCAATACTTTGATAACAAACATTTGGGCAAGTAGATGGGCATTCCAGTTCAAATTAACCGATGGTATATATAATCCGAAATGATTGGATATCACATCCTCTGACTTGAAGACTTCCAACACAAACAAAGAGGTCCAACTTTCAAATCTTTAATAACAAACAAAGAAACCTCAAAAACCTATAAACCTCAAAAGGAAGGAATTTGAATCCTGCGTGATACCAGTGCTCACGTACGACCTCATGTCCATGACCCGAAAAACATCTAGCAGATTGTAAACCACACAGAGAGCAATGGAGAAGTCTATGCTTGGAATTACTTTGAGTAACAGAGTTTGGAATGAAGAAATCCGAAGAAAAACCGGTGTGACAGAAGTACTTATTAGAGTGGCGCAGCTTAAGTGACAATGGGCTAACCACATAACAAGGCAGGACCCGAACAGGTGGATAATAAGGATCACAACTTGGCGTTCAAGAAAGACCAAACAAAGTGCTGGCAGACCACAGAGAAGATGGCAAGATAATATCCAAAATATCGTAAGAAAAAAACTGGATTTAAACTGCAGCAAATAGGAAAACGTGAACATTTTTGGAGGAGGCCTACATACAGGAGTGAATAAATAATGGCTAAGAAGAAGAAGAAGAAGACTCGGGCGGTTGGGTAGCCACACAAGTTCAAACTAATCAATGGTATTTATGATCTGAAGTGACCTACTCACCCACCCAAATGTTAGTCATTAAGAAATAATATCCGCCTCTGACTAAAGGACTTCTAATACTTGCTAAGAAGAAAAACATCAAATTCTTTGTTAACAAATAGTCGGGCGGGTAGATAGGCACTTTAGATCAAATTACTCGCTAATATTAACGATCTGAAGTGACCCAACACCCAGCCAAGTGATGGATATTAGCTTCTCTTCCTCTGACTAACAGACTTCTATTACTTACAAAAAGGAGAAACTTCAAATTTTTTGATAACAAACACTCAGACGGGTAGGTTGGGACTTCAGTTCAAATTAATCAATGGTATTTATGGTCTGGAGTAAGTAGATTGGATATCATAAAGTCAGGAACTTTGAGAGTTTTAGTAGTATATAAGCTATTTAATTATTGCAACTTTTTTAAGACTTTTAAAGGTTTTCTATAGTCTAAAGATTGGTTAATCTTTTTAAAGTTTAAAAGTCATCAAAGGTTTTTTTAAAAATTTTAATTGAACGTAGTAGTTTCCGGGGCCATTTATGGTTTTTGCAAAGTAATTCAAGATTATGATCTGGAGTAAAACACCCACCCACTCAAGTGTTGCCCACCAAAAGATTAAATTTTACCTCTTTCTCTTTTGACTTGGGGATTTCTAACACTTGCTAAAAGAAGATTTGTTCAATTCTTTAATAACAAACACTCGGTCGGCTGGGTGGGCACTCCAGTTCAAATTAATTGATGGTATTTATGATCTGGAATGACCCACTAACCCACCCAAATGTTGGTCATCTAAAGATTGAATATCACCTCCACCTCCTTTGACTAAAAAACTTCTAAGACTTAAAAAGAAAAAAAACTTCTAATTCTTTGAAAACAAACATTTGGGCAAGTGAATTGCACTTCAGTTAAAGCTACTCAATGGTATTTATGACTTGAAGTGACCCACCCACCTACCTAAGTATTGGTCATCAAAAGATTAGATATCACCTCCTCTTTCTTCTCTGATTAAGAGACTTCTAACACTTGCAAAGAGGACATACTTCCAATCTTTTAATAACAAAAACTTGGGCGGGTAAATGGTCACTTCATTTTAAACTACTCAATAGTATTCATGATCTGAAGTGACCCACCCAGATAAATATTGGTCATCAAAAGATTGGATGTCGCCTTCTCCTCCTCTGACTAAGGGATTTTTAACACTTGCAAAGACGAGAAATTTTAAATTTATTGATAACTAACACTCGGGCGGGTGGGTAGGCACTATAGTTCAAACTTCTTCTTAGTATTTATAATCTAGAGTAACCCACCCACCCGCCTAAGTGTTTGTCATCAAGAGATTGAATATCACCTTTTTCTCCTCTCACCAAGAGACTTCATACACTTGCAAGAAGAAAAAACTTCCAACTCTTTGATAAATAACTAACATTCGGGCGGGTTTTTTATATTTTGCGGTGGGAACAAAAAATTGTAGCTTTACCATTGATCTTAGTAATCAGTAAGCAATTTTTTTATCATAGCAACTTTTTTAAGATTTTTGAGAGTCTTCTATAGTCTAAAGATTAGTTAAGCTTTTAAAGTTTAAAAGTCAACAAAGGTTTCTATAAAAAATTTAACAGACCGTAGTAATTCCCCGAGCTTTTTATTGTTTTTGAAATGTACTTTAAGACTTCTTAACAGAATCTTTAAAATTAAAAGATTTGAGAGACTTACTAGTCTGTAAACTTTTTTTTATCATTTCTGAAGGTCTTTTATAGCTTAAAAATTTCATTAACCTTTCAAAATGTTATACCTAAGCCAGAAAAGTCTACAAATTTTTGAACTGACCAAAGCTTTTTTTCTATCAATTTTGAAATTTCTTCAAAAAAAATTAATTTTTCAATTAGAAAATTTAAAAAAATTTTAAACTTTGTCAAGTTTTAAAAGTAGAAATAGTCTTTAAATTTTTTTTATTAAACCATAGTAGCTCATCAAGCTTTATATGTTTTTTGCAATGCACGAGAGGTGGGACACTTCATAGCATGGTACGGGGCCATTAGCTCAAAATGAAGTAGTTCAACTACCCACCCAAAAGTAAGTTATCAAACATTTTTATCACAACTTTCTCTTGTGACAAAATCACTTTGAACGTCAATATAGAATTTCATGATGACAAACACTTGGGTGGGTTGGAAGGGACACTCCAAATCATAGTAACGCGCCAGTAGTTTGGAATGGAGTGACCCACCCAAATGTAAGTTATTAAGAAATTACATCACGACCTTCTCTTGTAACAAAATGATTTCTGACGTAAGCATAGAAGACAATTATTGATAACATACACTTAGGCGGATGGGTGAGACACTTCATAGCATGGTACCTGGCCAATAGTTTGAAATGGAGTGACCCACTCACCCACCCAAGTATTAGTTATTAAGAAATTGGATCACAACCTTCTTTTGTAATAAAATGACTTCTGACGTTCGCATAGAAAACAATTATTGATAACAAACACTTGGGCGCGGATAGGTAAAACACTCTATAGCAAAGTACCTCGCCAATAGTTTAAAATGAAGTGGCCCACCCACCCACTTAAGTGTAATTTATCAAAAGATTTCGTTATGACCTTCTCTTGTGACAAAATGTTTTTTGATGTCATCATAAAAGAGAAAACATTCAATTTCTTGATGACGAACACTTGGGTGGGTAAATGGGACACTCCGAAGCATAGTAACGCGCTAATAATTTGGATTGGAGTGACCCACCCACCCACCAAGTGTTAGTTATCAAGAGATTAGACCACAACCTTCCTTGTGAATAATTGATGTTTGTTAGCATAGAAGACAATTTGTGAATTTTTTGATAACAAATTGTAATAAAATGACTTCTGGTGTCTGTATAGAAAAAAACATTTAATTCTTTGATAACAAACACTTGGATGGTTAGTAGGGACACTTCAAAGCATAGTAACGCAATAATAATTTGGATTGGAATAGCCCACCCACCGACCCAACTGTTAGTAATCAAGAAATTGGATCATGACCATTTCTTGTGACAAAATGACTTCTAACGTCCGCATAGAAGACAATTATTCAATTTCTTAATAACGAACACTTGGGCGGGTCGGTGAAACACTCCATAACTTGGTACCGGACCAATAGTTTAAAATGAAGAAGCCCATCCACCTACCCAAATGTTAGTTACCAATATACTCCAAAGCATAGTAACGCTCCAGCAGTTTGGAATAAAATAGCTCACCCACCTATCCAAGTATTAGCTTACAAGAAGTTAGATTACGACCTTTTCTTGTGACTAAAAGACTTCTGTTGTCTGCATAGAAGACAAACATTCAATTTCTTGATGACAAACACTTGGGTGGGTGGGTGTGATAGTCCATAGTTTGGCACCGAGCCAATAGTTTGAAATGAAGTGGTTCACCCACCCACCCAAGTGTAAGTTATCAAGAAATTAGATCACGGCCTTCTCTTGTGACAAAATAACTTTGGACGTCATCATAGAAGAAAAAAACATTTAATTCCTTTTAGGGGAACTCCAAAGCATGGTAACGCGCCAGTAATTTGGAATGGAGTAGCCCACCTACCCACCCAAATGTTAGTTAACAAGAAGTTCAATTACGACCTCCTCTTGTGACTAAATGACTTTTGGTGTCCCCATAGAAGACAAACATTCAATTTCTTTATGACGAACACTTGGGTGGGTGGGTAAAACACTCTAAAGCATAGTAACACGCCAATATATTAGAATGGAGTGACCCACCCACCCACAAAATGTTAGTTATCAACAGATTTTATCTCAACCTTCTCTTGTGACAAAATGACTTTGAACGTCATCATAGAAGAGAAAACATTTAATTCCTTGATGACAAACAATTGGGTGGATAGGTGGGACACTCCAAACCTTAATAAAGCGCCAGTAGTTTGGAATGAAGTGGCCCATCCACCCAGGTGTAAGTTAACAAAAAGTTAGATTACGATCTTTTTTTTTGACTAAATGGTGTCCGCATAGAAGACACACATTCAATTCCTTGATGACAAATACTTGGGTGGGTGGGTGGGACACTTTAAAGCATGGCAACGCGCCATTAATTTGGATTGGAGTGACTCACCCACCCACCCAAGTGTTAGTTATCAACAGATTTAATCACAACCTTGTCTTGTGACATAATGACTTTGAACGTCATCATAGAAAAGAAAACATTCAATTGCTTGATGACAAACATTTGGGTGGTTGGGTGGGACACTTCAAAGCATAGCAACTCGCCATTAATTTGAATTGGAGTGACCCAGCCACCCACCCAATTGTAAGTTAATAAGAAGTTAGATCACAACCTTTTCTTGGGACTAAATGATTCTGGTGTCCGCACAGAAGACAAAAACATTCAACACTACAAAGCATGGTTGTGCGCCAGTAGTTTAGAATAGAGTAGAGGGTAGGCTACCCACCCACCCAAATGATAGTTATCAAAAAAAATAGATTACGGATTTTTCTTGTGACAAAATGATTTCTGACGTCACCATAGAAGACAATTAATTAATTTCTTAAAAACAAATACGTGGGCAGGTGAGTGAGACACTTCAAAACTTAGCAACGCGCCAATAATTTAAAAAGGAGTGGCCCACTCACCCACCCAAGTGTTAGTTATCAAGAAATTTGATCACAACCTTTTTTTGTGACAAAATGATTTCTGACGTCACCATAGAAGACAATTAATAAATTTCTTAAAAACAAATACGTGGGCAGGTGAGTGAGACACTTCAAAACTTAGCAACGCGCCAATAATTTAAAAAGGAGTGGCCCACTCACCCACCCAAGTGTTAGTTATCAAGAAATTTGATCACAACCTTTTTTTGTGACAAAATGATTTCTGACGTCACCATAGAAGACAATTAATTAATTTCTTAAAAACAAATACGTGGGCAGGTGAGTGAGACACTTCAAAACTTAGCAACGCGCCAATAATTTAAAATGGAGTGGCCCACTCACCCACCCAAGTGTTAGTTATCAAGAAATTTGATCACAACCTTTTTTTGTGACAAAATGATTTCTGACGTCACCATAGAAGACAATTAATAAATTTCTTGATAACAAACATTTGGGCGGGTGGGTGGGACACTTCAAAGCATGTCAACGGGCCAATAATTTAGAATGTAATGACTCATTCACCCATCCAAGTGTTAGTTAAGAAGAAGTTAGATATCGACCTTTTTTGTGACTAAATGACTTCTGGTGTCCGCATAGAACATTCAATTCTTTGATGACAAACACTTGAGTGAGTGAGTGGGACACTTTAAAGCATAGTAACGCGCCAATAATTTGGATTGAAATAGCCCAGCCATCCACCCAAGTGTTAGTTATCAAAAGATTTGATCACAACTTTCTTTTGTGACAAAATGACTTTGGACGTCATCATAGAAAAGAAAACATTCAATTGCTTGTTGACGAACACTTGGGTGGGTGGGTGGGACACTCTTAAGCATGGTAACGGGCTAGTAGTTTGTATTGGAGTGGCCCACCCACCCAAGTTTTAGTTATCAAGAACATAGATCACGACTTTCTCTTGTGACAAAATGATTGCTGACGTCAACATAGAAGACAATTATTGATTTTTTTTTAAACAATCTTTTGGGCGGGTGGGTGGGACACTTCAAAGCATGGTAACGCGCCAGTAATTTAGAATGGAGTGGCCCACCCACCCACCCAAGTGTTTGTTATCAAAAGGTTTGATCACAACCTTCTCTTGTGACAAAATGACTTTGGACGTCATCATAGAAGAGAAAACATTCAATTGCTTGATGTCGAACACTTGGGTGGGTGGGTGGGACACTTCAAAGCATGGCAACGCGCCAATAATTTGAAAAGGAATGGCCCGCCTACCCATCCAAGTGTAAGTTAACAAGAAGTTAGAACACGACCTTTTCTTGGGACAAACCGATTTCTGACGTCACTATAGAAGACAATTATTGAATTTCTTGATAACACACACTTGGACGGGTGGGTGGGACACTTAAAAGCATGGTAACGCGCCAGTAGTTTAGAATGAAGTGGCTCAACCACCCACCCAAGTGTTTGTTATCAAAAGTTTTGATCACGACCTTTTCTTGTGACAAAATGACTTTGGACTTCATCATAGAAGAGAAAACATTCAATTGCTTGATGTCAAACACTTGGGTGGGTGGGTGGGATAGGACACTTTAAAGCATGACAACGCGCCAATAATTTGAAAAGGAATGGCCCGCCTACCCATCCAAGTGTAAGTTAAGAAGAAGTTAGATCACGACCTATTCTTGGGACAAAATGATTTCTGACGTCACTATAGAAGACAATTATTTAATTTCTTGATAACAAACACTTGGGCAGGTGAGTGAGACACTTCAAAACTTAGCAACGCGCCAATAATTTAAAAAGAAGTGGCCCACCCACCTACCACTAACTATCAAGAAATTAGATTTCAACCTTTTTGTGACAAAATGATTTCTGACGTCACCATAGAATTGTTTTCTTAATGAATTTTTTGATAATAAACATTTGGGCGGGTGGGTGGGACACTTCAATGCATGTCAAGTAGTTTAAAATGGAGTCGCCCACTCACCCGCCCAAGTGTTGGTTATCAAGAAATTAGATCACGATCTTCTCTTGTAACAAAATGATTTCTGACGTCACTACTGAAGACAATTATTAAAATTCTTGATAACAAACATTTTGGGCGGGTGGGTGGGACACTTCAAAGCTTGGCAACGCGCCAATAATTCGAATTGGAGTGACCCACCCACCCACCCAAGTGTTAGTTTACAAAAAGTTAGATTACGACCTTTTCTTGTGACTAAATGACTTCTGGTGGCGCATAGAAGACAAATATTAAATTCTTTGATGACAAATACTTGGGTGAGTGAGTGGGACACTCCAAAGCATAGTAACGCGCCAATAATTTGGATTTGATCATAACCTTCTCTTGTGACAAAATAACATCTGACGTCCGCATAAAAGACAATTATTTATTTAGTTGATAACAAACTCTTGGAAAAGTAGATAGGACACTTCATGGCATGGTACAGGGCCAATAATTTGGATTGGAGTGGACTTTAGAGTTCTTAAAATTAGAAATTCTTAATAGAGAGTCTTAATAATTTTAGTATTGCATTTACTGTTGGTGAGATAACAATTTCCTAAATTATTTAACCAAACTTGGCTCAGATAAAATTAAAATTTGATAAATTAATTGAATAATGTCAAAATTAAATTTTGAAAACTGAAAATATTTTTTTTTAATTTTTTCAAAATTGGTAAATTATTATCAAATTTACAATTGCATTTACTATTGGTGAGATCACAATTTTCCAAATTATTTAACCAAACTTGCCTCAGATAAAGTCAAAGTATGATAAAATAATTTAATAATGTCAAAATTAAATTTTGAGTTAGTTTTCTAAACTTTGCTCACATAAGGTCAAAGTATGACAAATTAATTAAATAATATCAAAAATAAATTTTGAAAATTAATTTTTTTTTTTGATTTTTTGAAAATCCCTAAATCATTGACAATTTTACCATTGCATTTACTGTTGGTCAAACCACAATTTTCAAAATTAGTTAACCGTACCAGGGACAAATACTGCCAAGCTTATAGTCTGAGACGCATCATGAGTCATTGTTCACAACAACGCAAAAGCTAGAGATAGAAAGTTTTCAAGGGGATAAGAGACCTTAACGATTAATGACAGCCGCCGGAGCGCACTAGGCGGGTAATCTGCACTATACTTTGCATTACAATATTTACAACTCAGACTCCCCGGTTTAGTGTGCAAAACTGGACGCTTTTACCAGAAGCATTAACAAAACAGACAGTACCAATCGAGACATTAGTGCATCATAATTTTTTTAGAAGCAAAGCTACAAGCCCGTAGATCAGTACAACTTTTCCTTGCATTCCTTGCATTGCAATTTTAGTGCGCAATTTTTTAATCATGCCCAAATACACAAATAAACCGAAACAACTAAACCTGCTTTAACGGACTTGGGTGCGCAATCTGCTAAGTTCTTAAGACCTCTCCCCGCTCAAGATTTAAGTGCGAGACTACCGTATTGACTTGAGTTATCTGTTCGGTCAAAAGCTTTGTTAGTATGGTGGGGAAAGGAGGGAATGATAGCTTACATGATTATGAGCAACCAAGGTCATAGGTTATTAGTTGCCAACATAGATGTAACAAACTAAGCTAGCAGCAAACTTAAACTACTTTTTTATTGTGCGTTTTTCAGCTTTTTTACATTGCCTTAAAAGTCTTACGAATTTTTGAAGAGGGTTGATGGTAGATAAATATTTTGGGGATCGAACCCCAAACTGTTCAACCAAACTGCCATCTTTGTCCGATCTCTTAGAAAAGATTAACAAATTAGACTGTAGAAAAAGTAGATTTACTATACTGCCGCATATATATTTTTGAAGAGAAGCCTCTACTTTTTAGGCAACACGCAAAATATTGAAACGATTTAAAAAAAGTTTTTTTTTACTTTGTTTTGTTTGTTGCCCACCCTCGTGCTTGTTTTTTTTTGCATTGCCAACCCTTGCTTAATGCTTTTCTCAAGTTTTATATCTTCTAGACCAAATTCAAACGTTTAAATGCCGGTAATTTAAATAATTATTATTATTTTCTAAATAACTGAATTATCCTGTGCGTTTGTGTAGTTACATGTTAAATAAATTCCAAACTAAATACAGCATAACCTTGCTGGTGTGTTTAATTTTTAGATAAATTTGTAATGTGTAAGAGGAGGAGGTGCATCGATTACGCATATAACAATGTCGGCGAGCATGGTATTAATTAGCCGCGGTTATGTGCGGCACACACATATGCAGTTCCCAACGGTCTGGTCCTCCGAGATATAACCATTGTGATATCGTCCCGTGTGCCAGGCATAACTAAGAGTTAATCAGTCGCTTGTTAACATTAACGAAGTCTCCATTGTCACAGGGGTCCGGCCACTAAAAATGTCATTGAGCTTCGATAACGAACCTCTTTCTTCTCCTTCTTTTTTATTATTATTATTACATCGACGACGACGTCGTCGACGCATTCCAGTCCCTTGTTATAGTCCTTGTTCGTGCGTGTGCATTCAGAAAAGTTTTCATGAGGGAAAATACGCTTCGTTATATTTGCGGCTCTAAACCCGCACACGTCTAGACCGTGAAGTAGGGGACTGGGATGACGATCGCACTTTGTAGGATGTTATGTAACACCCAAAACATTTCTAATTTGATGAATCGTATATAATTTGCCGAATGGGACGTAGGAGGAACATATTTAAATTTAATCAGGAAAATTCTCATAATAGTCCGCCTTTTAAGTGGAAAAACAGTCCCCAGGTAAGACTAAACGTCAGTCCTGATCGAATACGTGACGGGCAAGCTAAGAAGCGACCCGCGTGTCTTTGCTCTCTCCACCACCCTACATCGGCGCGCATCTACAAGGAAAATAAGAGGGTGGCACTGTCCACGCTCCAGGAAATTGAACTTTCGGATCCAGAATGAGCGCGCGTAATGAACACTCTCCTTGTTGACTCTAATCAAGCCAGTACAAATAAGACACCCTCGAATATATTTTTTATTCCATCAGTCTCTGTAGGAATAGGAAAGTGTATGATATGTAAATTCGTTGGAAACTTGAACAATCGGATGTATAAGTTTGGGTGATTCAATTAAGCGACCGCGCGGTCGCCTTGATTATTATGATAGCCGGCATCTTAGTCTTGTAGTTTGCTGATTGGCACAGATCCTCGACGCCTCGTCCCGCTGGGGAATGTTTTAATCAGGTTCACTACAAGCTCACCCCTCTTGTACCTACCACATCTCATCCGCAGCAAACCTGCCATGATTGCAATTTGAACAAAAACAACAAATCCAATTTTACAAACTAAATTGCAATTATTCATTAAGCATGATTGACTAAACAAATCTGGAATTTAAACCTAATTTGTAAGAATAATTACAGTTCTTCAGAAACATTCAAAGTTTGTAGGGTTTAAAAAAAACGCATTCATTAGATGAATTTAATATAAAATTAGTAAGAAATTTTAATCAAATTTGATGAACATATGTAAACCAATAAGCTATTAAAGACCATCAATAAGTTCATTCAGGGTTTACAGCTGGAACTTCTATGTGGTAGAAAGCAAACAGGCTCTATAAAACCATCTCAATGTTGCTATAACAGACAAGCCACACCAAACTTAGCAGAGTGGGTACAACGCAAGTAAAAAGTAATAACACAGACATGATCCTTTTCAAGGCTGAAGTTACGAAAAGACAAAACAAATGTTGCTAGAATCAGAGACAAATCTGATTTGTAACTAAACAGACAATTTTATTGCGGACAATAATAACAAGCTGGAAAGTAGAAAAAAAGCAAGACGAAATTGTCTGATCACGACTTGTCTGACAAACCCAAAACTTCAATCATGAATATGACCGCCGTAAACTTCCTTCTTTTTGAAATTGACCTATGACCTGTTTATGCAGCATTTTGGGGTTCCTTGCAACATTGACATCCAGCTATCCTTTAATGATTTTTCTTGAAAGCCATATAGAGTGTGATTTTCAGTGATTACGCAATTCTCGTGTCTTGCATTCTATTGATAGTTAATGCAACAAATTTATCAAATAGTTGGGGTGATAAAATTCTAAAACAAGCACCACCTCATGGATGTTTTTGGCAGAACTGGAAAGATCAAGTAGACGACTAGCTGCAGCCAATTAAATTGTCGTTGATTTATTTCAGATCACACCTGGCTCTGGCTTTAGCAAAATATTCATCAATGGGTTCTAGTGTTAACGTGATTCAGTTTAAAACATGATGTCTTTACCGCCTTCGAATCTGGTTTATTGCTGTCTGGCATTAAGAACGTAGTCTTGAACATATTTTTTGGCTTCAGCTTTAAAGAAAAGGTCTAATTTTTTCCTTCTTTAGCAAAATTTTCTTCAATGTTAAGCAGCAGTTTGGAACAGGGTATCTTGTCAGATTTGTTTGAAAACATAGCTTTAAACATGTACCCTTTATTGGCTTTGGCCTCAAAGACCGATTGTTGACTTTTGTGTTTTTATTTGGTTGTGTATAGTCCACGTAGTTTGGTATGGCTCTCAAATAATGCAGATCGGACTAGTATTACTGGTTCTTGTTCTTATAGTGCCGTGGTCGCTACGAGCGTATGTTTGTGGTGTGCAATAATAGTTCTACACAAACATACGGGACCTACAGTTTAACGTGGAATCCAAACCACACCACTAGAGGGGTTTACTAAGCAAATATTTTGCTGGTTTGCCACTGCCTTGCGAAGGAGACAATCGCATCAAAATATATTCGACATATTAGATATTTCCGTTGCCGGGAATTGAACCCAAGCTGCTCAACAGCCATCGCACTAGACCATTGTGCTACGGTCGCCTCTGGTTACTGGTTATAAAATAAAAAAAAAAAAATTACGTATTGCAGTGACCTAGACAGGCTGATTCTTCTAATCTCTTGATCATAAACATTTAAGGGAGTAGGCGGGGCACACTAATCTGAACCACCCGTCGCGACAATTTCCCGTCGGTGTCGCTGGCTACAAACAAGTACAAAAAAATAATTTTTGTTACTTTAAAAAGACGTAATCATCGATTGCTATTGTTGGTGAGAAACAAGAACAAAAAATTTCTTCTGCTTTCTTGAAAAATGCATTCGTGTCAAGTATGAAGATAATTAGTCGTTACTTTATAATCAATTTTTTGTACCACATTATACTTTGTGTAGTAATTTTAGCTTACGGTTACTTAGTAATAATTCCAAGAATATATAATTCCACAAATTCTATTTCAGAGCCATGGAAACTTTGACTATTCAATTATGCAATTTCCTATGAAAATTATGTTCGATGGATTATGAATCAACGTAACCCAGTAATGCACTCACATTTCCATCAAATATTTAATGCACACGGACATTAATTAATGTCACTCCACTAATTGATACGGTGATAAATATATTAGAATAATTAAATGGAACGAATCAATTATTGATGCGGCCTCCATACAATAATAGGCTGATTAATTCGAAGAAACGATATTAAATTAATGCAGGTTAATTAATAACGAAGGATTTTAATTAAATTGTATTATATTTTGTGCGGTAATAATAAGGAAGGGAATATAGGAGGATTCGATCTAATCCTGAAGGAAAAGGAAAATAAGGCAGGCTGCCTTATATTCCTGTATTTTTCAATCTTGGAACTGTCAGTTGAATCTCGACGTTCCGATCTCCTGACACCTCCGGTCACCACCTCCCTTTTCAATTAGAGACAACACACGAGAGAGGCATGCAACTGCCACCGATATTACACGTACAGCTATATATCTATATAGCTAAATACTAGCTCGCTTTAGCTACTTCCATATATATGTCGTGTGTGTGTGTGTGGGAGCGCGCGCGGGGATGAAAAGTGAGCATCTATCAGAGTTTTGTATCGGGATAGAGCCGCTGCCTCTCGCACTGTTCTCAATTTCAAGGGATTGGTCGGGGCTCCAGTAAACGTTTCTGTGATTACTGATGGACGAGATAAAAGTAGATCGACCTCCAGTTTTCGAATTGAAACGCTGGAAATTGAAAAAGCGAGAGAGACAACTGCGTAAGCGAATAAGAGAAATATTGCCCGGGCAGGAGAACGTAAAATATTATTGAAAAATTCCGCATCCCCCCAATCTCGTTCTCTTTTATTTTTTTCTTCTTTCCTACACTTTTTTTTTTCTTAACTGCTAAATGCAATTTCACGGACGTTACGCGTTTTACTTACCACAGATTAAGTGTCGCTAAAACGTGTTTGTTTGTGTATCATTATATAGTAGGAGCATAATTTGTGGTGAGCTGCAGCATATGTATACTCAAATCAAGATTCAATTATTAACATGTTCAATTAAAGAAATTTAACTTGGAAGCTTGCTGTACACTTTAAATGTCTGCGATTAAATTTGTATGCTATTTAGTAATAACATTGCAAGGATGTAATAACGACTTTTTTTATTATTTTTTTTTTATTTTTTTTTTTATAAACGGCTGGGTGGTGTAGTGGTTAGCGTACTCGACTGCTATAACGGGGGTTTTGGGTTCGAGTCTCAAGCCCCCTATCTGAAAGGTCAGTTTTTCTTGGCGCCTTCTTTTGGATAAAAAGAGAAACTTTAGTACTGCTTTGATGTTGCGTGCAGTTTAAAAACCAAATAATTTAGATTGGAATTCCTGAATTTGCGACAAAATTCCAAGATGTGTTAGTCTTAACCTCTGGCATCGGTGATTAGCCTTGGCAGCAGAAATAGAATGTGGCTCATTGAATTGAAGTAAAAAATATAGTTTTGAGACCATTGAACCTATTACCATTTTTTTGATTTCCTATAGTCTGGTTACAGCTTATTTTTGGCTTCTTTTAAGGAGTGCTACCAAGACTTGTGCTGAAAGTCAGATTGTTATACTATTGAAGATCAGTGCTCTTATTATTAATAGCATAAAATCACTCTTTTGAATGTTGCATCATACGGTTTTAGTAAAATTTGTTGCATTTGGATTGTTTCCCCTTTGGAAAAGCTTCAGAAGCAATCATCAATTAAGTAATTTGGTTGTTAACCTCTAAAGATCAAAATTTTGTGATTTTGTGGTAGTAGGTTTATAGCTCCAGATCTGATTGGGTTTATTTCAATTGTCAAACACCAAGCGTTTTGTTTGCAGTAGTTCTTCTACTTTTGGTAGTTAAAAATAAACTTACAAAAACTACCAAAAAAATCACTTGATGTTGCCGAAAAAAGTGCTTGAAGTTACTTATAATTCTCTTAACAAATTTGGAAAATAGTCGGGTTCCCGGACTAACATTGTGAAATTATTTAAAGTACGTAGTAGGTTTCATTCTATAATCCAAATTTTGTAACAAAATTGGTATTAAAGCATGGATGATTGAAGTAATTTTTTACTTGAGGTTAACACTTTGATGGCTTAGAATGGTAGCGTAGACTGGAGACAAGTCTTGTTATTCAATCGCCAGTTTTCTTATATGTGTCGCAAGTTTCTATATAAATTCGACATATGTAAATCCTCCAGGGTTTTTTTTTCTATTCTTAGTACTAACTCGTAGAGTTAGATGTGGTTCATATGATTGATGTTGGTTGAGATCCTGTGGATGTCAACATATGTTGTGCACTAAAATTATATATCAAATACTGAAGCTTTATAAAATTATTTAGAGTTTATAAAATTTGTACTGCTTGTTACCTA
Source organism: Tachinus rufipes (assembly GCA_963932245.1). NCBI lineage: Eukaryota > Metazoa > Arthropoda > Insecta > Coleoptera > Staphylinidae > Tachinus > Tachinus rufipes. The sequence goes on from OZ010745.1 coordinate 112,796,085, forward strand.
GGAAATACTAAGCTTCATTACAAGAAAAAATGCTTCAATAACTAATACTGAGGCTTCATAACAAACTACAAAGCTTCAAAACAAGTTGCAAAGCTTCAAAACGTATACCAAGGTTTCTTTTTTTGTGGTTTAATAGGGGAATCTTCTAAAAACTTTCCTACAAAGAGCGCCTACCAACTAAACCCTCCTAATTTTTGAATATCTGGAAGTTTGAGGCTCATGCCGTTTTGTTTAGGGATATAATAAAATGAAGAAAGATAAGACGCCCCAACGGCCGAGGGACAAAGTTGTGAGGTAGCTCATAAAGAGATTTGATTTACCTTATAAATGAGTACTTCATTGTCTATTTAAGCTAGCTTGGCCAGATCAGAAGTTGAGTTTGATTCGAGATGAGCAAAGCATTTTTTGACCAAGGCCGTTTCAATTTTTTTTGTTTCTAAAGTACCATGAGACTCCAACAATCCAACGCAAGGTTAAACTTTGAAATTGCTCGAGACGATCAAGGTGAGTGTTTGCAGCTGTTCCAAAGCATTGTAACAAATGTCAAGGCTTCATGAAAAATAACAAAAGTGACTAAGAAATTTTCAGAATGAGTACTGAAGCTTTATAAAAAATACTGAGATTTCATATCAATTAAATTACTGAAGTTTCATACTAAGCACACCTAGGCTTCAAATACTAAAAAATAACAAAGCTTTGTATCAAATACTAAGCTAACACTATTTAGATTTTTCAAGTACTGAGAACATCTTTTGTAATATCAAATTGGGTAGTGCTACCTACTACTACTACTAGCTACAAAGTACTAACAAATTAATAACAAATGTTGAGGCTTTATAACAAGTAGAATGACTTAATTAACTAATACCAAAGCTTCAAAACGTGTACATGAGCTTTTTAAAATAGTACCTAGACTTGATAGCAAATGCTCTTCAGAATAAGTACTAAAGCTTTGTAATAATACTACTAAAATTTTATGACCAAGCACCGAAGCACTACGGCTTCCTAAAAAGTACCAAAATTTTATATCAAATAATTAAGTTTCATCAAAACTATTTAGACTTTATTACTAAAAATTTCTAAAAAAATTATAAACTGCTTTACTGGTCTACTGGACATCACATTGAGTACTGCTACTTTTCTAAAGAATACCAAGAAAGTTAGAATAAATGCTAAAGATTTATAACAAATTGAAAAATTTCAATAACAAATACTGAGACGAGCAGAGCAGTTTCAAAACGTGTACTGAGCCTTTCTAAAAAGTACCCAAACTTTATAATAAAACCAATGCTTCATGACAAGTCATAAAGCTTATAAAGACAACGACTAATGCTTTAGAACGACTGTAGAAGCTTCAGAATAAGTACCAAAATTTTATTTACAAGACTTTGTGGGTAACAGTACCGTTATTAGAATGGTACCGTCAGTGAACCCGCATCGAGAGCAACTTAACTTCATAATATTAAAGTTTAAAAACGTAAAAAAATCAAGGAAAACACAACAGTTTACTTGACGCTTTCACTGTGAACAGAGAAAAAAACTCTCTCGCGCACCGGGAAAATTTTGGAATATATAATGGCCGCTTAGAAAAAAGTGTGCTGTATAGAAAAAAATCATTAAAGTTATCATCTGACATATGTAGTTTACGAAGAGAGTTTTATAACAATTAATTATTGCAACATTTGAAATACAAGATAGTCAATAGCAAAAAAATGAGATAAAAAGTGTGCTGTATAAAAAAAGTAAGTAATTGGTCGCTTTGCAATTGCAAAATGTGTCACAATAAAAGCATTAATATAAAATTTGTATGTCATGGTATGTACTTAACCTTAAACTAGTAATACAATTATTTTTTCGCTTTGCGATTGACAAATTTGTCACTTTAGAAGCATTGATGCAGTTAACCTTAACAAAATATTAAGATGAATTTGTCACTTAGCAATTAACAAATGTGTAACGTTAGAAACATAAATAATCGCTTTGCAATTGACACATGTGTCACGTTAAAAGCAATGATAACAAATTCAAAAAAATTAACTGTCGCAATTAATTCTTATGTCACGGTATGCACTGAACATTAAACTAATAATACAATTAATTTGTCGCTTTGCGATTGACAAATGTGTCACGTTAGAAGCATTGATACAAAATTTAAACATTTTAGCTGTTGCTTTGAAATTAATTCTTATGTCACGGTATGCACTTAACTTTAAACTGATAATACAATTAATTTGTTGCTTTGCGATTGACAAATGTGTCACGTTAGAAGCATTGATATAAAATTCAAAGATTTCAGAAGAAATAATTGTTCTTCTGTCACGGTATGCACTTAACCTTAAATTATTAATACAATTATTTTGTCACTTCGCAATTGACAAATGTATCACGGTAAAAGCAATAATATAATTTCAAAAATTTTAGTTGTTGCTTCGCATTTAATTCTTATGTCACTGTATGCACTTAACCTTAAACAAATAGTATAATTAATTTGTCACTTGCGATTAACAAATGTGTCTTGTTGGAAGTATTGATAAAAATTTAAACATTTTAGCTGTTGCTTTGCGATTAATTGTTATGTCACGGTATGCATTTAACGTTAAATAAATATTACAATTAATTTGTCGCTTTGCGATTGACAAATGTGTCACGTTAGAAGCATTGATACAAATTTTAAACATTTCAGTTATTGCTTTGCAATTAATTATTATGTCACGGTAAGCACTTAACCTTAAACTAATACAATTAATTTGTCGCTTTGCAATTAAAAAATGTATCACAATAGAAGCAATTATATAAAATTCAAAAATGTTAATTGTCGCTTTTCAATTAATTCTTATGTCACGGTATGCATTTAACCTAAAACTAATAATTCAATTAATCTGGCACTTTGCAATTTACAAATATGTCACGTAAGAAGCATTGATACAAAATTTAAACATTTTAGTTGACGCTTTGCAATTAATTGTTTTGTCACGGTATGCACTCAACCTTAAACAAATAATACAATTAATTTGTCGATTTGCGATTAACAAATGTGTCACGTTAGAAGCATTGATACAAAATTTAAATATTTTAGCTATCGCTTTGCAATTAATTCTTATGTCACGGTATGCACTTAACCTTAAACAAATAATACAATTAATTTGTCGCTTTGCAATTGACAAATGAGTCACGGTAGAAGCATTGATATTAAATTTAAACATTTTAGCTGTTGCTTTGCAATTAATTGTTGTCACGGTATGCACTTAACCTTAAATAAATATTACAATTAATTTGTCGCTTTGCGATTGACAAATGTGTCACGTTAGAAGCATTGATACAAAATTTAAACATTTTTTTCAAGGTATGCACTTAACCTTAAACTAATATTACATATATTTTGTCGCTTGGCGATTGACAAATGTGTCACGTTAAAAGCGTTGATACAAAATTTAAACGTTTTAGCTGTCGCTTTGCAATTAATTCTTACGTCACGGTATGCACTTAACCTTAAACTAGTAATACAATTACTTTTTCGCTTTGCGATTGACAAATTTGTCACTTTAGAAGCAATGATGCAGTTAACATTAACAAAATATTAAGATGAATTTGTCGCTTAGCAATTAACAAATGTGTAACGTTAGAAACATAAATAATCGCTTTGCAATTAACAAATGTGTCACGTTAAAAGCAATGATAACAAATTCAAAAAATTTAACTGTCGCAATTAATTCTTATGTCACGGTATGCACTGAACATTAAACTAATAATTCAATTAATTTGTCGCTTTGCGATTGACAAATGTGTCACGTTAGAAGCATTGATACAAAAATTAAATATTTTAACTATCGCTTTGCAATTAATTCTTATGTCACAGTATGCACTTAACCTTAAACTGATAATACAAATAATTTGTTGCTTTGCGATTGACAAATGTGTCACGTTAGAAGCATTGATATAAAATTCAAAGATTTCAGAAGAAATAATTGTTCTTCTCTCACGGTATGCACTTAACCTTAAATTAATAATACAATTAATTTGTCACTTCGCAATTGACAAATGTGTCACGGTAAAAGCATTAATATAATTTCAAAAATTTTAGTTGTTGCTTTGCAATTAATTTTTATGTCACGGTATACATTTAACCTTAAACAAATAATACAATTAAATTGTTGCTTAGCAATTGACAAAAAAAATTAAAGCCACATATGTAGATCACAAGAAAAGTATTGCAACAATTAAAGTTACATTTAGAATGCAAGATGGCTGATAGCATAGAATTGTGTAATTAAACACTAATTGTGAAGCAACATTTGTAGAGTACAGACATTTTTTTGCAGCAATATTTGGAATATAAGATGACTAATAACTAAAAAGTGAGCTGTATAGAGAAAAATATCATTAATCTAGAGTCGCAAACGTAGTTCACAAACATTGTTTTGCAATATAAATTATTCTCATAGCGACATTTGAAATGCAAGATGGCAAATTTTTTTTAGAAAACAGTAATCGCAAAGCAATATTTTTAGTGTAGAAAAAGATTTTTGGATCAATTATTAATTGCAAAGCAAAAATTAAAATAGGAAATCTCCTCTAACTAAGAAAGGTGCTGTATAAAAAGAATATAATTAATTTATTGTTGCAAAGCAACATTTGTAGTTTATAAAAAAAGTACTGCAACGTTTATTAATTGCAAAGCAACATTTGGAATAGAAAATGGTCGTTAACTGAAAAGTGTGCTGAATAAAAAAAATCAAAGCAACATATATAGTTTACAAAAATATTAAAGAGTCTTGCAACAATTATTAATTAATTTGTTTTTTTTTTTAATACTTACAAACATCCAAAGACACTCACAGCCACATACAACCATGCACAGACACTTACTTATGTACATTTGTGAAAGTATATAACAGCAGACTCCCTGACACTCGCAGACACCTACAGGCACTCACAGACAAGCACAGAAACTTACAGACACTCACAAACACTTACAAATACTCACAGACAGGATCATCTTTAGTCCTGTATTAATCTTTCATTTTAAGCAATAATCCTCTAATAATCTTCATTTTAAGCAAAATTATTACTGCAATATTATAATCCTCAAATTATCACAAACATAATCATCTTTACTCCAGTAATAATCTTTATTTGAATTAAGATTATTATTGCAATAATCTACAAATTGATGCAAATATAATCATTTTAGTCCAGTAACAATTTTCATTTTATTACGCAATATTATTACTGCAATAATCCTCAAATTGATGCAAAAATAATCATCTTTGGTCCAGTAATAATCTTCATTTTATGCAAAAAAAATTTCATTTGGATTGAGGATCATCTTTAGTTTATGCAAGAATTTTCATATTATAATCCTCAAATTAATACAAAAATAAACATTCACACGCACAAACACATACAACCACGCGTCAAACAAACTAAAAACTTAAAAATTGACCAACTAGGAAACTTGTAAAAAGAGTTGAAAACAAATAATCAAAAATACGCCGCCAACAATTTGTACGGACATTCTTTCTCTATTGAAGACCAATCCCGATCCTCTGCGTCCAACCCCGAGGCACTTCTATACTTTTGCGCGACCCCATTTTTAGCGATTTTTACCCTCGCAAAATGCAAAAATCTAATTCCGGTTCTCACAATACAATTTTTTACCCACTCACCGCAACACTTAAACGCAAAAATACGGAGAACTGGAGGCCCGATTGCAACAAAACTCGGGTTCCCGGAACGGCTGTTAAACGTCCCCTCTTTGCAGCGCTTCTCGATTTGTAAGTAAGAATTTAATTATTAATATTATTACATATATACATTTGCTGGAAAATAAAAAAAAAATCGGCCGATTTTAAAAATTTGTAAAAAAGCTCTTGAACAAAAATTTAAAAAAATAATTTTTGTACTCTTTTGAACGAGACTAAGCGCGATCTTCCACGTGCAAGCCCAGGGCATTTCTATTGTTTTTTGCTACCCCACTTTTTTGCCAAAAACGCGTTATTTTCGACCTTCAACGCACAGCAAACCCGGGAGACCGGGGGTAGGTCTCCAAAGTAAGCGTTTAAAGGTCTCTTTCGGGGGGTGGCAAGTCAAGAACAAACTCAAATATTGCTTCAACTAAGAAAACTTTTGAGCTTTTTCTTTCTCAAACAAAATTTTTGCGTCCGAAGATCGCCAGAGGACGCACGAACCGTCGTCGTTTTTTACTTTTGCAAAAACTTGATTTTTTACTTTAGACGCATCATTTTTGGTGTTGCCGCTCCCCGATCGGGACGGTGTAAAAAGAGGTTGACGGGGCTTTTGGAGAGAAACGTTTTGACGTATCCGCCGCCGCAGGCTGTCAAAAACGGCAAAGTTACAGCCGTTTTTTTTTTTTTTTTTTTCAAAAAATTGACGAGTCAACCCCGGGGGTGTTAAAAAGTCGGGCGGCGCACCAAAAAAAGCGCGGAGAGACGGCGGTTCCAAAAATCCAAAAAAAAACTACTAAAAAAGTCTTTTGGGCATCCTGAATGTTAACTATTTAGCAAAATGTTATTTGCATGCATTTTTCTATTTCTAAAATACATTCTGCAACATTTTTTGTTGCATAAAAATCCGCCCTTTTCTGCATAGAAATCCGCATTTGCATTTTTTTTAATACACTTTGTTCTATATTATAAGATAAAAATTAAATAAATCACAAACAATTTTTTTAGATCAAATGCATTTTTGCATCAATCTAATTAAAAATAGTAATTAAAAAAAACCACTTTAACCCTTGACATTTTTCTTAAATTATTTTACGTGCGTGGTTGCAGTTTGTTATATTATTAGCATGCAAATGAAAGAGTGAAGTGAGAAAATGTATACGATATGTTTTTAATGTATGCATTTAAGTGGCAATTTACTGGTCTCGCCCGTAATTAAATGGGCTCCGCTAAAAGGGTTATTATTTTTATTTTATTTCACATTTTCTATAAATAACTGTGAAGAAATTTATACTTTTATTACTAATCGACTGATGAGAGTGGAATAGGCGAAACCCGTTGTAAATTCAGAAATCAGGAATTTAATTATTAATAATTAAAATTAATTATAAATACAGAATTTAATTAAATAACTCTGTTGGTGGAGGCATTAACCCCATTTCGAGAAATAAATAAACGTCCGGAGAGCGATGCATGCACAATATTAATGCGTAGAAAATTAATTATAAAGTTATAAAACGTCACGAGAGATGAAATCTGCATTGAGGGAGAAATGCTAATGGCGCGCCTTATTAATAAATTATTATTATTTAAAACAAAATAACAATAAATAGCAAGCAACTCGTGGGTTGCCGTAGGCATAATAATAATAATACCGCGGACTCAATTATTGTTTATTATTGTTACTGCCAGTTTGGTGATTTTCTTCGCCTCGTAATGGGATAACGACCGTTCACTTTCTTGTAATTGAAACTTAACCTCGTGGGTGCAGTTTAGCAGAATGTGCAGATGTGCGCCGATGGAAATGCGAAACCCGCAGCGTATCAAGTTTGCTTGCTTGCATGTATCTTTTTTTTTAATACACTGTATGTTGTGTGTATATCTCGTATAGTTTGCTTATTTAATTATAATATGCGAGCTGTACACTTAATTAGTTGGGAGTTATGGTGGAAAGCGATTAGGTTATGCTCTTTTATTGCTTCATTAGAAAACGTTGCTGCATCATTAATAAAACCATAATTATAAATTGAAAATCTAATATGATAAGTTTTTCCTATAATTCTTATTATAGTTAAGTCAAAATTTGATTTAAGTTAGATTGCTTTTTACTCTTTTTAATTCAAAATAATAAATAATTTTAGTTGAGTCTTAAAAGCACCAAAGTAGCTTTATTGGAGAGCAATTTTCCGATTTTTTGCCTAGAATGGGTCATTTCTCTTCAGCGCTGTGCGTTATTAAAAGTATAAATCCGGCATTTTAATTCAAAATTTAAATCCGGCCTTTAAAATTTTAAATCTGTTTCATTAACTATAAATTTGTTTTCCAAATTGTAAATTCGGCGTTCAATAATTTAAATCTGGCCCTTAACTTATTAAATTCTACTGCCAAATTGTTAATCCGGTTTCAAAATGATAAATCCAGTGTTTACAACTGCAAATCCGGCTTTGAAACTGTAAATTTAGCTGTAATAGTGCTTTTAAAGTGTAAATTCAGTTTTTAAAGTGTTAATTTTAACTACCAATTTATTAGTCCGGTCTTAAAACTGTAAATCCGGCTTTTAAAACTAAATATTTAGTAACGTGTTAAAATTGACTGTAAAACTGTTAAACCGGCCTTCAAATTTCAAATTTTGGCTGTTAAAATTGTAAACCCAGATTTGAGAAGTGTAAATGCATTACATCCGGCCGTTAAAACTGTAACTCCGTCCTTTAAAAAGGTAAATCAGGTTTTCCAAACTGAAAATTTGGCAACCAACGTGTTAAACTTTACTACCAAACTGTAAATTCGATTATTAAATTGTAAATCCATTTTTTAAAAATGTTTTTGCAGCTTAAAAAAATTATAAGCCGACCACAAATGTGTTAAAGCTGCCAATCCGTTAAACCATCCTCTAAATAATAAATCCAGCCTTTAAAATTGTAAATCCGGCTTTTAAAAGTGTAAATCTTACCTTTAAAAGTGTAAATCTTACCTTTAAAAGTTTAACCCAGTCTTTAAAGTGTTAATTCTACAGTTAAATTGTTAATCGCGCCTTTAAAACTGTAAATCCAGTCTTCAAATTGTTAAACATTGCTCTCAAACTGATAATCCGGCCTAACATTATAAATCCGATTTAAAAAAATATAAATCCGGCCTTCAAATAATAAATACTGCGTTTAAAAATGTAAAACCGATCTTTAAAATGTTAAATTGAACTGCCAAACTGTTAATTCTGCATACAAACCATAAGCCCGGTCTTCAAAATGTTAAATTTAACCGCTAAATTGTTAATGCGATCTTTTAAATTATAAACCTTACTTTTAAAAGTGTAAATAAGGTTTGATCTACTGCTAAACTGTTAATCCGGCCTCTAAATTGTCGTGTCTAGTTAATTATAGTGTTAATAATAGTTAAAACAGTGTTTAGGTTTTGTGTTTTTGTTTGTCTGAACTGGAGTTAGTTTGTTGGGTTAGGAAAGTGTGATGCATCCGGGAGTCTATGGTTGCATATAAGTAGTATTTTTTGCCTGTTCCTGCAGGACAAGTTTGTTTCAATTGACAAATTTGACCTATTTGAACTGAGGTTTTAGAAAAAGCGTATACAATTTTGTGATTTTTAAATCTTGCCATTAACTGTTGAAAAAAGTAATATTTTTTTAATAAAATGTTAAAAACAACAACTTTCGGTCTTAAAACATCTAAATTTGGTCGGAAAGCACCAAAGTGCGGCCAAAAACTGTTGAAAAGTGGTAAATTCTATTAACTAAATATGTATAGAAAATTACAAAATTTGGCTTTAAACTGTTGAAAATGGGAAAATTATAATTCATAACATTGGGCGGGCGGGGCATTCAATTTATTGATTGTGGCTCACTAGTTTTAATTGCAGTCCTTCGCCCACCCTTTAGTGATTTAAAAATTAAATATTTCTTTTTTCTGCAAATGGAGGAGGTGCATCAATCTAACTTCTTGATAACAAACAGTTGCGTGGGTGGGCGAAAAACTTAATTTATTGATTGTGGGCCAGTTGCTTTTATTGGAATGATTCACGCACCCACCCAAGTCTTGGGTATCTACAGATTGGATATTTCTTTTCTTTTCGAATGTAATTTGTCGATGAATTAGTAGAAAAGGATAAGAAATTTAACTTTTGGATATCAAACAGATGGGTGGGCGGGCATTTACCTTTTCAAATGTTAATGGTTTAAAAACTGGATATTTCTTTTTTCTGTTAATATAATTATCATTAAAATGGAGGAGGAAGTTGATAAATTTAATTTCTTGATAACAAACAGTTGGGTGGGTGGACGGGGAACTCAATTTATTAATAATCGGCCAGTAGTTTTAATTGGAGTGTCACACCCACCCACCTAAGTGTTGGTGATCTAAAGATTGGATATTTTTTTTTTTGCAAATGTAGTTTGTTACTAAATTTTAGAAGGAGGTTGATAAATTTAACTTCTTGATAACAAGCAGTTTGGTGGAAGGGCGGGCAACAGTTTAAGTAATTCAAATGGATTGACACACCCACCCACCCAATTGTTAGTGATCTATAAATTAGATATTTCTCTTCTCTGAAAATGTAATTTGTCAATAAATTGAGGGAAGAAGTTGATAAATTTAACTTCTTAATACAAACAGTTGAGTGGGTGGGCGGGAAAATTAATTTATTTATAGTTGGCCAGTAGTTTTAATTGGAGTGCCCTACCCACCCACCCAAGTGTTGGTGATCTACAGATTGGATATATCTTTTCTTTGCGAATGAAATTTGTTAATAAATTGGGGGAGGAAGTTGATAAATCCAATTTCTTGATTACAAACAATTGGGTGGGTAAGCGGGGCACTCAATTTATTGATTGTGAGCTAGTAGTTTTAATTGAAGTGACCCGCTCGCTTACCCAACCAAGTGTTAGTGATTCAAAAATTGGATATTTTCTTCTCTGCCAATGTAATGGGGAAAGAGGTTGATAAATCCAACTTCTGGATAACAAACAGTTGGGTGGGTGGGCGTGCAACAGTTTGAATAATTTAAATGGAGTGACCCAACCACCTACCCAATTGTTAGTGATCCAGAAATTAGATATTTTTCTTTTTTGAGAATGTAGTTTGTCAATAAATTGGGGAAGAAAGTTAATGAATTTAATTTTTTGATAACAAACAGTTTGGTGGGTGGGGGAGGAACTCAATTCATTAATAGTGGGCCAGTAGTTTTGATTGAAATGCCCCACCCACAAACCCAATTATTAGTGATTTTAAGATTTGATATTTTTTTTCTTTGCAAATGTAATTTGTCATTAAATTGGCGGAGGAAATTGATAAATTCAACTTTTTGATAACAAACTGCTGGGTGGATGGGTGGGCGGAGCATTCAATTCATTGATTGTGAGCCAGTAGCTTTAATTAGAGTGCCCCACCTACCCACCCAAGTGTTAGTGATCTAGAAAATGGATATTTCTCTTCTCTGAGAATGTAATTTGTCATTAAATTGGGGGAGGAAATTGATAAATTCAACTTTTTGTTGGGTGTGTAGGCGGCAAACGCAATTCGTTAATAGTGGGCCAGTAGTTTTAATTCGAGTGCCCCACCTCCTCATCCAAGTGTTGGTGATCCAGAAATTGCATTTTTTTTTCTGTAAATGTAGTTTATCATTAAATTAGGAGAAGAGGTTAAGAAATTTAACTTTTGAATAACAATCAGTTAGGTGAGCGGGCGGGGCAGTCAGTTTATTGATTCTGAACTACTAGAATATTTCTCTTCTCTGCAATTGTAATTTGTTATTAAATTGGGGGTTGATAAATTCAACTTCTTGATAACAAACAGTTGAGTGGGTAGGCGGGGAACTCAATTAATTGATTGTGGGCCAGTAGTTTTAATTGGAGTGACCTGCCCAACCACCCAGTTGTTAGTGATCCAGAAATTGCATATTTTTCTTCTCTGGGAATGTAAGTTGTCATTAAGTTAGGGGAGGAGTTGATAAATTCCTTAATAACAAACAATTGGGTGAGCGGGGAACTCAATTTATTAATTGTGGGTCAGTTATTTCAATTGGAGTGCCCCACCCACCTACCCAACTATTGGTGATCTAAAGATTGGATATTTCTCTATCTAATTTGTCATTAAATTAGGGGAAGAGGTTAAGAAATATAATTTTTTGTTATATTGTATGAGACTTTGGAACATTTTGAAATATTTTTGAACATTTTGGAAAAACTGTGACACTTATTAACATTGTATGACACTTTGGAACATATTGAAATATTTTATAACATTTGTAAATATTTTGAAAACATTTGTGACGCTTAAAAACATTACACGACACATGGTAACGTTGTTTGGTGTTTTGTAACATTTTATGTCATATGTAAACATTTTGTAACGTTTCAGAATATTGCATAACACATGGGAACATTGTATGACATTTTGAATTTTTTTTTTGACATTTGTAAACATTTTGTAACATTTAAGAACATTGCTTGACACAAGGGAACGTTGTTTGGCATTTTAAAACAAGTTTTGTCATTTGTAAACATTTTGTACCGTTTCAGAATATTGCATAACACATGGGAACATTGTATGACATTTTGAAACATTTTTTTGAAATTTGTAAACATTTTGGAAACTTTTTGTAGCACTTAAGAACATTACATGACACATGGGAACGTAACATTTTTTTACATTTGTTAACATTTTTGTGACATTTTAGAACATTGCATGACATTGAAACATTTTTTAAAATTTGTAAAGAATTTAGAAACTTTACATGACACTTGAATTAAAAAGTAACAAATAATTATAAAAACCTGAATTATAATATAACGCAACTACAAATTGTAAGTTTTACCAAAATAATAGAAACGGAGGATATTAGTTTTAGAGTAGAGTGAGAATGGAAATGAGATATTTGAGAAAACAACAGAAAAGTATATTGTGGTTCTAAGAGGGGCAATATGAAAATTGCAGATTTATGGTCAATATAAATAAATAAACTTTAAGAATTTGAGCCAGCAAATCTGTATGCAGTGACTGCCAACTTCTCAGGGTAGACTTCAGTGGTCGGCACTAAAGTCTACCCTGAGAAGGACCCTACAGTCGTACCAGACTAAGGAACCGACAAAGTTTCTAGCCAACTAGATGACTAAGCACTCTAATGACTAACGCTTGACAATCTAAAACCCAGACGTAGACGTAGTACAAATTCTCTACAAAAATTTACTCAACGTCTAAGGCGGCACTACAAGTGCAATATGTAATTCTATCCGTAATAAATATTCTAAAATATTCAGTTATACAGAAAGGTTAATACCACACAAGTTTTTAGGGAAGGGGGTTACTGGATAAGCGCTTGTGAGAGTGATTTTTAGAAGATTCCACTCCTAGCCCAAACAAAAATTGTAGTTTTGTGTGTGCAAATTTTTGGAACATTGTTAGTTGCTAATAAACTGGACAAAATATTACCATTTCATAAAAAAATGTGACACTAAAAAAAGTTGTTAAATTATTAAATTAGTAATAGTAGTTCCAATGTCGGGGGGGGGGGGGGGGGGGAAGTAAATATATAAAAAATTTGTAGTTTTGTTTTCACTTAAATCAATCACAGCCACCAAGAAAGTTATGAAAGAAAAAGGGGAGACGGATATAAAAATAAAAAATTAGTTTTTGGTTTTCGAATTACAGGGGAGGGGGGGACAACAAATTCAATATACCACAATATGCAGATTGTTGGTTGGAACATTATAAGTTGCCGATACAGTAATCAGAATACCATCATTTTAAGAAAAGAAAGTGACACTACTAAAAGTTGTTTCAAAAATTTTAATTTAAAAAAAATATTTTTTTGAGAATAATTTTGTAATTAGCTTTGTTTCAACTTAATTTGATGTAAATTTGAATTAATTATATCAACAATTGCCGCCAGTAGAGCTCAAAACGTTAGACAACTTTTAATAAAACTATCCAAAAAAAATAAAAAATAAATTAAAAAATAATTTTTTTTTTAATTATTTCAAAATCCGACCAAAAACAGATCAAAAGTAGAACAAAACTAGTGGAATCAGTCCTTAAAACATCAAAATGTTGTTCGAAAAAAGCAAAACCTAGTCATAAAGTACCAAAATCGTAATCATAAACTGTTGGAAACTGCAAAAACAATTTATAAAATGTCAAAAATAGCAATCCGGTCATGAATTATTAAAGTATTGTAAGAATGTATTAAAATCTGGCCACAAAACTGTTAAAACTGTAGAATTCAACTCATAAAATGTCAAAATTAGCAGAATCCGACCTTAAAACATAAATGTATTGTTAGAAAAAAGCAAAATTTAACCATAAACTGTTAAAAAGTGTAAAATTCTAAATATAAAATGTCAAAAATATAAAAATCCAGTAATAAAAAAGTAAATTATGTAAGAAAAAATCAAAATATGGCCAAAAACAGTTGAAAGATGCAAATATCTATTTATAAAATAAGCAAAATCCGGCCTAAAACATGAAAATATTGTCAAATTTGTTCCTAAACTGTTAAAAATGCAAATTTCTATTAATAAAAAGTCAAAAATATCTCATTCTGGTGACAAAACATTAAAATTATTTCAGATAAAATAAATATCCGGCAAAAAAGGTTTAAAAGTGTAAAACTATAAAATGTCAAAACAGTAAAAACATTAAAATATTTTGTAAACAAATTAAAAAAATTCCAAAATTTGCAAAATCCGAAAATATACTCTTAAAAAATGTAGTTATGACAACTTGAAACATAATAGAACTTTGTCCAACACAGAAGTAATAATAGAAATAGTATCAAAAATTCATAAAAATGCATAATCTGATAGAAAAAAATCAAGTCTGTGGTTATAACATGAGGGGGGGGGGGGGGCAATATGCAAAATAAAAAGGGAGCATTATAAACAACTAAACAAGATAGAAACTAGTAATTTAGTGTGTTTGAAGTGAGGGAGGGATTGTTGAAACATTGTAAGTTGCAGATTAACTAGTCAGAATATCATCATTTTAGAAAAATAAAGTTACACTATAAAAATTTGGTTGTAGTTTTGAATAACTTGAGAGGGGGGGGGGGATGACAATCTTAAACAAAACAACTGCAAATTTATGTTGGCGGAGAGCAACATTACTGATAAGCTTCTAATTTACAAAAAAAGTATAAGTATAAACAAAAATATAGTTTAAGAGCGTAAAGGTGAGGGGGGGGGGGACAAATATATCAGATACAATATACTAAACGTGCATAAAAGGACATGAAGGGCATTATGAGTAACATATTGATAGAAAACAAAACAAACAAAAAATTGTTGTTCTAACGGTGGGGAAGTTACAAAAGAAAGTAGTTCTTTTGTATGTTGGAAGATGAAGTGGGAGGAGGAGAGCTGTCATTTATTCTTAAAATATTAAAGGTTGCTAATAAACTGGTCAGAATACTACAATGTTAGATATTTTTTTTCCAAATTTTTTATTTTTTTTAACGACCAAAACCACATTTTTGACTAAATTGGAAAATTAAATGGCGTAAACCGCAGATTGATACGGGGCTCCGTTGATGAGTTAGGTTAGGTTAAGACCAAATACTTAAAATTTTTTTTTTCCAAATTTTTGATTTTTTTTAACGAATAAAATCACATTTTTGACTAAATTGGGAAATTGAATGGCGCAAACCGCAGGTTGGTACGAGGTCCCGTTGAGGAGTTAGGTTAGGTTAGGTTAGGTTAAGACCAAATGCTTAGAATAAAAAAATCGATTTTTTTTCAAAATTTTAATTTTTTTTGACGACCAAAACCACATTTTTGACTAAATTGGGAATGGAATGGCGCAAACTCTAGGTCGATTTGAGGATCCGTTGAAGAGTTAGGTTAGGTTAGATTAGGTTAAGACCATATACTTAAAAAAAAAAATCAACTTTTTTTCAAATTTTTAATTTTTTTTTTAACGACCAAAATCACATTTTTGACTAAATTGGGAAATTGAATAGCGCAAACTGCAGGTTGATTCGAAGTACCGTTGAGGAGTTAGGTTAGGTTAGGTTAAGACCAAATACTTCCAATTTTTTTTTTTAACGATAAAACCACTTTTTGCTTAAATTGGGAAATTGAATGACGCAAACCGCAGGTCGATTTGAGGTCTCGTTGAGTTAGGTTAGGTTAGGTTCGGTTAGGTTAAGACCAAATAAAAAAAATCGATTTTTTTTCAAATTTTTATTTTTTTTTATCGACCAAAACCACATTTTTAATTATATTGGAAAATTAAATGACGCAAACCGCAGGTTGATACGAGGCCTCGTGTAGGAGTTAGGTTAGGTTAGGTTAAGACTAAATACTTTGAAAAAAAATGGATTTTTTTAGGTTAGGTGAAGACCAAAAACTTAAATTTTTTTTTTTTACTAAATTGGGAAATTAAATAGCGCAAACCGCAAGTCGATTCGAAGCTTCGTTTAGGAGTTAAGTTAGGTTAGGTTAGGTTAGGTTAAGACCAAATTCTTTAAAAAACAGATCGATTTTTTTTTAATTTTTAATTTTTTTAAGGACCAAAACCACATTTTTGACTAAATTGCCACCGTTGAGGAGTTAGGTTAGGTTAGGTTAAGACCAAATTCTTAGAAAAAACAAATCGATTTTTTTCAAATTTTTAATTTTTTTAACGAAAAAACCACATTTTTGCCTAATTAGAAAATTGAATGGCGCAAACTGCAGGTCAGTTTGAGGTCCCGTTGAGGAGTTTGGTTAGGTTAAGTTAGGTTAAGACCAAATAGAAAACAAATTCAATTTTTTTTTAAATTTTGAATTTTTTTTTTTACAACAAACACTACATTTTTGACTAATTTGGGAAATTGAATGGCGCAAATTGCAGGTCGATACAAGGCTTCGTTGAGAAGTTAGGTTTGGATAGGTTAGGTTAAGACTAAATACTTTTTTTTCAAATTTTTACTTTTTTTAAACGACCAATACCACATTTTTGACTAAATTGGGAATTGGAATGGCACAAACCGCTGGTCGATACGGGGCTTCGTTGAAGAGTTAGGTTAGGTTAGGTTAAGACTAAATGCTTAGAATAAAAAAATAGATTTTTTTCGAATTTAAAAAAGCCAGATTTGTGTACTGGAAAGGGGAGGGGGTGCTGGCATTCATCATACTAAGTGCTAATTGATGGAATATTATAAATTGCAAATAAACTGCTCAAAATACTATTATTTTAGAAAAATAAAGTGACATTAGATAAAATCAATTGTAGTTGGGATAGGGGGTTATCATAGGTTCATTATATTGCAAATGATTGACAGAGGCCATTAATTGTTTATTACGTTATTGTTACAATACCACCAGTTACTCTTAAATAAGGTGATAGTAGTTTCAATGTTTCCCGGGGGGGAAAAGGAACCAAAATAAAAACAAAAATAAACATTTGTTTTTATTTTGGTGCAAGGGGAGGAGAGGGGGCTAAAAATTATGATTATATAAAATAAATAAACGTTTCAAAACCTATCAATATATTCTGCAACATTCCAGTCAATAATATAACTTAAAAAATACAAACGATCTTCAAACAAGATTTACATTAATTTGAATATTTCATTCATTATCTTCCTTATTTATCGTCACCGATTTGTTTTATTTTGCATTTTTTTTTTAAATTTAATTTCAGTATGTAATATTTTCATCTCCTTCCTCTTCTCCATCCTTCTTTCTCTTTACCTTCTGCCAATTACGCGACCAGTTTTATCAGACTCGCAACTCGGCATGGCCCTACCTATTATGGGCGCAATTAAATTGGATGTAGTTTATCTCATTAATTCCTGTCCCAAGTGGAAATTTAATTTAATTTAGGTTGCGTACATGTGTTTGCATATAATGTCACTGTTAACATTTTTAATTTAATAATCAAATTTACTCATTAATAAAACAAAGAGATAGATGTAACCTTATGCAAAGTTTCTATACGATTCATAAGGTCAAATCAATATTTACATATTAGTAAAAACCATAAAATCATTTAATATTCATTGAAAATCAATTAAATTAATGATTAATTATTCTAAATGTCGGCGCCTTGATAATTCATTAAGTTTGTAATTATTATTATTCATTTTTTCTTTCGAAAACAAATCAACGTAATTGCATAACATCTATACACTACTACCAATTAAAGACAATCACCATTTTGCTATTTTGTTTTGTTCATCAACAATCATTTTCCATAAACGACATTTTAATTGCGAAAATATTATTAATTATTATTACCGGTAATTATGATCTAAGGATATTAATAAACACAGGTGCGGGGCATTTTTTTCTTATAGTTAATAATAAATTATTAAGTTTGATAAAAAATTAAATTTTGATCACTGTCTGGTTATAATTCGTTTGAATAAAACATTGTTGCAATAGGTAATAAAATACACAGTTTTTATTATTTTTCATAGTGCGGAGGGATTAATTATAAAATATGCAAATTGAAAATAAAAAAATAAACAAACCAGAAAGAATTCGATTTTTGCGATATTTCAATTAACTTTATTATAAATTAACGATTTAATTAAAATGCATGCGATTTTTTTCCCATAAATATTTTTTTTGTGCAAAAAACAGCGACGAAAAAATAATTAATTCATAAAAAAATCCATAGTGGAAATTGCAGCTATATAAAAAATTAATTAATTTAACAACGCGCTGGTTTGATTTGTTTATATTGTTTCGGGTTTACGGGTACAGACGGTCTTGTAGCCATTCGGAAAAAAATTAATTAATCCACCCTCGAAACCGATATGTATGCGGGCGTGTAGAGAGAGATAGATGAGATTGATTTACATCGATGTTTAGCGCTTGCACCGCACTTGATGAGTTTAATCAACGTTTTGTCAATATCATTTCCATTAAATCGCATCGGCTCTAAATGATGTCCGAGATGAACACTGGTTTTGGCCATACAGAAGAGATTGCATCCCTCGGCGTGTACACATATAAGGAAATATATGTATTGTCATAGCATGCATGTATGTGTGCGCGATGTATGTACATTGTGCCTACCCAGAAATTATCTCTGTCGGATCTCTATGGTCCGATTAAATTAACTGCAGCCAGTTAACTGGAGCCTTGTTTAAATTTGATCAGCAGTTAATGGATTTATTTAGTCCGGCAGTGTATCACTCTACGTTTACACTGGTAGTTACAACGTAAAGCTCATTAATTATTTATAGCATACAAAAATTTTATCATTGTTTCAAATTTAATTCAAAATTATATGTAAGCTACTGCAAATATTGCTTGATAACTCTATCCGTTAATTACAAATTTATAAAACATATTAGACATATTAAGTAAATAATAAATACCATATTTTAAATTTTAAAAAAGCGTATAAAAGTTATGGATATTTTAAGTAATACCTTCGAAGTTTAATGTATTTTTCGAAATCAAAGTAATTTGAGATTATGTTAAATTAAGAAAATAATTTTCTTATTAATTTTACACAGTTGGTTTCAATTATTTTTGTATTGAATTGCACTAATTACCAATAAAGCGTTTACAAGTTATGATTCATTTAAGTAATACAACTCAAAGTAATTGAGGTTATGTCAAATTGAGAAAGTGAATTTTCATTAATTTTACACAGGTGGTACTAATAGTAGTAAAGTATATTTGTACAAAATTGCACTAATTTCTAATGAAGCGTTAAAAAGTTATGACTATTTTAATGAATACCTTCGAGGCTTAATTTATTTTTTCTAAATCAAAAATTTGAGGTTATGTCAAATTGAGTGAGTAAATTTTTATTAATTTTACACAGTTGGTACTAATGGTAGTAAGGTATTTTTGTACCAAATTGCACTAATTTCCAATAAAGCGTATAAGAATTATGGTTAATTTAAGTAACCTTCAAAAATAAATTTATTTTTTTCAAATCACAGCATTTGAGGTCAAATTGATCAAATAAATTATTGTTTCTTTTACACCGTAGTAAGGTAATTTTGTACCAAATTACACTAATTTCTAATAAAGCGTTAAATAGTTATGATTATTTTAAGTAATACCTTCGAAATTGAATTTATTTTTACCAAATCAGAGAACTTGAGGTTATTTCAAATTGATCAAGTCAATTTTATTATTTTTACATAGTTAGTACTAATAGCAGTAAGGTAATTTTGTACCAAACTGCATTAATTTTCAATGACGATTATTTTTAGTAATACCTTCAAAGATGAATTTATTTGTTCAAAATCAAATAATTTGAGGTTATGTGAAATTGAGCGAGTAAATTTTTATTAATTTTACACAATTAGTACTAATGATAGTAAGGTGTTTTGTACCAAATATCACTAATTTTCAATAAAGCGTTTAAGAGTTATGATTATTTTAAGTAACACTTTAGAGACTGCATTTTTTTTCCAAATCAAATAATTTGAGGTTATGTCAAATTGAACGAGTAAATTTTTAATAATTTTACACAGTTGGTATTAATGGTATTAAAGTATATTTGAACCAAATTGCACTAATTTCCAATAAAGCGTTAAAAAGTTATGATTATTTTAAATAATATTTAAGGTTATGTCAAATTGAGCAAGTAAATTTTGATTGATTTTACACAGTTGGTACTAATAGTAGTGAAGTATTTTTGTACCAAATTGCATTATTTTCCAATAATACCTTCAAAGCTGAATTTAATTTTCCAAATCAAGGATTTTGAGGTTATGTCAAATTGAACAAGTGAGTTTTCATTTATTTTACAGAGTTGGTATTAATAGTAATGAGGTATATTTGTACTAAATTGCACTAATTTCCAATAAACCGTTTGAAAGTTACAATTATTTTAGGTAATTCCTTCAAGGCTGAATTTATTTTTTCTAAATCACAGAATTTGAGGTTATGCCAAATTGAGCGAGTGAATTTTTACTAATTTTGCACAGTTGATATTAATGGTAGTAATGTAATTTTGTACCAAATTGCACTAATTTCTAATGAAGCGTTTAAAAGTTATGATTATTTTAAATTATACCTTCGGGGCTGAATTTACTAAATCAAGGAATTTGAGATTATGTCAAATTAAGCGAGTGAATTTTTAAAAATTTTACACTGTTGGTACTAATGGTAGTAATCTATCTTTGTACCAAATTACACATATTTTCAATAAAGCGTTTAAGAGTTATGATAAATTTAAGTAATTCCTTTAAAGATTCATTTATTTATTTTAAGTAAAATAATTTGAGGTTATGTCAAATTGAGCTGGTAAATTTTTATTAATTTTAGACAGTTGGTACTAATAGTAGTAAGGTATATTTGATCAAAATTGCAGTAATTTTCAATGATGCGTTTAAAAGTTTTGGTTATTTTAATTAATACCTTCGAGGCTTAACTTATTTTTTCCAAATCAAAAATTTGAGGTTATGTCAAACTGTGCGAGTAAATTTTTATTAACTTTACACAGTCAGTACTAATAATAATAAGGTATTTTCATACCAAATTGCACTAACTTCCAAGAAAGCGTTTAAAAGTTATGATTATTTTAAATAATTTCTTTGGGGCTGAAATGATTTTTACCAAATCAAAGAATTTGAGATTATGTCAAATTGAGCGAATGAATTTTTATAAATTTTACACTGTTAGTACTAATGGTAGTAATGTATCTTTGTACGGAATTACACTAATTTTCAATAAAGTGTTTAAAAGTCATGGCTAATTTAAGTAAATCCTTTAAAGATTCATTTATTTATTTTAAGTCAAATAATTTGAAGTTATGTCAAATTGAGCGGGTAAATTTTTATTTATTTTAGACAGTTGGTACTAATAGTAGTAAGGTATAATTGAACAAAATTGCATAAATTTCCAATGAAGCTTTTAAAAGTTATGATTATTTTAATTTATACTTTCGAGGCTTAATTTACTTTTTCCAAATCAAAAATTTGAGGTTATGTCAAATTGAGCGAGTGAATTTTTATAAATTTTACAATATTGGTACTAATGATAGTAATGTATCTTTGTACCAAATTACACTAATTTTCAATAAAGCGTTTAAAATTTATGGTTAATTTAAGTAATTCCTTTAAAGATTCATTTATTTATTCTAAATCAATAAATTTGTGGTTATGTCATATTGAGCTGGTAAATTTTTATCAATTTTACACAGTTGGTATTAATGCTAATGACGTATTTTTGTACGAAAGTGCACTAATTTCCAATAAAGCGTTTATGATTATTTTAAGTAATACCTGTGAGGTTAAATTTAGTTTTTCCAAGTCAAACAGTTTGAGGTTATGTTAAATTAAACGCGTACATTTTTATTAATTTTGCACAATTTGTACTAATCGCAGTAAGTTATTTGTATACCAAATTCCAATAAAATGTTTAAAAGTTATGATTATTTTAAGTAACACATTTGAGGCTAATTTTATTTTCCTAAATAACACAATTTGAGGTTATATCAAATTAAGTGTGTAAATTTTTATTAATTTTACATAGTAGTTTAGTATTTTTGAACCAATTTGCACTAGATTCCAATAAAGCGTTCAAGAGTTATGATCATTACAAGTAATCCTTCAGAAACTATTTTTTTTTATTAAAGAACCTAACCTAACCTAATATGTCAAACTAAGCTACTAATTTTTTTATTAATTTTACACATTTGGTACTTAAGCTAGTGAGGTATTTTTGTATTAAATTGCATTCCAGTAAAGCGTTTAAGAGTTATGATCATTTTAAGTAACACCTTTAAGCCAAAATTTATTTTTTTTATTAGATTATGTCTATTTAAGCTTTTTTTGAGAGATAGAAATACTTTATGTACAGCTTTCAATCGTGGTAGTGTGGGTTTCCTTCCTTTTTCCAAAAAGGATGCTACCCACTAAAACCACCTCTTATTTCTATAGATGGAATCAGCTCGTAAGCATTTTTTCACGTTCTTTTCTTATGTATTCACTTTTGTTACGGTTTTTTTTTCTTTTTTTGATACAATTTCTTATCCATTAATGTATTACTCTCCATTTTGACACTTTGTCTTAACGTGTGAGCAATTATATTATCTGGTATTTGGCTTCCATCTTTTAATTTCCTCTCTTTCTTTTTCTCATCAATGGCAATAGAAGAACGTGTGTTTTCTTGTGTCCTTTTTTACCACAATAAATACATCTTTCATTTTTCCTTATTTTCAATCCGAAGAGATATGTTCCAAAAGTGCCGTGCCCTTCAAGAAACTGCAATAAGAAGTAATCTACTTCCCCGTGCTTCCTCTGTATCCAAGTTCTTTACCAGTTTTTTGGTCTAAGCAGCCTTGCCAGTATCTGAATTCCATTCTAATTATCAGTTCTTTTGCTATTAGTTCTGCCTTTGTATATGGGTTTTGTCCAATTTTTGTTAATCAAAATTTTTGGTTCATTTGGGTATTAGCGGGTGGATTGGCACAACGCCTGCTATAACTTGCAATGCTTCAGTAGATAGAGTTTTGTACTCCTTTTGGGCTTTTTTTAAGTTGTTTGCGTTATTTTTGGGCTGTTATATAGAATTGTCAAACAAATTATTGCACAGAGAAGTTTTCTTGTTTCCTGTTTTGGCCCTTTACTGTTGAGCAGTATTTTCTTCAGTGTTGTTGCTTTTTTTCCTGCTTCTGTTGAAACTCTTGCTACATGGTGGTTCATATTGGCGTACTTGTTTATATCTATGCCCTAATACCTTACTTTTTCTTTTGAAGTAATATTCTTAAGAGTGACCTCTTCTCCATACATATAGTACTTCTGATTTTTGAGCAGCTAGTTAGAAACCAATTTTTTTAAATTGTTTGGATCACTAAGTCAATTACCTATTTTGCTTTTGCCACAAAAATTTCCTTACTTTTTGCTGTTGTTACTATAGCGGTATCATCTGCAATAATTTGTGTGCTTTGGGGCATTTTTATTTGCAGTACCTGGTCGTATACGACGTTCCAAAGCACTGGGCCAAATACGGAGCCTTGCGGGACGTTGCAAGACATCTGAACTCTTTTACATCCAATTTTGCAGTATCTTTCTTCTAGCAATTCCTTTTTCCTCTAGAGCTTTAAGGATCTCTTCCCATCTTGCCCCATTAAACGCATTTTTATTGTCCAAAGTTATTAAAAAAATTAATTTGTACGCTTTTCTTCTGTTGTTTTTGGAGATTTGGAAAACTGCTTCCAATGGATTCAGAGTTGAGTAGTCTTTCCTCAAACCAAACTAGTTGTCTGATAGACCTCCTTCAACTTCAATAGTTTGTAATAATTGAGTTGATCTTGTGCATATATTTTATTACATAGGTTATGTAGAGGTGAATTAAAATACTTTTATATGCTGTGAGTTGTATATTGTACAGACCGGTTTTGGCTGTTAGGCCATCGTCGGTGTACTACAAAAAAGAAATTTATTTATTATATAAATATAAAAGGTGGGAAGACTTACATATTCAAGGGTTTGGTTCAATTTGTCCACGATCATGCGTTCAATGATTTTTCCATGCCCATCTTTTGAACTTTATTAAAAACTTCCAGATAAAGCTTTGGTTGTGCCCGTGCACCTGCAATTACTATTTCTGTTCCGCTTTGTTAAATTCAGGAACGGGTGTACTGCCATATTTTTTTGTGTTCAATACAATAAGTCTTCTTGGGAAGACTTTATTAATTACTTGTAGTTTCTGTTCTTTCCCAAGCTGCGCTGGTTTTTAAGTTTTTAGGCTTCTTGTTACTATTTTGTATCCTGAGCCCCAAAGGTCACTGTCTACTTCATTAATAATGTTTAGCCAGCATTTTTCTTTGGCATGTAATATATTTATCCGGAAGGTCTTTATATTCTTTTTCAAGCTTACCTTTGACTTTATCTGAAGCAAGGAGGTTTGCTCTGATCTTTGTGACTGCTCTTCTTGCTTTATTCGCTTTATTCCTCAGTTGATGGATTTTACTGTTTCATTAACATAACCTATAGCGCTATTAAGAACTGTAAACTTAATATAATAAATATTAAGAGTATTGTAGACAGTTGCATGATAATTTAGTCTCATAGGAGACTAACTAATCGTAAGCAATTGTAAGTGAGCGTAGCGCAATGGTGCAAGTACTGATGAGCAGGCTTCCTAGATTCGATACTCAGCAACGGTAATATCTAATTTGTCAAATATATTTAGATGCGATCATCTTCTTTGTAAGGTAATGGCAAACCAACAAAACCCCTCTAGTAGAATAGTTTGGATTCCACGTTAAAGTGTATGTCCCGCATGTTTGTTCAGAACTTTAATCGCACAACAACATACAAAAGAGGCAACTACGTTCATAGTAAGCAAAAGAATAAGCTATTACATAACTATTTAGCATCATAGTAGACTAAATAATTGTAGGCAGTCGCACGACCATTTAATCTTTTAGCAGACTAACTAGTCGTAGAAAGTTGTACAATTATTTATTTCCATATAAAACTAACTAATTGTAACAGTCGCACAACTATTTAGTTTTATAGGTTAACTAATCGTAGCCACTCGTAAAATTATTTAGTCTCCAAAGAAACCAAGTAATTATAGGCAGTCGTACAATCATTTAATCTCATGGAAAACTAACTAATTGTACAAAATCGCACAACTATTTAGTTGCATAGGTAACTAGTCGTAATCAGTCGCACGATTATTTAGTCTCATAGAATACTTAACTAATCCCAGCAATTAATGATTGCAGCAAATATTCGACTTAGTTTGAATTAATAAAATTTGACTTGATTTGATAATTTTGCAGACAAAAAGTTAAGCCTAAGCGACTAATTCCGCACTTTCCACATAAAATTTAAAATAAAACGCCACACGTGTATTCTTTAGCAATTTTTAATTATTTTTGCAGTAATGTTGCCACTTTATAATTACATTTACATACGTGGTCCGCGTTTAATTAAATTCCCCGGAGCGGGACGGACGATTAAAGCGCGAGACCCCACGCGTAAAAACAGAGAGAGAAGCGGCATTACTATATATATATTTTTTCATATTTTAAGAGCAGCAACGCGAATTGATTAACCGTCCTCTCGGAAAATACACAATTTTCAATTTAAGGATGTAAATTAGTTCAAATTAAATCGAAAATATGGATTCTTTTCATTCCGGCAGCGATCTAATTAAGATAAGACGCGAGCGGCGCTGTAATAGCTTGGGCGTCTGCACGGTGAGCCGCCCCCGCCACCTTCTACACCCCGCACATAGAGGCTTATGTTGCGATGTCAATATTATACAAGGGAGAGATTTATATTCATGCAAGGGGGCGCTTTTCCCATCGGTCAAAGATATCAAAGGGTATCTTGTTAACTTATTGTAATTACAGGGTGGCTGTGCTGTGGGCACAATGTTACTTGATTAACAATATTAAAAAAAAATGGCAAATCCAATCTCAATTTAAAAAATGAAAGCTCTATTTTTAATTAAGAAACTGCTGCAATTAAAGTTAAAGTCGCACGAGGAACGCATAAAGGCATTAATTAATTTCCCGTAATGAAAATTTCCGAACGGTTTGAAATTACGGGCATGTGTTGATGTGAGAATAGTAATTATAATCTGAATAATATAACGTAAGATATATATGATTAAGGTCTCGCCGTCTCACTCGCCACCAATGTGTGCGAGCAGATACGAGAGGATGTAATTATAATTAGAGCTGGAATGATGTTGACACGCCACAAAGGGCGCTAAGTAACGTCATTCATTACGCGATTCAGTCTCGTATTATCCGGCATTAAGCTTAATCGCTCCGAGTATTCCAAGTGCGCCAGTAATTAATGCAGCATACATGTCGTTAACATTCTTAGGTCAACCCATCTCCGTCTCTCTCACTCACTCGCGCACATATGTTGTGTTAATATACAACCCGGCTTCACTAATAAATTATCAACGCATATTTCAATAATTTATATCAGCAACAAGAGAAAAAAAAAGTAAACATAGTGCTGGAATTTCTGCAATTAATATGACATAATTTTAATCTCACGATTTGATTTTGAATTATAACCTGTTCAGGGTTATGTTATTTCTTATGTTATGTAACTAACCTTAGTCATTTTATGTATAATCTTAGAAGAAATCAAATAAGCAAATCTTAGTTAAAATTGGATAGATTCCTTTAAATTTAACCACAAAGTGATGTTCACCTGTAGCTCCGTCGTTAGATTAACAATTCTCAAACTATTGAACAGCAATCTCCGCTCAGTATTTTTGATTTCTTTTTCTTCCAATTCTTAAGGAAATACTCTAAAGCATTGATCAAAAGCTTCCGTGAAAGACAGATAACTTTTATTGATTGATATCTAGTTCGTATATTGAAGGTAAGAATTTTGCTACTGAAAGTTAGTTTATCTTAGATCTAATGTCTAAGATGTACAGGTAAAACTGTTGAATTTTTTTTGTTTTGTTTTCTGGTCCAAATCTAAAGTATCATTTCAAAATTTTTCAATCGGTCACTGACTATTGATTGCTAAACTATGTCGAAATACTTGGTAAGGTGTGCAAGTGAAGTGTAGTTGTTGAAAGTAGCACATAATTCCGTTGCATGAACAAAGGTCAATGTCACCAAAGTAAGGGATTTCCAATTAGGTTAACTGTTTGCTGGTGGACTTGCGTTGTAAAACTGAGACTCTAAACTATACTAACTAATTGAAGAAAAAAAAAAATGAAGTAGAGGAAACAGCTGTTATTGAATTTCCAAAGACTTTCTGGTTTCATCTAGGTAACGTGGTGATAGTATCCAGATAGTCACCGATATGGTTTCAAAGCATTATTATTCATGTAAAAGTGTGGTCACTATGAAATCAGGTGTCGCGAGGTTTGGAAAGGTTTGAGCAGTTGCGGCACAAGTTTGTCTAAAACAGATTTTTGTGTCCTGATTTTGGCCACGGTTTAAAATGTACTCTAATTTAAGATAAAACGCCCCTCACTTCAAGGTTTTGCGCACAGTTCAAACACGCATTTTGGTACTTCAAAAGTTTCGCTTGTATAGATAATTAGTGGTAGCTGTCTTCTTCTTTCTGCGTTACTTGTCCTTATAGGTTATCATCAAATCTAACACCTTTAACATGTGGTATTGCTTTTTTAGTATATTCTGTCTAATATCATCTTCATCAGTTTTAGTTGATCGTTTTTGTGTGCGCTACAAATACTATATTAAGAACAAGACCGGGTAGGTTTCTGCTTGGTGCTGTCTTTTGCGTGATGCACCGGAAATTGTGGTTAGACTGTTAACAGAATAGTTTTTGCCTCTTCATCTTTCATTATACTCGGAAACAAGGTATATTATATGTCTCTTTATGTGGTACGTTCGGGTTCGCAATATTGGCAGTTTCCATCGGTTTTATCATTGTCGGGATGGTTGCTAATGTTTGCGTCTGATGATAGACTCCAGCCAAAGCTTTGTGTTTCTTCATGATACTCGGTTCTGGCGGTCTCTGCGTTATGTATGATCAGTTAGGCTAGTTTGTCATTGCTCTTCACGATAATCACTTAATACATCTCCAATAGCTCCGGTCTATACTAGAACCTCGTCTTAATTAGCAGTAGCCACAATAGCTACTTAGTTGCGTTCCCTAATACGTTTGCGCGTTGGCAGGGTACACCAATACAAATGATCCGCTATAGTACTCCATAAAGTTGCCCACATCTAGGAAATCTGGCAAACTTCAAATGTTAAAAAACGTACAAATTGCATCATAAATAGTAAAGACCAAGCACATCAAAGAATTCAATTAGGTATTCAAACCAAGCAGATGTCCAATTATAAAAACCCTACAAAGAAAGTTCAAAATACTCGACGGTAATCATTCTATGGAGTGCTCCGCCCAACCACTCAAGTGTTAGTGATTAAAAGGTTGGATATTTGTCCTTCTTAAAGACGTTAGAAAAGTTTTTGTCACTAGAGAGAGTAGCGATATCCTTTCTCTTGATGACTGACAGTTAAGTAGGTGGGTGAGCCAATTCAGTTCAAAATACTTGATGGTAATCATGATATAGAGTAACTCACCCATCCACCCAAAAGTTGGTAATCAAAAAGTTGGATATTTGTCCTTCCTGAAGACGTCAAAAAACTTTTTGTCACAAGAGAGGATAGTGATATTTTTCTTCTTGATGATTTGACACTTAGGTGGGTAGGTGGGTCCCTCCAGTTTAAAATACTAGATGGTAATCATGCCATGAAGTATCCCGCCCAACCACCCAAATGTTGGTAATTAAGAGTTTAAATATTTGTCCTTTCTGAAGACGTCAAAAGACTTTTTGGCACTTAAGAGGATGGTAATATCGTTTCTCTTGACACTTTGGTGAGTTTGTGGGCCATTCCAGTTCAAAATACTCAATGGTAATCATGCTATTGAATACCCCGTCCACCTACTCAAGTGTTGGTGATCAAGAAATTAGATATTTGTCCTTCCTGAAGACGTCAAAAAACTTTTTGTCACAAGAGAAAATTGTGATATTTTTTCTCTTGATGACTTACACTTGGGTGGGTGGGTGGGCCACTCCAGTTCAAAATACTCAATGGTAATCATGCTATAAAGTACCCCGCCCACCCACTCAACTGTTGGTAATTAAAAAACTGAATATTTGTCCTTACTGAAGACGCCAAAAGTCATTTTATCACAAGAGAAGGTGGTGATATCCTTTCTCTTGATGACTAACACTTGGGTGGGTTGGTGGACATCTCTGGTTTAAAATACTCAATGCTCATCATGTTTTGGAATACCCCGCCCACCCACCCAAGTGTTGGTAATCAAGACGTTAAAATACTTTTTGTAACACGAGAAAATAGTGATATCTTTCTCTTGAAAACTAACATTTAGGTGGGTAGTTGAGCCACTCCAGTTTAAAATATTGATAATAATCATGCTATGGAGTACCCCGCTCACCCACCCAAGTGATGGTGATTAAGAGATTGGATATTTGTGCTTCCTGAAAACGTCAAATAACTTTTTGTGACAAAAGAAAATGGTGATATATTTTTTCTTGATGACTGACACTTGATTGGGTGGGTAAGCCACTCCAGTTCAAAATACTCGATGGTAATCATGCTATAGAATACCCCGTTCACCCATTCAAATGTTGGTGACCAAGAGATTACATATTTGTCCTTCCTGCAGACATCAAAATACTTTTTATCACAAGAGAAAATGATGATATCCTTCATTAATGACTGACACTTGGGTTAGTGGGTGGGCCACTCCAGTTCAAAATACTCAATCATAATCATGCATTGAAATACCCCGTCTTCCTACCCATGTGTTGGTGATTAAAAAGTTAAATATTTGTCTTTTCTAAAGACGTCAAAAGTTTTGTTACAAGAAAAGAAGGTGATATTTTTCCTCTTGATGACAAACACTTGGGTGAGTAGGTAGGCCTCTTCAATTTAAAATACTTGATAGTAATCATGCTATGGAGTACCTCACTCACCCTCCCAAGTGTTGGTGATTAAGACGTTGGATATTTTTCTTTCTTGAAGACGTTAGAAAAGCTTTTGTAACTAGAGACGGTGGTGATATTTTTCCTTTTGATGACTGACACTTGGGTTAGTGGGTGGGCCACTCCAGTTTAAAATACTCAATGTTAATCATGCTATAGAGTACCCTAAGAACCCACCCAAATGTTGGTGATCAAAATGTTGGATATTTGTTCTTCCTAAAGACTCCATTTTAAAATATTTGATAGTAATCATGCTATCAAGTATCCCGCCCGCCACCCAGATGTTAGTGATTTAGAGGTTGGATATTTGTCGTTCCTGAAAACGTCAAAAGATTTTTTGTCACAAGAAAAGATGGTCATATCTTTCCTCTTGATGACTGACAATTGCATGGGTGGGTCACTCCAGTTTAAATTACTTGATGGTAATCATGCTATGAAGTACCCCGCTAACCCACTCAAGTGTTGGTAATCAAGAAATTGGATATTTGTCCTTCATGACTACCCTCTCAAGTGTTGTTGATCAAAAAATTGAATCATTGTCCTTTCTGAAGACGTCAAAAGACATTCTGTCACAAGAGAGGATAGTGATATCATTCCTATTGATGACTGACATTTGGGTGGCTGGGTGGGCAACTTCAATTTAAAATATTTGATGGTAACCATGCTATGAAGTACTTCGCCCACCCACCCAAGCGTTAGTAATCATGAGGTTGAATATTTGTCCTTTCTGAAGACGTCACAAGACTTTTGATCACAAGAGAAGATGGTGATATACTTTTTGTTGATGACTGACACTTGGGTGAGTGGGTGGGCCACTTCAGTTCAAAATACTTGATAATAATCATGCTATGAAATACCCTGCCCACTCACCCAGGTGTTGGTGACCAAGAGGTTGGATATTTGTCCTTCCTAAGAACGTAAAAAGACTTTTTATCACACGAGAAAGTGGTGATATCTTTTCTTTGGATAACTGACACTTGCGTGAGTGGGTGAGCCACTTCAGTTTAAAATACTTAATAGAATTTATGCTATAGAGTACCACGCCCACCCACCCAAGTGTTGGTAGTTAAGAAGTTGGATATTTTTTACTTCATGAAAACGTTAAGAAACTTTTTGTCACACGAGTAGATGGTGGTATCTTTTTCTTTTTGTCTGACACTTGGGTAGGCGGGTGGGCCACATTAGTTAAAAATACTCGATGGTAATTATGCTATAGAATACCCCGCCCGCCCACCCAAGTGTTGGTAATAAAGAAATTAGATATTTGTCCTTCCTGAAGACGTTAGAACAGTTTTTGTCACTAGAGAGGGTGGTGATATCCTTCCTTTTGCTGACTGACACTTATGTGGGTGAGTGGGCCACTCCAGTTAAAAATACTCGATAGTAATCATGCTATAAAATATCCCGCCCACCCACCCAAATGTGGGTAATGAAAAGTTTGCACATTTGTCCTTCTTGAAAACTTTTTGTTACAAGAGAGGATGGTGATACCTTTTCTCTTAATGACTGACATTTAAGTGGGTGGGCCACTTCAGTTCAAAATACTCAATGGTAATCATGCTATGAAGTACCCCGCCCACTCTCCCAAGTGTTGGTAATCAAAACTTTTGATATTTGTCCTTCCTGATGACGTCAAAACATTTTGTTACAAGAGAGGATGGTGATATCTTTCCTCTTAATGTTTGACACTTGGGTGGGTAGATTGGCTATTCCAGTATAAAATATTTAATGGTAATCATGCTATAAAGTACTTCGCCCACCTACCCAAGTGATGGCAATTAAAAGGTTGGATATTTCTTTTTCCTAAAAACATAAAAAGACTTTTTGTCACAAGAGAAAATGGTGATATCTTTCCTCTTAATAAATGACACTTGAGCGGGTGGGTAGGCATTCTAACTCAAATCAATCGATGGTATTTATGGTCTGAAGTGACCCACCTACCTACCCAAACGTTGTTCATCAAAATATTAGATATTACCTCCTCCTCCTCTTACTAAATGACTTCTAACACTTGCAAAGAGGAAAAACTTCCAATTCTTTGACAATAAACAATCGGGCGAGTGGCTTACTCCAGTTCAAATTACTTGATAATATTTATGATATAGAATACCCCGCCTACTCACCAAGTGTTGGTAATTAAGAAATTAAATATTTGTCTTTCCTGAAGTTGTCAAAAGACTTTTTGTTACAAGAGAGGTTGGTGATATCATTCTTCTTGATGACTGACGCTTGATTGAGTGGGTGGCTACTCCAGTTCTAAATACTCAATGTGGGTGGGTGGGCCACTCCAATTCAAGCTACTTGATAGTAATCATGGTATGGAGTTTGATATATGTCCTTCCTGAAGATGTCAAAAAACTTTTTGTCACAAGAGAAGATGATAATATCTTTTCTCTTGATGACTGACACTTGAGTGGGTGACTGAACCACTCCAATTTTAAATGTTTGATGGAAATCATGCTATAAAGTACCCCGCCCACCCACCCAAGTGTTGGTGATCAAGAGATTAGACATTTGTCTTTTCTGAACTCGCTAAAAAAACTTTTTATCACAAGAGTAGGTGGTGATATCCTTCTTTTTGATGACTGGCACTTGGGTGGGTGAGCGGGTGGGCCACTTCAGTATAAAATACTCGATATGAGAAAAACCATGGGCATAATTTAAAAAAATTTAAGTTGATGCTTGCATACTCCACTAGCTGACTAACTGCTGTAGTTGGAAATTAATAAAAAAAAGTGTTGAAAATGTTCCTTTTCCTTTATTTCCGGTGATGAGTCGAGTATGAGATAAAGTCTTTCTGACAAGCGCTTAAGGTTTAGCCTTTTTAAAATCTTAAAATTTTGCACTTCATAAGTAAGTAGCCAAGTCTGGCTAAGAGATTTTGAAATCATGATTCTGGAAATCTTCACAGAAATCATGTTGACGTTTCGTTGGTGCCCACCACAACTTTGACTGTCAAGTTAAAAATCTCATAGTTATCAGAATATAGCAGAATTTATTGTGCTTCAGCTGAAGGTTTTTTAGGAAGTTTAGATTAGTGACTTTTTTTAATGTTGTCCTAAAGTACATCATGGCAATTCCTCCAACTGTTGTAGTGGTAGATTGTTAAAAACTTTGTAGTTGCTAGAGTTTATTATTTTCATCTAGGATAAAGCTGCATTGTAAAACTAGTATAAGAAGTGTTATCTGATTGTCAAGCCTGCAAAAGGCTACCTCCATGTGACGGTTGAGTAATTTTTGACTACAGCGGATGTAGTCTGTTATGTCCGTGAGCTGCCTAGGAGCTGTTTTGGTGCTTGTACACAAATATCACGGTGGGTGGCAGTTGATACAAGCTTTTAATAACTTGATATCCCTTAAACTAATATATAACAAAATAAGTGTTAATTACTACAAAAGAATAGAAAATTGATTTGACATTCAATCCTTTGATAACAATCAATAAGGTGGGTGGGCGAGGCATGCAGTTCATGATTGTGAGTGAGTATTTTATATTGGTGTACCCCGCCCATCCGCCCAAATGTTAGTTATCAACAAATTAAAATTTGTCCTACTTTTAATGTCCCTTGTATTAATAATGACAAAACAAGTGTCAGTTGTACTAAAGTATAGGAAATCGATCTGACATTCAATCTGAAAAAATCATACATTTTTTACTTCCAAAATTGTCCCAATTTTTTTTTATTGCAATTTTTAGAAATTTGAATTAAAATTGGTAAAAAGTTTTGTGATCAATTTTATATAATTTTCTAAAATTGCAATTGTAGCCTCACGTTTTAAAATTTTGAATAAAAATTTGTAGCACATGTTGCCGAAAAGTTGTTCAATCAATTTCCAAAATTTAGTAATTTTCCAAAAATTCCTAAAATGTTTTTTGAATTTCCAAAATTGTTCCATTATTTCTTTTTACAAAAATTGCAATTCTAGCCTCAATTTTTAAAACTCTGAAACAAAATTTGTAGCACATGTTGCTGAAAAGCTTGATCAATTTCCAAAATTTAGTATTATTCCAAAAATTTCAAACATGTTAATTGAATTTCCAAAATTATTCCTTTTTTTGCAAAAATTGCTATTGTAGCCTAAATTAGGAAATCGATCTGACATTCAATCTGAAAAAATCATACATTTTTTACTTCCAAAATTGTCCCAATTTTTTTTTATTGCAATTTTTAGAAATTTGAATTAAAATTGGTAAAATGGTTGAAATATCAAAATTGTTCCATTTTTTTCTTTTTAGAAAAATTGCAATTGAAGCCTAAATTTTTGAAATTTTGTATTAAAATTTGTAGCAAATGTTGCCAAAAAGTTGCTTGGTTAATTTCCAAAATTTAGTAATTTTCCAAAAATTCCTAACATGTTTTTTGAATTACCAAAATGATTCCATTTTTTCTTTTTAGAAAAATTGCAATTGTAGCCTAAATTTTTAAAATTTTGTATTAAAATTTAAAGCTTATGTTGTCAAAATGTTGTTTGATCAATTTCCAAAATATAGTAAATTTCCAAAAATTCCTAACATGTTTTTTGAATTCCCAAAATTGTTCCATTTTTCTTTTTAGAAAAAATGCAATTGTAGCCTAATTTTTTGAAATTTTGTATTAAAATTTGTAGCAAATGTTGCCAAAGAGTTGCTTGGTTAATTTCCAAAATTTAGTAATTTTCCAAAAATTCCTAACATGTTTTTTGAATTACCAAAATTGATCCATTATTTCTTTTTAGAAAAATTGCAATTGTAGCCTAAATTTTTGTAATTTTGTATCAAAATTTGTAGCAAATGTTGCTAAAGAGTTGCTTGGTCAATTTCCAAAATTCTCGTTATTTTTCAAAAATTCCTAACATATTTTTTTGAATTTCCAAAATTGTTCCATTTTTTCATTTTAAAAAAACTGCAATTGTAGCCTAAATTTTTAAAATTTTGTATCAAAGTTTGTAGCAAATGTTGCCAATGAGTTGCTTGATAAATTTACAAAATTTAATAATTTTTTAAAAATTCCTTACAGGTTTTTTTAATTTCCAAAATTGTTCCATTTTTTTCTTTTTAAAAAAATTGCAATTGAAGCATCCATTTTTGAAATTTTAAATCAAAATTTGTAGCTCATGTTGCCAAAAAGTTGCTTAATTAATTTCCAAAATTTAGTAATTTTCTAAAAATTCCTAACATGTTTTTTGAATTCCCAAAACTGATCCATTTTTTTTTAAATTTCAAAAATTGCAATAGTAGCCTCAATTTATAAAAGTTTGAATCAAAGATTGTAACACATATTGCCAAAAAGTTGCTTGATCAATTTCCAAAATTTGATAAATTTTCAAAAATTCCATATAAGTTTCTTAAATTTTCAAAATTGTTCTATTTTTTGTATTTACAAAAATTGCATGTGTTTTTTTTTAATTTGAAGCAAAATTTGTTGCAATTGTTTATAAGTTTTTTAATAAATTTCCAAAATTTGGTAGTTTTCCAAAAAATTTATGTTTTTTGAATTTTAACAATTGTTGCATTTTATCTTTTTATAAAAATTGTAATTGTAGCAAGCAAATTCTTCATAAAGCACAAAAATTTACTTTAAAAAAATGAATTACAAATTAAGTAAAACTGCTTATAATGGAATTTAAACATAATATTATGATTCGATTTATAAACCTGCAGTGCCACCACTGATGTTTTACAAAATAAATAAAAATCCGATGATAATGTTGATATTAATGAAAAAAG
The DNA here is from genome assembly GCA_963932245.1 of Tachinus rufipes. NCBI lineage: Eukaryota > Metazoa > Arthropoda > Insecta > Coleoptera > Staphylinidae > Tachinus > Tachinus rufipes. The sequence continues at coordinate 112,831,858 of OZ010745.1, forward strand.
CTAAAACACCGATGTAAATATAAATTAAATGTAATGGAATGTAATTAAAAACGAGAGTGAGAGAGGCGAACCAGGACGACAAGGATAACAACACGGCAGGGATAATTGCAAAGTATATGCTAGGCAGGATTTACTGTGCTAATTTGAAATTTCATGCCGCCGTAAATGTGTCTCTCGCCCTCACGAAATCTTATCAGTTTTACGCGAACTGACGTGCGTTTTAATTAAAATAATTAAAACGTTACTTTACATATTTCCAATTACAGTCTGCGGACAACAATAAATAACAATGTTCTGGCCCGAAACTTGGGTATAAATAATACACTTAACAGCGGAGAGAGAGACGGCTGATCGGTTTTCCGGCCCGGACGACGTGGGGGTGTAAGTCGCGGCTAGAGATAATTAAGCAAACAAGCTCTCTCTCGCTTAACTCTATGCATATGATCCCGAAAACCGACCAAACCGCCCCCTCATAAGGTCTGCCCTTTTATACCTACACCGTCAGCTGCATCTGCCCACTTTAATTTAAACCTCGGATAAATAATTACTACACCCCCCCCCCCCCAGGAATTCATTACACCTAGAGGCGTGCGTGGAAATCTTTTCTGAATTTCAAAACAGGCCAATTAAATGCTACACAGCTGGCGGTCGCAATGATAAATACATTTTGAGACGCGACGGACAATTACAGCTGATTGCGATATCATTCGGAACTTTTTATTCACAAATTTGCATCTTATTAAGTGGAAAATAATATTTATTTTGTTTCAGGTGAGCAAACTATCAAGTTTTATGATGATGAGCACGGTACCTGAATCTGACTAACTTAGAAAATGATAGTTTAGGTGAGTAACTAGCGACTTTAAGACCAGTAATGGTGTTAATTTAATAAATATTTTGACAATAACATAAAATTACCTTTAAATTTCAACGAATGAAACCACACTTGCAGTAACTATCACATTGAAGACTAGATTTAAGCAGACTCTAAACATTGACTTTAAATATTTGTGGCTTATAAGTCATTTATCAATAATACGGTAAAAAAAATTTCTTTTAAAAGTTTTGGTTCTACATCTTTGAACTGTCAGTGAATATTTGTCACGGTCGTCACACAGACATGACATGCTCCCAGTGAGCGGGGTTTAAACGCCTATAAAGGTAATTTGAATCACAACGGATTGATTCTGATTAGAGACTAGGCTAACGCCACATCAACCGACTAAAACCTACTACCGTCCAAAATAAATCCCGCTGAGCTCTACCAATTTTCCAAAAACCATTTACAACAACAACCACCGTTACGTTTTCGGCCAACCCCACAAATTACTGGTTCTGGTAAAAACAGGCGTCCTGGACAAAACCTACTATTGCAGCCCGGACGCTTGGCATCAAATAATCTAATGACTACTGCTAGCCTTCCTTCCGGAGGAAACTCGATGGCTACCATCTACACCGTCGCGGAGAGGCCCCCACATTTTTGCTCGGACCACTTACACCGCTTCTCTACAACCTTCGGGACCGGCGCTCAATTTATTAATTGCATTTGTTTTAACTGTAGTTTCTTCCCACCCATCCAAGGTTTCTGATCTAATTTTTCAGTCACAAACACTAAAGTATCAGAAACTCTCAAACCAATTCAGCAAATTCGCATAATAGCTCACGTGCCGATTGCAGGAAGACAATTGATCACTTCAAATCCCTCAAAACAAACTTCCGCACGTGCTAGACCACAAACTGAAGAACGCTGCTTGGTAGTGATTAAACATGTTTCCTAATTTCTCACATAGAAAGAAGTGGGCGTTACAATTTATTTGTTTCTTCATGGTCTCGGTGCAGTTTCCAAAAAAAGTAAAAAGATTATGGACCTCACCGAGCTTCTGAGCTTATAAGTCTCGGTCAAACCTAAAAAACGTGGCAGTAACATTCCTTAATGCCAGAAGTGCCTGAGGCACGGGCACTAGGCCAAAAGATGTTGACTCTCATCTGTTGTAACTGTTCGAGGCATCACTAATCAGCTGCCTGCCCTAAAATCACACCAAACAAGTGCGCCTTCTGTACTGGTTCACACCCCGCCAACTTCTTGAGATGTAAAATATACATTAAAACGTTTACCTCTCAAAAGAAAACCAAAAAAGACGCCAACCGGCCACCAAGCCCGCGCCAGCCCCAGGTTCGTCTACATCAGAGGTCCCCTGCAAAACAAATTGATTGTAAATTACGTTTCTCTGCCAGAAAATGACAGAATAGCCAACCTTCTCGCCAAAATAAACAATTTTCACAAACAAATTATGACCGCTTGCTTCTCAAAAACCAGTAAACGATATACTGCAGAAGTAATACTCCGCGTTTGTGTGGGTGAAGTGGAAAAGTTTTTCATCAAACAAAACCTCGACATCCTGCGAATGTCCGAGTCAAACCACAAACCCACTCAATCGCTGAGTATCGATGGTATCCATAAAGCGTAGAATGATCTTTGCAAAAAGATTCCTATGATGGTGAATATTCCTGCGCTCTGAACAATCAAGATTGGTTCGGCATACATTTCGTATCAAAACAGCGGATTTTAATACTATCTTTGCTAATTCTTTTCCCAAAATAATTGCAAGGGCCTTTAATTCTAAGCACCCGTTGTAGAAGAGCTTCAAAAGTTACGCTAAAGGTCGACTATGTAAAGCAAAAGAAATTACAAGTAGTGTGTCCGGTTTAACCCACACATTGCAGCTGTGAGCCACCAAAGGCACGTTCTTGACGTAGCAATAACAATTTAAAAAGTCATCAATGATCTAAGCTCTAACCATATCCCATACTACTAAAGCTAAAGATGAAGGAAAGGAAGAAAAATTTGTAACTCATTCGAATTGAACTATCTTTTCACGATCATAGAAAAAGCCATCGCACATTAAACAAATCATTCACCGGATAGTCAACAATACCGACGCGCAGTAAAGTTTTCGACTTTTGCAAACCAAAAAACTCATCAAAAAATTTAAAATTCGGTCTGCTCCTGGCCTCAACAAAATAACAAAAAAAGTTCTAAACTCGTTCTAGCATAAAGCAATAATGGCTCTCACCAACATTGCTTATAAGATTCTTCAAACCGGGCACTTTCTTACAAGATAAACTTGAGATAAACATCCAAAAACCTTAACAAACACAAAAGTTATCTAAAAACTACAGGCGTTTTAGTATTCTATTTACCTTAACTAAGGTCATTGATTGGGATACAGTAGTTTCAACTAGAGTTACCATCTAATAATCTTTTGATCACAGTTCAAACAAATTTCCCGCAATTATTGAACTGAGTGCCCCGCTTAATTTTTTAATCATAAACACTTGGGTGGGTGGTCGGGAAGCACTCAATTTATTGGTTACCGCTTATCCACCCCAAGTATATGTGCTCCTATTTCTTGTGCACAAACAGTTTATTGACTGCAAGATAGTAGTTTTGACCCACCTACTCTACTATTTGGTATCTCCTTTTTTGATCACAAACATTTGGGTGAGCAGTGGCGTACCTAGGAGGGGGCGGTGGGTTCAAATATGTTTCCTCATTATCAAGTCAAAATAGGGTTGAAAATATTATCTCTAGAAATTTTGCTCGGATACAGACATGAATTTATAAAAACCAGCACTTGATTAACTTAAAAAACTTCTAAGTACGCCACTGTGGGTGAGTACGTGGAGTACTCAATTCATTGATTGCGGGATACTAGTTTGAACGGAAATTTCCTTTGACCTACACAAGTTTTTGGATCCAATTGTTGTATCACAAACACTTGGATGGATGGTTAGGCACTCAGTTCATTGATTGCAGGACAGTACTTTTGACATTATGACATTCAATTTCATGATCACAAACCTGGAGTTCCAGTCCACCTACCCAAGTGTTTGAGTCTAATTTCTTAAATAATTTGGTGCATAGAAAGGCACTCAGTTCAGTGTTTAGAGAACATTAAGAATTCCTAACCAGCTACCCAAATGTAATCCAACTTCTCGATCACAAACACTTAAGTGGACGTGTTTGGTTTACTCATTTCATTGGTTGCGGGACAGTAGTTTTAACTGGAGTTTGGGTGGGCACTCACTCAAATGTTTGTGATATAATTTCTTTATTACAAATACTTGGGTGAGTGGGGAGAATATTTATTTTATTGGCTGCAGAACAGTATTTCAATTCAAAGTAACGCCCACCCATTCAAGTGTTTGTAATCTAATTTCTTAGTCACAAACTCTTGAGCAAGGGCACTCTGTCAGCTGATAGGGTAAGCGAGGCACTCCGTTCTTTAGTTGGAAGATTGAATCAACTGTTTTTTTCTAAAATGAAACAAAAAAAGAATATTTATAATTTTTCTTTTATTTTAAAAAGCGGACTGGAAAAATTTTATTGCTATAGGTCTACAAAGCATAACTTTTTGATCTAAAATACAAACAAAAACACTTTTTTTCAATTTCCTTAAAAAAAAAACGGAAAAAGCAAGCTGCAAATGATTCCCTTAAAGCATCACTTTCCAATCTGACATACAAAAAAACTCTCCGATCTAACATGTATAAGGAGAAAATCTTTTTATTTTAATTCTGCAAAATAAAAAAGTAAAAATGCAGGCTGCAAACAATTTTCTTGTCATAGGTATTCAAAGCATTACTTTTCAATTTACAAATAGCAAAAAACTGTTTAAAAAAAAATATAAAAAAAATTTATAAAAAAAAAATTTAAAAAAAAAACTAAAAATGTTAAATTATTAAAAATAAACAAAACATAATTAAAATAAACGTTTTACGAGCATATCTTATATATATCTTTCTTAGTCAAAAACACTTGGGCAAACGGCACTCTGCCAGCTGATTGGATAGGCGGGGCACTTCGTTTTTTAGTTGCAAAACTGAATCAACTGTTTTTTCTCAAATGAAACAAAAAAAAAATAATTAAATTTTTTTTTAATTTAAAAAAACGGACTGGAAAAATTTTATTGCTATAGGTCTACAAAGCATAACTTTTTGATCTAAAATACAAACAAAAACACTTTTTTTTTTAATTTTCTTTAAAAACAAACAGAAAAAGCAACTAAAAATGATTCCACAAAAGCATCACTTTCCAATCTGACATACAAAAAAACTCTCCGATCTAACATGTATAAGGAGAAAATCTTTTTATTTTAATTCTGCAAAATAAAAAAGTAAAAATGCAGGCTGCAAACAATTTTCTTGTCATAGGTATTCAAAGCATTACTTTTCAATCTACAAATAGCAAAAAACTGTTTAAAAAAAAAAAAAAAAAAAATATATATAAAAAAAATTTATAAAAAAAAAATTAAAAAAAAAACTAAAAATGTTAAATTAATAAAAATAAACAAAACATAATTAAAATAAACGTTTTACGAGCATATCTTATATATATCTTTCTTAGTCAAAAACACTTGGGCAAACGGCACTCTGCCAGCTGATTGGATAGGCGGGGCACTTCGTTTTTTAGTTGCAAAACTGAATCAACTGTTTTTTCTCAAATGAAACAAAAAAAAATAATTATATTTTTTTTTTAATTTTAAAAAACGGACTGGAAAAGTTTTATTGCCATAGGTCTACAAAGCATAACTTTTTGATCTAAAATACAAACAAAAACACTTTTTTTTTTAATTTTCTTTAAAAACAAACAGAATAAGCAACTAAAAATGATTCCACAAAAGCATCACTTTCCAATTTGACATAAAAAAAACTCTCCGATCTAACATGTATAAGGAGAAAATCTTTTTTATTTTAATTCTGCAAATTAAAAAAGTAAAAATGCAGGCTGCAAACAATTTTCTTGTCATAGGTATTCAAAGCATTACTTTTCAATCTACAAATAGCAAAAAACTGTTTAAAAAAAAAAAAAAAATATATATATAAAAAAAAATTATAAAAAAAAATTAAAAAAAAAATTAAAAATGTTAATTTATTAAAAATAAACAAAACATAATTAAAATAAACGTTTTACGAGCATATCTCTAATAAATTTGTGCTTTATAGACACACTTTAAGTGTTTTGTAGTCAAATTTGAGCGTAATTTCTAATATATTTCATGCAATAAATATATTTTTATTAGCAATTTTAATAAATTTCACAAAATAAATTGATTTTATGAGCATATTTTTTTATAAATTTTACAATAAATGTGTTTTTTACCAATTTTTAACAGATTTGTCAATGGATTTTGTACAAAAATCTATGTTTTGAAGAAAGTTGATATAGTTGCTTTCTGAGCGATTTTTTATTAAATTTACTAAAAAAACTTGTATAATGAATGATTTTTAATAACTTCTTTGCACAAAAAACAATGTGCTTTGCTTAAATTCAACAACAAAACGCAATTTTGATAAAACTTATTCAATATTTTTGATTTCTGAGCGATTTTTAATTAAACAATTTGTTTAATGGGCGATTTTTATTATTTTAGAAATATTCAAAAAGAATTATTGGGCTGGGGATCAAACCCATGAGCTCTGATGCTCTGCTTCAATGCTCTACTCTACCTGACTTTGTGGTTGACATCTGATATTCATCTTAATTAAAACTTCATAAAAATTATAAAAGTTTCTCTTGGTTTATTCTAACTATTAACGTGTTAGTTTTTATTAATTCTATGTCATATCCGTTTACATTTAACAACTTGATTTAAGGACAATGACTTTCTTTCATGATTTCCTAGTTTATATAAAAAATATAAATAAAAGTAATATTCGACTCAAAACAAGGTATCATTTTGACTAACGAATCAATTTCCGTTTAATTAATAAAATGACTAAACTAACCTTTCCTAATGAAATAGATGCTCTATCTTATGATTTTCTATATAATAATGCCATACAATACCCGCGCAGACAATTAAGAATCCATCCAGTATGATCAAATTGAATGTAGAAGGGGGTAGGTTGAAGGGGGACCAAAAGAAGAACTAATTAGAAACTGGTTCATCTCCTGTGTGCTACTGGTAGAAGGATATTGCCTCGCCGAAACCAATATCCGAGGGGCCTCAACAATGGCGTTTTATTTAAATAATAAGAAACGTATTTATCACACAAGTCATCTGAAAGTGAAGGGAGTTAAATTTAACCGGACCGAAAGCGGATATCGCAGACGAGGAAATTGGGTAGCGCGTTTATTGGAAATCTTTCAGCTGTCCGGAACCGTTGAAGGTGAGCGAAATTCGGACGCTAAAGGAATTGCATTTTCTTCATCTCATTGTCAGTGGCGGCGTTTGCGAACGACGAATCTAAAATGATCTCGGACAAAAAATTTAAAACGATTTTTTTTATATACATATATGGAGGAATTTTTATTGATTATTATCATCGATAATCGAGGTAAAGGTGTTAATGATTCGTGTATGTAACGCAGGTGTCGAACAGCATGTTACGGTGATTGGCCTCTCTGCAGCACAGCTCGAGTCTTTCCCTCTTCTTGCTCGCACAAATGGAATCCAAATCAATTACCGCACATCCCAATAAGGACCTTTCCGCCGGTTGAGAGGAGCTATAACCATCGGAATGCGTGCGGAATATAATGAATCGCTTAAAATCCAAACCTCAATATAATCCGACCTCGATTGTGCCGCCCCGCGTGCGCCTCTCTCTTGCACTTCCATATTGTGTTGTGCGAAGCACTCCCCGATACGTTATATTGCCGGCGACTCTGGTATTTTCAATATGCTTATATTCCTCATATAATGTGCAATAAGTGCGTCTTCGGCGTCCTTTGCTTTTTATTAATATCGCCACACCCCTTCAGGAGATTCATCCCAACACCACCCTCATCGTCGCCAGGAAATACGTTTTAATAATCGACCACTGGCCGTAAGCAATCTGAATTTCCATTTTATAATAGTGGGAGCATATATTGTAAAGAGTAATAAGCAAATTTTTCTATTATTTAGTATATTACTCTGATGAGGGTATAAAATTTAAAACAGTTATTTTTGTTTGTATTTATAAGGTTTATTAAAAGCTTTCTAACGATGTACAATAAAGCAGTTTTGCGGGTCATACTAACCCGAAAAAAATTGTATCATTTGGTTTTGGGTAGTCCAGAAGGGTTGAAATTGATTTTAGGTTTTCTAAACCTCGGATTTCATCAAATTATATTTTTTTATTTAATGAGCAATTGATAAATCTACATTTATGAGATTTTTGCGAGTGCACCACTCGATTTTTTTACTTTTTTGTCATTTTTTACAGTTTTGGTTAACCAAAAGAGTTGAAATTGATTTTAAGTAATCTAAACTTCCAATTGCGTAGATCATGCTGCTTTATTATACATCATTAGAAGGTTTTTGATAAACCCTATTCAATAAAAAAATAAAAATTGAAAAAGTTGAACCATTTTAAAATGACAGCCAATAATGTAAATTTCATGTTTTTTTTTTCTAAAAAGAGAGAAAAAAAATAAACTGATTAATTTGATAGATTTCATCCTTTTGAAGATGATGGAGTTTGTCTATAGTCTCTATTACTAACCGTTTTTAAGTTTTAATTATTTAGTCTTAAAATTGTGAAAAAAGTTTGATAGGGGTGGTTTTTTTTACCATTACCAATTTTGATGAAAATTAGTTTATTGACTAATTTTGATGCCAGGAATTCGAATCTAACATTTAAAATTTTGAAAAAAAAATTACTTAAATTGTTTTTTGTCTCGTAAAAAATACGATAAATCGTGTTTTGAGCTGTCAAATCATTGCAAATTGATGAAAATATTATACCCAGGATACCTATACTTGATGTAAAATTCTCCGTAAAATTTTCAGTATTTTGAAAGTTATAAATGCTTTGCAGAGTCACAAGAGCAAAACAAAACAGTATAAATGGCAAAAAAGTCGAAAAATCGATTTTTAATAGTAGCGCACACTCGCAAAAATTTCAAAAAAATCATGGATGTAGATTTTTCAATTACTTATAAAATTAAAAAATAAAATTCCATGCAATCAAAGGTTTAGATAAATTTCAACCATTCTGGAATTTTTTTAAGAGTTGTATACAGAATTTGAGTTAAAGGGCTGAAAAAAATGGTGTTTGAAAACTACCTAAAACCCTACTTCCATGATTTTTTTTAAATTTTTCATTTAATAGGTGCGGAGAAAAAAAATAAAAACCAAAAAATGCCATTTTTAGCCCCCTGTGGAAAAGGAGGAGGTATCAAAATTTTAAAATCCTATCAAACATGATTTTTTGATGCTATGAAAGTAATTTTTGAGTTAATTTAAATATTTGTAATAAGGGGCATTTCACCTATGTTAACCGGGGGGACCCTTCAAAAACAAGAGCTTCTCAATATTCAAAAAAGGTCCACAAACATCAGAAATGTTCTATTCAAGATTTATTAATTTACAAAAAATATCGTAATCTTAAAATGCACCATATAATTCAAAAAAAGTTGCACAACTTTAAAAAAACTATAAAAACATAAAAACGGGCTTTAAAAAAGTTTGTAAATATCAACTTCAAAAAAGATTTGTTCAACGTTAAAAAATATCTATAAAAACGCTCTGTAACCGTAAAAAAGCTCTGCAAACTAAAAAATATAAAAAAACAATTGAAAAAATCGTATTTAAAAAGCTCAATGTACTCAAAGTTTTCAAACAAAATTACAAATTTGTTTAATTTCGTGCGGAGGTCAAACGTTTAAAAAGTTTTACAATTTTTAAAAAACTTTTCAAATAAAAAAAAATTTACAAACTTAAATATGCATTTTAAAAAGTTCCAAACACTTAAAAAAAGATCTAACAATCTTTAAAAAAATCTACAAATTTAGACAATTTAAAAAACAAATTGACAAGCTTTACGGACTCAAAAAAGCTATGCAAACGTTAAAAAATCAATTCACAAACATTGTGTTCAGTTTTATGCAAACATTAATAAAGCTCTAAAAATTTTCAAAATACTTTATTAATTTTCAAAAAAGTTTTATAATTTTCAATAGGGCTTTTTTTTTTTCTCTTTAGGAGGGGGGGAAAATCTTCTAAAGACGTTGTGCCGGATTCCTTTGGGACGCCACCACCAAACGCCTACCGACTAAAAACCCCTCCTCCGGTCTACCCTAGTCGACAGCGGGGTTACCCCGCGGTGTTGCTACACTGTCGTCTGGTCTATTTCTTTATTTTTGTTGGAGTTCCCTTTCATCCTCTTCCTTCGTCTTCATGATGTGTACCAACATAGTTTCTACGGCTGACCACTGTTCTTCACTTTCCAGCATAGTGTCGACAATGTTTTCAACTGTCAGTTCTTTACCAATTACTCGGTAAGTCGTTTTTCTTATGTTTGTCCACTTGTCGCATACCAGCATTGTGTGTTCAGTAGTATCCGACTGTTCGCAGTACATGCACTTGTCTGTATCGGTAATGTTCATCCGCTTCAAGTAAGCTCCAAAACATCCGTGTCCCGTCAGGAATTGTGTTACGAAGTACCCTATTTCACCATGTTTCCTGCTGATCCAGGTCGCAACACTCCTGATACACCTCCTCGTCCATTCTCCTGTGGCTCCAGGCGTGCTCCATTCGGCTTCCCAGCTAGCTATGGAATTCTGTCTGGCTATGGCTTTCTGCCCTTTCTTGTCCTCTTCTGAGTAGACCACTGTGCGCTCTTTTGCAAGGAGGTGTATTGGGATTACACCCGCCACCACCTGAATAGCTCTCGTCGACACGGTTCTGTAGGCTCCGGCAATCTTGATTGCGGCCTTTCTTTGAGCTTTTGTCAGCAAATTCTCGTATTTTTGAAGCGGAGAGACTCATACCATACCGGTGCGGCGTATAGTACTATGGACGTCACTACGGAGCACATCAGTCTTCTACTGCCTGCCTTGGCGCCTCCCATGTTTGGCATCAATCTGCCGAGTGCGTTCATCGCCCTGACCACCTTGGCTGTCACTTCTGTGATGTGCTGCCCCATATGGAAGTGTTTGCTTATGGTTACCTCTAGATACTTTAGGCTTCTTTGACTTTCTATCGGCACTTGACCCACTTTCAGTGTAAACTTATTGAGATGTCGTCCCGCTATTATCACCGCTTCGATCTTTCGATGCTCCAGTCGTAGGCCTTTACGCTCCAGCCAGTCTTCGATCCGTTCTATTGCGAACTCGGCATCGCCAAGGGTGTGTGCTAATATTCCTCCGCTTACGATGAGTGCCAAGTCGTCGGCATAGCCAATCAGCAGAACGCCTTCTGGTAATCTGAGCTTCAGCACACCGTCGTAGTAAGTGTTCCACAGTGTTGGTCCTAGGACCGAACCCTGTGGGACACCACACGTCATTTCTAGTTTTAGGTGTTTTCCAACAAGCACTCCTCTATCTTTCAGATAAGCACCTATAAGTTTTATAAGGTACTCAGGTACGCCTCTTTCTTCCAACGTTCTAACAATACCAGCCCATGGGACTGTATTGAACGCGTTTCTAACGTCCAGCGTCACCAAGATAGCATACAATCTTTGTCTTTTCGCTGCTTCTGCAGCTGTCTTCACTTCATTCATAGCATCCACAGTTGAGTGTTTGCTTCTGAAGCCGTGCTGGTGTTCAGACAGCCCGCCTCTCTTCTCGACCTCTTCGATTAGCCTCCTATTCAACACCTGTTCATACAGTTTGCCCATTGTGTTTGTTAGGCACAGCGGTCTGTACGTAACAGGGTCTTCTTTGTCCTTTTTTGGTTTCTCGAGAAGGGTGAGCCTAGCTACTTTCCATTCTTCAGGAAAGATTCCGTCTGTTATGAGCTTGTTAAATACTGTTGCTAGCAGCTCGGGGTTTCCTTCCGCGATGACTTTTACGACTTCTGGCGGAATGCCGTCTGGTCCTGCTGCTTTGCCTGCCTTTAGCCTGCAAGCCGCTTTTATTATTTCTTCTTTGGTGCAGGTTGGGACGTTGCTCTTATCGATAATTCTTTCTTTCCAGACCTTTTTATTTATGAGAAGAAAATAATTTTTCGGCAATTTTAAGTTGTTCTACGTCTGCCAGGTTAATTGGGCTGTGTCCTAGTTTCCCTGTCACAATCTTATACCCTTTTCCCCATATGTCATTGTCTACGTCCTTACATAGGTCTTTCCAGGCGTTCTCTTTTGATTTCTTGATCAACTTCTTGAGATTTAGCCTGTGGGTTTTGTATATTTGCCTCAGTTCTTCGATCCGGGTTTCTGCAAGTTTTTTGCCGTTTGCTCTAGTTAGCTGCCGCTTAGAGGCAATACATGTCTTTCTTGCGCACTCAATTTTATTATTCCACCAAAAGGTTGGTCTTCTACCTGGTTTCGTACTTTTCTTTCGGAATACGTTGTTGCACACTTTGGTTATTATTTTCATCAGGTCGGTGGGGATGTAAACATGCTTGGCATCGGTTTCCACTCTAATCTGTTCGATCAGCTGAGATTTCTTGTCCGGGTCAAAGCGCCAACCTTTTTTGTTGTTCTCCCGTTTGTTGCACTTTGCACCGTTGTCGGTTAAGCTCATGAATATATTCTTGTGATCGCTCAAGTTTTCTTCATTGCTGACATGCCATTCATTAATTCTGCTTGCTAGCCTTCTCAAACAGATGGAGACGTCTATAAAAGACACACTGCCGCGCTTCTCAAAAGTGGGGTTGTCGCCCTTATTTATTACGCAAAAATCCATTTCGTCACACCATTCGCTGAGGATGCTGCCACGCTTATTCTCTTTTTTGGAGCCCCACAGTGGTGACTTAGCGTTGAAGTCGCCACATATGAGGGATGGTTTACTTGTGCTTTTGACTACATGGCTTATTTCCCTGATGACTTTTTCCAGGTGTTCTGTCGCTGTGTTTGGTGACACGTAACAAGAGAAGATTATTGCCTGATTTATTTCTACCCAGACAAAGCCCGTTCCCCTGCCTGTCGCTGTTGCCTTCTGTTGCGGTAGGTATATTGCGGCATCTTCATTAACGTCTGTTAGCCATTTTTTGTTTCGGGTCATAAATTTGTTCGGCTCTTGAACCAAAGCAACGTTAATGTCCTTGGTAGAACAGGTGTGCTTCAACAGGTCCATTGCCCTCTTGTCCCTGTTGGTGTTCACTTGTATAAGTTTCAGGTTCATTTGGATTCCGGACGCACGCCCTTCACCCTCACCTCTTCAACTAACTTTCTATATATTGGACACCGCGTTGATTCGGCTTTATGTCCCTGCTCATTGCATAAGTAGCAGGTTTGATCATTTCTACAGTTTTTGATTTGATGTCCCTTTTTGCCGCATTTGTGGCACGAGTCACCCTCCTCACTGGCTTTACATGAGTTTACCGTGTGGCCAACTCTCCGACAACGGAAACATTTTGGGGGAGTGATGATCTCTTTGGTTCTCCACCTATTCCAGCCTTCGTCGATTCTTCTCTTGTTAATTAGGATTCTAGCTCCGTGTTTCTCTACGGTAAGAAACGCTTGTTTGCTATCCCTCCTGCTGTTCTGAAGGAGCCTTATGTTGCCAGTTTCTATACTGATTTTCTGCTCTTGCAGTGCTTTGTTGACCACTTGGCTCACTTCCTCTACCGTAGTGGTTGCGTCCAGGTCAAGAAGCATAACTGTTTGCACTGGCTGTTTGGTGGTTACTACTGCCACGCTTTCAAGTTTGTTGCATAGCGCCTCCTTAAAATTGGTCCCAATATCCGACCTATTTCCTTTCAGTTTTATTAGTATTTCGCCATCTCTCGTCTTTGTGACGCTACTTATGTTGACACCATCAGTGTCCACATTTCGTTTCATTCTCTGCATTATTTCGGCGTATGTGCTGCCCTGCTTCGGTTTGACCATAATTGTTTCGAGATCTTTTGGGGCTCTTTGTTTACCAGTACCACTCGGTTTTGGTCCTTCTTTCCTCACATATAGCTTAATGTTGATGTCGTCATTTTGGAATACGTACTTTATTACCTTCCTTACCTCGTTTTCTTCGTTTAACGAGGAGGAGATAACAAACTTTATGGTTTTTCTGCCCCTCATTACCATTATGTCTCTTGCTTTTAAGGTTGTTTCAAAAATGTTGCGTCTTCCCACTTCCGTTTTTGCTCCTTCGTTATTTACAACTAGCGCGAAGACATAGATTTCGTCATCGCCATGGAATTCTCCGGTTTCGGTCAGGTAAGTATTCCTACTTGCGCAGCAAAGTAGCTTGCCCGGGGCTATTTCAGTGTCCTTGAGTACGTTACCAAAACCCGGGAATAACACTCTGGTTTTTTCCACAACTTTGTCTTCACGATCGCCTTCTGCCCTCATAATGATTGCAATATCTCCGTGTGTCTCATGCTTGATGTCCTCTTTTGTTTTCTGGCACTTTTTAAAAGCTTCCTCTGGCCATTCTATGTTGATAACGCTTTCTAAGTTGTCGATGCTTGTATGTTTTGCCATTACTTCTTCTATCGCGGTTACCGCGAGCCTTCTTTTTTCTTGCAGCTTGCTTTCTGTTTGTACCTCAATGTCTCTGCTCTCTACCGTTTGCTGTGCTTGTTGTTCTATGCCCGCCCTTACCGCCGGCACTATGTTACGGCACAAGTTAATTAGTTGCGTCGTTGGCATTTCGTCCCCCTCAGGTAACCATGTCACAAATCGTGCGAGTGTTGCCACGGATTTCTTGATTCCTTTCTTCGTGTTTTGGCTATCCTTGGTCATCTTCTTCAGTGAGTCTACCTCTTTTGCGATGTCTGTAATGACTTTTGCCATCCTCTGGCATTCCCTCTGTAGTTGTTCCATTGTTGTCAATGCTTCCTGTAAGTCAGAGATTATCATCTCCTTTTTAGGGGTTCCTGGGCTGTCAAGCCTTTTCCTTTTTGTGTCTCTCTGCTCCTTTTCATCTTGTTCACATCTTATCCACATCGCGATGCTGGCTGCCTTAAATACGCTTCCTGTCCTGCCTAATTCTGACATAGAGTGTCTCCTTTCAGAGTTTGGTGACGCAGTCCTGGTTCGGGTCCCTTGCACCGGTTTGTTGAGTCCACCTAGGTTTCCCAAGTCTATGTGCTCCGGTTTCCCATTCTTGTCCTCTGTTTGAGTAGCAGGTGCTTCTACCTTTGCATCCGGGGTCCTCCTGGTGGGTGACCTGCTCAGGCTACCCCGTCTGCCCTGTGCCTTTAAAAGTTCCAATTCGTATCTTCTCGTTTCATCTTTCTGCTCCCTCTCCGGGTCGTCATCTTCCTTGCGGTAATGGATTGACGATTGAGGTGCGCCCGCTTGGTCGCGCTTTTCCTCCTTTGTTTTGGCGTAGTCATTGGATGTCGATCGTAAGTGGTCTACTACCTCGCCACTATCAACCGGTTCTGGGGATCCGACCCCTGTCCCGTAAACGTTTGTTTCTTGCGTAGTACCTTCCATAATGTCTAAAATCTTGTCCTTGTCCATTCTTTTACGCCTATCTGGACTGAAAGGTGGTAGTCGTTGGGGGTCCATTTGGGAGGGGTTTTTGGAGAGAGGGGATGTCGGGAACCAAAAGGTGGTCTAGATTAGGCCGAAGAGTTTGACCAAGGGAGGTCGACAGATCACAGCGGAAAATGAAGAGAAAGTGTTCGCCAGAGCCCCTTTAGTTTCCATGCAGCGGGTACCGCGCGCAGGCGAAGTTGACTAGAGTTGGGCTTATCATCGTGCCATCTCCTTACCCACCTGGGGAGGCTTAGACGCATTAAAATGCTCCATACACTTAAAAAAAAAACCTACGCAGCTTTTAAAATGCTTCACAAATATTTTTTTTATAAAATAGAAAAAAAAAAAATTACTGCAAATTTTCAATTTTTTTTTAATTATGTGCGGAATGTTAAAAAAACTCTAGTATAAAAAAAAAACTATAAATTTTCAACGTTTCAAAGTTTTGTAATCCCCGATACGCTTTAAAAAACTCCATACACTTCAATAAATCTTTGCACAATTCTTAAAATGTCTTGCAAACTTTAAATCTTAAAAAAAACTTTTTCACACATTTAAAAAAAAAATGTTCAAAAAATCATACTTACTTACGTACTCACTTTTTAAAAAGCAATTTGAACAAATTTAAAATGCTTTCCCAACTTTACAAAAAAAAAATTCAAACGTTCCGCAAATTTAGAAAAAAATTTATAACAAATCCGTACTCAAAAAACTTTAAATTTCTGCAAAAAAAATACATTATAAACTTTCAAAACTAAAATCGCAAACTTCAATATGCTATTCAATATTTTTAGAAAGAAACAAAACAAAAAAACTGTGCAAAACAATAAAAAACAATAAAACGTTTTGTAAGCTTAACAAAAAGCTTGTACATTTATATATATATATATATATATATTTATAATTAAAAAAAAAAACTGTACTAAAACTCAAAACTCAAAAGCTAAGCAAACTGTTGCGTTAAATTTTTTGCAGTCGTTAAAAAAGCTATACATATATATATTTTTAATTAACATATTTTTTAAACAATTTTTAGTAATTTAAAAAAAAAAAATAGCAACATTTTTAAAAACTTAAAAAAAATTACAAATATTTTATTGCACACTTTTTAAAATTTTATGCACATTTTCAAAAAAGATTCTCAAACTTTAAAATTATTTATTTCAAGTTCTTTCTGTTATGCAAAAAAGCTGTAGTGTCTCAAAAATGCTGTGCAAATTTTCAAAAGGTCGACTAACTTCAAAAATAGTACTACTAGTTAAATTTTGTGCGGACATTAAAAAAACTTGCAAGTTTAAAAAACTTTTTAAAAAGTTTTAAACCCGGCTTTGCACAATTTTGAAAACTTAAAAATAGTTTTTTTAGCATTAAAGCTTACAAAAAGATTTGTAACTCAAAAAAACAAAAAATTATAAAAAATAAATGTTTTTGTATTACGCATTGTTCAAAAAGAATTTTTAAATATAAAATGTGCTTTAAAAAACTGTACAAACTTTCTAAAAAAAATTTTAATTAAAAAAATGTAATGAAGATACTAAGGCTCTAAAATTAGGTAAATAAATTGTCAAAAAGAGTTTGCAAATTAAAGCAAAACTGTGTAAAATTAGAATTAAAAAACTATGTGGACTGAAAAAAACAAATTTAAAATAAAACTACATAATTTTTCTGCGCATGTCAAAGAAACACCAAAAATAATTATAAAAATTTTCAATAAAGGTTTAAAATTTTTAATTTTTTTACTTTTGGATTTTCAACAAAGCTCTGTGAGTAATTAACATTAATTTTTTTGTTAAAGCTCTATAAATTCTACAACTTTTTATAACATTTTTAGAATTCCAAAAAAAATTACAAATTTCCAAAAATGTTGTAAAACGTTAAAATAGCTTACAAATTTTTTAAAAAAACTTTACCAAATTAAAAAAAATCACAAATTTTAATATACTTGTTTTAATAAGCTAAATGCATTTCAAAAAAGCTCTGCACAATTCAAACAAAACATAGTAAACTTAAAAAAAATTTAAACGCTATGCAAGTTTTTAAAAAGCTTGCTATATTAAAAAAAATGTCTACAATCTTTAAAACAAATTGAAAAAAATGTAGTTAAAAATCATTACAGATTTAAAAAAACTTTCTACATTTTTAGAAAAAAATTGTCTGTTCAATTTTCTGAGAATGTTAAAAAAACTTTTGAAGAAGCTTTACTAATTTTCAAAAAATATTTCAATACACTTTTTAAATTTTTTAAAATTTTCTACACACTTTGAAAATGCACTGCAAAAATTTAAAAAAAAAAAACTAAAAATTTACAAATGTCTGAAATATATATAAAAAAATTATTTTAAAAACATTTACAGATACTACAAAATCTTTACAAATATTCAAAAAAAAACCACAAACAATAAAGTTCTGCAGACGTTAAAAAAATCCACAAACTACTAAAAATTTTTTTATTAAAAAAAAAGCTTCTTAAAAACTTTAAAAACCTCCATACACCAAAAAAAAAATTCAAATGCTCCGCAATCTTAGAAAAAAATATGTCAAAAACCAAGATGAAAAAATTGTACTGTAAAAGCTCCATAGACTCAAAAAGGTTCTAACAATTTTTAAAAAGCTCAAAAAAATCACAAATTTCAGAAATGTTTAGTTCAAGTTCCTTTTGTTATGCACAAAAAACTGTAGAATTTCAAACATGCTGTAAAAATTATCAAAAATATCACAAACTTTAAAAATGTTCTGTTAAATTTTGTGCATCGTTAAATTTAACCAATTAAAAAAAAGCGTTTCAAACACAAAAAAGCTTTTTAAATTTTTTAATAATATGTATATCCAATATCTGTAAAACAAATAGAAAACAAAAAATGATAGTTAAAAAAATTTTAGGCTTGATGTTTGCAAATAAAAAAAAACTAAATTTTTTTGCAAACGATAAATAAAACTTGCAAACTATTTAAAAAGCTTTAAACTGGCTCTGCACATTTAAAAAAAAACATGAAAACTATAAAGAAGTTTATTTTGAGCACCATAGCTTCCAAAAAGATTTTTAACTCAAAAAAACTACAAATTTTTAAAAACTTAGTTTATGTATTAAACTATTTAAACTATTCAACTTTTTTTTAAATATTTTAATTAAAAAAACTTTGACGGAACTAAGACTCTAAAATAAATTCAATTCAATAAATTTTCAAAAAAGCTTTAGAAATTGAAGCAAAACTGTAAAATTTAAATAAAAAAGCTTTGTGAACTCAAAAACAAAAAAACTCTACAACTTGTAATATAGGAATATTGGATTGGAATTGGATATTAAACCACCGATGCTGTTCATTCTGTTAAGAAATACAAGAGATTAAGTGTCAATAGACTTATATGCGCAGGGAAGGGAAGGAAGTGGGTGGGCAAATAAACTATAAGAACAATCAGGCTCAATTGTAGAAATAATGTGGATAATTAGATATTAAACCACCGATGATTGTCACTAATATGCGGAGAGAAGAAGAACGTACTAATTCCTTAAAAACTAACACTTGGGTGGATGGGCGGGAACACTGTAAGAACAATCACGCCCAACTGTAAGTATATTGTAACCCGCCCACCCACCCAACTATTAATAATCCAATGATTGTATATTAAACCACCGGTGATGTTCCTTCTGTAAAAAAACAAAAGATCAAATGTCAGTTATTACTAATATGCGCGAGGATCGAGAGCGTACTAATTTTTTGATAACTTACAACTGAGAGGGTGGGCAAGAACACAATAAAGATAGTTACGCCCAATTGTAAAAATTTTGTTTTTTTTTTCAAACTTTTAAAAAGCTAAGTTTAAAAAAAAATTTCTACAATCTTAAAACCAAATTGAAGAAACTGTAGTTAAAAAGCACTATGGACTCAAAAAAGTTTTCAGTAACAATATTCTATTCAATTTTCTGCGGATGTTCAAAAACTTTTTACGCTTTACAAAATTTTCAAAAATGTATGAAATCTATAAAAATAATGTTTTTTAAAAAGCTTACGGATTTAAGAAGCTCTAAAAATTTTCAAAAATTTCTACAAACTTCAAGAAAGTTCTGCAGAAGATAAAAAAAATTTACAAACTACAAAAAAAAATAATTTAAAAAAAAAAATCTTTTTTCAAAGCTTCAAAAAAATTTACTAAAATGAAGGTAAAAAAATTGTACTGTAAAAGTTCTAGAGACTCAAAAAAACTCTACCAATTATTAAAAAGAAAAGTTTCGCATTAAAAAAAAATCACAAATTTCAAAAATGAGTGTACAAAAATTAATTGTGCAGACATTAATAAAGCTTTACAATTTTTTCAAAAAATAAGATTAAAAAAAAAACACAGCACATTAAAAAAGAACTTTACAAAAACAAAAAACTCCATTGACTTCAAAATATTTTTATTTGCAAACGTTAAAAAAACTCTACAAATTTCATTTTTTTACCTCTACATTACATAATTTTAAAGAAATGTAGTAAAAAGCTCTAAGGACTTCAAAAAACGTTTAAAAAGCTCAACATATCTTTTAAAAAAATTTCAATTTTTGAAATATTTCGCTTTTTTCAATATAC
Organism: Tachinus rufipes; assembly: GCA_963932245.1. Classification (NCBI taxonomy): domain Eukaryota; kingdom Metazoa; phylum Arthropoda; class Insecta; order Coleoptera; family Staphylinidae; genus Tachinus; species Tachinus rufipes. Next base: position 112,851,783 of record OZ010745.1, read on the forward strand.
AGAATTTTTAAAAAGTAAAATGTATAGAATGCTCCACAATTAAAAAAAATGTATTAAAAAACTCTACGGACTCACAAACTTCAAAAATGTTTTCTTCAATTTTCTGCAGACGTTAAAAAAGATTCATCAATTTTTACGCTTTTTAAACGCTTTAAAATGCTCCATTTACTTCAAAAAAAGCTATCTAATTTTTTTTAAGTCTTGTAAATTTGAATACGTTTTTTAAACGTTTTATGAAACTGCACATTTTTTTTAATCAAATTGTTCAATATTATCTTCAAAATTCCAACAAAAACGGTAATTTTATAAACAGATCCGCTAATTGAAACTGTGTGAATTTAAAAGTTCTGTGAACTCGAAAAAAAAATTTAAAAAACTATTAACTCTTCTGTTTGATGAAGAAACTCCACAAATTTTCCAAAATGATTTATAAAAGGAAAACTTTTTGGATTAAAAAAAACGGGACTCTAAAAAAAACTGATAAATTTAAAAAATGTATTACGGGCTTTAAAAAGCTCTACAAATCAGTAATTAAAAAAACTTTTTGATTTAAAAAAGACTTAAGACTTAAAAACTTGCTCAAGAAAATTTCAAAAAAATTCGCATATTTCTTCTGGGTAATAATTTAAAATATTTAAAAAAATTTAAAAGCATTTTTTCAAATGTATTACAAACTTAAAAAACAAGCTCCGCAAATTAAAGCAAAACGGTATAAAATTAAAAATAAAAAGCTCAAAAAACTCATTTTTATGTTTTTTTCAAACTGTTCCAAAAATTCTGCTATCTTTAAAAGAATTCTACACGTTTTTTTTTTAAATATTTGTAGTTAAAATAACTTAGATTTTTAAACAATTCAGGCACTCTAAAATTAGCTAAACAAATTTTTAAAAAAAGGTCTACAAGTTGAAGCAAAACTGTGTAAAATTAAAATTAATAAACTCTGTGGACTCAATAAAACTGTAAAAATAATTAAAAAAATGTAATTTATAATTCTTTTTTAAATATAATTTTCAGCACTAGAAATTTAAAAAAATTATAAAGAAACTTTGGAAACTTGAAAAAACGAACTTAATTCTGACAAGAAAAACAATAAAAATATTTTTTTTTTTTTTTTTTTTAATTTGTTACTAGTTTCGACTCATTAGAGCTGCATACGTTACAAAATAACTATAAAAAGTACATAATTATGCAACGTCAAAATTGGTAGCGTACTTCAAACAATATTAACTAACAATTTAATTAAAATTCAATTACAAAAATGCAATCAACTTCAGTCAAGTTCATTGCGTTAAGTTGGTATTAATTATTAGTTTTGTAGAAAAGCAAGAAGTTAATTTAACAAATGTATCTTCCCATTCCAATATGAAAGCATCCACATATATATCTCCGGAAGCCGCGTATCCCGAAGGATCCCCGCGGACCGCCACCATCTTAATTGAAGTGGACGGAGGAGAGCCGAGACCCACTCTCGTGTTATGCGTCCCTTTGCGCGCGCTCCCCGCACCCTAGTAGAGACGGCATGAAAAATGATCAGCCTAAAGAGAATGAAAAAGGGAAATATAAGAGATTTTCCCAATTTCCTTCTTGAAATTATACTCAAAAGGAAAAGCCATCCGCCGTTCAGTCAGTTATACGTTTCTATGAGCTTACCGCGTCCCTTGGGTTATCCTTCTGCAGTGACCACAGGATCAGGATGTTGCTGTTTTGTTTATATGCGGTCCTATATCCTTCCATATTATACTCGCTTTGATTTATACATTAAGTGACCGCCTTGGACATATTTAAACAGGCAAGCTTGTTTGTTTATCCTATTTCCCACAGGAAGAAATTTATATTAAGATTATATTTTAACCAGCAAGGGACCTTCCAGTTACAAAATGAATTTGTATTAAGCATTAATATTCAAGCAAAAATCCAGCCAGTTAATTTTTCAATTTCGGATCGTTGTTGGGGAGATTCCAACCGTGGAAAATCCAAGGGAATGTAAACAAGATGCAAATTGGTAAAAACGGAAGTTAATAGAATACAAACATCACAAAAGATATCCGCAATCTAAACACCCACACAGATATTTTGTTAATCCTTTTAACAATAATACAAAAAAATCTAGGATAAGTATGCTAAACTGCTTGTATAACATCTCACTCACCCATTGTTTTTTTTTTTTAATAAAGTTTTTTATGAATATTGTCCATACATTAAGGCGATTGTATTAATTCAAAAGAGGGTCGTTCTCGTTGGCATAAGCACAAGAAGATTCATCCACATATAAAGCCAGGCACACACATAAATGCTATCGACGTGTATTACGGTTTGGAAATAACAAACTGTGACACGGCTAAAGGTGACAGGCTATAAAATCAACACACAAACACGCGCGGGAACATTGCGAACCTGGGATAATGGAAGATTGAATAAGAGCGTAAGACTCGGGGATGAAGCGGAGACAGCGCTGGGTTATGCGACAAATAGACGGGCGGTGGAGGGTGATATCCTTTTGGATGTTGTATATATGTTTTTTCCCTTCATCCCCGTACAGCTAATGGAACATATCCGGCCGCGTATATAATAACACACGTTTCTAATTGATATCGCTTTTTATTATCCCCTCTCATCACAACGCCGATGATGGAAATGGAAAAATTACTCGACTGAAAATTCTCATTATAGATATACCAGCAAACTGTTTTTGCTTATTTCATTTTCAATTAAAAATCCAAAAATTTAAGCAATAGCTACAAGTAACAACTTCATCCCGGTGAGATAATCCGCATTCCCGTAAGGAGACCGCGTTTCTGACCTTTGCCATCTTGTTTGCATAGGGCACACCACACAATGCGGATGCCTATTGCCTTCAATTGGTTGTTTTAAACGCTGCGACGTCTATACGGCTGCCAGTCCATTGTTTAATACCTGGCTTAACACCTCTGACCTTTACATATACAATATTATATTTTTACATTTTCAAACAAAAAGCGCATACGTCGTTAAATGTTTCACATTCCATTCTTCTTATATTTACAAGCAAGAAAATAATTATGGGTTACCTCAAGGCACCATTATTGCAATTAATTAATTATAAAAATTTGCAATTTACATATGAGTTAGAGTAGCGTCTCGATATATTTTTTTTTTTGGTAAGCTTTTTTAAAAAAATGAACTTTTATTTCACAAAAGATAGTTTCAACTGGTGCAAACAAATTTTAGCCCAAAATTTTCATATAAAGTCACTAAAAATTTACATGTTTTTTAGTTTGAAACAACTAAACTTGATCATTTTTGAAAGTATTTGCTTCTCTGATGCATTAAGAAGCTTTGTTCAAAATTCTTATATAAATTTAAATTGGTAAAAAAAAATATTTTTATTTTCTATCTAAAACTAAACTTGGTTGAAAAATTTTGTTCATAATTTTGATTCAAAGCCAAACAATTAAAATAATATTTGATTATTTTTGAAACGATTTGCTTCTCTGGTGCATGTAAAAGCTTTGACAAACGTTGTTTATTGAAGCCCAATAGTAAAACTTAATCTTGTAAATGTTTTGTCCAAAATTTTTATAAGAAGCCAAATGAATAAAAACATACATTTTGTTTAATCTAAAACTAAATTTGGTAATCTTAGTTGGTAACAGTTTAACGTTTGCCAAAAATTTTGATAGAAAGCCAAATAATCTCAAAAAAACTTACATTTTAGTTTGTCCAAAATAATTATTTAAAGCTTAATCGTTAGAAATTTACATTTTTTTTTGGTCTACAACTAAATTAATTTAAAAAAAATTGTCTTGGTTTGTGCAGAAAACATTTTGCTCAAAATTAAAATACAAATATTCATACATATCTGCTGATTTTTAAATAGATTAGTTTGTCTAGTCCTAGTCAAACTTTTGTCCAAAATTTTTATTTAAAGCCAAATCTGTAATAATTTAGTTTTATATTAACTTGAAAGCAAATTTGATTATTTCTAAAATTGGCTTATTTAGTGTATGTCCAAAATTGTTTTATAAAGCCAAACCGGTAAATAATTACATTTTTTTAGTCTAAAACTAAATTTAATAATCTTAGCTTAATTGGTGCTTGTAAAACTTTTGCCCAAAACTTTTATAGAACGCAAAATCTCAAAAAATTTATATTTTCTTAGTTGAAACTATGTTTTATTTTATCATTTTGAAAAGATTTGCTCTTTTTGTGCATGTAAAAACTTTGCTCAAAAAATTTGATACAAAGCCTAATTAACATTTTATTTGGACTTAAAACTAAGTTTATTCATTTTTTTTTTAAGGATTTGCTCTTCTGGTGCATATAAAAGTTTAGCCCAAAACTTTGATACAAAGTTTAGTTAAAATTTTACTAAGCTTAAAACTAAATTTGATTATTTTTGAAAAAAAACTTTTTTGGTGCATGTAAAAACCTTGTCTAAAATCTGTATCCATACAAATTTTGTCCCAGAATATTAAACGATAATTTAATGTTTTTTTTTTAATCTGTGTTTGTCTGAGTTATAAAAAAATTAATTGTCTTAAAATTAAATAATACGTTTATGAAGTTTGTGAAACTTTTTTGAGATTTGTGGAACTTTTTTGAGTCCGTGGAGCGTTATAACTACTTTTTTTTTAATTTGTTTTTTTTAAGTTACTTTATTTTTGATAATGATGCATGACAAATTTTGATTCAGTTTTTCAAAAATGAAAGCTACAATAGCAATTTTTTTGAAAAAAGAAGAAAAAATAGAACAAATTAAAACTTAAAAAAATTTATTTTTAAAAAATTACTAAAATTTTGAAATTGATTAAGAAAATTAACAAAATTTGATTTAACTTTTCAAAAATTGAACTTCAATTATAATTTTTTAGAAAAAAAATTTAAACAATTTTTGCAATTCAAAAAACATAGATTTTTTGAAAAATTACCAAACTTTGAAATTTATTGACTTGTGTGACAAAATTTAATAAAATTTTTGCAAAATGTTTATATTGCAACTTTGTAAAAAGATACAATTTTAAAAATTTAAAAATCTTAAAGAACATATTAACAGCATGTTTTTTTTCAATTATAATTTTTGTAAAAATGAAACAATTTTGAAACTTCAAAAAATATAAGAGAATTTTCAAGAAAAAGTAGTTTGAATATTCATAAAACAGATAACATATAATATATAATAATTTTTAAAAAATTACCAAATTGATAAAAACCTTACTAAAAGAAGCAAAAAAATTATTCAAATTTTCAAAAATTTATGCTACAATTATAATTAAAAAAAAAATGCATTTTAAAAATTTAAATTTTTTTTAAAATTTGATTAGAAACTTAATAAAATTAAAAAAAAAAAATTGTGAGTTTTACATATCGTTACTAAAACTTGCAGAATGTTTGAACAAACTATTTCAAAGTTTAAAGAACTTTAAAAAAAAGTTAATTGTTTTTAAAATTTAAAAAGATTATAAAACATTTTTGAAAAATAAACAAAACATTTTTGTGTTTTTGATTTCTTTTTTTTTTAATTTTGCATAGCTTTTTAATTACTTTTTTTTTTAGATAAGTAAAGTAGTGAAGCATTTTTTTAATTTGTAGAGCTTTTTGTAAAAACACTTTTAAAAAATTTTAAACATTTTTTAACAATGTGCAAAGCTTTTATAAAATGTATAATTTTTTTTTTTTAATTTACAATTTTAAAATTTTAAAGCTTTTTTGAAATATATACTTTTTTTTATTTTATAAAATTGGGAAAACAAACATTTTTGAAATTTAAGAATTAAATTTAATAGAAAAAATTATTAAAATAGCTTAGAATGCTCGCTTGTCTTAAGGAATTCGCACTTATACAAAATACTTTTTATTTTACTTAATAAAATTATTCGTTTATAAAATATGAAATCCACTAAAAATTAAAATAAAAAATTGTACAAAAACCTTTGCTTAATTTTTGTTTGATAAACAACTGCTTAAAAAACAATAAAAACAGAATAAACTAATAAATTTTGCAAAGAAAAGGGCCTTATTCTCAAACAGATTGTACAGAAAATATAACATAATATAAAGAATTCTACAAAGAAAAAGCATTGTTTTTAAAAACACTGTACAGAACATGCACTTTTAATTTGATGTATAACTGAGTTCGCTTGAAAAACTATTTCACTTGGAAATGTTATAAAAAAAGTGGTTAGAAAACACAATAAACCCTGCAAAAAAAGCATCATTTTCAAGACCGTTGTACAGATGATGCATTTTTAAATAAATTTGCAACTGATTTGACTTAAAAAAGCTATAAAAAAAGTAAAATTAAAAAAATATTACTTGTTTAAAAAAACACTATTAAAAAAGAAGTTGACTAAAAACCAACTAAATTCGCTTAGAAAAACAAAAAAATAGAGATGAGACTTTAAAAAATATTGCTCAAAAAATGCATATATTAAAAAAAAAACAATTTTAAAATATATTTATAAAAATTGCAGTTTTTGCAAAAAAAAAATGTAAAATAAAAAAAAATCAATTTTGAAAATTTAAAATTCAATTCAACATGTATAGAATTTATAAAAAAATACTAAATTAAAAAAAAATAATGTTATATAACATCTTTATTTATAAAAAAAACGATACAAAAAATAAAATAAAATATACATGTTGTGTACATAAATGTGCTTAATATTCTTTTATGAGATGGCCATCGACCTTAGTCTTTCAGCCTAAGTTAAATTAAATAATTATATTGTTACAAAAAAAAAAGAAAGGATGCTATTAAATGGGGGTAAATAATAAGTGAACGACAGTCTAAGATGTCGTTTGTCAAGTTAATAATATTTTGAAACAGAGGTTCAGTCGGTGTTTTAAATTTTGATACAACTGCTTGGTTTCTGGGTATTATTAAGTTGGCGAGAATTTTGTGGTTGTTAGCATTATTAGCAAATTTTGTTTGAAGCTTTTGAGACGTTCGTTGAGTGGAACTACTTTGGTTTTAGCATATAGCAGTTCATTTGAGGGATTATGTAAAGGATTATTAGGGTGGCGGATTTTGGTGATAGAGCGTAGGCAAGTTCTTTCTGCGACATACAAGTTATTAAGGGTAGGTTTAGTAGAATTTAGAAATAAAATGGAAGCATAATCAAGTAGAGGACGACAGATGGGTTTATATATGTGAGTTGCGCATGCGGTAGTAATGCCGGCATTTTTATATGTCAGAGAACAAAAATGTTTTGCTCTACTGACTATTTTGAGTTTAAGGGATCGGGTATAGGAATTGAATTTGAGTTTTGGGTCAAAGGATACTCCCAAGTATTTGCATACTTGTGATGAGCGGATTAGTTGCTGATTCATGCAAATGCAAGGATTTTTAATTTGTGATAAGGAATAAGGAGTTGGGTTTTTCGGGGATTTTCCATTTATTAAACCATGTATCTGTTTTGTTTAATAATGATTGCAGCTGATCTATGGAGGATTTTAATGACTTGGCATGTGATATGAGTGTGGTGTTATCTGCATATTGCAAAATGTACAAGTTTAAGTTGCAGTAATTTGGGTTTAAGTGATAGATGTCGTGGCAAAATAAATTGTATAGGAGTGGTGAGAGTGGAGATCCTTGTGGGACACCTTGATGAGTAGTAAATGAATGGGAAAAATGATGTTATTATTGCAGTTTATACAAAAAAAAACAAATGTAACAATTTAAGAACACAAGAAAAAAATTACCAAATTTTTTAAATAAATAAAAAAAACTTACGGCCGACATGAGTGACAAAATTAAAAAAAAAAAATTGAGTAGTTAAAAACAAAATTTAATTTTTAGATAATGACTAAATTTTTAAAATCTATAAATAATTGTAGAGTTTTTACTCCAATTTTTTTTTCAAATTGTTTTCTATACATTTTTGAAATCTTTTTTAAATATTGTAAAGATTTTTAGGTTAGTTTGTAAAACTTTTTTTTTAATTTGTATGTTTTTTTCAGCAAAAAATTAAGCATATATTGAGGTTTGTAAATTATTTTAAAAATTTGCAAAGCTTCTTTGAGTCTGTTGAGCTTTTAAACAATTTTTTTAAGCTTTTTTCGATTTAAGACAAAAAAAGTGCAAAGCTCTTTTAACATCCTCAAAAAACTGAGCTTTTCAATACATTTTTGCGCAATTTTTGATAAGTTTTGTACAATAAATATGTTTCATAAACAATTTTATTCGTTTTCATGCATTAAATGTGTTTTATGAGTAAAATTTTTAGAATTTTTTCACCAAATTTGTTCGGAGAACTTTAACAAATTAAATTAATTTTTAAAGTTGTTTGTAAAGCCTTTTCTTTCAATATTTTTGAAACTTTTTATTGCCCATAGAACTTTCTAGAAAATCCAGAAGAACATTTAAAATTTAAAATTAATAAATGAAGTATTTTATGTAAATTGCCTTTCCATCCAGTAAGAGGCACATACACTCGTGTTTCAGGGTATGCACCTATCATCAGTGTGCCTAGCATTTCATTGGTTGAAAGCACACGGATGATGAGTGCTTTTACTAGATGAAAAGGCAATTTACATAAAATACATCATTTATTAATTTTAAATGATAAGTTTGTTTCGGTCATTTGATTCAAAGAAAACGCGCAAAAAATGCCGTTACAGTCTCCCAAACAGTTCAACATTTTAAAGTTTGCAACAAAATTTAAAAATTTGTTATGGGTTTTTTAATGATTGCAGAATTTAGTCCACAAAAAAATATACAAAGCATTTTTTGAGCTTGAAAATTTTGAATAAAAATAGATTAATTTTGCCAAAATCTATACACTTCAATCAGTTTTTTAAAAATTGATTTAAATTTTGTCACACGTGCAGTCAACAAGTTTTATTATTAATTTCTAAAACTTTCAAAAAATTTATACTGTTTCTGAAGTTAGAATTTGTTAAATTTTTTTACATAAATTGTTATTGTAGAGACAATATTTGAATTAATTGCAAGAAAATGCATAAATTAAAAGAAAATTTTAAAAATATTCCTTTTAAAAATACAATTTTTTTTTCCATTATTCATAAAAACGTTGTACAGAAAAAACAGTTTTATTTGTTTTAAAACATAATTCACTTAAAAAAATATAAAAAATTTAAATTTTAAAAAGAATCGCTCAAAAATGCATATACATATTATGAGAAAAATTGTAAAAAATTGTAATTGTAAGAAAATGTAAAAAAATATGTTTTTGCAGCATTATTAAAAGCATTATTTTCAAAAATGTGTACAGAAAATGTTTTTATTAAATTTTCAGTTAATTTTTGTTTTTTATTAAAAAAAATAATTTAAAAACTTTTTAAATTAAGAAGATATCACTCAAAAAAAGCAAATATAAAAAAAATTGTAAATAATCGTTTAACAAACAAAAATTACATTTTACAAAAAAATGCATTTTTTGTTTGTTATACAACTAAATTTGCTTAGAAAAACAATAAAAATACAATAAAATAACAAATTTTGCAATTATTTTTAAAGAAATTATACAGAAAAGCATGTTTTGTTTGATATATAACCAAATTTAATTACAAAAATATCGTCCAGAACTGCACGAGTTCATTCTTCAAGAAATATGCACTATTCTCATAGAAATTTTATAGAAATCAAATTTTGGTTTGTTCTGCAATCAAATTTGATTGGAAAAACTATTAAAATAATAATAATGAATTAAGCAATAAAAAAAGCATTATTATTAAAAAAATTGTGCATAAACGCATTTTTTGTTTACTATACAACTAAATTTGCTTATGAAAAAAAATAAAGAAAAAAAATAAAAAAAATAAAATGTTCAATAAATAAAGCATATATTACAAAAAATTGTAAAAAATTGCTTAAAAAATTTAAAACATAAATAAACACTGTTCACAAAAAAGTTTAAAAGAAATCCATTTCTGGTTTGTTTTACAACTAAAATTGTTCGAAAAACCAATGAAAACAAATAATGAATTCTGCAAAGGAAATACATTATTCTTATCTTAAAAAACTGAATTTTATTGGAATATAAAAAAAATTTGCTTAAAAAGTGTAAATATTGTAAAAATCGATTGAAAACATAAAAAATAATACATTTTGTTAAAGAAACTGCAATTTTTGTTTCATATACTACTGAATTCTCTTATAAAAACAACAAAAGAGATTTAAATTTAAAAATTTACATATTATAAGGTAATTGTAAAAAACATTTACACATTTTGTAAGAAAAAAGCAACATTCTTAAAGAGGTTGCACAAAAATGCCCTTTTTTGTTTGATATATAACTGAATTCTCTTATAAAAACAACAAAGAGATTAGAATTTAAAAAAAAATGCTCAGAAAATGCATATATCATCATTGTAAAAATCGCTTGAAATAAATGGAAAAAAATAAATTTTGTAAAAAAAGGCAATATTCTTAAGGAAGTTGTACAAAATAGCATTTTTTGTTTAAAATTTAATTAAATTGTTTTAGGAAAACAACTTTTAAGATTAAAATTTAAAAAATATTGCATATTTTATAAGGTAATTATAATAAATCTTTTAAAAAACACAGAAAAAAAAAATTGTAAAAAGGCATAATTCTTAATTGCTCAGGAATGTATTTTTGCTTTAAAATAAAATAAAATTTTCTTAGAAAACCAACAAAAAAGTTCAATTTAAAAAATATGCTGAGAAAATGCAAACTATAAAAATGTAAAAACTCGCTTGAAAAACACAAAAAAGAATTTTATTTAAAAAAAATGCCAATTTTAATAATATAGTAATAAATTAACAAAAGTTTTGCATGTTTTTCAAAAATGTTGCTTGTTTTTAATTTGCAACACCAAAACCTTTAATATTTTAACAAAAAAATTAAATTTAAAACTAGCCAAGAAATAAAAAAAAATTCAAAATCAATTTCAAAGGACCAGGAAGATAAAAGCCAAAAATAAGACAGAACAGGTTTTTCATGTCTTAGCAAAATGTCCAAATTTTTTTTTTAAGTTTGGGACAATAAAAACTTATAACAATTTTTGAAAAACTAAAATAATGTAAAACAATAGTAAAAAAGATTTTTTATTGTTTATAATATTATAGATTCTGAACTCTAGAAATCCAATAAGCTATAAGGATCATAAGAGAATTTTTTTATAATGTTTGCAAAATAACTTTAGTCCTGCAACCAACTAACTGAGTGCCCCCACTCACTCAAGTGTTTGTGATCAAAAAATTTCATTACAAATACTTGGGCTAGTAGGCGTAAACTTCAGTTAAAACTACTGTTCCGCAATCAATAAACTTAATGCCCAATTGTTTGTAATCTTCTAATCAAGAAGTTTGCTTATTCTCACACTTGTTGCTTTTCTGCTGTTTTAAGTATGACAGATTGAATGGCAATTATCATTAATATGTCAAAGAAGGGCACAATAGTAAATTTTTTGATAACTAAAACTTGGGCGGGTGGGCGGGAACACAGTTTATAAATATTGAGTTGGTGGTTTGATTAAGAGTTCCCGCCTACCCGCCCAAGTGTTTATCAAAAAATTTGCTTATTCTCACACTTGTTGAGTTTCTGCTGTTTTTAGTAAGATATATTGAATGACAGTTGTCACTAATACGTCAAAGGTGGACACAATAACAAAGTTTTTGATAACTAACAGTTGGGCGGGTGGGCAGGAACACAGTTTATAAATACTGAGCCAGTGGTTTGATAAAGTGTTCCCGCCCACCCGCCCAGTGTTTGTTATCAAGAAATTTGGTTATTCTCACACTTGAATGACAGTTGTCACAAATATGTCAAGGGTGGGCACAATAACAATTTTTTTAATATCTAATATTTGGGCGGGCGGGCGGGAACACAGTTTATAAATATTGGGCCGCTGGTTTGATATTGTGCCATCTACCTAACTGTTTGTGATTCAAAAAAATTATATCACAATAAAGTGAACAAAAATCTATTTAAAACTAATGTCTTGCACTCAATAAACTAAGAACCCCAATCACCCACTTTAATGTTTGTGATCAAAAATTTGAATTCCGCGAGTAGACGGGAATTTTAGTTAAAAGTACTGTTCCAAAATCAATAAACTCTGTGCCCCACCCTCCCATCCAAGTGTTTAAAATTAAGAAATTATTTTACAAACAATTAGGCGGGTAGGCGGGAACTCAAGTTGAAACTATTGTATTGCAGTCAATAAACTGTGTGCCCAACCCTTTGTAATCAAGAAATACAATCTCAAAAATTTAGGCGGGTAGGCGGGTACTAATGTTGAAACTACTGTTTTGAAATTAATAAACTGTGTTTGTTATCAAAAAATTAGATCACAAACACTTGAGCTTATGGGCGAGAAAACCAGTCAAAACAATTGTCCCGCAATTAATAAACTATGTCCCCAACTAACCACCTAAGTGTTTGTGATCAAGAAATTAAAATAAAAACACTTGAGAGGGTAAACGGAAACTTAAGTAAAAATTACTGTCTCGCAATCAATAAACTATGTGGCCCACCCACCCGCCCAAGTGTTTGTGATCAAGAAATTTAATCACAAACACTTGGGCGGGTGAGCGGGAACTCAAGTTGAAACTACTGTCTTGCAATCAATAATTGTGTGCCCCACTCAAAAGTTTGTAATCAAGAAATTTTATCACAAACACTTGGGCGGGTGGGAGAAAACTTACATGAAACTACTGTTTTGAAATCAATAAACTTTGCAAAAACCCATCTTTTGTTTAATATTCAACTGAATTTACTTAGAAAAAAACAAAAAGATGAGAATTAAAAAAATATCGGTTAAAAAAATGCATAAATTGTAAAAAAAGTTAAAAAGACATCCATTTTTGGTTTCTTGTACAATTAAAATTCAATGAAAACACAATTAAATAACGAACTCTGCAATTATTCTTATCTTAAAAAAGTGAATTTCATTAAAAAATAACGCAAAAATGCAATATTCTTAAGGACTTGCACAAAAATGTATTGTTTGTTTGATATAAAACTGAATTTTCTTAGAAAAGCAACAAAAAGGTAAAAAAATTAAAAGTATCGCTAAGAAATGCATATATTTTTAAAAAACTGTAAAAAATCAATTAAAAAAAAAACAAAAAAACGTAATAAAAAAAAATTTTTGCTTGAGGCACAAATTATTATTAAAAAAATATCGCTTAGAAAATTGTAAAAACTTGCTTGAAAAACACAAAAATTAATATTTCATTTAAAAAAAAGCATTATTTTAAGGAATTTTGCAAAATATGCATCAATTGATCTCAAAAATAAAATTTCAAAATGACCTCACAAATGTTTTTCAATGAGATGACCTCATTAATAAAAAAGTGTATTAATGAGGTCAACTCACTAATAACCTCATTAATCAAAATTGCAAAAAATAACCTCAATTGACCTCAAAAATAAAATCTCAAAATAACTTCACAAATGTTTTTCAACAAGATTGAATGAAGTTATCTCATTGATAACTTTATAAATAAAAATTGCAAAAAATAAAATTGACCTCAAAAATAAAATCTTTAAATAACCTTACAAATGTTCTTCAGTGAGATGACCTCATTAATAAAAAATTGTATTAATGAGGTCATCAGTAAAATAGTGTATTAATGAGGTCATCTCACTAATAACCTCATTAATCAAAATTGCAAAAAATAACCTCAATTGACCTCAAAATTAAAATCATATTTTCTTTTGAATACATTTTCTCAGAAAATAGATATATTATTAGAAAATTGTGAAAAATTGCTTAAAAACAAACAAAAAATACATTTTGCAAAAAAAACGACATTCTCAAAAAGAAAAAAGCATTTTTTTGTTTGTTTTTCAACTAAATTCGTTTAATAGTGAAAACACAATAAAATAACAAATCCTGCAATTATTTTTATAGTAATCAACCTTTGGTTTGATAAGAAATTAAATTTGATTGGGAAAAACTATGAAAACACAATTAAATAATGAATTCTGCAACAAAAAAGCATTATTCTTTAGAAAATTTTGCAAAAACACATTTTTTGTTTAATATACAACTGCATTTGCTTAGAAATAACAATAAAAAGATGAGAATTTAAAAAATATTGCTTAGAAAATGCGAATATTGTAAGAAAACAGCAAAAAATCGCTTAAAATCCTAAAAAATATACATTTAGTTAAAAAAGTTGCACAGAAATGCATTTTTTATTTGATATTGGTTGTATATCAAATAAAAAATTTACTGTTTTTATAAGAAAAAAAATTAAAATTTAAAAAGTGCTCAAAAAATGTATATATTATAAAAATTGCTTGAAAAACACAAAAAAATAATAAATTTTGTAAAAAAAAGAAATAATCTGAAAGAGGTTGCACAAAAATGCATTTTTTGTTTGAAATGCAACTGAATTCTCTTAGAAAAACTACAATAACATTAAAATTTAAAAATATTGTTCAAAACATAAATTTTAGAAAAAAATGCAATAATCTCAAGGAGGTTGCACAAAAATGTGTTTTTTTGTTTAAATAAAATTAAAATTAAATTATTATTTTCTTAGATAAACCACAAAAAAGTTAAAATATAAAAAATATCGCTGAAAAAATGCATGTATTGAAAAAAACAATTTTGAAATGCAATTACAAAAATTGCAGTTTTTGCAAAAAGAAAACAATTTTGAACATTCATTTTTTTTTTAAGTTTTTGTAAAAATAAAAAAAAATAATTCAATTGTATTGAATTTATGAAAAAATACAAAATTTAGAAAATTGATGTTATTGCATTTTTATTAAAAAATCAAAAACACTTTTAAAAAAATTATTGTTACATATTATAAAAAAAAACTAAAATTTAAAAAAACTAAAAACAAAATTAATTTTTTAAATAATTACTAAATTTTTAAAAACAATAAGCTTTTACTTTACATTTTTTTTTTCAATTTGCTTGCTATAAATGTTAGAATTCTTTTTTAAATATTGTAAAAAAATTCGGTTTATAAAAGTTGTGCAGTTTTTCTCAAACTGTATGGAACTGTTTTAATTCAAAAGTTTAAAAGCGTATTTGTTTAAAAACTTTTTTTAAAATTATTAGGGCTTTTTTAAAGTTTGTAGAACTTTTTTTTTTAATTTGTAATAGTTTTTTAGCAGAAAAATAAGCATTTATTAAAGTGCATACATTTTTTGAAAATTTGTTTTTGAGTCCGTGAAGCAATTTTTTAAGTTTTTTTTGGGTTTCAGACAAAAAAAATTATAAAGTTCTTCTAACGTCTTGTACAATAAATATGTTTTATAAACAATTTGTTTTCATGCATTAAAGTGTTTTAAAAGTAATTTTTTAGAATTTTTTTACCAAATTTGTTTGCAGTTTTAACAATTTATACATATATATATATTTTTTTTTATTGTTTGTAAAACTTTTTTTTTTACTTTTTGTTGCCCACAGAGTTATTTTTTTCTAAAACTTATGCACTTGATTAAAATACTATTTATATTACTTAATTATTCGCTTATAAAACGTAAAATCTAACAAATAAGCAATTAATTCTAAAGAAAAATGTACGAAAACTGCAAGTTTTGCTTGATAGACGACTAATCAAATAAAAACACAATAAAATAAATTCTGTTTAAAAAAAGCATTTTTTTGTTTAATATACAACTAATTTCGCTTAGAAAAAAAACAATAAAACAATAATTTTGCAAAGAAAAAACATTATTTAGTACAGAAAATCTTTTTTTAATTTAATATTATAACTAAATTCACTTAAAAAACAATACAAAGTTTAGAATATAGAAAATATCGCTCAGAAAATGCATAAATTATTAGAAATTTTTTACAATATTTCTTAAAAAAATATAACTTAAAGAATTCTTGCATTATTCTCAAAAACCTTGTACAGAAAATGCAGTTTTTATTTGATTTAAAACAGAATTTGCTTAAAAAACTATAGAAAATTTAAAATTTAAAAAATCGCTCAGAAAATGCATATATTGTTTAAGAAAATGTAACAAAATCTGCAAAAACAAAAGCATTATTTTCATGAAAAGAATTTTTTTATTTAAATTTTTAATTTAATATATTTTTTTATCAAAAAAAAAATTAAAAGCAAGCTGATTGCTTAAAAACAAACAAAAAATACATTTTGCAACTAAATTTGATTAAAAAAATAATAAAAATATTACAAAATAACAAATTCTGCAATTATTTTTAAAGGAATTTTACAAAAAAGCAATTTTTGTTTGACATCAAATTTGATTAAAAAAACAATAAAAAGTTTAAAATTAAAAAAAAAATGCCCAAAACTGCATGAATTATAAGAAAATTGTAAAAAAATCGCTTAAAAAACAATAAAATAATTCATCTGCAAGAAACTCAATTTTTGGTTTATTATACAATTAAAAACTATGAATATAATAAATTCTGCAACGGAAAAGCATTATTTTTTAGAAAATTTAAAAAAAAACGCAAAAATATTTCTCATGTCATAAGAAAATTGTAAAAAATCGCTTATAAAAATAAAAAGCAGGGAAAAACATTGTTCTCAAAATTAAGTTAGAAATAAATTAATTTTTGGTTTGTTCTACAACTAAATGCTTTCAAAATTAATGAAAATAATAAATTTTGCAACGGAAATGCATTATTCTTATCTTAAAAAACTGATTTTTATTGATAAATAACAAAAAAAAATAAAAAAATATGCTTAAAAATGCAAATATTGTATAAAAAATCAAATGCACAAGAATGTATTTTTTGTTTGATATAAAACTGAATTTTCTTAAAACAAAAAAATTAAAAAATTAAAAATATTGCTGAGAAATGCATATATTATTAAAAAATTGTAAAAAAATTATTGAAACAAAAAAAATTGTAAGAAAAAAAATCTTTGCTCAGAAAACACAAAAATTAATATTTAAAAAATATTGCATAAAAAATTGCAAAAACTTGCTTGAAAAATTAAAGAAAGATATATTTCTTTTTAAGAAAAGGCACTATTTTAGAAAATTTTGCACAGTAAATGCATTTTTATAAAATTTTCATTTGAATATATTTTCTAATAGAAAAAATATAAAAAAGTTTAAAATTAAGAAGATATCACTTAGAAAATGCATATATTATCCAAAAACATTTGAAAATTTGCCTAGAAACATAAAAAGATACATTTAGCAAAGAAAATACAACATTCTCAACATAAAAATTTATTTTTTTGTTTGTTATACAACTAAATTTGCTTAAAAAAAAAATAAAAAAATGATCATTTTAAAAACATCGCTCATAAAATGTACATATATATTATAAAAAAATGTGAAAAATTGCTTAAAAAAATAAAAAGCAAAGAAAAAACACTGTTCTCAAAGAAATTTAAAAGAATCCATTTTTAGTTTATTGTAACTAAAACTGCTTGAATAATCAATGAAAACACAATTAAATAATGAATTCTGCAACGAAAATGCATTATTATTATCTTAAAAACTAAATTTCAATAGAAAATTTAAAAAAATCTGCTTAAAATGTGCAAATATTGTTAAAAACCGCTTGAAAACATAAAAAATAATACATTTTGTTAAAGAAACTGGATTTTTGGTTTGATATACTACTGAATCTGTTTAGAAAAAAAAAAAAAAACAAATAGATTAAAATTTTAAAACTATTGTTCAAAAAATGTAGATATAAGAGGTAATTGTAAAAATTTGCTTGAAAAAAATAATAAATTTTGTAAGAAAAAAACAGTATTTTTAAGGAGGTTGCGCAGAAATGCATTTTTTGTATGAAATATAATTCAATTCTCTTATAAAAACAAAACAAAAAAATAAAATTTAAAAAATATCACTTAAAAATGTATTTATTAAAAGGTAATTGTAAAAAATTGCTTAAAAAACACAAAAAATACAAAAAATAATAAAATTTGTAAGGAAAAAGCAATATTTTTAAAAAGGTTGCACTAAAATTTTGTTTAAAATACAACTAAATTCTCTTAGAAAACCACAAAAAGTTAAAATTTAAAAAATATTGCTGAAAAAAAGCAAATTATAAAATTGTAAAAACTCGCTTGAAAAACACAAAGAATATTTTTATTTTTAAGAAAATGTCATTTCATTTTTTTCAAAAGTATGTTGCAAAACCAATTTTTAAATAAAACTGCATCGCTCAGACTTTTTTTCACCAAAACCTTTAATATTTTAAAAGCAATTTAAAAAAAAAAATAAAACTGAGCTGAGAAATATAAAATATTTCAAAATCAGTTTCGAAGGACCAAGAAGATAAAACCCAAAAACAAGGTACGAGTTCCTATAACGTTTTGTATGTTTTTTGAAAGAATTTGCAAAATCATAAAATTTTATATAAACTTCCAATGTCCAAAGTTTTTCAAAAATATTATAGATTTTTGTTAATACAAGCAAATAATTGAAAAAATTCTGAACTCTAAAAATCCAAAAAACCATAAGGATCATAAGAGTCTACAGTCCTGCAACCAATCAACTGAGTGCCCCCCCTACTGACTTAAGTGTTTGTGATCAAGAAATTAGATTACAAACGCTTGGGCGGGTGGGCGTAAACTTGAAGTTAAAACTACTGTTCCGCAATCAATAAACTTAATGCCCCGCCTATCTACCTAACTGTATGTATCAAGAAATTAGATCACAATCAAGTGATCAAAAACTCTAGTTGAAACTTTTGTCTTGCCCTCAAAAAACTAAGAGCCACAATCACTCATTTCAATGTTTGTGTTCAAACATTTGGATCGCAAACACATGGGCAAAAACTCTAGTTTGAAATACTGTACTTCAATCAATAAACTATGTGCGCCAAGTGTTTGTGATTGCTAGAGAATTGCCGGGTTTAACGAATAAAAAATAATTAAAGAACTAATTGAAAACGCCATTTTTTCTTTATTTATTGCAGAGAAACGACTTATAGCATCAAATTTCTACAAATTTGAGGACACAAATTTTATTCAATTATATTCAGGCGTTTTCTTGAGTTTGATTCTGTGAATCCTTATAATAGCGCAACTATTCTCCCCACTTAAGAAAAAACATTATTTTAAAGAATTTTTGCACAGTAAATGAAATATGCAACAATTGATTTCAGAAATAAAATTTCAAAATAACCTCACAAATGTTCTTCAGTGAAATGACCTCATTAATAAAAAAATGTATTATTAAGGTCAACAATAAAACAGTGTATTAATGAGGTCATTTCACTAATGACTTCATTAATAAAAAGTGCAAACAATAACCTCATTTGACCTCAAAAATAAAATCTCAAAATAACCTCACCAATGTTCTTCAGTGAAATAACCTCATTAATAAAAAAGTGTATTAATGAGGTCATCTTACTAATAACCTTATTAATCAAAATTGCAAAGAATAACCTCAATTAACCTCAAAAATAAAATCAAATTTTTATTTGAATCCATTTTCACAGAAAATAGATATATTATCAAAAAATAGTGAAAAATCGCTTAAAAACAAACAAAAAATACATTTTGCAAAAAAAACAACATTCTCAAAAAGAAAAAAGCATTTTTTTGTTTGTTTTTCAATATAATAATAATGAATTCTGCTACAAAAAAGCATTATTCTTTAGAAATTTTTGCAAAAACACATTTTTTGTTTAATATACAACTGCATTTGCTTAGAAAAAATAATTAAAAAAAAAAGAATTTAAAAAATATTGCTTAGAAAATGCAAATATTGTAAGAAAACAGCAAAAAATCGCTTAAAATCTCAAAAAAATAATATGTATATTTTAAGTTAAAAAAGTTGCACAGAAATGCATTTTTTTTTATATTGGTTGTATATCAAATAAAAAATTTACTGTTTTTATAAGAAAAAAAAAATAAAACTTAAAAACTATTGCTCAAAAAATGTATATATTATAAAAATTGCTTGAAAAACACAAAAAAATAAATTTTGTAAAAAAGAAGAAATATTCTGAAAGAGGTTGCACAGAAATGCATTTTTTGTTTAAAATTTAACTAAATTTTCTTAGAAATACAATAAAAAAATAAAATTTAAAAAAATATCGCTCAGAAAATACATATTTTAAGGTAATTGTAAAAAATTGCATAAGGAATACAAAAAATAATAAATTTTGTATGAAAATAGAAGTATTATGAAAGAGGTTGCACAGAAAAGCATTTTTTGGTAGAAATATAACTAAATTTTCTTAGAAAAACAATAAAAAAATTAAAATTTAAAAAATATCGCTCAAAAATGCATATTTTATAAGATAATTATAATAAATCGCTTAAAACACAGAAAAAAAATCATTATTTGTAAAAAAAGACAATATACTTAAGAAAATTGCTCAAAAATGTATTTTATGCTTTAATATAAAATTAAATTTTTTTAGAAAATCAACAAAAAAATTAAATTAAAAAAATATCGCTTAAAAAATACAAATATTATAAAAAATTATAAAAACTTGCTTGAAAAACATTTTTGAAGAAAAAAAAATTTGTACGGAAATGTTTGTATGCAAACCGTTTAAATTGTGTTGGAAGTTGAATTTTCTCTTTTCCAACTATATTGAAAATGAATTATAAATATAATATTTTGCAAACTTGTTGATGAGAGTATGGGGAACAATCAATTGTCAAAATGAGCATTATACATTTCAATATTGAAATTATAAACAGCACTCTTAAGCACATGCGACCGCGTAACCGTCCATCCACCCATCATCCATCGCATTCATTCCGCGGATTGAATATAAGTATAATTGAATAATTCATCGCGGATAAAGTTGTCGCATGGTAATTCAGTGACACAGTACACACACAGAACTGATGACGTCAGCGACAGCTCGCAACGGTCATCAACAATCAACTTGCAAATTGCAAAACCCACATTCAATTCAACTGGGATTATTAGTAAATCACATTCGGAATATTTTACAATCATTACTCAAAGTCGATAACAATTACTCAGCGCGCTCATAATTACAATCCTGGTTTTGGTGTGGTTCGTTGGTTCAGCAAAAGTTGCAGTTTAATGCAATTATTGCGAGTTCCCACACACATTGTTATTAAGTAAACATTTACAGTACCCACGTGCTGATTTTATATTGTGCACAGCGAAACTGAAAGTGTTTATAGTATGTTCCATTCAATTAATTGCGATTAAATTCATAAAACACAATTTAATCATAATAAATTAAACTACAATAACATTATCTCAATATTTATTATATTTTATGCAATTCATTTTGTGAATGAAAATTGTTTCATTTTTTTTTTCTCTTCTTGAGTTTAATTAGTAGGATGTGTGTCTCAAGGTCTTCAATTGGACGGGAGATTAAAATTAAAAAGGAGTAAATGCAAACAGCGGACAAATTTGCATACTTATTAATCTCTGATTTATGATAATTCTAACTCGGATTTAATTGAAATTGCAATTGAGTTATTTGTTTATTTATATTGTGGCGAATTGATTTATTCAAATCGGGGTTTGCTGATTAAAAACGATTAATTGCGCTCGTTGTAATGATTTATCAGTTGAAAACAAGTTGGGATGAAAAAATTATAAGAAATTCATCTCATTTGTGATTGTATTCCATTAATTATTTATTTGCATTTGATATTATTGCTTAAATTAAAAAAAAAAATCTGAATGCAAAGCAACTAAAAGTAATGTAAATACTACAAAAATTAATTAATTAATTTTATCAAAAATTCTTACAATTTTCCTTTCATCAACAGGGTCATCTAGAAGAAAATATAAATAATTAAAATAAAATCCAAACTGTACTTCCATCAGAGTGATAGATTGAATCATTGCTTAACATACATCCGGGTGGGCGGGCGGGGAACTCAGATTGTTGATTGCAGGTCAGTAGTTCAACTGAAGTGTCAGCCCACCCACTCAAGTGTTAGTAATCCAAAAAATGAATTTTCTTTGGAGTGACAAATTCAATCTCTTAATAACAAACAGATAAGTGGGTGAGCGGGGCACTCATAATATTGATTGAAGTACAGTAGTATACGCCTACCCACCCAAGTGTTAGTAATCCAGGAATGGGATTTTCATCAGAGTTAACAGTTAATCGCCAAACTATTGTTATTTGTTAGTCTAACTATCAGCTAACTGCCAATTTGTGACTTAATTCGATGTAATTGTTACTTAATTACGGATATTTGTTTAGCTAACAACAAATCTGATTTGTATAGCAATCTTAATCTAAGAATTAACTTCCAAGTGACGTTTATTAGTCACACAAAATGTTCTTTGATTTAAAGTGTGGACGCGGCTTAATAAAGTTGTAAATAATGAAAATTGTCCACAAACTCCTTTTTTATAAACCAACTAACTCTTCATATGCTTACCGCATGATAACAAACCAAGACTAATATTCTTACTCTAATCAGATTTAGTAACTAACGATAAAGACTTCCAAAATTCCTGTATTTAATTAAAAAAAGTATCGAGAATGCAGTAGCTATTTAGTAGCAATGCCAATAAGAAATAAATAAACGAAATCGCGTGTCCAAAATAAATGTCGAACCATTGTTACACAATCAGATAATCCGCATGGCACTCGTAGCAGGCAGGCTATAGCGCGCGCTCCGATCTATATTCTGCTGGCGATAATTAAAACCGGTGCCAAGATCTGAGAATGCATAATGAAGTCCGTCCATCGTCGCCGTCGTCGTCGCAGGGGAAAGAGAAAACCAGAACGCAGCAATAAGCGCAGCAAAAGCTCTCCGGATCCACCAAACGAAGCCGATTAACTCTCGTACCAGACCAAGCAAGCAAAGCAAAGCAAAGCAAATCAAAGCAGCAGGGAGAGTGTACAAAGTACAGATAACGACCTCACCTATATATTGGCTTCATTAATTATAATGCAGACTGTATAAAACTTTTATTAATGATTCCGATGCTTTGTTATAAATAAAGAACAAAGGGCGATATCAAAGCTTGAAAATAACAATTTACCGTCGTAATTAACGAATACTAATTAGATTGATGCGGGATCTCCTCACTCCCTTTTTTAATTAGTGCGCTTATTTATGGTGTAATAATATTTCGAAGGGTGGATGACCCGTTATTTTACACCACCCTTTAGTCTTCGGATTACGCGACGCGCTAATTAAAGAGAATGAGCAAGCTCCAAGACGTGTCATTAGTCAGTATAACGAGGGACCATGGAATTTTGTGCATAATTTAATAACCGCGGGATGGGAATCAAACTGTGCGATGTTGAGCTCGGTTTCGGATGAGCGAGTGGTGGGGGGGTTGTTTTATCTTTGTGCGATCGGCGGCGAGGGCATGCAACAGGTCCCGCTCGACTGGCTGCCACCATAGAGATGTGTCCCAGAATTAGTCCCTCATGCTTCTTCCGTGATTAATAAGGACCGTATAGCACGTGAACGTTGCGAAAAGTGGCTCCATTTATCTACCTGCCCACAGCTTTGGGGTGAAATGACTTGTCACCGGTTTTGCACATTCAACCTTATTTCAATGAGATTTCGTGGCAAATTTGTACAATTTTTTTTACAATTTAATAAATTGTAGCATTAAACCATTTGTTTGTTTCAAAATTAACTTATTAGTAATATAAAATCTTCATTTGTACACACACGATTAAAATAATTATATTATCAATAGTAACAATGTAGTCGATACAATTGAAAAACAAAATTAATTAACTGGCGCAACAACCACCACACCGAGCGTTCACAATGTATATTAATTATTTAAATTTAGTAAACGATGTACTTTATGTGAATTGCTTCCCCACCCAGCGTCAAGGTGGCTAGCAACTCACAGATCAAAGATAGACGATTTAAATATGAGAAAGGTAATAACGCGTTTGTATCATTTAACTGATAAGAAGAACTGTTTACTCCCTTCCTTGTCCGTTCAAATTAATCTGGTATATCTCGTTGTAATCAATGCATTTTTCTGTCAAATAACGTACTATCAACGTATTTTCTCTCAAAATTTAAATATTTTTGTTTTGTCTAACACTGTATTCTTCACGTAGTTTTCTGACAAATTTAAAATTATCCATGTATTTTCTACATGTTTGTCTGTCAAATATTGTCTTTTCTGCGTTTGTAATTTCTACGTACTTTCTGTCGTTTTTTTGTCAAAAACTGTTTATTTCACGGATTTTTCTGTAAAACTAAATATTCTTTTGTCAAATATAGTTTGCATTTTTTGTCAAATATTGTATTTTTTATATATTTTCTGTCAAATATCGTGTGGTAATGTATTTTTCGGTCAAAAACTTTAGTATCAACGTATTTTTTTTCAAAAATCCTATTTTTCTATCAAATATTGTAATTTCTACGTTTTTTTTTTCAAGTTTCGTAATTTCTACAATTTTTTTGTCAAATGTCATTTTTTTAAGTAATTTTTTTTTGTCAACAACGCATTTGACAGAAACATACGTGTATTTTTTGTCAAATGTTTCTGTCAAACGCCGTTTTTTATTGTCGAACTTCGTATTTTTTTTATCAAAATCGCACTTTTTCGTATTTTTCTTTATATTTTTATGTCAAATATCGTATTTTTTGTAAATTTTTGTATTTCTTTGTCTAAAATTATATTTTCCACGTTTTTTGTAAAGTATTATATGTTCTACATTTTTTCCTGTCAACTAACGTATTTACCACGTAATTTTCTGTCTAATCGTCATTAGCTGCTATTTTATGCAACTGCATCAATTGTTTTCTCCATCCCTTATCAGTTCAAGTTGATCTGATATATCTCATCGTAAAAATCAACGTATTTTTCTGTCAAATAGCGTAATTTCAACGTATTTTTTTCTCAAAATTCTTTTTATTTTATCAGATATTGCAAATTCTATGTATTTTCTGTCAAATGTCTATTCTTCTATAAAACGCTGTAATTTTCACATCCTTTTCTGTAAAATTTAGAATTTTCTACGTATTTTTACTCAAAATTTTTATTGTTTTGTCAGATTTTGTAATTTCTACGTATTTTCTGTCAAATGTCGTTTTTTCTGCCAAACACTGTTTACTTTACGTATTTTTCTGTAAAATTTCGTATTTTCTACGTAATCTTATGTCAAATACAGTCTTCTCTGCGTTTTTCTGTCAAATATTGTATATATTTTGTCAAAAACTATAGTATCAACGTATTTTTCTGCCAAATATTTAAATTTCTACGTATTTTTTGTCAAATTTTGTATTTTCTGCATATGCTTTTGTCAAATGTTGTTTTTTTCTTGCAAACTAGGTATTTTTCTGTCAAATGTTGTTTTTATCTGTCAACAACGCACTTTATACGTATTCTTCTGTCAAATATTGTACTTTTCACGTGTTTTTCAGTAAAATTTCGTATTTTCCTCCAATTTTCTACGTAATCTTCTGACAAATATAATAATAATAATAATAATAATAATTTATTTGGTATTAGGCCATTTTAAAAATGGATATACATGTCATAGATACATAATGTTTAAAATTTACAAAATACATAATACAAAAGTTACAAAAAATGTCACAAGATAAAAACAGCTAAAAGAGAACACAAGAATATATATTATTAATCATTAAAATAGTCCTGAACAGAGTAAAAACATTTATTTAGTAAAAAAGATTTTATAAAAGTCTTAAAATCCTTGAGATTCATATGTTGTGCCTGAAGAGGTAGTTTGTTGTACAGTAGAACTCCCATGTAATATGGCGATTTTTCAAATTTAGAAGAGTTATGAGGTACTATTAGCAGTGACGTAGCATGGCGTGTATGATACTTGCGAAAATCGGAATTTTTGGAGAATGTTGAGATATTTTGCTTGACCATTAACAGTGTTCTATAAATGTAAATCGATGGCAGACTTAAAATGTTATATTTAATAAAAAATGGTCGACATGAATCTCAATGGTTTACATTAAAAATGAGGCGAATAATTCTTTTTTGTCCAATAAAGACTCTTTGCCAGTTAGATGCTGCTCCCCAAAGAACGACGTTATATGCTAGATGACTATATATAAATGAATAATATGCATTAAGAAGACCCGTTAAGTCTACTGATAATTTCAACTGAGATATTGCATAGTAACCTGTGTTAATTTTTTTACATACATGTTCCAAGTGGTAGTTCCAGTTTAAGAGATTGTCCACTACTAAACCTAAAAACTTAATTTTATTTTTCGATGAGATATTTAGATTGTTCATTGCAAATGTTAATCCAATGTTGCTATTTGAGTTACGAAAATATATACAAACTGTTTTGCTGATGTTTACCATTAACATATTTTTTTCACACCATTGATGAAACTGAGCAGCTGTATTTTCAACATTAATACGAAGTTGATCCAAACTATCAGCAGATATTAAAAATGATGTATCATCAGCATATATTATAATATTAGTGATTGGTAAGATGTAACTTACTAGGTCATTAATAAACAATAAAAATATGAGAGGACCTAGCACTGAGCCTTGCGGCACCCCTTCTTTGCTTTCAAAATATGTAGAATATTTTCCATTTGCCTTTACACAGAATTTTCTATCACTTAAGAACGATTTTATTAATTTAAGCGTTACACCGCGGAAACCGTAACATTCGAGTTTTTTAATGATAAAATCTAGGTTAAGGCAATCAAAAGCCTGAGAGAGATCGAAAAAAACACCTGCTACATGTTTACCTTTATCTAATTCTTTGTAAACATCATTGATAAAATTAGTAGTTGCTGTTTCAGTAGATCGACCTTCACGAAAACCATGTTGCGCATCGTGAATTAGATTAAATTTGTTTAAAAAACTCATCATTTTGTTGAAAATAATTTTTTCAATAATTTTAGAAAAAACATTAAGTACTGCAAGTGGTCTATAGTTTTCGATATTTTGAGAATCATTTTTCTTGAAAATAGGCACTACTGAAGCATTTTTAAGCATTGAAGAAAATTTACCAGTTTTTAATAAGTCATTAATAAGAAGAACTAACGGTTCTGCAATTATAGGAAATATGTGCTTAACTATTTTGGAAGATATGTCGATTAAACCAGTGCTGTTTGTGGTTTTCATATTATTGATTACAGTTAGTACGTCGTAGATTTCAACAGAATTGAAGAAGCAACTACTTGCATTATTACTACCATATACAGTGCATTCAGAAGATGAGTGTAGTCCAAAGTGATTTGATAGTGTTTTTTGTGTTTTGGTTGCAAAGTGCATTGCAAAGAGTTCCGATGCAATTTTAGGATCTTGAGTTATTTCATTATTGTGCTTTAATTTAATACATTGATTAGTTTTTGTTCTCCCTAACGTTGAGTTGATGATTTTCCATAGTGTTTTAGATTTATTGTCTGCTTCAGAAATTATATTGGAGTAGTATTCTTGTTTGCGTGCATTAATAAGTTTTTTATATTCTTTTTTATTGTCTCTATATCTAATTTTAAAGTTAACGTCATTACGATTTAATGATATCCAGTAAAGTTCTTTTAAGCGTTTGCTTTTTTCGATTATGTCATTTGTGATCCATCTATTTTTCTCAGGTTTTTTAACTTTAGATTGAGCAATAGGACAATTAATGTCTATGGCCCACATTAGTATGTTAATAAACTCATTAAATTTTAAATCCACATCACCATCATCATGGTTGCAGTTTAAAATTTTGTCAAAGTTAGCATTACTTAAAAATAAAAACAATTCATCTAAGTTATTATTATTGATTTTTCTATAATTATTACTTTTATCATAATTAGGTTTACTTATTGGTATACATAGTTTTACGGTATAAATCATAATTAGATGATCGCCTAAGTTAGCTTGGACAATTTTTGAATGCTGAGATCTATTATCTATAGTCTTCTCTGCGTTTTTCTGTCAAATATTGTATATATTCTGTCAAAAACCAAAATATCAACGTATTTTTCTATCAAATATTTAAATTTCTACGTAATTTTTTGTCAAACTTTGTACTTTTTGCAATTTTTTGTCAAATGTTGCGTATTTTTATATCAAATGTTGTTTTTTGTCAACAACGCACTTTATACGTATTCTTCTGTCAAATATCGTAATTTCCACGTAGGTTTCTGTAAAATTTCGTATTTTCTAGCTATTTTCTACGTGATCTTCTGTCAATATAGTCTTCTCTGCGTTTTCATGTCAGATATTGTATATATTTGTCAAAAACCATAGTGTCAACGTATTTTTCTGTCAAATATTTAAATTTCTACGTATTTTTTTGTCAAATTTTGTATTTTCTGCAAATGTTTCTGTCAAATGTTGTTTTTTCTTGCAAACTTGGTATTTTTCTGTCAAATGTTGTTTTTTTTTGTTGACAACGCACTTTATACGTATTCTTCTGTCAAATACCGTACTTTTCACGTGTTTTTCAGTAAAATGTTGTATATTCTACATATTTTCTACGTGATCTTCTGTCAAATATAGTCTTCTCTGCGTTTTTCTGTCAAATACTGTATAAATTCTGTCAAAAACCATAGTATCAACGAATTTTTAAATTTTCACGTATTTTTTTATCAAATTTTGTATTTTCTGCAAATGCTTTTGCCAAAATTACATAATGTAAGCGGAATGAAAACAAAATTGCATGATTTTTCTATAAATGTTAACTTATCAAATTACCAAGTATTAATTATTATTGAAACATGGTTAACACAAGAAATATCAGACTCCGAATTATATCTCCAATCCTTTAATATCTATAGATCGGATAGATCCATATATTCAAGTAATAAATTAAGTGGCGGTGGTGTTCTAATTGCCGTAAGAAAAGATATTTTATCTTGTCCAGTCTCCAGTCAATATAATGAAGTGGATCAATGTTTTGTGTCTATTTCAACTAACGGTTGCGATTATATTATTGGGGGTGTTTACTTAACACCCAATTCTAATATTTCAAAATATGAGCAGCATTGCGCTAGTGTTGAACGTATAATGGAATCTTTCCCTAAGAGCAAAATGGTATTGTGCGGTGATTATAATTTACCATCGGCTAATTTTAAAAATACTAATTTTGGTGTCACTACTGATAACCAACTTAACTACACAGCTCAACTTGTCGCAGAATGTTTTGGTTTTCTCAACCTTTTTCAACTGGTAAATCATCCTAACTCAAGAGGAGTTTATTTAGACTTGGTGTTTAGTTCGGATAATGATATTAATGTTTCACCCGCATGTGATCTTTTGTGCACCAATAGTGTACATCATACTGGTTACCACATTATGATAAATACATCGGACGTCCACAGCTCTCTGGAATCTGAGGAAATTGTGTATATGTTTAAAGACGCTGATTATGATTCAATAAATAACTGGTTAGCATCATTCGATTGGGATTCTGTATTTTTAAATAATGATTTTGAAAAAGTTGTAACTATGTTTTATGATATTATTTATGAATGTTTTGATAGATTTGTTCCAAAGAAAATATTTAAATATAATGATAGAAATTATCCTTTGTGGTTTAACAATGAACTTATTAAACTAACACGCATAAAACGTGATCTTCATTCTAAATATAAATCTTCCGGTAAAATTAGTGACTATAACTTATTCAAAATCAAACGTGATGAATGTAAAACTCTATGTAATTTATTGTATTCATCTTATATATCAAAATGTGAACAAAATATTAACAACAATCCTAAAATGTTCTGGAATTATGCTAACAGTCTTAAGAAAACTGATGGTTTTCCAAAAAAAATGTTTTATAATAATGTTTCATGCAACAGCGGTCAAGATATAGTAAACAATTTTGCAACCTTTTTCTCATCTGTCTATCAGGTGAATAATGTATGCGCAAATCCTAATTTTAATATCAATCATCAAGTTCAAGGTAATATTCCTCATTTGAGTTTACAAGATGTGTTTAATAGTATTGACAACGTAAAATTTTCTAATTATGCTGGACCTGACAAAGTTCCTAGTAGCTTTTTAAAAAAATGCATATTTACTATTTCTAAACCCATTTATTTGTTATTTAAGAAATCTTTAATGAAAGGATTTGTTCCTAATATATGGAAACAAAGTTTTATTACACCGATTTTCAAATCTGGCCGAAGAGATTTAATTCAAAATTACAGAGGTGTTTGTTTACAATCAACCATACCTAAAATGCTGGACAAAATAGTATCTGAAGAAATTATGTGGCAAAGCAAACAAGTAATTATTAATGAACAGCACGGTTTTATGGATGGCAGATCAACTACCACTAATTTGGTTAGTTATACGGAATATCTTGTAGATGCCTTTGAGAATCGAGAACAGGTTGACTCAGTGTACACCGATTTTTCAAAGGCATTTGACAAAGTAGACCATACTATTTTAATTTATAAATTGAGGGCTTTAGGGTTTAATGAAATTGTTGTAAAGTGGTTTAATTCTTATTTGAAAAATAGAAAACAACAGGTTCGTATTAATAATTATATTTCTAATCAATTTGATGTACCATCAGGTGTGCCACAAGGTACTCATTGCGGTCCGATCCTGTTTCTTCTTTTCGTAAATGACTTAAAGCTCTCCATAAAATCGTGCCAGTTTTTAATGTTTGCGGACGATTTGAAGCTTTTTAGAAAAGTTTCAAGTATTTCGGATAAGATTTTGATCCAAAGTGACGTTGACAATATTTATAACTGGTGCGAAACAAACAACTTACCATTAAACCTTGAAAAATGTTGTGTCATATCTTTTGGAAGATTACGATCATTAATGTGTTATGATTACACTATAAACACAGTACCTTTATCTAGGACTAGTGAAATCAAAGACTTGGGTGTAACGTTGGACCAGAAACTTACTTTTGAATCACATGTAAAACTAATTTCAAACCGTGCATTAAGAACATTGGGATTTGTTATCAGAATTAGTAAAGATTTTTCTGTTAGTACTCTTAAACTTCTATATTGTTCATTAATTCGTTCAATTGTGGAATATTGTTCAACAGTATGGAACCCGTTCTATCAAATATACATCACCCAACTTGAAAAAGTTCAAAACAAATTTGTTCGTTTTTGTGCTTATAAGGTTGGGATTAGAACTAATGATAATGTCAATATGGAAAGATTAAAAGTATTCTTAAATTTAAAACCGTTGCAAAATCGTAGGGTTTGTTTTGACTTATGTTTCTTACACAAACTTATTTCTGGTGTAATCAATAGTGAGGATCTTGTATCAAAAGTTAAACTTGTAGTACCGGTAACTGATCGCCGTACAAGAAACTATATTAGTTTTAAAGAAGATTTTCATGCAACTAGTTATGCCAAAAATAAACCTTTTTCGAGATTATTTAAATATGGTAATATCTTAGTTAATGTTCAACCAAGTTTAATGTTTAATACATCACATAACTTATTTAAACAAAAAGTGCAATTACTATAATTAGATAATTTTGTCTAGTTTATATTTTTCATTTTGTTATACTTTTCCAATATTCGTATGTATATATATTTTTTTTTTTTTCTTTGTGGTGTTATAATAATTTGTATTTAATTTTTAAATCTGTATTTTTGTAAAATGGAGAATCCGTAAATAAATAAATAAATAAATAAATGTTGCTTTTTTCTTGCAAAATTTGTATTTTTCTGTAAAATGTTGTTTTTTTTCTGTCAACAACGCACTTTACACGTATTTTTCTGTCAAATAGCATACTTTATACGTATATTTCTGTAAAATTTTGTATTTTCTACCTATTTTTTACGTGATTTACTGTCAACATAGTCTTTTCTGCGTTTTTTTGTCAGATATTGTATATATTCTGTCAAAAGTTAAAGTATCAACGTATTTTTCTGTCAAATATTTAAATTTCTACGTATTTTTTTGTCAAGTTTTGTTTTTTCTGCAAATGTTTTTGTCAAATGTTGCTTTTTTTCTTGCAAACTTTGTATTTTTCTGTCAAATGTTTTTTTTTTCTGTCGACAACGCACTTTATACGTATTCTTCTATTAAATATTGTATTTTTCACGTGTTTATCTGTAAAATTTCGTATTTTCTACCAATTTTCTACGTCATCTTCTGTCAAATATAGTCTTTTCAGCGTTTTTATGTCAAATAATTAATATATTCTGTCAAAAACCATAGTATCAATGTATTTTTCTGTCAAATAGTTAAATTTCTACTTATTTTTTGTCAAATTTTGTATTTGCTGCAAATGTTTTTGTCAAATGTTGCTTTTTTCTTGCAAACTTCGTATTCTTCTGTCAAACATCGTACTTTAAACGTATTTTTCTTTAAAATTCCGTATTTTCTACGTGATCTTTTGTCAATATAGTCTTCTCTGCGTTTTTCTGTCAAATATTGTATATATTCTGTCAAAATCTATAGTATCAACGTATTTTTCTGTCAAATATTTAAATTTTTACGTATTTTTTGTCAAATTTTGTATTTTCTGCAAATGTTTTTGTCAAATGTTTTTTTCGTCGACAACGCACTTTGTACGTATTTTTCTGTCAAATATCGTACTTTCCACATGTTTTTTTGTAAAATTTTGTATTTTCTACGTGATTTTCTGTCAATATAGTCTTCTCTGCGTTTTTCTGTCAAATATTGTATATATTCTGTTCTGTCAAAAACCAAAGTATCAACGTATTTTTCTGTCAAATATTTAAATGTCTACGTATTTTTTTGTCAAATTTTGTATTTTCTGCAAATTTTTGCCAATTGTTGCCTTTTTCTTGCAAACTTCGTATTTTTCTGTCAAAAGTTTTTTTTTTACCACAACGCACTGTATACGTATTCTTCTGTCAAATACCGTACTTTCCACGTTTTTTTCTGTAAAATTTTGTTTTTCTATCTATTTTCTACGTCATCTTCTGTCTCTGCGTTTTTTTGTCAAATATTGTACATATTCTGTCAAAAGCCATAGTATCAACGTATTTTTCTGTCAAATATTTAAATTTTTAAGTATTTTTTTGTCAAATTTTGTATTTTCTGCAAATGTTTCTGTCAAATGTTGTTTTTTTCTTGCAAACTTGCTATTTTTTTGTCAAATGTTGTTTTTTTTTTGTCGGCAACGCACTTTATACGTATTCTTCTGTCAAATACCGTACTTTCCACGTAATTTTCAGTAAAATGTTTTATATTCTACATATTTTCTACGTAATCCCCTGTCAAATATAGTCTTCTCTGCGTTTTTCTGTCAAATACTGTAATATTCTGTCAAAAAAGAAACTATCAACGTATTTTTCTGTCAAATATTTAAATTTCTACGTATTTTTTGTCAAATTTTGTTTCTTCTGCAAATGTTTATGTCAAATGTTGTTTTTTTGCAAACTTTGTATTTTTCTGTCAAATGTTGTTGTTTTTTTTCTGTCGACAACGCACTTTATACGTATTCTTTTGTCAAATACCGCACTTTCCACGTATTTTTCTGTAAAATTTCTTATTTTCTATCTATTTTCTACGTGATCTTCTGTTAATATAATCTTCTCTGCGTTTTTCTGTCAAATATTGTATATATTCTGTCAAAAACCAAAGTATCAACGTATTTTTCTGTCAAATAATTAAATTTCTACGTATTTTTTGTCAAATTTTGTATTTTCTCCAAATTTTTCTGTCAATTGTTGTTTTTTTTTGATAACTTCGTATTTTTCTGTCAAATGTGGTACTTTTTACGTCTTTTTCTGTCAATTATCGTACGTATTCTTTATGTCAAATAGTGTTTCGTATTTTCTACGTATTTTATTGTCAAATTTAGTATTCGCTATGTTATTCAGTCAAATATTGTATTTTCTACATAAATTTCTGTTAAATACCGTATTTTCTACAAATGTTTTTGTCAAATGTTGATTTTTTTGTCAAAGGTTTTTTTCTTACGTATTTTTTTGCCAAATAACGAGCGTATTCTATACGTTTTTCTGCAAAATATTGTATTTTCTACTTATTTTACTGTCAAATATCGTAATTTCTGTCAAATTTTGTTTTTTCTACAAATGTTTCTGTCAAATGTCAACATCGCACTTTCTCTTAGTTTTGTGAAAAATATCGTGCTTTTTACGTCATTTTCTGTCAAATATTGTACGTAATTCTATGTTTTTCTGCAAAAAAATGTATTTTCTACAAATTTTTCTGTTAAATATCGTATTTTCTGTCAAATTTCGTATTTTCTACAAATGTTTCTGTCAAATGTCGTTTTTTTCTGTCAAACATTGTTGTTTTCTGCCAATTACCGTATTTCCCACGTGATTAAACGTATTTTCCACAAAATTTTCTGTATAAAATAAAATTTTCTATAAATCTTGTATTTTCTAAATATACTTTTGTGAGAAATTGTATATTTCTAACCGTCATTAGCTGCTACTTTATAGAGAACCAACAGGTTGTAATTCTATTTTTACCATAACATCATTACATGGTATACCATAAAACCACCGTATTTATTAAAACTTTGCTTACAATCGCATTAATTAACATAATACTTTTTGTCAGTGTATATATTATGCTCATTACTATTGTACTGTGTTCTGTATACAACTTTATGAGGCCAGTGTAAGCATAACAATCTTTTGCAGTTGTTGCAATCACCAGACCTCAAATTCCAGTACACATCATGCTCTAAAAAGCCTCAAATGCCAGTGTTGGAATAACAATCTGTTAAAACCTAGTACAACCCCAACGAGGGCAGTGTAAATAACCTCTTGTGTGATTTGGAAATTTTAATCTTTATGAAAAAAAATATACGGCCAACGTACGGAACCTAATTTGTGTTGGAGCCAAAATACTGCTCAGAAAAAACATTTTATGCGTATTCAGCCTCCTTTGGAAAAATTGCTGGTATTAACCGCTACTGAAACGCCGCCGTCAAATCGCAAGCCTAAAAAAAACCTGGAGGAAAAATGTTTGCAAGTGGTTGTTTGGGTACCGGCGCCTGTTTTAGGTTGAAACCGATGTTGTTGTCTAAGTCTGTCGGAGGCAGCGGCAGAGGTCAGTATTTTTGGGGCTGATGGTATGCCTGAGAAAATGAAGATTAGTAGTATAGATTGTGCAGTCGGGGCGGAAACTAGGCTACTGGAAGTTGGGTTACCACAAAGTCACTGGGCGAAGGTTGTTGCAGATAGAAAACTATCTGAGCCAGTCACGCACAGTGCAATGCTACCTTGGTGGTAGGAAACTGCGTGGTCGCGGTAGAGATCGGCACCCGCCAAAAAAGGAGTCTTCCGTAAATTGGCCTAGTGAATGCAATGTGGTCACACAAAATAACCTTTTAAAGACCCTGAGAAACTAATAAGAGCTTGGAATGAGATGGATCAATGACATCAAAACCATAGCGGGGAAAAAGTGGATGAGGACTGCACAAAAACTGACAAACATTGAAAAAAAGAAAAAGATTATATATCCAACAATAGAGTAACTGAAGGCCAAAAAGAAAAAATGATTTTGCTATTTTTAAGATAAATAAACGTCAATAGCCACTAAGTCACAGACAGAAAGAGTCTGTATCATTTTAATGTAGTACGGCTTTATTCCAAAATCAAAGTGAAGAAATCTTGTCCGCCCAATTCCGGTTTCCAAAGCTAATCTTGTAATTGACTTTTGTGAGCTCCCAATCATTGTGCCTTGAACGTTTATGATGTTATCTTCTATTCAAAAACTTCTAGAACGTCTACTGTCATTGCTAACAGACACAAATTTTCTGCAGTCGACAATTTTTTTTGTTACTATTTAGACTCATTTAACATTCCATTCAAACTGCTTTTTTCCGTAACTCTTCCCAAGTAAGTCCATATTTAGACTGCAACAATAGAAAATTAAAATGGTAAAATCTTTTTGGTTAAGCATTTATAGTGTTGCCAAACACTATAAAGCTACAAAAGTTACTAATTTGTTACTATAAAATGGTTTTTGTAAATGTTATTTGAAAAAAAAAACGGAAAAACTCTTGCAAAATTAAATAAAAAACAAAAACCAATCCAACAATTTTTATAAAATTTTGTTATTAAAAGCATATGATGTTGCCAAATACTATAAAATTACAAAAGTTGCTAATTTGTTACAATAAAATAGTTTTTGTAAACTTTATTTGAGAAAAAACGGAAAAATTCTTGTAAAATCAAATAAAAAACAAAAAACAATCCACCAATTTTTATGAAATTTTGTAGTTGTAAGCTATGATGTTGCCAAATACTATAAAATTAGAAAAAGTTGCTAATTTGTTATTATAAAATAGATTTTGTAAACTTTATTTGAGAAAAAACGGAATAATTCGTGCAAAATCTAACAAAAAACAAAAACCAATCCACTAATCTTTATGAAGTTTTGTAATTATAAGCATATGATGTTGCCGAATATTATACAATTATAAAAGTTGGTAATTTGTTACTATAAAATAGTTTTTGTAATTTTTATTTGAAAAAAAACGGAAAAATTCTTTTAAAACCAAATATAAAACTGAAACCAGTTAAGCAATTTTTATGAAATTTTGTAATTACAAGCACACAATGTTAACAAATGCTATAAAACTACAAAAGTTGCTAATTTGTTACTATAAATTAGTTTTTGTAAGCTTTAATTAAGAAAAAAACGGAAAAATTCTTGCAAAACCAACTAAAAAACTGAAATCAATTGACCTATTTTTATGAAATTTTGTAATTATAAGCATATGATACTGCCGATAACTATAAAATTACAAAAGTTGCTAATTTGTTACTATAAAGTAGTTTTTGTAAACATTAATTGAGAAAAAACGGAAAAATTCTTGCAAAACCAAATAAAAAACAAAAACCAATCGACCAATTTTTATGATTTTTTTTAATTATAAGCATACAATACTGCCGAATACTATAAAATTACAAAAATTCCTAATTTGTTACTATACAATAGTTTTTGTAATTTTTAATTGAAAAAAACGATCAAATTTATGCAAAATCAAATGAAAAACAAAGACCAATCCACTAATTTTTATGAAAATTAGTAATTATAAGCACAAAATGGTGCCAAATACTAAAAACTACAAAAGTTACTAATTTGTTATACTAAAATGGTTTTTGTAAACTTTAATTGAGAAAAATGGTAAAATTCCAGCAAAATATTTACTCGTAGTCTAGTTAGCATCAACTAAAATATATTTTTAGACTTTATGTACTTTATACACAATCAAAAAAATGTAAACTATAGAAAATTCATAGTTTAAAAAACTTTTTGCACGTTTAACTACTAATGCAATAATACAATAGGTTATTGACCATTATCATTAAAGTCCAAAAATGGAAAATCAAAGCTATCCTAACAATCTAATTAGTAGCATGCGATTTCAGAAGAAAAAAACGGTAAAACATGTCCCCGGATCCAGTTACACAGCGATCACATAATTCCCTCGCATTTCTTCGTTTTGCGTTCTCCGTCCCCGACCATTATACGTTTTTTTTCTTCAGCTCGCCGCTAGCAGAATTGAAAATGCCGCAGCTCTTAATGGTTTCATATTATTTAATTAATGGCTTTCGCAATAACGGCCGGGACAAGCGCAACGCAACTATAAAATACGGGTAATTGTCGAGTCAATTACGGGACGGCTTTATTAGTTCTTTGAATCGCGAGACCCCTTGGCCATAACCGATCACCGACAAAGTCCCCCCATGTTTGGCGCTTCGTGAAATGCCGATCTCCGCATTTAGTGGTGTAGACTGTGTAGTTGTCGCGATACGGGATCGGGACACGTGTTATCTGGAGAGAGTGAGAAGGAACAACCGGCTAATTGCTTACGCCGTTTGCCATTAGTGGCGAGTGTGAGCGCGTCGGTGAAGAAGTTAATAGACTAATAAATACGTCGATTGATGGACAAATGGGTGGTGGTGCAAGGGGCATTTTGTTAGGTGTCGTACGTGTCGACAGATAGTAGCGATACAATCACCAGACTTTTTACTGAAGATTTAATTGATGCTTTTTCACAGTTGCTGGAAAACTTTGAACGTGATGCGGCATGACGCGTTGCAATTTAAAAATAATAAATTTCACCCTGTATAATAATAAAATTTGTGGTAATAAATATAAAATCTCGCAAGTGAAGAGACGTCGCGACTGGTCGCACATTCGCAAGAGTAACTGGTGCGGAAAGAGGCGATGGATTAAGAATCGCATTAAAAACCATTAGCCGGCGGCAAATGACAGTCATAATCGTAATCCTAGAAGCCAAAGGGGAAGCAAAAATAATCGCACATTTGGCATTTCTTGCTTGCCGGCATACACATAATACAAGAGCCGATCGGGAACGCGGCCAAAGCGAAAATTGCAAATGTTCATCATAGCGTTGACCCACGCGGGGAGTTTGCCCCCACATTAATCTTATATAATATATTTTTCCATACATTTCGCATGATGTGTGCTGAAGATCGCTTATCGGTGCAGTGTACACACACACGCGCGCTGCGGGGAATGACCGAAACGTGCCGCCGGCCGAAATGTCTGCCACAATCTTCAGCCACCCCCTACGTCTCCGTCCGGCGCTACCGTTCGCTGCCATAAGTATAAAACTAATTATATTTATGATCCCAAGAAGTCACCTGGAGAGTTCCCGTAATTACGCTCTCAATTATGATAAATAATAACCGCGCCCGTGATTTATATTGCATCGCGTACACGTATGGGTAGGTAGCGGATGGAATCCGTGCAACAACTGTTCAAACTACCAATTTCTGAACGGGGAGAATTTTAAATTAATCGCGTACAGGCATTTGCATAACGCCGAGGCATAATTAACCATAAATTATTCACTTGCCACTTTACCCCATAATTATAGAGATTAAGTGTATACAGGGTGCGCCATATATCAATGCAATATGCAATATTTTATAAATAAATTAAATTCTCCATATTATAATACCCCATTAAGAAATATACGAGCTCAAATTGAGTCTAGTTTCTATCATGACTTCTTCGTTAATGGAATGTTAAATGTTGTACTGTGAATATTACACAGACCACGGTAGACATATACCAAAAGAATAGACATTAGATTTGGAAGGTTTTCTAAAACTTTTTAGTTGTCGTAAAATTATTATTATTACTAAAAGAAGAAAAACATTTTTGCGGTTCTTGCAGTGATGTAGCTAAGATGTTTTCCTCCCGCCGCAAAATATTGCAAGAATTAGTTAAAAAAGAAACATTGTATAGTAACCAATTAGCAACTTTATAGTTTTGTAGTGTTTGGCAATATCATATGCTTATAATAACAAGATTTTATAAAAAAATTGTGGATTGGATTTTGTTCTTTATTTGAATTTGCTCAAATTTGACCAATTTTGCTCAAATTTTACCGTTTTTTCTCAATTAAAGGTTACAAAAACTATTTTATAGCAACAAAATAGTAACTTTTGTAATTTTAAAGTATTTAGAAAAATTATGTCCTTATAATTACAAAATTTCATAAGAAATAGTCAAATAGTTTGTAGTTTTTATTCAATTTTGCTAGAATTTTACCGTTTTTTTCTCAATTAAAGATTACAAAAACTATTTTATAGCAACAAAATAGTAACTTTTTTAAATTTATAGTATTTGGCAATATTATTTTCTAATAATAACTAAACTTCATAAGAATTAGTCAAATAGTTTCTGATTTTTATTCAATTTTGCTAAAATTTTACCGTTTTTTTCTCAATTATTGGTTACAAAAACTATTTTATAGCAACAAAATAATAACTTTTGTAATTTTATAGTATTTGGCAATATTATGTTCTAATAATTACTAAAGTTCATAAAAATGAGTCAATTAGTTTCTAAATTTTATTCAATTTTGCTAAAATTTTACCTTTTTTTCTCAAGTAAATGTTACAAAAACTATTTTATAGCATCAAAATAGTAACTTTTGTAAATTTATAGTATTTGGCAATATTATGTCCTTAAAATTACAAAATTTCATAAGAATTAGTCAATTAGTTTTTGATTTTTATTAAAATTTGCTAGAATTTTACCGTTTTTTCTCAAGTAAAAGTTATAAAAACTAATTTATAGCAAAAAAATAGTAACTTTTAATATCTTATAGTATTTGGCAAGATTATGTTCTTATAATTACAAAATTTCATAAGAATTGGTCAATTATTTTCTGATTTTTATTCAATTTTGTTAGAATTTTACCTTTTTGTCTCAAGTAAATATTACACAAACTATTTTATAGCAATAAAATAGCAACTTTTGTAATTTTATAGTATTGGCAAGATTATATCCTTATAATTACAAAATTTCATAAGAATTGGCCAATTAGTTTCTAATTTTTAATCAATTTTGCTAGAATTTTAACGGTTTTTCTCAATTAAAAATTACAAAAACTAATTTATAGCAACAAAATAGTAACTTTTGTAATTTTATAGTACTTGGCAATATTATGTCCTTATAACTACAAAATTTCATAAGACTTAGTCAATTGTATTTTGTTTTTTATTTAGTTTTGAACAAATTTTACCGTTTTTTCTCAATTAACTGTTACAAAAGCTATTTGATAACAACAAATTAGTAACTTTTGTGATTTTATAGTATTTGGCAATAATATGTTTTTATAATTACAAAAATTCATAAGAATTAGTCAATTAGTTTCTGATTTTTATTCAATTTTGCTAGAATTTTACCGTTTTTTCTCAAGTAAAGATTACAAAAACTATTTTATAACAACAAAATAGTAACTTTTTTAATTTTATAATATTTGGCAATATTATGTCCTTATAATTACAAAATTTTATTAGAATTAGTCAACTAATTTTTAAATTTTATTCAATTTTGCTAGAATTTTACAGTTTTTTCTCAATTAAAAGTTACAAAAACTATTTTATAGCAACAAAATAGCAACTTTTGTAGTTTTATAGTATTTGGCAATATAATGTCCTTAAAATTACAAAATTTCGTAAGAATTGGTCAATTAATTTCTCATTTTAATTCAATTTTGCACAAAATTTACCGTTTTTTTTCAATTAAAGGTTACAAAAATTATTTTATAGCAACAAATTAGTAATTTTTGTAATTTTATAGTATTTTGCAATATATTGTCTATAAAATTACAAAATTTCATAAAAATTGGTCAATTAGTTTCTGATTTTTATTCAATTTTGCTAGAATTTCACCGTTTTTTCTCAAGTAAAGGTTACAAAAACGATTTTATAGCAACAAAATAGTAACTTTTTTAATTTTATATTATTTGGAAATATTATGTCCTTATAATTACAAAATTTTATAAGAATTAGTCAATTAGTTTCTAATTTTTATTCAATTTTGCTAGAATTTTACAGTTTTTTCTCAATTAAAAGTTACAAAAACTATTTTATAGCAACAAACTAGTAACTTTTATACTTTTATCGTAATTGGCAATATAATGACCTTGAAATTACAAAATTTCATAAGAATTAGTCAATTAATTTCTGATTATTATTCAATTTTGCTAGAATTATACCGTTTTCTCTCAATTAGAGGTTACAAAAACTATTTTATAGCAACAAAATAGTCATTTTTGTAATTTAATAGTATTTGGCAATATAATGTTCTTAAAATTACAAAATTTCGTAAAAATTGGTCAATGAGTTTCTGATTTTTATTCAATTTTGCTAGAATTTTACCGTTTTTTCTTAATTATAGGTTACAAAAACTATTTTATAGTAACAAAATAGTAACTTTTGTAATTTTATAGTATTTGGCAATAATATGTCATTACAGTCACAAAATTTCATAGGAATTAGTCAATTAGTTTATGTTTTTATTCAATTTTGAAAGAATTTAACCGTTTTTTCTCAATTAAAATTTGCAAAAACTATTTTATAGCAACAAAATAGTACCTTTTGTAATTTTATAGTATTTGGCAATATTATGTCTTAATAATTACTAAACTTCCTAAGAATTAGTCAATTAGTTTCTGATTTTTATTCAATTTTGTTGGAATTTTACCGTTTTTTCTCAATTAAAAGTTACAAAAACTATTTGATAACAACAAATTAGTAACTTTTGTGATTTTATAGTATTTGGCAATAATATGTCCTTATAATTACAAAAATTTATAAGAATTAGTCAATTAGTTTCTGATTTTTATTCAATTTTGCTAGAATTTTACCGTTTTTCTCAATTAAAAGTTACAAAAACTATTTTATAGCAACAAAAAAGTAACTTTTGTAATTATATAGTATTTGGCATTATTATGTCCTAACAATTACAAAACTTCATGAGAAATAGTCAAGTAGTTTCTGATTTTTATTCAATTTTGGTAGAATTTTACCGTTTTTCACAAGTAAATGTTACAAAAACTATTTTATAGCAACAAAATAGTAACTTTTGTAATTTATAGTATATGGCATTATTATGTCCTAACAATTACAAAACTTCATAAGAAATAGTCAAGTAGTTTCTGATTTTTATTCAATTTTAGTAGAATTTTACCGTTTTTTTTTTTAATTAAAAGTTACAAAAACTATTTGATAACAACAAATTAGTAACTTTTGTGATTTTATAGTATTTGGCAATAATATGTCTTTATAATTTCAAAATTTCATAAGAATTAGTCAATTAGTTTCTGATTTTTATTCAATTTTGTTAGAGTTTTACCGTTTTTTCTCAATTAATAATTACAAAAACTATTTGATAACAACAAATTAGTAACTTTTGTGATTTTATAGTATTTGGCAATAATATGTCCTTATAATTACAAAAATTTATAAGAATTAGTCAATTAGTTTCTGATTTTTATTCAATTTTGCTAGAATTTTACCGTTTTTCTCAATTAAAAGTTACAAAAACTATTTTATAGCAACAAAAAAGTAACTTTTGTAATTATATAGTATTTGGCATTATTATGTCCTAACAATTACAAAACTTCATGAGAAATAGTCAAGTAGTTTCTGATTTTTATTCAATTTTGGTAGAATTTTACCGTTTTTCACAAGTAAATGTTACAAAAACTATTTTATAGCAACAAAATAGTAACTTTTGTAATTTATAGTATATGGCATTATTATGTCCTAACAATTACAAAACTTCATAAGAAATAGTCAAGTAGTTTCTGATTTTTATTCAATTTTAGTAGAATTTTACCGTTTTTTTTTTCAATTAAAAGTTACAAAAACTATTTGATAACAACAAATTAGTAACTTTTGTGATTTTATAGTATTTGGCAATAATAT
Organism: Tachinus rufipes; assembly: GCA_963932245.1. NCBI lineage: Eukaryota > Metazoa > Arthropoda > Insecta > Coleoptera > Staphylinidae > Tachinus > Tachinus rufipes. The sequence goes on from OZ010745.1 coordinate 112,894,698, forward strand.
GTCTTTATAATTTCAAAATTTCATAAGAATTAGTCAATTAGTTTCTGATTTTTATTCAATTTTGTTAGAGTTTTACCGTTTTTTCTCAATTAATAATTACAAAAACTATTTGATAACAACAAATTAGTAACTTTTGTGATTTTATAGTATTTGGCAATAATATGTCCTTATAATTACAAAAATTCATAAGAATTAGTGAATTAGTTTCTGATTTTTATTCAATTTTGCTAGAATTTTACCGTTTTTTCTCAATTAAAGGTTACAAAAACTATTTTATAGCAACAAAATAGTAACTTTTGTAATTTTATAGTATTTGGCATTATTATGTCCTAACAATTACAAAACTTTATAAGAAATAGTCAAGTAGTTTCTGATTTTTATTCAATTTTAGTAGAATTTTACCGTTTTTTCTCAAGTAAATGTTACAAAAACTATTTTATAGCAACAAAATAGTAACTTTTGTAATTTTATAGTATTTGGCATTATTATGTCCTAACAATTACAAAACTTTATAAGAAATAGTCAAGTAGTTTCTGATTTTTATTCAATTTTAGTAGAATTTTACCGTTTTTTCTCAAGTAAATGTTACAAAAACTATTTTATAGCAACAAAATAGTAACTTTTGTAATTTTATAGTATTTGGCAATATTATGTCCTAATAATTACTAAACTTCCTTAGAGTTAGTCAATTAATTTTTGATTTTTATTCAATTTTGTTAGAATTTTCCGTTTTTTCTCAATTAAAGGTTACAAAAACTATTTTATAGCAACAAAATATAAACTTTTGTAATTTTATGGTATTTGGCTATATTTTGTCTTTATAATTACAAAATTTTATAAAAATTAGCCGATTGCATTTTGTTTTTCATTTGGTTTTGCACAAATTTTACCGTTTTTTCTTAATTAAATGTTACAAAAACAATTTTATAGCAACAAAATAGTAACTTTGCTAATTTTATAGTATTTTGCAATATTATGTCCTTATAATTTCAAAACTTCAAAAGAATTAGTCAATAAGTTTCTGATTTTTATTCAATTTTGCTAGAATTTTACCGTTTTTTCTAAAGTAAATGTTACAAAAACTATTTTATAGCAACAAAATAGTAACTTTTGTAATTTTATAGTATTTGGCAATATTATGTCCTAATAATTACTAAACTTTATAAGAATTAGTCAATTAGTTTCTGATTTTTATTCAATTTTGCTAGAATTTTACCGTTTTTTCTCAATTAAAGGTTACAAAAACTATTTTATAGCAACAAAATAGTAACTTTTGTAATTTTATAGTATTTGGCATTATTACGTCCTAACAATTACAAAACTTTATAAGAAATAGTCAAGTAGTTTCTGATTTTTATTCAATTTTAGTAGAATTTTACCGTTTTTTCTCAGTTAAAAGTTACAAAAACAATTTTATAACAACAAAATAGTAACTTTTGTAATTTTATAATATTTGGCAATATTATGTCCTTATAATTACAAATCTTCATAAGAATTAGTCAATTGAATTTTGTTTTTTATTTGGTTTTGCAAAAATGTTACCTTTCTTTCTCAATTAAAGGTTTCAAAAACTATTTTATAGCAACAAAACAGTAACTTTTGTAATTGTATAGTATTTGGCAATATTATGTCGTTATAATTACAAAATTTCATAAAAGTTAGCCGATTGCATTTTGTTTTTTATTTATTTTTGCACAAATTTTACCGTTTTTTCTTAATTAAATGTTACAAAAAATAGTTTATAGCAACAAAATAGTAACTTATGTAGTTTTTTAGTATTTGGCAATATATGTCCTTAAAATTACAAAAATTCGTAAGAATTGGTGAATTAATTTCTGATTTTTATTCAATTTTGCTAGAATTTTACCGTTTTTTCTCAATTTAAGGTTACAAAAATTATTTTATAGTAACAAAATAGTAACATTTATAATTTTATAGTATTTAGCATTATAATGTCTTTATAATTACAAAATTTTATTAGAATTGGTAAATAGGTTTTTGTTATTTATTTGGTTTTACACAAATTTTACCGTTTTTTCTCAATTAAAATTTTCAAAACACATTTTGTAGTAACAAACTAGCAATTTCCTTGTGTTTGGCAATATTGTATGCTTATAACTACAAAATTTTATAAAAGTTTGTCGATTGGCTTTTGTTTTTTATTCAATTTTGTACAAACTTTACCGTTTTTTCTCAATTAAAGCTTACAAAAATCATTTTACAGGAACAAATTAGTAACTTTTGTAGTAAAATAGTGTTCGCTAACATATTGTGCTTTTAACTACCAATCTTCATAGAAATTGATCTATTAGTTTCTGATTTTTATTCAATATTGCAAAAAATTTACCGTTTTTTCCCAATTAAATCTTACAAAAACAATTTTAAGGAACCAATTAGCAAGTTTTAAAGTTTAATAGTACTCAGCAACATTACGTGCTTGTACCATCAAAATTTTATAAAAATTTATCGATTAGTTTTTGTTTTTTAATTGATTTTGCTGGAATTTTACCGTTTTTTCTCAATTAAAGTTGACAAAACCTATTTTATAGTAACAAATTTACAACTTCTGTAATTTTATTGTATTTGGCAACATTATATTATTATAGTTCCAAAATGTTATAAGAATTTGTCAATCAATTTTTGTTTTTTACTTGATTTTGCACAAATTTTACCGTTTTTTCTCAATAAAGTTCACAAAAATTATTTTATAGTAACAAATTAGCAACTTTTAAAGATTTATAGTATTCAGCAACATTATGTGCTTGTAATTACAAATATTTAAAAAAAATTGGTCAATTGCTTTTTGTTTTTTAATCAACTTTGCTAAAATTTTACCGTTTTTCTCAATTTAAGCTCACTAAAACTATTTTGTGGTAATTTTTGTAGCAACTTTTGTAAATTTATAGTGTCCTGTAGCATAATTTGCTTATAAACTACAAAATTTCATGAGAATTGGTTGATTAGTGTTTGTTTTTTATTTAATTTTGCACAAATTTTACCGTTTTTACATAGCTAAAGTTTTGGTCACAAACTTTCCTAATTAACTCTTAATGCATTCTATGTTTCTCAAAATTTATTGTAGATATCTATAGTATAGTAAAGATCTTTTTTGTAATATCTTTACATCTTATAGTCTTAATGTCTTCTTCTTGAACCTTAATTTTCTATAGAATACTATAAAAAGTTCTTTAAAAGTGACATGGTTCTCTAGAACTGTCTAAATCATTTCTGGTGATTATCACAGTCCTATATCATTTTTGCAAAATCTATTAAAATTTCAGTAATCTATAGTCTTTGGATACGTTTAAATAGATTCTAAAAACCGTTAAGAAATTTCGAAAAACACAAAAAATATATTTTAGTTTTCTCAAAGCCATTAAAAATTTGAGATTCTTTTAAATGACTAAAGTAGCTCATACAACTTAAAATAGCATTTTGGCACCCTCTAAACACCGCTAAAATATCTAAAAAAGCTTTCAAATTTTCTAGTATCTTCACAAAGTCTTTTAAAATTTCTATGGTCTTCTCAGGTCTCTTAAAGTCTTTAAAGTTTTTCTAAGATTCTTTTAATTGTCTATTTTAACGCCCAATATAGTACTTCAACACCTTCTAACACCGTTCAAAAAATCTAGAGAAGCATTTAAATTTGCTATCGTTTTCACAACGTCTTTTAAGTCTTCTCAAACCTCTTAAAGTCTTTAAAAGTTCTCTAAGACTCTTTTAGTTATCTAAAACAGCTCTCAATGCCTAATATGGTACTACTACTAGTATGACCCCTCTAAACATTTCTTTAGCTTCTCATGATTCTTTTAATTGTCTAAACGCCTAATATAGTACTTTGAGACAATCTAAACATCGCTAAAAAATTTCAAAAAGCTTATAAATTTTCTGAAATTTTAATAATATTTTTTAAATTTCTATAGTCTCCTCAAAATCCACAAAAGTTTTCTGAAAATCTTTTGATTGTTTTAAGTAGTTTTAAAGCCTAATATGGCACCTTCACACCCTCTTAGTGTATCTAATTAATCTCAATGCTCTGGATTATCATTGCTAAAGCCTTTTTACAGTTTTTACAAACCTTTGGATATCTTCTAAATTTTTGATAAACGTCTTTAAAATTTTCGTCATAAACCTTTACAGTTTTCTCAAATCTCTCAAAATTATAAAAGTTTTTGAAGACTCTCTTAATAGCCTACAGTAGCTATCAATGCCTCTAAAATTCTTCTTAGTAGACTCTAGTTGTTCTCAAAGTTTTTGATTATCTTTGAAAAATACTTCTTAAGGGCTTTTAGAGTTGTAAGATTTTTGTTATCACAACTCACCAGTTTTTATTATTTTTGAATACTGTTTTTGAACAACTTTTAAAAGTTTTATGAAAACTCTATAATCTTCTAAGGTCAATTTAAAGTTTACTCAAAGTTTCAAAAAGTTTTCTTAAACTCAAATAATTGTCTATCGTAGCCTTCTCTAATTCTTAAATGCTCTCTCAGTCCCCTCTGTTTATTCTCAAACTTTCGATTAACATTGCTAAACCAATTCAGGACTTTTTAAATTATCAATAAAGCCTCTACATATTTTTTTTAACCGCTAAATATCTCTAAGACAATTGCTATTGCCTCCAATAGCTCTCACGTTTTCTACTATCTTTGCAAATTTGTCTAAGACTTCTCAGTCTTTCATACTTTAAAAACTTTATTAAATTTTTTTAAAAAGACAACAAAGATTTTATAAACTGACTTTAGTAGCTCTCAAAGTTTATGGTTTTAGCAACGTAAAACTTTTTTCTGACTTCTCAAGTTATTCACATACTTTTTCAAATTAAATTTGTTTACAAAAGTTTCATTAGGTTTAAAAGCCTCTCTTAGTGCCAATAGAACTTTTGTAAAAATATCAATATAATAAAAATTTTAAAAACTTCTATTGTCCTTACATTTAAAGACCAATAATATTTTAAAATTCTTACAAACCTCTTAAATATTTTAAAAAATCGTTTAAGATCTTAAAAACTCTTATAATCAAATTTTGGTTTATCTCTGCAAAATTAAAAGAGTCTTTTATAGTTGTATCAAAGTTTTAGCTCTAAGACTCTGCATATTATTTATGGCAGTTTTTATGCTTTTAATGTTCATCACAATACACATAATGAAATTTTCAAAAACCTCTAAAAGAGTCTAATAATTGCTCTCACACCTTTATCTAACCTCAAAATCTTTTATAATTCTTATATTTGAAGACTTTACTATGTTTTCTCTAAAGTAGTTCTCAAAACATTTTATAATACTTTAAAACTCATTTACAAACTTCTCAAGAATCAAATAAGATCTCCGAGGCACTCACTCTTGTTTTATCTTTGCAAAATCTTTTAAGAGTCAGAGCTTTTTACAGTCCTCTAAAGTATTATCAAATCTATCAAAGTTTTAAGAACAAAAAATAGTTTTTAAGGCTTTTTTATAATCTACTTCTACTTCTACTTCACAACAGACGTCTTAAATCTTCGTCTAAAGCTTATTAGTATCTTTCACACCTTTCTTTTACCTTTTTAAAATAAAAAGCTCTTAATAGACTACAGTAGCTCCTAAAGCTATCAATTGTCTATGGTCTTTGCAATATACTTTAAGATTTCTTAGTAGACTTCTAAAAATCATCTAATTCAGAGTCTGCTAGTTCTACTCACACCTTATCTTCTCAAAAGTTTTCTTTAATTTTTACCAAAGCCTCTAAAAGTCTATAAAATAAGACTATAGTAGCTCTCAAAACCATAAATCATCATGGACAAAATACTTAATATGTACTTCTTCAGAAACCTCTAAAAGTTATCTAAAATTTGCATAGAATCTACTACTACTACTACTACTACTACTACTACTCTCACACCTTTCTTATTTTTTCTGAAACGTCTCGAAATTTCCAATGGTTTTCTAAAGACTACCAAGGTCTCCAAAACTCATAAAACCATAAATCATGGATAGACTTTGCAAAATACTTAGACTTTTTACTGATTTCTAAACGTTGTATAAGAACCTCTAAACAAACAAATTTTGAATCAAAAAGTTGTAGAAAAAAATTTGGTTCACATTATCATCTCTTGAGGTTTTAGCAAATATTAACTCACTCCACTTTTGTTAACACAGAAAGCTTAAGTGTTAATATTTTTGCATCAAATTTGGTTTACAATAAGCATCATAATAAGCTTTACATGTGCTAAAAAATTTTCAAATAAAAAAAAATGATAAAGAAAGTTTTGGTTTACATTATCACCTCTTGAGGTTTTAACAAATATCAACTCACTCCACTTCTGTTATCATATAAAGCTTACTTTTATAAAATTATGATTAATATATTTGTATTAAAATATAAGTAGCATGACAAGTCCAATGTTGACTAACGAAGGTTTCTATATTAGCGAAAATTTCATTCGTGAAACAAATGAGTTATGAAAGTGTTATTAGCAACGGCGCTTGTTTTACTGGTGTGAGCGGCCATTAAAAATGCCGGCCACTGATTGGACGCCTTAATTACAGCGACGCGATAAATTTATCAGTGTTAATTAATTTTTTGCGATCAAGAGGTAATTAATTGTAATGCAACTCTCGGTGTGCAGTGACGCAAGGAATGGTTTGCATTCTAGATAAACAATTAGTTGATTACACGCGAGTTTCCTGGTCGAAGTAATTAAAAGTAGCACCGAAACGTCGATCAATCAGGAATAATTGCATTTCTGTCGGGCAATTTACAATTGCAATCTAATGTTAGGGGGATGGGGGTTGGTTGTGCAGCCGGGGTCCACTGTAGTATTACTGGAATACGCACACCTACACGAGTTTTCCATTCCGCTGGTCAAGATTTAGTCGAGATAAGGTAAATTGGATTTTTCAGCGGCGTTCGGCGAGGCGGCGGGTGGGTTGAGTATAAGGGGGTTGGTTGTGTCCGGCTAGGATGGTTTTGTGCACGTGCATGCGGAGCTCATAAGACTTAACGAAATGAACTTTCTTATACTATCCGGGAAATTTCATTTGGTCGCAGTAAAAGTTACATAGCACCGAATTTGTCGCGAAGTCCGCCACCTCTACTAAATCGGCTTCTCTTTTTCTTTCTCTTTTTCTCGCTCACTCACTCTGCGTCTTACCAAGGGTGGAATCAAAGTGGCGCTATGTACGTTCCGGCCCGTCGCATAAACATAAATGTTCTTTATGGCTGCTTTTATGAACAGCCCTCTGCAGTCAAATTTAATTTAAAATGTCGCATAAAAATTGACTGACGTAAAAACAGAAGGGAAACCGCTCGTCGGGCGGTTCAGAGGGCTTGTGGGGAGTTATTTGCGCCAAGATGGTTTGATGTCTTAGCAGACATAAAGAAAAAACAACATACTAAAATTTCTAGTTTTTAAAACCATAAATATTAAAATGTTTCATAAAATATTGATTATATAATCATTGATACGCCACTGTGTATATATATATATTTATATACACAGTGGCGTATCAATGACAGAAGAATATTAGAAATTTATTCAAAATCAAATTTTATGTAAAACAATCCTGTTTTTAGAGTTATAAACTGGTAAGTAAATTTTGAAACCTACAATTACTAAATAAGTTTTAAAAAGGTTTATGCGGACTAACAACTTTGGATGCATGGAAATGAAGGTACTACATTGAGAATTACCATTTTTGGGTAAGAGTCAAAAATAGGAAATGATTTTATGGTACTGAGACCTTGAAAGTCAAGGTTACTGCCACCGATGAGTTTCTGCTTTTTGGGTCTCTGCGACTAAGTAGTTACAATCACACGGACCGCATATAGAACACTAGTCGGTAATATGTGTTTTTACTACTTAAATGCCACCGTAGACAAATGTTGGTAATGATTACAAAATATTAATTTAAAATTAAACAATTTTAATAGAAAAATCCCTCAAGACGCCCCTGGTGGTTTTTATTGTAGAAATCTAGAATCAAGAATGCAACATAATATATATTATAATGACCAACTTCCTGCTGAAAGTCAGAAAAAAAAACTAATTAATTGCGTGGTTGTATTTTTTCAGCTCTCTTTAAGTGCACGAAACTTAAAAAAATAATAATATAATAAATCCCACCGTCGCTGTTACATTTTACAGCTCGCCAAACCGATCTGTATCTTTTCATTTTCCAACATGCAACACAACTCCTGATACCATTAAAAAAATTGTATATATTTCTGTAAAAAAAATATAATAATATAAAGCGATTCTCGTCGGAAGGCCGTATAATTCAAATTGAATCTAATTTAAACGTCCGCGCGCGTATTTGCATTTGACCTGAAAATGTATTACCGGGGAGCAATCGTAATTTCCTTCAGCGATCCTACAAAAACGTGTAAATATTTTAAATTAAGCTCTTAAAAGCATTCGGCTTATTATGTGTTTGCACGATTTCTCTCTCGCGCTACAGCACGGGCCGCCCGTTTCGTCGTTGTCGGAGCTTTGTTGTAATTATGAAATCTCTCTCTCTCCGCGTGCTCTGTGTATAATTCAACATTAAGCACCTATTCAATATTTAATCGTAATTGCGCTAATTTAACGTTGGCAATTAGCTCTGGGGAAAAGAAAAAATAATTATAAAAGCCCGCACGATCAATGGGAATTAATGTGTTTTATGTTCGTTTATTTTTGCGGGAAATCATTTGTGATGATGAAGTTAATTGTGATTATGCAAACATTGATTGGAGTAAAAAAGTTATTTAATTTTAACTACAGGATCAGTTATTAAATGTTTAATTCTAGACAATTATTCTAAATTTGCTTGATTTATCAGCAGATTTAAAATATTGTTGTTGACCAAAAATATGCTAAAATTATTGAAGTAAGCACTTCAGATTTGTAATCAGAAGACTAATTTACGTTAGAAACAAGAGCCAATTCACCTTAGTTCACAATTGTTTAATAGATTCAATAGTTGACCTTGAAGTACAACCTGTAGCGTTTACTTGCTTAAATTTTGTTCATTAACATTTAAAACACTGGACAAAATTAACATTGCGTAGGAGCCATCACATTGTTTTGTTTTTATTAAGCAGTCGGTTCTTTAGTAAGATTATAGAAATTGACGACTTGAAAGTTTTGCTATAAGTAAATTCCGCGGGAGGCCAAAGCACGGGACTGAACTTTAATCCAGTATATCATTTAAGACCCGCTTTCCGGCTGAAGACATCCTTTTGATGACAGTTATTTTGAGATTTTAAGGTCATCTTTTGCAATAATGGGACATTTCAGTAACATTTTATAACAATTCTGGATTAATATAAAGTAATGAAGATTGGGTCATGTTTGAATAAGATTTTTTAAGAAACAATTTGCGACTTTCAAATTAAATAATTTTCCACAGTTGGTATTTATGATAATAGGTACCTAAAACAAAACTTTGGGGAGGGTTTGATAACAAAAGAAACTTTTAAGGTGTTTTAAAAATATTTGACCATCTTTAGAAATTCTAAACATTTTTAGAAAAATTAAATTCTAGAAGCTTCTAAAGTTTTCTAGAAACTCTAAACCAAGTTCAAAGTTTTTCACTAAAATCTAAAATTCTTTAATTAATTTTAGAAACTCCTGAAACTTTTTAAGAACATTTTCTAAAATATCTTAAGGTGTTTTAGAAACCTTTAGCCAATTTCAAAAAACGTTTACTAAATTTTAGAAACTCATTAAATATTCTAAATTTATTTGACTAACTCTAAATACTTCAAAAAAAATTTAGAAACATTTGATCAAACTCTACAAATTTTTAGAAACCTTTGGCAAACCTTAAGCTAACTCTAGAACCTTTCGATAAACTCATTCATCAACTTCTAAAATATCCTAAGGTGTTTTAGAAACTTTTGGCCAAAATTTACTAAATTTTAGAAAAAATTCTAAAATTTTCTGACCAACACCTGAGAATTTTCAAAATCATTTGATCAAACTTTTAAAAACTTTTAGAAACTTTGGCTAACCTAAAGCCAACTCTAAAAGCTTTCAATAGATTCTAAAAAAAAAACAAAAATCTTTAAATAATTCTAGAAACTGCTGAAACATTTCAGAAACAGTTCGTCAACTTCTAAAATATTTTAAAGAGTTCTAGAAACCTTTGACCAACTACAGAATTTTTTTACTAAATTTTAGAGACTCCTGAAAAATTCTTAAATTTCAAAAACATTTGATCAAACTCTACAAACTTTTAAATTTTTTTGACTTAAACCTAGAAGTTTTTTACTAAATTCTTAAACACTTGAATAGTTCTAAAAATTAATAAAAAAAATAGAAGCCTTTAATTAAGTCCTAAAAAATTTCAAAGAACTTCGACCAAATTTTAGAAAATGCCAAAGTGTTCTAAAAACCTTTGACTATCTTTAGAAACTTTTTACTAAATTCTAGAAATTTATGCAACGTTCTAAAAACCTTTGATCAACTTTACAAACTTCTGAAAAATTTCAGAAACATTCAATCAATTTTTAGAAATTCCTAAGATGTTTTAAAAACGGTTGGCCAACTCTAAAAGACTTTAACTATATTCTAAAAACAGAAATCTTTTACTAAATTTTAGAAACTCTTAAAAAATTCTAAAATCTTTTAACCAACTCTAAATAGTCCTGAAAAATTTCAGAAACATTTTATTAAACTCTACAAACTTTTAGAAACCTTTGGCTAACCTTAAGCCAACTCTAGAAGCTTTCAATAAATTCCAAAATTAATCTAAAATTTTTTAATTAATTTTTAAAACTCCTGAAACAGTTTATCAACTTCCAAAATATCTAAAGTGTTCTAGAAACATTTGGCCAACTACAGAAAATTTTTACTAAATTTTAGAAACTCTTAAAAATTCTAAAATCTTTTGACCAACTCTAAATACTTCTGAAAAATTTTAGAAACATTTAATCAAACTTTACAAACTTTTAGAAACCTTGGGCTAACTTAAACCAACCCTAGAAGCTTTTGATAAATTCTAACAACATCTAAAATTTTTTAATCAATTTTTGAAAAATTTGAAGCATTTCATCAACTTCTAAAATACCTTAAGGTGTTCTAGAAACCTTTGGCCAACTACAAAATGTTTTTTACTAAATTCTTTGACTAACTCTGAATACTCTTGGGAAATTTCAAAAACATTTGATCAAACTCTACATTTTTTAAAAAACCTTTGGCTAATCTTAAGCCAACTCTAAAAGTTTTTGATAAATTCTAAATAAATCTTAAATATCTCAATTAATTTTAAAAACTCCTAAAACGTATCAGAAACTGTTCATCAACTTCTTAAGTATTTTAAAATGTTCTAGAAACCTTTGGCCAACTACAGAAAATTTTTACTAAATTTAAAAAACTCTAAACTCTTTTGATCAACTCTAAAAACTCGTAAGAAATTTCAGAAACATTTGATCAAACTCTACAAACTTTTAGAAATCTTTGGCTAACCTTAAATGAAACACTAAAGCTTTCGATAAATTCTAAAAAAATTCTTTAATTAATTCTAGAAATTCCTAAAACATACTAAAAACTGCTTATCAATTTCTTAAGTATCTTAAAGTATTCTAGAAACCTTTGGCTAACGACAGAAATTTTTACTAAATTTTGGAAATTCCTGAAATATTTCTAAAATCTTTTGACCAACTTCAAATACTTCTGAGAAATTTCAGAAACATTTGATCAAATTCTGCAAACTTTTAGAAACGATTGGCTAATCCAAAAACCTTTTTACTAAATTCTTAAACATCTTGAGTAGTTCTATAAACTTTTAAAAAGTTGTAGAAGCTTTTAATTAATTAAAAAAAAAATTCAAAAACATTCTATCAAATTTTAGAAATTTCCAAAGTGTTTTAAAAACCTTTGACCATTTTTTAAAACTTTTTATTAAATTCTAAAAACTCCTGCAACGTTCTAGAAACCTTGATCAATTCTCAAGATGTTCTCAAAACCTTTAGCCAAATCTAAAAGCTTATGGTAAAACTTTTGAAAAAAAAATAGATTTTTTTAACAAATTCTAAAAACTTTTAAGACGTTTTAGAAACCTTTGACCAATTCCAGAAAATCCTAAAGTATTCTATAAACCTTGAACCAACGCTAGAAGCTTTCAATAAATTCTAAAAAAAAAAAAAAAAAAATTTTATTAACTGCAGAAAGTCCTGAAACATTTCAGAAACAATTCTTCAATTTCTAAAATATCTTCATGTGTTCTAGAAACTTTTGGCTAACTACAGAACATTTTTAAACTTTTCTACAAACTTTTAGAAATCTTTGGCGAACCTTAGAAGCTTTTTTCAGAAACATTTAATTAATTTTTATAAATTCCCAAGAAGATTCTAGAAACCTTTGAACTCTAAAAGCCTTTTACCATATACAAAAACGTTTGAAAACAAAATTTGATTTTTTTACTGAATTCTAAAAATTTTTGAAACGTTTTAAAAACCTTTGACCAATTCCATGATCTCCTGAGGTGTTCCATAAACCTTGAGCCAACTCTAGAAGCTTTTGATAGATTCCAAACAAAATCAAAAATTCTTTAATTAATTTTAGAAACTCTTGAAACATATCAGAAACTGTTTACCAATTTTTTAAGTACCTTACGGTGTTCAAGACATTTTTGGTCAACTACAGAATTTTTTTACTAAATTTAAAAAAACCCTAAAAAATTTCTAAAATCATTTGACCAGCTATAAATACTCCTAAAAAATTTTAGAAACATTTTATCAAACTCTACAAACTAGAGAAACCTTTGGCTAACCTTAAGCCAACTCTAGAAGCTTTTAATAAACTCCAAAAAAATCTAAAATTTTTTAATTGATTCTACAAACTCCTAAAACATTTCAGAAACAGTTTATTATTTTCTAAAATATTTTCAGGTGTTCTAGATACCTTTGGCCAACTTCAAAAAACTTTTACTGAATTTAAAAAACTCCTAAAAAAATTCTAAAATTGTCTGACCAACTCTACTTACTTCAAAAAAATTTCAGAAACATTTGATAAAACTCTACAAACGTTTAGAAACTTTTGGCTAACCTTAAGCCAACTCTAGAAGCTTTCGATAAATTCCAAAAAAATCTAATATTCTTTAATTAACTCTAGACACTCTTGAAACATTTCAAAAACAGTGCATCAACTTGTAAAATATCTTAAGGTGCTTTAGAAACTTTTGGCTAACTACAGAACATTTTAATTAAATTTTGGAAACTCCTAAAAAATTCTAAAATCTTCTGACCAGCTCCTGAGAAATTTCAAAAACATTTGATCAAACTTTTACAAAATTTTAGAAACCTTTGGCTAACCTTAAGCCAACTCTAAAAGCTTTCAATAGATTCTAAAAAAAAACAAAAATGTTTAATTAATACTAGAAACTGCTGAAACATTTTAGAAACAGTTTGTCAACTTCTAAAATATCTTAAAGGGTTCTAGAAACCTTTGACCAACTACAGAATTTTTTTACTAAATTTAGGAAACTCCTGAAAAATTCTTAAATCTTTTAACCAACTCTACAAACTTTTAGAAACCTTTGGCTAATCCTAAAAGCTTTTTACCAAACTCTTGAACTTCTTGAATAACTCTAGAAACTTTTAAAAAGTTTTAGGAGCTTTCAATTAATTCCTGAAAAATTTCAAAATTATTCTACTAAACTCTAGAAATTTGATTTGATTGAATTTGTGTTCTGAAGACTTTTGACAATCTTTAAAATTTTTTACTAAATTCTAAAAATTTCTACGACATTCTAAAAACCTTTGATTTTAAGATGTTTTAAAAACATTTGGCCAACTCTAAAAGCCTTTCACCATATTCTAAAAAATTTTAAAAAAATTTTAGAATTTTTTATCATATTCTAAAAACTTTTGAAACGTTTTAGAAACTTTTCACTAATTCCAGAAACTCCTGAGGTGTTCTATAAACCTTGAGCCAATTTTAGAAACTTTCAATAAATTCTAAAAAAATCTAAAACTCTTTTAGAAATTCCTGAAACATTTCAGAACCAGTTCATCAACTTCTAAAGTATCTTAACGTGTTCTAAAAACCTTTGAGCCACTACAAAAAACTTTTACTAAATTTTAAAAACTCATAAAAAATTCTAAAATCTTTTGACCAACTCTAAATACTCCTAAGAAATTTCAGAAACATTTGATCATACTTTACAAACTTTTGGAAACCTTGGACTAACCCTAGAAACTTTTTACCAAATTTATGAATCTTTTGAGAAGTTCTAAAAATGTTTAAAAAGTTGTAAAAGCTTTTATTAACTAATAAAAAAATTCAAAAACATTTGATCAAATTTTAGAAATTTCAAGTGTTCTAAAAACCTTTGACCATTTTTAAAAACTTTTTATTAAATTCTAGAAACTCCTGCAACGTTCTAGAAATCTTGATCAATTCTCAAGATGTTCTCAAAACCTTTAGCCACTTCTAAAAGCTTATAGTGAAACTTTAAAAAAATTTTAGAATTTTTTATCAAACTCTAAAAACTTTTAAGACGTTTTAGAAACCTTTGACCAATTCCAGAAACTCCTGAGGTGTTCTATAAACCTTGAACCAACTTTAGAAGCTTTCAATAAATTTAAAAAAATAAATAAAAAAATTTTAATTAACTCCAGAAAATCCTGAAACAGTTCATCAATTTCTAAAATATCTTCATGTGTTTTAGAAACCTTTGGCTAACTACAGAACATTTTTAAACTTTACTACAAACTTATAGAAATCTTTGGCTAACCTTAGAAGCTTTTTTCAGAAACATTTAATTAATTTTTATAAATTCCCAAAAAGATTCTAGAAACCTTTGAACTCTAAAAGCCTTTTACCATATACAAAAACGTTTGAAAACAAAATTTGATTTTTTTACTAAATTCTAAAAACTTTTGAAACGTTTTAAAAACCTTGGACCAATTCCAAGATCTCCTGAGGTGTTCCATAAACCTTGAGCCAACTCTAGAAGCTTTTGATAGATTCCAAACAACCATTTTTAAAAACTTTTTATTAAATTCTAAAAACTCCTGCAACGTTCTAGAAACCTTGATCAATTCTCAAGATGTTTTCAAAACCTTTAGATTTTTTTATCAAATTGTAAAAACTTTTAAGACGTTTTAGAAACTTTTGACCAATTTCAAAAACTCCTGAGGTGTTCTATAAACTTTGAACCAAGTGTAGAAGCTTTTGAAATAGTTCTAAAAAAAATAACATTCTTTAATTAACTCCAAAAAGACTTGAAACATTTCAGAAACAGTTCATCAATTTCTAAAATATCTTCATGTTTTCTAGAAACCTTTGGCCAACTACAAAACATTTTTAAACTTTTCTACAAACTTTTAGAAGTCATTGGCTAACCTTAGAAGCTTTTTTCAGAAACATTTAATTAATTTTTATAAATTCCCAAGAAGATTCTAGAAACCTTTGAACTCTAAAAGCCTTTTACCTACCATATACAAAAAGGTTTGAAAACAAAATTTGAATTTTTTACCAAATTCTAAAAACTTTGAAACGTTTTAAAAACCTTTGACCAATTCCAAGATCTCCTGAGGTGTTCTATAAACCTTAAGCCAACTCTAGAAACATTCGATAGATTCCAAATAAAATCTAAAATTCTTTAATTAATTTTAGAAACTCTTGAAACATATTAGAAACTGTTTACCAACTTTTTAAGTACCTTACGGTGTTCAAGACATTTTTGGCCAACTACAGAAATTTTTTACTAAATTTAAAAGCTCCTAAAAAAATTCTAAAATCTTTTGACTAACTCTAAATACTCCTGAGAAATTTTAGAAACATTTTATCAAACTCTTCAAACTTGAGAAACCTTTGGCTAACCTTAAGCCAACTCTAGAAGCTTTTGATAAACTCCAAAAAAATCTAAAATTTTTGAATTGATTCTACAAACTCCTGAAACATTTCAGAAACAGTTCATTATTTTCTAAAATATTTTAAGATGTTCTAGAAACCTTTGGCCAACTTCAAAAAACTATTACTGAATTTTAAAAACTCCTGAAAAATTCTAAAATCGTCTGACCAACTCTAAATTATTCAAAAAAAAAATCAGAAACATTTGATCAAACTCTACAAAATTTTAGAAACTTTTGGCTAACCTTAAGCCAACGCTAAAGGCTTTCGATAGATTAAAAACAAATATGTTTAATTAATACTAGAAACTGCTGAAACATTTTAGAAACAGTTCGTAAACTTTTAAAATATCTTAAAAGGTTCTAGAAATCTTTGACCAAATACAAAATTTTTTTACTAAATTTTGGAAACTCCTGAAAAATTCTTAAATTTTTTTACTAACTCTAAATAGTCCAAAAAAATTTCAGAAACGTTTGATCAAACTCTACAAACTTTTAGAAACCTTTGGCTAATCTTAAAAGTTTTTTAAAAAAATCCTGAAAAAATTCAAAAAGAAATCGATCAAATTCTTGAAATTTGATTTGATTGAATTAAAGACTTTTGACCATCTTTAAATTAAAAACTTTTTACTAAATTCTAAAAATTTCTACGACATTCTAAAAACCTTTGATCTTAAGATGTTTTAAAAATCTTTGGCCAACTCTAAAAACCTTTCACCATATTCTAAAAACTTTAAAAAAAAATTTAGAATTTTTTTATCATATTCTAAAAACTTTTGAGACGTTTTAGAAATTTTTCACTAATTCCAAAAACTCTTGAGGTGTTCTATAAACCTTGAACCAATTCTAGAAACTTTCAATGAATTCTAAAAAAATCTAAAACTCTTTTAGAAATTCCTGAAACATTTCAGAAACAGTTCATCAACTTCTAAACTATCTTAAAGTGTTCTAGAAACCTTTGGCCAACTACAAAAAACTTTTACTAAATTTTAGAATCTCTTGAAAAATTCTAAAATTTTTTAAAATTTTCAGAAACATTTAATCAAACTCTACAAACTTTTAGAAACTTTTGGCTAACCCTAGAAGCTTTTTACCAAATTCTTGAACCACTTGAGTAGTTCTAAAAACTTTTAAAAAGTTTAAAAACCTTTAATGAATTCTAAAAACTCCTGAAAACTTCAAAGTGTTCCAAAAACCTTTAGAAACTTACTACTAAATTCTAGAAACTGTTAAGAAGTTTCTAACCTTTGACTAACTGCAAAAACTCCTCCAAAATCAAATTTTAAAAATTCTTAAAAAAATTTGGAAACTTTTGCCCATTTTTGCCAAATTTAATATAGATAATCAGCAGCAGAGCTTGGTTTTGACAGTAGTTTAGGTAAAAATTAGTCACAAAACATCACTAAAAGCATGAAATTTGATAGTTTAATTTCTACAAACAGAATAGAAATCTTGATAAAGACGCAAGCCATTGCATAATAATAATAACTTATATTACACGCACTAACCAATTAGTACAAATATAAATACTTCTTAATACTTCTTCTTCGGAGCTTTGTTTTTAGTATGATTGTTAAATAGCGGCCGACTTGATAGCTTTGCAATAAAGGAAGTTTGTTTGGCGGAAGGCCAAAGCACGGGTCTAACTTGAATTGACGTTGAAGCTTTGTTCTGGCTTGTCAGTTAAAATTTGTTAGCCGGCCAAACTTAGAATTTTTTAAGATTAAGTTTTATTGTATGCTTTGTTTTATTTAGACAGTCGGGTTCCTTTAAATAGCGGCCGAGTTGATAGCTTTGCAATAAGAAAGTTTGTTTGGCGGGAAGCCAAAGCACGGGACTCAACTTGGATTGACGTTGAAGCTTTGTTCTGGCTTATCAGTTAAGATTTGTTGTCTGGCCAACTTTTAATAAGACATTTCAGCAGTTCTTATGACCATTCTGAGCTCATATCACAAAACAAACATTGTGTCATGCTTTAATGACATTTTTGAAGGTTATGCTGAAGAACAGTTTGTAACAGCTTTAGTGTTATATATTTTGAAGGTTATGTGCATCAGTGATATTGTTAGGAACATTTTATGGCAATCTTAAAGAGAATTTGACAGGCACACAGAGAATTTAGAATTGTGAATATGAAAACTGCGCCTTAATATAGAGCTTAACAGTAGCAATTTTAAATTCTCTTTTAAACTCTCACTCTTGCGTAAATAGTCAAGTTGAAGTTCCTTCACAAGTAGCACGTAATGAGTAGTCGGCTTAATATGCGCACTTTTCAATCTGCGATTATTTATAATTTCATACAAAAATTCACTCTCTTTCCGACTAAAAAGTTTAAAAAAATTAAAGGCTTTATCGTTAATAAAGTTTTTATGTAACGTTATAAAAATTGATTAAAGCAACATCAAAATATACTTTCAACTATTAAAGGCCCCCGCACTATAGCAACATATATATATCTTCTATGTGGAAGTGCAAGAGCAACCCTTTTAGCCCACCCCCGCTCCGTCGACCGCGCCACCAGCACCATTAGCCGATGCATTGCTGCATTTCGATATAAGCCCGCCACTCAATCCATTAATGGCTCGTAATGGAGGTCTCCGGTTTTACAGATACAAGCAATTTCAGCGCCATTCCTCTCAATTACTGCAGATTAGCAACGAGTGAGAACGCCCGAATGTGAACCGCGATTGTATGAGTGATTTATACCGTCAGATAATGCACACGTCATACATTTTAGGTCCCGGCTCACCTGTCATTTCTCTCCGCGTGCTGTGTGAGCTTCGCATTAATTGCAAACTCAGATATAGTTGAAAATTAACCGTGATAAGTTAATTATTATATATGCCGGGTGAATAAATGGATTTCCGTATCGTTCCAGGCACCGCACATTAAACTGATTGCCGCTTTAATCTCGACAAACTAAATAATATTTTAGCAACGAAACAAATAGATGAAGAATAAACTAGTCGAGTCCGGTGGATGTGGGCGCGTGTCCCGCCGCGTTTCGTATGTCTAATTACATCCGTGAAGGCCTTGTTATGCAGAGAGTCTCGGGCTCCCGGACAGCAGCGGCTGCCCCGCTGCTCGGATTTATTTCATTACCTTGCTTGCCGGCATGCCGTTACCCCGCCTCACACACACGCTGTCATTATCCCATAATTTATTATTAATTAATCGCCTCTGACTGGGATTACATTATATACGGCCGGTTAAGTTTCTTGTAAGTGGGGACCGGCCTCAACATATCAAATTTATTATTAAACCAACTAAAGCGGCCGCTTTAATTAATTAAAGCTTCCAAACCATCTTAAAAGCGGCTATCCTAATCGCACCATGTTTATAGACAACACTAATACTTTGTTGATCCCAAATTTGGTTAAAATTCCAGACAATTTAGACTAAAATTGTTATATTTTGAATGTTTTACCATCAAAAACTGCTCAAAATATGATGTTATTTTAATTCAGTTATCAAATTCAAACATGATTTAAGCTATTCGGTTCTAATTTTGATGTTTTTTTGGAGCCAAAGAAACAAATTTTAAACTGCATCAATAAAAACCTGCTAACATGCTTCAGAAAAAAAAAATCAAAAATTTCCTGCTTTTATGGACCTCAAAAGTTGATTTAGGTTTCTCAAAGTTTTACAAAAGCTTTCAAAGTTTTTCTAAGAAATGTTTCTATAGTTTTTGCAAAAAATTCTTTAAATAATTTTGTTAATAAAGCTTTCTTAATTTTTTTAAAGTTTTGAGAACCAACAAAGATCTCTTTAATTGATTATAATTGTTCTCAAAAGCATTCTATGGTTCTTGCCATGTATTTCAAGACTTATAAAAGTTTTTAAAATTAGAAACTCGGAGAAACTTAGTTGTCTGTAAGCTACTTTTTATGACTAATTCTCTAAGAGTGTTGATGATCTTCTATAGTCTAAAGGGTTCTCTAAAGTTGTTCCAGGTTTCTCAAAATTTTATAAAACGTTTCAATGTTTCTCTTAGACTATACACAGTTTATAAATAATGGGCCAGTGGTTTAATACAGTGTTCCCGCCCACCCGCCCAAGTGTTGTAAAAAAATTTGTTTATTGTCACACTTGATGCGTTTCTTCTGTTTTTAATGTGACAGATTGAATGACTGTTGTTACTATTACGTCAAAGGTGGGCACAATAACAAATTTCTAGATAACTAACAAATGGGCGGGTGGGTGGGAACACAGTTTATAAATATTAGGCCGGTAAATTGATACAGTGTTTCCGCCCGCCCAAGTGTTTGTTGTCAAGAAATTTGCTTATTCTCACACATATTGCGTTTCTGCTGTTTTTAATATGACAGATTGTATGACAGTTGTAACTATTACGTCAGAGGTGGGCACAATAACAAATTTCTGGATAATTAACAATTGGGCGGGTGGGCGGGAACACAGATTATATATATTGGGCCGGTGATTTAATACAGTGTTCCCGCCCGCCCGCCCAAGTGTTTGTTGTCAAGAAAATTGCTTATTCTCACACTTGTTGCGTTTCTGCTGGTATTAATGTGACATATTGTATGACAGTTGTTACTATTACGTCAAAGGTGGGCACAACAACAAATTTCTAAATAACTAACAAATGGGCGGGTGGGCGGGAACACAGTTTATAAATATTAGGCCGGTAATTTAATACAGTGTTCCCGCCCGCCCGCCCAAGTGTTTGTTGTCAAGAAGTTTGCTTATTCTCACACTTGTTGCGTTTCAGCTGTTTTTAATGTGACAGATTGAATGACTGTTGTCACTGTTACGTCAAAGGTGGGCACAATAACAAATTTCTGGATAACTAACAATTGGGCGGGTGGGCGGGAACACAGATTATAAATATTGGGCCGGTGGTATAATACAGTGTTCCTCTCCCGCCTGCCCAAGTGTTTGTTGTTAAGAAATTTGCTTAATCTCACACTTGTTGCGTTTCTGCTGTTTTTAATGTGACAGTATGTATGACAGTTGTCACTATTACGTACAAGGTGGGCACAATAACAAATTTCTAGATAACTAATAAATAGGCGGGTGGGCGGGAACACAGTTTATAAATATTAGACCGGTAATTTGATACAGTGTTCCCGCCCGCTCGCCCAAGTGTTTGTTGTCAAAAAATTTGCTTATTCTTACACTTGTTGCGTTTCTGCTGTTTATAATGTGACAGATTGTATGACAGATGTTACTATTACGTCAAAGGTGGGCACAATAACAAATTTCTGGATAATTAACAATTGGGCGGGTGGGCTAGAACACAGTTTATAAATATTGGGCCGGTGGTTTAATACAGTGTTCCCGACCGCCCGCCCAAGTGTTGTTGTAAAAAAATTTCGGTGGTTTGATACAGTGTTTCCGCTCACCCGCCCAAATGTTTGTTATTAGAAAACTGGCTTATTCTCACACATGTTGCATTTCTGCTGTTTTTAGTATGACAGATTGAATGACATTTGTCAGTAATACGGCAAAGGTGAGCCCAATAACAAATTTCTTCATAACTAACACTTGGGCGGGTGGGCGGGAACACAGATTATAAATATTGGGCCAGTGGTTTAAAACAGTGTTCTTGCCCGCCCACCCAAGTGTTTGTTGTCAAGAAATTTGCTTATTCTCACACTTGTTGCGTTTCTGCTGTTATTTATGTGACAGTATGTATGACAGCTGTCATTATTACGTCAAAGGTAGGCACAATAACAAATTTCTTGATAACTAGCAATTGAGCGGGTGGGCGGGAACACAGATTATAAATATTGGGCCGGTAGTTTAATACAGTGTTCCCGCCCGCCCGCCCAAGTATTTGTTGTCAAGAAATTTTTGTATTCTCACACTTGTTGCGTTTCTGCTGTTTTTAATGTGACAGATTGTATGACAGTTGTTACTATTACGTCAAAGGTGGGCACAATAACAAATTTCTTGATAACTAACAATTGGGCGGGTGGGCGGAAACACAGATTATAAATATTGGGCCAGTAGTTTAATACAGTGTTCCCGCCCGCCCGCCCAAGTGTTTGTTGTCAAGAAATTTTCGTATTCTCACACTTGTTGCGTTTCTGCTGTTTTTAATGTGACAGTATGTGTGACAGTTGTCACTATTACGTCAAAAGTGGGCACATTAACAAATTTCTTGATAACTGATTCTCACACTTGGTTCTGTTGTTTTAAGTATGACAGATTGAATGACAGTTGTCACTATTACGTCAGAGGTGGGTACAATAACAAATTTCTTGATAACTAACGCTTGGGCGGGTGGGCGGGAACACAATTTATAAATATTGGGCCGGTGGTTTAATACAGTGTTTTCGCCCACTCGCCCAAGTGTTTGTTTTCAAGAAATTGGCTTATTCTCAGACTTGTTACGTTTATAATTAATTATATTCTTCTTTTATAATTCTTTTGAGTCTTCTATGCCCTCTAATAGTTTTAATAAGCCGACAAAGTTCTTTAAAGCTTTAAATTTTGTACTAAAGAATTTTGCACAAACGTCTCAAAATCAGTCTTCTAAAGGTTTTTATGGTCCAAAGAATTCTTAAATCTTTTAAAGTTTTCAGAGCCGTAACAAGTTTAAAAAAAAAATTAATTGTCTGTAGTAGTTTTCAAAGCTTTTTATAGTTTTCAAAATATACTTTAAGACTTTAAGACAGAGCTTTCAGAAAATTTCTTTACAGAATTCTGAAATAAAAATCAGGAATTTTGAGAGTCTAAGTAGTCTGTAAAGTATTTATTTATTATTATAAATTCTATAAAATTTGTAATAATAATAGCTTTCAAAAATTTCTACGTTTCGTGCAATGTAATTTACGACTTCATAGAACTCTCAAAATCAAAATTCTAACTAAAAGTTTTTGTAGTTTTGAGCTATTTAATTATCTTAAATTTTTTAAGGTTTTTTATAGTCTATAGATTCCTTAAACTTTTCAAAATTTTGAGAGCCGACAAAGATCTCTTAAGAATTTTTTGAACTGACTATAGTAGCTCTCAAAACCTTTTATAGTTCTTGCAATGTACTTCAAATTTTATTCAAAGAGCTCTCAAAATCAGGAACTCTTAAGAGTTTGTAAACCATTAATTTCTTTAAGACTTTTGAGAGTTTTTTATAGTCTAAAGAGACCCTAAACGTTAGTAGCTCTCAAAGTTTCTTAATAGTTGCAATAAACTTTAAGATTTCTTTACAGATTTTTCAAAATCTGTAATATTTTTAAGGTTTTTGAGATTCTATTATAGTTTACAGATTTATCAAGTATTTTAACGTTTTGAGAGCCAAGACTTTGAACTAATTATAGTAGCTCTCAAAACTTTTTAACACTTTTTTACAAAACTCTCAACTCAACTCTAATTATTGCTTCAAGAATTTGTCTTCTAACGGTCTTTTATTGTCTAAACTTTTTCAAGAAATTTCTAAAACTCTTTTAACCTTCATAGTAACTCTCAAAACTTTTTGCAATGTACTTTAAGACTTTTCACAAAGCTCTCAAAATCTGAAACTTTAGAGCCTTAGTAGTCTGTAAGTTATTTTTTTGTTATTGTAAATTCTTCAAAAAAATTCTTTTTAAGTCCAAGTTTTGGCCAAACATAATTTGGACATTGCCAAATATAATTTGTTTCAAAATTTTTTTGAATCAAAATTGAAACCAAATTAGTCAAAATATGATTTTATTTTAATTCATTAATACAATGCAAACAAAATTTAAGCAAATTGGTTTCAATTTTGATGATTTTTTAGGGTTAATAATAAAAAATTTATAGTTATTGGTTTGGATCAGTTTGAAACAGATGAGATCATTTGGATTTGTTCATATTATTTTGGATCTGTGACCAAACTAATCAGATCATTTTAGATTAATGTATGTTTGGATTACTTAGTTTGGATTATGTTGAATTTGTAAATATTTTGGATCAGTTTGATTCATTTTTAAATATTTTTTTTAGATTAATCTAAACTATCCCAGATCGCTTTAATTTAGATCAGTTTATAACATTTTGCTGCAACTCCAATAGTTTAAATCGATTGCGTTTGTATTAGTTTTTAAAAGAAAAACACTGCAGATGATTTTGAAGCCTTGTGGAAAATATAATTAATTAAACTATATATAATATATATATATATATAAACGGGGACGCTCTAAAACCTATTACAGCCCTCACTGTGCTACAGTTTCAATAAAAGTCAATTAAATTTTCTAATTAAATCCTTGTATGAGTGTATATACCTATATATTGTGTATAAGGCGCACAGAAATGGAACCAATTCCGAGCGGGGCACAATTATTACACTCTCACCATTTCAATTACAACTTCAAATTACTTTTCAGACTCTTTAATAAGAAGTCGGAACACATCTGCGGAGACGATGTACTATCTCGATCAAAAAATGTAAACTTGAACAAAAAAAAAATACAAATGCAAAGAAGTTTTGTTAATTAGCAAAGACAAATTGAAATAGTAACTGAAAGATATGTTAGATACTACTGAGACTTACAGATGTCATAACAATTGCATTTAATTGAAGTGAGAATAAATCAAAGTAGAAAGCATATTATGGTTGAGGAATAACAGAACAGTTTGATGCGGTAAATTGAAATTAAAGAGTGGCGTGCGCCAGAAAAGGAAGCCGACTAGGTTTGTGTAAAAAGTGGCGCGCGAGGGAGAGAAGCCGAGGAAGCGCATGAAAAGAGTTTTTCGTTGGGGACGCAGCGAAATGCTTTTAGAGGGAATGAGTTTTATCCGTAGTCAATGCGGTGTATATATAGTAAGTATATATAGAATGGTGGTAACTAATGCAACTAAGTGGGCCGCTCTTCTGGAGATTGCTTCTGGCTGAAACTAAATATTTCATGCGGCCCGCGACAGACGTGGTGGCGAGATCGATCTGCAGGAATTGGTCGATCAGATACTACATGCCGGACTTTATTTAATTTACTTCGTGACGTATGAGCTTTTGGCCGAAATGAGTTTGGCGGACTGGCATCAGCCCGGTTTTTCGGTGAGGAAGGACGCTTCATATAAATTGGTTTTTTCCCAGTCAGCGGCGGCGGTGCGGTGGCGGCGTCTCTCACTTTAAATAATTAAATGTCAAAGCGGCGTAATCCCGTAATGAACAGCTGGGGGCCTTGTTTCAGGATCTGTTTGTCGACGTGTTGAAGATAACGTGCTGATCCCGACTGACAAATGCTTTCCCTTATTCTTCTTCCCTGCTGCACACGTCCTGTACCTGCTAACGTACACCTAATCCTGTGTCTCAACCACCTGGCTCGAGTCGTCGCTTTTATCTATCCCGCTGCGAGCCGGCGGGATTCTCAAATTCTAACTAATTATAATTGCTACAATGCGACAAGCAAACACATTTTAGTATAGATTCAGAGTAATTTATTATTACAAATTGTTAATATAAACTAAACCTAACAAATTCATAATAATAATTTATAATTTTTTTGTTAACCAAAATACCATGCACCATAAAACTTTAATTATTTTTTTTTGCAATGGAAAGCTAATCATTAAAAATTTCTTTGGTTTACAGAGTATAAATTGTTCTAAACTAATGACCTGAAATAATCTGATCAAAAATAACGAAGTGATCTGGATTGATCTAAAGTTATCCAACATAATTCAAAAAATTCAAAATAATTCCTGCACATTCTAAAAAAATTAATCTAAAATAGTTTAAACTAATCCAAACTAATTTAAATTGATCCAAATCTATCCAAAATGATCCAAAAAATGTTCCTTCTTAACTGGTTCAAAATAACCAATTTAATCCAAAACACCGTAAAGTGATCTTGGCAGATCCAAAGGTATTTAAAGTGATCCAAAATAATTTAAACTTGAATTAATCCAAAGCTATCTATAAAATGATCCAAAAAATATTCCAAATTGATCATTAAACTGATCCAAAATATCCAAATTATTCCAAAATGGTGTGAATTGATCTTGACAAGTCTTAAGTAATTTAAACTGATTCAAACTAACTTAAATAGATTCAAACCTACCTGCAATGATTACTGCCATTAAAATGATTAAAAAATATTCCTAATTGATCATCTAAACTGATCTAAAATAACCAAATTATTCTAAAATGGTCCAAAAATAGTTTAAACTGATCCAAACTAATATAAATTGATCCAAATCTATCCAAAATAATCCAAAAAATGTTCCGAGTTGATCATCGTAAATGATCCAAAATAACAAATTTAATCCAAAACACCGTGATGTGATCTTGGCAGATCCTAATTTATTTAAACTAACCCAAAATAAATTAAACTGATCTAAACTAACTTGAATTGATCCAAACGTATCTAAAATAATCCAAAAAATATTCCAAATTGATCATTAAACTGATCTAAAACATCCAAATTATTCCAAAATGGTGAGTTGATCTTGACAAATCCAAAGTTATTTAAATTGATCCAAAATAATTTAAACTGATCTAAACTAACTCAAATCAATCCAAACTTATCTGAAGTAATCCTAAAATGATTAAAAAAATATTCCAAATCTAAACTGATCTAAAGTAACCAAATTATTCCAAAATGATCTGAAGTGATCTTGACAGATCTAAAGTAATTTAATTTGATCCAAAGTCATTTAAATTGATACTAAGTAATTCAAACTGATTCAAACTAACTTAAAATCATCAAACATCAAATTTTTGTTCAATCCAGCTGTAGCTAGTCCAAAAAAAACTCAAAGTATTTATTTTTTTTAGTATAAACTGTTTGATACTATTTGAACCAAACTAATTGATTCAAACTGAGTATTCCAAACAGATTCAAATGAACCAAACTCATCTAAACTATTTTAAAACAGACCAATATGTTATAAACCAAACCAATCTAACCTAGCCTAAATAGTCCAAACAGATCTAAATTTTTTAAATTGTTTTAGTATGATCTGAACCTGTCCAAACTATTCTAAAAATACAATTTGCTGAAATATACTAAAGTAATCCAAACTGGTAAAAAAAATGTTCCAAAAAATCAACAAAAATCTGAACTAATCCAAAAAACAACAAAGTGTTTAAAAACAAATCAATATGTTCTAAAAAAATTCGAAATAATCCAATGCAATTCGTGCAAATACTGAAAAAAATAATCCAAAATAACTAATCTAATCCAAAGTAAAAAAACTGTTTCAAAATTATCTAAAATAATTCAAACTGATCCAAACTAACAAGAATTGATCCGTAACTATCTAAAATGATGTATTAAAATAATCCGAAGTGATTCAAAAAATAACCCAACCTGATCCAAAATAACCAAATTATCCCAAAGTGATGTAAAATAAATTCAGGCAGATCCAAATTAGTTGAACTATGAGAAACAATTTCAACAGTTAATTAATCTAAATTGACCTGCTAAAGTAAATGAAGTGATCCAAAATGATTTCAATTTTATCAAATCTAATCTAAAAATATTCAAATGATCCAAACTGATCTAAACTAATTTGTTGTTATGCAAACTGATCACTAAATAAGTTCTAAACTGATCCATAATAATCTAAACTAATACAAACTGCTTAAACTTATCCAGACTAACACTCTAAATTGATCCATACTAATAAAACAAAATAGCCAAAACATATCAAAATGATCCAAACTGTTTCAAGATGATCTGAACCTGTTTAAAGTGTTTTTTAAACTGTTTCATCAAAATTTTAAATGACCAAAATGTTTGTAGCTGATCTAAAATAATCTACTGAAGTAATACGGATTGGCCAAAAGAAATCCAAAACAATCCAAACTGATACAAAGTAATCCAAAATAATACAAACAAATCCAAATGATCCGACCTATTCTTAACTGATACAAAAATAACCAAACTGATCATAATTTTAATATAACCAAAAACAATCCAAACAGTGTTTTTAACTTATCCGAAATGTTTGCCAAAGTAATCTAAATCAAAGAATCAAAACTGAACCAAAAAAAATCCAAATTATTTAATACTGATCCAAACCAATATAAATGATTTCAACTGATCAAAAGTAATACATCCAAATTTGAATGATGCAAACTGATTTGAACTGATTTTTAAATTATCCAAACTGTTCAATCCAGATTTTCAAAGTTTCTATCTGTTCCAATAAAATTCAAAGTGTTCTAAAGTGTATTATAATAGACAAAAGTGTGCTGAAGTAAGCTCAAAAACAATCTAAAGTAATCTTAAATAATTTAAAAAAAAATGTCTAATCACTCAAAATTATCTAAACCGGTCCAAAGTATTATTTGGAACAAATTTGCTGAAGTAAATTAAAGTAAACTAAACTGATCTAAAGTGATCTGAACAGATCAGTTGCAAAATAGACCAAACTGTCTAAAGTATTCTAAACCAATTGTCCTAAAATGAATAAAATAGTTATTCAAAAAATATTCAGCATTAAAACATGTTCTAAAGTAATCCAAAAAACCCAAAACAACGCAAAGTAGTTTATGCAGATCCTGAAATAACGTATCTAAGGTAAAAACTAAAGAGACCACCCTACACAGCTGGCGGGTAGCTTAAAAACGCAAGCTGGCGGCAGCTATAAATTGCACTATGAATGTCTCTACAGAAGCCTCGGAAAATATGTTAGCGGTAGGGGGGGCTACCTCCGGTGACTGCACCCAGCCCCAAATTGTTGACGACCCAAGCACTAACGAACTGATCACGATTAATGTAAACGACGACACGACGAAGAAAATGGAATTTACCGCCAGAGAAATGACGGACTACGAGCTAGAACTGCTAAAGGCGCACAGCAGGAGGGGAAGCATGAGTAGATCACCTTCTAGAGCAACCCAGGGCGCAACAGGCAACGCGGCTGCAGCAGAGAATCCCTTTGCAAAACAGGAATCTCTGGTAAGGCCGCCGCAGAGATCAAGGACTAACTCTACTACCTCTCTGCCAGAAGAAAATCAGACCAACAAGCGGAAAAGAACAGAGGGCGTAGAATGGGAGAAGGTAGACAAAACCCGCAATACTGTAAAGAACGCCTTAGCCAAAATCTACGTGCAAGTGAGCAGACTGGATAAAGTGTATATAGAAGAGAAACACCGAAAAGATCTGAAAGACTCTTCGGATCGGCAAGTGCAGTGCGTACAATGCAAGAAAGCACAAAGTAGGAAAGATAGAAAAACCCTACAAACAGGCGACGATAGTTTCGAGACCTTCAAACAAATAACGGAGAAAGATTGGCGGGATGAAATCTTCCCTAGGCTCAACGTACAACGAGGTAGCATCTTGGAGGTTTCCAGCAACCACGCGCTGGCCCTTCCATGCAATGAGAGCGTGACATCCACGTACAAAATGGTAGCGAAAGTGATAGATGGACTTGGAGGGAAAAAGGAACTCATAAAACAAGGCAAGAGAAAAGGAGAGGTGGCAATGATGGTCCACTCGTTAGGCTTCCCCGACGAGCAGGGCAACTTAACGCACAAGGCCAGATCCATATATTACCCCATTACCTCTAATAGAAGCGATAAGGAAAAAGATGCAGATGAGCATGCAATGCGGTCGTTAAAATTAGTTAGAGACCACATGCTTTGTCACAACAGGACCAAGTTGGCTATACCAGAGATAGAAGGTCTGCCAGGGTTGATGATGACAAGAGTCGCGGAATTTGTATTCGCCGAGACCAACATAGACGTCACTGTATACAAAGAGCGTGGCGGCCAGGGCAAAAGCACCCAACCCGCAAGAGATACACTAAAAAGCGTTGTCCGGGCAGACAAAAGAGACCTAAGCAGGAGGCGCTGCTTGTCAAGGTATCTAACCTGGAATATGCGGAGATACTAAAAACCGTAAAACAAAAAGTAAATCCAACCAAAATCGGGGTAGAGGTACGTAATATTAGAAAAACCAGAAGCGGGGAACTACTACTCACCGTGCGGAATGGAGAAAAAAAACTTGAAGCCCTCAAGGAAGAAATCAAGAACAAGATCCCGGATGCAACGACAACCCGCCTGACCAGCAAAAAGGTCCTCCACATCAAAGACCTGGACGATGTGTCGACCGTCAAAGAAGTGAAGGAAGCCATCTCAAGCACCATCTCGGCTAAAAAATAGAGGTGAGAGCTCTGCGGCCCGCAAATGCCAATAAGCAAAACGTAACGGTGGTAATGGACGAGATAGATGCCATAAAGCTGACAAAAATGGGCACTATCAAAATAGGGTGATCCAAATGCAGAGTCCTAGAGCGGAAGGCAGACTTAAAATGCTTTAGATGCTGGGAGTATGGTCACACGCGGGTGCAATGTAGGGGCCCCGACAGGGAGCATCTATGCCTAAAGTGCAGTAAAGAAAGACACAAGGCATCAGACTGCAAGAACAACCCGTAGTGTACACTGCGCCAAAGAAGGACACCAATCGGGCAGCCCAGCGTGTCCAACAGGCAAAGAGAAAAGGAAACGGGAGGTACCTAGACCGGAAACCTCAAGCAACAATGCCTAGAATAAAATTCCTGCAAGTCAACTCATTCAGGAGTTGCTAATGCCACGATCTGACCTTGGCCACGGCCACGAAAATAGGTGCTTCCGTGATACTTCTGAGTGAACCAAACCGAAACGCCGTAAAAAACAAAAAAGATTGGACTTGTGATGATGATCTGGATACTGCCATAAAAGTGATGGGAAACGAGGTCACTATAAAGCGAGTTGGGCGAGGACACAGCTTCACGTACATAGTTACGCCGAACCTGACTGTCTACAATTGCTACTCATCCGGAAACAAGGACATAGAAGATCTCGGGGAAATTCTCAGTCAAATTGGAAGGCTAATTCGACTCAATGGGGAAAAGGCAATCGTTGTAGGAGACTTCAGCGCAAAGTCCCCGCAGTGGGGCATGGAAATAACAGATAGAAGAGGACAACTGCTGACAGAATGGATAGCGGAAAATGACCTAGTGGTCATCAACAAGGGTAGCAAGCCGACATTCTAGAGGCGTGATTACTCTTCCATAGTGGACTTGACGCTAGCCACCTATGACGTCAAGAATAGGATTGAGAAGTGGGAAGTCAGCGACCGCGAATCCCTGAGCAACCACAACTATATCATCTTCGAGGTTATTAAAGAAAGTGTGCCACCGCGTAGGAGTAGGAGTATCCGTAATCGCGTAGGCTGGCAAGTCAAAAAACTCGATAGGCAAAAACTACCACAGGCACTGGCAGAGAACTGCGAGGTAACGAGTAGGCCAGCTGCAAGCGCCTTTACACACGCACTGACAGAAATATGCGATCGAACGATGCCCAAAAGAACGAGCGCAAAGAGAGGGCCACCAGTTTACTGGTGGAACAACAAAATTACGGAACTTCGCAGGCAATGTACCGGCAAGAGAAGAGCCTACACCAGAAGTGCAAGAAGGAACGACCCGGAGGGGAGCCAGCACCTATGGGAAGAGTACAAAGTTTGCAAAAAATCTTTGCAAAATAGGATAAAGACATCCAAACGAGAGTGCTGAAAAGCACTATGTGATAGTGTAGACTGTGATATCTGGGGAGACGGCTACAAGATAGCCAAGAAAAGGCTGTCCGGCTTTTCCCCCAGAATGCAAACCGTGGAGGAAGTGGTGGATCACCTCTTTCCGGTGCATCAACCTGTAACCTTCATCTGTGATAAATCTGTGATATTTACCAATTTTAGTTTAAGTGAATTACGAGCGGCATGTGTGAAACTAAAGCACAACAAGGCACCTAGACCAGGAAGCATACCTCCAGAAATAATTAAGGAAGTTGCAATAAATAAGTCGGAGTATACGCTGGCAGTATACAACGAGCTGGCCATTAGAGCAAGCTTTCAAGCGGACTGGAAGCGTGCCAGGCTTGTGCTACTGAGAAAAGGAGACAAACCTCTGGACAACCCTGCATCGTACCGTCCAATATGCTTACTGGATGTTGAGGGAAAACTCTACGAGCAACTAATACTCGGTAAGCTGAACAGCGAGCTTTTACGCACGGGTGGCCTGTCGGACCAACAATACGGCTTCAGGGCAGGTCGGCAAACGGTGGATGCCATAAATGAAGTCACCAGGCTCGCCCGTGAAGCGGAGGTAAACTACTCTACCACACACCGGAGACTGTGCGCTGTACTAACGCTGGATGTGCGAAATGCCTTCAATAGTGCATCGTGGCAGCACATATTGGAGGAACTTCGAGACAGGAAGATAGACAAGAGTCTAATCAGTATAGTGGCAGCCTACCTCTCCGAAAAAGAGATAATACTGGAGGCAGCAGACTCGATCAAGACCAGACGGGTAAATAGCGGTGTTCCGCAGGGATCGGTTCTGGGCCCGACTCTGTGGAACGTTCTCTACGATGGTCTATTGAGACTAGATCAACCAGAGGGAGTGACCCTCATAGGCTTTGCAGACGACGTGGCAATGGTGGTCGTCGCCAAGGGAGAAGAGAGCCTTATGAACTCTGCAAATATCGCTCTCCAAAGAGCATCAAATTGGCTGGAGAGTAAAGGGCTACAACTTGCTCCAGAGAAGACCGAGGCTGCCCTCCTAACCAAGAAGAGCAAGATGACACTTTATGGTCCCGGACACTGTAGTGGCTCCATCTAAAGCCGTAAAGTATCTGGGAGTGAGGTTGGATACAAAACTTTCGTTCGCCGAACATTGGCTAGCCTGATGCCGAACATTGGAGGACCCAGGGCCTCCAAAAGAAGACTAATGGCATCTGTGGTTCACTCCCAGATGCTTTATGCCGCACCTGCGTGGCACGTGGTAGCGCAGAATCACAAGCTGCTAAGAAAATTTAATAGTGTGCAGCGCAAAAGAAACATAAGGATATGTTGCGCGTACAGGACCATCTCGACGGAGGGAGCGGGAGTAATAGCTGGAGTGCCGCCTATAGAACTCCTTATACAGGAACGCAAGGAACGATATTCCGGAGTGGACAGTGCGACCGCAAGGGATAGGTTAGTGGCGAGATGGCAAGAGAAGTGGACAAGTGGTCAGTATGGACGGTGGACGTACCGCTTAATTCCTAATATCCAGGTATGGATAGATAGGCCGTACGGGGAAGTGGACTACTTCATCACCCAAGCTCTTTCGGGGCACGGATGCTTCCGTAAATACTTGCACGACCGCCATTGGGCGGAAACCAGCGCATGTAAGTACTGCGGAGAAGATGACACCGCGGAGCATACTCTGTTTGTATGCCCGAAATGGAAGGACGAGAAAGACCTCTCTACACGCTGGTAGAGTCTTTAATCACGCCAACGTCATAAGCGATCTAGTGTCAACCGAGGAAACATGGATGAGCGTATATAGTACCATCCGAACAATAATTGAATGTAAAGGAAGAGATGAAAGATGATACTATGATACTATTACGGACAACTCTCCCACCGAAGCAATGCGCAAGCGGTCCCAGTGAGTTGAGCAAGAAGAGGGGGAGGTGGTTTAGTAAGTAAAAATCTCACACTAGATTGTCGGCAGAACCTACGGCGAGGTGTCTTTTGAAGATTACACCTCCTCAACAAAAAAAAAAAAAAAAAAAAAATGACCAAAGGTTTTCAAAAGTAATTCAAACTCATCCAACTTAACCCAAATTGATCCATACCTATTCTGAAATGATCTGGAATATTTAAAAAATTAGTTCTAAGCTAATCCAAAATAGCCAAATAATTCCAAACTGATATGAATTGATCCAAATTAAACAATGCAAACCTAACCTACTCTAAAATAATGCAAACATTTTTAAATAACACAAACTTTTTCAAAATAATCTGAACCTTTTCAAAATGTTCGAAAAAAATATTTAGCAAATTGTAAAAATTAATATAAAATTGATTCTTAAAAGTAAGCCAAAATATTTTAAACTAAATAATCCAAACTGATCTAAAGTAATTTAAACAGATTTGTCTAATTCAAACTGTTACAAAATAGACCAAACCTATCCAAAGTGTTCTAAACTACTCTAAACCAATGTTTTAAAGTGAACAAAGTGATCTAAACTAATCCAAAAGATTTAACAGTGTTTTGAATTAACCAACATGTTCTGTAGTAAAATAATCCAAAGATTTTTGTGCGGATCCTTAAAAAAACTAATCCAAAGTAATCAAACCTATCCAAAGTGTCCAAACTGTTTTAAAGTTATCTAAAGTAATTCAAACTGATCCAAAATAGTTTGAACTAATCTAAACTAATCCAAATTAATCCAAAACAGCTTAAACTGATCCAAACTAGTCCGATATGACCCAAACCTATTAAAAATGATCTATTAATGTGATCTAAACTGATCCAAAATGATTCCAAAAGTAATCTAAATTGATTCAAAGTGATCCAAACTGATCCAAAGTAATCCAAACAGATCCGAATAAGATAAACTGATACAAACTCTTAGCATTTTTAGATTGATATGCCAAAAAATTAAACTAACCAATACAAACTGTTCCTAACAGATCTTAAATGATCCAAATTATAATACAAAAATTGCCGTAAAAACTACAAACGTTAGTTGGTCGAAAAGATTATGACCATAACAAAAAATTTGAAATTGATCTAGCCTAATCTAAAGTAATTTAAATAATCCAAACAATCCAAATTATTTTAAAATAAGTTAATGCTGTCTACAGTGTTCTAAAAAAATAATTTGCTAAAATAACTTAAAGTAATCCAAACTAATACAAACAGATTTTTTAATGTTCTAAAAATAAACAAAATTGTTCCAAGTGATCCAAACTGATCTAAAGCAAACTAAACAAATCTATATGATCCAAATTGTTCCAAAATAGACCAAAACTGC
The DNA here is from genome assembly GCA_963932245.1 of Tachinus rufipes. Taxonomy (NCBI): domain Eukaryota; kingdom Metazoa; phylum Arthropoda; class Insecta; order Coleoptera; family Staphylinidae; genus Tachinus; species Tachinus rufipes. Next base: position 112,929,237 of record OZ010745.1, read on the forward strand.
ATGTTTTAAAAAAATCCAAAATAATTTAATGTAGTTTGAGCAAATCCTAAAAAAACAACCAAACGACTCCAAAGTGATGCATACTAATCCAAAATATTTTAATCTAATCCAAAATAATCTGAGTTAATCCAAACCTATTTGAAATAATCTGTTGAAATGATCCAAATTGAACCAAAATAAATAATTTAAAGTGATCTAAACTGATCCAAAATAACTATTCCAAACTGATTTGATGATTCAAATGAATCCGAACTGATAAGTTAAACTAATTGTTAGTCTTTTTAGGCTAAAATGCCAAAAATGTAAGATAACAAACTAATATAAGTTGTTCCTAACAGTTCTTTACTGATCGAAATTGATCTGTTGTAGTAATCTGAAGTGATCCAAAGTGATTCAAAATCAAAACTGATTTGAAATTTTTTCAGCCCAATCCAAACTAAACCAAAATGCACTAACTGGTACAAAGCAACCAAGCTAACTGCAATAAAGTAAAGTTATCGTAAAAACTATAAACGCTAATAAACTAAAACAAAATTTGCTTTTTTTAATATTTCAAAATAAAAGTTTTAAAAAATTGAAAAGCTAAATATAAATTTATTGAAAAAAAATTTTTTGTTTAAAATTTGCTTAAAACTACTAATATCATTTCAGTTCAGAAATGTTTAATTGAAACCATCTATTTACGCTTCAAACGTTTTCCATACAATATTTTTAATAACAAGAGATCTCCTCTTAACAAGCGAATGGTCTTTTAATTCCGATGATCATAGACATCCATCCGTCCTCCATTAATGAAGGTGTACGTACACAGATGTCCCAACAAACAACTTCCCCATCATACAAGAACAAAAAAAAATGAGGGAACTAGTTTCTAATTACTCTGATGACTCTCGGCTAAAACAAGCAAAACTCTTTGTCGAGATGCAGGTGTGTGCATGTTCATTATTTGCGTGTCTCGTTTTCCCAACCAACCCCCCCGCTTATAGTTGAAGAGAACGCGCGCCGCCGCCACCACCAAGCCTGTTGTTTGGAGAGAAGTGCGGCACAGGATAACTCGAGAAGGATGTTAATTAAAGCGGAGGAGGACGCTGCAAGTGCAAACCAGTGTATCGCGTCTTGGAACCGATCTATGGCAGCAACAAGATTCATGGCGGCTAAAATATATCCCTTGTTAAGGAACTTACTTAGGGCCCGTAGTGCTATTGATTAAGGGGGTCTTCTATATACACATACAACAGGGTGGAAGAAGGCCTTCGTTAAGACCTCCCTTCGTCAATTGTTTGCTTTAAACTTCTTATCTTGATTCGTGTACACATTTAAGTTTCACGTGGAATAATTAACAACCCCAATTACTATTTTTTGAAGATTATTTTTACAATTTCAAATTACTTTATGTTTAAAAATTGAATCGCTGGCCCTTACAATGTGATAGTTCATTATAAAATAAATAAAATACATTTACATACATAATTACTTTGAACCTTTACAAGGCCTTGTTTGTATCACCGTCCGATGATGATCTTGCATAGGTTGAAACTAGTTACGGTTTGTTTAAATATATTCGTGATATAGTACATAGCAAATGTGTTTAATTTACTTTACTTTATGTTTAGTTAAAAGCTTTTTTCCTATCCTTCCGCAAAAAATAATATCAACTGAATACTAATTTTTTCTTCTCTTGTTTCAGGTAAATTTTGAATCTACTACATTTTATATTTATTCCAAAATATTGGTAAGTTAGTTGATAGTAGTGTGAGTGATGATTTACAATTTATTTTAATCCGACCCTGACCTATATTTAGAAAATAACATCTGCTTTAATTTTAAATATATTTAAAACCCTACCCTTAAGAATTTGATAGTATGTTAACATGCCTTAAAAATGCAAATTGCAACATCTTAAACTTGTGTTTGGATTAATTCGATTATATGTAATAGGGGTTGTATTGCATTGTGGCTGCATCCCCTTTTTGTATCCTGCTACAGTCAGTCAGTGTATATATAAAAGAGAAGAGAAGTTGCAGGCCTTCGCGAAGGAACGTAGATCAGGGTGAACTAGAGCGAAAAGTGGCTGCAAGGGTCGGTGCTATTCGATTAACTTCGATACTTGGCTTCAATTGCTTTTTAAGATTCTCGCGATTGCTTTTGAAAGGTTTTGGATTAGATTGCAATTGGCTGAAAGGCATTAAAAGTGCCGTTGCTGCTGCCGCCGCTCCACTCTTTCCATCTCCGCACATGGAACGCGAACCGGCCGATTCACCACCCCACAGATTCATTCGTCGGCCCCCCCGAAAACAGCTTATTTTTCGCCTCATTTGTGGAGCAATTCCGACGGCCAATGGCAACGCCAGCTTTAAATAACGGCGCCACTCTATGTACATACTTTCAACCCTATGATTTTAATTGAAAATTAAATAACCTCAAGACGGAAGAAGTCGGAAATATAAACTTAATAGCAAGTTGATTTATTAATAGCATTGACAACTTTGAATCAAAGGAAGCACAGAAATAATTTACGGATCTGATTATAATACAAATAAGTTTTGATAAGATAAGAAGAATTACAAAACTAAAATTTAGTTTCTACAATGTGTAAATAATCATCAACTCAATCCGAGATAAAGAACAATTCATCTCAGGTAATTCTTAAGGGTGCGGTTTAGAGAGTATCATAAAATTATGAGCAGAATTTAATTTTTTTTAAACCGGTTTTTTTGCAACGTGTAGAGAATGAAATTTCCAGTAAAAAAAAATATGAAAATCTAAAATTAAATTTTAAAGTTAAATTGTAATTTTTTTGTCAAAATATTTGCTTAAGCTTTAAAATTCATACTTCATTGAACATCAAATTTAGTAGACTTTTTTAGTAGAGTTCTACTCGTAGTTTTATGGCACTACCTAAACCGCGCCGTTAAAAAAATGAATGTCCAGTATAATAGCATTCTTTCTTAAATTAGAACAAGAAATAGTGAAATTAATTACTTTAAAGCAGTTAGGTTTATTAAAACTTTTGAAACAATTGAAGAAACCCATTATTCTTTGTAGAAAATCATTGCTAAATTATTCTTCCTTAAATTAAACTAAAAATCATTGAAGAATTTGGCTTTAAAGCAGCTAGGTTTAAGAAAATCTTTAAAATAAATAAAGAAACCTAATATATTTTATGTTTTCATTATTAATCTTTGTAGAATATCATTGCTGAACACATTCTTCTTTAAATTAAATCAAGAATTATTAAAGTATTTGGCTTTAAAACAAGAAGGTTTAACACAATCTTTAAAATAACTAAAAAAATTCAAAGTTTTTAACATTTTCAGCATTAATCTTTGTGATATATCATTGCTGAATACATTCTTCTTTAGATTAAATCAAGAATTATTGGAATAATTTGCTTTAAAGCAGCAAAATTTATCAAAATCTTTAAAACAATTGAAGAAACCAAAATTTTTTTGAGTTTTCAGCACTAATCTTTGTAGAATAACATTGCTAAACTTATTCTTCTTTAAATTTAAACAAAAAATATTGAAGTAATTGGCTTAAAAGCATTTATTTTTACAAAAAAATGACATCATTGAAGAAACCTAAGATTTTGTACGTTTTCAGAATTAATCTTTGTAGAATATCATTGCTAAACATATTTTTCTTTAAAATAAAACAAAAAATATTAAAGTAATTGACTTTGAAGCAACTAAATTGATCAAAATCTTTGAAATAATTGAAGAAACCAAAGATTTTTGGAGTTTTCAGCTCTAATCTTTGTACAATATCATTTCTAAACAAATGTTTCTTTAAAATAGAGCAATAATTGTTAAAAAAAAAATCATCAAAGTTTTTCAACTTTATAGAATACATTCTTTCTTAAATTGAAAAAAAAAATATTGAAAAAATTGGGTTTAGAGAAGCCAGGTTTATCAAAATCTTTAAAATAATTGAAGAAACTAAAAAATGTCCAACTTTTTAGTGTTAATTTCTGCAGTTTAACATGGCCAAACGCTGTGTTCCTCAAATAGAAGCCAGAAGCAATCAAGATATTGGCTTTAAATTAGATAAATTTATCAAAATCTTTAAGATAATTAAAGAAACCCAACATTTTTTAACTTTTCAGCACTAATTTTTGGGGTATTTTATGACTAAACGCAATCTTAAAAGACAGTTACATTATTTAAAAATCAGAGCGATGAGCAAGGGTTCCAAGCTAGGATCAAAGCTAGGATCAAAGTTCTTGTGTTTTAGGGTCAAAACCCTGAGCAATGAGCAAAAGTGCAATGGTTAGATCTCTAAAATTCTAAAATTCTTAGATTTTTAATTTTCTGAACGTTTGAGACGTGAGATTTTTTTTTTTCTAGTTTGTAAAAAGGGCGGAGAAGTAGTCTTATGACTGTTGCTTACATCTCTACACACACAACGCACTAAAAAAGAGTTAGGATAAAAGTCCAAACTACAGACAGACAAAAGAAGCAATAACTGCTCTAAACGCCAACACAGCCAATTAGTTCAGAAAGAACCTGCATTAAAAAATCCATGTTGGGGAGTTCCTGACTTGACCAAGCCAGTCTAAAGAAGACCCCTCCAAGCTTTGTTCTTTCATCAGCCACATAAGGTGGTTAAATGCTACGACAACGGATTGAAGTCACCACTAGAATAGGTTCAAAGATCCTAATAAAACCTAGGTGCAGTAAACTTCCAGAATCCAGATAAAAACTGAGTAGAAATGGTTTTGCACCAAAACTCCAGTAAGAAATACATGAGGCCAAAATTTCCCCTTAATCACCATTTTAGATTTTATTACCTATCCAGGACGCTTATCTGTACTTCTTCGTGATTGGCCGGATATAATAAGTCGCAAGCGTGAGCAGAGTAGGCGCCACCGATAACGTTCTTGTGTGCGCGCTTTGTAGTGTTCTGCCATAAAAGTATGTGTATAAGAGAAAAAAACTTAAAACCTCAAAAAGAGTGGGATAGAGAATGAGTACAGATCAGCGTTGACGTATAAGAAAAAAACAATAATGTTAACAAAGAAAGAACCTTATAAACCTGTTCCGATAAGTTAACTGATTACAAGATAAGAATTTTTGCAGTAGGATAAACTGCCAAAATTCTCAAAACTAAACAGATCAAGACTAAAATGTTAACTGGTGTGATATTAGTAAGAGTTTAGTATCACTAACCGTTTCAGCTGCAAAAATGTTTTGGTCACGATCGGTACAACTTTGAATTTCTTTTGCAAGGCCATATTTCTGATCAAAAATCAATTTTATTGTGAGTGGATGCTTTAAAAAAAACGGTAAATGTGTCCAAAATTGATCCGAAAAGCGTGGCAACTGTCGGACGACTTTGTTTGTCTAAGCTGCGGTTTCCTAAGCACGTAGTTGCAGTTGCTCTTAATTTTATTGTGCGCCTTTGGTTGTTACTACTCTAGTAGCTCTTTTTTTTTAATGAAGAAAATTTTTTTCCAAAAGACTGTCTTTAGCTCTTCTTTGGTTGACTTGGGCTTACCGAAAGAAGCACTATTGTAAGCCTTGCACTTGCTCAACAGATGTAATAAAATTTCTTCTAAACATCTGCAGCATTTGAGATCTGTCTGGTTTTCATACTATGCATATGTTTGTGTAAGCTTATACACTTTTGGTCTGTTCATCAACATTACGATAGTTTAGATAATGTGTAATAGTTCTGTTAAGAATAGCTTTGCAATTTATTCTCTAAAAGTTTTTTTACAAGTTGTTGTATTTTGTGTCAAGGTTACTAAAGATTATTTGTTTACCGGCCTCGTATAAGATTCCGAAAGCAGAATCAGGTCCAATAACCGTCTCAGTGGATCCTTTTTTGGGACGCTGGTCCGCCTTAAGGTAACTTTCTATACTCCCGGTATAGAAGGTAACATTTGTCCACAAAACCACTTATCAGTCAAAATTGCCAATGCACTAGTCAACATGCTTGAACTCAACTGATTGAGTGATTAAGATTTTTGAACGGTGTAAAACCAAATCTTCCATATTGTGTGAAGATTTTTATAAAACGTGTACAGTTTATTATTTCACCTTTAACAAATTTTGCTTTTCTCAAAACTACGATTGAAAATTGCAAATTGTAATTTTTAAAAAGCTTTTCCCACCCCCTAGTTACGCCACTGGAAAACCGCATGTCAATAACTACTAATACTAGTTGTCCGGAAAACTTGTAGATGCTGCATATTAGTAGTAATTGTTACAAGCGAGAGGATTCCCCTGCCAAAATTAGTATGAATCTAAAAACTACTGTACAGCTGCGTGTATAGGAATTGCAAAAAAATAAATTAAATTTAATCAAATTTTAACAGTTGACAGTTGTGAAAATTACTTTCATTGTTCTAATTAAATTGATTGTTAAATATTTCAATCAACAAATTTATTTCTAGAAACAAAATTCTGATTTTTTTTTAAATAAAACTTGTTAGTCCTCACAGTGGCGGCTAACTTTTGCAAATGTTGAATATAATAGGGATCTTTGATATTTGAAAATGACCATGGTAAGTGGTGTGAGATATGCGTGGACTTTGATGCCCACGAGATATCCAATTCGGGTCGTTATTATTAACGAGGGCACCGCAAGTGCGAAGTGCTCCCCCTTAGCTACCAGGTGTCAATTTGTTCTAATGGATGGTGGATGAAAAACGCCTCTTGGATCCTGCTTCTTCTTATAACGAGCTCTCATTAAAACTGCCGACCATTATATTTTATAATACGTCAACAACGGGAAGGCAGCGCGGACCGTAGGTATTATTATTACCGGCCATCCGTTATTGTTACTCTTATTATTTGATAACGAACGACTAACTCAACAACATAAAAGTTTATTATCCCGGACCAATTAGAAAGTAATGCTGGTGCATCTTCAATATTTTGCTCTCTAGACGATATAATATTATAATAGATAACAAATTGGCAGGTTCAAAAGAGGTAACGAATCGTATTAAATCCTAAAAATATTATAAATGCAGAGATATGGAATAATTGGATCAGTATATCTGGAATATATAATTGAAACCATTAGAAAAGTAGTTTCTGAAAGAAAACACATAAAACAGCAATAAAACATGCGAATAGATGTAACTCGGCGCAATAAGTCTCTATTTCGTTATCGCCAGAGTCTGTTCCAGTAGAAAACCTATTTTCTGACAAGCCCTCCCATTTTCTGTATTCCGCTCTGAGAGTACGGGGAGAAACCGCGCGGAAAATTGTCAATTCGGTTTGCTCTGGTGTGACATAAGACACGGTAACAATAACAGAGATAGGTCGATCACGAAACGGACACGCTTTCAATTCCATTACTACGGCGATGCACTTTCCGGCATAAAGAAACTAACACGAATCATAATATAATATAAACAAAATTGTTAATGTTTTTTTGAAAAGTCAAACCAACAATTCTTGAGTGTAAATCCCGTACACGTAGAGAGTTAGGGAATGTCTAAAACTAGGTTAGATATCATTTGAAGTTATTCAATTTAACTCAGACTATTGGAGATAATGGTAAAAATCCAATTTTACCCGCGACTGCGTTCCCCCGCTGTTATCTATAATTTTTGTAATTTCTTTAACGGCGAAAATAATGAAAAAAAAAACAATCCGAATATAATGGCTTTTCGCTCTCGGGATAAATTGATTACTTTTTAATTAAAAAAAAAGAATGTTCTTGTCTTTTGGAATTTGTTTCATATTTTTCATTCAGGAATAGAAGGTGGATTTGAAAATGTAATTAAATGTTAATGGTTTTGATAACTATGGCTTATTAGATATTAGTATTTTACCTACAAACAGATAAATATGTGAAATTTTTTATTAATTTTTTTTTTAAATCTAGCTTGTTGTAAGTCAGGGTGACCAGATTTTTATAAATATAAAAGAGTATAAGATGTACACATTTCTATACATAAACTGTATAATAGTTATTGTAATTTTTTGTACATACTTATGATGAGTGCATTCCCTGAAACACCAGCGGATATATCTCTTGCACTTAGTGGAGAGGCAATTTACATAAAATATATCATTTATTAAATTTAAAGTTTAAAGATGTTAACATCTTATATCCAATTTTTTACCTTAAAAACCTCTATGTCAAAGAAGGCGCAATGGTGACATCCAATCTCTTGATGACTGACATTTGGAGGGCGGGTGGAGCACTCCAGAGCATGATTACAGACAAGCAGTTTAATCTGGAATGCCCACCTACCTATCCAAGTGATTTAAATTATTCCTCTCCACAAGCGTTAAAAAGCACAATGTAAGAAGAGGCGATAATGATACCAATTTCCTAACGACCAACGCCACTCCAATTTATTATTACCATTAAACAGTTTATACTAGAATGCCCACAAACCTGCCTATGTGTATATCATCAAGAGATTAAAAATTACTCCTCTCTGCAACCGTCAAAAATCATTATGTAAGAAAAAGCGATTATATTACCTGTGATACCAATCTTCTGATAACCAACACCTGGCTAGCTGTGTGGATAGGAGGGTCACTCTTTTTCTTCATCTCGTACTAAGCCTTTGTCCTGCGATTCAGACGTCTAGCATTCTCTCCATCTTTTTGGTGGTCTGCCGTGTGGTTTTCGTGCTTCTGGTCTCAATAATTCAATGTTAATTTTATCTAAATGTCTTGTAGTTTTTTCTTTTGCTAAACAAAGAGTCGTATTTTCACCAGAGCAAGGCCATGATTGGATCCTATATTCGCAAATGTCAGATTGCAAATTGGGTCTACATTTTTATAAAGTATTATGTAGTCTATTTATAGACTTAGAGATTGTCCTCTAGAATTAGACCAAGTTATTATGTGTTAATGTTTATAGTCAAAATAGGTGTTGTTTATTTGCATTTTGTTTTGCACACAAAATGCTCCAGAGTTTCTCCATTCTCGTTAAGCTTGGGTTGGCGTTGTTAACGATGCGTTTACGTCTCCAAATATTAAGATTTTCTGGTCTCTTGAAATTTTGTCTAATTCATGTTTAAGTTGTTCATAGAACTAGAGATTGAAAGTAACTCCTCTCTGCAAACGTTAGAAGTCTCTATATTCAAAGAAGACGTTGTAATACCAACCCTTAATGCCCAACACTTAGGTGGACTACACTAATTCATCATTACTATGAAGTAGTTTAAACTAATGTGCCTATCCTCGCCCAAGTTTTTGTCATCAAGAGATTGGATGTTACTCCTTTTTGCATGCGTTAGAAGTCTAACCTCTTGATGACCAACATTTAGGTTGTTAATCGGGTCAATGGGACAGTCCAATTTATGATTACCGTCGAGTAGTTTAAACTGAAGTGCCCTTCCACACGCCTAAGTGTTTGTCATTAAAAATTGATATTAGAAATTTTTCTAATATCCTTTCTTCTTCTTTATGTGCCGTCTCCTACTCGGAGGTTGGCAATCTTTATTTTCGATACTGCATTTCTGAACAGATTGTTTGATGTACATCAAAACCAGTCTCAAAGGTTTTTCAGCCAGGAAATTCTGCGTCTTTCCGCACTTCTACTGCCTGCGATTTTTCCTTGCATTATTAGCTTCAGTATCTTATATTTGTTACCTCGCATAGTGTGACCCAAATACTCTAGTTTCCTAGATTTGATGGTATGGATCGCTTCCATTTCCTTTTTCATCTTTCTTAACACCTCGACATTTGTGATTTTGTCTTTTTATGAAATTTTTAAGATTCTCTTATATATCTACATTTTAAAAACCTGGAGTTTGTTGGTGAGTTTTTGGTTTAGTGTCCATGCTTCCATGCCATACATAAATATGGGTAACATGTAGCATCTCACCATCCTAGTTCTTAGTTCCAGCTTTAGATCGCGGTTGCAGAAGATAACACATAATTGGACGGGTGAGTCGGCACTCCAGTTCTAATCTACTCTGTGGTAATTAAAAATTGGGGTGGCCCACTTACCCACCCAAGTGTTGGTCATTAAAGGTTCGCATTACCATCTTCAATTTAAATAATATAGAGACTTTAGAAAAACTTGTAATAATCAATACTTGGGCCGGTAGGTAGGCACACCAGTTTAAACTAATTTTAATATTTTTAACAACTTATAGCCGGATTTTACTACTTTGTTTTACAATTTTTGAGTTTTGTGGCAAAATCTTAGTGATTTGACTTTTTAAAGCCGGATTTGCTATGTATTTCTTATGTTTTGTGGCCGGATTTTTGATTGTTGACACTTAATGAACGGATTTTGGTACTTTAAATTGGAATTTTGATACATTTTGATATGTTCGACAAAAACTTAATATTTTTGGCTTATTATGGTTGGATGTTGCTATTTGTTAGCCAGATTTATTGTTTTTTTTTTTACAGTTTTAAAATTTATGCCATTTTATTATTCTATGTTGCAGTTTTATAGTTAAAGATAGTTTTTAACCAGAATTTGGTATTTTTTACCTGATCCTTAAATTGTCTAGCCGGATTTTAATATTTTTGATATTATATATATAATTTTGGTGTTTCTAATTTTTTTTACTTTTTTACAGTTTTTAAATTTGCTGGTCGGATTTTTGATATTTTATGATAAGATGTTCGCATTTTATAGCTAAATTTCAATGTTTTTTGCGTCTTATAGACGGATTTCAGTACATGTTTACGTAATTTTTAAATTTTTTGACGGATTTTGGTGTTTCTAAATTTTTTTTGGCGGATTTGTTACGTTTTTTTAGTTTTTAAATTTGCTGATCAGTTATTTGATATTTTATATTATTAGATGTTGGCATTTTATAGCTAAATTTTAATGTTATTTACGCTTTATAGACGGATTACAATACTTTTTCACGTAATTCTCAAATTTTTTGCCGGATTTAGGTGATTCTAAGATTTTTTCGCTAGATTCGTTACTTTTTTACAGTTTTTAAAGTTGCTGGTCAAATTTTTGATATTTTATTATTAGATGTTGGCTTTTTATAGCTATATTTCAAAGTTTTTCACGTTTTATAGACAGATTTCAGTTCTTTCTTACGTAATTTTCAAATTTTTGGCCGAGTTATGGTGTTTTTGAGATGTTTTTGCGTTTTATAGACGGATTTCAGTACTTTTTGACGCAATTCTCAAAAATTTTTGCTAGATTTTGGTGTTACTAAGATTTTTTTGCCGTATTTTGTTATTTTTTTCAGTTTTTGAAATAGCTAGTCAATTTTTGATATTTCATTATATTAGATAATGGCATTTTATAGCTAAATTTCAATGTTTATTACTTTTAATTTGACGGATTTTAGTATTTTTTTTTATATTTTTCAAATTTTTGGCCTGATTTTGGTGTTCCTAATTTTTTTGCTGAATTTGTTACTTTTTTTACAGTTTTTAACGTTGTTGGTCGGATTTTTGAAATTTTATGATAAGATGTTGGCATTTTATAGCTAAATTTTAATGTTTTTTTGTGATTTATAGACGGATTTCAATACTTTCTTAAGTAATTCTCAATTTTTTTGCCGGATTTTGGTGTTTTAAATATTTTTTTGCCACATTTTACAGTTTTTAAAGTTGCTAGTTGAATTTTTGATATTTTATTAATAGATGATGGCATTTTATAGCTAAATTTCAAAGTTTTTTAACGTTTTATAGACGGATTTCAATCATTTTTTACGTAATTCTTAAACTTTTGGCCAAATTATGGTATTTTTAAGATGTTTTTGCTGGATTTATTGCTTTTTTTACAGTTTTTAAAGTTGCTGGTCAAATTCTTGATATTTTATTATTAGATGTTACCATTTTATAGCTAAATTTTAAAGTTTTTTACGTTTAAAAGACAGATTTTAGTAGTTTCTTACGTAATTCTCAAATTTTTGGCCGGATTAAGGTGTTTTTAAGATGTTTTTGCCAGATTTGTTGCTTTTTTTACAGTTTTCAAAGTTGCTAGTCGGATTTTTGATATTTTATGATTATATGTTGGCATTGTATAGCTAAATTTTAATATATTTTGGGTTTTATAGACGGATTTTAGTACTTTTTTAAGTAATTCTCAAATTTTTGGCCGGATTTTGGTGTTTTTAAATTTGTTTTGCCGCATTTTACAGTTTTTAAAGTTGCTGGTCGGATTTTGATATTTTATTATTAAATGATAGCATTTTGAAGCTAAATTTTAATGTTTTATTACGTTTTATAAACGGATTTTAGTATTTTTTCACGTAACTCTCATATTTTTGGCCGGATTTATGTGTTTCTAAGATTTTTTTGCTAGATTTGTTACTTTTTTACAGTTTTTAAAGTTGCTGATCAAATTCTTGATATTTTATTACTAGATGTTAGCATTTTATAGCTAAATTTCAAAGTTTTTTACGTTTTATAGACAGATTTCAGTACTTTCTTACATAATTCTCAAATTTTTGGCCGGATTGTGGTGATTTTAATATGTTTTTGCCGGATTTGTTGCTTTTTTTACAGTTTTTAAAGTTGCTAGTCGAATTTTTGATATTTTATTATTAGATGTTGGCATTTTATAGCTAAATTTCAATGTTTTTTGCGTTTTATAGTCGGATATTAATACTTTTTTAAGTAATTCTCAAATTTTTGGCCGGATTTTGGTGTTATTAAATTGTTTTGCCGCATTTTACAGTTTTTTAAGTTGCTGTTTGAATTTTTGATATTTTATTAGTACATGATGGCATTTTATAGCTAAATTCCATTGTTTTTTACGTATTATAGATGAATTTTAGTACATTTTATGTAATTTTAATTTTTTCGGCCAAACTTTGGTGTTTCTAAATTTTGTTTGCCGGATTTGTTACTTTCTTTACAGTTTTTAAAATTGCTTGTCAGATTTTTAATATTTTATGATAAGATGTTAGCTTTTTATAGTTAATTTTGAAAGTTTTTTACGTTTTTTAGACAGATTTCAATACTTTCTTACAAAATTTTCAAATTTTTGGCCGGATTATGGTGTTTTTAAGATGTTTTTGCTGGATTTGTTACTTTATTTACAGTTTTTAAAGTTGCTAGTCGGATTTTCGTTATTTTATGATTAGATGTTGGCAATTTATAGCTAAATTTCAATGTTATTTTGCGTTTTATAGACGGATTTCAATACTTTCTTAAGTAATTCTTAAATTTTTGGCCGGATTTTGGTGTTTTTGAGATTTTTTTGCCGCATTTTACAGTTTTTAAAGTTGCTGGTCGGATTGTTGATATTTTATTATAAGATGGCATTTTATAGCTAAATTTCAATGTTTTTTTTACGTTTTATAGACGGAGTTCAGTACTTTCTTAAGTAATTCTCAAATTGGTGGCCGGATTTTGATGTTTTTAAGATTTTTTTGCCTGATTTGTTACTTTTTTTTAAGTTTTTGAGTTTTCTGGCCAAATTTTTGACATTTTATTATCTGATTTTGGCTTTTTTTAATTCATTTTTTTATTTTAACCATTTTATAGCCGTATTTTAATAATTTTGATATTTTGTGCCTAAATTTTAGTATAGTTTGCTACTTTATGACCAAACTTTTGCATTGTTAACACTTAATAAACAAATTTTGGTGCTTTAAACTAAAATTTTAATATTTTTAGCTTATTTTAGTTGAATTTTGCTATTTTTTTGCATACATCTCAAACTGTGTGGCTGAATTTTAATATTTTGAACATTTAATGGCCGGATTTTAGTATTGTTTGAAATTTTATGGCCGGACTTTTGCATTGTTGGCATTTAATAAACGGGTTTTGGTTCATTCAATTAAAATTTTGATATTTTTGACAGAAATTTTTAATTTTTTATGGTTGGATTTTGTTATTTTTTACATAAATTTTGAAGTTTGTGGTTGGATTTTAACATTTAATGGCCGGATTTTAATAATGTTTGCTATTTAATGGCCGGACTTTTGCATTGTTCACACTTAATGAATTTTGATATTTTCGACAAAAATTTAATATTTTTATCTAATTATGATTGAATGTTGCTATTTGTTAGCCAGATTTATTGTTTTTTGACAGTTTTAAAATTTTTGCCATTTTATTATTTTATGTTGCAGTTTTATAGTTAAAAATAGTTTTTAACCAGAATTTGGTATTTTTAACCTGATCCTTTTAAATTGTGTAGCCGGATTTTAATATTTTTGATATCTTATTGCCGGATTTTGTATTTTTTTACAGTTTTTAAATTTTTGATATTTTATTAGCATTTCATAGTCAAATTTCAATGTTTTTTACGTTTTATAGACGGATTTCAGTACTTTCTTACGTAATTTTTAAATTTTTGGCCGGATTATGGTGTATTTAATATGTTTTTGCCGGATTTGTTGCGTTTTCTACTGTTTTTAAAGTTGCTAGTCGGATTTTTAATATTTTATGATAAGATGTTGGCATTTTATAGTTAAGTTTCAATGTTTTTTAAGCTTTATAGACGGATTTAAGTACTTTTTCACGTAACTCTTATATATTTGACCGGATTTTGATGTTTCTAAAATTTTTTTCCGGATTTGTTAATTTTTTTACAGTTTTTTTTTTTGCTGAACGGATTTTTGATATTTTAGTATAAGATGTTGGCATTTTATAGCTAAACTTCAATGTACTTTACGTTTTATAGATGGATTTTAGTTCATTTTTACGTTATTTTATTTTTTTTGGCCTAATTTTGCTAAATTTTTGATATTTCTATAGACAAATTTCAATACTTTCTTACGTAATTCTCAAATTTTTGGCCAGATTATGGTGTTTTTAAGATGTTTTTGTTGCTTTTTTTTCTGATTAGATGTTGGCAATTTATAGCTAAATTTCAATGTTTTTAGCGATTTATAGACGGTTTTCAATATTTTCTTAACTAATTTTCAAATTTTTGGCCGGATTTTGGTGTTTTTAAGATTTTTTTGCTGGATTTGTTACTGTTTTATACAGTTTTTAAAGTTTCTACTCAAATTTTTGATATTTTATTATTAGATTTTAGCATTTTATAGCTAAATTTTAAAGTTTTTTACGTTTTATAGACGGATTATAATACTTTCTTTAGTAATTCTCAAATTTTTGGCCGGATTTTGGTGTTTTTAAGATTTTTTTGCCGCATTTTACAGTTTTTAAAGTTGCTAATCGAATTTTTGATATTTTATTATTAGATGATGGCATTTTATAGCAAAATTTTAATGTTTTTTTACGTTTTATAGACAGATTTCAAAACTTTCTTAAGTAATTCTCAAATTTTTAGCCGGATCATGATGTTTTTAAGATGTTTTTGCCAGATTTGTTGCTTTTTTTACAGTTTTTAAAGTTGCTAGTTGGATTTTTGATATTTTCTGATTAGATGTTGGCAATTTATAGCAAAATTTCAATGTTTTTTGCAATTTATAGACGGTTTTCAATATTTTCTTAATTAATTTTCAAATTTTTGGGCGGATTTTGGTGTTTTTAAGGATTTTTGCCGCAATTTACAGTTTTTAAAGTTGCTGGTCGGATTTTTAGTTTTTTATTATTAGATGATGGCATTTTATAGCTAAATTTTAAGTTTTTTTTTACGTTTTATTGTCGGATTTCAGTACATTTTTACAAAATTCTCAAATTTTTTGAAGGATTTTGGTGTTTCTAAGATTTTTTCGGCCGGATTTGTTACGTTTTTTAGTTTTTGAATTTGCTGATCAGTGCTTTGATATTCTATATTATTAGATGTTGGCATTTTATAGCTAAATTTCAAAGTTTATTACGTTTTATAGACAGATTTCAGTACTTTCTTACGTAATTCTCAAATTTTTGGCCGGATTATGGTGATTTTAATATGTTTTTGCCGGATTTGTTGCTTTTTTTACAGTTTTTAAAGTTGCTAGTCGGATTTATGATATTTTATTATTAGATGTTGGCATTTTATAGCTAAATTTCAATGTTTTTTGCGTTTTATAGACGGATTTCAATTCTTTCTTAAGTAATTCTTAAATTTTTGGCCGGATTTTGGTGTTTTTAAGATTTTTTTGCCGCAATTTACAGTTTTTAAAGTTGCTGATCGAATTTTTAATATTTCATTATTAGATGGCATTTTATAGCAAAATTTCATGTTTTTTTACGTTTTATAGACAGACTTCAATACTTTCTTAAGTAATTCTCAAATTTTTGGCCGGATTATGATGTTTTTAAGATGTTTTTGCTGGATTTGTTGCTTTTTTCACAGTTTTTAAAGTTGTTAGTCGGATTTTTGATATTTTATGATTAGATGTTGGCATTTTATTGCTAAATTTCAATGTTTTTTGCGTTTTATAGTCGGATATTAATATTTTCTTAAGTAATTCTCAAATTTTTGGCCGGATTTTGGTGTTATTAAAAATTTTTTGCCGCATTTTACAGTTTTTTAAGTTGCTGTTTGAATTTTTGATATTTTATTAGTACATGATGGCATTTTATAGCTAAATTCCAATGTTTTTTACGTATTATAGATGAATTTTAGTACATTTTATGTAATTTTAATTTTTTCGGCCAAATTTTGGTGTTTCTAAATTTTGTTTGCCTGATTTGTTACTTTTTTTACAGTTTTTAAAATTGCTTGTCAATTTTTTAATATTTTATGATAAGATGTTAGCATTTTATAGTTAATTTTGAAAGTTTTTTACGTTTTTTAGACAGATTTCAATACTTTCTTACAAAATTTTCAAATTTTTGGCCGGATTATGGTGTTTTTAAGATGTTTTTGCTGGATTTGTTACTTTATTTACAGTTTTTAAACTTGCTAGTCGGATTTTTGTTATTTTATGATTAGATGTTGGTAATTTATAGCTAAATTTCAATGTTATTTTGCGTTTTATAGACGGATTTCAATACTTTATTAAGTAATTCTCAAATTTTTTGCCGGATTTTGGTGTTTTTGAGATTTTTTTGCCGCATTATACAGTTTTTAAAGTTGCTGGTCGGATTGTTGATATTTTATTATAAGATGGCATTTTATAGCTAAATTTCAATGTTTTTTTTTGCGTTTTATAGACGGATTTCAGTACTTTCTTAAGTAATTTTAAAATTTTTGGCCGGATTTTAGTGTTTTTAAGATTTTTTTAGCTGAATTTGTTACTTTTTTTTAAGTTTTCTGGTCGAATTTTTGAAATATTATTATCTGATTTTGGCTTTTTATAATTCATTTTTTTATTTTGACCATTTTATAGCCGTATTTTAATAATTTTGATATTTTGTGCCTAAATTTTAGTATAGTTTGCTACTTTATGACCAAACTTTTGCATTTTTGACACTTAATCAACAAATATTGGTATTTTAAATTAAAATTTTAATATTTTTAGCTTATTTTAGTAGAATTTTGCTATTTTTTTGCATACATCTTGAACTGTGTGGCTGGATTTTAATATTTTGAACATTTAATGGCCGGATTTTAGTATTGTTTGAAATTTTATGGCCGGATTTTTGCATTGTTGACACTTAATGAACGGATTTTGGTACTTTCAATTAGAACTTTTTTGACTCAAATTTGATATTTTTGACTTCTTAGGGTTGGATTTTGCTATTTTTGAAAATAAATCGTAAAGTTTGTGACTGGATTGTAATATTTTTAACATTTAATTGCCGGATTTTAGTACTGTTTAACATTTTATAGCCAAATTTTTACATTGTTGACTTTTAACAAACAGATTTACTTTAAAGCAAAATTTTATTATTTTTGTTGTTTACTGGCCGGATTTTATTTGTTTTAAGCAAAATTTTGATTATATTTGTTAGAATTTTGATATTTTTTACGTTTTTTTTTAATATTGCTGTAAGTGAAGCTGGTTAAATTGAGTTTAATTAAAATTGAGCGTATCAAAATTGATACAATTTTTACAGTTGATAGCAATGACATTAAGGTATATTTAAACCAAACTCCATCCCAATCCAATAATGCGTTAATAAGTTATACAGTGCTTTAACAGCTCTACTACATTTAGCTTGTTGTAAGTGAGCTGGTTAAAATTGAGAGTATCAAAATTGATACAATTTATACAGTTGGTAGAAATGATACTAAGATATGTATTAACTAAAACACACCCCAATCCAATATTGCGTTAATAAAATATGAAATAGTTTATTGGCTCTACATCTAACTTGTTGTAGGTGAAACTGGTTAAACTGAGTTTAATTAAAACTGAACCTATCAAAATTGATACAATTTTTACAGTTGGTAGCAATGATACTAAGTTATATTTAAACCAAACTGCACCCCAATCCAATAATGCGTAAATAAGTTATTCAATGCTTTAATAGCTCTACTACATCTAGCTTGTTGTAAGTGAAGCTGGTTAAACTGAGTTTAATTAAAATTGAGCGTATCAAAATTGATACAATTATACAACAGTTGGTAGCAATGATACTGAGGTATGTTATAACCAAAACACACCCCAATCCAATATTGCGTTAATAAAATATGAAATAGTTTATTGGCTCTACTACATCAAACTTGTAGGTGAAACTGGCTAAATTTTATATAAGATACGGAATTAATTTTTTAATTAAATCATTTTTCTGGCCAACCCATGGGCGTAATTATTACGAGGGGTGACTGGGGGGTCTCTCATTAATTAGTGCAAGTCGCGGGCTGCGGCTGTCGCCCATACGTCTACGTCTCCGAGTGTTTCTGGCTGGAATTTAATTAGCTAATTAGTGTAATTAGTTAAACTTAACTTCATACATACGAACAGACAAGTATTCATGGTGGTTAGTACACTTTGCTTCACACCGTGACGGCGGAGCAACCCGCATATTTACCACCGCCGCACCGTTTGCGCTCACTTTAACAGATTTTCCCTGTTTACCTTCCGCAAATGTACAATCTAACCATTATTATTTTCATTAATAGATAATGAGGAATGCTTTATATGCATTTAAATATTGACGAAGGGTGTATCCGCGCTTATGCAATGTTTGTTCAATATTAGCTAAAACTCTTGCGCATATAGTGTCTGTATATTTAAATTTAGTGCCAATATACTCTCTGCACTTATTGACACTTTGAATGTCAATATCGCTTTCGAGTGTAATGGTGCATATTATGCACGTAAGTTATGGATAAATCTTTACTTTAATCATTTATTCTCTTGAATTAATATTGATTCTTTTATGATATTGTTATTATATTAAGGATTAATATTATAAAAATAAATATTATATAAATTAAATTAAAATCTAATACAGGTTATTATGAACGCAAAATATTAGAAATATGCAAGTGGATGAAAATATTCGGTGCGCCACCACTGGATAAAACTAATTTAATAAAGTTTTCGTGCAAATTCATATTTTCGTTTATGGATCGTCTCGCTGGAAAAGAGTCACGTCTCTGATGGCGCACGATGAATCGAAACTCGCGACCTTTTTCCCCTTCGCCCCAAACTCTCTATTCTTTATTATTTTTTTCATTACCTCGGCCCATATTATTAAAAGCGAGTCATTCATCACTTAAGGGATGAGAATTCATTAAATGCAGAAATGGTATAATATACGTCGTTATTGTACGTGACGTTACCCAGGCCCCGGACTCTCCGCCGAGGCTTATACAAAGTAATCACAAACTTTTATCTAACATCGCGCGGGGGGTAGGTGGAGGGACATGCAGCGGAAAAGAGAGCGACTTTGAGATCAATTTCATTTCTTAATATTATATAGGGATCGTGACCGACCGAAGAACGAACGGGCGAAATACCCTATTGCCTGGGAAAACTGACGTTATTAAATCCGAAATGAAAAATTGGATAGTTTAAAATTGGATGGCTGCATATCACTTGGGCCGTTGGAATTATGTCGGGGGAAATCGCTTATATCGCTTTTTATCCCATTTACTTTTCGCGATACAATTCAACGGGATGACTGGCTCCCATCCCTCGGACAAACAAAAATATCAAT
The DNA here is from genome assembly GCA_963932245.1 of Tachinus rufipes. Lineage (NCBI taxonomy): Eukaryota > Metazoa > Arthropoda > Insecta > Coleoptera > Staphylinidae > Tachinus > Tachinus rufipes. The sequence continues at coordinate 112,949,042 of OZ010745.1, forward strand.
TTCGTATTTCGATTAATACTAAGTAATTTCAATCGATTCTATCAGTGCGGCTCTTTCAAGCAATAACTGGAATATGGAATCATGACAATTAGTTTTGAAATAATCTATTTTTATTATTAATATTTTGCGGATTGAGTGGACATTGAAAAAGCTGAAATATGCTGATATAGAAGTAATGTTTAATTAAAATAATTGGATCAGCACTGTATCGATATATTATCACCTCGTTGCAAATTAATTAAATTCTTGCTTTTCTGCAAGCGTGCAATTGTATTTTCAATAAATTTATATTGATAATTTGCTTAAAAAATAATTGAAACAAAATTTCCACATTATATTTCATGCGACAAACAAAATTTTCAGTGCAACTTTGTTTAATCTTGTGTATTCTCTCATAGTCAATTTCGAGTTCGTATTTCTCATTTCAAATAAAATCTTCGCAAATACAAAAGTGTACCACTCACCGAGCATCTACGTCGTATATTAATTTAAAAACTATGTTTGTCACCAAATGCGGAAAAGAAATGCTTTCGTTGAGTTGCTTTGACTTGCTTCACTGCACTCCGTTCGAGTCGGTTCGGTACAATGCACAAAGGTTGCATAAAATTCATCATATTACAAAACAACGCTCAGAAAGCTTCCAAAATATTTGATACTGATCCAAAGTAATACAATTGATTCAATTTTATCAAAACTAATCTAACCAATTCTAAAAAGTAATTCAAACAACTCTAAATAATACTTTTTATAATGATCTAATTTTGTCCAAAGTAGTAAGTAAAGTAAAATATTCCAAACCTAATGATATAAAGTAATCTGAACAGATACGTATAATGCAAAATAAACCAAACGTATCCAAAGTATTTCAAACTGATTTAAACCAATGTTCTACAGTGAACAAAGTAATCTAAACTAATCCAAAAAAAAAACTAACAATGTTTTAAAACTTACCAACATGCTCTGTAGTAATCTAAAAAAAATGAACCTTAGACCATTTCAATTTCAGAGTTCTGTTTGAGATTTTATTGGAGGCAGGATCAGACCAGGGTTTAAGTTTTTTGAGAAGAAGAAGATTCGAAAAGGTGTAACGCAATCAAGTGGGATGTCATTGTTAGCGGTTTTTAGAAAATTTTTGATTTTCCGTTGGATCCTTTTGACTTTTGCTCCAGATCAGTGTCTTCATTGAAGTTTGAAGTCAGCCTGCAAATGTTTTGGCCTTTCCCTCTAAAGTGTATTGAACTCTATTCTTCCTGTGAATGATTTTTGTGCGCCCTTATGGTTTTTCTGATTTAGTGGTAAAAGTCTTTTAGGATCACTCCATTATAAAGTTGCGATTCCTTTCTCATTGACGTTTTTAAACGTTTCATCTTTAATTCAATGCTTTTTTGTCTTGAGATAATCTTAAGGGGTTATCGACACAAACTTGTTTGGTTTTAGAATCCTTTTCAGAGGCTAGATGAACTTGAAAAAAGTAATTAGTGCAATGGCTCTTTCGATGTCTTCAACCGTTCGTACTGAGACTACCAATGCTCTCTTCCAGGGACTGTGATAAGAAAAGTCAATTTGTATAAATTACGAATTTTCTTCCTTCCCCGGTTAATCTTCTTCCATACAGCTGAAGTAGTACTGTGTTGTGGTCTGAGCTAAGGCCATTGATTGTTCTTACCACAACTTATAAGTTGACGTTCTTGAGTATAGCTACGTCCTTTTGGTGGCCTGCAGAGCTGTAATGGGTGGGTTTGTTTAAACACAAAACTTGGAAATTGTTTTGCTTCATGTAGTCTCATTTTTTCTGTAATGCTATTGGCATTCTAGAAGCAGACGTAAAATAATACATCGTCGGATGTACTATTAAGCAAAGAAAATATGATTGCTATGAATTTTATTTGAAATTTGCTTGTCTTCTTCAAGATGATGGCAATTTTCTTGTTTGTTGCGCTAGAGAAGCATCAGCATTTGGGAACGACTTGGTTGCTGTATTTGCTGCAGGTTTGCGGGAACTTGCAGGGTTAGAAGAAACAGAAGAAGATGACCTAGGCCGCCGCAAGCTTGGCTGCAGGTCTGGTGTTGATGGCTGTTCTCAAGTAGGCTAAAGCGCACTTCGACGTGGATTTTTAAAAGCAGGCTACCAAATGATATGCCTGAGCAGATGCCGCAGACCGGGTCTGAGTTGCACTTTTTTTGCGGTGTCTCCGTGCTTCTGGCAAAGCTAACACTGTGAAGTTCTGCTTTTTTTTTGGGTTCTTCTACGACCTTCAGACCTAGTAGCTTAGTGAGTTCCATGATATTTGCGCCTTTAGCTCTCTTACCGCTGGGCCACGAAACAAACGCGCCGCTTGTAGCGTCAAGGAAGCTGGGAGCGTATTTTAGCAGCGTCAAAAACAAGGCCACGAGCCTGTCAATTTTTGTTGGAGCGTTTATTTTGACATTTCTATTTAGGGTTATGATACATTTATATTTATTTATATAAACTTTTTAACACTTTTTTTTTAATTTAAATATTCATTCTGCCAATATATTCATTAAAGATAAATTATATTAATGTTACTTTTTAATATATACAAAATTTTAAAAATGTAAATTATTTACATAAACAAAAAATCATAGAATGCGGAAAAAAAACAAAAATAATCCTGCCGCTTATAGCGTCTAAACACGAGTAGCTCAATTCCGTATTATATTTGACATTTCTATTTAAGGTTATGATACATTTATATTTGTTTATATAAACATTTTATTATTTTTTTGATTCAAATTTTATTTATTCTACCAATAAACCATTTAAAAGTAAATTATATTAATCTTACTTTTCATTATAATAAGTATATACAAAATTTTAAATATATAAAAAGTATATAAAAATTTTAAAATAATTTTATTCACGTATTTGTCATTTGATTTATTGAAATATGACATGTAAAACTATGTAATTTTTGTTACTATCTAGTTTTGTTCTCCCATCATTTTACGTTAATGATAAAAAATAATAAAATTTTAATTTAAATTTCATTTCTTCAAATTTAATAATTAAAAACCCAAAAACTTGGTTTTGGAAAATTAAACTTGATAATAGAATATAATCAATCAAACAATGTAGGTTTCATCTATTTAAAAATTATGCCAGTTTAAATTCTTTATCTGCCAGTACTATTAATATAAAATTTTGAAAACTGACATAATGTGTTTTATGTAGTGCAAAACTTATACAAACATCATTAAATTATACATTATTCTTCTTACTTAACTAATTATTTTCCAAAAAAAAATTAATAATAATTTATTTAATTCAATATAGTTAAATAAGTTAAATCATAATATTGATAAAATACAAATTTCATTTTTTTATAATTACAATTTAGACAAAATAATTAATTAAAAAAAAAACGTTCTGGCGTCCATATTTAGGAGCGTTTGGAACAAACCGATTTGTTTCAGACGCTGATGCTCAAATAATACGCTTCAACTGTATAAACAGTCAAATATTTTTGTGTATGTACTTGATTATTTGCTTTTAAGAGGCATATAAGATGAGCGTCAAGCGTAACAAACGCTCGTGTTTGTTTCGCTAGAAGCAAACGACGCTGCATCTTGCAGCGCTGTTTTGTGGCCTGGCACGTATAAACTAATGTATTTGAATTGGACGCTTGACGCTACTTTTTGCAGCGCTGAGCGTTTACGCTCATAGCGTCATGGCTCGTGGCCCAGCGGTAAAGAGAGTTGCACAGCAACCACCATGGACAAAAAAAAGAATTTGTCACCCATACGGTGGACTTTTGTAGACTTGAAATCCAGAGCTTTTAGAGTCAGACCAACGTCCTTTTTGATGAGATAATTTGGAAGCTTCAGAATTACTACTTCAAGGCAACGCTCCTTGGCGGTCGCCTAACTATGGAACTTGGCTACTCAAGATTTAAGGAAAGCCGTCGTTTTCTTATGGTCGGCAATTGTAACCGGGATTATACAAATACCTTCGTGGGTGTTAGTAGCGTAAAGATAATTAACTTGATTATCTTTAAAATGTTTGTAACATTTTTGGAAATTGTGCTCGTCTTGAAGCATTGCCTGTAGGAAGTTTGGAAAGGAATAATTTAGGTTTGACACCGGCGGGGTTGGGGTTTGAAGCGGCTGACTTAAACCTCACCTTTGTAAAATCTTTTCTCTTTTTTGGGGGGGGGGGGGGGTGTTGTCTTATTTGGGGGCAAAATTTTTTTGTGTCTTTTGGACAGAAGGTTTGGCAAGATTAGCTGCTGAAAGCTGTCTTAACGCAACACCTAATGGGTTTGGCAACTTTTTTTTGTCGCATCTTTGGACGCTGATGTATTCTTTAGAGTTGGCGGGCAATGCATGTCATTTTGAGGTGGAGGTAAGGCTATGCTCGACATTCTCCAAAACGGAAAGATCTGGCCTTCTGGGGGTAGTTTGCCAATTCTTCTTTGTCGTCCGAAGATGATCGATTACCCCAAGAGAGGGGGAGGAAAGAGCTCCCTTAACATCTTCTTTTTTATTGGGCGGGTGAAGAAGAGTGGCGACGGTGAGTGACTGGATGTTTACCTGGAGTGCTTTAGTCTAAGGTGATTCGTTCAGACCCTGAAAAAACTAATACAATATAACCAAACTGATCCAAAGTGACCAAACTTTTTAACGTTATCTAAATTACTTATCCAAAACAGTTTAAACTGATCTTAACTAATCCGAATTGATCCAAACAAACAATAGTATACTAAAGTAATCCAGATCGATCCAAAACGATTCACAGAGTAATCCAAATTGATACAAAGTGATTGAAACTAATCCAAAGTATTCCGGACAAATCCAAATGATTTATTAAATTTATTTTTAACATTATATTATACAAAATTGATCAAAAATCGCCATTTACTGAAAGAAATTTTACAGACATTACACAAAATAACTTAAAAAACACGTTTGTCGCTTAGAGTTGTAAAAAATCGCTCAAAAAAAGTTATACAATCAAAAAAATTTCAAGAAACTAAAAGTGACTTTATTTAAAAAAGTTATAAAATATGTTTTGTGTAAATGTTTTTTTTAATATTGGCAAAATCGTCATTATAATAACCAACAAAACATAAATTATCAAATTTGTTACACAAAAAATCGCTTAGAAAAAACTTTTGTTGGACAAAAATGATCAAAAATCACACTTAAAGCTATTTATTGCAATAAATTCTACAAACATTATAGAATAAACCCGTAAATATTCGTATGTAGCACCCAGTTCTTGGATAAAATTTATTAAAATTACTTAAAAAAAAATTAAAATCGTTCAGAAAACACATTTCTTTAACTAAATTAATCAGAAATCACAAAAAAGACATTTCTTTGCAATATATTCTGCAAAGATCATAGTATAAAACCTGTGAAAATTCACGCGTTGTGGCAGAAAATTCATTATATTACACAAAAATGATCAAAAATGGCTCACAAGACAAATTTGTTGAACAAAATTATCAAATAAGATATTCACTGCAATAAATTCTACAAATATCATAGCATAAAAACCAAAAAAAACCGCGCATAACACCCAACTGGTGCATAAAATTCACCATATAGTACAATATTGATCAAAAATCGCTCATAAAACACATATGTTGGGCAAAATTGATCAAAAATCACAAAAAAAAAACATTTATGACAATTAATTCTACAAACATTTTAGTATAAAACCAGTGAAAATTCACGCGTTGTTGCATAAAATTACAAAAATGTTCAAAAATCGCTCACAAAACACATTTGTTGAACAAAATGATCAAATTATGCTCAAATAAGATATTTATTGCAATAAATTCTACAAATATCATAGCATAAAACCCAAAAAAACCGCGCATTACACCCAACTGGTGCATGAAATTCATCATATTGCACAATATAGATCAAAAATCGCTCATAAAACACATATATTGGGCAAAATTGTTCAAAAATTGCACAGAAAACTATTTATTGCAATAAATATAAACATTATAACATAGAACCTAAAAAATGCGCACAGCTACGCATCATATCACACACAAAAAATTAAAAATTGCTAAGGAAAATTCATTTTTTGACAAAAAATATCAAAAATCGCACAAAAAAGCCGTTATAGCATAAAATCTGTAAGAAAACCGCATAATAGCAATAAATTAATTGTAGTACACAAAAATCTTCAAAAATCGTTCAAAAAACACATTTGTTAGACAAAAAAAAATCAAAAATCTTATTTTTCAAAACAAATTCTACAATCATAGCATAAAACCTGTAAAAAATCGCGCATAAAACCTCAATGTTTCATTAAATCAGTCATATTATACAACACTTACTAAAAATCATTTAGAATCCCTTTTTATTGTACACGATTTATCAAAAATCGCTCAGAAAACACATTTGTTGGACAAAATCGCTCAAAAAAAACATTTATTGCAAAAAAATCTACAATCATCGCACTTTTATGGCCTAAAATCCATGATAAACTGGACATACCATGCAGTTGTTGCATAAAAATCATCAAAAACTACACAGAAAAAAAAATTATCGCTCAAACAATAGCAAAAATAGTACAGAAAACTCTTAGAAAAAAAACCATTCTAAAAAAATCAAAATGTGATATTTAAGAATTACTTAAAAAAAACTTGTTTGCTCATGCGCATAAATAATCGCGCAGCGACAAATTGAGTGTATTTTAGGTTATTTTATGTAAAAAAATTCTTGATCTCTACGCCACTGATTCAATTTTTTTTATATTTTTTGTAAAGCGACAAACTATCAACATTTTTAGGTTATGTGGGAACCATAATAAAGTGTCATAATTCTCACATAACCTAAAATGTTGGACAATCGCAAAAATATTAAATTTTCTCTTTAAAACAATCAAAAACCGCATCTTTTAGAATATTTATTTCTTATAATTTCATTAAACCAGAACAAGAATTTGGAAACTAGAATCAAGACAACTCTGAGAAAACTGGGACGCTTGGCAACCCTAATTTGTTGACTGTCATTAATATTACAAAAAAAAAAACAACAAAGCTTAGATTATTGAAAAGTCGCTATATTATATAATATTTAGTTCCTACAATTGCAAATTACGAGTTAAATATTGAACTAAATATAATTTACAATATTTAAATGTAATTACTTACATCAAGCTGGCTACTTGGGCCCCAAGTCGATCTTCGGCGTAGATTATTGCACTCACATCGTCCCGGCAGGAATAAATCCGAACATCACGTCAAATCACTCAAACAAAATAATTCGCACCACATGACAAAAAATAACATCCAATTTCTTAACAAATAGATACACAGCGTCAAAATGTCAAACCCATAAGTGAAGCCCGGCCAATATTTTAACAGACAGAAATCAATTCAACAATCCTGCTATTATTATTATCAAATCAATAAAATCAACACAAATATTATCACTGAATTTCTTAATAAATTAATCACAACACCTGCGACGCATAACCAATCTTTTCACACATATTTTATCCGAACAAAAATGAAAACAATCACTACACAATTAATAACAGCAAATTCAATACTTACAGTAATTTCACCAATTGCACTACATATATTTCAATGAATTAATTAATTAAACCCGCACGCACAATTCGACTGACGTTTCGTCTTATCAAAGCCACCTTGCTAAAGAAGGATGGCAACCCAGGGTTGCCAATAAATTTAATTAATTAAATAATTTTCAGCAACAAACCTAATTAATTCTTTAATATATTTACCTAAATATCATCATATTTGTTATCAATTATGTTGGGTATTGTTTGATTAATTATGCCATTGCATTCATGTGTGAGGGGAATTGGAGTTAATGAGACAATAATCAATTGGCTTGATTTACTATGTTCATGGCAATTTTGTATGTTAATTAACTTGCAGAATGATTACCATATAATGTGGTGCTAATATTATTTCAGAATAATTGATTAAATTTATTAATTGAAATTATTTCTATTGGCAATACTGGTCTATTTTATTTTACTCAGTTGGCCATGTTATGTTAAAGTAGTTGTCATGGTTTAATGTTTATAATTTTGTTTGTTTTGTTAAATAAATAATTGCAATTATGCGTGTTGTGTTGTGTGGTGAAAAGTGTGCAATTACTTCGTGTTGAAGGTGATGTACTTAATATAATTGAGGATGCGAAGATGTCTGGAAATGTATAATGTGATGCGTGGTGTTAATTCGTAATTTTGTTGTAAGGTAAGCGTTAATTATTGCTGCAAATTGATTTAACTGTTGTGTAATATTTGTTTTAACAAAGTTTGTTATTTTATTATTGTTATTGATAATATTATCAATCAGTTCAGGTTTATGCAAGTAGGATTAGGATTTATAAATTAAGTTTTTCATGTTTTTATTGGTTCGGATTGGTTCGGTTGGCTTCGGGTATACTCGATTTATTTACGCAAATTTTAGAAGCTTTAGGCTACAGTGGCGTATCTATGAGAGGAGTTTTTGGGGTCAAACGTTTTATTAAAATCGCGCTTACAGTGGCGTACGTTAGATAAATATGTTTAGGTTATGGATCTATAAATAATTTTTTGTTTTGTTTTGATAGTTATGAGTTTGGGTGACACATTGGCGTATCTGATAGGGGTTTTTTGGGGTCAAGGTCTCATTAATTGCTACTACGTTTTATATAAAAAATAAAAAGGTATACTTGATTTATTTACTTAGATTTTGCAAAGTTTAGGTGTAACACTATTTATTGCTTGAAAAATTAATTTAAATAACTAAAAATATATATTTTTTATCAAAAATTGTAAAAACTGTATTAAAATTACATCAAAACACTTATGTATTGCCAGTAACATATCAAAAAACGTAGTTAAAGCAAAAAATGCTCAACAAACTAATTTTGCATAAAAATTTGTTAAAAATAAGCTCACAATATCAAGTAATATTAATTAAAAAACTATAAAACACCGTCAAAATAGCAAATTTGAGCTCGGTAAGCAATTTTATCTAGAAATCTATGTAGTGTTGGTTTTATTTATTCAGATTCTGTAAAGTAGTTTGGGTGATGTTGACTGCATGCGGCTATAGTGGCTCATCTAATGAGGAGGAAAGTTAAATTTTTATTAAAATTTTGATCTACTATATTTAATATAAAAACCAAACTGGTTGGCTTTGAAAACACTCAATTTATTTACTCAGATCTAAGTGACGTTGATTGTAAAGGTAAAGGTCGGATTGGGACAAAATTGTGGTTTTGGGAAAAGAATTGTTATGGAGGACTCAAGTATGAAAATGTCTTGAAAACGTTGTTTTTTTTTGCAATTGGTAAAAGTATGTCAAAAAATAGACCATCAGAAAAAATCTCTTGGAGTTATATCTGGGACTTGTACTGTTTGATGGTCTATTGTTGTTAGGTGGTCAAAGACGAGCAAATTGATGTGCTGGCAAAGTGCATTTTTATTATCAGCGCAAGGATTGCATACTATAGCTAAATTATATTTACTTTAATCCTTGGTTAAGGCTTAGTATTAATCCTTACAATAAAATGTGCGTTTTCTAGTTAAGCTATACTTCTTCATTGCTTACACAATTGTTTAGCAGTCTAGCTTAGTGTTACAGGGTTCTAGTTTCTTGTTACATTTTATGTCTATGAGTGGTACTACAAGGTCTGCAAATTGTGGCACGATTTACGTGTCAAAACAACTTTTTTGTGGTGGGTCTAGTATGATAATTTTGGATTAAAGTAAATAAAGTTTTGCAGGTCAACTACCATCAAAAGTGATGTATTCTTTGTTTGCCCAAATGTTGTTGCACTCTAACTTGTCCTTTTAGTTAAATGCATATTATGATAGAACCTGAAAAGATTTTTTTGTACTTTTACGACGTATAAGGGCATCTTTTATTTTTAACAATGTTTGTAAACAACGTCACATTTGGTCTTGTTGTTTTTCTATGTATAACTAACTTATTACCAAAAGTTAAAGCCAAGAGCGGCGCTACCTAGCACGGCGCCCCTTTCCATTCAAATTTTAAAACCGTATTTTAGTGTTGAAAATTGTAAATGCGCTAAGTGCGCGCTTCAGCAAAGGAAACCGGTATAACCGGCTTTATTATATGCATATTACATTTTAAAATTTAGAAAAAAATTGTTTTAGACCTAGTTCTGCACGTTGAACATTAGAATTAAGAATCAACGATGAGGAAACTTATTTGGGCTGCTATAAATGGATGATTTTGCGGCTGCTAGGCATCACAGGTTTACTACTAGCTAGACTAATAGCAAATGAGTAATGGGGTATAAAAGAAATCCAAATTTGTTCCACTACCAGTTTAAGCCACACCAACGACAAAGTTGCAACACGGACTAAATTTGATTGATGTCCCATTAACAACATACCAGTTTCAATCTGAACCAACCTAAGAAACGACACCTAGCCGATGTTATCAACGGAAAACCGGATTGAGCAGTGACGCCTTCCGGCGTGCATCCCGAAGTAGGCATTGTAGAAATCTAGCTCCAGACAAATCTCGGCAGGTGAGGTATGACCACGTTCACCGACGACAGTTGTTTACAGTACGTCTGTCTCGCAAATTTGCTCATCGTACCCGGTATTGGACGCGCTTCAACAGGTGATTATTGCCTAGAGTGCTGGGTCATATTTTGGCACGTTGTTCCTCTGCCGTTGAGGACCGCCTACACTTTACCTCTTGGCTGAATGAGTGTATTCTGCGGGTACAGGGGAACGATGGCAAGTATACACTCCCCCACTCTGTCTCTAAGGGGCATTCCATCACACGAAAGTTAACATGCCACACAAAGTCCAACGCCTTTCAGAGGAGCACTTTTTACTAGCCGCAAGAGTGTGGCTTCTCTTCTCCCTGTGCACTATTGTAAGTAAGGCTACCTTTACAACCGGAAAGGGTCCTGGTCGGGATTCTTTTTGGTTCTATTTCTCCCCATGTTTGTGTCTCGGGGGTTTTCCGTTGACCACTACTTTGTGGGGTGGGTGAAGCTTTCCAAAGTTTTAAGGAGCTAGCCCCATGAAGTGAAGACTACTCCAACTAATTTTGAAGCACTTGAAAAGTGCTCTCTGGCAAACCAGAACCTATATCTCCGGAGTTTTTTTCTAAATCAGTTGATAGGTAACCGTCGAGATGTCTTGCAACATTCTCTACTTCAGATCGTGTTTCTGGCAGCGACATCATAGTACATGGTTGTAGGGCCACATTGTTGCAGAAGGGGTTGTTATTCCACCGGTTTTTTTGGCACTTGGTCCTGAAGTACAACCAGGTACTTAACCGTGAGTTTTCATTACACCGCGAGTTGGATCTGCTTTTATAAATCAAACGCTTTATACGTAGAAGATTTACCTATAGGCCTACACTCACTACTTGACTGAAGTTGTTGTTCCTCTATCAGCGAGGACGTCTAACACATGCACTCTCATTGACAGAGCACAATTGCTGGAGGAAACAATGGAACAGGGTCGTATTTTTTTTCAACTTAAGGGTATGTCTCCACTTAAATGGACAACTTGACCCACACTACCTACTAAAGAACAAACACCGCCACTAAGAGACTAACGTCATGCGAGTAGGTAACAACAGCCACCGGTAAGGCTCCAACTCTTCTTTGGTATTTGTGTCACGTTTGACGAGTAACCGCCTTCACATCTTGCAATCTAGATGGCTTATCCACTTCCCAAAAACTTGAGATAAGGCAAAATCTGCATTTAGTTTGGGGGAATATGTGCTGTGAGGTACAACCATATCCCGGTGTGCGTGTACTTATATTAGACAAGATTTCTTTTCAACGTTTGATGAGTTTTTGTTGTGGGTCCTTGCGGAGTACCACTTCATTACTTGAGATGGCTTCCTTTGCTTTTAAACGGTACGGGTTTGAGTGCTGAAGTAGAGAATTGGTTCGCCCACACCGTAGGTTTTATTGATAGAAACCATGGAGTCAAACAACTACCTGAAAGAACTTTTGCGTTTTCGTCAGTGTTTGCGGAAAATATTATTTGCACAATAGCGCACAAGAACTGAAAGACTACCATACGGGCACCTTGATCATATAATTCTTTGTTTTTTCTTCTCTGCCCGCAATGCTGGCAACTTACCTACAGTTTTAAGTAAATTTTGAACCACTGAAGAATTTGTTCATTACTTTATCAGAGAAAATTCTAGCTGTAAAATTCTACGCTGGGTTAATAAGTGGGAGAGCGTATAAACATGTAAAAAATATCTCACAGTATATGGGAATCAAACTCACAATTTTCGGTGCAGTGCAGTGGTCTGATGTTTAAACCACTGCGCTACGCTTTCTTTATACAATGTACACAAAAATACCGTAATTTTGCGACTAGTAGAAGAAATGCTACCCACCGAAATTATTGAAAGAAGCACCAATGATTACTGCTTGGATTTGCGGCAACTCAATGCAGCGACCAAAAATCTATTCAAGGACTTTGGATGGGCTCAAATTTTCAAAAAAAATAGATTTGAAGACTACTACACGACCGGATGAAAGTACTTACCAGTTCCAGGTCATACTATTTGTCATTGTTTCAGAAATTGATGTCAAGGGTTTTGGAGAATCTTTTATGAGAATTGGTGCTAGTTTACTACTTGGATGATATTCTTGTATATTTAAAAAAATTATAGAAACTACGTTAACCATCTCTGCAAAACGTCTTTAAGAACATGGCTTAAAGTACAAACTGAGCAAATGCAAATTTGTCAAAACTGAAGTCGAGTATTTGCGCTACTAAATTACGGCAGAGGGAAACAAGTCATTGCAGCACTGCCTAACTTTTACCCGGAATACTTGTGAGGGACGAGACCGACAAAAAAAGACTTCAGAACTGACTAGTTCTAGGCCATTCCATTTGGCATCGTTTCAGAAATTGAAGCCAACGGTGTTGAATAAACTTTTTGAAAGAATTTGTGCTACTTTACCTGGATGATATTCTTGTATATTTAGAAAACTATAGAGACCACGTTAACCACTTCCGCAGAGTTTTAGAAAGTCTTCAAGAACATGGCTTAAAGTGCAAACTGCGCAAATGCAAATTTGCCAAAACTGAGGTTGAGTATCTGGGTTATTAGATTATGGCAGAGGAAAACAAACCATTGAAACATCACTTAACTTTGATCCGGAATACGTGTGAGGGACAAGATTGCCAAAAAAAGCCTTCAGAACTGATTTACCAGTTCTTCAGGTCATGCCATTTGGCATCGTTTCAGAAATTGATGTTAAGGGTTTTGGTGAGCCTTCTGAAAGAATTTGTGCTAGTTTACCTAGATGATATTCTTGTATATTCAGAAAACTATAGAGTTAAGAACATGGCTTAAAGTGCAAACTGCATAAATGCAAATTTCTAAAACTGAGATTGAGTATATCTGGGTTATTAGATTACGGCAGAGGGAAACAAACAATTGCAGCACCACTTAACTTTGTCCTGAAATACTTGTAAGGGGCGAGACCGACAAAAAAAGCCTACAGAACTGACTTACCAGTTGCAAGTCACGCTATTTGGCATTGTTTCAGAAAATGATGTAAAGGGTTTTGGTGAGCCTTTTGAGAGAATTTGTGCTAGTTTACTTAGATGATATTCTTGTATATTCGGAAAACTATAGAGTCTACGTTTACCACTTCCACAGAGTCTTAGAACGTCTACAAAACATGGCTTAAAGTGCAAACTGCGCAAATGCAAATTTGCCAAAATTGAGGTTGAGTATCTGGGCCACTAGGCAAGCCATTGCAGCACTATTTAACTTTGACTTGGTATATGTGTGAGAGATAAAACCGTTAAAAAATGCTTTCAAGATGATCCAAGCAAACATGAACACAAGTAGAGGAACTAAGCGGGGACTCGCGCAATTTCTTATGGGCATTTACATAGGGTCCAAAATCCGCGTATGGCTGCCATTTTGTATTTCAGACATCCGGTTGGGCATGGCTATCTGGGCGTGTCAAATGAAGTGGGCGCTGGGGGTGACCTTGGGATTTTGGGGATCCGGTCGGAGACGGCCATCTGGGCATGTCAAAGGAAGTGGGCACCGCCTGTGGCGCCCTTCTGTGCGCAAAGTGTGCAGTACCTCCATAAAAGTGTGTGAGTGCGAGGGGTGTGCGAAAACTCGGAAAGAGTGGGATGGAGAATGACTTCACGTCAGCGCTGCGGTGGCAGAAAAAGTAAGTTGGGATGGATGACGTAATAGAAATTTTGCGTGTTGAGACATGTCAAAATTTTTAATTGTGGTGAGTCATCGATGAAAGATATGAGTTGTGTACCGGAAGTAGCAAGCGCGATAAGGATTAATGTACAGGAAGTGCATCCGGTGAGATAATGGATGTGTGCTTAATGATGAAGGATAAGGATGCATGTACCGGAAGTGCATCCTGTTGAAAAGTGTTGTGTAGCGGAAGTGGATTTTGTAAAAGTTGAGCATGTTGAGACTTGTCTAAAATGCTAATTGGAGTGACGTAATTTAAAAAGGTGGGAAAATGGCTAATTAAAAATTATTAGGTAGTTTATTGAAATTGAGCATGTTGAGACTTGTTGATATCAGGTCACGTGGTAGATAAGATGTAGTATAAAGAGCAAGGTAAGTGGTAAATAAAAGTCCTACTTAAACTTGCCTTTGACCAGGCTTTTATGCAAATAAATGCATCAATCGCAGAAGTAAAATCGGTGCTCTACTAAGAGGAAGGTTTCCGGAAGCAAAATATCTCTTATACGAATGCTAACTAAGTTTTAAACTTGAATCTACTCGAACAAGGTTAATTAATAAATGGAAAATGCTATCAAAGCGTTAGTCAGGATAGAAAATTTGACAGATACCTAGACAAATTTTACGTGATGGTTGCTATTACTAGCGGAGTTTACTTAATATTATGCTGCCTAATGCATTATCCCTCAGTTTATAAATGTTAGACCGGTGGATTGAAAACGTGTTTCCGCCTACCCGCTCAACTGTTTGTGATCCAACTGCTTTACAACAAACACTTTGGTAGGTGCGCAGGCATTGAGTTTATAAATGTTAGACCGGTGGTTTGAAAACGAGAGTTCCCGTTCAAATGTTTGTGATCCAACTACTTCACCACAATTACTTGGGTGGGTGGGCGGGCACTGAGTTTAAGAATGTTGGACCGGTGGTTTAAAAACGTGTTTTTGCTCAATTCCCTAAGTTTACTTGAGCATTTATTTTTAACTTAGGACATATTTTATAAGCTTTGGGCATATTTTATAAACTTTGGGCATGTTTTGTAAAATTTTGTTTTGTAAATGTTAGGCATATTTTATAAACTTTTTGCATAAAATTTTGGCATATTTTGTAAATTTTTGGCATATTTTATAAGTTTTGAGCATTTTTTTAAACGTTTGATTATGTTTTATAAACTTTGAGCGTATTTTATAAAGTTTGGGTAATTTTTGTAAAATTTTGGCCTTATTTTTTTTGGTTTAGGCATATTTTATAAACTTTAGGCATGCTTTATAAAATTTTGGCATATTTGATGAGGTTTGGGCATTTTTGTAAACCAACTTTTACCAAGGTTTATAAAGTTTTGGCATATTTCATAAACTTTGGGCATATTTTATAAAGTTTGGGCATTTTATGTAAACTTTTAACATGTTTTATAAGCTTGGACATATTTTTTAAGGTTTGATTATGTTTTATTAACTTTGAGCGTATTTTATAAAGTTTGGGTAATTTTTGTGAAATTTTGGGCATATTTTTTGAGGTTTAGGCATATTTTATAAACTTTAGGCATGGTTTATGAGGTTTTTGGCATATTTGATGAGGTTTGGGGATTTTTGGTAAACAAACTTTTGCCAAGTTTTATGAAGTTTTGGCATATTTCATAAACTTTAGGCATATTTTATAAGGTTTGGGCATTTCATGTAAACTTTTAACATGTTTTATAAGCTTTAGACATATTTTTAAGGTTTGATTATGTTTTATAAACTTTGAGCGTATTTTATAAAGTTTGGGTAATTTTTGTAAAACTTCAGGCATATTTTTTGAGGTTTAGCCATATTTTGTAAACTTTAAGCATGGTTTATGAGGTTTTGGCATACTTGATGAGGTTTTGGCATTTTTTGTAAACAAACTTTTGCCAAGATTTATGAAGTTTTGGCATATTGCATAAACTTTGGGCATATTTTATAAGGTTTAGGCATTTTATGTAAACTTTTAACATGTTTTGTAAGCTTTGGGCGTATTTTATAAGAATTGAGCATATTTTATAAAATTTTTGCATATTTTATAAAATTTGGGCATATTTTATAAAATTTGGGCATATTTTATAAACTTTAAGCATATTTTATAAAGTTTGGGCATGTTTGTTTTATTATGACGTTTGGTCATATTTTATGAGATTCGTGACAAACTCATTAATGACAACATCAAAGGTATGGAGCCGATGCTACCATCCAAAGTAGAACGAGCACAACCGCCACCAAACAATGTTATCCCAACGACTGTGTTGGAAGTACCGCATACCTCTGGATACATGTGTCCTAAAGTATGATGAAACCGGTCATGTCACTACAAACTCATCGCGAGACACTAAAATAGCATACCAATCCACTAAATCTAAGATACCCAAGCTGAGAAGAGACCATAGCCAGGATGCTCGCACATTTATTTGGGGATTTTTAATTTGCATTAAGACAAATAAAACGCATGTATTTTTGGCACCTCTAAAACCACAACTAGCAGGTAACCCGTGAAAAAAGTAGCAATCAATTATATTGTCCCTTTTGACACTACAAATGTGGAGAACAAAGTGTAGAAGCTCTTGTTTTACCGTTTTGGTTACCCCAAAATAGTGTTAAGCTACATTGGTTTTCAATTTAGTAGCAAGCAGTTCCAGGAAGCGGTAAAACGTTGGTAAGTGTTCCACCATACTACAACGGGCACATAAATATCTTGTTTTTAAAAGAAAAAGTAATTTTTGGGCAACCGTGTTTCAAGAACAAAGACGCCATCTTGGATTTTAGTTGACGCATAGTGCACTTTGGTTGCAAAAACTGGACATTGGCGTACCTAAAACAGACCCGGGGGGGGGGGGGGGAGCTGGTTTACTGCTAAGAAAATAAAAGACTGATGGATTTTGGTTTTACAAAAGTATTTTTAAAACTGAACTTAAGTTAATAATTTAATAAATATTGCTCATGAATTGTATTTACTATAAATAATTTACTAAAAATTGTGCAAGCATTTTCCATATAATGTAGATGGCATTAAAACTGAGCTAGTTTGGAGTTTGTGGTGTATATATTAAAAATTGTATTTATGTATTCAAATTTGCAATAAAACATTTATATAATTTATAGTTCATTTATAGTTTTGCAAAAGTTTGCAAAAAATCTGATTGTCTAATAGAATCAATTAAAATTGCTTAGAAAATCATTTAGGTGAGTAGTTTTGTGTAGTCTATCAAAGTGCATAATACTATTAAATTTGTGTTGTGCACTCTAAATAATGTCCAAGAAATTATAATAGAGTATTAAAAAAAAGTGTTTTAACGAGGATGTCATATAAAAATAACGGAAACATTGAAATATGTAAATTTTGAGTGCAGTGGTTTCGAACTGTGTCGTAAACAACTATCGAGTTTGAACGATTTGTCTCCTAAAGTTGAAATGCAACGTCCTGACATAAAATGTAGTATAGATTGAGTGTGTGTGTATGGGTCTCCTGATGATGTCCATCGATCGGTCCCGATTTATGCGACTGTATATAACGAAGCACTCCGCAAATAGGATGCCATGGCAGGAGGGGTTGGATGTGGGGTGACGGGCGGCCGCATAAAAGCTTCGTCGAGTTGGGAACAGTGAACCACCATTAAAGCATCTATGAGGAAATGCTCTTTCCCGATCCTTGTTTTAAAATACACGGGAGGATCGAGCCGTCCACCGGAGTGAGAGCAACGAAACTTATATAAGGTACGGGGCCCGAAGAGTAAAGTTGTCGAAGTGCACAAAGACGGGGTGGGGGCGTGCATAAAACCCGAGTGTGTTTTAAAAGCTTTTCTGACATCTTGACCGGATCGGACGTCTCAAGACACGAAATGGCTTTCATCAACGAAAAATATGCCAGGAGATGTGCAGTAGCAGTTCGTCGCCCTCTAAACCCTCGACGGTTGTTTTTCAGTTCAGTAGGTGAAGGTTGCGGTGGTGGTGGCGGCGGGGGATCAGCTGAGCGGCGCGCGTACGATATCCCCTTTCATTTCAGCCCAACCGGCGACCACCCACACCCGACCCCGCGCTTCCTCCCTCTTTTCATTCAGTCATTCGAGCCACCGAGCGAGGAATGTGCATAAAAGCCCCACGGTTTAACTACGTCGACCTCGTTCTCTCGTCGCACTTGATTTTTTTCTACATTGCCCTTAAACTTGAATAATCAATCGGTGGTGAAAGTGTATCAATCCTTATTTCAAACACTGTGATTTAATAATGAATTTAACTACTTATAATAGATTGTAACTAAAAGTGCGTGTAACTTGGATTTTATACTAAAACCTTTAGAGATTAAATCATGACAAGAAGACAAAGGTACTGTAGGTTTGGCTACAAATAATGTTTGTAGCTACTCACGTAAATATTAGTGTAATACTTTCAAGAAATTTTTTGATAGGTGAATTACAAAAAAACAGTAGACAAATTTGACTTATTGTTAGTTATAATAAAATTTGCTTTAGAAGTAATTTTTTTTTGTTATTAAGATTTTATGGCTTTTTCTAAATTTTTTTCTCCCTTTTCCCCCTCTCTAGATACGGCTCTGGATTATGTTATATTTTAAAAAACATTTACAATTGACGTATACATAATTAGAATTTGTGCGATAGTTGACTGATTATGAACTTATATTAAATTTTTAAGTGTCACTGAATTGAGTACAAAATCAATCATTTAGCTTTAGCTTTATCTTTACTCTTTACACTTGGACAGTGGAAATAAGTTGGATTGATAAAGGCTAATAGATATAAACTCCAAATTTGGTTGTAGTACTTGAGTCTAAGGATTGTGGCGCAGTAGTCTAGGCATCCGACTGCTGCACCAAAGATTGTGGGTTTGAAACAAAAACCATTTCAAACGTTTATACGCTTTACATTCAAAACTGTGCCAGCATTACGGACAGAGAAGAGGCTAATGCACCAGCAGTGACTTGTAAAGTGGCTAATGATGCCTGATCTATAGACTAGACTTGTTAATACGTAAGATAACGTAAGTTAAAATTAAAAAAACATTTGTACTTATAATGAGTGTGTTTCGTTTACCTTTGCGGTGTGCACCTGGAGGCAGTGCTAGGTTGTGGGTTTAGGCAAAATTTCTGTTAGATTGTTTAGGGGGTACTAGACTGGGCTTTCAGGGATATAGCTGCTTATTTGCCTGAAGAGTTGAAGTAGCTTCAGGTCCTTAGCGTCTAATACATATCTTCATGCAGAACTGCGGAGGCTGATTAACCTAAATGGAAGATTTTTGAGGTCTACGATTTTGGACTTCAAAACAATGTATCTTGAAGGTTATGAATGCAAGGTGAGTCGAGTCGTGTATTATTCCATGAAGTGAGTTGAGAGGTGACGGTGGTATTCTTTAGAGTGCAATAAGATCTTACAGTGCAGAAACTTTTTGTGTTTGGAGTGTAAAGCCGTAGTGCAACTGCTGGGAAATTAATGCAAAATTTTGACCTTGCAACAGAGTGAAGGTTGGCAATGGTATCTATAGAGTTTCAAGAAAATGGTTCAAGGTTGCTGCAGAGGATAGAGATAGCTGTTTGTTGATTTGCCATGGCATGGTTGTTAACAGATAGTTTTTAATGGTGTCGGCTGTGATGTGGTCTCAGTTTCTGAATTTTCAAGTTTGGATTTATTTTATATTATTTTGCTACGTTGCTATGGGGTAACGTGATTAGCAAGTGGTATGGCGTCGCCTGGCTGCTGCAACAATCTGTATCTTCTTTGAGCAAAACGATTCTTGGTTGCTTGTGAAGTTGTTCTTTTACTTTGGTGGGTTGTTGATACATTTGTCTTCAATTCAGTAACAAAAGGTAAAACCCAAAGTGAAATTTTTTGGGACTTATCTATTTGTGAGTGGGTACCGTGCTTTGTTGGTACATGGCTTGTTGCTGTTGATGTAGTTTTTGATTTAAGTCTATAACTAAGGCGTAATTGAGCTTCTGCTTATAAGGATTTAATTAGGGTTTTGTCCAGTGGCGAAGTTGGTTTGTTGCTTATTGTCAAACATTGTTTTGTTTTGTTAGGCCAACATATTGTCAGAAAACACCAAAAAAATGCAAATCCGGTGATAAAATATTAAAATAATTTTTAAAAGAACAAAAATCCGGCCAAAAACTGCAAAATTCTGTTCATAAATTGTACAAAATAACAAAATCCGGTCTTAAAATTTTAAACAATTATCAGGAAGCACAAAAACCAGGCCATAAAGTCTTAAAAAGTGTAAACATTTTTATAAAATATCAAAAATATTGTCAAAAAGTACCAGAATACAAATCTTCATAGAATTCCAAAAAAAAATTGTTTTGAGTGAATTTCAAATTATTAGAGAAATTGTTGATCTACTTTGGACTAGAAAAGGACCTAGATTCTGCATTGAGTAGAAGAGTTGAACCATTTTTGTGTTTCCTTATATTCCCACAAGTTAGTACCAGCCTAATATAGACTTTTTTAGGTAGAAGATCATCTACAATTGGGCTTTCTACAATGCTCATAGAATAAATGTATTTTTTTAGCTAAGAGTGCGTTGTCAACATCCCTGTAATAGTTTGCAGGTTTTCTCTGAACAGTTGTTAAGTTTTTGACTTCTTGGCCTGTGTATAGCCTGACTTGAACTACCGTACTTTAAAAATATTGTATGTATTTAGTAGGGTGTTTAGGCTTTTTAGTGGTGTAAGGGTTGTAGCCCACACATCTTGAAAATTAACCCATTTTGCGCCAAGCCATCAAGAAGCTACCTGCCCAGAATTTAAACTTGGTTTCCGCCTACCCACACAACCGTTGTCGTCAAGAAACTTGTTGTAAGCTAATCGTCTGTGGTATTGCAAACAACTTACACAAACGGTGGGTGTAATAATAAATTTTTTGGTTACCAACACTTGGGTGGGTGGGTGGGCTACTGTAGACAAAGTTATCCGCCCACAATTTAAACTTGGTTTCCGCCCACCCATCCAAGCGTTTGTTGTTAAGAAAGTTATTGTAAGCTAATCGTCTGTTGTATTCTAACAACTTACACAAAAGGTGAGTGTACAAATAAATCTTTTGATACTCAGGATTTGGGTGGGTAGGTGGGCTACAGTAAACAAAGCTATCCGCTTACAATTTAAATTTGGTTCTAGCCCACCCAACCTAGCGTTGTCATCAAGAAACTTGTTGTAAGCTAATTGTCTGTGGTATTGCTAACAACTTACACAAAGGGTGAGTGTAATAATAAATCTTTTGATAACCAACATTTGGGTGGGTGGTTGGGTTACAATAGACAAAACTATCTGCCCACAATTTAAACTTGGTTCTCGTCCACCCACTCAAGCGTTGTTATCAAGAAACTTGTTGTAAGCTAATTGTCTGTGGTGTTGCTAACAGCTTACACAAACGTTGGGTGTAATAATAATTTTTTGGATAGGTTGCTGTTATCAAGAAGCTAATTGTACGTAAATCTACAGTAAACAAAGTTATCCGCCCACAGTAGAAAAAACCTACAATTTAAATTTGGTCAAAATAATATCAAATAAGATTGCGTGCATTGGAATAGCATATTTTGATGGGCAAATTACGAAACATGAACGTAGCCCATAAGGTAACATATACAAAAATAATGCAGTCCAAACTAACCAAGACTCAAAACAAGAAACAGAAATGGGTTTGTCAATTCAGAACCATCTACAGTACAGAAAAATAATCTAAATATTAAGCAAAACCGCGTTCATTGGAATTTCACAACTTTTAGGAGAACAAAAACTATGAGCACAGTAAACTTTTCACAACAAATTTATTGTATATTAGTGAAGAAATAATAACTAATTTAAATATCTAATAGTGTAGCCAGTCTGAATGCATTAACCACTGATCGGAACCTTAAAATAGACTAACTCGTAAAAAAAACGTTTATTGGATTTGAAGGCGGTTTTGGTCATTATACACAATTTTTTTTTGCTACTTTTTGTTACCATTATTGGTATTTTTATCTGCCTTGCACGTATTTCTGCAACTATGTGTTGATCACCAGAATCTGCAAAGTTGTGATCTGGTGGCCAAATATTCTACCCCAAACATGGCAAACACTCATTTGCGTAGTTTGCATGTTAGTCTATGTTTTTGAAGCGTTTGAGGACTTGGCAAAAATGGTTTACATGGTTTGCATAGTTTTTGGAGAAGACAAAAACGTTGTTTGAATAGACAAGAACAAAAACAATTTTTGAAATTTTGTGGGGGCTTTCTTCCGACCCAATTTGGTTTGTTTTGCCGTCTGGTACTGCAAAAGTTGTGAGGTGGTGATTTTGTTCTACTTATGGGATCTGCTAATACTTCATCTTTTAAAATATTTTGGCGTTGTCAAAGTCTTTAACGGTTTTGTGTATCTTTGGCAAAGACAGCTTTGTCTTTTGATGCTGCGTTTAGCCGTTAGAAGTTCATACAGATGCAAAGTGTTTCATCTTACGGGAAGCAATAGTTACTACTATTTTTCTCTATGTTACCAGTTGCCAAAATTTTTTTTACTTGACTTATCGACTTTTTATTATAAAAGTAGCAAAACATTCGGATTAAGATATGGTTTATCAACTTGGCTGTGTGGGTGTAGTTGTTGAGATGACGTTGTTAGCAAGTGTGAATGTAAAAACCCGTTTTAGCTGACCTAACCAAAAATAATGGTTTTTTTGTTTTTTTTTGGTGGTGTAGGGTATATCTTTGTGGGTTGTGTGGCTTTGTCTGGTCTCTATGTTTGTTTGGTGTAATCTAGGCTGGTATTTTTTTGACCAACTTCACTTCCTATTTCTTCACTTATGGTGAGTGATAAAAAAAGCGCGGAGGTTAGCTTAGACTTTAGCCGTGTTTAATTGTTTTGTTTTGGGCAGGGCCAAGTTAATAACGTTTTAGCTGGCACTGGAATTGATTAATGCCTCGATGGTTACGGTAATCCTAGGTAAGTGGCTTGGGGCTTTCAAAACTAGATTATGGTTCTATAATTTATGCCTCCGCAGTTTGATCCACTTTGCAAAACGTTTAAATCAGGATACGGTCACAAAAGCTGGTTGCTGGTAAAAATTGCCGTATAGTTTGGGATGTGGATTTTTAATTTTTTTGATGTCGCAATCCTCCTTGGACTGTGAGTTTGTTTTGTCAATACATTAGTTTGGTTAATGGGAGCCACTAAACTTGTAGAATTTGGCTCTAGCCAGTTTTAATGTTATCAATTTTTTTGTGGTTTTAGACTTTATAGTTGTTGACCAAATGTTTGTAACATTGGTCATGTTACTTGATCTTAAGTGTTACTGCAACTTGTGAGTAGCCTGCAATGTCATTTGTTTTGTTAAAACTTAATTTTAGACAGGAATCTAACTTTTTAACTACATATACAATCAAATATGGACAAATATAACATGCCAGTAGTAAACTTTAAACATTGCTATAAACTTTCACAACAAACTGAAAACTTCTCAATGTTTCTAAAAAAACTGAAACCAAAAAGCTTTCTGTTATTATAATTTTTTTTCAACAAAACTCATTCTTAATACTAAAATTGTTGGCCCCAAGTTTTATTTTAAGTGGCCCTGGATGCGTTTTAACCGGCAAACAAAGCCATGGCGCGGGGGTCTGCCTACAACGCTCTGCACTTAACAATCCACTATCCGATATAGCTACATGCTAATGCATAATCTCTCACCTCTCCGCACATAAAACCCGGCAATGAATCACCGAGGGGTCGAATAGAATTAATTCGCGAAACGTTGGCGGCGGCGGTGGCGTCGTCGTCCTCCCGCATTAATAATTCTAACCCAGAGTGAAAAACAATGAGCGTATTCTTTTGTTTCGGGGCCGGCAATTTCATTATACCACCTGAGTGGGGTTAAGAAAGGAATCGATTATGGATGAAAGCACTTTTTTTTTAGTAAAAATAGAAGCTTTCTAAAATAACATTCGTAATTGATTTTTTAAAGAAAATAAAATCTTTTAATTTCCACGAAAAACTAACAAATCCCCAGGCTACACATCCCAGGCAATTCAGAGCGCAACTTTAATTACGCCGTATCGCATGCCGTCGCAATTAAAACTAATGAACTAATTCATCATTAAGCTAATTTGCATTACAATTATTAAATTAACCTGCTGGTACCCGTATTCTTGCGAATTTATTGCTCGTCCGAGTCAGCGCGCCTATTGTTTGTTGTGACTGTGTTTTGTTTATTTTATCGATGATGTGTTTGGTAGGCAGGAAGGTGGAGTACAATAAAGCGGCGACCCCGCTTTTAATTTATTTACGCGGCTAATCGGCATTCATTTCGCGATGTTATTGCTGTCGTTGTTGCGTAATTGGGGTGAATTATTTCCGTGGTTGAGGGTGACTGTTGCGAGCTTTTAGAGAGGGGAGGATTAATTAAGGGGTGGGATAGGTGTGATGTTTATTCAGGACAGAATTAGTATGTTAAATAAAAATCAATCAAAGTAGATTATGTAATAGTTTGATAAATTGTTTTATTAAAATTAACAATAACTCTTGACTATTGCTTTGTATATAATTTTGAGGTTAAGTATTTTGTGTTGATTGGGTGAAAGTTGGACCTATCTACTCGAAACTAGAATCCCAGTCACTGTCAGTGACGCAGTGAAGCCAACATGATTGGCACATGTGACGTCAGTTGTGGACAAGATCTTATTTTGAAATATAAACAAATGCTATTTTAACAATTGACAATAAATACTGTTAATATTAAATTATTTATTAAGCATCTAAGGATCTACTAATAGGGTTAAGTCTACAACTAACGCGTGACGTCAGTTGTGGGCATAAAATGTAGTTATGTTGGCTTCACCATAGAATAAGCACAAAATAGCACAAGACGCGTCTATAAATCTATATATGGTTTAAGAATTGAACGGTTTCTGTTTCTAATAAAGTGTGCAAAAATCTAACTTTGTGTTTGTCAATTTGTTCTGTTTATTGATTGCATCTCAAAATGTGTCTGCGGTCATGTTTGCAGCCCGGAAGAATCAATAATAATTACATCAAACAAAGCGGCGGCTAATTGACGGGCGGCCATTATTTCAGTTTGGACAATTATGCAGTTTACCGGATTTGTTCACGGGGATGGGGTTAGTACGCGTTCAGTTTCATTAATCACAGGCCTCACTCTCTAATTAGTTCAATTGTACTGCAGTGTCGATTAGTAGCCGAAATTTCTGCTTCCCATTCCACTTGAAACTGGTTCTAGGATGATTTTCCCTCCGCGAGCGCTAACGAGACCATTCAACTAATTAGGAACGGACAAATAGAAGGATCCAATTGTACAAAACCCCATCCGCCGCCCCCGGTTTTGTTTGCCAGGATGGCTACGACGACCGGCGAACCGTGTCGCGCGGTGTTGTTCGCTTTCTACTAATCCGACCGAGGAATTCGATAATTGCTTCTGTTCACACTTTGGAAATTGGATGGATCAACTTAACCATTGCGTGTTTCTCCGCTTAC
This sequence comes from Tachinus rufipes, assembly GCA_963932245.1. Lineage (NCBI taxonomy): Eukaryota > Metazoa > Arthropoda > Insecta > Coleoptera > Staphylinidae > Tachinus > Tachinus rufipes. The sequence continues at coordinate 112,974,720 of OZ010745.1, forward strand.
TACCAATTCGATTCCAATTAGCATCACAAACAATGTTTTACATGAAATTGTATTAATAAAAAAATGTTTATATACTTAATTATCAAACTTAATTACAGGAAAATTAAACCAACATGTTCTAAGATTTCCAATTACAATTCAGTAATTACCCCCCTACCCTTTTATCCGATTTAATTGTACGGATTTCATTTCAATTGAATTCTGCTTTTGAGCGTTTTAACTCGCGGCATATGTTCTTGCATGTATGTATGTGTGTGTGGTTTATGATGTAATTAGTAGTGGGTATTTGTAGTTTTGTTGGCGCAAAACGCGGAATGGCATTAGAGAGATAGCCAGAGATAGTGTGTAATGAGCCCGCATCAGCCCGTATTCAAGAGGTCGCTTCTGGAAAAGCGGTCTGGAACGGTCATTGCTACCGCCTCTCTTCTGCCCACCGCCCGACTGTGTATAGAGTAGTAGAGAGCAAGTACGGTCCGAGATAATGATTCCTTTCCTTTTGTTGTCAGTTGCAGGGGAGGATTAGACATGCGGCGCCGTGATCGACTCTTCGGCGTTTGAGGATCTTAACCCCTTAGTATGCACAGTACAGATAATGGATCTGGTAAGTAACCCACATATTTATATCACAATTACATTTGCATAATTAATATGATAAATCTTAAGTAAAAGCAGTGGCGTAACTATAATTTGGACAAAAAAAAATTTATTCCAAAAATATTTTAAATACATTTACAGGTATTAATAGAATTAAATGTTTATTAAAATCAGTGAATAATAGAATTGAAGGTCATTCTTATAAAACATTCTGGAGTTTTTTTTTTCAAAAATTTAAAAAATGCTTGGAAAATTTTGCGTCCCCTTCTGCCAGCTAAAAGTATATTTTTTTGAACCAAAAATACACCAAAAAAACCGCGTTTTATTAGAAGGTGAAATGTTGAGAATATGCTTCAAATTACCCCAGAAACCGAAAAAATTTCAAACTTTGGTTTACATTTGCAAATTTTAGTGTGTCGGCACGAGCATATGTACCTTTGACCATATACACTTATAGATACGCCGTGTGCTATTTCCGTTCGTTGCATAGTGAAGCCAACATAACAAAGTTTTATGTCCACAACAGTTGTCACGTGCTAATTGTGGGCATTCATTGCCTTGTAAGCAGTTAAGTTGGTTTTACAATTTTTAGTAAACATTAATGAACACAATAAAATATTTATTATATTTTAATTTTAACTTTGAATATAAAATCTTTTGCGATAAATATAAATGGCTGAAAATAAATTTTTTGTATCACAATATTTAATATTTATGTGAAATAAATAATGTTTGTTTAGTGAATAATTTATGTAAAAAATTTATTGGCGTTTTGGTAGATTAAGTGAATAGAAAATGTGTTTACATGCACATTAATTCTTTTACTACCTACGCGTTTTTGCCCACAACTGACGTCACAAGCATCAATTATGTTGGCTTTACTGGGTCGGCAAAAAGCGTGTCTATAAGTGTGTATGGTTTTGTAGTGGTTATCTTAAAATTGACAGAGAAGTGCTAAGAATATCAAAGTATTACGAGTCACTGGGTGGAGATAGTTAGCTACTTTAGCCCGTCGCGCCAAGTGTAATGCATCTTAGTAGTTGAAGATTGCAAGGTTTTGGCAGAGGTCGTCAACGGCACCCTTTAGAAGCAGCAAAGTTTTAGTGCCTTAAATGATGCTATTGAAGTTTGTCGTTGGGGAGTTTTGTTTACGCTCCTAACGGACTCCAGTCCGGTAACAAACGCAACTAACTTCAATCTGTTTCTTATCTCTAAGCTGGTTACCGACTCCTTGGCTGAACTTTTGATTTCATATTCCAGACCCCATACGTAGTTCTTTACTTTATCTAGCAGCTTCTTCCAAATCTTTTTTTGCTCATATTGTTGTCTTCTTAAACTCCGCTGTCTCATCTTTCAGGACTTTGCACAATTGATCCTTTTTCTGTTGGTCGGTTTTCTTTCTTTTGACTTAAGCTTTATTCCTGTTGCTGCTGTTGCACTTTTTTTAGCGTGGTTGGGTGCTCAGACCATCAGTAAACAGCCTTGTTTGGATTTACGGTTGCTTTCCTTCTGAAGGATAAGTCCAACGCCCTCTCTCGGAATTTTGGAATCTGCCTTTCTGTTATTCTCTATCCCCTTCTTGTCACTGGCTTTGTTTTTTCTTTGCTAGATTTAAGTGTGATATGAATGTTTCTGCGTAGGTTGAGGTTTACTTTGTCATTTACTCTCTACTCGGAGATGCGTTTTGTGGTATGTCCGCTACCAGAGGGTCACGTCAATATGCAACCAGGACTCATTTCTTACAAAGGTCGGCTTGTTTGCGACGTTTGCTATGAACTGTGTTTCTGCCATTTAATCCAGATTTTTTTGGTCCTTTTGTCATTGTTGTTGGCTTTAGAGTTCAAATCACCGGCTACAATTACGTGCTTGCGTCCATGTCCGTAAATGCTGTTTCCTAGTCTGTGCAGGAAGTTCTTAAAGTTTTTTGGTGGTTTGTTGGGTGAGAAGTAGCATTCATAGATGACCTAATCTTCTACCTCTATTCATACAAAATCTTTTTTGGTTTGATTGTAGTCCATTTTTCAGAATTTCCTTTACCCATCTTAGAATTTTGGACCGCAGCTTTGTAAATTTTTACTTCCACCAGGGTTTTAGACAGCAGGTTCATTGCCGCCTTGCTCCTCTCAGATTACTCTATAGCACCCTCATTTTCTATTTGTCTGCACGTCTTTTGTCCGCAGATATTCTTGTATTTTGGACATTACATACATTCTGCGCTGTGTTCTTTCTGTTTGCACAGGTAGCACGCCTTTTCATTTTGACACTGTGTTTGGAACTGTCCGTTCCCTCTACAATTGTGGCAGACTTTGTTGCTCTCCTTTTTTTTGCACTTGACCGCGTTGTGACCAATCTACTTGCATTTATGACACCATCTTCTTTGTCTCTCTTGTTCTATTTCTTGCCGACTCTTTTTATGTTGATAATGTCTCTGGCATATTCTGCATCCAGCCTAACATAAGCATACTTCATTCACTCTCTATTTGTTTTGCCCAATAGTGCTATCTTGCCCAAGCTTTTGGCTCTATCTCTCAGTTTTTCCATTAGGACGTGCTTTATCTTTTTCTCGAAGATGTGTTTGTCAATATCAACATGACGGTCGTTGCCCTCCAGGTTCCCAGCGATTTTTTGAAGGTTTCTGTGGATTCACTTTTCTTACCCTTGATCTTTAGCCGTACGCTGCCTTCTTATGTCCTGGTGGCGCTGTCCACCAAAACTTCCACAGTCTAGTAGTTTTGTTTTTGTCATTAAATGTGGGGCTGGAGATCTTCACCGGAGTGACCCATCTATTCACCCAAGTGTTTATTATCAAGGGATTGGAGATCACCATCACCTTCTTTGATCTTTTAAAGCTTGCAGAAAAGAGAACTTTTAATTTCTTGATAACCAACACTTGGGCGGGAACCCCAGTTTAAATTATTTGTCCGTAGTCAGGTTCAGGAGTGACTCACTCACGTACCCAAGTGTTTGTTATCAAGCGATTGGAGATCGCCATCATCTTCTTTGACATAGAATTTTTTTAACGTCTGCAGAGAAGAGAAATTTTCAATTTTTTAATAATTAACTTTTGGGCGGGTGGGCGGGAACCCTCAGTTATACTATTTATCCGTACTCATGTTTAGGAGTAGCACCGTTTAGTGCTTTTTTTGCCTTTCAAAACGCAAAAAAAACATGTTTTTGGTGGTTATCTTAAAATTGACAGGGAAGTGCTAAGAATATCGAAGTCGGACCCCCAAAATTGTAATCAAGGGTCAGTATTACGTCAGATAATGCAATAAAAATTTCTTTTTTTTTTTCAAAAACTAATAAAATCTTTGAAAAAAAAAATAGAAATACCCCCCCCCCCTCCTTGCTTATTTTCCTTTTTTTGATAGCCGAAGGAAAACTTTTTGTTCAACTGACTTTCGGTTTGCAGCAGCATCTGCCGAGGTTTGGTGGCTTGCCACAGGAGCATTCGCGTTTCTCGCCGCCTTCTAAAAGTATGTTTGTTTCACCGAAAAGATCGCTTTTAGTTAGAACATTTATTACCTTTTTTTCCGAGATGTGTTTGTCAATGTATATCAACATGACGGTCGTTGCTTCCAAGGTCCAGCAATTTTTTGAATGTTTTTGTGGATTCACCTCATTTCCTCTTGATCTTTAGCCGTACGCTGTTATCATCTTGTTTAGTGACGCTGTCCACCAAACCTACTTCCACAGTTCAGTAGTTTTGCTTTTGTCATCAAATGTGGGGCTGGAAATCTTCACCGGAGTGACCCATCCACCCACCCAAGTGTTTATAATTAAGGGATTGGAGATCACCATCACCTTCTTTGACATAGAAACTTTTAACGCCTGCAGAGAAGAGAAACTTTCAATTTCTTGATAACTAACATTTGGGCGGGTGGGTGGGATCCCTAGTTTAAACTATTTGTCTGTAGTCAGGTTAAGGAATGACCCAACCATCTACCCAAGCGTTTGTTATCAAAGGATTGGAGATCATTATCACCTTCTTTGACTTAGAAACTTTTAAAGCTTGCAGAGAAGAGAATTTTTTAATTTTTTGATAACCAACTTTTGGGCGGGTTGGCGGGAACTCGTTTAAACTATTTGTCCGTAGTCTGGTTCAGGAATGACCCACCCACCCACCTACCCAAGCGTTTGTTATCAAGGGATTGGAGATCATTATCACCTTATTTGACATAGACACTTTTAAAGCTTGCAGAGAAGAGAACTTTTAATTTCTTGAAAACCAACACTTGGGCGGCTGGGCGGGAACCTCAGTTTAAACAATTTGTCCGTAGTCAAGTTCAATAGTGACCCACCCGCCCACCCAAGTGTTTGTTATTAAGGGATTGGAGATTACCATCATCTTATTTGACATAGATTCTTTTAAAGCTTGCAGAGAAGAGAACTTTTAATTTCTTGAAAACCAACACTTGGGCGAGTGGGTGGGAACCCCCGTTTAAATTATTTGTCCGTACTTATGTTCAGGAGTGACCCACCCACCCACCCAAGCGTTTGTTATTATAGGATTGGAGATCATTATTACCTTCTTTGACATAGAAACTTTTAAAGCTTGCGGAGAAGAGAAATTTTTAACTTTTTGATAATTAACCCTTGGGCGGGTGGTCGGGAACCCCAGTTTAAACTATTTGTCCGTAGTCAGGTTTAGGAGTGACCTACCCACCCATCCAAACGTTTGTTATTAAGGGATTGGAGATCATTATCACCTTCTTTGACATAGAATCTTTTAAAGCTTGCAGAGAAGAGAACTTTTAATTTCTTGAAAACCAACACTTGGGCGGCTGGGCGAGAACCCCAGTTTAAACTATTTGTCCGTAGTCAAGTTCAGGAGTGACCCACCCACCCACCCAAGCGTTTGTTATCAAGGGATTGGAGATCATTATCACCTTCTTTTGACATAGAATCTTTTAAAGCTTGCAGAGAAGAGAACTTTTAATTACTTGAAAACCAACACTTGGGCGGCTGGGCGAGAAACCCAGTTTAAACTATTTGTCTGTAGACAAGTTCAGGAGTGACCCACCACGCGCAGAGAAGAAAATGTTTTAATTTTTTGATAACCAACTTTTGGGCGGGTGGGCGGGAACCCCAGTTTAAACTATTTGTCCGTAGTTAGGTTCAGGAGTGACCCACCCACACACCCAAGCGTTTGTTATCAAGGAATTGGAAATCATTATCACCTTCTTTTGACATAGAAACTTTTAAAGCATGCAGAGAAGAGAAAGTTTTAATTTTTTGATAACCAACCCTTGGGCGGGTGGGCGGGAACCCCAGTTTAAACTTTTTGTCCGTAATCAGGTTCAGGAATGACCCACCCGCTCACCCATGTGTTTGTTATTAAGGGATTGGAGATCACCATCACCTTATTTGACATAGAATTTTTTAAAGCTTGCAGAGAAGAGAACTTTTAATTTCTTGAAAACCAACACTTGGGCGGCTGGGCGGGAACCTCAGTTAAAACTATTTGTCCATAGTCAGGTTCAAGAGTGACCCACCGACCCACCCAAGCGTTTGTTATCAAGATTGGAGATCATTATCACCTTCTTTGACATATAAACTTTTAACTCCTGCAGAGAAGAAAAACTTTCAATTTTTGAATAACCAACATTTGGAGGAATGGGTGGAAACCTCAGTTTAAACTATTTGTCCGTACTCATGTTCAAGAGTGACCCACCCACCCATCCAAGTGTTTGTTATCAAGGGATTGGAGATCACCGTCACCTTCTTTGACATAGAAACTTTTAACGCCGGCAAAGAAGAGAAATTTTAAATTTTTTGATAACCAACTTTTGAGCGAGTGGGAGGGAACCCCAGTTTAAACTTATGTCCGTTCTCATGTCTAGGAGCATCCGCGTCCCCTTCCGCTGTCTAAAAGTATGTTTGTTCACATATTTGCGTTCTGAAAATACACTAAAAAGACCGCTTTTTGTTGAAGGTGAAGTGTTGAAAATATTGAAATGCCAATTTTGAATTTGTAATCAAGAGACCAAATTATCGCAGAAAGCAAAAAAAATTGATTTTTAGTCACATTTGCAAATTTGAGTGCGGCAACGTGAGCATGCGTACCAAAGTTTTTGTCGATTGTCGAAGAAAAACTTTTTGAGCCACCGACTACGGATTTCTGGGGGGGGGGGGGGAATTCAGGTGAATGTTGGCTAGCCTCAGGAGCAATTGCGTCTTTTTCCTTTTTACCGTTTAGTGCATTTTTTGCTCTTTGAAACGGAAAAAACTGTGTTTTTGGTTGTAATATCGGAGTCGGACACCCAAAATTGTAATCAGGGGTTAGTTTCATGTCAGATAATGCAGAAAAACAACCGTTTTTTTTTTCAAAACCTTAAAAAATCTTTCCCTCCTTTCTTATTTTGCTTCATTCGATCCGCATCGGGTTCCCTTCTGCTGTCTAAAAGTATGTTTGTTTCACATATTTGGGTTTTGAAAATACACCAAAAAAACTGCTTTTAGTTAGTAGGTCTAGGTCTGTTGGCTAGCCTCAAAAGCAATTGCATCCCTTTCCTTTATTGTTTAGTGCTTTTTTTGTCTTTCAAAACGCAAATAAATCATGTTTTTGGTGGTTTTAAATCTTAAAATGACCGAGTTTTAGAAAATATTCTTAAAATTTGCATTGTTTTAGCAGTGATATGCGAGGCAGACAGATGAAGGGTGCATACCTTGAAACACTGATGTGTGTGTCTCGCACTGAATGTAGGAACAATTTACATAAAATACTTTATTTATTCAACTATTTTATTATGTGGGTTGGATGTAAGCCTTGTTTCTATATACGTCACTACTGCTAAAGTCAATTCAGTTACAAGAAAGTGTACAGAAAAATAAATAAACGCAATTTTTCTTTGATTGGTTAGTGCATCTGATCACGCACTAGTGTTTGTTTTCCCGCGCTCTATCTTGAAACTGAATGCACTATAGATAGTATTAACGGGTTTTACAATTACATCTTAACTTATTTCTATCTTTAATGTGTATAGTGAGTTATTTTCTACGAATTCGTCAACATTTTAACTTTTTTACAAACCTTTCATCGTAAATTAATTAATCAATAAATTAAAATGAGTATGAGAATGTTAGCTAACTGATTGTTTGAAGATTGTGTTAATTTATTGATACTATTATCTCAAATTCTTGGCGAGAATATAGGAATTTGCAATAATTCTGAATCTCGATGAATAACATGAGGCTTTTATGATTATATTTTTATTGTCGTACAGCCGATGTGTGTATGTCGATGTTGTTCAAGTTGTTCTTATGCATTTCGTCGAGCCGGCGGGGCATGAAGCGTAAATACCACGGTGCACGCGAGTAATTTAATGTTTTGTGCGGGAACAAGTTTTCGGTTTAAAACTGTGCAAGAATGTAACATTGTATGTAGGTACTTTACAAGTAATAAATGAGAATAAGCAGGCATGCGAGTCATGCAAGTGTGTGCCCCATTTCGCTATAAAAGTCAACGAGTAATATAAAATTCTAATATAAACGGCCGGATACAATCTGAAAATACATTGTGGCATGATGGCAAGAGAGGGTTGGTCGGTAATCGATGCGGTAGTTTATGCAAAGTGGCAAAGTGGAGTGCAGGACCAGGCTTGACTTTCTAACCAATTTATAAAGCCTGATAACGCGAAATGTGAACACACCCGCCCACTCCACTCTCTGTCACTTACTTTTTTTTTTCTTTCCATTTTCATTATGCATTTTCTTATTACAATTTCATTTCAATAGTGACCATTCTATAATTATTATTAAATACAGTATTATTTTAACTAATCTGCATATATTAATTAATTCACTGGTTGTATTCCACAGTATTAAATTATAAAATAAGTATTCAGTAAAATAAGCAAATCCTATATCACCGTCCGATGATGGCGTTTTAAAAGTTGAAACTAGTTACGGTTTTTATAAATGTGTTTTATTTATTTTGAATATGAATAAATTGAATTTATTGTGTTTGAACTTTACATTTTATAAACAATTTCGTTCAATTTCACGTCCACAAAAAGCAATCGTTACCTATCCAAACGCAACAGAAAAAATATGGGGTTGAAATTTTCGAGTGTCCTTACTATCAAAGACAGCAGCCTTTTGGATGGGGCCTAAATGTGTCACGCGCCCTCAAACAATATCCTTAAACGAGAGATTTATCGCTGTCTTCGCCCCGCACGAATTTATACAACTTTTATCGTATCCAAGTGTTTTCGATGTCGGGGGGTGATTTCCTATTCGTACGTGTATTATATGTATTATAGATAGGCGAGATGAGAGAGCACCACCGGCAGTAGCAGCAGCAGCACTCGTCCTATCCGTTCTGTTGCGGCGTTTTTTTTTTCTATTCGATTCGTGGGGGTGGTTGGTGGAAAGAGAAAACTGACAGCCGACCCGATGGATTTAGCAGTCAGACGCGCACGAAATCATAAATATCACGGAAAATCAAATAACCTACACATATGTACGTGAAGCTGAAACGGAGAGATGGAATTGAAATTGATATTCGCGATTGGACCTTCCGCCCCCCATCTATACATCCCCTATCTATTTGATCCCATCTAATATTTAGAATTACTATAAATAATCCATTAAAATCTCTATGCGTAAAAAAGAGTTCAATCTCGCTACGGCAAATATAATAAATCAATTTCATATTTATATATTTTCGGGAGCATATTCCAATCATAACATTTTTTTCTTTTATAAAGCATATCCAACAAAGGCTTTGCAATTTTTATTTTATTGACACATCATCAAAGCAACCAAATCTTTGCATAAAATAAATAAGATAAACACATTGGTAGGAGCAAATCATGTCCACTTCTAAAACAAAAATAATTGGTTTGCAATTTTTTTGCTTCTTTTTTTTATGATAATAGAAAGCAACAAACGTTTATCCGCCTCACCGAGAATTTTTTTTGTCCAAAACTCAGATAATTGCAATTTTTGTGGTTAAAAATTGAAGAACTAATGTTTCAAAGTTTACTGTTATCTGGCACTTCAATTTTGCAGACTTCTTTGTTGCTGCGGTGCAAAACTTTTTTTTTTAGGTTAAGTTAGATTAGGTTAGGTTTTTGTTACAGAATTTGAGGTTTGTAGTGCAAGGCCTGATTGAAGACTTTAGGGTCTGTTGTCTAAGGTGTGGTTGAATATTTTAGGCATCTTTATTGATTTGAGAGTAGAATAGTTGATAACTGTTTCTGCTTGTTTTTATTTGTCAGTGTATAGCTTATTTTTACATGTTTACTTTGCAGGTAGCCAGCATTCAGCTTTGATGGAAGTCTTTGAGGTTTGTTGTTTAGGGCGTGGTTGAAGACTCTGAGGTCTATTGTCCAAAGCGTGGCCTGACACTTTAGTTAGGCACTTTTGGCTTAGATGGATTTCAGTTGAGTTGGGATTGGATTTGTTGATATTTGTCTTTGCTTGGCCGTTTCCATACGTGGTTGGTTAACGTCTATAGTTGTTTGTTGAGGTCAAGCTTTAGCATGTGATTTACTTCAATTTTTTTAAAGTTTATCATATTTTGCACTTTGAATTTGCAACCTGAGAATACGATGTTTTGGGTTTTACCTATTTGAAACGATTGTCGCTTTTCCTCTATTTTTTATGTTTTATATACTTGGCAATCACATTTGTTTTGTGAATTCCTAGTGGTTGGATCTTTCTGTGAGCTCACGGTTTACTATATGAGTTGTAGTCAAGGCACCTTTTGTTGAGATGGGTCTCAGTCTACTTAGAAATCGTTTGCAGTTGGCAAGATTAGTTGGAGAACTTTTAATTAAATTATTTTCCATAAGCAAATCAAACTAACTTTATATGTTATTTATGATTTTCAATTTCAATAAATGCAATTCAGATTTAATATTATTATCCCTAATACAAGCTTAAATCTAATGTATAAAATAAATGCGTATTGGAAATAAAAATCATTCCGATTAAATTAAATAAAAAGTTCCATACGAATTGAAATAAACAATTTTTTTAGTAATCGCTTATCTTTTCTCATTCGGCTCTGCGCATGCTGCTGCAACTCAGTCTCCCGACTCCTCTTCTCTCCCAGTTGAGTGCGAGTCTTTAAACAGTGCGTAAGTGTTTAACGTGTAATGGTTTGATATTGCTATAGTTAACAGTTTTAGTGTATTAATTAGTGCCGGATGATGGAATATGTGGAGATATGATTGCAGGATAATGTACAGGTAGATTATTGTTAATAAATACAATATTTGTTAAGTATTATTGGGAAATGTTATGCAATTACTGAAATGTTAACTAGTGGGTTTTCTTTCAATTATATTAGTATATTTATATTCTAACATATATTGTAATAAGTAATAACATGGCTTAAAATAAGATTAATTGATTTTGATTTTTATGCAGTTGATTTGATTTTTTTCTACGTGTCCACGTTTGCAAGATGAATTTCGGTTATTAATAAAGCAGAAGAGACAAACAACTTATTTCTTAATAATAAACACTTGGGTGAGTAGGCGATTCTTACTCAAGTGTTTGTTATTAAGAGATTAGATTTTCTTCTATTTTTGATGTTGATGCTGCTTTTGTATTTGCAAGATGAGTGTTAGATGTTATTAAAACAAAGCAGAAGAAACATCCAATTTTCTAAATACAAACACTTGGGCGGGTAGGCGATTCTTGCCAAGTGTTTGTAATCACAAGGTTGGGATTTTTCTTCTACTTTTGATGTCCTTGTTGCTTTCACATTTGCAAGATAAATGTTAGATGATATCAATTCAAAGCAAGAGAGACAGAGAACCTTTTTCTCGACAGCAAACACTTGGGTGGGTAGGCGATTCTTGCCCAAGTGTTTGTAATCAAGAAATTGGACTTTTCTTTTTTCCTTTCTTCTACTTTTCTAAATGTTTGTCATTAAGAGATAGATTTTTTAACTTATGGTGTTCTTGTTACTTTTACATTTGTAGCATCTTAATTGTTATTAAATTAAAGCAGGAGAGATAATTAACCACTTTTTTGTTGTCGAACATTTTGGTGGGTAAGCGATTCCCGCCCAAATGTTTGTCATTAAAAAATTGCAATTTTCTTCTACTTTTGATGTTCTTATTGTTCTTACATTGGTTGCATAAATTTTAGTTGTTATTAAATTAAAGCAGAAAAATCAACCAATTTCTTGATAACGAACACTTTGGCGGGTAAGCGATTCCCACCAAAATGTTTGTTATTAAAAAATTGATATTTTCTTCTGCTTTTGATCTTGTTGGTTTCAAATTTGTGGGTTAAATTGTAATTGTTGTTAATTCAAAGCAAAAGAAACAGACAATTAATTGCTTGACAACAATACTTGGGCGGAACAGAATTATTGTTTTGAAGACAAACTTTTGGGCGGGTAAGCAATTCTTGTCCAAATGTTTGTCATTAAGAGATTGATATTGTCTTTTACTTTTGATGTTTAAGTTGTTTTAAAATTTGCGGAATGAATGTTAGTTATTATTGAATCAATGCGGAAAAGCTAGACAATTAATTTTTTGATGACAAACTTTTGGGCAACTTAGCGATTCTTGCCCAAATGTTTGGCATTAAGAGGTACTTTTTCTTTTACTTTTGTTGTTTTTGTTGTCTTTACATTGGTAACATAAATTTAGTTGTTATTAAATTAAAGCAGAAGAATCAACCAATTTCTTAATAACAAACACTTTGGCGGGTAAGCGATTCCTTCCAAAATGTTTGTTATCAAAAAATTTATATTTTCTTCTGCTTTTGATGTTGTTGCTTTTAAGTTTGTGGGTTAAATTGTAATTGTTGTTAATTCAAAGCAGAAGAAACAGACAATCAATTTCTTGACAACAATACTTGGGCAGAACAGACTTTAATTTTTTGATGACAAATTTTTGGGCGGGTAAGCGATTCTTGCCCAAATATTTGTCATTAAGAGATTGATATTGTTTTCAACTTTTGATGTTTGTGTTGTTTTTAAATTTGCAAGATGAATGTTGTTGAATCAAACCAGAAGAGCTTGACAATTAATTTTTTGATGACAAACTTTTGGGCGAGTAAGCGATTCTTGCCCAAATGTTTGTCATTAAAAAAAAAAAAATTTCTACTTTTAATGTTTTTGTTGCTTTTAAATTAATAGAATTTTAGTTATTACAAAGTAGGAGAGACAGCAAATTAATTTCTTGATGAAAAACTTTAGGGCGGGTAAGCGATTTTTGCCCAAATGTTTGTCATTAAGAGATTATTTGTGTCTTCTACTTTTATTGTTTTTGTTCCTTTTACGTTAATAGAAATTTAATTATTATTAAATAAAAGCATCAATGACGGACAATAATTTTTTGATGACTAACACTTTGGCTGGTAAGCGATTCTTGCCCAAATGTTTGTCATCAACAGATAGATTTTTTTCTTCTACTTTTGATGTTCTTGTTGCTTTCACATTAGTAGCATAAAATTGAGCTGTTATTAAATCAAAACGGAAAGATAATCAACCAATATCTTGATGGTGAACACTTTGGATGGTAAGCGATTTTTGCCCAAATGTTTGTCATCAAGAGATTGATATTGTTTTTTACTTTTAATGTTTATGTTGTTTTTAAATTTGCAGGATGAATGTTAGTTGTTATTGAATCAAAGCAAGAGAGTCGGACAATTCATTTTTTGATAACTAATTTTTGGGCGGGTAAGCGATTTTTGCTCAAATGTTTGGCATCAAGAGATTGATAGTATTTCCACTTTCGATGTTTTTGTTGCTTTCAAATTTGCGGAATAAATCTAAGTTATTAAATTAAAGTAGTAGAGACAAACAATTATTTTTTTAAGTACAAACACTTTAGCGGTTTCCGTTTAAATGTTTGTCATCAGTAGATTATTTTTTTCTACTTTTGATATTTTTGTTGTTTTTTTTTTGTTATGTTAGTTGTTAATTGAAACAGAGCAGAAGACACAAACAATCATTTTCTTGACAACAAATACTTGAGCGTGTAAGCGATTCTCGCTTAAGCGTTTGTTATCAAAAGATTAGATTTTTTCTACTTTTTATGCTTTTTTGCTTTTACATCTGCAGATTGAATGTTAATTGTTATTAAATCAAAGCAGGAGAAATCAACATTCAATGCCTTGATTACAAATACTTTAGCGGGTAAGCGATTTTTGCTCATATGTTTGTCATCAAGATTATTTTTAATGTTTTTGTTGTTTTCACATTTGCATGATGAATACCAATTGTTAATAAATCAAAGCAGAAAAGATCATTTTTTTTTGACGACAAATACTTGAGCGGGTAGGCGGTTCTTGCTTAAGTGTTTGATATCAAGAAATTAATTTTTCAATTTTATTTTGATGTTTATGTCGCTATCAATGAATTGGATTGAAAGTCCGGTTTTTAAGGAATATAGTAGAGCCATTCACTATAGTTGTGTCACAAAGTTAGCATTTGAATATTTTTAATTTCTTTGGTAATTAGCACTTAGTTCCGGTTGGCAACTCCGGAGTTTGTAGTTTAAGGAGTGGTTATGTCCGGAGACACTTTAGGCATTTTTGGCTAATCAGTTTCGGATTAGAATTGTTGACAAACATTATCTGCTGTGCCGTTTTCCATGAGCAGTTAGTTAGCTAACGTTTATAGTAGTTGGTTTGTCGGGGTTAGAATTTAGCTTGTGACTTATTTATCTATCATGTTCTGTTCTGTGGGTTAGAGTGTCAACGTCCTGTAAGAAGAGCGTTTTTGTTCCATTTTATTATTTTAGGCTTGGCTGTTGTTTGTTGTTTTTTGTGGTGATGTTCGGGCTTGGCAACAAAAAGTTCTATAACTAGAGATTCCAAGCCAGCGTTTTGCCGGAAAATTTAGTATCTCTGTTTTTGTCTCACAACACTATACCCTTTCCCTCTCTCTACTAATGATCAAGGGGCTATACGTTGTAGTTGATAGAGAAACGTCATGGTGCGACAAAGACGGAGATATCAAATTGTACGGCAAAACGCTGGCTTGGAATCTCTAGTTATAGAATTCTTTGCTTGGCAATCACATTTTTTGCTGTCTGAATTTTTAGAGGTTGAGTCTTGTTGTAGGTTTAGTGGTTTGCTGTTCAAATTACAGTATACACCTTCTGCTGAGGTAGGCTTTAGAATACTTTGGAATTATTTTACAATCAACTTTTTGATCAACTTTTACAAGAGGCTAGGTGTAATGTTTGGTTTACTCAGCTTGCATTAGTAGAGTCTAAACCGGCAGTAGTTTTGGTTGTTTTTGATTTTTTTTGTACTGTATTGCAAGGCCTAAAACTGGATTTTTGCAGCTGGAGGTTAGGATTTTGTGGTCATGTTTATTATAGGTAGATGGTGGTACAACTGCCTTTTGGGAAAGTTTTGGCTGTTTTCAGGTGTTGTTTTTGGCGAGAAATACATTCTGAGATGTAATCCACTTCTTCTTGAAGGTTTTGTTATTTTGGTTCACTTTGATTGATCTTCTTCATTTTTTTGGTAGGGTTCTGAGAACGTCAATTATGCTAGACTAAGTTTTGTAATCTTATTGTCACTAATTGTGCAATTGACTCAACCAGAAGATCAGCAAAATTTTTTTGAAAAAATGACAAGTTTTGCAGTGCCTACCCTGCCCGTTTGCATGTTATTAGAAAAAGTAGAAGCGTTGCTATGGAACTGTTGTTTGGCTGTGTTTGCGTAACTTTTAGTTCCTGCGTTATGGTAGACAAAGATGCATTGGTTTAGTTCTCAAAAAAAAATTTGTTGGTTTCATTGGTATGTCTTTTCAATTTGCGTGGATATGGGTCTTGATTTTTTACTTTGTCTGGGTCTTCTCAGTATTTTTAGGGTTTGCGATTTTTTATAGATTTGAAGGACTTGTTGTGAAGGAGGTTGATAGGACTAACAACTTAATACAGTAATTCCAGAACAGCTTGGCCGTTATAATTGGCAACTTGTCTTACACACAAATGTAGTTGGCTCAGTTGCGCTTATGTTTTTAGCATTTTTTTCTTCTGTTCAATGGTTTTATAGGCTAAGGTAATCGGAATTACTGTAGGGACATTTAAATTACTTTTTGGTTTGATTTTGTTATAAGCTGGTAGTGGTTTTTGTAATGTGCTCTTTTTTGAAGTTTTTTGTTTTAGTTTACTGCGTTTTTTTTCTTTTTTGGTTTTTGTTTTTAGACTTTACCGAGCACTATCGGGAAGTTCAAATAGCCAATATTATTCGGAAATTTTTTGTTCTACAACTTTGGTCTCTTGTAATTTTTCACCAAAATGCATAGTTTCGGCTCTAAATTTAAAAAAATAACATTCTCCGCTTTCTAACGGAAAAACGAAAAATTATAAGAAAATTTAAATGACTTAAATCAATTAGAAATTTTCTGCTCTACAACTTTTAATAAAGATAATATTTGCAAAAAATGCAAAAAACCATTCAAAAACGCAAAATTTGATATATTTATGTCTATTACTCCAAAACTCCCCTTTTTCATGCGTGCGCTAGGTTCATACAATTCAAATACACCTAAGTATACAGGTCGCTAAGCTGTGGGTAAATTTTTTCTCTAAGAAATGTCTAATTTGAAGAGATTAATAAGAAAAATATGCAGAGGCCAATTCAGGGTGGTTAGTAGTAGGAACATGTAAAGAAGCAGTATGAACTGTGTTTTCAGTTTGTTTTCACTTTTTTAGGATTTTCAAACCGTTGTTATATAATTTTGAACCCATTTGTTTTCCGGTTACCACTTTTGTTTGGATTTAAGCGCGTGCAAGCAAAATTTTACAAAATCACAGATCGTTAACGTAAAAAACCTCGCACATTTATGCTCATTAGGTCAAATACCACCCACAAATTGTTTTGAGTCTAAACAATAGCATCGCGCATTTCAATGGCTTTTTGACAACACGGCAAAGCCAACATAATTAATGCATGTGACGTCAGTTGTGGACAAGAAAGCTCATTTGATATTTGACATATTTATTGTTGTTTTATAATTAAACATTTGTTTATCAATATTAGAACTATAAATGGTCAATTATAAATTAAATTTATATTTTGTTAAGAAAGATTTATCTACTCGTACGGTTATGGTTAGAAGTTACAATCAGCACATGGCGTCATTTGTGGGCATAATAGAACGTTGTCATGTTGGGTTTCTATTTATAAATGTACAATCAATAATGTGGTCTAAGAGCCGTTTTACACGAGACTGATTTTAATACAAGTGTCAGTACAATAATTTTGCGCGCCTATTATTTAAAAATTTAATTTTATAATCCAGTGTTCTTGGCGACATATGTATACATTGACGGATTTATGCGTCAATTATTTAGTAAGATTTTATCCAAGAAATTAGAACTTGTTCTAATTTCTTGCTTAAAAGCTTGCCAAATATTAAAAAAAAAAGGCGCTAAATTATTGTACTGACACTTGTATTAAAATCAGCCTCGTGTAAGACGGCTCTAAGGTAGAAACCAATATTAAACCTAAATCGTTGAGTACTTTTTGGGTGTAATATTAGCTGCATTGAAAATAAAAACATTGATTTCTCTAAGCAGATAAAAATTGGTTCCTCTGGCCACTGCCAACTTTCGCGTACTTACAGCAGCTACTATTACAAATTTTAAATAAACTAAAAATTCATTTTCAAACAACAATATTGTAATTTTGTTAAGTTAATTAATAACAATCTCAATCTAATTAGATTGCGAAAATAATTAGCAATAAGCCGATGTGTGATTTATGAAAGGGGGACTTGTTGTGGGTTGCACTGCGGGTAGTGGCGGCCGAGTATGGTTCAGTTAGAGGATGTTGTTGTATATATGAGATAGTAATGATAATGGATCAATCCGTGGCGTGGGACGCGTTATTAATAACAGATGACTAGGAGACACGGGGCGCAATGCACGAAGCGACAGAGAGGTCCGATTAATTAATAGTTTAATGGCTCAGCATACAAGTTATAGAGATCTAATAATTCACGATCACGCTGTAAATTGTCATTTATCATAATGTAAACTTTGACTGCAAATTCAATTACTGTCAATCTGTCTATCCGTTCGTTAGCGGTGATAATGATGTATATGACGGTAGAAATTGGATCGCAACAGCAACACCAGTGCATGATGTAATAGATCCGAATCAGGGGCGTATAATGATTTTAAAATGTGCGAAAATAAATTGTAATCGCAGTACAAGACAATCCCATTATAATGATGGATCAAAAAAGTATATAAAGCGCGTCCAACTAGGATATATAGTACAGGTGGGGCCCCCGTCTCGGCTCGACCATGCAACACCATTAAGCCTCGGAAGACACTTGATTCCTTCTCTTTCTCGCTCACTTTTTTCAACTCTCTTAGTGCTTTTTACACTTAGCCGAAATGAAAATAAATCCTCGTGCTAATAGACCGCTACAAGAATCCGCTATTATTTTCCAAGAAAGAATGATATATATGGTAAACAGAATCCGAAAATGCACTTCGGTGTTTTGTCACAAAGGCTGGGCTCTCGAGGACGGAGGTGTGTGTATGTGTGTGCGACTTTGCTTTTCGAATGCCGATTAATGTATTGACTCGATAACATGTAACAATTCTGTTACCATTTAATCGTATTTATAAAATAACAAGAATGACATCAAATTCCTTTGTAGATTGTCACATGTAAATGCTTACGTTGTATACGTAGCATTTTATTTTAAATTCCAATTTTCTTATATTAATTTTTATATTGTTCAATTAGTTTGAATATTATTATTTGCAAATAGCAATCAAGTTTTTTTTAACTTTTTGAAGAATCATTTGAATATGAAAACAAGAAAAAATATTGAGACCATAACAGCTAAAATTGGCCCAAAAATAATAATTTTCACAGACTCTAAAACAATCTACAAATATTTAAAGTTTAAAAAGCTTTGAAAAATAAAAAAAAAAATTATGATAAACTTCATGAAAGCTTTACAAATTTTCAAAAAACTGGCAAACTTTCAGATTTGAACTCAAACTAACTTTGCATACTCTAAAAAGCTCCACAAACGTTTGCAATATTTTTTTTAAGTTTTAAAAAGTTTTGTTAAACTTTCAAATGAGCTTGGTAGATTTACAAGTGCTTTGTACAGTTTTTTTTTCTAAAAACTTTGAATTTTGAAAACATTTCACAAACATTGAAAAAAGCAAAAGATTTAAACATTTTAAAAAGTTTTAAAAGTTTAAAAAAAATAGAGAAAACCTCTATAAACCTCTATAAAACAATAAATTTTCAAAAATGCTTTAAAAGAAAATTTTGTTTTGAACTTTTACAAATTTTTAGAGTTTAAAAAGCTATGCATATTTTTGTTTTATTTTTTATTTTTTTTATTCCAAAATAAGTTTAACAAATTTTTAAAAAAATTAAAAAAATGAATCATATAATAACTAAAAAATTTTACAAGTTTTTAAAACAGCAATAAAAAAGCTTTAAAATGATATAGGACTTTTAAATGAGCTTTGCAAACTCTAATAAGCTTTACAAACTCCAGAAACTCCGCAAACTTTGAAAAATGCTCTAAACATTATTTAAATTGTTTTACAACAATTTCAAAAAAAAAAAATAAGTTTTACAAAAGAATTCTGCACTTTCAAACCGTTTTGTAGATTGAAAATTAAAAAAATAAAAAAACTTCAATAAAAGCTTAAAAAATTTAAAAAAAAACTTGAACTCAAACTAACTTTACATACTCTAAAAAGCTCCACAAACGTTTGCAATATTTTTTTTAAGTTTTAAAAAGTTTTGTTAAACTTTCAAATGAGCTTGG
The DNA here is from genome assembly GCA_963932245.1 of Tachinus rufipes. Lineage (NCBI taxonomy): Eukaryota > Metazoa > Arthropoda > Insecta > Coleoptera > Staphylinidae > Tachinus > Tachinus rufipes. Next base: position 112,994,062 of record OZ010745.1, read on the forward strand.
TAGATTTTAAAAGGTTTTACAAGTGCTTTGTACAGTTTTTTTCTAAAAACTTTGAATTTTGAAAACATTTTACAATCATTAAAAAAAGCAAAAGATTCAAACATTTTTTAGATTTTCAAAAAAAGGTTTTATAGATTCTAAAACAAATTCACAAATATTTAAAGTTTAAAAAGTTTTAAAAATTAAAAAAAAATTGAGAAAACTTCTATAAACCTCTATAAAACTATAAATTTTCAGAAATGCTTTAAAAGCTTGGTTAACTTTTAAAATATTTTTTTGAACTTTTTCAAATTTTTTGAGTTTAATAATTTTTATTTTTTTTATTCCAAAATAAGTTTAACAAGTTTTTAAAAAATTTAAAGTTTTTAAAACAGCACTAAAAAAGCTTTAAAATATTATAAGACTTTTAAATGAGCTTTGCAAACTCTAATAAGCTTCAAAAACTCCAGAAACTCCGCAAACTTTGAAAAATGCTCTAAACATTATTTAAATTGTTTTACAACAATTTTTAAAAAAAATTTAGTTTTACAAAAGAATTCGGCACTTTCAAACCGTTTTGTAGATTGAAAATAAAAAAAATAAAATAAAAAAACTTCAATAAAAGCTTAAAAAATTAAAAAAAAAACTTTAAATTTAATTCAAATTGCCTCACAAACTTTGCATATTTTTAAAAACTATGTAAATTTATAAAAAAAAATTTTGATTTTTAAAAATGTTCTGTAAAAGCTCTTAAAATATTTATAAAACTAAAAAGAACCTAAAAAGTAGCTCCACGACTAAAAAAACTTTTGAAAAATTATTATAAAACTTTGTCAAAACAGATTTTTAAATGTGTTTTGCATACTTTTAAAAAGCTTCTGAAATGCTCTGTAGAATTTTTTTGTAAAAACTTTGGATTTTAAAAAGCTTCAAAAACAAATATTTTGTTAAAAATGTTGAAAAAGCTTTGCAAACTTTTTTATTTTTTTTTATTTTAATAAGCTTTAGAATAAAAAAAACTAAAAATTTTGAACCAAAAAGCTCCAGGAACCAAAATATGCTCAAAAATGCTCTAAAAAGCTTAGATAACTTTTTAAAATATTTTTTGAACTTTCAAATGAGTTTTTAATAGTCTTAAAAGCTCTGAAAACTTAATAAATACTTTTGTTTTTGTTTTTAAATATTAGTTTTATTTATACACTCCACACTTTAAAAATTTGCAAATTTACAAAAATATTGTATTTTTATAAAAGTGTGTTTAAAAAACCTAAAAACTTAAAAGGAATCCTTGGAACTCTAAAAACTTCAAAAAAGCAACAATAAAATTTTGTATTTAATCCAAAATCTTTATTTAGATTAAAAAAATGGGTTTAAAAAAAACGCAAAGGAAAGGTTTTACAGACTCCAAAACATATCTACAAATTTTTAGTTCAAAAAGCTCTAGAATTATTTGTAAAACTAAAAGTTTTAAAATAAAAACAAAATTAACCGGAAACCTTAAAATTTGAACCAAATTGCTCTACTATGTTTCAAATGAACTTTGAATGCTCTATATAAGATTAAAACTACAATTATTTACAGTTCAAAAAGCTCGGCAGACTTTATTTTTTTTATTCTAAAAAAACTTAAATTTAAGAAAAAAATGAAAATACTGGAAAAAACATTTTGTACCAATTAGCTTCACAAACTTAATTTTTTTTTTTCAAAAATGTTTAAATTCTACAAATGTTCTTTAATAAGTTTTTGTAAAGCTCTAAAAACTCAACAAAAAAAAACTTTACGAACATCAAAGGCTCTGTAATATTAAAAACCTTGAACAAACTTTTTTTTGAGGTTTTACTTATTCTAACACATATTCACAAATTTTTAGACTTTAAAAAGCTCTGCAAACTTAAAAATAAAAACTCTCTAAAAAAACTCAATAAAAGCTTAAAAATAAAAAAAACTAGAAAGCTTTAGAATTTTCATTTAAATGCTCTATGAACTAAAGCTCTGCAAACTTTATTATTTTAAACTCTAAAAACATTTTACAATTTAAAAAACACTGGAAAAAATCTAAAGGCTTAAAAAAAAGTTACAAGCTACGCGGCTATTAAGACAAATCTACAAATTTTTTTGTGTTTATAAAAAAGCTCTGCAAACTTTTAGTTTTTTTGAAAATCTTTATGAATTTTCAAAAACAACTTAAATTTTGAACTAAGATAAGATAAAGAAAAGTTTTTTGGATAAAAAAAAAGTTTTATAGACTCTAAAACAAATCTATAAATATTTAACAAAAGCTTTGTAAGATTAAAAAAAACTTTTTAGATTAAAATAAATTTTTTAGATTAAAAAAAAAGTTTTATAAACTCTAAAACAAATTTACAGATATTTAGAGTTTAAAAAGTTTATCCAATTTTTTTTTTATTTTAAAAAAGCTTCAAAATTTAAAAAAAAATGGTAAAAACTTAAAATTTTGAACTAAGTAGCTTCACGAACTAAAAAAGTAGCGAATTTTCAAAAATGTTTAAAATCTACAAACGTTTTTTTTTTAAGTTTTGTAAACTTAAAGCAACATTTTTTAATATGAAAAATTAAAAACAACTTAAAAAAACTTTTAAAACATATCCACTTAACTTAAAAAGTTCTCTGGAAAACAAATTTTTAAAAACTGGAAAGTTGTAAAATTTAAACTTTATTTTTGTAAATTTTTCTTAAACTTACGAAAAGCTTTTTGAAAACTCAAAAAACTAAAATGGTCAACCTAAATAGCGTCACGAACTAAAAATTAATACAAATTTTAAATAATTTTTAGTCTAACAAGGTCCACAAACAAAAAAAAAAGATTTTTTATTTGTATTCAAATCGGGTAAAAATTTTTGGACTTTTGACCCAAATTTTGAAAGTTTTAATTTTTTTCAAGATTCTTTATTTAAAAAAAAAACTGTAAAAATCGGATTTCTTTTTACTTTTGATCAAATTTTGAAAATTTCGAATTTTTAAAAAAAATTTTGTTTGCATTCAAAACGTGTAAAAAACGAAAAAAAAATTGAATTTTGGCTAAAATTTTAAAATTTTTAATTTTTCTCAAGATTTTTTATTTGCATTCAAAACAGGTAAAAAGCGAAATTTTTTTGATTTTTGACTCAAATTTTGAAAATTTTAATTTTTTTCATAATTTACATTTGCATTTAAAACGCGTAAAAAATTTTCGACTTTTGGGCCAATTTAAAAAAAAAAATAATTTTATCTTTATTTGCAATAAAATGGGTAAAATTTTTTTTTGACACAAATTTTGAAAATTTTAGTTTTTTTCAAGATTTTTATTTGCAATCAAAACGGTAAAAATTGGAATTTTCTTGACTTTTGACTCAAATTTTGGAAATTTTAATTTTTTCAAGGTTTTTTATTTACATGCAAAACGCCTAAAAAACTAAATTGTATATCGACTTTTGACTCAAAATTTGAAAATTTACAATTTTTTTAAGATTTTTTATTTGCATGCAAAACGCGTAAAAAACGGTAATTTTTTTTTTTATTTATTTCCATTCAAAACGCGTAAAAATCTTTTTAACCAAATTTCGAAAGTTTCAGATTTTTTTTAAGATTTTTTTTTTGCATTCAAAACGCGTAATAAACGGAAATTCTTTGACTTTTGGGTAAAATTTAGAAAATATCAATTTTTCTAAGATTCCTAATTTCCATTCAAAAAGCGCAAAAATTGGAATTTTTTTGACTTTTCAGCCAAATTTTGAAAATATATTTTTTCAAGATTCCTAATTTCCATTCAAAAAGCGTCAAAATTAGATTTTTTTTTACTTTTGACTCAAATTTTGAAAATTCTAATTTTTTCAAGATTTTTTATTTTGCATTCAAAACGCAAAAAAACGAAAATTTTTCAACTTATGGGTCAAATTTTAAAAATTTCAATTTTTTTCAAGATTCTTATTTTCTATTCAAAAAAACGTAAATATCGGAATTTTTTTAACATTTGGGTCAAATTTTGAAAATTTAAATTTTTTTTCAAGATTCCTAATTTCTATTCAAAATGCGTAAAAATTGGAATTTTTTTGACTTTTGAGTCAAATTTTTAATATTTCAAATTTTTTCAAGATTCATGATTTCTATTTTTTTCAAGATTTCTAATTCTATTCAAAAAGCGTAAAAATTGGTTTTTTTTAACTGTACAGTTTTGAAAATTTAAATTTTTTTCATGATACTTTATTTGCATTCAAAACGTGTAATAAACGGAATTTTTTCGACTTTTGGGTCAGATATTGAAAATTCCAATTTTTTTAAGATTTCTTAATTTCTATTCAAAAAGCGTAAAAATCGATTTTTTTTTATTTTTGAGACAAATTTTAAAAATTACAATTTTTTTTCAAGATTTTTTATTTGCATTTAAAACGCGTAAACGGAAATTTTTCGACATTTAGGTCAATTTTAATAATAAATGAACCTTTTCCGACTTTTGGGTCAAATTTTGAAAATTTTAATTTTTCATAAGATTTTTATTTGCATTCAAAACGCGCAAAAAACGGAAATTCACTTTTGACTCAAATTTTGAAAATTTCAATTTTTTTTCAAGATTCTCTATTTGCATTCTTAACGCGTAAAAATCGAAAATTTTACGACTATTGACTCAAATTTTGAAAATTTTAATTTTTGTCAAAAATTGCGTAAAAAACAAAAATTTCTCAAACATTAAAGATAAAAAAAAATTAACTGGAGAAAACTTAAATTTTTGAACCAAATAATAAAATTTTAAAAATTCAGTCCAAACTTTACAAATTTTGTTTAAACAGTTTTTTGTAAAGCTTCATAAGCATCAAATAAACTTGTTTTAAATACAAATTTCTTTTAGATTAAAAAAAATGTGTTTTTTAATAACTTTTAAAAATCCACAAATTTTTAGAGTTTAAAAAGGTCTGCAAACTTAAAATAATTTTCTAAAAAACAATAAAAGCTTAACAAATGTTTAAAAAACTGGAAAACTTTAAAATTTGTACTAAATTGCTCTACGAACTAACTAAAGCTCTGCTTTATTTGTTTTAAACTAGACAAAACCTGAAAGTTAAAAAAGCTTTTTGATTGTAAACTAAAACAAATCCACAAATTTATAGAGCTTGAAAAGCTTGGCAAACATTATTTTTTTATAAAATTTGAAAGAAACAATTTTTGAAAAAAAAACTTTTTAAAGCTATGGAAAATTTTAAAAGTTTTTTTTTTAGGTTTAAAAAAAGGTTTTAATGAGTAAAACAAATTTACACATTTTGAGCTTTATAACTAAATCTAGATTTTTTTAAAGTTCAAAAAAGTTTAATTTTTTAAAATGATTTTTGGATTTTCAAATGAGCATCGCATACTCTAAAAAGCTTCACAAACTATACTTTTTGACATCTAAAATAAATTTTCAGATTGTAGATTTAAAAAACTCTACAAGTTTACAAAAAAGTTTAGTAAACTTTAAAAATAAAATTTAAAAAAATTTAAACTTAGTTATTTAAAAAAAGCTAAAACTTTAAAAATTATGCACGTTTTCAAAAAATCTCTAAAAAGCCAAATTTTTAATTTTTTTAATTTAAAATATTAGTTTTATTATATACACTCTAAACCTTCAGAACATTTTTGAAAAACATTGTATTTTATATTTTATACTTTCTAAACTTTTAAGTTAACTTTGCATACTCTAAAAAGCTCCACAAGCTACAAATGCTCTGTACAGTTTTTTAAAAAACCTTTAAATTAAAAAAAAAAAAATTATTGTATTTTTAAATACTTAGAATAATTGTAAGGCTTTATACTTTAAAAAATTTGGTTTTAAAATACTCCGCAAACTTAGAAAAAAGCTTTGCACAATTTTTAAGTCTGTACTTTATAGACTCGAAACTATGTACATTTTCAAAAAAGCTCTATAATGCCCAAAAATTGTATTAATCAGTTTTAGTATTTACTCAATGATATGTTCTGCATACAAGTCTGAACCAATTAAGTTTATTATTTTTATGTTTTAATGTAATATGTAATTTAATTTAAGTGCTTTAATATAATTACACATATTTGGTTTTCAAATTACATTTAACTATAAAATCATTTCCTCAAAGAATGTAATTAAAACTAATCGATCCGCACCTATCACGTTCCCTCGGCAATTCACTACACGTTGCGGTGATCACCTCGAAATTAAGATATTTAAATATTTCCATATCGGAATTTAATTCGGTCGCATTCCTCTGCGTTAATTATCAATCAATTCTCCCCTCCTTCCACACACACACAAACCGCTCGCACATATTTCCGACGCCGATTAATAACTAACGGAATGCAACAATGAAGTTGCATTGCTTAAATTATTGGCGATTTGTATGCGCGATTTAATTAATAATCGATGTTATATAATCCGGTGATTAATGTTTAAAAAGTATTAATAATCAACTCGATATGCAGGCATTCGGAACGGGATTTTATAATTTATAAATACATTAATATAAATATAAAATACAGTAATGCGTCAAGAAATATATTAATAAATCAACATATTATTAAAAATTATTTATTGCTTAAATTTATCATCATTACAAAATATTTATGTTATTATTTTTCAACCATAAACACATTCAGGTGTTTTGGTTATATTATTTTTACAACCAGTCATATTGCTACTCGCACTGACTGTGCGAGTAGCAAAACAGAACTACCCTGAAATATGTGTTTTAATAGCGGTCCGTGCAGATTTACTAACGTTTTGCGCAGCAGCAGTTTTTGAATAAATTATAAAAATTATTTTATTAGCTTTTAACTTTATTTAATTAATCAACAAAATTTATACGAAACGAACCATTAACACACATATAGCCACAAAAAAGGGAATAAAAGCCGGAAACTTTTATTTGCCCCATCTAATCCAATGATTTTTAATTCGACTCGGGGGATCAATGCTTTGGAGAAACGCAACAGAAAAGCAAATGTAATGAACGGGCTGCATCAACCCCTCGCCTAGCCACACACACTCATACCAAACACGTGTGGTGCAAACTCATCCGTCAACGTGTCAAACTTTACCAATGTATTATATAGCTCCTTCATGTAATATCAAAGTTTCCTAATAAGACCTTCCATAGTTATCACGCGGTTACAGTTGTAATTTTTCTCCACCGAACAACTTCCGGAAGTCATAACTGTAATTGCCGACGATAATCAAGCAAAAAAGTAAATCCAAGACATAAACTAAACCACATTCCTTGATTGCCTTATTTACATCTTCCAATTTCCATTCCAATTAAATCAATCGCAATCACACGATAACTTAATTATCTCGATTTGTGATATTTTTTTCTTCTGGGAAATTATTCCGCGTATATCTAACAAGAACGGAAACCATTCAGCTCGCGCGCGCTAGGGATCCCTTTTAATTATAATTTGATTATTAAAAATTTAAAAGTCTCGAATGTTAATTAAATTGCGTACAGAAAGAAAGGCTAATGAAATGTCAGGGCTCGGAGAGATTGTGATTAATTGTAAGATAGTCTAGGCGGGATAAAGCGCGATAGTATGATACTCGCTTCATCTATTTGAGAGAGATGGCAAGCAGGAAAATTGGTGGGTGGCTTTTCGGAGGGCTTCCTGTTTTCTGATTAAACTTCCTTGCGCTGAATTTCAGAGAGGCCCGGATGACCAATCTAAGTTAAACGGCAAAAAATATATTTCATTATTTTTCGCCGATAACGTTTGAGGGATGGAGACTCAGTTAATTTTTCTTTTCTATAAGCTTGCAAAGACGGTTATTAAATTGATTCTGATAAAAATATAATTTGATGGAATGAAATAGTTTAATCTATCTTAATAGCCAATCGATTTTCTTGACATTTTAGTGAATTTTATTATAGTACCATACTATAAAAAAATTGCTGAAGGGGGGGGGGGGGTGAAATGCTGTTGCAGCGGTGGGATGCTTAGGTCGTTACGATTTTTTTTGTTTTTGACGTATAAAGGGGCTAAGATATCAGACGCAAAGCCAGACTTTGAAATACCTTAAGACACGGTTGAGGTTGGTGTTTGCAGCTGTCTTCCAGATTGGAGATCTAAATGTGATTTGAGGTCTGATGATGCTCGTGCAGATCCTAAGCTTGTTTTGAATAGACAACTTGTTGTTCCGGCGTAGCATCGGGATTAGAAGATTTTTTGTCATCTTGGCTTTGTCTACAGTGACCTGGACGTATAGCTTGTACGTCAATCCCTTATCGAAGGTGATGCCCAGATACTTTGCAGAGTTTGGCCATTGGATTGGAATTTTGTTGAGATCTACGTTTTCGTGAGATGGTTTGCGTCGCATGGTGAAGAGGACAGCTTTACTCTTCTCCGGGTTGACTTTGATTTACCAGTCGTTGAGCCACACTTGCAGATTAGACTGCTGGTGGCTTTTTGGAATCTGATGGTGACCACCTTTGGTACCATTAGCGTATTGGGTCATTTTTACCCCGTGCTTGAGGGCATGTTGGCGACAAAAAGGTTAAACAGCATAGGCAATAGAAGAGAGCATTGAGGTACTATAGCCTTGATCCGGAGTGTGGTGGAGACATAGTTTTGGAGCTAGCAGTTTTATTAAACGGAATGGAATTGTCTATGCAGTTTAAATAGCAAACCTTTGTTCCTGTTCAGCGGCGGGTTATTGTCATTGGTTTTTAGGAAACCCCTGATATTTTAGTGGACCCTTTTGATGCGCTTCAGATCAGTGTCCCTGTCAAAGAGAGGAAGGAAGTTTTGGAGTTCTGGGTTGTCTGTAAATGAAGCATTTACAGACATTTCCCTTGTTAGAATATTGAAGTCCATTCTCAGCATGAATGACTGGTATTGGGACTTTCCTGTTTTGCAAGACTTTGGATGAGATCTTTTACATTAGATTTACATCTTTTGTGGTTGATTCCAATGTTTTTGCCAGCACTAATTTTTATGCAGCTTTATAGTGGACCTAACTTCCCTGATGAGTTTGCTGAGGATTTTACGATCTATTGGGTGGCGATGCTTTGCTACTGATGTCTGGCGGCATTTTTTTTTTTCGAATCAATTCAGGGTAGATTTGAAGGTTTTAGATTTTTTTTTTGTGCTAGGAGAATCTTCCTAAAAACTAAACTATCGGGTTCACCCTCACGGGCGCCTACCGACTAAACTCCCTCCGACTTTGACTGATGGAAGTTTCTCCTTTCGTGGACATGGCCTTCCTGAACGGGAATATAGGTGGTGCCTAGAATAAGTGGGATCTAGTTCCACTTCTAGGTCTGGGTTTTAGACTGATGGGGGCCGGGTCTGAAATTATTAGACGTCTAGTCGTCTAATAGACATTAGAAGCTTTTAGTAGCTTGACGAAGTCATAATTACTTGCTTGGGATAAGCGAAGTAACAACTGATCTTTAGCTGATAAAAGAGAGGTGCTAGGTGCCGATCCCGCAGCCTGTGCAAAGGATTTCTCCTCGTTTGCGTTGAGACCGCTCCGTGGAGGAGCACGAGACTGCTTACGGAGAGCAGGTGTCTTACCGGTGGCCTGGCTGTTGCGGCTAGCCTTTAGTTTCTGGTAAACCAGGCATCTTATAACTTGCCGTGTGGTCCCTACCACACTCGATGCATTTTGGTAAATGGCCGCTCTCTTTGGTAAGAGTGCAACCGGCGCTCGCGGCGCTCGGATGAGCTCTGGCGCACTTGACGCACCAATATGGTGCGTTGCACCGGGATGCCCCGTGGCCGTAACGTTGGCAACGGTGACATTGTGCAATTTCGGGGCCTTTGCGTTTGACCTCTGTGGTCACGCGAAGCCCGAGCAACTTAGTTAGAGACAGAATTTCTCTGTTTTTGGGGAAGCTGGACGTACACCATTGGAAAGTATTTCCCGTTTCTTCCCATACGTGTAGTTGATTTTGCAGTGTACCCCTGAGCGATGAGCTCAGCTTGCACTATTTCAACTTTAATGCAGGTAGGCACACCCCGAATAACATATTTTAAGGTTTTTTCAGACCCTAGTTGGTAGGTGTGGTGAAAGATGTCATGCTCTGTGCAATAATCAATCACCGCCCTGAAGTCATCCTTTGTTAGGGGATGTAGGCGAATGCCATCCACCACGTTTACTGCGCGATCAATGGTGATGTTTAACGACTCGTCGCCTTTAGCCCTAGGTACACATCCTTATCGTGGATGGTAATAGGAGGAGAGCGGACCAGAGTTGGTCGGCTTTGCCTTAGGGGCGGGCCGGTTTGAAGACCCTTTGGCCTTGGTGACTGATGGCCTTGATTGTGCTGAAGGCACCTGACGTGTGGGGCTGGCTGAAAGCCTAATAGAGCAAGAAGGTTGAGAAGGCTTACCTAGTTCCTTCCTCATCTTCTTCGACTTTGCTTTACCTTTCTTTCCTTCGACCAGGATGAACTCGCCCTTTTTGGACTGGTCTTCTTGGTGGAGGTTGACCTTGCTCTGGGTGGTTTCTATTTCTTCCTTCTCGGAGGAAATTGAGTCGGGTGGTCCGGCGGCAGGTTTCTTGAGGAAGGCCTGGGTCTGGGGGGCCGCTGTCGCGCCTTGGAACCTGGTTGCAGGTTTCCATTGGGACCTTTTTGGTGATGGTCGAGGCTGGTGCAGTTGGAGAAGGTGTGAGCTGGGTGGGCAGCTCGGCGAGAGTGGAATGGATGGAGGTTTCCATTTTGCTAATGGCGGCCTTTGCCTCCTTAGCATTTCTTCGGATCGCTTTAACCTGAGCGCCCTACTCGGTAATCCTCTTTGTCTGGCATTCCATCAATGCCATGAGTTGGGATTTCGGCGAGTGGATCTTCTTTGCCTGGTTTTCGATGGTGATCTCGTTCTTCTCCACCAGAGCATACATGAGCTCCAGTATCTCCCGGTCCGACATTAAATTAATAAAACAGTCGAAATTAATAGTGGATGACAGTCTCTTTCAACTGTTCATCCGCGCCTAGCGTGCAATGATAATTGCAATTATCCTCAATTGGATCCAATAGTCGGTGCGTCTCTTGGCTCGTTCTCGTAGTGGACTGGTCAGGTCGGCTGCTGGCAGTCGACTCACTGTTCTGTTCACAAATTTTTCAAAGGTTTTAAAATTTAGAAGCCTTTTCTCTGGTTTTTAAATCATTTCCGTAAATTGTTTGACGGTTCCTTCTAGTTCTGCAACCGTCCGAGCAGGATATAGCTTTACTAACAAATTGTTTTTCCTCCCTCCCTTCCTTATGGACCTCTTTCTATAGAGCTCCAGAATTACCGCATGTGGTCAAAGCTTAGGTCATTGATTGTTCTAATCTTGATTTGAGAGTTGACGCCTTTTAGTATATTGCTACATCCAGGACGTGCAGAATTGCGGCGTTTGGAGCTTTGCGTGGAGTTTTGAGCCTGTAGTTGGACGGATGAGGGTTGGAGCAGGCAGAGGGCACACTTTGGCATGGTGCATTTCGGGCAAGCCTTTGACTGGCGAGGTTCCGAGCAAATCTTACATACAAAATATGCTTTGCAGCATTGTTTGGCCCGCCCATGGTACTGGCACCTCTGACATAGTAGAATTCTGCCTCCACTTTTTTTTGGCTTTACGGAGACCGTGAGATGTAGAAGTTGTTTCAGATCTTTGATCTCAAAACTTTTAGCCAACTTTGGGGGTTGTACTGATCCAAGATTTTGAGGGACATTGCTGATCACTATCTCTAAGACAGCTTTCTTTGGTGGTGGTTGTAGGTATTATTTTTGGAGGATATTACTTCGATGTTGTTTTTTCAAAAATGTTGCGAGTAACCCTGAAACTTTGCCTTGTTATTAATGACAAATGTCAGCGAGCGTTGTTTTGATTGAGTGACGGAGGTTGTATGGGGTCACCGGTGGGGTTGGGGTCCAAGGCGGCTGGCCTGAACTTCATCTCGGTGAAGTTCTCTTTGGACGTCCCCTTTTGAGCGGGGTTCTTTTGCTTTTTGGACTGCTGATGGCCAGTGATGGCCCCTGGGTGGGGACGGTCTTGATCTCTTGGTTTTGGTTGGGGCTGACAGATTCATCATTATTAAGGCGGCGGTCTGGAAAGCAAAGATGGCGGCTTGCTTTGCAATGGTAGAGCTAAGTTTGGTGATGATTACATGGAGTTTCTCATAGCGGCCAACCGGTAACTCATGTCTTTCAACTGTCCCTCCAGCGTCTTGATAGCTTCCTGGCCCGGGAGCTGGAGACCGAGCGATCTTGGTTCTCGGATTTTCGACTCTATAGCTCTGTTCTGGTAACAAACAAATTTGAAAACAAAAATTGCTAAAAAGTTTAGGTATCGTAACAAAGATTGTGTTTCATATGCGGTCCGTGCAGAATGGGAGTGTGATTTTTTGTTGGTTTGCTCGATTGCAGGTATTTTGCGATTAAGGATCGTAAGCGGTTTTAGTGGAAGGACGTAGTAGTTTTTAAACCCCTTTTCATAAAGTTTCAGAATTACCGCATGTGGTCGGGGCTTAGGTTATTGATTGTTTTAATTTTGATTTGAGAGTTGACGTCTTTTAGTATTGCTACATCCAAGACGTGCAGACCTGCGGAGTCCGGAGCCTTACGTCAAGTTTTGAGCCTTTTTGTTTCTGTTTATCCAGGCCAACATTTTTTTGTAGACTTTGCATCCCAGGTAATTGGCCGGATGGGGTTTGGAGCAGAGAGCACATTTTGGCGTGGTGCCTTTTGGGCAAGCCTTCGACTGACGAGGTTTCGAGCAAATCCTACATGCAAAATATTCCTTGAAGCATTGTTTGGCGGCGTACCCATGGCATTGGCACCTCTGATTTTGTAGAATTCCGCAGCCCCCCTTTTTTGGTTCTACTAAGACCGTGAGTTGTAGAAGTTGTTTCAGATCTTTGAACTCTTTAGCCAACTTTGGAAGTTGTACTGATACTAATGGAAAACGAACAAATTTATTTTCTATTCTGTGGATGTTAGTCGGCACAAATTTAAGATTTTGAGGGACATTGCAGATCTCTAGGCCTTTGCCTTGTCAGTTTTTAGAAATGCGTCAGCATTTTGATGATTGATATTTTTGGAGAATATTATTTTGATGTAGTTTTATTGAAAGTATTGGGAGTAGCTCAGAAGCTTGGCCTTGTCATTAATGACAAATACCGGCGGGTGTGATTTTGATTGAGTGTCGGGAAGTTGGTTGGGTTTACCGGCGGGGTTGGGATCCGAGGCGGAAGGCTTGAACCTCAACTTGGTAAAGTTTTTTTTGGACGTTTTTTTTGAGTTTTTTTGGAGAGTAGCTTTTTTATCTTTTGGTCTGAAAGGCTGGCAAAAGTGACCGCTGATGGCCAGTGATGGCTCCTAGGTGAGGAAGGCCTTAACCATCTTTTTCATCTGGGACGGAGGTCTTTGCTGCGGTTAAGGCGGCTTGCTCTGCAATGGTGGGGCTAAGCTTGGTCATGGTTACTTAGAGTTTCAAATGTTTTTTTTTTTTAAGAGTCCCTTATGGCGGCCAACTGGAAGCTCATGTTTTTTAGCTGCTCCTCCAGCATCTTGATGAGCTTCTTGGCCAGGGAGCTGAAGACTGAGCGGTTCTGGTTCTCGAACTTTTTCTTTTTGGCATTTCTGCTGCTTGGCCTTTCTCTTCCTTTGCAGGTTGGTGTTGAATGTTGCTTTTCTGTCGGCTATTGGCAGTTGACTCTATAGCTCTGTTCTGGTAACTAACAAATTTGAAAACAAAAATTGCTAAAAAGTTTTGATATCGTAACACAGATTGTGTTTTGTATGCGGTCCGTGCAGAATGGAGGTGTGATTTTTTTGTTGGTTTGTTGGGATGCAAGTAATTTGCGATTAAGCATCGTAAGCGGTGTTAGTTTTAGTGGAAGGACGTAGTAGTTATTCAGTTCTGCTAACAGTTGGAATTTGGTATGGAGATTAGAAACTTTATTGCTCAAAGTCAAAAGTTCTTAAAATAGTAGTGTTTTTATGTGTTGTTGGATGGACTATTTTAAATTATCTTTTAATTTACTCAACTTTCAAATTAAAATGTTCTTTATAGTTAAAAATATCAAACAGAAATTTTGAAAACCTAATTAAATTATTTTTTAAATTTAACTAAATATAATTATAATCTTTACTTTACTTAAGCTTAAAAATGAATGTTGGTTCAAACAATTTACATAAAAAAATATTACTAACTGGCAATCTTAAGATCAATTATTAATTCTTATGTATATAATATATACGTTAACCTTTTCAATCTATATTAACGCCAAATCAACAACCCATTCCAGTAAAAATAAACAAAGAAGTAACGCGACCACCCCACTCACACCTTGAATATTTAACAACCGATTGCATGCATTATTCCGCATCTGGATCTAGTGGCCTCTGAAGAGCCATCTCGTGCACGCTACACCCATAGCATTACTAAAACAGCAACCCTAGCAAACCCCTTTTGCATGTTTTTTTTCTGTTTCCCCATACTTTCTTGCCTCTTTCCGTAGATCCCAACAAAAGAAACACTAAGTGCCTTTAAGTGAGGCGGCAGTTAAAATGATAATCGCAGAATCCTCCCTCCTACCCTTATAAAAGAAGGAAAAATGTTGCATTAAGAGGATATATTAATTCGTGTATAAAGGTTGGATGGGTGGAGTTTAAATATAGATAACGGATGCTTCCAGTGGGATTAAGGTGTCCGAGCCACCACCGCAAGACAAATTAGTGTTGCGGTTTTGCTCTCCCACCTCACTACATCACCTAATATTATAACACGGCCACATTTTACTTTAAATCCGACAACCTCCTAAAGCAAAGCTGTAATTTATTAAAGCACTTTTATTTATATACACTTTGCGCTTGTGACTTTATTGTATGCTTGAAATAATTTACATATTTCTATGTTCACAGCCAACTTAACTGCTGTATAGTAAATTAAATTTAATTTACATTTTTTAATCGATTAAAATAAACATTACAATATGTAGAATAACATAAAGAAGAATTAGTAGAAACATATTTAAAAAAATAATCTTTTTGTTTTATAAAATGTTGCATTATTGTTTACACTTTCTTACTGTCTTTTGGCGAAAGGTGTTTTGTTGGCGGTCCGTGCTCTTTTACTTACACTAGCACACGCAGATTTTTTTTAGTATTTTTTAATGCTTTTTGCATAAATTTAAGTTTTTTTGACAGTTTGAAGTGTCCTTGTAAATTGTGTTTTGTTGGCGGTCCGTGCAATCTTACTTACACTAGCATACGCAGAATGTGTTTTTTTAAGGATTTTTCAAAGTTTTGTAATTTTTTTGCATAAATTTAAGATTTTTTTTACAGTCGGATGGTCTTTGTAGAATGTGTTTTAAAGGCGGTCCGTGCACTTTTGCTTACACTACTATTTTTTAGGTATTTTTCAATGTTTTGTAAGATTTTATCATAAATTAAAAAAAAAAAATTGCCAGAAATTTTTTTTAAAAGATGTTTTGTTGTGCACTAGCATACGCAGAATATTTTTGATGTTACAATTCGGTATATCAGGGCACGAGCTTCCAGGTCCCCAGGAATCCGCCTTGTCCCTTCACTTCTCTTCCGCCCAGAGGATGTCTTTTGTTGTGTAGGACGTGATCCTGCGCTTCTGATCTTCTGGACCCACTTACAAACTACACAAACCCCGATTAATGACACGTAATCACTTGGATTACCCCAACCACACAGGTTGGATTATTATTCCAGTTTTGCTAATTCGCTTCTGATTTACAGTGTGGCCGGCTAACCGTGCCTTGTTTCTCTGCGAATAGAATGAACCCGCTTGTATTCTGTAAACTCGAGCTTGAAACTAGTGCCTCGGTTACTATACATAAAATGCACGCGGGATGGTACGCGTGCGACCCTGGATGGATTGAGGAGCGGGCAGTGTGAGGCGCGCCTGCCTCGTGGAACGCTCACGCTGATTTTCCCTGCTTGTCTCCGGTGACGATTCCGGTAAGCGTGACCGGTTGCCTATCGTTCCGGTAACCTCTAGGTTTTTTTTAATGTTTTAAAAGATTCTGACGCAGATAAGTACATACAATAGAAATTGGATATAACAGACAACAAATGTGAAACAGATTAAAAAAAATTGAAGGCATTAGCACCAGTCATTAAAATGCCACAAGATCAAACATATTGCAGAATCAACTTGGCCCAAACTGTTTGTAAAGTAAAAATGAAAATCGTGTCTACTAATTTTTTGTCAAAATGCATTGCAAACAGAACCAGCTTAAAGTTTTTTCTTATGATACTCTCACTGATTCTATTCTGTGACTTTTGCGAAGTTTCACACACAAAAAGGGAAAAAAGTAACCTCTAGCCACACTGTTTGCGGTTGGCCATTTTGCTTTTTGCAATTTTTTTTTTGTCAGAATGGTCTGCAAACTATTTTTGAGGAATAAAAACCTCTCGGAATTTTTTTTGTTCTCAAGAGGAGCAAAGAAACAAATTGAAGTAGGGACTAATTAGTATCACAACTGTGTTGTGGTCATCCAGATGGCTTGGTGGAAAGTCATTTTTAGAGATGGTTATTTTGAGATAGTTGGCAGTGTCAGCTGCTTACGTGAAATGTCAATATCGTATTGTTTGAAGTCAGCCAAACATTCTTCTAGTAACTACACTTTTTTTTGCGGCATCTTAGTCGCCAGGTTTTTTTTCCAGTTTTCCCTTTTTGGCACCGACTCTTTTGGTACTTCTCTTATCTTGTTTGTGGGTCCCTTTCTACATGTGTGGGTGTGCATGGTTTGTCTTCAATCGTTTTTTTTTGTACATTTTTGGAAAAGTTGAAGTTGTTTTTGATCACATGTGGCAAATTTAGGATAACCGTATAAATAGGTTTATCGACGTCGTTGCAGAGCTGAGCAGAAATTTGTTTTTTGTTTTAGTTGGACAGTATCTGACAGGTTTCTTAATTCTAAAATGTTGGCTAAGAGCTGAGACGGTGTTGATCGCTAGGTTACTTATTTGTTATTGACACAGGTCTTGCAAGGTGGTCTTGATTTGTTTAATTTGAAAAATTAGATTTTTAGGAATTGAGTTTTTGAAGACTAGCAACACCGCTACGTTGTCTAATCAAGTGGGTCACAGATCCAAAATATTCTAAACTAAATTTGTATGATTTAACTTTTAGAACTTTTGAACCAGAATAAAATGACCAAACAGATGCAGCAGGTTTAAAATAATCCAAACTGATACAAAGTAATCCAAACTAATCCATTTCAAAATAATATGATCAGATCCTAATGATTCAACTTGTTCCAAACTGATCTAAACCAATTTGACTCACCTACCACCTGATTTCTGAAATAATCTAAAATAATCTGGAGTAATCTGAACAGATCAAAAAGATCTGAACTGATCCAAAGAATTTAAAACTGTTCTAAAGATAAACAATGGTCTGAACCAATCCGAAAAGATTCAGCAGTGTTTTAAAATAAAGTAATCCAAAATAATCCAAAATAAACCAAAATTTTAGCAGATCTAACACTAATCAGTAACTAAACTGAATAATTTGAATTGATCTAAACTAATCCAAAGTGATCTAAAATAACTAAATTTTTCCATATTGATCTGAAGTTATTTAAAATTATTTGATTAGATCTAAATAAATTGTACAGATATAAACTGTCCAAATTAATTTGTGGTCAAAATACTTCGAACAGATCCAAAATAATTTGAAATGTTCTAATCAAATTCAAATTAATCTAAAGTGAACTAACTTATCCAAAGTTATGATTCTGAAAACCAAACCGTTTTGCAACTGCTTTAATGCAATCAAAAATGATCTAAAGTAATCTGAAACAAATGCTAAAATAATCTGCAAAATTTGATCCGTTTGGTTTATGATCTTAAGTAATCTAAACAGATTTTAATGATCTGAAATATTCTAATTTAAAATAGTCTTCTAAAGTAATTTGCATTAATCCGAAAGTTTCCAAAAAAGTCTAATCAAATTGAAAATAATCCAAATGAATAGAAAGCAACCTAAACTGGTTTAATTTAATCTGATTAGCTGGGTCACAGATTTAATATAAGATTTAAATGATTCAACCTGTTCCAAACTGATCCAAATCAATTTTAAGTGACTTACCCAACCGTGTTTTGAACTAGACCAAACTGATTTCTAAAATAATCTGAAGTAATCTGAACAGATCAAAAAGATTTGAACTGATCCAAAGTAATCCAAACTGTTTGATACTGATCCAAACCAATCTAAATCTAGGTAAAGTAATCCAAGCAGATTTGTATCTTTCAATGAAATAAAACATTTTAAATTATATTTTATTTTAATTTTACCTTCAGTAGTTTCAACAGATCTGTAGATTCAAAATGTTGCAAAAAAGACTAAAATATAGTGATCTAAACTATTCTGAAAGTAATCAAGTGATCTAAACTAGTTCAAAAAGATTCAGCAATGTTTTAAAATGAAGTAATCCAAAATGAACCAACATAATTTGTGCAGATTCCTTGAAAAAATTAATCCAAACTACCTAAATTCTGGTCCAATATGACCAAATTGTTTTAAAGTTTTTTTTAAGTATTTCAAAGATCCAAAATAGTTTGAATTGATCTAAACTAATTCGAATTAATTCTAAACTATCTAAAAGGATCTAAATTGATCCAAAATAACCAAATTGTTCTAAAATAAGTGATCCAAAGTAATCCAAACTGAACCAAATAAATTGTATGAATATAAACTCTGTTCTTAATTGATTGTAATTGATTTGCGTTAGTAATCCGGAATGATCTAAAATGATTAAAAAAACTCTAAACAGATCTAAATTGATTTAAAATGTTCCAACCTAATCCAAACAAATCCAAAGTGAACTAACTGATCCAAAGTTATGATTTGACCAAACTGATCGTAATTGTTTCTCAACTCTTTTGTAATAAATAAAAATGATCTAAAGTAATCTAAACAAATTTGAGAGATTTGATTTGCATAAATCTCAACATTGTTTCGAACCAATCTAAAATTGGTATTATCCAAACTGTTCTGAATATTTTTTTTGCATTTGCTCTAACGTGTTTTGAAATAAAGCAAAATGTTCTAAGCTAAACGATGTGAACTGATCTAACGTAATCTAAACATATTTGTATCATTAAAACTGTTTTAAGATGGACCAAAACTGTCCAAAGTGTTTTAAAGGTAAACAAAGTAGCCTGAACTAATCCGAAAAGATTCAGTAGTGTCTAACATTTTCTGAAGTAATACTTTGAAATGCATTAATCTGAATTGATCTTATATTATTTTATTTATTTTCAATTAATTCAATGTGATCCAAACTGATCCAAAATGATTCAAAATTGATGTAAAGTGATCCAAAGTAATCTGGACGTCCAAAGTGATCAAAAATATTTCGAAATTAACCAAAACATTTTGTGCAGATCCTGAAAAAAATTATCTAAAGTTTCTAAACTTTAGTCAAAAGTGACCAAAATGTTTTAAAATTATCTAAAGTATTTCAAAGATCCAAAATAGTTTGAATTAATCTAAACTAACCCGAATTGATCTTAATCTATCTTATTTATTTATTTTTTGTTAATTGAATTCAAGTGATCCAAACTGATCCAAAATTATTCCAAAATGATGTGAACTGATCCAAAGTAATCTGAACAGATTTGAATAAATTGTACTAATATAAAGCGTTTTTAACTGATCCAAATAGTAATCCAAAGTGATCTAAAGTCATCCAAAGTGATTTAAAATACTCCAAACAGATCTAAACCCAATTTAAAATGTTCTAACTTAATTTAATGTAATCTAAAGCTGATTGCAATGTTACCAACTGTTTTAATATAAAAATGATCCAAAGTTCTTGAACTAATTGCTAAAAAATCTGAAATAATCTAAAGTAATCTGAATAGATCTGATTTGGCTGGTTTAAACTGATCTAAAGTAATTCAAACAGATGCAAATGATCTGAAATAATTTGATCCAAAATAATCTACTAAAGTAATTTGAATTAATCTGAAGTCATCTAAAATTAGTTAAACAACTTCAAAATAATCCAAACTGATATAAAGTAACCCGAACATATAATCAAACTAATCCAATTAGTTTGATTACAGATTTAAAATTTTATAATCAGATACGAATGGTACGACCTGTTTCAAACTGATCTAAGTCAATTTGAAGTGATCAACTTAACTATGTTTTGAAATAATCCAAAATGATATAAAGTAATCTGGAGTAGTTTGAACTGATCCGTAGTAATCTAATCCAAATGATTCAAATCTATCTAAAGTAATCGAAACATCTTCCAAACTGTTTTGAATCAATTTGTAAAATTGACTTCAACGTGTTTTAAAATATACCAAAACGTTTGAAATTAACTGATTTAAACTAATCTACAGTGATCTGGACAGATCTGTATAGTTCAAACAGTGGTCTAGACCTTTCTAAAGTGTTTTAAACTGTTTGAAAGTAAACAAAGTTGTTTAAACTAGTCCAAAAAAGTGCATCCTAAATTCAAAATAATCTAAAATAAACCAAAATAATTTGTGCAGATTCTGAAAAAAACTAATTCAAAGTAACTAAACTGGTCCAAAGTAAAGCCAAACTAATTTGAATTGATCCGAAACTATTTTATTTATTTAATTATTTCTAGTTAATTTAAAGTGATCTGAAAATTATAAGCAAATTATTCCAAAATTATGTAAAGTGATCTAAAGTAATCCTGGCTGATCCAAATAAAATGTAAAATGCTTTAGTAAAGCCAAAACTAGTAAAAATATTAAAGTCTGAACTGATCAAAAATGATTTAAAATGTTCTAACTTTATGTGATCTGAACTAATCTAAAATGAATTTAATGATCTATAGCAATCAAGCTGATCTGATCTGAAAGATCTGATCCGTAAAAAAATGACCTGATCCGATCCAATCTTATTTGGTTTAAACTGATCTAAAATAATCCAAACTGATCTGAGGTGATTTGAAAAAGTTATCTAAACTGATCAATGAGTGTTGTTCAGTTCAGTTTTCAAAATTCTAATTGATCCAAAAAGTGTATTGAATTGAATTCAAAACTGATCCATAATAATTTGAACTGATCCAAAGTAATCCAAACAAACGCAAATTGTTTAAAATTGTACAAAAAAAGTTTTAACCTGATTTGTAAAAATCCAAACTGTAAGATACATATCCAAACCAATCGATTTGATTCAAATTGATCTGAAGTTAACCGAACAGGTTTTAATGATCCAAACTGATCTAAACCGATTTATTAAAAACATTTAAACTGATTACTGTCACTGTTTAGTTGAGTTTCAAAACTTGGTTTGATAAAATTAAATGTGATCTGAATTGAATTCTAAAGTGATCTAAAGTAATTTAAACTGATCCAGAGTACTGTAAACAAATGCAAATTGTACGAAATTTTTTAATCTGAACCCTCAAAACTGTTTTATACTGATCTCGCACTAATCCATTTGGCTCAAACTGATCTAATCCAAACAAATTTTAATGATCCAAACTGATTTGATCCAATTTGTTGAAGTCATCCAAACTGATTGCTGAGTATTGTTTTCAAAACGTTATATGATCCGAAAACATAAAATTTTTTTGAATTAAAGTGATCCATAATAATTTAAACTGATCTAGAGTGGTCAAAACTAATGCAGATTGTTTGGATTTTTACAAAAAAAAAATTTGAATATGGAATCAAATTTAAGACCTCTAGTCAGTTTTAATTCGATTGAAATAGGTGTTTTTTGTTTTCAAAATATGATAATGCAGTAAAAATGTGAGAATTTGTAATATTCTTTTTAATTAAAGTGTAGGTATTTATGCCATGCCCTTAATACGAAGTGAAGACACAATGGATAATCCATAGCCCCTGCGATATTAGCTGTATGGTAACATGCAGCCCGTATCGATCGGGATGTGTTGTAATTAAAATGTGGCGGAGGTAACGGCGAGTGATGTGCTTATTAAAACCAGTAAAATTAATTACCAGTTTTAATTAGGTTTCCAAATAGCACATCTTGAATGAGAGGGGTTGGGGAGGGAGGACGACATACAATGGAAAGAGGCGAAAGTTTTGTTGTGTGCAGCACGATGACTGGGGGTTGTTGCCGCTACTTCTGCCTTAATTCTTTTTTCTCCTCATCCACCTAATTCGCTACTCTGTGTGCTGGATGTATACGTACAAAGTTTTAGTTTCATTGTAGTAATTATTCGCGGTGGCAGCAATCAGACGCGTACGCAATCTCGTCCCAGCGCAATTAGCAGAGTTCCTTATTAATTAATGCAAGCCGCTTACAGACAGTTTACTTAAGATTCGGCCGGATATGAGATCAGGGGGGTGGATTGGGGGGACCCGTTTTCTGTGGGTAACGTAATCAAGCTCGCCCCAGCAAGATAATTATTTCGATAAATTTAATATGATCCATGCAGGCACGTAGGTGGTTACCTAAATTGTTATTGTTAATTTCCTGCCCGGGTAATGTGTATTTGCCGAGCTGCTTGATTAGAGCGGTCCCGGTTAATATTTGATCGGAACATAAATTTCATCCTAGCTCTTTGTAACACCAATCCGAGCATTAACTAACAAACATTCTAACATCTCCATCAAGTCACTGAAATTTTGTTAATATAATTAAAAAAATTAATGAATATTAATTTTTAACTCATAGTGGACTGTCACTCCGCAAATAAATTAAATTTTGTTAGCTTAAAACTATATTAAACTCAATCATAAATGCTCCACTAAAAATGTAAATTCAATTGTTTCGCAGACCATGTTTCTTAACCCGCGGAGATGTATAATGTTGCTATAGGAATGTAGACATACAGAGAAAACTAGCAGTTACAACAAGGCATTCTATATCTGAGCATGTATGTTGTTCCATACATTCATGCATTATTTATGCCGATATTTTCATAACAGTCGGCGGTCAGTACTTAACCTCGCGCGTTTTATGCAAAAGAGATAATAAAGTAATTTCGCCCAAGAGGTAAACACGACCGCACTCCATCTCTGAATTCTCTTCTCGCGAGAATAATACAGTACTCCGCGGCGTGCCATCAAAACAGTCTGTCACTCTTGACGTTTTTATTTGCGACCCCGACCCATCAACCTTTATTACTGCGGCATTAAATGTAATTATCGACTGTGGAGGAAACTATCGTAAATATTACATGCTTATTAAATTAATTTGCGATTGTAAGATTAGGTAACAATTATTTTTAATGTCTTCTTTGACTAATTCTTGTGGTAACTATGTTATAATATTTATGATTTAATTATAGGTATAATTGACTCATACTAATTTATATTTAAATTTAATCAATTTGTTTTTGAATAATAATTATTTTTTTTGTTACAGGTGAGTTTGAATTTACATTTCCTTTATCGTGATTATTTAATTAGAGTAAGTAATTATACCGTTTATATTAGCGCTGAATTAACTAGTTATTATGAACAAATATTAATTAAAATCTTATTTGGAATTCAATTTGTATAAAATACAAACACAACACAACTATGCTGTTCTTTTTTTTTTTAATAACCTTATTAATTTGTAAAATTTTTCAAAAATTAGTTTGTTAAAGATTGTTTCAAGATTTCTTAAATAATTAATCTGACAATGTTTCTAACTATTAACACGCATGTTTTTGAGCAATAAACATGTTTCAAGTTTAAAATAATGTTCTGACAATGTTTTTTTAGTTCTGTCAAGCAATGTTTTAACAGTCAAACATGTTTTTTATTAACAAACATGTCTTAAATTTCAAATATTTGGTTGACAATGTTTTTAAATGCTGCTTCTAACTGTCAAACATGTTTTTAAGTGAAAATGATGTCTTAAACTTAAAATATTATTTTGACATTATTTTTACTTAGCTCTGAAACAATGTTTAACTATGAAACATGTTTTTGAGCAACAAACATGTTTTAAGCTTAAAATAATGTTTTGACAATGTTTTTGAGCAACAAACATGTTTTAAGCTCAACATATTGATTGGTCTAACAATATTTTGAAGTGCTGTTAAACAATGTTTCAAACTGTTAAACATGTTTTTGAGTAACAAACATGTTTTAAATTCTAAATATCTTTTTAACAATGTTTTTAATTGCTGTATCTTACTGCCAATCATGTTTGTAAATAACAAACACGTTTTAAGCTTAAAATATTATTTTGACAATGTTCTTAGACAGTTCTGAATCAATGTTTCTAACTATGAGACAAGTTTTTAAGCAATAAACTTAATTCAAGCTTAAAATAACGTTCTGACTATGTTTTTGAGCGACAAACATGTTTTAAGCTCAACATATTGGCCTGACAATGTATTTAAGTGCTGTTAAACAATGTTTTAAACTATAAATATGTTTTTGAGTAACAAACATGTCTTAAATTCTAAATTGCTTTTTAACAATGTTTTTGAAATGCTGTTTCTAACTGCCAATCATGTTTGTAAATAACAAACACGTTTTAAGCTAAAAATATTATTTTGACAATGATTTTACATAGCTTTGAAACAATGTTTCTAACTATGAAACATTTTTGAGCAACAAACATTTTTTAAGTTTAAAATAATGTTCTGACAATGTTTTTGAGCAACAAACATGTTTTAAACTTAACATATTGGTCTGACAATGTTTTTAAGTGCTGTTTAACAATGTTTTAAACTGTCAAACATGTTTTTGTGTAACAAACATGTTTTAAATTTTAAATATCTTTTTACCATCGTTTTTAAATGCTGTTTTCTAACTGCCAATCATGTTTGTAACTAACAAACACGTTTTAAGCTAAAAATATTATTTTGACAATGTTCTTACACAGCTCTGAATCAATGTTTTTAACTATGAGAAATGTTTTTGAGCAATAAACATAATTCAAGTCTAAAATAACGTTTTGACAATGTTTTTGAGCAATAAACATGTTTTAAACTTAACATATTGGTCTGACAATGTTTTTAAGTGCTGTTAAACAATGTTTTAAACTGTCAAACATGTTTTTGAGTAACAAACATGTCTTAAATTCTAAATATCTTTTTAACAATGTTTCTAAATGCTGTTTCTAACTGCCAATCATGTTTGTAATTAACAAACACGTTTAAAACTTGAAATATTATTTTGACAATGTTCTTACACAGCTTTAAAACAATGTTTCTAACTATGAAACATGTTTTTGAGCAATTAACATTTTTTCAAGCTTAAAATAATGTTCTGACAATGTGTTTGAGCTACAAACATGTTTTAAGCTTAACATTATGGTCTGACAATGTTTTTAAGTGCTGCTTAACAATGTTTTAAACTATAAAACATGTTTCTGAGTAACAAACATGTCTTAAACTCTAAATAGCTTTTAAACAATGTTTTTGAAATGCTGTTTCTAACTGCCAATCATGTTTATAAATAACAAACACGTTTTAAGCTAAAAATATTATGTTGACAATGTTTTTACATAGCTCTAAAACAATGTTTCTAATTATGAAACATGTTTTTGAACAACAAACATTTTTCAAGCTTAAAATAATGTTCTGACAATGTTTTTGAACTACAAACATGTTTTAAACATACTGGTCTGACAGTTTTTAAGTGCTATTAAACAATGTTTTAAATTATAAAACATGTTTTTGAGTAAGAAACAGGTCTTAAATTCTAAATATCTTTTTAACAATGTTTTTAAATGCTGTTTCTAACTGCCAATCTTGTTTGTAATTAACAAAGACATTTTAAGCTTACTTATTAATTTGACAATATTTTTACATAGCTCTAAAACAATGTTTCTATTTATTAAACGTGTTTTTGAGCAACAAACATGTTTTAAGTTTAAAATAATGTTCTAACAATGTTTTTGAGCTACAAACATGTTTAAACTAAAAATATTATTTTGACAATGTTCTTACACAGCTCTGAAACAATGTTTCTAACTATGAGACATGATTTTGAGCAATAAACATAATTCAAGTATAAAATAACGTTTTGACAATGTTTTTGAGCAATAAACATGTTTTAAGCTTGACATATTGGTCCGACAATATTTTTAAGTGCTGTTTAACAATGTTTTAAACTGTCAATAATGTTTTTGAGTAACAAATATGTCTTAAATTCTAAATATCTTTTTAACAATGTTTCTAAATGTTGTTTCTAACTGGCAATCATGTTTGTAAATTACAAACACGTTTTAAGCTAAAAATATTATTTTGATAATGTTTTTACATAGCTTTGAAACAATGTTTTTAACTATGAGACATGTTTTTGAGCAATAAACATAATTCAAGCTTAAAATAACGTTTTGACAATGTTTTTGAGCAACAAACATGTTTTGAGCTCAACATAATGGTCTGACAATGTTTTTAAGTGCTTTTAAACAATGTTTTAAACTATTAAACATGTTTTGAGTAACAAACATGTCTTATATTGTAAATATCTTTTTAACAATGTTTTTATATGCTGTTTCTAACTACCAAACATGTTCGTAAATATCAAACACGTTTTAAGTTAAAAATATTATTTTAACAATGTTTTTACATAGTTCTGAAACAATGTTTCTAACTATATAACATGTTTTTGAGCAACAAACATGTTTTAAATTTAATATAATGTTTTGACAATGTTTTTGAGCGCTACAAACATGTTTTAAGCTTACCATATTGGTCTGACAATGTTTTTAAGTTCTGTTAAACAATGTTTTAAACTATAAAACAGGTTTTTGAGTAACAAACATGTCTTAAATTCTAAATATCTTTTTAACAATGTTTTTAAATGTTGTTTCTAACTGCCAATCATGTTTGTAACTAACAAACACGTTTTTAACTAAAAATATCATTTTGACAATGTTTTTACATAGCTCTGAAACAATGTTTCTAACTATGAAACATGTTTTTGAACAATTAACATAATTCAAGCTTAAAAATAACGTTTTGACATTGTTTTTGAGCAACAAACATGTTTTAAGCTTAACATATTGGTCTGACAATTTTTTAAAGTGCTGTTAATTAATGTTTTTAACTATAAAACATGTTTTTGAGCAACAAACATGTTTTAAACTTAAAATAATGTTCTGACAATGTTTTTGAGCAACAAACATGTTTTAAACTTAACATATTGATTGGACAATGTTTTAAGTGCTGTTAAACAATGTTCTAAACTGTTAAACATGGTTTTGAGTAACAAACAGGTTTTAAATTCTAATTATCTTTTTGACAATGTTTTTAAATGCCGTTTTTAACTCAATTAACTCAATCATGTTTTTAAGTGACAAACACGTTTTAAACTAAAAATATTATTTTGACATTGTTTTTAGTTAGCTTTGAAACAATGTTTTTAACTATGAGACATGTTTTTTAGCAATAAACATGTTTTAAGGTTAAAATAATGTTCTAACAAAATGATTTTAAGTGCTGCCAAACAATCTTTTTAAATGTCTTACATGTTTTTGATTGTCAAACATGATTTTAAGTAACAAACATGTTTTAAATTTCAAGCAATACTTTGATAATGTTTTTAAATGCTAGATCTAACCATTAAACATGTTTTTAAATAACAAACATCTTTTAAGCTAAAAAAATTATTTTGCTAATGTTTTTAAAAGCTCTTAAACAATGTTTCTAACTATGAAACATGTTTTTGAGCAATAAACATAATTCAAGGTTAAAATAGTGTATTGACAATGTGTTTCTAAGTGCTGTCAATTATTTTTTTTATTTGTTAAACAAGTTTTTGACTGTTAAACATGTTATTGAGTAACAATCATGTCTTGAATTTTAAATATTATTTTAACCATGTTTTTAAGTAAAAAAACATGTTTTAAGCAAAACATATTATTTTGACAATGTTCCTAAATAGTTTGAAACAATGTTTCTAACTATAAAACATGTTTTTTGAGCTGTAAACATGTTTTTAGGTTAAAATAATGTTTTGACAATGTTTTTTAGGTTGGTCAAACAATGTTTTAACTGTCAAACATGTTTTTGAGTAACAAACATGTTTTAAATTCTAAATCTTTTTTTGATAACGTTTTTAAATGCTGTTTCTAACTGTCAAACATTTTTTAAAGTAACAAACATGTTTTAAGCTAAAAAAATATGTTGACAATGTTTTTAATTAAACATGTTTTTGTTTTGACATTTTTTTAAATGCTGCCAATCATTTTTTATAACTGGTAAACATGTTTTTTAAGTAAGAATTATGTTGTGAGCTAAAAATATTATTTTGACAATGTTCATAATAGCTTTGAAACATGTTTTTGAGCAACAAACATATTTCAAGTTAAAATAATGTTCTGACAATGTTTTTAAGTGCCGCTAAACAATTTTTTTAACTGTCTAATTTTTTTTTGACTGTCAAACATGTTTTTAAGTAACAAACATGTCTTAAAGTTTGAATATTATTTTGACAATGTTTTTAAATGCTATTTTTAACTGTCAAACATGTTTTTATGTAAAAAACATGTCTTGAACTAAAAATATTATTTTGACAATGTTTTTGTAACGCTCTGAAACAATGTTTTTAATTATGAAACATGTTTTTGAGCAATAAACATGTTTTGAGGTTAAAATAATGTTTTAACAATGTTCTTAAATGTTTTGAAACATAGCAAACTATGAAACATGTTTTTGAGCAACGAACATGTTTGAATCTTAACATTTTGTTCTATGGCTTAAGCTAGAAATATCATTTTGACAATGTTAGGATGTAGGATTCAAACTAGAAATGTTATTTTATCAGTGCTTGTAAATGCTGCCAAACATGTTTTTGAGCAATATTTGACAATCTTTTATTTAATTCTGTCAAACAATGTTTTTAACTGTCAAACATATTATTTTGATTATGTTTTTAAATGCTCTGAAACAATGTTTCTAACTATTCAACATGTTTTTGTCTAACAAACATGTTTCAAGCTTTTTACTTTCAAACAATGTTTCTAATTATTAAACATGTTTTTGAGTAACAAAGATGTTTTAAGCTAAAAGTATTATTTTGACAATATTCTTAAATGCTCTGAAACAATGTTTTTCACTAAAAAACATGTTTTTGAGCAACAAACATGTTTTAAGCTTACATACAAGGTCCATTATAAAAGTAATGCGCATTTTCTATAAAAAAATAGATTTATTGATCGTACTGGTACAAACGCTTAAAATTCTTTAAAATACTCAGGAATGTCTTTTAATAACCTTGTAACATGCTTTTACCACAGGCTCTCTATGCTTTTTTTTCTTTAGTCGGGGAACCAAAAAAAAAGTTGCACGGAGTCAAGTCGGGACTGTAAGAGAGCTAGAGGACCATCGAGGTGTTGCTTTTTAGCCAGGAAGTTGGTACTTTGGCTGTTTGACTGGGGGCATTGTCATGGTGGAGCTTAACCGTGTCTTTGATGTCAGACCTCACGCGCGCGATCCGACGTTTTAAATCTTTTGAGCATCTTGAGGTAAAAGGTTGAGTTGACAGTTTCTCTTTGCGGTACAAACTCAAAATGGACAATTCCTTAGATGTCAAAGAAGATAATGAGCTACGTTTTGATGCAAAATTTGCTCAGTTGCGCTTTTTTGGGGCGGGAGGGATAATTTTGTGTACCACGCGCTGCTTGCCTACCTTTTTGGTTCTAGGTCGTACTCGGAACATTCAGGATTTATCTCTGGTTTCAACAGAGTTAAGAAAGTCTGGCCCATTTTGAATCAAATTCAAAAGTTTTTGACAACACAAAATTGCGCCATGTTACAAAGTCAAAAAACACACTTCACGCAGAGACACGTCTTTTTGCTCAGAACAGTCTAAGCAACTTGGTGACTGGCTGCGTTGGAAGGGCAGATCTTTTACTACATTTCCCGTATGGTTTTACCGAGCTGGGATTTATAGTCGCGTCACAATAAAATCATGCGCATTATTTTTATTATAAACCCTGTATGTAAGAACATAACATTTAATAATTATGAACGCATTGTTAAAGACGTTCAGAAAAATCTACTTCTACTCTTTTTACAGCAGGTCTTGGGCGGGTTGCTTCCTTAACTCATCTAACATACGATGCTTGTCTTTTGCATATTGTGATTTAAAATATTTCCACCAGGAGACCGAGAAGGCCATAAAACGTCCTTAAAACGTCCTTAAATCTTGTTGAAACAACAAATGTTGACGGTCAATACATCTTCTTTGCAACTCAGACATAAAAATGGTATTTACCATATTAATGTTTAGGGTTTTTAGCAGCTCAATACCGAGAATTTTGTCTGTTGACGGCTCTTTGGAAATGGGTGTCATTACTTATTGTTCTTTTTTTGTTTGGCTTTCAAGTCTTATTTTCTTTTTTTCTTTTGTTGGTGGCCATTATTTTTCTTATTCCTTCATCAATGTCCTTTCAGTTGCTTGTACTTTCCACTATGAGGTCAGATTGCTGATGGTTATTTCCTTTTTGACTTTATTCTGTATCTTTATTCTAATGTCCTTCCAGCCAGGGCACTTCACCAGTTTATGTTTGTTTTACCACAGTAGGTGTAGCCCTCATGCACCACAAGACACATTTTCTTTAGGTATAACCTAAGCATGTATGTCTTGTAAGATCTGTATGGTAGTTTAGGTTTTTATGTTTTTTTGTTTACCCACGGCATTACCAAAGGTATAAGAGTCTGCGTTCATTTAGCAACATTTCTCTTGATCTGTCATTCTTTTTTTTTCTTTACTCTATTGGCTTTTTTTGTTTTTTGTTTAGTTGTTTTCTTATGTTGTAGGCTTACTCTTGGTTAAGGAGGTGTATGGAAATTGTTTCTGTTATTGCCTGTATAGCCTTAGTCAAGACCGTTATGCATGCATTTGTTATTCTAATTGCTATTTTTTGGTCTTTTCTAGTATTACCACTGGTACAACAGTATTGAGTTCACTTATAACTTTTCGTTTCTCCACTCTCAGGCTTTCTACATTTGGCATGGTTTGAGCTAGAGCTAGGGCTTCAGTTATGTAGGGTCCCAGTTTTTTCTTATCTTTAGGTATTTAATGCTATCTTGGGATTTGATTGTAGTGTCCTCTCGACTGTGTTGTCCTTCTTTCAGCCTATAAGGACTATGGTTTCTGTCTTATGTGTTGCCAGCTGTAAGCCCATCTCTTTTGATCCACGCCATCTTCTATTTTCCTTATGCTATTACCTCTAACCACCATGGCAAAATTGTCCACCTATAGGCTGTTGTTGTAATTCCGTGTAGCATCTGTATTCTCAAAAGAACGCCATACTACATGTACCACAGGGTGGGATCTAGCACGTAGCCCAGTAGCATCCTACATGTCAAATCCAGATTTCTCCGGAGCTGCACACTATAGTTCTATCATGTAGATAGTGGCATGTTATCTTCCTGATGTATATTGATATTTTCCTTCTCTCAAGTTGAAATGAATTAATAATTTATTCAAAATCAGTCAATCAAACCACAGCGGCCAAGGGTCAAGCATAGACAATTGTTTTGGTTTTACAAACCTCGTCAGTATGTCTTGTACAACTACGGCATCGCATGATAGCGAAGACAATTTTGAATAAATATTTCTGTTATGAACACAAATGATATTATAAATAATCAAACGAAAGACTGGTATTGCCATCTAGTTGCAATTTTTAATACTAAAATGTCCGCATTAATCATTTTTTTACGTTTTAGTATTAAAAATTGCAACTAGATGGCAATACCAGTCTTTCGTTTGATTATTTATAATTTTCAAACTACATTGCTTTTTGGTTTCCACCAATTGATGCAAAAAATCGGTTAAAACAAAAATATGTTACGCCACTGGAAGGAAAACGGTAAATTGAAAAAAAATCTTTGTTGATGTACAGTATCAGACGTCGTGGGTTCTGAGAGTTTTTTTTTAAATATTTCTAACAGCAAAAAGTAATAAAAATATATAAAATTTAAAATCTTTTTAATGATTTCTATACTTTTACAATTTTGTTTTGTTGTTATGGTATTGTAAATTGGCAACAATTAAATAAGAAATAACGGCTTAACTTTCATATCGAGCAGCGATAATATAATTTATTATTAGTTTAATTATTTCCTCCTGTTATGGATAAATTTATACGGCCTCAAATGTAATTGCGGAGTCGTGCGTGGTGCGAGAAGTTATTATTATATTTATGGCTTTATGCGTTGTTTGGTATTCATAAGCAATTTGTTGGATCTGTCCGTATTTACAATTTTATAGTCCGCATCGTAAATGCTAAATTAAATGAAGTATTGGTTAAAGAGGATGCTTCATAAATATAATTTGCGGTGTGTGTAAAGAGTAGATGGAAGGGGTTGGTTTGGTGGAGCGGTGGCGGTGCGCCCCGTTAGAATCCCACTCGAGCCATTTGTCAAGAGCCATTAGTGGTGCTTTGCAAGCCGAGAGATGGTTAGAATGGCAAGAATGGCGACACCGTAACAAGCGGATAACTGAAATAAAGAGCTCACCTTTCCTCTTAGGAATTATCTCTCCTGCCGCCACCCCACACCCAACCCGTCCGTATCGAAGCCATTCATCCCGATTTCTTTCGCGTCACCTCTTGTTTGATTTAAGGCCGTACTTACCGTGATCTATGGTTCTTGATGTTCACTACACAAACGGAGGTGTGTCCGGGGCTCCGGTACAACTCTTTAACTTTGACAGATGGCTCTGGATTATGCCGTTTTATTATTTTAAACATCGCATACAAGCGATTGATTAATATCTCAACGCTTAAATGCCTTCATAATATACGTACAAAGCTTTGTGTTGCATCATCCTAGACTGTTTGATTTTCAAATTGGATTTAAATAGTTATGTCTCATTATTAAAATATTCTTCTTCTTGACGACTTGAAACTTTATTCTCCCGTGCGAATAGCAAAACAAACAAAAAGTTATAATAATACTTTTATTATTCACTATATTTTGTCTTAATTTGTTTTAGTTCTTACAAGCTTCTTTTAAAATCTGTTTTATTTTACTAGATTGCGTAGCTTTTTAAATAAATATAACAAATAAAAATATGTTTTAATAATTCTTCATTACTTTACAAATGGCCAAATTTACAAATCAAAATTTAAATTGGAACCAGAA
Source organism: Tachinus rufipes (assembly GCA_963932245.1). Taxonomy (NCBI): domain Eukaryota; kingdom Metazoa; phylum Arthropoda; class Insecta; order Coleoptera; family Staphylinidae; genus Tachinus; species Tachinus rufipes. Next base: position 113,027,010 of record OZ010745.1, read on the forward strand.
TTGAAATAAACAAGATATTTTCTAGCATTGTACTTTTTGGCGCAGTCGATAGTAGTTTGGTCTACTGTTAAAGAATAAGATTATCATAATGCAATTCGACATTATTTATCTAAGTAGTGGAGAGAAAATACTTTCAAAATTAGGTAAATAATTAAATTAGATTTAAGAACATTTCTAAAATAAAACAGCATACAAACTTTTTAAACAATATTGGCGCAGTCGGTATAGATTTTTAGTACAATGCAACTGTATTTATGGTTAGATTAAACTGTTCTTTTGTATGCAACCCTTTGTGAGCACTACCTTGTTGAGCTGAAGGCGCTGAGTAACTTCTACTCGAGTCATACCGGCGGAAGTTTAAGTTTCTGGCAGGGCTACTCATACCAACTGGGTCAATAAGCAGAAGCAAAACCAAACGTACCCAAAGCTATTTCTGGCTACTTACCTTTTTTTTCTAATATTTCCTAACCTGCCGTTAGGTTAGGTTAAAACAGAACTCTTCTCTTTATGGTTATACAAAATTACACATGTTTTGAGTTTAGACTTTACAATCAACACGCCAAAAACAACTTCCGATGTTGAAGGACAAGGTCTTGGTTGTGGTGATATTAGTTGTTTGGAAGTTAGTGCAGCTAACCGGGCTACTCGGTTGCAATTTGATTCTAAATTGAACTTGAATAAGGAACCAGCAAATAAATCTCTCCAAGTTTTGTTGCAGAATACCCGGATTCTTTGCGGGTCCATACCAACGTTTTAAGAACAGACAATGGGTGGGTGATTTAACTACCGATGACACCGTTCACTCTTGATCTCTTCACGAGTCAGGTAGCGTGAACTGTGACATGTCAAACTTCAAAAAGCTTTTTATAATTCTGACAAGTTTTGTGCCATTCAAAATATTGACGGTTGGTGGAAAAAACAATTTTCTTCATATGGACACCGGGTCAATTGGGCGTTGAAGACACACAAATATTAAATGAGTAGCACCACTATCAAAGTAAGTTGAGCACTGTAAAACTCTGTGGTGGCATGAAAGTTTCCAAAAAACCTGAGCAGAAGAGAGGAGGTTGCTCGCTCTATGCCGTTTACGCATAAGGCACACTAACTTGATTTTCTTGTAGTTTTTAACTTGTGACCTACAGCCTGAATGCAAAATTTGGTTGACCGCCCACAATCTATAACATGATGTACTTAATTTACTCACCTAAGTGATTGTAGTCAAAAAAATTGGTAAATGCGCCCATTTTTGACAGAAGTGATTTTTTGAAACACCAAAATTTTAAGATTGATTGAATGTTTGATCACTAACACTAAGGCGGGTGAGCGGGAACAAAATTTAAAATTACCTGCCTACAACCCATAACATGGTGTACTTCACCTACTCACCCGGGTGCTTGTAGTCAAAAAATTAGTAACTGCGTCTACTTTAAATATTAGTAAATTTTTGGAACACTAAAAGTGTAAGATTAAATTTGACCATTAACATTTGGGTGGGTAGGTAGAAACAAAATTTAAAATCACCCGCTTACAATCCATAACATAGTAACCTCACCCACTTACCAAAGTGTTTGTGGTCAAAAAATTGATAATTGCGCCCACTTTTAATATTAATGATTTTTTGGAACAGCAAAGCTGTGAGATTGATGTAACCTCTTGATTATTAACACTTGGGCGGGTAGGCGGGAACAAAATTTAAAATTATTTACTAACAATCCATAACATGGTGTACTCTACGCATTTACCCAGATGTTTGTGGTCAAAAAATTGGTAATTGTGCTCACTATTAATATTAGTAATTTTTTGGAACACTAGAGGTTTGAATTTGTTTTAATCTTTGATCATTAACACTTAGGAAGGTAGGCGAAAACATAATTTTAAATTAACTGCCCAAAATCTATAAAAACCCACTCACCCAGGTGTTTGTAGTCAAAAAATTGGCGTTTGCGCTTACTATTAATATTAATAATTCTTTGAAACACTAATGGTGTAAGTTTGAGCTAACTTTTGATTATTAACATTTGGGCGGGTGAACAAAATCAAAATTTAAATTTATTTGCCTATAATCCATAACATGGTGTACCCCTTCTACTTATCCGGGTGTTTGTAGTTTGGAACACGAAACGTGTGAATTTAATGTAACCTTTGATCACTAAAACTTGAGCGGGTGAGCGGAAACAAAATTTAAAATAACCCGCCCACAATCCATAAGATATTGTACTTCATTTACTCACCAGGATGTTTGTGGTCAAAAAATTGGTAATTGAGCCCACTTGTGATATTAGTAGTTTTTTAGAACACCAGAGGTGTGAGTTTGATTTAACCTTTGATCAGTAACACTTGGGCGGGTGGGCGGGAACAAAATTTAAAATTACCAGCCTACATTTCGTAACTTAATGTACTCCACCATCTCATCCGTGTGTTTGTGGTCAAAAATTGAATAATTGCGCCCACTATTGACATTAGTAATTTTTTGAAACATCAAAGGTGTGATATTGATCTAACCTCTTATACACTTATACTTGGGCGGGATCAAAATTTAAAATTATCCACTCACAACCCTTAACATAGTGTACTTTATTTACTCACCCAGATGTTTGTGGTCAAAAAAACTGGTAATTGCTCTCAATTTTAACATTAGTAATTTTTTGGAACACCAAAAGTGTGAGATTGCTGTAGCCCCTTGATCACTAACACTTGGGTAGGTGGGCGGGTTTAAAATCTAAAGTTACCCGCTTACAGTTTCTAACATGGCATACCCTACCCACTCACCCGGGTGTTTGTGGTCAAAAAATTTATAATTGCGCTCACTTTTGACATGAGTGATTTTTAAACAGAGGTTTGATCTAACCTTTGAACACTAAAACTTGGGCGGGTTGGCGGGAACAACATTTAAAATTACCCGTCCACAATCCTACTTTATTGACTCACTTGTGGTCAAAAAACTGGTAATTTTGCTCAATTTTGACATTAGTGGGTATTGTGGTATATTTAAAGTATAATTTGTACAATTTCAAAAAATATTTGCAAAATTCTGATCTCAGCAAAAACGTACGTTTTTATATAATTTTAAAAAAAATTTAATCAAAATTAAATTCTATGATTTGAGCACATTTTAAAAATTATTTGCAAAATTGTGACCTTAAAAAAAACATATGTTAAAGGAATGCCCAACCGATGTTAATCAACGTAACAGTCTGAGGCTTGAAAATAGCGGCGTGAGAAAATGTGTAAATTTTTCAAAAGATACAGCTCTACTTAAATAGCAGTGATCTAGGCATTTCGTTCACCAGTTGACGGCATTGCGGCCAGAGGAAAGGGCAATGGCAAACTCCACAAAACTGAAATAAACAATGAATTTTGTTTATTTTGGCGCAGTCGATAAAATTAAAAAACATTTAGGAATTACTCACAATTCTTGTAGATCTACCCTTAATTTAAGTTGCCAACAAATTACAGACATAGAAGAGGCAAAATCTACAAAACTGAAATAAGTAATGAATTTTGTTCATTTTGGCGCAGTCGGTAAAATTAAAAAACATTTAGGAATTGCTCACAATTTTTGTAGATCTACCCGTAATTTAAGTTGCCAGCAAACTACAGGCATAGAAGAGGTAGCAATGGCTAATGCAATGGCTAATGCAATAGCAAAATCCATAAAACAAAATTAAAATAAAGAATGAATTCTGTTCTTTTTGGCGCAGTCGGTAAAAATTTGGTGTACTTATACTGTTAAAATCTGTGCATATATTAATAATATTCAACAATTGTTCACAATCGTAATAGTTATAAACAACCATCAAACATTTTTTGCAGAATAAGCTTATGTAGTTTGTACTTAATATAATTTTAAATTATTGTAAGGCAATTAGAAATTATTTATCTAAGTTGTGAAGACAGAGTACTTCTAAAATTAGGTGAATATTATTAAAATTAGATTTACAAATAAACCAGCAAATAAGTTTTTTAACAATATTGGCGCAGTCGGTACATATTTTTTAGTACGTTGTAAAATCAACTGTATTTGTTGCTATATTAAACTGTGCTTTTGAAGTATAAACATGCCATATTTAATTGCAATTCTACAAGCTGGGTTTCTAAAATATTTTTTTTCACAATTAAATTAAATTTATTTTGACTAATAATAACTCTTTTGAACTACAATACGTAAATACAGTTACCATTTGTCTGTCATCGTGCCAGAAGTACCTCAATACACCCCCTCACCTCATCATGTAATTATTTTCGAAATGATACTGCCGCGCGTTCGTTCCACTTTGCGCGCTTGTTTTCATCAGTTCTCTCCCATTCGGGCTTAAACTATTTTAATTAAAGCGGCGGCTAATTTAACTAGACAAATCTTCTTCTCGCGAATACGGGTGGCAGGCAAGCAGAGGCCTCCTTAAGTGAGCACGCGTCCCCCCTTCCCCCATCTCTCTGTCACGGTTATATTGTTGTATTGTTGTGTACAAGCTTGCATATAATACCTCATCCCAAAGTCTCGTTTCTCTCTCACTGAGCCTGATTACATTTCGCCCCGAGAATTACTAAGAAAACTTTTGTTTAATTTCCCATATATTACAAAGGCATGTAAGGAGTCGAGGAGCGCACTCGAGCTGGCAAATATTTAAATTACTACAGATTTATTAATTAACTTTGATTGTTACTGTGTATAGATTCAATCGCATCATTTAAAGGTAATTGAAACAGTTTCTTATGCAAACTATACACAATTTAATAGCTTATTTTAACCTAATTTTGTTAATAAATATAAAATTTTACTTAATATTCTTTGTTTCACCGTCCGATGATGGCCTTGTAAAGGTTGAAACTAGTTAAATATATTTGTGAGTACAACTTTTAGATACAATTAAATATTCAATCTCTATCTGCAATTGCAAATATATAGTGCATTATTCAATCAATTAAGAGAAATAAAATATTTTGTCAGCAACAAGACAAGGCCATTAAAAGCACTTAAAATTGTTGTATTGTATAACCATAATTTTGCTTGCAATTACCGATTCCAGATTTATCCTTCCATTCAATTTGGCTAATCTGATCAGTATTACGTTAAACATTGAATTCCCTTTAGCGCGCTGTTTCGAAAATAATCTCGATTAATACCACTCAAACCGAGTCCCACGCGATCCGTCCGAATTAACATAACACCATTAATTAATTAATCGTAATTAAAAGTAAACGGAAACTATCTTGATTTATTTGCTTTAATAAACTGGTTTAGCATCCAATTAGATGAATTGAGAGAAGTTATAATAATAATAATATTGTTTTACATAGATTAAAATAATTACTGGCGTTTTAATAATATTTAATTGTTTCCTCTAGCTAGGGGTTAATTAATCTCCCACATGCAATGCAATTAAATGACATTATTTTTCTTCGTAAGAGAGGCGTTTTCGCGGCCAGTCGCTTTTGTAATTAATAAATAAATTGGATTTTTGCGGGTGCGAAACGAAAAGACTTTTCTAATAAAGGTCGGGAAAATTAAACGAGTAAATCTCGAAAGAAAGTTGCATGCGAGAGGAGAGTGTGAGGGAGTTGGTTGTAATGAAATAGGCCGGAGTGGAATAGGTTCCGTGAGTCGAGTCGGCGACGCGAATTAATTTCATTTCACTTAACTTTCGTTATAAAACACCTGCTTTAACACACCATGCGGACACACATACGTAAGGGTTATTTCAGATTTACAAGTGTTATTGCTTAATTGCTTTTTTGTCAGTGGTTTTATGAATCATCCATCATCAATAAAGGTGGAGTATACAGATGAAGAGTGTAATTTTATAAATACCAAAAACCAATGAATAAAGTTTGATCAATTTTTTACGTAAATCAAATCGAGTTTAAACATATATTTTTGACGTTTTTGGCAATAAAGCAGAATTGAAAATTGAATTCTTTTCATGAATTTTTAGAAAAAAAAAACATAAAACTTGTTATTTGAGTGGGTGGGCGAGAATAGAAATTTATGATTTTGCGCAAGTAATTTCTATTGGAGTGAGAGATTAAATAACTAACACTTGGGTGGGTCGGCGGGGAAACAAGTTTAGATTGCCCCGCCCACCCGCCTAAACCTTTGTCATGAGATTGAACTACTAATACTTAGGTGGGTGAGCGAGGACTCAAGTTTATGATTCTACTTAATTTTGATTGTTGTGCCTGTCCATCTGCCCAAGTGTTTTTAACAATAAACACTTGGGCAGGTGGGTTTTAATGACTAAAACTTGGGCTTGGGCGGGAACAGAAATTAATAACTACGCGCAAGTAGTTCTGATTGGAGATAAGCCCAAGTGTTTATTATCAAAAGATTAGATATTTTCTGTTTCTATTAACTTAAATTGTTGCTTTGTAGGAAAAAGCAATTTTAATATCTAATTCTTTGTTGACCAACACTTGGGCGGGTAGTTGGGGCCACCAATTTATGATTCCGCGCGAGTGTTTTGATTAAACTGCCCCACCCAACTGCCTATGTATTTGTTATTAAGGAATTGGATAAGTAACACTTGAGTGGGTGGACTGGTCACAAGTTTATTATTCTGCGCAAGCAGTTTTTGTTGAAGTGTCCCGCCCACCCGCTAAAGTGTTTGTTCTTAAAAAATTAGATGAACAACATTCGGGTAGGTGGGAGAAGACATTAGTTCATGACTACGGAAAAACAGTTTTAGAGAGTGCCCGCCCAAGTGTTTGTTGTCAAGAGATTGGATGATAAACATTTAGTTGGGCGGGCAAGGGAGACAAGTTTATGACTACAAATTCTTTAGTTTCGGACCGGGTTTTATTAGTTATATTCATATTGTGGATTTTAAAGAAAGATTTATGTGCTTTGAAGCCTGAATTTGTTAGTTTGAAAAAAAAAAATCAACATTTTGGCCGGTTTTTGTCAAGATCAATAGACTTTTTGGCCTAATTTCATTAGTTTTAGGTTGGATTTTATTAGTTTTATTTATGTTATGAAATTTAAAGAAAGATTTATGTACTTTAAAGCCTAAATTTGTTAGTTTATATAAAAATAATCAACTTTTTGGCCAAACTTTGTTAATTTTTTTTTTAATTTTCTTTAGTTTCGGGCCGGATTTTATTCATTTTATTCATACTGTAAAATTTATTAAAGAAAGATTTATGTACTATGAGTCCCAAATTTGTTAGTTTGAAAAAAAAATAACCAACATTTTGGCCGGATTTTGTCTATTTAAATAAGATTAATGAACTTGTTTGCTAAATTTCTTTAGTTTTAGGCCGGATTTCATTAATTTTATTTATAATGTAAAATTTAAAAAAAGATTTATGTACTTTAAAGCCCGAATTTGTTAGTTTGAGAACAAACAATTTGAAGGGATTTTGACAATTTAAAAAAGGTCAACAATCTTTTGGGCCAGATTTCATTAGTTTCAGGCCTGATTTTATTAATTTTATCTATATTGTAAAATTTAAAAAAAGATTAATTTATTCTGAAGCTCAAATTTGTTAGTTTGAGAACAAATAAGCAACATTTTGGCCAGATTTTGTTAATTCAAATAAAATCAATAGACTTTTTGGCCGGATTTTTTTAGTTTTAGGCCGGATTTTTTGAGTTTTATTTATATTATGGAATTTAAAGAAAGATTTATATAATTTGAAGCCCAAATTTGTTAGTTTGAAAAAAAAAAAATCAACATTTTGGCCGGATTTTATCAATTTAAATAAGATCAATAGACTTTTTAGCCTGATTTCTTTAGTTTTAGGTCTGATTTTGTTAGTTTTATATATGTAAAGATAGATTTGTGTACTTTGAAGTCTGAATTTGTTAGTTTGAGAAAAAATAATCAACATTTTGGCAAACTTTTGTCAACTTAAATAAGATCAAAATACTTGTTGACCGGATTTCTTTAGTTTTAGGCCGGATTTTATTAGTTTTATTTATATTATAAATTTTAATGAAATATTAATATACTTTAAAGCCTGAATTTGTTAGTTTGAGAAAAAAAAATCAACATTTTGGCCAAATTTTGTCAATTTAAACAAAATCAATAGACTTTTTGGCTAAATTTCTTTAGTTTTAGATCTGATTTTATTGATTTTATTTATATTGTAAAATTTAAAGAAAGATTTACGTACTTTGAAGCCTAAAGTTGATAGTTTGAGAAAAAATAATCAATATTTTGGCAAAATTTTGTCAATTTAAACAAAATCAATGGACTTTTTGGATAAATTTCTTTAGTTTCAAACCCGATTTTATTAATTTTATTTATATTGTAAAACTTAAAGAAAGATTTACGTTCTTTGAAGCCTGAAGTTGATAGTTTGAGAAAAAATAATCAATATTTTGGCCAAATTTTGTCAATTTAAACAAAATCAGTAGACTTTTTGGCTAATTTTCTTTTGTTTTAGGCCGGATTTGATTAATTTTAATCATATTGTAAAGTTAAAGGATGATTTATATACTCTGAAGCCTGAATTTGTTAGTTTGAGAAAAAATAATCAACATTTTGACCAGATTTTGGCTTTTTAGCCTAATTTCTATAGTTTTAGGTCTAGTTTTATTAGTTTTATTTATGTTATAGAATTTAAAAAAAGATTTATGCACTTTAAAGCCCAAATTTGTTAGTTTGAGAAAAAATATTCAACATTTTGGCAACATTTTGTCAACTTAAATAAGATCAATATACTTTCTGGCCGGACTTCTTTAGTTTCAGGCCGGATTTTATTAGTTTCATTCATATTATGAATTTTGAAGAAATATTCATGTACTTTAAAGTCCAAATTTGTTAGTTTAAAAAAAAATAATTAACATTTTGGCAAAACTATGTCAACTTAAATAAGATCAATGTACTTTCTGGCCGGATTTCTTTAGTTTTAAGGCGGATTTTATTAGTTTTATTTATATTATAAAATTTAAAGAAAGATTTATGTACTCTTAAGCCAGAATTTGTTAGTTTGAAAACATAATCAATTTTTTGGCCTGATTTTGTCAATTTAAATAAGATCAATAGACTTTTTGGCCGGATTTTGGGTGGGCGGGGATACACGTTTATTATTTTGCGCAAGCAGTTTTTGTTGGAGTGCCCCGCCTACCTGCTAAATGGTTTGTTCCTAAGAGATTAAATGAGTATTGTTCGAGTAGGTAAGGAAAGGACACCTGTTTATGATTACAGAAAAAAAATTTTGGAGAGTTTGGAGAACATTTGGGTGGGTGGGAGAGGGACAAAAGTTTATGACTGTAATGTAATTTCTGTTGGAGTGTCCCGCTCACCAGCCCAAATGTTTGTTATCAAAAAATTTGATATCAAACACAAGTTTATAACTACTTGCAAGTGCTAGCCTAAGTGCTTTTTATAAAGCGATTGGATCATTACACTAAGGTGAGTAAGCGGGGACACCAGTTTATGACTACGCGCAAGTTTTTGACGATAACTCAAACAATTTTTATTTATTTTCTATGAATATTTTATTAAACACAAGGAACTTTTTAATATAAAATCGTTAAACTGTAGGTCCCGCGTGTTTGTGTAGAAGTATTATCGCACACCACAAACATACGAAAGGAGTGCCAGAGCTTATACCGAGCACGGCAATATAAGAAGAAAAACTTTTTAGGCTAATAGGTTTATGGAAGATAGATAAATCTTTTTAAAATTAGTTTTGCTCGATTGGGCCAAGCGGAAAAGAAGCTAATTTTTAACTCATAACGTGATTGCATAGGATTTCTTCTCGCGGGCGTTGGTAGAGCTCCGAGGAGGAGTGGGAGTTTGCCTTTAAGAAGTAGATGCCTTGGGTTGAGATTTTGAAGAAGGTTGGTTTGTCTTTGCACATGTCGTGTGGCCATAACGCTGGCAACAATGTCATTGGACAGTATCCCCGGATTTGAGTTTGTTAGGGTTACCAACATTGCGGTGATGCTGACCCGAAGACGCGACGGGGGGGGGGGGGGGTAAATATAATTATCAAAATCATATTATATATTATGCAGGTGTAATAGTAATATGCGTTGATTTGCATACGCACGACATTTTTCTTCTATAATTTGTATTGCGGCATTACCTCTTAAGTAATAAATGGATTGAAAATGAAAACCCGAAGGAATGGACGTCGAACCCGAAGCCCGAAGAATGATCGTCAAACCCGAAGACTTCGGGTCAAAATGACACTGTTGGCAACCCTAGAGTTTGTATTATATAACCCTAACTGTGAGTTTACACAATTTGGTGATACTTTATGCGTTCTGGGGCAACTGAACGTAGAGCGTTGTGAAGAATTTTGTATCTCTTCTCATGCGCTTGACTGATAGGATACCCCAGTTATCATCTCTGCTTGTGCCGCATTAACCTCGATGCAGTAGCGTACACTGAAATGTGATGATTACGTTTATGTCCTTGATTGTAGCAGACAGACATGAGGTGGGCGTGGTGAGACAGCATCTTCTGTGGATGTTGTTGAGATCTGGAGGTTTGTTGGAGGGCCTAGAGAGTTCGGCCTTGGCGGTGCTGAGAGCACTTGACTTTTGCTGTTTCTTTACTTCTTTCTGCTTCTCACTAGGGTGAATCCTTTCTCTAGGGGTCTTTGTGGTCGGGCGTTACGTGATTGTCAAGCTGGACATATATAATCTTTTTTGTCTTTGGAGGCGATTACGGGATTGACTGGATTTTTGAATCTTAAGGGAGTCTTGATGGGCTGGGAATTGGCTACAGTTGCTGGAGAAAGCGCTGTGGTCTTCGGGATTTTTTTGGAAAAGGTTAGGGCTAGAATTTCCTCCGGTAACGTGGGTGAGTGTGTGGTCTGTTTGGCTATGAATGACATCATGGGTACTCTAAAAGCGATTTCACTGTTTTTAATTTTTGGCAAGATGGATGTTTTTAGCAGCTCGAAGAGGAGATAGTCCAAACATAGGGTGTGCGTCGTAAAACAGCATCTTCTGTGGATGCTAATGAGATCTGAAGGTTTGTTGGAGAGCCTAGGGAGCTAGAGGCTGGATTTAAAATGGTCACTTAAATCTTATTGGCTGGCCAAGTTGAAAACCCTTTGGCCTCGGCGGTGCTGAAGGCACTTGACGTGATGGGATTGTCTTCTTTTGTTGTTTTTTTTGCTTCTTTTTTTTACTAAGGTGAATCCCTCATATAAGGGTCTTTGTGATCGGGCGTGACGTGGTTGTCAAGCTGGGCATCTATAATCTCTTTGTCTTTGGAATCGATGACGGGATCAACTAAATTTTTGGACAATAAGAGAGTCTTGATGGGTTGGGGCTTGGCTGCAGTTGCCGGAGAAGGCGCTGGCTATGATATTAAGAATCTTTTTGGAAAAGAAAATTTCCGGTGACGTGGGTGAGTGTGTGGTCTGCCTGGCTATGAATTACATTATTGGTACTCTAGAAGGCGACTTCTCTGTTCTTGAGTTTCTTCGAGATGTCCTTTGCAGCTCGAAGAAAAGTTCCGTATGGTCCAGTCTGATCTGTTTGAGGTTGTTTGTCTTCATGGATGTCTATCGTTCAGACTTCTTGTCGATCAAGCCGACCATAAAGTTTTTGATTTTTTTGTTTTCCTTCTTTAAGAGATCTCCAGTTTTTCAAATATTAATAATTTCAAAAATACAAATTCAGTTTTAATTTTTTTTTTATTACTTTTATTTGAATAAAACAAAAACTAATTAATAAAATTTTATCAAATTTTTTATAACTATGTATCTTTAATTACAATATTAGAAATGTCACAAATACACACTTTTAGAAATATATTTTTGGAATAATTATTTTAAAATTAATTTAAAAAAATTTGCTTTAATACATTTACTAATCCATTATTTAAATTTAAATTAATATAAAATGCATACAAAAAAATTAATATACACATAGCGATAGGAACAATGGGATAAAAATGCATTGTATTAATGAAAGCCGGCGTTATTATTAAAATCCAATAACATACATTTCCGTCCGAAATACATGAAAATTTGTCCATTATTGTTTTATATATTTATTAAATTTTTTTGCTATTATTGTTTTACATATTTGTGAATATTATTTTACGATTATACATTTTAGTGACAGTTTGGGTTAGTTATAAGTGGAATGTCAACATTATTTTTATAAAATAATTTTTTGAAATGTTAAAGGGTGCTTCAAATTGTGATTGATAAAGTTGATTGCTGTAATTTAATATTGTATGCTTTTATGTGCAGTGTTTTGTTAAAGATTAATGTCTTTAGCATTTAATTGAATTGTGTTAAGAACACAAACCTGTCCTATTCGTATAAATCCATCATAATCCGAAGGTTGTGGAACAACAAATAAGGCATTATTTACGCACGTCATGTATTTTATTAAAATGCACACAACGCGCCACATTTCACATTGAAGAGGCAAACACTGGCCCGTGTAAATCGCCATGTAAACATTATAAATAACACGAAATATTAGACGTGCAACTATGTTAACTTTACACATCACACATTACACGCAGCATACTAATTAAATTATTTTTCATCTACTTAAGTGCAACATTTTATAATTTAAATAATAATACAATCCAATCTTAAAATGGCCTTATCTTTAATTCATCCAACTCGAAACGAACGCGAATAGAAACCGTAATTTAGTTAAATAAATTAACTCGTCTCTCTTCCTCTTAATGTCTCGGGATGGAGTTGCATATTTTATAAGTTGCAATTAACACTAGGAGTAAGAGTGGATGGATACATGTGTTGGATAGATGTAGCTCCTTCATTAGCTGGGATATGTTAATGACGCTCTGGTCGGGTTGGCTTGCTTGCTCGCTCGCGATCTTGTTTTAATAGGATTATGCGGAATTTGTAACGGCCTGCAATTACGCAGATGGACAATTTACACCAAATTATTTACAAGAAAAATTATTAAATGAGAACATTTTATGCATTGTTTACTTGAATTTAAATTGTTTTAGTGAAAATATATATCTAACCAATAGTGTAAGCCAGCGAAATAGTAAAAAATCAAAATTAGCACCAAACTGGTTGTTGGCGGTCAAAACGACCGCCCTTCAAAAATGATTGTTATAAACAGTAGAGATCAAATTTGTAAAAAATATACGAGTATATATGTAAGTTTTTTTTTCAAAAGTATAAATTTTATATTGATGGCCAAAATGACCGCTGAAAGAAGTACTGTTTAAATTATGTTATCAGAATAATTTCCGATTTTTTTATATAGTTAAAACCATGAAAATTGTAGAAAACATAAGAAACTACAGCAAAAGCACATAAAAACCCTGCCAGTTTAGCGGTCAAAATGACCGCCGCAGTTTAAATTTATCATCAGTGAACATTTCTAGTTAAATTATTATTGTTTTAGCAAAACAGAAGAAGCAAAACAAAAATTTACATCAGCGCCCAAAATGACCGCCGCAAACAGCATCAGTTAAATATAATTTTGGGCAAATTTACTTTAATCCTAAAATTGATTAAAAAACGCTTTCATCTTGCACCAAATTGCGCAGATAATTTATCCAACGCAATTTTCAAAACCAAACCAGCCCCAACCATCGAACAACAACAAACACATTTTTGTTACCAAACGCCACCTGCCCAATCCAAAAGTCAATTGAAAACTGAAGTGGGTTCTTGACTGACGCATCATCTGACAGCTAAACAAACAAAAATAGAGTTAATACGCCAATTATGATTAATCAAATCTTTCTTTGATAGAAACCAAAAAGAGTTTTGAAGAACTTGGTCAATTGGTTGAGTGATGATTTGGAAAAGCTTTAGTAAACTTTTTTATTAGAAACAAAATAAAGCTAGTTAGGCCAACAGCAAACAGTGATCTTATGCAAGTTGGTCTTGTAGATCAAGTCAAGGTTTTTTTTTTCTTTCTAAAGAGATTTAAGAGTACTGGGCTATGGTCTAAGCCAAGATTGTTAAAGTTTGTAACAGAGGTTTGATATGTAACATTCTTAAGTAAAGCACGTCCTTATATCTTCTTCAGTATCTTCTTTATTGCGCTTTTTACAGCTATTTTACATCGCCCCAAAAAACTTACGACTTGTTCTAGCCCAAGAAATGTCTAATTTTTGTCTTAAAGGTATTCAAATATGAAATTTTGTGCACTTAGGCCTTAATAGGTCTTTTGTGCCTTCTTCATTGCAAACCTTACTTAGCTACTTTTACACACAACTAGCCTAGTATGGTTGATATATGCTAGAACAGGGGTTTCTGTCATGATTTTCAGGTTTTATTTCTACAGAGTAGTAGGTTAAGTTAGGTTTGGTTAACACACAACTAACCTAATGAAGTTGATGTATGCTAGAACGGGATTTTTTTTATTCTCGCTTTATTGACTTGTCATCAATTGTATAAACCCTAATGAGTAGTTGTGATCTGACTTACTACATGACTTATTATCACTGAGCTTTAAGGCTTTGCGGGCTTTTGGTTTATGTAGCACGTTTGAGTTTAGGTTCTGGGTTCTGCGTTGTTGATTGATAAGGTTTGGACAAGTTAGGGTCATAACTGGTGCTGTTCTATGAGTTTTGACTATAGAGCCAATAGTGGTGGTTGACTGCTCAGTGCGGGTTCAGTTTCCAAGTGTTCTCCGGGGTAGTCTAGGTCGATCAAATTAAATGTGATAAGTTTGGGCACTTTTAGATTTTGTTCTAGGAGTTGCAGGTTTTGTCCAAAGAGCTACTGAACTTAGTATAGCTGGCGGATTTTGGTTTGTTCTTTATTGTTGTAGTCTTTCACGGTTAAGTCTGCGTCCAACTAAACGGTTGCAATGTAATTTGGCGTAGAGAGGTACTTCTTCAAACTTTTGGTAGTAGGTTTAAAGGTTTATTAGCTTGACGTCATGTTTGGATTCTATTGGTTTGAGAGGTAGTCAGGTAAAGTATTCCTCAAAGATCTCCTGGGTTGAAGTCTTGACCGACATCTTCAAGCAAGATTTGCTTAAGGTCCCATAATGTTCAGTGGGCTATGGTTAGTTATTATTTTTTTATCTTTATTGACGGTACAGCTTATAGGTTTAGAACTTTTTTGCTTTTGCTGACATTACTAAAAGTAGCAAAACTTATGTAGATTTTTTTTTGTTAATCAGGGGTTGTTTTACAAAGTAGGTTAATCTTGGATAAAGGGTAGCGCATTTACTCTAATTTGCTGGTTACTAAGACATGTTTTCAAATGTAAAAAAAAAATAGTATGACAAAAAAAAAGTTTTTATGAGGATCAAACTGTAAAAAACAGTAAAATTCTCACATAATTTGACGTAAAACAAAAATCAATTACAAAATTTGTATAAAATTTTCTGATTAATAAGCCTAGATGTTTCAAAAAATAGAAGAAAAAAAAAATGAAAACTGTAGCTATGTTAAGAAAAAATGGTTTTTAAATCATTAAAGTGCAAAAAACGGTACAATTCTGACGTATTTTGTCGTAAAACAAAAACCAACCTAACAATTATTATAAAGTTTGCTGGTTACTAAGCAAACATGTTTCCAAACGTAGAAAATAATTAAAAACTATAATAATATTACTAAAAAAAGATTTTATAAGGATCAAGCTGCAAAAAACGGTAAAATTTTTACGTAATTTGACGTAAAACAAAAATAAATTACAAAATTTGTATAAAATTTTCTGATTAATAAGCCTAAATGTTTCAAAATGCAGAAAAAATGAAAAACCGTAATTATGTTAAGAATAAATTGTTTTAAAACTAATAAAGTGCAAAAAACGGTACAATTCTGATAATTACTAAGCAAACATGTTTTCAAACGTAGAAAAAAATTAAAAACCTTAATAGTATAACAAAAAATAATCTTTGAAAAAAAAATTAGTTTTTATAACTATTAAAGTGCAAAAATACAGTACAATTCTTACGGTTTAAGTTTGTTTGGTGTTGATGTTTGAAAAAGAGGGTATTAATGTGGAGAAATTTTTAGCTTGATTTATTTTTCTGGGAATTCTGCCACAGGAGATAATTATTATCATTGATAAGCCTTGACTAATCTCTAATGAGCAGAGTAAAGCTTTTTTTGTAACTATTTTTGGGTTGTTACGTGGGTTTAAGTAACTTGTTGACATAAAGATTAAACTAATAATGGTTTGAAGTTTTGAGGCACTTAAGCGACGCCCGAAAGCTGCCAGGGATAAGTGACCTTTGCAAAGTACTGCATGGTGCATTCAGCAGAGGGCAACGTTTGCATTTCTTAGGCTTTGTCGTCGTTTTTAAACAGTTTTTTTGCAAGTAATGGTTAAGTTACCCAGACAAGTAGCAGTAGCTGGTACAGACTTCTTTTGTAACAGGGCTTCTTTTTGGAAACATTGTTGATTTGATGTCTAGGCTCAGATAGAGTTATTATTATTATCATACCATATGCGATTATTGCTGGATATAGAACTTTTGTATCTTATTTTATTTGCTACAAACTTGAGCTACTAATTAGCTAGTTTTTTTTAGTGCGTTTTATGTCTATGGTCCACTTTGTTGGGGATTATATTATATTATATACTTCTATACAATTTTTCATGGCCTTTATTTTAAGTTTTTTTTTTGTCCATCTACCATTTCTATCTATAAAGCGGGTACCCTTTCGGTATCTGTTATGCCAGTTCTTTGGAAAATGGTTTTGTTTGTAATTTTTGTCTAAGCGATATATCTAGCATAGACCTTTACCTTAATTGCAATTTTTTTGATAGGATTAAGGTCTCCGCTCCATCATAACTGGTAAGAGCATTGGTCATATACTTTTTATTTTAGATAGATTGGCATCTATGATTTAAAGATGTCATTTAATTTACTAAACGCCGCCCACTTTAAACCTATTCTTTTGAGAAATTTGTTTTTTTTTTTGGTTGTCTGTGTTTAACCGTACTTTATGGCGTAGGTCATTGGTACTAATTTAGTAAATGATGTATTTCATGTAAATTACGACACACGCACTAGTGTTTCAAGGTATGCACCTTTTGTTAGTGTGCCTAGCAGTGGCGTACGTAAAACTTTTGCCGCCCGGGGTGGTCTCTAATTTGCCGCCCTTTCTAAATCAATCAAATGGTGGTTTAAAGATAATATTTTCAACCCTACACTGACTTGACGATGAGAAATATATTCAAAATCATGCAGTAACTCATAATTTGTAAAACTACTAGATATAAAAAATGCCGCCCCAAAATATGTGCCGCCCGATGCGGACCGCATCTACCGCTCCCCTCTAGGAGCCTAGCATCTTGCTAATCACATGGTTTTATACATAAAATGTATAATAGTTATTGTAATTTTCTATAAATTGTCTACATGAACTGTGAGATGCTAGGCACACTGATGAATGGTGCGTACCCTGAAACACTAGTATCTGTATCTTCCACTGGGTGGAGAAGTAATTCACATAAAATGCATCATATATTAATTAAATTAAAAAAAAAACATGAAGGAAATGCAGTCACTAAACCCATAAAAAGATTCATTCCTTCCTGATATGTATTGTAACAAAAATACATTAAAATCTGAGAACAATAGCTTTGCATCTTCTCTTCAAGGATGCTTTCCAATTTGATTAATTAGACAGACGCTATAAATTTCATTACTAAACCCTTTTTATACTCGCCACCCCCTTAAAATCTTTTATTTTCCGTTGTGTGCCAACAAGCTAAATGAGACGTGGAGGAGCCGGTGCGCGGCATCATTCCTTTTATTTTTTAATTAATAAAACGCAACACAACACCAAGAAGAAGGCTCTCGCAATTTGCTTGCTGAAACTTGCTCCGAACTAAAGACATCGCGCCATAATTTACGCTGTTTCATTATGTAAAGTCATAAGCTCTTAGCTCTGAATGCAGTGACGCCACGAGCATAAATGAACGATTAATCTTCGTTAACGCCCGAGATATCAGTACAAGCGAGCTTGGTGTACACGTATAATCCCAGAATTGCAGAGAGGATTCGATTTAATAATGGCTCTGCCCCGGCAGTAATTCATTATCGGGAGACCACTTATATCTATACACCCATCGAATGCAATTATGAAACAATTTTCATAATGGAGAACTGAGGGAATTGACTGCGTCTTTTTATTTATTTTATAAACTCTTGTGTATAGTGCACCACCGGATAATACACTTTAATGGGATTTGGACGCCTGGCAGCTATTCTAGTAACGAGATTGATTAAAAATATTTTAGATTAAATTTTTCTTAGTTGCTATTTGGGTTGCATATTTATTAATTTCAACCAATGATATCACTTGCCGTTTTTTTGTGTATATTTGGTTGCATAAAATTAATTAAATTGTTTTTTTTTTAAATTAAAATATGAAACTAAAAGTGCGCCAGAATGCGAAACATGGATAGACAGAGACGGACACGCAAAAACCACTTTAGCTAAATTGGCTCAGATGTCATGACTATGTAATGACTTGCCCCGCTTTCCCCCCTTCTGCAAACGCTCGCGCCATCCCGCCAATCCATCCCCGCGCTTTCATACTCGCTCTCACTCTAGCCACTCACTACCATTAAATCTCCGGAGTTAATACAAAATGCATTTGTTGTTCTTCCATTATGTAAATGAAAACTCAAACCACTCTCGCACTCGCTTGTTCCATCAACGCGATAATGCATTTCCGGAATTTACTAAAAAAATATTACATATATTTATACATACATACACATACTTTGTATATATATAATGCATTAATGTGCGTTTGTTTTATTTATATAATATATGAACGTGAATTATTTACGTGCCTCAGATGAATTATTGCTGGAAATTAATATTTCATCCTAATTATGACTCCCCCGTCCCACCGACCGCGCGCGCTTAATTTTAATTAAATATAAATAATATCGGATGGAATTATATTACAAATATTTAATTAATTATCAATGCAAATTGCGAAATTTGTGCTATTAAATTAGCGGCTCTTATTAATTCGTCATTGCATTAATTAATTTTACTTTTTTTAATTGCTTCAATTGAATCCCAAATAAATACTGAATACTGAAACTAATTAATATTTTAATAGCTTGCAAATAATATTAAAAATTATTTTTTGCTTATTAAGAAGTTGATTTTTAAAAAAAGACATTGGCGTACGTAGGGGGGGGAGGGGGCTTTTGTAAAATAAATTTGAGAAAATATTTTTTTTTAAGTTTTGTTTTGCCATCTGATTCTAATCTAGAAGGTAGCTGTTGGAAACCAAAAAATGTTCATTGCTGATGTGGTAAGCCAATCAAAGTTTGAAGAGACTCGACTTGTAGGTAAAGGTAAACTTAATGCGACAACAAATTGTCTTGATGGGCTCTAGGCATTGTAAGCGGTTTATGTTGAAGTTTATGAGGATTGATTGAGTGAATGAATATAAGAAAGAGGCGCAAGGCCACTAGCAATCGACTATCTGCTATTTCTAAATCTTCTCAAGACTTAACAGCTGATAGTCGCTAGCTAGTGTGTGAAGAGGGCAGATACATTTATAGAAACGGCATACACAAGTACTCACAAATGTATTAGCTTTGGGTCTGGTGGCATTCAGTAGTAGGGGGTGAAGTGTTGGTGTGGTGGCTGCTTGGAACAGAGATTTCTTTGTAATCATCGTTTTTTCAGGCTCTGGTAAACTGTGCTGGCACTTGGTGGTAGATTTTTTTTTTTTCATTTGCTGGCTGATATCTGATTGGTGAATGGAGGGAAGTGTTACATAATGAGTTTTTGAAGATAAGGGTAATGGCGGTTAGTTCGAGAACGGTTGGAAGAGAACTACCAATATAGTCCGTGATGTTTCTTAGTTGCCTGGAATTTGAATTAGTGATAATACCCAGGTGATTTGTTGGTTGGTAGTTGGCTGTGAGGACGCCGACTTGACAGAACGTCAAAATAGTTTGATGTCGCATTGCTTGAAGACAGATAGATGATACTCTTTTTTACAGCGTTTTTGTTTCTTTTTGAGGTGTCGTTTTTACGATTCTTTGCTTACATTGGGCGCCATTTGTTACTGGCTAGTTTTCAAAGATAGTTTGAGAGCTATTGAGCGGCTTTTTGTGAATGAATTTGGTGTGTCGGAAGCTGTGATTTGCATTTTATAAACAAATTACGTTTTACTACTAAAGCTCTCACCCAGAATGCTTTTATTTGCAAATGCACTTACTTAGAGGGCTAGTTTGATAAAAATTAATTGTGGTTGTGTCCTGAAACTCTGGCGGTACGTACAGTATAAGCACATGGTAAGGTCTGTAGAGTTTGCTTTGGAATGATTCAGAATATATTAAATGTGGTGAAGTGTTGACGATACTATTGGTGATTGTCGGAAAGCTGCAGTGCTGGATGGTTTTGGCACTAGGTAACAGCAGACGGAAGTTTTAGTTTGTACTGCGGCTAGTGCTGTCCTGTCCTGATATTGGTTGTTTGACCTCTGAGTTAGTAGCATTCTTGGTGACCGTGATTGAAGCCCTCTGTATGAGAGCTTTTGTCCAAATTTTCAATTTGTTTAAAAAACAATTCTAAATCACTTCACAACGACCTAGGACCCTCCGCAGACTACCACTGAAAGTCACTTCATTAATTATCAACCTTTGATCTGAACCAGCCGCCCCCGCAACTTTTTGCAAACGCGCGCCTGTGACATATGTAGTAATTGTTAATTTGAAACTATACCATTTTTTTCTGGTTAATTCTGCTGTGCCCATATATCAGCAATTTTTTTTTTTTATTTTAATGATGGAGTTTTGCAGATGGTGGTGTTGGAGGTGCTGATGGGCTGGTGTTTCTTTAGTTTCGGCAGTGTATTTGAAAATGATATATTTTCTTTAAATTTTGTTTTTGATTAGTAAGTTTGCTATGTTAGATTTTGGGGGACGCTGACGGTTGATGATTTGTCGGCTTTTGATTTTGGAGTATGTGACGGCTTTTGACGTTGTCTGCCACGTGGCTATTAGTTTGAGGTGATGGTTCTCCTTTATTGTTGATGGTCTATTTGATTTCTTTCTAAATTGCTATAGTCTGGCTAGCAAAAAAAGTTTTAAGCGGCCATTGTCTTTGGAATATGTGTTAACAGTGGCGTTGTTTGTCACTTGCTGGTTGTCAGTAGTTCAGTTACTTAAGTTGTTTGGGGTGACATACTTTCCAGTTGCTGGTCTGTTTGTTTTTTGAAAAATATTGTTTGACGATTGTGACGTTTGTCTTGTGTTTGCCGTCGAGAGTCTATGCGTTTGAGGTGAAAGTACTGTCATTATTGAGCTGCTTGCCTTTTTAATGTTTTCTTTATTTATTCTTTTTGTCATACATACCCAGAAATCTTTGGAGGTTTTGTTCTAAACTGATTAGAAACAATGGATTTTTTTTTAAGATTAAACTGTTTCCTGCACGTCTGCTATGATGCAATTCTTACTGTGTGACATTCTACAATTAATCGCTGAGCAAATCTATTTTTTAAATAAATTTAATCAAATTTTTAACAGAAATTTCAATTAACAAATTCTATTAAAATTGCTCATCAAAATTATTTTGTTATATAAAACTCTTCAAAAATAATAAAGAAATGCCATTGAATGCAACAAATTCAAAATTCAAAATAATATTCTTAGCATTAAATTCTTAAATAAATGCTATTTATTGCAACAAAATATGCAAAAACCGTTACTTGCACAAAATATTTCAAATAAACTGGTTATTGCATTAATTATTATAGCAGACTAGAAACCTTAAAGATATTTACTACAATTACATACTGGCGCAGTCGGTAGAAATAAATTTTTAATTTATACTGTTATTTTCTATCCATATAATTTTGTTAGAAATATTCAAATTGTTTATAATATAATTAAATTGCAGTTTAAAATAATTAAATACATCTACTAAAAAATGTTTTTGTAAATAATATTAATATTTTCTATAAAGAATATAATTCTCAATTAAGAATGTAACAAGCTTATATTATTTTTATGATTGCATAATTTCATGAGAATTGACTCATTATAATGGCGCATTATAATATAAAACGAGCTGTCTGTATGTGTGCAGCTGAAGTGGTTCCAGCAATCATCCGCGTGAATGTATCAAATTATGATAATTCCGCCTCGAGAGGGCAATGCAATTGCAATGTTCGCATAAACATACGGAATCATAATAATAATTCGCGTGAAGTGACTGCGAGGGATTAAATCCCGTAGATGCGTGCCCGGTTCGGATGAAGAGGAAGAGGAGCAAGCAAGCAGTTCAGTTCAGTTCAGTTTACCACCTGTTGAATCGTCTGCGAAAACATTAGTTATGCAGATCGTATTCGTTACGTGCCATTATCATTAAAGGAAAGGCGCCTCGAGTATCGTCTCTTATTATGATCATTTTGCATATATTGTGTTTGGGGTCAAGCTGCTCGCCAAGGGAATACTCACACACATATGCGAAAACCATTATCGTGACAACATTTATAACAGGCCTTATTAAACAGATAATATATAATGATAGTGCTGTCAGCGCAATTTCTGCGATGCAATTTTCATTGCATTAATTTTGTATTATGCGCCGACCGTGAGACATAAAATGCTTTGACAAATGTGCGCTGGCCGTCGGTAATCGTTGCCCTATTCAACAAATTATACCGTATTTTCTTCTATTATACTATTATTTTACTACAGACTATCATATTTTATGCGTATGATATTAGAGATGAACCATATTGCGTAGGATATTAACCTTTTTTTAAATCAGTATTTAATCTAAAAAAATTAATTAATACGGAATAATTAACATTAGCTAGTTTCAACCAGTACTAGATCGCCTGTTGTTGTTCTGAATCATGTTTGTAGATATCTTATCATTGCAAAATTTTATGATATTTTACTGTTTGTTTTGCGATTTTTGTAGATCTTGTTGCAATAAATGATTTTTTTGGATGATTTTTAGAATTTTGTGCAAAAAACTGTTTTTTGAAAAAACGAATTTCTAATAAATGCATAGAAATTGGTTTTTTACGCGTTTTTTTGTTGAATTTGTTGCAAATAAATGAGGTTTGCTTGAATTTTTTTGAAAAGTTTTATGCTAATAAAGGTTTTTAACGCGTTTTTTGTAGAATTTGTATAAGATTTTTGAAGAATTTGATGTCAATAAAGGTTTTTTCTACGCAAGTTTAGTAAATGCAATAAACGAGTTTTGAGTAAGGTTTTTGAAGAGTTTTATGCAATAAAGGTTTTTCTGTGCAATTTTTGTAAAGTTTGTTACAATAAATGGCTTATTAAATTTTTTTTTATGTTTTCTATGAAAATAACTGTTTTAATGCGCAATTTTAGTTAAATTTGTTGGAATAAATGGGTTCTGTTTAAATTTTTTGAAGTGTTTTATGCTAATACTGGTTTTGAACGCAATTAGCTTTTCTGACAAATTTTTGAAAAGTTTTATGCATATAACTGGTTTTTGGGTTAAATTTTAATGCAATTAATAAGTTTTGTGTAAGGATTTTAAAGAATTTTATTCAATAAAGGTTTTTCTGCGCAATTTTGATGAAATTAACGGTTTTTATGCGCAATTTTGATTATTTTTGTTTCAATAAATTGGTTTTGCCTAATTTTTTTTAAAAATTTTATGCTAATAAAGGTTTTTTTTGCGTTTTTTTGTAGAATTTATTGCAAATTATCTTTTTTTTTTTAAATTTGAGAAACTTTGTGCTAATAACGAGTTTTCTGCGCATGCTTATTTTATTATATTATTAATTTATGTTTTTAAAGGTTTATTGGAGCAAATTTTAATGCAATAAATGAGTTCTGTGTAAGGTTTGTGAAGAATTTTAATGCAATAAAGGTTTTTATTTGCAAATTTTGTAAAATTTGTTGCAATAAATGGCTTTTTTATGAAATTTTTGAGTAGTTCTATGAAAATAAAGGTTTTTATAGACAATTTTAGTTAATTTTGTTGCAATAATTGGTTGTTGCCGAAATTTTTTTAAGAGTTTGATAAGTAAATTAGCTTTTTGGAGATATTTTTGAGTAGTTTTATGCAAATAACGGGTGCAGAAAGAACACGTGTTTTGTTAATATTGTTGCAATAAATAAGTTTTGTTTAAAATTTTTGAAGAATTTATGTCTTTAATGTTTTTTTTGAGCAAGTTTAGTAAATTTTAATGCAATAAATGAATTTTGTGTAAGGTTTTTGAGGAGTTTTATGCAATAAAAGTTTTTTTGTGCAATTTTTGAGAAGTTTTATGAAATCACAGTTTTTATGCGCAATTTTAGTTAACTTTGTAGCAATAAATGAGGTTTGTCTGAAGTTTTTGCTGATAAAGGTTTTTATGCGTTTTTTTGTAGAATTTGTTGCAATAAATTAGCTTTTTTGAGAATTTTTTTAAATAATTTAAGCTATAACTTTTGTTTAAAATATTTAACCCTTTAGCTACTAGTATATATTTGCAAATATGTCTATCTAAACGCAAAACAAAAATAAAAGAAAAGTTTTACAAACGCCGATAGATTTATTTTTTATGTATATGTGATGATTTATGTACATAAGAATGGCAAATTAAAAAGGATAAATAGGGTAATTAACTCCCCCTTTTTTAATATAATTTTACTTATTTATTATTTAAAACGTATGTTTGCTAAGAAAATTAGTTCTTCTTAGCTTGTTGTCTGTTTTTATTTATTCCAATAGAAAAATCTTTTTAAATAAAAAGTTGTTTTTTAGATGGGGTTGAATATAACAAAAATGCAAAATTCAAAATATAATTCTAAAGAATAGGCCATTTTTATGTTAAAATTTTAATCATATGGGATAAAGAACAAACAGTTTGTTTTTTGATTATTTTATTTTTATTTCAAAGAGTGTGTATTCCGATTAAGTATGGAATATGATTTCATTTAAATGGCCGCCGCGGCAGGCCATTCTCGAGGACCAATTATTGAGTATTTGAGCCAGTATTTTCAGCGGTATTTCGGCAATTGCTACGCAAATGATTTGAAGCAGAACGTTCGCAAAAGTGGTAAATTGTTTGTGGATTGTCAGCATACACCTTTTTCTTCAATTCGCTCAAAAAAATCCAGAGCTGTCTAGTCGCAACTGCAAGGTGGTTCACATCGCTGAAACGACTGGTAACGCAGTTGTAGAATTTGGTGCGCAGAAGATTGATCGTGGCATGTGCAGTGTTGGTGGGTGGTCGTTTGTTTCAACAAAGTGGGGGGTTGTTGAAACAAACGACCTCCGGTAACAGTAACATTGGCTCCGTAATTTTTTTCGAAGAAAAATTGTCTAATATTGCTACAACTCCAAAATCTGCACCAAATGGTAACTTGAAATGAATGCATTGGTTTCTTGACTATGGCGTGTAGATTGTTTGTACCTCAAATACGGCAGCTTTATTTGATTGGCTTTTGAGTCAACATTCAATTCAACGGGCACCAAGATTGGCCATTTTAATTTCTTGAATGAGTTGTACTTTGTAAGCAATCATACCAAGGTCTTTGTGAAGAATTTGCCTCAGAGTAGTTTTCCAAATATTGAGTTGCCGACTGCTGTGCCAAGTAGATGTTCTTGGGTTCTCGCGTACACTATCAAGCCACAAGAGCGACAATTTTGGCAAAACGCTTTGGATAAGTATGCTTGATGCGCGCATTGTCTACCAGCGTTCCAATTTCACAAACTTATGTATTCTTTTGATCAATAGCGTTTCATTTCTTTCAAAAAAACTTACGCAATTTTTGCTCTGTTGCAAACAAATTAAACCTATTTTCAAAATAAGTTTATAGTATTTTAAAATGTTTCTTCAAAGTACACTTTTCTCATGTAATATCAGGCAAAAATTGTCAGCGTCGGTAAAAACATGTGATTCAAAACTCAATCAAAAGATGGCTTACCTTTTATAACAAATTATATTTATATATAATTGGGTATTTCCAAAATGGTCAATTTTATTTCTAAAAAAACTCAACTTTTTATTGTTTCAAAATCAAAATCCAATGTATCATCAGTACCAAATGTTAAACTAAACAACGAATCCATATCTAAATATTTTTCTATTTGTCTTCCAAGGGTTACAATCTCACATAATCTTTTTTGGAATAATCATGTTGTTGACATAGCTTCAAAAGTATTTAGAAAACTAGGGTTTCTTAGATGTAAACAGTTTTTTACATCTGTTCATCTTTTGCATATATATATATACAGGGTGTCCGGAAAATACGTGTACAACGTTTGACGACAGACTCCTGACGTCAAAATAGGTCGATCTAAGCCGACTTAGTTATATCCAAAATTGTCTCGTTTAGCCGGTAGAGGGCGTCAAAAAAAAACAAAAGTATAACAAAGTTGAAAGTATCTATTGTAAGAAACTAAGTAAAACAAAAACATTACTTAAGCAAATGTGTAAAATGACCGCCATCTTGCTGAATACACTTATTAACACTCTTTAAAAAATGATATTGGACCCTATCTAATGTCTCGGGATTATTAAAATGGTTGCCTGCATTTAAAATCCGCTGCAATAAATCATCGCGTGTGTTTACCGGAGTCTTGTAAACTTCTGTTTTAATAGCGCCCCACAAAAAGAAGTCACACATATTTAACTCAGGAGAACGTGGTGGCCATTTTACTAGTGCATCATTGCCTCTTCCAATCCATCGGTTGGGATATTGATGATGTAAGTATTGCCGAACGGCAACGGAAAAATGGGGCGGGGCACCATTATGCATATACCACATTTCCCTCCGAAGTAAAAGGGGCAAATTCTCCAGAAGAATTGGTAATGTGTCTTGCAAAAAATTTAAATAAATATTTTCATCTAACTTGTCTGGAATAACAATGGGACCAATAAGGTAGTGATCAATAATACCTGCCCAAATATTAATTTTAAATTGATGCTGATGATGTGCAACTTTAATGGCATGTGGATTTTCATTGGAATAAATATGTTCGTTGTGCAGATTGGTTACCCCAGATCTTGTAAAGCATGCCTCGTCAGTAAACATAATTTTTCTACAAAAATTTGGAACAAGGATTCTTTTGTTTCTAATAAATTGACAAAATGTAAGCCGCATGGGGGGATCAGTCGGTAAAAGTTCCTGGACTTTTTGTATGTGGTAAGGATGTAACAACTGTTCTCTTAAAACCTCATTGACAATCGTTTTAGGAACATTTAACTCACGTTCTAAGAGACGGGTACTCGTACTTGGTTCTTCTTCAACTCTTTGCAGAATCATCTCTTCTGTTTACACAGTTCGAGTTGTTCGTATACGACCCCTGCCTTCAAACTTTTTCTCAAAACTGCCCGTTTCCCGAAGATGACGCTCAATATTCCCAAATGTTTGGTGGTTTGGTATTCGACGGTTAGGAAACTTCTCCATGTAAACCCTAACACTCTGACGCCCATTTCCTTGACAAAACCCGTATACCAGGAGCATGTCAACTTTCTGAGAGTTTGTATAATTTTCCATTTTTAATGGTAAAATGAACTTGTAATTCAAGAATGTTGATCGTATACTTGAGTAAATTTCATAGACTGGTGACAATTTGTCAATAATTGTCAAATTATTAAACGCCATAGCAACAAGGTCACTTAAAAAATTATTGTTACAGGTAATTTCTTTTTAATATTTACAAATTTTTGACGCCCTCTACCGGCTAAACGAGACAATTTTGGATATAACTAAGTCGGCTTAGATCGACCTATTTTGACGTCAGGAGTCTGTCGTTAAACGTTGTACACGTATTTTCAGGACACTCTGTATATATAAAACATTCGTTCTTGTATTGAATATTTTTCTCAAGTATGGGTAAGAGCATCCAAAATTTCTAAAGTCTATTCAAAAACGAGTTATTTGGATCATTGCTGACTCAAACAGGACTAATAAGTACGATACTTTACAACACCGGCGTAATGTTGCAAACCTTTGCATATTCTATATATATTTCTTTGAACATTGTTCAATTGAAGTAGAAAACGTATTGCTATCTAAACAAATATTTACTCGTAGCACAAGGCTTGCTAGGAGTTATCATAAATATTCAATGTCAGATTTTTAACCGTAATTCCAACACATGGAATAAACTTCCAACAGGCCACAAATATTTAAGGTCAATGTTTACAGACTGCTAAAATCTAGTCTTCAATAGTGATAGTTTCAACAAGTGTGGTTCCACTAGTTGAAATTTAAATATTTTTTTATGTTTTTGGGACATATTTAAACATTTATAAATATCACATTTTGAAAAAAAAAATAGCAAATTATAGATAATAAACTAATTATATATATAAGAAACGTGTTTTCTGAGTTTTAACTTTCCTGATAAAGATTTATATGACATCAAAACGTTTAGAAAAGAAACAACACAGTTTGATACACTAAAAACAAGTTTTATACATTAGAACGATTAGAACCATCAATATTTTAGAAATCATATTTCTGATGATGCAAAACTAAAACTTAGTATTTCAAATAACACATGGTAAGGCAATTAGGAAAATATTGAACTTTATTATACTCCAAAATGAATACCTACAAATAACACAATACATCAAATAAAAGACCAAAACTATTTACTAAGTATAAACAAAAGAAAAATTTTCAATAAAGCAAAAAAACTCAAAACAACAATTAGAGTGGATGTTCTATAAAAACGTTCAAGTTATACATAGAAAACTTTTAGCAAGGATGTTGAAAATACCTCCCATACCGCAAGGGTAAAAATATTTTCATCAAAAGACCCTCAACAACCAACTTGGTTGCCAAAAATACTCAAACGGTATATACACAGCCATCTTACAAAAAACATTTGAGATACTTTTGGAAATTCAATTCTCAAGCCTTACCACCTTGACACAAGATTGGTTTGTTGATGCTGCACACAACCATGTAGAATACACACATATAACCTGAGCAATTAGAAATTTTTCAGCATGCAAAGCACCAGGACTAGACGGAATTTTCCTTTTTTTTTTTGTCTTCATCACTATATATCATTGTGGTTCAATACTGTTCTTGAACGCTTTGAACCGCAACTACAACGAGATGTTGATGGTAAATCTATTTTCAATATTACTATGCAGCAAATAAAAATATATTTTAGATAATTAAAAATAAAATGCAGCTAAACCCACGAAATAATACTGCTAAACTGCAGTGACTCCCGTTCTCGGCATAATGCATCAAATCGCTTATTGATGACGGCCGTATCTCAAGAAAGTTTTGTACCGTCATCTTTTAACATACGGCATACAAAGTGGTATTTATTATGCGTCTAATACGCAACAAACAAAACATAGACACTCTACACACTTGTTTCATTGACGCATCTCACAAAAGTTTTGCACCGTCGTCTATTGACGACAGCCGTAGTTAAAGGGTTAAAGAATTTTATGTCAATAAAAGGTTTTTCTGCGCAAGTTCAGTAAATTTTACTGCAACAAATGAGTTTTGTGTAAAGTTTTTGAAGAATTTTATGCATTAAAGGTTTTTTTGCGCGATTTTTGTAAAGTTTGAGACAATAAATGGCTTTTTTGTGAAACTTGTTGCAATAAATTAGTTTTTTTGAAAAGTTTTATGCAAATAACAAGTTTTCTGCGCATGCTTATTAAATTTTGTTGCAATAAATGAGTTTTATTTAAGATTTTTGAAAATTTTGATGTCAATAAAAGGTTTTTCTGCGCAAGTTTAGTAATTTTAATGCAATAAATGAATTTTGTGTAAGGTTTTTGAAGAATTTTATGCAATAAAGGTTTTTATGAGCAAGTTTTGTAGAATTTGTTGCAATAAATGGCTATTTTATGAAATTTTTATGGAGTTCTATAAAAATAACTGCTTTTATATGTAATTTTAGTTAATTCTGTTCAAATAAATAGGGTTTTTCTAAATTTTTTGTAGAGTTTTATGCTAATAAAGGTTTTTAACGCAATTTTTGTAGAATTTGTTCAAATAAAATAGCTTTTTTGAAAGATTTTTGAAAAGTTTTATACAAATAGCGCGTCCTTAGTAAGTTTTGTTGCAATAAATGAGTTTTATGTAAGGTTTTTGAAGAATTTTATGCAATCGTTTTTTTTTAGAATTTGCTTCAATAAATGGCTTTTTTGTAAAAAAATTTGATGCATTTAGTTAGGTTTTTTGCGCGTGCTTTGTAAGTTTTATTGCAATAAATTAAGTTTTGTTTAAGATTTTTAAAGAATTTTATGTCAAAAGGTTTTTCTGCTTGATTTTTGTACAATTTGTTGCAATAAATTGATTTTTTTTGAATTTTTTGAGGAGTTCTATGAATTTAACTGTTTTTATGCGCAATTTTAGTTAATTTTGTTGCAATAAATGGGTTTAGTCTGATTATTTTGAAGAGTTTTATGCTGAAGGTTTGTAACGCGTTTTTTGTAGAATTTGTTGCAATAAATTAGCTTTTTTGAAAGATTTTTAAGAAGTATTATGCAAATAACGGGTTTTCTGCACATGCTTAATAAATTTTGTTGCAATAAATAAGTTTTGTTTAAGATTTTTGAAAAAAAAAATTGTCAATAAAAAGTTTTTTGCGCAAGCTTAGTAAATTTTAATGCAATAAATGAATTGTGTGTAAAGTTTTTGAACAGTTTTATGCAATAAAAGTTTTTCTGCGCAATTTTTGTAGGTTTTGTTGCAGTTTTATGGAAATAATAACTAGTTTCTTGTGCAAGCTTAGTAACTTTTGTTGCAATAAATGTGTATTGTGTAAGATTTTAGTAAAATTTAGCGCAATAAATGGTTTTTGCGTAAGATTTTTGGAAAAATTTGTGTAAACTGTTTTTTGCACAATTTTTTTGAAATTTGTTGCAATAAATAGTAAATTTTTTGATGAAATTGGTGGTAGAAACTTGCCATCATTAGTATTTTTAAGCGATATTTGTTGCAACAACGAATCTTTTGTGAGGTTTTTGAGAAAAAAATTATCTAAATAAAAGCAAGCAACTTAGTTAGAAGAAGTAATAGTGTACATAACTGAAGTTTTATTAAATACTACTGCAGTGTGGCTTTTTGTTATATTTTTAATGATTTTTTTGCAGTTAACAATTTTTTGAGCAATTTTTCAACTTCTCTAGTTGTGGCAGGTTCTAAAAATATTGATTGGGAAATTCTTGAAGTCAGACTCGTATTCTTATTTATAAATGTTGAATTGCTTATTATTTTTATAAAATATTTATTGAAATGGTTACTAATTTTTTGTTTGCCTGTTATTATTTCATGTTGCAAGCAAGAAGGGCGTTGCACTTTAAGTTACTAACATTTTTTTTCAAATTTTTGTGTAACCAATCATTTTTCTTTGCAGTTTTTGTAAAATTTATTGCATAAAACGGCATTTTTATATAAAATTTAAAGAATTTAGTTTAAGAAACTGTTTTTATGAGCAATTTTAAAAAAATTTGTTGCACTAAATAACATTTGTATGGTATTTTTGATGATTTTTGTGCAACGAATGGATTTTTTAAGCAATTTCTGTAGAATTTGTTGCAATAAATGGCTTTTTGTAAGAATTTGGTGCGACTAACTTCTGTTCTGCACAACTTTGTAGAAATTGTTGCAATAAATGTTGAGATTTTTGAAAAAAATTGTTTTTAATATAAACTTTTAGTGAAATTTATGTTATGGTTTACATTTTTTCTTATTTATATTAGTTTGCAATTGAATTTATTAAACAGGCACTATATTAAAAATTGCTCCATACCGACTGCTCCAAAACAGTTGGCAGTTTGTAAAGATGCACTTGTATGATCCACACTGTTGCAAATTGCATTTTAGTTAATTTAAATGATAATAATTTTTTACTTTGCTTATATTAATAAGTAAATGATTTATTTATTGTGTATTTTGCTAATACTAAATGCCACCGACTGCGCCAAAAAAAAAGCTGTTTGAAATGTCCTAAAAATGCAAATTATAATGAGATAGACGTTTCCTACTGATTGTGTCAAAATTATTTACAATAAATACATGTTTATATAAATAAAAACTATGAACAGTTTTTAATATATACAAATTTTTAAACCTTATCCGGTGGACATAGTGATGGCAATATAATTCCTGAGAAGAGTAAAAAGTCCATTCACAATCGACTAAGTTAGTTGTTAGTATATTCAGCATATACATATTTCTTCTTTGTCTTCATAAAGGAGCTGAGTGTCAAAACCAAGATAACAAAAAAAGGCTCCAACATATATGTATTATATTATTTAATTACAATATGAAATTAATTAAACCATAATCTTTCAGCCATTTTTAAATCAAATTAGTTTTTGTACATATTGTTCACAAATGCGGCTGCATGTTACAATTGACTAATAGCCGCTACAAAATAATAATTGAAAGCCCCCAACATACACAATAATAAAAAGAGTAAATTATTAATGAATGTCAATTTAATCAGTCGCATTTGAATAGAAATTCTGGCCTGAAAATCAAATCACGTTAATTAGCGACCGATATCAATCAACTTTAAAATCGATAATTGCTGCATGAACCAAACACGTTTTTTTTCATTTGTATTGCACAGACTTAACATTTCAATCTGATGATAAATTGTTCCATTTTAATTATCACAGAGACAATTAAAATAATTATTGTGTAATATTATTGGTTGATTAATGGATGGAATGAATGGAGATAGAAAAGGGGAGAATTTATATAACTGCCCCGGCGAGCGACGGTTTAACTTGAATAGGCTCTGAGCCCTTTTCGTCTCATTTTAAACGATATGCCAGCCGCAGCGCTTTTCCGCACACAAAAGAGGCCACGAATTAGTCCCCATCAAAAAGCTCTTTCTCTCTCTTTGATACAGTCAATTATTTACGTAGATGTCTTAATGATCGTTCATTATTTAAATCGAAGATTGTATGGCGCAAAAGCCTATTGAAATATTTATATTTGAAACTCCATTATGACTGGACTGTGTTTCTGTTTGGATGCATTGCATTATATATCTTATGACTTGAAATTGGTATTATCTACGTCTGTGAAATCCATTAATAACTATGCAACATTCAAACTGACATGCCAAATATCACTGCTGCATGTTGTTGTCTGTTGTCTGGCTTGATGCTCCTGTTTCAATTCAATACGCAAATCTTCGATCCATTAATTAAGCTTGACGCATTGCAAACAAAACGAAATAGGGGGAAGTATTAAGTGCTCTAATGTTTATGTGCGAGTGAAACACTTATGGAATGGTATTAATAAATGACGGGTTAAATGGCCATCGATCAATGTTTAATGTGTGCATCATATTAAGGAATATAAATTGATTTATATGTTAAAATGTTTTCTTATTAAAATACCTCCTTTTGTCAAAACTTTTCAAGATCATCTCCGAAGAGTTTTATATAAAACAGAGTAAAGATTCATCAAATCAACCACAAGATGGATCCATGCACCTAAAGGACATCCTCGAAGAGTTGCACACTAAACTAAATACCAGACAAAGTATTTTTTTACCTGGAGGTCATCTTCAACAAGTTTTTTACAGAAGGATTCAGACCAATCAACAAATTGTTGGGATTGGAAAGACCAACCAAAAGTGCTGAGCAAAGTTGGAATTTTAAATTTCTGTACCCCTGAAGGTAGATCCATACACCTGGAGGACATCTCCAAAGAGTTTTTGTCAAATTTGCTAAAAATATAACCAACTACCAGACAAAGTAATATTTTTACCTGGATAACATCTCCGACAAATTTGTTTACACTTGGAAAACGTCTCTAAAGAGTTTTTTTAATCCAGACACCTAGCGGACATCTTCGAAGAGTTTTAGTCAAGTTTGCTAAAAATATAACCAACTACCAGACAAAGTAGTTTTTACCTGGAGAACATCTCCGACAAACTTGTTTACAACTGGAAAAAGTCTCCAAAGAGAGTTTTAATCTAGACATCTAGAAGACATCTCCAAAGTGTTTATACATACTCCGCACTTGGAAAACGTTCTTAACAAGTTTAAAAAAAAAAACTAAGTTAACACCGAGTTGTACACCTAGAGGACATCCCCAAAGAATTTTTGTCAAGTTTACAAAACATATAAACCAAATACCAGACAAAGTAATTTTTACCTGGAGAACATTTTGTTAAGTTTGTGTTCACCTGGAAAACGTCTTTAACGCGTTTTTTGCAATTAAAATAAAAATTATTTGCAAGGTAAATCCAGACACCTAGAGGACATCTCCAAAGTGTTTCTAAACAATACATACTTTGCACCTGGAAGACGTTCTTAACAAGTTTTTTTAAAGACAAATTAAGTAAACACCAAGTTGTACCAACAACCAAACTTGGCACTGAGTTACACCTGGAGGACATCCCCGAAGAGTTTTTGCCAAATTTACAAGAAATATAACCAACTACTAGACAAAGTATTTTTTTACCAGCTGAATATTTTTGTCAAGTTTGTGTACACCTGGAAAACGGCTTCAAAGAGTTTTTTGCAATCAATGTATCCAGACACCTAGAGGACATCTTCAAAGTGGGAAGATTTAAAATCAATTAATTGGTCAATTTTGAATCATCAATCTTTACGCTGCAACTTCAGTGATTAGTTAGCAGCAATATAGACTGGATTGTAAACAGTTTTTACCTGAAGCCACTATGCAACCCCATAATTTTTTCTACAACTTTTTCCACCACGACCTGACCCCAGCTATGCTCTCTGACTCTGTTAATAAATTTCTGACAAATGTGGTATGAGTTTTGTCTATAATTTTTGGTTTGGTACTCTTGCTCCGTCTTTGCTTTCCAGTGGCGTGCGGTAAAGTACGTAGTGTGAAAACAGTAGCTGACCAATTCTAGCAAAATAATGGTTCAACATATAATTAATGATTGAAGTAGTGGTAGCACTTTTTAATGGATACAGCGTAAAAAATATAGCACACACCATCTAAAGACCCTAGTTAAGAGCCGTATAATTATTTCTACAACTTTTTCCACTACGACCTGATCCCAGCTATGCCCTCTGACTCTGTTAATAAATTTCTGACAACTGTTTTAAGAGTTTTGTCTATAACTCTTGGTTTAGTATTCTTGCTCCGCCTCTGCTTTCCAGTGGCGTGCGGTAAAGTACGTATTGTGAAAGCAAAGGCTGACCAATTTTAGCAAAATTAATAATGGAAGTGGTGATAGCACTTTTTAACGGATACAGCGTAAAAAATATAGCACACACCATCTAAAAATCGTGGTATAAATTGAAAACTATAACATTATTTGTTAAAAATTAAATCTTTTAAATTATATTACACTTTAGCGGCGCCCCCTTTGCATTCACCACTGCTCACTTAATGATTTTCGAATAGCAATAAATAAAAAATAAAACTTTCCCAACGAGACGGAAACAGATTATTCATTTTTTCTAACAATGCGCAGTATCATAAAAAACGGTATTACATTATTCCGGATGGCAACACACAATAAAATTGTAACACGCTGTCGGGGGTAATTATAAACGGTCGCCAATTTCCATTGAAAATGAAAATAAAAATACAACCAACCGCCCCCCACACATCCACACATTCCGGATTTAAATGCGAGCGCGCGGTTAAGGGTGTGAAATTGGCGTGCGGCGCAATTAATCCGATAGGTAGTTAAGCTGTTAATAAACAAAACCGAAAATCGATGATTACGTCATGGTTAATAAATTGTAATAAGCAAAATTTTGTTTGTTCACTTTTAAAAGTGCATTTTATCTTCGGAATGTGGACGGCGCGCGACGGGTGTTTCACGTTCTCACAACACCGTGTCTTCTATGACTTATGCGGACGACTTTTATT
This sequence comes from Tachinus rufipes, assembly GCA_963932245.1. Classification (NCBI taxonomy): domain Eukaryota; kingdom Metazoa; phylum Arthropoda; class Insecta; order Coleoptera; family Staphylinidae; genus Tachinus; species Tachinus rufipes. Next base: position 113,062,668 of record OZ010745.1, read on the forward strand.
AGCATTTATAAGAAGGTGAAAGACCCGTTTGTACAAACAGCTCCGCATTATGATGATGTTTTCCCTTTTATTGTTGGCTTCAATTCGTTCCGCCATTTACATTTTTCCACAAAACCGATAAACTATAAATCTCGCTCCCCTAGATTTACAAAAGGCAACTGAATCTTCTGCACACGACTCCTCTCCTACCCTCCCACTTTTCGCCGGGCAAATATTGCATTTTTACAAATAATATATTGAATGCCGGAGCCGGATGTTGGAATATCTTATGAACAAACAGTGGCCGTGTTTTCTCTCCGCGAATCGAATATTTTCAATCTGATTTTATTGTTACGCCGATATTTATCGTTTTGGAACATTACATTTTTATTATTAACCCTCAATGTTTGCCCTTACATTTGATTTAGGTTTTAAATATTAATATCAAATCATTCTTTTATTATTTACTATATAATTAGCTCAGGTTAACATAACTTTTTCTAACTGTATTATTTTTTCAATTTGTTTTGTTCAAATATAGTCAATACTTTTGCAAAAGTATTTAGTTGCACAATTAGTTAGTCAAACAATTATTTAGTCAAACAATTATTTAGTCGCACGATTATTTAGTTGGACGATTATTTAATTGCACGGTTAGTTAGTCACACAATTATTTAGTCAAACAATTATTTAGTTGCAAGAGTCGCACGGTTAGTTAGTCAAACAATTGTTTGGTCAAACAATTATTTAGTCGCACAAGTGTTTAGTCACAGGATTATTTAGTTGCACGATTATTTAATTGCACAATTAGTTAGTCACACAATTATTTAGTCAAACAATTATTTAGTCTCACAATTATTTAGTCAAATAATTATTTAGTCGCAGGAGTATTTAGTGGCACAATTATTTACTCAAACAGAAATCACAGAGTTTAATACAAAATTTCTGCAATTAAAAAAAACTACTTTGGTTCTTGGGTTTGCTGGATGTCAATTTATGTAAGCACCAGAACAGTTTTGATTTCTATGATTAACAGATACATCAACAAAAATTCTGCGACATATAGAAGCATTGCTGCGTATAATCTGTACGTTTATACGGTATATGAAATTATTATTATTTACTTGATATAAATTTTTGTTTTTAGTGTAATAACTGTGGCAGAATTATTTGCAGTTTGCCGTAAATTGTATAATTTTGCTTCTACGCCTCTAGATCAAAAAAGGTGCATTCATTTTTTTTAAGTTTTGTAAATAGACAAATGATTTTATTGCAAATGTTTATTAAAATAAATCTTTTTAACTTGAATTCACTTTTCTTGTTTTATTAAACTTGACTAGAATAGAATAAAATTTTAAATTGGTTCGAATTGATTGATATCAGAAACCTTTATTAGTACAAAGTTGACCGAAACCAATATCGCGGGCGGCAACCCGTTGAAATCAAACCCGGCAGTGCCTGCTTATTGCCCATTACCTACTCTCATTGAAACTACAATATATTATAAGGAAATATGCTCTGATTTCCGAATTTATAGAAAGCACTTTAATTTAGAAAATCCAATAATTCGTACCAATATTGCAGCCGTAAATTCCAAACGTAATATCCAAGCGAGGCCACTTTAAACAATGCAACCAAAGTGGCTATATACCGACCCTTCTCTCTCTCATACTCACTTTTGAAGGAACCTTTATACCCCTTTTCATCATACCACCATCCCCTTTACGTAATTACTTCGCGAGAAAGACGGAGAGCATATCCGAATTGTCGCTAATATCAAGATTGCATTCGCTTATAATTAAAGCCTGAAATTACGTGTAGAAAAGTTAAGCGTGACTCTCCACACACAAGATAACTATCTTTTTTAATTATCGCTTTAATTAAAATAGGCTTTATATGTGCGGAGTAATTTATCGTGCCTTTTTTCTCTTCTTCTTCGTTGCTTGCTTGCCCCTCGTTCAATTTCCATCTCATTACATCAATTTAAATTTTGATGTGTTATTTTTAATGTGTGCGTGTTGGAAAGATTGGCCCCAATCCAATTGCAATTTGCACAATCAATTCGATTGGATTTTAAATCATTCAATTAAGATGTCAACTCTTGTCAGCACTTGAGAACGATTTATTTTCAGCATTAAACTATTTTTATTAATTTATATTAGACACACTGATGAGCGATGCATAACTTGAAACACAATTTACTAAATTGATAACAAAAATATTTTTTTGCAGAGTCTGGCGGGGAGCAAGCGAGCGCTCGAACGGCTGTGGCCGTTTCCGGTCCAACACCCGTCTCGGTGTCAGCCAATACGTCGGCATCGGGACCCAGGGAGTGTGCTGGTTGCGGTAAAAGGATTACAGAACGCTTTCTCCTCAAAGCGCTGGACCTCTTCTGGCACGAAGATTGCCTCAAATGCGGCTGCTGCGACTGCAGACTCGGCGAGGTCGGTTCTACCCTCTACACAAAAGCCAACCTTATACTTTGTAAAAGAGACTATCTTAGGTAAGTCAATAGTAGTTTACTTTATAGTCCGGTAAGTTCAATATTACCGTACGAATAAGATTTGGGTTGTCGTAATGTTCTTAAAGGACCGAATGTATCACGTACTTTTATATTTTATAATTTAAATAATTTTAAAAAATATACGCATTATTTTGAAAATTAATAAACTTGCAGAATAAAATTTGATACAGTTATTTGATTTGATTTGATAACGTTATTTAAATGGATGAATCAAAATTAGAAAACGGGTTAATGCAGATACAAAGAAGACACAAAAATATATAACAAAAAGTTATATGGCAAATGTAGCAAATTATTAGCCATAAAAGTAGTGGTAAATAAAATACATTAACGAACAGACGGACGATGCGTGGCACGTATTATTTGTCTGTAATCTACCACTTTTATGCACTTAGATCAATGCAAAAATTAACGAAATTAATCATAGAAACTGGGCAAATGATCAGCAAGGCACTAAGAAGTACAGTTATATTTTATTGGATTAATTGGAAAATTGAGATAATAAAAGAGCAGACAAAGCAAAAGAAACGGCAGTGGAGGAAATGAAACTTGTTTATTATAAAATTCTTTTATTTCATTTTTGGTGATGCTAATTATTTGTTTTATGATTTGTGTGGTTAGTAACAGCTGTTGCGTATTTGTACTTTGTCTATTTTTGCTGGTAACGACCTGGAAAAGCCTTAATTAATGGGCGTTAAACAAATGCTGTTAAGCAGGGCCAAATCTTGCTATGTTTTTTCCTCAGTGGAAGTCTAAACGGTTTCTGGCAGTAACTCGTTTAGAGCAACTGCCTCCGCTACAGCTAGATTGTTGGTAGCAATAATAAGGCTCCTCAAAAGGAGGAGGGCGTGTTTTTTCTGGACGTTTGCAATACCGCGACCACGCAGCAACTTCAATGATTAACAAGCACGACCAACTGAAAGATACAGACTGGATAGTAAACCGTTTCAACAGAAAACTTCTATGCGACCCCAGAACTATTTCTACAATTTTCTTCACTACAATCCGATCTCAGCAATGCCCTTTGACCCCGTCAATTAATTTCTCAACTTAGACGACTGCTTCAGGAGTGTTGCCCATAACTAATGGCTTGCACGGGATCTACGAGCTTGCACTTTCTGGCGTATTCTATAGCTGAAACCACAAACAAATGGCCTGGCCCATTACTAATTACAATTACTATCTTATCTTAGGGGTTTACACCGTACTTCATTTAGGCAATGTCATCACTTCTACGGATACCACCATCCATCCACTTTCTGACCTAACCTGACCTCTGTAGGCTATGGGTTCAGTTTATTCGTTTGCTAAGCTTTCTTGGCTTCTGGGGGACGTCTTCACTAATATACATACGTGCACCAGGTGGTATCAATAATGAAACTTGATGTTGAAGCACTTGTCTTTCTTTAAAATTCTAAGAGGACTTTACTCACAACTTCAGAGAAGCTTTTTGCGGATTTGTTAATTGGATTTTTCTTGTGTGGCTTGCTATGTGTGTGTGGGTGGGTAAGGTTTTGTTTGGCGGTCTGATTAGATAATTTATTGACTTTCTTAGTGGGTTTGCAAATATATTAAAGTTTTTTTTCTTTGATTCGATGATTTGCTTTCTTTGTTTTGTGAAGACTATTGATACTGATGGCTAAAGATTTGTTTGAGGTGCGTGCTTGTCTGACTTGTTGCTTGAACTTTGATTATTTTTTCTATTTATTAAAAGGATGGTCCATCTAGTAGTATCTTTTTAATCATTTGTTATTTTGACAGTGACAGGTCTTTCCCGTAGAAAATCTTGACAGAAAGTCAGTATCATATCTCCGTGGAACGAAATGAACTGCTTTACGCTTGAACAACGTTGAGAAATATTTCAAATTATTTCCAAAGTCCATGTTGTGTAGTCCAAACAGTGCGTTTATTGAAAAGAAGTTTTGGCCAAAATAAGGCCTCCACCGCGCGTGCTGGACGCAAGCTTGTGCAAAAAGTTTGTGAGACTGGCATGCTAGTAACCAACACACGCGATCTCCGCCGTCGTACGGTGTGCACTAACAAGAATGTGGCTGCAGTAGCCAAGAGTATGATGCGACCTGGAACATCGACTCGCCGTCTATCTCAACAACTCAACATTTCACGCCAGCTTGATGCAAATTTTGCACAAAGACCTTGCATTTTTGTTTATAAGGTTCAATTTACTAAGCAATTAAAAGCACACAACCATCTGGTTTGTTATCGCTTTTTAGTTTAGGTCTTAGAGCAGCTCGATGGACCACGGTTTTGCTCGAAAAATCATCTTTTCTGACAAAGCGCATTTTTATCTCGGCGGCTATGTTAACAAGCAAAACTGTCGCATCTGGGAATCGGAAAACCCGCACGTGATTGTCGTGAAGTCAATGCATCCTCAGAGAATGACAGTTTGGTGCGGATTTTGGAGCGGTGGCATCATTGACTCATTTTTCTTTGAATATGCTGCTGGAAACGCCATTTTGCTGAGGCATGATAAACGATTTTGTGGACGAAAATTGAAAACATGGACTTGGATTATCTTTGGTTTCAGCAGGATGGCGCGCCACCATGCCACATTCAACATTTATCATGTTATCAGCCGTCTCGGCAATGATAATTGACACTTCGGAGCTGCGGTTTGACGTCTTTTTTTTGTGGGGTGCCGTGATCGACCGATGTTATGCGAACAATCTATTAACGATTCATGCCCTATCGGCAAACATCGCCAAGCTATTCGTAAAATAGAACCAGAAACCGTTACCAAGGTTTTGGAAAATTGGGTTAGAAGAGTTTTTGAGGGGACGGGAAGTTGTTTAAGATCGCCCTATAGGCTGGTTAGGTTAGGATATTTTTTTGTTATCTACACGTGTTATGCTCCGAGTATATTGATCGAGCGCTTGTGTCTTCAGAAGACGTCATCTTTATCTGGTTCAGCAAGTCTGGCCAGATCGCGGTTGCTATGGTTTGATAGTTTATCAAAGTACTTTTCGGCGTTTCCTTTGATAAACTCGCTTAGTTCTGGGATCTCAAGATCCCGGCGTATTTCAGTGTAGCGGACGTACCAGGGTGCATTGAGAAACCAACGCAAAGTTCGACTTTGGAAGGCTTTCAGTCTAGCAAGGTATGAGGTGGCGGTAGTACCCCATACCGGAGACGCGAATGTTAGTTGTGGACGGAATATAGTCTTGAAGAGACGAATTTTATTGCTACGTGACATTCCACTGTTTAGTCGTAAAACCGGGACCAAACAGTTTTTTGCCATTTTAGCTTTAGCTAGAATTCATTGCACGTGCAATCTGAATGTCAGCCCTTTGTGCAGGATGACCCCGAGGTATTTTGCGGAATCCGTCCACGGTATTGGAATGTTATCGAGGAAGACATTGAAATGCGGTTTTTTGTGTCGGCGCGTGAAAAGAACCGCTTTGCTCTTTTCCGGATTGACTTTGACTCTCCAAACTGATAGCCAGTTTTCTAGTGCCTCGGTGGCTATTTGAATCCTCTGGGTGACCACCCAGGGTGCCGTTGAACTATACATCAGCGCCGTATCATCGGCATACTGCGCCGTTTTGATATGATTTTTTAGCTTGACTGCCAAAGTTTGGTTTTTCAAAAATGATGCTATTAATATTACCAGACGAGTAGAGAAATTAAAGCGGAAGAGTTTAACAAGTAGCCCTTTATGCCACACCTTGTCGAATGCTTTTTCAACATCGAAAAATACAACTCCAGTAGACTTTCTTTGCCAAAACGCTTTGGCAATATGATCCGTTACTCTGTTCAGTTGGTGAATAACTGAATGTTCGCGACGGAACCCGTGTTGATGGTCCGGTAGTAATCTCTCCGCCTCTGTGTGTTCTAAAATTAGCTCCAAAATGACTTTTTCGACAACCTTGCTTATGGTGCATAGTAAGCTAATAGGACGGTAGTTTTGAGGAAACTTCGAGTCCTTATCCGGTTTGGGGATGTTAATTACGTATGACTTCTTCCATGACTCCGGGAAGTGGCCGGTCCGAAGGATCGCGTTAGTTATGTTGGTGACCGCCATAATCGCTTTAGGTAGAAATGCTTTAAGAGCCGTCCGGACCCGGTGCTGATCGCGGTTTAAGTTGCGAGATTATTTGCGCTATCTTGGAGGGACGAGCGCTTTCTAGTGGTACGTTGTTTAATATTGTTGTGTAAATGCCTCGGCTTTTTCCTCCAATGAATATACTACCCTGCGTTCGCCGTGAATCACAGAGAGAGGTTTAGCTGGATTACGGAGAGCCCTGGCGATCCGCCACATTAGATTATCATCTTCTGTGGTAGACTCCATGGCTCTCTTCCAGTTCTTGTTTTTATGGGCGCTGATGGCTTCTTTGACTTGACGGTTCAGCGCATTTATTGACTCGCGATAGTCCGGATCACGAGTTCTTTGCCAAAGCCGTCTGGCCGCGTTTCGTTCGCGCATGAGGTTTTTAGTTGCGCGCGAGAGTCCTAATGGGTTATCGGCCCGAACGGGAAATGATTTGGTAGCTTTCTCCATAGCTATTTTAATTTTGTTTGTGAGATCCGCGACGGAACATTCGAGTTCTAGTATGTTACGCGCTTTGGGTAATTTGTCCAGACTCGTTTCCAGCAAACGGGCGAACAGAGGAAAGTCCGTTTTGTGTACGAACCTCCCCTCCTCCCCTCCTCCCCCGATTTCCTTCCAAGAATCTCTAGAATTACCGGGCAGTGGTCAGAACTTAGTTCGTTAACGACCCTTATGTTTATTTAGGCTTTGATATTCTTGAGTATTGCTACATCAAGAATATCTCTCCGGTGCGCTGGGTTGTGATAGAACCTGGAGACTCTTTTGTGATACGTATTTGTGAAGTGTTTTCTCTTTCGCGTTTGTTAATCGGCTATTCCACGAGGGGTGTTTCGCGTTAAAGTCGCCAGCGATTCTGGTTGGAAATTGGTCACTTAAGACTTTGTCGAAGTCGGTTGTTTCTATTAAATTAGAGGGGTTTAAATAAGCGGATGCAATTTTGAGTGTCTCGAGACCAGGCACTTTTGGGACGATTGCATTTGATTCTAAAGTGGCGGTGTCTGGTGTGACAACTTCAGAGTGGTCCAGCGATCTTTTTACAAAGATCGCTGTTCCGCTCCTCCGCTCCACATCACTGGTTCCCAAGTACGTGAAAGTATTTGGAAACTTGAGACGGTGCCACGCTTTGTGTTTCGTTTCCGATACAAGTAAAACGTCAAGTTGATGGTCGAAGAAGAATTCTTCTGCTTCTCCCATCTTGTTAATGATGCTGAAGGCATTTCAGAAGCCTATTCTAAGTATTACGTTAGTTTCGTTATTATCCATTATTTGAGTTGTGAAAGGGCTGAGAAGAATTGAGCTTGGAAATCGACCTTTTTTTTTCGGGGCTCGGCTATTCGCGTGTCTCTATTGTCCCTCGGGGGATTAGTGACTTGCGCGAAAGAGTTTTGCGCGGTAACTCTTCTATGCGATTCGATGCGTCTTGCGGGTTCATTCAATGGCACCTCGGTAGGGGCCGGTCGCGCGTGCTGTTGGCTTGCTCGAAGCCTTTGGTATTAAAAAGGGACCACTAAATGGTCCACCTTTTATATATTTTCCGTCAAAAAGGCTGCGTATTTTATACGACCTAAACCATTTTGATGTAAATATTGTGTAGCACTGTTGCTGCGCATTAGTTTATGGTTGGTACTGTATTACGACTTTGGTTTTGGTTTTTGATTTTTTATTTTGGGGATTTGATTTCTAATTGCCGCAACATTTTCAGGCATACGGCGATTCTAATAGAACTTGGTTGGTCGTACGGTTGGCGTCTCTGCACTGTGTTCTTTTGGTCCTATTTTGCGCCTCTGGTTGTTATTCCTTTAGTAGTTTTGTGTTATAATAAGGAGAAATGTTTGTTAACGAACTGTTTTAAAAAAAGCAATTTTTGGAATTGGGTTGATGAGAGATCAAATAAGAAACAAGGAAGATAAATGAGAGAAATTTTCAGAAATATTGGAATGTATTGTTCAACTCAAATAAAGATTAGCGGAACATGTGGAAAGACAGGAGTGGTTGACTTTAGGTCAAAGAAGAAGAAAAAACTGTATATTTTGCTGGGGCCTTTATCTGTACGCTTGTGGTGCATAAAACATTGATGATGCTTATTACGGAAACGGAGCTACATAGCCGTTTACTTATAACTCCATGTAAACAAAAAAATAACAATTAAGTAACTTTAAAGGTTTTATTCTGAATTTATTTCCTGCTTGGAGCAAATATAGCAGCATTTGTTTTTAGAACGCTTCGTGGGTAACGGTAAAAACGTCTTCAAGGCGCTAAACACTGTCAAGTACTTTGGTTCAAGTGATAGAAAGAAGAGAACGGTTTTACATCAAAGTATATCTACAACACTGTTTTTTGTTGGACGATGACAAGTTTCTGCAGCAAATTCTAATTTTTTTAGTGTTATTAAACTTTGGGTTAGGTTAGGTTTGGATTTAGGCACCACTGAAGAGAGTACAAATATGCGCCATCTGTGTTACTTGCTACACTGTGATAATGAGTTTTTACTATAAAAGCATTTCGTTATTGTGTAAACCTTATCTAAACAATGACAAACATCTACAGCAAACTTTGTTTTGGTGAAAATAGCTTTTCTGCAATTTATTGTTTTATACTTTATGAAGAAATGCATTTACTATAAAAGCATTTTGTTTTTGTGTAAACATATATAATAATCTATTCAATTCATAACCTTCTACAATTTACAGTTTGCACAATTTATTTCAGTTACGAATTGATTCTACTTACAATTTACTCACTTAACACTTTAGAATGTATTATGTTAAATAGTATTATATTAATATTTTTAATAATCATTAATATTTAATATTGTTTATAATGATTATTTTTCCAATTAAAAAATATGTAATCATCGAAAAAGTTTCTAAAATAATTTTGTATTTATTTTAATTGTTCATAAAAAAAGTGCTACGCCTATGGTGAAATGTCTAGAGGGAAGTGTATATTTGGTTGCCTACATTAGAATACAGTAAAATAGATTTGAGTAAAAATATAGTAAATTTGAAATTGAAATTTTAAAAATTAATTTTATTTATGTTTTTCCATATTGAACCTAATTGACTCAATCATTTACTTTATTCCCGAAATAATTGATTCTATAAAAACCTGATAATAACGATAACTCTCAAATGATACTTATTTACCCCAAGTAATGTTACTGGCAACTGTTCGATTTCGGGCGATATAAGACCGAGACCTCCTAAACAATTTACATCCGATTTATTGGCCGCATAAAAAATGAAATTAATAATAAATAGTCGCGCGCGTTTTATGTGGACGTGATGCGAATGGAATCTTATTCGGAGTCAATTTTGTGTAATGTAATTTTTATGGCGCACTATGGCCATAAATTTTATAGCAATCTACACGAGGAAATTGGTGTTGCACGACAAGGACCTTATAAATACTGGATCGAATAGTCGCCGCCTTCTTCGCTAATCATCTTGAGGGCAAATGGAAAAGAAATAAGACTCGAACGACAAAGCAATGGGACATGCATTTTTTAACGAAGGGTCGCTACATATTTTTTTAATGGAATAAACAATTGGATTAAAAATAAGTTACGGATACATTCAATAAATTAACAGATTATTCTTTAAAGAATCAATAATCATTTATAATTATCCTGAACATTTGAAAAATGCATAAATTGTAGACTTTTTTAATTCAAAATCTTTTGTTACAGGTTATTCGGAACGACGGGATATTGCGCGGCGTGTAATAAAGTGATCCCCGCCTTCGAGATGGTGATGCGGGCGAAGAGCAACGTGTACCATTTGGAGTGTTTCGCGTGCCAGCAGTGCAACCACAGGTATGGTTAAGAACTTCCCCTAATTCCACATAACACCCAAAATAATTGCAATATCATTTTAATTACGTGAAACATCAATTCAATTAAAAAATATCGTGGAACCTCGAAGTACACCAGGTGTTATTATGTCTCCCGCTGTAACATTAGAGGTCGTAACGTTTCCTGCGAATGGGCGTAATGATGGTGGATGGATGCGAAATGTATGTAATTTCTGCACAATGTATGGGTTTTCAGGAAGGGAATTTCATGGATGTCATGCCATTGAGGGAATGTATGAGAAATTACAGACAATTTAGTTTAGTTCTAAAAGGAATAATGCTTTTTTTATTAAATGAAGAAAGTTCAATGACTGCTTTATGTTTAGTACACGAATATAATTTAGCTAAAAATGCAATAAAATTTTACAATTAATTTCATATTTATTATTTTAAATCGCTTTCAATTCGGTAATGATTTAATTGAAAATGCAATAAACGCGATAGAGCGCTATGTCGAGTTTAATTTTCCAATATAAATTATCCATATTGATGTGCAGAAAAAGTGCATATCGTTCGTTTAAGTGGCAGTCAAAATAAAATAAATTATTTGCAATAACTCGTATAATTTCAAAATTAAATTCCGATTTTATAAAATTATTTTTGATAAATACAATTATATTGGTTTTAAATAAAAAATAAATTGTTTTCTGGTTTTAAGTACCAATAATGGTATGATTAAGAAACGTATTATCTAGACGCAGCTTTTTATCTTAATAGACACCGACGATTATCTAAAGAGCCATTTGCGTGGTCAAAAATGGCTGTAAATACGTAAATACACCCACGCTTTCATATTAGTAGTTACATGGACACTATTCATGTATTAGAGTAGAGTTTTAATATTGTTTTGAAAATGTTCTACCAGAGCTGGAGTTTGAACCTTCAACAATTTTGCGCTGTATTATGTTTATTGATTTTGTGTAGTTGGCTTATCTATGCTGGGTAGGTTATTATATCTCACGGCTTTTTCCATTTTCCTGAAACCAAGGTTTAGATTTTACAAAAATTGATTGAGGTTTGTTTTTGCAACCATTTGCGTGTGATGTTGATGGTGATATGTAGCAGATTGCCAAACGTTTTAATAGCAATTTTGTTTAATTTCTGCTGAACAGAAGCTTTGAGTTGGCCGAAGTTAAACGACTCTCTACTAAATTAGTTAATTTTATATGTTTTATGATTACTTTAGATGCTTTCGGATTACTATTATTCTAGGGTTTTTCTGTTGGCGCGGGTTGGTTTTGGCAGCCCGTGGCGGCCATTTTGTTTTTGTGACATCTATCAAATCTTTTGTTATTATTCAGTTACTTATGCCAAATTACCATAGCAAGTTACACGTTTAAACAGCACATTCAAATGATAAAACTTTATTATCAAAATGAGTGTTTGTTAGTGCAAACGTTGCAAGCATTGCGCGCTCATTTTACGGTAGACGTGTGGTGGCCCTTTACAGTTGACTCTTCAACGTTTGGTGGCCACATTTGAGACGACGGGTTTGGTAAATAATCAGCCAACACCTGTACGTTTAAAGAACGCAAGATCGGCGAAGCACATTGCCGAGGTCCGTGAAAGTGTACAGCAGAACCCGAGGCAGTCGATTCCTCGCCGTGCACAAGAACTTGAGCTTTTGCAGACTTCAATTTGGCGAATTTTGCGTCGGGACTTAGGCCTACATGCATCCTCAAAAAGTTACCGTTTGGTGTGGATTTTGGGCCGGCGGCGTCATTGGTTTGTACTTTTTTGAAAACAACTTTGGTGAAGCGATCACCGTCAACGGCGAGCACTACAGAACAATGATAACTAATTTTGTATGGCCCAAATTGAACCATATGGACCTACACGACATGTGGTTTCAGCGGGACGGCGCCACGTGCCACACAGCGGACGCCACAATTGACATTCTGCATAAACGTTTTGAGGGTAAGGTTATCTCTCGCAGGGGTAATGTAAATTGGTTACCAAGGTCAGGTGATTTGACCCTGTTAGACTTTTCCTTGTAGGGTTTTTTGAAGTTGCAGGTTTATGCAAATAAACTACAATCGACCAATGCCCTAAAAGTGAACATAACACAGGCCATCGCTCAAATTTAGTCGGATCTATGCGGAAGAGTAATTGAAAATAATTTGAACAATGTCATATTCTACGCTTAATCGCATACATTGGATTTTCAAATAAAAAAAGAATTTTGTTAATACACACAACTTGTTTTATTCCATTTCAACATCTACCCGCCATTATTGAAAAACCCTTTAGATGCTTTACGGATTATTCTGAATGTTTACAGGTTTTTTTAGAAGTTTTGAGTTTAATCTAGATTGCTCTAGATTATTATTGAGTATGTTAAATTTGTTTTTGATCATTCAATACGCTTCAAGATAAATTTAGATCCATTAGGATTATTTTATTTACTTTTAGATTCATTCTAAATTATTTTCAGATTATTATAATTACATTTGAAAATTGGCCAAAATTTGGAATTTTTTGTTTTTAATTTTGTTCAAACTATTTGGTGGTTATTATGGTCTGGAGTGATCTTCTTACCCGCCCAAATGTTGGTTATTAAGATATTGGATTTTACTCTGACTAAGGAACTTCTAACACGTAAGGAGGAAAGATTCTTTTATAACAAACAATCGAGCGGTATGTTGGCAGTCTGGTTCAAACGTCAGTCGCTATTAGTCATACTCTGGAGTGACTAGACTACTCACCCACGTGTTGGTCATTTAGAGGTTGGATATCACTTATTACCAATCACCATCTGCTTTTCTGACAGAGATTTTCAACGGTTTCTTGAAAAGAAACTTTTAATTTCTTGATAACAAACACTCGGGCGGATGGGTGGCTACTGAAGTTTAAAATAGTCGCTGGATATTATGATCTGGAGTGACCCAAGTGTTGGTTATCAAAAAAATGAATATTACCTCCTTTTTCTACGAGTAAAGGACTTGTAACACTTGCAGAGAGGAAAAAATTCCAAACTCTTGAGTGGGATTGTAGACATTTTAGTTTATTACTTGATGGTAATCATTTGCCCGCACAAGTGTTGGTCATCGAAAGGTTAGATGTCAGTTTATTCTTCTTGGACAAAGAAACTTCTAACACTTGGAATAAAAAACTTCTAATTTAGTGTCGCGCTTACCCATCCAAGTGTTGATTAACACGATATTGGATTCATCATTTCCTCTTCTGATTTAGAATTTTTAACGTTTGTAAAGAAGTGTTGGTTATCAAAATATTGAATATTACCTTCTCCTCTTCTGACTAAAGAACTTACATTTGTTAAAAAGGGAAACTCTTAATTTATTGATAAGAAACACATCGGCGGGTAGGTGGGCACTCTAGTTGAAACTTTTTACTGGTAATCATGATTTGAAGTGACCCACCCACCCACCCAAGTGTTGGTAATTAAGAGATGGTTTATCATTTTTTCCTCTTTTGCGTAAGGCATTTCTAACACGTGATAGGAGACATTTTTTTTGATTATTTGATAACAAACACTTGCGTGGGTGTGTGAACACTCTAGTTCAAACTGATCTGATCTGAAGTGATTCAAATAATCTTGGGACTACCCAAGATCAATTTTGAATTGTTTATTAGTGTCGTTTATTAGTTCTGACGTTTGGTAATAGAATTTATTGACCGATCACAACATCCGTGAATTAACTTAGAGCCAATCAAGGATTAGCAAAATAAATCTTGGATTCATAAATCCAGGATCAATCTGAAATTTAATCTCTGACTATTAGTATGGGCATTAGAGTTTTCTAGTCTCCATTTTAATCTACTTGATAATTATGATCTGAACTAATCAAACGACCCACCCAATTGATGGTCATTAAAAGATTGGATATCATCTCTGTCATCTTTGAGCCAGCCACTACTAATACTTCTAGAGAGGAGAAATTTTCTATTCTTTAATAAGTAATACTTGGATGGGTGGGTATTTACTCCAGTTAAAATTACTCGCTAATAACTATGATCTGGAGTGACCCACCCATCCGTCCAAGTGTTGGTCATTGAGGGATTAGATATCACCTCGTCCTCCATTGATTAAACGATTTTTAACATTTGTAGAGAAGGAAAACTTCCAGTTTTTTGATAACAAACACTCGGTTGGGTGGGTAAGCATTCCAGTTCAAACTACTTGCTGGTAATTATGATCTGGAGTGACCCACCCTCCCGCACTCGTTTTGATCATCAAAAGGTTAGACATCTCCTACTTCTTTTTGGACAAAGGGACTTGTAACGCTTGCAAAAAGGACTTTCTAAACCAATATTTGATAAAAAAAATTTGGTCATAAAGATATTGGATTTATCATCCTCTTTTCTAACTTGGAGACTTCTAACTTTTGCAAAGAAAAGAAACTTTCATTTTCTTGTTGACTTTCGGACGGGTGGGTGTGTAGTCCAAGTTAATCTACTCAAATGTTATCATGACCCACCAACCCAATTGTTGGTCATTAAGAGATTGGATATTACCTCCTCTTTTCAAATACTTGTAGAAAAAATTTCTAATTCCTTTGATAAGAAATACTTGGGTGGCTGCCTACTCTAATTCAAATTACTTGCTGGTAATCATGATCTGGAGTGACTCACCCACGCGTCCATGTGTTGGTCATCTAGGGATTGAATATCACCTTTTCCTCCTTTGATTAAAAGATTTCTAACAATTGTAGAGAGGAAAAACTTAAAATTTTCTGATAAGAAACATTTGAGCGGGTGGGTTAACACTCCAGTTCAAACTACTTGCTGGTAATCATGATCTGGAGTGACCCACCCTCTCGTACTCGTATTGGTCATCAGAAGGTTAGATATCACCTACTTCTTCTTGAACAGAAGGACTTTTAACGTTGCAAGCGTAAAAGATAGACTTTTTAAACTAATTTTTTGATAAAAAATGTTTGGGTGGGTAGATAAGCATTTCAGTTCAAATTACTCAATAGCTCTCACTTACCTAAGTATTGGTCATTAAGATATTGGATTCATCATCTCCTTTTTTGACTTAGAGTCTTTTTACGTTTGCAAAGAAGAGAGAAACTTTCAATCTTTTGTTGACAAATTTTTGGGTTGGTGGGTGTGTAGTCTAATTTAATCTACTCGATAATCATTATCTGAAGTAACCAGACCACCCACCCAATTGTTGGTCAATAAAAGATTGGAAATTATCTCCTCCTCTGAACGAGGAACTTCTAATACTTGCATTTCCTCCTTCTCTGAGCCAAAAATTTCTAATACTTGCAGAGGAAAAACATGCAATTCTTTGATTGGAGTGACCCACCCAAGTGTTTCTCATCAAAAGATTGGATATCACCTCCGTTTCAAACAAAGAGACTTCTAATGCTTACAAAGAGGAGAAACTTCTAATTTCTTGATAACAAACAGAGCGGATGTGCAAAAACCCCGGAGCATAATTACAAACGAGTAGTTTGAACTAAAATTCCCGCCCACCTAGTCAGTCATCAACAGATTGGATACAACTTCTGTGACATAGTAACTACTGTGCAAAGATGATAAATATCTAATTTCTTAGTTTGGAGGTTGAATTGAATATGTTACTTACAAATACACTTATAAATAAGTGGATTTATATGAAAAATTATCTTTTCAAACATTTTTATTTAAAAGAAAAAAATTATTTATTTGAAGAAATTTAAGAAACTTGCGATTTCCAAATCTAGATACACTAAATTTGAGCTCCCGTTGCAATCAAAAGAAATAATAAATTGCGGTTTGAAAGTATAAGCGCCGCAGACTTTAATCTACAAGAAATGCTTTATCTAGCTTAAAAAATGTCTTTAAATTTATGTTATTTCAAAGTAAGTTACAATATTTGAGCTCACGTTGCAATCATAAGAAATATTAAAATGTGGTTTAAAAAAATTTAGGTTTAGCATACTTTGATCTACAAAAATGCTTTAAACTGCCTCAAAAAAGTTGATTTGATTTACGCTATTTCAAGATTTACGTTCTTTCCGTAAAACTTTTGTCACTAAATTTGAGCTCACGTTGAAATCTTACAGAATATTAAAATTATAGGTTAAGATTTATTTTGGCAATAATAAAAAAAATTATCATTGGTTTTAAAATGGAGTATTGCGTGACTCTGTTTGCAAAATTAGTTAATTGATTATTTCTACGTCTTGTTGAAGCTCACAAACTTGAGTAGTTAAGTGTTTAATTGCTTGATCACTGTTTGAAATGGATTGATAATTGTTCAACAATTTGGCCTCATGAATTGAATAACGTCTTATTTTTGAGAGTTTAAGACTAACAGCGTTTTTATAGTGCAGCCACTTTACCTTTATTTCCGTAATAGGCAACTTATTGTACACAAAAATACCGTTTGCTTCTTGGACTATAATAAATATTTACTTATAGAAACGCTGGCGCGGAGAAACTAACGTAATTGGTACGTGTGACGTCAGTTGTGGGCAAAAACTCGCAAATGGCAAAAAGATTTGGTTTTGGTACGTAGTATAGAATGCATGGGGTGCGTACAGGAAGACTGCTATATTTAGAACCGTTTTTGCTTATTAGTAGTGAAACGCTCTTGATTGGTTCTATGCAACTGTTGGCGTATTAGCCTCTTCAACTTACATTGCAAGTAAACCTACAGCTTTAAGTGGATTTCGAACCACTGGAAAGATTATAAATCTACTTTCAACGAGAGAAAGATCATAGTTATAAAACCTCACGCTGACAAGGCGGGTTGAAGATTGGAAGAACGTATAAACGTTTATAATAGTTTTTGTTGTGAGATTTGAACACACAATTTTTGGTGCCGCAGTCGGATGCCTAGACTACTGCGCGACGCTCCCACAATTGTTCATACATTGACTGAGACTGTAAAGGTCTTGGGGTTTTTAGCGAAGTACATTGGCTTTGAGGTACTTTACATCTGTTCGAGGTTAACTACACATAGACCAAGAAGGCCTTGGAGGTGTCTATAACAAAGCAGATTGAGGTTACTGTGGTCGGAAATAGTATGAATACATTGGTTTTACAGTAATATAGCGTATTTGGGTTATGTTGAGTGTTTTGGTACCAGGCCAAGTTAAACAAAGAGCACTGGGGCAGGTCCGAGTGGCGGTAAGAGTGAAGAGTAAACAGTTTATCTTACGCAGTAAAACGATGCAATTGAATGATAGTTGACAACAATAGTGTAATTAAAATGCAAACAATTAATACAACATGAATGTTTGCTGTGGAGGTTGTGTGAATGAGCATGCTAGTTGTTTAAAAAAGTCAAATAGAGCGATATTTTTTGTTTTTGTATTAAAACAATCTTACTGCATAAAAGCAACGTTGTTTTGCCAAAAATTCTATTTATGTTTTAGAATCTAGCAAAGATCTTTTTAGTTTTTAGAAGCTCTTTATCATCATCATGTGTATTATTTCTTTTTTGGGTTATGACTTGTATAGTTAACGTTGGCAATTTTTTATAATGCTAATTTTAATGCATTTGTACAAAGTAAACTTCACAAGAAAACCAATCTTAATTTGTTATTATTTTTATTACAATTTACATTGTAATTATTCATGAATAAAATCATGATTCTTTCCAGACTTAATTAACCGCAAACATACAATGTTGTAATAATGCATAATTTTATAATTAAACTAAATTTTACGATCATATTTGCAACAACCTAATTAATATAACTGTAGGTAAGCAGTAAATTAGCAATTTGATCATTAAATTAACCAAATAAGATCTCATTTTATGACAACCATCCACAAATTTACATATTCCATCTCAATTAATTGGTTTCACTTACAAAAATCATATTAAATTTAATTGAATTTGTTTGCAGGTTTTGCGTTGGCGACCGATTCTACCTGTGCGACAATAAAATTCTCTGCGAGTACGACTACGAGGAGCGATTGGTGTTTGCGAATATGGCCTACAATCCAAGCAGTTTAGCGCACATACGAAGGCAAGTCAATAATTTACAGGTATGCCCCATAGATGTTATACACCATCCAAAACATTCAAAATATTTACAGAAAGTAATTCAGAGGTGCATATAGTAATAATCATTAAAACTGAATGTAGTAGATTAAAAAAAAAAATTTTGCTAGGCCAAAATTAAATTTACATAATTTAGGTAATATACAAAATGGCCGCCATAACGTAGCTACAATTTAATCATATTTATATATTAATTATCTTCTAGTCTGACAAATTAGTGGTAGTTTTATTCGGATCGATACTAACTGGCGATTAAACTAAGCAGCTTAACGAAAATGCATTTGAACAAAAACAGTAGAGTGAAACAATATCTTAATGACTCCATTAGATACTTAAACCTAGCTTTTCCTACAATATCGCTGAATAGATCCACTCTGTTTTGCACCGTTGTCCCATTACCCTTAATGTAAATTTAATGCCCGCTGATAAAAAAATCCCGTCGGACAATAAAATAATATTTGCAATATTTTACAAGCGGCCATCAACGTAAGAGCTTCATTCAGTTGCTTTTAGCTTTCAAACAAACCACTTTACTGAAAACTCCACTCGAGTCCATTTGGTAGGAGCATTTAATGATTCACATTTATCGTATACATAGTGGGGGCGGGCGTTATTTTTAACATTTTATTGCCCCATGTCTCTCGCTACATTATAATCAATTACGTATATTAAAAATGTGTAATGAAAGATTTACAATCGTCTGGATACTTGCACATATGTGTATTTTAATTAATTATCCAAAGATTGTGTGTGTGCGCCCGTTTAATTGGAATTGGAACCGATTCGATTATTTATTTGCGCAACAACGTAATTAAATTATTAATTAAATTACGTTTGCATTAGCTCCGTTCATTAAATGCGTCCGGCTCATAATGCCATAAACTAATTGCTAATTAGCTGTCACGATTTAACTAACATTTGTGACGTCGGCCTAAATGATGGGCACGTGCCTATCACTTTTCGACGATTCGTGCTATTACTATTCGCGTTTTTGTCGGATTTTAATTACAATTGTTTCAATAATTTCAGAGCGACCTAAAACAATAATAATTTGGTAAAATAAGAATTTGTATCACAATAATTGCAAAGAAATGATTAAATACTCAGAAGTTGTTGAAGTAAGCTTCTATTAAATATTAAAAAAAAAAAAACGCAAGGGTGATTAGATTCGTTATCTACATGTTGGGTGGATACTTGTACTTCAGGTGAAGTCTTTACTATAACCTTAATTTCAATTTGTTGGTAAGTGCAAGATGCTGCAACGCTATATAAGTTGCAGGTTATCTTCAGAGTTTGCTGGGTGAACTTTTGAACAGGAAAAAATCTATTTAATTGATAAATACGTACCTTGCGCACTTTTCTTTTAGTTTGTCTGCAAACATCAAATATCAACTCTGGAAGCGACCTGAAAAGTTTTAAAATCGGAGGCGTTAGCTCCCGGAGGCTGCCAAATAACAGCTTAGTCGGTGTTTTATCTAACTTGGCCAATTTATCCTCTCGGTCTTCTTCCTTTTTGTCTTGCATCTCTTCAATTGATTTGGGCTGGCTGAGAATCTGCTTTTTGGTAGGTGTCTTCATCTGGTCGTGTTTCTGTAAAGCTTGCATTTTGCAAGAACGGGATCTTACTCAAAGCAACATTTTCTAGAAACGCTTCTTATCTTCTTACTTTTTTGTTACTAGAAGCGTATTGTCCACTTTGCTAACTGCTAACTAGCTTGGATATGGCTTTAAAATTGTCAAAACCTATTTGCTCTGTTGCCAATCTGGGAAGATCCGCTTTAACTTCTTAAGTTGCGCCTTTAATCCTAACAAATTTTTAACTTAGTTAACCAATGAGCCTCTTTCAAGATCAAACGTTTTTATACATTTTCTGATCTGCGGTTGGTCTAGGTGCTTAAAGCATAAACTTTTAAGAAAAAGGAGCAAGTGGGTTTTTGCTTGTGGATGTTTTTTTCTTTTATGGCTTTCTTCAATGCTTTTTCAAGTTCTTGCAATCGTAACTTCAGTGCTTTTAATTTTGCAAAGGCGTAGTAGGGGTGTCACCCTGATCCTTTGATCCCATCATTTGTGTTTGTTTTTGGTGGTTACGGTATTGTCAGACTTTGACTTCATGTTAGTAGCAGTTTTTGGGTAGTAAACTTGTTTCATTACTGCGCATCCTTTCTTGCTTCCTGTAGAAGCTGGCTTAAGTCTATTTTGCGGTTTGCGGTGGGCGTGTTCTATGCTGCGTTTGGGAATGGTGATGCTAGATAGTCCAACATTTGGATTGATGTGATTGTGTTGACGGTTTCACTTAAAATGATGCTGGAAAATGGTTTAGTTTGACCGGAAGCAACAAAATTTTTTTGTCTGGGTTCTTCCTTATTTCACTATTGTTGTCTCTATGGTTGAAACTAGACAAACGCCTTAAATTTTGTGGTGTTTTTTTTTGTAGACAGTTTAGACATAGGAGCCGATGTCTACTTTACTCTAATTTTTTTTTATCCAAAGTCCAAAATGGTGGAACCTGAAAAAGACTTCGTGAGACGACGTGGTTGGTTTACGCTCAGAAGTTGCCTAACAAATACGCATATTAAATATTTTTAATAGATGCTTCCGAAGTACCTTAAAAAGTTTCCTTTTTTTTTAATGTGATTTCTTTTTTTGATGGATTTATTGTTGTAGGATGTAGCCATACGCGGATGCTAACAAGGTTAGTGGCTTCTAATTAAATGTTTTCTGGATCTCATATGAAATTCCGGGCAATTTGTCACTAAAGAGGCCGTTGGGTTATTCCCAGGGAACAACGATGAGGTTGGAGGACTTGTTGGGTCATATGAAACAGAAGACGACTCTAATTGGGTTGTCTTAGCTTTAAGATGGAAGACCTTTTGGCATTAATGGTCTTGCTGACGCTGTAGTCGCCTGACGTGAGGCGGTTGATGGACTATTAGCAGATTTATTAGAAAAAAATTTACCACGGTCATATTGTATTTTTTTTTACTTCTTAAATACCACGTGGATGAATTCTTTTTCTGGGATAGGAGTTTGGATTAAGCATTGTCAATGCTGGAGTTTTATTATCATTTTTTTGTTCATGGAGGTTAGATCAAGGGCTCTTCTGGGTCCCTTTAGGAAGACCTAGGCTTTTTTTCAATTTTTTTTAAAGGACGTAGTTAGGTGTGGCCCTTGAGAATAACTAACACATGGCAATACCTTTCGGTTTTCTTCTCTGCGTAAGTCTTGCTGTTAATTTGTCCTAGGTATTGTCTCTAATGCGGTACTAGT
Source organism: Tachinus rufipes (assembly GCA_963932245.1). Lineage (NCBI taxonomy): Eukaryota > Metazoa > Arthropoda > Insecta > Coleoptera > Staphylinidae > Tachinus > Tachinus rufipes. The sequence goes on from OZ010745.1 coordinate 113,084,325, forward strand.
TTGAGGTGGGTTGGTTTTGGCCTCGCGGAATTCACGCAGTCTGCTGCGGCAACACATGCTGTCCCCGGCCCATCTCTCCCTATACACTATTTTTCTGCCCTACTTCCTACATTGGCATTCTCCTCTCTTTTCTCCCATTCTTGTGTTATTCAGCTTAGATATTTGCATTGTCTTTAGGTATCTTCTTAGTTTTCTGATATCTTCATTAACTTTTTCCACGTTATCCTTTCTTTCATAAATATTTTGTGCAGCTCCATTAAGTGCACCCCTTTGGTAGTCCTACATTTGCCAGTTTAATTTCTAGTGAGATTCTTGAATCTGCATTTGGGATTGGATCTTCATGTTCCCTAGTTGCCTGATATACTCTGACCATTTCGAAAGTTGCATTTTCTGTCAATCTCGAGATGGCGTATCTTCCGTTTGGAAATTGTTTAGTTAATTCCGTCAACATATTTTCCTTGGGCAGTTCTTTCCTTTTTTTCCTTATTTCTGCAATTTCTGTTGGTATTAGGATTTTAGTATATGTTCTTCTCTTGTCTCTCTGTTCATCTTCCATTGCTTGGCAGGCATAGTTGTTTTGACCTTTTTTGTTTCTTTCTTTATTACTTTTTTCCATATTTTTTTGCTTCCATTTATCTTCTCGCTACTCTTTCTTTTGTCTTCTGTGGCTTTTAATTTGTGTGTTTTCTTTCATTCTGGTTTACCTAAATCTCAAAGCTTCAAACTTTTCAGTTTTTTTCATTAGTACTGTCGTTGCATAGTTTCTTAGTGCTCTTCATTTATTTTTGTCACTCAGGCATATTTTAATGATTGCATCTGAGTGACGGAAGGAAGGCCCGGGCTGGAACTTTCTTCGATTTGAAGGCAGGAGCGTTTGGGACTGTGCTCGACTATTTTGAGCGTCTTTTTAACGTAGGCTAGGATGTCTTCTTGCTTCTTACAGAATTCCTTTTTTAGGTTCCTTAAATTTATAAACCCGGTTTTCTTTGTCCAGTCAAATCTGAGTTTATCTTCATGAATATTGATTCTATTGGCTCGAACTTTGATTTTCTTATTCTGGTGGTCTAGAATCTTAAAAAGTTTGGTCATCTGGACAATTTGTTTCAGAGATCAAAGAACTGGTCATCCTTGCTGAGAAAGTAAAAATTAATTAACTAAAACTAGTTTAATTGTGTCGTAAGTACAATTAAACTTGCTGGTTGCAGAAAAAAGATATTCCTAAAGATACGATGTTTTCCACTGGCAGTCATGGTTTTTCCGAAAGCCAAATTTTCGTACTCAGGAAACGTTGGCACGTTTTTAAAAAATAAAGGTGCTATTCCGATGTACTCATAAAATGCATATAATAAAAGTAAGGATGAACCGCGTGCATCGGAATAGCATCTTTAGTCCGCTGGCGTAGACCACGTTCTACTAAAAAAAATACATTTCTTTTTAATTAATGTATTCCTGATCCAGTGGCATTCTTTAGGAATTAGCCAATAATTTCAGGGTTTTAATGGTTTCCAGAAAATATTACCTTCTGGGTTTGTGCCTAGTCTTAATGATGGCAAGCAAGATAAGAGAACGGATGACTTGGTATTTTTGCAACGACAATAAAGAGACGCGTAGTCTACTAATTAAGCCTTTTTCTTTGCAATAAAACTAAATTTATAGCTACTTTATTAAGTGTAAAAGGCCAAATGTTTGGTAAATTTACTCCTCCTGTTTCTAATGGCGATAATTTAAAAGATCCAATGCTGTTAATAAATTGGTCTTTACTTTTCCATTAGAATTTATATTAAAAAGATATTTATTACCACGGTTGATCGGTTTTTGCTTAAAAAAAACAGTCAGTTTATTAGGTTTACAAATTATAAATCAATTTCTATTTTAATCAAATAAAATATTGCAACTTTATGCAAATTACCATTTAGCTTGAGACACGTAGAAGACAGTTTAAGGTATGCATTGTTTATCAGCATCTCAGCAGTTAGAAAGGCAATTTGCATCTGCACACTGAGAATGTGTTGAACTTTTGCCTTTTTATATATAATACGCAATAAAAATGCTTGAATAAAAAATTCATGTAAGAAGTATGCACCTCTGAAGTACCATTGTAAAAATCTATCTAAATTATGCCCAAAAATGTTTCTAGAAAATTCGAGTTAGTCAAAAATACATTGCATGAAAATTAGTCCTACAAGTTGGTTGATTTCTTTCAGCCAGCAGGAGACACACTAACCGGTCATCGTACCCTTCTGACGTCCCCGTCCTGTTACAGCGAGAAGAACTTGGTCCAAGGCCTACAGCGGCCGCCCAGTAGCAGTCACCGAGATGACGGCTCCAGTGGATACGGAAGCCCAGATTCAGAAACCTTTGATCCTCCACAATGACGCCAACAACGCAGCAGCGCACGTCTCCTCTAAAAATCAACGCCATAACAAGAACGAAGCATTCCACGAGAGAAGCAACGTCGCCGCATCAGTGCAACAACAAAGTGCTAATCATAAGTGGTAATAATAATAATAATAATAAAAGTACAAGAGTCAAAGACTGTGCCAGAGAGGATCTCACATTGTGCTAGTCTACTTGCCAAAAACAGTTCAAATTTAATAAGTTAATAAAATAAATACAAAATAAACACTTGCAGACATAAAAAATCGTCGCACCCATAATAGTATACGACATTCTTTCTCATCGTTATTTAATTTAAAATATATAAATCCTTTAATCACACAATCTGTAAATATGAATTAATTTTTCATATATTTATACTGATGTAATATATTAGGTTGTAATTGAACGGCTGTATACTTTTTGGAAGAAATACTCCTGTATACTATTTTCGTGGCCTGTTCCGAACAAAAAATCAAGCCCTCAGGTGTTATATAAATATTATAAACACTTGCAAGAAATTCAAAAAAAGAAAATCGAATTTGGATGATATTTTTTTATACATATAAAAAATGGCCTGTAAATAATTCTTGCAAATTTTCGGGGAACTTGTACATAATTTTCTTGTATAAAAAATTGAATCATTGGACTTCCTTGTATATTTGTTTAAGTTTCTAAAAAAAAATGAAATTATTGACTCCTTATTATTGTTTTATATTGTTTTGATGATAGTTGTACATTAGCTTTTTGCACCACACAACACACAAATCTATTGCTTTATTATACATATCTCGCTGAAGAATAATAAAGATAAATATTGTTTAAAAAAATAATAAAGAAAAATAAAAAAGTTATATTATATTTACGAGAGTAATAGTTGTTAAGTCATATTTCGTTTTTTATTGTGAAGAATAAATGCGAAATTCCTTGTAAATAAGAAAGCAAAATAGTTATTGATAAATGAATAAATGTTGTCTTTTTTTTGTTAATTATTTAATTTCGAATAAACAAATCGATTTTATCTGTATTGATTTAACTAACATTTTGTTATAAATGTAACCAAATTATATATTTTTAGAAAGAATCGATGAAATCATGGATTTGTGGTGCCAGTAATTACTTAAAAGTTAAGTATTTTTGTGAAGAAATATTTCTTATTCTATACATAAGTTTATGTTTTTTGACTCCAATTGAATCAAACATGTCTTTATTATTTTACCTATTTAATTTTCCTTATTCCATATCCTTCTTTTCACCTTTGGATATATTTTTGTTGAGGATTTGTTTACTTTTTTGGCCAGCTTACATAAATAGATAGTAGATAGCCAAAGTATGGTGCACATGCGCAGTTTGTAAATCTAACAGCGTTTTGTATGCGGTCCGTGTGGAGTAACCAACCAAAACACGCACCCATTTACTTAGACAAACATTTCCAAACAGCTGAGCTATTCTTTATGGTCATTTTCAAACTGTTACAGAACACAGTGTTTATTAACAAACATTTTTAGCAGAGCTAAGAAACGTAATGCAGTGGTAAAGTTAATAACGCAGTGGCTAGTGCTGATATATTAGAATATTCTGGGTTTTGTAAAAAAAACTCCCGATCGCCACAGATCGTCAAGTAGTTGGTAAAATTGCTTTTTATCCGGACTTGTATGTGGCTAGACCTTCTAAGTTATTTGTTAAGTAGATGGTTTATTCTGCTTGAAGCGCTAGTTATTTTGTAGGAACTTGCGTCTGACACACCAAATCCCTTCACTGAGAGCTTCCGTAGCCATCTTTGGAGACTAGCCGGTAATATGCTATAGCCGGAGCTGTTCTCTCCATGGTAATGCGTCTTGAATGAGGGAATAGCGGTCCCCGCCTAGCTATGTTGGATAATTGGATATTTCTTCTTGTGTAGTGCATCCTGGATGTAGGAAGGGTGTATCTCAGATTCTTCTTCCATTGCTATTAAGGTTTAGAAATGCCGGACTGGCTTGAGAAGAAGTTTATCATGGACACGTTGTCTTCAAGCAGCGTTGGAAACTGGAGTGTTGAGCTCTAATTGTTACTGGTTTAAAGTTTTGATAAAGATGATTCCCAGCCCCATAAGTAATTGATCTAAGCCCAGGAGCATTGCTCACAAGGCGTTTGTTGGTATTGTATTCATCATTCAGTTTGTTATCCTGGTTTGACTTCAATTAGTTAATGTATGTATTAACCAGAAATCAGAATTGGACCTACGGCTTGATGTGCAATGCTGTTTCCTAACACTCCTCTTGATGGTGAATACGACTAAACTTGGTATTTTGTTAATTAAAAAACTTGCTTTTTTGTTTTGCTCCGGATAAAAAATATTGGTCTCGCAAAAGTCGTGCATGACCACCTTCTTGCGGCTTTCGGTGGAGTGTAGTACATTAGAGTAAAGTACCAGCCAAAAAGCACTGTAAAGCACGACAGAAACAATCCCAACAGAAGTCGAGTTATGTCTTTATTGTGCGTTTTACAGTTTTTTACATCGCCCCAGAAGTGACAATTTGTTTGAAGAGATTTGATAGGACCAACGGCTTATTAGGTGACTTCCAAATGGATATAGAGCAAGTTATTACTTTAGTCATACTTTAAGGATCGAACCCCGGACTGTCAGCGTGCTACGCTAACGCTCTATAACTGAGCTATCTCACCTTACATTACGTTAGAAAGGATTTTAAAAAAGGAAAATTCCCTTTTACCCCGTCGCAAAGACATGATCAAGTTGGTTTGATTGCCGAAGTGTTGTTGATTGTCTGATTCAGTGGACTTTGCTGACCTGGAAAAGAAAGTTTGTTGTTTTGACTCTTCTCTTCCCAGTTATACGTCTAAATGTGTCTATTGTGTATGTGCAGTATATGTATCATGTTAGTTGGTATGTTGAGCACCAATATCAAACCTGTTATGCCCTCTCGCAACCGCATCTTTCTTGATTTGTAGAATTATTTTCTTTTCTTTCAACTTAAGCGTGTGGGAGTGCGGACCTTTCTATGGTAGAAAGCAACTTGTCCATTATGCCATTTTCCGCAATGAGATGTTTTCAGCGGATATTCTGACTAATATTGCGTCAAAAGCTACGATGGAATCTAAAAGATTGTCCATCTATAGAATCATCTTTTCTTCGAACACTGGTGGGTTGCTCTGGCTGGTGTTGAAGAAAATATCCTTTTTAGCTGACAGCTTTCTCGTTTTGTTTGTAATAAGCTTGTAGGTTGCAACGTCGTACGTAAACTGGTGTTATTCAGTGCACGGATCGCCAACAAAACATAGTGACAACTTTCTACAGAGGGTTCTATAATTAAAAGTAGATACATCAGCTTCTTGTGAAATAGCTGTCCTCATGTTCTCAACAAACTCTCTACTTATGCAGGCAAGCTAGAGATATCTCCTGCTACGCTGATGCCGCTTTGTGGTCCAAGAATCAACCTACCAATGGGAGTCAATATATCAAACTTTCACGGTACAATCTTCTTAACAAACATTACAAATTGTCTTTATTGAAGAAGTCTAATGTTATTCTTATTTTAAAGGTTTAAAAAATTGATGCCTGATTAGTAAGGTGGCAGAAACTGTGATCCTGTACAGAATTCTGGATAACACGGCTGTTGAAAACCTGTTCAAAATCATCATCATGACTTCAAATGTGGGCTTTTCAAAGTTAGGCTATTTGTGTCAAATTCTTCGATGTTGGAAAAGCTTATTATACAGTCTGGCTCCATGACAAACTTCTGAAACTTCAGCGTTTCAGGTTCAATTTAAGATTGATAAAACTTATTGCTCTCTATCCGTAAAATTGTTTGGGCACGTGTCTACGCCCTGCACAATCGAGGCAAAAGTTCCCTAGGATTCAGTACTAACTCCGATGCTTCTGGTCTCAAAATCGCTCAGTACGCTGATGATGCGGCACTGTTGTACTCTTCAAGGCAGGTCATTACAATAAACTTCAAATGGCTTGTATGGCACTTGAAACTTGGTTAAGGTACTAGAGAATAAAATCAACCCTGAGAATAGCAAGCCTATACTTTTCTCCAGAAATTGTTCATTAACTTCTCACAAAAACATTTATCTGAATGGCGCTCCGATTCCAAATATGAGTACAGCTAAATATCTAGGAATTGAGTTTTATAGAGGATTAAGTTTCAGATTGCACATAACAGCGGTAGGCCCTTCCATACTTTTAGAAAAGACCATTAAATCTTTTAAAAACTTCCCTCCCTGCCACAAAAAAACACCAGTGATTAGCAACCATCTCCACCCAAAAACACCATGCAACCCCAGAACTACCAATGCCCCCTGAGTCCGCCATTAGAATTTTAAACTTTACAACTGCCCCAGGAATGTTTGCCTATAAATCCTGGCTTGCACGGGATCTACAAAGTTGCACTCTCTGCAGTAGGTCTCCTCCACAAACAATTGCTTGCTGCCATGCTAACTGACTACAACTACTACTACACATCAACACCAATGACTACATTGGTGGCTTGCACTGTACCTGCAGATTTACGGCATTGCTCACACCACCGTGGATCACTTCCCAATCTCTAGAGAAAATATTGATTACATTTCCACAAAAACCTTTCAGCAAATTTTCGGAATTACTGTTATCCACCACCTGCACACGCAACCACCAAGCTCTCGCTATGCAGGACTGGAAACTGCAACAACGCCGCCTTATCATGAAAAAATGTTTCCTTTTTTCTTAATTTGGTGATAATTTGTTTGTTTTTGAATATTGTTATCCGTCCTTAGGTACACTGACGTTCTTGATGAAACAGTGTAAATATTTTTGGCAACAATATCCGGAGAGTGACTCGAATCTCGGCGCATAATTTGTTGCAGGTTCGAGCCCCAGCTCCAGCAGAAAATTTTGAAAAATTTATGACAGTCATTAATTCAGGACTTTGATTAGTGTCCATTTAACCATAATTACATTTAATATGAGAGTGTGGGTGGACCAGATACTAGGTTTCTCTCGTATGTTAGCTGGTGTGCGATATAGTTCTACACAAACATGCGTGACACTACAGTTTCATCCAATCTACACTATTAGAGTTTACTAGGTAGATACTATGCAGTATGCAAATTAAATTCGATAAATAAATATACAGTAAACCCACTTTAGTTTGTGTGAAATGAGAGCGAGAGAAAGTTACAAAATTGTACGCTATTTTCCAAAATATCAATATTTTTCATTGGGGCCAAAAATCCTTGCTACGCCACTGACACAAATAGTTGAATTTTTGACTAAACTGAAAAAATAAGTAACCACAACTAAACTTTGTAATCAACGTTTATCTCACGATGAATTAGAACTTCAACTAGCATGCAAGCACCTATTTTATTTCAGTTCAAGAACTATATTAAAACTCTCGGCAATATTTAGAGCTGTATTCATAGCAAAAAATAAGCATTTGAATTGTTTCTGCACAAATAGTTGGATTAACTGACAAATCATCAAGCTCCTGCATTATTATCATGTGACTTCAACATGCTCCTCTAACACAATCTAAGCTCTCGGCAGTATTTGGAGCTGTATTCATTGCAAACAATCAAATATATTTTCCGCATAAACAGTTGAATAACTGATCAAGTTTAAACCAAACATGCAGCATAAACTAAAAAAATTACTTCACTCCAGCAATATTTTGAACTGTATTCATAGCAAAAATTCAAGACTTTTTTCAGCATAAAAAAATATCTAGAACTAAACTTCCTTATCTTCCATCTCTTTTCAAGCTTCTTTCTCTAGCTTAACACATAGATCTAACAGAAAATTGACAATATTTTATATATTTTTATTAAGATCATTTAAATTTTGTATAAAAAAATACAAGAGCACCTTGAGATTCTCTATACCCTCCGACATATAAAAAACACTTTTGCCTACATGGCACATAATGATTAACAATACATAAATTGCTGCTGCATGAAGCCTATAAAAAAATAGTACAATATTAATCAATTAATTAAAATCACAACTAAAATGGAAAAGTATTAAAATATTATGGTAATAAAAATGCAGACAGTTGAACACATTTGGAAAAAAATACTGGAATTATTCGTCCTTTGGTAAATTAAGTACCGGAATATGTGTCTAAAATAGAATTAAAAATGCATGCAAAGAAGATAAGATCTAATTTTTGGTTACTTAAAGCGATTTATACTAAAATTAAAATTCATCATGTCTGGCCAAAGCTTCACCAAAATCAGTTGCTTGTGATCCAACAAATAAGTCATATTTATTTAATATTTCTTCTTTAGTTAATTGTTGATCAGCATCTGCATCAGCTTCATAGATTAAATGTCTGGATTCGGCTTCTGCGTGATCAAAATCTGGTGGTAAAATCCATGTCTTTACTTCATCCTGATCCATAAAACCATCACCATCCTTATCACGATATGTATTGAATTGATCGCGTTCATTTTTAACCCATTCAGGCTCCTCATCACCTTCTTCCGCTTTATACATATCACCTATATATTCCGGTAAGGAAACCTTTCCATCACCATCTTTATCAATATCTTCCATAGTTTCAAGAACTACAATATCGCGCATATGTTCACTATCTTCGGGATGTAGGAAAGTGGCGAATTCTTCTTTAGTTAACGAATCATCACCATCTCCATCAGCTGCAGACCATCTTCTTCTATCACGTTTTTGCATGGCTTTGTAGGAAAATCCTTCGTCGTCTTTTTCCATTTCTGCGGGATCCATATGATCCATGAAACCGTATACGAGTTTCTTGTAGGATGCCCATGGGAGGGTTTCTTTATTTTCAGAGTTATGGTTCTTCCATTGGCGTTCTACATCTTCCATTATGTAACGTTTTTGTGTGAAACGGATCCAGTCTTTTAGTTCCTCGTGAGAGATGATTTTGTCAGAGTTGGAGTCGATTTTGTCGACAATTAAACTGAAAATAATATTAAGTTAGTATCGAAGCTTCAGATTGTTTTTATTGAGGTTATGTCATATAGGCCGAATCAATTTTGATGAATTTTATACTGTTAGTGCTAATACTAATAAGGTCTATTTGTACCAATTTGCATTAATTTCCAATGTATAGTTTACAAGTTATGATTTTTTAAATTGTTTCCTAGCTGTTTAGATTGGGTTATGTTTTGTCAGTTGAATTGAGGTTATGTAAAATTGAGCGTGTAAATTTGAATTATATTAATAGAATTGGTACTAAGAATATTGAGCTCTATTAATACCAAATTGTGTAAATTTCCAATGAACTATTTATAAGTTATCAAGTTTTAAGTTCATCAGCAGAGCTTCAAATTGAACTAGATCAGATTGAATTTATTGAGGTTATGTCAAATAGACCGAATCAATTTTGATATATTTTACACAGTTAGTACTAATACTAATAAGGTCTATTTGTACCAAATTGCATTAATTTCCAATGTATAGTTTACAAGTTATGATTTTTAAATTGTTCCCTAGCTGTATAGATTAAGTTATGTTGTGTCAGTTGAATTGAGGATATGCAAAATTGAGCCTACAAATGTTTATTATTTTAATACGTTTAGTACTAACTATATTAAGCTGTATTAGTACCAAATTGTGTACATTTCCAATGAACCGTTTGCAAGTTATCAAGTTTTAAGTTTATCAACAAAGCTTCGAATCGAGCTAGGTCAAATTGATTTTATTGAGGTTATGTCAAATAGGCTGAATCAATTTTGATGAATTTTACACAGTTAGTACTGATACTAATAAGGTCTATTTAAACCAATTTGCATTGATTTCTAATGTATAGTTTACAAGTTATGATTTTTTAAATTGTTCCCTAGCTGTTTAGATTGTGTTATGTTGTGTCAGTTGAATTGAGGTTATGCAAAATTTGGCGTATAAATTTAAATTATTTTATCACATTTGGTACTAATAATATTGAGCTCTGATAGTACCAAATTGTGTAATTTTCCAATAAACCGTTTACGAGTTATGAATTTTTTAAGTTCGCCACCAGAACACAAATGTTTTTTTATTATTAGCAAATTTAATTTATTCCATATAATTACCTTAATCTACGCCTACTTTCTTCAGGAGGCAATTGATCGAAAGTCTTGGCCTCTTCTCCTAAAAACGCTTCATGATCATATTGCGCATTGTGATGTTCGTCGTGGTAATGTTCCTGTCCGCTCAGTTCTCGATCCACAACGCGATCCTTCTTCTCATCAGGTTTGGGAACGGCGACGACCACCGCCAACACCAAACAGAACACAACGTATAAAGACCGCATCTAATGAAGAAACAGGAAATAAATCATTTGCTAATTGAATTACTGAATTGTTAATTTGATTGCTTAAACAGTGGGTTGGATGAATATAAAAATACTTGATGACTTAATCATATGTTTGAGGTATTTTATGGAAAATGAAAGGAATGTAGGTCGCTGGATTTTATGTATTAATATCAAGTGGTGTTGAATATCTCAGCAGTGTTAACTTACATTTTAATTTCGAGAATATTTTTTGCAAATTATGTTAAAATAATGATGATGATGATAAAAGAAATGAATTTAAATAGAATAACAATAAACTCTCCCAATTTAATAGCCGATAAATTCTATAATTTAATTTTATTGTTTCAGTTGCCTTGAGATTTATTAATAACCAAAATATTAAATGTGAATTGCAAAAACGTTTTGATATAATGGCAATTTTGTCGTACAATATACGATTTCTCTATAATGGAATATAATCGTTACTTAAATCAATTGGATTTAGGAATTGAGGACGTTCCAGAACATTCTATTGGCTTATCGCCAGTTTCCTGTAACTTCTCTGATATGCAAGGGCCAAATTGATAATGACCTTGTTATCTGTACATTCAATAAAGCAAATCATAATTTTTTATTTAAAAAAATAGTTTCTCTAAATATATACTACTAAACCCGTTTATTGAAAGAATAGTAGATACTGACGTGATTTAATATTTGGTTTACACACACTTTATAACTATAATCACATTAATATTGTATTAATTATTAAATCACAATAATCGCTTAAAAATGTTCTCTGGAGTTTGATCCCCAACCTGTAATATTTCTGCATTGAGATTCGACTTAAGCGCTTCACCATTTGACTATTTGTGTTTCAAGGTATGCACCCCTCATAAGTGTGCCTTGCACCGACAGATAAATTGCATAGAGGCACATTAATTATTATACATTTAGGGCCGGTATTATAAACCATTAAAATCTGTAGATTTTATTTACTAACCAAGTAAATTATTTTAATTGGCTGATTTCGGTATTATAAACGTCAAATAATAAAAGTAGGTAACTAAATCTATGGAGTAAATTAATCATCCAAAATCTAGGGATTAAAATTCATTCAATGAATAACTTGACATATGTCATGTTTCTTAGGTTATTTTTAATGTGGAGCAATTTCTGTTGAAAATCAGCTTTTGATTGCTCTACGATGTTATGCAACTGACTTTCAATATGTTGTAGGGGATTATTGTAATATAACAAAGGCTACAATATAACACATCAATAACTACAATATTAAAATAACATATAAATGCGGCGTTGCAATTTCTTATTTTACGAATAGTTAATTTAGATTTATAATACCGAAATACGTTTATTTGTCGAATATATTTAATTTGAGATTTGTTATTCGGTGATTTATTTTGTCTTTATAATACCGGCCCTAAATGTATAAAATCGTTCAAGTATTATATTTCCAATTCTAATGTTTCCAGTTTTACAGAGACGGAAGTGTTGGTTTCTCGATCGTAGTATATTAGCTGTGTGCTGCGATGAGGTCTCAAATTGTAGCGAAGAGTTCATACGGTAAAGCTTCTTGCGTTTTGGATTGCAGTGAGAAGCAAAACAATTGTGCATTAAGTTTATCTTTATTTTAAAGAAGTGAATTCAGCAACAACTTTTTAGACGTATTTTGCGTTCCTTGTTGGTCGTAGAGAAAGTTTTTCGCATTGTCTCTTTCGCTAACCGGCGAGCGTAGTGTATGTTGTGTTTAGGGATGGTGATGTTTTGTCTTCCGTTATGCGGTAGGAAGCAAATGTTTACAACTGTCCAATCTTTTGGTGTACTTTCATTTATGCAATATTAGACGGTACTCTTGGTTTCCAAGAAAAATCTTGCAGATTTGTCTGGCTGTTAGTGGTTGTTGAGTCTGTTAAACAATTTGTGCCGGTTAGGCGTTGCTCTTGGGAGAGGAGTGGATTTAGTAGAAGTTCTTGGTTTATCTCAATTTTTTTCTCAATTTCAATTGTATCTAAAGAACAGAAGAAAAAATACGTCCATGGTTTTCAGGACGTGTTGCAGAAAAATGTGGACATTTTTTTGAAAGTTTAAAAATAATGGAACTAATGCTGTGCTTTTATGAGCATCTGGAATGAAATGTAAGTTGAAAATCTGTCTAGCTAAATAGACTTGAAAATCAATGACTTGTTGAGTTAAGTAAAATTGAAGAGTTACGCTATTATAAGGGTTTACAGAATAAAACAAACACGCCTGAATTAATATGATTGAATAAAATTTTCACACATTATAGAAGAAAGTCCAATCTGTGCCTAAAATTAAAAAAAAAATTATCCAATAAGTTTCTTCCCAATTAATTTTTAAAAAGTAGAGTTTTTATTTAATGCTTCATTAATTTTTTACTCGTTAAATATTACTGCAAACCTTTAACTCAAAGCATGAAGACATAGAATATTGTATGTAGTTCAACATATAAACCAATTTTAATTTAAAAACGGCGCTATACGTGTCAATATTTTTTTAGAGGAAACGGTTTACCGTTATTCTTGTAGATGTGATAGGATTTTAGATTGTAATGTTCACTAATAATTTTTTTTCATAACAAAGCTACTAGCGGACGCGGCGACTCAACCCGGCAAATTCTCTAGCGTAAAGCATATAATTTATTGGCCGCTCAGAAGTAATAGTTTATTAGGTGCCTTATTAGGAGTTGGATATTACAGCCTTAAATGTCAAGAATAGTAAAATCCGCCTATAAAATATCAACATGTTGTTAAAAAAAACTAAAATCCGTTGTAAAGTGCAAAATTCTTTTCATAATATGTCAAAAACTGTAAAATCCGGATATGAAATGTCAAAATATTCTTAACGGATTTTGCAACTCCAAAAATCAGTTTATAGAATGTCAAAAATAGCAAAATTTGACCATAAAGTATAAAATTATTGTAAGAAAGCACAAAAATTTTGTCATAAACTATTAAAAAATAAAAAATTCTATTTATAAAAAGTCAAATTTGGCAAAATCCGACTAAAAACTATTCTGTTAATAAAATATCAAAAATAACTAAATCTAACTTTAAAATTTTAAAGAATTGTCAGAAATAACTAAAATCTAGCCATAAACTGTTAATAGGTATAAAAATCTTATGAAATCTCCAAAATGGCAAAATCCAGCTGCAAAATATTAAAAATGTTATTTAAAAGAACCAAAATCCGGTCATAAACTATCAAAAAGTGCAAAATTTGATTCATAGAATGCCAAAGTTAGCAAAATCTAAGCATAAAGTCTAGAAATATTGTCAAAAAACACTAAATTTTGGTCATAAACTGTTAAAAAATAGAAAATTTTATTTATAAAAATCAATAATAGTAAAGTACGGTCAATAACTGCAAAATTCTGTGAATAAAATGCAAAATCCGACTATAAATTTTCAACAATTGTCAGAAATCACAAAAATCCGGCCATAAACTCTTAAAATATCAAAAATATTGTTAGAAAGAACCAAAATCTGTTGAAAATGGCATAATCCGGCTATGAAATTTTAAATCATTGTCAGAAAGTGTATTTTTTTTAAGAATTTTCTAAAATAGCAAAATCCAGCTATACAATTAAAAAAAAAAGTTAAAATCTGGCTATAAACTGTAGAAAACTCTACCTTCCGCCCCCCGGGTTTCAAATAGACATCGAAAGCGTCCTCCTTCCGCATTGCAGACCAGATAGCTACTTCATTGTCTTATACCAGGAGGTTTTAAGTTTGCTGTGATTGTTTTATCTAATCTATTTATATTTGCTCCAAACTTTGAGAGTTGGCTGGTTTTTTTCAAACCATTGCTGAATCTTTAGTCCTGGGTCAAAAAAGCTTTGATTTTCTTGAGAATTACATTTAGATTGCGATTATGCACTAACAAATCAATTAAGGCAAATTGGTTTACTATTGCTGTATTTCAAAAATGAATTTTGATTACCCACTACACTTTGTTTGGATTTTTCAGATCTTGTGGATTAGGCTGTAATAATATTTAAATTTGCATTACAGGTGCACGATCAGCAAATCTTATCTGTCGACTGTGCTGAGCAGTTTGCTTTATGTTCAACTTGTTGTTTAGGATTAGTTTCTTCTGCAACATTTGGTTTGAATTTCCTAGATTTTATACAAACACCCGATGCGGTTTTGCGACCGTTTCACGGCGGATGATTAGTTTCTAATGGCAAAAAGAATCTTTAGATTTTAAGATGAAATTTTAGGTAATACCAATATGTTTTTTTGTAAATAAGGCGTATAAAACTTTTGCATCAGCAAATATCTAGTAAATTTGGCGTTTTTGTTTTTGGACTTTATAAGTCATATTAGAGCTACTATGATACGTGCGTTGAGTGTCGTTGAGGCTAGATGATGTGTCTCAAGTATTTTAGTTGAGCTACAATACAACCCATACTCCTAAATCCTTTGCAGCACCAATCCGACATATGATTTTTATAGTTGGTCAAGTAGACTATGATGTTCTTAAATTGTTGTTATTCTTAGTTTTTCCAATTTGTCGGTACCTTGGCTATTAGCTTATGAAAAATTTCTGAGTATCTTGAGTTTGATTTTTTTTTCTTGCAACTGATAAGTAAGTCAGGTCTAGCAAAAGTTGTGAGGTGTTTGTATGCATTAAGATATGCCAATATCAGTAGCGGCATTAAAAGATTATGTTTTTGTTCAGCTTGGATGGCACTCTAGGTTCTCGATGTATGAATGGATAAAGCCACTCTCTGATATTGGTACAAAGCGTGACGACGTTAGTTATGTTTTGGACTTTTTAAGTAACTGTGATGGTTGTTTGGTAACATTCAGCAGGGCTTGAGTGTAAAGTAGTGCAGGAGTTACTGATATTTATGAGCAGCTAACGTAGGGCTTCAAAACATCAACAAAAATGAAAAAATTGTGCTTAAAAATTGACACAAAATATATTTTCTAGTATAGTTAGCACCAGTTTTTATAATCTAAAACTTTAAAACAAACAAACAATAAAGAATTTTCTATCATTTTTGGTTTAAATAACATTATATAATTTTTTGAATAAATTTGCTTTTTTATAACTTCAAAGTCCTTGAAGAAGAAGCCAAAAAATATTATTTTCGTCATTTTCTATGACCTTTGTTATTATATTTTTTAAACAAAATTCATATTTCCAGTTTTTTAGCAAACGTTGCACTAGTTTTAACAACTTGGGACTTTAAAACATCCAACAAAGATTTTTTAATATTTTTCTGGTTTAAAACATCTGCTATGAGATTATCTTCTGAAATTATATCTGTTTGTATATTTAGCATATGTTACACTTATCAGGGTCAGTTATTTTTCTTTAGTATATTTAGCACAGATGCTTAGGATTTTGAAACTTTAAGGCAAAGTACGGAATAAATTTTTTTTTGCCTCGGAGCGTAGTGCACGGCACTTCCTGAAATTTTTATGTCTTAATCTTTTGCACATATAAATACACATTTTTATAGAAAAACTGTTTTTCAAAGTTCTGATAAATTTTCAAAATTGAAGGAAACAAATTTTGGCTGTGAAAAATTATTCTATGAACAAAAAAGTTCTTAACAATTTTTTTCTAAAAATTCAATCCAGAGAAGTTGAACAAACGATAAAAAAATGTGAAAAAACGCAAAAAACGATCAGGATTCATGTAGAGGAAAGAATTTTCAGTGGTTTGAGTTAAATCTTATGAAACCAAAAACATGAAATAAATAATATTGAGCAAAGAGTATTTCTATATTTTTGCATACTATTCTTTTTTACAGCACCTTCCTTAAAATTACGAAATTTTAAAAAAGAAGCTAAAAAAGCAAATAATTTTCAATAATTTTAAATTTAACATTTTCATTATTTTTTTATGAATTTGTTTGTTATTTTAAAACATTAAGACATGCTGGTTTTCAGTATACTTAATTTTGCATATTTACGATAATTAAAAAATACTAATCGTTTGAAAGTATTTCATTCAACAATTCAAATAAGAGTGTGAAAGTAAAAGATATGATAATTAAAACAACTGTTCAATTATTTATGGTATGTTCAAATTGCCTTCCTTCTTGATCAATGCATCTGTAGCCGATTTCGAACGTCGTTGACGGCCCGTAGTATCTCATCTTCACTAAGTGAACGGCAGACATTCCGTATCCTCTTCTTCATATTATCCCTCGTGGTTGGAAGTTCTTTATAGACTAGGTCTTTGATACGTCCCCACAAGAAGAAGTGAAGAGGCGTTATGTCAGGAGAACGAGGTGGCCATGGAAATGGTCCTAGCCTTCCAATCCATCGACCAGAGAAAAGGCAATCAACGATTTGACGAGAAACTCTTGCGTAATGAGCTGGACAACCATCTTGTTGCAAATACATTGTTAAACGTGTCGCATATAGAACGTCATCTAGAAGGTCAATAAGATTATTTTCTAAAAAAATCAGCGTATTTAGCTCCGTTTAATGAATCATCGAAAAAATGCGGACCAATTAATTGGTTTCCTAAAATACCACACCAAACATTAAAGGTCCACACGTGTTGATTATCAACTTCTCTTAACCAATGAGGGTTTTCATTACTCCAGTAGTGAGCATTATGTAAATTAACAACTCCGTTGCTTTTGAATGTCGACTCATCTGTCCATAAAATTTTGTGAAGGAAATTATATTTTTTAAGAAACAACCATTCACAAAAATTCAACCTATCTTGAAAATCCCGCTCTTCAAGTTTCTGGTGTAGAGAGATATAGTATGGATGGAATTTGTTTGTTTTTAAAACTCTCCAAGCAGTAGAGCGACTTATTCCAGCATCGATTTCAATTCTTCTAGTTGAGATGTTCGGGTCCAGAGCAATTACTGCAAGAATATCTGGTGCTCTTTCATCTTGTACACGTTTTCTGATACTTCGACCTTTGTTGTGGCTGGGCTGTAGCTTACCTCGTTCTGCAAAGCGCCGAAAAACATTTTTTAACTGATTGGCTCGTTGAGGGATTCGCTCAGCAGTACAATAGTTTTGGCCGTTTTCACCTAATATCATCAGCATATCAAAACCTTCGAGGTTGACACATTCAATACTTTGACAATAATAATTTATTTTACTTTAACTATTCACAAACGTCAATTATTTTGACATAACAAAAAAGCAAAGCCAACTTGAGGAAATTGAGTGTTGAATGCATAACTACTTTTCAATTTAGTTTTTTTTGTTTATTTTTGTAAATATTCAAAATATTAAAAAAAACATTTTAATAAAAGTTGTTTCTTTTAAAAAAACCTATCAATTAATACCATACTCGACCTATGTTGCCATTTGAAATTTTAAAGTTACTTCCGGTTCCGGGTACTTCAGGATTATTCCGGTAAAAAATAAATTTATCAGTGGATTCCTTGGGTTCACTTTGGTAATATTTTTTTTTGTCCCAGTCACATTCGACCAAGCGTTGTCGAAATAAAAGGCTAGTACGGGTGAGACACCCGGTATATGTTACTGATAATGTGCGTAAGTCCGATAAACTGTTAACTAGCGAATCCGCAGATTATCTACTCATACACGTTCAAGTGCAGTCTCGTGTTGCGCACATTACCTAGGTAATCTGCAGACTAAGCAAAAAATTTGCAGATTATCGAATAAACCTTGGTTATAGTGCATACATTGTTGAAATAAATTATATGTAAAAGAAGAATAAAATAATTATACTTTAGTTTAACACTTAAAATTTTATTAAACAAAAAAAATATCGAAATGTTAAACTACTTTAACACTTAAAATGGTTACAAAAATATTACTATTTATCAATTAACATAAAAACAGATTAGAAATAATTAGAGCCAGTTAAGTAATTTTCTTTACTGAATTATGATATAGCACATAATAGTTTTAAATCACAAAATTGAAAGGTTCAGTATTAAAATTCCAGATTTTGCTCTATGTACATCTGCCATTTTAACTTTTTAATTTTTTCAAATTTTTTCTTTGCTTCTTCTTGTTGTTTATCTTGATTAAACTGTTTTTGCAAAAGTTATCAAAACCCTTTTTATTAGATTGGGTCACTTCATAAATAACGCTTTAAATGTAACATGTTACATTTACTTGCAAACACACAATGTGTTTTTGAAATAAACAATACAAAAGAGATTATCTGCCGTCGGTAATTTTTTCCGCCTAGGCTAAATACTCAATATTCCCCGAGAAGAATTTTATCATTTTTTGGATATTCTACTTTTGCAAAATAACTAAACATTGCTTTGTAAGAACTTCGTTTAATACCAGGATGGTAAGCGTAATTCTTTATAAATTGTACAAATTACACGCTTTTGCTCCATGTATTATTTTTGTTGTTATCCAAGTGATTAGCATACTTTCAATATTTTGATTTAGTTTATCATAAACCATTTTTAATTCTGGTCATATTTCTATTAAGCTTTCTATTAAAACTTGATTGCAAAACACATTCACATTCATTGTCAGATTGTAACATACATAAAATTTCAAGCAAACAAAAATGAAAAGCATGTTATAGGCTACTTTGTCGACTCGTTTAAACGTTATTGCTTTTAAAACAACAAATTTTGTTAAACAGTTAACAACAACAATTGCTTCCGCGCTTTATCGGTAACATATACAGCATCTAGCAAAATTATTTTTATTTTGAAACTATGAAACATCATAGAAGAAACGAGAAAATTTTCTATATATTAGACCTAAAGTGTTGTTTCAGTTTACCTGATATGTAATACACTGAATTTCAAAAATTTGGAGTTTAATACATTATAAAAAGCACCAAAACAAAAAAGATTTCTTTATATTTTTAGGACAAAGAATTATTATTTTTTTAAATTTTGATTGAAATATCGTTTTTCAAAAGTTATAACTTTGATACAATAAGAAACATCAAAAAGAAGACTTAAAAGAAATAGTGGCAAAAATATTCACAAATATAAATACTGAAATTCCAAAAAATAATATTGTTGAAGCTTATAGAATAAATAACAAGAATCCGGATGCACCAATACTAGTTAAATTCAAATCAGTAGAAGAAAAAAAGAAAATAATGGAAATGAAAAAAGAAAAAGGGTCAATCAAAGTCGATGAATGTGGATTAAAAGGAAAAAAAAGATATATACATTACGGAACAGCTTACATACGAAAACAACAGCATATTCTATGAAGCAAGAAAACTAAAAAAGCAAGGTTACTAATGGGTGTGGTATAAAGAAGAAAAACAGAAGAAGACAAGCCAATAGTTATACATGGAATTAAACATGTCAAGGAACTGTTAAACAAAGAAGAACATAAAAAAAAAAAAAAAAAAAAAAAATTATATATATATACAACAATAACTAAAATGGACAAACTAAAAATATACCTACACAACGCAAGAAGTATAAGAAACAAATTCGATGAAATACTAACAATACCAAAAGTATACAAAGCAGATATCATAGTATTAAATGAAACATGGATATATACAAACGAAGAAACATACTTTCAAATTCCAAATTATACAGCAATATTTAATAATAGAGCAATGAAAGGTGGAGGTATTGCAATATATATATATAAAACGGAATAGCAACAACAGTACAAGAAAGTCGAACAGAAAAAAATACTGAAATATTAACAATAAAACTTAATAAAACCAATATACATTTAACAGCAATATATAAACCGCAGACAGCAAAATACGATGACTTTTTAAAAGTTATAGACAAAATAACAAAAACTAGTACTAAAAATATAATACTAGGCGATATGAACATAAATTTAAGAGACAATAACAATATAACTAACAACTACAGAAATATAATTGTAGAAAATGGTCACTATATTTTAAATAAAATAAACGAAGAAGGAGTAACAAGAAATAACGCAGATAAACCTGGGACAATTATAGATCACGTTATTACAAACATAAAAGATAACAACAGCAAAATAAAAGTAAATAAACTAACATTATCAGATCATAATGCGGTAATTACGGAATGGAACATAATGTGTAAAGAAACAAAATATGAAAAAGTTCTAAAAAATAAAATAAACTACGATAAAATTAAGAAAGAATTTGAAAACATAGATAATAAAACAGTAACTGATTTTGACACTCTAACAACAATATTACAAAACACAATAAAAAGAAATACAAAAGTAACGGAAATAAAAAGAAAAGAAAACAATGAGTGGATAAATATGGAAATAATAACAATGATAAAAGATAGAAACAAAACACAAGAGAGATACATCAAAAATCCAAACAATGATGTCATTAGAAAAATATTAAAAGAAAAGAAAAAGAAAGTAGAGGATAAAATTAAGGAAAGAAAAGAAAATTACTACAAAAACAAAATAAAAAATGCAAATGGAAATCAAGCTAAACAATGGTCGGAAATAAATAGTATGCTAAACAAAACAAAGAAAAAAACAAAACAAGAAATAACAGAAATTATAACACACGGACAAAAAAAAACAAATAAAATTGACATAGCGAACAAACTGAACAACTACTTTGCAACAGTGGGAAAAAACTTGGCAAAAGAAAATAAAGAAGAATGATGGCAGGGAAACAATAACAACCGTAAGAATAGAAGAAGAAGCTATGTTTGACGAAACAACAGAAGAAGAGATAGAAAATATAATTATACAACTAAAAATAAGAAGCGCCCCAGGAGAAGATCAAATAACTCATGATGTAATAAAAGCTATAAAAAAAGAAATAGCACCAATACTGAAAAAATTAATAAATAAAATGATACAAATAGGTGAATATCCACAAATACTTAAAAAACAAATTATCAAACCAATACACAAAAAAGGAGAAAAATCAAAATTAGAAAATTATAGACCGCTATCGCTTATCGTGGGCATGTAAAAGTGACCAAGTCAATAATCATAGTTTCTAGATAATTGAAGTTGAAAATTCTCGTTTTTTCATACTATTTTTTTTCAGAATATAGGAAAAATACTGCAACATTTTTTTTATCAAGATATTAAATATGTTTTTACTGATTTATAATAACTCTTCAAAACGTGTTTATGTGTTCTGGTTTCAAAAAAAAATGACTTGATCATTTTTACATGTACTAATTTAGAAATTTTTCTGTCTTGGTCAAATTATCGGGAATATTTATTCAATAAAAAATACAAAGAAATTAATATTACTTATTTTATTTCTTTACAATGTAATGCTATATACAATGTAATGCTAAATACAAAAAGAAATTATTGGAAAAAATAAAAATAATGGAAATGCGGTACCGTATACGATCATTAATCCGAATCAGAATCAGACCATAGTGATGGCTCTGGAGCTACATCTTTCTTTTTACCACATGCTGTTATAGACTGATACCAGCCATGAAATTCAGAAGGATTTGCACCCGTTTTGCATAGCTTCAAAAGATCTTGCTTTTTCTGGTGAGAAATAGGAATTTCTGTCAAATACATATGCGGTATTTTTGTTGCCATGATATTGCTGGATGTTCTATTACGCCCACCTGCATTGAGCACAAGGAACTCTGGATCACTATAATTATACTTAAACAGCACGTGCTGGGGTTTATCTCTTTCATATCGCATAGTTTTAATTTTTAACCAATTAACACGATTTCCATTTTCGTCTATAGTTCGATTTTTAAAAGTCTTAGCAGCTAGTGCCTTTAAGTCAAGGAAGTCGTTGTACGTTGTATGGCGCACTTCTTTTATTTCAAACTCGATTGGAGCGTGCTAATCGAAAAATGTTAAACCAGTCATGCATAATATATACTGGAACACTTTTTTTCGCATTTTCAATTGCACTATGCATGGAATCTACTTCCATGTAGGAATGGCCACTCTCTAAAAAATTGTGCTGTATAATATTTAAATTGCTGTTTTGTACTATGAACATTAATAGCGCTGCAATAAACTGGTTCCTATTTTGCCCACTACATGTATCCGAGAACAAACTTATTTCACTGATAATTGGTGGCAAATTTTGTATCCATTGAATCAGACATGTGCCTATTTCTGAACTGCCTCTCTGACCATATATTTCGGTCCACGTGTAGCAATGAGCATTTTGCGAAGCTGCTTCATAAATTGTTAGATTGTACGCACATAGCTTTCTGCTATAATACATTAGCGAGACATCTGAAGATGGTATTTGCAAAACACTTTGTAAATCAAATGTTACGCTTACAAAACTAGCATCATTCAGTGCACGCTCCTTATCTGCTTTTTTTGCTGCATTTGCTTCGTCTCTTCTTTGAATATGAGACTGATAGTTTTCTTCTAAATCAGCTGATTTTGTCTTCATATAGTTCGTACATATCAAGCACTGATCCTTTTTAGGCTTAAAGAAGGACAAGTTAAAATTATTACCAAATTCGCGGCGGTAAGTTATTTGTGATGCATATTCCTTATCAGCCTTCTTACAATCTTCTGCATATAAGGCGTACATTTTTGCGATAGATAAATTAGGATCTAAATACTCTCGATTTGTTGATGCTCTACAATAATGAGAGGCCATTGTAGGAAAACTTTTTATGTGATCATTGATTGATTCTATGATTTCTGGTTTGGTTTTATTCACAGGCACACGTGTACCACGTTTGTCACTTCTATCAAATATTCCATTTGCATTTGCCCCAGAAAAGGCGTTATCTACTAGTCCATGGCTTATACACAAAGTACGTAAAAAGAATAACTTACAAACTCGAACTTTTGTGCCCTCCTTCAAAAAATAATAGTACCTGCTGCTAGTGATAGTCAATTATTGCTGATAGCTGATATGCTTTAGTTAAAGTACATTAATTGACCAAGTCAATATGATCACTTTTGCTTGTATAGAACCTGAACACTGTGACTTGGTCAAAACTGTTTTATGTGTGTGACGCATCTAATTGTCATGATATTAACTTGGACACTTTTTCTATATAATCGGCAACATCTTACTACTCACTTGGACATATTTGCTTAAAATCATGAAAAAGTGACTTGGTCACTTTTGGCAGTATGCCCACGTTATATCAGTGTTAAGCAAAATAACAGAAAAAGCAATATATAACAGATTAATGACACACATAAACAAACATAACGTAATAAACAAAAGACAATATGCATTTCAAAAAAATTCAAACACAATGGGTATAACAACTGACATAATACAACACATAGCACAAAAACTGGATGAAAAACAATATGTGATACCAATATTTATAGACATGAGAAAAGCTTTTGACACCATCGACAAAGACAAATTGATCAAGAAAATGGAAACTCTTGGAATTCTTAAACACAAACTTAAAACTACTAAAAACATATATTAAAAACAGAACACAAAGAACAAGAATAAACGACATACTTAGCACATCAACAATAGCAGAATATGGGCTACCACAAGGTGGAGTACTAGCACCAATATTGTATATATTATACATAAATGATATATATGAGACAAACTTGACTGGAGAAATATATACATATGCTGACGACACATGTATTATATATCACGGAAAAAACAAAGAAGCAATAGAAAGAAACATAAATGAAGACGTTAAGAAATTAACTAAATGGTACGACGAAAACATACAAACAATAAATGAAGAAAAAACGACGTATATGGTAATAAGACAAAAAAATACAAAAGATATTGACATAAAAATTGAAATAAATAACATTCCAATTACCAGAACAAAACAGACAAAACACTTGGGAATAATAATAACAGAGAAACTAACATGGGATACACAAATAAAAAAAATATTAAAAGAAAGTGCAGCAACAATAGAAGCTGTCTATAGAGCCAGAAAATGCATAACAAAAGAAACTGCAATAAGTATATACAACTCACTATATTTATCAAAAATTAACTATTTAATAAATATATGGGGTGAGACAACAAAAACAAATATACAAAAAATACAAAGACAACAAAACAAAATACTTAAAATAATACATAAACTCCCAAAGCTAACACCAACAGAAGAAGTATACAAAATAATCAACGAAACAAACATTAACGAAAAAATAAAAATAGAAAAATGCAAACTAATATATAAAATTAAAAATAAAGAAATTAAAACAAATCTACAAATAATAATAAACAAAGAAATTCACGGACATAACACGAGAAGAAGAAGTAATATACATGTACACACAACAAGGACAGAAAAAGCGAAAAAAACAATACTAAGCAATGGACTAATCACATACAATAAACTACCTGAAAATATTAAAAAATCGAAAACTTATAAAGAATTTAAAACAAAAATAAAAGAACACTACATAATAACAAGACCAAAACAAACAAATAAATAAACAAACATGATAATACACAAAATAAGATAAATGGAAAGAGAAAATGAAAATGGTGCCCCGAATACGAAGCTTTGCAGCCTACCATATATGAAAACGGTGTAAAGCAGCAAGTGGGGAGAAAAAAAAAATAATAATGTTGTAAATATGTAAATATATTATAATAAATTTAGTTAATTATTAGAATAAAAAAAAAAAAAAAAAAAAAAAAAAAATAACAGAAAGAAAGAAGCTCGAAAATTAAAATTTTTGAAACATTTTTAGTTAAATGAACCCAAAACGTTTATTTTTTTAAATTTTAATAATAATTTTTTTTACTCCTAGCATATACGTTAGATTTTGCTATCTTTGACATTCTATGAATCAAATTTTGCACTTTTCGACAGTTTATGAGCGGATTTTAGTTCTTTCAAATAACATTTTTAATATTTTGCAGTTGGATTTTGCAATATTGGAGATTTCATAAGATTTTTATACCTTTAAACAGTTTCTGGTTAGATTTTGGTGCTTTCTGACAATTGTAAAATTTCAGTCAAATTTTGTTATTTTTGACATTATATGAACAGAATTATATCGTTTTTGGTCGAATTTTGCCATTTTTAACTTTTTATAAATATTATTTTTTATTTTTTAACAGGTTATGACAAAATTTTGATGCTTTCTTACAATAATTTTATACTTTATGGCAAAATTTTGCTATTTTTGACATTCTATAAACAGAATTTTGCAATTGCAAAATTCGATAAAAACATTTTGACATTTCATGTCCAGATTTTGCAGTTTTTGACATATTATAAATAGAATTTTGCACTTTACAACAGTTTATGGTCCAATTTTAGTTCTTCTTAACAATATTATGATAACTCATAAGCGGATTTTAGTATTCTTGACATTTAAGGCTGTAATATCTAACTTCTAATAACCTATTACCTCTGAGCGGCTAATAAATTAGATGCTTAATGTTATTATTTGTTATAAAAGTACATTTTAAGCATATATTTAATATCCATAGGTTTTAAAACAGTTTATGGCCAGATTTTAGTTTTTTATAACTATATTTTGATGTTTCAAGAACGTATTTTGACTGTTTATGAATAGAATTTTGCACTTTTTAACAGTTTTTGGCTTGATTTTGGTTTTTTCTAAAATAATTTTAATATTTTATAATCAGATTTAGATATTTTTGACTTTTAATGAATGGTTTTCCACTTTTCAATAGGCCCAAAAATCTTAGCTACGATCGGATAAAAGATCACCACAAAACTCATTCTAGGTTCCAGGGAAAATAACGACCCCAAACGAAAAGAACCAATATTGCTTCCGCAGTCCTTTTGAGTATATGTTATCCACAAGTGCAACCTATTAATGAACAAACCCGGTGTTTTGTAGCAATAGTGAATGAAATGAAACTGTTGCAAATAAATTATTAATGTGTTTGCGCTAACAACAATCAATCGCAAAGCAACAACTGATGAAATATAAAAATAGTACTTATTGACAATCAATCGCGAAGCGACATATGATTAAATAATGTATTTACGATTAATAATAATCAATCAACATACAATCAAATCGGCTTGCGCTTAATAATCAATCGCAAAGCGACCTAAGAGCAAATAATCAATCGCAATGCGACAAATGACAAAATACTAATCAACCTGCGCTTAATGTTAATAAATCGCAAAGCAACATAAAAGCAAAAAACCAATCGCAATGCGACAAATGACAAAATATAACAAAATTGCACCAATGGCAACCAATCGCGAAGCGACATATGATCAACTAATCAACCTGCGCTTAATGATAATCAATCGCAAAGCGACATAAGAGCAAATAATCAATTGCAATGCAAAAAATTACAAAATAATAAAATTATACTTAATAACAATCAATCGCAAAGCGACATATGATCAACTAATCAAAAGCGCTTAAGGCTGCAGTCTCACTGCACCACCGCCATCAACTATCACCGTTTGCCACTAACCACCAAAATGTACTACGGTCTCACTGCAGCCACTGGTGACCACCAAATATTTAAATTTCCCACTCTTTTCTATGTCAGTGGAAGAATGCTATATTTATATTTACTAATGTAATTATTTTATCAATGTCGGATGGTGTTCATGTTTCTCCCATGTTACCGTTTTTAAAATTCTCAAATATCAAAGCGAAAATGACAGATTATGTTTTGATTTGTAAAATATCAAGTTAGTATGTTTCAAATGACGATCAACCGTTGCCACGCTACCACCAACCGATTTGAAATTATGAAACGGTGGTTACCAACTGACAGATGCCGGCGAGAATAGTGAATCAGTGGGACCGTCGCCATATGATTTAGGGTGCAGTCTCACTGCACCACCGTCATCAACTATCACCGTTTGCCACTAACCACCAAAATGTACTACGGTCTCACTGCAGCTACTGGTGACCACCAAATATTTAAATTTTCCACTCTTTTCTATGTCAGTGGAAGAATGCTATATTTATATTTCGGGCCTTTTATTTACTAATGTAATTAGTTTATCAATGTCGGATGGTGTCCATGTTTCTCCCATGTTACAGTTTTTAAAATTCTCAAATATCAAAGCGAAAATGACAGATTATGTTTTGATTTGTAAAATATCAAGTTAGTATGTTTCAAATGACGATCAACCGTTGCCGCGTTACCACCAACCGATTTGAAATTATGAAACGGTGGTTACCAAATGTCAGATGCCGGCAAGAATAGTGGATCAGTGGGACCGTCGCCATATGATTTAACGTGTTCGAATTTTAGTTGGTGGCGGTGGGTGGTGCAGTGAGACTGCAGCCTTAACGTGTTTAAATTTTAGTTGGTGGCGGTGGGTGGTGCAGTGAGACTGCAGCCTAATGATAATCGATCGCGAAGCGACATAGAAATAAATAATCAATCGCAATGCGAGAAATGATTAAATTGTACCCAACGTTGATCAATTGCGAAGCGACATAAAAAGCAAAAAACCAATCGCAATGCGACAAATGACAAAATAATAAAGTTGCACTTAATGACAATCAATCGCGAAGTGACATGATTAAATAATCGACCTGCGTTTAATAATAATCAATCGCAAAGCGACAAATGATCAAAAACTAAAGTTGCACCAAATATAATAATTTAAAAGATTTTGTGTGTGGAATATGATAATCACATCAATTACAGTAAAGTGAAGCGAGCCGCAAGCAAAACTAATTTTTAAACATATTTACAAAATTGACAGTGGAAAACATATAACATTTTGTTAACATGACGTCATAATTTCTACTACTGTGAAATAAACCATAGCCCATAATCTCCAATTAAAGCAATTTATAAAAATCGAATTAATTTTTAATAATTTAAGACCAATTGTATGTACTAATAAATATTTAATTATCTATTTATACCAAACCAGCCCATACCCCAGACACCCCAACTGTGTAAACAGCATACATTAAAAAAGATCTAGAACATTCCATGCCCCATAAATAATTCCCATGCTTGTCTACAAACTAAAAAATTAAAACAATGATGAATAAATCACATTTTTAATTCAAACCAATTAAATCATATAATCCATGCATAAACAATACACAATTCCGATTAAATTAAATAAAAACATGACATGCATACCAATAATAAATGACTATAAATAAATACGCGCAATACAATTAAATAAGTACATGTGTAACACTCCCTCCTACTCAATATAATTTAATGTAATTAAATTGAATACAATTCAATAAACAAAACATTGATTTATAACCTAAAAATTAAATTACATCATTATGTTAATTATTGTTGTATTACTCACGTCTATCAATGGATTTTTAATGCACTTGTTGGTCGCTGACCACCAAACAATAAACGCCTTCACTTTCTTCACACTTCCAACTCATCAAATTTTATTCTTGAACTGCTTCGACTGTACCAGGAAGCTGTATAATTTGATAACATAAACAATGCTAGCGACAGCTATTGACAGGAAGTAAAAGTGTGTAGCGACCTCATTAAGAATTTAACGTACTAAATTTAAACAGAAAGCGCCATCTTTTGATATTAGTTTGAAATAGTTTTAGTATAGCTACTGATTGATAGATGATGCTGTAGGTAATAATTTTAAATTATGTGCACTTTGGTTGTCTATTTATATATCAATATAAATATACTTTCGGTGCGATTTCTTCTCACAATTTTACAATTAACAAAAAGTATTATTTATAATTTGAGAAAATTAATTTTGATTTAATAATTTTTTATAATTAAAGCTGTATTATTTTATTGCTTAAAAAACTTATAATTTTTTTAAACCTTCAACAACAATCTAAAAGTATGTAATAATTGCAAAACATTGTCACTTATTTCTTCAAACATAACCACTTATCGTTTCACAACTAATATAAAAACCATGTATTATTGCATAACATAACAATTATTTATTAAGTAATTCGTTTTTTAATTAAACTAAATTATTACTGACTAGACAATACAAGAAAACGTAATTATTATAAAAACACTTATAGCTTGAACATCTATAAATTGATAAAAATTACAATTTTTGATTTAGTATTACAATAATATGAAGAGATTGCTGCTTCTTGTTGTGTTTATTTTATATAATCCAATCGGTTGTACGGAAGTAACTGATTTGGAATATGAGTTGAAGCCTCCTATTTTTTATCTTGATAATTTCGATCGTTGTATGGTTTATGGAGATGATGCTTTGTATTGTGATGTGATGATGCAATTGGAACCTAAAGATGCAAGAAATAGGTCGTCAGCATGGAAGACTATTGAGGTTTGTAAATGCATTGCTGTGTTAGAAAGTTACAAAGCGTAATCATCAGCAATTACATTAGAAACTTGAAACTTGTATTTGCTTAAATCTTCTTGTATTAATTGCAATTTTGGTTTAATAATCAATGTTTAGAAATTATATAAATTTTTTTATCATTTTGCTTTTTACTTTTTATTTAATATATAAAATCATTTACCTTGTCTAGACACACAATTTTTAAACTAAAATTACCATCGCTGTTTATTTAATCCTTAACAAACATTTATATGATTTAATAAATTTGCAAGCGGTAGAGTAAGCTGGTAGTTAGCATGCTCGTTTCTCAAATTAAAAGTATTAAGATCGATTCTTCTACGCTACCGTAAATATTTGTGGATTTGTTCATTGCGGGAATTCCCTGCCTGCTATAAAAACCCTGAGATAAATTCTGCTTTGTTATATTATGTTCTTATAACTTAACACCAACATTTTTTGTATAATACTCAACAATAAATTGTTGTCAAACAATCTTAACACTTTTGCTTTTTCTGGAAAAACCTGAAAGTCGAGAAAAATATTGAAAATTTGCTACCAAAATGCAGTGCTTATTTATTTATTTATTACTCAACAAAGGCTATTACAAGTATGAAGTATAAAAATACAATAATTAACATATAAAATTACTAATAAGTACTAAATAGTTATAGTTTCTCTCCTCGGCTTCTTAGCAGCCCGTGAGATCATTTGAAATTTTTGTGTCAAAAGTTAAAAAAAAATCCGTTTTTTGCAAATAAAGAATCTTGAAAAAATTGTAATTTTCAAGTTTTGGGTCAAAAGTCAAAATTTTTATGTTAATAGATTTTAAGGAAACGTTGTTGAGACAAAATTATTGTCTGTTTTTGAGCATAAATATATTTGAGTATAAGCCCCAAAATTCACTTTGTCTTAGCAGTCTTAGCATCCAGTAAACTTTGACAAACAAATTTTTTGCATTAGTCTCTCTTGTATTTTTGCTGTTTTTTTGTAAAAAAATTCTATTCTTGACTTAACAGCTTGTGGTTTTCGGTAAAAAGTTTGTTTTCAATATGCATATAGTCTCTTTTGTGGCTTTAGTTTTTTTAGTTCAAATTTTTGTTTTGTTGTTTAGTAAACCTATTTTTTTTTTTTTTTTTTTTGAATATCTTACCGTTTTCAAGTTAACCTAACTTAACCTATATATCTGCGTTTTTCTGATTCCGAAATGGCGTTCAATGTGTGATTTTTTTTAGCGTAGTGGGTCCACGTTTAAACTGATTTTGTGACGTTTATTAGTATCATCTTTAAGTTTAGTTTTAATTGCTTATTATTTGTAAATTTTATATCAGTAATGATTTGCAACTTGAATACAAAGACGTATTTTTTAATGTTAGTTTAAATGGGACAGAGTATCTATTTATGATAACCCATTTTGTAAAAGGCTTTTGAATTCACAAACTAACAAAATCATTAACAAAAGTAAAAGTTTAGTGTTGATTGACCGCCGATTAAAAGTTTTAGTTATTGTTAGAAATATAGCAATATAAAAAAATGTTAGAAATAAGTGTCATTACGATAGATTTTCAAGTTGCTGTTGTTTTAAACAAAAACAGTGATTTGCAAAATTTGCAAAAAAAATTTGCAAAAAAAATTTGCAAAAAAAATTACTGTTTTACCTCGAAGTCAAAACTTTTTAAATTGTAACCTACTACCTACTAAGATCTTTTTAAAAAACATTAGTCTATGAATTTATTAAGGCTTACAATTTTAATGACAAACATTTGGGCGAGTGTCCGGAAAACAAACTATAAATTAAGGTTTCATACCTACTTGCCCAAGTATTTATAATTAGAAAACTGGTTTTGTTTCTCTATTTTACAAATTTTAATAAAAAATATTTAAAAAAAAGGTAACATTTAATCTCTTAATAACTAATACTTGGGCGGGTGAGTAGAAAACTTTATTATTATTTTATGGCCGGATTTTGTCATTTTTGCTTTATATAAATAAAGTTTTACACTTTTTACCAGTTAATGACGGGATTAACAACTTTTTACATCTATCAAAATGACATTAGAAACAATAATTCAATAAAATTACAATTGTAGATTAAAGATTTTGATAAAATACATGCTTTTCTGTGTGTGCCTTTAAGAAACCAAGAATTTAAAATTTAAAGTCAGAAAATTATGTAACAATAAATCCTTTGATAACTAACAATAGAGTAGATGGGCGGACAGTGAGTTGAAATTCTGGGTAGGTAGCTTTTTCTACTGTGACCCACCTAGCCATCCAAATGTTATCAAAAGGTCTAATGTTTATCCTACTTTTTGGGTTTTTGTAGCTATTATATACAAGAGAATAAACGTCAAATGTCAGTTAGACATCAAATAATTGTGTAACAATAAATCTCTTAATTACTAACGTTAGCGTAAGTGGGCAAGCATTAAGAAAAACCTTGGGTAGATAACTTCTTCTACTGTGACCCACCCACCTACCCAAGTGTTTGTTATCAAAGGATCTAATGTTTATCCCACTTTTTGGGTTGTTGTAGTTATTATATACAAGAAAATGAATATCAAATGTCAGTTTGAGATCAGAAAATTGTGTAACAAAAAATAACTAACGCTTGAGTGGGTGGGCAGACATCAAGTTGAAATTCTGGGCAAGTAGCTTTTTTTCTGTGACCCACTCACTTACCTAAGTGTTTGTTATCAAAGGGTTTAATGTTTATCTTACTTCTTGGGTTCTTGTAGTTATTATATACAAAAAAATAAACGTCAAATGTCAGTTAAACATCAAAGAATTGTGTAAGAATAATTTTTTTAATAACTAACGTCAGGGTGGGTGAGCGGACAATAAGTTAAAATTCTGGGCTTCTTTTACTGTAACTCATCTACCCACCCAAGTGTTTGGTATCAAAAAGTTTATGGTTTATCTCATCTCTTGGGATGTTAAAGTTATTAAATACAATAGAATGAACGTCAAATGTCAGTTAGACATCAGAGAATTGTGTAACAATAAATCTTTTGATAACTAACGTTAGGGTGGGTTGGAGGGCTTCAAGTTAAAGTTCTGAGCGGGTAGCTTTTTCTACTGTAATCTAGCCACCCACCCAAGTGTTTGTTTTCAATAAGTTTAATAATTATTCTATTTTTTGGGTTATTGTAGTTATTATATACAAAAGAATGAACTTGAAATGTCAGATAGAAATCAAAGAATTGTGTAACTATTGATAACTAACGCTTAGTTTCGTGAGCGGACATCAAGTTGAAATTCTGGACGAGTAGCATCTTTTACTGTAACCCACCCACTCACCCAAGTGTTTGTTATCAAAGGGTTTGATGTTTATCCCACTTCTTGGGTTATTGTAGTTATTATATACAAAAGAATAAACGTCAAAAATCAGTTAGACATCAGAGAATTGTATGAGAATAAATTCCTTGATAAATAACGTTAGTGTAGGTGGGCGGTCACTAAATTGAAATTCTGGGAAAGTAGCTTTTTCTACTGTGACCCACTCACTTACCCAGTTGTTCGTTATTAAAGGGTTTAATGTTTATCCTATTTTTTTAGTTTTTGTAGTTATTATATACAAAATAATAAACGTCAAATGTCAGTTACACACCAGAAAAATGTGTAACAATAAGTCAATTAATAACTAACGTTAAAGTAGGTGGGCGGGCACCAAATTGAAATTTTGAGCGGATAATGTTTTTTACTGTGACCAACCTACCCACTCAAGTGTTTGGTATCAAAGAGTCTAATGCTTATCCCACTTTTTGGGTTCTTGTAATTATTATATACAAAAAAATAAACGTTAAATGTCAGTTAGACATCAGAAAACTGTGTAACAATAAATTCCTTGATAACTAACGTTAGGGTGGGTGGGCGGGCACCAAGTTGAAATTTTGAGCATGTAGCTTCTTCTACTGCTGTGACCCATCCACCTACCCAAGTGTTTGGTATTAAAGAGTATAATGTTTATCTCACTTTTTGAGTTGTTGTAGTTATTATATATATAAAAAAACTAAAAAAATTATTTGTTTGTAAATTAAAATTAGGGTTTCCCACCCTTTTCGTAAAATATTTGTTATAAAATAATTATATATTTTCTTCTCTAAAAACGTTAGAAAACGTTAAAATAAAAGTAATAATATCTACTTTTTGATCACAAACTTTTAAGCAGGTATGTGGGAAACTTCAATATAAATCATTTATTAGTAAATCAAAAATGTAACAGCAGAATTTTATAACTTTTTAAAAAGAAAAAACTATAAACATTCAGTTTTAGTTAAAAAACACCAGAAATTGCACAAAGTCACTAAAAATACAACAAATTGAATAGAAATGTCAATTAGAAAAATTTAGATAAAATTTCACTAAAAAATTATTAAAATTTTACAAAAAAAATGTATGAATTTAGATGATAAAATTAGCAGATATTTTAGATTTTGACAGTAGTCCTTAAAAGTTTATTGTTTGGCAAAAAAAAATTACAGAAAATTTACTAAAAATGTATATTTTTACAGAAAAAAATTGCAAAAACTTTAGTTTTTGACAAAAAAGCCACTAAAAATGCATTATTTGAACAGAAAATTTACTAGAATATTCATTTTTGCCAGAAATCAACAGAAAGTAAAAAAAAATATTAATAATATTTTTTTTACAAAAAAAAATCACTAAAATTTTTATTTTTTTATAAATGTTACCAGAAATGCAATATTAAAACAAAAAACAACTAACCACTAAAAATTTTACCAAAATTACAGTATTTAACAACAAAATTACTGGAAATATTTTTTTTACAAAAAAAAAATTTGAAGAAAAAGTAAAAAAAAACATTATTTGTTACTAAAAACATTTACTGAAAGTTTAGTTCTTTACAAAACTATTACTAAAAAGCATTTTTAAATGTTAACATTTAGACAGACATTACCAAAAAAAAATCCATTGTTTACAAAAAAATTACTAAAATTTATTAAAAGTTTTACTGTTAGTTTTAGTTTTGTGTTAAAAAAACTAAAACTAACAGTTTTTGACAGTATTTAACAAAAAAATTACTAAAAATAAATTTGTTAGAATAAAAAATAACTTAAGGTTTAGTTTTTACAGAAAAAAAAAACACTAAAAATGCATTTTTTAACAAAAAATTACTAAAAATGTCAGTTTTTAACAAAAGTTTTAAATATTTTACAAAAATACACTAAAAAAAGTTTACTGTTTGACTAAAAAAGTTACAAAAAATGCATTTTTGTAGCAAACATTTAGTATTCAACTAAAAAAATCACTAGAAATACATTTTTTATAAACAAAATTTACCAAAAGTTTAGTTTTTGACAAAATACGTAACAAAAATGCATTTTTTAACAAAAAATTCACAAAATATTTTAGTTTTTGACAACAACAAAAAAAAACAATAAAAATGCTTTTTTTAGAAATAAAAATTATTATAAATTTAGTTTTTGACAGAATAGTTAATAAAAATGCATTTTTACCAAAAAAGTTACCATAAATGTTAGTTTTTGACACGAATTACCAGAAATTTGCTATTTGACAAAAATTTTTTTACTTGAAATGCATTTTTCTGAAATAAAAGTTAACAAAACTCTATTTAGTTTTTGACTTTTGTTAATAAAAATGCATTTTTTAACAAAAAATTTACCAAAAAATGTCAAATTTTGAAGAAATAATTTACTATTTGACCAAAAATGCATTTGTTTTTACTAAAAAAATTTATTTTTTTACAAAAAAATTACTAAAAATTTATTTAAAAAAAGAAATTTCAAAAATTTAGTTTTTTACAGAATAATTAATAAAAATGCATTTTTTAAAAATTGTTATACTTTGACAGAAAAAATGATTAAAATAACATTTGTTAACAGAAAAATTACTCGAAAAGAAAGTATTTTACTGAAAAAAACTAAAAATTGCATTTTTGGCAAAAAATTTACCAAAAATACAGTATTTAATAGAAAATTTACTAAAAATACATACATTAATAAAATAAAATAGTAAAAATGTCAGTTTTTGACAGAATTTACCTAAAATTTAGTATTTGAAATTTTTTTTTTTCCAAAAATCAGTCACTAAAATTTAAGTTTTGACAGAACTATCACTTGCATTTTTTACAAGAAAAATAACTAAAAATGTCAATTTCTGTCTAATTACCAAAAATGTTTAGACAATAAATCACTAAAACACATTCTTTACAAAAAAATCACAAAAATTTATTAAAAGTTTAAAATACACAAAAATAACTAAAAATGTTAATTTTTGACAGAAGAGTCACTATAAATGCAGTATTCAACAAACAAATCATTAGAAATACATTTTTTAAAAACAAAAAAAAATTAAAGTTTAGCTTTTGACAGACAAAACACTAGAAATGCATTTTTTAACAAAAAAATACGAATTATGTCAGTTTTTGACAAGATCTACCAGAAATTTAATGTTTGACCAAATTACATTAAAAAAAGTTTACTATTTAACAAAAAACGCATGTTTGTACCAAAAAAATTAGTAGAAATGTTATATTTTGACAAAAGTCATGAAAACTTTAGTATTCAACTGAAAAATTACTATATAATATATCAGAATAATTAATAAAAATGCATTTTTTAATAAAACATTACCAAAAATGTCAAGCAAAAATAATCAAAAGTTTACTATTTGACAAAAATGTATTTGTTTTTACTAAAAAAAATTAGTTTTTAACAAAAAAATTACTAAAAATGCATTTTTTAGAAACAACAATTACCAACATTTTAGTTTTTGACAGAATAGTTATTAAAAATGCAATTTTTAATAAAAAAATTATTAAAAATTTCATTTATTGGCAAAAATTACCTGAAATTTACCATTAAAAAAAAATCATTTAATTTTTAAGAAAAGTTTAGTTTTTAACAAAAAAATTACTTGAAAGTTACTATTTGACAAAAAACTCATTTGTTTTTACTAAAATAGTTTAGTTTTTGACAAAAAAATCACTAGAAATGCATTTTTTAGAAACAAAATTTTTCAATATTTTAGTTTTTGAAACAATAGTTAATAAAAAAGCATTTTTTAACAAAAAAATCACCAAAAATTCTAGTTTTTGATAAAAATTACTGAAAATTTACTATTTGACAATAAATGCATTTGTTTTCACTAAAAAAATTTAGTTTTTAACAAAAAATATTACTAGAAATAAATGGCATTTTTTAAAAACAAAAATTAACAAAAAAAATAGTTTTTGACAGAATAATGAATAAAAATGCATTTTTTAACAAAAAATGTACCAAAAAAGTTACCAGAAATTAACTATCTGACAAAAAATTCATTTGTTTTTACTAAAAACGTTTATTTTTTAACAAAAAAAATTACTAAAATTGCATTTTTTTAAATATTAAATTTTTTATTCAAAAAAATCAATAGACATGTTATATTTTGACAAACAAAAAAATAAAATAACGTTTCTTTACTGAAAAATCAATAGAAATGTATTTTTACTAAAAAAATATTAAAATTGCTTTTTTACAGAACATTAATTACTAAAATTTTACTAGAAATGCATTTTTAACTAAATCTCAACAAAAAAATAAGTTTTGAACAAAAAAGTTAATCAAAATGCATTTTTTTAAACCAAAAAATCACTAAAAACTTGAGAAAAAATAAAAAAAAAACTAAAAATCTAATTTTTACAGACAAAATTACTAAAAGCCACTAGAAATACATTTTTGTAAACAAAAAATTACTAAAAATGTTTGTCAATTTGTATGTATAATGACATTAAGTATTTATTTTTTATTTAGTTAAATATGTTTGTAACATATGCTTTATTTTTTAGAAACTAATAGAGGACCCATCAAATTATAGACACGATCACCTCAGATATGGAGTTTGCGTAACGGAAACCTGTCCGAAAATTCCAAAATCTAAATATGCTATTGGTAATGGAACAATTAAACTAGTAAAAGCAATAATTAATTGCTACAATAAAAAATTTAACAAATACGAATTAAAAGCAAACATAATGCACATGCATTGCGAAAATAATAAAAGTTTCTATAAAGTGGACACTCTTGACATTATTGTCTTGTAAGTAAAAAAATATTTATTAATAAAATTTAAATTAAAGATCATCATTGTATATAAAAAATATATTTTTTTAGTTATAACATCTTTAATTTGATTTAATTACACTTTTTTATATTAATTAAATAAAATATATTTGTTACAGATTTTGTTTTATTGGATATATAATTTTGATAGCTGCTGGAACTATATACTGGGAATATAGTAACGATTCAAAAAAACTTTTAAATCACAACACATGTAATTTCAAAAACATTAACTGACTTAAGTTTTGTAATAATTGTTTTTTTAGTGCATAATATATTATGTTCTGTTGCAATTCAAAAACATTGGGCTGCACTTATTAAAAAGCCAACAACACAACATTTGGCTTCAATTGAAGGCCTTAGAGTAACAATGATGTTGATTGTCTTAAGCGGTCATACATTTATGATTATATTTGCATCACCAATAATCAATACTGCAGCTCATGAATTGGTAAGCTAAAATTAATTTTTTATTATTTAATAAACAAAATAAAAGCAATAGTAAAATAAAAATCTAATTATCTCTCTACTCATGTATAGGGCTTATGCTTTGCATACCAGCGGTTGGAGCGGATGTATTGTAGAATGTAATATAGTTATAATGTATTAAATTTCAGATTACTAAAAGATTTATATTTACCTTCGTATCCAATGGTGCTTTAACTATTCACACCAATTTTATAATTGCTGGGTTGTTACTGTCTTTAAGTATGTTAATGATGTATGAAAATAGTAACGATATTTATTTTGTTGATGTGATTAAAGGATTTATTAAAAGATGTATAAGGTAATTTAATAAATCAAACTTAACAAAATAATATTTTTAATAAAAATTTTGTATGTTTTCAGTTAACAATGTTTTCTTGTTTTAACAAATAAATTAAATTATAACATTTTTTTAATTAGTTATTTGAATAAATTAATAATAATTTTTCAATAAGCATTTTAGTATAATTTGTTTTTGTTGTAAAATAAATTTTAATAAAACTTTTTCAAATTCATAATGAATTCATTTTTTTTTTTAGAATTGTACCAATGCTTTTAATATGCATACTATTTCACATGACATGGCTGCGACATATTTCCAGAGGACCTAATTGGTACAAAGTGGTTGGATACGAACAAATAAATTGTAGAAAAACATGGTGGACAAATATTTTGTTTATTAACAATTATTATGATCCAGCAAATATGGTAATTTAATTTACAATAATTAATATTAATTACATTTTTTTTTTATTTTAGTGTTTTCCTCATAGTTGGTATATAGCTTGCGATACACAATTATTTTTATTATCGCTTATTGTTATGTATTTTGCAATTAAATTCAAGAAGTATCAATTCCATATATTAATTTTTGCTGCAGTTATGGGGTATTTTATTCCTTTTTTGGTTCATTATGTGGGAGAATATGATATTACAGTAAGAATGAGCCCTGAGTAAGTATTATTTATAATATTTTTAGTAGAATATGACTTATAGTGTTTTGGTTATTTAATTTATAATAAGAAAATTAGTTGCTGCTTATTCTTGATTGATTAGTTTTTTCTCAAAAAGTTTATGTAAATAGTTTAAAAGTTTTAGATTTAATTGTTTGTTTAATTTACGCAAAAAAGCAATAAAATTAATGCAAAACGTAAACTTTTATTAAATTATGCATATTTTTTTACTACTCTAAAACATTTTTTTATAAACAAAATAACTAAAACTCAAAAATTGAAATTTTTTTAAAAATTTTTGCATTTTATTTAACAAAAATGTAGTTTTTATTAAATTGTGCATTTTTTGGTGCAAAAAAGATTCAAATAATTTTTTTTTTATTTTAGTCAAAAAATTAGTTTTAAAATGTTCAAAATAATGCAAACACATAAATTTCTATTAAATTATACACATTTTATTAATACTCTAACATTATTTTTATAAACAAAAAACTCAAACTTAAAAATTGCATTTTTTGACAGTTATTTGCATTTTATTAAAATAAATAATTCCAAAATGTTACAAACTAATACAAAAACGTAAATTTTTATTAAATTGTGCATATTTTAGTACTACTTGTATTGCCTTAAGACTTTTTTATAACCCAAAAAAATAAAATTAAAAAAATGCTATTTTTTGAGAATTTTTTGCATTTTACTCAAAAAAAATGTTATAAACCAATGCAAACACGCAATTTTTCATTAAATTATGCATATTTTAATTCTATTCTTATTGCTATAAAATACTTTTTTATGACCAAAAAAAGACTCAAATTCAAAAATTGTAACTGTTTTACAGTTTTTTGCATTTATTTGTTTAATAACACAAATTTAGGCAGATGAGTAAGTATTCTAGTTCAAACTACTTAATAGTAATTATAAATTAGAGAGGCCTCAAATGTTGGTCATCAAGAATCTTATTTAAAAATAGAAACTTTTAACACTTGTAAAGAGAAGTTACTTCTAATCTTTTAATGATCAACACAAAGACAGGTAGATGACCCCATTTTAAACAAATTTTAATATTTTTAACAGTTTATAACAGAATTTTAGTACTTTAGTTTACAATCTTTAAGTTTTGAAGCCGGATTTAAGAATTTTTGACATTTTATGACCAAATTTATTTTTAAGTTTTATGATACTTCTTTTAATTACTATTTAATGTTACCATTATAGAGTCTAATTTTAGTAACTTTTTAGGTATATTTTAAGTTTTGTGGCCAGAATTTAGTACTTTGATTTACAATCTTTAAGTTTTGTGGCCAGAGTTTAGTGTTTTTGACATTTAATATCTAGATTTAATATATTTTCACAATTTTTAAGTTTAATTTTATTTATTTATTTTATTTTTCTATGTTGCTATTTTGTAGCCGGATTTTGATATTTTTTACGTAGTTTTAAAGTTTTGTGGGCGTATTTTAGTATTTTGACTTACAATCATAAAGATTTGTAGCCGAATTTTAGTCTTTTTAATATTTTATAACCGGGTTTATTGATTCCTTACAGTTTTTAAGTTTTTTGACTACATATTTGACATTATTATTATACATGTTGCCATTTTATAGCCGGGTTTTGGTATTTTTTACGTAATTTTAAAGTTTTGTGGTTAGATGTTAGTATTTTAATTTATATTTTTAAAGTTTTGTGACCGGATTTTAATGTTTTTGGCATTTTATACCCGGATTTATTGTTTTTTTACAGTTTTTAAGTTTTTTGACTAGATTTTTGACATTTTATTATTTTATGTTGCCATTTTATAGCTGGATTTTAATATTTTTTTACGTAGTTTTAAAGCTTTGTGGCCGGATTTTAGAACTTAAATTTACCATCTTTAAGTTTTGTGTCCGGTCTTTAGTGTTTTGACTTTTTATAGCCGGAATTATTGTTTTTTTGCAGATTTTTAAGTTTTCTGACTGGATTTTTGACATTTTTTAATTCTATGTTTTGCGGGGTTTTAGTATTTTTTTACATGATTCTTAAGTTTTGGCTAGATTTTAGTGTTTTTTTACAACTTATAGCCAGCCAGTTAATTTTTTTTATTAGATGTTGGCATTTTATAGTTTAGATTTAAATATGTTTACGTAATTTTCAACTTTGTGATCAAATTTTAGTCTTTTTAA
Source organism: Tachinus rufipes (assembly GCA_963932245.1). Classification (NCBI taxonomy): domain Eukaryota; kingdom Metazoa; phylum Arthropoda; class Insecta; order Coleoptera; family Staphylinidae; genus Tachinus; species Tachinus rufipes. The sequence continues at coordinate 113,125,744 of OZ010745.1, forward strand.
CATTTTTTGCTAGATTTGGTACTTTTCTTACAGTTTTTAAATTTTTTAGCCAATTTTATAACATTTTGTTATTAAATTTTAATTTTTTATAATTCAGTTTTGTTATTTTAAAAAAATATTAGCAGGATTTTTTTAATTTCAATATTTTGTGCTTGGATTTTGGTATTGTTTGCTATTTTATTGCCGAATTTTTGCTTTGTACTTAATAAACAGATTTTGATACTTTAATTTGAAATTTTAAATAATTTTGTTATTTATTAGTCGGATTTTTATTATTAATTTGATATTTTTGATTTTTTATAGTCAAATTTTGATGTTTATTAAAATAAATTTTAAGTTTGTAGCCAAATTTTAATAATTTTAACATTTATTGGCCGGATTAAGGTATTGTTTGCCATTTTATAGCCGGATTTAACATTTAATTGCCGGATTTGAGTGCTGTTTAACAATTTGTGGCCAAGTGTTTGTGTTATTTATATCTTATAGCTAAATTTTAAACTTTTTTTATAATTTTTAGTCGGATTTTTGTTATTTTATTATGAGACGTTAACATTTTATAACTAAATTTCAACATTTTTTACATTTTATAGTTAAATTTTAATATTTTTTTACGTAATTTTTTACTTTAAAAACCAGATTGTAGTGTTTCTAGTTTTTTTTAATTAATTTAAAAAAAATGTATTGGACGGTTTTTAATAATTAAACATTTTATTTTTGGATTTTAGTATTGTTAGCTATATTATGGCCGGATTATTTACTAGCCAAACTTTATAATTTCTATTGACAATTTAATATTTTTGACTATTTATTCCAAATTTTGGTGTTTATTAAAACAAATTTTAAGTTTTGTAGCTAGATTTTAATATTTTTTACATTTATTTGCTAAATTTAAGTTAACAAAAATGCTACTTTGCTTACAATTCCAAACCACTTGTCCACTAAATTTGAACTTGTTCCCGTCTAAGTGTTTGTGATTAAGAAACTGGATCACAAACATTTGGGCGGGTGGGTGGCCAACACAAATCTCAACCACACGCGCACTACATGTAAACTTTGTTCACGCCCACCCACCCAAGTGTTTGTGATCAAAAGTTTGGATCACAAACATTTGGGCGGGTGGGTGGGCAGCACAATCTAAACCACACGCGCACTACATATGAACTTTGTTCCCGCCCACCCATCCAAGTGTTTGTGATCAAAAATTTGGATTACAAACACTTGGGCGGGTGGGTGGGTAAGACAATTCCAAACCACTTGTCCACTAAATTTGAACTTGTTCCCGTCTAAGTGTTTGTGATTAAGAAACTGGATCACAAACATTTGGGCGGGTGGGTGGGCAACACAAATCTAAACCACACGCGCACTACATGTAAACTTTGTTCCAGCCCACCCACCCAAGTGTTTGTGATCAATTGTTTGGATCACAAACATTTGGGCGGGTGGGTGAGTAAGACAATTCCAAACCACTCGCCTACTAAATTTGAACTTAGTTCCCGACCAAATGTTTGTGATTAAGAAATTGAATCACAAACATTTGGGCGGGTGGATGGGCAGCACAATCTAAACCACACGCGCACTACAAAAAAACTTTGTTCCCGCCCACCCACCCAAGTGTTCGTGATCAAAAATTTGGATTACAAACACTTGGGCGGGTGGGTGGGCAAGACAATTCCAAACCACTCGTCTACTAAATTTGAACTTGTTCCCGTCCAAGTGTTTGTGATTAAGAATTTGGATCACAAATATTTGGGCGGGTGGGTGGGCAACACAAATTTAAACCACACGCGCACTACATATAAACTTTGTTCCCGCCCACCCACCCAAGTGTTTGCTATCAAAAACTTAGATCACAAACAGTTGGGAGGGTGGGTAGGTAAGACAATTCCAAACCACTCGTCTACTAAATTTGAACTTGTTCCCTTCCAAGTGTTTGTGATTAAGAAATTAGATTACAAATATTTGGGCGGGTGGGTGGGCAACACAAATCTAAACTACACGCGCACTACATATAAACTTTGTTCCCGGCCACCCACCCAAGTGTTTTCGATCAAAAACTTAGATCACAAACAGTTGGGAGGGTGGATGGGCAAGACAATTCCAACCTACTCGTCCCCAAAATTTAAACTTAGTCTTGCCCAAGTGTTTGTGATTAAGAAATTAGTACATAAACATTTGGGCGGGTGGGTAAGCAACACAAATCTAAACCACACGCGCACTACATATAAACTTTGTTCCCGCCTACCTACCCAAATGTTCGTGATCAGGAATTTGGATTACAAACACTTGGGCGGGTGGGTGGGCAAAACAATTTTAAACCACTCGTCTACTAAATTTGAAGTTAGTTTTCGCCTAAGTGTTTGTGATTAAAAAATTAGATTACAAATACTTGGACGGGTGGGTGGGCAACACAAACCTAAACCACACGAGCACTACACATAAACTTTGTTCCCGCCCACCCACCCAAGTGTTTGTGATCAAAAATTTGGATTACAAACACTTGGGCGGGTGGGTGGGCAAGACAATTCCAAACCACTCGTCTACTAAATTTGAACTCAGTTCCCGACCAAATGTTTGTGATTAAGAAATTGGATCACAAACATTTGGGCGGGTGGGTGGGCAACACAAATCTAAACCACACGCGCACTACATGTAAACTTTGTTCCTGCCCACCCATCCAAGTGTTTGTGATCAAAAGTTTGGATCACAAACACTTGGGCGGGTGGGTAGGTAAGACAATTCCAAACCACTCGTCTACTAAATTTGAACTTGTTCCCGTCCAAGTGTTTGTGATTAAGAATTTGGATTACAAATATTTGGGCGGGTGGGTGGGCAACACAAATCTAAACTACACGCGCACTACATATAAACTTTGTTCCTGCCCACCCACCCAAGTGTTTGCTATCAAAAACTTAGATTACAAACAGTTGGGAGGGTGGATGGGGCAAGACAATTCCAACCTACTTGTCCACTAAATTTAAACTTAGTCTTGCCCAAGTGTTTGTGATTAAGAAATTAGATCATAAACATTTGGGCGGGTGGGTAAGCAAGTTAACATTTTCGATATATTGATTTTGATATTTTTGCTTTTTATGGTCAAATTTTGCTAATGTTTAACATAAATTTTACGTTTTGTTTCTAGATTTTAATATTTTTAACATTTAATGGCCGGACTTCAGTAATGTTTGTTGTTGTATGGCCGGATTTTTGCATTGTTAACATTTGATGAACGGATTATAGTACTTTAAATTAAAATGTTAATATTTTTGTAACTTACTGGCTAGATTTTGTTATTTTTTATTATTTTATAATTAGATTTTGATAGTTTTTGACGTTTTAAGGCAAGATTTTGTTATTTTTAACATACATTTTTTTTAAAATAATTTTGTTATTTACTGGCCGGATTTTATAATTTTTATTATTAATTTGTTACTATTGACTTTTGATGGCCAAATTTTAAGTTTTGTAGCAGGACTTTTGTATTTTGAACAATTATTGGCCGGATTTAAGTACTGTTGCTATTTTATAGACAGATTTTTACATTGTTGACATTTAATAAATAAATTGTTATTTTAAAACAAAATTTCAATATTTTTGTTAAATATTAGCCGGATTAATTTTTATTTTTAACATTTTAGAACTAGATTTTGATAGTTTTAGCTTTTTATGGCCAGATTTTGTTATTTTTAACATAAATTTTAGGTTTTGTGGCTAGATTTTGACATTTTGAACATTTTATGCCGGATTTGAAAAAATTGTTTTTCATTTTATAACAAAATGTTTTTTATATCTGATAGCTAAATTTTGTACTTTTTTACAGACTTTGGTTATTTTATTATAAGATGTTTGCATTTTATAGCTAAATTTTAATATATTTTACCGGGTTTTAGTTTTTTTTTACGTAATTTTAGAATAAAATTTTAGTGTTTCTAACATTATTTGCCAAATTTGCTATTTTTTACAGTTTTTAACATTTATTATATGATCATTTTTGAGATTTTAAATTTTTATAATTTAATTTTGTTATATTTAAAAAATATTAGCCCAATTTTACTGATGTCAACATTTTGTGCTTGGATTTAGTACTGTTTACTATTTTATTTTCAGATTTTTGCGTTTAATGAACAGGTTTTGGTAATTTAAATTAAAATTTTGAATAGTTTTCTTAATTACTGGCCGGATTTTATAATTTTCATTATTAAATAAATATTTCTGTCTGCGTTTTTGTACTGTTTAACATTTTGTGGTCGAATTTTAGTGTTTTTTATATTTTTTTATTTGTTTTTAGTAAACAAATTTATTTCATATACACACATACAAAGTTTTTTTTTGACAAAATAAACATATATAAAAGTAAGATAGAAATGAGTATGATTATAAATATGAAAAAGGCTATCGACCAAAGTCTTTCTGCCCATGAGTATGATTATAGTGGTAAGAAAGATAAAATATAGAAGTTTGGTGAATTACAAAAAAAAAAAATAGCAAGTGAAATGATCGTCAGTTAGTCGGATGAGTCTGAATTGGCAGTGATATTGGAAATTAGTAGGATATGTTCAAGGATGGATTTAGATAGAAATTTATATTTAGCAATCTTTTCTTGATTTCTTGGAATAGCAAGTTTAGATATTATTTTCACGTTAGCAGACCCGTTGCAGATTTTTTTTGTCAGTTTTGAGTGACGTTCGGAAAGTGGTTTAATTTGCGTTAGTTCATAAAGAAACTCATTATTGATGTTGCGTAAAGAGTTATTAGGATGACGTATTTTAGTGATACTCCTAATTGCTGATCGTTCAGCGACATGCAGATTACTTAGAGTCTCTTTACAGCATTGTAAAAAAATAATTGATGCATAATCTAATAGAGGTCTTCAAATAGATTTATAAATATGTGTAGCTGTTTTTATGTTGATACCTTTCCTCTATAGGTAAGACAGCGGAAATGTTTTGCTCGAGTTGTGCATTTGGATTTTATAGAAGTCAATTATGTTATAAAAAAATATATATATATTTTATTGAATTTCAGTATTTCAGTACTGTTTGCTAATTTATGTCCAAATTTTTGCATTATTGACACTTAATAAACAAATTTTGGTACATTGAATTGAAATTTTTAATAATTTTTTTATTTACTGGTTGGATTTTATATTATTAATTTGATATTTTTGACTTTTTATAGACATATTTTGGTGTTTATTAAAATAAACAAAGTTTTGTAGCCGGATTTTAGTGTTTTTAACAATTATTGGCCGGATTTTTAAATTGTTAACATTTAATAAACGAATTGTTATTCTCAAAAAGATTTTAACATTTTTTTTAATCCAGTCCGGATTATTTTTTATTTATAACATTTTAGAACTAGATTTGAATATTTTTATCAAAATTTAATATTTTTGGCATTTTATTGCCAAGTTTTGTTATTTTATAACATAAATATTACGTTTTGTGACTTAATTTTAATATTTTTTACGTTTATAATTTTTGGAACCAGATTTTAGTATGTTCAACATTCTTTGTTTTATTTGGTACTTTTCTTACAGTTTTTAAATTTTTTAACATTTTGTTATCAAATTTTGACTTTTTATAACTCAATTTTATTATAAAAAAAAATAGCCGGATTTTAATAATTTTAACATTTTATGCTTAAATTTTAGTGTTTATTGCTATTTTATAGCTAATTTTTTTTATTGTTGACACTTAACAAACAGATTACGTTTACTTTAAATGACCATATTTTAGTGTTGTTTGCTGTTTTATAGCCGGATTTTTGCATTGTTAACTTTTGATGATCAGATTTTAGTATTTTAAACCAAAAAGTTAATATTTTTGTAATTTACTGGCTAATTTTTTTTTAGATTTTATTATATAATTATAATTATAAATTAGATTTTAATATTTTTGACTTTTATGGCAAAATTTTGCTAATTTTTAACATAAATCTGACGTTTTGTTGCTGAATTTTAATATTTTTAACATTAAATTGCCGGATTTTAGTGCTGTCTGATATTTTATAGATGGATTTTTGCATTGTAAACGTACTGGCTGGATGTTATAGTTTTTATAATTTTATAATTAGTTTTGATAGTTTTTTTACAGAAATTTGATATTTTTGACGTTTTAAGACCGGATTCTGGTATTTTTTTACATAAATATTTTTTGTTTTGTAGCCGGATTGTAATATTTTTAACATGTTAATTGCCAAAATAAATTTGAGTACTGTTTAACATTTTGTTGCCGGATTTTATACATATACAGTTTTAAAACATCAAATTATTGTTATAAAACACCAAAATTTGGCCATAAACTATAAAATTTTACTAAAACAAAGTAAACATAACTAAATACGGTCATACAACATTAAAATATTTTGGATTATTTTTGTTTGTATAAAGCAGTTACAAACAGTTTGTATTATCTTTTTTATTGCGCGTTTTACAGCTATTTTACATTGCCCCAGAAGGCTTACGTCTTGTATCAATTTACATTTTTTTGAATGGTTTGGCTATTGTGGATTAGTTTTAAACACTTTAATTCAATTCTGATAGTTTTTTTTAATGATTCCAAATCATTTCAGATAGGTATGGATTAGTTTGGATTAGTTTAAACTATTTTTAATAACTTTGAAACAGTTTAGTTACTTTGGATCAGTTTTTACTTTAAAAAAGTTATTTCAGAATGAATTTCGCTTTAGATTAGTTTGGATAACTTAATTTAAAACATTTTGGTTTATTTCAAAATTATTTAGTTAAAAAAATGCTTTTGGATTAGTTTAGATTACTTCAATTTACTTCAACAAATTGTTTCTGAATAGTTTAGAACACTTTGTATAAGTATAGATCATTTTAAAACTATATGTATTGTTTGAAGCTGTTTGGACTACATTAGATTAAATTAGAATTCTTTGGATCAGATCACTTAAAATTATTTTAGATCATTTTAGCAATCAAGTCGAGTTAGTTAAAAACACTTTATATCACTTTAAATTGGTTTGGAATAGATTGGATCATACTGCACTTTAGATTAGTTTGGATCAAGTTAAAACATTTTAAATCAATTTGGATTACTTCAAATTACTATAGTAGATTAATTTAGATCAGTTAATAAATGTCTGTGTAGATTATTTTGGATTACATGCATCACTTTGGATTATTTTGGATTGTTGGATTAATTTAGATAAGGTTTTGCACAGATTTAATGATACCAATCTGTTTAGATTAATTTAGATCAGTTTGGACTTAGTTTAAAACATTTTGAATTAGTTTTAAACACTTTGGAGCACTTACAACAAATTTGTTTAAATTAGTTTACATTACTTTAGTTTACTTTAGCAAATTGGTTTCAAACAGTTTGGAATACTTTGGGAAAGGTTTAGTACATTTTGAAACATTTTGGATTGTTAGGTTAGATTTATCAGTTTAGATTACTACAGAATATGTTGGTTGTTTAAATGTTTTGATTTCATTAGATTAGTTTAGTTTATTATGGATTAGCTTACTAATCCGGTCAAAAACGGTTAAATACATTTTGTTCATAAAATGTCAAAAATTGCAAATTTGGCTTTACAATTTTAAGGTTTTGTCAAAAAGCACTAAATTTTGGCCATAAACTTCTATAAAGTATTAAAAATAACAAAATCCAGCTTTGAAATATCAAAAATATTGTTAGAAAAAAATAAAATCCGGTTTAAATGTTAAAAAGTACAAAACTCAGCTATAAGATTTAAATAATTTTTAAAAAGCACCAAAATCTAGCCATAAACTGTTAAAAATTGTCAAAACGTTTATAAAAATTTTAAACTAGCAAATTTAGCTTTGAATTATTAGAAATATTTTTAAAATTTTTCCACAAACTCTTTAAATGCGTGAAAATCTATATGAAATCTTAAAAATAGAATAACCCAGCTGTAAAATATAATAAATATTGTTAAAAAAATTCAAAATCCGGTTATAAACTAACAAAAATAGCAAACTTTGTTGACGGAGTGTCAAAAATAGCAAAATTTGCTTCCAGGTTTTGAAATTTAGCTTTTTTGCTTTACAAACCTTTGCTTAGAGATAGCTACGCCACTACATCTTTGCAACTTTATGCCCCAAAACACTAAAGCTGGAGCAATATACACTTCTGTTTAAATTAGTATACTAACTACATTATACTTTATTTTGTTTTATTACTAAACATTAATTTAATCATAAAACTGTTTACATTTTTAGAGCGTCTTACAGATTTATGATACACTTAAAAGAATGGCAAAAGTTGTCAATTCCGGCCGAATCCAATATGGGAGCATACTTGCAAGGATTATTGTTTGGATATATTTATTACAAACACAAAAATTATACTTTCAAAATAAATAAGGTAAGACTCCTATCACAGTAAAGTTTAATAACAATAAACAAACAAAAAATTTTAGATTGTTGCACTAATTTGCTCAATTTTGCTGGGAACTTTCTTTTTCGGTATAATTTATGCTATATTTCCATTTTATCATGGAGCCCAATATAGTAGAATTGGAGCTGCATTATACCATACATTTAGTAGGAATTTAATTGCAATGACCATTGGTGTAGTTATCCTAGCCACAGCTATGGCAGAACACTGTTAGTTTGTAAACTGTTTAAAAAAAAAATAATTGTAATAAATTTATTTTATATTTTAGGTCCACTTAAGAAGCTTTTAGAATTTCCGCTATTTCAAATTATGGGAAAACTTAGCTACTGTGTATATATCTTCCATACTGATCACCTACGAATAGTTTATGGAAAATTAAGACAACCATTAATAATACATGCGGATACATTGGTAAAAACTTAATTTTTTTCAACAATAAATTTTAATTTACAAATTTTCAGATACCAAGAGTAGCTGGAGATATACTAATATCATATCTCATTGCATTAATGGCATGTGTGGTATTTGAAGGACCAATCAATGCACTAATGCAATTGTTAATGAATCCTAAACCAAAAATTAACGATAAAAATGGTTTGAAGAAAAATAATTAATAAGTTTGTTAAAAAATCAATTTTTTTTATTTATGTAAAGTTTTTTTATAAAAGTGAACTAAGTTTGAAGTTCGGTTTTCATTTCCACTACTTTCTAAATTTGCATGTTCTTTTTCCTGCAACACACAGACATGTATCTAGAAATTTTCAATATCCCAGCTCGTATAAAATCCGCACCCTGCAGCTATGTTACTAATGACGACGAAATGAAACGACAAGTTCAGCAATATAAAAAGAAAATATATAAATAAATATTGTTTGCAAAAAAGATTGTTGTTTTAGTTAAAATCATTGCAAATAGGTTTGAAAACGATTACATCGACATATTGTCATGTGTTTAAGTAAAAGCAAACAATCAATATTGATGCAACAATATGTTTATTACTGCTGGAATCATTCGTACGAATCCCCTCATCATCAAATACGTTTTGCATTCGGAAACTGGTGGTCATAAATCCGCCATAAAGTTTTTTTAGACCGATTCCCTTCGGTCACATATTGAACGGATATTCCCGGATCCTATTATTCTTATTCCTTTACACTTTTCTCTTCTACTTTTTAACATTATTTAGTAGACCCACGGGTTACATAAAGCCTACACATAGATAGCCACAAAAATAATTTCTGCGGATAAAGCAAAAAGTAATTAATTGTAATTGATTAAATAAAATAATTTTATTGTAACAAAGCAAACTGGAATGCTTATTAATGTCTGCACTCAGCCTTTTTGCACCGGTAATTGGTCTCCCTTTGGAGAAAACTGTCGTCCAACAACAAAAGTAAAACTACACCGTAAGTAAATAACTTTTCCTCATTAGAATGTCGGAAGGTTGTGCGGAAATAGTGACTTTTGAAAAATTCACTCGCTTAGGATAAAAGGATTTTCATTGAATAATGAATGAGGGTCGATGCTACTCGTTCTCTGCATGCTTCACAGCAGATAAATAAATAAATTATAAAGCATTGTAAGGAAATGTTATCACTTTATTAATTATTACTATTTTAAATTGAATTTAATGAAATAGTTAATTTCCTGACCAATATGTATTAGAGAATTTCAATTCGTTCTGAATTATTTGCTTAGTAGCTGACTGTAAACATTTCGCGTCCACGAGATACGTGCCTCGAACTGAATTGCGACGTACCCTATTACGTGATTGTCCCATTTCACAACCCCTCGCCATCCATCTACCCACAACCCAACTCCCTACACATGCACATGGAACTTTCAAGCCGTTTTATGTATTCAATGACGGTCCTAGAGACAGGTACACAAAATAAATAGAAAATATATCAAGTTTTACTTTGGAATTTTATTTGCAACTGCATATGGATAGCAAACTTATGTTGTTTATACATATTTGAATAAAATTAATTTTAGATTAAATATAATATAAAGTCGAATAGTTGGATGGGTAGGCAAAGCACTCAGTTTACAAATTACAAGTCAGTAGTTTTAATTATAGTGACCCGCCCACCCACCCAAGTGTTAGTGATTCAGAAATTGGATTTGTTTTATTTTGCTAATGTTATTTGTTTCTAAAAAGAAGAAAAAAGGTAAAAATTCGAATCAGTTGGGTGAGTGGGTGGGGTACTCAGTTTACAAATTACAAGTTAATAGTTTCAAATAAAATAATCCGCCCACCCACCTAAGTGTAATTGATCCAAAAATTGAATTTGTTACACTTTGCCAATGTTATTTGTTTCTAATAAGAAGAAAGAAAGTGAAAGATCTAATTCTTTAATAAAAAACATTTAGGTGGGTAGGTGGGGCATTCAGTTCAGAAATTACATGTCAGTAGTTTCAATTGGAGTGATTCTCCAAGTGTTAGTAATCCAAAAATTAGATTTGTTGCTCTTTGCCAATGTTATTTGTTTCTAAAATGACAAAAGAAAATGACAAATGTTACCGGCATCTTTCTTCTGGAGCGATGAAGGTTTCCTGACAAGTCCAAGGAGGTAACTCCCAGACGATGGTAGTACGTGTTTGTTCTTTTGTATATTGAACCAAAGTTTCTCACACACGTGTCACACAGACTGTTGCCACACAGGCACTAGCTACGCACACACACACGCACACAGCGTGCACCACGTCTCTCACACAGAGCTAGCGGTTGTTGTGGATCTACGTAAACCCGCACAAGGCAAGAATCAGTGGCCGTTCTGAAACCCGTGCGGGGGGTGCAAGCACTGAGTGTAAAAGCCTTCCCAGGAGTTAGCCAGAGGTGGACTGCAATGCAACGGGCGGTCTCGGATGGAGCCAGAAAAAGTGCTCGTTGGTTGCAGTGAGTGACGTTGTCGGAAGCTACAGCGGTGGTGATCAGAAGCACCCAGCGGATTGCCAGCTGAGGTAGTGGTTTAGATAATGTCCGTCTTGATGTGGCTGCTTCGGGCTCTGGATCTCATCTGATTTTTTTAAATTTTTTTTTGTGGCGTGGGTGGGGATTCTTCAAAAGACTTTGCGTTTCCCAGGACGTGTCGGATTTACCCTTCCGGGAGTGCCTACCGACTAAACCCCACCCAGACTGGGAATTGCCTGGAAGTTCGGCACATTTCTGCGCATAAACCTTCCGATAGAAGAGTTTTTGAAGGGACAGAAAGTTGTTTAGGATCGCCCTATAGGCTGGTTAGGTTAAGATATTATTATTTTTTTTATCTACGCGTGTTATGCTCCAAGCATATTCATCGGGCACTTGTGTCTTGAGGAGACGTCATCTATATCTGGTTCAGCAAGTCTGACCAGATCGCGGTTGCTATGGTTTGATAGTTTATCAAAGTACTTTTCGGCGTTTCCTTTGATAAACTCGCGTAGTTCTGGGATCTCAAGATCCCGGCGTATTTCAGTGTTGCGGACGTACCACGGTGCATTGAGAAACCAACGCAAAGTTTGACTTTGGAAGGCTTCCAGTCTAGCAAGGTATAAGATGGCGGTAGTGCCCCATACCGGAGACGCGAATGTTAGTTGTGGACGGATTATAGTCTTGAAGAGACGAATTTTATTGCTAAATGACATTCCACTGTTTACTCGTAAAACCGGGACCAAACAGTTTTTTGCCATTTTAACTTTAACTAGAATCGATTGTACGTGCAATCTGAATGTCAGCCCTTTGTCTAAGGTGACCCCGAGGTATTTTGCGGAATCCGTCCACGGTATTGGAATGTTATCGAGGAAGACATTGGATTGCGGATTTTTGTGTCGGCGCGTGAAAAGAACCGCTTTGCTCTTTTCTGGATTGACTTTGACTCTCCAAACTAATAGCCAGTTTTCTAGTGCCTCGGTGGCTATTTGAATCCTCTGGGTGACCACCCAGGGTGCCGTTGAACTATAGATCAGCGCCGTATTATCGGCATACTGCGCCGTTTTGACTCCGTTTACCTCGGAGGGCATGTCGGAGACATATAGATTAAATAAGATTGGGGAAAAGATTGATCCTTGCGGAACCCCCGCGGTTATGTTGCGCTACGTAGAGATATGATTTTTTTAGCTTGACTGCCAAAGTTCGGTTTTTCAAAAATAATGCTATTAATATTACCAGACGAGTAGGGAAATTAAAGCGAAAGAGTTTAACAAGTAGCCCTTTATGCCACACCTTATCAAATGCTTTTTCAACATCAAAAAATACAACTACAGTAGACTTTCTTTGCCAAAACGCTTCGGCTATATGATCCGTTACTCTGTTCAGTTGGTGAATAACGGAACCCGTGTTGATGGTCGGGTAGCAATCTCTCCGCCTCTGTGTGTTCTAAAATTAGCTCCAAAATGACTTTTTCGACAACCTTGCTTAAGGTGCATAGTAAGGACGGTAGTTTTGAGGAAACTTCGAGTCCTTATCCGGTTTGGGGATGTTAATTACGTATGACTTCTTCTATGACTCCGGGAAGTGGCCGGTCCGAAGGATCGCGTTAGTTATGTTGGTGACCGCCATAATCGCTTTAGGTAGAAATGCTTTAAGAGCCTTATTGGGTATACCGTCCGGACCCGGTTCTGATCGTGGTTTAAGTCGCGCGATTATTTGCGCTATCTTGGAGAGACGAGCGCTTTCTAGTGTTACGTTGTTTTTGCGTTCCGCCAATCGGTTGCGTATCTCTTAGCGTACCCTTTTGGTATGTTCTCAAACTTCATCGTCGTCCGGGTTTGGGGTGCATTGTCTTTCTAAGCTGTTGGCAAATGCCTCGGCTAATTTCTCCAATAAATATATAGATCTCATCTGAGAAGAAATGTTGGGTATTTATAGACGCGCGGTTGCGCGCGCAGCGCTCTGATTGGTGGATGGAGTCCCGCCTCCGTGCGGCAACAATCCTCTCCAACTTCCTAGGCTGAGCTTTTAATTCACCCTGGTAAAGATATTGTCCAAGTCCTGACTTCTTGGTTGTTGACACTATTGCAAGGGTCGGGAGTAATCTGTAACATAAAAGAAGTGTCCACTTGGAGTTCACTATTAGTCTAGTGTCGCGGACGATTAACGCGTCAATCACTCGCTGCACGGGTTTGTCCGAAATTCTACTTTTCGGGTTCCGGTGGTGGTTTCCGCGGTTTCCGGCACTGGGGAAGCACCCGAGTCATTTCGGCCACTTTTCGCGCATTAGGTCGTGAAGCACTACGCGGTAGGTCCACGATGCACGCAATCCACCTGAGTTGTCGGTAGGTGAACATTGTCTTTCTCTTCTTCTTCTTCTTCCTTGCTTGTCCGCGTTTGCTGAGCCGGACGTCCAATATGTTGGTATTAAATCGGTCAACCAGTTCCAAACACTCCTGCCTTCAGAGGTTGACGTCTATGTCGCGATAGATAGGAGCGAAGGTCTTGGTGACATACGCATGGGCTGCGTTGGAGGCTACGTCGCGCGCAACTGCAGGTGTGTGGGATGGTATCCGTGGTCTCCTTTAAGAAATCGGCTGTGGTGTTAGACAGAGTGTCTGTCTGTAACCTTGTCAATGTTTCTGGGTTGCCTCGATATATTCCTATCTTCTCCTCCTTGGAATCAACCGTAAAGCGGTTTTCTTCCGACCCTCTTAGTTCTGTCACGTTTGGTGTTAAGCCACTGGATTGCGTTTGGCAGGCGGTTAGATGCGTTGTGTGCCAGTTGCTCTTTCACATAACATTGTACGGTGTTGATCGTGTTCAACAGCGCGGTATAGGTTTCGATCATCTGCTGGATTTGATCGCAATCTTGCATGCCAGATAGCGCTGCCTGCACGTCTCATTCGAGCGGTTCTAGAACGATATTAATGAACCTGGTTCTGTCCACGAGTTGCTTGGGGTTTGGGTCAATGGTTTGACCTTGGTACTTGCAGATGAGTATTTTGACGCAGGCGGTCGGTTGGCTGGATGGTAGTTCGAGATCGTAACGCTCAAAATCAGCAAGGTACTCTTGCAGCGACTGTTCTTCTTCTTCTCGCTTGCAACGCTTCTGTCGTCAAGTTTTCTTCTTCTGTCTCTTCTCAGATTGATGTTGAGGTCTGGACGGCAAAACTATGCCGTTCTTCGCCCTACGTTGAGCGCCATTTATTACCGGAATCTTTCTTCTAGAGCGATGAAGGTTGCCTGACAATTCAAACTATCAGCTGGTAATCATGTTATGGAGTAACCCACCCAACCACAAAGTGTTATTCATCTAAAAATTTGTATCCTTAGACATAGAGATTTTCAAGACATTTTTTGGGTCACTAACATCTGGACAAGTGGGTGGAGACTCCAGTTCTAATTACTGGCTAGTAATCATGTTATATAGGTAGGCATTCCAGTTCTAACTACTAGCTGGTAATTACGTTATGGAATGGCTCATCTACCCAAGTGTCGGTCAATCAAAAGTTTGTACCACCATTGCCTCTTCTGACATAGAAATTTCCAACGCGGACGAAAAGAAGAAATTCCAATTTCTAGATTACCAACGCTCGGGCGTCGGTTGGCACTTCCATTTTCAACAATTAAAATGTTTTCAATTCTTTGAAAAAAAAAAGTAAAAGCTCTTAACTTTTTTATCCAAAAATGCACTATCAGCAACAGATTCAAGGTTACTATATACTACTGGATAGAGGAGAACATTTTTAAATGTGTAAAATTTAAACCAGTGAAGTGAGAGTTATTTAAAAAAAAAACGTCAAAACGCAAAACGATCTTCTGCAATTGAGTTTTAGAAAAAAATCAAATTCAATTTTTATTTTCAATAAACAATTTTTTTTTTAAATCGGTTGGTAATTAAAATCACCGTAAATTAAAACCCTTTTTTGTATCATTTTTTAGTAAAGTAATTCATTTAATTATTTTAACTATTACTTATTTCTTCTTTTTACTTGTTCGGGCTGAGGTTGAAGTTAGAATACTCTTTACTCATATTAATACAAAATAGCAAAAATACTATTTTCTTAAAAAAACAATTTTTGAATTTAGTTTGTAGAAAATTAACATAAAAGCGTCAAATTAGTTTTATCGAAGAAAGAACGGCTTTGAAGAAGCTGATACTAAAAACCACAAGTGAATCCGACAAAAATTTTTTTTTTGCCCAAATAATACTAAAAAAACCAATAACCAAAGTGTTATTTATTGCCAATTTATACAATATTAATTTGCCTAACAGTACCCTAACATTAAATTTTTCTGATAAACTGTTAATCCAACTATCTGGTTTTTAAAAGTGTAAAGGCGAAGTTTAAAATCAAAAATCTGGCCATTAACGTGTTAAATTCTAAATATCATATCTATACAATCACACTGTTCTCTCGGCTTTTAAAAAGTAAATTTGACATATAAAACTGTAAATTTGACTTTTAGTTATTCTACAATAACTAACAAAATTTGGTTTTAATAAAAAAAGTAAAAGAACGTTAATTTATAACTCAAGTAAAGAGCATTTGTACCTTTAAACTGTAAATCCAGTATTGAAAGTGTTAAATCTTACTACCAAATTGTTAATTCTGCATTTAAATTTATAAATCTGGATTTTAAAAGTGTAAAACTGCTATTTAAAGTGATAAATGTTGTTGTCAAACTGTTCATTCAATTTTTAAATTATAATCCTGCCGTTAAATGTTGAAAATATTAAAAAAATTGACTACAAAATTTAAAATTGATGTAAAAAATTGCAAAATCCGGCAATAAAAAGACAAAAATATTATTTTTTTGTCAAAAATATCAAAATTGTGAATGTAAAATTAAAAACAATTTCAAAATTTTACTTTAAAGTTCAAAAATCTGTTCAATAAAAATTAACAATGCAAGAATTTGGCCTTAAAATAGCAAACAAAATTAAAATCCAAAATCCGGCTATAAAAATAACAAATTTATAATTATAAAAACCCAAAATCTAATAAAAAAATGTCAACAATTTAGTCAAAAAACTTAAAAACAGTAAGAAAAGTACAAAATCCAACCATAATATGTCATAAAAACTAATATCCAGACAAAATTTTACTTTAAAGTATCAAAATTTGTTCAATAAGTGTCAACAATGCAAAAGTTTGGCCATAAAATAGCAAACAATATTAAATTCTAAAATTAGGCTATAAAAATAACAAAATTAAATTATAAAAATTCAAAATCCAATAAAAAAAATGTCAAAAGTATGGTCAGAAAATTCAAAAACAGTAAGAAAAGTACAAAATCCGGCCATAAAATGTCATATAGACTAAAACCCGACTAAAAAACCCGGCAATAAATTGGTAAAAGTTTTAAAATTTGGCCATAAAACTCAAAGATTCTAACTAGGGTCCCCACTCATTCGTTTGTTTATTATCAAAAAATTGAAAGTTAGTTCGCTCTACAAGCGTTACAAGTCTCAATACTTAAAAAGATGGTGGTAATACTAACATTTGATGACCAACATTTGGATGGGTAAGTGGTCTACTTCAAATAATGATTGCCAAAGAGTAGTTTAAACAGAAATGACTAATCAATCACGCAAACAACACATATTTTCATATCAAGGGATTAGAAGTTTCTTTTTTCTGCAAAAGTTTTTATTTAACATGATGATACCAACTCTTAATAACAAACATTTGGAAAAGTACTTCAGTTCATATTACTGTATGATAATCAAAAATTGAAGTGTCCTACCTATTCATCCAAGTATTAGTCATCAGGAAATTAGTATTACAGCCTCTTTTCACATAAAGACTTGCAGAAAAAATTTAATACTTGCTAGTAATCATGATTTAGAGTACCTTACTTACTCATCCAAGTGTTGGTCATCAAGTGTTAATATCACCACTTTTTTTTTTTATTTTAAAAACTTCTAATGCTTGCAGCAAAAAGTAATTTTTAATCTCTTGATCACAAACACCCGGGCGAGTGGGTGGATCACAGAAGTAAATTAAGTTACGTTTAATTGATAAACCATCCACCTAACTCTCTGTTGTCCAAATTAGTTAATTATGGTGCTCCTGCTGTTATTAAATACAATAGTATAATTAACAATAGTCAAAAATATGCGTAAGGTGGGAGAAGTTATAATTTTTTTAATTACTGTTACCGGCTCCCCGAGGTGGTAGGGGTGAGAGTCGGTAATGTTGGAGAAGGCGGCGTGGCTCTTCTAGTGGTTGTGTGTTTTTGTAATTTGATTGTGAGTTGAAGGGTGCAGGTGGTGTGCAGTTCTGGGAACACCTGGTTGCATGGTGTGACGTATTCCGTGCCTCCAAGGGTCAAGGTCACGCTGTGCACCTGGTTAGTGAGTCCAGGTGCCACGGGGTGGTGTGCGTTTTAATTAGAGACGTACCCTCAGCTGGATTGCACGTCTCAGGACGTTGTTTCTCTAGAGTTTGAGATTAATTGGCCCACGGCGTAAAGTGCAATGCCGTGGGCTAGAGGTAGGTGGAACACTTCTAGCGCATTTGTTGGTACGTGTAAAAATCCAGCAGGTATCTTGGGCATAACAGAAGTTGACGTCAAGAAGGAGGTCAGTAGGTTTCCAGTGTGGGAGATAGTGTTCCATTGTCCAGATAGATGCGCTGTAATTGGACCGTGTGGCTACGCTCATTAGGCGGCATTAATTCTCCCCAACTTCTTGAGCGGTGATTTCCTCTCCTGGTGTGAGTTTCGGAGTTTCTGAAGATGGTGACGGACGTAAGTCGTCTAGGTGGAGTTTGACGAGTGGCCTGTGGGGGATATCTCCCACCCAATAGCAGAAGATTTCTGCTATAACAATTATACGTTTGGGGCTTAGCCACTTGTTGTTTAGGCACTTTGCTTGACCTCACGTCATCACTGTTTATAGGGTTGATCTTCTCTTAATGCTCGTATACTTTTCTTGAGCTCGGCGAGCCTTCTTTCCACCGAGTTGGCCTGTGGGTAATATGTGGCTGGAGGGGTGCAAGTGATGTGCAGTTTTGGGTACACCTGGTGGCATGGTGTGACGTATTGCGTGCCTTTAAAGGTCAAGATCACGCTGGGCACCTGGTTAGTGAATCCAGGTGTCATAAAATGGTGTGCGTTCTTGTTAAGGACGTACCCGCAGCTGGACGTCATGATTGTTTCCCTAAGGTATGAGATTAATTGGCGTAGGGTGCAATGCCGTGGGTGCGGTGGTGGACTAGAAGTGGGTGGAACATCTTTGTAGGTACTTGTAAGAGTCCAGCAGGTACCATGGGCATAGCATGGGTCGGCGTCAAAATGAAAGTCAGTAGGTTTATAGTCTGGGAGATGATGTTCCATTTTTTAAGTAGATGGCGGTTTACAGCGGTGGGTGCAAGGCCGTGAATCGTGTGCAGTTTGGAGTGCAAATACACCCCCAAGGAGTTGTTGGTGTAGAGGTGTACGTAGGTCAAATTCTAGAAGCGTTGTCCAGGGCCATAACAGTAGCCAGGAAATCATTCTAGTCGTGGTAAGTGGTAGTCGGTAGAGGCATCGTAGTCAAAGGTGAGACAGCTTAATTGTTTCGGTCTATACGTTCCTTGCGGCTTTGCTGCGTGGTAAAAATTGATTGTTAGGCCGTCGATGTTACAATCTGGTATTCTCAAAGCACAAGCCTCCGGTTCCCCAAGAGTCCGCCTTGTCTTTTTACTTCTCTTCCGCTCAGAGGATGTCTTTTGTTGTGTAGAACGTGATTTATCCGCCGGAGCTAACAAGATTAGTGGCCTTACTGAATATCTTCTGGATCCACTTACAAGATACACAAGCCCCGATTAATGATAATTAATCCACACTCACACGTAATCACCCAGATTACTCCAACCACACAGGTTAGATTATTTTTCAGTTCTGCTAATTTGCTTCTGATTTACAGTGTGGCCGGCTAGCTAGCTTGTTTCAGTAAACTTGTGCTTAAGAGTGGTGCCTTGGCTACTATACATAAAATGCACGCGGATTGGTATGCGTGCGACCCCGAGTGGATTGGGGAGCGGGCAGTGTAAAGCGCGCCCGCCTCGTAGAACGCTGTCGTTGATTTTTTCTGCTCGTCTTTGCTGACGATTCCGGTACGCAATGGGGACCTGGCGTAACACTGCCGGATGTGGTTGCCTATTGCTCCGGTAACATCGACGCGCAAGTCTTATACCAGCCGGCAAGTGGTGGTGCGCCGTGATTGGATTTAGTTGTCAACGTAATACGCGCGTTTCCCCCTCACCAAAAAATTTTGATTTGAGCGCCGGTGACTTGCGGACGCTTAGTTAGATTGCAATTTGGACGGCGGGCGTTAAACAGCGGCCTAAAGAACAAACTCAATTTTTGGCTAAAAACAAACGGTTTATGTAAAGCATAACTTCAAAACTTCCAAAAAAGACATTCCGGCAGACCCTGCAACAGTTTTTTTGTTGTTGCATCTTGGAAAGTCATAATAATAAATGCAAACAAAAAATAAACTTAAATACTTGGAAACATTGTTTATTTTATAAGAAGAAAAAAGCCAAAATGGTTAAAAAGTTGTTATTTTTAACAAAATTTGTTCTTACAACATCAAAATATTGTCAAAAAGTAGAGCTCGGATTGTTAAACTGTTAAAAAATGTAATTTTTTTAATAAATTATTAAAACCCGACTATAAACTGTTGAAATGTGCAAAGTCTTATTTATATTGTTTAAACTAGCTATAAAGTATTGTCAAAAATCACTAAAATCCGTTCATAAACTATTAAAAAGTGTAAACTTCTATTCATTAAATTTCAAAAATAACAAAATCTGGCTTAAATCATAAAAATATATTTAAAAAACACTAATATCCGGCTTAAACTGTTAAACAATAAATAAAATTGATTTATAAATTATCAAAAATATCAAAATCCGGCTTTAAAACATCAAAAAATAGTTATAAAATAACAAAATTCGGTTATAAACAATTAAAAAATGCAAAATTCTTTTCATAAAATTTCAAAAATTGAGTCAATAACTTTTAAAAAGTTTAAAATTTTATCATATAAAGTGAAAATAGCTAAATTTAGTCATAAAATATAAAATATTTTCTGATAGAATCAAAATGTTCAAAACCAAAAACCATCACAAACTGTTAAAAACTGCAATATTCTAGTTGTAAAAAGTAAAAAATAGCAACATTTTGTCATAAAATATTAAAATTAAAAAAAATGTATACAAAAACTGTTAAAAAATGCAGAATTCTGTCAAAAACAGCAAAATTTGGCCAAAAAATATCAAAACATTGTCTGTAAAAAATCAAAATATTATCAAAAAGATTTAAAATCCAGTTACAAACTGTTAAAAGTTCAACATTTTGTTTATAAAATGTCAAAAATAATAAGATCTAGCCATAAAGTATAAAAATATTGTTAAAAAATACTAAAATATACTAGAAACAGTTAAAAACGGCAACATTCTACTTATAAAAAGTCAAAAACAGTAATATTCTGTCTGTTTTTTTTAATATTTATTATATTTTATTTATATTGTACTAAAAAAGCATCTTTATTATCAATGTAATCTAAAAACTCACACATAATAGCACTAATCAAAACAAATCTCAAACAAAAAATCTAATTGCATTAAAGACAATACTATTCTGCCCCAATAAATAGTTCCTTTGATGAAAGAAATACTAAAGAACTGATTGTCTTCTCAATCGATATACTTTGTTGTAAACATGAAAGGAGCATTGCCGATGCACATCGTTAACACGATTTTTTTATTCCTTTTAAAAAACCTCGCGAATAAATTATAATAAATTTACCGAACGAGAATTAGGAAATGAAATAAAAAAAGGAAGAAACTGATTACCGAGAATCTGAATAACAAATTGTGTCTGCCTTGCGAGTCACCGGAGGAGAACAGAACTTTCAGGAATTAATGCGGGCGTTCTCTCGACGCGGGAGGACTGTTTCCAATAAGGAATGACCCGATATATTTGAATTTTAAATTGCTTTTTGTATAAATAATTGGACGAGGAGGTGACATAATACTGTCGTCATCATTCAACTGAATGATGTAGTACATCATTTACATTTTACATCAATTTTTTTATTCATAATAACTTATTAAGTTATTTTGATGTATCCTGTATGTTGACATATATATTTGATTACATCGTTCGATTGCGCCAGCAAATATTTTCCTTTAATCATCGTATCTGATTAATTTCCTGAAATTGAAATTAGAATTAGTTGTAGGGGTTCTTGCTTCTAGTGAATAAATATGAGGAAAGTTGTCATTTGATTACAGTGTTTTGAGGTTCTATGGATACAAAACACGTCCGATGGCATCAAAGTGTATAGCTTGGTTTCTCTGCGTTGTATTAATTAGTATGGTAGTTGGAAATCCGAGAGAAATTTTAGTTGATGATGAGAGTCCTATTGTCAAAACTAACAATATTGCGGTAAGTAAAAAAATGTTTTAATTTTAAAAATAACAATATTCAATAGTTCTGTGCTTTTACTGATTTTTTTCTATAATAATAGTTAATATTTTTTAAGCTTTAACTAGGCAGATTTAAGTATAATAAATCTGAAATTTCAGTATTATTTTTACATACATTATTATTTTTCTAGAACTTGGGTAATGAAGAGGATCAAGGCGAAGAGAACGGTCTCTGCCACATGGAATACCAAGTAATGAAACGAGTGGTCGGTAGATGCATGAAACTGGGCCGAACAGCAAGGGGTTGCGTGGCCGGTAACTATTTGCATCCCTTCCATCCGGAATGTCTATAATGTTTTATGAAGAACGACCGCAAATACCGAAAACGGACCACTCACACTTGGGCACAATATACATAATTATTTGTACAGTTTGTAATTAATTAAATAAATGTAATTTAGTATTTATACGCATGAAATATACATGAGCTAGTGTTAAGTAAGTATGCCTTCAACTTGATGGATGCTGAGAGGGAATTTTCTCGCAGTCCTGGATCCAGTAGATAAGACGTGCTACGTAGCCGTCATCATATTTTTAACCGGATGCTGATAGCATCATTCATTTTATTTATTCTTTCTTACACCATATATTCCAACACAATATTCGATTATTGTTCAATGAATAATTTTACATTTTATACTTCAGTTAATATTCAAAGAACTGGAAGTATTTTATAATAAATAATACTACACAATTTAATTTCTAAATTCTAAGAACATGTCCGAGAAGTACACGTCTTTCCCAAACGGATTCGCACCCCAAGTGGTACGTTAATAGCGTGTTGGCTTTGTTAAAGCCTACAATGCTACAATGGGCAACCTCGTTATTGACATGTAACAGGTTTTCCTTCTTCGTTGGCTCTATTGATGGGATGTTCGATGAATCAGGGCGGACAAAACTTAATTGAAGGAATCAACACGGATTTAATTAAGATATTACAATGGCTTTCATTTATTTGTGTGCGAGAAGGGGAATTGGGGTGGAAATCGATGCCCCAGAAAATGAAAGTAGGGAATTAATTGAGAATATTAATTTCTTAAAAGCAGGTCTAAATGAATTGTTTTTAATTGAAATTTCTAAATTGGTTGGTAATTAAATTTTGTCTGAGTCTGAGATGTTTTATTAATTTTCACATTTTGTATTATACTACAGATGGCTAACATTATTGTTAATTGCATATTGTTGTAGTTAGCATTTATTGATTTAACTGTTCTTAAGTTGAGCTATATTTAAATTTTAATTGAAATTTATACTTATTTTTTATACAGGGTGATTAAAAGTTCAACCGCTAAACGTTCAAAGCTAACTTTAAAATTTTAGAAATTTTTAAAATTTAAAATTTTTATAGATCAGATATTAAAATATGTTGACCGGACATTTTTTTTAATGTGTAGATTTCTAGTCAGTGACGTAGAAATTATTTTTTTACGGCAAAACAATTTTGCGCAGTTGTCTTATGAAAATGCTAAAATTTATTAATTTTTTTAATAATTTTTTATTTTTGATCAAATTTAAACTTTTAATTGTGAGTTTGTTTGACAGAAAAAATCTTTATTCCAACCAGAATAGTTGTTTTTTTTGTAAAACTTTTTAAAACAATTTTGATATTTATGAAAAAGAAAGTAGCGCAACAAACCAAATCGTTTAGAATTTAAAATGATTTTTTTAAATATAATCAAAATATTTCAGTAGCCTCACATTTTTAATCAAAATAGTAAAAATTTACATAAAAAGTTTCAATGTTACTGCACACAGATTTTTGATTTAGGTTTTTGTTTGTGAAACACTACAGTGTAGAGATTAAAGATATATTTTTTTAAAGTGCCATTAGTTAACGCAATACACTACTGTGCTAAGATTCAAATAAAAGATCTTTTTTTTGTACACAAATATTTTTTTAAATTATTTGAACCACTTTTGCGTCAAAGAATAGAAGTGTCTAAAAGTTTAACTTGAAGAATTGCACATAAGCACATTCAAAAATAAAAAGTGTGATCAGTTTGGTTTAGCAAGTTAATAAATTGACAAAATAAAGCCCCAAACAAAGAACACATTTTGGTTGCAGTCCAAAGTCTGGTACTGATATTGGATAAGACTTGCAAATATTTTACACTTTAAATTATACTTTTATTAAAAATGCTCTTGCTTTTAACAACAATTTAGATTCAAAAATCTAAGTTTTGACTGCACTTTTTAGGAGGAATCAACCAACACCAATAAAAAGCTTTATTGCGTTTTCCGTGCAAAACACGTGTTTGGCAATAAACGTGTTTGGCGCTACACTAATAATTTTTATAATAATAATAATAATAATTTTTATGAGGTAAAAACAAAACTGCTTTCACTGAGAATCTGGTTTTTGTTGTTAATATTGTGCTGAAAAGACTTTTTAAAGGATTTCTAGCTTTTTTGAGAGCGGAAAAAACTTATTTTATGTAGTACACATGATTTGCTTTGTTTATGGCATTTTCGTAAAAAAAATTAATAAATTTTATGTAACAAATGTTTTTTTAAACAATTTTTCTAAAGTTTGTTGCAATAAATAGCACCTGTGTTGTAAATTTTTTAATGATTTTTATGCAAAAATCCTTTTTTATTTAATTTTTGTTGCAGTAAGTGACATTTTAGTAAGGTTTTTAATCAGTTTTAGAAAAAAAAAAAAATTTTAGAACAGTTTTTGTAACATTTGTTGCAATAAATGACTTAATTTGTAAGATTTTTAATTTTTTTTGTGCAAATAACAGTTTATAGAATTTGTTGCAATAAATGGCATTGTTGTAAAAATGTTAATAAATTTTATGCAAAAATTTATGTAAAATGACACTTTGGTAACATTGATAATAAATTTGATGTAACTAATAATTTCTTTAAACAATTTTTGAAGAATTTGGTGCAACTGTAATAATTTTAATAAATTTTACGCAAAAATGATTTATGCGTAATTAAAAAAAAAATAATTTTAGGGCAACTTTTGTAAAGTTTGTTGTTATAAATATTAACTTTTGATCAATTTTATGCAACTACATATTAATTTCTTAAAACAAATATTGTAGAGTTTGTTGCAATACACGGCTCATTTGTAAGATTCTTAAGTGTTGTTGATAAAAAATTTATACACTCACTTACCGTTTGTGTTCTTTGTGCTATTTTTAACAAGGAAATAATTGTAAGCTTTACTACTTTAACAATTAGTTTACAACAAGTTTCTTGATAACAAACGCTTTGGTAGGTGAGCGGGAACTTAGTTTAAGTTGTAGACGAGTAGCTTCTTCTATTGTTGCTCACAAACCCGCTAAAGTGATAGTAATAAAAAAAAATATATATTTACCCACCGTTTGTGTTCTTGATGCTATTTTTAACAAGAAAATAATTGTAAACTGTTAACAATACAACAGACGATTAGTTTACAACAAGGAACTAAGTTTAAGTTGTAGGCGGGTAGCATCTTTTAGTAAAACCGACCTACCCACCCAAGTGTTTGTAAGCAAACAAATTATATGTTCACCTATTGTTTGTGTTCCAGCAGTTAGTTTTAACAAAAAAATAAATGTAAATTGTTAGCAATACAATTGACGATTGCTTTACAACAAGTTTCTTGATGACAAACGCTTGGGTGAGTGGGCAAAAACTAAGTATAAATTGAAGACGGATAGTTTCTTCTACTGTAACCCACTCATCCGCCTAAATACTAATAACCAAACAATTATATGTTCACTTACCGTTTGTTTTCCAGCAGCAATTACGCTTGGTTGGGTGGGTCGGCAAAAACTAGGTTTAAGTTGTAGACAAGTAGCTTCATCTATTGTTACCTACCCTCCTGTCCAAGTTTTGATGATCAAAAAAATTATATGTTTACCCATCATTTGTGTTTTAGCAACTATTTTTACCAAGAAAATAATTGTAAGCTGTTACTAATACAGCAGACAATTGGTTTACAACAACTAAGTTTAAACTGTGGAAAGGTAGCTTCTTCTACAGTGACCAAAAATGTTTTTTCCCGTAATTTTTCTAGATTTGTTGCAATAAAGGACATTTTTGTAAAAAAAAATTGTATGCAAAAAATGTTAATTAATAATAATAATACTTTATTCACGGTATATACAAAACTATTTACATCTACATCATTATGTACATAAATAACGATAAATTACTAGCAATATTACAATTACAAAAAAAAAATTGAATAATAAAAGCATAGAAAAAAGTATACATAAATAAAAACAAAATATAAAATTATTCATTAACACATTTTAATTGACACTTAAAACTACATTTTGCAACACAAAATAAATCAATATTATTAGAGAAACTATTTGCAATTCTACACATTCTACCAATTGGATTATTAAATCCATAATTGGTAGAATGTATAGATTCTCTAAATAATGGAGAGACAGTCTCCATTATTTAGAGAATCTATACATTTCGGCGATTATTGTTGAGGATTTGAAATGGAAAAGTTACTAGTAACTCTTAGCAATCAATCTCAGACATTATTAGTTCACGTAAAAATGATAAATCTTATTATATTACAATGCAATGAGGTTAAAATTGTAATTTTCGGATAAAATGCCTAATTTGTACGATAATAAACGAAAATTTTTGTTTTGAATACGTTCTATATTGCATATATGAACGCTGTAGAATGGACACTAAAGTGACGGAGCGTACTCTAAATGAGAACGTACTAAAGCGCAATAAAGTAATTTGAGTGTGCTAGAAGATAAGTCAGTAGACATTCTGTAAACAAATCCTAACATTTTCATAGCACGGTTGCACATATAGTTTATATGCTCAAAAAAAATTAGTTTTGAATCAAAAATTACGCCCAAATCTTTTATTTGTGTAACATGTTCCAAAACAATGTTATCAATAGTATAGTTTTTTACAATACTTTACTTAAAGTTCTGTTAAAGCTTATCAAAAAACATTTGTTTGCGTTAAACAACAAGTTATTAATAAGACATCATGAATGAACAGAATCTAAATCATTTTGCAAACTAATGCAATCATCGATAGATGATATTCTTCTATAAATTTTAAGATTGTCAGCAAATAAAAGATAAGACAAAGAATTAATAAAATAAACAAGATCATTAATAAAGAGTAAAAACAGAATTGGTTCACAATGAGATCCTTGAGGAACCCCAGATGAAACAACAATAGGTTGTGATAAAAAGTTATTAATTTTTACACACTGAGTACTATTTTCCAAAAAGCTTGACAACCACGCAACGACAGAACCATAAAAACCCAAAGCTTAGCAATTAAAATTTTATGATTAACGCGATTAAAAACCTTTGAAAAATTTGTGTAAATACTACTTGAACTCTTGATTGAAAGGCATTCAAAAGATTATTTTTGTAACAAAGAAGATTTGTAAGAGTAGAACAACTCTCACAGAACCCATGTTCCACTAAAATGCTTTTGCACATCTATTGTATTTGACCAGTAACAATTTGATCAAACATCTTAGGAATAGCAGACTGGATGCATATACCTCTATAATTAGTAATATCCTTCTTAGCTCTAGATTTATGTAAAGGCATAATGTAGCTTTGTTTCTAAACTAGAGGAAACTTGGTTTCATTAAGAGAAGCCTCAAAAAGTAAATGCAATGGTGAAGAAATTGAATAAATACATTGTTTTAACAGCATAGATGGAACACCGTCCAGTCCAGTGCTAAAGTTACATTTAAGGTTCTCAATCCCTTTAAATATATCTAACAGACTAATTAAAAATGCTTGATGTAATACATTTTTCTTAAAATCAAACCATGAAGTTGGATGAGTTTGTGTATTGTAAACAGACGAAAAGAATTCAGCAAAACTATTAACATAGTCATCTCCATTAGTGCAAGTTTTTTGTTTATAATACATTGTAGCTGAAAAATCATTAGTTTTTCTAGTGTTACTAACAAATTTCCAAAAGTGTTTAGGGTTACTTTGAATGTTGATTTCTGTTCGAGTAATATATTGCTTTTTTAAAATTTTATTTATCAAGTCATTTTTTAGAACAATTTTTATAGATTTTATTGCAATCATTTATTGTAATAACATTTTTGTAATTTTTTTAATAAATTTTAAGCACAAATAATTATTTAGAACAATTTTTGTAAAATTTGTTACAATAAACAGTTTATTGTTGAAATTTAAATAACAAGTTTTTGCAATAAATACCATTGTTGTGATAATTTTAATAAATTTTTGTAAAGTTATTTTATTAATTGACAGTTTAGTGACATTTTTGACAAATTTGATGCAGCTAATAATTTTTTAAAACAATTTTTATAGAATTTGTTTCAATAAATAAATGGCTTATTTGTAAGATTTTTGCAAAATTTGATGCAAATAAAAGCTCCTGTCTAATGTTTGCAAAAGTTGTTGCAATAAATAGCAATGTTGTGATAATTTTATTTAATTTTGTGCAAAAAATTGTTTTTGTGATCAGTTTTTGTAAAACTTTTTGCAATAATTGACGTTTTGGTAAAATTTGTAATAAATTTTATGCAACACTTTATTTCTTAGAACAGTTTTTGTAGATTTTATTGCAATAAATAACTCATTTGTAAAAAAAAATTAAAGAATTTATTGTAATAAATGACAATGTTGCAATAATTTTAATAAAAGAAATTCTATTTTTTGATGATTGATGTTGGTAACCAAAATATTTATATGTTTACCAACCGATTATCTTCCAGCAGCTACTTTTAAAAAGAAAATAAACGATTGGTTTACATTAAATTTTTTGATGTCAAACGCTTGGGTAAGTGGTCGAGAACTAAGCTTAAGTTGTAGACAAGTATTAGTAATCAAAAAGTGTATAAGTTTATCTACCGTTTGTGTTCCAACAACTATTTTTAACAAAAAAATAATTATTAGCTGTTAGGTTTACAACAAGTTTATTTATGACAAACGCTTGGGTGGGTGGGCGGGAACTAAGTTTAAGTTGTAGACAGGTAACTTTTTTTATTGTAGCCCACCCACCCAAGTGTTGGTGATCAAAAAAAGTATATATTCATTCACCGTTTGTGTTCTTGCTGATATTCTTAACAAAAGAATTATTGTAAATTGTTAGAAATACAACAGACAATTGGGTTACAATAAATTTCTTAAATTCAAACGCTTGGGTAAACGGGCAAAAAGTAAGTTTGAGTTGTTTTTCTACTGTAGCCCACCCATCCGCCCAAAAGTAAGTAATCAAGAAAATTAAATTTTTACCCACCATTTGAGTTCCAGCAGCTATTTCTAACAAGAAAATAAATGTAAATTGTTACCAATACAATTGACAATTGCTTTACAATAAATTTTTTGATGACTTGGGTGGGTGGGTAAAAATTATGTTTAAGTTGTGAGCAAGTATCTACTTCTACTGTAGCCGACCCATCCAACTAAATGTTGATGAGCAAAAAATTTAAATGTTTACTTATCATTTGTCTTCTAGTAACTATTTTTAACAAAAAATTAATTGTAAGCTGTTAGCAATACATTTAACAATTGGTTTACAATAAATTTTAATTTTTCTAAATTTGTTGAATTAAATGGCATTTTAGTAAAAAAAATAAAACAACAAATGTTAATTTAAAGCAATTTTTGTAAAATTTGTTGCATTAAATGACATTTTCATGCTAAAAACATTATTTTTGGCTATTTTTTGGAAAAATTGTTGCAATAAATAACATTCTGGCAAAATTTTGGATAAATTCTACGCAAAAAATAATTTCTTAAGACAGTTTTTGTAAAATTTGTTGCAATAAATGAGTCATTAATGAAATTTTTAAAAAGTTTTGTACAAATTACGTTCTTTTGCGCAATGTTTGTAAACTATTTTTTTTAATAAAAAGCATTGATGCAAATTTTTTAACTATTTGTTGAAATAAATATTATTCTAGTAAAATTTTTAATAAATTTTGTGCAACAAATAAACAATAAAACAATTTTTGTAGAAATCGATGCAATAATTGACTCATTTGTAAGAGTTGTGCAAATTACGGTTTTAGAGCAATATTTGAAATTTTTGGAATAAGTGGCGTTGATATAAAAGTTTTATGCAAAAAACGGTTATTTTTATTTAATTTTTTTAAATTTGTTGCCATTTAGTAAGATTTTTCATAAATTTTATGCAAGAAATACTTTTTTGTAATTTATTGCAATAAATTACTTATTTGTAAAATTTAAAAAAAAGTGCAAATTACGTTGTTTTGTGCAATGTTAGCGTTGTTGTAAACTTTTTAATAAATTTTTTGCAAAAAACAATTTTTTGATTATTTTTTTGTATAATTTGTTGCTATTTATTAAAATTTGGTAAGATTTTTGATAAATTTGATAAACAATTTATTGCAATAAGCCGCTTATTTGTGTTTGAAGAATTTGGTGCAAATTTCGGTTTTTCCGCAATAATTGGAATTTTTTTTTAAATATGCGCTAATTTTTCTAAAATTTGTTGTAATAAATGGCATTTTGGTAAGAAACATTAAAAAAATGTATGCAACAAATGTTTTTCAGACCAATTTTTGTAAAACTTGATGCAATAAATGAGCAAAAGACTGTTTTTTGTTTAATGTTTGTAAACTTTGTTACAATAAATGACACTTTAATAAGATTTCTAACTAATTTAATGCAACTAATAAATTTTTAATTTTTTTGTTATAAAATTTGTTGCAATAATTGGCTCATTTTTCAAATTTTTGATAAATTTTGTACAAATAACAATTTTTTGATCAATTTTTGTAAAATTTGATACAATAAATGACATTTTTGTAAAAAACTTGAAAAATTCTATGCAACAAATAATTTCTTAGAACAATTTTTGTAGAATTTGTTATAATAAATGACTTGTTTGTAAGATTTTTGAAGATTTTTGTGACAAATTTGAATAAATTTTATGAAAATATATTTTCTAAACAATTTTAGTAAAATTTGTTGCAATAAATAGCAATGTTGTAAAAACTTTAATAAGTTTTATGCAAAAAACAGTTTTTTAGTTAATTTTTGTCAAATTTGTTGCAATAAATAACATTTTGGTAAGATTTTTGATAAAATCTATGCAAAAAATATTTTTTTTGGACAATTTTTTTTTAAATTTGTTGCAATAAATGCCTTATTTGTAAATTTTTCAAAGAATTCTGTGCAAATTACGATTTTTAGCGCTATGTTTGTGAATTTTTCAATAAATTTTATGAATTTTTTTTTTTTTTATAATTCTTGTAAAAATTGTTGCCATTAATAAGATTTTGGTAAAAATGTAATAAATTTAATGCAACAAATAATATTTTTTAACAATTTTTGTAGAATTTGTTGCAAAAAATAACTTATTTGTAACATTTTTAACGAATTTTGTGCAGTTTTTGTAAAATTTGTTGCAATACATTGCATTTTTGTAATAATTTTAATAAATTTTGTGGAAAAAATGTTTTCTAAAATTCTAAAATTCTAAAACTTCACTATTTATTTTATTTAATCCTAAGCTTTTTTACCGTTACAGTGTATGAAACATCGATCAACTAAGGACGCAATAGAACAATATATATTAGATGGCCTTGACAAAAAACAAAACTGTATAGGATTGTTTTTAGATTTAAGTAAAGCTTTTGACCTAGTAGATCATTTATATACTACTATACTGTTGGAAAAACTACAAACGAGGAACAACTCTCAAATGGTTTGAAAGTTATTTAAAAAACCGACATCATTACGTTAAATTAGATAACAAAAAATCTGAATTATTGCAGTGCCAAAAAGGTGTATCACAAGGATCAGTGCTAGGGCCACTCCTTTTTGTTATTTACGTAAATGACTTAAACGTAGACAAAACATTGGTATTTGCTGATGATACTACTACTCTTGCATCATCAAACAACATTACCACATTAATTGAAAATGCCAAACAAAAAATGTTTATTTTACAGGAGTTTTTTGCTAATAATGATCTATTTCTTAATATTAAAAAAACCAAAATGATACAATTTAGAGCAATAAATAAACCAATTGATTGTTCATTACTTATTTGGCAGGAGCATATTACAATCCCACAAGTAAATAAAACAAAATTCTTAGGGATATATATTGATTTTAACTGTAACTGGTACGATTGTAAAAAAATTGCACCACTCTGTTATATGATGTCACGGCTACGTTACATTTTAAATACTCAAAGTTTAAAACTAATATATTACTCCTATGGCCAGTCTATTATAGCTTATGGTCTCACTGTATGGGGTAGCTCATCAAGAACTGAACGGGTATTTAAAATACAAAAAAGAATAATTTGAATAATGCTAGGCAAAAATACAAGAACACCATATTGTGAATTATTTATTAACCAAAAAATATTAACTGTATATAGTTTGTATATCTTTAATCTATTAGTAAATCTCAAAACTAAGATATGTAAATATACAAAACTAGGAAATTCCCACAACAATACCAGACATGGAAATACTATGCTTGAAACTCCCCGACATCGTCTATCAATGGTTGAAAAAGGAACGCAGTATATGTCAATTAAATGTTTTAATGTGCTACCAACAGCTTTAAACCACTAAGTTTGTTTAAAGTATTGTTAAAAAAACTAATGCTTACAAAAGCTTACTACTCAATTCAGGAGTATTTGGACGATGACTTTTTAAATTCTAATCTTAATTTGTAACTAGTTCTTTAATTTATTTTATTGTTTTTAACTAATCATTAGTTTTTGTCTTTTACTGCAATTGTAAGTATTGTATATATACCAAAGTTTATTATTGTATTTATGTTTATTGTTTATAACTTTTTAATGTGTAACTAGATATAAGCTTGGACTTTTCATATCTAATATGTAAAATTGGCAAACTGAATAAACGTATTATTATTATTATTATTATTATTATTATTAAGGCGTAAATTTTTATTTTAGTCAAGTTTTATTTTGTAAAAGTCTTTCCATTTCATTCTGTTAAGGGTTATCCGTTTTACCTCTTCCCACTTTGTCCCTTTTCATTCTGCTTCTTCTCTTATTGCATCGTTCCACTCCTTTCTTGGTCTACCTATTTGGTTTTTCCCTGTTACTCGTGTCTCATATATTTTTCTTGTGTTCCTATTTTCACTCATTCTGCATACATATCCAAACCATCTCATCTGTCCTTATGTAATTTGTTCGTTTATTGGTCGAATCTGGAGGTTCTGTCTGTGTGTCTCGTTTCTTATTTTATCTTTTCTGGTTTTATTTTCTATTTTTCTGAGAAACCTCATTTCCATAGCGTTTATTCTCGTTTTTTGTTTTTCTGTCATGGTCCACGTTTCACTGCTGTATGTTAGAGTGGGTCGAATTACTCTTTTTACAATTTCTGTTTTTGTACTTTTTTCTATTTCTTTTCTGTTAAAAAGGGTGTTTTTGAGCATGTTAAATATCTTCCCTGTTTCTCCTATTTTGTCTTCTAGTTCTTTATTTATTTGTCCGTTACTTTGTATTATTGTTCCTAAATATTTGAATTGTTCTACTTGTTCAATTTTATTTTCTTGTATTTTAATTTCGTGTGTTTTAATTTCTTTTGCTATTATCATGCTTTTCGTTTTTTTCAATGTTTATTTTCATATTTATTTTTGTCAGTTCCTTTATTAATATATCCATATTGTGCTGTAGGTTTTCTTCTGATTCTGCTACAATTGCCATATTGTCTGCAAATAGTAGTTCTGTAATTTGTGTTGATTCCTCATTATTTGTTCTAACTATGTTTGAATTCTCCTTATACATGTTTTTTATTACTTTAATCATTGTATTCTCAATCCCTCTGTTTTCCAGTTCTTTCCATATTTCTTCCCTACAAATTCTGTCAAAAGCCTTTTCGAGATCTACAAAACAGATGTGTATGTCTTTTTTCTTCTTTATTAACTTTTCGCTTATTTGACGTAGAATAAAGATCAGGTCTTGGGCGCTTCTTCTTCTTCTGAATCCACATTGACTATCCTCAATTGTATCTTCTAGTTGATCTCTTATTCTTTTTTCTAGAATTCTAGTTAGAATTTTGTTGGCAACACTTGTTATTGTTATTCCTCTGTAATTGTTGCAATTTCTTTTATCCCTTTTTTTTGTGTATTGGAAGTATGATTCCTATGTTCCATTCTCTTGGGGTTTTTCCTTTCTTAATTATTTCATTTAGAAGCTCTTTTAACTGTGTTATTCCTTCTTTTCCCATGTATTTTATCATCTCTGGTGATATTTCGTCTATTCCTGCTGCCTTTCCGTTTTTCAGTTTTTTTATTGCCTCTATTATTTCTTTTTCTGTTATCTCCTCCATCCCTCCTGTGTCCGACTCTCTTTGTATATTTTCTTCGTTCTCTCCGGTCTCGATCTCTACTGTAGTATTGTCGGTCAATTCTTCAAAATGTTGTCTCCATCTTTGCATGATTTTCTCTTTGTTTGTTATTATATTTTCTTGTTTGTCTTTCATATTCATCATATTGTGTTCTTTTTTTTGTTTAAGTTGTTTTAATGTTCCATAAAACAATTTTTGGTTTTCTCTGTAGTTTTCATTCATAGCTATACTAAATTTTATCCAAGATTCTTGTTTGGCTTTTTTTATTTCTTGTTTTATTTCATTTCTTTTCATTTTGTATACTTCGTAATTTTCTATCTGATTAGTGTTAAGGTATAGTTTCCATTTTTCTTTTTTATATTTGATTTTTTTTTTAATGTTTTCTGACCACCATTCGGTTTTTTTTATATCTTTGTTTCCAATTTTTGTTGTTCCACAAGTTTCTTTAGCCGCTTCTAATAAACTGTTTTTAAATATTTTCTATTTTCCTTCAATGTCTATTTTCCTTTCTTTTTTTCTTAGTTTCTTTTTTAGTATCTTTTGATATTGCTCATGTATTTGTGTTTGTTTTCGTCTTTTGTCTGTTTTTTTCCTTATTCCACTTCATGTCCATTTTTAGTAGATAATGATCGCTTCCTATCTCTGCTTGTCTTACTACTTTTACGTTTTTAATCTTGTTCCAGTTGTTCTTGTTTACTAGAAAGTAGTCTATTATTGATTTCTCATTTCTAGATGGTTGTGCTTTTGTAAATTTGTGCACATTTTTGTGTGCAAACTTTGTATTTGTTATTACCAGGTTATTTTCTACACATAGTTGTATTACTCTTTCTCCGTTATTATTCCTTGTCTCTTCTCTTTCTTTCCCCATCCATTCTTCTATTCCATTGTTTTCCCTGCCCACTCTTCCATTCATATCTCCCATGATTATTATATTTTCTGTTCCCTCATCAATTTCTTTTTGAATCTCTTCAAAAAAAATTTCTTTTTCTTCTTTCTTAGCGTCATCGTTTTCACCATAAGCTATTATTAGTGTCCATATTTCTTTATTTAGTTTTATTTGTATTGACATTAATCTTTCGTTGCCGTGTTAATCTATTATGACATCTTTTATTCTTTCCGATGATATTATTATTCCTACTTCTTTTTTTGCTCTATCTTTCATTTCGACTCCTGACCATATAAACCAATATCCTTTATGTATCCTTTCAATTCCTGTTCCCTTCTTTTTCGTTTCCGTTACTCCCAATATTTCTATATTTTGTATGATCATTTCTTCTACAATCTCCTCAGCTTTATTTTTGTATCCTCTTATGTTCCATGTTCCTATTCTCAAGTTCACTTCTTTTTCTTTCTTCTCTCTTTTTTTTCTATTGTTTTTCTATCTTTTTCTTTGTTACTTTCTATGCATTTTTTTTTCATGTTTCTTTTTATTCATTCTTTTCCCCTTTACATTGTCCAGTTTTTGCTATTGTCGTTGTGATTTTTTCTGATCTTCTTTTATTGTTTTGTATTAGTATTTTGGAGTTATTGTTTCTTTTCTTTCATCCCGTTCCCATGTTTTCTCATCTATTATTATATTTTTGTATTTTACTATTACTCTGTGTCCTTTTCCTCTTTATTCTCTTGCAATTTCTCTTAGTTTACCTTGTATGCTTAGTTCGTTTCTAGTGAGATCGTTATTTATAAACATCTTTGTGTCTTTTAGTTTATTTTTGTTTTTCATGATGTCTTGCTTTTCTTCCCAGCTATTAATTTCTGCTATTATCATTGTATCTTTTCCTACTTTAATAGCTTTAGTTGTTCTTATATTTACATTTATACCTAATTTAATCTTAAGCATCTCCTTGACTGTATCCTTACTTACGTTCTTTTCTTCCATTCCTTTATCACTATGTTATGTTTTTTTTCTCTTTTTTCCATTACTTCCATTCTATCTCCTAGTTTATTTAAATCTATTTTGAACTGTTGATTTTCTTCTTTCATTTCTTGCATTTCTTTATTGTGTTGTTTTTGGTCGTTTCTAATGTTTTTTATTTCTTTCATCATTTCTTGCATCATCTCCTTTAGTTCGTCCATATCTGGGTTAAGTACTCTTTCTATTGTGGTTTTCTTGTTTTTATACTCCGTTTGTGGGCTTACTTCGCCACGTTTTCTCTTACTAGCTGTTATTTCTGTATTTTCGTTCTCCGTCTCCCCTTTTCTTATTTCTTTTTGTGGTTTATCTGGTCTCGAGTCACTTTCCATTCGCTTCTATATTATATCTAATAATGTGTTTTAATTGTCTAATTTAAATTCTGTTTTTATTTGCAATTTCACTATTATCAATTGTTTGTTAAGTTTCAGTAATTATTTAGATTATTTTATTTACATTATACTATTTTTTGATTTGTAGTAGTTTGTTTTGTTTACATATATTAATAAAAGTTTTTCTCCTTTGCTGATACAGAGCGATGTTGCGGGTTGATTGTGACGCAGCTGGTTGTTTCGATGTCACACCTATCTTCCTCTAACGCACGTAGTTCTTCACTGTAACTCCGTCTCACTTCCACACAGGCAGTCGCTTTTATACGTTGGAATTTGTTTGCGTTATCTTTGTCCATACACTTTTCTTATGAATATACCTCACTGCACTATGTCAATCTATAATTATTATTCACTTTTTAGTTCTTGTTGTTGATTCTAGCAATAATTCTCGCAGAATGGGACACTTCGGCGCCGCCGTTTCGGCGCGGCCAATTCGGCGCGGCCGATTCGGCGCGAGGACACCTCGGCGCTGGCCATTTCGGCGCCGGCCGTTTCGGCGCCAGAACTTTTCAAATAAAATACAAGTATATATACACATTATAATAAAAATTGATTTGTTTTGTGAAACATAACAAATAATGTATGATAAATAAAATATAAAATACATATAAATTACATAACATATCAAACAAAAATTATACATAAAAATCATAATATATGTACGTACATATTTAAATTGTCAAATATACAATATATATTATAATAAATAAACATAACTTTGGCCCGCAAATAATTTATAGGTAATTAATTATCACTTTTTAATGATAGGTAATAACCTGAAAAATATAAAGGATAATAGTCTATTAAAATAAATAACTAAATGAATTAAAAATATAAAATAGTAAAAAATACCAAATAAATTTTTATGATTATAATATATTTGTATATACTATGTTTTATTTAAAAAGTTTTGGCGCCGAAACGGCCGGCGCCGAATCGGCCAGCGCCCAAACGGCCGGCGCCGAATTGGCCGCGCCGAAACGGCCGCGCCGAAATGGCGGCGCCGAAGTGTCCTAGACCCTAATTCTCGTATGTAACGTGATTTTTATCGGCCGCACCAAAAACACATGTACTCGCATTCACAGTCGGTACAACTTCTAAAAACTTCACTAAAAGTAATAAAAATCATTTTTTGCGTTTATCATTTACCGTATGTGTTTAAAACTAAACTTCAATATTTTTAACTTGCGCTTTATCTTTTCTATTGTAAGAGAAGATACAGAATACCCAAAAACAATATTTACTAAAAATTTTGTTTTTGTTGCTGATCTAGGGCTTAAAGGTTTTTTAGCTACTCTTCTAGTTAAGTCAATTTATAAAAAAAAAACTCTTGTAGTAGCGACGGCAGCAGCTTCAATCTGGAGCTTGCACAATATGTTACCGACTGCACCAAACAAAAGGTATCAAAGCAAAAACAAACAATTTTATTAGAAGATGTAGTATTCTACATAATTAAAGTTTTATTAATTATTACTACCAACTGCAATTTTTTTTTGTAGAATGGCATACTTGTGCAATTTTTAAAACAATTTGTTTTTTTTTTTTGGGTTATTTTTGTAGAAATTGTTGCAATAAATTTGTAAATGGTTTGTGCAAATACTAGTTTTTTGTAGCAGTTTTTTTAATTAAATGGCAATTATGATAAACTTTTAAATTTTTTGCAAAAAAAGGTTTTTTCTGAGCAATTTT
Organism: Tachinus rufipes; assembly: GCA_963932245.1. Taxonomy (NCBI): domain Eukaryota; kingdom Metazoa; phylum Arthropoda; class Insecta; order Coleoptera; family Staphylinidae; genus Tachinus; species Tachinus rufipes. Next base: position 113,163,814 of record OZ010745.1, read on the forward strand.
GTAAAATTTGTTAGAGTTAATGTCTCATTAAAAGAATTAAAAAAAAAAATATATTGCTATAGAAGCTGTTTTGTGAGTTTGTTGAAGAATCTAATGCGACTTATTGTTTTTCTGATTGATTGTTGTAAAACGTAATTCATAGTTTTGTAGACTTTTTTGTTGTAACAAAAAACTTTTATAAAATTTTGTGTAAAAAATAATTTTTTATTTTAATTAAAAAGTAGTTTTTTGAAGCATTTTTGTAAAATTTGTTGCAATAAATGGTTTATTTGTAAGATTTTTTTATAAAATTTGTATAATTTTTGTAAAGTTTTTATGCAATTATCAGTTTTTCTAAATATTTTGATTATTTGCCAAATTAAATGGAATTTTTCTCAAACTTTTAAGGAATTTTATTTAAAAAACGGGTTTTTAACAATTTTGTATAATTTATTGCAATTAATGATTTGTTTTTGAAATTAATAATAAACAATTAATTTTAATAAAAAGTTTTTTTTGCAAAATTGTTGAAAAGTTTTGCACAAATTATTGTTTCTTTGGTTGACTTTAGTAAAACTTGTTGTAATTTAAAGCTTTTTTGTAAGAATACAACTTTTACATTATTTAAAAAAAAATGTTTGAATTTTATAAAAAGTTTTGTTTAAATTGTTGCAATAAATAATAAGCTCATTAAAAAAATTGTTGCAATTAATAATCTTTTAATAAATTTTTATATTTTGTTGCAATAAAATATTTGCAAATAAATATTTTTAAATTTTTTTACAAATTTATTAGAATTTGTTGCAAAATTAATAAAAAGTTTTGTACAATTTATAATTTTTGTGCACAACTTTTGTAAAATTTGTTTGTCTGCCTTTTTTGTGAGAGTGTAATTTAAAGTTTTGTAGATTTTGTTGCAATAAATAATTTTTTGATAAGATTAAAAAAGAATTTTGTACAAATACAGTTTTTTGTTATAAATGGCTTGTTTGTGAAATTTTTGATTTTTTTTGCAAAAGTAATGATTCTTTAAAGTTTGTTGAGTTAAATAGCATTTTCGTTTTTAATTATTATAATGTCTAGATTTGTAGTGATAAACGTTGAATAAATTTTAACAAGTTTGTATATTAGATTTATTTATATTATAAAAATCTTGCTTTTTTAATTTTTTATAAAATAGTACGGCAGAGAGAACATGTACAAATACCAGCGCTAACGAAAGTTAAGCAACGGCCGCTCTGGTCACAACTTGGATGGGTAAACCCAAAGTGAAGCCGAGCGTAGCGTTCTTCTTAATATGGGTCCGTTACCTCATATAGGCATTTATATATACACAAGTCTTCCCTGTGGCTCGGTGTGTCCAACACCTCGACACCTAACGGTATTAAGAGATTATTGAATATATATATATTGAATATATATATATATTGAATATATATATATATGTATATATAAAATATAAATAATTTTTCATTCTAGAAGAAAAATTAATTGCATAATAGTATATTAGTTATACAATAATCATTACAAAGCTACTACATTAAATTTAATTCATTCAACACAATTTATAAGTAGCCAATATCCCAAACTTTAGTAAAGTTTACATAATTAAATACAAAGTAATTAAACAATTTAATCAACTTGTTTACAATTATACAGTAAACTAATCAATTTTATAATGAAAGCAATTGGCACTTAACAAAACCATTTATATTTTATGTATAACTGCTTAAAATCAATAAAATAATTCTAAAATATTTAATTTGATTGATAAAATTTTACAAAAAAAAACAAATTGATTGATGTATTTGTTATAATAAAAAAGTTTTAAATTTGACCATTGGGAATAAAATCTATTTTGCGGCAAAAAAGTTTTACTGCGACAAAGTGAATTATTAACTTGCACGCATGGGATTTACTTTTTTTTTATTATTAAGGGCGTTGGTTATTTGATTAAACTGTAACAAAGTTCTATGGAATCAAATATCAATAATATACGCTCTTTCTTGAATTCAACAATAGGCTCACAATGGATTTATATTTCTCCCTTGTTGGCCATTAAATGGAGGAAAACTGATATTTTTAAGAAAGCAAACACAATAAGAAGGATGTTTAACCTTATAAAACTCGCTGAGGGTTGAATAGTAGTAATCCTAATAACACTGAAATTCTCAACAGTTTTTTTTTTTATAAAACAATTCAATTTGTTACAAAGGAATAAAAATAGTTTTATAAAGAAATTTTTTATGTTACGTTTTATATTTTATAGTTAATTATTATTGATTTCCTTGTGGTCTTAATGATGGTTTTTAATTTAAAGTTATGTAGCTTTTAAAAAAGGCAAAAGAGTTCAAACTAATGTACTCAAGACATGATTTATTAATTATGAATTTACATTTAATTATTTTCCATGTTTTTTACAACAAAAAGATATTAATCTCTTTACTCTAATCCTACACAATATATTAATTGCTATAGATAATCCATTTAAGTAAACGTCTTCATTCTGATTAAAACATTTATTTTTTTTCCATCTTAAGGATAATGATTTATTTCCTCTAACGCAACTCTTATAACGGATCAAGTGTCCTTATTCCTCGTGAGTGCTATCCAAAATCATTAATCTCTACAAATCCCACATTACAGTATCAATTTGTCCATCAATTCGGCCCTTGTTAATGGTAGAAGAGGAATTTAATAAAAAAAATATATCCGTAGAAAACAAGATTTGCAGCGATGCAGGAAGCGAAATACAATTACAACGTAAAAAAAAGAGAAACGCGTTTGATTTGTGGAATGAAACTTATTTGATGCTCTCGTACGTGTCTGATCAAAGATTTCGTCCGGTGATGGGCGGGCGTATATCGACATCTACAAATTCGTTGCTGTATATTTTTCGTTCCCCTCCTCATACTAAGAATCGATACATTTTCTCCACGGATCTTTACTCAAGAAGAATTTTAATAAGAATGCGAAACTGGCACCTTGGATTAAAAAAAAATGTCTTTGTTGACGCGCGCGCGAGTATGAAAAATGGGTTGTATATGTTTTTTTTATGAAACTAGCTGTTGTGATGAATGTTCCTGGATTATTTTGGGACCGCCCGGCACATTTACCATTATGTTGCATTTTGAAATGTCGTTATTTATTTTTCAACACTTTTTTTGTATAAAAATATCAATATTGTTTACTTAGTAATAATATAAATTTTTGTCAGTCAACTCAACATTTTTTGTTATTTGTTTTTTTTAGTAAATTGTATCATTTACATTAGATTAATAAAAAGTATTTGAATCATGTACAATATTTAGTTATTGTCTTAGAATTTTATTATAATTTTAATACAAAATACTTTTTTCGGTACAGGTAAAAAGCAAGAATTGCACATTTTAATAAGTATTCAAAATAATAAAAAATTAATGGTTATTTATTTCATATTAACAAAACTTTTAAATAATGTTTTCCTGATACAATCCGAAGCTATAATAAAATCTATTTATTACAAATATTAACAACCGGTCAACAGTTTAATGCAACATCTAGTGAATAAACAAAATCCAATCAGTTATATTTAATTATATTTTATTCAGGTCATATGTCAATAAAATTATTTATTACAAATGTGCATTTATTCGATAAATTTATAAATGGTTACTTTGATTAAGTACTATTTACAAAAATTATGTTTAATTCTACTAAAATTACTACATACATTAATAAAATCAAAATCAATTTTAATAATAACAATTTATTTACTTTTTAAATGATTAAAGTTTTTAATTTTAATAACATTTGTTTTGATATTAATTAAAATATTTGTTTTATATAAATTATGTTTGCTTTTAATTTAACAAGCATTTATATTTTATGCTTTGGTAGCTTGAATATATTAATAATTAATTTGTTTGTTGTGTAAAACGTTTGTAGAATTTTTCTTTTAATGTTTAAGATTAAAAAAATACACAATTGATAAATGCAATTAAAATTTTATTTCAATCTTTGCTAGTGCAATACTGAGTTATTACATTAATTTAAATTGCATTTGTAAAAGGATTTCATTTTGTTTGAGGTTAAATTTAAGATTATAATACACTTTATTGCACTCTGTAGATTTTCGTTTTGCAAGGATTTCCGTATTTACATAAATAGCAAATACGTCGGGCAGCTAACTGCTCCCCATTAATTCTGGATTACAGGACCTGCGAGTGCTATAAAGTTTTATTTATATTTGGATACTACTTGTAAATAACTGAAACGTCTTTTAAGCTGAATGCAGAATAGTTTATTTTTTAACTATTAAAGTAGTGGGATTCAGATTTGTGATGTCAAATTGTTTAAGCTCGTAATTTATATATAAAATCTTGTTGATTACAATACTATTATCATTGGAGATTTAATTTTAAAAACCAGTAAAAAAATATTGGTTGGTAAATCAATAATTACTATAATTAAATATCTTTTGCGATTAATATTTATTTTATCAAAGAATATGTTGTTAAATTACCGTAATATTACACACAAACAAAATTGTTGCTTAAATTTATTGTTTTAAACAATTAACACAAAAACTCAACTACCACACTGAGCATTTACGTCATATATTAATTGTCTTCAAATTGTTTAAGCGTGTAATTTAGTTATAAAATTTTTGTTGATAACAATACTATTGTTATTAAAAATTTAATTTTGATAGCCATTAAAAAAGTATTGGTTGGTAAATCAATAATTACTATAATTAAATAACATTTGCAATTAATATTTATTTTATCAAAAAATATGTTGTTAAATTAGCGTAAAATTACATACAAACAAAATCGTTGTTTAATTTTATTGTTTTAAACAACTAACACAACAACTCAACCACCACACCGAACATTCACGTCATATATTAATTAATTATAAACATGTTTTTAATTTGTAATGGCCTATGTCATTTGTCGCTAAATTTTTCTAGCTGTTGTTAACTGTTACTATAATTGACCATATTATTTGATAATTGACTTGTTTTGGCTGTTTTGACTCTATTGCATTTTCATTCAAAAAATTAAATTTGATTATTGAACACAACATCTAAACACAAAATTGTAACAAAATGCAGTTTAAAGCTTATGTTTTATTTTAAAATGTAGTATAAAGCTTTTGTAAACTATTAAATTACAAATAAAATTAAAGAAAAATAAGATAAATTTTTGAAAAATATTTTAAAAGATCTTAAAGCAATTTGGTTTGCAAGTAAAAGAAAGGCAAACTCTTAAAGCTTACTTTATATAATCTCTTTGGTTGCAATGTATTTTATTATTTATTAAGTTTTACAAAAAAATTTGTCAAAAAAATATTTTTAGCAAAGCCTTAACCTTTACGCGTTTACGTTAACAGCCTTACTTGCTACAAACTTATTGTTTATTTCCAGAACCAAACCGACAGTAAAAAAACAAATTTGCAAAGTTTTTATTAAGACAAAAGTTGACCAATAATACTAGCACAGTTCAAATCAATTAGAACTTGTGATGCTAATAACCAAGCAGAGATGGCGTTAATCGTTAAGCAAGGTAAGCGCCGTTTATATTATTTTATAAATAATTTTTAAACTATTATGTAATTTTTATTTATTTATTTATTTTGATAGAAAGGAAATCGCGTTTACGCACGTCAAATCTACAAAGGATCTGTAAGATTCTTTCCTTTTTTTTTTAAATACCCAATAAACCTACCTTTTTTCAAAACTCTTACTTTACTTTCGCATTCTTTTTTCAGTGAGGTTTTGTATTTTTGGCCATGATTTGACTTATCATTTTGATTATTTTGTTTTGTTTTTAAGCATTAAGTCCACAATATTATCTGCTGTCAGCTGCAGAGCTTCTAGTCCTTTACTTGCAGTACACGCATTTATTATCTGTTCTTAATTATCTTCTTCAGATAGCTTTAGAAGCTGCCATGATTTGTAAAGCATTGCGCAAGGCAGTAATTTATTTCTTTATGATTCTTATCTATTCACTTTCTTATGTTGGGTATCAGCTCGTGTTCTTTTACATCTTTTGCCACAACGCTTGCCACCTGTTTAATGTTTTGTTCCTTTTTTTGTATTCCTCTTCTTGCGCTATTTTTTTTCCTAGCTAGCAGAGTAAAAAAAACTATGGACCATTGTTAGAATCGTTTTATATGCCCTACTGATTCTGATGACCAAATTTCTCTGTTCAGAGTTTTTACGTTTTTATAAAATTTAAAAACATTACTCTATATAGCACAATTGACGCGGTTACTAACTCCAAAAGTCTTCTTTTACTTTTGCTAATTCTTCCTATCCTAGTCATTATACTTCGAACGGAAGCGGCTGCTTTTTTGCTTTAGCTACTACCGATTTTATGTGTTCTCCAAACGTTAAATTTTTGTTCATTACCATTTCTAGGTACTCAAAACTTTTTTTGCTTTATAGTGACTTTGCTTCAATACAAAATTTATATCTCTGCATTTTTTTCTCCTAAACAGCATTAGCGCTTCCGTTTTCTCATTTGCCAGTTCTAGTCTGTGGTTTTGTCAATTTTTTTATAGACTTTGTTTACCTTTGTTTTCACTTTTTCTGTCGTCTTCTCAACCTCTACCATTGCCATATCATTAGCATATGCTAATAGCGTCACTTCTTTGGAAATGTCCAGCCTCAACAGTTCGTCATATAAAATATTCCAGAGATGAAAACCCAATATTGACCCCTGTGGTACCCCTCTTGTAACTTTGTATTTTTTTTTATCCACTATATCATATCGTCTACTATATTTGATCTGAAAAGTAATCTTTAATAGTTTTCTTGTTTTTAGTGTTTTTTTATCTTGTTTTTTTGCAATTTTTTTACGGTTTTTAGTGGTTTTAAAGTTAGGTCTTCTTTTCCTAAAGCCGTGCTGCGGCTCTGACAGGTAGAATCCTTTTTCAGTTTTTTTATTATTCTTGCCACTATGATGTGCTTTTATTTTTTCCTATTGTATGGTCTTAAAATTTCCTCTTTCTTGTTTGGTTCGTTTACTAATTTTAGATAAACATTTTTCCAAATGTTCGGAAACTTTTCTCATTCCTATGCTGAGTTAAACACAGCTAAAATTGAGTTCTAGAACTACTTTCAACGCCAGTTTACTGCAAAATGTTCATCTGGCCTAGGTTTTTTTCCATTTTTTAGCTTGCCTTTTTTAGCTCCTCCAATGTTATAACCCGTGTTTGTATCTTCTCTAATGGTTTTCGTGTTCAGGCAATCTTTGTTTGTGTTGGAAAGAATGCTTTTCTTACTTTTTCTTGAAAGTCGTCATTTTTATTTTACTGGTCTTTCATTCCTTAGTTATAATTTTTACCCATCTCCCATACGTTATCCATAAGTTATTTTTTGAGCTTTTTACCACATTTTTCCTTAGTTTCAATGATTTTAATTTTTAGGTTTTTTCTAGCTTCCAAACCTAACCTAATCTAACCTAACCTAACCTAACCTTTTTTTTTTTTTTTTAGAGAAGGTTGCAATTTTACCTCACCTTAAGGGGTAGTGTCAGATTCTTACTGACTAAAACCACCTCCCCCTTTTCTTGCGGGAATGACGATCTTTCTCCACCTCGGGATTGCATTTAAGTATTTCATCAAGGTGGAAAGTCCCGCGCTTTTTTTATTTTTTTTTTTTGGTGGTACAATTTGCATGTTTACTCATTTTTTTTTTTTTTTTTACATTTTTATGACAATAACAGTCTACAAAACATACATAAGAAAACAAAAATTTACATAAACCCACAAAACATTTATGAGCAGCTACGGCCCCACCCCCCTCTCTACTTCATTCACACCACACCATGAAGTAAGCTCCCTTTCTTCTTCTTCTTTCATACGTAGCATGGACCTTATCATGGTGGCCACAATGTCCCAATTGGACACTGAAGACAACATTACTACCACTATGTTATCCGGGTTCAAGCTCTCTCCCATCAGTTTTATTCTTACTCTTTTACGCGTCTCCAACCATCTCTCGCAATGGAACACGGTGTGCTCAACTGTATCCCTTTGCCCACAGTACAGACATTCATCACTTTCAATCAATTTCATCCAATGCAGGTACGCCCGGAAGCAACCATGTCCCGTTAATACCTGCGTGAGGTAGTAGTTTACCTCACCATGGCCCCGACCCACCCAACGCCTCATGTCTGCGATGAGCCGTCTGAACCATGCCGGTTTGCTACCCCCCCTACTCGACACGCATTCTTCCCAACTCTTCTGCCATTCCCCCCACATCCATTTTTACGCTTCACACTTTGTAAGGCAACCCTCCCAGACCGCCGTCTTCACTTGCACCACAAGATCTAACGGCTTTGTGCCTGCCACAACCAAAAGGCCCGCCGTCGGCGCTGTCCTGTATGCGCTGCAGACCCTTTGGCAACACCTCCTCTAAGTCCGCAGAACTAATTCCTTATGCCTTCCGTTGTTTTTCTTCCTCCAGCACCTGCCCTGCTACCAGACCCAACACCTTTGCACCACATAAGGTCACATCAATATATGATTGCGCTCCCCGCTTCCAAAACGTGGGTGTCACCCCATCGTTTAGTGGAGAAAGATCTTTGCAAGCGGCCCACTAGGCAAGCAGGCGGCTTCTCCCGTCTTTAACGCTACCACCCCATAAAAGGCATTTAGCGTTGAAGTCCCCCTAATTACGGCGTCTCTGATTCCCCCCCCCCTAGCTGTTGCTTTAGGCCTTCCAACACAGCTTCTAAGTCCCGCAGCGTCCTGTTTGGTGAAGCGTAACAAGAAGCGTAGAACCTCCCGCCCAGTTGCAACCACACAAAACCCTCATCTTTTCCCCGCTTCCCTATCCTTAAATTACTGTTTAATACAACCACCGCGGCGTCTTGCCTGTCATCCAGTGCCAAGGCGCTACCCCTTGCCGCTCGCAGGTTGGGCTCAGAGATCAAGGCAATGTCCGCCCCAATCTCCGCACCCAGTTGCATCGCAAGGTCAGTAGCCGCGGCCGACCTATTGAGGTTTACCTGGATGACATTTATCATGCGGTGGTGTGTGGAGCCACCCTATTCTCGTTTATTTAAATTTTTGACTATTTTCCTGTATACAGGGCACGCCATGGACTCGATTCTGAGTCCTGTTTCTTTGCAGGTGCTACAGTAAGCTTCAGCTTTGCAGTCCTTGACCAAGTGTCCTGGTTGCCCACACTTAAAGCAGCGTGAATCTACTCTTTCTTTGGAACACTATGTCCGTATAGGCCTCTACGCGACAACGCGCCCAGCCTATCGTCACTCTGCCCATATCGAGCAATTGGGCACGGGAACCTTTCTCTAGAGAAACTACGGCAAACTGGTCCTGCCGATCCTGCTTGCCTTCCTGCTTTTTTAAGCTGTCTACTTTGCAGCCATTTTTCCCTTGAGTCCCGACCAGTTTGTCTATAGCTTCCCTCAGTTCTTCTTCCGTGGTTGCCATATCTATTCCCCACAGCAAGACTTTGTCAGGTCTTGACAAAGCCTTCACAGTAACCTTAGTGGTTTGGTTTTTATTTACGGCTTCCCTAAATGCATTTAGGGTTTTTTTTCACCCGCTCTGTACTTTGAGCCTAATGCCCCCCTCCTTAGTTTCTCTGACGTCTAGGACTTTTACCCCCGTTTCCGCTCCTACTCTAGGTTTTAGCGTTCTTAGCCTCTCAGAGTAGCTACCCTCCAGACCTTGTCCCTCAACTAAGAGATCAACTGTTCTCCTCTGTGCCCTTCCCTTTTTAGCGACTTTAGCCCAACTATTTTTCTCCTGCGGCACAGATACTACGACAGATCCTTTGGGCCTTGGAGTGTGAACCGTCAGCTAAAGGCTTGAGTTCTCCGATGCCCATTCTACTATTTTCCTCACCCCTTCTGTGTCTCTACCAGAGGCCAACACTACAGATAGGTTTGCCAATTCCCTTACTTGCACTACGGCAAACGCCTTTTTGACCATTTCCAAGAACTTCCCCGTCCTAACGTCCTGGCCTTCGTCGGCACCTAGCAGGAAGGTGAAGTTCTTGTTGCTGGCCAACTCTTCGTCTTCCAGCATAGCGCTGGCTTCCTGAGCTATACAGGCCACATTGCCGGTGCCTAGTTGTCCCCCTAAGAGAATGTTCTTTATAACACCCTCTTTTTCCCCATACAGCTTTGTGATAGGGTTCTTCTTGTCCCCCACGTCGGCAATAACTAGTACGTTGTCCCCTTGTTTGGGCACTCCAACTTAAACTCTTGACCTCCTAAATGTTTTTTTTGGCCACTCACCTTGCATGAATTTCTGAAAGGCATCCCCTGACTTCCCTCTCTGCTCTCCCTTACCCTCCCATATAGCGGCAATCAAAACTGTCTCCTCCGCTTCTTTCTGCACCCTTTTTTTATTTGCTCTATCATTCGCACTGCGTTCACACATACCTAACCTAACCTAACTTAATCTAACCTAACATAACTTAACTACCAACTCCGCATATTTGTCTACATTAACAAACTACAAAACGTTAATCAACTTTGAGGCCAACCGCATATTCACCCGATTTGACCTTGAATATTACCGGCCAAGCTAGAACAAAATGTACAATTGGTGATAACCAACAAGGAGTTTTTTATTGCTCCCAATTTGGGCGAAGACGTAATTTTCAGAAATCTCTGACTAAACAACAATAATGTCAGTATGAGCTACAAACAAAAGTGTTTGCAATTTGGAAATCACTCCCAAACTATTATTAAAAACGAGGAAACTAACAACTCAAATCAAAGTAGGATTGCTACCCTCAACAATTCAAAGATGATACACAAACCTTTCTGCCAGTCTTTAGTAAAGATTCAAAGCACGTCACCACGCAGTATAGCATTCATAAGATTGAGCTAGCTAACCACAGTCTAATCAGGGCCAAGTGTTACTCATACAACGCTTATAAAAAGGCTATTATTTGTTAACTAATCAAAAAAATCTTGTAATCGGGCATAATAAAACGCAAATACTACGCGCACAACGTAATAATTAAAAAAAAATTAATCACCCTAATTCTATGTTTGAAAATTAATAAATTTCTACTCAAAATCAGAAAAAACCATAAAAGACTTTTGAAGAAACAAAGATGAACCACGGGTTATTGGCAAATACTCATGTACAAATATTACTAACACCTGACCTTCTTTGCTGCCTTCAAAAGTAATTTTATTTTGGTTAAAAAACGCCTTCGGCAATCTTTCAGAAGTTGCAGGTTTTGGACAGTTTACTGGCAAATGCGTTTTAATTTACCTAAACGACATCATGGTCTATTTCAACAACAAACACAAGGACAAAAACCACTCACGTTTAGTTTTTAGAAAGCCCCAGAAGTATTAGTTACGCTATAATCTAGCAAAACTGGTGAATTTGGGCTACCGCATCATGGCAGATAGCAACAAATTGTTACTATTAAGACTACTTTAATCTCAACATCACAAAGCAACTAAAAGCTTTCTTGGTTCATGCAAGTAACTTTGAGAGTATGTACCAAAGTTTGCAAAAACAACAAGACCGCTCATGGCTATGCAAGGTTCAAAACAAATTTTTCAATAAACGGCCAACACTTCCACAATCTTGGACCAGCTCAAACAAGCTATCAATCAATCCTTCAAATTAGCAAGACTACAGCCTAACCTAAGCTTTGTTTTTAAAACCAATGTTTGTTACACAGTTTGCATAAAATTTAAAATAAAAAAAAAACTACATACCCACACTACATGTCCTTTAGAAAACAACTTTAGAACAAAACCTCTTCAACTAATCCAAACCAAGTTAAGTGCAGCTGAACAGCAACAGTATTGTTCGGATTAACTTGTTAACAGCTAGAAAAAAAGTTGCTTGAGCAAAACCTTTAAAAAAACTACCGTCAAATTTCAAACTCAAGTTTTATAAGGTTGGCACTTTTTACTATAGTCATTCTTTTCAAATAACAACCGCTATCTATACGTCAGATTGGGTACTTTTAAGACTACCCTTATAACAACCCTATACTTGCATTAACATAAAATACTGGCCAAGCAACCTACATGATTAACAGAACAAGAAAATTTAACACTTATTAATTAACAATAAAGACTACTTTGCACTTTCACATTATTTCTTATAGCAAAAATAAAGCTTATTTTTCTACCTTACTACTACAATATAATAAAAATTGCAAATAAACTTTCCTCCTTCCCATCCAAAAAAATTGAATCAAACATTTATCATTTAAACTTGACCCTGACAGCTTAAATTTAATTTATAATTATATATATTATCACAAAACCACCATTAACGCTCTATTAAATATATATTAACAAATCATTTGCGGTTAACCACAAAGCACACAGCTCGGTTATTGTGTGTGGGTTATAAACAGCATGAAACATTTTCGTATTGCTTCATTCCACTCATACAGTTATTCTGTGAATTAAAATTGATGTTTCAAAATACTCTTTTTTGCATATTATAAAAAAAATGGAAATACTTTTTAACCCGCACTAATCACCATATGCATTAGCCGAATAATACCCGGTTTTATACAAAGAGTAAATTTAACACAAAGTAATGGAATTAATTAATATTTCAGTTTAATATTTATCAAATGTAAAGAAAATTAATTCAATCAGTTTTAAGTCTAGGAAATTTTATTTTATAAAATCAACAATGTTATAATCAAATATATTCTTTCCACAATAAATGTTTTGTACATAATTTTACCTTCCACATAAATCCCGGTTCCATTTTAACATAAAAGGAAAGATAACAAACGAAAAAGCTTTTTTTATACAATTATATTACATTGTTTACATTTAAAATATCAACATTTAATTTTATATTATATACAACATCACAGATATACTACATAAAAATTAATAAAGCTTGGAAAACAAAGCGACTTGTTTATTTATTTAATTCATTTGCAAAGTTTGCAAAATATTATTACATAAGCAATAAGCAACTTTTAAAAGCTAAATAATGTAGCCCGGCGCATCCACCATAAATATTTTAGCTTTCAAAACTTGCATCTGTTGGAAACTGATAAAAATCTAATTAATTTTGTACAATCAAATTACTTACAAGCTAGATTATTTGGCACAATATAAAACGTTATATTTTAACACTTTATTATAATTTATGAAAGTTTGTGGGTATACAGATGGCAGAGAGAGCAACTGTTACAAATAAAACTTTACCATTAGCCCCTTTAAAATTAGAAAAGGGGGACGAGATAAATGGTTTAAATATATATTTACACACACCTCCGGCGGCATGCTGAGATGACACCAGATTTAATTACGTAAACTTCAGAATGTGCCGGAAAGGCGACATTAACTGACAAAGAAAAATAAAACTGAGAAAAAAGTTTGGTGAGGTTTAATTAAATGCAATGTGATTGTAGAAAAGCATTATGTCAATCAAATTGTAATAATTATAATGAAACTTTAGGTCAAATATTGAACATTTAAATGCTTTTAGTTGCTACCTTTTCAATTTATGAATATGATGAATAATTATTAAAATTTGAATATTTTTTGTAACTGATCAAATGTTTTGAATTCCATCAAATAGATCCACTAAATGTAAAAATAACAAAATTAAAAGTTTAATAATTTATTTTAAAATTAAAGTGTTTTCAATATGACCCAATTTATGCTAATGAAAAGGTAATTGAACATAATAAAGATAAAAAAGTTTGAAATTTGCGTCGTTTAAAATTGATCTTCCCTTAATTGGTTATTAAATTCCTCAATTCATATTTTTTTCTTATAAATTGTTATATATTGTTCTCGTTTGTATGATTTTTTTTGTAACAGTCTTACCCCCTGGAGCATCGGCTCTGTCAGACAAATTCAGATGAATACTCGCTACTCGACAGCGATGGGGAGGATGGAGCGACCACCAACAGAGAGCAATTGCTGTCTGCATCATCATCTCCATCTGAGTCGACATCGTTCGGTACTAACTTGACTCGAGATCAGAGCTCAATTACCTCTGGACCTTTCCAAGTAATGCCTGTACGAAGTAGATTACAATACATCATTACACCTGCTATTGCTATCACCTGAAACAAAACAAATATGTTATTATTATACAAACATTTAATACATTGTAAACAATTCTTTTAAAATATTTATTTGGGTATAGTAATAAAAACTTATTATTTATTTAACTATAACTCCCGTGGCGTTGATTTTGATCTGCTTTTAGTTCCAACAACTTTCTCTGCTGCAAATCTAATGGATTTTTAACTAATGGAATTTTTTGTAGTGGTGTTGTTGTTTTCGCCATTGGGGTGCGAAAACATTCCCTACATGTATTGATCAAGTTTTTCCTCATGCATGCTGCCAATAATTAATTGCTTTCACATATATTTTTTGCTTGCGTCCTTTACTTTTACACAACAACTCCACTCATGTGTAAAAAATAAAATACATCTAGAATGGTCAATCAGAGAAAAAATAACAAGCGAGAGAAAGTAATAATGGGGAAACATTTATATAAAGATATGATGGTTCATTGTTTTTAGTTGAAAATAAAATGGGATCCATTAATGTAATAAAGTCACATTTATCAAGCTTATTTGTTGAATGTCAAGGTGATTTCGAAAATACCATTTATTGATTCTGTTAAATTTAATTAATTTCCTGTTAGTTATTTAATTGAAACCATGTCAATTTGGAAAGACAACTGTGAATAATTTAATTTCCATTCTATAAACTGTGAGGAAAATTTTGTCATAAATTAATATCAATTAGTTAAACTGTTAATTAAAATCAAACCAATTATAATTATAGTTTGCAATGCTATTATTTAACATTTATTGTTAATTAAAAAACAAATTTGCTATCAATTTTGTATCAACTATGTTTGTAACAGTTATTACTCATCCACTCAACCACCACACTAAGCATTTATGTTGTTAATAGTTAAAACTACTAAAGGCCATTGCATTTTTTCATAACATTCTATTTCAACCAACTGCATCGCTGTTTGATGACATTCAAAATATTGCGTTCTTAATTTGTGTATGTATGTAGTAAATTTTAATATAATATTGTATATTAAATTTAGATACAAATATTTTCTTCTCTCTCCACAAACTTAACTTAAATATTTCAATTTGACAAAAACAATGTGAACGCTTTAGGATGGGATTTTATATGCCTGGAGACGTCATGCAAATGAGTTTTCACATAATAAGTCGAATTCAACGGCGTCTAAACACATTCCACTTGAATCGATAAAAGATGAATGTAAACGAACAGAACATTTTCAAGTGCCCCCAACGCCACTAAAGAAACGCATTTCATGACAAACATTTCTCTCGAGCCAGACGATTTGGTATGAGGACAAAAACAACATACATGCAGCGACAAGTACGTCTAGAGCAGCATATTTTTATTACCACTTCATCTTTATCCTCCAGATGCAATTTATAATATTTATTCATCCGCGGAATGAAAATCATGCTTGGATTAATATCAGCATTTAAAACAAAAATTATTTATTTTTAAATTGGTTACATAATACGAGTCATAAAAACGTAAAACACGTAAACTCTATAATTCTTTAGTGCAAGCTATCATATTAACAGAGTTTTATATGCGTCCATTACTACATTCTTCTTCTTTTATTAGTATTGCAAATGTGCGCCATTAAAACAGGCAACAACAATAAACTGTACAATTAATCATAGTTTTGCACGGCACATAACAGCCCTTAAAGGCGTTTTAAATTTGCGCGGAAAGAGTGTAGTAGCGACGAACCGGGCGTGGAGCGTGCAGTAAATTAAGAAATAAATTTCTTTAGCAGCGCGTAATGACGCGATAAATCTCTTGTTATTTTTTTCCGGGATAGCAACTTTAACAATGTGCACAGTTTATAAAAAAAGAGTTAGTTTATGTAAGAATTTGTTATTCGGAAAAGTAAAAATTAAAAATCACTTTTAGCATAGTCATGAAACGACTTATCATTATCCAAGTAACGTTATGCGTATCATCGCTCTAAAAACTTTTAGCATACATTAAGATTTAAGCCGATTTCTATTTAGAATTATGTCGGCGGATCGCAGTAAAGGAGAGACTTGGTATTCCATTAAATTTGCACGCCCCCTATCTGTACTGAAGCGCTTTTCATTAAAACCACTTACATGTTCGATACAAATATTTATTAGGAAAATCCAATGCCGAACGAACATTTTGCCGTATCGATTGCATTGAAAAGGTTGAAAGGCGGAAGGTCGCGTTGTTTATTAATTCACTAATGTAAATTTGACCTTTGCATAAAGTAGCTGAGGAATCATTATTGTGAGTATAAATCAAATGCGTCATTTAGATGTATAGCTTATATGCTATTTATGTTTTAAGATTTATAGGTTGATTAGAAATACAATTTAAACTTACTGCAAGTAATGTTGTTTAAATTTATATCAAAATAATTTGTGTATAAATTTAAAATGGGCGTTCGTTATGTTATGTTCGTTTATGTTTAAATTTGTCTAGTAGTTGTAGGCTTCAAAATAAATCAACCGTTATATTAATTCTTGGTTAGTTCTACTAACGGTGTACCAATGTATTTTTTTTATAATGTACGTACAACCTCTTATGCAACTCAGTCTAATTTTGAAAAAATAAACTATTTCTAGTTTAATTAAATCTAGCCTTACAACAACTGTCAAGTTAGCGCATTGGTGTTATTAATCGAAAATTGTTCCTTAAACTTATTTTCATAAATTCAGATTGTGCCAAGTTGACGGCTACATGTTAATGATAAAAATTCTTAAAAGAATGTGTTTGAGTCTTTATAGAGTTTACCACTAAAATTTTGCGGTTTTAGTAAATACAGGTTTGATTCCCATTTGACTACCAAAATAAGCTATTTTAGTCAGTTTTCTATTTTTTTAATCTTTCTCAGTTTTATTTATTTTTTTTTTATTTATTTTCTTTTCTTTATTCATTTTCATTTTTTTTCATCTTATTTTGTTTATTCATCTTTTCATTTTTTTCTTATATATTCAGTGTAAAGTAAATACAAACATTTATAATTTGTGATAAAACAATGCAGATATTACCGATTACACCTCTTTCTTGCATAAAATTAGCACACAAATTGATTTCTTAAAAAAAATATTACAAATTGCACAAAAATACTTCTTATTGCACAAAATTATCACAAAAAGACTAATGTAACTTAGACATTTTTATTATAACTTGTGCAGAAAACCTTTTTATTGCATAGCATAAGCACAACAACTAATTTATAATTACAAATTTTGTAAAAAAAAAACAATTATTGAATAAAATTAGCACAAAAACCTAATTTGTCTAATAAAATTTATTATAAATCAAGCTATAAACTTTTTTATTGCATAATATTTGACAATTTTTTTTTTTTTTTAATAAATTGTTTAGAAAATCCAATTATTGCACAAAAGTAGCACAAAAAGCTGATTTATATAAAAACAAGTATTATACATAAGACAAAAAACTTTTGATTGTATATTTTTGCAAAAAAACATAACTCACTAAACTATAATCTATCATAAATTGCACAAAAAACTAAATAAACTTACAAAATTTACCAAAAATTTTACTTGCACAAAAAAAATTTACTGTATAAAATTAACACAGATAACTGTATTTTTTTATTAAATTTTTCATAAATCATGCAGAACGCCATTTTATTGCATAAATTTAGCACAAAAAACACAAAAAATTAATTTTAATAAAAATTATTTTTATATATCGCACAAAAAACCTTTTTGTGGCATAGAATGTTCGCAAAAAACTAATTTATTGCAAGAAACTTATTATTTATTGAATCAAATTAGCTCTAAATACAAATTTATTATTGAATTTATTAAAAATGGCACAAAAACCTATTAATAGCATTACCATAACATAAAAAAAACAGATTAAAATTTTTATTGTATCAAAATAGCACACAAAAATGGATCTAAATTTACCTAAAAAAATTTAATATGCGCGCAGAAAACTTAATTATTGTTTTAAATTAAAATAAAAAATTAATTTATTGCAAAAATTATTATAAACTGCGTAGCAAACCATTTTATTACATAAAATTAGCACCAAAGTTTATCTCATAAAAATCATAAATTGTGCAAAAACCGCATTAACCAAATTAGCACAAAAAACTATCGCATAAAACTAGCAAAAAAACTGATTAATTTTATTAAATTAATTTTAAATTGCATAAAATAATACAAAAAACTAGTTTATCTAGTAAAAATTATCAAAAATTGCACAAAAAACTAATGTATTACTTTATTACTTTCTGTTGCATAAAATTAGAACAAAAAACTAATTTATCTCATAAATTTTTTTATAACTAAAAACCTATATACTGTATACAATTAGCATAAAAACAAAGCTCAAAAATTTAGCAAAAATTCCTTTTATTTAAAAAAATTAGCAAACCAAACTAATTTATTTTATAATGTTTATTTAAAATTGCAAAATTTTTTTGTATAAAATTAGCACAAAAAACTAATTTATTTAATCAAATGTAATATAATTCAAGCAAAAAACCATTTTATAGCATAGAATTTGCACAAAAAATAATTTAAGTTATAAAATTTATCCTAAATTGCAAAAAACTGATTAAAAATTGAACCAAAAACCTTTTTATTGCATGAAATATAATTTAACATAAATTAAACAATACAATATTAATATAATAACAAAAATAATCGTTTTTAAATACTGCATATAATTAACACAAAAAGTTAATATATTTTATAAAATTTATTATGAATTTACTAAATTCTTTTAAATGCAAAAAATTAACATAAAAACTAAATAATCTTATAGTTATCTTTTAATTGTATAGAATTGCACAAAAAACTTGTTTAAGTTATTAAATTTATCATAAATTTACAAAAAAACTTTTTATTGTATGAAATAAGCACAAAAAGCTGACTAAACATCAAGCAAAAAGTTTTTTTCTTGCAAGAAATTAGTACTAATAATAGTTTATTGCTTCTAAAACTAAAATAAAAAATAAATAAAAAAATAGATTAAGCTAAAAACTTACTAATTGCATCAAATTTGCACAAAAAACTAGCTTCTTTCATAAAATTGATCATAAAACGCAAATTATTTGTTATTGTATAAAATAAATACAAAAAACTGATTTATTTTATAAAATTTAACAAAAAATACACACAAAATTGTAAAATTCAATAATTGCGGAACAGTAGTTTTAACTTTAGTTCCCGCCTACCCAGTCAAGTGTTTGTAATTTGATTGTTTGATCAGAAACAGTTGGGTGGGTGAGCGGGGCACTAAGTTCAATGATTGCAACCAATAGTTTCAACTTTATTTCCCACCCACCCACTCAAGTGTCTGTAATCCAATTTACTGATCACAAACAACTGGGTAGGTGAGCACTAAGTTCAATAATTGCAAGACAGTAAATTTAACTTCAGTTATTGCCCACCCACCAAAGTGATTGTGATGCAGTTTTCTAATCACAAACAATTAAGTAGGTAAGCACTAAATTCAATGATTGCAAGACGGTAGTTTTATCTTTAATTACTGCCCATTCACCCAAGTGTTTGTGATCTAATTTCCTAAAAACAAACAAATGGAGGGTGGGCGGCGCACTAAGTTCAATAATTGCGACCCAGATTTCAACTTTATTTTTAGCCTACTCAGTCAAGTGTTTGTGATTCAACTTTTTGATCACAAACAATTGGGTAGGTAGGCACTAAGTTCAATAACTGCGGGACAGTAATTTTAACTTTAGTTCCCGCCCACCCACCCAAGATTTTGTAATCACAAACAGTTGGGTAAGTGAACACTAAGTTTAATCATTGCGGGACAGAAGTTTAACTTTAGTTTCCGCCCACCCGCCCAAGTTTTTGTGATCCAATTTTCTGATAACAAACAATTAGATGGGTAAACAAGGCACTATGTTTAATGATTGCAGCCCAGTAGTTTTAACTTTATTTTTTGCCCACCCACTCAAGTGTTCGTAATCCAACTTCCTGATCACAAACAATTGAGAAGATGAGCACTAAATTCAATGATTGCGAGACAGTAGTTTTAACTTTAGTTTCCGACCGCCCACCCAAAATTTCGTGATCCAATTTCCTAATCACAAACAATTGGGTGAGTGGGCACTAACTTCAATGATTGCAAAAGAGTAGTTTTATTTTTAATTTACGCCCTCCCACCCAAGTGTTTGAGATTTATTTTTCTGATAACAAAGAATTGGGTAAGTGAGGGGGGCACCAAGTTTCAATTTTATTTTCAGCCCACCCACCCAAGTGTTTGTAATCCAACTTCCTGATCACAAACAATTGGGTAGGTGGGTACGAAGTTTAATGATTGCAAGACAGTAGTTTTAACTTTAGTTTCCGCCAACCCACCCAATGGTTTGTGATCTAATTTCCTGCTAACAAACAATTAGGTGGGTGAGCGGGGCACTAAGTTCAATAATTGCAAGACAGAAGTTTTAACTTTAGTTTACATCTACCCACCCAAGTGTTTGTGATCTAATTTCCTGATCACAAACAATTGAGTGGGTGGGCGGGGCACTAAATTTAATAAATTTGGGACATTAGTTTCAACTTAAGTTCTTGCCCACCCACCCAAGTGTTTGTAATTTAATTTCTTAATCACAAACAATTGGGTAGGTGGGCGGAGCACTAAGTTTAATGATTGCAAAACAGTAGTTTTAATTTTAGTTCCCGCCCACCCGCCAAAATGTTTGTGATCAATTTCCTAATCACAAACAATTTGATGGGTGAGCGGTGCACTAAGTTCAATGACTGCGAGGCAGTGGTTTCAATGTATTATTTTATTTATATATAGCACATAAAATTCCTTTGTTATATAAAATTAACACAAAAAACTAATTTATTTTATAAAATTTATTATAAACTAAGCAGAAAATCCTATTTACCAAATAAAATTTACACAATTTTTTTTTTTAAACTTTATTTAAATTTTATAGAAAATCTACCTATTGTACAAAATAAGCACAAACTAAATTAAGTTTAAAAAAATCAGAAATTGCAGACAAAACCTTTTTATTGCGTAGAATGAGCGCAAAAAACTAATTTAATGCAAAAAACTCATTATAAATCAAATAAAAACCTTTTTCATAGATAAGATTAACACAAAATATAATTTAACTTTAAATTTATAAACAAGTTGGGAAAAAAACCTTTTTTATTAAATTTAATTAGCACAAAAAAAATTTTTGCTACATCATTCCGTTTATTGCATGAAATTCGCACAGAAAATGATTATTTTATAAAATTTATTATAAATTGCGCAGAAAATTTTTGTTGCATAAAAATAACAAAAAAATAATTTAAATTTAAATACATATCATAAATCGTGCAAAAAAACTTTTTTGTTGCATAGAATGAGCACAAAAAACTAATTTATTGCAAAAAACTCAATATAATTTAATTCAAGAAATTTATTATAAATTGCGTAGAAAACCCATTTATTGAATGAAATTGCGCAAAAATTTCATTTGTTCTACAGAATTAACAAAAAACTAATTTTAAATTTGATAAATATCATAAGTCGTGCAGATAACTTATAAATTTATAAACTGAACAAAAAACTTGTTGATTTCATAAAATTTGCACTAAAAACTACTTATATCTTAAAACTTATTGCATAAAATAAATCATAAATTAAGCAAAAATCGTTTTTAATGCATAAAACTACAAAAAAAACTGGTTTGTTTTATTACATTTATTGAATGTACAAAATTTACCCACAAGTATGATTAAAATAAAAATTATATCATAAGTTGCTCAGCAAACTATTTTAGTTCATAGAATAAACACAAACAACTAATTATTGCAAGAAACACATTAAAAATTAAGCCAATAACCTCCTCATAGCATAAAATTAGCACAAAATATAATTTAAATCATAAATCTTGCAAAATACATAATAAGTAGCACTAAAAAATCTTTTTATTGTATGAATTTAACCTTAAAATTGATTTGTTTTATAAAATTTATAAAAAAACTAATTTAAATTAAAAAAATATATCATTAGCGTAGAAAACCGTTTATTGCATATAATGAGCACAAAAACTAACTTATTGCAAAAAACTTCATTATAAATTAAGCAAAAATAACATTTTATAGCCTAAATTAAGTACAAAATGTGATTTAAGTCAAAAAATTTGTTATAAATTTATTAAATAGAAAAAGCACAAAAAAATTAAATTAATTTTAAATTTTTTTTATAAATAAATAAAATAATTTATTGCAAATTGCACAAAAGACCTAAATTTAAACAAATTTAGCACAAAATTCTAATTTAAATAAATATTTTAATTATAAATTGCACAGAATACTTTATTATTGCATAAATTGGGCACAAAACACTAATTTATTGCAAAAAATTAGCACAAAAACAAATTTATTTTATAAAATTTGTTATAAGTTGCTCAAAAGCATCTTTTATTGTATAAAATTACCACTAAAAACTTATTTATTTTATAAAATTTACTATAAATCAAGCAAAAAAATTACATAAAATTTCATGAAATTCGCACAAAAAATAATATAACTTACAAAATTTATCAGAAATTGCGCATAAAACTTATTTATTGCACAAAACTAGCACAAAATAACTAAATTATATTATAAAAATTATTATAAATTGAGTAGAAATTTTTTTATTAGATAAAATAGTCACAAAAACTAATTTTTACAAGATTCATTACATATTGCAAATAAAATTTGCACAAAATAGAATTTTGTTAAGAATTTTTTTATAAATTGTGCAGAAAACCAGAAAATTAACACCAATTTTAATAAAAATTATCGTAAATTGCCCAAAAAACATTAATTACACAAAATTAACAAAAAATTAAATATTATAAATTGCACAAAAAACTTTATTGCATAGAATTTGCACAATAAACTAATTTATTGTTTGTAAAACTCAATATAAATTAAAACAAAAAACTTTTCATAGCACAAAACATGATTTTTCAAAAGAAATTTATCATAAATTGAGCAAAAAACTTAATTATTGCATACAATTAGCACAAAAAACTAGTTTATTTTATCAAATTAATCATAATTAAGTAAAAATCTAAAACTGATTTACCTTAAATTATAAATTGAGTACAAAAGTTTTGATTGCAGAAATTAGCACAAAAAAATATTTGTTTTATAAATTTTATTATAAACGGCGCAGAAACTCCATTATTGTTCAAAGATAGCACAAAAACTAATTAAAATTAAAAAAAATATATATCAAAAATTGCTCAGAATCTTTCTTAATGCATTAAATTGGCACTAAAAATAATTTATTTTATTATATTTTTTATTTTATTAACTTTTTATTGCATAAAATTAGCACAAAATATAATTTTATAGAAAATTTGTAATAAATTGCGGAACAAACCTAATTATAGTATAAAGTTAGCACAAAAAAGTAGTTATTCAAACCAGATTTATCATAAATTGACCAAAAAAATACATTTATTGTAAAAAATGCACAAAAAACTAATTTATTTCATAAAATTGATCATAAATCGCACAAAAATAAGTAAAGTTTGTTATAAATCATACAAAAAAACCAAAATTGACTTAATAAAAATAAAATATATTTATCATAAGTTGCACAAAAAACTTATGTATTGCACAAAAGTAACAAAAAGACTGATTTCTTATTTTGCACAAAAAACTAATTTATAATAGTTTAATAATTGCACCAAATTTTTTTTATTGTACAAAATTATTTTATAACATTTTTTACAAACTAAGCAGAAAGCTTTTTATTGCACACAAGTTTTATAAAATACATTAAAAACTGTGCACAAAAATAATGTTTTGCACAAAAAAACGATTTAATTTTAAAAATTTGTCATAAACATAGATTGAACACAAAAAAAATGAATTACTGCAAAGAATTCATCATAAATCGCACAAAAAACCATGTTATTGCATAAAATTAGCACCAAAAATAATTGATTTTACAAAATTTATCAAAAATTGCACAAAACAACTTTTTCAAAAAGCTCTTTTATTGATGAAATTATCACATACAAAAAATAATTTCTCATAAATTGCACAAAAAACCTATTTATTGCATTAATTTAGCACAAAAAAACTAATTTCTTATAAATTGCAGAAAAAACTTCAACTTCAAATCAAATTAGCACACAAAAAAATTATTTCATAAAGTTTGTCATAAAATAAACAAAAAACTTTTTATTGCATAAAATTAAAACAAAAAACTAATTTATTTTGAATAAACATTTATTGCAACACTAAAAACATTATTATCTGATAAAGTTTATCATAACTTGTGCAAAAAATCATTTTATTAGAATATTGTAAGGAAACCATCAAATTAGTATAATATAAAACTATTAACTATTAACTGCAATTTGTAAAATTTGTGTACGTTTCTTTTTGGTGTATCTCTGATTTATATTACAAAATCCAATTCAAGATTTATGTTACAGTAAATGTTTCACCATTACATTTAATATGAACAAATTGCTCACTTTAATCGGAAAAACAAAATGTTAAATGGGATTCTTCCGCTTCATTAAAGCATTTGTGTTTGCTTTTACTAATCGATTGTGTAACACATCAGTGAAATCAATCATTCGGTGAATACAATGCATTAAAAAAACCGGAAAATAATTGTTTTGTAGCAGATAGTAATCCCAATTTTTCATTATTCAAAAAATGTTTTTCAAATAGTTTTATTTTTTTAAAGCAATTCAAATCAAGTTAAGCATGTAAATCAATCTCTCTGAAAACAACACAATTTCTGCAAAAGACAAACAGACTTTATTTAATACGCTCCATATACGTTAATCCGCGCAGTATTTGTTTCAAAGAACAAGGTAAATGGATCAGAAAAATCGACATGTGAAGTAGATAAGGGTGAGCGCTTTAAGAATGCCGCAACCTTCTAACAAAAATTCCTTTCAAATTTTCTTTTTTAAAGGGAAAGTCTCACTCCGGGAATATTTTCCACCAACTATGCTATCAATCCATCTAATCACTTGGTGGCTTATTTGCGGATTATCACCCCCGTGGTCTGGTAAAACTTGCAGAATCCCAAGCATTAATCATCCCCATCAATAACAAACTCTTAGAAAATTGCAGCGCGCAAACTATGGGAGAAGAAAGAGGGTCAACAAGGGAGATATTGCGTTCGTTGGGAATGAGGTTGAAGTTTTCTTTTGTATTCAGTAAGCTGTCGTCTATAGGAAGGAAATGAGAATTTATTTTTTAGATTTAAACATTTTTTAGTAAATATTAATAAATAATTAAAATAAAAAAAAAATTTAAGCAATTTTTTTTTGTTTAGTGCAAATTTAAAAATTAATTTTTTTTTGCATATTTATTAAATTACTCATTAAATTTTTAGGCCGATTACGACTTACCACAATATTTTACGACTAATATATCAAGTTTTTAATACAGATTTATTATTATTAAATTTAAAATTGCTTTCCTTAGTCGTTAACAACTAGTTTTTCTATGAAATATTAGTCCGCTTAAATACTGCTAATAATAAATGGTAAAGCCACACTGTGTAATGTGTGTCGGCATAAAATAGGGCTTTCTGGTAGCGGGCGCGTTAAGCCACAGGTGAACCGTTGGGCTGGGGATTAAGGAAAAGCTCACGTTTTATGTTCGGTTTCATGTTACCGAAAATTCCTTGCTTTATGCAAACTGTTTTCTTCCATTAACTGATAGATTCTTATTTAAATTTAAAACACTATAGGAATAACAATTCCAATGATAGATTCAATTTAATAGATTACAAAATTCACAATAACAATCAAAATTAAATTCTTAAAGTGTACAAATTAAGTTTTTTTTGCAAGCGACGAATTAAATATCTCACGCTGTAATATAAAAAAAAAATTATAATTAAAACTGTAAATTATGTTTCTGTTAGAGCTGAACTAGGTGCATTTTAATTAAAATTAATTAGTTATAAGATGTACCTACTCATGCATCTAATGTGTTAAAATTTAATAATAATGGTTTTGTTTGTAAACATAATTTAACGTCAATATATTAAGAAATTCGACCTGAAAGTGCTATTAGCTGACCCTGATGGTCAATAGCTTAGCGTGATCGATGTTCTTTTATTCATTCATCACTGTTGCATCCATAAATCTTTTAAGATGTTAAGAAAGTGTAATCTATTGCAATTTCATTTTATGTGTAATATTTTTTTTTTCTATTTGGCGTTCATTATAACGTATTATTAGTATATTTTGAAATTTTAAATATACATAATTTGCCACAAATGACTCCTAAACTATCATAAAATGTTCCTAAATTAATGACGCAAGTTTTAATCTTACATAAAAATTTAATTTACTATTATAATCTGATTATAATTAGTACAGCAAAAAATAAAACAAATAAATATTAACTAAAACAAATCAAGCGTAACTTTTAAATGAGCACTCGAGTTTTATTTATTTTATAATCAAATACATAAACCGCATAACTCTAACTTTTATTTACTTTATTCATGTACGAAGCACAAACATCCCTATTTTGCAGTTGCATGCAAACCTGCAATTTCAACAAGATCAATTATCTTTGAGTGGAAACTAAAAGAAATCCCTCAGCAATTATAAATAGTTAAAAAGTGCTTTATTTAAATGACGTTGCCGTGTTAATTGTTAATTCCGTTCGTTATTCACAAGCAACTCGAGTATTTTTTTCGCATTCACTAGAGAGTTTTGTATGTAAATGTAGCCTTCCTACTCTGATTGCAATTAAAACGAGCAGACTGGATAATTAAAAAAAAAATATAATACTTGACTTAATATTAATTAAATTTATAAATATTTAACAATTACTAAATATTAAAGTTAATATAATTATTTTTGTTGACACACCGAGCCACAGAGAAAACATGTGTATATTTGGATAAATTTTATTTCTTGCTACACTATGTTATCAGATTGCAAGTTTGCATAATTTTTAATTGTTTTTTCAATAATTTATTATTATTTTGTATAAACCCAGTTGACTAAGACTAATGTTTAAAGTTCATTGTTATTTTCTGTTACAAACAAAACTCATTAATCTGAAAAAAAAAGAGGCAAAGGGGCGAATGTCTTCTAGTTATGATTGACGTTCCATTAAAAAAGTTTCATTACATTAAAGCAGAATTGGTTAAAAATGTCAGCGACAAGTTTCTTACTAAATAAAAATTACTTACATTGATAACAGTCCTTGATATGAAGAACGCCACTTCGGCTTTACACAAAGCGTCGAATTGCTAAAAAAAACAAATTAATTGATTTAGTTTTATTACAATATTAAGTTTTCTAATATAATTTATTTTATAATAGAACGTGTCGCTTGAATTATTTATGTATTACAAATTTAATTTGTTTGAATTAAAATACGTTGGACTAAAATATATTAATATTCAACCCCATTTCGAGTGTCACTTTTGCAAGCATGGAACGTTGTGTGGTATTTAAAGTGAAACAAGCCTGGGTTTAATATATTATGCTTGAAAATAGCTACTAGAAATATCTACATGCATATGCATATGAAAGGATGCAAGTGAAGCCAAGTATGTATATTCAGTTATTACAGTATTTGAGAATCATTTTGATATACATTTAACAATTAGTAATTTATTTAAACTTTATTCTTTTTATAGATTATAAAGTAGTACATACAATATTGTTCCAGTTTTAAAAACATTAAAAAAATTGGATTTTGGTATTTTAGTTTTTCATGGCCAGATTTGTGTACTTTTTTATTTATTTTTTTGTACATTTTAATAATAGCAATAATTGCTTATTTCATAGCTAGATTTTGATGTTTTCTATTTTTTTAATCATTTTTTTGGTCAATTTTTACATTTAATGACCGGTTTTTTTACTTTGACTGCCGGATAACCATTTTTTACCAATAATTAGTAATTTTATGGCCAGATTTTTGTGTTTTGACTATTTTTTTATTGTTTTATACTTTTTGTGATCATATTCTTTGACCGATTAAACCAATTTTACACATTTAATGGCCGGATTTTCTTACAGATTGATCAATTGTTGGTAAAAACTTGAAAAAAAAATTTGGCTTCAAATGGAAATAATATCAAAATTTACATTTAATTTGATAAAAATAAGACCAAATTGTTGTATATTTTATAGATTTCATGAGTTTTTTAACTAATCTAAAATAAAATGGGGGTTATCAGCAATTTTTGTGCATTTTTTAATGAGTTTCACAATATAATTGATTTTTTGCACGATCAGCAGTTGCGTGAGCCCAAAGAAAAGCTCAATGTTGTCTCGACTTCCTACGCTTCAACTTCTAAGATTAGTTGCTTGATCTAGGTATGTGGTATTTTCTTTTGCCTTGCTTTTTGGTCGTGATCCAACCTCTTGATAACTAACACTTAGGTGGGTAAGTGAAGCACTCCAGATCATAATAACAAGTTAGTAATTTTAACTAAAGTGGCACACCCACCCACCCAAGAGTTTGTTATTAAAAGATTTAATAATTTAAAAGTTATTTTGTTACAAGAGAAGGTTGTGACCCAACTTTTTGATAACTAACACTTGGGTGGTTGA
The DNA here is from genome assembly GCA_963932245.1 of Tachinus rufipes. NCBI lineage: Eukaryota > Metazoa > Arthropoda > Insecta > Coleoptera > Staphylinidae > Tachinus > Tachinus rufipes. The sequence goes on from OZ010745.1 coordinate 113,192,377, forward strand.
GTGGTACACCCCGGAGCATGATAACGAGTCAGTAGTTTTGACTAAAATAAACCAACAGATGTATTCAAACTACTTGTCAGTAATCATAAGCTAGAGTGGTCTTTTACCCAATAATTGATAAAATGTTTAAAATTGTTAGAGCAAGTTATGTTGATCAATTTGCATTATTAACAAAATGACGACATAGTAGCTATTGTTAGGTTGATAATAGTTTAATCGTAAATTGAATAAAAAAATGTTTTGTCATGATGACTTTTTTAGGGCTTAGCCATTTGTTGCTGAGACTTTTGGCACGTCCACGTACCATAACCATTTTTAAAGCCTTGTATACTCTTACATTTGCGTGCTTAGAGTATCTATGTGCTTTATATGCTGCTTGCCGTTGTCTGGCTTGTTGCAGTTTAGCATATTGGTTTTTTTTGCCTATCTGGCTTATCCCAGCTTCCGGGTTCCGCTAAATTGTTTCCCAGCATTAACTTGCTTGGCGTACATGGGCAGGTGTTTGTTCTATTCCAACGTCGGCTTCTCTTCGTGTAGAGTTTGCAAGCTTTTTTTGAGTTCCGCATGACGGCGTTCTACAAGATTAGCCTGCGGATAGTAGGTTGCCGTCGTGTGGTGCACAACTTTCCACAACTTAATGGCTCGTTGAAAATGTTGGCTGGTGAAGTGATTGTCTGACAGTATTGTTTTTGGATATTCCCATCTTTGAAACAAATTGCTCGTTCCAATGCTCTAGTGGTGTTTTTACTTGTGGCGGCCGTTACGGGAGTAGCTTCCAGCCATCTCGTGCAGGTATCCATCATAGTAAAGATGTACTTGTTCTCTGCTTTGGTAGTGTCGAATAAGCCTACAAAATCTATGGCCACTTGCTCCCAGGGTTTTCTCGGCGGCTTTGGGTGGCGTCGCTCCGGCCTTTACCTTTGAACATGTCAGGCACCTCCTAATAAATATCCAAACACCTCTTCTGATTCCTGGCCAGTGATAGGCTCTCAGGATGGCCGTAGTTGTTTTGTCACGGCCTGGGTGTCCAGGGGTAGTTGTCGTGTGGTGATGCTTAATCACCTCTTGCTGTGCTTGTACCGGCACTACCAATTGGTAAGATCCGTCACTTGTCCGTAAGAGTTCTTCCTTCTGGCCTATTTTGTACCTCAGGTTTTGCCCTCTGGGCGCTCCGGGTCTTTGGCCATTTTGTGGTATATTTGAATTATGTCTTAAATGTTCTGATTTTTGGTTTGTGCGCGTTACAAACCATCGCGGCTAATGTTTCTCTTTTGAGGAGACATAACTTGGCAAAGTCCGTTCTATAGGTTCTGTCCAGGCGCGTATAGAGATGGTTTAAGTTGGGTGTTTGTTGTTTCCCCCCCCCTGCCACGTCTTTTGACGAGGGTATCTGTTAAGCGCATCAAATAACAGGTTGCTCCCAAGGCGTATGTTTAATAGTAAATCAGCTCGCAAACAATATGATGTGGCGTTGGTTGTCTATTTCCTAGTACAAGACCGCCCCAACTCCTACGCTACATGCGTCCATCTGTAACACAACCGGTGGTTTGGCTTGCTTAAGTGGTTCTGCCATTGCTGCCTTTATTTCTTCAAAACCTTTTCTTTGATTTCGGTCTATATAAAATGTTTCTTGTAGTGTCATCAAAGGTGAAGCTTTTTTGTATATCCCAATACGTATTCTTGTACTCACGTGCACAACCCCAAGAATTATATCAATTGCTTTTGCTACGGGGGGGGGGGGGAGGGTCGGTTTTTGTATTGCATCTAGGTGGTGGGTGCGCGGCCGGTTACTGTCTGAGCTAATGATGTGCCCCAGGTATTATATTTTTGATGCGGCATTTCAAACTGTTTTCTTGGAGTTTTTCCAGGACTTGTCGTAGATGTCCAATGTGCTCCTCATGGTTGTTTGAAAACACCAGGATATCGTCAAGATAGACTAGAGTGATGTTCCCCAGTAGACCTTCCAACACCTTGAACATTAATTTTTGAAAGGTGGCAGGTGCGTTTTTAAGCCCGAATGGCATGACTTTAAATTGATAAGTTCCGCCGTCGGGGGCTGCAAATGCAGTGAAGTGTTTGACCATGGGAATTTGCCAATATCCTGTTTTTAGGTCAATGTTACTGAATATCTTTTAGTATCTCGTAGATTTTAGGGAAAAAAGTTGCTTTTTTCCTCGTAAATTTGTTTAACTTGCGGTAGTCCACGCAAAAGCGCGGTAGGCCTTCTTTTTTTTTATCAACATCACCGGAGCAGAGTAGCTGCTTGAGCTCCGTTCAACGGCTAACAGCTCGGCCACTTGTGTAAAGATTTGTGTCTTTTTGTAGGCATTGTATGTGTACCTCGCTGTTCGAATAGATGTCTAGTCGACTACATTGATTCCATGGCTCACTGTCTTTGTTATTGTTAAAATCACCCCTTTATCAAAGGCGTTCGGGAAGTCTCTTACCAACTTCTCAAATTTGGCCGGTTTTGGAAAGACGTGTTTTGGTAGCACTATCCGGTTGTGTGTGGCATTACTTGTTTGAGCGTTGGGACTACCCAAAACACGGTGAATCGGCGGTCTCTGCCATAGTAAACGCATTTTTGGACGTAGTCTATTGTAGCCTTGTTATCGTTCATCCACGGATACCCTAGGATTACGGTTTCTCCTAAGTTCGGTGCAACTAGGAGAGAGATCATTTAAGTTTGATTTCCTATGGTTACCATTGTGTCAGCCTCTCTGGTCGTTTTTTATAGTGGCACTAGGATCTGCTTGCTTGACCGTGATGTTCTGTGGTCGTACTTGTGTAAACTTCATAGACGTGAAGTTATGTGTGGCTCCGCTGTCCACCAAAGCTTAAACGGATTGGCTGTTTATCAAGATGGAAATTTGAGGTAAATTGCCTGATCCTATTGCCCGTACGGTAGCCTGAATCTTTGGAGATTCTTTCTTCTCCGTCTTTTTCTTTGTTTTTTTTCCCTCCGGTTGCTGTGTGTTTTTCCCTCCGGTTCCGTCTCTTAGTTCCTTGCCGGTCCTTTACTCGTTCCCGACTTCTGGGACGAGTTAGCGGGGTTCTTCGTCTTGCGGAGAACGTCCGTATGCAGGCAATGTTTGCTTTGATCTTGCCTTGCCATGGCCAGTAGTTGTTCAAAGGTTTTGAACTTGTGTGTGTCCAGGGCCTGCTGTATGCGGGGTTTTACCAGCGTAACCAAGATACTGGTCAGCTCTTTAGCCAAGTGCCGTGGCCATAGTTGGTGATAAACTGCCGCTTGCCTTCTCAAGAAATTTTCCACTGCTTTCTGGGGATTGTGGTGCTTGTTGAGCAGATTGCTTATTAATTGAGTGGTCATTCCGGGGTCAGGATATGTCTGTATCAGTCGGGCATTGGTGATTTTGTACGACGGTTCTGGTTTTTTGATCATGTCGCTCTTCAAAAGTACTTTTAAGCTTCTTACCAGCAGACAGTGGTGTGCATGTTGTGACACGCCGTGTTGTGCAAAATGGTCTTTGATTCTTGCAAAGAATTGGTGCGGGTCTTCGTATGCTAATCACTCAAACTTAGGTAGTTTGGGTGGATACAGTTGATCTAACCTCTGACTTATCATAAAGTCTATCTGCTCTTGCAACATTTGGTTCAGTGCTAGAGCGTTTGTCAACCTTGCGTCCTGCTACAGTTCGGCCTTCTCAGTTTTGCTCTTCGTTGGTTTTTCCAAATCTCTTCATTTTCGGGTGTAGTTTGGAGGAGCGTGAAAGCATTTAATTTTTAATTTACCCCACGTTAAACTCCAATTGTTACCGGCCAGGCACTTGCAAGTGGCGGAGGCGTCGCCGGTTTGGTGGGTAACGTGTATTGGTACCCGCCTGGTGAATACGGTAGCTACTGTATTTGTGTTGGTGGGGTTTGGTAACCCACCTGTGGTCTCCCAAGGGTCGAAGCCACTTGGTACATGGTGTGGTACGCATGTACCGGAGAGAGAATCACCTAATGAGGCACAAGGCCATATAGCGGGTACCCAGGTATAGGGACCTCTCTCTTTGGTGTTGGAGGTGATGGTGTGTGTATGACCACCTCCTGTAGCAAACCTCACGGGTCGCAGATAGCTTCAGGGTTTGAGCGCGGGTCGGTAGCGGGTTGTGCTATGCTACCGACTGCTTGGTGGTGCGGATATGCGTAATGCATACTCGGCTGATGTGGGTGTTGTTGTGTAATCCAGTAAGCAGTCCATGGTCATAGCGTGGATCGTCGTTGGTTTCTGGCCCTACGAAGGGGTGTGCAATGCCGCAGATTGATGACTTTGTATAAGTTGAAACTAGTTACGCTTTTTTAAATATATTTGTGATATAGTAAATGTGTTTTATTTATTTTATAATAAACTATCACATAGTAATTTTTTAGTATTAAAGCTAGCTTAAACATAATTTATTATACAATCATTAAGTATTAACTTTAAATTTATTTTCTAATATATTTTATATTTTCTATTTTTATTTTATAAAATCCTTTTATATTATTCATATTATTAAATAAATAAATAAATAAAATCATTACTTCAATAAAATGAATAATATTTTCTAATACATAAATCTTATTAAATACCTTAAACTGAAGAAGACATTATTACACGCTTGGTTTGTTCAAAAGTTGTTCCCCTATCGCATATTGACCCACATATGCAGACAAACTGCACCATTATCTAATGTAGCAGATGTCATTTCTAAAAGATAAACTATTCCGAAACGGGAATCACCCCTCGCAACAAACTTCTCCTTCGCTTGCTAGCCAAAACTTTACTATTATGTAATTTCCATTTAAACAAAAAATAAACTGATCAATACTATCAAAATTATTGTTTAGATTAAAATTTAAATATAAAACTTTATATTTTCATAAAATTTATGATGGTTTAGAAACGGAATGCACTGATGTAATCTAGTTGATGTAATATTATTAAATATTTTCCATGCATGAAACTAGCAAGTTGCGGTCGAAGTGGGGTTGGAAAATAGCTAGTTAAACAAGAATATTGCTTGAAAACAAGTTTCCGCTTTGCATCTCTGCCTGCAACTATTTGAATTAATTATAAATGTATATTGATAGAATCAATTCGAAGCGGTCCGACGCCATCAACCTAATAGTCGACCACCACCAAACTCGGTTTTAATCAAGACTTAATGTATTAATTATGAAAAGCAATTAAAACTTTTTTTATTAAAGTTAAGCATCACTTATCGGCGATTTAAACTTATAATTAATAAAAGGAAGTAATTCAACTTACTTTGTTAACGTGATCTCTAAGTACATTGGAGTACACCATTGCTACCGCTTCTAATGCCATGAATGTAATAAATCCCATAACCCAAGGTATAATAAGGGAAGTTCTCTCCTGTAATTGAAAAAGAAAAATGTTAGGGATCATGTAAATTATGGAGATGATGTTGGATGATAATTTCAACGTAATATGAATACTAATCCGATACTGTTATATTATTCATGTGTGTATTAAATGATGAAATGTAGGGGGAGTTTTGGCAAAGTAAATCATTATTATGTTAATCAATAGTAATAACTTATTACACAGGATAATTCACAATTTATTGATCACAATTTAATACATGATGGAATTTAGTACCTAAAGAAATAGTTGACATTAACAATAACTTTTAATTCATCAGTTCTAGTTCAATTTTTTTGCATTTTTAATCAACAATTTTGAGCGTTGCAATTGAAATTGTCAATTTTCAAGCGCGTGTGATATACGGACGCTCTAGCACGAAATTAACAAATCATTTTCCCTCACGTTAGTTGGCAGCGGCAAACAATTCAAGCACGTTCGTTACATGGTACAGGGATGATTGAATTATCGGGTGTGTAGATATAACAACCCTGATGCGACTGGGAATTATCTGTTACACAAATACGATCGGCTTATTTGAATAGACGTCAACAGAATTATGCGAGTATAGAAAAAAAAAGTAGGTCAACCAGTTGAAGATATTATTATCTTTTTGTTTTGTAATTGTAAATTGCTAATTACTTTAAATCCATATGTAAGCTAAGCTTGTGAAGTACGTTAGTTGTATGCAGATAATTAAACACACCCATTTTGCTAATGGGTACACTCAATGCCGAGCACACAAATACATTCGCATATTTTCCCCTTCCTGTAGTTGCAGACAATACTACCTTTTCCGTTTGCGCTTTGACTGAAATTTACATCGCTTTGTATGCAGCTTCTATTTACCCTTGCGTGCTACGACGGATATAACAATAAATGATCACTGCATACAAGATCGATTTTGGCTACATAAAAGGAATACATATATAAATAATAACAAGTGAAAAATTTCTCACTATAAATTGAAATCTAGGTTAAAAATATTCTGTCTTTAATATAAGGATTCCTTCAATATTATATCAAGTCAATATATCTTTCCTCTGATAGCGTCAGCAGTCGTTTGGATCAATTTGTTTATGCAAATCTTTCAGGATAGCGTTCGCATTTTCACCAATAAGGCGATTCCATATTGACTTTATTTGCTCTGTGCTTGCGTTCCGGATTATTTCAGATCAAACGACTTGTATTCAATCAGTTACTTTGTTATCAATAATGAAAAGCAAATTGATTTAATATATTTTTTTTAATTGGTGTGTGATAGCGTTTTTTAGTAAATTCTATATAATTCCAAAAATACATTTTATCTGTTAGTCAACAATTGGCATAAGTTACAAAGCATTACTTGGAAAGTAGATTCGGACTGTATTAAATATTTATAAAAAGAGAATATCTGCTGACAAGGTTATCAATATACAAAAAAGAAAAATTGTATAATTCAGCTAAAATTATGCGTTCATTTATTTGAACAAGTTTTATGTAATAAATACTGTTTTTTTAACTTAAAATTGTTCATTGTTGTCTTATAAAATACAGTTTTTAATATTCACGTGCCTGACTATTGTTTTAATAGTCTGCAAATATTTGCAAAGTTTATTCACATTTTTGTAAGACGTTGAAAAATATGAAAAACTTTAAACTAATTTTTTTTTAATTTATAAAGTATGATTAAAAAAAAAATTAAAAAAAAAAAAATTCAATTTGCATATTTTATCAACTTTTCTTAAACAAAGTTTTGTAAAAGCTTTGTTAGAGTGTGTAAAGTACATTTAATTTTTTAATTTTTTTTAATAATTTATAAAGATTTGAAGTTTGTAGAGTTTTTAAGAGTCGACAAGCTTTTTCAAAATGCAAAACTTTTTTTTTTAATCAAAAACTTTATTTTAATTTTATTATAAATATTTCATTGTTGCATATGTTTAATTTTCAACAATTAATTTATTAGAAACGTAGTAGATCATACTTCTTTACATTATTTAAAATTAGAGTTTTTTTTTAGTTTGGTTGTAAATTAGTAGAAATTTTTTAGTGTACACAGCTTTTTGAGAATTTAAATAACTTATTTTTAATCTAAAAAACTGTTTGTACATTTTTCAAGTTTCAATTTATTAAAAATTATTATTGGTATATACAAAGCTTTTTAAAAATCTATAAAAGCTTTTTGAAATTGAATGTTTGCAAAAAATATTTACATTTAAAAGAAAAAAAAAATTTGCAAAGTTTTTAAAATTCAAGAAATTTTTTTTTATAAAAACTTATTCTTGGGATATTTTTGAAAAAAAAGTTACTTATATTTTTTTCCTAAAAACGCAATCTTGACAACCGATCAAAAATGTTGAAAAACTCAAAAACCTTGATTTTTTAGTTTACATAATCAAGATTCATGTAGAGAAAAGCATTTTCAGTGGTTTAAAAAAAACAAATTTTTACTCTGTGCACTTGACTCATACATGGTCATATATACAAATAATGCAATATTTTAAAATGTTGTTTTAAGTCTTAAGTTTTTTTAGTTTTTTTTTATTTTTAACTGAATTGATTTTTTAGAAGTTTAAAAAACTTAACATTTTACAAAGTTTGTTTACAATTTCAGAACATTTTTAAACATTTTAAATGATTTTTGATAATTCTTTTTTATAAACAAATTTGAAGTTTTTTTTTTTAAATTAGTTAAATTTTTTCTTTTGGTATGTGTAGAAGTTAAAAAAATAAATGTTTTTAGAATCAACAAAGCTATTTTTAAAATTAAAAAAAAAACTAGAAAATTTGTTATTTTTTTTTAATTTAAACAAATTTTTAGACATTTTTCAAAATTTGTGTTTTTTTAGTAAAATTAATTAAATTTTTTTTTAAGTTGTTTGAAAATCTAAATTACTTTTAAATTTGTAAAGCTAATATTTAATGTAATAAAAAAAAAATTTAAATTGTATAAATTTTTTTTTTAAATTCAATGGGTTTTTAAGATTTTGCACAGATTAAGTAAAATAAAAATTTGTAGCATTTATTGCAATTTTTTTAATAATCTAAAAATTTGTAGTCAACAAAGTTTTTAAAATTTTTACGGACAGCGTTTTTTAATCTCTTTTTAAAATTAAAAAAAAAATGTTTTTTATTATTAAAACTGTTTTTTTTTAATTGGTGATTTTTTTAACGTTTGAAAAAATATTTTTTTATAGTTTTCATGATTTTTTAAAATTAAAAAAAAAAAGTTTTAGGGTTCTTGAAAAAATACATTTACAAGTTTTTTTTTTTAATTTTTTTAATTTTTAGTTTTGTTATTTTTTAGAGTTTGCAATAGTTTTTTTAAAAATTAATTTTTTTAAATACAAATTTGTTAAAGTTTATATATATAAGTTATTTTTTGAGTCTGTACAACTTGATAAAATTTTTAAAAAATGTAGTGACTATAGACATTTTTTTTAAGTTTGCTAAACTTTTAAAACATTTTTAAAGCTTTTTCAAATTAATTATTTTTTTTTATTTTTTTTCATAAAGCTTTTTTAAAAGATTTTTACTTTTATGAACAGATAAATAGACTCTGCTCTTGTCAGTTTAAAAAAATTTCTTAAAAGTCAAAAAAGCCAAAAAAAAATTAAAAACTAAAAAATTTGTTTTTTAAAACCAAACTTGCATTATTTTTAATTAAGAATTTTGGTGTTTTTAAAGTTTCTTTTTATAATTTATAAACAAATTCCCAAAAAATCATTTTATTTTTATTCAAAAAAGTTTTTAAAAAGTTCAAGAGCAATTTTAAAATTTTTATAAAAAAATTTAATTTCAAATAAAAAAAAATTACATTCCAGTTTTTAGCTCCAGATCATAAGTACGGATAAATAACTCAAACTCACCCAAAAAATTAGAAGTTTCTAAACTCTGTTAGTGTTAAAAGTTTCTATGCCACAAAAGATGATGGTTATATCTAATCTCTTGACGACGGACACTTAAGCAGGTGGGTGGGTCATTCCAGAACATAAATACAGACAAATAGTTCAAACTGAGGTGTTAGTTATCAAAAAGTTAGAAGTTTCTAAACTTTGTAGACGTTTAAACTTTTTATGTCACAAGAAGTAATAATAATATCCGATCTTTTGACAACGGACACTTAGGCGGGTTGGTGGGTTACGTCCAAGTGTTGGTGAATTACTTCAGATTATAAATGCAAACAAATAACTTAAACCAAAGTTCCCGCCTACCTATCCAAGTGTTAGTTATCAAGAAATTTAAGTTTCTAAACTCTGTAAGCGTTAAAAGTTTCTATGCCACAAGAGGTAATGGTGATATCCAATCCCTTGAGAACAGACACTTGGGCGGGCAGGTGGGTTACTCCAAAACATGAGTACAGAGAAATAGTTAAAACTAGGGTTCCCGCCTACCCACCCAAGTGTTAGTTATCAAAAAATTGAAAGTTTCTAAAATCTGTTAGTGTTAAAAGTTTTTATATTCCAGGAGGTGATGGTGAAATCCAATCCTTTTACGGCGGACACTTGAGCGGATGTGTGGGTCACTCCAAAACATCAGTACAAACAAATAGTTCAAACTTAGGTTCCCGTCCACCCACCTAAGTGTTAGTTAACAAAAAATCAAAAGTTTCTAAACTCTGTAAGCGTTAAAAGTTTCTATGTCACAGGAAGTAATGATAATATCCAATCCTTTGAAGATAGACATTTTGGGCGGGTAGGTGAGTTACTCCAAAACATGAGTACAAACAAATAGTTTAAAGTAAGGTTTCCACCTACCCACGTAAGTACTAGTTATCAATAAAAGTTTTTAAACTCTGTTAGTGACGACGGACACTTGGGTGGGTGAGTGGGTCACTCCAGAACGTAAGTACAGACAAATAATTTAAACTAGAGTGAGCGCACTCACCCAAGTGTTAGTTATCAAAATATTAGAAGTTTCTAAACTCTGTTAGTGTTAAAAGTTTTTATGTCACAAGAGGTGATTGTTATATCAAATCGCTTGACAACGGACACTTGGGCAGGTAGGTGGGTTACTACAAAACATGAGTACAAACAATAATTTAAACTGGAATTCCCGCCTACCCACCCAAGTGTTAGTATCAAGAAATTGAACATTTTTAAACTCTGTTAGTTTCAATGTCACAAGAGGTGATAGTAATATCCAATTCTTTCACGACGGACAATTGAACGGGTAAGTGGGTCATAACGTGAGTACGGACAAATAATTCAAACTAGAGTTTCCGCCCAACCATTAGAGTTTTTAAAACCTGCCAAATTTGTTTTTAAAGTGTGTTTTTAGACATATTAAATCTTTAAAAAGGTTTTTAATAATCAAAAATTTAAAAAACTTCTTAAAAACGTTACAAATCTTTTAAAATTATTTTTTTAATTTTTTTTTAAATTTATAACGTTTTTTTTAACTTTTTTAAATTTTGATCAAAACTCTTGAGATAAAAAGCTATTAAAGTTTGTGAAGATTTTTAAGAGTTAACACAGCTTTTTAAAAAATGTTTGCTTAGTTTTTATAGTTTTTTTTAGAGTACGCAAAGCTTTTTAAGTATTTTTTTTAAAGTTTGCAAAACTTTTTTAATCATTTTTTTTTATGTTCTTCGTTTCAAAACTAAGTTTGTAAAACATTTCTTAAATAAGTAGAACTTTGAAATTAAGAATTTTTAAAAATCTAAAAAACTTTTAATTTTTTTTTATTGAGATTTTTAAATTTGTTTAAATTATATACTTTGTTAAAACATTTAATTTATTTTTAGAGATCCAAAAAACTTTTTAGAATTAAAAAAAAACTTATAAAACTTTTTTTAAGTCACAACAGAAATTGAATTAAAAATATAAATTTGATTTCAAATAGCAAAATTAAAGTAAAAGAGTTTTTTAAACAATTACAGTTTTTTTTTAATTAATGTTTGCAATGCTTTAAGCTATAAAAAAATTTTAATAAACTATTTGAATTATTTTTTTAAATCAACAAAACTTGTACAGTTGTTGCTTTTCAAATATGTTTTTTAAAATTCCCAAAACTTCATTTCAAAGATTCTGATGTAAAAAAACAAAATTTGTTATTTTTTTAATTAAAATTTTTTTTTGATATCCACAACGCTTTATTAAAAATTTAACTTATATTTTTTAAAGTTCATAAAAATTTTTAAAATTGATAAAAACTGTATAAAACATTTTGAAGTTTATAAAATTTTTCTAGTGCCACACTTAAAAAAATAAAAAAAATTTAAACAACTTTTTTACTTCACAAAAATTTTAGAAGCAAATTTTTTAATACCCAGTTTTTTTAGTTTGTAGATCCAACAAAGTTAAAAAAAAAAAAGGTTTTACTGCTAACCTTTTAAGGCGTTTTTTAGAAAAACAAGTTTTGTACAATTTTTGGTGTCCACAAATCTTTTTAATAATCCAAAAAAAATTACTAAAATGTTTTTTAATTTATAATTTTTTAGTTTAGTTTTGTCATTTTTTAAAGTGTGCAAAGCTTTTTTTTAAATTTTATAAAGTTTTTCTAAAGCCAAAATAACTTAAAAAAAAAAAAATTAAAACTTTATAAAGTTTTTTTAGAGTTTTAGTTAAAAAAGTATTTTCAATTTTTTTTAAATTTTTTTTTTCAGTTTGCTAAACTTTTTTAAACTTTTTTTATAGTAAAAAAACGTTTTGAAAGTTTTTTCAAATGTTAACATTTTTAGTTTTTAGAAATTTATTTCTTTTTATAAAGCATTTTTAATTATGCTTTTATAAACCGATAAATGCTTTCGTCCGTTTAAAAGTAGTTTTCCTAAAAACCAAAAAACCAAAAAAACTTTAAAAACTAAAAAGCTTTTTTAAGGTTTGTTTTTTTAAACTAAACTTTTTTTAAATTATTAGTTCAGTAAATCAAAAAAGTATTTAAAAATTTAAAAACAATTTTAAAAATTTGATAACAAAAAATAATTTTAAAAAATTACAAACCGATTTTTAACTCCAGAGCATGAGTACGGACAAATAATACAAAATGGGATTCCCGTCAACCTATCTAAGTGTTAGTTATCAAAAAATTGAAAGTTTCTAAACACAAAAGCGTTAAAAGTTTCTATGTTACAGTTGTATCTAATCTTTTGACGTCGGACACTTGGGCGGATAGGTGGTCACTCCAGAACATGAGTACAGACAAATAATTTTAACTAAGCTTCCCGCCCACCCACCCAGGTGGTAGTTATCAAGAAATTGAAAGTTTCTAAACTTTGTTAGTATTAAAAGTTTCTGTCACAAAAGGTGATGGTGATATTCAATCTCTTGACGACAAACATTTGGGCAGGATGGGTGAGTCACTTCAAAAAATAAGTACAGACAAATAATTTAAACTAGAGTTTTCTCCCACCCACACAGGTGTTAGTTACACTTGGGCAGGTGGGTGGGTTACTTTAGAACACGAGTACAAACAAATAGTTCTAACTGAGATTCCCGCCCACCTACTAAAGTTTTTTAGTCATATTAAAGTTTTAAATTTTTTTAAATTTTTTATTTGTGTCACAGAAGATGATGGTTATATCCAATCTCTTGGCGACGGAAACTTAGGCGGGTGGGTGGGTACTCCAAAACCTAAGTACAAACAAATAATTTAAACTAAAATTCTTGCCCACCTACCCAAAAGTTAATTATCAAGAAATTGGAAGTTTCTAAACTCTGTTAGTGATAAAAGTTTTTATGTCACAGGAGGTGACAGTTATATCCAATTTTTTGGCAAAAGACACTTGGGCGGGTAGGTGGGATATTCAAAAACATGAGTACGGACAAATAATTTAAACTGGGGTTTTCGCCCACCTACCCAAATGTAAGTTATTAAGAAATTAGAAATTTCCAAACTCTGTAAGCGTTAAAAGTTTCTATGTTCTATGTCACAAGAGGTGATAGTTATATCCAATCCCTTGACGACGGACACTTGGGCGGATGGGTGAATTACTCCAAAACATAAATACGGACAAATAGTTTAAACTGAGGTTCCCGCCCACCCACCTAGGTGTTGGTTATCAAGAAATTAAAAGTTTCTAAACTCTGTAAAGTATATAACTTTTTATGTCAAGGAGATGATGATGATATCCAATCCCTTGACGACGGACTCTTGGGCGGAGGGTGGGTTACTCCAAAATATGAATACGGACAAGTAGTTTTAATTGGGGATCCCCTGGGGTTCCCGCCTACCCAAGTGTTACTTATTAAATAATTAGAAGTTCCTATACTCCGTAAGCGTTAAAAGTTTTTGTCACAGGAGGTAATGATGATATCCAATCCCTTGACGACGGACACTTGGGCGGATAAGTGGGCCACTTTAGTACATAAATACGGACAAATAGTTCTGGGGTTCCCACCCACCAACTAGATTTTTTTTAACCCGCCAAACTTGTAACAAAACTTATTAAATATGTTTTTGAGACATATTAAAGTTAAAAAAAAAAAAAAAAAATTAGTAGTGTTTCTGAAATTTTTTTAAAAACCAAAAATTTAAAAATTGCATTTTTCTTAAACTTATAAAACTTTTTTGGGCTAAAAAAAATTTAACAATCAAGTTTGATTTTTTAATTTTTTGATCATTTGCAATTATTTTAATCATATATAAAAAAATAACACTTTTTTAAAACTCTTTTTAAAAATTGTTTATAGTTATTTTAGTTTTTTTTAAGTTCGCAGATCTTTTTTAATCATTTTAAAACGTTTTTTAATGTTCCCTGTTTAAAAACTAAGTTTGTGAAGCATAAGAAGAAGATTTTGATGTCTACAAGATTATTGAAAATCCTATAATATTTTTAAAAATCTAAAAAACTTTAAAATTTTTTTTTTTTTTTTTAATTGAGTTTTTTAGATTTGATTGGATTGTGTAGAGTTTTGTTAAAACATTTAGTTTATTTTTAAACAAATTGTTTTTAGCCATACAAAAAACTTTTTAGAATTAAAAAAAAAACTTAAAATAAAATTTAAAAAGGTATTTTTTAAAAGTTTGTTTTCAAATACCAAAATTAAAGTAAAAGAGTTTTACAATTTTTCTAAAAATTGTAGAATTTTTTTTTAAAGTTTGTATACATTTTAAAGTTTACAAAGCTTTTAAAACATTTTAAACTTTTTTTAAAGTTTGTTGAGCTTTTTTATAATTTTTTTGAAATTAAAACTTTTCAAGAAACAACAAAATTTGTTCAAATTTTTCAAAACTTGTTGAGTCGTTGCTTTTCAAATAAGTTTTTAAAGTTTCCAAAGTTCTTTTCAATTGCTTCTTTAATGTTCTGCTTTAAAAACCATATTTTTTTTAATTTATAAAAAAAAATTTTTTTTTTAATTTATAAAAAAAATATTTTTTTCTGAAATTGGTAAAACTTTTTTGAAGTTTATAAAACTTTTGTTCACAAAACTTTTAAACCATTTTTTCAAAACTTATTTAAACATTTTTTTTTAATTTGAGTTTTTTTGAGTCTGTTAAATTTGCAAAAAAAAATCATTATAGCTCCACCCACTTAAAAAAAAAGATTAAAAAATGTACAAAAAAAAATAGATTTTTTTACAGTTTGTAGTTTCTTTAAATCTGATAAATTTGCAAAAAAATCAATTTAAAAGAAAATAAACTAAAAAAAAAAATAAAATAAAGTTTAACAAAACTTTTAAAGTTTGTAGAGCTTTTCAATAACCAAAACTTTAACTTTTTTAAGGAATTTAAAATAATTTTTTAGAAATTTAAAAAACTGTTTTAATTTTTTTTTAAAACTTTTTGGTGTTTACAAAACTTAAATTTTAAGTATTTTTGAAAAAATTTCTAATTTTTTTTTTTTAATTTATAAAACTTTTTTTATAATTGGTTAATATTTTAATAATAATGTCTGCAAAAAATTGTACATTTTTTTTTTGAAATGTATGAGGTTTTTTTTAAATCTTGCACAGCTTATTTATAAATCAAAACAGTTTTTAAAAATTTGCACATTTTGTTCATTTTTTTTTTAGATTTGGATTTTTTTATTTATAAAGCTTTGCATTGCACGCCCTCTTAAAAAACTTATTTGATTTAATAAAAATGGTAAATCTTTTTAAAGTTTGCAAAGTTTTATTGAAAATTAAAAAAAATTACAAGTTTTTTATAAAACTTTTTCAAAAACAATTGAAAATAAAAGAAGCAAATTTATCATTTGATAAAAAATATTGTGTTTTTTAATTTAGTTTTAAGAAACACGTTAGTATACATTTAAACCCACACAGAATAGAAATATCAATATTTCCTTTGATATAAAACACGAAATAAAAATTCCGTTACATATTTCACTTAATCCTGTAGGCGTACGGATATAAAACGAGTAGAAATCATAGCCTTGAGAACGCTGCAGAATCTCGTATTTTCACATCCGCTCCATGTATTTACTTGCAGCCGGATGCAACAAGAAAAAATGTAAAATTGAAAACTGTATTAGTAAACTTGGTGTATTTTTTTACATACTGCAGATATTTTCTACCCCATCATATATCAATCAATTTCAATTTATTTTTAATAAAATTGTACCATAGAGTATGAAAAATTGTTTATTATTATTAAAAATAATATTTCTAGAATTCAATAGAAAATGTTTTTTGTTATAATAAACAAATAACATTCTATTTAATTGGTTGTTAACAAAAACATTTCCAAGCCACATGAAATTAATGAAAGATAAATTGGACATCCATGTGGGCATTAATTAATCTTAATATTAATGTCAAGGCATCTAACGAGGGTTACCTTTGTTAACAAATATTGCTGTCGCTGTTTTCATTAAGCAAACACTTGGTTGGCGTGAACCATCCAATTTTGTAACCGACATTAAAAAATGCGTTACAAATTGGAGTTCGTAGTTTTAATTAAACAACAACAATCATATGCTAGCATTAAAATGCACATTGGAATTTTCACAGTATAAAATGTTATTTTTTAACATACAAATGTATTTTACTAATTGAAAATATGTTATGTGTAGAAAAATATTTTTAAATGATTTAAGGTTTGTGCGTTTATTAATTCAATGTAGTAGACTTTTTTAAATAAAAAGCTTTTAGCGTTAAATCTATGCAAACACTGATTTTATTAATATTTTTAGAATATTCCAAACATCTGTTTTGTTTGCATAAAAAAATACACCAAATTAAATGTAACGCAAACCATAAAATGTGGTATATTATGTTTCAGAACAATATGTTATATTAATAAAAAAGAACTCGTCGCTACAAATAATTCAAAAAAGAGCTTCGTGAGCTGCAACAGTAGTCGTAGCAGACCCATAAATAACACCCGACTGTGTGAGGTAAACATAATTTAATTTCATCTGGTTTATTCCACTACTTACATTCAAAATATAATATAAAAATAAAAAGATTTTTTTCAATCTCAATGAATGGTTAATATAAGTACCCTATTTCAAAAAGGATAACAACCTGAAAGGGGCTTAATCCGATTTCGCTTTTCGTTTCATTTTTGGCCATAGCGTTATTCAATTATAAAATTGATGGACAATCCGGTGAAATTCTTTGCAATTCCCAAACGAAAATTAAGTTTTTATGAGTAATGAACGCCATTTGATGGATTGGTAAAGGGGGATAGATTAATCTTGTTTCAGTTTTCTATTAGTCATCACTCATCAGTATAAAAGCATGTTTGTTTATTATTTATAAGATCAATAGAAGGCACCATTTTTTTTTTAATTCTATAATTTCAAAGTTTTAAAATACGGAAAATACTTCATGAAATTTGCACACATAACAGAATTTACGACGGTTGCTTTATGTACCTGTTAAAATCGTGAGAGGGGAGTTCGACAATGTCACGGTTGTCTTGATTGTGTAAAGTTTTATTAAGGGCATGTAGTAAGTGCATGCAATTTCCATCCAAGTAGAAATTTGTTTTCGAGATGCATGTTGGCTGAAATCGATTTTGAATTTAATTGAAGCCGTCATCTTCGTTGATGTGTTTCATAATTACTATATGACATTGTCAGTGTAGCTGAACAATGTAGTTGTTCGCTAAGGGTATTATTAATTGATTTAATTATTTCTTAAATAATGATTTAATTATTAAATTTGTTTTTTTTTAATTAATTATGTAACATTTATTAGTGATTATTAAAACTTTAGTTAGGTGAAGTACTACTTCTTCTATCTATATTGAATGCTTCAATTTTGATTACTTTTTCTAAAAATGTTCATAAATCTCACACAAAAAAGCCATTTTACTTAAATCATTCAGAAAAATGTAAGCTGCACAAAAATGCCGTTTAAAGTGACAAATTTTATTAAAAACGCTTAAAACAAACTGTAATATTTGTCAAAAATCTCACAAACATGCCATTCTATGCAACAAATTCTATTAAAATAGCTTAGAAAAAACATTCTTTTAAAAAAAACTTAAAAATCGTACAAAAATGCCATTTTACTTTAAACCATTTTTTGCAAAAAACATCTTAAAAATCTCACAGAAATGCCATTTACTGCAACAAATTAAAAAAAAATTGCTTAAAAAACTGTTTTTGCAACAAATTTTACCAAAATTACCCAAAAAAATGTTTGCAACAAATGTCTTAAAAAAACTTACAAAAGAAACGCTCAGAAAAACCATTCTTTGTACAAAATGTATTAAGTTTTTTAATTTGTTGCTTAATTATCCATCAGTCATAATTATTAAATAATTTTGCAATTAGTTTGGCCAAAATATTAGAATTTTGTATTTTGTTCAAACTTCTTCATGACCATAAACAAGGAAGAAAAAGAAAAAAAAAGAAAAAATTAGACAATCTTTTGGCAATCCAAAAAGAAGACAAATACTTGATAGTCACATTATAAAAGTAACAAAAACCGACCATTTCGAACAAATTAAAAGTTGGAAGAATAAAAAGTTATTAATAAACAAACCAACCAAAGACATACAAATGAAAATGTCATCAAATCATACTGAGCACAATTTAGTCATAAATATACTTATAACAAAAAAAGAATCTAAATCTATAGCAAAATGCAATTATCTGCGTCTAATAGATAAAGTTAAATTTAATATTTCAACAAAACCTAAAGTAGAGACGGAAAATAAAAGTGATAGTTTAACTGATGCGGCCATAAACGTTTTTGCAATTAATAATTTAGACGGCTTCTTGAATCAACAGAAGAATCTCAATATAAGTTACAATGTTCCAATTTTAGAATTAAGTAAAAAATTGGTTGTTGATACATTGGATAGTACTGTACTCGTATATAATCCACCTACTTATACCAGGCCACTTGCATCAGTCCGGCAATAAAAAGCAATCTTTACAAACCAAGAACGTTGGCAAAAAAACGTAAATTATTAGAAATGTCTGAAGATAACCTATCACATAGATCACCACCAATTTTGAAAAAAATATAAAAAAAATCCCAGTTAGATTATAGCAAGAGATAAGAGTACATTACCAAATGATTTTATATATAGTTCCGCTATTATAGAGAGGAGCATTTTAAAGTACCCGCCAACTATTGTAAAGTTATCTATATTAATATGAACAATAGAGGTACAAATAAAAACGGAAGCTTAAAACCATTCTTACAAAACCGCCAACAATTTTAAAACAATTTAAAAAAAAACCATCAATTTACGAGAGTGTAATCAAGCAACCGGTTCCATTGAGTATGTCCACAAACAAATTTAACAAATTGGGCCACAGTGCTCAATAAGCTTCACACCATTTTCGTCATAATTAAGCCCAAATTTGGTAAACAAATTCATCAAGTTGCCAGACAATTCGTTAATTTTGACAAATACAATATCAACCAGACAGTTATGATGGAAAAAGTTACACTTTTGATGTTCATTATGCTAATAATGTTCAGAAAATAATTTTGTTGAAATCTGTTTGCCTCTGTTAACGGTTAATGAAAGTTCTGAAGAAATTCAGTAGACTTTGAATCAAGTTGTTGATGATATGTTGACTTATGTTGAGAGTAGAGAGATTAAGGAAAGTATTTTGAAGGATGATAATTATCATCCAAAAATATCTGATGAAGATTATGTTGCTGCTGATAAGAAACGTAGACGCAGAGTTGAGGTTATTAAAAGTAAGATTTTTTTTAGATTTTTGGAAATATTTTAGTTTTTAGAGTTTAAAATTTAAAAAAATATGAAAATTCTGCTTTTTAATAAAATCAAGTATGGATTTCATTAAAAATAGTTTGGAAAATACTTTTGAACAATTATTTCATGAAAAAAATGTTGAAAAATGACCAAATTTTGATGATTTTTCTATTTATATAGTTTTCTTGATAACTAGTAAGAATTTTGAAGTGTTGATTAAAATTTTGGCTTCAACATATTTAATTTTATCAAAAATTAGTTGGAAAATATTTTTGAACAACTATTTTGATGTAAAAAATGTACCAAAATGTAACTCGCAAAAATTTTAAGTTGTTGATTAGAATTTTAGTTTCAGCATATTAGATTTTATCAAAATTAATTTAAAAAAAAAATGTTGGGCAACTATTTTATGTAGAAAATGTCCCAAAATGACCTGATTTTGTTGATTTTTTAAATTTTTTTTGGTAACAAGCTAAAATTATGTAATTTTGATTAGAATTTTTGCTTAAACATACTTAAAAAATGCCCTAAAATTACCAAATCTTGATAATTTTTTAGTTTAAATGATTTTCTTAGTAAACAACAGAAATTTTAAAATGTTGATTGAAATTTTGGCTTTAAAATTTTTGATTTTATTAAAAATAATTCGAAAAATACAACAACTGTAGAAAATGTTCCAAAATGACCAAACTTTGTTGATATTATTGATTTAAATAATTTTCTTGGTAACTAGCAAAAATTTTAAGTTGTTGAATAAAATTTTAGCTTTAGCATATTTTATTAAAAATAGTTTAGAAAACATTTTTGGGCAACTATTTCATGTCTCAAAATGACCAAATTTTGATGTTATTTTAATTTAAATAATTTTTTGGTAACCAGCAAGAATTTTAAGTTATTGATTAAAATTTTAACTTTAGAATTCTTGAATTTATCAAAAATAATTTGGAAAATATTCTTGAACAACTATTTCATGTAGAAAATGTCCCAAACTGACCAAATTTTGTTAATTTTTTTGATTTAAATGATTTTTTTGGTAACTAGCAAAAATTTTAAATTGTTAATTCAAAATTTGGCTCTAACATATTTGATTTTACCAAAAATAATTTGAAAAATATTTTCGAACAACTATTTCATGTAGAGAATGTCCCAAATTGACCAAATTTTGTTGATTTCTTTAATTTAAATGATTTTTTTAATAACTAACAAAAATTTTAAATTGTTGATTAAAATTTTGGCTTTACCATACTTGATTTAATAAAAAAAATATTTTTGGACAACTATTTCATGTTCCAAAATGACCATTTTTTTTTTATTCCTTTGATATGAACACTTTTCTTGGTAACTAGCAGAAATTTCAAGCTGTTGATTAGAACTTTGGCTTCAATATACTTGATTTTATCAAAAATAATTTAGAAAATATTTTTAAACAACTATTTCATGTCCTAAAATGACCAAATTTTGATGTTTTCTTTGATTTAATTGATTTTTTGGTACCCAGCAGAAATTTTAAGTTGTTGATTAAACTTTTGGCTTTAGATTTTTTTTTTTTTTAATAATTTGGAAAATATTTTTTTAGATCTATTTAAAAAAAAATGTCCCAAAATGACAAAATTTTGTTAATTTCTTTGATTTAAATAATTTTCTTGGTAACTAGCAAAAATTTTAAGTTGTTAATTAAAAATTTGGGTCTAGCATACTTGATTTCGCCAAAAATAATTTGAAAATAATTTTTGAACAAATATTTCATATAGAAAATGTCCCAAAGTAATCAAATGTTGTTGATTTTTTTTATTTAAATGAGTTTCTTGGTAACTAGCAAGAATTTTAAATTGTTGATTAGGGTTTTAGCTTTAGCACACTTGATTTAATAAAAATAATTTTAAAAACATTTTTGGACAACTATTTAATGATATATAAAATGACAAAATATTGTTGATTTTTTTGATTTAAATGATTTTCTTGGTAACTAATAAGAATTTTAAGTTGTTCATTAGAATTTTAGCTTTGGCATACTTGATTTGATCTAAATTAATTTGGAAAATATTTTTGGACAATTATTTCCCAAAATCTCAAATGTCCCAAAATAACTAAATTTTGATATTTTTTTTAATTTAAATAATTTTTTGGTAACCAGCAAAAGTTTTAAGTTGGTGATTAAAATTTTGACTTTAGCATACTTTACTTTATCAAAAATAATTTTAATAATATTTTTAAACTACTGTTTCATGTCTCAAAATTATCAAATTATGTTGATTTCTTTGAATTAAATAATTTTCTTGGTAACTAACAAGAATTTTAAGTTGTTGATTAGAATTTTAACCTTAACGTACTTGATTTTATCAAAATTAATTTGGAAAATATTTTTAGACATTTATTTCCCAAAATCTCAAATGTCCCAAAATGACCAAATTTAAATAATTTTTGGTAACCAGCAAAAAATTTAAATTGTTCATTAAAATTTTGGCTGGAAAATTCTTGATTTTATCAAAAATAATTTGGAAAATATTTTTGAACAACTATTTCATGTAGAAAATGTCCCACACTGACCAAATTTTGTTGATTTCTTTGATTTAAATCATTTTCTTAGTAACTAGCAAGAATTTTAAGTTGTTGAGTTTGAGTTTTGGCTTCAGCATACTTAATTTTATAAAAAATAGTTTGAAAAATATTTTTAGGCAACTATTTCATGTAACAAAATAACCAAATTTTGTTGATTTCTTTAATTTAAACAATTTTTTGGTAACTAACAGGAATTTTAAGTTGTTGATTAAAATTTTAGCATCAGCATACTAAATTATATCAAAAATAATTTAAAAAGTATTTTTGGACAACTATTTCATGTCCCAAAATGACAAAATTTTGTTAACTTCTTTGTTTTAAACAATTTTATTGGTAACTAGCAAGAACTTTAAATTGTTGATTAGAATTTTGGCCGCAACATACTTGATTGATTATTTGAAAATAATTTTTGGATAATTATTTCATGTCCAAAATGACCAAGTTTTGATGTTTTTATTAATTTAAATAATTTTTTGGTAACCAACAAAAAAGTTATTGATTAGAATATTGATTTCAGTTTACTTAATTTTAATATTCTTGAACAACTATTTCAAGTAAAAAATGTTTCAAAATGACCAAACTTTGTTGATTTGTCCAATTTAAATGATTTATTAGTAATTAGCAGAATTATTTCAATTTAATTTTTTATCTCAAAAGTAAATCAAAAAAGACAAACATAAAACTGAAACGCCTCAACGTTAAAGTAATCAAAGTCAACATAGAAGAAGATTTGGATCCTATAATTTGCACCAAATTATTCTGAAAATTAGGTTGCGTATGCAAAAGCTTAACAAACACACTTTTTCTAAACGACCATTGCCAACAAGCGACTTGCATACTCGATTGCAAATACGGTTTCAAAAAAGGCAAAAAAGATTTATTAAATTTCATAGTACCTCCAGGCACCGTTATTCTATCGGATAAAATTGTAAGCCGATTACAAGACACAACCAAAAAAAACTTGGCAAAAGTTGAAACTGAATTTACACAGACTGTTATACATGCCTATAATCAAACAATTGTTGTAGGCGATAGCACTGAACGCAAACGACGTCCGTTAAAGTTACCCAAAAAGTATCGCGATTATTTCAAAACCAATACTTTATGCACATCAAATAAATCAGATGATAAAGAATTTATCATCAAAACAGTTGAAGAATCAAAGAGCCCAACTCTCTGGTAAAATTAATACCCAAAGCAGAAACTACCAAACATAAAAAAGTAGTAAAATCCAAACTTGAATTGAAATTAGTTTTGGATAAAATTGATTTGGAGCACGCAACTCCGCATCACGATTACAATTGAAATTGTAGCTACGTTTTGGCTCTTCCTAAGATTCAGGTGAAGCCATTTGATAAAGTGAGTAGTGAAGCGACTGACACACCAGATAATGAACGCAGTTCTCCCAAACCTAAAATTTAGATTCCAAGTAGTCCCAAAAAGTTAATTTTTTATAATTTTTACTAACAGTTTATACAGATAATAAAATTTTAGATCTTCTTTTCTTTTTGGTTTCTTTAAGAGTATTAGATTTGCTCTTTTGTACTCTTACAAAAGTTATTCTTTCCTTCATTCTGTGTTCAGTGTGGTTTCTGGTATCTTTTCCACAGCTTTTTTTACTACCTCTGTTAGTATACTATCCGGTCTTAAAAACTTCTTAATTTTTATTGTATTGGCTTCCTATGCGTAAACCCTCTAGCGTTAGTTCTATTGCCTCACCGTTTGTTATTGTGTTTTTTTTTTACTTCTTGCAGCATCTGCAACGGTCAGGGCCAAATTTTCTTGGCGGCTAGCGTTCTTGTTCAGTTCTCTCCACTTTATTTCTTTGGATTTCAAAATTAAGGTTTTTTCTTCTACTTCAACTGCCGGTGTCTTTTTTTACTTCATGCATTCTTTACTAGAAAACTTGCTCTGAGCTGTTTAACCTTTTTGGCACAAACTTTCTCTTTCTTTACTACTTAAAAAAAATGTTTTGTTCTCAGCTTAGAGACTTGCAATTTATTAGTTTACAATTTTTGTCCCCAGGTTTTCTGTGCACATTGTAAAGTCTCAATGTATAATTCTTGTTCTTGTCTGACAAACGCGAAATTTATAATAAAAAACCCACTTTCCGTCGACCATTTTGTAAGTATTTTTCTTTTTCAATTCTCTTTTATTGATTTCCATACTGGAAATTTAAAGTTAAAATCTCCTGCTACAATGACTTTTGTTTTAGCTCTTTTTATTTCCTCAGCTAGCCTGTCAACAAACTTACCGATTATACAATTTAATTGCTAACCTAACCTAACCTTTTTTCCTAAAGGAAGAAAAATCTTTAAAAGACCACCACATTCTGCGAAAAGTATTCAATTCACCTAATATTGCAACTACTTGACTTTAAAAAGCTGAAAAAGTTTGTACAAAAAAAAACTTTTTAATGCTCTTCTTAAGTTTTTGTTGTCTGGAATTTTTTTTTTTTTAATTTTTGGTTACTTTATGAATGGTAACAAGGTCAAAACGTTAACTTAATAACACAATCAAGTGCACACCAATCCAACCTAAATTAATTTATGATCTCGGATAACCTTGCAGCATTTGTGTATTAGACAAATAATTGACACCATTCCAATAATCTAACAAACAAATTTTTGTAGTAAATTCACCATTTATTACATATATTTTTTACAGCATAATTAAAAACAGCGCTGCATTTCCAGAAAACAACAAAACAAGAACTGGTGTGTATAATATTTAAACAAGGATCGGTAGCTCATATCCTCTGGGAATTTGCATGATGAAAAATAGGGAATTTAATATATGGATGTCTGCATGGATGCATATTTTTCAGTTAAATTTATAAAATAAATATTGAATAAATAAATATAAAATTTACATGATTTTTACCATAAAGGAATTCAACAAAAATCTCTTGGGAAATAAATAATTATAATTCTTTTTCACCTTCAGTCAAATTTGTTAATAATTTATAGAATAATTTGTTACCGTCGTCAGTAGATTAAAATTAAAACGTAATTAGAGGTAATGAAACTGGAAACAGAACCATAAACAGAGTGGAAGTGAAACGCCGTTTATTTATTTATCTATCGGGGAAAACTGGAACCGGCTTTTCCGGTTATTTACGATTTCACACCAACGCGCAAATCTAATTTCGTTGTTTAACGGAGGAAGCGGAACAGCGCTACCGTCCGGAAATGTTCTATGCTGTCGTGGGATTTTATTTACTTCACGTGGCAGTTAATTATCATCAGACAAACTATCAATTTATATTTACGATCAATAATATTTTATTGGTTTTAAAGCAAATTATATTTATTGATGCTAGAACTAGTACACATTTATAGTTTTGTAAAATATGCAAATTCAATTACTGATTTCTATCACACATTAATTAGTGTCAAAATGTATGCTCGTTATTTAGAAAACTCATTCATGCGCAATATCATTAATTAAACGAACATCCTTAATGAGCGTTCGGTTTGATTTCCCGTTCCTATCATAATTATAGCTTTTGCCTATCTTACTAATTGGTGCAGATGACAAACATCAAAACCACTTCATAACTGCAAAGTGGTATAAATTTACATTAAAAGCAATTCCATAAAATCATTAAGAGTTGAGAAAAAAAATGTCAACGACTATTTACACATCAAAAAATCGCGTCAGCATAATATTCCCCTTATTGCTACTTTTATATATGTTCGTCAAACATTCTAAAAGTAGAAATGGGAAATTTTATCCGTCAAAGAGCTATCCCCTAACGCTCTTGAAATCCAAGTGTCACATTTCCAGTAAAATCTCCTACAGAATATATAACACTCTGTTGCATCACAAGGGAATTTACTAAAATAAAACTCAATCAATACATTGGCCATTCAAAAACACAGGAATTGTAATTTAAAGGCTGCATACCACTTGTTGCGTTTACATTTCTATTGTTAACGTTATGAAATGATTTTATAATATTAAATTAATTAAAATTGTACAATTAACACAAAAGATATGTAAATTGAGTTAAATAGCAATTCATTAATTTTGTAAATTTAATTTTGTATTCAAATTATTATTAGCAGTGCCAATTAAATATCTAACAAAGTTCTTCAGACTGAAGGTTATGGTTAAGCTTAAAAAACAAAGCAAAAGCTTAACTCAATGCTAATCTACTATCTGCTTAGGTACCCACTAATTAGCAGACTGTTCCAAAAACACACTTCTTATACATGTGTTTCTTTTTTAAATGCAAACACTATTCTAGATAAAATAAGCAAAGTAAAAAAAAAGTTAAAGAAGTTAAACCACACTAAGAATCTCAAATATGTTTACGTCAGAAATCAGGAGTAAACCAAAAGCGTGATTTTTGTAAAAAGATCTTTAGACTATTCTGCAGTGGATACTCCTGATACTCATACACTTAAAACAAAACCAATTTCCGTAAGTATATCTGAGCTGGGTCACATCTATTAACATTAATCGTTCTAAACTCATCAAAACGGCAAATTTCCAAACAATTTTTACTAATCTTCTTGACTATAATTGCTAAAAACTCCAACCGGTCTAAATAACGCCAAATGCAACGTCAAAAGTCAAACGGTGTTAGACTCACTTCAACTCCGCTGATCACAAAAAAAAACTTTTTCTTTTTAATGTAGCAGTACGTCAATTTTTAAGCCAAAATCAGGACTATCAATAATTTGAGCTCCAAGCATTACTCAATATAAATTGGATTTTAGTCAAAACGGTTGCAAACATATCAAAAACCATCTTTATCTACAAAACCACAAATAAAGATTCCAAATCTCTTAAAATTTATGTTAACCTTTTGGAATTATCTCACATAAACAAGACATTGATCAATTAAAGAAACGCCGTCAAATCATTTTTGCTCAAAACAATAATTGCTTTCATCAACACTGCTAATTCAATTTTCCGCACCAAACACTTTCTAAAATTTTGAAAATGTTTTCATATTATTAACATTCTAAAACTAAAAATTTCTTAAAAACTACTAATTAATAAGTCTACTATGCATTTTAATTAAAGTTTTTAATCAGTCCAAAATCATTCTATTCTAAATCTAACAATCTTTTACCTAACTATCAACATTGGTTCCGACAACACTACTTTATACTCCACTAAGTAAACCACGTAGCTGACAAATTGCTAAAAAATTTAGTAAAAAAAACATCAAAAATGATCATAATAATCCTAATTGTTTAAACTAAAACTATTTGTTTTTTAATTTTTATAATAAAAAAACTAACAAAACAGTTTTAAATTAGCTTTATCGGAAAAAAAGCGGCTTCAAAAACCGCGAGTCAATCAAACCTCCCGTTTCCCTACGGTTTTTTGCTCACTTTGTGATAAACAATGGATGGATGAACCAGTCCAATCCAAACTACTGACTCATCATTACGAGTAACTGTCATAAAAGAAGATTGTGATCCAAGCTCTTAAAGACAAACACTTGAGTGAGTGGGTGGGTCACTCCTATCCAAATTACTAATTTGGTATTATGCTTTAGAGTATCCCACCCACCCACCCAAATGTTTGTCAACAAGATATTTAATGTTTGACTTCTTTAGAAGCGTCAAAAGTCACTTTGTCACAAGAAAAAATGTGATCTAAGCTCATAAAGACAAACACTTGAGTAGGTAGATGAACTACTCCAAACTACTAACTTTTCATTATGCAATGAAGTATCCCACCCAAGCATTTGTTATCAAAAGATTTAATATTTGAATTCACTGCAAGCGTCAGAAATAATTTTGTCACAAGAGAAGATTGTAGTCTAAGCTCTTAAAGACGACCAGTTGAGTGAGTGGGTGGGCCACTCAATTCAAATTATTTTCTTATGATTTGTCATATGCTTTAGAGTGTCTCACCCACCCACTAAAGCGTTTGTTAAGAAAATATTTGATGTTTGACCTTTCTGAAAGCGGCAAAAGTCACTTTGTCACAAGAGAAGATTATGATTTAAGTTCTTAAAGACAAATACTTGGATAAGTAAGCAAGTTACTCCAATCCAAACTACTGACTTAGACATACCTATCTACCCAAGTAATCGTTAACAAAAGATTTAATAGTTGACATTTCTGGAAGCATCAAAAGTCACTTTGTCCCAAAAGAAAATTGTAATCTAAGTTTTTTTAAAACAAACAATTGGGTAGGTGGATGAGCTGCTCTAATCTAAACTATTAACTTGTCATCATACTATAGTGTCATTAAAAGATTTAATTTTTTTTTCTCTGCAAGCGTCAGAAATCTCTTTGAAAGAAAAGATTGTGATTCAACATTTTGATAATTTATAGTTAGGTGAGTTGTTTGAATTGGAGTGGTTCACCCTCTAATTCAAACTTCTAACTCTTCATTATGTTTATGCCAGATTTTGGTTTTTTCTAATAATATTTTTATTATTATGCATAAAAAGTTTTACATTTTTTTAACAGTTTATAGCTAAATTTTACTGTTTTTGACATTTTATGAACAGATTTTTGCATTTTTAAACTGTTTTTAGCCCGATTTTGGTTTATGACCAAAATTTGGTTTGTTCCAACAATATTTTAATGTTTTAAATCCAAAATTTGCTATTTTTGACAACTTATAAATAATCATTTATTAGGGTACAAAGTTTTAGCTTTTATAATCTCAATGTAAACCTATATTAAAAATGTTACTAGTTTTTTTTTGGCTGTGATTTTTTGTCTATATTTGAAAACTGTAACTTTTTTGTAAAATATCAAGACTAAGTCTAACTAACATTTGGGTGGGTGAGTGAGGCACTCCAATTAAAACCGCTTGCCCAAAATAAATGAACTGAGTGCCCCGCTCACCCACCCAACTGTAGTTTACAAAAAGTTGGATTTATTAATCTAATAATTTAATGACAAATTACAGTTGCAGAAAAAAAAAAACTCAAATTTCTGGATCATTAATAGTCAGGTGGGTGGGTAGGACATTCCAATTGAAACTGCTTGTCCAAAAGTAATGAACTGAGTGCCCCGTTCGCCCACTCAACTGTTTGTAATTACAAATTTGAATTTATCAACCTCCAACGCAATTTAAGGACAAATTACATTCGAAAAGAAATGAAATATCCAATTTATGGATTGCTGGGGTGAGTGGGCGGGACTATTTCAGCACAATCAATGAACTGAGTGTCTTGCCCGCCCACCCAACTGTTTATTTTTAAAAAGTTGAATTTCTCCCCTAGTTTTATGACAAATTACTTTTGCAAAAAAAAAAAAATTAATTTTTGGATCACTCACTCTATGCTGGGTTGGTGGAGCAGTCCAATTCAAACTACTTGCTCATTATTAATAAACTGAGTGCCCCGCCAACCCACTAACTGTTTGTTATAAAAAAGTTAAATTTATCAACTTTCTTCCCCTATTTAAGGACAAATTACATTCGCAGAGAAGATTAATTTCTAATGTTTGGATCACACACACTTTGGTGGGTGGGCGGGGCACTCCAGTTTAAACTATTTGCCTACACTCCAATTGTCTTAAATTAATGAAGAGCTTGCTCAACCCACCCACCCAACTGTTTTTTATCAATAAGTTAAATTTATTAATCTTTGCCTAAAACTATTAAAAAGTGCAGAAATCTGTTATAAAAAAGCAAAAATAGCTACATCCGGTCATGAACCATTAAAATATTTTTAGATAAAATCAAAATTCGATAAAAACGGTTAAAAAGTTTAAAATTATATTTATAAAATGGTCCAAACAGCAAATTCCAGCCAAAAACATCATAATATTGTTGGAATGCACAAAAAAAAAATTATTTACGTTTTTACATTTATCATCCAAAATAAAACAATCAAAACTCTTAAAAGTCTAAAAAATATGAAAATATTGTAAAAAAAACAAAATTTATTCATAAAATGTTACCTAAATAGTAATAAACTGTTAAAAAGTGCAAAATTTTATCATTAAAAATCAAAAATAGCTAAAACATTAAAAAATTATTGGAAAACATCAAAACTTAGCTATATAAATGTAATACATTTTTTTCGTAAGTCTCAATAAAATACATTTACTATATTATAATTATATTTAAAAATTGTAACATGTTTCAACTTTTACAAAGCCATCATCGGACGGTGATACAAAAAAAAATCTGGTCACTGTGTGTTTCTAATTGTTGCAGTTATTTAATAAATTCATAATTCTCAAACTACATTATTAAGCATTGCTACATTAGAAATAAATTGTAATTTAATATTTTAAAATTTGTGTATCAATAAATAAATAAACTAATAAATATTAAAATAAAAATTTATGAAACTTTAAATACAAACATTAAACTAAATTGATCTATAATGCAATTTCCTTCAAACAACTAAATCAAATTTCCTATCCTGTTTACTTCACAAATAAAAATAAATTATATTCAGTCCCACGTGTAAATAGTTGTGATTATGGGATCCCCTACAGCGCATATTTGCATACCCCCAATGTTTGACAAACTCCACACGAGTGTGGCGTCTTATTTAATTTAACGGAAAAATTATTTTCTCTCGAGACTCTTTTCTATTTACATTTTTATTATGTAGCATATACGCCTTGTTTACTATAAGGTAATTTAAATTGATAACAAAAAACAAGTTGAGTAAATTGAATTTTTTCATACAAAGCCATTAATAACTAATTTTCTATTATGTTTAACCTTGTTTAACATTTAAATTACATTGACATAATGTTATGCAAATTGTCAAAGCATTAATATAAATGCAAAGTGAATGTATTTTAATTCATTTAATCAATAACAAAACTTTTTTTAAATATATTTTGTAAAATTGAGAGTACAATTTTAAGTTTTATGGTAAATATAATAATAATCTTCTATCGATTTTATAATTTAAAATTATTAATATGTTTTGATAGCACGTAGAATCTATGCAATAAACGTCACAAAATGTGGGAAATATTTATCACCAAAGTAATCGTTAAACGGGCCAAAATAACGAGCGACACTTTGTTATTATAACGGCTGCAGGAAATTAAACTGATTTACGTTTACGATACCTAAATAGCACTTAAATTGTATCCAAATGAACTTTTCCACTATCGCAATTAGTGTTTTTGTTTGTAATAGTGCTTAGTTTCTATCAATAGATTTGTCATTTCACTAATAACTGTGGGATGAAAGCGGATCGTCGGTATTAATACAAGCTGGAAATTAGTGAAGGGATTTAATGGGCGAAATGTATGAATGCTATGATATAAATATTGCTATTTTGGTAGATTAATATTATTGAATTATTTTAAAAGCCACTTATTATTATTACAGAAACTTATTGATTTTAATTTTATAGAATAAATTGATGTATAATTTTAATATTCTATTGATGTGTTTATATTTAATAAATTGTTAATACACAAACTAGTTTTGCTATCAATGATATTTGAATTAATCATAAATTCAAATATTAATGCTAAACTATTAGGCATTAATAATTTAGCAAGTATAAACACATCTATAGAATATTATGATTATTACAAAATTAATTTATTTCAAAATTGCTTGAATTAATATTGAGATAGTTACAATTTAATTTTTAAATTATTTCAAAACGTTTATTGAGGCAAAACCGCATTAAATTAAAACTAAACAAAGTTATATGAAACATACCTTGGGAATGCATAGGGTGTAGAGACTAAAAAAGTATAACCACAGCTTGTGTGTATTTTCATACAAATGTTTTATACGGTCTAGACGGCTTGTTAATTATAAAAATTGCGTCGGCTATGTATTCGTATGGAATACAAATATGAATGAATGTGTTCCGGCAGGTTAATTAGTTCTGCGACGATATGAATTTTGATTAAAATATTTGAATATTTCAATGATAGCACGAAAGGATTTAATTAAAAATTACTCAAAAAAGGAAGACAATTTTGTTGTTTTATAAACGTATTGTTTACTAATTTTAATAACAAGCTGTTTGCAAGTAATTATTAATTAAGAAAGAAAAAGTATAATATACAAATTTTTATTAGTATTTTATAAATAAATTATTAAAATAAATTTAATAAAAATTTGTCAAAGAAAAATTATTACGTAAAATTTATAAAGCTTATATTTAGCTCCATCCATCTTTTAATCCGGCAAGAAGTTTCTTTGATGTCTTCAATCAACTCCATTTCATTATTTCCCCGGACCACCATAGCCAGGTTATCCGCATATCCAATTAGGTCAACCGTGTCAGCAACATCCAGCTTTAGCACACTGTCATAGAAGGTATTCCAAAAAAACTGGACCAGCAACTGAACCTTGTGGGACCCCGCATTTATTTTTTTCATATTCTCTTCCCCGATCCTGATGTATCCTTTTGTCGAAGTAACTTTAAATAACGTTCACAAAATATTTTGGTACAGTTTGCTTGCTCAGCTCGTCCACAATATCTTGCCACAAGGACGTGTTGAAGGCGTTTTCTACGTCAAATGTGACAAAAACCGCTTACTTCCCAAGTGCCTTTTCTGATAGTCGATCAGTATTTTCTGAATCCGTATTGTTGCTCAAAAAGATTTTCTGTAAGCTTTATGCTGTCTGTAATTCTGCACGCAACTATCTGTTCGCATAGCTTTGAATTCAGAAAGCAGATTGGTCTATAAACTGTTTTGTCATTTATATCTTTCTTTGGCTTTACAACTAGGACTAGAGTACCTTGCTTCTAGCTTTCAGGAATCCGGCCTTTCTTAAGAACTTCGTCTACTTCTTGACCAAGGATGTTGGGACAGAAATAAGTTTGATCACTTCTGGTAGAATGCCGTCAGGACCAGGTGCCTTCTTAGTTTTAATCCTCAGTCCGGCTTTGCAAATCTCCTCGGCTGTACACTTGAGTACATCTTGCCTTGTGACAGTGTGCTTTTTCCAAATCATTATTGGTTTTTGTAGGAAAAAGTTTGTTGCAATTTCCATTTGACGTTTATTGGACAATTTGGTTAGTTGCTTTGTTCCTACCTTTTTAGTTACTATTTGATAATCCAAAAGCACTAGATTTCGTCGTTAAGCTCGTCACATAGATGTTTCCACGCGGTCTTTTTTGCTGCTTCTTTTCCTCGCTAGTGCCTTTTTTGTTAACCTTGGTAAGTTTTTGCCTATTTTTGTTACAGATGCTACGTGTCAGAGCAATGTCATCCAATCACAAATAGACTCCTTTCTTCCCTTTATAGTCGCCTTTCTATTTAAAGGTTATGTTACAGGCATTTGTTATGAGTTTGGTGATGTTTTCTAAAGTTACATCTGTGTTTTCCGCCAACCTTTTTATTTGTTTTAAAAACTTGTCTTCCTTGTTTTTGCTGTATTTCCATCTCCTGCAGTTAGTTGAGGTTTGATTTTTGTCCTGTTTTGTTTTTACCACCATGTGTATGTTGTTGTGCATGCTCAGGTTCTCTTCTCTGCAGACGTACCATTTAGATTACATCTTTGGTTCACAACGTGATATCGATGTGCAAGGATCTACATTTCCTCTCAAAAGTCGGTGTTTTACCTTTGTTTAAAATAAATAAATTTTTGCTCGCTGCCCATTTTGCAAGTATAGTTTCCATGGTGTCTTCTGTTTTTGCACCCCAGTTGTAAGACTTTGCATTAAGGTCTCCTCCTACAATCAGCCTGCTACTGTGGTTTTTTGTTTTATTACTTAATATGTCAAAAAATTGTTGCAGCTCCTGGCCGTCAGCTTTAGACAAGAAGTAGCAGGAATAGACCTGGATTTCGTTAGTTTCCACCCATGCGTATCCTTCTTCTGTACCATGTGCTTTGACAGTTTTACCCTGTGAGACAAAGATAGCCGCATTTTCTTTTTTGTCCACAATCCAGCTAGGGTTGTTCTTAGCCATATACTTATTTGGCTTTGCCATAATAGCCAAGTTTATGTCTTTTTTTATGCATCTTTCTTTTAAAAGGTCTATTGCCCCTTTGCATCTATCTACGTTTATTAGTTGTTTATACTTAGGGCACTTCATAGTTTTGGCCTTCTATATTGCACAAATAACACTTTGGAAGCACCTCGCTTTGAGCCGTTTTAAATATTCTTTGAATTACAACTCCTTCAGTGCTAACTTTTTTTAAGTTTTTTTATAGTTTCAGCATATGTTTTCCCGCTGCTGGTTTTATTATAATAGTACTCATCGCTGTCCTGTTTTTGCTGACCTTTGTCCACGTGCCGTCTTCGTTTGGTAGCCCTAAGCTGCATCTCCTATTTGTTCATTGATTATTTTGTGGCTGTTCATTTTGCTTGGTACAACTATCTGTGTCAGCAGGTTTGGTTCCGCAGTGTATTCAAGAATCATTCTAGATTGTTGTTGATTTTTTTTAGCAGCTCTGCAATCAGCAGTCTAATGTTGTGTTCCGCCATAAGTTTGTTTATTCTGCAAAGGCCTTAATAGAGCTGCGCAGTTTGTGTTTCCTCGTTTGTTTCACTGTCCACTATTATTAGATAGTAGCAAAGTCTTGTACTGCAACTGTTGAGGGTTTGTGTGGTAATTTTAATGTAGCCAACCTTTCCAGGCTGTAGCTTCTGGCCCTTTACTTCTTCTAATGACTTAGCGCCGTGTTTTCCCTGTTTCCACAGTATCAGCTTATAGTCTGTGTTAATTAGCCTAAGGCTATCATGAGCCTTCTGCATTTCTCCTAGTGCGCATTCCACTACCGTCGTTGATAGAAAGTCTCATTCTATGTTTGAGCAACTACTTCATGGAGGTTATCCAAGGACTTCTGTGTTGCAAACTTTTCCCGTATTGACCTGTTTGTCTCTTTTTCAATTTGCTTTGGCTTTGCTTTTTCTTGTCGGAATTGCAACTTTAATGTGGCTATTTCCTGTTTCAAAAATTCAACCTCTCTTATTTTCTTTTGCTTCTGGGTGTTGCTAATTAAATTGCTCATCTTGCCCATTTCTTCTCTAAGATTTTGTATTTCGGTTTTTATGTTTGTCTCCTTAGTTTTTGTTTGCTCTCGCCACTCGTTATTAACCCTAGATTTCTTTTATGTCTATTTGGCGTTAGGTCCAAAGTCGACTGCGTCTGCGGTTGCGTTGGTGGCTATAGAAATGCCTTGTCCATATCTACATCTATGTCCGTTTTGAGTTGTTCCGTCTCGTTTCCATTGTTGCGTTAGTCGTCGTTATGTTGAGGCTGAGTGCTGTTACCGGAGGTAGCCCCTCTGCAACAGAACCTTACCGGGTCACTACTAAGTTTCGTGACCTACTGCAAAAAGACATATTACTTATTTTTTTTTATTAATTAAGAAAAAGAAAGAAGTTTTGGCTACCTAGCCCTCGATACCTAATAGCATCAGTAACCAAAAGGTAGTCAAGATTAGACCGAAGAGTTGACCAAGGGAGGTCGTCAGTTCAAAGGAGGAAAGGCGTGTGCAATCCCCTATCCGCCACCCGCGGTAAGCTTAAAATAGGTTTCACCTTTCCTTGTCCTAAAAATCTGCGGTCCAGTACATTATCTAACTTAACATAACCTAACCTAACATAACTTAACCTAACATAACCTAACCTAACATAACCTAACCTAACATAACCTAACCTAACATAACCTAACCTAACATAACCTAACCTAACCTAACATAACCTAACCTAACATAACCTAACCTAACATAACCTAACATAACCTAACCTAACATAACCTAACCTAACGTAACCTAACCTAACATAACCTAACCTAACCTAACCTAACCTAACTTTTTTTTTGTTTTATTGTGAGTCGAGGAAGCTCTGCCAGCCTAAGTGTGGAGCTCACATCCACTAAACCCCCATCTCACTTGGCGTATTAATAATTCACCCCAGAATTGCCGTCAAGCATTACCTCAGGATGAATTTGCCCGGACCTGCATTATGCATGCCCTAGTTCCATTTGATATTCATCACCTTCTTTGGTAACCATTATTTTTCGTATCATAACAGTTATGGTGCCTTGTTATTTATTTCGCTTTGTATTTTCTTTAAAGTTTCGTCATTTTTGTCTGTTGTGATAAGAAGCTTTGAATCCCTTGTGCTTCTGATGCTTTTGAGAGCTTTGGAGGCTGGGTTGTTTTGCAGTACGTTCTTCACTTTGCTCAGCGTTTCTTTGTAGTTCTCCTGCTGATCTTCTATTAGCAGGGCATATGTGCTTTTTTCTTTCGTCTTAGGTCTTCCTTTGGTTGCCTTGTTTTGGCTTGTTTTTGTTAGTTTTTCCTTGGTGGTATATATTCTTACTTTTGTCTTAGTCTTATAGAATATGCATTCTGCCATTTTTTCCAGGCGTCTGGGTGTCATGCAGCTGAGGTGGTGGATAGCTATCATGCTGTCGTTTCTCGTTTCCTCCTTTATGTTAACCATTTGTTTCCAAATGAGTAGTAATAAAAGTAGAAATCTGATAAGATTCTTATGGCAATTTACATGTACTTCCGGTTAATCCAATTTGCGAGAAATGCATCCGGTCGGGATGGTTCTAAATTGTCCACCAGTCTGCAATGTGTCGCCACCGTCGCTGGTGTTGGCGGGAAGAATTGTCGACTTGGCGGGAAGAATGGCGTCCAAGATGGCGTCGTTGGCGGGAAGAATTTGGGCGTTGTCGGGATGTCAAGATGGCGTCTTGTCGGGTAGTCCAGTTGTCCACTAGATGGAGCGTTGTTCGTCTTGTCGGTTTGTCAAGTTGTCCACTAGATGGTTGAAAGTATGCAACCAAAGTTACAGTGTATGCTTGGTAGCATCGTATTTTTTTAGTGAGTTTTGCCTGCTAGGATTTGAACACCGGTCGGCTGGTTGAGAGCCCGACGCGCTACCCATTGCGCCAAACAGTGTTACTGATAAGGAATGGGAAAAGTGCTATAATAATGTGAGCTCAATGTGGACTTGTAAAAAAAATAGAAAAAATATATGTGACGTCAGCCCTAAGCGCTTGCAATTTATGATATAACTGAAAATATGCGATTATAACCCTTAAATAAATATTCAATTATGATCAATAATATATTAAATTTCAAATGTAGAAAAAAATTCTATTTACAACAATAAATTATTAATATGAATGAGATGTGAAAAATAGTTTCAGTTAAATGGTTTAGTAAAAAAAAATAAATATCAATCATATATATTCATTTTGACCTATTTAATTGTTATTAACGATTCACATATAAAAAAATTCCCATACAAATTGAAACCGAGTAGATTAATTTCGCTTCATCTGCGCAACGGTCAGAAGGGCATTAGAGTGTCACACCTAAGCACGTCATCGACGCGAGTCGGAGCGCGTAATCTCCATGCGGTTACTGATAAGAACTACTATTAAATAAAATCACAATCCTGATAAAAAATTGAACAAGTTATGATGAGTAATAAATAAAAACTATTTTAAATTACATCAAAATATATATTAAAATTAATTGATATTCTATGAATATATTTTCCTAAATAATTATAACGTGTGCCTATTTTTCATAAAACAATGTTAAATTGTAAAAATGTATGATAAATGCACACATTTGCATAAGAATGCGTGTAAATCGAGACACAAACTAGAAGATATTTGCAAATTATTTCATTTTCATTCAACCAATCATATTGATTGTTATAACAACCAATCAGATTAAAAGTTATTATGACAAATATTATTGTTTAAATAAATCAATTAGTATTAGCAAACATGTGTGACGATATTGACGTGCCGTGTATATCAATCGAAGACAGCAACAGCAGTTGTAGTAGTGATATCGCCGGTGACTTTCTAGAGAATATGTTGAAAGATCACGAAACCGAATTAAGCAGTGAAGATAGATTAATTAACGAAGTCTATTATCCACTGAACAAACAAGTTAAAGTAACTGTTGGTTTGAGCCCAGTACGAGGTTTTTACCAGTGTGTGCGTCTGAGTTCACCGAAAAAAAGTATATCTTTCATTCAGCCTGAATGGAATACTTTGATGCAGTACAAAAACGTCATGGAGAAGAGTGTTTTACGGGCGGAACACAAGTGTACATGTAGTTACCAACAGAAGAGACCTCGTTTATCCGATGACGAAGACTTCAAACCCAGGATTAATGTGTTCGATACTTGCTATATTGACCTGACAAAGTGTCGAAAATCAAAGATTGTGAGCATCGGTTGGCGGGGTGCGGTCATAATGCTAAATAAAAGTGCGTTGGATCAATTGTGGCGTGTAATTGATATGATCGAATATCGTTTGCAACGCTTGAATAATATGCAATTTTTTGAATATTACAACAATTGTCTATTGGAATTCAATAGATTACAAGCCGACACAGATGATGCATTCATTAACATCTTACCTACGGTAAATAACTGCTATTATGAAAATATCGAATGCATGCGGGAAATTATATTGTATAACCGCAAGAAATTGATGCACGATTTACAAACAATACGGTGTTTAAGTGGAGACAATGAAATTAAAAGTCAGTTATACACTGATAATGGTGATGTCAAGAACGTCCCCCATTAAACGACTCCATTTAAGAAATCGCCAACAACTAAACTATCGATTGGAAAGTCTACTACAGCAAATTATTAATGTTAAAAAAATTATTTGTGATTATGAATTGCAAAAGCAACTGTGTGCAAAACTCGACGGGATGCAGCTCAGAGGAAATTAGCGAAGTCGAAATAAATTTATTTGAAAATATAAATAAAGCCATTGAATTGTATGATGAATGCAAGTTAACTGGTGAATATGTAAAATATCTGCCTGAAAAATATTTGCGATCGTTATATGGACTAAATTTGGAAAGATTGTGGGATTTCCTGCCTGAAAAATGTAAGAGTGATTTATATTTCCAAATAAGACTCCCTTGTCATAAGCATTACAACCTTCCAACCGATGAGGACCACATAGACGGACCACCTCCACCCATAAAAAACTGTTTTAGATGCATCGCAGAAAAGTGTATCTGTCAAAAGTGTCAAGATTACCGATCAACTAGAGAAAGTGCCAAAAGTATCAAAAAATGAATAGCACCGCTTTCATACTATTATCAACTCTGCTTAATGGAACTTTGTTCATCACCAAACCCAAAGATGCCAGACAATGCTACATAACCGCTAGCAATAAAGGAATCAATGATTGGCCTTCGGAATGGAAAATGATGTACCTCGATAAAACACTAACCCAAGAACATTTAAAATAAACACCAGTATAATCCCGGGAGTGTCAAATGCGATGAATGCAACTTTTATGTTCCTCGATAAAAAACGCAGTGTAATAAATGTTTCAAATCAATTAATAATGGACAATGTTGTAAATAATGATAAAAATGTAATTTTGATTTTAGAAATTATACTGATGCTTACCAATGTTATTATATTTTCTTATGTGCTTTATAAATTATATAAAAGGTATGTTTACAAAAACTAAATAAAAAACAATATTATAATAAACAGCATTTTATTTCATTATTTATACATTTTACAGATAATTGAATTACATCATAAAGGTAAGTCATTCTAAATTTGTTAGCTTTATCAGAAGTGATTTGAGTTGTTGTAGAATCCCAAGCGTTGGACAATTAATCGAAAATAACGATAGATCTTTCTGATTTGCTCTCACCATCGAAGATGTAAATTCGTTATATTCATAATACATATTTTCACTGAAGAAATATAGCAGTCCATTTGTGTATCGGAATGCACCATTAATGTTCCTGGGCAATCCTATGAAATCTTGTGTATATCCAAGCATATTTATTTTTTGATAATAACTGCATTCATACACTTCAACGTAAACGCTATTATTGTAGAACACATATGTTTGCCCACTGTACGTATTTACAGCTGCAGTCACAACCCCACCAACATGTAAATTTGATTGTACAATTGAATTATGAAATTTTAACGATGGGAAATCAAAAACATGTATATACATATCATCGAATAGTGCTATCTGGCCATTGGGGCGTTGGTAAATTGCATTTATTTTTTTAAACGTTGATGGTAGAAAGTGTAACCAATTGGTTATTAACTGCGGTTTTCCGTATGAATTTATATTTAATCCTTTCACCCAAACCCACTCGTTATAAAATATGTATATTTTTCCAAGGACTATTAGAAATGCATCGATGTCCTTTGATACTTTACACAAATCGGGGTAAATAACAGGTGGGTCAACCGTTCTAGAATTGACTGTAGAATTTACAATTATATTTGCCACAGTTGTAGACTCTATTGTGGAATTTATCGCAGGAATAGTAGGCTTGGTCGTCGACGTCGTCGCCTCCGTCTCCATCGTCGTCGACATAACCTTTACACCATACAGTTCTTGAATTGCATTGATATCATCTTCAGTTAAATTTGGATAAGCGTAGTAGTATGCATACATCAATGAATGTTGATTGCTTGAGTGCCGAATTCCTAAGACGTGTCCGATATCATGAAGTAATACAGAAAAAATACTTATTTTGTTATTGGGAGGTGATTTTGTCAAAGTCCACCAATCTTCATCTGCATCAAGATGAATTTCTGTCAAACTTCCGTTGTTGTGAGGTAGATAGGCATGCCCCAAAGTATTCCCAGGACCGTCAAAGGAATTGCAAGTGTAGTTACGCTTTATCCATGTATGTGCTATTCTTTGAAATGAAATTAAAATATCATACTTTAAAGGATCATGAATGAAATTTAGATTAGTATAACTTGACCATAAATCAAAAGCCTCTTTGGCTGATTGTTTCATTAAATAACTCCCTTTATAAAAATGCCATTTTAAAGTTTTGTTTGGCCATTTTTCGGAATGAATTACATAATTTTCCAAATGATCTGGATTTCCACATCTTGGAGTTTGCATTAAATTTAACGTAGCATTATTGAATGTTCCATCTGCGGGTAGACCATAAGTTTCTTGAAACAATATTATAGCATCTCTGGAATCGGTCAGCGATGTGTCACTAGCATTTAAATATCCATAGAATTCTAGATACTTATTGCCATCGAACGATGAGTCAGTTGAGGTTGATATAATAAATGATATAAGGAGTGTGAAGATCATCATTATATAGAGGTCTTAATAAAACTAAAGTATAATTATAAAATTATTATTATTTATGCAATTATAATACATTTTGTTTATTAATCCAACTATTATGCGATTTATCCATGCCAAGCCATTTTACGAATACTTGATTTCCCTTCTTTCGCAATATTTTTTCCACTAAATATATCTTAGGATTTGATGTTTTCTGCAATTCCTCAGCGTAAAAGGCTCCTTGTATAGGATCTCCTCTTTCATCTTCCAATAAATACGTCACCGGGTTGGTAATTTTAATTTTAACAATTTTAAATAATTCAGTTGTCCAATTTGGTGTGTATCCTTTTGCAAATAAAGCTTTTTGTTTACTCAATCGCACCATATCACCCACTCGGAAATTCCCTTTTCCTGCAATTTTAATGTGCGAGTAGACAGTTTTTAATAACATCTCTTCCTTATCACCGCCCGGAATTACATCAGCTGGTCGCATTCCTATCGTACGGTGACGTTGATTGTTGTATTCTAACGTAACCTTGTTCAAAATATCATACCAGCTGTAGCGCCCACGTAAACTAAATTGTTTATAAAGTTTATCTTTTAGCGTGCGAATTAGACGCTCGACAATGGCAGCTTTCATTATTGTATATGTCGAATAATGATTAATATTATATTTTTTCATTAATGTAGAAAATTGCTTGTTATAAAATTCCTTGCCATGATCACTTTGAATATTTTTCGGTGTCCGACCGGCGTTTAATATTTTTCCCATTGTTTCTGCAACAATCACACCGGTTTTTTTTTTTATTGGTGCAGTCCAGGCGTATTTTGAGAAACAATCAATTACTACCAGTATATATTTATATCCTTTATTTTCACGAGAGAATAATTGAAACTCGGCAAGATCTATTTGCCACAGATCGTCAACACCTTTAAGTATCGTTCGTCTTCGAGCAAAATTCTTTCTTGCCGGTTTGTGTAACTCTCGCACTACATCCTCTTTACTCATTTTGACTTGAACGGTTTAATGGGGCAATCAGCTGTTTGATGCTAGTTGTTTGATTTAATAATAGCGTATTTAATTCAATCTTGAACTGCTCCCATTCTCTTGCATTATCGTTTTCAATTGTTTCTATTTTGGTATTCGCAGACCCTATATTGTTTTCAACTGATTCTATTTTGTGATTCGTAATAGTTTTATACTCCTGCAAATCCGCGGA
Organism: Tachinus rufipes; assembly: GCA_963932245.1. NCBI lineage: Eukaryota > Metazoa > Arthropoda > Insecta > Coleoptera > Staphylinidae > Tachinus > Tachinus rufipes. The sequence goes on from OZ010745.1 coordinate 113,234,541, forward strand.
TAACTTAATTAACCGATCCAAAGAATCCATTTTTACAGGCGTAATTTTGGAATCTACCATACCGGGGACACTGTTGATAATCCCATTTACTTTTTCATGTACATTCTTTATTAAATTTTCAACATATCTCTTCTCTTCGACATGCAAATTGTCGACATATTTCTTGTTGGTGGCATCGCTCTCATTAACCGGTAATTGCAAATATTTTATTCTTTTACTTTCAAGGTTGAAATGTCCATCAACATCGCGTTTAAAACCATTGCCCGGTGGTCCTCTCACTCCCACGCATTTATTTATTTTATTTTGTAACGAATGGCGTCCGAACTTATCGATGCTCATCTTGTAAATGAAATCAATGTAGAACGTTATACTAATAAATAACATCTTCTTCGCGTAATTCCTCTTCGATTGACACAATCTCATTATCGTGCGAATTATTCCCCGCATTCCTCGATGCGTGCAATAAACACAATCTATCCACAAGTTCGCTTAAATTGTTCCAATACTTGTATTGCGTAGGGACACGTTGCACTCGCAACTTTGAATCAAATCCTCTTCCTTGGGTGGAATTTGAATCGGAATCCAACAAAGGTTTAATAATCTTTGTATACTTTTTAGATTTTGATCCCTGTATCTGATTATTTGGATCAAAATTACGGTATATTGCATGTGACTTTAATAATATTTTTTTATAATGTTGTAAATCATCGTTTGTATAACTTGCAGGATCTTTCATAAAAAGCAGTTCGTATAAACCCGTTGTTCCATCGTATGTAGAGTCACCAATTTTAAAATCTTTTTTATTGACCAGTTTAACTTCATGATTTCCAATCATCCATTTATGCGAGTGTAAATTAATTTTTATACCAGTGGTCTCATCTAAACTGTGATGAGCACCAAATCTCTTTGCAATGTACTCTCGAGGCTTTTCATGAAACGAATCCAAAAACTTTTTAATTTTCATGGTCCGTTCGCTTTGCGGTGTTAAAGATTTACGAAGTGTCTCTTTGCTTTGATGCGCTACCTCTTCATCACCAAGCGCTACCTCTTCGCTTCGATGCGGTACCTCTTCGCTTCGATGCGCTACCTCTTCGCTTCGATGCGGTACCTCTTCGCTTTGATGCGGTACCTCTTCGCTTTGATGCGATACCTCTTCATCATCCTCATCGTTCAAACGTTTTGTAAAACCAGTCCATTTTGTCATCTGCTTTCTCTTTCGCGGCCGCACCACCTTGACCGTATATTTGTGTTTGGGTGTAACTTCTATCAACGGTTCGGTTTTATAATTTTGATTTGCATCATCGTTTTCATTCTTGAAATTTACTTTTGTACGTTTGAGAGAAATTATTTCCTTCAACGGTTCCAGTAACGGTTTATATGCTTTGTTCAAAAATTCGTCATTTTCCGATCGGTTTATTTTCATGGCAAACAGCTTTTTTCTTATAGCCTTTTTTAATGTTGATCAGACGATGTTTTATTGCACGGTCCGACATGTTCATTTGCCTGCGTAAATTTGATTGATGAAATCAATTGTCAATCATTATATAGCGATCGAAACCTTTGCGGTATCTTCCCTTATTCGGATCACAATCTTTATTTATTACTATGAATCCGTATTTTTCTGCCCAACACAGTCTACAGATTTTTTTAAATTTTTCGAAATCCATGTCGCTGCTCACATGATCCGCAAACGCATGTTTCAAATTCATTTCATCTTGCTTGAATAATACGATAAAATTGGCATTATCACGTATCAAGTGTTTGGGTATTCGTGTATAAGTCTGACATAAATAAAACGAATCAATGTTATTGTGTCTTCCCATGCTGAAATATTCTCTGATTTTCTCTTGACCGTCGCACGCAACATCATCAAAAATAAAAATTGAGTTTGGTTTGGCATTCTCGGGGCTTAAGATTTCTTCATTTTCTTTAAACTGAAAGTATTTTATTTTTCGCATAGACTTCATAACGCTCTCCAATAGGCGATATTTTGGTTGATACAACGATTTCGAGTAGATATAAATGTTCTCAAAATGTAATCCGTTTTCACTGAACAATAAACTTAACATTGCGTTTGATTTTCCACAATTGGACGGTCCACAAATGAGGGCTCGTATTGAATTTGGTAATAATTCACCGTGACGTCTCTCCGTCGTCAAACCCATTCCCGACACGTACTCATCCATGTTCACGATCGGCAGCGACTTTTTCTGCTTGACCACTTTCATTGTAATGGCATAAAATGGGGTTTGGACCTGTGTTATAAATAGAAGCGCTTCATAGTGAATCTTTTAAATGCATTTGTATCACGGTGCAGGTATTATCAATTCTATTATAAATAAGTTACCGGTTGAATTACATTTACCGGGGTATCAGTACTGTGGGCCGGGTACAAAATTAAAGAAGCGTTTGCAAAGAGGTGATCCGGGCATAAACAAGTTAGACGCCGCATGTAAACTACACGACATTGCATATTCACAAAACAAAAAATTGAGTGATAGACACGTTGCGGATAAACAGTTAGCGGAAGTCGCTTGGCAAAGAGTCAAATCCTCAGCATCGTTGGGTGAAAAAGCGAGCGCTTTTGCTGTGACGGCAGCAATGAAAGTGAAAAGAAGATTAGGTATGGGCATGTCAAGAAAAAAAAGTGGCAAGAAAAAAGTTACGTTGCAAAGCGTAATTGTGATGAAGGCAAAAAATGCGTTAAAACAGTTTAAAAATAAAATTAAACATAAGAATGGTATAACTGAAGGATCACACATAGCCCTTAATGCGGCAAAACTTGCCGTGCGCAAAGTTGGTGGAAGGAAAAAAATTCAAACACCTCGTATAATTCCAGTGCCTAAAGTCGGTGGCATCCTACCATTGATTCCTATTTTTGCGGGTCTTAGTGCATTGGGAGCACTTGCAGGTGGTGCATCTGGTATTGCCAAAGCGGTGAACGACGCTTCGGACGCTCGTCGAAAATTTGGTGAATCACAACGGCACAATAAGATGATGGAAGCCATTGCAATCGGCGGAAAAGCAGGAAAAGGACTCTATCTTAAACCGCACAAAAAAGGCTTAGGGCTATATTTGCAGAAGCCAAAAAACTACTAACGCTACCTCGAAGAGCGCTAACCGATAGGGATCTAGAGATGTTTGCGATAAAAGCAAAAGTACCATATTTTAGAGCTGTTTTTATGCGCGATGTCATGCCGATTAAACCCCATAAAAACGAATCCGGCATTGTTAATCTAGATTGTTCGAGAGGAAACGGTACACATTGGGTGGCATACAAAAAACGCGGAAATCACGTAAAATACTTTGACAGTTTCGGTGACCTCCCACCGCCCAAAGAACTTTTAAAATATTTTCAAGGTAGCGAAATTACTTACAACCACGATAGATATCAAAATTTTAATACGTATAACTGCGGGCATTTGTGTTTGAAATTTTTGTTATAAATACGACAGACTAGGAAATTGCACGCAGTCATGTCTTATACGTTTACTCTGCAGAGTGACAGCAGTGTACTCTCCGTAAACTATTATCCTCCCATCGAGTTAGACCCTAACAAAAATTATTATTTGGGCCTGATCGGGTTGCAAACGTACAACACTATTCCGAATATAGAAGAGGGGTGCTACAAATTTTATTACGAGCATAACGGTAACAAAGTTATTGACATACCCACCGGTTCGTATGAAATCACCGACATTGAATCTTACTTGGAATCTGTTTTGAAATCGAGATCGAAAGAATCGGAAGAGTTAATTGTCTTAAAACCGAATAATAATACATTAAAGTGTGAAGTTTTGTGCAAATACGACATTGATTTTTCACCGGCCGATAGTATCGGTAGCTTACTCGGATTTTCAAAGAAAAAATTGAGAGCAAATATATTGCATTTGTCCGATTTACCTGTTAAAATTATAAAAGTGACCAGCATCAGACTCGAGTGTAACATAGTGTCGGGTGCTTTTTACGGTGATAAACTATCGCACACGCTTTTCGAATTTTCACCTTCCGTCGATCCGGGTTTTGCCATTAACATAGAACCTCGAAATATATTATATTTACCGGTTAACGTACGCAACATCAACAACATTACAATCAGAATTATCGATCAAGACGGAGCATCCGTAAATTTTAGAGGTGAAAATATTTTAGCAAGACTCGAATTAAAAACGTGGTGACATGCCGATTCAATTTAATTCTAATCCAAATGTTAATAAATGGGGGACAACCATTCGAAACATCACTCCTCAATTATTCTTCAAAGGACTAACAAGTCACGACCTACAGAGACTCTCCTCATTGGGCTACAGGCTAAAAAAGAACAATGGATAAATTAGACATTTTTGATAAATTCAGTGTGGACGAGAGCATTGTGAAAGAGGAATTTCACAGTTATCAGCCGAGAACACAAACCTTTAACAATAACGATGAAATTCGCATTTTAATACAACAGCAGGATATTTGTACTTTGCCGTGCAACAGTTATTTGTACATCGCTGGTACAACGGAAAATCCCGTCGATGCTAATTTTAAATGGGAGACAAATGGATTTGCATTCTTATTTGAAGAAATTTGTTACGAAATTAACGGTGTTGTAATCGATCAAAATCGAGGCGTTGGAATCACGTCCACAATGAAGGGATACATCTCCTATGATAAGGAAGAGCTAAGAGGTTTGGAAATGAGCGGGTGGAGCGAAACGTTTGACGCGGGAGTTAAAACATACTTTGATACAAACCAAAAGTTTTATGCAATTTTGCCCTTGAAATGTCTTCTGGGATTTGCAGAAGATTACAAGAAGGTGATGGTGAACGTGAAACAGGAGTTGATCATGAAGCGTGCCACCACGGATTTAAATTGTTACACGAGCACCAAAGACTGCAAGATTCGGATAGATAAAATTGAATGGCGCATACAACATGTTCAGCCGTGCGATGAAGCAAAATTACGAATATTGACCGGCATACAATCTGATCCTCCCATTTTAATGCCATATAGGACATGGCGTTTATTTGAGTATCCTCTCAGAAAAACCGATAAGGATACTTGGTTAGTTAAAACTTCTACCCATCTGGAAAAACCTCGATACGTAATTGTAGGTTTTCAACAGAATAAAGTAGGAAAAATAGATAAAAATGCAAGTCATTTTGATCATTGCTTTATGAGAAATTTGAATGTGTATTTAAATTCGGAGTGTTATCCCTATGATAAGTTAAATCAAGATGTGACAAATGGCGAATACACAACTTGTTATTACATGTACACACAGTTCCAAAACAGTTATTACGGTCGATTCAACCGACCCATATTGAGCTACGCAGAATTTAAAAATCGAATGTTATACGTATTCGATGTATCAAGACAAAACGAAAGTGTAAAATCGTCAACGATCGATTTGAAAATTGAAATGGAAGGACACCAGGCTTTCCCAGACAACACAAGAGCATATTGTCTCATATTGTTCGACCAAGTTGCCGAATACAGACCGCTCTCTGGAACAGTGAGAAAACTTGTTTAATGGAAAGTAGAACCAAAAGTTATCATTGCAGTAGTGAATTCTGAACATTATTATACCCATTGAGCTCTTATTTTTAGTCGAGTACAGGTCGTTGATGTGTACACTTCATATAACACGATGATTATATTGGCCATCGATATGCAAGGATTTGTAATTGCAAATCAGTTTATACCGAAGGAAATAAGTATTGCAACAAATTACAAAAATATTCACACTTACTTGATGAAACCGACAATCGACTACTCGTTTTTAACATCGAAGGAAAAAATCCAAGCCAGATGGTTGGAAAATAATTACCACTCAATTCCATATTCCGGAGGAATTGTTGATATGGCCGAGATTGACAACATCTTTTACGGATTTACTCAGAATTTATCCGATGTGACGTGCGTGGTCAAGGGTGCTCAAAAAGAAGATTTTTTAAAAAGACATTTTCCGAATTTTACCATATTAAACCTTGAAGGTGAAATTAATTCACCAAAATTTGAAAAATGTACTCATTTCTGTGCAAATCACACGGATGAGTTTGCTAATTGTTCATTTCAGAATGTTAAAAAAATTTGTACTTATTTAAATGGTAATAATTACAGTAAATAGTTTTTTGTAATTATATTTTATATGAGCATATTAATCATAAATTTATAAATATGTGGTGCTCTTAAAAATGTTAAATTGATGATTATTTAATTAGTAATTTAAATGTGTGTGACTTATTTACAAGAAAATAAATGTATTATTAATATTATGTTGTTTTAATTTAACCTAAAATAAGAAAATAAATTTCAAATGTGTTAAATATATATAAAGGTAAGTAATTCATATTAATAATAAATTTAAAACGATAAAGTTTAAAAATTAAGTAAATATTAAATTTTCCCATACTATGTGTTTCCGACATGATGTAATATTTGACAAATTAATTAATTTGTTATCAATTTCCTTTGGTGATAAGAAGTATGATGTAATTTCCTTCAATTTAACCAAACCACATCCGTTTTCACACTTATAAAAAATAAAGGCGGGCTGTGAGGAGAGTCAGTTTATAAAGTGCGTTTGAACAAAATAAAAAATCAATCATGTTGAGCGACGCATCCGAGAATGAATTAATGTCTCAATATGTGACTCCGGACCGTGCGACAAATAAACAACCAAAGCCGCTGGCAAAAAAGCATAAGAGGCAACGTATTATTGAGAGTGATAGTGATAGTGACGTGAGCATATCTTGTGGTCAAAAGAGTGCAAAAAGTGTAAAGCGTCGATTGTTCAAAGAAGAACCATCAAAAGCTGAACTTGAGATACTGGGCAAATTAAATAAATGCGGTGGAGATCTGCCAAATTTGTCACCTATAATTCCACTAAGGGAATTGAAACAGGGTAAAATATACCCGATTACTGAATATAAATTTATGAATACAGTACATGGGAAAAAAATTGTTGTCGAATTGAAAAAAGGCATTGTGTTTCTACCGGAACGGTTTAACGTTGAATTCAATGAGGATAACTTAGATAGTTTAAATGCTTCGCAATCTGGGTTAATTTACAAGGGAATGAAAAAATTAGGTGGTGGACATACCTGTCACCACTTAGAATTCATAAAGTGCTAATTAATAATGAGTGATAATATATACAAAGACATAGAAATACTAAAACTAAAATTAGAAAGTGATAATACGGTGAATAATTTACAAAAATGTCAATCAATAATTAAAGTGAAAATTAAACTTTTAAATCAATTTATAAAGAATCGGGCTGGAAATGTGAATGTGCAAAAACAGTTTATAGCACAATTAGCTATTTTAGAGTCATTAAAAACAAAGTGCAAAAATAAAATTAAACAAGCACCCACAATCATAGGAATTGGTCTAAGACCGCGAGTGCACCAGGAACGCATTGTGAAAAAAAGGAATATTTTATCGGATCGCGTGGTTTGGAAAGAGGTTAGTTTAGTTGACTATTGTTATTTTATTCTCTCTTATTCATGTGCTTATTTGTTTTAGTTAAAATCAGCATTTAAATCTAGAATACGAACAGGTTCTGTAGAAAATATAAACCATATTGAACCAATCGACTTTCTTGAAGATGCAAAATTACTAATCACATCTAGAATTAAAAATTTATTAAAAACACAGCGATGCTTCAAAATTAATTTAAATTTCTGCGGTGAATTTGTGATTCCACCCTCCGAGGATTGTGAATTTAAAAATATTAGCACCAAAAATTCAATAATTTTAATATCATCCGAGTTAAATGATGTATTGGATAATCTTATAGGAGAAATTTTAAAAAAGGTTAGTAAAAAAAAAATCTGTTTATTTATATACATATTCATTTTTTTTCACAGTTAGAAGAGTTTCAGGAACGTAAGAGTGGGTGGGCGTTGAAATCCATTGTACATTTAATTGTCGCTTTCGCACAATATTGCCCCCTGAACGGAGCTTCTTCCACCTACGTCCAATTGCCAGACCACATAAGAAAAAAGAAATGCGTACTCAACTTAAAAAATGAAGATAACCGCTGTTTTGGTTGGTGCATCACAGCCGCCCTGCACCCATGTCCAGGTAATAGTGACCCCGAAAACATTCAAAATTACCCTCAAAATTTATATGATTGTTTTAATTTTAACGGTTTGTCATTTCCAATGAAATTATGTAACGTTTCAAAATTTGAAAATATTAATCCAAATCTAAGCATAAACATTTATTCGTATGACGAAGAGACATTAAAATTATACCCTGTGTATATTACTAAAAAAATTAATGGAACGGTCATTAATTTATTATATTTAACAAACTACCATAAAAACTTTTCACATTTTTGTTTAATAATTGATTTAAATAAATTATGCTATGCTCAAATGAATAAAAAAAAGGATTTTAAAAGACACATTTGTAATAGATGTCTAAACTATTTTAAATCGAAGGAAACGTTAAATAAACACTCTGAGGATTGTTCAAATTTTGATGCTGTTCGCATTGAAATGCCGGACCCTGGGTCTTGTGTAAAATTTACAAATTTTAGTGCTACGTTAAGACTACCATTTGTTATCTATGCCGATTTTGAGGCATTAACTGTTCCAATTTCTAGTTGTGAAACCGCTCCAAACGTCTCATCGAGTAATCCTTATCAAAAACATACACCTTTTAGCGTGAGTTATTTAAAAATTTGCTCGTACAATTCGTCTCTAAATTCGTATAATTCATACAGAGGTAGAAATCCCGAACAATGGTTTATTGATCAACTTATCAGTGAAGTTGATACAATTACGTGCAATATTAAAAATCATTGTAATGTACCGATGACGTGCTTGACACTCGACGAGAAAGTAAAACATGATATCGCAATCAGTTGCACACTCTGCAACGCGCAATTTGTTAACAGTAACCCGAAAGTGGCACATCACTGTCACTTTACCGGTAAATTTTTGGGTACGCTCTGCAATAATTGCAACTTGCAGTGCAAATATAATAAAATCATTGTACCCATTTTTTTTCACAATCTCTCCCGGTATGATGCCCATTTTCTAATTGAAACGTTATCAAATGTGGCCGGAGATCCGGTTCGTGTAATTCCGACAACAACAGAGACCTACATTGCATTTTCGAAAAAAATTAAATCAGTTGAACTTAGATTTTTAGATTCATATAGGTTTATGCCATCGGCACTCGATAAGTTAGTCTGTAATCTACCCGATAATAACATGACGCATACAAAATGTGGATTTCCAAATGTGAATCAGTTTAATTTAGTTAAGCAAAAAGGTATCTTTCCCTACGACTATACAAATAGTTTTCAAAAATTGAACGAAACTAACTTACCCTCTAAAAATAATTTTTACAGCATGTTAAATGAATGTCATATAAGCGATATAGATTATACACACGCAAAAAATGTTTGGAATGAATTTCAATGCAGTACATTGGGCGACTACGCGGATTTATATCTGAAAAGCGATGTTTACCTCTTGGCAGACGTATTCGAAAATTACCGTAATTTAATTTTTAAAACGTACGGGTTAGATCCATGTTCATTTTACACAGCACCTGGCTTGGCATTTTCCGCCGCGCTAATCATTTCCAAGGTTCAGTTAGAATTGATAACAGATATTGATATGGCGTTGTTTTTTGAAAGGGGGTTACGCGGGGGAATATGTCAAGTTAGTTGTAAATATGCACGCTCAAATTCTCCTTATAGTGAAAGATATGATCCTACCAAGCAAACGAAAGAAATGCTCTACGTTGATGCGAATGGGTTATATTCATTTGCGATGACGTCAAGTTTGCCTCACGGAAACTTTCACTGGATAGAGGATGTGAGTAATTTACAAACGAAAATTATCGATGGTTCAATACGCGAATATTACGGCGATGATTTACCTAAATCTTGCTTAATCGAGTGTGATATAGACTATCCTGACGAATTACACGATAGCCACTTGTATTTCCCGTTCTGTCCAGAACATTTATCTGCATCGGGTAAAGATATCGATAAAAAACTAATGCTAACATTTCACAATAAAACAAAATATATACTGCATTTAAGCGTGTTGTTACAATGCATGTCACATGGTTTAAAATTAAAAAAAATTTATAGAGCAGTTGAAATTGCTCATTCGAAATGGCTCAAAATATATATTGATATTAATACTAGTCTTAGAGCTAAAGCCACTAACGCTTTCGACAAGCAACTATATAAAGATTTATCTAACATGGGTTTTGGAAAGATGATGGAGTCAGTTAGAAAATATAGAAATATTCATATTGTAAACACGTGGGATAGAGCAAAAAAATTGATAGCAAAACCAAATTTTAAATATATAAAAATTTTTAATGAAAATTTAATTGCAATAGAAATGAACAAAATTTCAGTGAAATATAACAAGACTCTATACATCGGCACATGCATTTTAGACATATCTAAAACTGTCATGTATAGCTTTATATATGACTATTTAAAGTGCCATGTTGAACCACACTTTGAAATAGTCCTATGTTATAGTGATACGGACAGCATAATAGCATCGTTTACGCCTCGTGAAAATGGGTTATTTAAAAGTATATACGAAATAATTCGCAAAGATGCAGCATTGATATTTGATACATCTGACTATGATGCGAATAATAAATATGGAATACCTCTAATCAATAAAAAAGTAATTGGGAAATTTAAAGACGAATTGAATGGGCAAATAATGGAGGAGTATGTTGGAATACGGGCAAAAGTTTATGCTATTCAGGTTGAACAAAATTGTGAAATTAAAAGACATAAAGGTATAGCACGCTCAAGCGTTAAAAAGATAACATTTCAGGATTACAAAAACGCAATTTTTTTAAATAAATCACAAATGTGTAGTATGCGTAGCATTAGGTCAATTGATCATAATATTTACTCGTTAAATATTAATAAAATAGCACTTAAAAATTTTGATGACAAGAGAAAACAATTAAACGATCAAATAAATTCAATTCCCTGGGGTCACTATTCCTTGCGTGCAATTTCATGAATTCCATACTTTTGTTTTGTTTTTTAGAGTAACAAAGTCTTTGTAATTTTTTTCTATGTATGTATTACCACTTATTAATTATTAATATTATTATTTTATATTTTTTCTTACATATATTATATATACTTAATGTCAATTATATCTTATTTTCTTTGCTCATTTTTTTTTTATATAATGATAACATAATAATAAATATCTTTATTAACTAATTATTTGTGTGTGTGTATATGTATTTTAACCCAACCAATCCACATTAAGTATTTTATCACATCTGTTTCGCTTTATAATTTTTTTCAACACACAAAAAATAGGTAAGTATAAATTTACATATTAAACCTAATATTCACAGTCGATATTACACATGTATAATCGCATATTTTCAGTTATATCATAAATTGCAAGCGCTTAGGGCTGACGTCACATATATTTTTTCTATTTTTTTTACAAGTCCACATTGAGCTCACATTATTATAGCACTTTTCCCATTCCTTATCAGTAACACTGTTTGGCGCAATGGGTAGCGCGTCGGGCTCTCAACCAGCCGACCGGTGTTCAAATCCTAGCAGGCAAAACTCACTAAAAAAATACGATGCTACCAAGCATACACTGTAACTTTGGTTGCATACTTTCAACCATCTAGTGGACAACTTGACAAACCGACAAGACAAACAACGCTCCATCTAGTGGACAACTGGACTACCCGACAAGACGCCATCTTGACATCCCGACAACGCCCAAATTCTTCCCGCCAACGACGCCATCTTGGACGCCATTCTTCCCGCCAAGTCGACAATTCTTCCCGCCAACACCAGCGACGGTGGCGACACATTGCAGACTGGTGGACAATTTAGAACCATCCCGACCGGATGCATTTCTCGCAAATTGGATTAACCGGAAGTACATGTAAATTGCCATAAGAATCTTATCAGATTTCTACTTTTATTACTACTCAAATGCTTGTGTCGGTATTGTCGTGTAGTACCTTAATTGCTTTGCGCGTTATTTGCTGGGGTTCTCTGGATCTAAGTTTTGTCATTTGTTCGATCACTTCAAAGTTGCTTTTGGTGTTTATTAGCTCCGGGTATCTTTTTATAAATTGCCTTTGGTTGCTTAAGTTCATTTCCGGGTCGTCCGGTTCAACTAGCACCACTTTTACCATGCATTCCTTGTCGTTTAGTGGGTTTCCCACTACTATCTCTGTGTTCGTGAAGGCTGCGTCTTTCCATTCCTCTTTTTTTATCTTGTGCCAGGCCTCTATTGTTTTGACATTGTCGATGTTTTCAATTGGCTTCGTGGTGGTGTGCCATGGTGTAGTTTGTGTTTCCATGTTTGTCTTGTTGGCTTCCATATTGACTTGTATGCCAAATTTGTTTGTCACCTTATCTGTTGCGCCACTTCTGGTTTTCCCCAACAGGTTCTTTGCGAGTGGTCTATTTAGGAAGTGTACGCACCTGTCCATTTTTGCAGCTATTTCTTTAATTTCGCATTTTGTGTTTCTGCTTTCGTCTGTGATCTGTTTTAGTTCTTTGGAGTGTGCTATTATTTCTTCTATTGCCTTAATGATTTGTTCCATTATTAGGTCTTCGCTTATCCTGTCTTGTTTTGTCGTTTCATACCTGTCGCCTGGTGATTATGCTTGGAGTTTCCTTTTTCTGTCAATTGCCCCTGTAGAGTTGCACCTCATTAGTTGGCCAGTCCTCTTTATCTTTTGCTTTCGTTCGTTCGTTTGGAGTGCACTCTTTTGCGTTTTCAGCAGGCTATCCTTGTGCGTCGGCTATTGCCCATACTATTTCAACTGTGGCTGCGGTTGCGGAGTTTAGGGCTTCTTCTGCGTTATGTTTGTCGCATTTGTTAGTTTCGGGTATTACTCTCTTTTCTGTTTGTTTGGTGGCCACTCTGTCGCTGTCTTTCTCGGGCGGCGGAGACCTGGCCGTGGAATTTTTTCTGTGGAAGTCCTTAATTAGCTCTTCTTTAGCCTTTCGTCTCTTGGCGTCGGCCGCGTCGTCGATGTCATCTACATTGATGATCTCTATGTTTGTGTCTGTTTGCATTCCGAGGTCGTTTTTACTTCTAGCCGGCGATCTGTTAAGGCTTCCTCGCCTGCTATGTATCTTGAGCAGCTCCTGCTCGTAAGCTACTCTATCCATTTCTTGTTTTTTTGCTCTGTCTTCATCTTCCTTTGTAGCTATCCCACCCGTCATTGAGGAAGCAAGCCTTGGGTTGCTGCTCGTGGTACTGGGTGGCGATCTTAACATCTTGCCGCTTTTGCCAAAAGCCAAATCCTCTGCAGTAGGTTTGGTAGTCTCCGTCATCTTGGCCTGTTTGTTTGAGATCAGTTTGTGTCCAGTTAGGGTATGCGAGTCGTCATCAAGTTACCGGAGGTAACCCCATCCATGGTGCAATTTATAGCTGTCGCCAGCTTGCGTTTTATAGCTAACCGCCAGCTATGTAGAGTGGCTACTCCCCCTGCAGAAGAACCCTACCGGGTCATTACTAAATTCGTGACCTACTACAAGAGGGTTCAATGATCCATTCACTCGTTCCCATTCATACTTATTAGCGGAAGAAAGATTTTTCGGTAGCCGAAAAGTGGTCAAGAGTAGACCGAAGGGTTGACCAAGGGGGGTCGATAGTTCAAAGAAGGAAAAGGTAAAGGAAAGTGGTAGTCTCATTGCCGTAGCAAAGCCACCGTGCAATGGTGTTGGTTTGCGTGTGCAATCCCCTATCCACCACCCAGGGACGCGCCTCGAAGAGGTTTCACCTTCCCCTACCCCCAAAATCTGGAGTCCAGGAACCTAACCTAACCTAATCTAACTTAAACTAACAATGACTATCTTAAAAAGCAAAGCTAAAAAGTATTTCGAAACTAAATTGCAATTGCCCGGTCTAAATGTTTTCAAACCCTTTTACACTTAGCAACAATGGCTAATAACCTACAAAACGTACACTTTCCAACACATTATCAGTATCATAAAACTAGCACAACACAAAAGTGCCTAATCAGGTAGGTAATGTAGCTTAATCAAGGTTATTTATTTATTAACTTTAGTGCAGTCGGTAGAACTTTAAAAACTACATAATATAAAACAATTATTTGCAAACTAATGCAAAAAAATAATTTTGGCGCAGTCGGTAGGTCTATAAAATATAAATTAATTGAGTGCGTACTAATAACTCATTTACAAATAATGTGTTTTGACAGATTACATTGCCAAAGTCAGTAAATTTCTTAAATGCAAACACAAAATTGATTTGAAACAACTCCAATCTTAGTTTAAGCAAAATTTGAATTTTGCTCTTAAAAAAATTAAATTAATTACAGCTAGCACAAATAATTTTAATATTTGTATTACAGTAAGATAACTCAATGATAATGATAAAAAAATGTCAAACAATAATTAACTGCAATTTAAAGAAAAATGTCAAAACCAGCGCAGTCGGTATGAATTTGAGTGTTCAATTATTAAATTTGTTAAAACCAAATTACAAAATATAATTAAGACGTATTAGAGTAATATTTAAACAATATAATATGTAAAGAATCATAATGAATTCACTTAGTAGAGGTCACAAACCTCAATAAAATATCAATTATTTTTTATTAGTAATTTAAAAAACAAAATTTTAAAACATCTAAACCTCAATATTATGTAAGAATGATATTCTCTATAATATCATAGTAAAACCATTATTCCTTTTTCAAACCCCAATGTTACGCACTATAAAACTTTATCCTGAAAAGGACCCGCAATAAAACGCTCAACATAAGTATGCCAATATTAAACGGCCGTAAAAAAAACTTTTCCAATTTACTTACTATTGAGACTCAAATATCTGCTCAAGGGTTAGAATAATTACAGATTTTGATAATAAACCTCTGCTGTAAAATAAGCCATAACATATACGGTAATGGGAAAGGATGAAATATTGATGCCGCAGCACCACGGCTTGTGTTTCTACCCTTTGGGATTCGGAAAACGTAAGCGGATGCGTAATATGTGTGTAGGAAATTCTTTGAGCGTAATGTAAATGTCTAATGTACTGGAAGTTTTTAAGTTAGGATGTTTTGATAGAGAGAAGGTTTGAATTGACTGACACAGCTTTTTTTATTTTGTTACAAAATTTATAGCCGAATAGCTAAATTATTTTAGTTAATTGTTCTGTCGCCAAACTAATTAAATATCATTTCCAAACAATTAATATTTCAATTAAAATTGATTGCCTTAATTGCATTGCTGTCTTGAATTATTATCTCAGTCTATCAATAATCCCCTTTGCAAAGTGAGACGCAAGCCTAAGGACAAAGGGCAAACTTCCGTTCAAATGTATCATTTAATTAAGTGACTGACATTAATTTATGATTGCGTATTATTAATAATAAAAATGAAAATTAAATTGAAAACAAAAAATTAATTATCCTTTTAAATTTAATAAATCAATTTCCATGTAATTTAAGTTTGAAATTAATTTCTTCATCCTTCCGCATACATCAAACAAATTCATGTCAAGGTCTTTTAAAATATAAAAATAAAACAAATTACCTTTCCCCCAAAATTGAGCGTTTTACAAGTGCCAAAGGCAACGACATTCAGGTCGCAATATACGTATAATATTCCACCCAGTAAATGCACAAACTTTTACCATTTACTGACTTTTATTTTTGCCACTTTTAAATGTTTTTGTTTTATCAAAGATTGTTAAACACAAAGTAAGTTAAAGCAGAATATTTTTATCATTTCTGTTCGATTTGCTTTAATATTCAAGCATAAAAAGGGAGAAGAATTCATATGGAATGGGTTTATTTCTCTTTGTGTGTGAGTTTAAGGGAAAAAGGGTGCAATCGTGCGGATTGTATTTTGAGTAGGTCATTCTTTCTGGGTTGATAGACATTAAATTAATATCGTTTGTATGCAAGCATGCGTTATTAAATTGTAAAATAAAAAAATATATGTTAAGCATTAAAATTTGTTACAAATAAAACAACTTCAACCATTAGGATTATATCAAAAACTAATAAAAAATCTTTTTGTTTCTCCAACCATCCAATTGGTAAACACTCCATTGATATTTGCGTCTCCCATTGAAAAAGCTTTCTAGGCCCCACTCATGATATTTTTGTTTTCCACTCTAATAATTTCCTGTATGAAATGCGCCATTAGATTTCGACACGAATCGTTGATGACGGTCGGAGATTCCAGGTCCCGGAAGCAATTACCCGGAATGCAGAACAACAAGTATTATTGTCAGGCCACACATGTCAAGTTAACATCTATGAATCCCCGAACGATCATTTCGGTATCTCACTCTAGTTTTACTTTTATGCACTAATTATTCCTCATTGTTGCGGATGGATGGTGGCAACAGAAGTTGTATGTGGAAATTTGAAACTTTTTGAGGGATGTAATTCCGTTGGAATTGCTACATGTGTGCGGTTTCGTCAGAACAAATTTGTTTTGATGAGTTAGTTCCGCATAATTATTTTAATCTTCAATTCAATTATGGTGAATTCGCCGGGGATAAACTCTTATACAATATTACCTCAGTAAAAAATTTACATATTTTTATTGAATGCCATAAAAGTCTCATACATCACACAGTTTGTATGTTATGAAAATTGTATATTTCCTACCACCGCTTCGTAATAAGTAATAAAATCATGTCACATCACATCAGATGTTATATTATATAAAAAAAAAATGTAATTCCCCATACTACACATTGAGAGAGAGCCGAGTTTCCATACATATATTAAAATCCATTTTATAAAAGTTTGTTATAAAATTACTTGTTGAATAGCGATGAGAAAACTTCACCAGCTATATTAAAACGTAGAAGCATATTAATAAAACGTCCGTCTACAAAAAAGAAACAATAATACGATTAAGAATTAATTAAATCTCTTGTTCCTAACTGTTTGCTATAGATTTTATTTATATAAGCTCCTTTATTAAAGTTTGTTTTGTAAGCTCATACCGGCCCTTCAAGTAAAACGCGATAATTGTGTTTTTAACGCTCGGGATTTTTATAGAAAGACGTCTGGCACGTTTTAGTGGATGAAAAAAATTGAGTGGACTTGGTTGGTTTATTTTTTTGGCACGGCTTTGAGCCAAGTTGAAATTGGACCGTTAAGTGGATTGTTAAATTTCATTTAGTCTTGATATTAGAGGGTAGATAATTGTTTGTGAAAGAAAGGGTGTTGTCTAGATATTTGTAAATTCACTTAGTTAGGTTTACAGTTACAATATATTAATTTTAGTTTTAATATTATACGCTATATTATTTAACTTTGTGGATTAACAAAAAATATGTTTAGAAAGTTTTATATGTTTTATACTTTTTGTTAATAGTTTTGTTACGTTTGCTGGCATACGTTATTACGTTTTTTTTTTTAGCAAATTTGAGTTTAGGAATAAATAATTCAAATTAAAAAACTTAATGTCATTTCTTAAAATAAATTACAATAAATTAAGTCTTGGGTAGGTGGGTGGGCAACACAAATCTAAAACACACGCCCACAAAATTTAAACTTTGTTTCCGCCGACCTACTCTAGTGTTTGAAAATACTATAGCAAACACTCGGGCGGCTAGATGGGCAACATTTATTCAAAGCACAAGCCAACAAAACTTCAATTTTGTTTCCGCCCACCCAAGTGTTTGTGTTAAAAAAAATGGATTACAAACACTTGGGCGAGTGGGTGGGCAACATCAATTTAAAACACACTCCAACAAAACATAAACTTTGTTCCCGTGTTGAAGAAATTGAATCACAAACACTCAAGCGTGTGGGTGAGTAACATCAACTCAAAGCACACGTTAACAAAATTTAATCTTTGCTCCACCCAAGTGTTGGTGTTAAAAAAAATAGATTACAAACACTGGGGCAAGTGGGTAGACAACACAAATTTTAAGCACACGCTCACAAAACTTAAACTTTGTTTCTCCCTACCCAACCAAGTGTTCGTGTTTAAAAAATTGGATCACAAACACTAGGACGGGTGGGTGGGCAATACAAATCTAAAACACACGCCAACAAAACTAAAACTTTGTTTCCACCTACCCACCCAAAAGTTGGTGTTAAAAAAAATGATCACAAACATTTGGGTGGGTGAGTGGGCAACACAAATCTAAAGCACACGCCAACAAAACTTAAACTTTGTTCCAAGCCACCCACCCAAGTGTTGGTATTAATAAAATTGAATCACAAATACTAGGGCGGATAGGTGGGTAACACAAATTTAAAACACACGCCAACAAAAATTAAACTTTGTTCTTACCCAAGTGTTGGTATTAAAAAAAATTAATCACAAACAGTCTGGCGGGTGGGTGGGCAACATAAATCCAAAGCACACAACAACAAAATTTAAACTTTGTTTCTACCTTCCCACCTAAAGGTTGGTGTTAAAAAAAATTGATCACAAACACTTGGGCGGGTGAGTGGGCAACACAAATCCAAAGCACACGCCAACAAAACTTAAACTTTGTTCCCGATCGCCCACCCAAATGTTTGTGTTAAAAAAATTAGATTACAAACACTTGGGCGGGTAAGTAAGTAATATCAATCTAAAACATACGCTAACAAAAATTAAACTTTGTTCCCACCCAAGTGTTGATATTAATGAAATTGGATCACAAATACTAGAGCGGGTGGGTAAGCAACACAAATCCAAAACACACGCCAACAAAACTTAAACTTTGTTCCCGCCCACCCACCCATTTGTTTTTGTTAAAAAAATTAGATTACAAACACTTGGGCAAGTAAGCACACGCCAACAAAACTTAAACTTTATTTCCACCCACCCAAGTGTTTGTATTAAAAAAAATTAGATCACAAACACTCGAGCGGGTGGGTAAAAAATATCAATCTAAAGCATACGCTAACAAAAATTAAACTTTGTACCCACCCAAGTGTTGATATTAAAGAAATTGAATCACACACACTTGAACAGGTGGGTGGGAAACACAAATCCAAAGCACACGCTAACAAAACTTAAATTTTGTTTCCGCCCACCCACCCAAATGTTTGTGTTTAAGAAAATAGATCACAACCAGTCGGGTGAGTAGGTGGGCAACATTAATCTAAAGCATACGTCAACAAAAACTAAAGTTTGTTCCCGCCCACCCACCCAAGTGTTTGTTAAAAAAATTGGATTACAAAAACTAGGGCGGGGCCAACAAAAATTAAACTTTGTTCTCACCCAAGTGTTAGTATTAAATAATATTGGTTCACAAACAATTAGGCACATTATTACAAACACTTGGGCAGGTTGGTGGACAATATTAATCTGATATTAAAAAAATTGAATAACAAACACTAGAGCGGGTAGGTGGGCAACACAAATCCAAAGCACTTGCCAACAAAACTTAAACTTTGTTCACGCCCACCCACCCAAGTGTTTGTGTTAAAGAAACTGAATCACAAATACTTGAGCGGGTAAGTGGGCAATTTTTACCCAAAGCTTACGCCAACAAAAACTAAACTTTATTCCCACCCAAGTGTTATTATTAAAGAAATTGCATCACAAACACTTGGGCGGGTGTTTGGGCAACATCAATCTAAAGCATACGCCAACAAAAATTAAACTTTGTTCCTACTCAAGTGTTTAAGAAATTGAATTACAAACACTAGTGCGGATAGGTAGGCAACTCAAATCCAAAGCACACGCCCACAAAATTTAATTTTTGTTCCTGCCCACCCACCCAAGTTTTTATGTTAAAGAAATTTTATCACAAACACTTGGGCAGGTAGGTGGGCATTATTAATCCAAAACATACGCCAACAAAAATTAAACTTTGTTTCAACTTAAGTGTTGGAATTCACAAAAATAGATCAAACACTTGAACGAGTGAGTGGAAAACACAAATCCAAAACATACGCCTACAAAACTTAAACTTTGTTCCTGCTCACCCACCCAAGTGTTTGTGACAAAAGCGCAAACATTCGGGCGGATGGGTAGGCAATATCAATCCAAAGCATACGCCAACAAAAATTAAACTTTGTTCCCACCCAAGTGTTGGAATTAAAGAAATTAAACCACAAATTAAACAACACAAATTCAAAGCACACGACAACAAAACTTAAACTTTGTTACCGCCCACTCACCTAAGTATTTGTGTTAAAAAAGTTGGATCACAAATACAAGAACTGGTGGATGGGCGATATTAATCCAAAGCAAACAGCAACAAAACTTAAACTTTGTTCTCGCCCTCCCACTCAAGTATTTTTGTGTTAAAGAAATTAGATCACAAACACTCAATGCTTGGCTACACCAGTTCTATATGCACTAAAAGACATCCGTGATATATTAAAAAAATTGATAATCTAGTTTGTAATAAAATTACTGAGTAAAATGCACTAATTTTAACTTAACCTAACTGCAGTGCCAAACCAGTTCTAGATAGACCAAAGGACGTCTATGCCACTTTCCAAATGATGATTCCAATTTGATAATTGTAACAGGATTATTGAGTAAAATGCACTAATCTACCTTAACAATATTTTTGTATTTTTTAGTAACTATAAGAAACATGTCACCAACCTAACAAACGTACTCTCAAGCGGCTTCAAGGATATAGCCTAAACAGCATTTGCTACCTAACTTTGGTCAGGAACACCAAACGGTAGTTTTGTTTGCCAACGAACAATTTTGGCAACCAAAAAATTCAAAGCGTACATGAAAAATAATAAATTTAATTTACGCACAAAAAACAAAACCCTAATCGGTCGTCCAACTCAAATTCAAAAATTTCTTCTTATTTGCTCTTTATGGACCCCCTAATGAAAATATAGATGTAGCTCTAGTTGTTCTTTAAACTAGTTATTAGGTCTATCAGGTTGTCCACCTCGAGGCTTTGTCATATGGCTGATTCCGCTTTTTGCCTTCCAACCTCCCATCAATTGCAGGTAAAGATGGTGTGTTCGGGAAAGTCTTGTGCACGGCATTAGTGGCAGAGGTCGTCAACGGTCTTTCCAATCCTCTTAGTGTAGGTCCCAAAACTGCCGTGGCCGACAAAAATTGGGTTAGAAAATAATCTGTGTTTCTATGAGGACACCTACTCCAGATCCTAATGTTTGGGATCAGCCTTTTTGTCCATTGTGCGTTGTCTTGCGTATCTTTCCTTTTTTGTTGCCACTGCTCTTCAACGCTGTAAGCTGTTTCTCAAGTTGTCTTCTTGGGGCTGTATCTGTCACCCAGTTCTAACACCTTCAACTCGATTGGTGGAACCGCTGCTATGTTGCAAGCTTTGTTTGCGCTGACTGTCCTGTATCCGCTTATAACCCTCAGCAGGACTTATCTTTGTGTTGAGGTCAGCGCTGTCATGAGCTTCTTTACGCCAAGTGTTCTTTTCTGTATGTTAATATGGATGATAGCTGATGTTTGGCAAAATCTTGGTTAGTGCCGTTACTGTTTTCTCGGATTTTCTAATCGAGTTCACCACGTGGTGTCCAAAAGTCCAGTTTCTAACCAAACCCCTAGGTATTTCACGGTCTTTTTGGGTTTCACCTCCTGTCCACTAAAAGCAAAAGCCAGCTCGTTTTTCCTTCTTGCTCCTTCTACAATCATGGCTTTTGTCTTTTTGGGGGCTGCTTCCAGTCCGTTTTCAATCCTTCATCTGTCCACGGCCGCCAGAACCACGTTTGCTGCTTCTATGAGCCTCTCAGCCCCGTTTGCCCTAACCATTGCCAGGTCGTCGGCGTAGGCCACCATCTTGCATTCGTCCGGGATCTCCAGCCTGGGGTTGTACAGTACGTCCGAGAACCGAGCTGCGTCAGTTTTCTTTCCTTTCCCGGTGCAATGAAGAGCGTTCTTTCGTTTAGGTAGCTGGCCAACATCTCCAGGAAGATACTGGACACCCCTATTTCCTGCAGTTGACTCATGATATTACTCTATCTGGCAGTATTGAAGACGTTTCTGACATCAAAGAGGATGATTGCCGTCCACGCGCTGGTTTGGTCTTTGCACAGTTCCTTTGCTCTCATAATTGCGTCTACCGTCGATCGACTCTTCTTGAAACCCTATTAGGCGTTCGAGATTGCCCCTTTCTCTTCTAGCTCCTCTCGAGTCTTCCCTTTAAAAAATATTCAAAAGTCTTCCCGGGCACGACTAAAAAACTTGAAATTTGTTAGACTTTCTTTTTGGAATCAACACCACCTTTGCTCTTTTCTATTTTTCGGAAAAACTCCGCTATTCTGGACGGTGTTGTAAGCTTTTCTTAGATTCTCAGGTATCTCCTCCTAAGCCAGCTTTACTATTTGGCCTTTGACGCCGTCGGGACCTGCAGCCTTTTTTGGTCCGGGCCTTGCGATGGCCACCTTCATCTCTTCCTCAGTGAAAAAACCTAACCTAACTTAAAATATTACAAATTAAACTTTTTGCTCAAATTTGCTAAGTGAAATTCATCGTTTTGATATTTTTTTTCTGGTATGTGTGATTGGATCTATCATGTTTTGTTAGCAGTCACAAAATACTGCTAAAACTTTCTTAGATTGTTGTTAAACAGTGCTTTCAAATTATTATGCAATTTCATATTTGAGCCACTGCAAGCAATCTTGCCGATAGTTGATTTTTAATTGTTTTTATAAAATTTATGTGCGCGTTCAATTAATATGTTACCAATAAGTGCATTTACTTGAATACTTTTTTCAGCAGATTTAAAGTAAAGCGCGTGATTCAAAATAGTTCGGACACGCAAGCTGAGTGTGTTTCCAAAAACTCACAAAAAATGTTGATTTACAGGTTTGGAATGTACGTTCCAAAAATGTTAATAAAAGTTTATGTAAATGCAACTTATACCTTTATCCGTCAGTCTATTGAGCCAATATTATCTTTTGCAAACATTTCAAAAATGTTTTGTTTGTCGCATAATGAAGCCAATATAACAACGTTCTCTGCCCACAACTGACGTCACGCGTTAATTGTAGACATATGCCCTATGAGTAGATTTTGTAACTATAAAATATTTTGCAATAATAAATATTAATGCTGAAAGTGATTTTTCTTTCTAATTAATTATGAAACTCAATATTTATGTGAAACAAATAATGACGTTTTTGTCCACAACTGACGTCACACGCATCAACCATGTTGGGTTCACCGCGTGCTTATAAGTGTGTGTAATGTAATAAAACATCTGATAGTAGTCATCAAAAATGCATAATTTACTTTAATACTTATAACGCATATAAAAATAATTAAATTATTTATTAAAGGTCATCATAATATATTTTTATTTTGCACGCGTTAAATGTGCGTAATAAAACGTATGAAATAACACACGTTCGTTTAGCAATAACAGTTTTGTAAATGGAACATTACAGTAAAAAATATACTTACAATTAAATTGGTTATTGGTAGAATATTCAACTAACTTGCAAACTTGATACAAACCTACTTGCAATTTATAATTTAATTCACTTAAATAAGGAGGTGCAAAAATATATTATAAACAGTATTTTAATAAAAAAAAAATTAAATTTTAGTCATGTAATAGATGTAAACCAAACGAAATAATATTGATCTCGTTTAAAGAAATCCTACGTACAAATCCGATTTGGCATTTTTCAAATTGTAACCGTAGAGAACGCCTAATTCAATTTCTCGCCGTTCGAACGGTGCTTGGTAATTAAATAAATTCTTTTGAAGTTCATCAAGCCAGACTAAAATGTCGTCCTGACTTTCGGAATTGATAATAGCGGGAAAATGAACAAAAAAAGTGATTGTACTGAGAAATAGGATGCCGTTTTAATTTAATATTATTGAGTCCCTTCTCCACCTCATCTTCCATCTTCGCGACGTGGTGTTTATTAAAAGTGAACGTCTGGATCATTTCTCTCGGGGATCGCGCATTTATTTATTATATTCTCAACGCAAGATCATTTTTTATTTTTTATAAAAAGTTATAGTATAGAATATTTTAAAAGCATTATTAATAAATCAAATTAAGTGGAAATCGTAAATATTCAAATCCACTCCATTAATTGGAAATATATTGGTCAATTGGTGTGATATTAATTCTCCTACATGCTTTAACTGCCTGTTCTTGGCACATTTAGGTCGATTTAGGAAACGATAATTTCGAACAACTTAAATTAATAGCTTAGTGGAAATTAAGTTTTACCGGCGAGTTTGCAATGTAACTTTACTATAATAAATATGACAACAAACACATTGTGTAACTTTGCGCGACATTTATGTAGGAGTCGTTATTTAAGTGACGTGCTAGAAATTAAATTATAAAGTTCTCAATACATTTTACACGTCGGAGATGGAGTTTGGGAGACAGTTTTGAATTAGTTAATAATTATATTTGCTTAACACGATCTATGCATATAGAAATGATTGTTTAAATGAAATGTTAATAAATTCTCTAAATAATTATTATCATTTTGTTCTTATTACTCATTGAATTAATAATTGACTAAAAAATTTAAATACTAATTTAGTTCGCCGTTAGATCCAATAA
Source organism: Tachinus rufipes (assembly GCA_963932245.1). Lineage (NCBI taxonomy): Eukaryota > Metazoa > Arthropoda > Insecta > Coleoptera > Staphylinidae > Tachinus > Tachinus rufipes. Next base: position 113,259,020 of record OZ010745.1, read on the forward strand.
AGTTGATCCCATTTGCCAAACTGTTTGTCCCTCGGGAAATTTAAGAGGTGCTACATTCACTTACAACACTGATTTTTATTCTCCGGCTTCTTTCTATCTGACTCGATCACGCATCAATCCAGAAGGGTATTGATAATTACGAGCCAAAGCACGTGTATCCTTGTGGGAGATAATAGGTTCGTTTGAGAATTGATTTTTTTATTGTAAGGCGCGGATTAAATTGCTGTGAAATTGAAAGCGGCGTTGAATTATTAAGAGCCTAGTCAAGGCATGCGGCACAATTCATCAAGCCTAATTGTGCATGATACTAGATTTAAGACTTAAAATATTTTTCCTTTAATAAAATTTAAATTTAAATTTTAAATTATAATTTTCTGCATACAATCATTATTTCCCATTTAACTTGAGGTTACATAAATGAATTTTCCTTAATGCAGATTAGACAGGTTATTCCGCGATCGCATTCAAACGGATTTTATTGCTCGTTGCATAATTCAAAGTTTCAGAGAGATAACATTAATTATGAGTGAGATGTTCGCACAGAGTTTATAACAATTTTATTTTGCATCACTTAATTAGTTTATTATCCAGAGGCAATGTATTCGATCGTGCTGCATTAGGTAAGAAGAAGGAAGTTTGTTAATTACAAATGCATTTGCTTGAAATCTTGCAAAATTACAATTGCAAAATTTTACAAACTTTTTCTATTTGATGATATAAACACTATCAGTAGATTTATTTTGTCTTAAATTATTACATTATTTAATTAACGTTTCACGCCATTACCCAATATTAGATTCCTCTTAATAGAATTAAATGTAAATCTACTGCGAGGAAGTGGGTTCTCTATAAATCGCAGTAATTTATCCTGGATAACACTTTCGATTTATTTCATTGCTTTGTTGGCTATACCCGAAACATATTTCATTCTTATTTGATCAAATTCGACCCAATTAATGTAATTTAATTAAAGCAACAATTTCCATTTGTATTTAATATCAGGTTGATAAAATTCCAATCTAAAGTATAATTGAATCATCTATACTTAATAAAGGTAATAATGCTGAAAATAAAGCGTCTAGTATTGTAAGTTTTTTTATCAAAAGAATGAAGACCCTTCTGTCTAATACTGATTGCAGGCAGATTAAAATGTTAAAGAAAAATAGAAAATGAATGGCACGTGTCAGTGTTGCTAAACAAAGTTTTGATTGCAAAATCTTAACTTTGGAAACAAGGAAAAAAATACAGATTGAGGTCTCACGCACGCATAACTCTCACGTGATACACTAATGAAATTTTGTTACAGCACTGAACACATGAATTATTTAGTTATTTTATTATTAAATAATTTCTGAATAAATAATAGTAATAATTCAAAATGTTAACTTAGAACAACTCTGGCGTGTAAACACAATCCATAAAAAATTATTAGACTAAACATTGTTTTAAATTCTGAAAAAGTTTTTAGTTTTTTTTAATTTACTTTTTATTGATAAAAAACAACTTTTTCCTTTAACCAGGGCAGTATTTATTTTTTTGTTTGTTAAAATATAGGTTTTTCGGTTATTGATAAAGTTTAAACTAAATTATAAATTAAAAAAAAAAAGATTTTCTACTTTCTTTTTAGTAGATTTTAATTAAATTACTCAAACCCAATATTTATAAACTGTGTTTCCACCCGCAACCAGTTTATTAAAAAGTGCACACAAAAATTATTTACTGTATGATTGTAGCATATCGTTTTAAAAAATCATTAGCACAAAAGTGATTCAAATCATAAAAGGCATTATAAAATCAGCAAAAAGCACTTTTATTGCATGAATATAGCACAAAAACCCTAATTGAACACTAACTCTTTATAAATTGCACAATAAACTTTTATATTGCTTAAAATTAACTCAAAAAACTGCAAAACTGCAAAACAAAAATTTCTCATCAAAATTATTACAAATTGCACAAAAAACCTTTTTATTGCAAATATTTAGCACAAAAACTGTTTTCTTATTAAAATTGCAAAAAAAAAACATATATTGCATATAAAAGTTGCACAAAAAACTAGATTACATTTTAAAGTTCATCATAAATTGCACACAAAAAATTATAATAAATAAATTTAGCACAAAAAACTGATTTGTTTTATAGAACTTATAAATATAAATCTTTTTTTATAAAATTCATTTTGTGATAAATTTTATGACAAAATTGAATTGAATAAAATTATGTAAATAAATTGATTGTAAATGTTAAGCACAAAAATTGACTTTTTCTTTTTAAAATAATTATAAATTGCACATTTTTTTAATATATATATATATATATTTAGCATCCATTTATTAGATAAATTTTGCACAAAACTGATTTTTGTTATAAATTCAGCATAAATTGCATAGAAAATTTAATAATTGTTAAAAACTAGCACAAAAATCTAATTTATCACATAAAACTTGTCATAAATTTCACAAAAAACTTATTTCTTGGCACAAAAAATTAAATTATTTTATTAAAATCATAATAAATTGCACAAAAACACAATTATTGTATAGAAGTACAAAAAACTTCTGTATCTTATAAAGTTTATTTTATATTACGCAAAAAAAAATGTTTTCAATTTATTAAATAAGCACAATTCTGGCATTTTAAACTTTCCGTTCTAATTGTTTCCAATTATCTCATAAACATAATTCATTTTTTTTTGTTCTAAAAGATCGAACACTAAAGATACGAATAAGTTCCATATATTCTGAAACCTTTAGTCCAGAATAGGGTGTTCCGCAAGGATCCCCACTGTCGCCTCTTTTATATAATATTTTTTGTGCTGATATACATAACCTTAATCCAACCCACTTTAATCCAACTTCATATATCCTTCAATATGCCGACAACACAACATTGATATTGCACGCCAAATCATTGCAATTGTCTATTGCACAACTACAAACGTTACTAGGCAATACGTAATTGTGGTTTAATAAATGGCGGTTTTGTGGAAATCTTTCCAAAACTAAACTCCTAACACCCTACCATAAAATCCATGAAAATTCTTCTAAAATCCAAATAAACCAACAAACAATAAACCCATTCTAAAAATGTAAATATTTAGGCGTTCACTTTGATAATAAACTTAATTTTAAGTTTCATACTAGTTTTATCAAATCTAAAACTAAATCCAAAGCAAACCAATTTTGTTCACTTACCTATAAAAATTGTGGAATCAGCATTAAATGTGCAGCACATATTTACAAAACTATCTGCCGCTCAATCCTGGACTGCGCATCAATAATACTCACAAATTCTAACAAATCCACTTTTAACCACCTATACGTAGGTGAATCTCTCTTAAATCTATTACAAAAATCCGACATCCTAACAACCCTCTGCCCAATCCTTCCTATACAAAAAAACTAACATTACTCCACTCCTCAAACGACTCCATAATCTTCAAGTAAAATTTGCAAATAATCCAAATAATTTTAGCATTCTAAAAAACTTAATAATCCCCAGAAACCCAACAATTATTGCAAAATTTAAAAAAAATCTGTCCTACTTTTATATGAAGAAATTTTGACACTTAATAACAATGACTTACTGACAAAATCATCCGTCATACTACATTATACCATACTGTTATTTTTTTTATCACTTTTTTTGTATTTTTTTTTTTTATTATTAGTAGGTCGTCATTTATAAAATTTATGTCTACGGCGGAAAGACTAAATATTTTGCAAAAACTTGCACGATTAAAGCTTAATTTATTATATATTTCACACAAATTCTTTTATTGCACAAATATAGCACAAAATCAAATATTAAATAATAAAAAATTATTAAAAAAAATTTAACAAAAAAACCATTTATTACATAAGTTTAGCACAAAACTACTTATTAAATTTATAATTATTTAAAAAAATATTGATTTATTTTATAAAGTTTATCATAAGAAATTAGCACAAAAAACTTATTTATTATAAATCAAGATAGATAGCCCTTTTATTGCATAAAATTAACACACAAAAAATTGCTTTATAAAATTATTCTAAATTGTTCAAAAAACAAAAACAAAACAAAATACAAAAAACTAATTTATTGCAGAAAATTCATCATAAAATGCACAGAAAATCTTTTTATTTTATAAAAATAGCACAAAAAAACCTTTTTTTCTATGAATCATTCAAAAAAAAAACTATCGCTTTTTATCCAAACTCACTATTACTAAGAACAATGTTTAAACTGACTAACAACACATATGACAATCATTTTTTTTTTTTTAATAATAAATATAATTAAAAATCCTGCATGCATAAAATTAGCCTAAAAACTGCCTTGTTTTAGAAAATTTATTATAAATTGCACAAAACATTTTTTTCTCATCAAAATTATAACAAATTGCACAAGAAACCCATTTATTGTATGAAATATAGCAGAAAAAACTAATTTACTTTATAAACTCATCATAAAGTACGCAAAAAAATATTTAAATGCATAAAATTAGAACAAAAAACTGATTTGTTTTATAAAATTTAGTATATGTCACCAAAAAACTCATTTAATGCATAAAATAAGCACAAAAACTATTTTAAACTAAAAAATCATAAATTTTGCAAAAAAAATTCTTTACTGCAAATTATTGCAAAATATTAATTATTAATCGCACAATAAGAAAACAGCACAAAAAATAATTTAAAAAATTTATTATATAATGCGCAAATTTAACTAAGAAAACTATTTTTTGCACAAAAAACTAATTTATTGCACAAAAAACTTAATTTCTTGCAAATATTTAGCACAAACTACTGATTTCTTATTAAATTAAATATAAATTGCACAAAACAATATTTTTTGCATAAATTTAGCATAAAAAACTAATTTGTCACCAGAAAACTTTTAGTACATATTATAACACACAAAACTCAGATAAGGTAAAGTAATCAATAAAGCTTTTTTATCTTATTAAGATGCCTCATCAAAATGAAATTAGATCTTCAACAAAAAACTCATTTATGCTCTCACATTTAGTTAAAAAAACCTATTTAACTCAGAAAGCTCATAATAAATAGAAATCTTATTTATTACAAAAATTTCATAATAAATCCCGCAAACAAAATTTTTATTGCATAAAATAAAAACTGATTTATATCATAAAATGAACAAAAGACCTTTTGACTGCATAAAGTTATATACAAAAACTGATTTATAATATTAAATTCATTATAAATTGCTCAAAAAAATCTATTTAAATCAAATTTTGTTAGTAATTTAAAAAAAAAGTTTAGTACAAAAAACTAATTTATTTAAATTGTGCAAACCATTGAATTATTTTATAAAATTTAAAATAAATTAAACAAGAAACCCATTTATTGCACAAAATTAGCACCAAAAACTAAATTATTTTATGGTATTTATAATAAATAACGCAGAAAACCTATGTTATGCAAACAAATCTAAGTTTATTGTCCTTTCATTGCACAAAATGAACACAGAAATTGCTAATAGCTAAACCCAACCTAACCTAACCTAACTCAACCTAACCTATCATTTTGTTTTTTACCTTGAAGCACCTCCAAAAGCTTTCCCATCACTAGATGTTTGAGGATTTTCCTCCCCCCCCCCCTACGTCCAGGAGACATATTGGACCCCTGCTCTAAGAGCTTCCATTTTCCCCTCTTGGCTGACTTGATGAGCCACCCAACCTTCTCCTTAAACCTAAACTATCCTAACCTAACTTATCCTAACCTAACTTATCCTAACCTAACCTATCCTATCCTAACCTAACCTATTCTAACCTAACCTAACCTAACTTTTTTTTTATTGTGATATGGAAAAGCTCTACTAGCCTGTGTCTAGAACTCTCATCCACTAAACCCCGTATCCACTTGGCGTGCTCTTCTTGGAATCGCAAAGCATACCTTCAAGAATACACGCCCGGACGTTATCTCTATCGCCATAGTTTGTCATTACGACTTTGCTATCTCTCTCCTCCTTCTCCTTTGCGGGGACCCCCTCTTTAGCAAATGCTTTCACCCGAAGCCACATCGCTTCAGTAGACAGCATGTACTTAACGGTATTGTCGGAAATTAACTCTGCACCTATATCATTTTTCATCTTCTCCCTGGCCGCGGCCCATCTGCGGCAGTCGTAAAAAGTGAGTTGTAAGCTATCCTTCACTTGGCACGTTACATATTCGTTGCTGTCTGTACGGTGGAATCTTTTTAAATACGCTCTGGAGCATCCGAGTCCGATCAGAAGTTGACACATGTAATAGTCAACAGATCCAAATTTTCTCGTTGTTCACGCAGGTAAATTTTTAACCATTCTCTTTGTCCTAGTCCCATTTTTTCCATTTTATAATTGCCACTTTTTAAGCCCCCTCTTAGTATGCTGATTTGTTTTATAACCCTCCTCTCTCAGCTCGGCTTGTAGATGGCTTCCGTGCGTATGGTGTTCTGTATTCGCCAACTATTTTCAGCGCCAGTCTTCTTTGTCCTTGTATTTGGCGTACCTTAAAATATTCCTTCACACCTGGGCACCGTACAGCATTATCGAATGCGCCACACTTGCCAGTATCCTTCTCTTCCCTTCTGAAAGTCTTTTAATGTTGGGCATCAGTATACTTAGTGCCTTGACCGTTTTGTCTACCTTTTCTACCGTTTTGTTAATGTGGACGGTCATTTTGGTGTTCTTATCAAACCACACACCAAGATATTTGACAGCGTTCTTTGTGGTTATATCGGCATCGCCCACTTTTATTACCGCTTTTTCTAATTTCTTGCCACCGTACAAGATGACGGATTTCAGTCCTAGCCCTTCGATTTTCGTTTTAATTCTCTGCACCGTCGTGTTGGTCACCCTGACCAGTTCCTTTTCCTCTTTTGCCATTGTTATAACGCCAATGTCGTCCGCAAAGCACAACAGCGTAGTTCCCTTCGGCATAACTACTCCCAGTACGCTGTTATAATATATGGTCCACAGTAGAGGACCCAAGATTGAGCCTTGTGGTACGAGCGCACGTGATCAACATCTTTTTCCCTCCTCTTACTATAAACAGTTCTCTGTTGTAGAGGTAGTTTTGAGTTACTTTAATGAGCTACTGGCCGCGTTCAGGACGACTCATCATGCGTACTGAACGCGCTTGATGACTATTGTTTGCTGGCAGCGCTTGTCATTTTACTCATCATACATCTAGGTTCGCTTGTTCCGCGCTTTTATTTAAAAAATAAATTCATCATGTCAAAACCAAACTACATAGCAGTTATATATGTTTTTAAACGGGAAAAGGAGCAACATAGGTAAATGAGATTACAACGTAATATTAACAACTGTAATAACTTGAGTGAGAGAAGTAAAAATGGTAAAGATAATCAATTGCCGTACTTCGTTGCTAACTTCAGGGTAATCTTATCCTACACCTTCACCTTAGATGGCATTACTTATTGAAAATATATTATATCTCGCTAAGTTAAGCGGTTTCATAAACTGTTTAAATCATTTATTTACATTCAAAACTTTGAGCTTTATGTTTAAGTAGTTGATAAAAATTTACACGGTTGGCAACAGTGGCAAAATATACCGTTCAGACGGGCTCAGCGCTTAATAGGTCAGCGCTGGCAACTGATGAGTTGTACTGAACGCAGCCACTTGCTCACTCCCATTTTGATCAGTGGTTGTACCACCCCTTCCAAAGAACAGTACCAAAAGCGTATTTGATGTTCGCTGTGGTAAACATACATTTTTCTGTGTTTGTAGGTCTTTTTTTTTAATGTCCTCTACCGTGACTATCAGCTTTCTCATAGCATCGATGGTAGACCTTCCTTTCCGGAACCCAAACTGGCTGTCAAATATTTGGTTCTCCACCTCCTCCCTCAATTTACTTGCAATTAGCTGTTCGTATATATTTCCCAAAGTATTTATTAGGCAGACCGGCCTATACTTTGGGGCTATGTTGTTTCTTTCAGTTGCTTTTGAAAAAAAACCAGTTTTGACTGCTACCATACCTTGGGAAATCTGCTGTTCAAAAATTCTTGATTCATCACCCTTAGGATGATATCAGGTACGGCTTTTACTACTTCTTTAGCAATCTTGGGAGGTATCCGGTATGGTCCCGGCGCTTTCTTGTCCTTTAGATTTGCGAACGCTTTCTGCACTTTCTGCAAGGTAAAAGATACAGTCACCTCCTCCTCCACAACTATTGGCCATCTTACCAGCGGGTGTTTTAAAAACAGCTGTTCGGCCACTTCCATCTGCTTCTTATCTCCGAGCTAGACACCAACTCCCCGGCTAAACTTGTCCGTGACAATTTTATACCCGAAACCCCATACGTCGTTTTCCACTTCATCTAACAGCTTCTTCCAAGCCTCCTTTTTTGCCAACATTATAGCATTTTGTATTTCGCTGTCTTATTCTCCAGGATTTTGCACAGTTGATCTTTTTGCTGCTGGTCGATCTTCTTCCTGTTGGCCCGAGTCTTATTCCTGTTTGCAATATTGCACTATTTTTTTCTTAACTTAACCTATCCTAATCTAATCTAATCTAATCTAATCTAATCTAATCTAATCTAATCTAATCTAATCTAATCTAATCTAATCTAATCTAATCTAATCTAACCTAACCTAACCTAACTCAAAACCTAGCTCAAAAAACATTTTTTTGTTTATTGCATTTAAACAAAAGAAATTCAATATATATCACTCAGAAAACTGTGTTCAAATCTTAAAAAAAAAGTTTCAGTTTCAAGCGAAGCGCTTCAAGTATAATTAATAAAAAAGACATATCAAGCTTCCAAAAAAAACTGAAAACTTTGCAAACAACTGAAAAAAATAGTAGCAGTGCATTTAATATTAGAGTGATGTTTAAGCTCTAGTTGAATAAAAATCAAACAAGTTAAAGGCCAAAAGTGCTACTCACCACATGTGCAGTAACATAGAAGCTTTTATACGTACAAAAAAATCAATAATGTAAAACTTAAAACCAAACAACCACTTTGTGAAGAGAATGAAAAATTTAAGCTTAAAAAATAGAATAAAAAACGTCTTTATAGGCGGAGATATTGATACTGCATTCCTCCACCATATATTATGATAAACTATTTGTAAACTATTACTATCTACTTGCCGTATAACTCATAGTTTAATATATCATCATTAACTGCATAAAGTTCAAATTGATCACATTTAAAAAAAAATTAAATAAACTCTTTTCTACTCAACGTATTAAATCTTCATTCAACTCAAGCTCAGTCATAAATATTCCAACACATCATTTCTGATTTACAGCTTAATCTATTTTCCAATTTACTTGTAATAGCAATGCATTTATTTTTTAGATGAACTCGCATTTTCTTAAAGCAAATATGTCACCTTCTGTAGGAAACTTTCTGACAAATAGCATCCATAACAACACACGTTTTTATTATTCTTCGTTCCTTTCTTATTTATTTTGTAAATCTGAGTAAACACCACAAATATCATTATAGCGGGATTTGTGTTATTTATTTTTATGCATCAAAAAAATGTTTTATTAAACGCGTTTTATAAAATAGCCAATTTATAGATGATCGAATTCCAGCTGCACAAACATCCGTAGAAAAGAGGCACTGATCAATACAAGTAGAAATGAGATGTGGGAAAGTTGGAGTAGATCCTGAATTCATTGGCCCGTTTCAAAGGCCTTTCGATTGACAAACGACCCGAGAAATTTTTACCGATTTACCTCGCTTCTTTTTTATATGCCTGTTATTTTTTTTTTATTTCACTAACGGCATCATTAACGAGTTATTTATATTTACAATAATATTATAGGAGGCATCATTATTGAGAAACTTTTCTGATAAGAAAAGTTTAAATTGGATTTTATATTTAAATAAGTTTAGTATTTGATTTGTTATTAATGTTGTTTATGTCTATTAAAGTTGGTTAAAAATATTTACCCTGTGCAAGCGTTTAGTTTGCAATTAATTATGTTTGCGTTTGAATTTATGTAGCAGCTTGCAATTGAAATGTGACTCGTTCGCGCAGTAACTGTAATTAATGTCGAGTCCACAATTTTCTTTAATTTATTTGACGCATAGGAGTACTATGCAAATATTGAATTACAAGTTAAACAATACTGTTTGAAGTTAGTTTAATATTTTGATGGTAATTTGAGCTTTTGTATGCAATTATTTTTTCAATAACAAATTTTTTTTTACAAATGTTGGAAAAACACTTTTAATTAACTTTTTCCAGGCACGCACATAGTTCAAAGTTTTTTAAACCATTTTGCAATTGACATATGAATTATTGTTTGTAGTTAATGTAAACAGGTTACAATTAATCTGTCCAGCGGTGTGTTGTAAACGCATAATAAATTTAATGAATACTTTGCAGCAGTTTATAATTGTCTAATTTCTTTTTTTATAACACAATCAACACAATATTTATTTTAAGCAATTAAAACTGTGTCACAAATACTTAATCGATAAAGAATACTAAAACAGCATTATTATATGCGGATTAAAAACATTTGTCTGCTACCTTAGTTTTTAGTATTGTAGTGAAAAAACAGCTACGTACATAATTTTATTCAATTGTTTTTATTCGGTTTTAAGGAGTTTTGTATAGGGTTTTCCAATAAGAAGTTTCATTTTATATTAAAAAAAACGGTATTTTTTAAGAGAAATCAATAAATGTATATTTCATTGTGAAGAGGTATGCCATTAACATTTAAAAACAATATCAGTCAAATGGCCGCCACGGTTACGGTTGCAGTACCACATTCTTTTTATAAAATATTCCCTGAACAATTTGCACATTTGCGGCTGTATGTCCTCAATAACTTCACAATATCCATCTTTAAGATCTTGAATTGATTGTGGAGCATTGGCATTGATCTTCACGTGGCCCCAATTAAAAAAAGTCTAAAAGTGTTAAATCACAAGATCTCGGTAGCCAATTGTGATCACCTCTTTGAGAAATAACACGATCAGAAAACTTTTTTTGCAAAAATTGCAATTGTTTCGTTGCTTGTGTGGTACGTAGCGCCGTCTTGTTGAAAATAAACGTTGTCTACATCAATATCTTCCAATTCCGGTCTTAAAAAATCATTAATCATAGCTCGGTAGCGCCATCCATTTACCGTAACAGTTGCATCAGCCTCATTTTTGAAAACAGTGACACGTTGAGGATGCAAAGACTTTTCAACAATCATTCTTGAATTTTCTGAGCCCTAAATGCGACAATTCTGCTTATTAACGTAGTCTCCCAGGTAAAAATGGGCCTCATCACTGAAGATGATTTTTCGATAAAATTCCGGATCATTTTGATACATTTGAAGAACCCAATCCGCGTAGATACAACGTTTATGATGATCGACCGGCTTGAGTTCTTGTGTTAACTGAACTTTAAAAGCCTTAAAACTTAAGTCTTTATGCAAAATACAGTGTAATGTCGTTTGTGGAATGTCTAATTCCAAAGATTGACAAAAAATCGACAAACCTAGGTTTTCTTCAACACTACTAGCTACATCAGCAATATTCTCATGTGTTCTTGAGCAATGCACACGGTTTCGATTCTTCACATCACAAACTTGTCCTAACAGCTCAAATTTTTCCACCAGGTTTACTATTGCCGGCCGAGAAAGTGTTTTACGACAACCAAAAAGTGCTTTAGTTTTGCAAACAGTGACTAAAAATTTTTCACCATTTTTGTAGTGAATTTTAATAATTTCAATGCGTTGTTGAAGCGTGTATCGTTCCATTTTTAATAATGGCGTAGTTTTTACTTATCAAATGTCAAAAGATAATAGCTTCAAAATTGACAGTTGCCAAATAGTCTGCTATTGAAAATGAAACTTCTTATTGGAAAACTCTTTATAAAGAAACAGTTAATTTAATAAAACTTGTGCAATTTTGATGAGTTTTTTGATAAATTTTGTACATAGAATAGATTTTTTAAACAAGTTTTGTACAAAGAATAATTTTCTTTTGTATAATTTGTTGCAATAACTGTATTTATTGCATTTTTTGCGGCAATTTTTGTAATAATTGTTGCAATATATAATAATTTTGAAAACTTTTTTGCACAAAATCCTTGTTTGATCAATTTTTGTAGAATTTATTGCAATAAATAGCTCTTTTGTAAAATATTTAATAAATTTTATTCAAAATTTGTAAAATTTGTTGCGTTAAAAGACATTTATAAGAAATTTTATGCAAAAAAAAACCTTTTTTTAATTGATTTTTTAATAAAATTTGTTGCATAATTTTGCATATTTTTAAAAAATTTTTTTTAGATCTATTCAATAAATAAATTTTCTGAACTATACTAATAGAATTTGTTGCATAAAATGCCATTTTTGTAAGATTTTTGAATATATTGTTTGCAAAAAAACAGGTTTTTAAGCAATTTTAATGCTATTTCTGTGAGATTTTTGTACTACTTATAGTTTTGTCCGAGCAATTTTAATAGAATTTGTCATGATAAATGGTTTATTTGTGAGATTTGTTTAAATAATAATTTAAAAAAATTTGTTGCATAAAATAATTTTTTTTTTTATAAAGTTCATTAAAGAATGGTTTTTCTAAGCAAATTTAATAGAATTTGTTGCACAAAATAGCATTTTTGTGATATTTTTAGATTTATTGTTTGCAAAAGAAAAGTTTTTGAAAATTTTTAATAGAATTTATTACATTTGATGCTATTTCTGTAAGATTTTCAAAGAATTTTGTGCCACTTTTGGTTTTAATAAATGGCTCTTCTATTAAAAATTTCGTTCAAATAACAGCGCAATTTTTGTAAAATTTGTTGCAATTTATAGGTTTTTAATAAAAATTTATTGTTGTCCATTAAATAATATTTTAATGAGATTTTTGAGAGATTTTGAATAACTAGTAATTTTTCTAAGCAATTTTTGTGAAATTTGTTGTTATTAATGATTTTCTGATTAAGTTTTGTACTATTTTTGAATGTTTTTTTGTAAAAAATGTTTGATAAGTATTAATCAATGAAATTTTTGAGCAATTTTTTATAAATTATTGCATTTTTATTGCAAAAATGTTTTTTTTTTAATTTTGATAAATTTTGAACAAAGAATAGTTTTATTTGCAAAATTTTTGTAAATTTAATTGCAATTTTTATTAAAATTTTTGCGGAGTTTGATGCAAATGATATATTTTTTGCAAGTTTGGTAAATTTTGTTGCAATAAATAGGTTTCTGTAAGTTTTTTAAAGAGTTTTGTACAAATAAAGGTTTTTTTAAGCGGTTTTAAAAAAAAGTTGTTATTCCTGTGCAATTTTTGATAAATTTTGTGCATAAAATAATTTTTATGAGCAATTTTAAGCAGTTTTTGTTGCAATAAATGGCGTTTTTAATGTTTTTTCTGAACAATATTTATAGAACTTGTTGCAATAAATGGTTCTATACATTTTTTTAAGAACTTTGCAAACATTTATGAGCACTTTTTGCAGAATTTGTTATAATAAATAAAAACAAAATTTTTTGTGTAAGTATTGGTTTTTGTTTGCGTTTTTTGCACAATTTTTCCAAAATTTCTTGTTTTTTTTTGTGAGATTGTTTTGAGTATTTTTTTATTTTGTATAATCTGATGCAATAAATGACTTTTTATTAAAAATTTTTATAGCTTTTCTGATCAGTTTTAGTAAAATTTGTACAATAAATGTTTTTTTTTTTTTTTTTTTTAATTATGCAATAAAGGTTTTTCTGCACAGTTTTTATAGAACTTATAGCTTAACTGTGAGATTTTTGTACAACTAACATTTTTTGCAAAAATTTTTGATGTTTTTTTAAGATTTGTGGTAAATGTTAATCAATGAACGGGTTCTCAATGATTTCAATTAAATTTGGTGCAGTTTAATAATTCTGTACAAAGAATGGCTTTTCTAATCGTTTTTTGTAAAATTTGTTGCAATATATAAATTTTTTCTAAGTGTGGTGTCACACTATGCGTTAAAAACGCTGCGGTGAAAACGCATCCGGTGGGAAGGATGCCGACCGAGCATTGTTTTAAATGAATGGCGACACATATGTGCGTTTTCAACGCATCCACCGGACGCCACCGCATGTAGCTGCCGCAGCTCGGACAAAACAGCAAATACACAAAATATAAAAAAACATGAATGTAAAATATTTAAATTTTTTTATTTTGTATCACTGATGAAATATTCAACACTTTTATAATAATTTAATAATTAATAAAAATATTTACACTTTTAAAATAACATTATAAATAAAAATTATAATGCTATAATGTAAATTATGTTTATAAATATATACTTGTCTTATTATATATATATATTTGTCTTATTATAAAATAATAATATCAACAAGTAAATAATTGTAAATTTAAAACGTATCCACCGGACGCCACCGCATGTTTGCTGCGGCAAACCGGACAACCGCATGTAGAGCAAAAACAAGGTTTTAAAAAAAAACGTTTTTTTAATTTTAAATAAAAAAATTTTTAATGTTTTATTTTGTTTAAAACAGTTTAAAACAAAATAAATAAAAAACTTGTTGTGTAATATTTTTTTTTAATTGTTTGTCGGAGGAAGCCGCGAGAAGAAAATGTCTTGTTTTGCTATTGCCGCTTGAAGCATGTATATTGCTAAAATTGTCAAATCAAATCAAAACAAACCAAAATGCTAAACAACTGCTTGAAATAAATAATCAACTATTAAAAAAAACAATGTTTTAAACATCTTTAAAACTGTTTGAAACAAAATTGTCAAAACAATACTTTTTGTTTTAAACTAGTTTAAAACAAAAGTTTTTTTTTATTTTTGTTTTATAAACTAGTTTCGTCTTTTAAGGCATCATCAGTATAAGTGTATAATAATATATAAAAAATATATTTGATATTAATTATTAATGTCAAAAATATTTAAGTATAAAATTTTATAATTTATACAATTTTAAAATATTAATTTTTTGACTCTAGTTTGACTAATTTTAATTAATTTAATTATACTTGCGGTTGCGTTTTGACGGGATAGTGTGACTTGTTGAAATCATCCGGTGAAAACGCACCGGATTCACCGGTGCGTTTTTAACGCATAGTGTGACACCAGACGACTCGTTGAAATCATCCGGTAAAAACGCACCGGTTTCACCGGTGCGTTTTTAACGCATAGTGTGACACCAGACTAAGGTTTTTTTTTAGAATTTTGTGCAGTTTTAGTAGAATTTGTTAAATAAATTGGTATTTTTGAAGATATTGGTCGCAAAAATACTTTTTAACAAATTTTTGTAAAATTAAACGGCATTTTTGTGCAGCTTACAGTTTTTCTAAACAACGAATGTAAAATTTGTTGTTGTGATAAATAGTTTTTTTTACATTTTTTGCATAAAAAAATTTGTGTGTAAGATTTTTGAAAAAAATAGTGCACAGAACAGTTCTTCTGAGCAATTTAAATAAAATTTATTGCAATAAAAGTCTATTGTGTGAGATTTTTGAAGAATTTAGTGCACAGAATAGTTTTTCTAGACAGTTTTAGTAAAAATTATTGTAATAAATGTCTTTTGACTGAATTTTTTTAAAAAATTAGTGCACAAAATAACTATTCTAGGCGATTTTAGTAAAATTTATTGCAATAAATGTCATTTGCGTAATTTTTTTAAAGGATTTAGTGCACAAAATAGTTTTTCGAAGCAATTTTAGTAAAATTTATTGCAATAAATGTCTTTTATGTAAGATTTTTGAAGAATTTAGAGCACAGAATAGTTCTTCTAAGCAATTTTAGTAAATATTATTGCAATAAATGTTTTTTGTGCAAGATTTTTGAAAAATTTAGTGCTCAGAATAGTTTTTTGGGGCAGTTTTAGTAAAATTTATTGCAACAAATGTCTTTTATGTAAGATTTTTGAAGTATTTAGTGCACAAAATAGTTTTTCTAAGCAATTTTAGTAAATATTATTGCAATAAACGTCTTTTGTATAATATTTTTAAAGAATTTAGTGCCCAAAATAGTTTTTCTGAGCAATTTTAATAAAATTTATTGCAATAAATGTCTTTTGTGTAAGATTTTTGAAGAATTTAGTACACAGAATAATTTTTCTTGGCGCTTTTAGTAAAATTTATTGCAATAAATGTCTTTTAAGTAAAATTTTTTAAAGATTTTGTGCACAGAATATTTTTTCTGGGCAATTTTAGTAAAATTTATTGCAATAAATATCTGTAAACTAAGATTTTTGAAAAATTTAGTGCACATTATAGTTTTTCTGAGCAATTTTAGTAAAATGTATTGCTTTAAATGTATTTTGTGTAAGAATTTTGAAGAATGTATTTTACAGACTAGTTTTTCTGGGCAATTTTTCTAAAATTTATTGCAGTAAATGTCTTTTGTGTAAAATTTTTAAAGAATGTATTTTACAGAATAGTTTTTTTGAGCATTTTTAGTCAAATTGATTGCAATAAAAATCTTTTGTGTCAGATTTTTGAAAAATATATTTTACAAAATAGTTCTTCTGATTTTAGTCAAATTTATTGCTTTAAATGTATTTTGTCTGAGATTTTTAAAAAATTTATTGCACAATATAGTTCTTCTAAGCAATTTTAGTAAAATTTATTACAAGTCAGATTTTTGAAAAATATATTTTACAAAATAGTTTTTTGAAGATTTAAAAAAAAAAATGCAAACAATAGTTTTTCTGTGCGATTTTATTAAAATTTATTGCAATAAATGTCTTTTGTATGAGATTTTTAAAGAATTTAATGCACAGAATAGTTTTTCTGATCAATTTATGTAAAATTTATTGCAATAAATCTTTTTTGAGAGAAATTTTATAAAAATTTAGTGCACAGAATAGTTTTTTGAGCAATTTTAATAAATTTGTTGCAATAAATATCTTTTGTAGAAATTTTTAAAAAAATGTAGTTAACAAAATAGTTCTTCTGAGCAATTTTTGTAAAATATATTGCAATTAATGTCTTTTGCGTAAAATTTTTAAAGAATTTAGTGCACAGAATAGTTCTTCTACGCAATTTTAGTAAAATTTATTACAAGTCAGATTTTTGAAAAATATATTTTACAAAATAGTTTTTTGAGCAATTTTAGAAAAATTTATTGCAATAAATGTCTTCTGTGTAAGATTTAAAAAAAATTAGAGCACAGAATAGATTTTCTGAGCAATTTTAATCAAATTTATTGCAATAAATGTCATTTGTGTGAGATTTTTGAAACATTTAGTGCACAAAATAATATTTCTGAACAATTTTAGTAATATTTATTGCAATAAATGTATTTTGTTAAAAAAATTTAAAAAATTTAATGCACAGAATAGTTCTTCTGAGCAATTTATAAATTTTATTGCAATAAATGTATTTTTTGTAAGCGTTTTTTAAAATGAAATTCACAAAATAGTTCTCTGAACAAATTTAGTAAAATTTATTGCATTAAATGTCTTTTGTGTAAGATTTTTGAAAAATATATTTTACAGAATAGTTTTTCTGAGCAATTTTAGTAAAATTTATTGCAATAAATGGCTTTTGTGTAAAATCTTTAATGAATTTAGTGCACAAAATAGTTCTTTTGAACGATTTTAGTAAAATTTATTGCATTAAATGTCTTTTGTGTAAGATTTTTAAAGAATATATTTTACAGAATAGTTTTTCTGAGCAATTTTAGTAAAATTTATTGCAAAATATGACTTTTTATGTGAGATTTTAGAAAAAGTGTGCACTGAATAGTTTTTCTGTCCAATTTTAGTAAAATTTATTGAAATAAATGTCTTTGGGTAAAATTTAAAAAAAAATTATTGCACAGAATAGTTTTATTTGAGCAATTTTTATAAAATTTATTGCAATAAATGTTTTTTATGTAAGATTTTTGAAGATTATGTTTTACAGAATAGTTCTTTTGAGCAATTTTAGTAAAATTTATTGCAATAAACATTTTTTATGTAAGATTTAAAAAAAATTTAAACAAAATAGTTTTTCTAAGCAATTTTAGTAAAACTTACTGCAATAAATGTCATTTGTGTAAGATTTTTGAAGAATTTAGTGCCCAAAATAGTTTTTCTGAGCAATTTAAGTAAAATTTGTTGCAATAAATGTCTTTTGTGTAAATTTTTTGAAAAATTTTGTGTTCAGAATATTTTTTCTGACACTACAAAAAAAGCTCTATTTTTTTCTTTGAAGTGATTGGAAGCATTTTTTGACAACAATAGAAGTTTTTGAAGAATTTCTAGTACGTTTAAACTATTTGAAAGCACTTTAAGCAAATTTGAAACAGTTTTTAAAAAAAGTTTGGGTTACGTTAAACACTTGAGCAACGTTGAACTGGTTAGAAAGAGTTTGAACATTATCAAACAGTTTAAATAGAGTTTAAACCATATTAAACAGTTTAGAAAAAGCTATAAAAATGTTGACTAGTTTAAAAAAAGTTTGGACAACGATGAACATTTTAGAAAGAGTTTGTACAGTTTTAAGAACATTTAAAATAGCCGTATAGTTACGTTGAACAGTTTAGAAAGAATTTAGGCAATGCTGAACAGTTCAGAAGAAGTTTGGGCAACGTTGAACTGTTAAAAAGACGTTAAACAAAGTGAAACAGTTTAGAAAAAGTTTAAACTACGTTTAACTGCTTATAAGAAGTTTGGGTAAAGTTCAATAGTTTAGAAAGAATTTTAATAACGTTAAACTGTTTGGACTATTTTGAACAGTTTAGACTAAGTTTGTAAAACGATAAATAATAAAAAAAAAATTGTACAACTTTAAACTGTTTAGAAACAATGTTGAACAGTTTAGAAAAAGTTTGTACATTTTTGAACAGTTTAGAAAAAATTTGGGCAACTTTCAAAACATGTAAAAAAACAAACAAATAATGCAAAATTAACAAATAGTTACGTTGATCAGTTTCGAAAGAGTTTGGACAAAGTTTAACAGTTTAGAAAGAGTTTAGACAACATTTAACAAAACTGTTTAAAAAAAATTTATACAATTTTAACTCTTTATAAAACACAAGATTGGCAAGTTTTTAAGACTTAAAACAATCTGAAATTTTACCAACAAAATTTAATAAACTATTTAGAATTATTTGGAAGCGCTGTTTCCATTAAGGTTTTTTAAGATTGTAATAAAATTTTATAACAATTTTACAAAATAAAACTAAATATGTTTTTAAATCAGTTATTTTTATTAAATCATGTTTTATAAGTAATTTTTTAAATTTAAATAAATACGTTTTTCGTGCATTTTGATAAATATTTAAAAACAATTTTTTGGTTATTTTTTTGCATAAAACATTTTATGGCAATTTTATAAAATAAAACCATTTCATGTGCATTTTCTTAATATATTTATTAAATATATGGTTTCCTAAGCGTTTTTATTAATATTTCATGCACAAAATCTGTTTTTAAAGAAATATTTTTATCAAATCATGTTTTATAAACAATTTTTTAATAATATAAAAAAAAACTTTTATAAAACAATTCCATAATAACGTACATTAGTACAAAATTTGATTAATCATTAATAAAATAATTAGATGTTATAATTAATTTATTGCGTTTTAAGATTCAAAATTAAAATCATAAATTTGATAAAACGCTCGGTGTGGTGGTTGGGTAGTTGGATGGTTAACAAAGCTTTAGTTATTAAAACAAAAAATTAAATAACTGAACATAACACAAATAACATATTCACTTGTTTGACAGAGATTTGTTTCAGATCTTATTTTATGCTCAAATAAAGTGTAATACCTTAGACATATTGTAGCAAGTTTTTAATTAAATTTGTAGTGCATTACCATAAATAAAACAAATTAAAAAAATAATTTGTTCTTATTTTTTTTTAGTCAACAATGTTTTAGGCATATTTATTGCAAGTAATATTATTTTAATAATATAAGTAAAATTGTGATTAAAAAAATTTAAACAAAAATAAAATTTCTCCAAACTAATTTAAAAAAAAATTCCAATTTATTTTTTAACAAAATTGTTAAAATTTAACAATATAGCAAATAACTGAGGCAAATTTATTGTAAAAAAATTAAACCTATATCATATCAAGAAATATTCTTTCCAACTGTTATAAATTTATAATGAAATATTACACCATAATAAAACTCAGCATTTTATATAGTTAATGGACAAAAAATATGAAGTGTTTGTCTCGTCTCTAATGTAAAATAATCTAGGCGAGTTCTCCGTAAACATTAACACAGCAGCATCGTCCATAAACAAAGCAAAAATACGTAGCGACGCCTAAGCAAAGCCAATTTCAACTAATATTAATTAACATTCACAAAGCATAATATTTTCATTATTATTGTAGTACTAATTAATTTAACTTATCCCGAGACATCAAAGAATAATCATAATTTACAAATGCGTGCTTCCGCTCGGGGATGTTTTCGTTCCAGTTCGTTTAAGAGGACCCAAGACAAACAATCCGATGTGCTCGCGTATTAGGTTAGTTAAATTATGCAAATCCGGTTAAAATTTAAGCAAAACTTCGGACTTACCTTATAAATACCGATTAGCAGCAAAGCGCTCAGGACTATCATGAAAAGCTGCGTCCCTATTATGGCGAAATAAGCAATCTGCACACCTGAAAGAAATAAAAATTTAATAGAATTTACACCAACAGTAATATACTAAAGACAAATTATTGCTTAACTAAGCGCGTGTTTGGGACATTGCGTAATGGCATCCCATATGCAGCATAATTCCCTTAATGCATGCAGCAAATTAGCGTTTAATTTGGATGTATCATGTGACTATACAATGGTCAGATTAATTACGCAAACTATTATTGAACCAATTGGGATTTGTATATGCCCTTTAGGTTTGTTGGGATATTCAAATATGTATTGTGTAGTTTAACTTGCTGTGATGTTGTGGTCTCAATTATACGAACGGGGTTTATTAAGGAAATGGAGTTGAATAGTCAAATCGGCGCTAGATTGTAGCAATTTCCTATACAGAGGCAATCAAGCAATAAGTTTTTATACATAATATAACCAGAGAATTTACTGCCGATAACAATTTGGAAAAGAAAATGTAGAAAGTTTAAAATTATTCTAAAATCGTTTTTAGTAAGCAATAGACAATACAACAATAAAATAACAATAAAAAAATTAAAGGAAATCCTCTAAACAAATGCAAAGTGTGTACAGAATAAAAGGACACTGACATAACAGAAAAGCCTAGTTTTATAATATATCAAGAAAAATAATTTACAGATAATAGTCGCTGTAACTATTCTCTATAAGATTTTTTAAAAGGAAAAATAGTACCTATCAATAAAAACACTAATGTGCCGGCGTCTAGCCAAAAAAATACCAATAAATCATTACATAACAAAGTATTTTTAGAGCCCTTAAATTGTTGGGACAAGTCATATTCCAGTAAATATAGAAAACAACATCGTATAGATAAAAAAAAATTCTATATATTTTAATCTAATAAGAATTAATGTAATTACTGATCCATTTCTACTAAAATATAAAAAATTAACAAATATTAATTTTTCATAATTAACAAATGATTTTACTTTCTATTTATTAAAATATCAAAACTAGTCTGTAAGAAGCCCAAAAAATAATAAATAGAAAGTAAAATAATTTATATTTTATTAAAAAATAAATATAAACAAACAAAACTTAGTACATATTATGTTTATTGTATGTAAGTATAAAATAAACAAAAAACTACGTGTAACTTTATATCTAACGTCTATCATCATATAATTCTTATATAGTTAGTAAACTAATTCTACTTTATTGAAAAGAATATATAAAATATGAATACCTGTATGAGAACGAACACTATGCACACACTGATTAAGAAACACGACTGCGCCGTCGTGCATCCGATTACAAGCGAACCCAATGTTCAGCGTAGTAGGGCGACGATTCAATCTACCGTATTCTTCTCTCGCTATAAATATGTTTTATTTTTTTCACCGATAGCAAAAGCAATATACTTTAATTTGCTATTTATTATTGTTTATTTAAATTGAAGTATATTTTATTTTTAACCAATTTGATACAATAATTGTTACGTTCAGTTATTCAATGTTATTTTTCTTCAAAACTACCTTCCAATCAGTCTTTTATGCAACTTAACACTAGAAAATTCCCGGGTTGAGTGGCCCCGTCCTGTTGGGGTGCCAGGAGTAGTATTGTTATGGAAAATATTAAATCCTATCACATCTACAAGAATATTAATAAACTTTTTTCTCTAGTAAAATATTAACACGTACAGCTCTGTTTTTAAATTAAAATTGCTTCAAATAGGACAAAACGCCAACCAACTCAATATCCAAACAATCAGATTTTAGTCATCATTCTTTTTATACGTTGAACTACATACAATATTCTATGTCTTCATGTTTTTGGTTAAAGATTTGAAGTTATATTTTACGAGTAAAAAATTAATAAAGAACTAATTAAAATTACCATTTTTTTTTAAATTAATTGCGGAAAAACGACTTATCGCATCAATTTTCTACAAATTTAAAGACACAGATTGGACTTTCTTCTACAATGTTTGAAAATTTTATTCAATTATATTCAGGCGTTTTCTTGATGAGTTGTTTCTGTGAACCTTTATAATAGCGCAACTATTCTCCCCACTTAAATAATGTTATAAAAAAGTTAATTTAAAAATTAATCTAAAACCACACAAAATCTAACTTATTTTTTGCCGACCTACATTATTTTTTACAGGACTACTCTGTAATAAACAAAGTGACTGACCACATTTTAAAGATTTCAG
This sequence comes from Tachinus rufipes, assembly GCA_963932245.1. Lineage (NCBI taxonomy): Eukaryota > Metazoa > Arthropoda > Insecta > Coleoptera > Staphylinidae > Tachinus > Tachinus rufipes. The sequence goes on from OZ010745.1 coordinate 113,281,730, forward strand.
ACTGACGTTGGTTTTTTTGACAAAATCTGGCACAAAAATTAATTTTAAAATTGCACTGACTAAAACTTCCTCTGCGCTTCCAAACCGCAGAATTTTGGCAGTTAAACTCCTAAACATTAATTTTATTCCGTAATTCGATGCTGCCAAGTATCACCTTCAATAATTGACTTGCGTAGACAAACTCAGATTGGCAAAAAACTTACTAGTTTTAATTTTTTGATAAAACATGTCACTTCAAAACAAAATTCAAATGCATGCCACCATCATCAAACCGCAAATCATGTTTGCTTTTTAAACGACTGCTGCAAACACGCACCTCAACCGTCTGAGACATTTTGAAATTTTTCTCTATGATATTATTAAAACAAAAAAAATTGTATCAATTTTGGTGTCTACGCTGTGCAATCTTGCCAGACTTGCTGATCCAGATAAAGATAAATATTTTCTACAATCTTACCTCACGGTTGTCCTAACTAACCTTCTCTTAAAATACAATCTACACATAAATAGTACATCGACGCTACCAAGTCAAAACGGCATAAACGCCACTTAGTAAATTTTACAAGAAACATAAAAAAATAACAAAAAATTTTAATACACAAGTTTAATTGCTGCATAATAGCTTAAATAAAAAAAAAATGTTTACGATTTTTAATGATAATTTCATTTAAGTTTTTGCTTATAAATAAACTAGCGTTTGTGTCAACTGTTTGATGCGGAAAAAAAATCTATACGTAGGTATTAAAAGCAAAAATTAAATTATTGGCGTTTGTGCCATTTTAACTTGGCAGCGTCAATATAACAGACTCAAACTTCCAAGTACGATCCAAGAAAGATTTGTTCTAAAGGCACTTTTCTTCAGAAAGTAAAAAAACAGTTAAAAAATAATTCTTCCAAAATTACTAAAAAGTTGGTGCAATTAAAGCATACTACCAGATGAGAAAACAACACCAAACAAACATCAACCGAACTAGAATGTGGACCAGCTTATATCCAATCCAATATGCCATCCTGTAAAAATGTTACACAAAACGTCGCAGTTGTCTTCCAGAAAACACAGGTAGACCCAGAACCATAACCTAGTCCAGATGGCAATAACAAAATTACAAACACTTACATCACGGAAGCAGCTCCGCAAAAATAGCAAACTTCCCCGATTGACAGTTCAATAGCGGACGCTATGAGTGGAAGTGAAATATATTGTTCTATGTAAAGTGTGTTTTAAAGTGTGATGTATACTGTAATTAGTTATGTTAATATTGTTTAGTGTATGTTTTAGTGCAAAATAAGTAAATGTGTATGTTCTAATGTAACACAAGGTAATTAAAACCTTATTATTAGAAATAATCAGTGGTAAAATTTTCCACTCCTTACTTTATTACACGTCACAATCATATTCCGTGGATTCTACGTGCTTATAAACTAATAAACATACCCGTATAGCCAAGGGAGCTAGTTGCACGCCTCTAGAACTCAACGTTTGTGGTTCGAGTCTCATCAAGTTAATAAGATTATTTTATTTTTATTTTTCAATTTTATTATTGTTTTTAATTATAAATCTTTTATTCTTAACTATAAATTTTAATTTAATTTTATTAATAGTTTAACAAATATTATAAGAAATTATTATAAAGTAAGTTATATTAAGTAATATCCTGCAAAAAGTGTACATTCCTTTGTTAAATTTTTTTTTTACCCTTACAACCGTGGCCCTCTTGTTTGTTAAATGTTAGTCACCACAATCGGCCCTGTGAGTGTGAAAAATTGTGTTTGTTGTCTAACCTGTCAAAAAAAAGATATTACTTAAAAACAAAATTAACTTATTTATTATTTAATATTAAATATGCCTGTAAAAATTGATACCTTAAGGCCCGTTTGCACCATTGTTCCTTAAATCTTAAGGAACCCTTAATAGTCATAAGTGTTCCTTATTACATTGCACCAAGTTTTTAAGGAATACATAAAGGCTTAAGTGACGGTTAAATTTAAGTCCTAAAATTTTGCGACTTAAACATCACCTTAACCTAATAATGTAAATAGTGTGTGTAAAAGTGCAACACAATAATAATAAAAATGAACGATGATTATGAAATACTTTCAGTTTTTAAAGATGATGTGGAGGTATTAGAAATAATAGAAGTTGGGATTCATCGACAAGTATCTACGGCTTGTAGAATTGTTAAAAGTTTTGGTGGCACTAGCAAGACTGTGTCCGACATACGTAAAATTTCCTGAAACAAATTTAGAAAAAAAAACAATTATGCCAGAAGTTTTTCAATATTGCTGCCTTTCCAAGGGTGTTTGGTGCTATAGATAGAACCCACATCCAAATTCAATCACCTGGTAATTTTTGATGATTTATTAAACAACTCCTGTAAGTACGAATTTGTTTATTGGTAGAAACAAAGCAGACATTTTTTGAAATAGAAAGAATTATTTTTCTTTAAATGTTCAGGTAGTTTCAGATCATAAAATGAAAACCTCGAATTTGGTTGAGAGATAGCCAGGTTCCGCTCATGATGCGACAATAATTAATAGTTTTCAAATAAAAAATAGATATATAAAAGTATAATTAGCAGAACAAATTCTTTTTGCATAAGAATTCATTTTTCTGAAACTGTAATAATAAAGTAAAAACACAAACATTATATACTCTTTTCTATATTTATTTACAACATTTACAAACATCCATACCTTTAAATTAATTAAATTAATATTGCACTAATGTCAGAAATTTGATAGAAAAACGTAGCGGAAATAAATTTTACTAAATTTGTACAGTGTTGTCAAATCTATCTTTAACTTAACCTAAGGATCACTTTATTTTGTGTGGTGCAATGTAAATCTAAACTAAGGAACAATTTATTTTAAGTGCTCTTTAGTTATGGAACACTTTTAAGGAATAATGGTGCAAACGGGCCTAAAAGTATCTGACTTAAAATGTCAATTAGTTAAGCGTGGTCAGTCGATAAAAAAAGGAAATAAGCAAGACTTAGTAAACAAATTAAAAGAAGTAATAAACTCAAGTTATCTTCCAGAAGAGTATGAAGATAATTCAAGTGACTCTGCATTAAGCACCGACAGCTGTGAAACTGTTGTTTTTTCTAAGAAAAGAAACAAAACTAAAAATAAAAAAGTAATATTATAAGAATATACTTACTACAAAAACCTGTAGATGTACTCAAGTTGCAACTACGTTCTGTCAAAAAACAACTGTTTAATTTAAGCAAAAAATGCAAAAATATAGATAAAGACTATACAACCGCAGACTGTAGAAAGTCGATTGACAACGATGATGTATCAGAAGAAGAAGAAGATATTTTTAATAATCAGAACAGAATAAATTCTAGCATACCGAGAAACGACCAATGCAATATAGAACTTAATCAAATTAAAAAAAAATCAAAAATTTCAAAAGTTTTAATTCTTGCTGACGAAAGTGGCAGAGAAGTGAATGAACTGATAACCACGTACTTACCAAAAAAAACATACAAAATAAGTAGTTTTATAAAACCTAACGCAACTTTAAATCATATTCTTAATAACTTTGAAGAACAAATAGACAACTTTGACAAAAATGATTATTTAATTATATTTGCTGGAGAAATGAATGCAATACGAAACGAACATTTATCACACACACTTATATCAAATATCATTAATTCTACTCGACATACCAATGTATTATTTCTTGGATGCCCTTATACAAGTAAGCATAGATTAAACTCTTTTATATATGATTATAATTTAAATATTTCTAAAACATTACATAATAAAAATTCCAATCATGTGAAATACTTCGATACAAACACTCTATTAATGAATCATTTTAAGAATAATTGTGTTCATTTTGATAAAGCAGCAAAAAGAGCCATCATGTTTAAAATATGCAATATAATTACCACAGCAAATCAGCAAAATTCTTCTCATATATGTAATGAAACACTACCGACTGATTTATGGACGCCGCCTACCAGGGATGTAGAAGAAAATATCTTAGAAGAAAATATCTTAGAAGAAAATATCTTAAAATCAAACAATATTAGCCGCCCTCTTCTAAACATAGAAACTTCGATGTCAGTAAACATGGAAAATACTCAAAACAGCATTTTTTTAGAAATAGGAAAACGTCAAAAGTAGAATCTAGCCTTATAATAAGTCATCAAAATGTTCAATGTTTACGAAACAAGATTGAAGAAATTGTTTTTCTCGACGTACATAACTGTCATATTTTGTGTATAACTGAACACTGGTTTACTAATAACAATATAGATAAACTAGTAATATCCGACTACGTTTTAGGATCACATTTTTCAAGAACTATTCATAAAAATGGTGGTAGTCTAATTATGTTAAAAAAGGGTTTAAAATCAAGCATTTTGACTGAGTTGCGTAATTTGTCAATTGAATTACATTATGAATGTTGTGGTATTAAATTAGATTTAGGCGTAAGTAATATTTTTAATAAGATTATTTATTTTTATGTACTGTGTGTTTATAGAAGTACTGAAGGCGACTTTAACATATTTATTCAACAACTAGATAAAACACTGAACACTTTATATAAGCAAACAGATATAAAAATTGTACTATGTGGCGATTTTAACGTTAATTTTCTCATAGATAGTAAGCAGCGAACTGAATTATTAGATTTGTTGCAATCCTATAATATTGAATATCATATTAATGAACCAACGCGACTTAAAAATTGTCTTGATAATATTCTTATCAGTAATAACATTGAAAATAAAACATGCAAAGTGCTAGAAAACGCCATAGGTGATCACAATCTACAATCTGCCAAGATTGATTTGCAATACAACATTAAAAATGATAGTAAGTTTGTGTATTTTAGAAATTTTAAAAACACTGACAATATTAATACGTTCACTAATTTACTACAAGAAAATGATTGGAACATAATAAATTCATTGACTGATATCAATAGTAAATGTCAAATATTTTTAAATAATGTAAATAGATTTTATGAATCTTCATTTCCATTAAAAAAGCGATGTATTGTCGGAAAAAGCAACAACTGGATTACACTTGGAATTAAGACATCGTCCGAAAAACTTAAACTACTATATACATATGTTAAAAATGGTAACGAATATCTAAAAGATTATTATAATAGATATAAAAAAATTTATAAAAAAGTTATTACTCTTGCAAAAAAGCTGTCTTATACTGAACAAATAGCTAATTCAACAAATAAAAACAAGACAGCGTGGAATATAATTAATCAAAATACCCACCATTTAATTGACACAACTATAACTTCATTAAAAATTCAAAATTATACAGAGCACAATCAATTAAAAATTGCAAATCACTTGAATAACTATTTCAATACAATTGCTGATTCTCTATCACAGTCAACTATTGACACACATTTTTCAAGTATACCTTTGCATTCAAAAACATTATTTATGCAACCAGCATCTGAAAGTGAAATTATTAATGTTGGTCGTAAATTTAAAAATTCAAACTCAGCGGGTGTAGATGGAATACGTGCTAACCTATTAAAAACCTGTATACCATTCTTAGTAACTCCAATTACATCCATCGTTAATGAATCTTTGCGCCAAGGAATATTTCCAACAGTTCTTAAACAAACCAAACTTATTCCGGTACCCAAAAAAGCAAATAATAACGAAGCAGGGAATTACAGACCTATTGCGATATTAAGTACTTTATCAAAAGTAATAGAAAGTATAGTTGCGGAAAGAATAACTAACTTCTTTTATTGTTTTAAGTTATTTAATAAGAATCAACACGGTTTTTTAAAACATAAATCAACAACAACCGCTATCTTAGAATATCTTGAAAATCTTTACTCAAGTTTGGATCAAGGAGAACATTGTTTGGGTATATTTCTTGATTTAAGCAAAGCCTTCGATCTTGTTGATCATGAACTTTTAATTACTAAGCTCTATCAATATGGTGTCAGAGGTACAAGCTTACAGTGGATAAGTAGTTATCTAAACAATCGTTCTCACTATGTTCAGATAAAAAATACTACGTCCAAAACCTTGTATATGAAAAGGGGTATACCACAGGGATCAGTTTTAGGTCCTCTTCTTTTTATAATATATATAAACGATTTAGCAATTCAAAATAGTGTCGTTTATGCTGATGACACATCATTACTTATATCATCAAAAAATTTAAATCAAATTCCAATTGTAGCAAGTGAGTTATTAAACAACATAAATGATTGGTTTAAGGACAATAACTTGCATTTGAATACGCAAAAATCAGTTTCAATGAAATTTAATACTCGTAGTGTCAATCCTGAATACTCTTTTTTGATAAAATGCAATAATAAATCAATCATGCAAAATACTAACACTTCTTTTTTGGGAGTTGTCATAGATCAGAGCTGTAATTTTAAGGCACATGTAGATAAAATTTCTAAAAGATTATGTTCTTGTTGCTATGTTGTACGACGTTTACGAGAATTTGTAGATATATGTATACTAAAAATGTATTACTTTGCGCACTTTGAATCAATTATTCGATACTGTATGATAATATGGGGAGGTTCAAGTAATGTAAAACGTATATTTAAATTACAAAAGAAAGTACTTCGAATAATGTTAAATCTAAAATACAATTCTTACTGCAAAACATTATTTGTTGAAAATAGAATTTTGACTGTGTATAGTTTGTACATTCAGCAGATTCTTTTAAACGTCAAACGCAATATATCAGACTACCAAACCGTAAATAGAAGAAATGAAATATACAACACTAGACATGGTACTACATTGTTGGAATACCCTATTCATAAACTATCATTTTATGAAAAATGCCCAAAATATGTTGGCATAAAATTTTTTAATAAGCTACCAGCAGAAACAAAACATTTAAATTTAAGCCAGTTTAAATCAAAAATTACTAAAATATTATTACAAAAAGCGTATTATTCTATAAATGAATTTTTAGAAGACAATAGTTTTAATATGATTTGAAATGTGCAGATTATGTATATTATGTTTTATGTTGTATTTTTAATTTTAAACATTTATGTTACATTTTAATTTTAAACTTGTATGTTTATTTTTACTTACTTTTTAGTTTGACTTGTCCTATATTATGTAATCAATGATCTTTGGATTAATAAATATTATTATTTATTATTATTATTATAAAGTTCCAGTTGAAAATTAAATTATAAAGCATCAAATCAAATTTGCAACACAGCAACCAAACAAAATTACAACAACGAATCCTGCAATGGACTGGCTAACAAAAATAATAAAAACAGCAACACACCAACAAACGTCTCATGTTCACGTAAACCACACGCACTTGGCGAAACAGCACAACACCGCCCTTGGAATTGTACAATTCAGGTGGCCACTTAGACGGACCTAGCGCCACATTAATTTACCAATCTGAATTAAAATACCACCACAGCAACACCAATTCTTTTTCACAACTAAATAACATCTCCAGGAAGTTGCTCAAGACTCAAAGAACATCAAAACACAAAAAATTGAGAAATCCAAAAAATCTCCACGCATTGAAGCCGAATTTGGTGAACCAACCGCACCAACTTTAAGTTGTTTTAGGTCCCAAGAACAGTCACAAAGTTAATTGTGATCTTATATTTTAATAGTTATAAAGGGTCTTCCATTAAGAGCGCCCCCATTTAAAATGTAAATAAAACGAGCAATTGATGAGATATTAATGATCTGTTTATTGTGGGTTGAAGGTAACACTATACCATTAAGAATGGAACAGAACATCGTTCAGATGGCCACCTTTGGAACGCCGGCACGAATGGAGACGCTGGACCCAATTTTCTATCACTTTTTCACACAAATCTGGCGATATGTCAGCAATGGCTCTTTCAATATTGGTCTGGAGCTCTTTCAATGTTGTTGGTTTGTTGCTGTAGACCATTTAACGTACCCCCAGAAAAAAAGTCTAGGGTTGGGCCGTGTTTTAAAATAACACGGTCTCCGAACTTGGTCGTCAATAAATCGATTGTTTAGCCGGCTGTATGGCATGTGGCCCCGTCTTGTTGGAACCACATATTGTCCACATCAAAATCATTCAATTTGTCCAAAAAATAATTGGTTGACATGCCCCGATAGCAATCGCCGTTGACCGTGACGGTATTTCCTGCATTGTTGAAAAAGAAATAAGGGCCAATGACTCCGCCGGCATGAAAACCACACCAAACAGTGAGTTTTAATGAATGCAAAAGTGACTGGTTGATATCCTGAGGATTTTCCCTTGCCCAAATGCAACAGTTCTGTTTATTAACAAAACCGTTTAGCCAAAAATGAGCCTCGTCACTCAGGATGATTTTTCGATGAAAATCATTATCCATCTCCATCTTGTCTAAGGCCCAATTGGTAAAATTTCTGCGCAGCAAATGGTTATTCGGCTTCAATTCTTGGGTTAGAACGATCTTATACGGGTGTAGGCCAAGTTTCCGCAAAATCCGCCACAATGTTGTTTGGCTGATCCCCAACTCCTGAGAACGGCGTGAAATCGATTGTTTTGGTTGTTCGGCTACAGAAGCTCGTACAGCGCCACAATTTTCTTCGCTCCTGGCTGGTCTTGCTCTTTTCGGCACGGGAACATCCAATAATGACTCGAATTTAGCCACTAAACGAACCACAGACCGTTTATCCGGACGATTATAACGACCAAAAATTGGAGTCAACGCACGTAAAGTTGCGGTGACCGAACTCGAATGTTCGTAATAAATTTTAATAATTTGCAAACGTTGCGCACACGTGTACTTCACCATGATGAAATGGTATAATGTCTCGAACAAATTGACGTTTATAATATGGAGCTAACTTCACACATGTTCAAATAGCAGCTATTCAAAACAGGGGCGTCCCTATTGGAAAATCCTTTAGTAATATTATCTGAGATTAATTATTTGGAAAATAGAATAATTAATCAATTATACTTGTATGCTATTGAATTTGTTTGATAAAAGATTGTTTTGACAAATAATCTACAATTTTTCCCATTTAAACAAGCAATGTAAATCTGTGTATTCTATACTTTGAATAAGTCAGGTTGGCCGAAAGGCGCTAGATTTTAAATATTTCTGACAATTTATTAAAATTTCCTAAACAAATTTTGTACTTTTTAAAAAGATATGCCGGGTTTTAGTTTATTCTAAAAAAATTCAGTCAAATTTTGCTACTTTTGACATTTTTTTTTTAAATATTTTACACCTAATATTTTTTTATAAATATTTTGCGTGTTTTCTGATAACATTTTCATAATTCATTGCTAAATTTTGCTTTTTTGACATTTTATTTATAACATTTTCCACATTTTGATCATATTTTGGTTTTTTGATACTTTAAAGCTAGATTTTGCTATTATTTAAAATTTATAAAAAAATTTTTTTAGTTTTTTTGGAAAAAAAAATTTAATGTTTTATTACGAAATTTTGCTATTTCTGATTTTTTATAAATAAAAATTTGCATTTTTAACGGTTTATGACCACATTTTAGTGCTTTTTGCAATATTTTCATACTTTCTAGCCGGATTTTGCTATTTTTTACATTTTATAATTATTTTTAACTTTTTATGAATAGAATTTTGTACTTTTTAATATTAATTATCAAAATGTCGTAAATTTTAAGAAAATTTTAATATTTTATAGTCTCATTTGGCTACATTTAAGATTTCAACAATTTTTTTACATATTTCAACAATTTAACCCTTGATTTATTTCTTACAATATTTTGATGTTTCAAAGCAAATTTTCATATTTTATATTAATAAAATATTGCACTTTTCAACAGTGGGTAGCTAGATTTTAAATTCTTGTAATTATACGTCATAGCCAGATTTTGCCATTTTTTATATTTTATAAACAGAATTTTACATTTTTAACAGTTTTTGATGTGAAATATTGTTAAACAAATCTGGACAGCTCACAAATGCTCAAAATAATTTAAAATTATAATTTTCAAAAAGTTTGCATTAACTTGCAGTCACTACAAAACTTTAATAAAAATGCAAAAACAATCCCAAAAGTTCTTACAAATTTAAGTTGCCAACAAAAACCAAATATAAAATACTTTTTTATTAGATTTTTAAGTTTTTTAATTTTTTTCATTTCTCACAGTTTATAGTCAAAGTTTGGTATGATGCCGTCTAACTGGGCTTTTTTGGAGACATCATGCTCAACCAATTAACGCTTATCAAAAAGCAATTAATTGACTAAAAAATGTTCATCAATAAGAACGTTCCAAATAAAAAACTGCTAATAGCGCGCTGCTATAAAAACCAAACGTTTTTGTTCAGAAAGTTATAAGACCAGAGACATATAAAAGTAAACAGAAAGCAAAACCAGACTAGACTAGATAGAGAACTACCAGTTACTAGTTAACATCCGGGTTCAGAAAAGTCTTTTACCAACACACATATTTGCACCGGCAAGCAGTCTTCAAGGTAGCATTTTATCTGTCAGCATGCCAACAAGATCAAACAACATTTGACCTGCATCCCAGTAAAGTTGAGATGTGCCTGCAAAAATATTACACTGAAACGCTGCAAATAACCTTCAGCAAACACAGACATATTCAAGAGCTTAACCTAGTGCAGATGACAAGATCAAAATTTTAGGCAAAGTTTTAATTAAAAATTAAGAATAAATTGTGAAGCAATATAAAACGCAGCAACTAAACAAAATTACAACAACTCTTGCAATAGACTAGCAACAACAAAAGTAATAAAAATGTGGACCACCGCCGCCAACTTACCAATCTAAAAAACCCAAAATCAAAAAACCTCCACAATAGCCAGAAAACTTTTCTACACCTGGAAAACATCTCTAAGGAATTGCTCAAAAAAAAAGAAAACCAAAAACAAAACAAAACACTCTCTATGCATTAAAGACAAATTTGGTATATCAATGACACCATCTCTATGTTAGGTTTTTTAGGCCTCAAAAACGGTTACAAAGTCAATCGTAATCTTATATATTATTAGTCTGCAATAATTGCAGTAAGTTTCAGCAATTAATAAAAAAAATGTTTTACAATCATGTAAATGTAAATCATTGCGGGCCTCGGCACCTTTAACGCCTGCAATTTGCAAAAAAAAAATATTTGGTATATTATAACAATATTTTTAAAATTTCAAAGCCAAATTTTGCTATTTTTAACATTTTATAAACAAAACTTTGCAGTTTTTGGCCGTTCTTAAACAGATTTTTTTTTTAATATTTTACTATCGGATTCTACTACTTTTAAGTTTTCATGTTGCAATTGCATTTTTCAACAGTTAATGTCAAAAGTTTAGTGTTTTCTGACAACATTTTCATACTTCATGGCTAAATTTTGCTATTCTTAACATTTTATAAATAATTTTTAGCTGAATTTTGGTTATTTTTAAGCTAGATTTTACTGATATTAATATTTTATAAAAATTTGGCTAAATTCTATTGCTTTCTGACAAATGTTTAAAATGTCAAAGCCGTATTTTGCTATTTTAGACATTTAATAAACAGAATTTTGTATTATCAACTATTTTTGATCGTATTTTAATTTTTTTGAAAATATTTTAATAATTTATAACTAAATTTTGCTGTTTTTGATATTTTATTAACAAAAGTTTGCGTTTATTAACGCTAGAGAATTGCTGAGTTTAGTCGCCCCGTCCTGTTGTGGTGCCACTAGTAGTATTGTTATAAAACAATATTAAATCCTATTACATCTACGAGAATATCGGTGTACTTTTTTCTCTAGAAAAATATTGACACGTACAGCGGCGTTTTTAAATTAAAATTGGTTCTTATAGGACAAAACGCCAACCAACTCATAATCCAAACTATAAGATTTTAGTCATCGCTCTTTTTATATGTTGAACTACATACAATATTCTATGTCTTCATTTTTTTAGTTAAAAATTTGAAGTTGCATTTAACGATTAATAACAAACTGATTAAAAACGTCACTTTTTAAAAATTTATTGCAAAGAAACAACTTATTGCATCAAATTTCTACAAATTTAAGGACACAGATTAGACTTTCTTCTACATTGTTTAAAATTTTTATTCAATTATGTTCAGGCGTTTTCTTGCTGAGTTAGATGCTGTAAACCCTTATAATAGCGCAACTATTTTCCCCTCTTAACAACTTATGACCAAAGTTTAGTGCTTTTTTACAATATTTTCATACTCTATGACCGGAAAAGTCTCTTTTTGACATTTTATAATTAAAATTTTGACATTTTATAAAAAGAATTTTAATTTTTTTAACAGTTATTACTAAAATGTTGCTATATTTAACACATGGTTCAACCGTTTGATTTTAGTGCTATTTTTGACAATTCAATGCCATATTTTGGATTCTTTTAACAATATGTTAATATTTATTGGTTGGGTTTTGCTACTTTTGACATTTTATGAGTAGAATTTTTCAGTTTTATGGCTAGATTTTGGTGTTTTTAAAAAATATTTTTATTTAGTAGTACTTAACAATATTTTGATGATTTGAGACCAAATTTTGCATTTTTAACTGTTGTTAGTCGGATTTTTATTCTATCTAAAACTATTTTAATGTATTATGATTGCAGTTAGTTAGTTTGATTTTTTATAATTACTTTAAAAAAGTTTATGATCGGATTTTTGCTATTTTTCTAACCATATTTTGATATTTCATAGCCAAATTTAACAATTTTTAAAATTTTATAAAAATGTTTACACTTTTTGGCCAACGTTTGGTGTAATGCCAATTAAAAAAAGTTTATTAATAAGAACGCTTCAAATAAAATACTTTTGCCTTAAAAACCGGACATTTTTGTCCAAATCCTAAAAAAAACCCGGTTGATTCCTGCAACCTTATCTCGCTCATTAATATCACTTCTAATGTTTTGATACCAAGTTTCAATCTTATTGCGACAACCGGGATGTTCTCCCTGAATCCCAATTTACATTCAAGAAAGGCATATTGAGCCGTCATGCCATCTTTAACTTCATGTCTATTAATTCTACTAACTAAGTTCAAAAAGATTCAGGTGCACCTAAAGAAGCAGAATATTGAATTCAGGAGCATGGAGAGAGAAGTAATCAAGATGGTCAAAGAATAAAAACTGCTTTGCTGACAAACTAAAGCAGAGTTATCTTAGTAATACCCTACTCTCATTTCAGATAGAGATTACAGCAAAAATCAAAAAGAGCGTAGCCAACTGAAGTGCGGACTTTATAGAGCTTTTAATTAAGCAGTCCAACTAGCTAGCCCCAGTGTCGGTAGCATCGACCCCGGTCCCCACAGCTGTGGTAGCAACGCCCCATCTCACCAAGACCTCCCTCAAAAGTCAGTCAAGAGTCTTCAACGCCAGAGTTTTTAACCACCAAGCTCAAAGGGTCCAAAACCCGTTTAGCCCTTAAGGCCAAGGCGTCCTCTTCGGGCCGCTTTCCATCACAATTTGTAAAAGATCCAAATTTCCTGAGTTGATGGCAACTTTCAAGGTCTCCATCAAAAGATTGGTTAATGACCGCAATGGCATCCGTATGCACCCAACATTGCATGCGGATTTCAGAAATGTAATTGTTGTAGCCAACAACGTACATTATTACACCTATCAATTAAAGTTCTAAAAAGACGCTAAAATAAAATTAATGTGGCGCAGACAGAGCTATTAGCTCTGGAGTATGCTCCTCTGTCAATCAAAAAACCGCACATAGCTAATTACAGAGAATGCCCAATCTGCCTCAAGTTGAAAGCAAGTAAGCCCTCTAAGCTCTATTCCAAAGCACCTGCCTCTCAAAAGCGGATTTCAGCTCCTTTCGCGAGAACTCCCAATACCAACACGCAGCAATCCTATGCTCAGGCAACGGGAAGTTATATAGGTGCAATACAATAAGTTTTTAGAGAAAAACCAATTTATCTTTTGTTTGTCTCATGCAAATGATGCTAATTTTAAGAAGTTTATCACAGCTTCTGCACATCTTCAAGATTAATTTTTAGATTCAGACAAAAAAATTGTAAGCTTGTCTAAAGATTTAGTCTAGTCTTAGGCAGTAAACAGCTAACATTTTCTATATGGAGACAATACTTACACCCAGACATCTTCACTTGACCAAAAAATAACTTACTAAAAAGATACAGCACAGTTTCTTACCGGCACTGCTCTTAAGCACGCACAGTAACAATCTACAAAACTATTGTGAGCAAATTTACTTTCAAAAACCTAACACATAGCCACAATTAATCACATAGTAAATAGCAGCGGCAAATTTAATTGACAGTATAAAGAAAAAGACTATGCACTATCTTCATTAAAGATAGACCAACAGCAGCGGCACACATACAACAGGAGCAAGCCTTTGGGTCGTCGCCATGCTTATGACTTACGGCTTCGCACCACAACCGTAGACAAGATAAAGTCCGTGCACACCTAGAAAACTTTTCCACCGACATTAATCATCTACAAGATCATTGTTAGCTTATTTATGGCTAAAAAACTAATACTGCCAAAACTTGATCCACAATGCAGCGTCAAAGTTAAAAGACAGTAAAAAAAGAAAACAAAGCACTATCATTGGCAAAGGGGAACACACCACTTGTTCCGCCAACGGCAATCCAAGCACACCGAGGGCAATCTCTTGAGTTGTCGTGTCTACGGCCTTGCACCACAGCCGAAAGCAAGATTTGTCCACACAAAATACAAACACATTGGAATTATACTTTACCCCCAGCGTTTAGGTCTATCAAACCTTGCCTACGCTTGACAACGCCATTTTCCACCTTGCCAGGCGACACCGGTAACAAATAGCACCCAACGTAGAGCAATCAAAAGCAAGAAACTTTCCTTCACTCTAAAACTAACTATAAAAAAAAGAAAACACAAAATATATAAAACAAAAATTGAATGCAGAACCCAAAGGCACTCAGCAAACCGGAAAAACACTCACCTAAAAGTTGACCAAAAAATATACTCAAATACCAACCTTTCAAGTAAAGACTTTAACAAAAATAACTTGATGTAAACCAAAACTAATGAAAACAAAAACTAAACTTATAGACCGAGTACCATTACTAAAGAAACACCCAACAAAGAAGAAAAACAGCCAACATCTCCCTGAAAAGGTTACTTTTACCTCCAGATGCAGTATAGAAATCAACATCTTCATTGGACTGGAAAATTACTTACTAGAAAGATAGCCCAAACATTTTCTTGCAAATCAAAACGGCACTTAAGCACAACCAAAAACAAAAAACCAGAAGTCAACGTTATAAAGTTAGAAAACACCATATTATTATCAGCGTAATAACTACCAAACAATAGTTTTTATATATTGACAACGTTACTTAAAATTGTTGGCAAAGTTTTCAGAAAAACAATGAATAGAAAAATCCACAAACTCTCTACAGGTTTAATTTGTGGATTTGTAGACCAACAAGAAAAAACACAATAAGACAAAAAAATCAATCTTTCCGAGTACCAAGCAAATTTTTGGCCAAAAACTTACACCGTTTGTGAATAGCACCATCGTTAGGAAAAAAATACCGCACCACTTCCTCCGACGCCAAACACTGCACCTTTGTCTTGCGGCTAGCAAAAACCCCCGCACACCAAAAGCAATTTCTAAAGTCATCGTTATACCAACGGTCTTGCACTACAGCCATAGACAAGATGCACACCTAGAGAACAACTCCACCGAGCCCTACACAAAATACAAATACACCGGAGTTTTACTCTGCTCCCGTCAACAGGGTCCATCAACCCCTGTCTACGCACTACAACGCAGTCCTTTCCACCTTGTATGATGATGCTCTCTAACATGTTTTAAAGCTGAAATTTGCTATTTTTGACGTTTTATGAATAAAATTTTATAATTTCAACAGTCAAACTGGTTTGATTTTTGTACTTTTTAACAATATTTTGATATGTATTACTGAATTTTAATTTAAAAAAAAAAGTTATTTTTAAACAGTTTAAGACCTGATTTTGGTGCTTTCTAAAAATATTTCAATTTGATTTTACTACTCTTAACATTTTGTAAATATAATTTTACACTTTTTTAAATAGTCAAATGACTTTTTTTGAACACTTAAACAATGGTTTATCAGACAACTAAAATAAAGTATTATAAATTTCTGCCTGGAAGCTTGGCAAATCAGTATAAAAATATCATAAAATTTTTCTACATAATAATTATATTTTAGCTTTATCATTTTTACTCTATCCATATTTGCTGTATCATAATAATAATGCACATAACCTTTTACGACGGATGCACGCATAAACATAAATTTATTACCTCGTTGCTTTTTATTATGCAAATAAAAAAATCGCGTCGCTTTGCATCAGAAAAAGTAGGAGGTCGCCGGCAATTCTTATCGAATAAATATTACTCGGATGAAAGAGGAATGTATTTGTGAATTGAATCTCAGGGAATATGTATGTTTCAAAGGAATCAAAGAGAAGTTTAAGTCCCGCATTTTTTTCTCCATGAAAAAACTTTAACTTTTATTGCGATGGTAGTAAAAAATGATCTTTTATGAGATTTTTATTTCTTGCAAGTATAATTATGTGTCTCCATCAATCCTAAGTCAACTGTCGCAAATATAAAGTTATCTAAACAAATGGTCCCTAATACGGTAAAGCCGTCTGGCTTTTAGAAAGCCAGATTGTGCCATACCCACATATCCTGCTTAAACGTTTCCTTGCAAGCATTTCCGTATGTGCATGCGATGCAATTTTCCACCGCGGCATTCAACTAAATACGTGAAGCGTTACTGTTATGGCATTGCACCCCTGGGTGGAATGGTGCATTAAAGTAGCTGAGATGTTTCCGTTCTCTTTGGAATGTTTAAATCATAATATTGCAGTCGCATGCAAACAATTAAATGTTGTGGTTTATTTTAGCTATTCGAGGAATTTAATGTTATTCCAGATCAAAATAATTGCATGGATAAATGTTACAAATATATTTGAATAAATTAAATTATATAATTAACATTGAAGTATTGAATAAAAAACTAAACTTACCATAATAGACATCTTCTAAAGTAGCGTACTTCTTAACATTGACGCCGATCATCCAACTATAGAGTAGCACCACTAATATTGAGATACTCTGCAATTAAAAAAAAAATTTGTTTTACTCAAACAAATATTTAAGCTTCCGCTACTGACGCGCGGTCTCTCGCTCCGCACGGATTTTAATTTTTAAAAATCTTTAAATTCTCAAACTTCAGTAATCTGCCCTTTTAGGTATTTCTCAAGTTAGTTACAAGGAACAATATTTGAGAGATAGAAACGCATTTGCGTAATAGTTTGCGGAGCGTGAGTCCGCTGCTAGTAACAAATACACTATTTGAGATATAACACTTTTTTGCAATTATTAAATATTTTACAAGTGAATCCACATGTTTTCACATTTTAAACTAAATTAATCTTTAAGATTAGTGTGTTCTTGATTTATATTTAATGTAATTTTGTACGAGTTTTAAAAACAAATTAGTTTAATTTTGCAGCTTAAGGATTATGTTTTTATTTAAAATAATAAATAAGTTTTGTTTATTTTTATGTATTTTACCCATATCATTACCGACTTTAATATTTTTTACAAAACCGCGAAAAAAAAAGACGTGCGGTGTCTCAGTCCGCTGCTAGTGACGGTGTAGCTAGAATCAAGTGGCAGTGATGGAAGGTTAAACATTATTAACAAACGCTTTTAATTTGTCTTTTGCTATAATGAAATGCTGTGGTCATACAAGGCACCCTGACAAGGTTCGTAAAACCAAAATAATTGTCTGTGCTTGACCGTTGGCCGTTATGTATAATACAAGTGAAGACAAATTCTTCATAAAAATCATTCTCACTTTTTCCTTACTAAATTCCATAATATTTATTGCCTTTCTAACAAATTGTAACACGACTTATTATTAATGTTTTAATCATCTCATTTCTCATGTTTCTAAGTACATTAATCATGTCTATTTCCATACAATCTGATCCAATTAAAAATATTTTATTGCGCAATAGAGTACTATATCATGGATTTGCGTGTCTGCAACAATCTATAAATATGATTTCCCGCGAGACTAGCGCTTCTTTTATTCCCAAAAAGGTCGACATTAAAAAATATTTATAACATGTTCGCAAATTGAATGATGAATTGGTCGATGAAATGTAATTTGAAAACACAGTCACGCAAGCAAACTGAATCTCTATTTAAACTTGAAATTTGTTTAGGAGTAACTATGTAATTATTATATTATGAATTTAAATAAATATTGATTTTGGTTTTTGATTGAATTAGTTTGTTTAATTATTAAATTAGTGTAGAAAAACTATTGATTAATAATTTACAGTTACTATTTATTATTGTTATATGAATGGTGTAATAATGGGTGGAAGTTATTTTGAAATTTGTATTAATGTCTTCACATTACTATTTAGTAGTACTATAAAAAGCACGTATGCTAGAATGGCTCGATTTCTTGCCAGCATATTGCTACCCATTTTGTCGTTATCTGATCTCAATGTTCTCTAACTATATTTGAATTTGCAAGAAAATTTATTAACTATGAGAGTAAGTATTTCTATCTATACATTTTCAAATTTTAAATAAAATTTCAAATATATTACAGTAATTAGTTAAATAAATATTCATAACAAAACTAGTAAAATCTTATTATCACATCAATTAAAAAAATATAAAATATGAATAAAAAAAAAATTTTAATCCAATTGAAAACTGTTGAAAAATTAAACAAAAAGTGTGAACAAAATTTATTTTATGTTGTTCGTAATATTAGTGTAATAAATTTATTAAAATACTAGTGCAGTATTACCAATCATTACGTAATTAAAACTGTAATCCTGCAAAAACAACAGACAGCTTTGGAGTTTTAAAAGTTCAAAAATCTTAAAAGATAATCTTAGAAAAAATTAAAAACATTGAAAACTTTTAGAAAGCTTAAAGAAATATGCTATAAAATCAAATTTTATATTTAAAGTCAAATTTTAATCGTTTATAGTAATATTTTTAATATACAAAAAGATTTTTAATGATGTTAGAAAGCATCTCCAAGCATTATCTTAGCATACATCAACTACATAGGTTGGCTGTGTCCTGCAACAAAAAAGTTTGCTTTTAAAGGTTTAACCCTCCCACTGAAATCTAAAGTTATCTTAGATTGAATTTTATAATAATATAATCAAGTTTTTGGTCAAATTTTTACTTAAATTTTATGATTTTATACCGGAATTTTTAATATACGTCCGGATTTTTAACATTTAAAAGCAGGATTTTTATAGTTTTAAACCGGTTTTATAATAAAAGTCATCTAGACTTTTATAATTTAATGCCAGGTTTTTATTACCAAAAACTGGATTATTAGTAATATATTAGATAATTAAAATGAACGTCAAAAACCTTACACGTATACACCATATATTATGCTGTATTGTACCACTTCAAAAAATTAAAAAAAAAACAATTATAAATTTGTTTGCTTCAAAACTGAGCATATCATCTTAATCAACAAATCAAGAAAAGGTCAATTTTAGGATTTAAATAACCATGTTTTGTGCCAAACAACAAAAAAGCTGAATTGTTTCGAGTAGTAAAGTGATTACAATCATTAATATCTAATCGATATTATCTACAAAATTAATGACATTTTGAAAAAATTGGCAAGATTTGAAAACTGAGAGAATGGATACTTTGCAAGTTTTTATACAATATCAAAACTAATCAAATCCAAATTTCTATCAATTTGTCCCCGACAAACAAACAAAATTTAAATACAACAAATAATTATGCATCAACTTAATAATTAAAAGCCAAATTTTTGTAAATTGCGGTCGAATTTTTTTAATTAGCGAAATTTTCACATAAAAATTAAGTAAAATTTTATTTTTTATGTTAAAATTACGCTAATTAATCTGCTAAATAAAAAAATATGTAGTAGGTATAGCTTATAATTGCAAGTTTAATGGCCAAAATTTTAATATAAAAATATTACACAAAGGTGTTCATCATTAAGTCCAAATTTTAATGTTTTATGGCCAATATTAAATGTTACATAGTTGAATATTGATAGAATATAACAAAATTTTAAGTATTTCATTTATTGTTAGTAATTGTGGCCAAATTATAGCATTTTGTGGCCGGATTTTAGCACTTTATAGCCGGAGTTTCATACTTTTTAAACTATAACGTTGTAGACTGATTTTGCATAATTACAATTTTGATACTATACTAAGCTTTATTATTTTATGACCGGATTTAAATACTTATTTAGTAGTAGTAAACAAATTTATTTCATATACACACATACAATTTTTTTTTTTAAGAAAATAAACATATATAAAAGTAAGATAGAAATGAGTATGGTTATGAATATGAAAAAGGCTATCGACCAAAGTCTTTCTGCCCATACTTTTTTATTTTGTTTTGTTTTGTTTTAAATTTTTTTCTCAAGGATGATATATATTACAAACCACAAAACTAGTATTGATTAGATTCAAATCAAATTTCTATATTTCTGTATATTTTCAATTCTCGATTTTTTAAATTTTGAATCAATTTTTTGTCTAACATAAATTTTAATAATTGAAGGTTTTATAAACTCACAATTTTTATTATTTTGTCATTTTCTTTTACCGGAAATTATTTCCTTATTTTGAACAAATATATTTTTACATTTAAACAACAACAACAAATTTTATACTATACAACTGAATTTTATTATAAAAAAACCGGTATTATATATACACAAATTGTGAGCTAAACTTGATAATGAAAGACCAAATTGTCATGATTTTAACGTTTTAAACTAAAAGTTTAAATTATACAACTTCTAAAATTCTATATGGTTTTAAGCTTACATTTTTTTAATTTAAAGTTAGACTTTTACATTTTAAACTATTTTTTTACTATTTTTATAACTTGACGTCTGATTTTAACTTTTTATATAATTTTTTTACATTTAAAGTAAAAATTTTAAGATTGTAATCTGTATTTTATAATTTTAGAGCAGATTTTATTACTGACGCATATTGTACTGACATCAGTAAAGTACTAAAATCAGTTAAATATTTACATATAAAGTAAAATTTATAGCGGATTTTTATCTTTTAATTTGATGTAACATGTTTACTATTTTCAGTCAGATTTTATGATTTAAAGCAAGATTTAATATTATACGACTGGGTTTTATCTAGGTTATGCTTAAAGTAAATTTTTTATATTGTAATTTTTATAATGTAGCACTAGATATTATGTTTAAAGTTAATTGTGAACTATTTATAAATGGTATTTTATCATATCGAATCAGATCGAATATGCAAAATATTTACATTTAAAATCAAATTTTTACTATATATATAGAGATGTTAACTCCCTTATAGAGGCGTTTTCGCGCACAATTTTAACCTGATCGAGGCGTTGAAATTTTAGAAGCGAGCGCTCGCACCAGCGCACATAAACAGCCAGTTCGAGGCGTCTAGCGGTTAGTACTAATTTTGCTCGGCTAGATGGCTACTGCAGCAGGTTTTAAGAAATATGCACAAATCTCAATAACATATGTTGTTTTCATTGAATCTTGGGAGTTGCAGCGTAGATAAATATTTCGTAATATTATATATTTTTTCTAAATAAAAATGTTTGTTTATAAATAATTCAATTGATTAATAAACAAAATAATAAATAGTAAAGTACAATCAAAAAGTAGTTTGATGCAAACGATTTAGTTATTAGAAATAAATAATTACTCAATTGTACTGAAACAACTGCTATATATTCAATTAAAAAAAATAAAATAAATATTAAATATTTTATTAAAAATTGTTTAATAAAAAAACAAAAAATTGCTAATTCCAAAAATTAATTACTAGAATTAGTCAGTAAGTGAACGACTTATTTACGTTACAATGTCAGTTGTTTTGATTATCAATAATATAATAAATTTAATAAAACATAACTATTATTATTTAAATTTAATAAATAAATAAGGGGCATTGCGTTACTACCTCTGCCGATAACTATTATGCATAAAAACAAACAATCTTACATTCCTATCACTTTCAAAGTTTTTTATGGAGGCGTTTTGCGCATACTTTTAACCTAATCGAGAAGCATTGAAGTTTTTGATAAAAGCTCCTGGTCCAGGCGCACAAAAACACCCAGTTTGAGGCTTCTAGCGATTTTTCACGCTTACTTTTGACTGGTTCGAGGCGTCTAAGCTTCTAATAAGTTCTTTGTATGCGCTGCTAGAAGCATCAGTAGGCATCCACAAATCAAAATCATTGTTTGAATATTATTTGTAAATGATTATAAGAAGCTCTAATTAGATTTAGAATTATTTAATATACATAACTATTTGAAACAACAGTAACAATGTTATTTTAATAAAAAAAAAAATTAAATAAAAAAATGTTAGTAACTTTTTTTTAGTCACAAAAGAAAATATTTTATAAAAAATATAGTTGTCAATGAATATCGTCATCAGTTTTATAAAATATCCACAGTTTTAGATTTTTGTACATGTTTATGTCTGAAACATACAGATATTTTAGAAAAAATAATTAATATTATAAAATGCAAACCTTATATTTTGCGGTTTATAACATATTTAAATAGTCAATGTGTATCTGCAACCATAGTAATAATTGTACATTTATACAATAACCGCATTAACTATCTTGTAAAAGCGAAATTTTATGCACATTTTTACCGTTAAAATTTAAGGTAAGCTAAGCTCCCGCTTCAGGCGCACATAAACATCTAGTTTGAGGCGTCTATAGCGGTCATTCACGCACATTAAGGTGTTACATGACCTTGACCATGACTACAACAAAAATTATTTGTGTTTTATAAATGTCCCTTACTTTATCTTTCTTTATAGAAATAGTTTTTGTAGCATCTTGCACACTTTTGATCAGTTTCATGAGTTTGAAGTTTTTATACATTGTTTATATGCGTAATAGCACTTAATAATTAATTTAAAAAATGTATACCATTGGATAATAAATTTATTTTGTTTATAAATGGATAACTTATTTGTTTTTTATAAATCATTACATAATTATTATATAATACTTAAATTATTAAAATTTAATTTTAGTGTAGCTAAATAGTGGGTGGTTTATAAAAAAAACAGTATTAATTATTAATTATTATTTTTTATTTGTATTATTTTTAAATGCATATAATTGGGCAGATGTGTGTTCTACGGAAATAAAAATAGTTGCATCTTTGACTACATTGTCACCCACTTTCCTCTGGGAACTTACTGTATATAACTCCTTCTTTAGAAATATCAATATTATCATTAGTTTTTAATTTTTTGACAATGTCAATATTTCTTTCTTCGGAAATTTCAATATTCTTTTCTTTTGGTAATATTTCTTTTGAATGTCATGATATATTTTGTAAAATGTAAATTTTATTTGTGGCGTTTACGTTTTCCAAACTTTCCTGAGAATCATCTTCTACAATAGAAATAACACAATAATTAAAAAAAATTAAATATATTTATAAAATTATAAATTACCTTGTTGATTTGGAATAATTTCGTCTTCCTGGGACGTAGCTGCTTCTATCTCATTCATTTTCAGCACCATCTCATCTTTTTCTAAAAATAATATTACAGAATTTATTATTAAATAAATTAGTGAATTATTAAGTTATTATTTTAAATAATTTGATATTACTTACCACCGCGAAATAATACTTTCGCGTCATACGTTCCCAAATTTTTGTAGCAAACTTTCCTTACAGAATTGTTCTCGTTACGATCCATTTGCCGTTGATTACAAATGTAATACAATTCATCTTCTAAAAACTTTACTAAATAAAACATCGCTAAATTATATTCTCCACTCTATCACAAATTTACTAAACAGTAAACACTTTTTCTTAAATTACAATATATATATATATCCTAATAATTAATGAAAAAGGGTAGGAGTAAAGCAATAAATGCTATTTTTCGTATTATTATATGTACCCTTTCAGTCGCATCCGGATTAGAATTAATGCTTTCTAATGAGATTTTAATAAACATTTGTTTCATCTTTTCTAAAATGATTTATTATCATAGTACTGTGTTACAAATTAGGTTATATTGCTAAATAAAAAATCTTGATATTATCTATTTCATTAGTTAAAACTAATAAACATAATGATTTTACAATAAATTAAACAAAATCTATTACTAAAAACTTTATAATCAAATTAAAAAAATATATAATTTAGTTAGATTATTAAATAAGTGACCAGATGGCGGTCGCTATTGTGCGCGTATGAAGTTTTTAGCACAAATTAGAATTTTTTGAAAAATTATATATTGGTTCCATCGCCATAATTAAAATTTAAGCCATGTGCGTTCTCTTTTCACTACAAGTTTTTAACGTGCGATCGTCATCATAAGATTCGTAATTACTAGTTCTCTGAAATAATATTAGTTTATTTTTGGATTGATGTTGTTTTAGCAAATATGATAAAGAAATACGCAATATTTAAAAAAATTATAAGAGGTTTTAGTTATTTTTTATTCCAAGTAACTAAAAGTATTATTATTCGATATTATTTTATTTATAATGTTTTAATTATTATTTGATTCATTTTGATTTAATGTAAAATGATATCATTCTGGAAAAGAAGATCGTACATTTTCAAAGTTGTGTTTAAACACTTCTCAATTCATTAACAACAAAACATATTTTTGATGATAATATGATTAATATAATTAAACTGATTGATTTATGAGCAGGTGATTGTTTCTTTCTTGTGACCCGCAACTGCATGATTCTGTCATAAAGGGAAATTCTAATCTTCCGGTTTTTCTTGGCTTAATTATGTCTACATATACAAAATCTCTATAATTACCGTAATATAAGAGCAGGTAAAAATATATAGATTAATTTTTTACTTTTTAGAATGGTTTTATTAGAATAGAGAATTAACGATTGGTCATATAAGAAAAGGCAACTCACAGTTACACATGTCTACTGTGTAAAATATTTTCCTGTCTTTTTATGCAAATGTCAATTGAAGCAAATTTCAGTGTCGCTATGTATGTCATGATTGCATTTTTTATTCAAATCAATTATATTTGATCTAATAAAATGTTATAATACATTTTAAGCAATTATTATAAAATAATATCTATAAAGATTACGATAAATTCTTTTTACTAAGCAATGCGATATTCAGGTAGTTAATTCTTCGTCGATGTAACGAAATTGAAGTATCATGTCAACAACATATATTTTTTAAACATCGCCGCTACTATTACAATCCTAAGCAAAACCTTGTTGAAATTACCTGGTAAAGTGATGAATATTACATAAACATGACATAACCAGTGCTTAATATTTATCAATATATTTAGTATTGTTACCTGTAAATTTGTAGTTAAAAGCAGAAGAATAGATAATGACATAAATATAATTATAGCGTTTAGTTTTTTTTATTGGTATTTTCAAAATTGTTTTATGTGAACAAATTAAAGTATATAAATACTAGCAAAAATATTACCAATTCATTTTTTTATAAATCTTGAAAAAGACAGATTATAGAAAAAATTATATGCAAAAAACGAGTAGTAAAATATAACAGCAAGTAGTTTTAAAATATTTACCTCACGTGTTGAATGACCTTGCCCATTTATGGCTTTTCAACCTTTTGTCTGTTTACTTTCAATGAACTCGTATAATAATGGAATTAAGATAAATAATATTTTGTGGTTTATAAATTTTTTATTTATTTAACTAAGGAATTTAAATTATGTAATGTGTCATTTATGCATAGAAACAATTGTAGTTTCGATGTTAATAAGTACCAAAGTATAACAATTAACTTATTAATTATATAAATTAAACAAATTTTAAGTATTGTAATCATATCTGGATTAAAATCAAATAAATATAAAACCAGTAGTTTCAGGTTTGTATTATACAACAAGAAGTAAACATAGGATTGTTACAATGCAAAACATAATAAAATTTAACCATGTTGTTATGAAGTTATAATGTTGTCAATATGTGATATCATGTTATTATGTAATACTTTATCATGTTATTATGTAAACCATGTTATCATGTATTATGTATTAATGTTATGATAATAATCAAAATGACATACTAAATAATAGTAGGACAATACGATTATGTGGTAACTTAATAGCATAACATAATATAACATGAAAACATGATATCATAATAACATTCTAACTTGATAACATAACATCATAATAACATCATAACTTGATAACATGATTTCGTAATAACATCATAACTTGATAACATAATAACATGCAAGCTTGATAACATGAAACTATATTACCATGATAACTTGATAACATGATAATTTGATAACATAGTAACATGATAACATAATAACATGATAACATGTTAATTTGATAACATGATAACATGATAACTTGTTAATTTGATAACATGATAATATGATAACATGATAATATGATAACAAGATAACATGACAACATGACAACATGACAACATGACAACATGACAACATGATAACATGGTAACATGGTAACATGATAACATAATAACATGGTAACATAATAACATGATAACATGATAACATGATAACATGATAACATGATAACATGATAACTTGATAACATGATAACCTAATAACATAAATAATACATAATAATTTGATAACATAATTACATAATAATTTAGTAAGTTAATAACACAATAACATGATAACACTATAACTTGATTACATGTAAACATAACGACACGATGACTTGATATAATGATAACATGATAACATAATAACAAAATAATATGATAACATGATAATATGATAACATGATAACATAACAACATCACAACATGATAACATGATAACATGATAACATGATAACATAATAACATAATAATATGATAACATGATATTATGATAAAATGATAACATGATAACATGATAACATGATAAAATGATAACATAATAACATGGTAACATCATTACATGATAACATGATCACATGGTAACATGATAACATAATAACATGAAAACATGATAACATGACAATATGATTACATGATTACATGATAACATGATAATATGATAACATGATAACATGATAACATGATAACATGATAACATGATAACATGATAACATGATAACATTATAACATGATAACATGATAACATGATAACATGATAACATGATAACATGATAACGTGATAACATGATGACATGTTAACATCATAACATGATAACATGATAACATGATAACATGATAACATGATAACATGATAACATGATAACATGGTAACATGATATCATGATAACATGATAACATAATAACATGATAACATGATAACATGATAACATGATAACTTGATAACATGATAACCTAATAACATAAATAATACATAATAATTTGATAACATAATTACATAATAATTTAGTAAGTTAATAACACAATAACATGATAACACTATAACTTGATTACATGTAAACATAACGACACGATGACTTGATATAATGATAACATGATAACATAATAACAAAATAATATGATAACATGATAATATGATAACATGATAACATAACAACATCACAACATGATAACATGATAACATGATAACATGATAACATGATAACATAATAATATGATAACATGATATTATGATAAAATGATAACATGATAACATGATAACATGATAAAATGATAACATAATAACATGGTAACATCATTACATAATAACATGATCACATGGTAACATGAAAACATGATAACATGATAACATGATAACATGATAACATGATAACATGATAACATGATAACATGATAACATGATAACATGATAACTTGATAACATGATAACGTGATAACATGATGACATGTTAACATCATAACATGATAACATGGTAACATGATAACATAATAACTTGAAAACATGATAACATGATAATATGATTACATGATAACATGATAACATGATAACATGATAACATGATAACATGATAACATGATAACATGATAACATGATAACATGATAACATGATAACATGGTAACATAATAACATGATAACATTATAACATGATAACATAATAACATGATAACATAAAAACATGAAAACATAAAAACGTAATAACTTGATAATATGATAACATGATAACAAGATAACATGACAACATGACAACATTTTAACATGATAACATAATAACATGATAACATGACAACATGATAACATTATAACATGATAACATGATAACATGATAACATGATGACATGATAACATGATAACATGATAATATGATAACATGATAACATGTGGACATGATAACATGATAACATGATAAAATGATAACGTGATAACATGATAACATGATATCTTGATAACTTGATAACATGATATCTTGATAACTTGATAAAACGATAACAGAATAACCTAATAACATAATTAAATGAATACATCATAACATGATAACTTGATAATTTAATAACACTATAACATAACAAACATGATAACATGATACCATTATAACATGATAACATGAAACCATGATAACATAATAACATGATAACATGATAGCTTGAAAACAAGGTATTATAATAACATGATAACATGATAACATGGTAACATAATAACATGATAACATTATAACATGAAAACATGATAACATAATAACATGATAACATAAAAACATAAAAACATGAAAACATGAAAACGTAATAACTTGATAATATGATAACATGATAACAAGTTAACATGACAACATGACAACATGATAACATGATAACATAATAACATGATAACAAGACAACATGATAACATTATAACATGATAACATAATAACATGATAACATGACAACATGATAACATTATAACATGATAACATGATAACATGATAATATGATAATATGATAACATGATAACATGATAACATGTGGACATGATAACTTGATAACATGATAACATGATAACATGATAACATGATAACATGATAACATGATATCTTGATCATTTGATAACATGATATCTTGATAACTTGATAAAGCGATAACAGAATAACCTAATAACATAATTAAATGAATACATCATAACATGATAACTTGATAATTTGATAACATGATAACATGATAACATAATAACAAAATAACATGATAACATGATAACATGATAACATGATAGTTTGAAAACAAGGTATTATAATTACATGATAACATGACAACATGATAACATGATATCTTTATAACATTGTAACATCATAACATGATAACATGATAGTTTGAAAACAAGGTATTATAATAACATGATAACATGACAACATGATAACATGATATCTTTATAACATTGTAACATCATAACATGATAACATGATAACATGAAAACATGATAACATGATAACATGTTAATTTGATAACATGATAACATTATATCATGATAACATGATAACATGATAACATAATAACATGATAAGGTGATAACATGATAACATGATAACATGACAACATCACAACATGATAACATGATAACATGATAACATGATAATATGATAACATGATAACATGATAGCATGATAACATGATAAAATGATATCATGATAACATGATCACATGATAACATGATAACATGATAACATGATAACATGATAACATGATAACATGATGACGTGATAATATGATGACATGGTAACATCATTACATGATAACATGGTAACATAATAACATGATAACATTATAACATGATAACATGACAACATCACAACATGATAACATGATAACATGATAACATGATAACATGATAATATGATAACATGATAACATGATAACATGATAACATGATAACATAATAACATGATAACATGATAACATGATAACATGATAACATGATAACGTGATAACACGATGACATGGTAACATCATAACATGATAACATGATAACATGATAACGTGATAACATGATGACATGGTAACATCATAACATGATAACATGATAACATGATAACATGATAACATGATAACATGATAACATGGTAACATGATAACATGATAACATGATAACATGATAACATGATAACATGATAACATGATAACATAATAACACGATAACATGATAACATGATAACATAATAACATGATAACATGATAACATGATAACATAATAACATGATAACATGATAACATGATAACATGATAACATGATAACATGATAACATCATAACATGATAACATGATAACAAGATAACATGATAACATGATAACATGATAACATAATAACATGATAACATGATAACATGATAACATGATAACATGATAACGTGATAACATGATGACATGGTAACATCATAACATGATAACATGATAACATGATAACATGATAACATGATAACATGGTAACATGACAACAACACAACATGATAACATGATAACGTGATAACATGATGACATGGTAACATCATAACATAATAACATGATAAGATGATAACATGACAACATCACAACATGATAACATAATAATATGATAACATGATAACATGATAACATGATATCATGATATCATGATAACATGATAACATGATAACATGAAAATATGATAACATGAAACATGATATCATGATAACATGATAACGTGATAACATGATGACAAGTTAACATCATAACATGATAACATGATAACATGGTAACATGATAACATTATAACATGACAACATCACAACATGATAACATGATAACATGATAACATGATAACATGATAACATGATAATATGATAACATGATAACATGATAACATGATAATATGATAATAGGATAACATGATAACATGATAACATGATAACATGATAACATGATAACATGATAACGTGATAACATGATGACATGGTAACATCACAACATGATAACATGATGACATGATAACAAGATAACATGATAACATGATAACATGGTAACATGACAACAACACAACATGATAACATGATAACGTGATAACATGATGACATGGTAACATCATAACATAATATCATGATAAGATCATAACATGATAACATGACAACATCACAACATGATAACATGATAATATGATAACATGATAACATGATAACATGATAACATGATAACATGATAACATGATATCATGATAACATGATAACATGATAACATGATAACATGAAAATATGATAACATGATAACATGATAACATGATAACATGATAACATGATAACATGATAACTTGATAACATGATAACATGATAACATGATAACATGATAACATGATAACATGATAACATGATAACATGATAACATGATAACGTGATAACATGATGACATGGTAACATCATAACAT
Organism: Tachinus rufipes; assembly: GCA_963932245.1. Taxonomy (NCBI): domain Eukaryota; kingdom Metazoa; phylum Arthropoda; class Insecta; order Coleoptera; family Staphylinidae; genus Tachinus; species Tachinus rufipes. The sequence goes on from OZ010745.1 coordinate 113,313,031, forward strand.
GATAACATGATAACATGATAACAAGATAACATGATAACATGATAACATGGTAACATGACAACAACACAACATGATAACGTGATAACATGATGACATGGTAACATCATAACATAATATCATGATAAGATGATAACATGATAACATGACAACATCACAACATGATAATATGATAACATGATAACATGATAACATGATAACATGATAACATGATAGCATGATAACATGATATCATGATAACATGATAACATGATAACATGAAAATATGAAATATGATAACATGATAACATGATAACAAGATAACATGATAACATGATAACATGATAACATGATAACATGATAACATGATAACATGATAACATGATAACATGATAACATGATAACATGATAACATGATAACATGATAACGTGATAACATGATGACATAGTAACATCATAACATGATAACATAATAACATGGTAACATGATAACATAATAACATGAAAACATAATAACATGATAATATGATAACAAGATAACATGACAACATGTCAACATGATAACATGATAACATGATAACATGATAACATGATAACATGATAACATGATAACATGATAACATGATAACATGATAACATGATAACATGATAACATGATAACATGATAACATGATTACATGATTACATGATTACATGATAATATGATAACATGATAACATGATAACATGATAACATAATAACGTGATTACTTGTTAACACAATAACAAGATAATATAATAACATGATAACATAACAACATAACCACATGATAACATGATAACATCTTAACATGATAACATAATATTTTGATAACAGGATAACATGATAACATGATAACATGATAACAAGATAACATGATAACATGATAAAATGATAACATGATAACTTGATATCATGATAACATAATAACATGATAACTTGATATCATGATAACATAATAACATGATAACATGATTACAAAATAACATGATTACTTGATAACACAATAATAAGACATTTTAAAAACATGATAACATGATAACATGATAACCTGATAACATGATAACATGATAACATGATAACATGATAACATGATAACATGATAACATGATAACATGATAACATGATAACATGATAACATGATAACATGATAACATGATAACATGATAACATGATAACATGATAACATGATAACATGATAACATGAAAACATGATAACATGATAACATGATAACATGATAACATGATAACATAATAACATGATAACATGATAACATAACAACATGACCATATGATAACATGATAACATAATATCATGATATTATGATAACATGATAACATGATAACGTGATATCATGTTAACATGATAACAATATAACATGATAACATGATAACATGATAACAAGATAACATGATAACATGATAACATGATATTATGATAACATAATAACATCATAACATGATAACTTGATAACATGATAACATAATAACATGATAACATGATAACATGATAACATGATAACATGATAACATGATAACATGATAACATGATAACATGATAACATGATAACATGATAACATGATAACATAATAACAAAATAACATGATAACATGATAACATGATAACATAATAACGTGATTACTTGATAACACAATAACAAGATAATATAATAACATGATAACATGATAACATAACAACATGACCACATGATAACATGATAACATCTTAACATGATAACATGATATTTTGATAACATGATAACATGATAACAAGATAACACGATAACATGATAACATAATAAAATTATAACATGTTAACATGATATCATAACAACATGATAACATGATAACATGATAACATGATTACATAATAACATGATTACTTGATAACACAATAACAAGACATTTTAATAACATGATAACATGTTAACATGATAACATGATAACATGATAACATGATAACAAGATAACAAGATAACAAGATAACAAGATAACTAGATAACAAGCTAACAAGATAACAAGATAACAAGATAACTAGATAACAAGCTAACAAGTTAACAAGATAACAAGATAACAAGATAACAAGATAACAAGATAACAAGATAACAAGATGACAATATAACAAGATAACAAGATAACAAGTTAACAAGATAACAAGATAACAAGATAACAAGATAACAAGATAACAAAATAACAAGATAACAAGATAACATAATAGCATAATAACATGATAACATTATAACATTATAACATTATAACATTATAACATTATAACATTATAACATTATAACATTATAACATTATAACATTATAACATTATAACATTATAACATTATAACATTATAACATTATAACATTATAACATTATAACATTATAACATTATAACATTATAACATTATAACATTATAACATTATAACATTATAACATTATAACATTATAACATTATAACATTATAACATTATAACATTATAACATTATAACATTATAACATTATAACATTATAACATTATAACATTATAACATTATAACATTATAACATTATAACATTATAACATTATAACATTATAACATTATAACATTATAACATTATAACATTATAACATTATAACATTATAACATTATAACATTATAACATTATAACATTATAACATTATAACATTATAACATTATAACATGATAACATGATAACATGATATTATGATATTATGATAACATGATAACATGATAACATGATAACATTATAACTTGATAACATGATAACATGATAACATACTAACATGAAAACTTGACAATGTGAAAACATGTTATCAAAAAAAAACATTAAGACATGATAACCTAATATCATAATAACTCGATTACTTGATAACACGATAACACGATTACAGGATAACATTATAACATGATAACATTATAACATTCTTGTTAACAAAATAACATAATATATGACAACTTGATAAAATTATAACAAGATATATGACGTACATAAAACAACTACCAAAAAATGTGTATAAATTGCCGGTTTAACGCGACAGCTAATGTAGTTATCACAATAATGTGCATTATTATTATTATTACAGGTACTTATTGACCTTAGTACACATTTTTTTGTTTGTTAATTTATAAGCAATTATTGTTTGGTCTTTTTTGTAATACAAATATCATAGTTGCATCAGAGGCATATAAACAATGTGTTAGAGTTTAGACGCCTCGAACAAGTTAAAAGTGTGTGTTTAAAATTAGCTGTGAAATATATATTTTCTACACAAACAATCACCAAACTAATAGCTAAAACGCCTATAGTATGTAGTGAATCGTGTATCAAGGGTTGAAAATAGGCTTTAGCAGTTCGCTATTGCTAAAGCACTTTGGTACGAATTACACTCAATATAAAAATAAAGTGGTTGAAAGTAGATGCAAAATTTTAGTTAACATAAACTAGATAAAATGTTTATTGTTTTATAGAATAAACAAATGTTAAAACCCTTATGGAGGCGTTTTTGCGCATACTTTTAACCTGATCCAGGCGTTAAAACTTTTGAGGCAACCGCACGCTCCAAGCGCACATAAACGCTCACTTCAAGGCGCCTAGTGGTCTTTTACACACATTTTATAATAGCTATACAATACTGCAATTTATCTTAATTCTGGTGGCATTTAGTTGAACCTTTTCCTACTGCATTTTAGCATGGTCACAGTTATTAAGACACAAACCACAAATAATCGGCAGCAAATGAAACTCTCTCGGCCAAAAATTAAAACCTCGTCTTCAATTTTTAAATTTATTTTGTAAATATCTGTGAATGTAATGGTTGGATCAAAAATAGATTACTGCTTCATGTTATAATAAGTATCGCTGAATAGAATAGCGTGATGCTGTTATTTAACTAAAAATTTTGATCGCCTCTAAAAGGTAGAAAATGTATCGCCCGTAAATAGGCGAATGTCCGTATATATATATATATATATATATATATATGCCGGGTCCCATAGAGGACCAAAAACAGTATATATTTATTCAGTAAAATAATATACTAAATATAAGTAGAAATTGATTCGTAACTATGGGAAGCAAATATATTAATGACTAATTGAGATATAACAATATACAGTTAATTCTTGTAAAAGAAGTTGCATATATTAACTTGATAAAATAAAATTAACATGACCTACTTAAACCGGAACTTGCCCGAACCTTTTTTCATGTGTTTACTAATTCTGTACAAATGCCAGTTTTATTACTTTTATTATTCTCTGTATATAAAGTTGCCTATCTTATAACTTAAACTATAAATAAAATATAAAAGTTTAAAAGAAGTAAAAGGTAACGCGCTGCGCTGGCTTGTAAATCATAACAACATACTAGCACATTCCTGAAATAAATAATAAAATTTATACATATGTTACTTAAAATTAATTATTTGAAATATAATTTTAATTAAAACTAAATATATTAAAACCAAATAAAACACTGAATCAAAAATACAAAAATACATTTGTTATAAATATTTTAATTTCATAAATAAATTATATGAGAATGTACCACTGAACAAGAGTAGTTTTGTCTTGGCCTACCATTGCTGTGTAGCAAATCACAAACAAAACATTATTTATATTATTCTTAATTGTTTACATAATACATATTGTATTTAAAAATAAAGGAATTTAAGATTTTAAAAAAATTGAAAGTTACAAATATCGCACAAATGTAATATAGGTCAAATATATCAAATGAAAGCAAATAAAGTAACATGCAAATATTTCATAGTGCCCAAGAACATTGTACAATTTTGCCCCTTTACACTAAACAAATTAAGAGTAAAAATATAACACAAATGAAATATGGGTATCAAAAGAAAGCAAATAAAGTAACATAAAACTATTTTATAATGCCCTAGAACATTGTACCCTTTTGACCCCTTGCTCTAATCAAATTAAATGTACAAATATTGCACAAATGTAATATGGGTATCAAATGAAAGCAAATAAAGTAACATACAACTATTGCATAGTGCCTTAGAACATTGTACCCTTTTGCCCCCTTGCGCTAAACAAATTAAGGGTAAAAAAATAGCACAAATGTAATATGGGTATCAAATGAAAGCAAATAAAATAACATACAACTATTTTATAGTGCCTTAGAACATTGTACCCTTTTGCCACCCCTTGCGCTAAACAAATTAAGAGTAAAAATATTGCACAAATGTTATATGGGTATCAAATGAAAGCAAATAAAGTAACATACAACTATTTCGTAGTGTCCTAGAACATTGTACCTTTTTGCCCCCTTGGGTTAAACAAATTAAGGGTAAAAATATAGCACAATTGTAACATGGGTATCAAATGAAAGCAAATAAAATAACATACAACTATTTTATAGTGCCTTAGAACATTGTACCCTTTTGCCCCCTTGCTCTAATCAAATTAAAAGTACAAATATTGCACAAATGTTATATGGATATCGAATGAAAGCAAATAAAGTAACATACAACTATTTCATAATGCCCTAGAACATTGTACCCTTTTGACCCCTTGCTCTAATCAAATAAAAGGTACAAATATTGCACAAATGTAATATGGGTATCAAATGAAAACAAATAAAGTAACATACAACTATTTCATAGTGCCCTAGAAAATTGTACCCTCTTGCCCCCTTGCGCTAAACAAATTAAGGGTAAAAATATAGCACAAATGTAATATGTGTATCAAATGAAAGCAAATAAAATAACATACAACTATTTTATAGTGCCTTAGAACATTGTACCCTTTTGCCACTCCTTGCGCTAAACAAATTAAGAGTAAAAATATTGCACAAATGTTAAATGGGTATCAAATGAAAGCAAATAAAGTAACATACAACTATTTCATAGTGTCCTAGAACATTGTACCCTTTTGCCACCCCTTGCGCTAAACAAATTAAGGGTAAAAATATAGCACAAATGTAATATGAATATAAAATGAAAGCAAATAAAGTAACTTACAACTATTTTGTAGTGTCCTAGAACAATGTACCCTTATGCCCCCTTGCGCTAATCAAATTAAAAGTACAAATATTGCAGAAATGTTATATGGATATCGAATGAAAGCAAATAAAGTAACATACAACTATTTCATAATGCCCTAGAACATTGTACCCTTTTGACCCCTTGCTCTAATAAAATAAAAGGTACAAATATTGCACAAATTTAATATGGGTATCAAATGAAAAGAAATAAAGTAACATACATCTATTTCATAGTGTCCTAGAACATTGTACCCTTTTGCCACCCCTTGCGCTAAACAAATTAAGGGTAAAAATATAGCACAAATGTAATATGAGTATCAAATGTAAGCAAATAAAATAACATACAACTATTTTATAGTGCCTTAGAACATTGTACCCTTTTGCCCCCTTGCTCTAATCAAATTAAAAGTACAAATATTGCAGAAATGTTATATGGATATCGAATGAAAGCAAATAAAGTAACATACAACTATTTCATAATGCCCTAGAACATTGTACCCTTTTGACCCCTTGCTCTAATAAAATAAAAGGTACAAATATTGCACAAATTTAATATGGGTATCAAATGAAAAGAAATAAAGTAACATACAACTATTTCATAGTGCCCTAGAAAATTGTACCCTCTTGCCCCCTTGCGCTAAACAAATTAAGGGTAAAAATATAGCACAAATGTAATATGTGTATCAAATGAAAGCAAATAAAATAACATACAACTATTTTATAGTGCCTTAGAACATTGTACCCTTTTGCCACTCCTTGCGCTAAACAAATTAAGAGTAAAAATATTGCACAAATGTTAAATGGGTATCAAATGAAAGCAAATAAAGTAACATACAACTATTTCGTAGTGTCCTAGAACATTGTACCCTTTTGCCACCCCTTGCGCTAAACAAATTAAGGGTAAAAATATAGCACAAATGTAATATGGGTATCAAACAAAAGCAAATAAAGTAACATACAACTATTTCGTAGTGTCCTAGAACATTGTACCCTTTTGCCACCCCTTGCGCTAAACAAATTAAGGGTAAAAATATAGCACAAATGTAATATGGGTATCAAACAAAAGCAAATAAAGTAACATACAACTATTTCGTAGTGTACTAGAACATTGTACCCTTTTGCCACCCCTTGCGCTAAACAAATTAAGGGTAAAAAAATAGCACAAATGTAATATGGGTATAAAATGAAAGCAATTAAAGTAACATACAACTATTTTGTAGTGTCCTAGAACAATGTACCCTTTTGCCCCCTTGCGCTAATCAAATTAAAAGTACAAATATTGCACAAATGTTATATGGATATCGAATGAAAGCAAATAACGTAACATACAACTATTTTATAGTGTCCTAGAACTTTGTACATTGTACATTGCACAATTTTAACATGGGTATCAAATGAAAGCAAATAAAATAACAAACAACTATTTTATAGTGCCTTAGAACATTGTACCCTTTTGCCCCTTTGCTCGAATCAAATTAAAAGTAGAAATATTGCACAAATGTTATATGGATATCGAATGAAAGCAAATAAAGTAACATACAACTATTTCATAATGCTCTAGAACATTGTACCCTTTTGACACCTTGCTCTAATCAAATAAAAGGTACAAATATTGCACATAAGTAATATGGGTATCAAATGAAAACAAATAAAGTAACATACAACTATTTCATAGTGCCCTAGAACATTGTACCCTTTTGCCCCCTTGCGCTAAACAAATTAAGAGTAAAAATTTGCACAAATGAAATATAGGTATCAAATGAAAGCAAATAAAGTAACATACAACTATTTCGTAGTGTCTTAGAACATTGTATTCTTTTGCCCCCTTGCGCTAAATAAATTAAGGGTAAAAATATAGCACAAATGTAATATGGGTATCAAATGAAAGCAAATAAAATAACATACAACTATTTTATAGTGCCTTAGAACATTGTACCCTTTTGCCACCCTTTGCGCTAAACAAATTAAGGGTAAAAATATAGCACAAATGTAATATGGGTATCAAATGAAAGCAAATAAAGTAACATACATTTATTTCATAGCGCTCTAGAACATTTTACTCATTTGCCCCCTTGCTCTAATCAAATTAAATGTACAAATCTTTCATATGTAATACGGGTATCAAATGAAAGCAAATTAAGTAACATACAACTATTTCATACTGCCCTAGAACATTGTACCTTTTTGCCCTCTTGCGCTAAACAAATTAAGGGTAAAAATATAGCACAAAAGCAATATGGGTATCAAATGAAAGCAAATAAAGTAACATACAACTTTTTTTTAGTGCCCTAAAACATTGTACTCTTTTGCCCCCTTGCTCTAACCAAATTAAAAGTACAAATATTGTGTACTTATTTTTATTTTGACCTAAATGTTTTGTATAAAAATGTATTAATTGAGTCTACCTCCATATAAATTTAGGATATTTTGAAATCGGTATACTTAAAAACTTAGGTGTGCTAAATTTCATTTAGATCTGAAGATTGAGTTCAATAATATCATAATTGAGCCGCCCGCAATATGAAATCTACAGTTTTATTGTGTGAAAAATAAATGACAACTGTAACTAACTTGATAATGTTATGCTATAAGTACTTTATTTGATCAAAGATATAATGATAAAATCTTAAGAAACTTCGAAAAAATAATTGAGAATTATAAATATTTTATAATGTTTACACCAAAGATTTTGTTGTTTTATGCAGCACGTGCGCTTGCTTGTCTGTCCTTGCCACAGTTAAAAGGCTCAAAAGCATCAATAGAATACCCATTTTTTCGCTTAACCTCGAGAATGAGTAAAAACTGATTCCAGACATAACCGCGGAGTGGTTGTTTTTTTTAATTATAAATATTCATTCTTAAAACATATATTTATAAATGATTTTACTTTCTAATTTAATTAGAAATATCAGAACGCAAATCTATAAAATGCTTACAAAATATTGTGTATATTATAAATAAATAGATTTTAAGTCTATAGTTCCTTTCTAAAATGTAGCAAAGCCGCCTACAAAAGAAATATAAATAGACATTTTCATACAAAACCGATTTTAATTTGTGAAAAATCATATTAGGGGCAGCTCAATTATTTGTTATATTATTTTATAACATTCTCAGATCTAAATGAAAACTAATAAACATTGGTTTTAAGTATGCCAATTACAATAGTGACATAAGAATAACCCATAATAAATTTAGATAAATTTGTGTAACTCAAGAGACAATACAATAAAAAGTAAAAAAAAATATTTGTACAAGTGTTAACATTTGCTTTCATTTGATACTCTTATTAAATTAAATTTGCGCAATATAGGTACCCATATGTTTATCAAGGGGGCGATAGGGTACAATGTTCTGAGGTACTGTATAATAATTATTGTATGTAACCTTGTTTGCTTTCATTTGTTACCCATATTAAATTTGTGTGACATTGTACCTAAATTTAAATTAGTCATTTAATCCTATATGAGTAAAAATAAAGACAATATTGACGTTTTCAGGAAGAGAAAGTTTATTTTAGCTATACAGGGTTAGTCAAAATTACCGGAACACCTAAATAATTTTCCAATCTATAAATTAAAAAAAAAAAACGTACTTCCAGTGCTCGCAGGTGTACTCGAGCTCGAAAAGATTGACGTAGTTTTTGTATCAAATACAAATTAAAATATTTTTACACTGTACATAAAACCACTTTTTTGCGTCCGTACGTTTTTCTGTTTTTGAGCGTCTTACATATACACAAAAAACATGAATATGTGATATAGAGCGTTCTGTTTGCTACCTTTAAGCGTCCGGCAGTGTTGCAACATGTTTTCTATTGTAGATATACATATTTGACATTGATTGTGCCTACTATAAAGCTTCTAAACCAGATTAACCAGTCTATTTATAGAATATATGTAGTAAAAAACTATACAGCGTCCAACAAAAAATAAACAAAATACACCCACTTAGTACTGATAGTGTAATAAATCTTCTACCAAAAAAAATCAAAAAAAGGCAGTCAATTTTTTGAAAAAAATCATAAAAATAGCTGCGTTTATTGGTTATTTAACAACAAAAATTCCTAGCTGCAATTGTTACCAAGCTACGTCAATTCAAGTCAGAGGGGTTACGATTTTGGGTCGTTTTGAGTGCGCGGGGGAGCTTTGAACTGAATGACTATTAGCTTAGATACTTTACTTCAGTGTAATGTTGCGTACGGAGGTTTTGAAGTTTGCTAATTACAACAATAAAATTAGATTTTAAATATTCAAAGTAGCGGTGTCAACATTTTGACATATATCATACATCGCAATTTAAATAAAATTTAGAAATTGAAAAATTTACATTTACGTACACAAAGTTTAATTTAAATTATTTTAACTTAATGTGAAATTTTTTAATAAAATCTGTTTGTTATGAAGTTTACAATATTGACACTTCAGATTTTAAATCTTTAGTAAAGTACTTTACTAAATAAATTAACGGTGTCAAAATGTTGACCTTTTTACTCAAACTAAACACCTAAATTATTGGATCGACTTAATTTTCTAGTCCGTGATCGCAGAGCGATTTTGTAGGCAGCGTTAGTTTTGCAAAACCCAATTAGCTAGAATATTCCCGACTCCAAAAAATTAGCCGTTCGACTTGGATCGACGTAGCTTAATAACGGTTGCAGCAAAGAATTTTTTTTTTTTGGTAAATAGACAATTAACGCAGTTTTAGTACCTGGTTGCACTTTTACTGGTCAAGATTCACCGCAAAGCGTCCCCATGTATTTCTTATGGAAACTCCCAAAACGGACCCAAAAAAAGCTTCCGTCGTATTTAAACCGACAAAGTTTTTAAAATTATTATTGACTACTATTTACCCCAATATGCAAAATTTCGTTTAAATCCAACTATTTTGTACAAAAATTACTAAAAATATCAGTAATTTAAAAATAACATGTTTCAAAACCTTTATATTCAAAATTTTGATTCAATCCAACTATTTTGTACAAAAATGTCAACATTTTTAAAGACCTACTAAAATTATCAGTAATCTGATAGCACCATTAGAAAAAGCATCTTTAAAAACCACTATATGCTAAATTTTGTTACAATCCAATTATTTTGTACAAAAATGTCAAAATTTTGACCGATTTACTAAAAATATCAGTAATTAATAATCTGATAACACCATTTAAAATAGCATCTTTCAGAACCCTTATATGCAAAATTTTGTTTCAATCCAACTATTTTGTAAAAAATTACAAAATTTTGACAGAACTACTAAAAATATCAATAATCTGATAACACCATTAAAAATAGCATTTCTCAAAACCCTTATTTGCAAAATTTTGTTTCAATCCAACTATTTTGTACAAAAATGTCAAAACTTTGACAAACTTACTAGAAATATCAGTAATCTGATAATACCATTTAAAATAGCATCCTTCAAAACCCTTATATGCAATATTTTGTTTCAATCCAACTATTTTGTACAAAACTGTCAAAATTTTGACAGACTTACTAAAAATATTAGTAATCTGATAGCACCATTAAAAATAACATTCTTCAAAACCCCTATTTGTAAAATTTTGTTTCAATCCAACTATTTTGTACAAAAATGTCAAAATTTTGACAGACCTACTAAAAATATCAATAATCTGATAGCACCATTAAAATGAGCATCCTTCAAAACCCTTATATGCTAAATTTTGTTTCAATCTAACTAATTTGTACAAAAATGTTAAAATTTTGACAGACCTACTAAAAATATCAGTAATCTGATAGCATCATTAAAAATAACATTCTTCAAAACCCATATAAGCAAAACTGTGTTTTAATCTAACTAATTTGTACAAAAATGTCAACATTTTGACAGACCTACTAAAAATATCAGTAATCTGATAACACCATTAAAAATGGCATTCTTCAAAACCCTTATTTGCAAAATTTTGTTTCAATCTAACTATTTTGTACAAAAATGTCATAAAAAATTTGACAGATACACTAAAAATGTCAGTAATCTCATAGCACCATTAAATATAGCATCCTTCAAAACTCCAATATGCAAAAATTTGTTTCAATCTAACTAATTTGTACAAAAATGTTAAAATTTTGATAGATTTACAAAAAATATCAGTAATCTGATAGCACCATTTAAATTAGCAACCTTCAAAACCCCTATATGCAAAATTGTGTTTCAATCCAACTGATTTGTACAAAAATGTCAAAATTTTGACAGACTTACTAAAAATATCAGTAATCTGATGGCACCATTAGAAATAGCATCCTTCAAAACCCCTATTTGTAAAATTTTGTTTCAATCTAACTAATTTGTACAAAAATGTCAACATTTTAACAGACTTACTAAAAATATCAGTAATCTGATAGCATCATTAGAAATAGCATCCTTCAAAACCCCTATTTGTAAAAATTCGTTTAAATCTAACTAATTTGTACAAAAATGTCAAAATTTTGACAGACTTACTAAAAATATCAGTAATCTGATGGCACCATTAGAAATAGCATCTTTCAAAACCCCTATTTGTAAAATTTTGTTTCAATCTAACTAATTTGTACAAAAATGTCAACATTTTGACAGACTTACTAAACATATCAGTAATCTGATAGCACCATTAGAAATAGCATCCTTCAAAACCCCTATTTGTAAAAATTCGTTTAAATCTAACTAATTTGTACAAAAATGTCAAAATTTTGACAGACTTACTAAAAATATCAGTAATCTGATGGCACCATTAGAAATAGCATCCTTCAAAACCCCTATTTGTAAAATTTTGTTTCAATCTAACTAATTTGTACAAAAATGTCAACATTTTGACAGACTTACTAAAAATATCAGTAATCTGATAGCACCATTAGAAATAGCATCCTTCAAAACCCCTATTTGTAAAAATTCGTTTAAATCTAACTAATTTGTGCAAAAATGTCAAAAGTTTGACAGACTTACAAACAATATCAGTAATCTGATGGCACCATTAGAAATAGCATCCTTCAAAACCTCTATATGCAGAATTGTGTTTCAATCCAACTAATTTGTACAAAAATGTCAAAATTTTGACAGACTTACTAAAAATATCAGTAATCTGATAGCACCATTAGAAATAGCATCCTTCAAAACCCCTATTTGTAAAATTTTGTTTCAATCTAACTAATTTGTACAAAAATGTCAACATTTTGACAGACTTACTAAAAATATCAGTAATCTGATAGCACCATTAGAAATAGCATCCTTCAAAACCCCTATTTGTAAAAATTCGTTTAAATCTAACTAATTTGTACAAAAATGTCAAAAGTTTGACAGACTTACAAAAAATATCAGTAATCTGATGGCACCATTAGAAATAGCATCCTTCAAAACCTCTATATGCAAAATTGTGTTTCAATCCAACTAATTTGTACAAAAATGTCAAAATTTTGACAGACTTACTAAAAATATCAGTAATCTGATAGCACCATTAGAAATAGCATCCTTCAAAACCCTTATATGCAAAATTTTGTTTCAATCCAACTATTTTGTACAAAACTGTCAAAATTTTGACAGACTTACTAAAAATATTAGTAATCTGATAGCACCATTAAAAATAACATTCTTCAAAATCCCTATTTGTAAAATTTTGTTTCAATCCAACTATTTTGTACAAAAATGTCAAAATTTTGACAGACCTACTAAAAATATCAATAATCTGATAGCACCATTAAAATGAGAGCATCCTTCAAAACCCTTATATGCTAAATTTTGTTTCAATCTAACTAATTTGTACAAAATTGTTAAAATTTTGACAGACTTACTAAAAATATCAGTAATCTGATAGCACCATTAAAAATAACATTCTTCAAAACCTATATAAGCAAAACTGTGTTTTAATCTAACTAATTTGTCAAAAATGTCAACATTTTGACAAACCTACTAAAAATATCAGTAATCTGATAACACCATTAAAAATGGCATTCTTCAAAACCCTTATATGCAAAATTTCTAACTATTTTGTACAAAAATGTCAAAAATTTGACAGATACACTAAAAATGTCAGTAATCTGATAGCACCATTAAAATTAGCATCCTTCAAAACTCCAATATGCAAAATTTTGTTCCAATCTAACTAATTTGTACAAAAATGTCAAAATTTTGACAGACTTACAAAAAATATCAGTAATCTGATAGCACCATTAAAAATAGCATTTTTCAAAACCTCTATTTATAAAATTTCGTTTAAAATCAACCATTTTGTTAAAAAAAATTCAAAATGTTCACAGACCTACTAAAAATATCAGTAATGTGATAGCACTATTAAAAATAGGATCCTTCAAATCCCCTATATGCAAAATTTTGTTTCAATCCAACTAGTTTGTAGAAAAATGTCAACATTTTGACTAACCTACTAAAAATATCAGTAATCTCTTATATCATTATTGTAACCAGTATTTTAGTAATTATTATATAAATAAATCAATGTAATGAATAATGATTATCCCAACGGCCAAAGCTTTTTTTATTTGTAAATATGCAATTTGGCGTCCGGTAGATAATATATGCCAACGTGCCTAATAAATAAAGTTTCTAATTTTAACTTGCAATCGATATTTTAAATGCTGTGTTGCCGTATCATGAGGACGCTTAGTAATGCATTTTTTCGCCTGCCTTTACCGAAACTATCTGTTTCCGCCTTAAAATGCGGGCCGAAAATATACTTGCATGTATACGCCGAGCTTTTTAAATAATGAATATTTTCACACAAATATTTATATTTATTTTAACCAAACAGATAAAAAGAATAATAACATTAAAAACAATTAATAAAACAATCATTACATCATTAAAAAATGTAAAAAAATACAGGGTGTTTTAGTTAAAAAATTTAAAAATTCAAATTTTTATAATAAAATAAACATCCTCTATAATTTTGCATTTTTTAATTGTTAAAACTTATTTCAGAACTAATTTCAGAACTAATTTTAAAAATATACAAGTGTTTATTTTATTATAAAAATTTGGATTTTTTTAAATAGAACACCTTGTATATTTTTATTTTTTTTAATGATTTAATGATTGTTTTGTTAATAGTTTTTAATATTATGTTTTTTTTATTCGTTTGGTTAATATAAATGTGTATGTTTGTTGGAAAATGTTCTTTATTTGAAGTTCAGGAGTTTGCTTATAACTCAGAAATGATGCGTTTTATAAAAAAAATATTTTCATAAAAATTTCATAGAATAAAAAATGTAAATATATACAGGGTGTTCTATTTAAAAAAAAGTTTACTGAATTTCTACCATAAAATAAATATAAATTAGTTTGTTTAAAGCTAAAAAACTTTTGTTTAAAATTTTTTTTGAAATTTTTAACGGTTAGAGAATTATTTAGGTGTTCCGGTAATTTTGACTAACCCTGTATACACGTTTAGAAATTACAAAAAATTAAAGATTTTAGCGTGTAAACCATAGCCATAATACACTTGAGGCCCATGATGGGAGTATATCATTTTATGTAGTATTGTGCGTTAGTTGTTGAACACTTAAATAATTTTTTTACGCAGTAATATGCTAATTTGATGACATAATGACATGATATCATAACAACATGACAAGTTGATAAAATGATAACATGATTACAAAAATTATTAATGCTTGCGCCATTTAATTTTTTTAAATGTATATATTAGTAAATATTACATGTACTGATTATTTTTAAATTTGTAATTTTGTAATTACTATTGCCTAGAAATTTAGATTCAAATGTTCATAATATATATTTGTATGAATTGCATTTAAAAATGCGCCTATGAAGTTAAAATCGAGCGTTATAGTTTTTGTTCAATGTTATTTTTAAAAGGAAGGAAAATATTTTGTTCTTTGTGATATTTTTTACTTCCGAGGTATGTGACCCTTTATCAATAGAAAGAAAATAAAACGCGCAATTATGAACTGGCACTGGCCCAGTCGTGTTTCAAATTTTGAACTAATCAGAGCTATCGCCTATCGGTGATATTTATACTTACATTTATAACATTTTAAATATTAAGAGTTTGCTTAATCTTATTTAATTGTTATTCGATATAAAGTGTGACTTTTTTAAAAGAAGTTTTGTGGTTTTGTGAAAAAAATGAATTCCAGAGGGAAACAAATGGTGGATTTAGTGTTAAAAAAAAAGTAAGTACATATATAAATATTTTATAATTCTTCTACAAAGTTTTATTGAAATGATTCAATATATGTATACCTAATTATGACAATATAACGTCATATTCATATTTTTAAGTTAACACAGTTATTATATTTTATTTATATGTATTTAAAAAACTGTATTGTTGGTATTTTTTCTTTGGTGAATCTGTAAGTAATATAGATATTTTTTATTGGCATAAAGTTTTGCAAACAAAGTTTTAGTAAACTTCTTATCATTTAGTAATTAACAATTGTTTTTTTGATGCTAATAATTAAATTAAAAACTTTAATCTCAAATTACTCTCAAAAACTATAGCAAATTGTTTATTTTTAAATTTAATTTTTTTTTCTAATATGTATATAATACATTGTCAATCTTCAGTATAAAAATTATAATAATTAATAAGTTTAATTTAGGTTTAAAGAAAAATTTTAAATTTAGTAAATTATGTTTATTTTTTCAATTTTTCTTACATTTTATTTATAGTCGTATTCTGAACATTTTTTACAGCGGTGTTAATTAACATTTTGATCGTTGCTAGGCTATATTTAAAAAATGATTGGTTAAAATGTAATTTTTACATCGATGTTAGCTAACATCGATGTTAAAATATGTTCCGAATAGACCTCTATTTTTATTAATTTGCAACAAATGTTGATGAAATAAGTAATTTAATTACATAAATATATTTTTTTTGAGAATTTATGAAAAATAGGTTTTCTTTTTTTTAAATTTTTATCAGTATTATTATGCCCCAATAAAATTTAAAATATTCTTTTATTTTTTTTAACCCGTAACTGCTACTATAGTGATTTAGTTGCACTCACCACTACAATCAGTTCAAACTAACCAGCTATATATAAATAATGCATTTTTATCATTCTAGCAAGTAATTAGTAATGATTATATCTAAAACTTTATCTTACAATATTTATGACTTGAAATAACATACAAAATTATATCATTTATTGTTAAATCTGCAAACATATCAGATACAAAATTAGAAAAACTCAAATTCAAATACATTTTAAATATGTCTTGAACATTGTGAACCTTACCCGTCAGGATGTAGTTACATTATAAAATGTCCTATAATAATTTCCATATTACAGAAATTTAAAAAAAACTAAAACTTGCATTGCGTTGCCTGATTACTAACTGACTGACATTTATTGTATGTGATAATAGTATAACGCAGAAAGCGCAACTATAAAATTACTCTCAAAATTAAAATTATTAGAAGTGGAAAAGTCAAATTGTCCGGATAGTAGTAGCAGTTAGGGGTTAACATTTGACATATGAATTGTAAAAATATTTAGTTATAAACTTTTTTTTTAAATTTATTTATGTACATACTTATTTAAAAGCTAGCATTGAAAGAAACGGATGGTACATCAAAATAAAAATAAAGATATCTATTTATTGATAATTCACTTGATAAAATTTATTTCACTCAGATTTTTAATCATTTGCTTCAAATCCACCCTAAGCTCATAATTTTATATATACATACTTAATTATAATTATTTGATTTGCAGTCAAGTTGAAAATGCGAGAATACATTTATATTGTATTTAAAAAATATATAATTGTTATTTAAAATACTGAATTGATGCGGCAGATCAGATGCATGTTAAAATTCCATATTATATTAATAATTAAAACGCAGCTGATAAAACCATGTTTTTTGCAGTTTTTCAAATAAATCTTTATTTTTCAACCCAAAACCACCTGTTTTAATTGTTTACTGAGTAGATCTAAAATTATGGAATTTTTTATTTTTATAAATTACAACAAATTAATTTTCTAATAATTTTTAATAAATATTTTAAATTTTAAATTAAAAAATTAACTTATGCTTTTGCTTGTAACAATTTTCAAGAATCACAATTTTAGTACTACTGACCATGGCTATAAAGTACGTACATCATTATAGCCAAGCTCGGTGGCAGATAATTGAAAAAATTGTGTCTTGCAATTAAATTAATAAATAATAATGTTATGATATAACGAAGATTATTGGTATATGTTTTGAAGTTGAAAGTTAAACTTATTTTAATATAAGCTATTTTTAAGTTTTAATATGGGAAAATTTTTAGGGTATTAACAGTAAATTTCAATTTATAGAAAACTGAATCCTCCGACTGACGATTCACAACCTGGACCATCTGGATGCCAATCAATTCCATATAATAAAAATAAACAGTGTCAGCAAGTTTTTGTTTTAAAAAGCAAAGGAGCATCTGATTCATCATCATTATCATCAAATGAAGATGCAGGAGGTGTTAAAATAAATTGATTTTATATGTTGTTTTATGTGTTTGTTATTATAGAAACTTTTTTGGATAATTATATTCCATCCGAAGAAGAAAGTACTTCTGATAGTTTGGACAGCTCGGATCAGATTCAGGATATTTTGACTTTAAATAAATATGTTCCAGATACTGGAAAATTATTGAAAAATAATTTACATGAGAATGAAGTTGCTCTTAACACTACTCAACATGTTCCTAAAAATAATAATAAAAAAATAGTGGTGCATGGTAAGCAAACCATCTTTATACTTATCTTATCAATAGAGTTTTTTTTTAAGTAAACCCCCATCAACCCCCTTCAAACAAGTCGTAAGACTTCTGGGGCGATGTAAAATAGCTGTAAAAAGCAAAATAAAAAAATAAAATTTATAAATGTAGCAAATAATATAGGCATTAAAGTACATATTACTCGTGTAAAATGTTTATATAATTACTGAAAATTACTTTATACTATGCTGGAATTCATGAAAGCTGATTAACGTTAATCAGGGTTAAATTGGCAACATAACCACAACATTTGATAAACTGTCAAAATTATTTTTATTAATTGAATATAAATACTTGTTATTTACTTTGTTTTATTATCAAATATTATTTTCTTTTCATTTCTGGTAGTTATATATTGTGTTAAACTTGCTTTTGTGGTAGTATTACTATAAATAGTTTTGCAGTTGTCAAATTTAACAAACGGTTACTTTAACTGGCTTTTATAAATTTCAGCATTAGCATTTTAAATAAAAATCTAATATCTATTTACATTTTTAAATAAAAATTTTAATTGTAAACATGTATACTGATTTTGTTAATTTTAACTAAATTTTTTTTTTTTAATTTAATTTTTTTAATATACAAATGTATTTTGCAATGTAGACTAAAATATGTTCTATAAAAATAGTCAATATTTTATATTAGAACCAGTCTTATTTACTCTTTTAAAGATAATTTGTATAAGAGACGTGACACGAGACTGATTTTAATACAAGTGTCAGTACAATAATTTTGCGCGACAATTTTTTAAATATTTAGCAAGCTTTTAAGCAAGAAATTAGAACAGGTTAAAGAAAATCTTAATATTATAAAATAATAACATATTTTTAAATTTTAGAACAAATTATTATTCCAAGTAAAAATGAAAATAAAACATTAATTAACAAAAAAAGAGAACAAAAAAAAAGACATTATTGTATTTTTTGTGAAAAATTGGTATTACAGTTTTCCAGGCACATGGAAACTGTGCATAAAAATGAAGACGATGTGAAAAAAATAATAGTTTTACCAAAAGGTAAAATATAAATACTGATCTTTAGTTATTATATTAATTAATTTCAGGATGCAATGAGAGGAAAGATTTAATAACTTGTTTAAGAAAACGAGGAGATTTCATTAACAATTCAAATGACAATAACAAAGTAATACCAATTAAAAAAAAAATTGGCGATCAAACTACAAAATTGTATGTATCATGCCCTACTTGCTACGGGACTTACGCAAAAACAACTTTTAAAAAACATCACAAAAGATGTAATACAAGTAGAAAAATAGGGAGTAGAGGTGGTATGATGCGAGGTATAAGCTTAACAAGAAAGATTGCTGATAATGCAATTCCTCGGCTTCGGGAAGTTATTTTTCCAAAGTTAAGAGAAGATTATATTGTCGATGTTATTAAATACGACGAATTAATTATTGAATATGGCAATTTTTTGACAAAAAAATATATGTTCTCTGATCATCATAACAAGATGATTAGAGCTCATTTACGCAGACTAGGACGATTTGTTGTTGAAATTAAAAAAATAGATGGTAATATTAAAGAACTCAGCAATATTTACAAACCGGAAATGGTTGACAAAACTATATTATCTATTTTAAAAGTAGGTAAAATAGAATGTGGGAAAATTAATTCCCCATCAACGGTAAGCGAATTGTCAACATCATTAAAAAAATGTGGCAAGCTTTTAATGAAAAAACTCATAAAAAGACATTGCGATAAAGCCGATAAAGACGAGATTAATGATTTTTTAGAAATATTCACAGATGATCTTCAAACTGAAATAAATAATGTTGTAAAAGAATCGACATTACAACTTAAAAGAACCAATCAAATTGTTCTTCCAACAAATGATTGTATTCATAAGTTGGTTACATATTTGATTAAAAATATTAATATGTTAGTGCAGCAAATAGAAAATGCTTTTTCGCCGTCAGTTTGGGAGCAATTATTATCGCATGTATTGGTATACGTTATGATTTTTAACAGGAGAAGACCTGGCGAATGCCAAAGATTAACAATTCATGATTTTAATCAATTCCAGCATGTTGATGAAAATGCTTCAGATTTATACAAAACACTATCTATTCAACAAAAAGAAATTGTACACAATTACGTACGGATTCCTTTAAAAGGAAAACTTGTAAGGAATGTTTCCATCATAATACATATTAATATTTTTAATCATTTAAAAAACACAATTAAAAAAAGAACGGACGCTGGTGTATGCATCAACAATCCATATGTTTTTGGATTGCCCGGTTCTGGGCCAGATTATAAAGTTTTGGATGCATATCAATTATGCAGAAAATATGCAAGAAAATGTGGTGCCCCAAACCCTGAGTTGTTGAGAGCAACATTATTGCGAAAACAAATTGCGACAATGGCAATTATAATGGAGTTAGATCGAAGCCAAGTTGGGGATCTAGCTACATTTATGGGCCATAGGGAAGATATTCACCGGGATCATTATAGATTACCTATAGCCAACAGGGAAATATTGCAAATGGTACCACTATTAGAGCAATTACAAGGAGATGATACAACAGATTTTAACATAGATGACTCGATTGAGTCAAACATAAATGATATACCTGAATCAAATATGTTAGTCAGTGAAGAAATATCTGTTGAAATATTAGCTCATGATGAAGCTAATGTTTCAACTCATAATTCTCTTGATACTTTAACTGACATTTCAATTAAAAAAAATGTTAAAAGTTCTCAACATAGCAACATGCCCCAAAATACCAGTGAAGATACAGATGAAAAATTATTAAGTATAAATATTTTTAAATTCTATTTATATATTTATTTAAAATATTTACAATTTAGTTTCGAAACGTGGAAAAAATACGAAAAGAAGTTGGTCAACACCTGAAAGAGCAACAATGAGATCGGTGTTTAAAAAACATCTTGTATCAAGGACATTGCCTTCATTACAAGAATGCCAAAAAGCTTCATGTTTGGCCACACTAAACACAAGAAATGCCCAACAAATCAAGGCTTGGATAAATAATATGAATAAGAAACTAAATTTAACACCTAAAAAAACAAGTAAATTATAATATTGTCAACATAGATCAAGGATAATCGAACATTTGTTGTTGTGAAAAATTGTTGATGTTGTCATAAATTGATTTAATCTGTTATAGAATTGTAAATGATTTATTAGTTGCTTCTAAAAATGAGATGCCTGATTAAGCCACGATTAAAATTTGGTTAGTCTCTCATGGCAAAATTCCTTTTGTCAGATAAAATTGAGACAAGTTAACCCCTATGGCATTAAAAAATGCTTTTGAGGTGTAGTCAAAACAGTTTGCTACTTTTCTTGTGTCAAATATTTAAAGCTCCGTAAATTTTGTTCTTAAAAAATCATATCTTTTGCAGTATGTCTAAGTAATGCTTAATTTTTAAGTTGTGCTGGTAAGGTTTGACATTACTATGAATCATAGTATTGATGTCAATGAATTATTTTTATGAGAATATAATTCATGGCATGTGATGTGTGAACCAATGATATATTTTATATACGTATTAATGATTAATAATTACTTAATAATTATTTACTAGTTTTATAATTAATATTTAAAAAATACATTCAATTGTTGGTAATAAAACTCTTGATAATAATCATACAACTTGATATATTATCCTTGGTAATCTACTTGAAAAATTATTTTACAAAAATTTTCTGTATTACCAAATTATCAATATAAAATTATTAAACTAAAAAATAGTATAATATGAATAAAACTACATTCATTTATTTTTAGGTAAATGTACGTGGCAAACACCTGAGAAAAAAGCAATTCAAAAGTATTTCCAGAAGCATATTGCTAATTCAAAGTTGCCTTCAATTAAGGAATGTGCTGAGGTGTTAATGAAATGCAATGAATTGAAGATGAGAAAACCACATATTATTAAAGCATTTGTAAATAATTTAATTAAGCGGAAGAAGCAAAACGTAAAAAGAAATATTTTTAACACTTAACTTCTGACATCTGTTTGTGCTGATTTATATGTATTGTATGAGAGTCTCACAAATTCTTTATTTTTTGATATTTTCGTTAAAAAACATTAGTCATTTTATTTACTTTTTTTACATATATTTAACTTAACTATAAGAAATAAATCCAAAATGAATTAAAAAATGTTTTCACAAAAAAACCGGATTTGTTTTAAGGGGTCTATACTAATATTTTTTTTATGTTCTTCAATCGTTTTTGCACATTTTGTTTTTAAATATTTTTTAGTATTTTTAAAAATTGAAACAGTTTTGTCAAGTTTAGAAATTACAAATAAACATTTAATAAAAAATAACTATTTTACATACACCAAATGTAGTCGTTTTTGAAATTAAGATCAAGATTGTTTGTTCATCCTTTGTGTATTATAAATAGGTTTTAAATCATAATTCATTAAAACTCACTTTTAGTGTCTTGAAAAAGTAATCTTACATTGTTTCTCAAAGTTGGGATTGTTTGGATAGATAATTATACTTTATTATCTCAAAAACTTAATGCTAATATATTATAATTTACTATAATGGTATATTAAAACTTTCTTTGATATGTGAAGACTGAGCGTGACAACTTTCAGAACTGTTGAGAGTTGTAAACAAAATTAAATAAATTATGTTAAGAATTTTGTAAACCATGTTAATAAAACTGTTAAAAGTATTTATTTATTATATCTTTACTTACCAATGTTTCTTAATGTAGGTAATTATTTCTAGTGTTGATTAAAATTGGTTTTGGCCCACACCATTTAAGAACAACGTTTCTCGCTAATAGTCTTGCTATATTGAAATACATGACAATACATTTTTTAAATTTGTGTTGAAAAAAGTTTTTATGCTTTATGTATAAAAATTAAACATCTTCATATTGCTTAGAAATGTCAAAATTTTGGTAGTGCTACTTCCAGTATTTAAAATGTGATCATTTTAATTTAAAGTTAAATAAAAAAAAATTGTACTGGAATATCAAAACTTTGGTATTGTTTCTTAGAATTGTTATAATTTAATATCCCCAATGATATCCGCATGCTCAAACATACTGTGTTGGACGTTGGTCAAATCCGAACATTCTGTACGTAAATGTTACTTATAGGCATTGCTCCAATAAACGGTTATATTTTATTATGATCATTGTAATCCGCATACTTAAAAACCCCTGATTACTAAATTTTATCAAAGCCAAACATTTTGTGAACAATTGTTTATAACAAGTATGCAGCCAAGGTTACTCCAAACATTTTGTAAATAATTGTTTATAACAAGTATGCAACCAAGATTACACAAAATTGTAAAAAGTGGCGAAGGAGCCGGTAAGAGGTGCAATGGGTCCTTGCATGTTAAATGGTTCCGTATGGGTACATACGGTGGTGTATAACAATGGGTTTATATGGAACCTTACGTATTAATTCCATACAGCACCTGGTGCGCTATGACCCAAAAGGGGTTGTATGGGTACTTTTGTATCAAATTTCGGTGCTCTATGGGACCCTGCAGATATATATATATATATATATATATATATATATATATATATATAACATTTTTATTGCACAACATTTTAAACAGGTATAATACATAGACGAAAAAAAAAATGTTTTGTACAAACGGCTATCGACCGTAGTCTTTCAGCCATTGAAATAAGGTAAATTAAATTGTAATTTTTATTAAAAAAAACAAAAAAAAAAAAACAAAAAATGATGCATGATGTATGATATATGATATATGATTCAGTAATATGGTTTGTCAGGTGATATTGTTAGTTAGTCGTTGTCATTAGCGAGAGTCAGGATATGTTGGAATAGTGAAAGAGCAGGTTTTTTATATTTTGCAATAATCCCTAGATTTCTAGAAATTATTAGATTATCTAGAATCTCTGGGTTGTTAGGATTATTTGCAAATTTGGTTTGAAGTGTGTTGAGTCTTTTCGTTTGAAGGATTATGGAGGGGGTTATTGGAATGTCGGATTTTGGCAATAGTTCTAAGAGATGCCCTTTCTCCTACATAAAGGGGATTGAGAGTTGGTTTATTGGAGTTCAGGAATATTATGGATGCGTAGTCAAGGATTGGGCGGCAGATCGTCTTGTATATGTGCGTGGCACATTTAATGTCAATTCCATTGTTTCTATACCTAAGGGATCGGAAGTGTTTTGCTCGGGATCTGATTTTACATTTAATGCAGTTAATGTGAAACTTAAAACTTAGTTTAGAGTCAAAGTTTACTCATAGATATTTACAAATATGAGATGGATTTAAGGATTGTTGGTTTATTTGGATACTAGGTGAATTTTCATGGATTTTGTGGTAGGGAATTAGTAGTTGGGTTTTTAGCGGGTTTGCAAAAAGGCGCCATTTATTGAACCACAAATTTGTAATATCTAGCAAGGATTGCAATTGATCCATAGATTGGTTTAGAGATTTAGCGTGAGAAAAAAATGTTGTATCATCAGCATATTGTAGGATGTAGGAGTTTGGATTAAAACAGGATGGGTTAGAACTATATATATATCAAAGCAAAAAATATTATATAAGAGGGAGATCTTTGTAGAACACCTTGTTGTGGAGTGAAAGGATCGGAGTAGGTATTAGCTATGCGAACCTTAAGAGTTTGATCATTTGAAAAACCTATTATTATATTAATTAAATGGTTAGGCACCTCTAGGACTGATAGCTTAAATAGGAGGCCTCTATGCCAGACAGAGTCAAATGCCTTGTTTATATTTATAAACAAGACGCTCGAGTGTCTGCCTTCGAGGTAGGATGTTTGGATGTTAGATGTCAGGATAGTTAATGAATAGCTTGTGGATCTATTTTTTACAAAACCAAATTGTGTAATGGGTATTTTATTGTGGATAAATTTTAAAAGTTTATTTTGCAATATACCTTCAAATAGTTTACCAAGAACTGGAAGAAGTGTGATAGGGCGGTAACTTGCTGGGTAAGAAAGGTTAGCATCATTTTTAGGGACGCATACATTTGTTCCCACTTTCCATTCATTAGGAAAATATTGGTGAAAAAAACAATAATTGAAAATTTTTAATATGTAGTGATGAACGTCGTCATTGAACTGTTTTCAAGTTTGTCTAGTTAATAGATCATGTCATGGTGCTAAATTTTTACCTTTATTTAACAAATCGTAATAGTCGTCTTTGTGTATTGTTTCGTCCAAAGGAGTGTCGTACGTCTGTTTACAAAATATGTTATACCATTTGTTTACGTTTTCTAAATGAATATTGTCAAAATTGTCACAGTTGGAGAAGGAAAATGCGTGGTTAAAGTGTTTTTGAAAAGTATTGGCAATGTCAATGTCAGATGAAAAACTATTCTTGAAAACCAGGTCTGTTATTGATTGTATGTATGATGTCCGTTTGTATTTAGTCAGTTTCTTAATTTCTTGAAAGTAGTTTTTTTCCTTTCTTTTCATTAATTTTGTTGCAAGCCGTTATGTATTTGTCTTGTCTGTACTGGAAAATTAAGTCGTGTATGTTTTTATTAAAGTCATTGAACTGTCTTTTTAATGTTCAGTCATTTGTATTTCTAAACTCACAATATAATTTTCTTTTATACTTAATAAGACGCATAATAAATGGGAGAAGAGGGTAATTATAGTAAGATTTTAATGTTTTAGGGGTATGACAATGAATAAATAATGCTATTAGTTTAAAAAATAATGAGATGGTAGTGGGAGATATATTTGGGTGAGATATAGCAAATAAAGAAAGTTCTTGGTTCACTTTTGTTATGTTACACATATTTAGGTTATAAATAAAGGAGAAGGTAATGTTTGGATATCAATACTAAATCTAATTGCCAAATGGTCCGAACAAAGGTCAGGGATAACATTAACAGAGTGGATAAGGGGTTTTATACTAAACGAACAAAAGAGGATATTAGGAGTAGTGCTCTGACTATCGTTCATAATAAACGTTGGTGGAGTAAATATTTTAGAAAAATCAGAGTTTGTTAGAAACTGTTGGAGGTGACGGGTTTTCCTTAGATTTAAGTTGAAATCACCAACAATAATACAGTGAAGATAAAGAGAAGCTTTTACA
This sequence comes from Tachinus rufipes, assembly GCA_963932245.1. Lineage (NCBI taxonomy): Eukaryota > Metazoa > Arthropoda > Insecta > Coleoptera > Staphylinidae > Tachinus > Tachinus rufipes. Next base: position 113,339,836 of record OZ010745.1, read on the forward strand.
AAAATATTATCTTCAATAATAGAAGATGGGTGAATGTAAACAAGGAATATGTGGAGTCTGTCCTGAAGGAAAGGCATTGAGAAGTGGATGCAATCATTTAATGCATTATTGCTTGGAGGGTTTTTTTTCCTAATTTTAATGCATGGATGAGTCATAGATACGGATCCATCTCTATAATTCTGGTTAATAATATTGGCAGGATTTTGGATTATGGACCAATTTTGAAACGATATAGGATTTGGAGATTTCGTTTCAACAAACAAAGCACAGGAGATGTTATTAATTGGAAAGAAGTTTTTTATGATATGGGATTTTCGAGCAAAACTATTAATGTTGGAATAAAGGAAATTTAGGCTAGACATTTTGGGTTTGAGTTATGGTGACTTGTACGCCTCCTATGGGAGAGGTGGGTGGGGCTTGATCTGGGTTAAGGAGATCTAACATTACTATAAACATTCTGTTGTTGGAGAAGAATACAATGGTGTCAATGTTGTATGATTGAATAAATCTACTTTTTAATTTTTGGATTAGTTGTTGTCTGTCTGTTATTTTGGGAGAATTAATTTTGTGTACATACGTGTCAATGATATGGTCATGAACGGTGACAGGTGAGTGAATTCGTGAAGCCTGAGTTATTTGTTGCGCAATTTCTTCTGATCTCTTGTTTGCCGATTTTATTTTGATGTTCGGTATACCTTCAATTGGAGCAGTAGGTCAGTTTTTACACTTAAGCGACCACGCTTCGTGGCCTTCTTCTTTGCATGATGTGCATGTTGGTGGGTTGGTAGTTGTGCAGCTAACAGTTTTATGGTTACCTCCGCATTTGCTGCATTTTGGCGAAAAAGTGCATTTGTCTGTGGTATGTTCAAATGAATTGCATTTGCTACAAGGGACGGGTATCGGTGCTGGAGCAAGACTTTCATACACCGCAAAGTGTTTGCTTTTGTAGAAGACGCCATGATGTAATAAATTTTGGTAGGCATCCACATCAGCGGTAATAATTCGCATTTTGTAAGTGGGAGTGCCTGTCAGTCTTGATATTATTCTTTTGCAATATCTAATGTTTAAATTATTTGTCTGGAGGACTTTAGCCATTTCTTCATCCGTGATTTCTTGGTCAACTGAAGTTATAACAGCCGAGTATGATGCTGACGGAGTTTTGTAGGGTGTTGTTTTTGTCGTTGTAGTCTCTTTAAAGGATTTTAAAATGTTAGACCCTTTAAGTTTTTGCAACAAGTTCATTGTAGATGGTTTATCATTATTGGATTTTATAATGAATCCAGTTTTGGTTGCTAAGATAATATCTTTATTATTATTTGTATTCTGACACCATATGTCAGATAATTGTGTACGTGAGAGCTGTTGAATTGTTTCTATGTAGTACGCTTGATTGTAGTTGTTATTGAATCTATTTGGTATATGTGGTAGTATTTGTGGATGTTGTTGACAATTTTTTTGATGTGGATGGCGTTATAATATTATTTATATTATTTGGAAATTTAAATCCCGCATCTCCTTTTCCTTTTTTATTTGGTTTGTTATTGTTTTTTTTTTCGGCCGACCCCTATTTTTAATGTTAGAAGGCCGCGTGGAATCATCGGTCTCGTATTCCATTTGCAAGCCCGCGAGAGCCTCGCTAGCGGCTTCATGGCTGTCGTTTCTCCCGGCATCACTCATTAATAAATAATGTGTAGCTATGCTGGAACTATTTTGTATTTATTAAGTACACTAGGACGACACTTATTTAACATTCACAACTAACAAAAAATAATTGACGAATTGAACTGGTTATTTAAACGAAGAAGGTTTATTTGCGTGTTGACAATACTATTGTTCACGGCGGAATGAAATTTTTACTATTTTTAGTTATATTTTATAATTTCACGCCAAGTGTTATGATATTTGACCAAATATTTATTATTTAAATTTTTTGATAAAAATTTAAAAAAAAAATACATTTTACGCCAATTTTTTATCAGTCCAGTAAACACAGTTACGTTTAAGATACGTTTATTTTTGGTATTACACCTAAGTGTAATATTTGTATATTTGTTAAGTATATTATTCGGAAAAATGTACGGCGACTAAACGGATATATCTCGTATATTTAGTGTGTAATATACGTATAGGTTATATGTATTTTAAACGTGTAATTTACACGTATTATCAACGTAAAAAAATGCGTTAAAATATAATAAATATATTTGTAATTTTTTCAATTGAAATACTCGTGTATTATAGAGGTTAAACTTTATCCGGCGAGAAGTCATGTGTATGTTTGGATGCCTATACGAGATAACGGACTCATATTGGGAAGAATTAGGTCACCCATCCAAGTCGTGACCAGAGCGGACGTTGCTTAACTTTTGTTAACGCTGGTATTTGTACATGCCCTCTCTGTCGTACTGCCTACTTTCTCGGATGTATAATAATGTAAAATATGTATATCATTTTAACATAAAATACAAAGTATTACATCTAAATAAATAAAACATTATAATATTTAACATAAATTTTAAAGAACATTACAATTAAATTAAAGATTCATTTTGATTTTTCAACCAGTCTTTTGGTGACATCTGAAAAATATACTGTGTGTATTTCCACAACCTCATATGACACACATATGGTAATCTTTATATTAAATAACTTGACTAGTTTGCTATTTGTATTTATAATACTATATATAACAATAGCAATTAATAATATTAAATTTAAATTAAAAAAAAAAAAAAATTCGATGAATTGATATTAATGTTACTGTAATGGCTATAAAAACAAGTTATTTGAAACAAAAATGTCATTGCATATTTTCAGACTTAGCACAAATTAGGTATTTCATATTAGTACTCCTAAACTTGCGCTTCCAGTTCAATTAAACAACACTTCAGCACTGTTGTGTAACAACAAACAACTTAAAACTGTATCGGATATTGCAACTAATAGCAAGTGCACGTTATGGTTGATAAAAAATGAAAAAAAAAAAAGATGAATCATGCATCTCAACATACACTTTGCAAACTATATTCACGCGCTCGGGTAGCCTCGGACGTACGAATATCCAAGACAACATTGATCGGCAAACTAAACCCAGAAATAATAAACGTTAAATATACGTAGATATATTATGCAGGTTATTTATACAAGTATTCTAATGGATAATATACGTATATTAATCAACGGTAGAAAAAAAGGAAAATATTAACGTATAATATACAGATATACATATCTTACGTGTACAAGAAATGTATATTATACGAATACACATATACTATATACGCTTTTTACACCATATATACGTGTAATAAACTTATATTATCTAAACTTGTGTTTACTGGGAGTATAGTGGTAGTCTAGAATATTTAGTCATTTTATAATTTAAGACTAGATTGTATATTATACTATTATTATTTTTTATTTAAAACCAGAATTATATAACGGAATTTTGAATTTTAAGCAACATTTTACACTAAATTTAGATTTAAAACTAAATGAATGTTTTATAGTTTATAACATATAACCAATTTTTTATAATTTATAGTTATATTGTATAATATATAATTTTAGAAAAATTACATAATTTTAAAACAAATTTTAATTTAAAATTGATAAATAATGTGTTTTATGTAAATTGCCTTTTCATACAGTAAGGGACACATTCACGAGTTTCAGGGTATGCACCTATCATCAGTGTGACTAGCAATTTAAATGTCGGTTTTCAGATTTAAGCAATTTGCGCAAATTAATTTGTGCAAACATTTGCGCAAACTACATGCAAACTAAGCAGTATGCACAAGCCCAACGATTATTTCGTTTTTCAAGATTAATACATGCAAACTATCAAACAAACTAGATTTTACTCAAGTCAAACTTTCTGGCTTATGCAAGTGAACAATTTTTGTTTTTATGCAAAAATACTTTTGCAAATTGGCTTGCACAAATCAATTTGCGCAAATTGCTTTTGCGTAAAAACCAACTTTAATGCTAGCCATAGATCTAACTGCATAATTGACAATTAAATTTGGTCAATATATTGCTCAATTATAAATAAAAAGCACAGGGACCATACACAAACGGTTTCAGTTCTATTGGAGAATCAAACAAAGATGGTTGCGCTTAAACACCATATTATTATGTTATTAAAAATAAAATAATTCTTCAAATGATGTTTTGGCTAATACATGTTCATTATTAGCTATTAAAAAAAAAAAGTGCAGAAAACAACGTGTTTGGTGTAAGAAAACTTTTTTAGTCTCATTCTTTCATCACCTGACATTTTTAAGAAAAACGTGTGAAAAGGATAAACAAAATCAAGCTTGTCCACAAACGTATATACGTATAAGTATACTTGAACAATCGCTGTTAGTGCAAGTATGCAGAACGTCTATTCAATTTTTTTGCAAAACTTGTGCAAGTCATTTATTTTGATCAAACACACCACACACACGCTCAATTATAATAAAGTTGAAGAAACGGTTGTTCAAGTTTAATTGTCAATTATGCAGTTAGGTGTATGACCAAGTTTTTACATTTAAAATACAACCGGATTTTTGATTTGAAACAAAAAAAGAAAAGTTTATTTAAATTTAATAAATAATATATTTTATGTAAAAGAAATTTTGCTTAGTGTACATACTTACACTAATGTTTCAGGGTATGCAACTTTTATCAGTGTGCCTAGCACTTTACTGGTCAAAAAAACAGTTTACACAAAATCATAAAAAGCATTGCATTAACACTTTTCTCAATGTTTTTACATTTTAGACCAGATTTATACATTTAAAATAAAAAAATTATTAGTTAAAATGAAATCATCTATAGAGGTATAGTTTTTTATTAATATAATTTTGAAAAAAAAAAATTTGAATCAAATAAACTAAATACATTTATTTAAACGAAAATTTTAATTATTTATATCTGTATTTTATGACATACAACCAAATTTTTAATAATATAATCTTTACATTTGAATTCAAATATTATATTAATATTAATATTAGACAAAATTGTAAAATATCAAAAAAAGTTTCGAACAGAATTTGTTTGGTTTTAAACAAACTATTGATCAAAATTATTTTCAGTATACAAAGTGTTCATTTTATTGTGAAAATTTTGTAAGTTTTTTTTTATAAAACTAACTATATTTTTTTTTTTTTAAGTATTTTTTGTAAAAATATTTTTTTTATTAAATGCATCATTTTTGAGTTTTCTGCAAACTTCAAATAACGAATATTTTTTCACAAACATAGACGTTTATTTTAACCAAACAAATAAAAAAAAACAATAAAAATATACAGAGCACTTCCTGAATACGTTTTTACACATAGTTGAAAAAAAAATACCGGTTATCTATATATAAGTTTTGCGAGATTCTTAAAATTCAATAAAAAAAATTATGTTATAAACTTATTTTTTGGACAATTTTGAAAAAAAAATTATAATTTTTTCTTAAAAATGCAATACTGAGAAGTTACAAATAATAAAAAATGTAAAAAAACTCAAAAATCTTGATTTTTTCAAATTTTGATTGTATATTACTTGGAAATGGCTCACTAAAAAATCTGAAAAAATTTATTTTATCAGGATTCATGTAAAAAAACATTTTCAGTAGTTTGAGCAAAAACAATTTTTTATTACGTACACTTGACTTATACATGGCCTATTATAATCCAGATCTTATTGATTTTAGTTCACCTAAAATCATTAAGATCTTATTTTTAATATACAACCGGATTTTTAACTTTACTTCAACATATAAAGTTAATTTTTAGCCACATTTTTATTTTTTATAATCTAAAACTAGATTTTTACATTTAAAATTAATTTTGAATTACTTAAAGCAATATTTTATAACATATAATCAATTTTTTTTAATACTTGACTGGATTTTTATGATTTTAGACCGTAATTTATGATATACAAACAGATTTTTAATATACAATCTTTTTTTCTTTTTTTTAATTTAAAACAAAAATTTTGCATTTTTTTACATAAGTTTTACAATTTTAAACCAGATTTTAGAATATACATATTTTTATCATTTAAAGCCAAATATAATAGATTTTATAATTTAAGTTTTTTTTTTATAAAGTTGAATTTAAATTATTTAAACATTTAAATATATAAACCTAATTTTTACATTTTAAGTTAATTTTTAATTGTTTATAGCAGTATTTTATAATACAGCCAGATTTCTTTTTATTTTTAATTATTTTTTAAAATGTCAAGTTAAATTTTATATATATTTTTTTTATTGCTAGATATTAATCTGGATTTTTATTTAAACCCAGATTTTATGTTTTAGACAAATTTTTGTCACACTTAGCCGAATTTTGCTATTTTTAGAATTTTTTGAAAAAAAATACATTTTTAACAGTTTATGACCAAATATTGGTAGTTTCCAACAATATTTTAATGTTTAAAGCAGAATAATTTTTTTTAATTTTGACAAAAATTTAGTTTTTGCATTATTGATGAAAAATCTGTCATTTAAAAAAATTTTTTTTTACGAATTTACACTTTTAGTTTTACTTTCACTTTTTACCTAACCTAACCTAACCTAACCTAACCTAATTGTTTTTTTAATTTAAACTAAATTTTCAGTTTTTCCATATTTGATGGTTAATCTGTAATTTTACCAAAAAAATTGCATTTTCATGGTTAATCTTTCATTTTTACACTAAAAAACATTTTTTTTTAAATTTTATTGAAATTTAAAAACAATTAGGTTAGGTAAAACTTTAGTAAAATTTAAAAATTCAGTAAATATTAAAAAAAAAATTAAAGATTCACAATCTGAAAATTTAGTTGAAAGTTAAAAAAAGTTTTTTTTTCATGTCTCAGTTCATTTTCCTATAGCGTCTTCCTTTAATTGTTTTGTTTCTACGTAATTTCGTTTATAGATTTAAACTTCCAGTTTTTACAGTTTTGATGGTGAATCTATCATTTTATCATTTTTTTTTTTTTTATTTTGCAAAAATTTTAGTTTTTCTAACAAAATTATTTTATTTATGTTTTATCTAACCTAACCTAACCTAAGCTAAAGGTGTTCTTACATTTGTCAATTTCTTGTTCAATTTTAAGGACTTACTGACCTTGAAGCCCCAATCAGATTAAATTGTCACTTTATATTTGCCAATATATTGACCAATTTATTGTCAGATTAAAATATCAGATTAAAACATAACCTACTTTGCTTTAATTTATTGATGAAGTTAGCTGTAGCCAACTGCAAAATATATATGATTCAGTCAGTGCATAAATATTTACATCTACCACATAACCTGGCGATCAGCTGTTTTATTATACAGTTGGCAGTATTGAAAATTGAACAATAAATTGCTAAGTGTAAAGTGAAAGAAATCTGCAATAAATTGTCGTAAAATTGACGGCAATTTATTGAGATAAATAAGTCCTTAAAATTGAACAATAAATTGACAAATGTAAAAACACCTTTAGCTAAGCTAAGCTAACCTATCCTAACCTAACCTAACCTAACCTAATTGTTTTTGAATTATAACTAAATTTTTAGTTTTTGCATTTTTGATTGTGAATCTGTCATTTTAACAAAAATCTTTTTTTAAGTTTAGTTCAAAAGTTTAAAAAAGATATCTGTTTTTATAAACATATATTTTTACATATTAAAAAAAAAACTCCACCTAAACTATACTGGGTGGATCGAGTAGCTCAAAATGGTGTTGCCGGTCCTAAGCCCAGATAAAGAAAAAAGTTTGCAAGTATGGTTACCAGCCTGCCTGCAATAAAACAAACCTACATGCTCACAGAACCTATACAAAGAAAACACATTCAAATACTGTGGAAACAAAATACACAAAAAAGCCACAGCCGGAGTAGAGCTGCTAAACAGTGACAAATTTACTCAGAATATAAAAAACACATTTTATGGCAACAAAACAATACTTAAAGTAGTCCCAGACATAAGCAAAGACAAAATACATCTGGTTAGCGTCTACGCCCCCAACACCAGCAAAAGCTGGCAAGCCACAGACGCCATTACGGAAACATTTAACCGGGTTCACATTTATTTGTGAGTATCTTTCTATGACAACTGTGAAATACGCGCTGTGATTTGTTTTTTTTTAGTGCTTAAAAACGGCTGAAATGCATCGTGAGATCAGTGAAATTTATCAAAAAAACATCATAAGTGATGGAACGGAAATAGGTTAGAGTTTATAAAAATGGCTACACTAACGTTTATGACAAGAAACAAAGTGGGCAACCTTCTGATAATACAAAAGATTTGTGCAGAAAGTTGACAAAAAAGTAAAATAGTATTGATTTTAAAAATATGCTTTGTAGATAGCGTAAAACAGCGCTTGAATGAAGAACACTTAACTATAGCAAAAACATTGTTTCCACATTCTATGCACAAAACAAAATGAGAATAAAGAACACATATTTTAACCATAAACCGCAGCACAAAACAACTTGGTTCAACACACTCTCCACAATCAATTTTATAATCTCAATCAATGCTCCCTAACATAAGCAAATATAGAATCGGACAAGCAACTAGTTATGGCAAAACTTAGACTCAAATCACAAATAAAATAGAAGCTCCCTCTTAAGTACGTAGACAAATTATACATCAAAACTATTTAAACACCCCACAACAGTAACAGACCTATACAAACAAAGGTTATCCCAAAAAATCAAAGAGCAGTCAATCTTGGAACAGAACGACGTGGAAACCAGCTGGAAAAAGGTAAAAACGCACATCTACACTTATCTAAAATTAATACACCATGGTTTACGCCGAAAGTAAAACAAATGACAAAAGTAAAACGAGAAACCTACTTGAAGTACCTGAATAATAAAACAGCAAAAGAATGGCTACGTTACAACAAAATAAAAAATAGAGTAAAAACAAAATTAAGGAAAATAAAGACCAAATAATAGAAAACCTTTACAGCAGACATTGAACATGACCTCTACGGCAGCCAAAAAAAATATAATACCACAAAGAAAACACAAAGTCAACAAATAAAGTAACAAAAACTATCCCAAAAGAAATGTTCAAAGACAATAAGAACTCACACCAAAAGGTTCTACTAATAGCAAAAATAAATTTCTGCATCTGCCATAAACTGGTTTAAAAATACTCTAAAAAGTTAAAAAACAAGAGAATCTCAGAAATCCGTAAACTAAATAACAAACTAAAGTACAAAAGTATGTTATTAAATCACCAACTAGCCAACTTCTTCTAAAAAAAGCGTCACTATTCCAATTATCAAAAAAGCGACTAAAAAACACCAAGAAATTACAGAGGAATAACTCCCCTTAGCGCCGTGATAAAGCTATTCACAAAAAGTATCTGCAACATCATTGCAGAATACATACTCATACAAAAAAAAACAACAAGTGTTTATAAAAAATAGATTAGCTATAGACGCAATATTTGTTATACAACAAGTAATCGAGAAATCAATCAAATGTAAGAAACCGGCGTATAATTATGTGCTTTATAGATCTAACCAAAGCGTTCGACAGAGTGAGAGTAAATAACATCAGAATCATACTAAGACAAAGCAACATTCCAAAAGAAATTCTCCAAATTAATGAAAACACAACCACCAGCATACTTATCAATAACAACCCCATATCAGCAGAAATACGTCATCAAGACTCCCTAAATCCAAAACTTTGACATTTCATAGTTTAATCCTTTCTAAATGTACTGGTAAAAAAATAAATCGATTATCAAATTATTTGTAGAAGCAGCGATGAAGAAGAAGTTGCCGTTTTTGTTAAAAAACTACAAATCAAAGTAGCGGTCGGTATGCTCTTAAGATCATAATACCGTTAATTGATAACAGTATTGACTTGCATTTAGAATTATTGTTGTCTAACACAAATTATAATCAAGTTATTAAATATTATTGCAAATAAATGCAAACTCATCTAAAATGTACAATTTAAAAAAAAATTAAAAAGCAAAATCAATAAAACTCAACATTAATGAGCTGCAAATATGTTACAATTATCACACTTAAACAGTAAAAAAATAATAAATATTTAAATACTACAAAGCATGATAAGATATCATACTCAATTAAATAGTTAAACATAATTTAAATAAAGTGTGACACGTATTCTCGCAATTAGCTATTGTTGTCAGTATTAAAATAGTTTAAATTAATTTTATTTAAATATTTTATAATTACTATTTAATCAAAAAAAAAGTTACAATATTAACCCGAAACAGAATACAAAAAAATACCGAATTCGCAATTATAGATTTTACTAAAGGTTTAAAATTTTATAGAAAGTCAAATTTTCTGTAAAATTTAACTAATTATCTATTATATTAATTTTAAATCTGCAATAAAAACTGATAAGACCATACATAAATCATGTACTATAGAATATAAAATCCCAAATGCTTAGAATATTACTTTCCCACATCCACGAAACTTTTTCCATTTTTTTGTTCATTCACTAATTACGTCCATATTTCATGGAACTAAAACCCAAATGTTGCTACCCTTAAATCAATGTCCCTGCAACTTTAAAAAATTCACTCCCCTAAAAAGCACTCCCGATTCGCGCAACAAAAAAAAGAAATAAAAGAAGAAATACAAGCTCATTAAACGAAATTTTCAACACAAAAAAAAATTAAGCTTCAAGGCTAATTAAACGTAATTTACAAGAATAAAATAATGGAAAAAGTTTTCAAAATGGGTAGCTTTTCTTGTTGTAATTAATATGTTAAGTTATTTATTTATTACATGCACAATTAGAATAAAGTTTGTTTGTTAATTTATTCATGGCATAAACATAATTTAATGAGAATGAAATGTTGTTTGTTTTATAACTGCATTAATTTTAACAATAAAAACTGTTTGATGTTTTTGACATAGTGAAATAAATTGTAAAGTTTAGTTAAATGTAAAATAATGTTTCTTATGCTTACCAATGAGTATATAGCTGCTGTTGTGGCGGCATGTTTAGCATTGAGTCCTACCCTACATCCCCTTCCAGAGAAATGGTCGTAGGGGTATAAAATCGCCGACTTCATGACTATAACATGTTGGCTATCTGCAACCAAAACGAGCATAAATATAAATTTAACGGGTACAAAAAGAAAAATATATATATTAATGTTATTTATGGTACGAAGTAGAGACCGAACGTATGACAGCGTTAATTAAAATTGATCGTTTTCAAACAAATAAAATATTATCCTTTTATTTATTGGAAATGTATATCATATAACATGAAATTTATAGATAAAATTATAACAATCTGTAAATACGTAAAGTGTGTTATTTATCGTATTGGTTTTAAACGGATTCATTTAATCTTCAGCCAAACGCAAACATTTTTTTAATTAAATGAAGGTCAATATTGTCAGAGAACAATGAGAAATTAAAACGTTTATTATTTCAAATAAATGCTTTCTTTTAGTAAAAAATAATAATATCTTATTATTTAGCTTTAGTAAATTATGTTTTATATATTTTTCTATAAATATAGTCAAATATGTTCATAGAAAAAGAAACAAACAAAAAAAGATTTTTTTAAATTTTAATTTTAAATTAGATTGGCCGTGTTGAAGATTTCTTTCTATTGGCTAGCTCAGTCTTTAGACTTAACATCTTCTTTGTTTGGTATTCCTTTTTACCCTTTAAGGCACCGAGTTATTAAACCATTTCCTCTATTTTTGCCTATTTTCTGCAATTTTCTTTTTGTGTTTTTCTTCTATTTTCTCAATTATATTGTTTATTCTTCTTTTCTTCTATAGTTAGCTTCTACCTGTATTGTAGGATCTATTGTTGCTTCTTTTCTTGTTTATTTTCTCAATTTGTTTTGTCAAATTTAGACTTAACATAAAACCAAAATTACAAAGTTGATCATTTTTTTTATGACATTACTTGGAGTGCATAGCAGACTAATTAGTTGGTAGTTTTGAAAAACCTTCTAGTCTTATTTAGATTTTGAGATGTTAATAACAGGTTTTTAACATTCCAGAAATTGTTTGATGCGGAACATTGCGTCAGCAATATTGATAAAAACCATAATTGCTTTGTGTAAAAATGATTTAAAAGTTTTATAAAAAAGTCCATCAAAAAGCATCGGAGATTGAAGATTTTAGCAAAAGCTTTGACTTTTCTTTTAATACTATTCTTGCTATAAATTACTGGAATATAGACATTAGACGTCAATTCTATAACTTTTGCCAACACAGATTTTTGTTAAACCTTATAGGGTAATTCCACGATAGTTCGGACAATCAGCCCCACATCAATATCTTTGATTTTGCTCAAATTTTGTACACGTTTGGAGTATCAAAATATGACAATTTCTAAAACTTTAGATCTTTAGGTGCAATACAGTGTAAATGGCGGCCATTTTAATATTATTTAAATATCTTGTCCTCTTTCAGTTTGTGTGCTGTAAATAAGCAAAAAATAGTCATATTTATTTAGGAATCTTTATATTTTGGTACTCAAAACATGTATACAAAATTTGAGCAAAATCGGAAATGTCAAAGTGGGGACAATCGGCCAAACTATCGTGAAATTACCCTAAAGTCAATTTGACTTTATTGTAAAGGAATTTTGAGATTTTGCAAACTTTAAAGTTAGGTTAAGTTAGGTTAGGTTAGGTTAGGTTAAGTTAGGTTAGGTTAGGTTAGGTTAGGTTAGGTTAGGTTACGTTAGATCAGGTTTTAAAAAGGTGCAAAGACAACAAAGCCCCCGGCCCAGATCAAATTCCCATCAGCATAGTCAAGGAACTAGTTAGATTTGCCCCAAACGAAGTGCTAAAAGTCCTAAATGCGGAGTTCCTGAAAGGAAATTTCCCAGAGGTTTGGAAGGAGGTTAGGTTGGTCCTTATTGAAAAACCAATAAAGAAAGGCCAAGAGCAAAAATACAGGCCCATATGTATTATAAATTCGATGGGAAAGGTATACGAAAAACTGATTGCTAGAAGACTGAAAGAAGAAGTGGATGAGAAACTACACCCGAATCAGTTTGGATTTAGAAAGGGCATGTCCACTATAGATGCCATGGAGGAAGTTGTTAAAACAGCTAAAGCGGCCAAGGATTTTGCTGTAAGAAATAGAAGGTTTTGTATTCTAATAACTTAACGAAATGAAGATCTCTAAGATGTTGAGAAAGACCATTACCAACTACCTCCAGGGTAGAAAAATTAAGATAGGTAAGTCAGAAGAGCTGCTCCTCACCTGTGGGGTACCGCAAGGCTTGATATTAGGACCACTGCTGTGGATTATTTTCTTTAATAAGATCCTCTCTAGGAAGCTTCCACTGGGAGTTAAGCTACTTTGCTTTGCAGACGACACAGTATGGTCAAAAAATCTGGAGATACTTAAGGAGTTGGCAAACCGGATGTTTCGGCAAGTCAGCGATCAAATAACTAAACTCAAGCTTCAAATTGAAGAAAGTAGTGGTTTTATATGGAGGAAGAAAGCTGAAAGAATTTACTCTACAAGCGGGGAAAACGGTAATAACATCTAAAGCCGCAATAAAATATCTAGGGGTCTGGTTCGACCACAACCTAACAATGAAAGAGCACATCAGGCAGGTGACGGCTAAAGCAGCTAAAGCAGCATCGGCTTTGGTCAAAATCATGCCGAGAACACAAGGCCCATCCTCCACTAAAAGAAAGGTGATTGCAATGGTGGCACACTCAATCATGCTCTACGGTGCACAGATCTGGGAGGCAGCCCTAAAGATGGAAAAGTACAGAAATAATCACGAGCGGATACCAAACTACTTCTACAGAGGCCATCCTGGTGATAGCCAACATAATGCCCGTAGAATTCATGGTAGAACTAAGGAAGGGATCCTATAAGAAAAAGGAAGCTGAAAAAGAGGTGATCAAAAAAGAGGTTTTGGCCAAATGGCAGCATAACTGGACAAAGAATACAAGCAAGGCAAGATGGACCAAAATCTTAATTAACGACCTGGGGGCTTGGACGGATAGGACACACGGTAGCGTGGATTACCACCTCACGCAGTTCCTAAGTGGACATGGTTGTTTTAGGGCATACCTAAAAAGGTTTAAAATAGTACCTGAAGATCTTTGCAGGTATTGCGGACTTGAGGACACACCAGAACACGTGGTATTCCAGTGCGACAAGTGGCGGATAGAAAGGAAAAGGCTTCAGGAGGATGTTGGGAAGCTAGATGCTAGCAACATTATTAACAAAATGTTGAGCAGCGAGGATAACTGAAAGAACATACACAGCTTCATCAAGGAAGCAATCGTAGTTATGGAGTCAGAGGACCGTTCCGAAAAGGAAAAGGAAAAGCAGAAGAAATAAATAATTAGAACAACTAGGAGGACATCCGGACAATCTACCCCGATGTTAATTGGGTTACCAAGGTAGAGAAACTATCGTCATAGAAAAGTGGAGTTTTTTAGGGGGTAGAAAACCCTCGTCGCCCAACTACTATCATGGGGCGTCTGAAGTGGCTCACGCTGACTGAGGGAAACCAAAAAGTCGTTAGTAAGTCCTGCAGATTTTAAACCACCACAAAAAAAAAAAAAAAAAAAGGTTAGATCAGGTTGACACAGATAAAACCAGCACTACTAAAGGTTGGCTTGTTGGCTATTTAAAGAAGAACAAAAAACTATTCTTTCGTTACACATTGAGCAAGAAATGAGTCGCCATGGCAAACTGATTTCCGCAGCGGTGCTAGTGGACGCTGTAAAAAACGCATGCGACAAAACTTTTCGCATAAAAGACGATAAGGTTGGAAGACCAGTCTTTTGGTGGACAAAACATATCGGTGCTCTACGTCAAAGCTGCATCATAACAAGGCAAAGCTTAACGAGGGCAAATAAAGTAGCGCCAAATGAGCAACGGACATCTGAACAAAGCGCAACTTACAAAAAAAAAAAAGAGCTTAGCAATCAAAGTTTCCAAAAAAAATGTTGGTTGAAACTGTGCAAAGAAGTGGACCAAGACATCTGGGGTACTGGGTATAAGCTAGTTACGGGCAAACTAGGATTACGGAGCCCAATTGAATTAAGCGACAAGGAACAACTGGACATAGCCAAAAAACTCTTCCATGCCATGAAAAACCAAGTGGCAGTATAGCTCTACAACAAACAAAGACCTTTCTATCTGCAGTGACAAGGAAGTAGGAGTAGCCGGAAAAAAATTAAACCAGTAAAAGCCGTCGGCCCAGACGGTGTTTTTCCAGAAATTGCAAAAACAGTAGCAGAATTAAACACAAAAACAGTAGTAAACTTAATTAACAAACTGTTTAGGGAAAAAACTTTTCCGCCTATCTGAAAGATGGCCAAGCTGGTGTTACTTGAAAAACCCAAAAAAAAGGAACAAAAACTTGCATACAGACCCCTCTGTCTTCTCAACACTATGGGGAAATTATTTGAGCACGTTATAAACCAGAGACTTCACGACGAAATTGAAGCAAAAGGCGGACTAGCAGACAACCAATACGGGTTCCGCAAACAGCGCTCTACGATAGATGCTCTAAAACAAATGAAAGAATTAGCGGAAAAAGCTAAAAACCACAAAAAAAACTTTGCCGCATTATTCACACTAGACGTAAAAAACGCCTTTAATTCCGTTTTGTGGAAAGGCATAATAGAAGTGCTAGAAAAAAAAAAGATTTCATCTTACTTAAAAGACATCATCTGCTTTTATCTGGAGGACCGGATAGTAAAGGTAGGAGAAGAAGGCGTTATGGAAATGACGTGTGAGGTTCCACAAAGCTCAATTCTTGGCCCTACGCTGTGGAATCTATATTACGATGACGTGCTGAGACTGGATCTGGGCGAAGACGTAACTCTGATTGGGTGTCGTAGTTCGCGGTAAAAGCAGGGAAGCTATAGAGAAAGTGGCGGAATGGGCTATTTGGAAAATTGGTAACTGGTTAGACAAAAAGCGCTTAACCTTAGAACACCAAAAACAGAGGCCGTTGTTATAGCCAAAAAAAACACGCTTAAACAGGTGATGGTAAAAGTTGGCCTGGACAAAATTCAAAGCCAAAACAGCGTTAAGTATCTAGGAGTACACATCGGGAAGAACATGAACAAGTGAAATCATTTCAAAAAAACCTCAAAAAAGGCGAAAAAAACAGCGGACGCCCTAAGCCGTTTGATGCCAAACGTGGGAGGAGGAAGACCGGGAAAACAAAGATTGATGAGTTCGGTTGTAGAGTCCATTATGCTCTACGGTGTTCAAATATAGGGAGACCAAATTGAAAAGGCCAACCTCAAGGTGTTTTTACATTTGTCAATTTATTGTTCAATTTTAAGTACTTATTTATCTCATTAATTGCCGTCAATTTTACGACAATTTATTGTAGATTTGTTTCACTTTACACTTGGCAATTTATTGTTCAATTTCCAATACTGCCAACTGTATAATAGAACAGCTGATCGTCAGGTTATGTGGTAGATGCACTGTGACTGAATCATATATATTTTGCAGTTGGCTACACTTAACATCATCAATAAATTAAAGCAAAGTAGGTTATGTTTTAATCTGATATTTTAATCTGACAATAAATTGGTCAATAAATTGACAAATGTAAAGTGACAATTTAATCTGATAGGGGCTTCAAGGTCAGTAAGTTCTTAAAATTGAACAAGAAATTGACAAATGTAAGAACACCTACAGGCAACTACTTGAACAAGTGCAACAAAAAGCAGCATTGAGAATTGCAAGTGCTTATAGGACAACGTCTACCAGAGCTATCCAGGTGGTAGCAGGGGTTATTCCAGTACAACTTTTGGCAAAAGAGCGATCTGATAAAACCAGCATAGAGGATAAAAACAACGCCAGACAAAAAACCATCAAAAGCTGGGAAAAGAGTGGAGTCTCCCAGGAGACACTGTTAGGTGGAGCCGACAACTAATCAAGAAGGTAACACCGTGGATTACACGGAAGCACGGAGACGTAGGATACTTCTTAACCCAATTCTTAACAGGACACGGTTGTTTTGCTTCATATCTAGAAAGGATAAAAAAAATAGAAAGCGATGCATGCGCCTACTGCATGATAGTAGACACCCCGAAACATACAATCTTTTATTGCGACAGGTGGGCAACAATCAGGAAATCCGCCAAATCAAAACTATCAACAAATTTGAATAGCGATAATATTATCAAATTTATGCTGGACAGCCCGAAAAACTGGCAGGTGATAGAAGCAATGATGGTATCTATCATGAAAAAGAAAGAGGAGGAAGAAAGAACAAAACAAGCAAAGTAAATCATATATGGGTCTAAGTAACTGAGAAGAAATGCCAAAAAGTGATACCAAAATAGTTAGATAGATAAGAAGAAGGGGTTTTTTAGTCGGTAGGCGTCTGGCAGTTGCACAAGATGCAGCGTTCCAGACAAATCCGGCACAATGTCTATAAAGATTTTTTACTTCTTTCTCACAAAAAAAAAAAAAGGTTGACACAGATAACTGCACGTACTGTGGCCAACCGGATACGGCAAAGCACACGCTGCTGGAGTGCAATAGGTGAGACACGGAGAACGAGGATACCGAGAACGCCTTCAAAATTAAATTGAATATACAGAACCTTATTAAACTAATGCTGGAAAGCAAAGACAATTGAGGCCTAATAAACAGTATGGTAGACAAAATTATGTCAAGGAAGGAAGAAGACGAAAGGGCCCAAGAAAAAACTAATAAAAAAAAAAAAGAGAACAGACTAAAAAACAAAGTAAGTAGCAACAACAAAAACCTAGCTAAATGAAAAAATGCATAAAGCGGATGCCATGAAGCTGGGGGAGATGATCCAGGGTTAGTGGGTAGGGTCCCTACTGAATTAGGGAAGGAGTCCCACACACCTCTGCATTGAAAAGACGGTGCATAATGCATTACTCCTTTCTCTAAAAAAAAAGGTTAGATCAGGTTAGGTTACCTACGCCTTTTTTCAAGTATTAAAAAACTATAGAAACAGTAAACCTTCATTCTTTATTTAAACTTTTTTTGTAGAATTCTAGTCAAACTGGTTTGAGACTAGAGACATAAATTATTTTATTTTTAAATTAAAAAGTATTGCTACGTCAAGAACGTCTTATTTGTGGCCAACAAAATTGTAGTAAGAAGGTTTGTCTAAACCCAATTCAACGTAATCTATTAAAGCTTGACTATTAACGTTGCTTGTGATGCTGTTCAACGCATAGAATTAAAGTTTTTAGCAATAAAAAAAGATTAGTAGAAACCGTTTTAAAATCTGACGTTTTGTTGAAATTAAAAGGATTGATGTAAGTTGACGCAATCCTGAGTTCAAGTGTCAGGAGTATTTACTTCAGAATGGCTTTAAAGATCAGTTTCGCGTGCTTTTGGTTTAGTTCTAACGTTCCTAAGTCTGTAAATTTATTAGAGAATTTATAGTTTAAAAAAGAATTTATTACACATTTTATTTAAAATCCTTTTTGCATTTTAGAAACTAATTTTTACTAACATTTCAGGTGTGTTTGCAGGTATCATAGCTCTTAGAAAAAAGAATCAAAAACATTTTGGGCTTGGGCGCAGGTTTTGCTACTTTATTGCGTCTTTTGAGACAATTATTTTAGAGACAATTTTTTTTTGACGTAGTAAAGTGTTGGTCTTAGCAAAAAACCTTTGATAATAACCTTTCACATTTTTTTTGCAAAAAATACACACTTTGGAGGTAGTTTGATGTCTTGAGGCGGTAATCCGGGTAGTGAAGTCAGTGCATTACCACAAATTATGATTTATATGTGTTTATTAGAGGATGCCAAGCAGTGCGTCTAACGTTATTCTAATTTTTGCTTTCAAACTTGATTAGACGTAACTTCAAGTTTGCAGAAGTTTAATATAGTAAAGAGTGGTCCATCTAGTGGTATCTTTTTATCATTTGTTATTTTGACAGTGACAGGTCTTTCCCGTAGGAAATCTTGACAGAAAATTATTATCATATCTCCTCAAAACAAAATAAATTGCTTTACTTTTGAACAACGTTGGGAAATATTGCAATTTATTTTCAAAGTCAAGTTGTGTAGCCCAAACAGAAGAAAAAAAATTTTGGCCAAAATGAGGCTTCCACCGCGCGTGCTGTACGCAAGCTTGTGCAAAAAGTTTATAAGACTGGCATGCTAGTGCCAATACACACGGTCCCCTCTGTCGTACGGTGCGCACTGATAAGAAGGTGACTGCCATAGCCAAAAGTGTACGACTCAGTCCTGGAACATTGATCTCAACAACTCAACATTTCACGCACCAGCCTAATGCAAATGTTGTACAAAATCCTAGCATTATTTGCTTATAAAGTCCAATTAACTCAGCTAATAAAGACACATGACCATCCGGTTTGTTATCAATTCTCAGTTTGTGCCTTTGAGCAGCTTAAAATGGACAACAATTTTGCTAAAAAAATTATCTTTTCTAACTAAACGCATTTTTATCTTGGCGGCTATGTTAACAAGCAAAACTTGCATTTGGTGATTGAAAAACCCGCACGTGATTGTCGAGAAGCCAATGCATCCTCAGAGAGAGACAGTTTGGTGCAAATTTTGAAGCGGTGGCATCATTGGCTCATTTTGTTTTGAAAATAATGCTACTTAAAATGCCATGTCGGTCAACTGTGAGCAATACAAAGGCATAATAAACAATTTTTTGTAGCCGGAAATTGAAGATATGAACTTGGGCAATCTTTGGTTTTAGCAAAAAGGCTTGCCATGCCACACAGCCCATGCTACAATCAATCTTTCGCTAAGTTTAATAATCACGTTATCAGCCGTCTCGACGATGTCAATTGGCCACCTCAAAGCTGCGATTTGACGCTATTAGACTTTTTTGTAGGGTGCCGTAAAGAACCAATGTTATGCGAACAATCCATTAACAATTTAGGCCCTTAAGGCAAATATTGAGTAAGCCATCCGTGAGATAGAGCCAAAAATCGTCACCAAAGTTTTGAAAAACTGAGTTAACGGGATGCGCTACTTCAAAGCCAGCCGAGGTAGCCACATGAATGAAATCGTGTTCCATAAATTATAAAAATGTATGCTTTTTCAAATAAACCAAAAATTGATTTTTTTTTATTTTTTTGATTTTTTAAAAAAGGACCATTAAATAGACCACCCTTTATATTGGGCTAGCTGGGATGACGGATATCCACTTGGAAGGTTCTTTTTAGTTTGAAAGTTGTTGGTAAATAATGTGGTTTTTTGGAAAGGTTATAGAAAACTTGCTGAAGAGTCGAATTGGTTTTGTCAAGTTTTAAGTCCCATTTTTTCAACACCGTTCCCGTTTTGACAATAAGATTCGTAATGTCCCGGTAGGCCCCGTACTTTTTTCTTGCGCGGATTGAAAAATTTTGTCTTGTAGTGTCGGTTTATCGGAGTGTTTTAGTAGTAAAGTTAGCTTCAGATTGTCCAGCTGGATCTTCACAAGAAAACACTCTTTTGGCGGCGGTGATTAAGCATTTTGAACCCATCCATTTGACCGTTAATTTTTTTTATGGTACCATAACCTAGTTGTTAAATCAACGTCAATCGTTGCTCAGGGTACGTAACGTCACTTTCTGACTCCTTGCAGTTTTGGTTTCTGGTCTTGGCGTTGTTGTAAAATTCCGTTTGTGATGTATCCCAACCTTTAGGTTTGATATTATTTGCTTTTAGTAGGGCTTCACTTGAAATTTGAGGTAAAGTTGTTGGCCGCGTTAGTTTGGCCGTAAAGTTAGAAAGTAGCCAAAGGTAGCAGTTTGTCCCAAAGGGTGTCGGGGTAGTTCTCCAGTAGTAACTCTTTAGTATGTTGGTTGGTTTTGTTTCCCTATAAATGTCCGGCGGCGTCGTTTTTGTGGTGGTGCTGCATCATTACCTTCTTTCAACTAATCCCTGCCTGTATCCTTTCAAGGTTTGGCCAATCTTTAGCGTAACCCGCCCAAAATGTTCTGCATCTGCAAGGATTTGCGTTCACGGCGACGGCCAAAGTCTCAATGACTCTCCAACAATTTGGTTTTGCCGCAATAACTAAGATAAAAACCTGTAAGATTGACAAGTCAAGACATGACGTCAAGAAGCACCAGTCGGTCCAGATTGTTAGCTTCACTGTCAGTTCTTTTGTTGTTGAGTGCTCGCAATAGCGCGTCCGGCAAGTGGCTTTCTGTTTTGAAAGTATGCTCAATGTCAAACATAGATTTGGCAAAAAGTAAAAAACTTAAAAATGGCGTCTTGGGTGCCGGTCAGCCAAAAACCAACAATCATCCAGGTAAGCACGTAATAGCTTAGCACTCTTGCTTGTTGCTGTGGTACCGTTGTTTTGTGACCCTTTCCTTTTAATACAATACCGCTCACATGCCCACCGTGCACGCGTTGTGGCAGGTCTAATATCAAAAACCAAATAACGTTTCAACGGCTCTTTTTAGGTTTGTGAAAAAAACTGCAGTTTCTGTTGTCGACATATTCCCGGAGCTCCAGGTGCAAACACCCATAAAAGTTGTAGGCCTAAGGTAATTGCGTATAAGTCAAAAGTGGTGTTCTAATAGCTGATTCCCCTAAACCGTGACTTTGTGCTCCAAGTATTTAATTTTGTGCACATTTTTTGGTTACTGCGTACTCATATTTCTGTAACTTTTCTTTAACTTGTTTTAAGTGCTTTATGAGATCATGTTAGTTGAATGAATACACAACAATATTGTCAAGATACACCAACACAAACTTTCTTAAAATCTTATCATTTTTAAGGCCAAAAACATGATCTAAAACACCTACTCTGCTGTTGTAAAAGCAGTCAAGTACTGGCTATCTAGGTGCAAAAGTATCTGCCAGTACTTGGTGGTTAAGTCCAACTTATAAAAATCGGCAACAGCGCCAAAATCCTTCAATGTTTCTTAGATTTTGAGTAGTAGTACCACCACAGGCGGTGATAAAGGCGCGGAAGCCAACGCAAATTATTGGTTAGACGCTTCTAATGCAACGCGACGCAAAGAAACTTACAACTGATGTTACTCTGTCCATAGTTTGCTGAGATTTACAACCAAGTCTAAGTTTGTATACGTTTGCAAATACGTTTGTTTAGCGCACTGTTAAAGAAAGGTTTTAAATTACCGGCCCAATGTTTATATACTGTGTCCTCGCCCATTTGCCCAAGAGTTAGATATTTAGAAATTGCTTTTGTCAACTCACTCCTCTAACTAAACGACGTATGTCAGTTTGTTGGCTGTAAAAACACGTCAGGTTGTAGTTGTACTCAATTCCTAGATAACTAACATTTGAGCGGGTGAGCGAAACACTATTTAAAATTACCTGCCCAATATTTATAAATTGTGTTCCTGCCCACCCGCCCAAGTGTTAGGTATCCAGAAATTAGTTACGTCAACTCACTCCTCTAATTCAATGGCACCTGTCAGTCATCTACTTAAGTTTGTTAGCTGTAAGAACACGTCAGTTTGTAGTCTTACTCGATTCTTGGATAACTAACACTTGGGCGAGTGGCCGGAAACACTATTTTTAATTATTGGCTCAATGTTTATAAATTGAGTTCCCGTCCAAGTATTAGGTATCCAAAATTTAATTACGTCAACTTACTCTTCTAATTAAATGACGTTTGCCACTCATTCTTTTATGTTTGTTTCCCAAAGACTAGAAGCCAGCCAGCCAAAGGTATCGGTGCAGCAGCCTACAGACCATTATGCATTCTAAATATCTTAGAAAAACTTTTTAAACTGATCTTAAATAAAAAATTGCTGGAAGAGCTACTAAGAACCGGTAGTACTGCTTCTTAACAGTATGGTTTTACAAAGAGCAGGTCAACTGTGGAGGCCACTAAAAAGGTCAAAGACATAGCAGAGAAAACCAAAAAGAAAAATAAGTTTGCAGTGTTGTTGATGCTTGACGTCAAAAATGCCTTCAACTTGGCTTCTTGAATGACATTATTACGGAAATGAAGAGAAGACAAGTGCCGTATCTAATTATTATAATAAATATATTATTATTATTAGCTCGGTAGCCAACTTCATTGTACTATACGCAGCACAAACGTAAAGCAACTGTGCAGATTCCAATTTACAGAAAAATTTTTGAAGGAGCACTGAGAAAGATGACAATACGTGTGCGTACCGAGCCGTACCGTAGCAGAAACCATCCTTATACACCTTATAATCCTGAAAAGAAAATATACGGCTGGTACAAACCAAAATGCACAGGAAACGGTGACTAGAGCTAAAACTCAGTTGAAGTAAGAATCTGAATCACAAAAAGTTGAACAAAAAAGTTAATCCCAAAAGTGCTTCCATAGGTTACACAAAAACACGGAATAATTGCGATACCACCTTACCCAGATCTTAACAGAGCACGGCTGCTTTTAAGCAACCCAAGTACACAAAACAAATTTATATTTTCCAATTAATTTACATCAATTTTTGGTGTTTCTAGTTACTTTTGTAAAAGTTATAATAAAGTTTAATTACTTTTTGTAAACAAAACGTGTATCTAGCTATTTATTATTTACTTTTTCTTAAATTTTGGTATTTTTTTGTTAAATTTTGGTGTATCTAGTAAAAATTTTACAAATTTTGTTGTTTTCAGTTACTTTTTTGTAAAATTTTAGTGTTTCTAGTTACTTTTTTTGTCAAAATTTAGTGATTTTAGTTACTTTTTTAAAACATTTTGCGTGGTCTATGATATTTTGGTGTTGCTAGTTACTTATTATTCACTTTTTGTAAAATTTTGGTGTTTCTAGTTATTTTTTTATTAAATTTTGGTGTTTCTAGTTACTTTTTTGTTAAATTTTGTTTGTTAAGTTTTTAATTATTTTTTTTTTATTTTAATGTTTATTGGCGTCTTAAAAACAGCAAAAAAAATTGAAAGTGCACCACTAGTTAATTATTTAAGAGATACTATAAAAGAAAAAAGGGTTTTTTAAATTTTTGCCCACAACTTTTTTTATAAATTTTGTCAGTTTTGTGTTTTTAGTATTAGACACGGCTTACACTATTAAATTCCCTTGTATTCCAACTCTGCACTGTCCCAACTATTATAATTCAACATAGAATCACACACGATTGGGGGCATTGCACCAACCGCATTTTAGAACGGCAACTTAAAGAATCTTTAAACTGTGTATGGTTTAACCTGCACGTCTACACCATAACTTAACAAAGATTTTCCACTCAATGCCGGAAAACCAAACGACCTTGCCCCAAGGTCCATCCACACCTGGAGAACTTTTTCAGAAAGTTGCCCAAAACTCGGTGCACATCTACACTGAGCAATCCAAAATTACACAAAAAATTCCTCAAAAACAGAAAAAGAGTATCAAAGATGGACCAAAATAAAAAAAAAATAGAAGAAAAAAGAAAAGAAGATAGACATAAGTATTAAACGCAAAATATGCGCGCACAGAAACAATTTATAAAGACGCAGACTGATGATGATAATGGTTTAATTAAAGTTGCAAATTTATTGCAAGCCCTATCTACGTACCAGAAAAGCCAAAAATACTTGTCCAAACCACTATGCTTTGACGGAAAGCTTTATAAAAATCTAGAATCATTCTTTAAGGCTATAACAATAATTTTAAGATCAGAAAATTTCAAAAACAACCAATCACAAACTGTTGACTCAACAACTTAACTTAGATAAACAACCAAAACTTTTAATGACCAATACACACAAAAATCCTGCTCAAACTATGTAAACTTAAAACAAATTTTTTTTAGCAGTATTCGGTCTAATGAAGTAAAAATGGCTTTCTAATTAATCACTTTTGTTTACGATCCAAAAAACTTATTTAATACGCTAGGCCGCTTGTGTCGATAAATATACCCGTACCACTCTTGGAATATCATGTCTAACGCCTTTGCAACTTTGATAGAACCCAATAATTGCTAGATATTATTTTCAAAACTTTTGAGCAATTGGTAGAAACTGTCACAAAAGTGAAAACCAATTTTGGCCACCGCAAATCTTTCCGGTTAGTCCACAACAACCAACAACGGCAAACACTCTTGCTAATGTCATACAACCGGAAAACAAATACAACCAAGAAATGCAAATTGCCAAATTCAACACAACAACAAACATTGCACCAAACACCCAGCATAAAATGACTAAGTAAGAACTAAAAAAAAAAAAAATTTACCCCAAACACCAGATCAAGGCCTTAATAAATTTGGTGGCTTGCTAAAACTTTACCTATTTTGCCTACCCAAAACACAGCCATCAAGCTGATAAATCAAACAAACCAACCCAAAAACCTCAGTGCAACTTACTGGCAAGCTAAATGACTTTTAGGATTGTCGATCATTGCCATATTATTCTCTTCCTTATCGCACCTTGTTTGGGAGAAAAGATAATACTGGACCAATTATAGCTAAAAAATCAAAATGTTTGCATTACAAAAAGAAACGTTCATCTACTTTATACTGGTCACAGCAATAACCCAACCAAATTCTGGTGAAAAAAAAAATTGAAATTTCTACCAACTTGTTCCCAAATTAGGTTCGATTAACAAACTAAGAATTTTTTATGGTATTCAACAATAACGTTGTTTTGACGGCTAATAGACCTACTCATAAACAAAATAATGTCACTAATGCCAAATCAAACTCATTTCCAAAATTTAAAAAAATTTAGAAATGCTCAAGATTTTACCAAACTTGACTTTATCACCGGCTATTGGTAAATACCAATAGAAGAAAACCACAAGCTATACACCGTCTTTGCGCCAACGAGAGGAGACATCTATCCGTAATACTATTTAAAGTCAAAAATGAACCAGCCACTTTCCAGAAATATAAGTCCAAAGTTTTAAATAAACTCCTGAGCACCAGTGTTTTAGTTTACTACATAATGGTTTATTTAAAAAACCATGAAGAACATATTTACTATCTCCGCAAAGTCTTAGAACAATTACAAAAATATAGTCTAAAGTGCAAAACGTGCAAGTTTAGAAAAGACAGCGGATTTCAGGTATGAAACTGTCAAAAAGTCAAATCAAAACCTTTTGTTTAAAATAAAGCTAAAAAGCAATTGAAAAGACAGCATTAACCTTACCTTTCTAACCAACCAGACCTTGACCAAGAACACCGTTTGTCTTCTAAACTGACGCATGTAACCTAGGCCTTATTTTACTAAAAAAAAAGAACCAAAAACATGTTGTGTTGTATGCTAGTGCCAAACTCACTAAACCTTAATGCCCGTACTAATAGTCAGAGATTAAATCTCGGATTCATGAATCCAAGATTCATTTTGCTAATCGTTGATTGGCTCTAAGCCAATTCACGGATATTGTGATGGTGAATATAGTTGCGATCGGCCTATGTATTTTATTACCAAACGTCAGAATTAATATATGACACACTAATAAACAATTTTGTGTGGACCCAAGATTATTTGAATCTAGGATTATATTGACGATTGCATAGTTTTCAACTCGATCCGAGAATTAGCGAGGAATGCATTGGTCGATCGCGACTAATGATATCCATGAATTGGCTTAGAGCCAATCAACGATTAAGAAAATGAATCTCGGATTCATGAATCCAGGATTAATCCGAGATTTAATCTCCGACTATTAGTACGGGCATAAAAGAATTTTACTTAAACAAATTGTGAGGGCAGTAAACAAGTTTTAAGTTTTTTTAGAATATGAGCCTTTTACGTTGAGGACCAACAACAAAACCCAAATCTAGCTAAATAACTCCTTCAACGTCAAAGTCAAACAATCAATCAGCTCTAAAAATTACATTGGAAAACCAACATTTAGCTACCTAACCTAACCTAACCTAACCTAACCTAACCTAACCTAACCTAACCTAACCTAACCTAACCTAACCTAACCTAACCTAACCTAACCTAACCTAACCTAACCTAACCTAACCTAACCTAACCTAACCTAACCTAACCTAACCTAACCTAACCTAACACAACAATTTACCATCTCCTATCCATCACAAGAAAGAACACCCCAAACAACGATAGCAGAAATAGTACGCCTGTGCCAAAAATAGTGTTCTTAACTTAGAACATTATCCAAATATATAGTAAAATGATAAAAGATCAAAACTACCCACGTGACATAGACATGGAATATTGCTTGAAAAATCAAAGTAAATTGCTACAAATCTTTGCTGGCTGGGAACAGTTATAAGTACCACAAAAGCTAGGCAAGGAACTCTTACGTATTATCACTACACCAATACAGGAAGCCACCCAGAACAAGATAACACCCACTAACTAAGAGTCAAAGCAGATGTAAAAACCCATATTTGCCACAATAATCAAAAGTAAGCCCTATGAACAAAAAGCAATTGATTTCATTGGGATTTTTGACACCACCCAAACCATAAATTCCTTAGCGACCAGTCCAAACACTAGAAAACAGTGGGAAAACCAAGTTTGCCACCATAAAAACACCTATAAAATTGTTGTTAGGACTCAACCTAACAGAACCCAAAAACTAAAAAATTACTTGACTACAAGAAGGTACAATAACGCCAAGTCAGAATATCTGTAAATGCCTGAAGGTGTGTCTGTGGGTGTATGTAAGTGTCTTTGTGTGCCTATAAGTGTTTGTATGTGGATTTCATGTGTGTCCATATATGTCTGTGAGTATCTCTGAGGTGTCCGTAAGTATCTACATGTGTATGTCGCAGTTTGTACAGTGTTTATGTGTATCTGTGTATGTACTTAAAAGTGTTTGTGAGTGTCTGTGAGTGTCTGTAAGTGTTTGTCGTTGTCTGTGAGATGTCTGCAAAGTGGTTGTGTATGTGCTTGTAAATGTCGGTGGATGTCTGTGGATGTCTGTGGATGTCTGTGGATGTCTGTGGATGTCTATGGATGTCTGTGGATGTCTGTGGATGTCTGTGAGTGTCTGTATGTCTCTGTGGTTGTCTGTGAGGTAGCTGAAAATGTCTGTATGTGTATGTGACAATAAAAATCAAGATTTGTAATAGAAATTTCATAGTATTGTAAACTTTGTAGAAAAAGTATATTGTATTACATTCAATTTAAATGTACCTTTCCACATATATGGTTTCCTCGTCAGATTTAAACATCTTCAATTTTTAACATTATAAGAGACAAAATTTTTAAATCAGCATTGACAAGGTTACTTGAAATATAACAAGCCAATAATAACTGAGCGTTTGTAAAATGCATTGCATGTTAACTGTGAAATTGGTTATTCGACACTTTAACCGACGTGTTTTTTAATATCATACAATTGTCTGAGGTTCATTAAATGTACTTTAAAATTTCTCATAGTTTCTATAAGCATCATATAACACTGTCTCCGTTACCCTTAACACATGATAAAGTCTTCGATAACTCAATTAAACTACAGAAACAACAAAGTAATTTAATAATTGTACAACGTTACAGTATGTTATTGATTGGTTGATTCAATGTAAAATTTTATAAAGTTTTCCTTTCACCAAAATGTGTTTACATTTTCTTAATTGTCGTTGCGTAATATTTTATTAACGATCCAATTCGTGAGATGGGGACCCATCGCGGAGTTAGAAAATTGAGTTACGTGAGGGGTAATTGGTGAAGTGTAATTCGATGAAAAATACGCGCCATCCGGAAAATTAAATAAACCTGGCGCTCTGATGCACAAACAAAAATTCAAATCAATTTATCCACGTCTTGTTTCGATTAACATTTCTACTTGAAATCAAATTTTAAATAATTGATCAGTCTGAAATGTTTATTTAATCGATTACATTTGTTGAAGCAATTATTTTAATTATTAAATATTTTATATTTAACTTTATGACTGCTGCTGCTGCTAAAAGCAATCTACTTAATCTAATTTTATTCTCATCTTTTATGTCTTTAAGGCTGGGAATATTAAATTGTGCAACATGTAATCGTAGCACTGAAGTAACGTCTTTATATCTTTTGTCCGTTCACAGAACAACCGCTTACCAAATTATTAACTTAATTGGCTTTGTGTGAGTTTAGGATGATTAGAATTGGGTCTTAAACGCGCAGCAATAATTCTCACTCAACGTCATGAATACCAATATCAAAAGGACATTGTCTATTTAATTAGAAATGTTGAACGTAATAATTATTTTAACATCAATTTCAAAATTTTTATTTATGGTTGTATGTTGAGCATACTGTTTGCTTACTTATATGTACCTATCGGATATTGGAATTTTTCATGAAAAGCCGCTCCTGTTTGCTCTTTCAATACGATTGTGTTTACTTTTGTACAATAAAGGTGAAACGTGGCTAACCAAATGTTTTAAATCTTTTGCATATTTATTTTAAGAAAATATTTATTACATTTCAATCACACAGAAAAAACTGGCACCATCGGGTGATACAAAAAATCTTACTAATTACAGCTTTTCTAACGATTTAATAATGTATATAAGCCTCAAAATATATAAACTAACACTATAATTCCATCTTTAAAATATAGAAACTCACATCAGAATTAACTGAAGGATAACAAGGGTTAATAACAAACTTTTCTCAGCAAAAGAAAATCTTCCAAACTTCAACATATATATTTCAACAGTGCGATGGGATTCCAGATTTAATTAAATCTAATTTAATCTGAATGTTATGTGTTTTATTAATTAAAATTTAATTTAAGTCTTTTCACTTAAAGAAGTATCTATTAATTAAGAATCCCCGTTATGTGATACTTGACATTTTTATTAAAACGATATTCGGTTACATTGAAAACTTTGTAAAACTCCTTTAGAAATTTATAACGTTTAAAAAAGCTTGTGAAAATGAATTTATAAAAAATATAAATAAAATTGTAATGGATTGCAGAGTAAAATTTACTGTACGTATGAGACTTGCAGATAGTGTTGGATAATAAATCACCTGAAATGACGTTAGAATAGACTGGATGTAGATAGGATTGTTTATTTTATTTATTTTTTTGTAATGTTTGAATAAAATTGCAATTTTTCAATTATAACAAGAACATTTTGTTAATGTATTCAGTTATTCAAAACAAAAAATATAAAAAGTTTAATATGTGGTTCTGTATAGCTTATACAAATAAAAATTATTAAAAAAATTTAACTTTAATTTACAAATTGACAACATTTAAAAGAGAAAAGTACAAATTGCTGCAGGTGATCATGCAAAGAAAGATAATACGCAGACGTAACTTTGATAGACGCAAAATGCAATGGTTGCGCAATCTGAAAAAATAATACAACATCCAAAAATCTATTCTAAACTGCTTTTTCTAAAATCAAAATAACGATAATGCAAACTTTTTAAAAGAAGATGCTACTTGAAGAAAAAGAAGCATCTAAAAAATTGATTTTGTTGCCCTGTTTTAGACTATTTTGACCCATCTCTTACCAAAAATTCAAACCAAATTTTAATGGATTAGTGTTACCCATACTTCAACAAATCTAGTTTAGTATTCCAATGCAAAGGGCACGTTGCCAAGTTCTATAACCTTACAAAAATTACCATTACCACCTCTACCATAAAACATCAAAAACCCTACACGTTGAAAAATACTCTATTTTTTACTACTTGTAATAGAATGGGTTGCTCTTAAGATCCTACTCCAACTAATACCCTAGTTTTGAGAAAAAAGTCACAATCCACAGTCTACAGCTTGGGTATTAAGATTATATATTAGTTTTTCTTTTAAATTATTCATTGTCCGTTTTTTGCCGTTTTTTAATTTAGCACATTTTGGGCACTTATACTCAAAATTTGGAAAACAATGTACAATTTCTTGCAAATTCACCAAGTTTGTTACACTATTAACATAACTTTCTGTTCTTAAATTTGGCTATTTTGTTGATTTTATTATCCGGGTTTACTTCAAAGTAAACTAGATCTCAAAACTTCACTAAAATGATGTTGGTGAAAGCGCATATTCATTTTGACGCTTTTAGTTTCTAATGGCAAGCTTCTAACTAAACCAAGGTTTTTTTGTGTTTATTAAGCTCAACTCAAGTTTGAAAAGTAGAAATAAATTTCTTCTTATTGTTTAAATTTGCATCTGCAAATTTTATAGGTTAACTGGCCAAACAAGAACTTTATAACTGCCATATACAACTCACTGAACTTTTTTAATAAGTGTGTCTTAAACTTAATTTTGTCAAATATTTTGTTTAGATAGTAAAAATTACAAATTTACTGTCAAACTTTTCCAATAAAAAACTAAGAAACAACCAAAATTTTTTTTGTTTAGACACTAAAAATCCGCAAAACAACCAAAATTCTTTTGTTTATGCATTAAAAACCTGTAACAGCACTATAGTTTCAATAATAAAAAAACGAAGAAACTAATGACATTTTATTTAAACATAGTCTATGAAACTAGCAAAACTTTTTAGTTTAGATACTAAAAAAATCAAAATTATCCAAATTTATTTAAAAAACTTTAAGACTATTAAAATTTATTTGCTTAAACACTAAAATTCTGAAAAACTATTTAAATTCTTAAGTATTTTTACAAAAAAAATAAATATTTTTTTTGCTTAAACATTAAAAATTTATGAAACCAGCAAAACTATTTGATTTAGAAACCAAAAAAGTTTAAGATTATCAAAACTCTGTTTAAACACATAAAATTTATTAAAATTTTTAGTTAAAAGACTAAAATTCCGAAAAACTTTCAAAATTCTTCCGTTTAGACATTAACAATCCATAGAGCTGCCAAAATTATTTTGTTTGTACACTAAAATCCGGAGAACTACCAACATTTTTTTTGTTTAGACTCTAAAAACATGTAAGACTAAACAAATTTAACAATTTTTAGAATAAAAAATCAAAAAACTCCCAATGTTTTTTTAGTTTAAACAATAAAAATCTAAACTACCAACATTCTTTTGTTTAGACACTAAAAACCTGTAAGACTACTAAAATTTTTGAGTGTAGGTTCTAAAAACTAGTAGATCTACTGAATTTTTTTATTTATATATTAAATTAGTAGAACTCCATACATTTTTTTGCCTGCTTTCATTTTCATCTATATGCATTGTTGAGCTACGGCCACACCTTACCAAACCTAACCTAACGCAACAAATCTCAAAAAACGGATTGTCTCGGGCTCCCGTAGGCATGAGGCAAACAATTTTTTACCAAAAAAGTGCAAAAAAATCAACCGTCATGTTTATCTATAATCATTGTTGAGCTACGGCCACACCTAACGCGACAAATTACAAAAAACTAACCTAACCTAACCTAACCTAACGCGACTAATCTAAAAAAACTGATTATCTCGGCCGCTCGTAAGCGTGCGGCAAACATTTTTTTACCAAAAAATTGCAAAAAAATCAACCGTCAATTTCATCTATATGCATAGTTAAGCTACTGCCACAAATAACGCGACAAATTACAAAAACCTAACCTAACCTAACCTAACCTTTTTTTTTAACCTGGAGGAGGAGAGATCTTCAAAAGATACCTGCATTCTGCAGGCATGCCGGATTTGACTACTCCTGTAGCCTCCTACCGACTAAAACTCCTCCTCCCATTTCGCTGAGTGGCAACGGAACCACGCGAGCATTACTTCATTACCTCTAGCATGTCTTTCTGTATCCTGTTTGTTATCTTTCCTCTCTTTGTCCTGTTCTTTCTTCTCTTTGTCTTGATCTTTCTTCATCCTCTTTGGTTTTTATTATTTTTGTTATCGTCTTTTCGATGGCTTCCCATTTATGTTTGGTCTCTAGCATCAGGTTTGTTAGATTTCCTACCGTGATCTGTTCTTGTAGCTCAGCCACTAACTCCATTCTCTCCACTGCCCATCTCGAACACTGAAACAGTGTATGTTCCGGCGTGTCCACTTCATTGCAGTATACGCAGGTATCTCGCTCTAGTAGGTTCATTCTCTTCAGGTATACCCCAAAACAGCCGTGTCCAGTCAAAATCTGCGTTAGATGATAGTTAAGCCTACCATGCTTTCTGTCTACCCAGGGCCTGATGTCCGGGATGAGTTTTTGAGTCCAGGCAGCTGTCCCAGTATCCTTTCTCCATTCTTCAGCCCATATCCTGAGTGATTCATCTCTAGCAGCTTTTTTGATTTGTTCCTTGTTTTCTCCTTTCTCATAGGATCTTTCTTTAACCATAAGGTGGATAGGTATTGTCTTTGTGATACCGATAATTGCTTTTGTGGAAACCGTTCGATAGGCACTTGCTACCCCAATTGCCATAACTCTCCTTGCCCTTTCCAATAGCCCCCTATGCTTTTTATTTTCAGCGTACTCCTTCCAAATCGGCGCCCCATATAATAGCACAGAGTTCACTACCGCCAATAACGCTCTTCTTTTTTCCTCTTTCCATTATGTGGCATAACTCTTCTAAGCTTCATTGTTAACTTTACGGCTTTTTGTGTCACCTCCTTTATGTGATGGTTCATATTCCAGTTTTGGCCTATTCTTATGCCCAGATATTTGACGCTATCCTGGGTTTCTATGACGCTACCTCCTACCATTATCCTCACTTTAAGGTCCCTCTTCCATCCTGCTAAGATTACGGCCTCAGTCTTGTGATGAGCCATCTTGAGACCTTTTTGGTCTAGCCATCGTTCCACCTTCTTTACTGCCCATTCCGCATCTTCTACCAGCTCTTCCATATTCCTGCCGCATACGACCAGCGCTACATCATCCGCATAGGCAATCATCTTCGTGTGTTCCGGCATCCGTTCCTTTAGCAGGGGATCGTAATATATGTTCCACAGGGTTGGTCCCAACACCGAGCCCTGTGGTACCCCGCAGCTCAGATCGACAGTATGGTTTTCCCCAATCTCAAGCGTTTTGTCCTGTAGATAGTTGCCTATTATTTTCCTCAGGTGTGGCGTAATCTTTCTCGAGTCCAATTCCTGCATTATACTACGCCATGGAACCGTGTTAAAGGCATTCTCGACGTCCATGGTGATCAGTATGGAGAACTTCAGCACTCTGTGCTTAGCCACCATATTCCTGACCTCTTTCACACTTTGCACTGCATCTACCGTCGTATGTCCTCTTCTGAATCCATGCTGATTTTCCGATAAACCACCATTTTCATTAATTTGTTGCATCAATTTTTTGTTGATGACATGTTCGTAGAGCTTTGCCATTGTGTACAGCAGACATATTGGCCTGTATTTAGCCTGGTTTTCCGTGCTGCCTGGTTTTTCGATGAGCGCAAGTTTTGCTCTCTTCCATTCCTCGGGAAACGCACCTGCCCTCAGGAGAGAGTTTATTGTTTCTGTAACCTAACCTAACCTAACGCGACTAATCTAAAAAAACTGATTATCTCGGCCGCCCGTAGGCATGCGGCAAACATTTTTTTACCACAAAATCGCAAAAAAATCAACCTTTCATCTATATGCATTGTTGAGCTACGGCCACACCTAACGCAACAAATTACGAAAAACTAACCTAACCTAACCTAACCTAACGCAACAGATCACAAAAAACTGATTATCTCGGTCGCCCGTAGACTTGCGGCAAACTTTTTTTTTTTTTAAATTGCAAAAAAATCAACCGTCATATTCAACTATATGCATTGTTAAGCTACAGCCACATTTAATCTAACCTAACCTAAACTAACCTAACGCGACAAATAAATCATAAAAAACTGATTACCTCGGCCGTCCGTAGGCATACGGCAAACATTTTTTTACCACAAAATCGCAAAAAAATCAACCTTTCATCTATATGCATTGTTGAGCTACGACTACACCTAACGCAACAAATTACAAAAAACTATCCTAACCTAACCTAACCTAACGCAACAAATCTCAAAAAACTATTTATTTCGGCTGCCCGTAAGCGTACGGCAAACATTTTCTTACCAAAAAACCAAAAAAAAATCAACCGTCAATTTGATCTATATGCATTGTTGAGCTACGGCTACACCTAACGCGACAAATCTCAAAAAACTAACCTAACCTATTCTAACGCAACAAATCACAAAAAACTGATTATCTCGGCCAATCTTTTACCAAAAAATCGCAAAAAAATCAACCGGCATTTTCATCTATATGCATTGTTGAGCTACGGCCACACCTAACGCGACAAATTACAAAAAACTAACCTAACCTAACACAACAAATTAAAAAAAACTGAATATCTCGGTCGCCCGTATGCGGCCGGTCAAAATTTTTTTACCAAAAAAAAAGGAAAAAAATCAACCGTCATTTTCATCTAAATGCATTGTTGAGTTTGGCCACACTTAACCTAATCTAACCTAACGCCACAAATCTCAAAAAACTAATTATCTCAGCCGCCCGTAGGCATGCGGCAAACATTTTATCACTAAAAAATCGCAAAAAAATCAACCGTCATTTTCATCTATATGCATTGTTAGGCTACAGCTATTCCTAACGCAACAAATCACAAAAAACTAACTTAAGCTAACCTAACCTTACGCGACTAATCTAAAACAACTGATTATCTCGGCCGCCCTTAAGCGTGCGGCAAATTTTTTTTTACCAAAAAAATGCAAAAAAATCAACCGTCAATTTCATCTATATGCATTGTTGAGCTACGGCTACACCTAACGCGACAAATCACAAAACACTAACCTATCCTAACCTAACCTAACGCGACAGATCACAAAAAACTGATTTTCTCGGCCGCCCGTAGGCAAGCGGCAAACATTTTTTTACCAAAAAATTGCAAAAAAATCAACTTTTCATCTATATGCATTGTTAAGCTACTGCCACACCTAACGCGACAAATTACAAAAAACTAACCTAACCTAACCTAACCTAACACAACAAATTCCAAAAAACTGAATATCTCCGCCGCCCGAATGCGTGCGGATAAACCTTTCTTACCAAAAAATTGCCAAAAAATCAACCGTCAGTTTCATCTATATGCATTGTTGAGTTCGGCCAAACTCAACCTAACCTAACCTAAGGCCACAAATCTCAAAAAACTAATTATCTCGGCCGCTCGTAGGCACGCGGCAAACATTTTATCACTAAAAAATCGCAAAAAAATCAACCGTCATTTTCATCTATATGCATTGTTAGGCTACAGCTATTCCTAACGCAACAAATCACTAAAAACTAACTTAACCTAACCTAACCTAACGCGACAAATCACAAAAAACTGATTATCTTGTTCGCCCGTAAACGTACAGCAAACATTTTTTTACAAAAAATACGTAAAAAAATCAACCGTTAATTTCATCTATATGCTTTGTTGAGCTACGGCTACACCTAACGCGACAAATTACAAAACACTAACCTATCCTAACCTAACCTAACGCGACAGATCACAAGAAATTGATTTTCTCGGCCGCCCGTATGCGTGCGGTCAAACATTTTTTTACCAAAAAATCGCAAAAAAATTAACCGTCATTTTCATCTATATGCATTGTTAAGCTACAGCTATTCCTAAAACAACAAATCACAAAAAACTAACTTAACCTAACCTAACGCGACAAATCACAAAAAACTGATTATCTTGGTCGCCCGTAAGCGTACAGCAAACATTTTTTTATCAAAAATATGTAAAAAAAATCAACCGTTAATTTCATCTATAGGCATTGTTGAGCTACGGCTACACCTAACGCGACAAATCACAAAACACTAACCTATCTTAACCTAACCTAACGCGACAGATCACAAAAAACTGATTTTTTCGGCCGCCCGTAGGCATACGGCAAACATTTTTTTACCAAAAAAGCGCAAAAAAATCAATCTTTTATCTATATGCATTGTTGAGCTACGGCCACACCTAACGCGACAAATTACAAAAAACTAACCTAACCTAACCTAACGCGACTAATCTAAAAAAACTGATTATCTCGGCCGCCTTTAAGCGTGCGGCAAACATTTTTTTTCCAAAAAATTGCAAAAAAATCAACCGTCAATTTCATCTATATGCATGGTTGAGCTACTGCCACAAATAACGCGACAAATTAAAAAGACCTACCCTAACCTAACCTAACCTAACCTAACACAACAAATGCCAAAAAAACAGATTATTTCGGCCGCCCGTAAGCGTGCGTTAATAACTTTTTTACCAAAAAATCGCAAAAAAATCATCCGTCATTTTCATCTATATGCATTGAAAAGCAGCTGTTTTGGTCCTAAAATGCGGGCCAAAATTGTTTTTTCTTGGGCAATTTGCGGTATTTGATTGGCTGTGATTCACAATTTCATATGATGACTTTAGACCTTAAAATCTGATAGTAGTGACATTGTAATAAACATTGAAGACAATGTTTCTAATTGGAACCAGGCTCGTTCCAAAAAACTTTAGTAATCCTTATTTGTTTTAGCCTTTATTAGACTATATACTATTCTTGCCAGCTTTTTCCAAAACCATCAGTTTTGGACTTAAAATGTGGGCCAAAACAAAGATTAGAGGTCCTCGGGCTTCTGTAAAAATTTCTTATTTTCTTCAAATATCTTTTGTTAAAACACTAAAGTTTGTTGAAATACTTAAATTCTTCTTATTAAACACTAAAAACTTTTTAAACTTCTAAAATTATTTTGTTTGAATACTAAAAATTTGTTAAGTTAATTTTTTTTTGTTTATACACTAAAAACCTTTAAAATATCAACATTTTTTTTGTTTAGACTGTAATAACTGTAAAGTTTCTGAAATCTCTCTTTTCTACACAAAAACACCTTAAAACTATCCAAATCTTTCCGTTAAAACACAAAAAAACAATAAATTTACTTAAAAACTTTTGTCTAGACACTAAAAAATAGTAGAGGTACTAAAATTGTCTATACTAAAAATCAGTAAAATTTTAAAAAAAATTTCTTTTAGACATTAAAAATCCGTCAAATTATCACAATTTTTCAAACAAAAAAGGCAAAAAACGCATTATTATGATAATTATAAAACTTTGAGTACTGCACGGGCAATTAGTATTACTTAATTGCACCGCAAATTTAGTAAACTTTTTATTGTGCAATAAGTTATTTTTCGAAAATAACAAAACCTAAAAGACACTAATATTTATCCGTTTAAACTAAAAATCTTTAAAACTACTTTAATTCTTCTTTTTTAACACTCAAAAACTGTAGGATAAATAAATTTTCATTGTTTGGACACTAAAACTCCGTATAACTACCATTTTTTTTATAGTTTTTACACTAAAAAACCGTGACAATACTAAAATTTTACCATGTGAACTTTAAAGATCTGTGGAACCACTAAAATTCTTTTTTTTTACATAAATTTAAACGCTTAAAATTCTTTGAAACACTCTGTTCTTGCATCAATACACTTTTGTGGCTGCTACGCCTAAAAGGTACCCTAAAACTCCTTGACAGAAATGTCTATTAATAACCTTGTAACATGCTTTTGGATGTTTTTAACGGACTCCCAATGCTTTTCATTCAACTCTCTCTTCAGTCGGGAAAACAAAAAAAAGTTGCATGGAGTCAAGTAGGAAGTGTAAGAGAGCTAGAAGACCACCGAGGTGTTGCTTTGAGCAAAGAAGTTGGTAACGATGACAGTCGTTTGACTGGGGGCATTGTCATGGTGGAACTTGACCGTGTTTTTGATGTCAGTCCTCACGCGTTTCAATCTTTTAAGCACTTTCAAGTAAAACATTGAGTTGGCAGTTTCTCTTTGAAGTACAAACTCAAAATAAACGTCAAAGAAGATAATGTGCAACGTTTTGATGCAAAACTTGCTCCTTTTCGCTTTCTTTTGGTGAAGGGGATGATTTTGTGTGCCACGCGTTGCTCAGCCTTTTTGGTTCTAAGTCATACTCAAACATTCAAGATTCGTCTCTGGTTACAACAGAATTAATAAAGTCTGATTCATTTTGAATCAAATCCAAAAGTTCTTGACAGCGCAAAATCGCGCCGTGTTACAAAGTCAAAAAACATACTTTACGCGGAGACACGCCATTCCGCTCAGAGTTGTCGGAGCAAGTTAGCAACCAGCTGTTTTGGAAGAGCAGATCCTCCACCACATTTCCCAACCGGTTTTACCGGGCTGGGATGGATAGTTGCGTTTCATAATGGACCCTCTACACTTTTTTGAATGTGATTTTTTAATATTTTTTGCTTATTTACAGCACAAAAACTGAAAAGAGACAAAACAGTCTAAAATTTTAGAAATTGTCATATTTTGGTACTCCAAAAATTGAAGATGTTAATGTGGGGACAATTGTCCGAATTATTGTGGAATTACCCTAAAGCCATTTGGTTTAAACACTAAAAAACTTTGAAAGTATTAAAATTTATCCGTTTAAACACTGAAAAACTATAAAACGTATAAAACTACTAAAAACCAGTAGGAACTATAAAAATGTAGTACTACCAAAGTTTATTAGTTTATACACTAAATACTTATAGAACTAAATACTATTTTCTTTAATTTTACGTTTTAAAACTAAAAAATTACCAATTTTTCTTTATATACTGAAAATTTATGAAACTATTAAATTATTTTAAATTTAAAAAAACTTTAAAACTCAAAACTCATCCGTTTAAGCACTAAAAATTTATAAAACTATTTAAAATCTTCAGTTAAAACAAAATTCTTCTGTTTAAACATTAACAATTTCCAGAATTTTGTTTTATTAAGACATTAAAGTCCTAAAAAACTACTAAAATTTTACACTTTTTTATATTTTTTATTAAAAAACAAAAGGTTTACTAAATTTTTTGTTTATATACTAAAACTTTATGAAACAATCAAAATTGTTTAGATTAAACACTGAAAAATGATTGTACTAACAAAATTTGTTTAAAAATTTACAAAACTACCAAAACTCTTAGAGTAAGATATTTAAATCCAAAAAAAAAAAAATTTTGACGCTAACAACCTAAAAAACCACCAACATTTTTTTGTTTATACACTAAAAATTTATAAAACATTTTTTTGTTTATTCACTAAAAACCTATAAGACTGCTAAAGTTTTTTTTAATGTTTAGATAAAAAAATTAAAAAACTACTTTTTTTAGTAAAAAAATTTGTTACTTTAGACACTTAAAAATTTGTTTGGTTAAACACTAAAACACTTTTTTGTTTAGACACTAAAATACAAAAAAAACTACTAAATTTTTTTGATAAAAACACTAAAAGTTGTCAGTTTTTATATTAAAAAACAAATAAATTACTATTATCTCCCCAAAACTATTTAGTTTAGACATTAAAAAACTTTGTAACTATCAAAATTTATCCGTCTAAACACTAAAAAACCATAAAACTAATAAAACTCTTCACTCAAGATATTTATAATCCATAAGATTATCAAAATTCTTTGTTTAAAACATTAAAAATCCGTAAAACTACAAAAAATCTTTTGTTTAGACAATAAATAATTATAAAAATTTTGTTTGATTTTTACATTAAAAAACCAAGTAATCAACACAACTTTTTTGTTTGTACACTAAAAATTTATAAAATTACTAAATTTTTTTGAGTTAAACTTTAAAAAACTTAAACTAGCAATATTCATTTGTTTAATTGATAAAAGCCCATAAAACTATTAAAAATCTTTAATTAAAACACTATAAACTTGTAAGACTACTAAAATTCTGCTGTTGAGACATTT
Organism: Tachinus rufipes; assembly: GCA_963932245.1. NCBI lineage: Eukaryota > Metazoa > Arthropoda > Insecta > Coleoptera > Staphylinidae > Tachinus > Tachinus rufipes. The sequence goes on from OZ010745.1 coordinate 113,380,252, forward strand.
CTACATAATTTGTAGAAGTTTTAAATTATTATTATACAGGGTGTCCGGAAAATACGTGTACAACGTTTGACGACAGACTCCTGACGTCAAAATAGGTCGATCTAAGCCGACTTAGTTATATCCAAAATTGTCTCGTTTAGCCGGTAAAGGGCGTCAAAAAAAACAAAAGTATAACAAAATTGAAAGTATCTATTGTAAGAAACTAAGTAAAACAAAAACATTACTTAAGCAAATGTGTAAAATGACCGCCATCTTGCTGAATACACTTATTAACACTCTTTAAAAAATGATATTGGACCCTATCTAATGTCTCGGGATTATTAAAATGGTTGCCTGCATTTAAAATCCGCTGCAATAAATCATCGCGTGTGTTTACCGGAGTCTTGTAAACTTCTCTTTTAATAGCGCCCCACAAAAAGAAATCACACATATTTAACTCAGGAGAACGTGGTGGCCATTTTACTGGTGCATCATTGCCTCTTCCAATCCATCGGTTGGGATATTGATGATGTAAGTATTGCTGAACGGCAACGGAAAAATGGGGCGAGGCACCATCATGCATATACCACATTTCCCTCCGAAGTAAAAGGGGCAAATTCTCCAGAAGAATTGGTAATGTGTCTTGCAAAAAATTTAAATAAATATTTCCATCTAACCTGTCTGGAATAACAATGGGACCAATAAGGTAGTGATCAATAATACCTGCCCAAATATTAATTTTAAATTGATGCTGATGATGTGCAACTTTAATGGCATGTGGATTTTCATCGGAATAAATATGTTTGTTGTGCAGATTGGTTACCCCAGATCTTGTAAAGCATGCCTCGTCAGTAAACATAATTTTTCTACAAAAATTTGGAACAAGGATTCTTTTGTTTCTAATAAATTGACAAAATGTAAGCCGCATGGGGGGATCAGTCGGTAAAAGTTCCTGGACTTTTTGTATGTGGTAAGGATGTAACAACTGTTCTTTTAAAACCTCATTGACAATCGTTTTAGGAACATTTAACTCACGTTCTAAGAGACGGGTACTGGTACTTGGTTCTTCTTCAACTCTTTCCAGAATCATCTTTTCTGTTTCCACAGTTCGAGTTGTTCGCATACGACCCCTGCCTTCAAACTTTTTCTCAAAACTGCCCGTTTCCCGAAGATGACGCTCAATATTGGCAAATGTTTGGTGGTTTGGTATTCGACGGTTAGGAAACCTCTCCATGTAAACCCTAACACTCTGACGCCCATTTCCTTGACAAAACCCGTATACCAGGAGCATGTCAACTTTCTGAGAGTTTGTATAATTTTCCATTTTTAATGGTAAAATGAACTTGTAATTCAAGAATGTTGATCGTATACTTGAGTAAATTTCATAGACTGGTGACAATTTGTCAATAATTGTCAAATTATTAAACGCCATAGCAACGAGGTCATCAAAAAAATTATTGTTACAGGTAATTTCTTTTTAATATTTACAAATTTTTGACGCCCTCTACCGGCTAAACGAGACAATTTTGGATATAACTAAGTCGGCTTAGATCGACCTATTTTGACGTCAGGAGTCTGTCGTCAAACGTTGTACACGTATTTTCCGGACACCCTGTATATAGTCACTAAAACCTTGCAAAACACAGTTTAGACAAACTGTGCTTGTTATTTTTTACACTAAAAATCAGTAAGACTTTTTACAGTAATAAACAATAAAACTACCAAAATTCATTTGTTTTAACACTAAATACCTTTAAAATTAGTAAAATTTTCTATATTGAATACTAAAAAACTATTAAACTAATAAAATCTATCGTTAAAAGGTTAAAAATCTGTATTAAAATTCTTGCGGTTAGTCACTAAAAAACAATAAAACTACAAACATTCTTTTGTTTAGACACTAAAACTCTACAATTATTTTTTTGTTTAAACATTAAAAACTGCGTTTTGTTATTTTTTATACTAAAAATCCGTGAGACTACCAAATTTTTTTTGTTTAGACCATAAGAAACTGTAAAACTACCAATTTTTTTAATTTTTTGCACCAAAGAACTATAAAACTAGCAAAATTCATATAATTACTAAAATACTAAAACTCTTTCTATTAACTGTGGAACTATATTTTTTTTTAAACACTAAATATCAAAAGAACTACTAACTTTTTTTTGTTTAAAAAATAAAAACCATAGGTCGGCATTTTTTTTTAGACACTAAAACTTCAAGAAAGCACTTAAAAGTTGTTTTTTTTTATGTTAAAAACTATAAAACTTTGAGGCTACTAAAATAATATTTTTTACACTTAAAATCGCTGGAACTACAAAAGTTTTCTTTTTTTTCTTTAAATCAGTTTCAAGTTATGCTATCGCAAAAGTTTGTGCAATAAAGTTTTTGCACAAAAAGAATAAACTCAATATATTTTAAAACTACACTAGTTTTAAATACTATCCGATAGTGTAACTTTTTTTAAAAATGTTTTTTTAGGTTAGGTTAGGTTATAACCTACCTTAAGCGGTTCAAAATAGAGGCAAACGATCGGACCATGTTTTGCAACAAAAAAGAACCTCCGCAACACACGTTCTATACATGCCAAAGATGGCAAACCAAAAGGGAAGACTAAAATGCAGAAGTAGGCTTAAAACATCTGGCAATACTGTCAAGACAATGCTTAAAAAAGAAATGGAATAGAAAGCCATAAAAAATACATTCACAAAGTAATGAAGGATAAAAAGTCTGAAGAAAGCAATCTTTAAAAAACAATCTAACATCTCTGGTAAGCTAGCTTATCAGGACAATAATTATGATTTTAAAGTAGAAAGTTTAGTGGATAAAAGCTTCATACTCAAGCTGACAGAGCTTCTTCCAACCTCACTAAAAAACAGAAAATTAGGTTAGGTTAGGTTAAGTTCTGCTATACCAAGGGTTTTGAGTTTGTGTCTCAAGCTTTTTATCTAGAGAGTCAGTTTTTTTGGTTAAAAAAAATGTGTTGTAATAAATTCGGATAAGAAGAAAATTTTTAGTAAGTTCCATGTTCTGCCTTGATGTTGCATGCACGTTAAAGAACCCAATAACTTATTATTGAATTTGCAGCAAAATTTTCAAATGTATTAGTTTTAACCTCTGGCGTCTGTAATCAACTTTGGTAGCAGAAATAAACCAAAGTTGAATAATTAAATTAAAAGGTTAGGTTAGGTTAGATTTGACTATGTACTTAGGTTAGAGATCCCGGTTAAATGTAGAATAGTAGCCTACGTCGACTATCTGTTGGTGGTAAAAACAGCAAACGTGGCCTTGATCAAAAACAATTAGATGGGCAAAAACGAGCTAAAAATTGCTTTCGAGAAACCCAAAACCCTGGTTGTGAAGTGAGAAAAAATGAAAAGCAAAGTGCTCTTTGCTCTTAGAGAACCAAAGGTAAAACCTAAGAAAACGGTAAAATATCTAAGAATCTGACTGGATGCAAATTGAACAACGGCATTAACAAAAATGTTGCCAAACGTTAGTATCCAAAAAAAAAGCAAAGAAAAGAGTTTATAACATACGCGGCGTCTGTATGGAAAAGAGGACTCGGTGTAAAGAAACATTTGACCAAGCTGACCTTGATACAAAGAAAAGTTTTGCTGAAGGTGATTAGTGGTTATAAGACAGTCAGTGCTAACGCAGTTTGCGTTATAGCACCAATCCCACCAATCAAATTGAAGATGTTGGAACTGGACGACAGATATAGTGCCAAGAAAGCAAGACGAAAAACAGCCTACAGCTTAGAAGATCAGTGGCAGTAGCAAAAATTGGAAAACAAGCAAGACATTGCCCATTAAACAAAGAAGTTGATCCCAAAAATTGAGATTTGAAGTAAATGCCTTTATAGAACTACAGATTATTTTCTTACACAATGTTTGTTGAGCTACGGCTAAAAGAATAAAAAGACTGCTGACAACGATTGTTACTACTGCAACAAGCAAAACTTCCCAAAACACACAATTCTTCACCTGCAAATGCAATAAGTGAAAGTTTCAAGGTAAATAGTCTGATAGAGACCTTATGACCAGATTGCATTTTGATCTGGTCATAAGGTTTATCAAGCTAACTGGACCTACAATTTTGTTAGAAAATCTATAAAAAGCAAAGAAGGGGAAAAAATTCAACGCAAAAAACCACAAGCACAAATGAGTGACAAAGGAATGCCCAGCCGGCTGAGCAATAATAAAAAAATCCTAAGGTTTTTAGTGAGTTTAAGTCCCACACTCCCAAACCTATTAGAACTAAGCGTTCAAGGAGCATTAACGTTTACTTCTTCAAAACAATAAGGATAGGTTAGGGTATTGCTTAAAAAATGCTTCTAGGTTAGGTTGGTGCACAGTAACAAATGTACGTACATCGCTTATAATACTAATAGAAAAAATGTTAAAAATTAACCAAGAAAAGAAACAAATAAAATAGTTACAAAAAATCTACAAAACAACATCAACATAAACCCAAAAAAGTTGTTAATATCGTTGTGGACCTCCAATTAAAAAATGCCGCATATCTATAACCAGCAAAAAACTTATTCATTTTTGACATATTTTATAATAAATTAATCTCTGACATTAGAGTTTGTTTAAATTTTTATCTCAATACTTTTTATTAATTTTTAATTAATTTCTAAAACTTAGCAATTTTACAAAAATTTTTGTTATGTTTTTTTTATAAAAAGTGCAATAATATCAAAACTTTGATACAACTTTTGTCGCAACATGTAATAAGTTGCTTAATCAGTTTTTAAAATTTAGTTATTTTACAAAAATTGCAATCGGATTTCTAAAAGAATTCAATGCCAGATCATTTATAACTAAAACTACTAATATAATGTTATAACAACTCAATAATTCAAAAAAAAAATTTACTGGTACATTCTAACTTCTTATTTGAACATTCGAGTGAAATAATATCTCATAAAACCAAAAAAATAAACTTTAACTTTAGTTTTCGCATGCGGATGGTCCGGAAAACAGGGTTCAGAATATCGTGGGCAAACTTTTCCCGACAAACTCTTCACTTTGTTTAATCAATTTAACTATATTACAAGTTCATAGCAGTCATTCATGAAAATGAAAACTTCTTGATTTATCAAATCTTGCCTGGAGCCGTCTGAAATTTAATTAAAATATACTTTACATAAATGTTTATGTTTATTTTTTATAAATTAATTGAACTAAATCAATTAAAAAAATCAATATAAAAGCTTTTATACTTTTAAAGTTTTCATAAAAATACCGCTATCTACCTCATAAAAGCGTTTTGGGTAGTGGCCAATTTCTGGAGCAATTTTCTTAGCTTATTGATGCCGTAAAAGCACTTTAAAATATAACAAGATTGGAAATGTAATAGTTTTAAATTTATTATTAAATTATTTGAGGTAAGTGCAAGACTTTTAATAAATAACTTTAGTTTGACATTGGCTAATTAATCAAATTTTATACACAAATTTATAACTAAAACTTGCTAAATAGATGTGATATGTTGCTTGGTTAACCAAAGGAATGCGTGCGTGAAAGTTCTGCATCAAAGAGATAAGTTTCATAGTTTATACATTTGTCTGCCTAACTTTTCTTAGTTTCATTATTAACAAACTCCTAACTTAAAGTTATTAAAACTTATGTTGGAAAAATATTATTTTCCAAAAAATATTAATGATAACAAAACTTTTAATTATAATACTGTCCACGTAAAATTTCTATGCGAATTTAATTAAATCGCATAAGGGATATTTCTATGTGTGAAATGTTTCATAGTTATAACATTGAATGTGTCCTTCAGCACCAAAAACCCGTTCCAAAATAATTGTAATGAAATTGTGAGGTTGCTGCCAACAAGTTTTGATTATAATTCCTTTGACAACTTTAAATACGAGAGTTTTGGGGTGGGATGAGATTAATATTCAACTACATCCCATACATATATACATACATTTACAAAGGCGCCGCAAGAACTTTAACAATACTAAGTAGAATTAGAATAATTCAATAGGGCAATTGAACAATTCAATTTTGTAATTGTTGGTATAATTATTTTAAAATAATTTAATTGTTTTAAGTTAGCAAAAATTAAACTAAATAAACAAAAGCAAATAACATTTGAAGTAATTTTGTATTACAAGCAGTTTGAATTAGATTATTATAGATTAATTTTATTTAGTTCGGAACAATTTAATTGATTAAAAAGTGAGGTGCTAGGCTCACTTATGAAAGATGCCTACCCTGAAACACAAGTGTATGTGTCTCTTACTAGATAAAAAGGCAATTTACATAAAATACATCATTTATTCATTTTATTTTGACACTGTTAAAAAATAAAAACTAAATCAAACAGCACTTAGAAATCAATTTAGAATACTTAAAGTATTGTTTAGAAAATAAAATATAGAAACTTTGAAAACTTAATTGAATAGCATTCAGTTATTAGTTTGAATGACTTCAACAAATTAGTCATTGATCAGTTTAGATCTGTTTAAATTATTTTAAATATAGGTTATTTTTATTTAGAGCCAATTAGTTGAAGAACGTTTTCAATTTTTGTTTAAAATAAATAAATTAGAATTATTTATAACAAAGTTTAAATAAACCCAATTTAAACTGAAATTTGTACCTAAATCTTCTTCTTCTTTCCATGCCTTATCCGTTGCGAATATTGGCGATCATCATGGCTATCTTCACTTTATCCACGGCTCTTCGGAACAGTTGTATTAAGGTCACTCCATACCACTGGCGCAGATTTTTAAGCCAGGATATTCTTCTCCTCCCCGGACCTCTCTTTCCCAGCACCTTTTCTTCCAGAATAAGTTAGAGTATTCTGTACCTTTCCTTGTGCCTCATAACATGCCCAAGGTGTTCTAGTTTTCTAACTTTTACTGTAGTCATTATTTCTCGATCTTTCCCCACTCGCCGAAGAATCTCCTCGTTCGTAACATGATCTATCCACGTTACCTTTAGTATACGTCTGTAGGTCCACAACTCAAACGCTTCTAGCCTGCTTTCAAAATCCTTGGTAAGAGTTCAGGATTCTGCGCCATACAGAAGAGTGGAAAATACGTAGCATCGTAGGATTCTGATTTTAAGTTGTAGAGTCAGGTCTCTTGCTCTCTCAATTCTGCATTTTATTTCCACAGAATGGTCCCATTGTTGGTTTATGCAAGTACCTAGGTATGGATATTTATCTACCTGTTCGATAGGCGTATTGTCAAGAAACAGGTTCACCGGTGGCGGGTTATTTTTGCTCACTACCATATGTTTGGTCTTTTTTATATTTAAACAGATTCCGTATTTCTCACTAGTGGATTTGATCTTTTCCATCATAATTTGGAGTCCTTCAGCACTGCTGCTCATTATGACGGAGTCGCCTGCATATCTGATGTTATTGAGTAGTTCACCGTTGACTATGATTCCCTCCTCTACACTATCCAGTGCTTCTTTGAAGATTTGCTTTGAGTATATATTAAATAGCATAGGCGAGAGCACACACCCCTGCCGCACCCCTCTACATATTTTTATTTTCTTAGTTTTGTGGTCTCCTACTCGAACTTCTGCTGTTTGTTGCCAATATAGATTTGCTATGATACGGATATTTTTGTCGTCGGCTCCCGTCTTCCTAAGCATACTGATCAGCTCTTCATGTTTCACCCTATCAAATGTTTTGCTAAAGTCTATAAAACATAGATATACATCGCAATTAATGTCTCTACATCGCTGAATTAGAACGTTTAATGCAAAAAGTGCTTCCCTGGTACCTACGGCATTGCGAAATCCAAACTGCGTTTCCTCGATGTTTGCTTCACATTGTTGGTATATTCTAGCGTGTATGTTTTTTAGAAATATCTTTAGTGTATGACTCATTATACTAATAGTCCGATAGTTTTCACATTTTTTTGATGTTGGTTTTTTAGGAATAGTGACAAATGTTGAGTGGAGCCAATCCGTGGGTATTTCTCCCGTATCATACACCATATTATTCAGGCGGGTAAGAATGTTTATTCCTTCTTCACCAAATAATTTTAGGATCTCTGCTGGTATTTTATCTGGACCTACAGCCTTTCCATTTTTTGCTGTGTCTATTGCTTTCTGGACCTCTTCCTTTGTAATATGAGGCCCGATATCCGTGTTATTCATGCCATGATGTTCTGGGCGATCGTCTTCGAATAACTGTTGGATATACTCTTCCCAGGTCGCTAGTTTTTCTTCGATCTCGGAAATCTCATTTCCATTTGCGTCTATTAATCTACCGCTTTGCTGTTTCTTATGTGTGCCTGCAGCTTCCTTGATTCTTTGGTGCATATTGAACAGGTCATACTTTTTCTGCAGATTTTCTATTTCGAGACATTTCGTTTTCATTTCGTCTTCTTTAGCTTTTCTTATGCTGTTTCTTATTTGTCTGTTTAGTTCAGTATACCTGCCCTGGTCTTTCCCTTTCATATTTATTCTTTCTTCCATCATTTTAAAAATATCCGGTGTCATCCGTTCTTTGTGTTTTTCTTTTTTCTTCAGTGGCACATGTTTCTTAATTATTGTATCAAGTTCATTTTGTAAGCTACTCCAATCTTCTTCTACTCCTAAACTTTCACTGTTGTTCTTTTTGAAATATTTTGTCAGAGATTCAGATACTGTTTCTTTGAGAGTGTTGTCTTCTCTAATTTTTCTTATATCGGATACCGGAGGTTTGGCTTGTTTTTTTACTTTTTTAAGTTTTGTCTGAAGTACCCCGATAAGGGGGTTATGATCAGAGCCTATATCAGCCCCAGGATAAGTTTTTGCAGATGTTATGCTATTACGAAAACGATGGTTAATTGTTATGTAATCGATTTGATTCCTGATTATTCTCCCCACAGTGTCTGCCGGCGATGTCCAAGTGTATAGTCTTCGAGGCGGAAGTTTAAAAAAAGTGTTCATGATTACCCTTTCTTTTTCTCTGCAAAACTGGACAAGTCTATCTCCCCTTGTGTTCCGTGTCCCAAGACCATACTGCCCCACTATGCTTCCTTCCTTTCCTTGTCCAATTTTTGCATTGAAATCGCCCATTACTATTGTTACTTCATTGTTTTTAGCAGATTTTAAGATCTTTTCCAACTGACCATATACCTCTTCTATCTCTGTATTATCCTTATCTGCTGTTGGGTAGTATACCTGAACTATATTAATGTCAAACGGTGTTGCTTCTAGTTGTACCATTATAATTCTATCTGAGTGGTAGATTACATTTTTTATCGAGTTGTTAATTTCTTTTGTTACCAAAATGGCTACACCATTTCGATGATGTTTGTCGTCATTTCCGGAGTAGTATACAGAGTGATCTAGTATTTTGGTGTATCCTGAGCCCTTCCAACGCATCTCACTTATACCCATTATTTCTACTTTCAGTCTGTTCATTTCTTGTACGATGTTATGGATTTTTCCGTCTTCAAACGCACTTCGAGCGTTCCATGTACATATTCGTATTGGTTTTGTATTCTTCATCATTTTAGACTCAGTGATTCTTCGCACCCCTGTTCCATCTAAGGGACGCCGATATTTGGCCATTTTAGTTTGTCTTTCATGATGATTGTACTAGGGAGTTGTATGAGGTGGTTTCCCCTTGCCTTCCTCATGCAGTACCGGCACCGGGTGAACTAATATTTAGTATTCGCTGTCGATATTCTGGTGTTAAACCGTACCAAAGCCTTTCTTCTTCGCCTTAACCCAGTACAGACGACACTGCTGCCCATCGCCCGAGGATATGCTTATTTACTGGCGGCTAAATATAAAATAATATTTAAATTAATTTATTCTTTTAATAAATTATCCAAGATATTGAAACGATGCTTCTAAATTAGCATTCAATTCCATTTATTTAAACTTGATATTCAAAAAAGGGGGATCTTTTTAAAATTAAAAGACGTAATAAAATAAGCCGCAGACTTAATTATTTGTTTGCATAAATTAGTCCCGTCCGCAAATTGTCCTTTCTCTAAGCCCCTACATTTTTTCTATCACCACTTAGGGTTGAAATTTTTATCCTAACCTCCCGCATCCTTCCGTTTTCATTTGCTTAATTACACTACTACAAGCAATTTATTGCTCTAAATTAGCAACAAAAATAATATAATAAATCTTTACATTTTTCCTATATTATTGAGCCAAGAATATTCCCAACAGAGCAGTAGCATACACGTCAAATAAATTTATTTCTGATATCCCCAACGTAATGCATCTGATTCCCATCACCTAACAAGAAAAGAAATCCTAATGAAATTCTTTATGTAAGTTTTGTACGGATCTACAAATTCAATTTGCGACTGGGAAATTGAATAGTAATAACACATATAAAGCTTGATAAGCTAAGATTCAATTATAGATGATAATATTTGCCATTGATTGCAAAGGCTAGACAAAGGCAATTCATTAAAATCTACAACATGATGGATTATTGATATTGACATTTGTCTGTGTAAGCACAGTCGTGCAGTATAATTTAATTGGTGTAATGTAGTAGTTTATAACATTTGCAGACACGTCGTCGCATTAATTCAATGGTAATAATTGTATATTCAGCAATATGCTAGTTGCATTTACATGTTATTGCTGTAATAAATAATCGGATCATTATAAGTGAATTGAATTTTCAGATTAAAGCATTTTTTCTTTTTTTAATTTTGCTGAGAATAAAACTGCTTGTAAGCGGCTTAGAGCTTGTTATGTGTGTGCGAGTTTCAAAAAGGATTATTAATCCTTTTCAGTTTGAAGAGGGCAATATTGCTGCTATGTGCTCCAGATATTATTCCAAAACAATAGTTTCCGTATTGTCCTACATACTATCCGTAATTCGCTTTTGTGTTTGAATTAGTTTGAATTTCTGAACAGTATATAAATTTCATTGTGCTGTTTAAATATCAAATAGGAATTACAAGTATTATATTATATAATATACAATCGTTCTACTATTATAACATTTAATTTAAATTTTGTTTTTGATTTGTTTTCTTTACAGTAATTAAATGTTCTGCAATTAGTTAGTTTCAAAACAATTTTTCATAGTTTATAATAGAAAGTGATGTTTTATGGCACTAAGGCTTGAATTTTTTTATAGTAGTCTTGAAAAAAACCTTTAAAGCCCACTAAAAAAATACGTTTTTTGTTTGTTTTCTTTTTAAACTTTAACGACAATGCATATATAATGTCTTTATAGGTTTTTTTTGTCACTATCAATGTATTCTATCTAAAACTCTTGAAAAATTCATTTAGATTTTCCAGTGTAAACCATGTTCTGGTCTTTTTTGGTAGTTTTGTACAAATACTTTAATTTGGCAAGATATTATCCACAAATGTTTATCATTCTAGGTAGTTTATTTGCCGATAGTGGTAATGCGTTAAGTAACAGATTCAAATGTTGGTCAAAAATTTTGAATTTTTGTTGTAGGACTTGACCATTTTCTAAATTTCTTAGCTAACATAGTTGGCTACGTCTTGTTAACACGTCTTGCTTGCTTCATAAGTGTGGTTGCCAAAAATGTTTTCCTGCTTCTCAATTAAAGATTTAAAGTATTCGTTTATCGGAAAAGCTGTTAGAGATGTAATTGAACTCCATTATTTTTTTAAATATTGTTTGCAGGCTCTATTGGTTCAACTATTAAAGTTTTTGTACTTAAGGTTAGTAAATTATGCCTACACAGTTTTATTCTAGTTTGTTTTGTACAACAGTTCTATTTGAATTAGATGTTAGATTATCAAAATACTATGAGGTTATGCTTTTGTAGTGTAGTCAACTGGCGTGCCTGCACGGACCGCTGGCGGAACACTATTAGAAAGACCCCTTCATTCGTGGGCTTGGCAATAACAAACTAACTACACCTTTAAAAAAATATCAAAAATTTGACAGTCAAAACCGTGTTTCGGAATAATATTATGCGTATATAGCGGACTTTGATGCAATTCTTGATAATCCTCACCCCACCATCATAGCGGGGGACTTTAATTCCAAACATCCGGCTAGAAATAGCTTGGTAAGAAACGCCAAAACTCGAGCGTTGTTTGGGTCCTAACGAACCCACTTTTTACAGAGCCGCGGGTCCAGTAATACTGGAGCTCTACGGAAGGAGATCACACGAGGAAGGAGAAAAATTTGTAACACATACGGATTGGAATCTCTTCTCGCGATCCTTGGAAAAAAGCATTAGCAGATTTGCCCCAGTACAAACGGTTAACAACATCAAAAGAACCGTCAAAAATTTCACACGCCAAATCCACCAAGCCACGGAAAGAGCTTCTAAGACCTATCAGGTCCGGGTAGATAACCCACTTAAACTATCACGCAAAATCAAGGCACTGATCCGCACAAGAAATGCCGCCAGACGCCAATGGCAGGAGCATCGCGACCCCTAAGATCGCGAGATCCTAAACTCGCAGCAAAATTCGGAGGGCTATAAGGTTGCCCAAAAATTTGTTTTGGCAAACCAGGCTGGAATCGACCACTGACAATGATAATCTAATGTGGAAGATCTCCAAAGCGTTACGGAACAGACGAACTCCCATTCCAGCCATTCACGGCAAAAATTGGCTTCAATTTGATACTGTGGGAAAGGCCAAAGCATTTGCCAACAGCCTGGAACACCAATGCTCCCCGTCGGAAACGGCGGACACGGAGCACGTCGAAAGGGTCAAACAAGTGGTTGAAGACTTGTTGGATGACTCTGACGACGACGAGCCACTAAAAAGCGTGCGACCTTCTCGCATCAAAGAAATCATCAAACGGTTTAAATCTTGCGGGACCCCCGGCCCTGACATAATTTCTAACAAGGCCCTTAAAGCGTTTTTGCATAAAGCAATAATGACGCTCACCAACATTGCTAATGCGATTCTTAGAACAGGGCACTTTCCTACAATTTGAAAACGCTCTCTAATAATTAATATTCTCAAACGTTTCCTCAAAACCATCGGCCCATTAGCTTTCTCAGCACAATAAGCAAGGTTATTGAGAGGGTAATCTTGAACAGACTCCAGGACCACACAGAATCGATCAACATCTTTTCCCATCACCAGCACGGGTTCAGATGGGGGCACTCGTCAGTTCATCAACTAAACTGCGTGACGGACCTTATAGTCAAAGGTTTTAGAGTCAAAAAGATCATAGGGGTAGTCTTTTTCGACGTCGACAAAGCCTTCGACAAGGTCTGGCACAAGGGACTTATCTTTAAATTGCAAAGATAATTATCCTCTTTAACTTGTAAAGCTAATAGCCTCATTTCTAGACAGCAGAACTTTAAAAGTAATGCTCGTAAATCACATATCTACCTCTAGGAAGATAACGGCATAAGTTTCTCAAAGCTCCATTCTTTCTCCGCTGTTAGTTAACCTATACGTTGCCGACATGCTTTCGAGATGTAGGCACGGGGTCAAAATGGCACAATTTGCTAATGATACGGCTCTTCTATACTTTTCCAGGTTGCCCAAGATGGTCACTTTGAGGCTTCAAATGGCCACCGACGACCTCAAAGAATGGTTGAACAAGTAACAAGTCACCCAGAGAAAAGCAAAACTGTACTCTTCACAAGGCGGCAAATCAAACTCGACGGCAACGTTCATCTTAACAATGTTTCCATACCGTGGTCTAATTCTGCCAAGTATCTGGGGGTTAATCTTGACAAGAGACTCACGTACAACCTCCACGTGCAGTCCGTTCTCAACAAATCCCAAATGGCAAAAAACTTTTTTACTCCAATGATGCGTCGGAATAGCGGTATGTCGACCCAAAATAGAACCCGGCAGATTGGAGAACAGCAGCTAATTGTCATTTTAATAAGCCAGAGGTTTTTCAAAGTAAATCTCTGAGGTTGTTCCACAGGGCTCCGTGGTTTGTCCAAAACAAAGAGATTTGGGCAAACCTAAGGCTACCCCCAATACGTCAACACATCGAAGCTTTGGCCGCAAAGTGCTTCGAAAATCTCGCAAATCATTCCAACCCTGATCTGGTCTAACTCGCCAAGCCAGACAGGGAGAACTATTTCTATAAAAGACCGGTAAATCAAGTAGCCGCACCCTAACTTTATTAACACACTAACAAACAAAACCAATATAGCACAAGCCTATATGGCGTAGTCTAACCATCTCCAAACTACTAATCTTTAAAAAGAAGGTACATGAGCCGTAAGGTCTCAAACTTTTGTAGGCATTTACTCTATTGGGCGGTTTTTAGTCGGTCAAGCTAAGAAGAAATAAATCCAACACTTTTCCAGTCTTTAGAAAATTTTACCGCCAAGCCCAAAAAAAAATAAAAATTATGCGTATTGGAATAACACCGACAATGTTGCCATAATTTATAAGTATTTGTGATTAAATTTTTGGAGTGAATGAAGCATGAATGAATGAGCACTCAGTTCATTAATTGCAAGACGGTAGTTTCAATTAAAGTTTACGCTCACCTTCTTAAGAGTTTGTAAGTCAATTCTTTGATAACAAACACTTAATTTATTGATTGCAAGATAAAAATATTAATTTATTCCACTACAAAGTTGTTTCGCACTTAAATAAATTTATTTGGTAATTTAATGGTTTGCAACTTGGCTAAATAAAGTTTGCAACTTTGCTATAATAATGAAATTAAATGCAATTAAGATATATGATCAATTTTTTATACATTTTGTGCAACAAATTGAAGTTTCATCAACAATTTTTGATAAATTTGTTGTAATAATTGAGTTTTCTCCTTAATTTTTGATAAATTTCACAAAATAAATATTTTTTTTTTTAATTTTGTACAACAATTAAATTTTATGAACGCTTCTGTTAAATCTTGGACAACAGTTGAGTTTTAATCCGCAGTTTTTGATGAATTTTGTCTAGCAATTGAATTTTTTAAACAATTTTGTGCAACGATTGAACTTATGAGACATTTTTAATAATTTATATCACGCCACTGTTTAAATCAAACATCAGTTTTTTTTAGTCCCGGCAAAAATTGAAAATTTTCAAGTAATTAAAATAAATTTAAAAATTAATTTTGGTCTACTGTATAAATGAAAAATTTGCTACCAATTGCATATTAATCTACAATAAATATTTGGTTAAAAAGAATGGAAAATGGAAACGAAATCTTTGACAAATTAATTTTGATGTATGTCAGTCAAACTATAAATTATATTATTAATATAAATATAAATTAAAATATTGAATTATGCTGGACGAAAATGATATTATTTGACGAGGTGGTGATTGCGCGTGCGCTAAAATGGCAGCCAGCATTTGTGATACAGTTTATAGATTTACAATGTAACTATTTTTATAATTGTGTAAATAAATATATATATATATTTAGTTGGCACCTTTCACGGACTGTGTTATATTGTATATTAAAATAATGGGGAAAAGTCCAATTCAAAATTTGCTGTATAATTAACCAGCAATAAAACAAGTTATGTTTGTGTTGACAATATTTATTCGCTGACGTTTCGTATATTAAATTTATACATCTTCTGAGCTTTAGTCAAATTACATATTACACTTTTTATTGTTAGGGACATATGCACCTCCGCCTTCTTGTTCTTTATTCCACATGGTTATTTTAAAAATATATATAAACATTACACCAGATTAAAAATAGACTCACAAAACACATGGCATTAAGACATACTATCCAAACGAATTACATAGAACAAAAAGTATTCCCCATATAAAGGGGTTCCATTTGTGATTTACATATATATTGTGCTGTCCCCATATACATATTTGTTAGTTTTAGTCTTTTGACTAACTATTTTTAATCTGGTGTAATGTTTATATATATTTTTAAAATAACCATGTGGAATAAAGAACAAGAAGGCGGAGGTGCATATGTCCCTAACAATAAAAAGTGTAATATGTAATTTGACTAAAGCTCAGAAGATGTATAAATTTAATATACGAAACGTCAGCGAATAAATATTGTCAACACAAACATAACTTGTTTTATTGCTGGTTAATTATACAGCAAATTTTGAATTGGACTTTTCCCCATTATTTTAATATACTATATATATTTATGCATAAAAAAAAATATGATTTTTTTAAATAAATGACAGATGACAGATGACAGATGACAGATGACAGATGACAGATGACAGATGACAGATGACAGATGACAGATGACAGATGACAGATGACAGATGACAGATGACAGATGACAGATGACAGATGACAGATGACAGATGACAGATGACAGATGACAGATGACAGATGACAGATGACAGATGACAGATGACAGATGACAGATGACAGATGACAGATGACAGATGACAGATGACAGATGACAGATGACAGATGACAGATGACAGATGACAGATGACAGATGACAGATGACAGATGACAGATGACAGATGACAGATGACAGATGACAGATGACAGATGACAGATGACAGATGACAGATGACAGATGACAGATGACAGATGACAGATGACAGATGACAGATGACAGATGACAGATGACAGATGACAGATGACAGATGACAGATGACAGATGACAGATGACAGATGACAGATGACAGATGACAGATGACAGATGACAGATGACAGATGACAGATGACAGATGACAGATGACAGATGACAGATGACAGATGACAGATGACAGATGACAGATGACAGATGACAGATGACAGATGACAGATGACAGATGACAGATGACAGATGACAGATGACAGATGACAGATGACAGATGACAGATGACAGATGACAGATGACAGATGACAGATGACAGATGACAGATGACAGATGACAGATGACAGATGACAGATGACAGATGACAGATGACAGATGACAGATGACAGATGACAGATGACAGATGACAGATGACAGATGACAGATGACAGATGACAGATGACAGATGACAGATGACAGATGACAGATGACAGATGACAGATGACAGATGACAGATGACAGATGACAGATGACAGATGACAGATGACAGATGACAGATGACAGATGACAGATGACAGATGACAGATGACAGATGACAGATGACAGATGACAGATGACAGATGACAGATGACAGATGACAGATGACAGATGACAGATGACAGATGACAGATGACAGATGACAGATGACAGATGACAGATGACAGATGACAGATGACAGATGACAGATGACAGATGACAGATGACAGATGACAGATGACAGATGACAGATGACAGATGACAGATGACAGATGACAGATGACAGATGACAGATGACAGATGACAGATGACAGATGACAGATGACAGATGACAGATGACAGATGACAGATGACAGATGACAGATGACAGATGACAGATGACAGATGACAGATGACAGATGACAGATGACAGATGACAGATGACAGATGACAGATGACAGATGACAGATGACAGATGACAGATGACAGATGACAGATGACAGATGACAGATGACAGATGACAGATGACAGATGACAGATGACAGATGACAGATGACAGATGACAGATGACAGATGACAGATGACAGATGACAGATGACAGATGACAGATGACAGATGACAGATGACAGATGACAGATGACAGATGACAGATGACAGATGACAGATGACAGATGACAGATGACAGATGACAGATGACAGATGACAGATGACAGATGACAGATGACAGATGACAGATGACAGATGACAGATGACAGATGACAGATGACAGATGACAGATGACAGATGACAGATGACAGATGACAGATGACAGATGACAGATGACAGATGACAGATGACAGATGACAGATGACAGATGACAGATGACAGATGACAGATGACAGATGACAGATGACAGATGACAGATGACAGATGACAGATGACAGATGACAGATGACAGATGACAGATGACAGATGACAGATGACAGATGACAGATGACAGATGACAGATGACAGATGACAGATGACAGATGACAGATGACAGATGACAGATGACAGATGACAGATGACAGATGACAGATGACAGATGACAGATGACAGATGACAGATGACAGATGACAGATGACAGATGACAGATGACAGATGACAGATGACAGATGACAGATGACATATGACAGATGACAGATGACAGATGACAGATGACAGATGACAGATGACAGATGACAGATGACAGATGACAGATGACAGATGACAGATGATGTGCATCAATTGAGTTTTATAAGCAAGTTTTAATAAGTTTTGTAAAGTAATTGAGTTTTTTTATCAATTTTTGATGAAATTTATGAGATAAATCAGTTTCTATATTAATTTTGTGCGACAATTAGATTTAATCAGCATTTTTTGACAAATTTTGACTAACAATTAGGTTTTATAAGCAATTTTTGATAAACTTTATGCATCAATCAAATTTTATAAGTAATTTTTGATAAAATTTTGTGAAAAATTAAATTTTTAAGAACAATTTTATTTTTGATAATTTTCCAGCAAAGATCAGACCGGAGAAGGCACCGTGGCCTGACACGTTTCTAATAGAACTCGTGAATGCTCTAGTCAGACGGGGCCCCAAGGACTGGTTTAAAGTAATAAATAGGTATTTGATTGAAGAAGATTTCCCGGAAGTATGGAAAAGGTCAAACTTGGTCTTGCTAAATAAAAAAAAAAGGGTACGAAAGCCAGGGTGTTTTGTCCAGAAAACGTGTGGGAAGGTGGAAGAATCTTCAAACATTTGATGGTGGAAAAGCTTCTAGAGTGCTTCTAAAGTGACGCAGCAAGCGTCATTATGAGTTACAAAAAAGTCTGTCAACCCTAAACGCACTTGTCAAGGTAAAAGCGGCGGTAGTTGCCGCAAAACGGTTAAGCTATACACATAGAAAAGCTTGTCTTTTGATGAGCAAGAGTGAGCAAAGAGAAGAAGTGAGGTTGTTGGAAGGGGTGCCACAGGAGTCGGTTTTAAAACCCAGTAGAACGTCCTGTACGACAGCGTGGTGGGCCTAAAAATGCCAAAAAGAGTAAAAGTGTAGGCTTACGCTGACAAAAGAAGTAACAAAACGCTTTAGGCAAAAGTTGGTGGAAGCAGGAAAGCCCTCCAACTCATAGAACTTTAGATAAGCAAGTTAGAGTTGCAATTTGCCCAGAAAAAGACAGAGCTTGTAGTGCTCTCGTGCTCAAAGAAAGTACCACAAGTAGAATTAATTAATACGGGGACCATAGTCAGGTCTAAGCTGCAGCTAAAATACTTTGCGGTAACTTTGTCTAGCAACACGGGATAGAGCAAGCAGGTGCAGGAGGTATGTATAAAAAAGGAAACGGCGCAATTGCTGGCGGGTCAAATGCTAAATATGGAGAAAACAAAGGCATT
The DNA here is from genome assembly GCA_963932245.1 of Tachinus rufipes. NCBI lineage: Eukaryota > Metazoa > Arthropoda > Insecta > Coleoptera > Staphylinidae > Tachinus > Tachinus rufipes. The sequence goes on from OZ010745.1 coordinate 113,399,507, forward strand.
CTACAGGAAACTCCTGTGTTCGGTTTTTTTTTCCAGTGCTGCACAAAGCAGAAATATAGAGAGACACCTTGAGCAACAACGAAAAGCACAAGGAATAAGTTTTACAACCTCAGAGAAGGTGCTGCCAGAAGATTTGCAACGCCTACAGAACGGCGTCTACTGCAGCTCTTCTGATAAAAGATAAATGGGTGCAAACCCGGATGATCCAGACGGCTCATTACAAACGTAAAACGATAAGTTAGTAAGAGCCACGGCAAAGTGAATTACTACCTCACGCAGGTATTAACGTGACACGGTTGTTTCCGGGCGTACCTGCAGTAGATAAAAGTGTGCAAAAGCGAGAAATGTTTATACTGCGGGCAGAGAGACACGGTCAAGCACACCGTGTTTTGCTGAGAGTGTGAGTGGAGCAAACGTGCACCTTGACAACTTAGTGGATACATGGATGATCAGATGATGGCCTTGTAAAAAGTTAAAACTAGTCACGGTTTAAACTTATTTGTGATATAGTAGTAAATGCGTTTTATTTATTTTCTATAATATTTGAGTTTTATTATCAATTTTTGATAAAATTCATAAGATAAATCAGTATTTTTCTTAATTTTGTGCGACAATTGAGTTTAATCGGCAAATTTTGTTTAGCAATTAAGTTTTATAAGCAATTTTTGAACAATAATTAAGTTTTTTAAACAATTTTTGATAAATTTTGTGCAACATTAGAATTTTATAAGCAATTTTTGATCATTTTTTTGCATCAATTGAGTTTTATGAGCAATATTTAATAAATAAAGTGCATCAATTGAGTTTTGTAAGCAAGCTTTGACAAGTTTTGTATAATAATTGAGTTTTCTTATTAATTTTTGATCAAATTCATAAAATATATCAGTTATTTTTTTTAATTTTGTGCAACAATTGGGTTTAATCAGCATTTTATGACAAATTTTGTTTTGTGCAACAATTAAGTTTTATATGCAAGTTTTGATCAATTTTGTGCAAAATTGGCGTTTTATGAGCATTTTTAATAAAAATTTTTTAGCAATTGCATTTTATGAGCAATTTTTGATAAACTTTGTGCGTCAATTAAATTTTATAAGTAATTTTTGATCAATTTTGTGCATCAATTAAGTTTTATAAGCAAGTTTTGTATAGTAATTGAGTTTTTTTATCAATTTTTGATAAAATTTATGAGATAAATCAGTTTCTTTCTTAATTTTGAGCAACAATTGAGTTAATCAACATTTTTTGATAAGTTTTGTCAAGCAATTAGGCTTTATGAGCAATGTTTGATAAATTTTATGCAAAACTAAAGTTTTATGAACAATTTTTAATAAATCCTTTTTAGCAATTGCATTTTATAAACAATTTTTGATAAACTATGTGCATTACTTGAGTTTTATAAGTAATTTAGATAAATTTTGTGCAACAATTGAGTTTTTAAGCAATTTTTAATAAATTTTGTGGAGGTTTTAACAAAGATCAGACCGGAGAAGGCACTGGGGTCTGCCGGGTTTTCAAAAGAACTTGTCGAAGCCCTAGTCGGACGGGATCCCAAAACCTGGTTTAAAGTACTGAACCGGTTCCTGGTCAAAAGAAGCGTTTTGGAAGTGTGGAAAAGGTCAAATTTCTTCTTGCTGGATAAGGGAAAAAATGGTACGGAGGCCAGGGCGTTTTGTCTAGAAAACGTGGAAAAAAAAATCTTTAATCATTTGGTGAAGGGAAGCTTTTAGAAGTGTTTTAGGATGACGAGGCTCTCAACAAACGTCAGTACAAGTTCCGAAAAGATCTGTCAACTCTAAACGCACTTACCAAAGTAAAAGCAGCGGTAGTTGCCGCAAATCATTTAGCTATACACATAGAAAAGCTTGTGTTTTGATGGGCAAGAGTAGGTAGAGAGAAGAAGTGAGGCTACCGAGAGGGATGCTACAGGAGTCGGTTCTGGAACACAAATTGTGGAACGTCCTGTAAGACAGCGTGGTGGGCTTGGAGATGCCGGAAAGAATGAAAGTGGTGGCGTACGCTAATCATTGGCGGTGGTGGTAATAAAACGATCTAGTCAAAAGTTGGTAGAAGCAGGAAATAAAACCCTCCAGCATTGAATGAGCAAGTTGGAATTGCAATTAGCCTCTCTCTCTCTCGTGCTCAAAGATAGTACCACAAGTATAACTAACTGTCACGGAGACCACCGTAAAGTCTAAGGGGCAACTAAAATACCTTGGGGTAATTTTGTCCAGCAACATAAGATAAGGCGAGCGGTGCGGGAAGTGTGTATAAAAAGAAAAAAAACGGCGCAGTCGCTGGCAAGTTTAATGCCAAATCTAGGGGAGCAAATGCTTTTTACACGCGCTCCCTGTGTTCGGTTGATTTCTCTATAGTGTTGTACGGTACACAAACGTGGGAAAAAACCTTGCGCAGCAACGAAAGGCACATGGAGTAGTTCTGCAAACCCAAAAAAAAGGCTGCCAGAAGATTTGCAGCGCCTACAAAACGGCGCTTACTGCAGTTTTTCTGGTAGTTGCGGGAACAAAACCACTGGACCTTGTAGTCTAAATAAAAACGGATGTGTAGGAAGAGCGTCTCTCAAAGAGCAAAAGAAATAAATGGGTGTGAAAAGAATGACAAAGACGATGAGTGGGGGCGATAGTGAATCCGGATGATCCAGACGGCTTATCGCAAACGTAAAACGGTGGGTTAGTAGAGACCACGGCAAAGTAAATTACTACCTCACGCAAGTATTAACGGGTTACGGTTGTTTTCGAGCGTACCTTCAATGGATGGAAGTGTGCAAGAGCAACAAATGTTTGTACTGCGGACAAAGAGACACGGTTAAGCACACCATGTTTTTCTGCAAGCGTTGGACAGAAGTAAAAGAGAGAATAATGGTAAACATTAGGTTTTTTAATCAATTTTTGTTAATTTTGTGCAAAATTAAATTTATATGAGCAAATTTTGATAAACTTCATGGATCAATTAAATTTTTAATGCAATTTTTGATAAATTTTGTGCAATAATTAAGTTTTTTAAGCAATTTTTGATATTTTTTTGCATCAATTAAGTTTTATAAGCAATTTTTAATAAATGTTATGCATTAATTGAGTTTTATAAGCAAGTTTTGTACAATATTTGAGTTTTTTTATAAGTTTTTGATAAAATTTATAAAATAAGCTAGTTTTTTTCTTAATTTTGTGCAAAAATCGGGTTAATCAGCAATTTTTGATAAACTTTAAACATAAATTAAAATTAAAAATAATATTTTTGTGCAAAAATTTAAACAATTTAAAAAAAAATGCAAAATTAGAGTTTTATAAGCAATTTTTGATGATTTTTTGCACCAATTTAATTTTATAAGCAATTTTTATTAAATTTTGTGCTACATTGCTATTTTATGAACAATTTTTGATAAATTTTGTTTAACAATTGAGTTTTATGATCAATTTTAATAAACTTAGTGCACCAATTTAGTTTTATGAGCAATTTCTGATCAATTTTGTGCATCAATTGGGTTTTATTATCAAGTTTTGATAAATTTTGTATAATAATTGAGTTTTCAATTATTGATGAATTTATTTGTTTATCAATTTAAAAACATAAAATCTAAAAGTTTTTTGTTGCTTGAACCGATTTTACTTTTAGTTTAGTAGCTTTTGCGCTTGCGGCACCATTTAAACTTAATCAATCAACACCAAACTTTACGAATGTAATTATTTGTTTGGTATTTATTCATAATTTTAGCGCTCTTAAAAATGTGAGAAAAAGCTCCACCCTAATGTGTGTGTGCGTTTTTAGTGTTTGGTACTAGAGCCATACAATTACAAACGTTCCAAGTTTTTTCACACTTCTTGCTTATTAACACACCCATCTAAAACCAATCACAAAAAAACCTAAAAGTCTCTGCGTACTCAAGCAAAGACCTATTGGCCAAAGTTGATGCACCAACTACATCATCTTCAAGGTCATTTGTCTTTATAAAGCTGTTTCCAAGTCCCAAAAACGACAACACTTAGATTTCTTATACTTTGTGCGTGTTTTTGCTACTTGATGCTGTAAGAGTACTCTGATATAAATGGCTTGAAGATTGAAACCAAATGCGCAGACTGTTGATAGAAGTTTGTTAGAAAAGTAACTTTTTGGGCAGGTAAATTTGTTTGTCTAATAGAGAAGCAGTTCTATTTAAATTAAATGTTAGTTTCAGAAAATGGAAGAGGTCTGAGCAGCTGTTCAGTCAACATCTTTAAGAAAAAAAACCATCCCATAATCCGGATAAATGCAGTTTTTACTGCAATAAGTCACTCAAAAAATTAGGCAAGCAAAAGCTCCAATTCCAATCTAACCAATCGCCAAGTTTTAAAACTTCTGTACGCCCAAACCCAGCTGGAGGACCTGTTAATAAAGATTAATAAAAGATAAAATGACTTAACAAGTTTTTCTCAAAGATGATGAAACATAATAAACTCAGCTTGGACTGTGTCATTAACAAAATAAGTCGTCACACTCAACAAAACTTTTACAACCTTGCGTAGAGACTTTACGCAAAAGATAAAAAAAATCCGGCTTTCTCTAACGGAAGCATGCACTCTCTTACCAAAAAGTACGCAAAGCCAGCCACGTCATTGGATGCACCAGCTTCAACCCAAGTTTTTCCCAAAAAAGTTGTAAAGCACCAAATTTAGGCCTCCTTCAAAATTCCGACCAAAAATGTATTCAACTCTATCTCCTCTAATATCAAAGATTATATATCCTACTAGAAAATGATGTCGTTTGCTACACTAAAAGTCCTGCTGTCTACCTCAGGTGCTTTCAGCGTCAAAAAAACCTTCAATCATTATGGCCAAAGAGTCTTCAACCCTTACAACGCAGTCAACCAACTCTCATACGGCTACTAGATTGCCCCGCAGTTTTGTCAGTACCTACAGAGCGCGCAGGCCCATGACACTTTCTTCCCATTACTATTTGAAAACAATCAGTCAAAAGACTTTATCATCGACCGCGCAATAAACGTGGTCAATGGCATCCTTATGCAAAATTCTCTTTCACACAGAACAACATTGTGCATTTTCTTAGGGGCTGATAAGACTCTAAAATACGTCATTTGAAATATTTCCAATTGCACAAAGCTGACGTAATGCACTGGCGTACTTCTTCAACATGGGTGGTCACTTTGCTTCTAAAAGTTCTCAAAACAAAAAAAGGTCTAACTTGACCAGACAATTGACATTACAAAGCAATCATTACCAGTACATACAACCACACAAACACAACAGTTGCACTCAAACCTCCAGAATTGGATAGTCTTACTACAAATGGGTTGCACTGCAATCCTAAATTGTAATCCAAAAAGAAATACAGAACTCAACTAAAACGTTTTAGAGTAAGATGAAGCGTTACATGTGCAACTTTCAACATGTTAAACTACTTTAAACCACCACCTTCTTTAGTAAAAGTTTGCGGCTTCAGTATTAAAAAAAAAGGATAGAGGAGTTAAAAATTTCAAAATTTAGAAAAACCAAAATAGAAAAAATTATACAAACCAAAGCCACTGAAAACAAAAAAAAATGGCAAAAAGTTGAGTAAAAGCAAAAGAACAAAGATGTCCAAGATAACTATAACTACCAAATAGAAGGTAAAAAGATAGACAAGGGAAGAACATTTAGTAAAACATTAATACCAACCAAAAGTGCAAAGATAAGAAGAAAAACAAAACTACTCAAAAGAAGAAAACTCGCATCTCAAGGTTGACAAACAATGCAACAAAATGATTAGAGTTCATCTGGCAATCAAAGAACTATCCCCAAATAAAAATTTTAGAATCCTACTAGAAGTATAACTAGCAAATCTAGGACTACAAAAGAAATACAGTTAATAGAGCTGCACACAATATCTATAAAAGAAAGAGAAGAAAGACATTGCAAAAATCTAAACTGGAACGTAACGGAAAAGATAAATGTCGGGATAGGATGTAGAAAGTGGGACAGAATAATAAGGTATAACGGAGAGAAGAAAACTAAAAAGTATCCCATGCGTTAGTCTAAAAAAAAACAACTTTACTCCACCACTTTTTTTAATATGAGCAAGTTTAAATTAAACTAAGCTAAATGTCGGCCTCCCCAAAAAGCTTAAAGTTTTTTGTTATTATATTTTATAAAAAATAAAAACAACATTTTAAGAAAACTAACTGAATTCTTAAAAAATACAAAAGACCTAAAAATATTAATAAACTTTAATCAACAATAAGCAATTTAAAAATATAACAACTTTATCAGTACGTTTTTTTAAAGTATAAATTCAAACAATTTCACGAGCAGACATAAAACTTAATTCCATATTTAGATCGTAAATTTATCCCTTCAATTTTATTTACGTGTCGGGCGTCGTTGATAAACATATAAATCGTACATTTGACGACCCGTTCCATTAGATATATAAATTTATATTCTGGAATGAAAATAGTTTTGGCATCTGATGTGATGCATATGACGACAACCAGTAAGCCATTAACAAACAATAAAAATAAAGCAAAAACTTTAAACAAATCATTTCTCCTATTTCAGCAATTAAATTAAGTATTAAATCGTAAAATAAACAATCAATTCTACCTTCCATTAAAATATACTTTGAAATAAGAAAATAATTATGCTGCAGTCAATGGAGAGAACCCGATACGCTGCAGAATGCATTAAGAAAAATAATTGACTTAGGACGCCCGAGCAGATCATAAAAGCTAATGGATCGAAGAATGACGTCTGCTATAAATGAGTTTTGCACAGTTTTAAATGTAAAAAGTTAGTTGTTACATTAAGTAACTGTGGCACATAATAAAATTAATATTTGATCCTTAGAATTTATTAAATGTAAAACCAAAACAATTTTTATATTTTATTTTTCCAATCAAAATTCAATTACATAAATAACATTTTCAAACCAGGGATTTTTTAATTTGATTATCTACCGAGCGGGCTGTAAATTTATAGGATCCTAATTATATGTCAATTTTCGTTTCATAAATCAAATATGAGTTGTAGTCCAAAACCTGTATAGCGTAATTTAATTAAGCCATATTGCAAATTATGCGTTTATTATGATTTGATTGATATTCACCGATAACAACAAAATTTATGTAGTTATAGCAATTAAATAATGGTGCATGCGCCGGGCGATAAGCTAACCAAATGATTTTTGTTTAATTCAATAAATATTCCCTGATGGATTTTAAGTGTCAGGCATTAAAAAAGCAACGCATTCACTGGGCGACGCTCAATGTAATGGTTTATTAATTAAAGGACAAGTGTACTCAATGCAGGGAGAGATCGAATTCAACATCCGGTTGGCCATTCATTCCATTTCCATGCAGTTTGTGCGCTCCAGTGAAGTGGCCCCAGATTACATGAGACCATTTATTACCTACGACATCAAATGCGGTTAGCCTGGAAGCTCTTGATTCATGGACGTTTAAAAATATCGCCTCAATAATCTATTGGATAAATAGTTTTCATTCGAGGTCGCACCTTTATACCTTTAAGATATAAATTATAGCAGTTTTATTAAAAAATTTAAATTATAGTATGCATATTACATAAGAACACGTAAACGGGTTAAAAAACATTATGCAAAGCTTTGATTTTTAGCATAAATCATTGTTCTAGCCATTTGATTTGAAAAACAAAAAAAATTTAAATCAAAAAATGATAGTACTAAGCTTGAAACAACTGAAATACTAATAAAAACAATACAATTTTTTGTCCGCAATGCTTCACTCCACTAATGCTTAGTGTCTTTTTGCAGGTTTTTGCAATTTCTATGTGAATGTTTCTGTGTTCATTCAGGTTCTCTTTCTTTAACTTTTGTTACCATCTTAGTCAAGAGATGAAATTATACATAAACATCACTTTGTTTATGTATAATTTCATCCAGTTTTTTTTTTAAGTTGATACTCCTCCTTTATTTAGGATGCAAAAATTGTTTTTGTTTGCCCATTCCGCTTGTATGTCTTCTTTCCAATTGTCCTTGGATAAACCCTATATACCAGATTTGGCATTGAAATCATTTTTCCGGTATTTTTTGGTCTTTGCTTAGATTTGCCAGCCATTTTTTGTAAATTGGAGTACAGAATTGCGTCTCGTGACTCCACCCAGGTAAATCCTTCACCGCTTCTTGGTTTTGTTAATTTGAATTTTTTTACTGTCTAGCCTTGGCAGCCTTTTTTTCTCCTTTTGTGCTTGCACTAGTTTTCTAAATGCAGAACAAGTAGCACTCCTGTTTGTTGGTGCAGTTTTTTAAGTATGCCCAGTACCCTCAAAGTTTCTGCATGGCACTCTTTGTTTCTTTGCACTTGTTGTTCTATGACCTATGTGTAGCAATTTGTCAAAGAAAAGATTTCCATCATTCTCCATCTGTTTCAGCTTAAGCTTTTTTTTGCTGCAAGGTGTTTTGCTGTTTTTTTTCGGCATGTTCACAAAAGCATATTTTAATTTAATTTTCTGCTAGTTTTACTGTGTCTACCTTGACACTGAGGTTGTCTCTCAGAAGTACTTTGTTGATGACTTTCTTTATATTGTCTTCATTGAAGTCTTTCTCTACGACCAGAAGCCTTATTGTCTTCTTTCTTTTGTTGAGTTTTGTTTAATTTTGTTATCCTTTGTCTTGTTTATTTCTGCGATGATGATTTCTCCTGTGTTCACCTTGTTCTTCATGCATTTTATTACTTCTGCATAACTGCATCCATCATTTGGTTTAATTAATATTGTGCTTCGTTGTCTGTTCTTTTGATTTTTAAACAAGTCATTTTTTTAAGACTTTCTTCAATGAGACAGTGTTCCAGAATTTTTTTGGCCATTTCTGCTTTTGCATCCGTGACACAGGCTAGCTTAGATTTTCTTTTTCTAGTTACTATTTTATATTTCTTGCATTACCCTAGTTATTCCCTTTAGTCCTTCCAGTGTTTCCTTTTCTAATATAATTTTTACTACATGAGTGTGACTTTTGTTCTCCACCTCTGGTTTGCCGTTGAGCTATAATAGAAGTTCCGGGTGTTTCTCCGTTATTATTCTTGTTAAGGAGCCCTTTGTGTCTTGCCTGTTGCTTACTATTACGACAACGTCTTGCTTACTGTCTCCCCTAAAGGTATTTAATTTTTTTTGTGTGTTAAGCATTCTTTGATCCTAACCTTAAGTTGTTTTTCTTCCTCTGTCTCAGTTTGCTCCGTTTGCTCCGCTTTATCCGCTACGCTATATTCGGGGTGCGGGTCTATGTTAGAACCTAGCCTCTCTAGTTTATCTATTAATTTTTCTACAAAATTTACTCTTCTATTGGTCCGCAGTCTTGATGTGTAGCTAAACAACTTGTGAGATATCTTTCTTATTTTTGGTTTCATTCTAAAGTTTCTTACCGCTAAGTTTCTTAGATGTGTGTTCTTTTCAGTTATTTTTTTTAGCAGATTTTTTAATTCTGACTAATTTCTTCTTCAAAGTGTGCGTCTTCATTCAAAGGTGTGTCTCAGTGTCTCACCATTTTTTTCTGCTTTCTTTCCAGTTGATGTAGCAAGATAATTATTTTACTTTTCCGCGATCTTGAGTTTAAGTTTTTCTTTTTTGTCCTTTCATCCGGAGCCTCTGTTTCTGTTTTTCAGACTTCTGGTTCTCTTTTGCTCTTATTTTCCTTACCTCAAAAGGAGATCTTGTCGTGATCCTTGGTCCTCTTTTAAATATTGTTACTTGGTCGTCGTATGGCTTTTTGCTAACTGTCAGATTGTTTTGTCAGGTTTGCTGAAGTCATAGTTTTAACTAGAGTTGCCCACCTACCCGCCCAAGTGTTTGTCTTTAAAAAAATTGTTTAGGAACACTTGTGCGGGTAACTCCAAAGCATAATGATCAATTAATTTTAACTAAAATTGTTCTTCCACTTGCCTAGAACTTTGTAAACAAATTTTCTGATAACAAACACTTGGGTGGATGGGTGGGCAACTCCAGAGAATAATGACGGTCAATAGTTTTATTTGAAGCTAAATCCGTCCAGTTTATACCTCCTGGCAGGTTTGTTGACGTCATATTTTTAACTAAAGTTGTCCACTTACCCGCCCAAGTTTTTGTTATCAAAAGAATAGTTTACAAACACTCGAGCGGGTAACTCCAGAGCACAATGATCAATAGTTTTAACTAAAATTGTACTTTCACTCCCCTAAAATTTTGTAAACAAATCTTCTGATAACAAACAGTTGGGCGGGTGAGTGCGCAACTTTAGAATATGATGACGGTCAATAGTTTTAATTGGAGTTGCCCACTCACCCGCCAAGTTTTTGTTATCAAAAGAATAGTTTACAAACACTCGAGCGGGTAACTCCAAAGCATGATGATCAATAGTTTCAACTAAAATTATACTTCCACTTGCTTGAGTGTTTGTAAATAAATGTTTTAATAAGAAATACTTGGACAAGTGGGTAAGCAACTCAAAACATGATGACGGTCAATAGTTTTAACTGAAGTTGCTTACCCACCCGCCCAAGTGTTTGATATAAAAAAAAATTTACAACTCCACATCATGATGATCAATAGTCAACTAAAATTAAACTTCCACTCGCTCTTATCGGAGTATTTAAGCGCCCGGAGAGCAGTAACGTTTTATTCTAACCTAACTTAACCTTTTTTTTTGTGAGGAAAACGTCCTCACCAAAAAAAAAGGTTAGGTTAGGTTAGGATAGGTTAAGTTAAGTAAAAACTTAGTAAAAATTTAAAAAAAATTGTTAAAATGACTGTATTAAAAATTTTATGAAAAATAAAAAAAATAAAAATTTGATAAAATGACATCAATGTTTTGTTAAAATTACAAATTCAACATCAAAATTGCAAAAACTAAAAAAAAATCAAATTAAAAAAAAAATTATTCACAATCAAAAATTAAAAAAACTTTAAATTTACTATAAATATAACAAAAACTTTTTTAAAAACAATTATTTTAGGTTAGGTTAGGTTTTTTTTGTTGACAGATTATCAAAAATGTAAAATCTCAAAATTCTGTAAAAATTTAAAAAACAAAATTTTGATAAAATAACAGATTCAACATCAAAAATGGAAAAAATAAAAATTTAAAAAAAAATCAAAAAATTTTTTTTTGTTAAAATTACAGATTAACCATAAAAAATGCAAAAACTGAACATTTTTTTAAAGTAAAAAAAAAAAATTTTGTTAAAATGACAAATTCACCATCAAAAGTGCAAAAACTGAAACTTTAGATAAAATTTCAAAATATTTATGTTATGTTAGGTTAGGTTAGGTTAGGTTAGGTTATATTAGGATATGTTAGGTTAAGTAGGAACTTTTTTTTGTTAAAATGACAGATTATCAAAAATGCAAAAGTTAAAAATTTAATAAAAATTTAAAAAAAATTCATTAAATGACAGATTCAACATCAAAAATGCAAAAACTTAAAAATTTAAAAAAAAAATTGACAAATTTTTTTTTGATAAAATAACTAATTAACTATAAAAAAATGCAAAAACTAAAAATTTTGTAAAAAATTTGACAAAAATTTTTTTTGTTAAAAAAACAGATTATCATAAATGCAAAAACTTAAAGTTAAGGAAAAATAAAAAAAAAAATTGATAAAATGACAGATTCAACATAAAAAATAGAAAAACTAAAAATTTAGAAAATAATCAAAAAAAAAATTGTTTGTTAAAATAACAGATTAACTATAAAAAATGCAAAAACTGAATGTTAGGTTAGGTTAGGTAAAGATAGATTAAGTTAAGTAAAAACTTAGTAAAAATTTGTTTATTAAAATGACAAACTATCAAAAATGCAAAAACTAAAAAATTTGTAAAAATAAAAAAAAAAAATAAAATGACAAATTAATAAAGAAAATGTTGTTAAAATAACAGATTAACCATAAAAAAATGAAAAAATTGAAAATTTTGTTAGAGAAAAAAATATGTTTTTGTTAAAACGACAGATTCACCATCAAAAATGCAAAAACTAAAAATTTAGTTAAAACTTTAAAACAATTAGGTTAGGTTAAAATAACAAATTAACTATAAAAAAATGCAAAAACTGAAAATTTTGTTGAAAGTCAAAAAATATTTTTTTTTTGTTAAAATGACAGATTAACCATGAATAATTGCAAAAATTGAAAATTTAGTTGAAAATCAAAAAATACGGCAATGACGATTTACAATAAGAAATGCAAAACATAAAAATTAAAAAAAAAATTTTTTTGTTAAAATTCGAAAACAATTAGGTTAGGTTAGATTAGCTTAGCTAAAGTTAGGTTAAATGGAAAGAGAAGAGACAGTGTTGATTTGGCAAGAAGAGTGGAATGCGGAATTAAGAACGGCACAGTGGACCAAAAGACTGATCTTAAAAATAACAACATGTATAGAAAATATAATAGTAAAACATCAAATTTATGAAAAAATTATCCTAAACTAAAAACATCTATAGACGCGTTTCGAGGTTTACCTCTCATCAGTATGGCTTTATTTATTTAAACTTAATAATTGATTTGTAACTTACTTCGTCAACATCGTTCACCTCCACAATTCAAAGTGAATATTTTAAAGGGTGTATTGACTATTTATACTAACTGACTTAATGATTATATTTAATGGCTATGGAAAATATAATATTTTCTTACACCGGGCATAGATGCTTCGCTAACTATCTAAATAGATTTAAACTGAAAGCTACCGACTGTTGCTACTACTGTCCGGACACAGAGACACCGGAACACACGATTTGGGTATGCAAAAGATGGAATGAGAAAAGATCTAAAATGATACAAAAGAACCTAGGAACGAACATAACGCCAGAAAACACCACAATCTTAATGCTGGATGACAAGAACAACTGAGAGATCATCTCCGTCACCATAACCAATATACTGAGTAAAAAAGAAGAGGAAGAAAGAGAAAGGGAAGTGTAAAACTGCGCAACGTGCAAGATGAAATCCGAAGGGTAATTCCTGGCACGCTGCTGGATAAGCTAGAAGGAGAAGTTTTAGTCGGTAGGCGCCTACAGGACTAGTCGAATCCGACGTGCTCGCAGAAAGCGGGTATCTTTAAAAAATCACTTCTCCTTCAGAGAAAAAAAAAGGTTAGGTTAAGAAAAAACTTAAATTACAAATAAAAATTTAAAAAGACAGATTATCAAAAATGCAAAGATTAAAAAAAAAAAATTGATAAATTGACAGATTCGACATCTAAAATCCAAAAACTAAAAATTAAAAAAAAAATCAACAACATTTTTTTTTGTTAAAATAACAAATTAACCATAAAAAAATGCAAAAACTAAAAAATTTGTGAAGTAAAAAAAATAATTTGTTGTTACAACAGCAGATTCATAATCAAAATAGCAAAAAATAAAAATTTAGTAAAAATTTGCCAAAACATTGTTTCATGCAAAGTGCAAAAACTGAAACTTTAGTTAAAGTTTGAAAACAATTATGTTAGGTTAGGTTAGGTTAGAACAGGTTAGATTAGGTTAGGTTAAGTTAGGATATAGGTTAGTTTAATTAAAAACTTTTGTTAAAATAAAATCATAAAAAAATGCAAAAACTGAAAAATTTGTTAAAAGTCAAAAAATATATTTTTTGTTAAAATGACAGATTCACCATCAAAAGTGCAAAAACTGAAACGTTACTTTAATTTTAAAAACATTTATGTTAGGTTAGGTTAAGTAAAAAATTAGAAAAATTAAAAAAAAAAAAAACTAATTGACAGAAGAAAACCAGATTCCACTAATTTTTTGTTAAAATGACAGATTCACCATCAAATCAAAAGTGCTAAAACTGACACTTTAGTTAAAATTTAAAAATGTTTATGTTAGATTAGGTTAGGATTAGTGATGCGGCCAGATTTTTTGGCCGGAACCGAATACCGGAACCATTACCTAAAAAAAAAACCGGAACCGGATCCAAGACCGGATAAAACCGGATCCGGCCCGATCCATAAAATATCAAAAAATTTTTTTTTTAAATACAACCGTCGATGCAAGGTATTTTATACGCGTTGCCAAAAACGTAGAACTAATAAAACCACGTGGGCACCAGTCAGTCGAGCAGTGGAAGCAATTCGTGCGCTTGCGTTAAAGCGGTAAAAAAGCCGATTGTCTCAGTCTCAGTGTTAAATTATTAATTAATTAATTATTATTGTTATTAATATTATTTAAAGAAAATGAGTGTAAAAGTAAAAACTGTTAAAGGTGTAAGTGCGGTATAAAAATATTTTGAAATCGATAAAAGTGATGAAACCAAAGCAATTTGCAATGTGGAGGTATCGGAAAATCGGCATCAACTTCTCCCCTAATTAAACATCTCAGATCTATTCATGTTAAAGAGTTTAATAAGCTACCTAATAAAACAACAGCCAACACTACTGTTAATGTTAATACTAATAGTGTTACTGTTAATGCAATAAGTGAGGCTAACAGTAAAATATTACATCAAACAGTGTCGACAGACTTTCGAAAGTGGAAAATAAATGATGAAAGGGCTGAAGCATTGCACCAAGCAATAGGTGAAATGATTGCTCTAGATAATCAACCGTTTTCGGTTGTGACTGATACAGGTAAATAAGAAACTATATCAAACTATATATTGAATTTAACAAAATTAATTTTGTAGGATTTAGAAGGGTAATGGAACTGGCACAACTTCGGTACAATCTACCTGGAAGAACATATTTTACTGACAAAATCATTCCCGACATATATAATAAAGTGCGTAACAAAATATCTAGTCAATTGTCTTCTGTGAAATACGTAACGTTTACGTCTGACATATGGTCCTGCAACGTCACTAACGAAAGCTTTATTAGCCTCACATACCACGGCATTAATAATGATTTTAAATGAAGCATGGCGTATTAAACATAAAACATTTCCCAGGTAAATTTATATTTCTTCAATGCTTTTCTAGATAGTTACACTGTAGTGCATTATCATTATGCTATACAGTCGATTTCGCTTAATTGTAGGTACATTTAATAATTCCTCAAGTCGACGCTGACTTGTATTTGTTGGCTGATTTCAATTTTATTTGAAATCCTCGGCATCTTAAATTATTTAAAGTTTCTGCACAAACGCACGTGTTTTCATGATAATTCCCGCGTCATGTTCACAAAAAAAGTTGTTATTCAGTTTATAAGCTCAAAAAAATGTAAAAAAAAATTATATTTTATTAAGATATAAAATATACATATAAAATTTTATACAATTTTTTTTTCATGTTAAGTTTTAACTCGATTTAATTTAATTTACTGACCCGATAAAGCGGAATTTTGTTCCAAATAAGCGATGTAAATTATTATTATTTCTATAGTTTTGTTAAAGACATATTATAGTTATTGTTATTATTGTTTCTACAGGTAGTCATAATGCAGAAAATATTGAGAAAATATTAACTGAGAAATTTCAAGAATGGTCCATTCCCAAAGAAAATATCCATGTTTCCATGTCCGATAATGCAAGAAATATGAAAAAGGGGATAAGAAATATGGAAATAGAAAATGAGCCTTGTTTCATACATTCCCTTCAATTAGTTATTCATGACTCAATAAATAGACAGGAAATTGTAACCGAAACATTGCAAATTTGTAGACGAATTGCAACTCATTTTAATCATTCTTCACTATCATGTAGTAAATTAAAAATAATTCAAGAAGAACTTAATATTCCTTGTAAAATCATTGTACAGGATGTGAGCACTAGGTGGAATTCCACATATTATATGCTGGAGCGTCTTATTGAACAGCAAAGAGCAATTACTGTTTTTTTAGCAGAACACAATTTTCAACATAATTTAAATGGGCGTCAGTGGGTTTTAGTAGAAAACTTATTAAGTATCTTAAAACCGTTTGAAGAAATTACCAAAAAAATTATTTCAACAATAGCATTATATATATATATGTCATACCGACAGTGGAGGCGTTATTGAAATACTTAAAAAATATTTTTGATGACCATTTAGATACCATGAAACAAGCGCTAATTAATAGCCTTAATAACCGTTTTGGAGACATAGAAACAAACAATAATTATACATTTTCAGCATTTTTGGATCCCAGATATAAAATACTCTTTTTTGAAGATGGAACTAAGGACTATGTTTTGCAAGAAATTAGAAAAATCTACGAATCTGACACCAACCGTATTCCCGAAGACACAGACGATGATGATGATTTGCCGCTATCAACTATAAATACAAATTTACCTCCACAAAAAAGACAAAAATTAGATTCGATATAGGATTGTTTTGATAATTTTAACAAGCTTAGTTTAAAACAGCAACGCTTCTTTGACGACGAAATTCAAAGTTATTTCAAAATTGCTCAATTAAAAAGAGATAGCAATCCATTTGTTTGGTGGAAACAAAATGAAAACAAATTTCAATTTCTGTCAAAACCAGCAAAAAAATATTTGACAACGCCGGCATGCAGCGTCTTTAGCGAAAGGCTATTTTCCCAAGCTGGCGATGTCTACGAAAAAAAGAGAAATCGACTAACAGCAAATAATGGATAAAAATTAATATTTTTACATTGCAATTTAAGTATTATTGATTAATATAATATTTTAATTATTATTATATTATATTTATTTTTATTATTTTTTTGTTTACATTTTATCAATAAATTTCAGTTATTTTTTTCTACTTTCATTAGTTTCATTTATTAAAAATAATTGGATCCGGCCGGATCTGGCCGAATCCGACCGGATAGTTATCAAGATCCGGCCGGAACCGAACCATTCAAATATTGGCCGGATCTTGATCTGGTTCCGGCGGCATCACTAGTTAGGATAGGTTAGGTTTTTTTAATGACAAGAAAATCAGATTCAACTATTTTTTTGTTGTTAGGTTAAGTAAAAACTCAACATCAAAAATGCACAAACTGAAAATTAAGCAACAATTAAAAAAAATTTACCTAATTAAAATTCGAAAACAATTAAGTTAGGTTAGCTTAGCTAAAATTAGGTTAGGATAGGTTAGGTTAAGAGCATATCTCTCCAGATTCAAAATAAGGGAAAACGACGGATGCACTTACTTTGGAGAGAAGGACACAACCAAACACGCTTTCTTTTATTGTCTTTGATGGAAAGAAAAAAGGCAAAAAATCAAAAGATATATCAATGAAAGCCTAACAGCGTACAACATTATTGCTCACATGCTAGACGAGGAGTTTAAATGAAGAGTAATACATCAATGGATAAGGGATTGCATCAAAGAGAAAGAAAAAAGAGAGAGGGAGATTACACCGTAAAAAAGTGAACGCATAAAAAAAGAACATGAAGAAATGCCTAAGGGCTGATTCCATGTATTGAAATAAGAAGGGTTTTTTTAACTAAAATTCACAGTAGACTAAAACAAAAATACACTATTTTACCTATGGTAAAATGATATTCTAATCAAATCCTGTGACGTCATCCGTACGGACGTATCATAAGCTGCCCCTATCTGTAGAGGCATAACCATAAACTTACAATTTGTTTGATAACCCCACTATATTATTAATTAATAAACATTAAAATAACTTACTGAAAATTGCAGCAAAAATATCAATAAATAATTAAAATTAACAAAAAAAACACTTTAAATTCAAAACAAAAACTCAACCAAACTCCATTAATTAAAATCAAATTGAAAAGCAATTTATGCAAATATTGAAACTTTTAATTTCTAAACACTTCATCTCCACGATCGATTCAATATAATTTCCATTTAATTACATTAATTAGGAAACGAGTTGCAAAGCTGTAATTTAACCCCTCTTTACTGTGCACACTTTTACAAAATTAATATTTGCACAGATATGATCGCGACCTGTGTAATAAATTTGAGAACCCCATCATGTAACTCTTTAGCATAATTGCATAGCAAATATGCAGCTAGCAGCGCAGATGCATGCGAAGCACGTAACGCGACCACATAAAACACGCAACATGTAATTCGCGTTTTAAATTTAATTTAAAACATGTAGAAATAGATTTAATATTTGAAATAATAAAATGGTTTTTATTAGTAGAAACATTTTTAACAAAAATTAGTTCTTCCTAAACAATTGTGGCAAATCCTCGCATTTATCTTGATATTCATGAAACAATGCATAACATGCAAAACAAGATGCATACCACCAGAACACCAATCCGTTTATCAAATGCAAGCACGTCAACATAAATCTCCAGCACTTCTTCTAGTATCGATTTATTATTTGAGTAATGCGAGACTCGGTGTTAGTCTCTCGAGAGGCGATGTTTATGGAGGCGATTAATCGGATTGCGGTGCAGATACGGAGTGGTAAGGATTCGCAATTGGAGATGCTCGCTGTACTGTTACTACACAAACATATAACGAACTCGTCACATATTTGCCGGAAAGACGTTATTATGTTTGAGGGCTAGATCTGATTACTGGATTGAAACAGGTAGTGTTTAGTTTCGCTCAAGTGTGTATGTTGTGCAATGGAGTATACATAGAGAGAATTGCTTATCATTTGCTTCATTAAATAATTAACGGAATGTATGTCATCAACGCAAAGTCTGTATAATAGAATTTTAAATGTTATGTAAATATTGTGAAATTCATTTACAGGCACATATTCACATACAACCAGCTGTAAGATGGTATAGTCTGTTTTAGGCACTACAAAAATTGTAAAAAAAAATCCGCAGTTACTTAATGAAGATTAAGAACAAACCTTAACGTTTTATGTCTAGTGTAAATAAACGCAGATATATTTAGTAGTTGAGCAGGAATTCAAGAGTTAAAAATAAATATTTAGTATAGTCTGTTTCAGACACTAGCAAAGTACCTGCATTTATTTACAATATTCAGCTTTGTTCTTAATCTATATTAAGTAATTGCAAAATTTTATTTTATGGTGTTGCTAGTGCCTGAAACAACTATAACATAAAAAATATCAATCATTAAAACAAACAAACAAAATTACTTATTGAAGTTGTTAAAATCAAATAAATTAGAATATTACAAGTTTCATCATAGCCACTTAAATTAAGACTATAATTGTGGTTTAAGCTTATAAAAAAAAAAAAAAAATATCCATAACACCTAATTATAGTCTGTTTCAGGCACTAGCAAAATTGTAAAATAAAATTCGCAATTACTTAATAAGGATTAAGAACAAAACTGAACGTTTTAAGTAAATAAATGCAGGTATATTCAGTGGTACAACTTTGCTAGTGCCTGAAACAGACTATACTAAATATCTATTTTCATCTCCTGCGTTCCTGCCTAACCACTAAATATACCTGCATTTATTTACAATAGTTTATGACTATTCAGCTTTGTTTTAATCCTCATTAAGTAACTGCGGATTTTATTTTACAACTTCGCTAGTGCCTAAAACAGACTATACTTTGATTGTTTTATTCAGTGCTACTTAACTTAACTTTATTCTCTGTATATAGTTCAATAAATATTTTATAATACTCAGAGACGATCAGAATACGAGAAGAAAGAATAGTGCTCACACAAGGAACATGTTAAATAGTAAATGAATTCATGAATAATTAAAGGAGCATCATGACGTCAGTTGTTGTCTATCACACTTCGGTAGAATTTATGCTCCAATTATCCCTAACGCAGTTATAAATTGAACGAATGCATTCGTTGACAGGCATAATAAGTGACAAATGTAATTTACATTAGTTATCTATTGATGGATCAAACAAATTGAAATAAAATAAAAGATTTTATTGCATTATTCCCACGGGAACTGTAACTAAAACTGGCAAACACCGTTCGAAATCAATACGAAAATTCCCACACTCACCTTTAGTGTCGTCTTGAAGTTTCCTCTCTCGCTCTTTCTTTATATACTATAGTTTTTGTCTTCACACGTTGATGGCCTCAGGAAAGATCCCACGTCATGAAGTCGATGTTGCAAACAGAAGAAAACTTTACCTTATTAATACGCCCCTGTAAGTTTTCCGCGTGAATTATTTATTTGGGTCGAAATCAGCAAGCTTTCCATTTCAAACAACCTTGAATCTATGATGGAAAGTTTTATTGAAATATTACATAAATATACATACCGACTGCGCCAATTAATATTTATTTAATAATTAATGTATGTGCATGTATAATAAACACAAACAACAAGAAAATCGATTCAATAAAAACTAATAATAGGTAAAATTTATGTGCATACATTTTAACCCCAGTGAAACTGTGTATTATCCGTGCTTCACGATCAGTAGCCGCATGAAATATTAATAAGCTAATATTATGTTAGCACGGATTTTGATGCAATTATGATAATTCTCCGATTACCGACTCCTTGTCATTCTTGATGATGATGAATAAAATTAATTACTGTATCTAATTGAATTTAAAAAGTACGTTTTAAATCATATATTAAATTGTGGCTAAGATTTGCGTTTGATTTAGCTGGAGATAACTCCTGCGGGATTTCTGAGTTACCGTCGCTTCTAATTCTAAAAGGTGTTTTTCTCTTGTATGACGTAGCTAGGCTAGCCGGCTTACAGACAAGTGACCCTACTGAATGTTATCTTCTCTTGATTGAATGACTTGCGTATCTGAAGGTATTTTTTGAAACTATTTTTTCTTTTGTACTTTTTCTTATATTAAGCACTTGAAAACTAAACATTAAATTTGAATTTATTTTTTAAATTTATTTAATCTAGATCATTACTATAAATACTTAGGGCTGATATTTCAATCACAGTTTAATCCTATGTTTAACTCAGTTTGTGATCTGAGATTAATATAAAAAATGTATTTTAAGTTGGTAGTGAAATCTCTAAAATATCTTTAATTTCTAACTTCATTTTATTTATGACATTTTATTCTGTAAAATATTCACAGCAAAATGTTAAAATAAACATATTTAAACTGCATTATTACTACGTTTTTAAGAATATTGTTAATTAAAAACATGCAATGTTGTGCATTTTTAAACGACAATCTTATTATTACAATTTTATCAAAATTTATTTTAAATTTAAATGTCCCGCTTTTTCCTGACTCGAAGCATGTTACATAACCTATTTATAAATAATGCAGTATGACAGATTACATTGATAAACTCAGTTAAACTGATTTGAAAAGAGCTTAAACTCCAATCTTAGCTTAAGCGCAAAATGAAAGACCGGCCCTTAAAGTTTTAAATATTTTAAAAGCATCAGTTTCTAAAAACCTTATTTTTTTTAATTTTGTTATAATTTTACTAACATCCAACATAAGAACAGTAACAACTTGGAAACCAAAAAATAGATCTAAATCTATTTTCTGTAATAATTAGATCTAGATCATTACTATAAATTCTAAATGTTTCAATTGTTTTGTTACGATCTGTATCAATAAAATGCAAAAGAAAAAATTTATAGTGACTGTTTATAATTTAGAAAGCAAATATTAGATTTAAACCTAATTTTTGTAGAAATTAGATGTAGATTATCACAATAATTTTAAATATTTTGACACAATCTAAATAAAAAAAAAATAACAATTTTCCAAATTGCAAATTAAGAGATTTATGGTACAGTTATAACTTGAAAACTAAACATTAAATTTAAATCTATTTTTATAGTAATTGGATCTAAATTATTACAAAAAAATTCTAAATTTTTTAAATATATTGCAATTAGTTTCTAAAAATATTTTTTTTTATTTTAATACAATTTTACTAAAATGAAAAGTTAAGAGGTTATATACAGGGTGTTTCAAAACATGTGTTGGAAAATAAAGGGTTGGATTGCTTAGCTAATTATAAGAAAAACTCTTCCTAAAAAAAATTTTTTTTTTTTAATTTTTTGTCAATATCTCAGGAACGGAAAGAAAATGTAGCAACATGATCACAAAACCTTTATTTTACAAAACTAAACAATAACATAAAAAACAAGAAAAATCACAAATAATGTTAAAAATGTTAAAAATGATTTTCTCCTACGGTAACGCAGACTACCAACTTACGTCTTAGTGACTGACGTACCCGTTTGAAAATGCCTAGAGTGTTTTGTATCGTAATGCAGGATGTAATAATGCGATTTCTTAGTTTCTCATCAGATTTAACTGATGTAGTGTAAACTAAACCTTTTAAGTTATTCCACAAAAAAAATCCAAAACATTTAGATCTGAAGACCGAGGAGACTAAGCCTGTGGCCTCTTTGACCTATCTAACGCTTCCTATACTGTTTATTTGAGATTTGACGCGCATTTAAACTAAAATGTGCAAGAGCACCATTGTACATGAACCACATTTTGTTTCTTAATTGAACCGGAACGTCCTCTAAAAGTCCTGGCAACTCTTCTTCAAGAAAATTACAATATGATTGACCATTTAGCCTAAACGGCAAAAAATATAGACTTATTAAATGGTCTCTTACAACACCTGCCCAAACATTAACAGAAAATGTTTGCCGATGATGGCTTTCCATTATGGCATGTAAATTTTCGTCGGCCCATACATGATTATTATGAAAGTTCATAATGCGAGAAAAATTTGCTTTGTCCGTAAATAAAACTTGTTCTAAGAATCAAAGATTTTGCGCAATTCTTTCTTAAAACCAGTGGCACATAACCAATCTTTGCGGAAAATCCGCTGGTAAACGGGCTTGTACTCGCTGTATGTGATAAGGATATAACATCTGGCTTTTTATTATCCTCCACACTGTAACGTGACTAAGGTTTAGGTTTAAAGCTATTCTTCTAGTGCTAGTTGATAGATTATCTTTGATTTCTTGAAGAACATCTTCTTCAATTTGCAGAGGTAGCAGGCGAGGTTTTCCACTTCCTGCAGCTCTTTTATGTACATTTTCAGTTTGATGTAGACGTTCGTAAATACGATTGAATGTTCTTTTATTTGGTACTTGTCGGTTTGAAAACTTTTCTTGAAAATTTCGACAAGCTTTTGCTGCATTTCCATCGGCAACGCCATAAACAAAATGCTTATCGCACATCTTGCTATCACTGTAATTATTTATTTTGCTATCACCACGCAAGCAAAATACTAAGAATGAGCAAATTAATTAGGTAATAAAGATAAGTTCCCGCAATATTGACTCCTTTTGAAAAAAGGTTATTTAACAACTAAACGACAATTATCAATAACTCAAATGCATGAAACAAATCCATAAACGCTGACGACTAAATCAAAATCAAATGCTTTTATCAATTTATTGTTCATGTTTTCCATCATATAATGCCGTATTTCTCTAAAACGGTTTACGTTAGAGCTTTTGACTAAGAGTACCTTTTTTGTGTAGAAAATATTGGTGGTTCACAATGTGCTTTCAAAACGCCAATTTACCAAGTGTTATAGAAATTAGAACCATAAAAACCTCACGCAACCCTAAAATCTCCGTCAATGGCACATGAAAAAAATTAAATAAGCGCTTAAAAAGTAGCTAATATTAATGCTAAGATGTGTACAAAAGCTGAGTTTTGTATCTTAAAACGTTCCTACAATATTGCAAAAAATTAAAAAAAAAATTTATACTGTATCTTATAAACGGTGCGTTTGCGGAACTATGTTAATGGGAACTTTTTTTCTTATAATTAGCTAACAAACACCCTGTATAGTAACAGTTATAACTTAGAAACCAAACAGGTCTAAATCAATGTTTGTGATAATTAAATTTAGACTATTACTACAAATTCTAAAAGTTTCAGACACAATTATTAGGACTTTAAAAAGCCGTTTTTTTTCGTTCATATTATAGATCAAAATGCAATGTATTGTAGCCCTAGAACGGTAAGACCCTTTGTAACTTGCAAAAAAATACTTTTAATTTTTTGATTAAAAAAATTAATAAATTAATTTTCAAAAAAAAATTTGAAAAAATTATATAAAAACTTTTTCAAAAATTTCCAAAATAAGCAAGTTATTTGCAATTTTTTTATAATTTGTTGTTTTTTTCAAAATAAATCCTACATTTTGAAAATTTTCAAAATATGTTTTATACAAATTTTATTGGAAATTCAAATTTGCTTCTAATTGCTTAAGTTATTTGCAATTTTAAACTTACTGTAGTTGACACAGTTTATTAATTGTGCATAAGAAGGGTTTAACTTTAATTCCCGCCCACTCCCCCAAGTGTTTGTAATTAATTAATTAATTGGTTCACAAACATTGAGTGGGTGGGTGGCGCACAGTTGATTGATATCGAGTCAGTAGTTTTAACATTTTTAATTTGTATTTAAACTAATAATTGCACAAAATTTTTCAAATATTTTACAAATAAGCCTTTTATTGCAAAAAAATTTACTAAACTCAGAAAAACTATTTTTTGAAAAAAATTTACTAAAAAAAAATTTAGATTTTCAAAATATTTTTTTTTTGGTTCTCAAAGTTTTTAAAACTTTCTAAAAAGTTTTTTGACGTCCTTAAAAGCTTTTGTGTTTTCTGAAATTTTTTAAAAATTCTTTGAAAATTTTAATTTTATAAAATGATTTTCCACTTTTTCAAACTTTTAATAAATTTAAGAAAACTTTTCTTAAATTTATTAAAAGTTTTTTAGGAGAGCTTATATAGTATATAGTGTATCAAGAGCCAAAAATAGGCAATAGCAGCCCGCCGCTTTTAGCAGCACAAACGAGCAAAGCGAGTGAAGGCTGATAAAGCAAAGAGCCTTTTGGCACGAGTTACACTCGATATTTTTTTGTCTGCCCCAATTAAAAACTTTATTTTCAATTTCAATGTTTATTATAATTTGTCACTACTGTCAGATTTTAAGGTATGACATAAAATTATAATTCACAGCCAATCAAATACCGCGAATAGCCGAAAAGGCCAATGGGCATATGCGGGCCGAAAAAGATGCTTTCGGTAGAGAAGCAGGCAAAAAAAAGTTTTTGGGCTTACTAAAACTTGTGTTTATTTAAACTTTAATCAGTTTTTCAACACAAAACTCTTCAACAATCTTATAAAATGTCATTTATTGCAACAAATTTAACTAAACTTGCTCAGAAAAACAATTTTTTCTTAAAATTTATCAAAAATTCCAAAAAATAATATTAAATGCAACAATTTCTATTTGCGCAAGTTTTTTCAAAAATCTTACAGAAATGCCACTTAATACAACAAACTCTACAATAACAAACCAAAAAAAATTATTTGCAATTTATGAAAAAAAATGCAGAAAATGTAAATATAAATTTAAAAAACTAAAAACTTTACACAAAAACTGTTTTGTATTTCAACAAATTTTACTAAACTTCTACAGAAAAGACATTCTTTGCACAACATTTCTTAAAAATCTCACATAAAAATTATTAATGTTTTTACAAAACAATCTTAGAAAAAAGCCATAAATAACAGTAAATTCTACAAAACAGTATAAGTATCACAAAGCTCTTCAACAATCTAACAAAAAAGCCATTTATTGCAAGAAATTTTTCAAAAAATGTTCATAATAATCATGGTGACATAGCTCAATTAGAAAGCGTTAGCGTAGCACGCTAACAGTCCGGAGTTTGATCTCCGAATATGAATAAAATAATAATTTGCTCTTTATCAACCGGGGTGATTCGGAAGTTACCTGATAAGCCGTAAGACTTCTGGGGCAATGTAAAATAGCTATAAAACGCGCAATAAAGAAGAAGAGTTTAACAAAAACGCTATTTCAAAAAACAAACTTTACAAATATTGCTCAAAACAACCATTTTTTGCACAAAATTCTTACAAAAATGGTATATAATACAACAATTTTTACAAAAACCGCAAAACAAAACCTTTATTTGCAAAAAATCTAACAAAAAACTAATTATTGCAACATATTCTACAAGAAAAGTATTTATAAATGTGCAAAATTTTTAAAAATGTTTTAAAATGGCACTTATTTCAACAAATTCTACAAAACTTTTTTTATTTGCTTTAAATTTTTCAAAAATCTTATGCAATAGCTTTTTATTTTAACAAATTTTACTGAAATTGCACAAAAAAGTCATTCTGTTTACAAAATAAAATGCATCAAACAATCTTACCAAAAATAAACTTTACAAAATTAAATTAAAAAAATTATTTTTGCATAGACTACATATTTTACATCCAAATCTTTCTAAACTTGCTTAGTATAATCAGTTATTGCAACAAATTCTATAAAAATTGCACAGTAAAACGTTTATTTAAACAAAATTCGTTAGACAAAAGCTTTTTATTGCAAAATTGTTTGTTGCAATTAATTTTACAAAACTATAAATTACCAATATTACATAAAAACATAAATTGAATTAAACTGAAAAAAAAATTGTACAAGAAATACTATAAGTACAACAAAACTCAACAACAATCTTACAAAAAAGCTGTTTATTGCCACAAAAATTGCTCAAAAACATATTTTTTTTTACAAAACTGTTAAAAAATCTTAAAAAGTGTCTTTTTAATTTCTAATAAAATCATTGTTTTATTAAACAAAACTCTTCAACAAATTCTATAAAGAAAAACCTTTATTTAAAAAAGGTTGATGGGATCAACGGCTTATAACGTGACTTCCAAATCACCCCGGCGAATAAAGAACAAGTTATTATTTAGTCATATTTTGTAAATCAAATTCCAGACGGTTAGCGGGCTACGTTAACTCTTTATAACTGAGCTATCACACCGTTATCCTACAAAAATCTTACACAAAAATTTTGTATTGCAATAAATTTTACGAAAAACTATAAATTACACAAAATAATTTAAGAAAAAGTTATAGATAAAAAAATAGACAAAAAAGTTTATTTTTTTGCAGAAAATTTATATAATATTAAAAAGTGTTACTTAATGCAGCATTCTTATGCACAAAGTTCCTCAAAAATGTTACAGAAATGCAATGTAATACAATAAATTCTGCATAAAACACAAATAAAAAACCTTGATTTGCAAAAAAATCTTACCAAATACCATTTTCTTGTAACAAATTCTACAAAATTGGCAATTTTTACAAAAATTATTGCACAATCATTTCTTGCAACAAATTTTACACAACTATAAATTAGACAAAATCAATTAACAAAAAAAACACAAATTTCAACAATGTTTACAAACATTGTACAGAAAAACAATAAGTAACACAAAACTCTTCATCATACAAAGCTATTTATTTAAAACATATCTTTTGAAAAATTGTTATTACTTTTTGCACAAAATTTATAAAAAACATTAAAAATTGTATTCAAAGAAGCCACTTAATCAGAAAAAATAATATTTTGCACAAAATCTCTCAAAAATTTTACACAAAAATCATTTATAGCAACAAATTCAACAAAACTATAAGTTACACTGAATAATCTTTAAAAAAGCCATAAACTGTAAGAAATTTTACAAAAATTGCAAAGAACAATTGTTCTTTTGCACAAAATTCTTTAAAAGATTTAGAAAAAAGCAAAGATAAAATTTTGACTTGCAAAATAAATTGCACAAAAAACTACTTGCTGCAACAAATTCTACTAACTTGAGCCAAAAAATCGTAACAAATTCTTTAAAAAATTTACAAAAATGGTCTAAAAAACAGTTAAATACACTTTTTTTATTTTTAGAAACGCACTTTATTCCAAAAAAAAAATTACAAAAACTTCACATAAAAGCAAAATCTTGTAACTTTTATTTTGAAAAATTGCTTAAAAGAATTATCCTGTATACAAAACTCTTCCAAAATTAAAAAAATTGTTATTTATTGCAACAAATTATAGAAAAAAACGCTTAAAATAAACATTTTAATAAAATCAAACTACAATTTAATTGCAACAAAAGTGTCATCATTTAATAAAAGTTTCTTAAAAAAATTTTAAAAAATCTTTCATAAACAAACTATTTATTGCATTAAATTTGACTAAAATTGGTAAAAATCATTTTATGCACAAAATTTCTCAAAAAAATTGCACAGAAACATCAGTTATTGCAACAAATTATCTACAAAACTAGTAGTTACACAAAACAATCACACAAAAAAGCAATATATTATAAAAAAAAAATACAAAATTTTAACAAAAAAAAATTTTTTGATAAAAAAATTAAAAAAAAAACAAAACCGCGCAAAAAAACTTTTTTTTTTTAATTCTTTATCAAAAACTTTACAGAAATGTTATTATATACAACAAATTCTACAAAAACAACAAAAAAACTTTTGAGTGCAAAACAAATCTCAAAAACTGAGCAAAAAATATGTTATTTGCACAAAATTCTTAAAGTTTCTTAAAAAGCAATTTATACAATAATTTTTTACAAACATAGAAAAATAAATGTTTGATGCACAAATTTCTAGTACGGGCATTATTGCAACAAATTTAACTAAACTTGCTCAAAATTTATCAAAAATTTCAACAAATAATGTTTAATGCAATAATTTTTATTAAAATTGCTTAAAAAAATTTTCTTTTGCACAAGTTTCTTCAAAAATCTTAAAGAAATTTTATTTAATAAATAAAAAAAATAAAAAAATCTTTATTTGCAAAGCATTTATCAAAAATAAAAAATAAAACTTTTTTTAAATTTAAAAAATTAAAAACCTTTCACAAAAAGCAATTTATTTTAATAAATTTTACAAAAATTGCTCAAAAATATTACTTTTTGTCCAAAATTTATCAAAAATGTCTTTAAGCAAAAGCCATTTATTGCAACAAAATTGACTAAACTTGATAAATAAAACATATTTTGCACAACATTTCTCAAAAACCTTACACAAAAATTATTTATTACAACAAATTTATAAAACTCACTAAAAATTTAAAAAAAAAACATAAATTGTAATAATTTTTACTTGCACAAAAAATAAACAATTTTTGCACAAAATTTCTTAAAAACAAAAATTTTATTACACAAAACAACCTTACAAAAAAGCCATAAATTCTACAAAACAGTATAAATAGCACAAAACCCTTCAACAATCTAACAAAAAATGCTTACAAAAATCATTTTTTTCACAAAACATTTACAAAAATGCCGTTTAATACAACAATTTTTATAAAATCCGCAAAGAAAACTTTTACTTGTAAAATAATCTAACAAAAATTGTTTATTGCAACATATTTTACAAAAAAGATGTTTTTAATTGTACAACATTTTTAAAAATGTTTTTTAAAGTCATTTATTTTAACAAATCTTACAAAAACTGCGGAAACTTTTTTTTATTAGTATCAAATTTTTCAAAAATCTTATACAATAGCTACTTATTGTAACAAATTTTACTAAAATTGTTTAAAAAAAGTATTTTGTTAACAAATTCTTTAAAAGTTAGAACCAAAACCATTACAAATAACTCTACAAAGTTCTGAGTTGCATCAAACAATCTCACAAAAAACAAAACTAGCTCAAAATAGTCATTTTTGCATAAACTCTACATATCTTAGATTTATTGCAACAAAACTTACTAAACTCACTTAGACCAGTTATTGCAAAAAAATATCGAAAAATTGCACGTTTATTTGTATAAATTTTTTTTACACAAAAACAAGTTTTACAAAATTGTTAACTACACAAAACATAAATTGTATTAAACTGTACAAAAAAATGTACAGAAAAACTATAAGTACAACAAAACTTAGCAACAGTCTAACAAAAAAGCTAATTATTGCAACAAAAATTGTTCAAAACATCCTTTTTGCACAAAATTGATTAAAAATCGTAAAAACTGCCTTCCCAATCTCTAATAAAATTGCTTAGAGAATCTGTTTTATTAAACAAAATGTTTCAACAAATTCTACAAAGTCAAAAAAACTTTTATTTACAAAATAAATCTCAAAAATGTTAAAAAAATTATTTGTTGCAAGCTTATTCTGAAAAACATTTTTTCTGTCCGTATTTTAGATTGAAATGTAATGTATTGCGGCACAGAGCGGAAAAACCATAGTTTAAAAAAAATCAATTTTTTCCATTTATTTACGATAAACATGCAAATGGTATATAGTGTACCAAGAATAGGCTGTAGCAGCTTGCCGCTTTTAGTAGCACGAACGAGCAAAGCGAGTGAGGGCTGCTAAAACCTTTTGGCACGAGTTACACTCGATATTTTTTTGCCTGCTCCAATTAAATACATTATTTTCAATGAAAAAGATGCTTTCAATAGAGGCAAGCTAATAAAATAGTTGTAAACACCACGGGCAAAAAAGCAAGTAAGACACATTGATGTCTGTCAAGCACAAAAGCCATTTATTGCAACAAGCCTGCTCATAGAAACCAGATTTTGCACAAAATCTTCTTTATTTTGCAACCTTTTTAAAAGAGGTTGATAACACCAATGGCTTATTAGTAACTTCTAAAGCAAGTTATTATTTAGTCATGTTTCTGGATCAAACCCCAAACTGTTAGCGTGCTACGCTAACGCTCTATAACTGAGCTATCACACCCTCAAAAATCTCACACAGAAACTATTTACCGCAATAAATTTTACAAAAAAACTTACACAAAATAATTTAAGAAAAAAAGTAATAAATTGTAACAAAATTAACAAAAATTACAAAAAAAAATATTTTTTTGAAGAAAATTTCAAAAAATGATACTTAATGCAACAATTTCTATTAAAATTGTTTTTATGCACAAAATTCCTTAAAAAAATTACAGAAATTCAATATAATGCAACAAATTCTGCATAAAACGCAAATAAAAAACCTCAATTTGCAAAAAAATTCACAAAAAAACATTTATTCTACAAAATTTGCCATAATTACAAAAAAAAATGATTGCAAAACCATATTTTGCAACAAATTTTACAAAACCATTTAACAAAAAACAAACAAAATTTCAACAAACTTTACAAAAATTGTACAAAAAACTCTTTAACGATATCACAACAAAGCTATTTCTTGCAAGAAATTTCACAAAAATTGCTCAGATATATTATGGGCAATTCCATTTCAAACGGACCAAAGCTAGGGGGGTGCATTGAAAAACTTGCTCATGTAATTTTTTTAGTTTCTATAACTTATTAGCAGTAAGAAACCCATAAAAAAATTCTACAATTTTTTTAAGTTTTTTTGTTTTTTTTTTAACTTAATCGCATTTTTTGTTTAAAAACCGCAATTTTAACACAAAAAAAAAAATTTACTAATGAAATCAATCAGAAATTTTCCGTAGAATTCAAATCTGGCGCCATTTCAAGTCTATACCCTGTCTATAAGCAGCAAAAGCCATAAAACCATATTTTCGTTCTCAGTAGGCTGGGCAAAAAGAAGCATTTTAAAAAAAAATTAACCGCCAAAGTTGACGTGTTTTAATGTAAATTAATGGAAAAATATAAATTTGTTCTGTGTATTTGGGTTTTAAAAGTCTAAAACTCAAAAAAAACTGCAAAAATAAGCCATTCAACATTTTTTACAAATCCACATTTAGCAGTTTTCAGAGAAATTATACTCCAAATATTATAAACAAATTGAGTTTTGCAAACAATTCTACATAAAAATTAGTCAGTGTCGTGCTTGTATAGCAAAGAAAAAATCATCTAGAAAAAAAAACAACATTTACCAAAATTTTTTTTTTCATTTTCTTAAAGATTATTTGGATTATATTTTTTTAAGCTTATTTCAGAAGTTTACCAAAGACATCTTTTGTCGCTTGAACCAATTTTGAACCATTTTACTCTTTGTTTGATAGTTTTTGCGCTTGCGGCACAAATTTAGACTCGATCTATCGGTGCCAAAATTTGAAAATATTATTATTTTTGGCATTCAAACATAAATCCGCCTGGCGCTTATCAAAATTTGTTAAAAAAATGTTTTAAACTACACCCTAGTGAGTTTATAATATTTTTTGTAAATATAAAAAATTAATTAATTTTTAACGCATTCTTTGCCTGAAAATTTTGTAAACATTTCTTTCTAGATGGATTTTTTTATAGACGATGAGTACAACACTGACTATTTTCTATATAAACTTGTCTTCAGAATTCAAATTTTTAATAATATTTGGTGTATTGTTCCTCTGAGCGCGGCTAAACGTGCATTTGTAAGATTTTATGTTGAAGAATAGGCCTACTTTGCAGATTTTTTGAGTTTTAGACCCTTAAAACTCAAATACACAGAACAAATTTATATTTTTCAATTAATTTACATCAAAATACGTCAATTTTGGCGGTTACATTTTTTTTTTTAAATGCTCCTTTTTGCCCAGCCCACTGAGAACAAAAACATGGTTTTATGGTTTTTGCGGCTTATAGAAAAGGTATAGACTTGAAATGGCGCCAGATGAAAAATTTCTGGTTGATTTCATTAGTAAATTTATTTCTTTTGAGTTAAAATTGCGGTTTTTAAACAAAAAAGTTTCTCAATGCACCCCCCCCCCCCCCCCAACTAACTCTGGTCCGTTTAAAATGGAATTGCCCTTATTCTTTGCACAAAATTTATCAAAAATATTCTTGTAACAAATTACAAATTAATTTAACTAAACTTGCCCAAAAAAGTCATATTTTGCCCAAAATGTCTCAAAAATCTTACACAAAAATCATTTATAGTAACAATTAAAATCTTATGAAAATGCTATTTAATGCAACCTTAATAAAATTGCTCCAAAAATCTTTCTTTTAAACCAAATTTCTTAAAATTTTCACAAGAATAACACTTACACATTTTGCAAAATTTTCAAAAAAAAATAATTGCACAATTTTTTTATTAATTTTACATATAAACCATTTAATGCAACAAACTCAACAAAAAAAAAACTGAACAAAAAATATGTTATTTGCACAAAATTCTTAAAAGTTTTACAAAAACGCAATTTTTTTTACAAATATCCTCAAAAATCGTATTACAAAAAACGTTTATTGCAACAAACTTCATAAAAATAAAGCAATAAAACTTAAATTTGCATTTTTTTTTTTTTTTTTTTTTTTGCTGATTTATGAAATTATATTATATTTTATATTTTTGTTTAAAAAAAATACTTCTATGTTTACAAAAACTAAGGGCCTTTACAATTGTCAGATAACTTAAACCAAGAATAAATTTATCTATATGTATAAACCTGGTATAGCATTAGTTTTGCCCTTGTTACAGTCTACATAACCTATTGAAACGTCAATAATGGCTTATAAACTGACGTATAAATTATTTATACGCAAATTTGTTGTGCGCGTTACTTGGTTACTATACTAGAAAAAACTACTGCTTCAAGCACCGGATAAGTTATCCTTGGTTTATTTCTTCGAAACATACAAATAAAGTTTTATAAAATTGCTAGGACTCGGGGCCATTTTAAAATTTCAATCACCTGCACACTCGAGTAGAATATCTATTCAATGAATCCCAAATTAGAACTAGAAATAAAGACGAACCACTTGAAAGTCCCAATGATTAGGCCAATCAAGGAAATAATGATCGACGATTATCAATTTTCTTCTGTGTAAAAATTTTCTAAAAAAATCATTTATCACAAAGATGGCCGTTTCTGGAACTGACTTATAAATTGACGTATACGTTGATTATACACTAATTTGTTGAGCGCGTTACTTAGTTACTATAGGTCTGTTCCAACATACGATTTGGACAGTTTGACAACCGTTCAAACTGTGCACACAAACAAATATTTGTCATCCTTATGCAATTTTTTATACACAGTAATTTGTTTGTGTGCATAGTTTGAACGGTTTAGTTAGTTAGTTTAGATTTTTGGCGTATCAGCCTAATAAGACTATTAACGCCGCTAGTTTGAACGGTTTGCAAACTGTCCAAATCGTATGTTGGAACAGACCTTATACCAGATATAAGTTATAAAAGATTATAAATGCGCATTTTTATATACTCCTTAGATAGCACTATTCCTTGTTTAACCGGCAATTGAAGACCTTAGGGCAACAACGATATAAGCCACAATCTTGCGAAAAATGAGCTATATGCATTTCCTACATCAGTAGGCACCTATTTATCAGATAAATAAAAGCTACAGATATAATAACATAGATGGCGGCACAATCCAACAACAACGTTGTTGCTTTTAAAATAAGTGCGACCATTCGAAGCGTAATAACGGTATAAGCCACATTGTTTTCAACATGGCGGCTCGAATCGGTTCTACATCTTGTAAAAGATTGTTCGATTATGACGATTGTGAAAGTGATATTGGTATAGATTATAGCTCAGATGATTCCGCAAAGGACAAAGAGTATGTACAGACAGAAAGTGACAGTGAAACATCTTCAGGTGACGATCAGCAGGTACGTAATTAAATTATGTGGCATATCCCCTTGTCAAGTAAAATTATTGTTAAATTTTTGTTTACATTCTACTGAAAATCAAAGGTGTTATTTTTTGTTAACGTTTAAAAACCACATGTTTGCTTATAATTTGCTCCATTATATTTAAAATAATATAAATAATATATTTATTTTGTTTACTTAACCTAAAAATAACGTCTAACGATGTTTGTGGCTTCTCCCCTTTTTGCCTTAAACATTACTCAATATAAACTAAATGCTTTTTTTCAGCCTTTGAATTAATATTGAAATGTAAACAAATAACTAGAAAATATGACTAAATAGAATATCTGCCATGATATCATCGTCATAGTTAACAGAAAAAATTTCATAACCATGCTAACCGGACTTAACAGTTTTTCCTTTTTAGGAAAATCGTCCTCCTGCTATCAATGAAGCAGAAAATGGTTCCATTAAAAGAGGAGCACTGCCTACACCAGAAAAAGCTGCTCCTTCACGATGGCGTAAAGCAAATCCTGAGAGGCATATAAAAGAAAAATGAAACAAAATTTGGGATACAAATATGTGACTAAAAGACAAAAAATAGTAGTTGATCGAGAAATTTGACCTTCCTGTAACTGTAAACGCAAATGCCGCGAGACCTTAGAAGGAAAGGAATTGAAAATATTTAAAGCCTTTTGAGACTTAGCCAATTACGATAATTAGAATATTTACCTTTTTCCCAAATAAAATCTGTCCCGAAAAAAAGGACATACCCAAAAAAAACAAATAAGATCTATCAATGCACAAGTTTTTAATATATTTTGTTAAAATAAACAGTATTGACAAAAAAGTATGCAAAGAAGAATTTTTTGCAGTTCACGGACAAAATTCCAAGAAAAGAATTCAACTTGTGTGTCAACAGATGAGCGAGGGTGCTACTACACCGAAACAAGATAAACGTGGCAAACACCAAAACAGAGTTAATAGGATTAGTGATAGTGATCATGAAAACGTTAGGATTCATATTAACGCTATTCCCAAATATACAAGTCACTATAGTAGACAGAAAAACCCAGATAAGGTATACATAGACCACGACTTATCTATTTCTGCTCTTTACCTTGACTACTACCTTGAATGGTGTAAAGATAAAGGTTTACATCCTGTAAAAGAAAGCTACTATAGGTACGTATTTTGCAGCGAATTTAACATAGGATTTAAACTGCCGAAAACGGACACTTGTCAAACCAGCGACTTTTTCGACATTAAAATAAAAAATGATGTTAGTAAAGGAGAATCAGCCGACAGCTTCAAGACTCAACTTGAACTACACCAGCGTAGGGCGGAGGCATTACAAACAAGCCTAAAAGATGAAATTAAAAATGCAAAAAAAACAAAAGATACCCTCGTCATAAGTTTTGACTTACAACAGGCTCTACCTGTACCAAATTTAACGGTTGGGCCTGCTTTTTATCTACGAAAAGTATGGACATACAATCTTGGTGTACATGATTGTATTGAAAATACGGGGTATATGTATATGTGGCCTGAAAACTTGGCAAAACGTGGCAGCGATGAGATTGCTAGCATTCTTTACAAACATTTTAAAGAAAATCCTAATGAATATAAGAAGCTCGTTGTTTATAGCGATAATTGCGCTGGGCAAAATAAAAACTGGACTTG
Organism: Tachinus rufipes; assembly: GCA_963932245.1. Lineage (NCBI taxonomy): Eukaryota > Metazoa > Arthropoda > Insecta > Coleoptera > Staphylinidae > Tachinus > Tachinus rufipes. The sequence goes on from OZ010745.1 coordinate 113,435,248, forward strand.
TGTGTGCTTGTGGCAACAACTAGTTAAAGAAAATATTTTTCAATCAGTAGAGCACAGATTTCTAGTAGTAGGACACACGCATCTGCCATCTGACCGTGGCTTTGCAGTTGTAGAGAACTATAAACGCCACCATTTAAAACAAGTTTACGATTCGGAGGACTGGTATAGAGTCGTTGAAAAGGCGAAGAGAACCAACCCTTTTAAAGTGATTATCATGAAGCAGCAAGACATTTTGTCTTTTAAAGATACAGCAGCAAATAATAAAAAAATCCATGACTGATAACAAGGAAAAGCTTAATTTTAGTAAAATCTGCAAATTTATGCAAGACAGTCAAAATATAATGTTTTTAAAACACTTGTGGAATGAAGAGTTTAAATCAGTCAATATTGGTAAAAAAGGAGTAAGATCATCACTAACAATTTCCGTAAGTGATTTAAAAATCAAGTACGATGCACCTATTTAATTAAACCCCAAAAAGATTTCCAATCTAAAATCACTCTTAAAGTACATTCCGCCGATTTATCATGACTACTATAAAGAAATTGGAGTACTAGCAAATGATATGGACGTTGTACAGCCTGATGCCGACGAGCTGGAGCATCTGGACAAAATCAGCGATATTGGCGAATTAAATTAAAACCTATCAACATAAAATGTGTTATTTTTACTAAAAGTTTTTGTTTATTTTTGTTCACTTCTTACTAAAAACTGTTTATTTTAAATAAAAATAAAGTACTTAAAACATTATATTTTTTTTTTATGAAGTTACCCTTACAAGCCACATTTTTTTTTCAAATTATGATTTTTTTAATGGAAAAATTATTTTTTTCCATTTTTTTTCTGTCATTCTTTGAACATAGGTTGGATGCTTATAAAATAATACGTTTTAACGATTTTATTACTTTTCTTGGTATTTCAGGATTTAATTAAAAACTTTAAATGCAATTTTCTCAATAAGTACGTGGCTTATATCCTTGTTGCTCTAAGGTCTTCAATTGTAAAAGCGGCCCTTAGTGAAAAATATCTCAATATTTTTTAAATCAAAAAAGTTATTAACTAAATTTTTAATTTTTTTATGAAAACTTTTAGTTAGAAGAGCTGTATTGCAAACTACCTTCAATTAACATAAATTATTCCGTCAGAAATAAATTGTTTTAGGTTTTACATTTTATGGATTAGCTCATAGTAGCGAGGTCGTAAATGTGCTACCGAGTGGACCAAACTTTACGTTGAACCAAGACCCAATCAAATATTTGCACATAGAACTCTATAGGTACTATATAATGAAAACAACTTTAAATAAATGCAAATAGCAAAGCAATTTTACAACAACAAAACCAAACCACGTCAGCACTACATGCTTAAGACACAACTTTCATTTACTCTAAAAAAAATTTACGTTTTGACATTTTATTTGTCAACTTGCAATTGATAGTTGTGTGTACAGTACAGCTAACCTTGAATACAAATTATATTTAATCTTTTGCTTTGCAATTGACACTTAAGTCTAATTTTAAAAATAATTCAACTTATTTATACTTTATATGTTACAGTTAATACCTGCGTCTCACTCTGCATCTAACCTAAAAAACTTTGCTTGACCAATTCTTGTTTATAAAACAATAATGTCAGTTTTTTTTTTATTTTTACTCCTGTACGCAAAAGCCATTTTAATGTTAAATACTTATGACATTTATATTTTTTTTTAAATTTGATTTAATTAACTTGATTATTTTTTGGTTTATTGCCGATTATGTCAGGTTTCTTCCGTTTTTTTCTCTAGAAACTTACAAAAATCATTTTATTGTAAAAATATTATAACATTTATAATTTTTTTTAATTGCTAGCAACATCTTGGACTATTAAGCAGCAAATTTCATTTAATTCGCTTGACTGATTTATGTTCAATAAGGGATTTTGTCAGATTTTTTCCGTTTTTTTGCTCTAAAAGCTTACAAAAACTATTTTAATGTAAAAATATTATGACAGTTGTAATTTTATCATCTTTAGCAACATCTCGGGCTGCTAACTACAAAATTTAATTTAATTTACCCGCCTCGTTTTTGTTTTATTGTCAATTAAGTCAAATATTTTCCGTTTTTTACTACAAAAATTATTTTATCGTAAAAATATTACAATATTGTAATTTTATTATCTTTAGCAGTATCATAGTCTACTAACTAGCAAATTTGATTCAATTCGCTTGATTGATTTTTTTTTAATAAGCGATTATGTCAGATTTTTTCCGTTTTTTACTCTAAAAACTTACAAAAACAATTTTATTGTACAAATATTATGACATTTATAATTTTGCTACAACTAGCAAACATCTCAGGCTACTACCTAGTAAGTTTGATTTAATTTGCTTGAGCAATTTATGTTCAGTTATAGATTTTGTTAGATTTTTTCCGTTTTTTGCTCTGAAGCGTACAAAAACCTTTTTATTGTAAACATAGTAATTTGTAACAGTTTTTACACTATTTGGGCATTGAGTGCAGCTTGGTTAGAGCGCAGGCAGCCACCTTAGCTTTAAAATTTTGAAATTTGCAAGCAAAAAGTTTAAGGAAAACAATCAACTTGACTCTCCTACTCAAAAAACGTTCTCGTACTGAGCGCATCAAAAACTAGTTACTGCTTCAGCCTTGTTGAAACTTTAAAATATTTTTATTTTTTTAATTATATTAGACAAAATCAATTACTATAAATATTTCCAACTTCAATGTTTTTGCGCTAATTCATCACATGCATAAACGCTAATGGCATTCCCGTGTCTGGTATTTACTTTTAATAATATCCATCAAATCACAAACAAAATTGAATATCAATTACACGCCATCAAAGTACATTAATTTGATTATTATAATGATTAAAACGCGTACAAAATAATATTAAATTTCAATCAAATATATTTTTGCTGTGATTGTATAACTTACATAGAAATTTAATTAATTAATTTTATATAATTAAAATTAATTAAATGGAAATATATTTTTGTTATTGAAATTGCATGTGCAGCTCGTCGTGTATAAAGTTTAATTACCTCTCATGTTAAAGGAGGCTTTTCAATTTGGCCTTAATGTCAGAAACAATGTGAAGCACCCTCATTGGGCCATTATTTTGATGAAGATTATGTAATATTAATTGCATTTCTAGATGGGCAGCTTAATAATTAATCCAATATTGCATCACCAATGCGAGTAGTTTTTATCGTAAGTGGATAAAATTTATGTTGCTACACGTAGTTCCGTTTTGCTAGCAGAACGTGCATGTTTTAACAGATGTGCCCGATTTTATTTTGTTGAAATATTTAATCGTAATACATTTATGTTTTCAGCTTAGTAGATAGATAGTAATCAAGCTTTTATATTCATCGTTATTATAATGTCCTAATATCCAGAAGTAAAGTATTCGATTTGCGTCCTAAACCCAAAGAATTCTCCTTATGTCTACTACCATACTTATCGTAATGCCTTTTACTGCTAGCAGTCTTATCGTAAAACGAGTGGCCCTTTTCTGTGGTTTTATTTACTTTACAGAATCAACACCCTTTATGGTTAGAAGCGTTATGTTTCGGATTCATTATAGGATCAGCTTTGTCCTCACTATTCATGACATTGAGTGCGATGCCGAAATACCTTAAGAATATTTGTGGTTAGATATAGCTCAAATTGCAAACAATGTTATTTTATTAACTTTTTGTGTCTGTTGCATATGCATGGTGAATTGAGAGGTCGCGTGTTATTTCATTCGCAACGAACTTGAACTAGAGTGCGCAACAGTGTTACGGAATTTATTGGTTTTTTTTTTATTGTGTGTTGAGAAAATCTTAATAAATCATTGAATTAATTATTAACTAAAATATAAATATTTGAATATATTAATAATAATTAGTTGATCATGTAATTATTTTATGAATATGTAATGAGCATGTGATTATGTAACAATTACGTAATTGTTATGAATACATTAATTTATATTAATTTTACGCGTGGTGATTTTCAATTAAACTAAATTAATTTATGTAATATAGAATAAATAAAATTCTACTTTAAACAAACATAATAATAAGCATTGTTTCATGTTCTTCAAAAACTGACGGAAAAACTGTACTAAGCAAGTGCAAAAATAGTTGGAAAAGAAAGCATTTGCAGCATTTAGATGAAAAAACACAATTTTATTAAATTTAACTATTCGGTGTATAGTATATATAATCTAAAACCTCTTAATACCGTTAAGTGTCAAATTGTCAGACACACCGAGCAACAGAGAAGACATGTGTATGTTTAAATGCCTATATGAGGTAACGGACCCATATTGGAAAGAACGCTACGCTCGGCATCACTTTGTGGGTCACTCATCCAAAACGTGACCAGAGCGACCGTTGCGTAACAATAGTGCATTAATAAAAACTACATAAATGATGGTTAGACTTTGTTGCTAGTTTCTGGATTGGTATTAAGAGTCGTAATCAAACATTGAAACTACATTTAGCTGAAACTAGTTAAGTAATGCAGACGCGGCTTAATTCTCAAAGGTGACTTAATAGTGATATGCAAATAAACTCATTCAGATCCAACCTTAGACTCAAATTGTTTATTTTGTTTTTGATGACATCTGCTACAGTTTGGTCATATAACCGCATTACGTTAACCGAAAACAATATTGCGCTAAGGTTTCTTTTTTAATTTGTTATTTGAAAAAATAACAAAAAAAATTAAGGTTGCTACATTTTACAGTGTTGCATCCTGGTACGTTTAAGTTGACATTCTTTGATTTGTTTATTGTTTTTGTTTGGTTAGGAATCAAAATGGCGCAGTCGGTAGATAAAAGGATTTGTCTTCTTGCTTTATTAAAACTACTGCAGTCTAAATTACTGACTTTTTATCATGCTATAAAGTATCCTATCCATTCACCCAAGTGTTAGTAGTCAAGAAACTGTATATTTGACTTCTCTGTAAGTGTTAGAAGCCACTTTATCACAAGATAAAGTCGTGATTAATTTTTTTAATAACAAACACTTGGGTCACTGCAGTTCAGACTTGTTATCATGCTATGGAGTATTACACCCACCCACCCAAATATTCGTCCTCAAGATATTGTATATTTCATTTCTTTGTAAGTGTTAGAAGTTACTTTATCACAAAAAAAAATTGTATTTAAATTTTTTAATAACCAACACTTGGGTGGGTGAGCCACTCCAGTCCAAACTATTAACTTGTTATTATGCTATAGTTTTCCACTCACCCAATTGTTAATCATCAATAAAAACATTAAAATATTCTTAGATAAAATCAAAATCCGGCCAAAAACAGTTCAAAGCTGCAATATTTTATTTATAAAATGTCAAAGTAAAAAAATTTGGTCTTCAAATAAGAAAATATTGTCAATAAACATCAAAGAGTGGTTTTAAACTATTAAAAATGTGCTCATAAAACATTAAAATATTTAAAAAATCATAAAACTTTAAAATCCAGCCATAAACTATCAAAATATTGTTAGATATAGCAAAATTTGGTTATGAAAAAGTTGCAAAAATTTATTTAAAAAAATCATTTCAATTCCTCTTTCTGGTCTAATATCTTGACAGACGTTTAGTGTTACATTACGTTTTTATATTTGCAAGAAACAGATTTTGTATTGTGTCAGCCCATCGGGTAAAAAATGTTGTTGTCCTTTGTAATATGGTCATAAAAAAACTTTAAAATGCAGTCACAGACAAATCACAAAAAACTAACCTGACCTAACCTAACGCAACAAATCACAAAAAACTAATTATCTCGGCCGAACGTAGGCATGCGGCAAACATTTTTTTACCAAAAAATCGCAAAAAAAAAGAAGGTCAATTTTATTTATATGCATTGTTGAGCTACTGCCACAAATAACGCAACAAATTACAAAAACTACCCAAACCTAACCTAACACAAAAAATTTAAAAAAACTGTATATCTCGGCCGCCCATAGGCATGCGGCAAATATTTTTTACCAAAAAATCGCAAAAAAATCAACCGTCATTTTTATCTATATTTATTGTTAAGCTACGGCTACACCTAACGTGACAAATTACAAAAACCTAACCTAACCTAACACGACAAATGCCAAAAAACAGATTATCTCGGCCGCCCGTAAGCGTGCGGTAAAAACTTTTTTACCAAAAAATCGCAAAAAAATCAACCGTCATTTTAATCTATACGCATAGTTGAGCTACGGCCACACCTAACGCGACAAATTACAAAAACCTAACCTTACCTAACCTAACCTAACACGACAAATGCCAAAAATCAGATTATCTCGGCCGCCCGTAAGCGTGCGGTAAAAACTTTTTAGTCAAATAATTGCAAAAAAATAAATAGTCATTTTCATCTATATGCATTGTTGAGCTACGGCCACACCTAACGCGACAAATTACGAAAACCTAACCTAACCGAACCTAACACGACAAATGCCAAAAATCAGATTATCTCGGCCGCCCGTAAGCTTGCGGTAAAAACATTTTTAATCAAAAAATCGCAAAAAAATCTACCGTCATTTTAATCTATATGCATTGTTGAGCTACGGCCACACCTAACGCGACAAATTACAAGAACCTAACCTAACCTAACCTAACCTAACACGACAAATGTCAAAAATCAGATTATCTCGGCCGCCCGTAAGCGTGCGGTAAAACCTTTTTAATAATAAAATCGCAATAAAATCAACCCTCATTTTCATCTATATGCATTGTTGAGCTACGGCCACACCTAACGCTACAAATTACGAAAACCTTACCTAACCTAACCTAACCTAACACGACAAATGCCAAAAATCAAATTATCTCGGCCGCCCGTAAGCGTGCGGTAAAACCTTTTTAATCAAAAAATCGCAAAAAAATCAACCGTCATTTTAATCTATATGCATTGTTGAGCTACGGCCACACCTAACGTGACAAATTACAAAAACCTAACCTAACCTAACACGACAATTGCCAAAAATCAGATTATCTCGGCCGCCCGTAGGCATGCGGCATACATTTTGTTACCATAAAATCGCAAAAAAATCAACCTTTCATCTATATGCATTGTTGAGCTACGGCCACACCTAACGCGACAAATTACGAAAACCTAACCTAACCTAACCTAACACGACAAATGCCAAAAATCAGATAATCTCGGCCGCTCGTAAGCGTGCGGTAAATACTTTTTTACCAATAAATCGCAATAAAATCAACCGTCATTTTCATTTATATGCATTGTTGAGCTACGGTCACACCTAACGCGACAAATTACAAAAACCTAACCTAACCTAACACGACAAATGCCAAAAATCAAATTATCTCGGCCGCCCGTAAGCGTGCGGTAAAAACATTTTGGCCAAAAAATCGCAAAAAAATCAACCGTCATTTTAATCTATATGCATTGTTGAGCTACGGCCACACCTAACGCGACAAATTACGAAATCCTAACCTAACCTAACCTAACCTTACCTAACACGACAAATGCCAAAAATCAGATTATCTCGGCCGCCCGTAAGCGTGCGGTAAAACCTTTTGAATCAAAAAATTGCAAAAAAATCAACCGTCATTTTCATCTATATGCATTGTTGAGCTACGGCCACACCTAACGCGACAAATTACAAAAACCTAACCTAACCTAACCTAACCTAACCTAACACGACAAATGCCAAAAATCAAATTATTTCGGCCGCCCGTAAGCGTGCGGTAAAACCTTTTTAATCATAAAATCGCAAAAAAATCAACCGTCATTTTAATCTATATGCATTGTTGAGCTACGGCCACACCTAACGTGACAAATTACAAAAACCTAACCTAATCTAACACGACAATTGCCAAAAATCAGATTATCTCGGCCGCCCGTAAGCGTGCGGTAAAGTCTTTTTAATCAAAAAATCGCAAAAAAATCAATTGTCATTTTCATCTATATGCATAAATGAGCTATGGCCACACCTAACGTGACAAATTACGAAAACCTAACCTAACCTAACACGACAAATGCCAAAAATCAGATTATCTCGGCCGCTCGTAAGAGTGCGGTAAAAACTTTTTTACCAAAAAAATTAACCGTCAATTTTATCTATATGCATTGTTGAGCTAGAGCCACACCTATCGCGACAAATTACGAAAACCTAACCTAACCTAACCTAACACGACGAATGCCAAAAATCAGATTATCTCGGCCGCCCGTAAGCGTGCGGTAAAAACATTTTGGCCAAAAAATCGCAAAAAAATCAACCGTCGATTTAATCTATATGCATTGTTGAGCTACGGCCACACCTAACGTGACAAATTACAAAAACCTAACCTAACCTAACACGACAAATGCGAAAAATCAAATTAAATCGGCCGCCCGTAAGCGTGCGGTAAAAACTTTTTTACCAAAAAATCGCAAAAAAATCAACCGTCATTTTCATCTATATGCATTGTTGAGCTACGGCCACACCTAACGCGACAAATTACGAAAACCTAACCTAACCTAACCTAACCTAACACGACAAATGCCAAAAATCAGATTATCTCGGCCGCTCGTCCGCGTGCGGTAAAAACTTTTTTACCAAAAAATCGCAAAAAAATCAACCGTCATTTTCATCTGTATGCATTGATGAGCTACTGCCACAAATAACGTGACAAATTACAAAAATCTTACCTAACCTAACCTAACCTAACAAGACAAATGCCAAAAATCAAATTATCTCGGCCGCCCGTAAGCGTGCGGTAAAATCTTTTTAACCAAAAATTCGCAAAAAAATCAATTGTCATTTTCATCTATATGCATTGATGAGCTACGGGCACACCTAACGTAACAAATTACAAAAACCTAACCTAACCTAACCTAACCTAACCTAACACGACAAATGCCAAAAGTCAGATTATTTCGGCCGCCCGTAAGCGTGCGGTAAAATCTTTTAAATCAAAAAATCGCAAAAAAATCAACCGTCATTTTAATCTATATGCATTGTTGAGCTATGGCCACACCTAACGTGACAAATTACGAAAACCTAACCTAACCTAACACGACAAATGCCAAAAATCAGATTATCTCGGCCGCTCGTCCGCGTGCGGTAAAAACTTTTTTACCAAAAAATCGCAGAAAAATCAACCGTCATTTTCATCTATATGTATTGTTATGCTACAGTCACACCTAACGCGACAAATTTCTAAAACCTAACCTAATCTAACCTAACCTAACACGACAAATTTCAAAAATCAGATTATCTCGGCCGCCCGTAAGCGTGCGGTAAAAACTTTTTTACCAAAAAATCGCAGAAAAATCAACCGTCATTTTCATCTATATGTATTGTTATGCTACAGTCACACCTAACGCGACAAATTTCTAAAACCTAACCTAATCTAACCTAACCTAACACGACAAATTTCAAAAATCAGATTATCTCGGCCGCCCGTAGGCGTGCGGTAAAAACTTTTTTACCAAAAAATCGGAAAAAAATCAACTGTTAATTTCATCTATATGCATGGTTGAGCTACTGCCACAAATAACGTGACAAATTACGAAAACCTAACCTAACCTAACCTAACCTAACACAACAAATGCCAAAAATCAGATTATCTTTGCCGCTCGTAAGCGTGCGGTAAAAACTTTTTACCAAAAAATCGCAAAAAAATCAACCGTCATTTTCATCTATATGCATTGTTGAGCTACGGCCACACCTAACGCAACAATTTACGAAAACCTAACCTAACCTAACCTTACCTAACACGACAAATGCCAAAAATCAGAATATCTCGGCCGCCCGTAAGCGTGCGGTAAAAACTTTTTTACCAAAAAATCGCAAAAAAATCAACCGTCATTTTCATCTATATGCATTGTTAAGCTACGGCCACACCTAACGCGACAAATTACAAAAACCTAATCTAACCTAACCTAACCTAACACGACAAATGCCAAAAATCAGATTATCTCAACCGCCCGTAAGCGTGCGGTAAAAACTTTTTTACCAAAAAATCGCAAAAAAATCAACCGTCAATTTCATCTATATGCATTGTTGAGCTACGGCCACACCTAACGCGACAAATTACAAATACCTAACCTAACCTAACCTAACCTAACACAACAAATGCCAAAAATCAGATTATCTCGGCCGCCCGTAAGCGTGCGGTAATAACTTTTTTACCAAAAAATCGCAAAAAAATCAACCGTCATTTTCATCTATATGCATTGTTGAGCTACAGCCAAACCTAACGCGACAAATTACGAAAACCTAACCTAACCTAACCTAAGCGTGCGGTAAAACCTTTTCAATCAAAAAATCGCAAAAAATTCAACCGTCATTTTCATAAATATGCATTGTTGAGCTACGGCCACACCTAACGCAACAAATTACAAAAACCTAACCTAACCTAACCTAACCTAACACAACAAATGCCAAAAATCAGATTATCTCGGCCGCCCGTAAGCGTGCGGTAATAACTTTTTACCAAAAAATTGCAAAAAAATCAACCGTCATTTTCATCTATATGCATTGTTGAGCTACGGCCACACCTAACGCGACAAATTAAAAAAACCTAACCTAACCTAACCTAACCTAACCTAACACGACAAATGCCAAAAATCAGATTATCTCGGCCGCCCGTAAGCGTGCGGTAAAAACTTTTTTACCAAAAAATCGCAAAAAAATCAACACTCATTTTCATCTATATGCATTGTTGAGCTACGGCTACACCTAACGCGACAAATTACGAAAACCTAACCTAACCTAACCTAACCTAACCTAACCTAACCAAACCTAACCTAACCTAACCTAACCTAACCTAACCTAACCTAACACGACAAATGCCAAAAATCAAATTATCTCGGCCGCCCGTAAGCGTGCGGTAAAACCTTTTTAATCAAAAAATCGCAAAAAAATCAACCGTCAATTTCATCTATATGCATGGTTGAGCTACTGTCACAAATAACGTGACAAATTACAAAAACCTAACCTATCCTAACACGACAAATGCCAAAAATCAGATTATTTCGGCTGCCCGTAAGCGTGCGGAAAAACTTTTTTACCAAAATATCGCAAAAAAATGGACCGTCATTTTCATCTATATGCATTGTTGAGCTACGGCCACACCTAACGCGACAAATTACATAAACCTAACCTAACCTAACCTAACCTAACCTAACCTAACACGACAAATGCCAAAAATCAGATAATCTTGGCCGCCCGTAAGCGTGCGGTAAAAACTTTTTTACCAAAAAATCGCAAAAAAACAACCGTCATTTTCATCTATATGCATTGTTGAGCTACGGCTACACCTAACGCAACAAATTACGAAAACCTTACTTAACCTAACCTAACCTAACCTAACTTAACCTAACCTAACACGACAAATGCCAAAAATCTGATTATCTCGGCCTACCGTAAGCGTGCGGTATAAACTTTTTTACCAAAAAATCGCAAAAAAATTAACCGTCATTTTCATCTATATGCATTGTTGAGCTACGGCCACACCTAACGCGACAAATTACGAAAACCTTACATAACCTAACCGAACCAAACGCGACAAATGCCAAAAATCAGATTATTTCGGCCGCCCGTAAGCGTGCGGTAAAAAAATTTTACCAAAAAATCGCAAAAAAATTAACCGTCATTTTGATCTTTATGCATTGTTGAGCTACGGCCACACCTAACGCAACAAATTACAAAAAACTAACCTAACTTAACCTAACCTAACCTAACACAACAAATACAATAAATCAGATTATCTCGGCCGCCCGTAAGCGTGCGGAAAAAACTTTTTACCAAAAAATCGCAAAAAAATCAACAGTAATTTTTATCTATATGCATTGTTGAGCTACGGCCACACCTAACGCGACAAATTACAAAAACCTAACCTAACCTAACACGACATATGCCAAAAATCAGATTATCTCGGCCGCCCGTAAGCGTGTGGTAAAAGCTTTTTTACCAAAAAATCACAAAAAAATCAACCGTCATTTTCATCTATATGCATTGTTGAGCTACGGTCACACCTAACGCGACAAATTACAAAAACCTAACCTAACCTAACACGACAAATGCCAAAAATCAGATTATCTCGGCCGCCCGTAAGCGTGTGGTAAAAGCTTTTTTACCAAAAAATCACAAAAAAATCAACAGTAATTTTCATCTATATGCATTGTTGAGCTACGGTCACACCTAACGCAACAAATTACGAAAACCTAACCTAACCTACTACGACAAATGCCAAAAATCTGATTATCTTGGCCGCCCGTAAGCGTGCGGTAAAAACTTTTTTACTAAAAAATCGCAAAAAAATCAACACTCATTTTTATCTATATGCATTGTTGAGCTACGGCCACACCTAACGCGACAAATTACGAAAACCTAACCTAACCTAACCTAACCTAACACGACAAATTCCAAAAATCAGATTATCTCGGCCGCCCGTAAGCGTGCGGTAAAAACTTTTTCACTAATAATACGCAAAAAAATCAACGGTCATTTTCATCTATATGCATTGTTGAGCTACGGTCACACCTAACGCGACAAGTTACAAAAACCTAACCTAACTTAACCTAACCTAACCTAACACGACAAATGCCAAAAATCAGATTATCTCAGCCGCCCGTAAGCGTGCAATAAAAACTTTGTTACCAAAAAATCGCAAAAAAATCAACCGTCAATTTCATCTTTATGCATTGTTGAGCTACGGTCACACCAAACGCGACAAATTACGAAAACCTAACCTAACCTAACCTAAACCGACAAATGCCAAAAATCAGATTATCTCAGCCGCCCGTAAGTGTGCGGTAAAACCTTTTTTACCAAAAAATCGCATAAAAATTAACCGTCAATTTTATCTATATGCATGGTTGAGCTACTGATACAAATAACGTGACAAATTACGAAAACCTAACCTAACCTAACACGACAAATGCCAAAAATCAGATTATCTTGGCCGCCTGTAAGCGTGCGGTAAAACCTTTTTAACCAAAAAATCGCAAAAAAATCAACCGTCATTTTTATCTATACGCATTGTTGAGCTACGGCCACAGCAAACGCGACAAATTACAAAAACCTAACCTAACCTAACCTAACCTAACACGACAAATGCCAAAAATCAAATTATCTCGGCCGCCCGTAAGCGTGCGGTAAAAAGTTTTTAATCAAAAAATCGCAAAAAAATCAACCGACATTTTCATCTATATGCATTGTTGAGCTACGGCCACACCTAACGCGACAAATTACAAAAACCTAACCTAACCTAACCTAACCTAACACGACAAATGCCAAAAATCAGATTATCTCGGCCGCCCGTAAGCGTGCGGTAAAAACTTTTTTACCAAAAAATCGCAAAAAAATCAACCGTCATTTTCATCTATATGCATTGTTGAGCTACGGCCCCATCTAACGTGACAAATTACAAAAACCTAACCTAACCTAACACGACAAATGCTAAAAATCAGATTATCTCGGCCACCCGTAAGCGTGCGGTAAAAACTTTTTTAACAAAAAATCGCAAAAAAATTAACCGTCAATTTCATCTATATGCATGGTTGAGCTACTGATACAAATAACGTGACAAATTACGAAAACCTAACCTAACCTAACCTAACCTAACCTAACACGACAAATGCCAAAAATCCGATTATCTCGGCCGCGGTAAAAACTTTTTTACCAAAAAATCGCAAAAAAATTAACCGTCAATTTTATCTCTATGCATGGTTGAGCTACTGATGCAAATAACGTGACAAATTACGAAAACCTAGCCTAACCTAACCTAACCTAACACGACAAATGCCAAAAATCAGATTATCTCAGCCGCCCGTAAGCGTGCGGTAAAAACTTTTTTACCAAAAAATTGGAAAAAAATCAACCGTCATTTTCATCTATATGCATTGTTGAGCTACGGCCACATCTAACGCGACAAATTACAAAAACCTAACCTAACCTAACCTAACCTAACAGGACAAATGCCAAAAATAAGATTATCTCGGCCGCACGTAAGCGTGCGGTATAAACTTTTTAACCAAAAAATCGCAAAAAAATCAACCGTCATTTTAATCTATATGCATTGTTGAGCTACGGCCACACCTAACGCGACAAATTACGAAAACCTAACCTAATTTAACCTAACCTAACCTAACACGACAAATGCTAAAAAACAGATTATCACGGCCGCCCGTAAGCGTGCGGTAAAAACTTTTTTACCAAAGAATTGCAAAAAAAATCAATCGTCATTTTCATCTATATGCATTGTTGAGCTACGGCCACACCTAACCTAACCTAACCACTTACCCTAACGCAACAATTCTCAAAAAGCTAATTATCATGGCCGCCCTTAAGCATGCGGCAAACATTTTTTTACCAAAAAATCGCAAAAAAATCAACCGAAATTTTCATCTATATGCTTTGTTAAGCTACAGCTACACCAAACGCAACAAATCACAAAAATCTAACTTAACCTGACGTAACTTAACGCAACAAATCACAAAAAACTGATTATCTCGGTCGCCCAAAGACTTGCTGCAAACACTTTTTATCAAAAAATTGCAAAAAATCAACCGTCATTTTTATCTATATTTATTGTTGAGCTACGGCCACACCTAACGCAACAAATTACAAAAAAATACCCTAACCTAACCTAACCTAACACCACAAATTCCAAAAAACTGAATATCTCGGCCGCCCGTAAGCGTGCGGTAAAAACTTTTTTACCAAAAAATTGCAAAAAAATCAACTGTCATATTTATCTATATGCATTGTTAAGCTTCGGCCACACCTAACCTAACCTAACCTAACCTAACGCAAAAAATCTCAAAAAACTGATTATCTCGGTCGCCCGTAGGCATGCGGCAAACATTTTTTTACCAAAAATACGTTAAAAAATCAAGCGTCAGTTTCATCTATAGGCATTGTTTAGCTACGGCTACACCTAATTCGACAAATCACAAAAAACTAACCTAACCTAACGCAACAATATATAAAAAACTGATTATCTTGGCCGCCCGTAGGCATGCGGCAAACATTTTTCTACCAAAAAATTGCAAAAAAATCAACCGTCATTTTTATCTATATGGATTGTTGAGCAACGACCACACCTAACGCGACAAATTACGAAAAACTAATCTAACCTAACCTAACACGACAAATCTCAAAAAACTAATTATCTTGGCTGCCCGTAAGCGTGCGGCAAACTTTTTTTTTGCCAAAAACACTTAAAAAAATCAAGCGTCAGTTTCATCTATGGGCATTGTTGAGCTACGGCTACACCTAACGCAACAAATCACAAAAAACTACCCCAACCTAACCTAATGCGACAAATCACAAAAAACTGATTATCTCGGCCGCTCGTAAGCATGTGGCAAACATTTTTTTAACAAAAAATTGCATAAAAATCAACTGCTTGAGGTTATTCACACATAGGCTAAAAAGGATTTTAGAGGTGTGTCAAATAAAGTACATAAGCATTGGGTCATTGAGGTAGCAGCCAGAGTTGAGATTATAGTAGGCTGTAAAAGATTGTTATTCATACACTGGCATGAGACTTCATAGTTATATGTTAACACCGTATTTGGCATTAAGGTCTTATACGTAACAGCCGTTCAGGGTATGCTTGTGCACTAGAATTTAAAAATTTGGAGTTGCACAATAACTGCAAAAGATTGTAAAATTTACACTGGCCAATCAGGTTTTAAAGTTGTATGCTGTATGCTGGTATAAGAGTATGCCTTAAAGATGTGTTAATTAGGTAATTGGTAATATAATATACTATTTATTGATATAAATATGAGAACTTAGGTAGTAGTAATCTACTTAGTCTTATGCTAGAGAAAAATTAAATAGTTGTTAAATGCACAGAATAATATACTAATAATTATGTGCAGCTTTAATTTATTAAAAAAATACACCAAAACAATAGCGAGCCGTAGCATTAGCAAGCTAATACAAAAAAACGAGATGAACCGGATCAGCACAAATGGAGTACACTAAAGCAAAAACAACTAGAATACGAGTCGTCTGCTGGACGAAGCAAAAAAGATCAGTAACTATTGCGCAGAGAAAAGATGCGATCAAATAATTTGACGGCAATCGCCCCTGCTTGTTTGATAAATAAGTGTTAATTAATTAAAATACGCCGTAAGAGCACGGTGTGGCGGTTGAGAGGTTTAACGTGCAATGCGTCAGTTACTATATAAAAAACAACAAAATTGTATAACTGGGCGTAACCTAACCTGTACCTAACCAGCACAAAAAGAAGGATTTTATATATAATTTTTAAATAAAACTGTCAACCTAATAAGAGATTAAAACAAAATTTATTGCTATATATATTTTTACTAATTTATTCTAAATAAGCTTAAATGATTGATTGTCCATATATTGTTTGGTTCTTTAATTAAACCTTTCCCAGACAGACTTGTTATGTATTAATCTCCCAGTATGTAAACAATTTGATCTCTTTATATAATATATTCCATAATGAAGGTCGCTTTGACCATACTATATGCGCTGATTTATTAATGTTGTGTAAACCTGAAAGCTCTCATTTACATGGTAAATATTTAATTTACTGCATATAACATAAATGGGGTGTGTTTATTATAAATTTATAATCTCCATATTTGCATATAATTTGTAATTATTAATATTAATTTGTTTGGCATCAACAACAACAAATTCTTTATTTAATTTTTGTTTTGTGTAATAAATCTTAATTTGCATAGATTAGTACAAAACAAAATAAATGCTTTTAGGCAGTGATCGTAAATCCAGTTAAATGCACTTGAAACTTAAAAAGCCCATTAACGCAATTTTATAATTAATAAATTAGATCGAATTTGTAATTGTCGGCGATTTATTCCAGACGAAGCCAATTATATACAAAGGGTATATTGGATCTTATAAAGTGCAAATTAACAAAGTGGATTCAACATAATAAAAAATGAAATTAAGTAAAGTGTTGAAGCTTATCCTAAATTGATAAAGTTTTTGTCACTGCCAATTCAAAGAGTTAATCGATTCGTTAGTAATATTGTTCAAATTACTGCTTACTTTAACAAGTTAAATATAATAACTAGTTTGTTGTGGTAAGAAATTTATTAATTAAATTAATTTAATAATTTTCTGCTGTTAGTAGCGGGCACAAAGGATGGTATTTATTAATAATCTCACAAGGGTTTGGAGCATATAATATGTATGTAATTACTTAATATTAAATGTGTCTAGGCTATATAAGAACGAGTTCAAGACATCAAAATGCATGTCGCAACTCGAAAAATAACTTTGCTTCTTAACATGTAAAATTATTAGGTCAAACAAAACATATCCAATACCACTGACCTCTTTCATTTATTCAAAAAAAAATCCAATAATATAGAATGAAAACATAACGTTTCAATAAATCGTTTTCCTCTGTTATTATCGCCTCGGTTCTCCCAATTCGCCTTGTAAGAAAATGCGCCGTACGTTTTCCTTTATCTGTAGCAAACGCCGGAAGAAACACGGCAAAGGCTAAGAAAGAAGAAAAAATATATAGTGCTGGAGGTGGCTGGGAGAGGATGCTTAAATATTTATAGCCGAGTATCCATTTGCAAATATATTGTAATTTTATACGCGCAGCGGATAAGAAACGTGGAAGGACTTTTTCAATTTGTATCCGAAATGAATTGCGATGCAACAAAGCGGAACGTTTCTATTGTTGGAGTAAAAAAACTAGTGCAGACGGCTAATGGGGATTTGCAAGTTTTAAATTGCGCGGCTTAATAAGAGATGTAATGGTTTTTAATTGATTTTTAATTAGTTTTAGGTTTTATGCCTTATCTGCTATACGGTAGACCACAAGCGTTATTTAATCTTCATCTTTTTGCGTCGATAAAATCTATTAAAAAAAAAAACAAAACAGCTTTTCAAATTATAAATCTTGTTTTTAAAAATGTAAACCTTAAAAATCCAAGCCACCAACGTATTAAATTTTGTTTTCACAATGATAATCCAGTTTTTAAAACTGTAAATCCGTTCGTTAACAATAAATTTGGCAGTAAATCTGATTTTTAAAAGTGCAAATCTAAACTTAACTAGAAACCTGATCACTAACTTATTAAATTCTGCTACAACAGTGTTAATCTTGTTACTAAATTATAATTTCAATTTTTAAAACTATAAATCCAGAATTTACAAATGAAAATCCGGCCTTCAAAATTGGTAATTTGGCTATTAACATGTTTTAAACAGTTTAGCCTAATAATCCGGCTATCAAAAGTGTAAAATTAATTTCAAAAACTGAAAACCGGCCACAATGTTAATCCGGTTAACAAAAAACAAATTCGGGTTTTAAATTGTAAATCTAATTTTTTAAACCGTAAATCCGGCCTTTAAAATGAGTAATTTGGCTATTAACGTGTATTAATTAAATTATATAACTTACATATGTAAATAAATAATAAAATCCGGCCATGAAAAGCCAAAAAAAATAATTTTTTGTCAAAAATATTAACATTTAATTGTTGAATTTTAAAAACCCGGCCAATAAATAAAAAAAAATCAATTTTAAGTACCAAAATCTGTTCATTAAGTATCAACAATGCAAATAATACTAGAATACAGGCACAAAATGTAAATATTATTAAAATCCTGCTAATAATTTTAAGAAATACTTAAAATATCCAAAATCCGGCTATAAAATCTTAAAAATAACAAAATTAATTTATAAAAAAATACAATCTAATACTAAAATGTTAAAAACTTTGCCAAAAAATTAAAAAAACTGTAATAAAAGTACCAATTCCGACAAAAAATGTTTAAAACACTAAAATCCGGCCACAAAATAAAAACAAAAAACAAAATCCGGCCATAAAACGTTAACAACACTAAAATTTGCCTAAAAAACTTAAAGATTATAAAGCAAAGTACTAGAATCCGACAATAATCTGTTATAATGTCTATATTCAAAGAAGAGGTGATACTATTACTCTCGATACTCTTTGATAACACACCCACCCAAGTGTTAGTTATCAATAGGTTAGATGACAATCTTCTCTTGTGACAAAATAACTTCTGACGTCCGCATAAAAGACAAACATTAAATTTCTTAAAGTCAAACACCCCAAGTGAGTGGATAGAACACTCGAGAGCATACAAAATAAATTTAACTTTAAAAACTAAAAATCCGGCCATCAACGTATTAAATTTGTCCTTGAAAACTGTAAATCCGGTTTTCAAAATTATCAAGTTGGTTATCTAAAACTGCAAATCTGACTTTTAAAAATGTAAATCTAATTTTCAAAACTAGTAGTTTGACTACCGACGTGTTTCAAATAGTTTAGCAGTAAATCCGGCTTTTAAAACTAAAAATCCGGTTTAAAAAAATATGAATAATTTTATAAACTAAAAATCCGGCCATTAACAAATTAAACTGTGTTGGCACACTGTTAATCCGGCTATTAAATGATAAATCCTGTCTATAAACTGCAAATGTTTTAATGACAGAAAACGCAATAAAAAATAACAAAAACGGGCCATGATTTTTGGTTTTTTCTATTATTAAAAAAAAAGAATTTTTTGTTCGATTGTAACAATTTTTTTGTTGTCCAATCGAGTTAAAATATTGGCCCAGAATTTGCCAAAACGTTTTGAAGTTCCATTTTCAAATCACTCTTACGGTACAAAAAAAATAAACGGAAAATGCCAATTTGAGCTTTAACTTGCTGCAAACCACCGTACAAATATTATTATTTAAGAGAAACCAACTTGCAGATTAAATTTTAGCAAATGCAATTTTAGTTTTTTTTTTTTTTTATTCAACAAAGAATTTAGGTTAGGTTAGGTTAGGTTAGGTTAGGTTAGGTTAGGTTAGGTTAGGTTAGGTTAAACGCCTGGTTTATGGACGACAGGGAGGACGCAGCGCTGGCGGTGCTAAACAGTGGGTTGGGAATCGGGAAACGCGGGAAAGGGGAAGGTTTTGTGTGGGCTCAAGTGGGTGGGAGATTTTACGTGTCCTGCTATGCCTCGCCAAATAAGGCACTGCAAGATCTGGAGGACATACTGGGATGCGTAAGGTTTCAACTGGGTATGGGAATCAAGGATGCCATTATAGGGGGGATTTTAATGCAAAGTGCCCCATCTGGGGAGGGAACGTGGAGGACGGGAGGGGTCGTTTGCTAGCGGAATGGGCCGCGTGTAACGACTTGACTCTAATGAACGATGGGGCAGCGCCCACGTTCTGGAGGGGAGAGGCACGCTCGTATATCGACGTGACCTTCTGCGGGTCAAGGGTAGTGGGGTTGGCGACGGGGTGGAAGGTGATGGAAGAGGAATGCCTCAGCGACCATCGTCCCATCAGGTTCGGTGTTGGCAAGACGGCTCCGTCGCGCGTGAGGGACGCGGAACAAAGCGGGTGGGTAATGACGTCGGAAGGGCTGGAGAAAATTTGTAGGGACTTTGGGGAGCGAGAAGTGGGGGAAGGGGAAAACGCGGCTCAGCTGTGCAAGAGCATAAAGCATCTCTGCGATCTTCATTTCACCAGAAAGGGGCGTCAAATCGGAAGACGTCCAAAATACTGGTGGAATGAAGAGATTGCGGAGGCAAGGATGCTCTGCAACAGGGCACGTAGAGCGCTGACAAGGGCCAACGCCTCGGGGAGGGGTAACGTGGGTTTAGTCGGGGAGTATAAAGGGTTAAGGAAAAGGTTGGGAGGGCTCATCAAGTCGGCCAAGAGGGGAAAATGGAAGCTCCTGGTCGACGAAGTTGATGAGGACATCTGGGGCAGGGGTTTTAAAATAGTGATGGGGAAAGTGGGTAGGAAACCGCCAAAGGTGGATACGGCGGTTCAGAGAGCGGTAGTAGGGGAACTTTTTCCAGCGCAAGTGGGGAGGGTTTTCAGGAGGTGGCCAGTTGAGGCTGGGGACGTCCGACTCTTTACGGAAGGAGAGCTTCTGGAGGCCACGGCAAAGATCAGACCGAGGAAAGCACCGGGGCCTGACGAATTCCCTACGGAACTTGTCAAAGCCTTAATCGGACGGTGCCCTGAAACCTGGTTGAAAGTTTACAATCGGTGCCTGGTTGAAGAAAGTTTTCCGGAAGTGTGGAAGAGGGCTAACCTGGTCCTGCTGGATAAGGGGAAAGGTAGTACGGGGGCTAGGGCATATCGTCCAATATGTCTCCTGGACGTGGGTGGGAAAATCCTCGAACATCTGGTGGTGGGAAGGCTTTTGGAGGTGCTTCAAGGTGACGCGGCCCTCTGCGAGCGTCAGTACGGTTTTAGGAAGGGTCTTTCAACCCTGAACGCGCTCGCGGAGGTGAAGGCAGCGGTAGTAGCTGCAAAACGTTTTAGCTACACGCACAGAAAAGCGTGCGTGTTAATCACCTTGGACGTGATGAACGCCTTCAACACTGCCAATTGGGGCAGGATTTTGGGGGCGCTGGAAAACAGGGGGGTACCAGGCTACCTGCTAAATCTAATTAGCAGTTACCTGTGGGGTAGGATTTTGTTGCTGGGCAAGGGAGAGCAGAGGGAAGAGGTTAAACTGTCGGGGGGTGTGCCACAGGGGTCAGTTCTTGGACCCACGCTGTGGAACGTTCTGTATGACAGCGTGGTGAGCCTGGAGATGCCGAAGGGGGTAAAGGTAGTAGCATACGCGGACGATCTGGCGGTAGTAATAACGAAGCGCTCTAGACTCGAAGTAGAAGAGGTTGGTAACTACGCCGTTAAGATAATAGAGTCGAAGATGAGCGAGCTAGGGCTGAAACTGGCGCCAGATAAGACAGAGCTTGTGGTACTTTCGTGCTCAAGGAGGGTACCACAAGTTCAAATAAATGTCACGGGGACCACCGTCAGGTCTAAGAAGAAGCTAAACTACCTTGGGGTTGTACTGTCCAGCAACATGGCATGGGGCGGGCAGGTGCGGGAGGTGTGTATGAGAGGAGAGAAGGCGGCCCGGTCGTTGGCGGGTCTAATGCCAAATCTAGGGGGAGCAAGGGCTTCCTACAGGCGCCTGCTGTGTTCGGTTGTTTCCTCCATAGTACTGTACGGTGCAGAAATATGGGGGGACACCTTGCGCAGCAACGAGAGGCAAACGGAGTGAGTCTTGCGAACTCAGAGGAGGTGCTGCCAGAGGATTTGCAGCGCCTACAGGACAAGGCCACTAGACCTTCTAATCCGTATGAAGACGGAAGTGTGGGATGGGCGTCTTTCGAGGAGCGAAGGGGATGAATGGGTGTGGAGAGAATGGCAGCGAAGATGGGAAGAGTGTGAGTCGAGTGGAGGTGGTAGTGAACTCGGGTGGTCAAGGCGGCTCATCGTAAACGTGAAGCGGTGGGTTGGCAGAGGTTACGGCGAGGTAAACTATTACCTCACGCAGGTATTAACGGGACACGGTTGTTTCCGGGCGTACCTGCAGTGGGTGAAAGTGTGCAAGAGCGACGAATGTTTGTATTGCGGGCAGCGAGACACGGTTGAGCACACCGTGTTCCGTTGCGAACGTTGGACGGAAGTGAGGGAGAAAATGATTGTGAAAATGGGCGGAGCAAGCGTGAACCCTGACAACATGGTGGAAACAATGATGGCGTCTCAGGCCGGCTGGGATAATGTGTCCACCATGATAGGGATTATTCTCCGGAAAAAAGAGGAGGAGGAGAAGGAGCTTGCTCCGGTAGAAGAATGGGGGGTGGGGGTTTTGCCTGGGGTGGGCCCGTAGCTGTTTTTATTATTGTGTAAAAGTATGAATGGAAATGTTATAACTTTTTGTAAAAAATGTGTCTGTAAATTTTTTGATTTGTTTGTTTTGTAAAAACATAGTTTTTGAAAAAAGAGAGGGCGGCAGAAAAGATTAACTGCCATCCGGGATTCTCCACTCCGAAGTAATGCTTTAATGCAATCCCGGGGTGGAGTAAAAACAGATATATCCCAATGGGAGGAGGGTTTTAGCCGGTAGGAACCCGGCACTACCGTGCAGCACTGGCTGCCGGTGTCTTAGCTGAAGATTTTACTCCTTCCAAAAAAAAAAGGTTAGGTTAGGTTAGGTTATTTTAGGTTAGGTTAGGTTAGGTTAGGTTAGGTTAGGTTAGGTAAGGTTAGGTTAGGTTAGGTTTGGTCGCGGATCTTGTAGCTGGCCCAGTCCTGAACTTCTTTAAGTTTCTGGAAAAAGTTCTGGTTGTACCGGAGGCCTCGAAGTTCGTTCCTCGCTTTTTCTGCGTACTCGCCCTTTTGTCTTCCTTTGCTGAGCCCCACGCTGGTGATTTTGAATTGAAATCGCCCACCAGGATTACTCCCTTCTTTCTGGTCCTTAGAACCTCCATGATGTTGTCCACTTTAGACTTATAGGCGGGCAGAGTTGTGTTAGGCGAGACGTATGCGTTTATGACCTCATAGTCTGTCAGGCTAATAATTTGGAAGCCATTTTCTGGTTGGTGGCTAATTATTTTGGCTCTTTTTTTGTTCATTATCTGAACCGCCACGTCCGCTCCGTTGTCCGTCAGCAGACCCTGTTTTTTAGCTATGGTCTTATTGGGTTCCTGGAACAAGATGACGTCTGCTGACGTTTATTTGTAGGTACTTAATTATTTTGGTCCGACTGCTCCCGCCTACAGCGGTCTAGGAGTTTTCTGAAGTTTGGACACGCTGTCGAGTCTGGCCTATGCTCTTTGTTGCAGTGCCTGCAATAAGCTGCGCTTTTGCAGTCTTTTGCCTGGTGCCCGGTTTTGCAGCAGTTCAGGCAGCCCTGAACTTTTTACTTTTTACTTTCTTGTCGGGGCAGTACGCCCGCGTGTGCTCGACTCCTAGGCAGTTGGTGCATCGAGGGATGCGAAACCTCTCCCTGATGGTGCATTTGAGCCATCCTATTTTCACCTTCTCTCCCTTTGTCAGCAGGCTGGCAGGTTTTTCGCCAATGACCAATGTCGCATTTTGGTTTCCGCTCTTGGTCGGTCTTAAGTTCTTTAGCTCAAGAGACTCTTCTTCCATCCCCAGATCTGAAAGCTTGTTCCTTATCGCGTTTTCTATTTGTTCTTGGGTGGCATTTCCGTCCCTACTGGTGGAGCAATACTATTGACGCAAAAAGAAAGGAATGTACCGCAATACAAAAGCTTTTGACAAGATCCAGAGCAAAAGGAGAACCGGATAGGGTCAAAAAACTCGAAGCACAGCTCAAAACCGCCAGAAAAGAGTACCAAACAGCTATCCGCAAGAGCAAGATAGAAAAATGAAGAAACCTGGTCGACGACCTTGAGAGCGATGCTTTTGGACAGGGCTACCAGATACTCGTAAAAAGACTGCCTATAAAGCCGAACCATGTAACTCTAGAGAACAGCAGGAGGAAGGAGATTATTGAGGAGCTTTTCCCTGATGTTACTGAGCAAGCAGTTCCGCTGACAACCGGAGACGCAGAAGACCCGAGACTCCATTTACCGCCGACGAGCTGAATGAGGCCATTAGAAAACTGAAGCCTAAAAAAACCTCAGGACCCGACGGAATCCACTGCCAAATTATCAAGCTCGCGCACAAAGTCATTCCCGACGTGCTGCTGGAAGCGTACAACAAGCACCTGGACGAAAGAATCTTTCCAAAACCTTGGAAAAAAGCAAAGATAGCGCTGGTCCCCAAAGGAGAAGACAAATTTAGGGCTATCAGTCTGCTAAGCGTACCCGGCAAGTTGTACGAACACCTGATAAAGAAGAGGCTTAAGGAGGAACTGAAAGAAAAAGAAGCCATAACCAGCACCCAATACGGGTTCAGAAAGGGCCGCTCAACAGTCGACGCCATCATGAAAGCAAGAGAGTTTTGCAAGGACAGCACAAGCGCGTGGACCGCCATCATCCTGCTGGACGTAAAAAACGCTTTCAACACCGCCAGCTGGGAGCAAATTAAAAGAAGGCTGACAGAGATAGGAACGAGCCGGTATCTCCTAGACCTCATAGCAAGCTACCTGGGGGAGCGAACCATCCAAATTGCCGCAGGGAAGAAGAAGAACCTAACGCAGGGGGTTCCGCAGGGTTCCGTCCTAGGACCTACTCTGTGGAACGTTGTCTACGACCCCGTGCTGAGCCTACAACTTTCAAGAAAATGCAGAACGGTTGCCTACGCCGACGACCTAGCGGTGGTGGTCAGAGCGAACAGCATGCAGGAAATGCAGAAGGCTGCAAACAAAGCCCTAAAGGCGGTAGACAAATGGATGACGGGAATCGGCCTAGAACTGGCTCCCGAGAAAACTGAGGCACTGGTCGTGAAAGGAACGAGGAAGAAGACCGAAGTCACCTTTGTCTTAAGAGGAGAAACTATCACCCCGAAAAAATCCGTCAAGTACTTGGGAGTATGGTTGGACTCGAACTGGATCTTTGGCCCGCACGTTCAAAACACCATCGGCAAAGCAGAGAAGACCATGACTGCTCTAATAAAGATAATGCCAAACGTAAGCGGGCAAAGTGCTAAAAGAAGGGCGATGTACCATTCCGTGATCCAATCCATATTGACCTACGCAGCGCCGGTCTGGAGGCGGGCTCTCGGCGTAAACAGGCACCTGACAGCGTTTTTATCCACACAGAGAAAAGTCGTACTGAGAGTCATCAGCGCATATCGAACGACAAGTGGCAAGAGTGCGTGCGTCATTGCGGCGATCCCGCCAATCGACCTGAAGGTGGAGGAGCTGGCAGAGAAGTACCAAGCCAGAAAGGAAGGCCGCGAAGCCACTTACAACATCGTGGAGCAGTGGCAGCGCAGATGGAACGAGACCCATGACACGGAGCAGTAGCGTTTTCCTCACTAAAAAAAAAGTTAGGTTAGGTTAGGATTAGGTTTTGGGCACTTCAAAAACCGGTATTTTATTTAATATAATTTTTCCCCAATACCAGCGGCGTTCATCAAAAAGAGGCCAAAAATGTAAAAAGTACAGCAAATAATTTAGAAGCCCAAAGCATTTTAGAGCCAAAACAATCGCTTTTGGTATAGGCAAGCAAAAAATCAATTTTTGGCACTTTATACACCAAAATTTGGGCAACAAGTTCCGTCCGTCTTTTTCTAAAAACCACGTTTTACTTTTTGACAACTTTGCAAAAAAACGCTAATTTGTCCAAGAAATTTATGAATCTAATAAAAAAACTAAGAATTTAATTTCAAAATTAGGCCTCTACTCCACAAGACAGTTTTTGATTTCCTACTAATAAAATTGAGATGTAAACCCTAATAACCTGTCTTTAGTCTATAACTGAAATTTGGTATTTTTTCAAAAAATGTCTTGTCTAATTTGCTACATGTGGTCTTGCATTATTATACTGAAACAAAAATCAGGGACCTATAAAAGCTTCATCAGGTAACACATAGTTTGTGCAGCATTTATTCATCTCTAGAAATTGAATCAAAATTTGTTCAAATATTTAAAAAGATGCCAGACCATACCGTGTCAAGTTACCAAACCTGTCTGTATCTTCTAAACCAGTTCTTCACAATGACAATCACCTATATGTATCTAAACTCAAAAGCAACCATTATAAAATGTCAATCAAAAAACTTGTTGCTAAAGAAAACTAAAAACAATTGTTAACAGTTTTTTTATAGTCAATCGTAATTTTTGTACTGACCTTTTAGATCTTAAACAATTTTTTAATATTTTTTTTATAGTTTTTGGACAACCTTAAACTTTATTAGCTTTAATAAAGTCATTTTGCAGATTTCTGGCAGTATATGTGCAAAGTCTAAGCTTACAGTTGCACAAAATCTGGTTTGTTAAAAAGTTATAACACGGTTTGACTTTGATCAACTATAATTTGTCTCTAAGTAGAAATTGCAAAGCGTAGATACAACCAAATACTTGTATAACAAAATTGACAAAAGCTAAACCACGCAATTTTTCCAACCCATGATCTCCAGTAATATTAGCAAACCAAATAACTAAACAAAAAAAAAACGTTGGCAACGACATCGCTTTTAACAGGATTAGAAAAACACCAATACCAACTTTTGTCAAAAAATAAATTGCACTAAACAATGGCCAAATTTTGGCATGCCCAGCTCCAAAAGCTAAAAGAACTCTTTTAAAAAAAAGACTAAGAAGTTCAACAAACTTGAGACGTACGTCATTCAAATAATTAACAACAAATTTAAAAGAAATGCTACAATTTAAAAGACATGCAGAAAAACTGCAAAATAAAACTGAAAAACAATCTTTTTGACTTTTGGACATTACAAAAGAAAATTTTCTCCATCGCATCAATAATGTTATACGTTACCAGGCAGATCGTACAGCCACTCTTACTACCAAAAGATCCGGCCCCATTCTCCTACGTACTCTCAAAAAACTTTTTTTCCCAGCTGATGCAGTAATTTCCTAGCTCATTAAGACTCCAGATGCCCCAAACCAGATTGTCGTCAAGAAATTTGCCAAGAACCCGGTCAAGTTTAGTCCCTCTAAAGACAAAAAATCATTAGAAATCCAGACAGCAATATTGTAACCCACAAAAAAATCTTGCTCTAAGAGAAGGTATTTATTGTCGTGGTCCATAGAAAAAAGTTCAAAAAACAGAAAAAGGAACAAGGTAAGTCTTCTTTAGTTTTTACTTTAATTGGCCGGCCCTAAGTCATCCAACAAGCTCCCCAACCTTGTCAGCATCTACAGATAGTGCTAATACGCTAATACGCTAATACGTTTTTAGTCAAAAATCAGCTTCAACTCCTCTTATCTCTAGCAAACAATTTTAAAAAGATCCTAACCAGCAAAAAATCTTTGAAATAAGCACAAAGTTCACCGGTAAATCTTTACTTAAGCCACTTATTTTGGCAGCTTTTGGGAGTTAATTTACTTTAAATTTTTTTTTTTATTTCAAAATGTTTTGAAGTAGACTGCCGGACAAATAAAGAAAGATTAGTAACTTTTGCGCAGTAAAAAGATGCAGATGATTTGACGGCAATAGCCGTTTCTTAAATAAATTAGCACGATGTGGTGGTTGAAAGGTTTAGCGTGCGTTGCGTCAGTTATATAAAAAGCTTTGTATAACTAACCGTAACAATAGAGACATAAATACATTTTACATTAGTAAATAAATTTTATATATCAGAATTCATTTTTATAAACAAAACTTCAATTGTATTAATTTCTACTTTATTAATAATTTTCATTATGACATAAATACTATTGAAGTTTCATTTATAAAAATGCTTCATTTCCAAATAAAACCTTAAACGAAAATGCATGTCGATTATTGTTCTATAAAATGCACGAAGGGAATTCGCCTACTATTTTACGCTTTGATCGTTTCCTCTTTGACGACATTATTACTCCATTAGAAATACATCCTGCCATCAAATAAATAATTACAAAGCAAAACATTTCCGATATCATTTTTCAATATAAATTCCCGCCGGGAATAATCTTCAGAATATAAATCAAGATATAAATTCTTCCAGAACAATCGATCTAATTTTATCCTAAATACTGATCGCATACGGGTCACCAGACATTTTTATATGACAATAAATGATCAGATTTATTCATAGAATTTTGTTACTATCCAGAGTATCCAGACATTGCATAAAAATTTTCTTAAGCGTAAAACTTTTCGGGAAGAAAAAGGTAACATTCTGTCGAAAGTAAGTTTTCGTACAAAAAAATATATATAAAGCTACACCGACGGAGTTAATAGCCCTTATTCTGGCTGAAATTTTTAAATTTTCAGAGCGGAATATAAATTGAAAAGAAGGACGTGACTTTAAATAGCTTTGTACAAAAGTGCATTTTTTCTGAAGCAAGATTTATGATCACTTTTTTATATGTTGATTTAATTAAACTCTTAATAAACTAAACTTAATAAAATCCAGTTAATAAGTTGTTAGGGGATGAGCTCATGCTACGAATAATAGCAATAATGAATATTTATGTGGCTCGGATTAAAACGATGCTTCCTTAAATCACCTTGTCCCGCTTTTTGTAAAGTAATGCAATATAATTACATACTTACAAAGTGCTTGTATTGTTTGCGTTAGACTATACGTTTTTGTCGTGCATTACTAATATCAAAATTTCTTGCTTACAACAATACAAATTGCTTTAAGTTGTTTTTGCTGCAAAAGTAATTTTGTATTCAGTTTTAAATGAGGTCAATTTATTAATGCTTTCATGAATGTAGTGTAATTTATAATGAGGGTTGTACATTAATGAATGGTTTATATTACGCTCGATTGAAATTTAATGCAATTAAGGTTAATTTTCCAATACATGTTATTGTTGAACTAATGTTGAGTTTAATTTACATATAATTATATCATTATAAATAACAATTATATTAGAAATCCTTTAGTTAATTGATAACTTATTATATATTATTATTATTACTACTTTTTAAGAGCATATCATACATTAAATATTGTTGTTTGAAGACTTCCTACAAATAATTTTTAAACAGCCTATAATGATAATAAACATTTAGAAATTATGAAGAAAATTATGATTATTCATTTAATTAATTTAGATAAAAGTAATTTTAAAATTGAATAGCTATGCAACCTGCTGAGCTAGTAATGTCAAATTTAATTTTTACAGAGTCGATTATGATGGTAATAGATAATTAAAATTGTATTACCTAATGTAAAATATAGTTATATAAAAATATTTTTTTTATATAACAGACGCGACGCACGCTAAACCTCCCAACCACCACTCCGTGCTTAAACGACAAATATTAATTAACTTAACACTATCAGCAATAATATTTGTAATAATAAAATAGCGGCTGTTGTCATCAAATCATTTGACCGCATCACTTGTCTGCGCAAAAGTTACTAAGACTACTTTGTACGTCCCGCGTCCGACATTTGCTCCAAGCTGCTATGCCCCACTCTACTTTATTCGTGCCGGTTTAGTCTATCTGATCCTTAGTTTGTAATCACACGTAACGACCCACAATTGTTCCCGCGCTGCTTTTCTTTAAATTACAATTACATCAATCACTTAATTAACACGTCTCTAAAGTATACTCTATTACCAGTGTGTTTATAACTGCTCCGTACTAATGTAATGTCCCCTACATACAACCTTATGACTCAACTGGCCTGTGTAAGCTTGACAATCTTTTGCAGTTATTGTGCAACTTCAAAACATTTAATAGAAAAAACCAAAATCCGACCAAAAACGGTTTAAAAGTGCAAACTTTTATCATAAATATCCAAAAATAGCAAAATCTGGCTTTCAAACTTCAAACATTTGTTTGAAAGCACTAAAATCTGGCCAAAAACA
The DNA here is from genome assembly GCA_963932245.1 of Tachinus rufipes. Taxonomy (NCBI): domain Eukaryota; kingdom Metazoa; phylum Arthropoda; class Insecta; order Coleoptera; family Staphylinidae; genus Tachinus; species Tachinus rufipes. The sequence goes on from OZ010745.1 coordinate 113,465,404, forward strand.
GTTTAAAAATGCATGTTTTATTCATAAAATTCTAAAAATAGCAAAATCTGGCTTAAAACTTCAAACAATTATTAGGAAGCACCAAAATTCAACCAAAAACGGTTTAAAAGTGCAAAGTTTTATTTATAAAATTTCTAACAATTTCTAACAATAGAATGTACCAAAAATTCATAAAATGTTAAAAATATGTCTTTGAAACATTGACATATTGTTAGAAAACACTAGCTTTAAAAAATTTAAATATTGATAGAATACAACAAAATCCGGCAAAGAAAATATTACAATATCACCATAAACCAAAATTTGAGCAACAATTTAAAATGCAAAATTATATTTATAGAAAGTTAAAAATGGCAAAATCTGGAATTAAAATTGAAAAAAATACATTTTTTTGAAGATTTTAAAAATCTACCAAAATCCTGCTATTAAATAATTAAATATTGTCTAATAGATTCAAAATCCGGTCGCTAACTGTCAAAAAGTGCAAAATTCTATTTATAGAATGTCAAAAATAGCAAAGCACCAATATCTAGCCATAAACTATTGAAAAATGCAAAATTATTTTCATGAAATGTCAAAAATAGCAAAACCCGGCCGTTTTATAGCCGGATTTTCAAAATATTGTTAGAAAGCACCAGAATTTATTTATTAAATGTTAAAAAATGCAACGTTTTATTTATAAAGTGTTAAAAATAGCAAAATTAAACCTTACAATTTTTAAATACTAATAGAAGCAACAAAGTCCAGCTATAAACTGATAAAAAATGCAAAACTCATTTTTTAAAAAGTCAAAAATAGCAAAACTCGGCCTTAAAACATCAAAATAGTGTTAAAAATTTAAAAAAAACACTGAATTTTAATGAATAACTTCATTAAATGTTAAAATTGGAAATTTAAACCGTAAAAAGTTTAAATATTAATAAAATCAACAAAATCTAGCCATAAATAATAAAAAATACAAAAGTCATTTAATACAAAGTCAAAAATAGCAAAATCCGGCAATGAAATATTCAAACATTGTTACTATAAACCAAAATTTGATCATAAATTGTTAAAACAATGCAAAATTTTATGGAAACTTAAAAGTGGCAAAATCCGGTAATTAAATTAAAAAAATATTTTATTTTTTTTAAATTCTAGTAGCATAATCTTGCTAAAAATTACAAAACTTTGTCTGAGAGATTCAAAATCCGGTTGTTAAATGTCAAAAAGTGCAAAATTCTATTTATAGAATGTTAAAAATAGCAAAATTTTCATATTTTTGTCATCAAAAATAAAAAATAAAATCAAAAAACTTCAAAACTATATAAAAAGTAACAAATTATTAACTTATTGTTTTTAGAAACCAAAATGCAATTTTGTAACATCAAAATATTGTCAAAAAGCACAAACATCCGGTCATACACTATTGAAAAGTGCAAAATTCTTTATATAAAATGTCAAAAAACTGACTAAAACGGTTTCAAAGTGCAAATTTTTATTCATAAAATTCCAAAAATAGCAAAATCTGGCCTTAAAACTTTAAACAATTGATAGCAAGCACCAAAATCCGGCCAAAAACGGTATAATAATGCAAACTTCTATTTACAAAATTTTTATTCATAAAATTCCAAAAATAGCAAAATTTGGTTTAAAAACTTCAAACAATTGTTAGAAAACACCAAAATTTGGCCAAAAATGTATTAAAAATGCAAATTTTTATTTATAAAATTTTAAATTAGCAAAATCGGGCTTTAAACTTTAAACAATTGTTATAAAGCACCAAAAATCCGACCAAAAACGGTTTAAAAATGTAAATTTTTATTTATAAAATAGCAAAATTTGGCCTTAAAACTTTAAAAAAGCTCCCAAAATCCAACAAAAAACGGTCTAAAAGTGCAAACTTTTATTCGGAAAATTCCAAAAATAGCAAAATCTGGCTTTAAAACTTTAACAATTGTTAGGAAACACTAAAATCCGGCCAAAAACAGTTTATAAGTGCAAACTTTTATTCAAAAAAATTCAAAAATAGCAAAATCTGGCCATAAAACTTCAAACAATTATTAAAAAACACAAAAATCCGGCCAAAAACAGTTTAAATGTGCAAACTTTTATTCATAAATTTCCAAAAATAGCAAAATCTGGCTATAAAACTTCAAACAATTGTTAAAAAACACAAAACTTTGGCTAAAAACGATTTAAAAGTGCAATCTTTTATTCATAAAATTTCAAAAATAGCAAAAGTAAACAATTGTTAGAAAACACCAAAATCCAGCCAAAAACAGTTTAAAATTGCAATCTTTTATTAATAAAATTTTAAAAACCTGACCAAAAACGGTTTAAAAGTGCAAATTATTATTCATAAAATTTTAAAAATAGCTAAATCTAACCTTAAAGCATCAAACAATTGTTTAAAAACACTAAAATCTGACCAAAAACGGTTTAAAAGTGCAAACTTTTATTGATAAAATTCCAAAAATATAAGAATCTGGCCTTAAAATTTTAAACAATTGATAGCAAGCACCAAAGTCTGGCCAAAAACAGTATAAAAATGCAAATTTCTATTCATAAAAATTTAAAAACAGCAAAATCAGGATTTAAAAATTGAAACAATTGTTAGGAAACACTAAAATCCGGCCAGAAAAAATTTAAAATGCAATCATTTAATCATGAAATTCCAAAAATAGCTAAATTTGGCTTCAAAACTTCAAACAATTTAAAAAAAACACGAAAATCCGGCTAAAAACGGATTAAAAGTGCAAACTTTTACTCATAAAATTTCAAAATAGCAAAATCTAGCCTTAAACTTTAAACGATTGTTGGAAACACCAAAATCCGGCCAAAAACAGTTTAAAATTGCAATCTTTTATTAATAAAATTTAAAAAACCTGACCAAAAACGGTTTAAAAGTGCAAATTTTTATTCATAAAATTTTAAAAATAGTTAAATCTGGCATTAAAACTTCAAACAATTGTTTGAAAGCACTAAAATCTGACCAAAAGCGGTTTAAAAGTGCAAACTTTTATTCATAAGTTCCAAAAATAGCAAAATTTGGCCTTGAAACTTTAAACAATTGATAGCAAGCACCAAAATCCGGCCAAAAACGGTATAAAAAAGCAAACTTCTATTCATAAAATTTCAAAAATAACAAACTCAGGACTTAAAAATTCAAACAATTGTTAGGAAACACCAAAATCCGGCCAAAAACAAATTAAAAATGCAAATTTTCATTCATAAAATTCCAAAAATAGCAAAACTTGGCTTCAAAACTTCAAACAATTTTTAAAAAACACGAAAATCCGGCAAAAAACGGTTTAAAAAATGCAAAGTTTTATACATAAATCCAAAAAATAGCAAAATCAGGACTTAAAAATTCAAACAACTGTTAGGAAACACTAAAATCTGAACAAAAACGGTTTAAAAGTGCAAACTTTTATTCATAAAATTTTAAAAATAGCAAAATCTGGACTTAAAACTTCAAACAATTGTTAAAAAGCACCAAAATCCGACCAAAAACGGTATAAAAATGCAAACTTCTATTTATAAAATTTCAAAAATAGCAAAATCAGGATTTAAAAATTTAAACAATTGTTAGGAAACACCAAAATTTGGCCAAAAACGGTTTAAAAATGCAAACTTTTATCAATAAAATTACAAAAATAACAAAATCGGGCTTTAAACTTCAAACAATTGTTAGAAAGCACCAAAGTCCGACCAAAAACGGTTTAAATTGCAAACTTTTATGTATAAAATTACAAAAATAGCAAAATTTGGATTTAAAACTTTAAACAATTGTTAGAAAGCACCAAAATCTGGCCAAAACGGTTTTAAAATGCAATCTTTTATTCATAAAATTCCAAAAATAGCAAAATCGAGATTTAAACTTCAAACAATTGTTAAAAAGCACCCAAATCCGACCAAAAACGGTTTAAAAATGCAAACTTTTATTCATAAAATTGCAAAATTTAGCATTAAAACTTTAAAAAAGCACCAAAATCTAGCAAAAAACGGTCTAAAAATGCAAACTTTTATTCATAAAATTCCAAAAATAGCAAAATCTGATCTTAAAACTTCAACAAATGTTAGGAAACACTAAAATCCGGCCAAAAACAGTTTAAAAGTGCAATATTTTATTCATAAAATTCCAAAAATAGCAAAAATTTAGCCTCAAAACTTTAAACAATTTTTAAGAAACCCAAAAACGGTTTAAATGTGCAAACTTTTATTCATAAATTTCCAAAAATAGCAAAACCTGGCCTTATAACTTCAAACAATTGTTAGTAAACATCAAAATCCAGGCAAAAACAGTTAAAAAGTAAAAACTTTTATACATAGAATTTCAAAAATAGCTGAATCTGCTCTTAAAACTTCAAACAATTGTTAGAAAGCACCAAAATCCAACCAAAAACGGTTTAAAAGTGTAAACTTTTGTCATAAAAATTCGAAAATAACAAAATCTGATTTTAAAACTTTAAACAATTGTTAGAAAACACCAAAATTTGACCAAAAATGTATTAAAAATGAAAATTTTTATATATAAAATTATAAATTAGCAAAATCTGACTTTAAACTTTAAACAATTGTTATAAAGTACCAAAATCCGATCAAAAAGGGTTTAAAAATGTAAACTTTTATTTATAAAATAGCAAAATTTGGCCTTAAAACTTTAAAAAAGCACCAAAATCCAGCAAAAAACGGTCTAAAAGTGCAAATTTTTATTTGTAAAATTCCAAAAATAGCAAAATCTGGCTTTAAAACTTTAACAATTGTTAGGAAACACTAAAATCCGGTCAAAAACAGTTTAAATGTGCAAACTTTTATTCATAAATTTCCAAAAATAGCAAAATCTGGCTATAAAACTTCAAACAATTGTTAAAAAACACAAAACTTCGGCTAAAAACGATTTAAAAGTGCAATCTTTTATTCATAAAATTTCAAAAATAGCAAAATTAGACCTCAAAACATCGAACAATTGTAAGGAAACACCAAAATCCAGCCAAAAACAGTTTAAAATTGCAATCTTTTATTAATAAAATTTTAAAAACCTGACCAAAAACGGTTTAAAAGTGCAAATTGTTATTCATAAATTTTTAAAAATAGCTAAATCTGACCTTAAAGCTTCAAACAATTGTTTGAAAACACTAAAATCTGACCAAAAACGGTTTAAAAGTGCAAACTTTTATTCATAAAATTCCCAAAATATCAAAATCTGGCCTTAAAACTTTAAACAATTGATAGCAAGCACCAAAGTCTGGCCAAAAACGGTATAAAAATGCAAACTTCTATTCATAAAAATTAAAAAACAGCAAAATCAGGACTTAAAAATTCAAACAATTGTTATGAAACACTAAAATCCGGCCAGAAACAATTTAAAAATGCAAACTATTATTTATAAAAATCCAAAAATAGCAAAACTTGGCTTCAAAACTTCCAACAATTTTTAAGAAACACAAATTCGGCAAAAAACGGTTTAAAAATGCAAATTATTATTCATAAAATTCAGAAAATAGCAAAATCTATCCTTAAAACTTTAAACAACTGTTAAGAAACATTAAATCTGACCAAAAAAGGTTTAAAAGTGCAAACTTTTTATTCATAAAATTTCAAAAATAACAAAATCAGGCTTTAAACTTTAAACAATTGTTATAAAACACCAAAATCTGACCAAAAACGGTTTAAAAATGCAAACTTTTATTTATAAAATAGCAAAATTTGGCCTTAAAACTTAAAAAAGCACTAAAATCCAGCAAAAAACGTTCTAAAAGTGCAAATTTTTATTCATAAAATTCCAAAAATAGCAAAATCTGGCCTTAAAATTTCAACAATTGTTAGGAAACACTAAAATCCGGCCAAAAACAGTTTAAATGTGCAAACTTTTATTTATAAATTTTCAAAACCTGGCCTTAAAACTTTAAACAATTGTTGGGAAACATTAAAATCCGGGCAAAAACGGTTAAAAAGTGAAAACTTTTATTTATAAAATTTCAAAAATAGCTAAATCTGGCCTTAAAACTTCAAACAATTGTTAGAAAGCACCAAAATCCGGCCAAAAACGCTTTAAAAGTGCAAACCTTTATTCATAAAAATCCAAAAATAGCAAATTCTGGCTTTAAAACTTGAAACAATTGTTAGAAAGCACTAAAACCCGGCAAAAAACGGTTTAAAAGTGCAAACTTTTACTCATAAAATCACAAAAATAGCAAAATCCGGTCTTAAATTATTAAAACATTGTTAGAAAGTTCCAAAAATTTATAAAATGTTAAAAATCTGAATTAAAACATCAAAATATTGTTAAAAAGCACTAAAATGTTAAAAATAATAAAATCCGGCTTTAAAAAACTAATAAAAATGCAAAATTCTTTTTACAATAAAATAAAAACATCATAAACCAAAATTTGAACATAAAATAATAAAAATGCAAAATTATATTTATAAAAAAATTAAAATGGCAAAGATCTAGTAAAAAATTAATAAAGATAAAAAGTTTAAAAAAAATTTTTGCTAATAATCACAAAACATTGTTTGAGGAATTTAAAATCCGGTTGTTTACTGTCAAAAAGTGCAAAATTCTATTTTTCATTTTGTTAAAAAAAATCAAAATTTGGCTTTAAAACATCAAAATATTGTCAAGAAGTACCAAAATCTGTCCATAAACTGTTGAAAAATGCAAAAATCTTTTATAAAATGTCAACAATAGCAAAATCCGGCCATAAAACTTCAAAATATTGTTAGAAAGCACCAAAATTTAATCATTAACTGTTAAAAAGTGCAAAATTGTGTTCATAAAATGTCAAAAATGGCAAAATCCGGCCTTAAAAAAGTAAAATATTAACAGAAAGTAACAAAATCCGGCGATAAACTGATCAAAAATGCAAATTTTTTTAATCAATAATCAAAAATAACAAAATTTGGCTGTAAAATATTAAAATAATTTTTAAAATAGCAAAACCTGGTAAAAATTTAAAAAGAAATGTATAAGATTCAAAAAATAGCAAAATATTGTCAAACAAATTTAAAATCCGGTCGTTTACTGTTAAAAGATGCAAAATTCTAGTCATAAAAAGTCAAAAATAGCAAAATTTTTACATAAAATATCAACAATTTGTTGAAGAAAATCAAAATTTGGCCTTGAAACGTCAAAATATTGTCAAAAAGCACTAAAATCCGGCCACACACTATTGAAAAGTTCAAAATTCTTTTCATAAAATGTTAAAAATAGCAAAATCTGGTTCTAAAACATCAAAATAGTGTTAAAAACACCAAATTTTCATTAATAACTGTTAAAAAGTGCAAAATTTTATTCATAAAATGTTAAAAATAGCAAAATCAAGCCTTAAAAAATTAAAATATTAATAAAAAGACAAAATACAACTATAAACTAAATAAAAATGCAAAATTCTATTTATAAAATGTCAAAAATAACAAAATTTGAACATAAAATATTAACATTTTTTTAAAAAGAATCAAAATGTGGCTTAAAACATCAAAATATTGTCAAAAAACACCAAAATCCGGCCATAAACTGTTGAAAAGTGCAAAGTTCTTTTTATAAAATGTAAAAAATAGCTAACTCCGGTTATAAAAGATCAAAATTTTGTTAGAAAACACCAAAATTTAATCATTAACTTTTAAAAAGTTTAAAATATTATTTATAAAAAGTCAAAAATAGCTAAATCTGTGCATGGGCAATTCCATTTCAAAAGACTACTAATAAGTTATAAAAACTAAAAAAAAATACATGAGCAAGTTTCTCAATGCACCCCCGCCCCCCCCCCCCCCTCTGGTCCGTTTGAAATGGAATTGCCCGCATAAAATATTAAAATATTTTTAGATTAGAATCAAAACTTGGCCAATGGAACATTAAAGTGTCTACACCTCTAAAAGGTCAGAGTTAAAAACCATCAATTTTAACTATAATTTTTCTATTGTCAAGAAAACTATTGATAAGATTTACAGATTTATGATGAATTTGTTGATAAGATTAGGATGCCATACCCTATCAAAAGCTTTAGAAATGTCTACTGCAAGATTTATTGACAATAAATATGATAGTTGATATTTACAACGCAACGCAATGTACCAAATGTCAATTACAAGATTCATAGACATTTTGACAGATTAAATACGCAAAAATGTTTTTATACATGCGTTTATTGGTATTTGCGCATTTTTTCCCACAACTGACGTCACGCGCACGAATCATGTTGGCTTTGCCGTCGTAGGCAAAAGACATGTCTATAATCAAATTTAAAAAAAAAAACTCAATTTTTATTAATTTTTTTTATTTTAGTGTAAATAATTTACATATTATCTAAAATTTTCATAAAAATTTTACTTTTGGCGGCCAGTATATAAAAAAAAGTAAAAAAATCTATATCTACTTAAAGTAAACCTAAAACTCTAGATTTGAAAACATCAAAATTCAAATTTACTAATAGAACCATTTAAGTAACATTAATTATTTTCCAAATAACACCTCAAACATATGCGACCACACTATAAGGATAAACTTTGCCAGATAATTAATAAGTAACATTCCTGTTATTAATTAATCTAATCGATTTTCAGTCCTTATTTATTATTATGGCTTTCATAGCCGATTATAAATTATAATGCATGCTTAACCATTTATAAGGGTTTACGCCTGCTTATTGCCTCATATAAATTAAAGTTTGATTGATGTGTACCGCTGGTTTTGATTGGAATTAGTTTATCTTCGCCGGCACGAATAAGGGACATGTTTATTACGAAGAGTTAATCTCAGGGGAGCAATGATTTATATCACCATAAACATTTAAATTACTAACTAACTCACTAAAAATGTTGAAGTAGAAAGAATTGGTTCAAGGACATAATATTAAAATTTATTGATTATTATCTGCATGTTATACTATGTATACATTACTCCTTTATATTGAGGGGACAAAATCCAGTCGGCCGTGCAAATTGTCGCGGGTAGGGCTTCAAAGGGTTGTCGCCGTCGTTTAGGAATGCTATCACGTATTTAATGGGTTATATATGCCTGCCTAGGGGTTGCTTAATGTGTGTATGTGTTGTATGTATGTGTGCGGGTGTGGAAACTCTCCAAACGTTTTCATAAAGATTTTCCTCTGATATATTATTAGGCAATTTAGAGGTCTTATAACATTGATTATTCGCAATTCAATTTTCCGACCCAATTAAGTTCGCATTATTGAGACCGTATAAATAGTTTCTGTTTTCCTAATGATAATGACTGAAATATGAATAGGAATCATTAATGTGTGTTTGAATTGTTTCCAATAAAGTTGTTTTAATGAGAATATAAATGCAAAATTCGAAGAGTGGCTCAGTTGGGTTGGCGCATAATTTGTCGCAGGTTCGAGCCCTAGTTTTAGTAGAACATTTTTAAAAAATTATGGCATTTATTAATTCAGGACGTTAATCAAATATATAATTAGTGTACATTTAACCATAATAAAAGAAAAACTAAACTTGCTTACTATTTGCTTATCAAACAAAGGAGCTACATTATAAATGTATTTTATTTGATAAATTGCTAAACTTAAGAAAAGTCAAATTCAAATTTAAATTGCAATTTATTATATTTTGATATTGGTATTAAAAAGCAAGATTCACGTTTACTTAAATAAACTAAATTAAATTATACTACAAGTTAGATATGGCGTAGCAAGCAACGCCTGTAAGTTAATAAAGTAACTGATTTATAAATTGCAAAACTCCATGCAAGCGGCCCTGCATAAATTTTATTTAAATCCATAAATTGTGTAACTGTATACATTGCACATAACTTTTTCTTCCGTTCACTTAATAATAAATCTATTATAAATGTGTTAGTTCCGTTAGGAAATTTGGTTCTAGCTGACCTGACACTGAATTCACGGCCAATTATTCAATTAAGCAACATTATTTACATTTATCGATTGACTTCGAGATGAATTGCTTCATCGTAAACTAATCTAGCGTGCGTTGTCCAAGTACACCACGATCGATATCTTGTATCGTGCAGAGCTCCACTGTAATTGTTACATTATTAATAAAAAAAGTCGGGAGGAAATTGTTGGCTATTAAATATGATTTTTCAAGTTTACCTTGACCTTACAGTATTTGATTTTTAATTTAATTTCAATTGTGCAGCTTTTAATTAAAATGTAGGGTACAATTAGGAATTGCAGAATGTACTATAAAAGTGGCAGCGGAGCAAATGCTAATTATCGCCAGCGCAGTATGCAATTACACTAATCCTGTAGTATAAAATGTTATTATGTCGAACAAGCTATGTGCTACTTTGCTATTAACTGAATTGAATTTTATTGAGATTGAAAATTATTTTTCGAAAAAATATTATTTTAATCATTGATGAAGATCAATAATATGAAAAGCATACATCTGTTAACTCAGCGCTCATTATTTTGCAACGACATATATTTTTTCATTCTGAGCTTCGTTAAAATGTAATTATAAAAGTTGATGAATTTTTCAACTTCGCTGACGGTTGGTTCATAATATTTAGATTTTATATGGCAAGATTCAAATTCTCAGTCTGCCTAGAAACGTTTCCATTAAAGTTTACATATTTTATTAATTAGAAAATTAAAATGCAACGTAAAAATTTTAAAGAAGATTACTTCATTTGTGTTAATTGGATTGCCTCATTTTGTGCAAACACATAATTTATATGGAAAAATAATTTAACAAATTTTGAGAAAAGAATTCATAAAATTGAATAAATAATACTTTTATAAATTTAACCTTGAGATCCGATGATGACCTTATAAAAGTTGAAACTAGTTTTTTTAAATAAAAAAAGTATTTACCTAGTAAACCCCTCTAGTAGTGTGGTTCGGATTCCACTTTAAAAACTGTAGGTCCCGCATGTTTGTGTAGAACTGTTATCGCACACCATAAACATGAGGGTAGCATACGCTCGTAGCGAGCACACGGCACTATAAAAAAAGAAACTTTTCGACTCAGGTCTAAATAAAGTAAACATTGCGCAGATGGTTACCAGCATCTAAATTGAATAAAGAATCCTTCTGTTGGGCCAGATAAAAGAACTAAAACTTTTAGTAAATCTGGGTAGCCAACAAAATTTAAACCAGTTAAAGTAAATTCTTTTTGACTATAAACTTTTATCAGCTGCCCTTCTTTGTTTTCCATTTTACACCAATCAGATTTGTTGCAACTTAGAACCCACTCACCCGTCCAAGTGCTTGATCTTTGATGACTACAATTTAGGCGGGTTGGTAGAACACTCTGATTTATGATTATAAGCAAGTACTTTAAACTGAAGTGCCTACCTATTCACCAGATTGTTTGCTTTTAAAAAAATAAAAGCTTTTCCTTCTTGCAAGACTAAAAAATTGTTTATGCAAATAGAAGATAGTAATATTCAATGTTTTAATGACAAACAAATGGGGCAATCTAATTTATAATTACAAACTTATACTATAAACTGAAATGTACGACCAAAAAATTAAACAAAGTTCAGAAGCTAGCATATCTGCTGATAACGGGGGCAGGAAGAACAAAGTCCACAGCAGCTATGGAAGTACTATTATTGTTACCGCTTCTTTATCTGATGGTAATGACAAAAGCAAGACAAACAGCGGATAAACAAACACAATGTAAATCTTGAGACCCACAGACCTAACATAACAAATGTGTTGCATGAAGAAGAAACTCTAATGATGTAGTCGGGTCACTGCATCAGTAAAAAAATTGATGTGATAATACCACAGCAAAACAAATGAATAAAGAATAAATACCGGGGAACAATTAAATGAATTATCTCATACACAAATGGGGCTAAAAACCAAAAGAGCACCTGGGCTGGAATCTACAAAAACAAAAAAAAACACAAGCGGTAGGAGAAACATTGAATCCTTTGATGACTAACACTTAGGTGTCCCGTCCACAATTTGCACTTGGTTCCCGCCCGCCCACCCAAACGTTAGTTATCAAAATAATTATGGTTAAACAATTCGTTAATGTCTAAGTGACTGTATTTGGTTTGCAATTTGGCCACATTTGGTTTGAAACTGAGCTAAATTTTTGCACAAAACCTTCCTTTGCGTATAAACAAAATAAATTTATATTTTTTTGGTTTGCGACTCGACTGTATTTGGTTTGAAACTTGACTTTTTTTTGTGCTCTTGCTACATCTAGTTTACGACTTAGCTATGTTTGGTTAAAACCATGAAAATTGTCGTATTATATCATCAAACATCTTGTAAAAACAAAAAAAATATAAATTTATTTTTGGTTTGCAACATGGCTAAATTTGGTTTGCAACTCGGCTAAATAATTAGCATTTGTTGCATGTTTGTGCAAAATGTAAGTAAATAAATTATTGACTAAAATATTTCTATTAATTAAAATTAGTGTTATTATCTCTGAATGCTAATAAAAGTATTTTGTAACTTTGTGGTTTGCGACTTGACTAAACAAATGGTTTGCTACTAAACTAAATTTTTTCATAAAATTAATTAAGGACAGAATTGTCAGGAATAGTTCCGTGGTACTTTTGTAAGATGTTAAAAATGTTTTGTAATTTTATGGTTTGCAACTCGGCTAAATATGGTTTGCAACTCAACAATGTAACTTATTTATTATTTTTAAGATTTATCCCACAATTTGCATAGGCGTACCGTACAAAGAGAATTGAGACACTAAAAATGTTGTTTTATTTGAAATTGTCTAAATATGTCTGACAGATGTCAAAAATGTAAATAAAATTTGGTCAAAAAATTAAAAAAACATTTTTTGGTAGTTATCACGTGCCCCATTTTTTAACATTAGTACCTTTTTAACATTTATTTTAATGCACGCAACTATATAATCCAATTTAATGATCACACAAAGACTTGGGTAGGCAGAAACTGAATTCAACATTTATGACGTGAAGTTTAAATTAGTATTACCCACTTACTCGCCCAAGTGTTTGTAATCTAATTTATTGATTACAAACACTTGGGTGGGCGGGCGAGAACTAAGGTTAATTCTAATAAGCGTGTAGTTTGGAGTAGTTTTGCCCAGCCACCCACCCAAGTGTTTGTGATCCAATTTATTGATCACAAACAATTAAGTGGGTATGCAGGAACTAAATTTGACTTTTCTGAGCGTGTAGTTATAGTTAAAACCCACCCGCCCAAGTGTTTGTGATTTAATTTATTGATAGCCCTTGGGTGGGTAGGCAAAAACTGAGTTCAACTCTTATTGGCGTGTAGTTTGGATTAGTGTTGCCCACCCACCCGCCCAAGTGTTTGTGATCCAATTTATTGATCACAAACACTTGGGTGAGTGGCCCAGTAACTAAGTTCAACTCTTATGGCGTAAAGTTTGAATTAGTATTGCCCACTTACTCGCCCAACTGTTTGTAATCTAAATTTATTGATTATAAACACTTGGGTGGGTGGGCGGAAACTAAGTTCAACTTTTATAAACGTGTAGTTTAGATTAGTGTTGCCCACCCACCCGCCCAAGTGTTTGTAATCCAATTTATTGATCACAAACACTTGGGTGGGTGGCCAGTATCTAAGTTACACTCTTATGGCGTGAAGTTTAGATTAGATTGATTACAAACATTTGGGTGGGCGGGCGAGAACTAGGGTTAACTCTAATAAGCGTGAAGTTTAAATTAGTGTTGCCCACCCACCCGCCCAAGTGTTTGTGATTTAATTTATTGATTACAAACACTTGGGTGAGTGGGCGGAAAATAAGTTCAACTTTTATAAACGTGTAGTTTAGATTAGTGTTGCCCACCCACCCGCCCAAGTGTTTGTGATCCAATTTATTGATCACAAACAATTAAGTGGGTATGCAGGAACTAAATTTGACTTTTCTGAGCGTGTAGTTATAGTTAAAACCCACCCGCCCAAGTGTTTGTGATTTAATTTATTGATAGCCCTTGGGTGGGTAGGCAAAAACTAGTTCAACTCTTATTGGCGTGTAGTTTGGATTAGTGTTGCCCACCCACCCGCCCAAGTGTTTGTGATCCAATTTATTGATCACAAACACTTGGGTGACTGGCCCAGTAACTAAGTTCAACTCTTATGGCGTAAAGTTTGAATTAGTATTGCCCACTTACTCGCCCAACTGTTTGTAATCTAATTTATTGATTACAAACACTTGGGTGGGTGGGCGGAAACTAAGTTAAACTTTTATGAACGTGTAGTTTAGATTAGTGTTGCCCACCCACCCGCCCAAGTGTTTGTGAACCAATTTATTGATTTCAAACAGTTGAGTGGGCGGGCGGGAGCTAAGATTAACTCTAATAAGCGTCTACTTTAGGTTAGTGTTTTAATACCAAATACTTGGGTGGGTAGGCAAAAACTAAGTTCAATTCTTATGGGTGCGTAGTTTGAATTAGTATTGCCCACAAGTGTTTGTGATCTAATTTATTAATTAAAAAACAATTGGGAAGGTAAGCGGAAACTAAGTTCAACTCTTATATGCGTGTAGTTTAGATTAGTGTTGCCCACCCACCGTCCAAGTGTTTGTAATCCAATTTATTGACCACAAACACTTGGGTGGGTGGCCCAGTAACTAAGTTCAACTCTTATGGCGTGAAGTTTGAATTAGTAGTGTCCACTTACTCGCCCAAGTGTTTGTAATCTAATTTATTGATTACAAACACTTGGGTGGGTGGGCGGAAACTAAGTTAAACTTTCATGAACGTGTAGTTTGGATTAGTGTTGCCCACCTACCCGCCCAAGTGTTTTATTGATTTCAAACACTTAAGTAAGCGGGCTGAAACTAAATTCAACTCTTATAAGCGTGTAGTTTAGATTAGTGTTGCCCACCCACCCGCCCAAGTGTTTGTAATTCAATTTATTAACATCAAACACTTGGGTGGGTAAGCAAGAACTAAGTTCAACTTTTATGGGCGTGTAGTTTGGATTAGTATTGCCCACAAGTGTTTGTGATCCAATTTATTGATCACAAACACTTGGATGGGTGGGCGGTTCAATTTTTATAGGCGTGTAGTTTAAATTAGCGTTTCCCACCCACCCGCTCAAGTGTTTGTGATCCAATTTATTAATAACAAACACTTAAGTAGGTGGGCGGAAACTAAGTTAAACTTTTATGGGCGTGTAGTTTAAATTTGTGTTGTCCACCCACCCGCCCAATTCATTGTTTTTTTTTTATAAAAAAGCTATAAGAACACAAGCTGTAAAAGAAACATGGAATCCTTTGATGACTAACACTTATCTGGGTGAGTGGGCCATAGTTGAAGAAACTATCCGCCTACAATTTAAACTTGGTTCCCGAAGAATTAGCAGCAAACTTGAGGCGGAATAGAACAACTTGTAGAAAAGATTAACACACTCAAAAATATTCCTAACAGGACTATCACATAATATCAAAACAGTGGTAACACAAATGAGTTGCTTGTTTATCAATATACAGGGTTAGTCAAAATTACCAAATAACCTAAATAACTAACCGTTAAAAATTTCAAAGTATCAAACAAAAATTTTTGCTTTTAAACAAACTTATTTATAAAAATATTTTTAATATACAGGGTGTTTATTTTATTGTAAAAATTTATAAAGTTTATTTTTAAATTTAAATACCCTGTATATTTTTACATTTTTTTATTCTAAGATTAATTTTGAGTATTTTTTTAACCAAACGGTTAAAAAGCAAAACATAAAAAACTATTAACAAAACAATCATTAAATCATTAAAAAATGTAAAAATATACAGGGTGTTCTATTTAAAAACTTAAATTTTTATAATAAAATAAACATCCTGTATATTTTTAAAATTGTTTTAAAACTAGTTCTAAAATTTAAAACTAATTAAAATTAAAAATGCAAAAATATACAGGGTGTTTATTTGTTATAAAAATTCGTTTTTTTATTTATTTTTTTAAATAAAACATCCTGTATAATTTTTACATTTTTTAATGATTGTTTTATTAATTGTTTTGAATGTTATTACTCCTGTTACCTGTTTGGTTAAAATAAATATAAATGTTTGTGTAAAAATGTTCTTTATTTGACGTTCAGAAGTTAACTCAAAAATAGTTCATTTTATAAAATAAAAAATTTACAAAAAACACTCAAAATTTTAAAATAAAAAATGTTAAAATATACAGTGTTCTATTTGAAAAAAAAAACTTACTAAATTTCTACAATAAAATGAATACCCTGTATATTAAAATAATTTTTATGAATTAGTTTGCTTAAAAAAAAGAATAAAAGCCCAAACCCCTAGATAGGTTCCTGATACCAATACTTATATACACTAAAATTAAACTAAAATAAAATAATTATTTAATATTAACAACTTTTTTTCACAATCGTTTATCAATTATCTTAAGGTTTTTTTTTTAGAAACAACATTTATACAATCTTCCAATCTATAATAACATCCAATCTATTAAAATATTTATATAACAAATATCATAATAATTGGATACCGTCGTATAAAATCTCAATTATAAGTTATAATTGCCATCAATGTTATTTCACATTGTTTATTTTACTCCTTCATTATTGTTGAAATCTAGTATTAACCCAAATCAAATTGAACCCAACGAATCCCTCACCCCGCAAATTAATTATCACACATACGCATTGTTAAACTAAAATTTAGTTTGCACAGAGTTCGCCGCATTAATTCTGCATAATTATTAGCAATCTCATTAATAATCCCTGAGATTTGCCCTAAACTAAATTTCTTGCCAGCTCATCCGAACTAAACTAATTGGTGAGTGATTTATAACAGAAATAAATAAATTCCGTAATAGAGTTGCGCAGTGTAGAAATTACAACACGACCTTAGGATTTCATATGCAATCATATTAAAAAAAATAATTATTAACAATATATAAAGCAAGATTCGATTATATTAAATCAGTATTGTAGCAGCAACAATCAATCAACTACCTAAAATGAAGTTATTAATTATAGTAGTGATATTAGTGGGCTGTAGTTGTATGGAAATGAGATATACAAAAAGAGCCCAAATAGATGATCAAGCTGCTTCATCCAGTGGTTATGTTTACCATTCAGATTTAAACGGACCTATAAGCTATATGCAATACAATTCAGACACTGGAAGCCCTCAACATTTTCCTCTCCATCATTACTACGCAAGACATTTTCCTGTGAAACAAGCACCTTTACCATATTACCATCAACCAATATTAAAAAAGCAAGAAGAAGCCAAAGAATTTGAAGAAGAATCCCATTCAAATGAAGGTGAAAAAGGTTCTAAAGGATACGCAAACAATCATAATTATGAAGAAGGTGCTAAAGGTGAGCATGAAAAAGAGGGACAAAGTGGTGGCTACAATGAAGCAGGAGGCAACAAAAAAGCTCAGCATGATGAGGCTGAAAATTACGCTTCTAAACATGAATCCGCAGAAGGTGAAGAAGGTGGAAGCTCTGGTGAAAGCAGTAGTCACAAAAAAGGATCCAAAACTACCGGTTTTCATAAGGTATATCACAAGGATGAATATAAAAAGGATCATACATTTTATGATGAGTCTGATTCTAAAGGACATTACAACAAGTATGGAGGAGGTCATAAGGAACATTCTTCTGAAGCTGGCGGACACAGGAAAGGTGGGAAATCAAACGCTTCACACCACGCTGGACAGTTCGGAAAGAAGGGATATTACGATAAAGGCCACCATCAGAGTGACGATTCAGGATTTAAAGGAGAAAAAGGAGACAGTGAGTATTATAAAAACAGAGCCGATTATTCTGACAATGGAGGAGAGCAATATGCCAAAGCTTATGGACATGAAGAAAGCGGCGATGATGATAAATAATCATATTATATTTATAAATTAATTTGTTATATGAATTGAATAAATATTTTTTGCATCAATTTATGGTTTGTTTTTATATTAACTTAGTGAGCACAATAATTTTAAAAATTATGAATTAAAAAAAAAAAAATTAAAAAATTGTATTTTATTTTCAGAATTGGTTATAAACTAATCTTTAATTGCTAACATTTTGGTTTGTTATAAGTACTGAATAATTAATAGAGTACATTCATTATTATTTTAAAAAAATACAAAATTTTAATTTCAGCATATAATTTTTATTGTGAGTTGTCAAAAAAATTTTAGAATACCTTATCAAATCTAAAAGAATAATAAAGTACTTGGATGAGAAGTAAGGGTTTAAAACTAGCAACACAAAAAACTGACTAAGCTATCGACTAAGAGGAATAATAGAGGAACAGGTAAGATACAGGTGGGAGATCAAGAGATAACCATAGAAAAAAAAATCAAATACCTCGGAGTGACACTCGAAGCAAAGGGATGGAATGAACAGGTTAAGAAAGCGGTCATTAGAACAAAAGAAATGGAGAGAAAGCTTGGTAGACTTATGCCAAACAACGGAAGTCCAGGAGAAGAAAGCAGAAGGCTAATAGCAACGGCAGCAAGAAACAAAAAAAAAACAGAAATGAAGTAAGAGGAGCCGCTAAGGATTTGTAGAGCTTACAGAACAGTGTCACAAGAGGCAGTAAAAGTAATTGCGGCAACACCTCCAGCGGATATAATGGTGAAGGAAAGAATAGAAATAAAAAAACTTGTAAAAGAAGGAACAAGTAAAAAAAAAGCAAAGATAAGAGCAAGAGAGAAGACTATGGAAAGATGGCAGAGAAAATGAGATACAGGAGAAAAAGAGAAATAGACAAGAGAACTAATCTCAGAGATAAAAGAATGGGTAGAGGAAAAAACCCGAGACTTGCTATTATACACACGATAACGCAGAACACACTCTAGTAGAATGCGAGGCGTGGGAGGAAAATAGAAAAAAACTAGAATATATACTAGGAAGCAAAGTGGATAAAACAACAATCATTAACAAATGCTTAAAAGATGAAAATAAATGGAGGGCGCTAAGAAACTTCGCAACAAATGTACTAAAAAAAATTTAAGAGTTTGACAATAGAAGAATATAGAAAAACAAACAATGAAAACAAACAATGAAAACAAACACACAAACTAAAAGCCATAGAAGAGAAAAAAAAAGAAAATCTAAATGGAAACAAGAAAACAGAAAAAAAGATCAAAAAGAAAAAAATAAGAAAGGACATAACAATTGTGCATACTAAGAAACAGAAGAAAAAAGAAGAACATTTACAGAGACTACGATACCAAACGAAATTGCGGAGTTAAGGAAAAGGAGAAAAGAAATGTTGAAGAAAAGCAGAATAACAAAAATAACAAGGCAAATACCAAATGGTAGATATGCTATTTCGAAAATGACTGAGAACGCAACCTTTCAGATAGTCAGAATATACCTGGCAACGAGAGAACATGAAGAAGTAATTCTTGATGGAGATACAAGGATATCACTGGAGGTAAAACTTACAAATCTAGGACTGCCAAAAAGAATACAACTAATGGAACTGCATAAATTATTTATGGAGGAGAGTGGATATGATGAAGAAGAAATAAACAAAGACCTTAGTAAGCTAAGAGACATCTGAGAACAAATTATATAATTAGAGTAAATAACACAAGGATGGGAGAAAGAAGAGAATGCAAAGGTAGATGCCAGTGCAGATAAGAAAAGACAAAATGACAAAAGAGGCAGACAAAGGAAGGGGCTATAGGGAGAGAGAGGCCGAGGATTGCATGCGTGCCGCAGATGATGCGTGAAAATTTCTAAGGCAAAAGAAAACCCACCTCAAACTAGCGCCAAATGTAGGTCAGTTTAAACAGGGACATTATAACAACAGGATTTGCGCAGAGAAGAAAACCGGAAGGTATACCATGAGTAAGTTATTTTTAAGGGCTACTCGTTGAAAGCCAACAACTCACTACGTTCTAAAAAAAAAAAAAAAAACACTGCAAACCATTACAAAAGTTTTTAGAACTATTGAAGGTAATTTAAAGCCCAATTTAGGCAATAATAATGCGCTCTAAAAAAATGTTTATGTGAATACAATCTAAACTTACTTTTAATCTAAGATGCCAAATTATGCTTCTATAGATTATAAACTTACCTGAAACAAAAAAATGCATATAAAATATTTATTTACTATAATGAATTAACATTTCTAAATGATGGAGCTACAACTACTTAACTTAAAAAACTATTAATTTTAAAAGCTTTTTGAAAACCTCACAAAAAAAACCATTTTATGCAACAAAATTTTCAAAAATTGCTAAAAAAGTTTTTTGTATAAAATTGGTTAAAATTCTCATCATTATAAAAAAAAATTATAAAAATTAATCAAAAACTCTTAAAACATCTGGTACAAGTATAAAGACCATTTATTGCAACAAATTTGACATAAATTGCAAACAAAAACTATTAGTTGCAAAAAACTTTTAAAAACCTCACAAAAAGACCATTTTATGCAACAAATTCTACAAAAATAACCAAATTTACAATTGTTAAAAATTTCAAGACCAGATGTTGCTATTTTTGACATTTTATGAACAAAATGTTGCAGTTTTTAAATATGTTTGGACTAAATTTTTTTTTTTAATTTTTTTTTTCAAAGTAGAGTTTTGCACTTTTTAACAGTTATGACTAAAATTTTATATTTTTGACAATAATTTTTGATATTTCATAGTTGGATTTAGGTATTATTAAAAACATATATATATTTTTAACAGTTTATGGCCAGATTTGAGTGCACTCTAACAATATTTTGAAGTTTTAAGGCTAGATTTAGCTTATTTTGACATTTTATAAACAAAGCTTTGCATTTTTTTACAATTTGTGGCCAAAGTTTTGTTTTTTTTTTTAATATTTTAATAATTTTTTGCCAAAATTTGCTGTTTTTACTTTTTATAAATAAAATTTTGTACTTTTTACAGTTTATGACCATGTTTTAGTGTTTTTTGACAATGTTTTTATACACTGTGCTCAGATTTTGCAATTTTTGACATTGCTATGAATAGTGTTTTGTACTTTTGGACAACTTATAACCAGATTTTATTATTTTTATTTTTTTAATATTGTAATATTTTATAACCAGACTTTGCTGTTTTTGACATTTTATTAAAAGAATTTTTCACTTTTCAACAGTTTAAGACGGATTTTTGATTCTATCTTACAATATTCTTAATATTTCATAACCTGATTTTGCTATTTTTGACAATATTTTGATATTTCATAACTGAATTTTGTTGTTTTTAAAATTTAATAAAAAATTTTACGTTTTTAACAAGTTATGGCCAAATTTTGATGTTTTTTGACAATATTTTGATGTTTTAAAACTAGATTTTGCTATTTTTAGTATTATAAATTAAATTTTACATTTTTTGACCAAAAATTTAAAACATCTTACATGAAGACTATTTATTGCAACAAATGTTACATAAAATGCCTATAAAAATCATTAGATGCAAAAAACTCTTAAAAACCTTACAAAAAATATATATTTTGTGTAACAAATTCTACAAAAATGGTCAAATTTTACAATTGTTTAATATTTCAAGGCCGAATTTTGCTATTTTTGGTATTTTATTAAAAAAAAATTGCAGTTTTTGATTTTTTTTTTAATTTCATAAATAAAATTTGCGTTTTTAACACTTTATAAACAAATTTTGGTACTTTTTGACAATATTTTTATACTTTATAGTCAAATTTTGCTATTTTATATATAAAAATAATAGATTTTTGAACTTTTTTACAGTTTATAATTAAAATTTGCTATTTTGGGCAAAAATATATAGTTTCATAATTTTTTTAACTATTTTTCAACAGTTTATGGCAAGATTTAAGTGCTTATAAACAATATTTAAATGTTTTAAAGCTGAATTAAAATTATTTTGATATTTTATGAATAAAAATTTGCACTTTTCGATAGTTTATGACCGGATTTTGGTTATTTTTAAACAATTGCTGTATTTTAATATTTCATTGCATTACACTTTTCAACACTTTGAGGCAAATTTTAATTCTATTTAACAATATTTTTGGTATGTCACAGCTATATTTTGCTATTTTTGTCAACTTATGCTGGATTTTGTTTTCTTTTACCAATATTTTTAATATTTTATAACTGGATTTTTAAAGTTTTTGACAGTTTATGCTCAAAGTTTGATGCTTTCTAACAATTGCTTATAATTTCAAGACTTTTTTAAAAATTTGTAAACAAAATTTTGCAGTTTTTAATTGTTTTTGAACGGATTTTTTAAATATTTTAATATTTTATTCCCGGATTTTGCTACTTTTGACTTTTCATAAATAAAATTTTGTATTTTTTAACAGTTTATAACCAAGGTTTACTGTTTTTTGACAATATTTTCATACATCATGCTTTGCTACTTTGTGTTTTTGGACTGTTTATGACCAGATTTTAGTTTTTCTGACAATATTATAATATTTTATAACCAGAATTTGCTATTTTTGACATTTTATTAAAAGAATTTTGCACTTTTCAACAGTTTATGTCAAATTTTTGGTCCTTTCTATTCGGATTTTGCCATTTTTTACTATTTATTAACAAAATTGTACAGGTTTATAGCTGAATTTCTGCTGTTTTTAACAATATTTTGATATTTCATAACCTAAATTTGTTGTTTAATTAAAAAAAATTACATTTTCAACAATTTATCGCTAAATTATTATGCTTTTAACAATATTTTAATGTTTTGAGACTAGATTTTGCTATTTTTGACATATTATAAATAACATTTTGCATTTTTTACGGTTTTTTGATAGTTTATGGCCGCATTTTGTTTCTTTTCAACATAATTTTGATATTTCATGACTGGGTTTTGTTATTTTTGACAATATTTGAAAACAATTTTGCACTTTTCAGCAGTTTATGACCTAATGTTGGTTCTTTCTAACAATATTTTGATATTTTACGACAAAAAAGAACGTATTTTGTTATTTTTTATTTTTTTAAAATAAAATTTGGCACTTTTCAATCATTTATGACCAGATTTAAAAAAAATTAAAAAGTTGTACATAAAACACAAAAGAAACCAAATATCAGATAGGTTACCTAACCCATCCGTAGTACTTACTAGTTAAAAAATCTTACAATCTTCAAATAAATTATTTATTGCAAAAATTGCGCAAAAGTACTGTTATTTGCACAAAATTCTTAAAGATACTTACAAAAAAGCCATTTGTTGCAACAAATTTTACAAAAATCAAACAAAAAACTATTAATTGCAAAAAATTCTTTAAAAACCTCACAAAAAAGCCATTTTATGCAACAAAATTTACAAAAATTGTTCAAATAAACCAGTTTTTGTATAAAATTGATTATAATTTTCAAACCAATGCTGCTTTCTTTGCAAAAAAAAATTATATTAATCAAAAAACTCTCATTTATCTCATCAAACAAAGTCTATAAAAAATGCCTAGAAAAACTATTAGTTACAAATAACTCTTAAAAACCTCACAAAAATCAATGTACAGGGTGCGGCAAAGAAACTTGCTGATTTGAATGATCAAAAAAAGAAAAAGTATTTCACATATCGATTTAATTCTTTTTTTATCGTATTGTACACATTTTACATTTTTGTTTCAAGTGGTTTTAAAAATGATATCGGACAAATGGCGGCACTCGTTACCAATACACTGATCCACCCGCTTTTTAAAGTTTAGCTCCACTCTTTTGAGCATATCGGCGGAAATGATGGCAATGGCTTAGCAAATGTTGTTTTTTAGGTGTGGCAGGGTCCGTGGTTTGTCATTGTAAACAATGGATTTGAGATATTCCCATAAAAAAAGTCACAAAGAGCTAAATCGGGGATGCGCGCCGGCCACAATACGAGTGACGTCAAGCAGATTAGACGCTCGTGGAAATGTTCCCACAAAAGTTATATTAAAATTATTGTTGTGTGTGCCGTGGCTCCGTCCTGCTAGAACCATATGTCCCCAAGTTTCATTTTTTTCAAGTTTTGGGAGAAAAAATGCCTCAATCATTTTTCTATAGCAAACTACATTTACAGTAACAGTGTGTTCTTCTTCTTCAAAAAAGTATTGCCCAATTAGTAACACTTTCACAATGAAGTAGCTTCTCATAAAATTCCCGAGGATTGGCACCACTCCAATAACGCATGTTTTGTTTGTTTACGCAGCCAAAAAGGCAGAAATAAGCCTCATCACTGAAAAACACAAACGCGTCGTCAGGCAAGAAAGAAGAAAAAGCGCTTCACATGCAGTTTGACAATAAACAAAATCGTTTTCACTAAGTTCTTGCACAACATCAAGTTTGTAGGGTTAAAACTTTAGTTTGTTGTGAAGAATTCGTCTTACACTGAGAGTGCAAAAACGACAACTTCATATTCTCGACGTTTTCTGGGATTCTAGAAGTCCGTTGACCTCTAGGCTCTATTTATGCCTCACTTTTCCTAAATGCGTCCACTCACAAAACGACCAATTTCCGGCTAAAAACGGGACTCGTGTGATAAATAGTGGTGGCAACCACCGAACGTCTATTAAAAAAGTAGGCCTTGGCGGCAAACGCCTTCTTTGTCTAACGCATGACGACATCTGGTTTGAACGGTAACAAAACTTCAAGACCCCTCTTTTGAATAAGACCCTTCCTTCCCCTTTCTAACCACGTCTCGCTCATTGGCGCTCAATTTAAATTAGCAACTTTCTCTGCCGCACTTTGTATACAACAAAGTCTACAAAAATTTCCAAACTTTACAACAATTGTTAATATTTTAAAGCCAAAGTTTGCTATTTTTAACATTTTATAAACAAAGTTTAGCAGTTTTTTTACAATTTTTGAGCTAATTTTGTTTTTTAACATTTTTTTTTTAATTTTATAAATAATTTTATTAATTTTTAATTGTTTATGAACATATTTTGGTATTTTCTGACAATATTTTCATACTTTATGGCAAAACTTGGCTATTTTTAAAATTTTATAAATAGAACTTTGCACTTTTTAACAGTTTATGACTAAAATTTGACAATTTTGACAACATCTTTTAATATTTTACAGCCAAATTCGGATATTATTAAGATTTTATACTTATAAATAGTTTATGGTTAGATTTTAGAACTTTTTAACAATATTTTGATGTTTTAATGCTAGATTTAGCTCATTTTAACATTTTATGGGTAAAATTTGTTACTAAATTTTAGTGTTTTTGATATTTTATTGCAATTTCCAATATTTTATGACCGGATTTTAGTTCTATTTAGCAATATTTTTGGTATTTCATAGCTTCAGTTTGTTATTTCTGAGATTGTATTTTTTTAAATTTTTTAACAGTTGGTGCTTTCTGGCTAAGTTTTTACAGCTAGATTTTGTTATTTTTGACATTTTATGCTAGATTTGTTTTTATCAATATTTATCAAATTTTATGGCTGAATTTTGCTATTTTTGAGATTTCATCTAAATTTTTAAACCGTTTATGACCAAATTTTGTTTTTTTCTGACAATTGTTTAAAATTTTAAGACAATATTTTGATATTTCTCGGCAAAATTTTTTGTAAATTTATTATAAACAATTTTAAAACTGTAATTTGTTTATTTTTTAATAGAGTTTTGCACTTTTTAATCATTTATGTTTAAAAAAACACATTTTGTTTATTTTTTTTTTTCAAAATCTATGTGTGAAGAAAAGAGAATCAAGTGTGGTGGTTGGGAGGTTGAGCGTGCGTTGCGTACCAATTGTTACAACAAAATAGTTTTTGTAAACTAACTTAAAATATTTCTAACCAAATTGTAACTATAAAAAAATTGTTTTTGTAAGTTATTTATATGCAATAACGGTAAAACTATTGAGTAAATAATTCTAAAACAAAAACCAATCACACAACATTAATCAATTTTTTTTTCTATTAAGATTAGATTAACTTTAAGTTTTGTATTATAAACTTACATTTAATCTAAGTGTGCTAAAGTGTGCTTCTATGGATTGTAAACTTACCTAAAACAAAGAAAAAACATAATTAGCATATTTATTGCTATAACTGATAAACATAATTGAATATCAAATTTTATACAAATCAATTTAATATAAAGATTCTGTCAATAAAGTTATTGTTATTATTATTCTAACAACAAAAACACACTCAATTGAGTAAATCACTCTTTACGTTTGCATAAGGTCTGTTCCAACATACGATTTGGACAGTTTGCAAATCGTTCAAACTATGCACACAAACAAATTACTGTGTATAAAAGATTGCCTAAAGATGACAAATATTTGTTTGTGTGCACAGTTTGGACGGTTTGTAAACTGTTCAAATCGTATGTTGGAACAGACCTATAGTTGACATTTGTACTTCATCTTTCAATCAATCTTTCCATATATCAAACATTTTAAATATAATTAAATAAAAATATTTTAATCAAAATTCCTCTATAGATTCATCAAATTTAAATACAATAAATTTAAAAATAGCTATCACCCAAATATCTTTTGTTACACACGTAATTACAATGCATCCCCAACACATGCCATTTGAAATGCAATCACGATACAAATCGTTTAATTAAAATGGAAAACATAGTCGGGGCCATTTTCAATAACGGGTTACAATAAAAAATATTTGTAATTGAATCCATCGGCAAAATGCATCGATAATATTCTTTGGGATTGCTTTGCAGGAACTTTATGAATAAATGAAGAGCCAGACACTTTTTTTTATTCAATGGAAATTTTGTATATTGAGACTGGTTATGAAAATCACGTAGACATTTTGCATCTATTATTAAAGATTATTGATAGGTTTGAGAATAAGGAGATTACTGTCATGTGAACTTTTTAGGGTTCAATAGAATTTTTGAATCGAATTAGATAAAGAACATGATTGATTTTGAGTACTCTAACAAAAAGCAACTTTTTTGTTATTCCTTATATATAATTTGATAAATGTAGAAGAAGTAGGAATGATGCCTCTTTTTGTTTTAATACTTCAAAACCAAGGTAGTAGTCGGAATGAAAATTATTTATTGAAATAGTTATTCTTATTCACTAAATATTAAATCAATTAAATCTCAAATGCACATATTTTAATAACCTAAAAGCCGCAAACAATTCAATTCAAACTAAACCAATGTGTATCATCCAGAACAAATTAAATCAAAGTTAATCGTACAAATTCCATCTACCGTAAATCCATACACGAATTGTTACCCACTGCCAACGATTTAACGTAGCGTCACTTACTGTCGAACAATTCAACCCACAACGGTTAACGATGGATTATCCAAAAACTTTCAAAACAAACTTTAAGGAAGAATCGGAAGAAAAAGTAAACGAAATAGTAGGAGCGTATCATGAAATAGCGACACTTTAGTTGAACAAGCAAAAACAGTTTATAAAAGTTATAAAAGTTAATGTTTTTTTATGAAGTTCTCTGAATTCTATTAAAACTCTATGAATAGATTAAAGTTTCTTGAGTATATTTCAATTGTCTTAATTAAAAAGTTATATTTATTTTATAAAATCAATACTAAAATGACAACAATTAAAGCGAAGTGTTCAATTACATAACAAGATAGAGGGGGAAAGGGTGGTTTTACCTAAAATCCACATAATGAATATTCATGTTGATGTAATGGTGGAAGAGCATCTATCCACTATCAGCTTGCAAATGCTCGAATTATCCATTGCTCAGCCTCAAGTAGTGCTTCTAAAACACCGTTCCCTCATCACGTAAGATACATGAATTATTTTGCTTTAAGTAATTACTCCAAGTAAGCGTGTCGGTTGTGTAATATGATGAAATTGGTTAGATAATACGATGAGATGGAAATGTTGAATTATAATTTGATTTACTTTATCAAATATCTTTGAAAAATCTTGACAGTTGTGCTCAAAGAGATCAAACAAATAAGACGTATGATGAGATATTTTCAATTTTATTTTGTTTGTGGGATGTAATCGTGTTGTTTGCATTAAAATTACAATAGATTTTAGTTATCATAGTTTTAATAATTAAGGTAAATTCTACAAAACACATATGTTAAAATATTTATGCATAGCAACAACCAAATAAAATTAGCGCAGTCGAACGAGTGTTAGGTGTCAATTAAAGTTAACTATTGAGTATTATTATGAATGTGACAAAATAGGGACGTATAATTAATAAAAAATAACGCAGCCAAACAAAAATTAAAACAATTAAAATATTCTGTTTAATTTATATTGTAAAAACTGTATTAGCGCAGTAATTGATAATTTTAAGTGCAACTAATTATATATTTTTATAATAAAACAGTAACTTAAACAGCCAAAAAAGTTATATTTAAACTAAAAACAATTTTGGCGCAGTCGGTATATTAATAAGCGCGTACATTCATAAAAAGCAAACTCTGTTACCGGTTTCCTGCCCATGTAGTAATAGAGAAGAGAGTCAATGTTTGAGTAGAATGCGAAAATGTCTGGAAGTAGAACACTTTTGGGCAAAAAGAAGGAATTACTGTGCGATGCCCCCACAAGACAGTGTTACAAAGTACAAACTTTTTTGTTTACAATCAAAACCAGACAAATTTGGAAAAAAAATTGATCAAACTGTTAAAAACTTCCACATCTTATTATAAAAAGTAAAAAATTGCAAATTTTGGTCAAAATATTTTAGATAAGATCAAAATCCAACCAAAAACGGTTAAAAAATTATAAAATTAATTTATAAAATTGCAAAATCTGGTCAAAAAATTTCAAAATATTATAAGAAAGATTCAAATTTCGGTCATAATTTGTTGCAAAATGATAAATTTTATTTATAAAATTACATAAAGTACAAAAATATTGTCAAAAAATACCAAAATTTACTATACACTATTAAAAAAAGCAACATTCTAATTATAAAGAGTCAAAAAATGGCAAAATAGCATCCCTAGCTGTGAAATACCAAAAATATTCATCATAAACTTTTAAAAATTGCAACATTCTAATTCTTCAAGTCAAAAAAAGCATTTTTTAGTCATAAGATATTAAAATATTATCAAAAAGAACCTTTGACTGCCCAAAAACGGTTAAACATGCCTAATATTGTTTATAATATGTCAAAAATAGCAAAATCCGGCCTTGGGGTTTCAAACAATTGTCAAAAATTACCAACATTTACTATAAACTGTTGAAAAACACAAGAACACAACATTCTAATTATAAAATCTCAAAAATGGCAATTTTTGATCATAAACCTTTGACAAAAACGGTTAAAAATGCTAACTTGTTCATTAACTATTAAAAATACCAAAATCTGAAAAAAATCCACTTATAAAATATTAAAAATATTGTTATAAAGAACTAAAATTTGACATAAACTGTTGAAAAATACAATTTTATTTTATAAAAACCTCAAAATCAAAATCTAGACTTTAAACATCAAAATTCTGTTAGGAAATGCCAAAGTCTGGTCATAATCTGCTAAAAAGTGTAAAATTCTATTTATAAAACATCAGAAATAGCAAAAATCAACTTTGAAACATCAAAATATTATTAGAAAGTAACAAAATCTACTGAAAAGTCTAATTATATTTTTATAAAAAGTAAAAAATAACAAAATTTGGATATAAAATATTAAAATATTGTTACAAATAGCAAAATCTGGCCATAAACTGTTGAAAAAAGTAAAATTCTATTCATAAAACATCAAAAATAGCAAAAATCGACCTTGAAACATCAAAATATTGTTAAAAAGTAACAAAATCTGTTAAAAAATCTAACATTTTTTTCATAAAAAATAGCAAAATTTTGGTACAAAATATCAAATCATTTTTAAATAGCAAAATCTGGTCATAAACTTTAGAAAATGTAAAATTCTTTTCATAAAACATTTAAGTAATAGCAAAAATCAACCTTAAAACATTAAAATATTGTTAGAAAGTAACAAAATCTATTGAAAAGTCCAAAATGTTTTTCATAAAAACTAAAAAATAACAAAATTTGGATATAAAATATCAAAATCTGGCCATAAACTGTTAAATAGAGTAAAATTCTATTCATAAAGCATCATAAATAGCAAAAATTGTTCTTGAAACATCAAAGTATTGTTAGAAAGTAACAAAATCTATTGAAAAGTCTAATTTTTTTTTTTATAAAATGTAAAAAATAACAAAATTCGGATATAAAATATCAAAATTTGTTATAAATAGTAAAATCTGGCCATAAACTGTTAAAAACTGTAAAATTCAATTCATTAAACATCAAAAATAGCAAAAAATTACCTTAAAACATCAAAATATTGTTAGAAAGTAACAAAATCTATTGTAAAGTCTAAAATTCATTTCATAAAAAGTAAAAAATAACAAAATTCGGATATAAAATATTAAAATCTAGCCATAAACTGTTATAAAGAGTAAAATTCTATTCATAGAACATCAAAAATAACAAAAATTGTCCTTGAAACATCAAAATATTTGTTATAAAGTAACAAAATCTATTGAAAAGTGCAAAAAAAATTTCATAAAAAATAAAAAATAACAAAATTCGGATATAAAATATCAAAATCTAGCCATAAACTGATATAAAGAGTGAAATTCTACTTATAAAGCATCAAAAATAGCAAAAATTGACCATGAAACATCAAAATATTATTAGAAAGTAACAAAATCTACTGAAAAGTCTAATTATATTTTTATAAAAAGTAAAAAATAACAAAATTTGGATATAAAATATTGAAATATTGTTACAAATAGCAAAATCTGGCCATAAACTGTTGAAATAAGTAAAATTCTATTCATAAAACAGCAAAAATAGCAAAAATCGACCTTGAAACATCAAAATATTGTTAAAAAGTAACAAAATCTGTTAAAAAATCTAAATTTTTTTTTATAAAAATTAGCAAAATTTTGGTACAAAATATCAAAATTATTTTAAATAGCAAAATCTGGTCATAAACTATTGAAAAATGTAAAATTCTTTTCATAAAACATTAAAGTAATAGCAAAAATCAACCTTAAAACATTAAAATATTGTTAGAAAGTAACAAAATCTATTGAAAAGTCCAAAATGTTTTTCATAAATAGTAAAAAATAACAAAATTTGGATATAAAAAAATAAAATCTGGCCATAAACTGTTAAAAAGAGTGAAATTCTATTCATAAAGCATAATAAATAGCAAAAATCGACCTTAAAACATCAAAGTATTGTTAAAAAGTAACAAAATCTATTGAAAAGTCTATTTTTTTTTGTTTTTAAAGTAAAAAATAACAAAATTCGGATATAAAATATCAAAATTTATTATAAATAGCCAAATCTGGCCATAAACTGTTAAAAACTGCAAATAGAAATTCATTAAACATCAAAAATAGCAAAAATTTACCTTAAAATATCAAAATATTGTTAGAAAGTAACAAAATCTATTGTAAAGTCTAAAATTCATTTCATAAAAAGTAAAAAATAACAAAGTTCGGATATAAAATATCAAAATCTAGACATAAACTGTTTAAAAGAGTAAAATTCTATTCATAAAGCATCAAAAATAGCAAAAATTGACCTTGAAACTTCAAAATATTGTTAGAAAGTAACAAAATCTGTTAAAAAATCCAATTTTTTTTTTTATAAAAAGTAAAAAATTGCAAAATCCGGATATAAAATATTAAAATATTGTTATAAATAGCAAAATCTTACCATAAACTGTTAAAAAGTGTAAAATTCTAATCATAAAACAGCAAAAATCGACCTTAAAATATGAAAATAATGTTAAAAAGTAACAAAATCTATTGAAAAGTCCAAATTTTTGTCATAAAAAGTACAAAATAGCAAAATTCGAATATAAAATATTAAAATATTGTTATAAATAGCAACATGTGACTATAAACTGTTAAAAACTGTAAAATTCTATTCATAAAACATTGAAAGTAGCAAAAATCAACTTTGAAACATCAAAATATTGTTAGAAAATAACAAAATCTGTTAAAAATGTCAAAAATATCAAAATCCGGCGTTAAAACTTCAAACGCTTGTCCGAAAACATAATAATCTGGCCATGAATTACTAAAAAATGTGTAAAAACGTTTAAAAAAATTTAAAAATAGCAAAATCCGGCTATAAAATATCAAAACTATTATTAGAAAAAATCAAAATCTGACATAAACTGTTGAAAAGTACAATTTTTTTTTAATAAAATGTCAAAAACGGTAAAATTTGGCCATAAAATATTAAATTGTTATCAGAAAACACCAAAATCTGACCATAAACTGTTAAAAAATGCAACTTTTTTTATAAAATGTCAAAAAATCTAAAAATCCGGCTTTGAAACATCAAAATGTTATTAGGAAGCACTAAAATCTAAGTATAAACCGTTAAAAAAGTAATTTTTTTTTTCATAAAATTTTAAAAACGTAAAATCCGGTTTTGAAACAGCAAAATGTTGTTACAAAATAACACAATCCGGTTATAAACTGTTAAAAAATATTGATCCATCAAAATGTTGTTAAAAAACACCAAAACCCGGCTTAGAAATGTTAATCAATGTAAAATTTTACTTTATAAATGTCAATTAAAAAAAACTTAAGTTTACCATAAAATTTAAAATGTAAAAATAAAATATCCAAAAAATTATCATAAACTGTTAAAAACTGCATTATTCTATATTGCAAAAAGTCAAAAATACCAAATTCTGGCCAAAACCGGTTGAAAAATATACAAATTTGTTTATAAAACGTCAAAAACACCAAAATCCGGCCTTCAAACTTTAAACAATTATCATAATGCACCAAAATTTTGCCAAAATTGTTAAAAAAATTATAAAATTTTTAAAACTCAGACAAAAACATTGTTAGAAAGAAGTAAAAAGCGGCATAGACTATTAAAAAGCACAAAATCCGGCCATTAACTGTTGAAAAATGCAAAATCCGGCCAAACAGTATGAAATTATTGTCAGAATGCACAAAAATCTAATCATTAGTTGTTAAAAAGTGCAAAAGTAATTCTTAAAATATCAAAACAGCAAAATCCGTACAAAATATAACAAAATTATGTCAAAAAGATTTAAAATCCAGTTATAAACTGTGAAGAGTTAGTAGTGCTTGTAAATCCGGTCTTTAAAGATCAAAATATTGTTAAAAAATAACAAAATTCAGCTATAAACTATTTAAAAATTAATCAATCTATTTATAACGTTATAAATACCTAAATTTAGCAAAATCCAACTTTGAAACTGTTAAAAAATATAGAATTTAAGTTCATAAAATGTCAATAATGACAAAATCCGGTCTCAAAACATCAAAATATTATTATAAACTAACAAAATCCGTTGAAAAAAGTAAATTCTTTTCATGCAAACTAAAAAATAGCAAAATGTTGATATAAAATATTAAAATACAGGGTGTAGATTAATTGGCGGATAAACGCCAGGTAACTTTATAGATCGTGAAAAAAGAAAATGAAAATCTTAATTCCAAAATGCTGAAAAACTCTTCGTTTGGCCTCACGAGGTCCTCAAAGTTTCAATTTTGTCAATACAAATATTGTTTTAATTGTGTACATTATGTACCAATTTGCTTTCTTTTTTAGTATAATAAAAATTACGAGGTTTATTGAAACTTAATAATAAAAAACATTGAAAAATGTGCAAATTACTTTTGAAGAATAAATCAAACTTATATTAAAAATATGCTTGGCAACGTAGCAAAATTTTTAATAAAATTCAAATCATAAAGTAGGCAATGCAATAAATGTCAGGGGGTCAATTCTGATCTCCGGTGACTTTTGTCATCAGTGACTTTTAAATTGAAATAAAATTCAATTTAAATATTATGATATACTTTATTCTTTTGATAATCATTAATTTAAAATTGTGTGAGGTTGCACATTGACGACACATAACGCATTATTAAATTATGAATGGTGTTTTGATGCATTTTATGTTGCGTTCGTCTAGTATGCGGCGGTCTGCCTTATGTCTGTCTCGGATTAACAACTACTACGTTGCCATGTCAATCCCGTGACCACCCTTGACAAAAACCATCGGTGACTTTTGTCGTTTCACCATGCGGCTAAAATGCGTTTTCAAAATAAATGTGTGAATCCAGCAAATAGGTATTATAATTATTATTGAATTATAGAACAATTTATACATTGCAGCTGATACAACTATTATAAATTATTAGATACTGTCATAAATAAAAATATTAATTATTTCAATGCACAATTGATTGTTTGAAAATATATTTAAAATAATTGACATGAATATAGCAACTCTGACAGATTTAACATTTAACGCCGGCGATGCTTGAGAACGTCATAATAAATAAAGATGTTTAGAAGTAAACGGTGGCCAATTTGAACATTTGTAGTTTATAATAAAAAATTAAATTTGATGTGTGTATTAAATTGCCTATTTTATGTGTATTAAGTTGCCTACATTATAGGTTTGAATTTAGAAAGTTTGCAACGTTGCCAAGCGTAACAAAACTTTGAGGACCTCGTGAGGCCAAACGAAAAGTTTTTCAGCATTTTGGAATTAAGATTTTCGTTTTCTTTTGGCACGTTCTATAAAGTTACCTGGCGTTTATCCGCCAATTAATCTACACCCTGTATTGTCACAAAAAAAAAACAAAAAAGTTAAAAAGTTAAAAATAGCAACATTTTGTCATAAAATTAAAAAAATGTAGTTATGTAATATCAGAAAAATTATCAAATTGTTAAAAACTGCCACATTCTATTTATAAAAAGTCAATAAATAGCAATTATAAGTTAAAATATTTTTAGATGAAATCATAATCCGGCCAAAAACGGTTATAAAGTTTAACATTTTGTTCATAAAACGTCAAAAATAGCAAATTCCAGACAAGAAAGATTTAAACTCGGGTCATAAACTGCAGAAAAATGTATAATTCTATTAGGGCAATTCTACGTCAAGTGAGCAGTCCATTTCACGCGACCCTCTCCGATTTAGCTCAAATTGTACACTTATTTGAGTACCCAAAATATGACTTCATGCCAAATTTCAGACCTGTAAGTCACATACTTTGCTTCGTAGAGCCAATTGAATTTTACGGCAATTTTTAAGTTCAACTTTTAACTTTATGTATCTTAATTGCATTTCAACCTGGAAAAATTTTGGAATAATCATAACTTATGAGAAATTTCTCAAGGAATCGAATGCAGCGGTCAGATTTTTGTTATCTTGTCCCGCACGCAAAGAAAACTCAAAAAACAGTTTTTTTTCAAAACTTCATTTCTCAAAAGTTGCCACCGATTTAGACTCTACATTTTAGGCAAAGACAGCCAAAAGTATGTACTTTAAGATGCTTAAATAAAAATTTCCCACACTTGTGGTGGTTTTCGCTCTAGAGTCACTTGAACGCACAAAACCATTTTTTAATCAAAATTTTAGCACATATTGATTAATATACAGGGTGTTAATGAATAGGGGTAACTAAATTTTAGGGTAAGTAGGGGGTTTTATTTGAGACACTTTTTAATCATAAACTTATAGACAAACATGTTTACCTTAGAAGCTGCACGTCAAAATTTTTTTGTTTTTTTTTATACAATATTCGAAATATCTCTTTTAAAAAACTAAAAAAAAAAAACAATAGAATATAAAAATTATAGGCAATTAAATTGTCCAACTTTTTTCAACATCATATCTGGATCTATCTCTTACCGTACTTATGTCATAAATTAAAGAATGATTTTTAAATTTTTTTTTGTTGTTTTGTTAAAAATTATGTTTAAAAGTCAAAAATTTAAAAAAAAAATCAAATTTGAAATTAAAGGCATGTTTTAATTTAACATGTTTTAATGTAGCTCCTACCGATTGTGTGCTATTAAAGAAAAACTTCAAGCATATTTTAACCTTACTTAAAAAAACATTAATAGAATGTTACAAATTTGACAAAATGAAAAAAATATGTACAATACGTCATTTTAATAGTTTTTTAAATTAAAAAAAAAAATTATAGGCCTAAACCTTATTAAGTTCTAATCATTTTAGTTTACGAGTCTAATTTTATGTTCAAAATTTAAAATATAATAAAAATATTATAATTTAAAAAATATATATACAGAGTATATTGATGTAAAATTTCATGTGGAACCTAATTAGCAAGTACTCATTTCCTTTTTTGGGGACCCAAAATATGCATCTGACTCAAATCTGGAAGCTAATGATACTTATTAAGTATATTAATTTTAAAAATTCAATGGTAGTGCGACACGTGTTCTTTTGAATCTTAAGGTCTGAAATTTTTCATGGCATACTTTTTTTTGTATAAAAATCACTTTCTGAGAGTGCACAAAGAAATTCCACAAAAAAATTTAAAAACCAGTCAAATATCAAAAATTTTGATTAAAAATGGTTTTGTGCGTTCAAGAGACTCTAGAGCAAAAACTACCACTAGTGTGGGAAAATTTTATTTAAGCATCGTAAAGTACTTACCTTTAGCTGCCTTTTCTTAAAATTTGGAGTCTTAATTGGTGGCAACTTTTGAGAAATAAATTTTTGAAAAAAAACTGTTTTTTGCGTTTTCTGCAAGTGCGGGACAAGATAACAAAAATTTGACCGCTGCATTCGATTCCTTAAGAAATTTCCTATCGGTTATGACTATTGTAAAAAATTTCCAGGCTGAAATGCAATTAAGATAAATAAAGTTAAAAGTTGAACTTAAAAATTGCCGTAAAATTCAATTGGCTCAACGAGGCGAACTATGTGACCTAGAGGTCTGAAATTTGGCATAAAGTCATACTTTAGGTACTCAAATAAGTGTAGAAAATTTGAGCTAAATCGGAGAGGGTCGCGTGAAATAGACTGCTCACTTGACGTGGAATTGCCCAAATATAAGTCAAAATATTTTTAGATGGAATCAAAATCCGGCCAAAAACGCAAATTCCAGACAAGAAAGATTCAAATTCGGGTCATAAACTGCTGAAAAATGTATAATTCTATTAATAAAATGTCAAAAATATCAAAACCCGGTCATAAAATATAAAAATTATGTCAGAATGTAGCAAATATTACTATAAACTGTTATAAAAAGCAACACTCAAATTATAAAAAATCAAAAATATCAAACTAGCAACGCTGCCTGTAAAATACCAAAAATGTTCATCATAAACTGTTAACAACTGCAACATTCTAATTATATAAAATCAAAAATATTAAAATATTATCAAAAAAATTTTGACTTGGCCAAAAACGGGTAAAAATTCAAAATATTGTTCATAAAACGTCACGAATAGCAAATTCCGGCCAACAATAGTCAAAAAATACCAAAATATGGCAAAATCCACTTATAAAATATTAAAAATTATGTTATAAAGAACTAAAATCCGACATAAACTGTTAAAATATACATTTTTTTTTAAATTCAAAATCAAAATCTAGACACTAAACTTCAAAATATTTACAGAAAATACCAAAATACCAAAGTCTGGTCATAAACTGCTTAAAAGTGTAAAATTCTGTTCATAAAACATCAAAAAAGGCAAAAAATTACCTTAAAACAAAATCTGTTGAAAAATCTAAATTTTAAAAAAAAAAAAATGGCAAAACTTTAATATACTTGTAAAATATCAAAATATTATTGTAAGTAGCAAATTCTGGTCATAAACTTTGAAAAAGTGTAAAATTCTATTCATAAAACATCAAAAATAGCAAAAATCGACCTTGAAACATCAAAATACTGTTAGAAAGTAACAAAACCTATTGAAGAGTCTAATTTTTTTTTTGTAAAAAGTAAAAAATAAAATTTTGATACAAAATATCAAAATATTGTTATAAATAGCAAAATCTGGTCATAAACTGTTAAAAAGTGTAAAATTCCATTCATAAAATATCAAAAGTAGCAATAATTGATTTTGAAACATCAAAATATTGTTAAAAAGTAACAAAATCTATTAAAACGTCCAAAAAAAATCAAAAAAGTAAAAAATAACAAAACTCGGATATAAAATATCAAAATCTGGCCATAAACTTTTAAAAAAAGTAAAATTCTATTCATAAAGCGTCAAAAATAGCAAAAATCGACCTTGAAACTTCAAAATATTGTTAGAAAGTAACAAAATCTATTGAAAAATTCAATTTTTTTTATAAAAAGCAAAAAATAACAAAATTTTGAAATAAAATATTAAAATATTGTTATAAATAGCAAAATCTGGCCATAAACTGTTGAAAAGTGTAAAATTCTATTTATAAAACATCAAAAATAGCAAAAATCAACCTTAAAACGTCAAAATATTGTTAAAAAAAACAATCTGTTAAAAAATCCATTTTTTTTTTATAAAAATTAAAAAATTGCAAAATCTGGATATAAAATATCAAAATATTGTTATAAATAGCAAAATCTGACCATAAACTGTTAAAAAGTGTAAAATGTTAACCATAAAACAGCAAAAATCGACCTTGAAATATTAAAATATTGTTAAAAAGTAACAAAATCTATTGAAAAGTCCAATTTTTTTTCATAAAAAGTAAAAAATAGCAAAATTCGGATATAAAATATTAAAATATTGTTATAAATAGCAAAATCTGGCCATAAACTGTTGAAAAGTTCAAAACTCTATTCAATAAACATCAAAAATAGCAAAAATTTACCTTAAAACATCAAAATATTGTTAAAAAGTAACAAAATCTATTGAAAAGTCAATTTTTTTTTCATAAAAAGTAAAAATTGCAAAATTTTGAAACAAAATATCAAAGTATTGTTATAAATAGCAAAATCTAGCCGAAAACTGTTAAAAAGAGTAAAATTCTATTCATAAAGCATCAAAAATAGCAAAAATTGACCTTGAAACATCAAAATATTGTTAGAAAGTAACAAAATCTATTAAAAAGTCTAATTTTTTTTTATAAAAAGTAAAAAATAACAACATTCGGATACAAAATATCAAAATTTGTTATAAATAACAAAATCTGGCCATAAACTGTTAAAAACTGTAAAGTTCTATTCATTAAACATCAAAAATAGCAAAAAATCACCTTAAAACATCAAAATATTGTTAGAAAGTTACAAAATCTGTTAAAAAGTCCTATTTTTTTTTTTCATAAAAAGTAAAAAATAACAAAGTTTGGATATAAAATATCAAAATCTGGCCATAAAGTGTTAAAAAAAGTAAAATTCTATTCATAAAGCATCAAAAATAGCAAAAAAGACCTTAAAACATCAAAATGTTGTTAAAAAGTAATAAAATCTATTGAAAAGTCTAATTTTTTTTAAATAAAAGTAAAAAATAACAAAATTCGGATATAAAATATCAAAATATTGTTATAAATAGCAAAATCTGGCCATAAACTGTTAAAAAGTGTAAAATTTTATTTATAAAACATCAAAAATAGCAAAAATCAACCGTGAAACGTCAAAATATTGTTAAATAGTAACAAAATCTGTTGAAAAGTCTAATTTTTTTTTCATAAAAAGTAAAAAATAGCAAAATTTGGATATAAAATATCAAAATCTAGCCATAAACTGTTAAAAAAAGTAAAATTCTATTCATAAAACAAGAAAAAAAAGCAAAAATCAACCTTAAAACATCAACATTCTGTAGAAAGTAACATAATCTGTTAAAAAAATTATTTTTTTTTTCAAAAAAAATAAAAATTAACAAAATTCAAATAAAAAAAATCTGGTCATAAACTGTTGAAATGTGTAAAATTTTATTCATAAAATATTAAAAAATAGCAAAAATTTACTTTATAACATCAAAATATTGTTAGAAAGTAACAAAAACTGTTAAAAAATCCAATTTTTTTTTTCATAAAAGTAAAAAATAGCAAAATTTGCATATAAAATATTAAAATATTGTTACAAATAGCAAAATGTAGCTATAAACTGTTGAAAAGTGTAAAATTCTATTCATAGAACATCAAAAATCAACCTTGAAACATTGAAATATTGTTAAAAAGTAACAAAATTTGTGAAAAAATCCAAAATTCTTTTAATAAAAAGTCAAAAATAACAAAATTTGGCTATAAAATATTAAAATCCGGTTAAAAACTGTTAAAAAGTAAAAAATGTTGTATATAAAATGTCTAAAATAGCAATATCCGGCCTTGAAATTTTAAAAATTTATTAATAAGCACAAAAATCTGGCCATAAACTGTTGAAAAATATAAATTTTTTTATAAAAAGTAAAAAAAAATTATGTTGTTAAAAACCAGCTTTAAAACATCAAAATATTATCAAAATGCACCCAAATCCGGCCACAAACTGTTAAAAGTGCAACATTTTGTTATAAAATGTTAAAAATACTTTAAATAGAATCAAAATCTGGCCAAAAACGGTTAAAAAGTTTAAAGTTTTTTTCAAATAATAGCAAAATCCGCACAAAAAGTTTTAAAAAATTGCCAAAAAGATTAAAAATCCTGTTATAAACTGATAGAAAGTGTAAAAATCTAATTACAAAATGTCAAAATTTATCAAATCTAGTCATAAAGCATACAAACTTTGCTAAACTACAAAAATTTACCACAAACTGGTACAAAAAACAACGTTCTAATTGTGTAAAATCAAAAATGAAATTTTTTGGTTATGAAATATTAAAATATTATTAAAAAGAGCCTTTGACTTGACCAAAAACAGTTAAAAATGCCAAATATTGTTCATAAAATGTTAAAAATAGCAAAATTTGGCATTAGAATTTTAAACAATTATCAGAGTACCAAAATCTGGCCATAAGCTATAAAAAAGTTTTAAAAAAATTTCATAAAATTTCAAAAATAACAAAATTCAGCTATAAAATATTAAAAATATAGTTAGAAAGAACAAAATTTTGACAAACTGTTAAAAAGTACAAAATTATTTTAATAAAACATCAAAAATATCAAAATACCAAAATATTATTGAAAAGAACTAAAATTGTTTAGATTTAACAACAAAATATTGTAGAAATGTACCAAAATCAAATCATAAACTGTTGAAAAGTATAAAATTCTATTCATAAAATGTCTAAAATTTTAAAATCAAGCTTTAAAACATCAAAATATTCTTAAAAAACATCAAAATCTAGCTATAAATTGTTAACAGGTTTAAAATTGTTTTCATAAAATGTCAAAAATAGTAAATTTTGGCGTTAAACATCAGAATATTGTTAGAAAGTAACAAAATCTGTTGAAAAATTAAAAATTCTTTTCATAAAAAATCAAAAATGGCAAAATTTGGCTATAAAATATTAAAATATTTATTTATTGACGGTATATTTATTACACATTTACAAAATTCTTTAAAAAGAACTAAAATTTGGCTAAAAACCTTAGACCATATAGACTTATAGTCGCGCCGTGTAATATTTTTTGCTTGTTGGATGGTAAAGCCAACATAACAACGTTATATGCCCACGACTGACGTCACGCTCTTATTATAAGCATATATTGTTAACTATCAAATATAACAAAATGATTTATGACGTTATAACAAGATTCATTAATATTTTGGTAGATTAAATGCATAAAAATGTGTTTTCATTCATACGTTTAACACTAAGTCTTGTTTTAATTCTCTCAACTGACGTCACACGCACCGATTATGTTAGCTTGACTGCGTCAACAAAAAGCGTGTCTATAAATGCATTTTGTTCAAAAAATAAAAAAAATCCGGCATAAAACTTTTAAACAATTATCAGAAAACACAAAAATCTGGCCAAAAACTGTTCAAAAAATCAAAATTTTGATAAAAAAAATCAAACAAACTGTTAAAAAGTGCAAAATTCTTTTTATAAAATGTCAAAAAAAGTATGAAAATATTGTCACAAAGCACCAAAATTACTAAATTTAAGAAAATACTAAAATTCACCACAAACTGTTAAGAAATATATCATTTTAAATAAAAAGTCAAAAGTATTTAACGAAAATCCAGCCAAAAACGGTTGAAAAGTGTTAAATTTTTATA
Source organism: Tachinus rufipes (assembly GCA_963932245.1). Classification (NCBI taxonomy): domain Eukaryota; kingdom Metazoa; phylum Arthropoda; class Insecta; order Coleoptera; family Staphylinidae; genus Tachinus; species Tachinus rufipes. Next base: position 113,507,086 of record OZ010745.1, read on the forward strand.
AAAAATAGCAAATTTGGCCATAAGCTGTTAAAAAGTGTACAGACTTTCTTAAAAAATAGCAAAATCCAGCTAAAGTCTGGCATAAACTGTTTACATGTACAAAAAACTCATAAAATGTCAAAAATAGCAAAGTCCAGTCTAGATTTTAAAACAGACGTCAGAGAGAGTTTACAAACAATTTGCATTGCAGAACTTTGTCTACAGATAGCTACGCCACGTCGCCCACCCAAGTGTTGGTTATAAAAGATGTGGTCTATCAGCTTCAATTATTCTTTTATAAAAGCTGCAGAAACCTAACAGAAAAGAGTAACATCCAATTTCTTAATATCAACATTTGAGTAAAGGCACTTTTTTCGATCGAGTCTCACAAACTAAGTACTCCATTCGCTCACACAAGTGTTGGTTACCAAGAATATAATTTATCTGTTTTTTTTTTATTTACTGACACTTGTTAGTCATTTTCTTATGTTTGTAAAAGTTAGAATACATTTTTAAACCACCCTCTCGCATTTCTTAAACTAAATGCTCCAACCGCTCACCGAAGTATTGGTTATAAAAGAATTGGTTAGATTGCTTCTTTTTTTAATTTAATGACACCTGTCAGTTATTTTCTTATGTTCATAAGCTGCAGGAACGTGGCAAAAAAGAGTTACATTTAAATTTTTGATGACAAACCACTCGCTTACATTTTATAAACTGAGTACCCCGCTTGCCCGCCCGAGTGTTGGTTATTAAGGAATTGGTTTAGTTCGCTTATTTTGTTAACATAATAATACCTGTCAGTCATTCTCTTATGTTTGTAAGCTGCAGGAACACGGCAGGAGGGAGTAACATCTAAATTTTTGATGACAAACACTTGAGCGTGTGAGTGAGAACACCTAAACCTCGTATTTATAAAGTTCCCCGCCCGCCCGAAAGTTGATTATCAAAAAATAAGTTTAGTTTCTTTTAACTTAAAGATATATAAACTGACATTCATACAGAAGCAAAAATAATTTCACAATTTTCAATTAAAAACCATCACCTAGAATCCATACAATATAATGTAACCATTATAAAACTAAAACCACATTTGACTCTTTAACCTACCCTAACAAAAATGATTGTGTGACCAATTTCATTAGTAACTATTAAATTAAATAGAGCAGTTAAAATAATTTTGCATAACCTTAAGTTAGTCTTTAAAATAATCCAACAAGAAAGCTTTAAAAAAAATATATTAATCTATTTTACGTATAGAATTATCATAATACGTTTACATTATACATAATGTAAGAATTTTATTCTTTCATATCTTTTTAACTAAATCCAATTGAATCAATTCAATACAACTCACCACAATCTAATTTATATCAATACAAAACGAAACTCGTTATACTTTCCCTTACAAAATATTTATTAATATTAAATTATAAGCAAAAAGAAAAAACATGTTTCCTTCAAGAATACTGATGAGGATTCGCTTACAATTTTTTCAACCTTTTTTTTTTGTTCCCCATCTTACAAACTGATTTGTATTCCATACAGTCCCAGTATACGTATTGTTAAATGTTAATTTAATATTTTATCCTAAAAAAACTTTTTTAAAAGATATGAAAGATAATCCCATATAACAAAGGGGAGTTATTAATTGTTTGAAGGAGGAAACTTTCGAGGTTCATTAAAGGCGCTAAAAAAACGACCTTCGATAAATTCAAATATAGTCCTTTGATATTCAAGCCCGAACGATATTTTTAAATTGACTTTTTTACAAGGACAGTTAAAAATAATTATATTACAAAGTTTAATGTGTTAATAAAATTTTATTTTTAATAGAAACTTACAGTAATTGTAAGGGTAGAATAAAGCCAACCACAATTGTTATCAGTAAAAGTTCCAATAGTATTTAAAAAAACTTCGCGCGCGCGTATTTTCCTTAAATTGTGATAGCAGTAGCGCGAAGCTCGCGGATTTTGCAACTGCCCGACAATATCTCTGTTGCTTGCATCACAAACCCAACGTGCTTTTCGTCCAATGTGCTCGCAACCCCACCACCGCTACCAACAAGATAAACTTTGAAGCGCAGGACTGAAATTCCTCCCTCTATTCACAACTTTTATGCATCGAAAGTGTATTATCGGGGGATGACAATGGGTTGCTGTATATATTTTTTACACGTTCCTTTTGGGAAAGATTTACAAAAAAATTGAGGTTTTTATGTCAACGCAGGGAAATGTTTTTGCCATTCAAGGTGGAACAATGTTAGACAGAATGTGTGTTGCTTTAAGTTAATGTCTTTTTTTATATAACAAAACTAATACGCGTCATACAAAATAATAATTTTTTTTTTAATCTCTCAAAACAATCTGATTTATAATTTCATATATAATTTCGATTTAATCCGATTTTCTTTTGTTTGCTGTTTTTAGGGGTTTAAATTTATTGAAAAAAGCTTTCAAAACATCACGTTTGTTATTATTTTCGTGGGAAATCGATTTGTTCTTTGCCCCCAGGTCCCGCTTTTAGCTTGTAAATATTGGATGCGCATATCTGCAAACAGTATGTAATTGTACATAAAATATTCCCAAAGCTGCCATAAAATGTTGTATTGAATTATGTAATTAAATATAAACATAAATTGAACAAAAACGTGTTACTAACATCATAATATTCAAAATTGTTCCCATAAATTGTTTAAGGATCGATATAAATAATAGTTTAGATATTTCCTAATACTCTGTTTTTATTTAAAGTTAACGTAAAAATATGCTAGAGGTCTCGGGTTTGAGTCCCTTACTTAGAGGGTCAATTTTTCTGATTAATAAAAAATGTGCTTTAGTAGGTTCTGTGTACTGCTTTGACTTTGCGCGCACTATAAAGAACCAAATAACTTACAGAGTTTAAACCAAAATCAATAGATTTTTACATATTCTTGCCAAATAACCCACTTTTCCCTCTGACTCTGCCCTTGTTTTATATTAATATACAAAAATTTTGACGAGTTTTATTTGAATCAGATGACCAAAACAATGTTATCATTTAAAATGAATTTTGTCTCTTCGACCAGTGAGATGCTAGGCACACTGATGATGGGTGCATACCTTGAAACACAAGTTGTTACCCACATTGCAATTAAAAACTAAAACCTAAATCTTAAAAAAAAACTTGGTAGATAAAGCTAACAATCTAGAACCCACTTAAAATCAAACAAATAAAAAAAAAACGGCCAAACAATTTTAGCTAGCAAAAGGTTTTTCAATCCCAAACAAACAGATCCACAAGACGCGTCCAGAGTACAATCAACAAAGACCAATAAAACAAACAAAAAAGAAGTTCACAAAAGACATCGCAACTCCTAACTAAATTCATTACTCAATGAGTGGAACATTCAAAAATTCTGTCTGTACGACGACATCTGTTTTTCTTAAACATTCGATTTTTTGTGCAATATGTCCAAATACCAAAAACTACTCTTAATAGCGAGTAGCAACCAAAACAATTTTTTTGTCTTTTTTTTTTAAATTAAAAAATGTATATAGTGTATCAATCGCCAAAAATAGACTTAAACAGTCCGCTTTTAGCAGCACAAAGCAGAAAGCGAGTGAGGCAAGTGAGGTAAAGCTTTTTGGCACAAGTTACACTCAATAATTGTTTGATTGTCCCAAATAAAAACAATGTTTCAGAAAATTTCAAAGTTTATTATAATTTGTCACTACTGGTTCTTAGGTTTCTAAATCGTCATTTTGACCCGCATTTTATGCCCAAAATTAATAGAGGCAGTCAAAAAAGTTTATGTTTTTTTGAAGTTATCAACAATTCAAAATTTTGTACCAATCGCCTTCAGTATTTTTGAAAATAATAATTTATCATAGTACCCTTTAGACCTTCTAAAGCATCTGATCTTTCAAACTAGCTTAAATATCTTTTAGAACTTTCCAAATCATTTAAAGTTATTTTAGAACAAACACCTGCCAATAATTCTAATTCAAATCTCTCCAAATTTTTTAAAACGCCAACAATTTTTAAAACTTTCTTTGTTGCTAATTGTACTGCTCAAAACTTAGTAAAAAAAATTACCACTAGCTAAAACTAAACACTTTGAAAAAGAACAAAACTGATTTAAAATTAACTCTAATTGAAACAACTTAAAACTAAAGCCAAACTCGACACAAAAAAAAATGCAGAAGGTTTTTCAATCTCAACCAAACCGGTCTAATAACCCGATACCAGCATTTCTACAAAATAGGGTCAAAGAACAATCAAAATAAACCAACAAAATAGAAGAAAAAAGCAATTTTTAACTAAACTCGTAGCTTAAAACATTTACACCTGCTAAAAACAACTAACAAATTAACAGTTTCAAAAAACTTATTTAAAAAATAGAAAAAAAATTGGAAAAATCAAAGAAAAAAAAAACTTTACTTACAATTAGTAAAATTATAGCCAATGCAGACAACGCAGAGACCAAAACTGATGTTTAATAAAAGAAAATGACAAAATCCAACCCATTGTTACCTGCAAAAAAGTGAAGAAAATCTATAGCCAGCCAAAATTAATTCAAAAACTGCTAACCTAACTTTCTTTTATTTTTTTTTTTAGAGAGAAAGGAGTCATGCTTTATGCACCGTCTCTTCAATGCAGAGGTGTGTGGGACTCCTTCCCTAATTCAGTAGAGACCCTACCCACTAACCCTCCTCTCTTTCATCTCTCCCAGCTTCATGGCATCCGCTTTTTGCATTTCTTCATTTAGCAAGGTTTTTGTTGTTGCTTCCTACTTTGTTTTTTAGTCTGTTTTCTTCTCTTTTTAATTAATTTTTTCTTGGGCCCTTTCGTCTTCTTCTTTCCTTGACATAATTTTGTCTACCATACTGTTTATTAGGCACCAATTGTCTTCGCTTTCCAGCATTAATTCAATAAGGTTCTGTATATTCAATTTAATTTTGAAGGCGTTCTCGGTGTCCTCTCTCTCCGTGTCTCACCTATTGCACTCCAGCAGCGTGTGCTTTGCCCTATCTGGTTGGCCACAATACGTGCAGTTATCTGTGTCAATTTTTTTTATTTTTATGGCCCGCAGACATTGTGTCATGTGGAAGAAAATGTTTCCATGTTTCCTTACAACCCATCTCCTTATATCTGAGAGAAGTTCGTGAGTCCACTTTCCTTTTTTGTCTTGCGTCCACATCTCCTGCTATTTCTCAATGGTTCCTCTTTTTGCCAGATCTTTCTCCTGCTCCCCTTTGCCTATTATGTAGCTCCTTTCTTCGGCCAGCAATGTGTAGGGAACCATGCGCGCCAACACCATAGCACCACCATTGTCGGAATCGTCCTATACGCCCTCAAGAACCTTATGGCTACGTTCCGCTGTAGACTGTTTAATATGCCTACGTATTTTTTGAACTGCAGTGCCTCCTTCCATATTGGGGCTGCGTTTAGAACAACCGACGCGACGACCGATGCGAGAATTCTCCTTTTTCCTTCGCTAGATCCACCGCATCTAGGCATCATCCTGACAACAGCCGCCGCTTGCTTTTTTCTTTTGCTGCCATTGATTTGACATGCTTGCCAAAAGTCAGATTTTTATCTATTGTAACTCCCAGATATTTTTTTTTGAGACACTATTGTGTCATTTCCCAGCATTTCTTTCTGCCAATCATTATCACTGCTTCGGTTTTTTCCGACGCCAGTTCTAATTTGTGCTCTGTCATCCAGCAGTTAATTTTTTGGAGAGTATTGTTTGCAGTTTCTTTAATTTTATCGGCAGTTTTTTCTACTACTACCATTGCCAGGTCATCGGCGTACGCCAGTAGAGTCACCTGTTTAGGTGTGTCTATTCTGAGCAGGTCGTCGTATAGCACACTCCATAGATGGGGGCCCAGCACCGACCCTTGTGGCACCCCTTCCGTAACCTTGTGCTTCTCCCCTTTTTTGTCAATTATCTTCCAATCGGTGAAGTAACTTTTGATTAAAGAAACAGACGTCAACAACAAAACCACATAAAATAATAAAATAAAACAAAACATGGGCTCCACAAAAACTTAAACCACTACGCCAAACTCAAAATAAAAACGACCAAACACCATCTTTACTTATAACGCATTGCCCCAACCTTTGCTGAGTAAGACGATAAGATTACAAATTTAAGAATATCCTAATAATACAGTGTTGCAAACACGTAATCCGCAATGAGGGTAGTCTCAAAATTAACAAAACCCTACCAATCCAAAATTTCCCAACAAATTTTATCGCCAACACTGCAATGTTGCATCTATTGGCTGTAATAAACCAAGTTACCTGATCCAGTAAGCACATTTCCTAAAAAGTGCCTTTGTCCACTTTTGTTGAAGTCTTGCAATATATATCAATACTTCAAAACTTTGATCAACAAATACTTTGATAACCGGTTTACCCTAACTCAGATCTGGCCAAACAAAAATAATTATTCTTATAGGAGACCGATTAACATCATCATTTTTTTAAATGACTTACTCCACACCCTACCCCACAGCCAATAAAGCCTTCTAGCCAGTTTTATTCTAAAATATATTCTCCAAACATAAGGTACATAAACCTTACGGCCTTGAACTTCCAGGTATGATTCAAAAAATGTTTAGTCTGTGAGCACATTCCTTCAGAAGATAAATTGGGTAGTTTTTAGAAAATGTTTTTCTCAAACCACAAAAAAAGTCAAAGCAAAACCCCTCAGTCAAGGCAACTAGCTAATATCCAGGTTTAGAACAATCATACTAACATACATATTGGTAGCACCGGAAGGCAAACTCTAAGGTAGCCCCTTTTACCTGCTATTCTCCAGTGCATACAGATGAGTCTAGGAACATGACTTGCTGCAGCAAAAATGGTATGGCAAACAGATCACTAGTCGGTCACAATTACGCAAACAGCTTTGCAGATTTTTTTTATTAAACTTTCAAATCTACCGGCTGCAATAAATCAAAATAGTTTAGAAATTATAACCAAAAAGGCTTTCCGACAACCCCTGGTAAAATTTTGTGGAGTCCTGGAAAATAACCATCTCCAAGACGCAATTCGTTGGAATGACAATCTGTTCTGCGACAATTCCTAGAAGAAACAAGTCCAAAGTTGCACAAATCTCACATTATTATTAACCAGCCTTGATCCACTCTCAACCTCCGCTTTCAACAAAACCTAAATTGTTACAATTGATTAACGCCCAACGCGAAACAAGTTGAAGTCAAAGCGCCTTAATTCCCACAGACCGGGTATCAAAAAAATCTGAAATAACTTTTTCTAAAAGTTGAATAGTTTTTTGGTACAAAATTTGACATTCTTGTTCCACGCCACAAGAATATCTTCCAAATTTTCTTTTCACCTAGGAGACGTCACTAAAAAGTAACTACCTAATTTGTAAAACTTTGTTCAAACTCAAACAACATTTAAATCACTCTTGTATTCACTTTGATTGACAAAAAAAATCAAAATAAGTTTGCTACTGTAAATGAGCACCCTCGTAGCAAAAAAAAACTATATATTTGGTAAAAAAAAATACCTTTAAACAATGACCTATTTAACGTTAATAAACCCAACAAATCTTGTTGTTTGAAATATTGACCTTAAACAAAAGATTCAAGTTTGTACGTACACTTGAAGTTTGGAGTGGAACAAAAGACCCTAGAAGAATACCCTGAGCTGAAAAGCTTAAAATTTTATTACTAAAGGTTTGAAGAAAACAATTGGTAATTTGCACCAAGCACGCAAAGTTCCAGACCAATATTGCACCCGGTTGGGGTGGACACAGAATCAAACGTAATAAAATTTAGCAAAAAGATTTAAGCCAAGATCTGCTAGATACACCTAATTAACTCTGATAGTAGCTCTTTAGAGAAAACTAACAACACCTCCGTTTTAACACTAAATCTGCATATACTAATTCTTATTGCGTTTGATTTGATCAACCTAGGAGAGCTAACCACCACCAGTAGCCAACATGGTTTCCTTACTAATAGAAGCAGACCTAATACCTTATAAAGCAAAACTTGTAAAGCCAAGTTTAGGTGCTTACGTCAGGAAAAAATTACGTAACTGCAAAATACGTGCAGTGGTCAGCACCACCAACTCAACAGCGCAGCTTCTGGAACCTAGATCTAATTGCGCTACACAAGCTAGAAACTTGCAAACCACCAATCGCGACCAAATCCAATAGTAACAATACAGGGAGTAATTCTTAAGCAAAACAATAATGTAAACGGAAATGAACTTATCTCATCCTGAATGTGATTCCCAAAAAAATTAACATTTTTTCTATTTTATTTCTCCGGGCAAACGAAAGTGCAAAAATATAAGTGCTTATCAGAAAAGTGCACAATCTCCCATAAAACCTATGAAAAAAAAGCAAAATTGAAAAAGTGAAGGGGATTGTTGTAAGCACGTAACCCGCAAGAAGCGTAGTCTCAAAGTCAACAAAACCTCGCCAGTTTCTCTACCAATTTCATTTTAAAGCCACAACATCCTCCTACGTCTCGAAGTATTAAGCAAACTAGTAAAAAACACTGCTGAGCTGCATTTATTGGCTTTGCCGCTACTAAGTTTACTCTACTGCCCGCAATGAACTAAGATAGTATAACCGAGAAAACATTCCCAATGACCTCCTCCAATACTTTGTAGTACCTTAAAGTAGAGGTACACTGCCCCATTTCTAAAACGCAATTTTTGTCCCTGTAGTATTCATAGTCAATGCCGCAATTTCTAAAAATTGTTAACTGCAACAACCACACATTATTAATAAACAACTTAATCTAATTTGACTCCACATAGAACCGCCGTCAACCACCGCCTCCAACAAGACCTATATCCAAACGGCTCTTTCATTATCAAGAGCTTTCTCAACCCTAACCTTAACGCGTTTCCATTTTATTGTCACTCTAAGCCGGGACATCTCCACATCAACATTGATCTAAGAAACGCAGTATTAAACTAGCAATAACCGCTAAACGTAACACCAACAACAGACTTGACCCAACCTTTTTAGTGCGTTCCAAAAATATTTTAATGATTTAAGACCGGATTTTGTTATTTTTGTTGCAGTTTTTAACCGATTTTGAAAGAGTTTTAATTTTTTTTTTTTTTGAAAATACATATATTGCCATTTTTAACTTTTTTTTATAAACAGAAAGTAGCAGTTTGTAACAGTTTATGACAAATTTTGGTACTTTCTGACAATGTTTTTATACTATTTACCGGATTTTTAACATTTTGTAAATGTTGACAGTTTTGTTTTGAATCATTTTGACTATATTTTAATAATTTTTAATCTAATTTTGCTATTTTAGACTTTTTATAAATCAAATTTTGCATTTGTTAACAGTTAATAACAAAATTTTATTTTTTTTGACAATATATTTATACTTTATAGCCGGATTTGAATTTTGCACTTTGCCGGCTTTAGAGCTATCTGACAATATTTTATGTTTTAAACCAGGATTTTGGTTCTTTTCAACAATATGTTGATAATTCTTGATCAAATTTTGCTATTTTTGACATTTCATTAAACAAAGTTACAGGTTTTTTAACAGTTTATTATTCTATTTTTAACATTTTCAGATAAAATTTTTGCACCGTTTTTAGTCGGGTTTTTTGGTTTTTTTTTTTGCATTTTTTAATAGTTTTTGATACATTTTGGTACTTTCTGACCATATTGTTATACTTTATAACCAAATTTAGCTATATATGACAATCTATAAATTAAAAAAATCAGTTTTTGACAGTTTATGGCCGGATTTTAAATTGTCTTCACAATATTTTGATATTTGATAGCAAAATTTTGTTGTTTTTGAATGTTTTTTATCAGTTCATAGCCGCATTTTGGTGCTTTTCAACCATATTTTGATGTTTCAAGGCTGTTTTGACTTTTTATAAATCCAAAATTTGATAACAGTTAATAACTAAATTTTGGTTTTTTCTGTCAATATATTTATAGTTATAGCCGGAATTTGCAATTTTTGACATTCCATGAAAAGAATTTTGTACTTTTATAGCCGGAATTTGCAATTTTTGACATTCCATAAAAAGAAATTTTGTACTTTTAAACAATTTATGGCCACATTTTGGTGCTTTCTGACAATATTTAAATGTTTCAAAGCCGGATTTTGGATCTTTTCAACAATATGTTGATGTTTCTTGGCTGGATTTTGTTATTTTTAACATTTCATTAAACAAAATTGCATTTTTTCTTTTGCCAGATTTTTGGACTTTGTGCTATTGTTAAAATTGTAAAAAAAAATAAACAGTTTATGGCCGGATTTTTGATTTTTTTTTAAATTTCTTGAAATTCAAGACGTCTATTATTTTTACATTTTAGGCAATTTTTTGCACTTTTTGGCCATTTTAACCAATTTTTTTTAATGTTTTAACCTTTAATTACCGGATTTTTGTGTTTTTTGAAAATTTCTTAAAATTCAAGACTAAATTTTTCTATTTTTTACATTTTTGGCCATTTTTAGGCGGGGTTTAGTTTATTTTTGAAAATATTTTAACATTTTATGACCAAATTTTTACTTCATAAATAGAATTTTGCAGTTTTTAACAGTTTTTGGTACTTTCTGATCATATTTTTATATTTTATGACTAAATTTTGCTATATATGACAATCTATAAATTTTTTTTTTTAGTTTTTGACAGTTTATAGCCGTTCTGACAGTATTTTAATATTTGATAGTCAAATTTTACTATTTTTGAAGGTTTTTTAACAGTTCATAGCCAAGTTATGTTGTTTTTTAACCAAATTATGATGTTCAAGGCAATTTTTGATTTTTTATAAATAAAATTTTGCATTTATTAACAGTTAATGACTAAATTTTGGTTTATTTTTGATAGTATATTCATACTTTATAGCCGGATTTTGCAATTTTTGGCATTTTATGAAGATAATTTTAAACTTTTGAACAGTTTATGACCAAATTTTGGTGCTTTCTAAAAACTTCTTGAAATTCAAAACTAAATTTTTCTATTTTTTACATTTTAGGATAAAAACTTTGCACTTTTTGGCCGTTTATGGTCGGGTATTAGTTTATTTTAAAAATATTTTAAAATTTTATGACTGAATCTTTACTTCATACTTAATTTTTAACAGTTTTTGGTACTTACTGACCATATTTTTATACTTTATAACAAAATTTTGTTATTTATGACATTCTGTAAATAAAATGTTGCACATTTTGACAGTTCTAGCCATAGATTTTAAATCATTTTGACAAAATTTTAATATTTGATAACCTAATTTTGCTATTTTTGAATGTTTTTTAAAAGTTCATAGCCAAGTTTTGATGCTTTTCAACCATATTCTGATGTTTTAAGGCAATTTTTGACTTTTTATGAATAAATTGTTGCATTTTTTAACAGTTAATAACTAAATTTTGTTTTGTTTACAATATATTTATACTTAATAGCCGGATTTTGCAATTTTTGACATTCCATGAAAAGAATTTTGTACTTTTCAACAGTTTATGGGATTTTAATGCTTTCTGACAATATTTTAATGTTTCTAGGCCGGATTTTAGTTCTTTCCAACAATAAGTTGATATATTATGGCCAGATTTTGACATTTTATCACAAGAATTTTGGACTTTTTAATATTTTATCTAATTCTAATTATATATCTAAACTTTGCTATTTTTAAAAATGTGAACACTTCTTCAGTAAATATAGCCTGATTTTAATGCTTTCTGATAGTTGCTTAATATTTTAAAGCAGATTAATTGTATTTTTGACATTTTATGAGCAAAATTTAGCACTTTTTAATCAATTTTTAGTCGGATTTTGGTTTATTTTGAAAATATTTTAGTACTTTGTAAATTTTTTAACAGTTTGTAGTAAGTTTTGATATTTCTTTAGATATTTTAAGACCAGATTTTACATTTTATAAGCTAATTTTGATTTTTTAACAATAAATTGATATTTCCTGATCGGATTTTGTTACTTTTAACTGTTTATCAAAAGAATTTTGCATTTTTTAACAGTTTATGCCGCATAAACTTTGCTAATATTAAAATTTTACACTTTTTTAGTAATTTATGGCCATATGTTAGTGCTTTCTGACAATTGCTTAAAATATTTAACATTTTATGAGCAAAATTTAAGATTTTTCAATCAATTTTTGGCCGGATTTTTCTTCTTTTTAAAAATATTTAATATTTTATGCATTTTTTTAATAGTTTGTAGTAAATTTTAGTATTTCTGCTAAAAAATGTATACTTTATGACCAAATTTTGGCATTTTTGACACTTTCTAAGCAAATATTTGCAGTTTTCAGCATTTTGTTGCCAGATTTTGGTACTTTCTGGCAATATTTGTATGTTTCAAAGCCAAATTTTATATTTTTCAACAAAATGTTAATATTTTATGACCAAATTTTGCAATTTTTAAAATTTTATAAATCATTACACACTTTTTCAACAATTTAAGGCCGGATTTTGGTGTTTTTTGACAATTATTTATAATTTTAACGCTAGAATTTCATATTTTTCACATTTTATGAGCAAAACTTTGCACTTTTCAGCCGTTTTTTATTCATTTTGAATATTTTATTATCAAATTTTTGATTTCATAAATTGAATGTTGCAGTTGTTAGCAGTTTATGGTAAATTTTGGCATTTTTGAACAATATTTGTATACCTTATGACTGGGTTTTACTAACTTTAACATTTTATAAATTGAGTTTTGCACTTTTTGACTGTTAATAGCTACATTTTGCTATTTTTAATATTTTAGGAATAAAATTTTGCAGTTTTAAGCCGTTTTTGGCATTACTTTTGTGCTTTTTAACAATATTTTAATATTTTATAACCAGATTTAGCTATTTTTAACTTTTTTCGAATACAATTTTGCACTTTTCAACAGTTAAAAACAAGATTATAAAAATAACAAAACTGTGTACGCTTTAATTTAAAACTGTCTCAATGTTTTGCGGTGGGACCCAAAATTTCTAACTACGCCTCTGGGTTAGATTACTGTACACTGTACAACGATGGATGTAATTGACGTTTGTTTTATATCAGTGCTTGTTCTGAAAGTGTTGTTTCTAGTGTGGACCACAAATTGGCTTGCAAGTTTACTTGAATGGAATTGAAGGTAAACTAATGAACATTTTAGCTTAATTTTCAACTAAAGTTAGTAATAAACTTTATTGACATTAGTTGACATAAACGGCCAGTTTGATTAATCAATTGCTTGCGCTAAAATGCAAACCTACTAATATAGGTTCCATTCTAGCATAAACAGTTAACAGCTTTCTTACTAGAGGGCACCGCGTACTTGCTTTTTATAATATATATATTATTTATTTAAGGAAAAACAATTTTTTTATAGCTATTTATTTTTAGTTAAGTTAATTCGTTTTAAATAACAAAAAATAAATGTAATATATAAAAAACTGCTTATTTGATTCAATTGTTTACCTAAATAGAATTACTTCAATATTATAGCCAATGATACTTTACAAAACTTTTAAAATAAATAATAAAAGCACATGTTATAGAAGACTCTAAGAAATGAGTCTATTTACCGACAACTAAGCGATCCTTAAACCCGCGCCAGTCTCTAAAAGAGAAAACATTGAAAACACTTTAAGGATTTCCATTAACAACGCCTCTCAAAGAAGAATTTTTCCTTCGTTTGAAAGGTTTGCGCCTTGAATAACAGAACACAAACGAAACAGGGATAAATAAATCGAATGAATTAAGTTTTTGGTAAGGTGTTTTGTATAAGAGGTTTTTGTGTAAACTACTTAAAAAGTTCTAGACGGATGAATGGGTGCAGAAGCTCGGCAAATATATAGCGATATAATGTAAGAACATAAAGATTTTCATATTTTGATGGAATTATTTTCAAACAAAATTAATAAAATAAAATTTAAATCAAATAATAGAAACAATTCAACTTGAGAGTAAAAGTATAAAACAAACCTTGACAATGCTCAGACGCCATCAATGATTTTTTATTCACATTTTATGAGCGACTAACTCGAAATACACTAATTCTATTAACATTTCTACACATTTTGGCACTCGTTTTCCAAGATTAATACAATTTTATTCATTTTAATGAATCGAGATGTCAAACTGACGTAGACATTGTCAAACAAAATCACGACCAACTATGTTAATTAAATTATTTTAATTACATCAAAATTAACAGTAAATTGTTCTTATAATTAGTAATCTAAATAAATAAAACCTATTATATTGCATAAAATATTAGGTCTGTTCCAACATACGATTTGAACGGTTTGCAAACCGTTCAAACTTTGCACACAATCAAATATTTGTCAACCTTAGGCAATCTTTTATACACAGTAATTTGTTTGTGTGCATAGTTTGAACGGTTTGCAAACTGTCCAAATCGTATGTTGGAACAGACCTATTATAAACATTATTGTAATAATTGTATCAAATAAATTCGATTCGGCTTTAGTCGGCTAACTTCGGGTCAAGAAATTTTTCAATTTACTCAGTATAATAACAACAAAATATGCTCTTAATCAATTATATAAATTCTACATATGCATTCTACTATTATAATATATTATTTTAATGTTCTGACCTTATTTTCATTCGTTTTGATGCATTCCCCGATCATCCATCTCATGCAGCATCACTAATCACATATTATTAACCGGCGCGATTAAACCGAGGTTGAATAACACAATTAACACTACCAAAGAATGTTTATTTACTTTTTCTGCAAATAGTAGCACTCAAATTGTAAACTAAATGTACTTTTTGTGTGAAAATTGTAAGCCAAATAGGACGCCATTATGCAAGCTAACTTGACTTAAGACAACAAAGACAGTGTTGCAAACCTAAATGTATATTATTTATATCAAATTAAAAGATTCGGCTTTAGTCGGCTAACTTCGAGTCAAGGAATTTTTTTTAATTTATACAATATAATAACAACAAATAAGCATTATATTATTAAAACATATTATTTTAATATTTCTGACCTTATTTTTATCCGTTTTGATGCAATCCCCGACCATCCATCTTATGCAGCACTACTAATCACATATTATTAACCGGCGCGATTAAACCGAGGTCTAATAACATTCGTAACACTACCGAAACATGTTTATATAACTTTTCTGCACATAGTGACACTCAAATTGCAAATTGAATGCACTTTTTGTGTGAAAATTGTAAACCGAACCGGGCACCATGATAGAAGCTTGACTTAAGAACTTAAAAACGCAGTGTTGCAAACCTAAATTTTATTTTTATAAAAATATTTGTACCCGTAATTTATATTGCTAATAATTGTTTAATTAATGATTAATTGTTAAAAATAGTTCATAAAAGCAATTGTGAATTTATGTTCAACTAATAGCGGCATCTACAATTTAAATTGTTTAACAAAGTACAGATCAAAACCAACAAACTAGATGTCGCTACTTTAAATACTATTCATTATTTGTTTTCAAATAAGCAACAAAACAAATTAACAATAACATATTTGCATAAACAAATAATATTTACAACCCAAATTAATATTATTTTTAAAGGATGTGGTTAGCTAGCTATTGATACCAAGATGTCAGCACGTGATTATGTCAAAATAGAGGTCATGATTTGCATATATAAGTAGAATGCGATCCATCCTCAAACGCGTATACCAACAATCTCAAATTAAATTAATAATCAATCAACATAAACGTAACATCAGTGTTAACAACAGTGCAGTGAATTCAACAACAACAAATACAACAATGGATGAATTATCGAAATTTGATGCTGCATCAAAACAACTAGCGCCATCTCTTACAAATTCAACCAACTATAAAGGGCAAGCCGGTAAAATTGGCGTTTTTGGAGGTTCGTTTGAATATACAGGGGCTCCATATTTCGCAGCAATATCGGCTTTAAAAGTAGGAGCCGATTTATCGCACGTATTTTGCAGTAAGGATGCAGCCATACCGATTAAATGTTACAGTCCGGAATTGATAGTACATCCATTATTGTATGCGGACAAATTGAATCAAATTAAAGATTGGATTGGAAGATTGGATGTTGTTTTAATTGGACCTGGATTGGGGAGGGATGAATTAGTTCTTGATTTAATCGAAACTATAATAGCGCATGTTAAGAGTATCAAGAAACCCTTAATAATTGATGCTGATGGTTTATTTTTAATATCTAAAAAGCCTGAATTGATTAAAGGATTTGATTCTACAGTGATTTTGACTCCTAATAAAATGGAATTGTCTAGATTATTGCGATTAGCTAGTCCTGATAAATTGGTTGATTTTGATACAAAGAAATTTATTAAAGATTCCGGTTGGGGTAATAAGGTATGGATTTTTTCTAAAGGGAATATTGATGAGATTATAAATTCTGAGAAGAATATCAAGATAACTCGTTTAGTTGGTAGTGGGAGAAGATGTGGTGGACAAGGTGATGTTTTGGCTGGATCCATGGCTGTGTTTTTGCATTGGAGTAAAGATTCTCCTGAAGTTGCAATGTATGCTGCTTCGAAATTTGTTAGATGGTTGAATTTTAGAGCATTCCAGAAGAAAGGGAGAAGTATGCTTGCCCATGATATGATTGATGAGGTTCAGAATGTTTTTGAAGAACATTTTGAGAAGAAATGAACAAATGTTAAGATTGTATTGCTAAAAATAATTGTAATTTTATAGATTTTGCACTTTAATAAAGATAACAAATATGCTCTAAGGATTTAATTTAGATTTCTAACAATAGGTTTGTTCCAACCGACACCAAACGCGGTTTGGGACCGTCAGGATTGTGCGCAGTTGAACTTTCGCGTTCCAACCGTACACAAACCATGACTCTGACTAGAAGTCGGGCGTTCCAACCTGACCCCAAATCGTCCGCAACCAAGTTGTGGACCGTCAGAAACAGTCAGCGATCAGAAGCATGTATTAAAAATCCGGAACCGTCCCAGTCATGCGCAGAGAGTAAAAACGTTGCCGCTATTGAAATTATTGAAATTAATGAAATTGAAATACCTCCTGCAGCATCTACCGCAATTAATTTAATTAGTAGAATTTAAATTTAATGATAATAACAGTAATTTATTTATCTGAAACTTAATTATAGTTTTAGTGAAAAATAAAGAAATAAAGTTCATTGTAAAATAGTTTTTTTCAAGATGAGTAACTGTTTAACTATATATTTATTTGTATAAAAATAGTAATAGAATAATGTGATACACAACGTCAGGTGTGATATGTTAAACAATTTTAGTTTTTAGTATTTGTTTACATTGCATAACCTCACTTTTTAAAACTGTTTGAATTTAATATAATTGATGGTTGCGACCTCTACTACGTGATAATTCATGTTAATGAAATAATAAAACGATTTATCACAAATTTGTGATAAAAAAACGTAGTAAATTGTTTTATTAATTCATGTTTGAATTTAGTCAAAAACTTGGTTGTGGCGCGTTCCAACCGGCAAGCAATTTGTGTTCAGTTTGGGGTCAGTACAAAGTCGGCGCTTGCGCAAAAATAATCCATGTATTAGTCGCAACCAGTTTGCAAACTGCCGAGCGATGTCGGTTGGAACAAACCTATTACTGATGACAAGTCTTGATCAATTATATTTTATGGTAGGCAACCCAATATACATACATTATACAGGGCGTTTAACCCAATATACATTATAAAGGGTGTTACAATCGGCACAAATTTATGTAGTCCAAAATTATTTAAAAAAAATGGTGTTTTAGAACTCGAACTAAATTATTTTTTTCTCATACAATAAAATTCTGTATAAATGCAGTATAATACATCATACAATTAGTTCCCAAGTATCACATTTCTTATTACATATTAGTCCCAAATAAATATCCTTAGATTATAAGAAGTATCTTTAGTTATCTAATTTAACTAACCTCCTACTATGATGTGTGATCAAATTATAAAAATTACCGAAGACTATCAATTACTGTTAAAATATCGTCAGATTATGAGAAATATCCCTAAAACAGCACTTACCTGCATGACTAAAACAAATATATTCTGAAATAGCATTCGGTAGCGCAACCCATAACGTAAGGTATCTATGAACATACTAAATATGACTATACATAAATATTCATTTATTAACAATAAACTCTTTAGTGGCTGCATCAATAACTTCATTCAATAATCCCGCCCTATCAGCAGCTTTTTTAATACAATCTAATAATTTCTCTTCACTTATAGGACTCCCACCTGGCTTCAATACAGAACATAATTCATCCCCTTTTGTTACTACTGTTATCACACCTGTGCATAAACTTTCTTCCTCTGAAGTTGGATCAATTAGGAAAACATTACTGAAACAAAGAAAATATGAATTTTGTTATTTTAGCTTAATTGAATAACTTACTCATCAAAAATGGCAAAAGTTGTTGAAACTGGAGTGGCGTGCAGCTTTAACGGTATCATTTTCTTCATGTTGACTAGTTTTTCTTCAGTTTGAGGATCATATTCAACATCAGGTAAACGAACTGAATAAAATAAACAAATTAATTGTAATCTTTAGAGCATACTATATAGTAATCAATCTCAAACACTAACTAAAAAAGTCAGGCATTGCTGCAATAGTCTCTATTCAATTCTAAAAATGCATTTGTGCAATAAACAAACTGTGCCGCACAACATTAGCGCGCTTTATTGTAATTAATCTCAATTAACATCAACAACTAATGGTAAACGGTCAGAGATTGTTACAATAGTCAATTCAATTCCAAGATAGAGCGCATTTGTGCAATAAACAAACTGTGTCACACAATAGTGAATGTAAGCATTAAGAAGTGCTGATGATTGCGCGATAATGTTTGTTTCCCCACGCTCTATCTTAGAACTGAATATATGGCTCAAAGTTAGTTTTAGCACTAATTAAACAACAATGAATGTAAGCTTAAACACACACGCTCTACTTTAGAACTGATTTTTTATCAGTAATTGAATACCTGTTTTTAATGCTGCAAATAAAGCCAGTAAACAAGCATCAATAATAGATCCGTCATGATCCAAACAAACCAAATCGGCGTATATGCACCAAGCCATTTTCTCCCTGAAGATGCAGAGGTCTGTTAGATCAATACATCCGGAATTTTCTATCACATCTGCTAAGATTTTGGTAGCTGCTTGTGCTTGATCACTGGGAGGTCCTGTTTTAAATTTGGGTGAACATAGTGGTGGAAGTTCTATATTGGGAATGATGAATCCTCTATCTGGAGCGTCAGCTTTTGGCAAACAGAATTCCTAAAAATGATCTATAATTATAAGTTTGAGGCAGAATTGTTTGGCGGTAAAACTGTTCTTATTGTTCGGTTTAAAATGTAATTTTGCCATTTTTATTTGAAAGTTTTAAAATGCTAAGCAATGTCATTCTATCTGAAGTTAGCAAATTCAAAATATATGTAAAAAACTATCAACTAATAACTAATCAAGTTTGTGAAATCTGTATTAATCAAAAGTCAAAACACTTATGTCTTGCCACATGTAAATATAATAATGCAAAATACCGATGATATAAAATTGGCGCAGTCGGACGGTTATTGGGTATCAACAAAGCAAATGTCAACGTTTCAATAATAATACTAATTAGCGAAAAGCCAGTTTTTCGCTTTTGAGGTTTCAAAAATCATTTTTTTTGCACCTAAAGAGTATCAGAAATATTTCTTTTTAAATATTGCAAAATTCTCCCTAATTCGGAATATATAGCCCGTTAAACACGACTAGCGCAGTCTCTCGTCGCCTCAGAGCGCTCGGGGTTTTCTGTTCCACGAATCTATTGGTATTTTTTTGTATGGATGCGTGTTGTAGCCTCGATAGAAACTTTAAAGACCAGGCATTGTATAGACGTGAAAAACGCTCTTAACGCTCTTAGATAACACGATATTATGCATTAACTCTGAAGAGAAAGAGTGGCACCATACCTTATCAAACTGATGGGCAGCTACCTAGTTAATAGAAAGGGTCCTAGTAAGCAATAAACAAGAATTACAAATGACATGAGTAGTTCCACAGGGATCCCGTCCTGGGGCTGACAATCTGGAACATACTGTATGATGAAGTATAAAACAAAGAAGAAAGCAGATCGTTCGAGATGACCACACATGGGGAGTTATTCTGGCATGTATCGCATATCGCTTATCGCAATTAATGAAAGAGAAGTGTGACATTTAATTCATAAATTTGTAATTAATAATACATATTGACGTTAAAAAATACAATTAACATGAAGATTGGTATTGAGTTTATATTACTAGATAGTCCTGTAGTACGAAAAGAGATCACCGGCAGATTTTTTAAATTAATGATGACGTCATTAAATGCGATAAGCGATATGCGATACATGCCAGAATAACTCCCCAGGACACGGCAATACGTCGCGCGCGCGCGCGCGCTACCGTCAAACGGAACAGTTTTTAGTCGGCGCGGCGTGACCCTCAAGCTCCGGCGCACCGCCCAAACGGCAATCAAGCAACGCGCGCGTTGACGACCCAGACAGGTCCTGAAATATCCCAAGACCATAATATGCGTTGGAACAACCGGGAATAATGACCCCTGGGGTGCTATATATAAGTACTGCAGAGGTAAAACCAAACGCCAGCCTAGGCAGTGTGAGAATGAACAATGGGTGGACGCAGTCGTGGCGTAAAACAGTGACGTACTGCTTGCGGAATGGTTCCCGGAAAGCATGGTGGCACCGTATAGAGCATGCAGGGTCACTCCTGTAAAGTTTACTGAAGAAGAGTTGACAATTGCAGTCTTTGTGCTGAAAATGAGCAAAGCACCGAGGCATGCATGGTAAAATCATTAATTACGGCAATACCGCAGGCAGTCTTAAGCATCCTCAACAACTGCCTACAAAGTGAATACTTCCCCAATGAATGGAAAGTGGGGTCGAACCGCGGTCGTATAGACCTCCTCACAAACATGAGAAAAGTACTTGAAAAAATGATGACAAATAGGCTGAGAGAGCTGCCAAAGTGATCCCCAAACTACCAGCATTCGGATTCACCGAAGGCCAATCAACAGAAGATGCTTGGGCTAAAGTCAAGATAACGGTGCGGGAATCGTGCTGCAAGTACGTACTAGGAGTGTTCATAGACTTCCAAAGAGCCTTTAATAACCTAGAATGGCCTGTTGTAGTGAGAAAGCTGATGCAATAGAGTGCCCAGAGGAGATTCAGTTGTGGGAAAGCTATTTTTGCTCACGGTATATGTGCCTACAGAGGCCTCGAGAAGCTGTGACGAGGCAAATTGGAAGAGGCTGTCCGCAAGGATCAATATGTGGGCCAATTATATGGAATCTAATGATGCACGAGCTCCTCGAAAATCTGGAATCCAATAGCTGCAAATTTACAGCATACGCAGATGATTTCCTGTTACTAGTGGAAGGCGGTAGCAGGAGGTTTCTAGAGAAAATGGCAGAATAGCGTTGGTGTCAAGATATCAAACACCAAGACTACGACAATGCTACTCAAAGGAAGCCTCACAGGAATGCACCCGATAGTCAATATAGAGAGCGGCTCAGTAGCCAAAAAAGAAGTGTTGTACCTTGGCATCCACGTGGGAGAACAAATGTCCTATAAACCGCACTTGGCAAAACTGCGAAAGAAACTGGCCAGTGCAGAATATTGCTTGCGCAGGGTAGTGAGTACGGCCTCGGCAGTACAGAGATTGACCAACCTCGGCGACCTCATAGATGCGGGCGAAAGAGTTGCACTTTACGGGTGCCTGAGAATGTGCAAGATAGTTCTCACGCATGCTATGGAGGTCATATGGGAAGAGCTGCCATGGAAGTACGAAACGCTAGTGATACACGGACTGGAAAATGCTCGCACTGCAGAGCCCAGAAAGGTCAAAGCTGCGGGCAGAGTGCTATCGGGAATGACAAACAGAGTAAGCGGCTGGAGAAAAAAGTAGTACAACCAGGCTCTTTCTATAAGTGGTTCGACCTCACGCTATTTGTTGGATATTTAATAACAGGGCATGGGTCCCTAAACAAATTCTTAAAACGTAAAGGACTAACGGATTCAGACAAATGTACGTGCGGGGGTTTGGAAGACTGGTTACATGTGCTAAGTGAATGTGCAAACTACGAACTGATCAGACCCCCAATCCTAAGCGAGTTGAAAAGGGGTGAGTTGGACACAAAACGCGTGGAGTTTTAACCGAGTATGCAAGAGCAGCATTTAAACAAAGGGAAGGGCTGGCAGTAAACTCCCTCTAGAGGCGGTGTGTTAAAAGGCTTACCAGAACCTTGCAGCGATTAACTGGTACCGCGAGGATCGAGAGCCCCCAAGATGAAACCTGACTTGACCGCTTGAGGTTAGACTCGCGAGGGTGGTTGAAAGCCAAAGCTGGCTAGACATGTGTAAAATCGTGTCGGCGGGTGAGCTGCGTACCAACAGCTCGGGTACCAGACCGCAATCTGGTAGAGTATGGATAGTAACTCGCTCCCACCTGTGAGGCTAGAAAGACTTGCATCTCAAAGACAATACAGGTAGCTAAGCTAACACTTAGCGCGCTGATGTGAACGTATCCCAATTCCAGCCCTCGGGGGCAGTGTTTCTAGGGCCCGGAAAAGCAGGTGTTGCACTATAAATACAGTTTCCGTTGTTAAATAGGGACAAAAGTTATCGCAAAAACTGTCAACATTTATTTACACTTACTGGCAATAGAAAGGTCTTATAGAAAAGACAAAACCAAAAAACACCAAAAGAGATTACTAAAAAATAATCGCTGAGAAGATAGAGTGGAATGGAGGCAGGTAAAGCAATATACACAAAATGCTTAATCCCTAACGCCTCACCCAGTTCCTACCAGACCATGGTTGTTTTGGGTCCTATAAAAAAATGAATCTAGCAAAAAACACGACAGAACGTACCATTTTAATATGCAAGAAATGAGTGAATGCAAGTAAAGACCTGACAAGATGCATGAAAAGGACAAAAGGCGTGAAAAGGTGGAAAGCAAACTAAAAGCTAACTAAGGCCTGATGTGCAAGCAAAATTATGACAGAAACAAATCCAGGTATACCATAAAAGAAGTAAATGTTTAGAGGCAATTCCTCTATAGTGTAGGTTCCAGAGAGAACCCACAGTGAATCCAATACTCTCTAGAATAGTGTCTTTTGAAGATTTTCTACACCCTACAAATTAAATAGATGAAACGTTGCAATTTGTACAGTATATTGGTATTTAGTAAAGGTACATAAGGTGCAATTTGTACAAACTTTGACCAATCTGTAAAAAAATTATGAAGGTTCAAAGTGGCCACCAAATTCAGATTAAACTAAAATACGTCAATTTAATCAATCATAACTTAGAAATTACTGAAGATGAAACGTTTCAATTTGTACAGTATATTAGTATGCAGTAGAAGTATCTAAGCTGCAATTTGTACCAACTTTGATCAATCCGTTAGAAAACTATAAAGGTTCAAAGTGACCACCAAGTTCAGATTAAACTGAAATGAGTCGATTTAATCAATCATAACTTGAAAACTACTAATGATAAAATGTTAAAACTTGTACAATACATTGGTACATAGTAGCAGTATCTAAGCAGCAATTTATACAAACTTTGACCAATCCGTTAATAAATTATTAAGGTCCAAATTGGCAATCAAGTTCAAATTAATCTGAAACAAGCCAATTCAATTAATCATAACTTGGAAATTACTGAAGATGAAACAGTGCAACTTGTACAATGAATTAGTATATAGTAGAAGTATCTAAAGTGCAATTTGTACCAACTTTAACCAATCCGTTAAAGAATTATACAAGTTCAAAGTGACCATCAAGTTCAGATTAAACTAAAATAAGTCAATTTAACCAATCATAACTTAGAAATTACTAAAGATGAAACGTTTCAATTTGTACAGTGTATTAGTATGCAGTAGAAGTATCTAAGCTGCAATTTGTACCAACTTTGATGAATCCATTAGAAAACTATGAAGGTTGAAAGTGACCATCAAGTTCAGACTAAACTAAAATGAGTCAATTTAATTAATCATAACTAGAAAATTACTGAAGATAAAACGTTGCAACTTGTATAGTATATTAATATATAGTAAAAGCTACCTAAGGTGCAATTTGCACAAACTTTGACCAATCCGTTAAAAAGTTATGAAGGTTCAAAGTGACCACCAAGTTTCAGATTAAACTGAAATGAGACGATTTAATCAATCATAACTTGAAAACTACTGATGATGAAATGTTAAAACTTGTACAATATATTGGTACATAGTAGAAGTATCTAAAGTGCAATTCGTACAAACTTTTACCAATTTGTTAAAAAATTATGAAGGTTCAAAGTGACCATCAGATTTATACTAAACTGAAACAAGTCGACTTAATTAATCATAACTTAAAAATTACTGAAGATGAAATGTTGCAATTTGTACAGTATATTAGTATATAATAGAAGCATCTAAGGTGCAATTTGTATAAACTTTAATCAATCCCTTAAAAAATTATAAAAGTTCAAAAAGTGACCATCAAGTTCAGACTAAACTAAAATGAGTCAATTTAATTAATCATAATTTAAAAATTACTGAAGATGTAACGTTGCAATTTTGGTAAATAGTAGCAGTATCTAAGCTGCAATTTAAACAAACTTTGACCAATCCATTAATAAATTATTAAGGTCCAAAGTGGCAATCAGGTTCAAACTAATCAAAAACTAGTTAATTTAATTAATCATAACTTAAACATTACTGAAGATGAAACCTTACAATTTGTACAGTATATTGTTATATAGTAGCAGTATCTAATGTGCAATTTGTAGAAACTTTGACCAATCCTTTAATAAATTATAAAGGTTCAAAGTAACCATCAATTTCAGACTAAACTGAAATGAGTCAATTTAATTAATCATAACTTGAAAATTCCTGAAGATAAAACGTTGTACAGTATATTGGTATATAATAGAAGTATCTAAGATGCAATTTGTACCAACTTTGATCAACCCGTTACAAAACTATGAAGGTTTATAGTTTTAATGACCCGCAAGTTCAGATTAAATTGAAATGAGTTAATTTCGATGATGAAATGTTTGTACAATATAACAAAACACAATAGAAGAATCTCAAGTATAATTTGCTATCGCTCCCTTAACAATTTATGAAGATTTTAAAACCCCCGATTTATACTTACTGCTTTTATTCCACAGATCACAGTAGTCTTGCCAACTTTCGCAATAGAAGACCCATCAGCAGTCGATATGGAACCTGCATTGATGATAACAGGTCGATATTTATCCAACTCTCGGCCATCTGGACGAATATCATGAGCTAAATGATCCCGATAATATTTTGTAGGATGTAAAGTTCTAAATTAATAAAAAAATTAATGAATTAAAATTAAACAAACCAATTGTTGCTATGCAATCATTGCAATCAATCATAATATAAACAATTATTGTTTTTAAATTACAATCATCAGAGCCTTCTCAGTTCTCATGCAAAATAATGTTTAATAATTAGTAAACAATTAATTTTTATAAAATAAGCAATAATCATTATATAATTCCGGTGTTTAAAAATTGGCTGGAAAATTTTAATCAATTGTCAACTCAACACAATTTTTCCCTCCAATATTAAAAACATGCATAGTTTCCAATTACAAACAAATCTATTACTCAAACTAGTTATATTTTAGCTTAATTGAATTATTATATGTTTAATTTTACCTGTATTGTTTTGCCATGTTTTGTAATTCAAAAACAACGTGTTTACACTTAACCTCACATAACAGATAGCTGACAGCTTAAAATTATGATGAAAATGCGATGTTGTCGCGTGTAGCAAAAAAACCTTTAAATGGAGATAAATAATTAAATATAATAAACTGTTAAAAATAACCATGGATACGTTTCAATAGTGAATCAAATTATTTTAGAGAGGCTATTTTGTGTGTCAGAAACGTCATAAAATGTTTCTAAACAGCCATGAACGTTATAAAACTTTGTGAGCGTTTAATAATAGTTCCTGAGCTGTCGAAAACGTCATAAAATGTTCTTGATCAATCATAAAATGTTTGTAAAATGTTTATAAACGTTATAAAATATCCATGAGCACTCATAAACGTCATAAAATGTCCATGAGCTATCATAAACGTTATAAAATGTTTGTAAGCTGTCATAAACGTCATAAAATGTCCTGAACAGTTATAAAATGTTTGTGAAATGTATATAAACGTTATTAAATGTCTGTGAACTGTCAGAAACATTATAAAATATTTATTAACTTTTATGAATGTTTTAAAATGCTTGTAAGCAATCAATAAATGTTTCTGCGCTGTCATAAATGTCATAAAATGTTTTTGATATGTCACAAAATGTTTAAAAACTGTCATAAACGTCATAAAATATTAATAAGCTTTCATAAACGTCATAAAATGCTTTTGAGCAATCATAAAATGTTTATGAAATATCTTATAAGTCATAAAATGTCCGCAAACTGTCAAAAACGTTATAAAATGTTTGTCAACTGTCAATAATTCTTTCTGAATTATTATAAACACCATAAAATGTTCTTAAATTGAGATAAAATGTTTAAGAAATATCATAAAAGATATTATGTGTTTGTAGACTGCCATAAACGTCATAAAATGTTCATTCGCAACCATAAAATGTTTGAAAAATGTTTATAAACGTAATTAAATGTCTGTGAGCTATCAGAAATTTTATAAAATGTTTGTAAACTGCCATAAACGTTATAAAATGTTTGTAAGCAGTCAATAATTGTTTCAAAGATGTCATAAATGTTATAAAACGTTCCTGATATGTCATAAAATGTTTAGAACTTTATGAAATGTTTGTGATTTGTCATAAACGTCATAAAATGTTCCTAAAAGGTCATGGAATGTTTGTGACCTGTCATAATTGTCATAAAATGTTCCTGAGCATTCATAAATAGTTGTAAAATGTTGTAAACGTCATAAAATGTCCTTGAGTTGTCAAAAACGTGATAAAATGTTTGTAAACTGTCATAAATTATTTAAAATGTTGGTAAGCTGTCATAAATGTTATAAAATGTTTCGGAACTGTCATGAAATGTTTGTGAACTGTCATAAACGTCATAAAATGTTCCTGAACTGTCATAAAATGTTTGTGACCTGTCATAAATGTCATAAAATGTTTGTAAACTGTCATAAATGTTGTAAAACGTTTGTAAGCTGTCATAAACGTCATAAAATGTTCTTGAACGGTCATAAAATGTTCCTGAACGGTCATAAAAAAGTTGTGATTTCTCATAAACGTTATAAAATGTTTCTGAGCAGTCATAATAGATTTGTAAGATGATATAAACGTCATAAAATTTTGTAAGTTGTCAGAAACGTCATAAACTATTTGTAATCTGTTAAAAATGTTATAAAATGTTTGTGAACAGTTATAAATGTCATAAAATGTTTTTAAACGTTCATAAAATGTTTATAAGTTGACATAAACGTCATATAATGTTTTTGAACGGCCATAAAATGTTTGTGATTTGTCATAAACGTCATAAAACTCTTGTGAAGTGTTGTAAACGTCATAATATGTATGTGAGCTGTCAGAAATGTCATAAAATGTTTGTAAGCAGTCAATAATTGTATCTAAGATGTCATAAATGTTATAAAATGTTCCTAATATATCATAAAATGTTTAGAAGCTGTCATAAACATTATGAAATGTTTGGGATTTGTCATAAACGTCATAAAATGTTCTTAAACAGTCATGGAATGTTTGTGAGCTGTCATAATTGTCATAAAATGTTCCTGAGCATTCATAAATAGTTGTGAGATGTGGTAAACGTCATAAAATGTCCAAGAGTTGTCAAAAACTTGGTAAAATGTTTGGAAACTGTCATAAATTATATAAAATGTTGGTAAGTTGTCATAAATGTTATAAAATATTTCTGAACTGTCATGAAATGTTTGTGAACTGTCATAAACGTCATAAAATGTTCCTGATCTGTCATAAAATGTTTGTGACCTGTCATAATTGTCATAAAATGTTTGTAAACTGTCATAAATGTTATAAAACGTTTGTAAACTGTCATAAACGTCATAAAATGTTCTTGAACGGTCATAAAATGTTCCTGAACGGTCATAAAAAAGTTCTGATTTGTCATAAACGTTATAAAATGTTTCTGAGCAGTCATAATACATTTGTAAGATGTTGTAAACATCATAAAATTTTGTAAGCAGTCAGAAAAGTCATAAAATATTTGTAATCTGTTAAAAATGTTATAAAATGTTGGTGAGCAGTTATAAATGTCATAAAATGTTTTTAAGTTGACAAAAACGTCATATAATGTTTTTAAACGGCCTTAAAATGTTTGTGATTTGTCATAAACGTCATAAAAAGCTTGTAAAATGTTGTAAACTTCATAAAATGTATGTGAGCTGTCAGAAACGTCATAAAATGTTTGTGAACTGTCAATAATTGTTTCTGAACTATTATAAACGCTATAACATGTTTCTAAACCATCATAAAATGTTTGTGAAATATCATAAACGTCATAAAATGTCCGTTAGCTGTCATAAATGTTAAAAAATATGTGTGAACACTCATATTCTCATATTATCAAATGTTTTTGATCTGTCATTAACATCATAAAATATTTTTGAGCCGTTAAAAGGTTATAAATTGTTTGTAAGCTTTTATAACTGTCATAAAACGTCTGTGAACTGTCATAAACGTTTAAAATGACTGAAAAAGTAGTAAATTGATTTTGAACTATCATAAACGCCATAAATTGTTTCTAAGCTATTATAAAATGTTTGTAAGCTGTCATAAACGTCATAAAGTGTTCTTGAACGGTCATAAAATATTTGTAAAATATCATAAACGTTATAAAATGTTTCTGAGCAATCATAAAATGTTTGTAAAATGTTGTAAATGTTATAATATGTCCGTGAGCTGTCAAAAACGTCATAAAATGTTTGTGAAATGTTTTTGAACAGTCATAAAATGTTTGTGAGCTGTCAGAAACGTCATAAAATGTTCCTGAGCAGTCATAAAATGTTTGTGAAATGTTGTAAACGTGATATAAAGTCCGTGAGTTGTCAGAAATGTCATAAAATGTTTGTAAACTGTCAAAAATGTTATAAAATGTTTGTGGGCTGTCAAAAATGTTAAAAAATGTTCCAAAACAATCATAAAATGTTTGTGAGTTGTCATAAACGCCATAAAATGTTTATAGCAATCATAAAATGTTTGTAAAATGTTGTAAATGTCATAAAATGTTTGTGAGCTGTCATAAACGTCATAAAATGTTTGTAAACTGTCAAAAGTGATATAAAATGTTTGTGAGCCGTTATAAATTTTATAAAATGTTTGTGAGTTGTCATAAATGTCATAAAATATGTCTAAACGGTCATAAAATGTTTGTGAGCTGTCATAAACGCCATAATATATTTTTGAACAGTTATAAAATGTTTGTAAGCTGTCATAAACGTCAGAAAATGTCTGTGAGCTGTCAGAAACGTCATAAAATATTTGTAAACTGTCATAAATTTTATAAAATGTTTGTGATCTGTCATGAACGTTATAAAATGTTCCTGATTAAACATAAAATTTTTGTAATATGTTGTAAACGTCATAAAATGTCTGTGAACTGTTAGAAACGTCATAAAATGTTTGTAAACTGTCACAAATATTATAAAATGTTTGTGAGCTGTCAAAAATGTATTTTATGACATTCTTAAACAATTATAACATGTTTGTGACGTGTCATAAACGTCATAAAACGTTTCTGAACGGTCATAAAATTAGTGTAAGTTGTCATAAACGTTTAAAAATGTTTCTGAATGGTTATTAAATGTTAGTACTTTGTCATAAACATCATAAAATGTTTCTGGGCTGCCAAAAAATGTTTGTGAGATGTTGTAAACGTTATTAAAACTCCATGAATTATCAGAACGTTATAAAAAGTTTGTGAACTGTCAATAATAAATTCTGAATTATCATAAACGCCATAAAATGTTTCTAAGTAATCATAAAATGTTTGTGAGCTGTTATATACGTCATAAAATATTTCTGAACAATTATAAAATGTTTGTGAAATGTTGTAACTGTCATAAAAGGTTTGTGAGCTGTCAGAAACATTATAATATGTTTGTGAGTTGTTATAAATGTTAGAAAATGTTTCTAATCGGTCATAAAATGTTGGTGAACAATCATAAAATGTTTGTGAGCTTTCATAAACGTTATAAAATGTTCCTAATTAGTCATAAAATAATTGTGATATGTTGTAAACGTCATAAAATGTCTGTGATCTGTCAGAAACGTCATAAACTGTTTGTAAACTGTCATAAATGTTATAAAATGTTTGTGAGCTGTTAAAAATGTCATAAAATGTTCTTAAACAATTATAAAATATTTGTCAGCTGTCATTAGTGTCATAAAACGTTCTTGAACGGTAATAAAATGTTTGTAAATTGTCATAAACGTCATAAAATGTTTCTGAATAGTCATTAAATGTTTGTAATTTGTCATAAACATTATAAAACTTTTTTGGGCAGCCATAAAACGTTTGTGAGATGTTGTAAACGTCATAAAATGTCCGTAAGCTGTAAGAAACGTCATACAATGTTTGTGAACTGTCAATAATTGTTTTTGAACTATCATAAAAGCCATTAAATGTTTGTGATATATCATAAACGTCATAAAATGTTTGTTATTTGTCATAAATGTTATAAAATGTTTGTAAAAGATATTATCAAACTTTTTCAATCTGTCATAAACATTATATAATAATTTATGACAGTCATAAAACGTTTGTGAACTGTTGTAAACGTTATAAAATGTTTGTAAATGTTGTAAATTGATTCTAAATTGTTACAAACGTTATAATATGTTTCTTAGCAGTCATAAACGTCAAAAAATGTTGTTAAATTAGTATTATTATTATTATTATTATTATTATTATGTTTGTGAAGTGTCATTTGCGTAATAAAATATTTGTAAACTGTCATAATTGTTATAATATGTTTATAACTATCAAAAAATGTTTCCAAACTGTCATAACATGCTTTGAAAATATCATAAAGATCTTAAAATGTCCATGAATTGCCTTAAATGTTATTAGCTGTTTCTGAACTGTCATATGCGTCACAAAATGTTGCAAACGTTTTATAACTACTTATAAAATGTTTGTGAGATATCAAAAACGTTTGTAAATTGACAATAATATTTTGTAAATTATTATAAACGCCATAAAATTATTTTGTAGCTGATATAAATGTTATTAATTGTTCTTGAACTGTTATAAACGTCATAAACTATTCCTGAGCTGTTGTAAAATTTAAAGAATGTTTGTAAGCTGCTATTAATTGTTTCTGAGCTCTCATAATATGTTTCTGAATTGTCATAAACGTCATAAAATGTTCCTGAACAATCATAAAATACTTGTAAAATGTCATAAGCATCATAATTTGTCCGTGAGCTGTCAGAAACGTTATGAAATCTTTGTGCGCTGTTAGAAAAAACTAAAATCCGGCAATAAACTACCAAAAAGTGCAAAATTTTATCTATAGAATGTCAAAAATAACAAAATCTGGCCACAAAGTATAAACATGATGTCAGAAAACATTAAAATCTGGTCATAAACTGTTAAAAATGCAATATTTTATTTATTAAAAATCAAAAATGTCAAAATTCAGTTATAAAATAGTAAAACATTAAAAACAAAAACATAAAACATGTGAAAACTACAAAAATTTGTTCATAAAATGTCAAAAACAACAAAATCAAGCCTTAAAGTTTTAAACAATTGTCTAAAAGCATTTTAAGTTGTCAAAATTTTCTTAAAAATTCAAAAATAGCAAAATCTTGGTTTAAAATACTAAAAATATTGTCAGAAAAAACCAAAAATCCGGCATAAACTGTTAAAAAGTACAAAATCTGGCCATACATTTTTAAACAATTGTTAGAAAGAACCAAAATCCGGCCATAAATTGTCACAACTTTTATAAAATTTTAAAAATAGCAAAATCCAGCTTTAGAATATCAAAAATATTGTCAAAAAGAAATAAAATCCAGCATAAACTGCTAAAAAGTGTAAAATCCGGTCTTAAAATTTTAAACAATTGTCAGAAATTACTAAATTCCTGCCATTAATAGTCAAAATTTTTATAATTGATTAAAAATAGCTTTGAAACATCAAAAATCTTGTTTAAAAACTAATATCCGGTCATAAACTGTCAAAAAGTAACAAATTCTACTCACAAAATGTCTAAAAATAATAAAATCCGACTTCCAAGGTTTTGAAACAAACATCGAGAGCACCCTGTATGCTTGTAGCTCCTTCAGCATTTCAGACATTGCTTACAAATACCACTGATTGTAAATTAAATACAATTTTCTGCTATTTTTAAGTTTACAAACATTAAATTTATAAATAATTTTCTATTCTACATCCCCTAAAGATACAAAATCTGTCCCATCGCGGTTATTCTGTCAAGAATCATCAAACAGTTAACTTATTACATTTTTTGCTTAAATGTTTCCTCATACAACTCAATTGAATCTAAATTAACATAACATTAAAAAGCATAAACTATAAACCCTGTGAGAACCAATTAAAAATAAATCCTATGCAAATACAATTTTCACGCTTGGCAACTATGTAATTTTTATTACGAATTCTAACGGATGTTGCGGGTGGGGATTGTGTACTTCCTGTATACTTCAAATTAGCGGGAACATTGTATATCAATGTAATCAACATATTTACCACAACTTAAATTATTGAATTCGTTGAATTGCTTTATAACAAGCTTAAAATATAAGCGTTTTTATAAATAAATAAAGTTATTTTTGAATTTATTCAGTTTAAAGTTTGAATGGTAGGGGTTGGTATATAGTGCACGTGGTTTGAATAGAGCTATTTGATTGGTTCCCTGCCAGATTTGAAGCGAACATCTGCAACGGTCACTCAGCTGTTGGCCAACGTTCATTGTTTAGTCAATTCTTGTAGGTTTCGGTTCGTTCTTGTCCGTTCAAAACGTCCATTAGTTGCTAGGGTTCTTTTAGTGGGGTTTTGTTTATTTTATAACAAAACCTTATACTAGATAACCACGCATTTTATTATATTTGCTATTTTATACCGGTTTTTTGCACTTTTTTACGTAGTGCCCCTTCATTTGTAATGGCTTCATTACAAATACACGAGGACCAAGAGAATATGGGGCGGGAAGCACGCAACCAGAAGAATGCTGCACCTGGTGTTTTGGTGGAGAAGAAAAGGTCTGTTCTTGGAGTCCTTGATAACAAGCCTGATCGTATTTTGAAGACTTCAAAACAGGTATACAATGTTTGTTTTATTAATTGCTGTCATTATTTAAAACATTTTAATTTAATATTATATTCGGTGATTAGTTTACACAGCTTTCTGATTATATGGTTTAACGCAGACAATTAAAATTGATGCAATACGATTGTTATATTACATTTGGATTGCTTCGATTCTATCATAAATTATTAGTACGAAATGTCATTGTTCTATGAAATAATATTTCATGTTTACGATATTATCTGGTGCGGTTTAACTAGATTGTCTTCATTTAGTTGTCAAATATTTCATTTCATCATTTTTATGCTTTGATTTTTGTTTGCATAAAAATAACAACTTTTGTTTTTATATTCAACTATGATGAAGGGCAGAAAATCAAAAGAACTGTTAACAATAGTTCAGCTTTTGCTTTTATAAACCACTAGATAAAAATGGCAAAACAATTTCAATTTCATGGATAACTTTGAATAATTTAATATTCTGTTGAAAACATGTTATTTGTTGTTATTGACATGGTTGCTAGGAAACTATAAGCATTTTAGGAAAACCATGGACATACAGTTTTGCTTCTCAAAAAATGGGATTTGCTATAGAAAAATCATTTAAATTTAAATGTTCTTAAAATAAAAAAAATTGTTTTTGAAAAGAGAGCTTAAATAATATGTAAATTTTGTATATGTCAATTTTTTGTAAGCTTTTCAAGTATAGAATGTCTTTTATCACAGCTCAAGAATATATTTGATAGCTTTGAAGATATTTTTAATACTTTGAGAACATTTTTGTTAGTTCAGGAAAATTTGGGGACAATATTTTATGTCATTTAACACAGCTCAAGAATATTTTGACAGTTTTAAGAACATTAGATGATATTTGTGTCAATTCAGTAAAATTTGGATGACATTTTATGTCACATATCACAGCTCGAGAACATTATATTTTTGACAGTAAAACAGTTTTAATATTTTGAGAATATTTGATGACATTTGTATTAGTCACTAAAATTTGAATGACATTTTGTGTCATTTATCACAGCTCAAGAACATTTTAGTATATTTTTGACATTTTTTTGGAATTTTTTGTGACAATAATGACATTTGTGTCAGTTTTGTAAAATTTGAATGATTTTATGTTACTTATCACAGCTCGAGAACTTTTTATTGTATATTTGACAGTTTTTAATTTATTATTAATAGTTTAAAACATTTGATGACATTTAACTCAATTCTTGAAAATTTTGTTGACATTTTATGTCACTTATCACAGCTCGAGAACATTGTATTATATTTTTGGCAATTTTGAAGACAGTTTTAGTAGTTTAAGAACATTTGATGACATTTGTGTCAGCTCATGAAAATGTTGACATTTTAGGTCATTTATCACAGCTCGAAAACAGTTTTGTTATGTTTTTGACACTTTTTAAGACATTTTTACTAGATTGACAACATTTGATGACTTTTGTGTCAGTTCAGGAAACTTTGGTTGGCATTTCTTGTCAGTTGAGAACATTTTATTAATTTTTTTGCAGTTTTGAAGACGTTTTTAGTAGTTTAAGAACATTGATTGCAGTTGTGTCAGTTCAGAAAAATTTGGATGACATTTTATGTCACTACATATGTCAACCACAGCTCAAGAACTTTTTATTGTATTTTTGACAGTTTTTAACTTATTTTTAAAAGTTTTAAAACATTTGATAAAGTCAGTTCTTAAACATTTTGATGGCATTATGTCACTTATCACACTTCGAGAACATGAAAAGCATTTTAGTAGATTAAGAACATTTGATGACATTTGTGTCAGTTTATGAAAATTATGACCTGTTATGTCATTTATCACAGCTCGAAAACAGTTATTATGTTTTAGATACTTTTTAAGATATTATTAATAGTTTGATATCATTTGATGACCTTTGTACCAGTTTAGAAAAATTTAAATGACATTTTATATGTCACTTGAGAAAATTTTATTATATTTTTGAAGGTATCACAGCTCGAGAACATTTTAGTATATTTTTGGCGGTTTTGAAGACATTTTTAGTAGTTTGAGAACATTTGATGTCAATTTATGAAAGTTTGGCATGTCGCTTATCACAGCTCGAAAACAGTTTGGATGACATTTTATATCAATCACAGCTGAAGAGTATTTTATTATATTTTTGGCAGTTAGGAAGACATTTATAGTAGTTTAAGAACATTTGATGACATTTATGTCATTTATAACAGTTTCAGAACATTTTATTATGTTTTGTACATCTTTTATTGATCTCTAATAGTTTGAGAACATTTGTGTCATTTATAACAGCAAAATGTATTCATTTTATTACATTTTTGACACATTTTAAGATTATTTTAATAGTTTGGAACATTTTATTGTATTTTTGACAGTTTTTAATAGTTTGAGAACTTTATCACAGCTAAAATGATCTCAATTTTATTACGTTTTTGACAGTTTTTAAAACATTGTTAATAGTTTGAGAACATTTGTGTCAGTTTATTATGTTTTTGACATTTTTAAGGCATTTTTAATAGTTTGATGACATTAGTATCAGTTCTTGAAAATTTGTTGAACATTTTATGTCATTTATCACAGCTCAAACATTTTATTATATTTTTGACAGTTTGCGAACATTTAATGACATTTATGTGAGTTCAGAAAGATTTGGATGACATTTTGTCATTTATCACAGCTCGAGAATTTTTTTAATTATATATTTGACAGTTTTGAAGACATTTTTAATATTTTTATGATAATTGTGTCAGTTCAGTAAAATTTGGATGGTATTTTACACACTTATCACAGCTCGAACTTTCTATTATAATTTTGGCAATTTTGAATACATTTTTAGTAGTTTTTGAAAATTTTATGACATTTGTTTCAGGAAAGTTTAGAAAACGTTTTATGTCACTTATTCTAGAACATATTATTATACTTTTGACAGTATCACAGCTCGAGAGACATTTATGTCAATTTATGAAAATTTTGATGATCATTTATGTCACTTATCACACCTCGAGATTATTTTATTATGTTTTTAGTAGTTTTGAAGATTTTATAGTAGTTCAAGAACATTAGATGACTTTTGTATCAGTTCAGGAAAGTTTTGATGACGTTTTATGTTACTTATCACAGCTCGAGAACATTTTATTATGTTTTTGGTGATTTTGAAGACATTTTTAGTAGTTTTAGAACATTTTAGGACATTATATTATTATTAGTTTGATAACATTTGATGACATTGTATCGATTTAGGATAATTTAGATGTTATTTTATGTCATTTATCACATCTCGAGAGCATATTATTACAGTTTTGACAGTATCACAGCTCAAGAACAATTTATTATATTTTTGACAGTTTTTAATAGTTGTGAACAATTGTGGTCTTTTGTACCAGTTCAGGAAATTTTGGATGTCATTTATTACTGTTTGAGAACATTTTGTTATGATTTTGACAGTTTGAAGACATTTTTAATAGTTTGAGAACAATTTATGACATTTATGTTAATTCAGTAAAATTTTGATGGCATTTTATGTCAATCACAACTCACGACTATTTTATTATATTTTTGACAGTTTTTAAGACATTTTCAGTAGTTTAAAAACATTTGATAACATTTGTGTCAGCATAGGAAAGTTTGAATGACGTTTTATGTTATTTATCACAAAAAATATAAAAAGTATTTCATTATGTTTTTGACACTTCTTAAGACATTTTTAATAATTTGATAACATTTGTGTCAGTTCAAGAAAATTGTGAGCATTTTGTCATATTTTTGACAGTTTTGAAGACATTTTTAGTAGTTTGATGACATTTGTGTCAGTTCTGAAAAAACGTATATCACTTATCAGAGCTCAAGAACATTTTATGATGTTTTTTACAGTTTTTTTGATTATTTTGATTGTTTTTTTACTTTTTTTGAGGCATTTTTAATAATTTTACAACTTTTCTATCAGTTCTTGAAAATTTGTATGACATTTTATGTTATTTATCACAGCCCTAGAACATTTTATTACATTTTTGACATTTTTTATAACATTTTTAGTAGTTTGAGAACATTTGTGTCAGTTCAGTAAAATTTATACAACATTTCATGTCACTTATCACAGCTCGAGAACATTTAATTATATTTTTGACAGTTTCTAAGATTTTCTAATAGTTTAAGAACAATAAAATTGATGACATTTCTACTAGTTTATGAAAGTTTGTACATTTTATGTCATTTATCAAAGTTAGAGAACATTTTATTATAGTTTTGATAGTTTGTAAAACTTTTTATATTATTTATCACAGCTTGAGACATTTGTGTTAGTTCAGGATAATTTGGATCACATTTTATGTCATTTATCACAGCTCAAGAACATTTTATAATATTTTTGACAGTATTTAATTATTTTAAAGTTAAATGTCATCAAATATTCTTAAATATTTGATGACATTTGTGTCATTTCAGGAAAATTTGGAGTTATGTCACTTATCACAGCTCAAGAACATTTAATGACATTTGTATTTTTGACAATTTTGAAAACATTTGTATCAGTTCAGGAAAATTTGGATGACATTTCTTATCACTTATCACAGCTCAAGAACATTTGATAACATTTATATTTTTTGCAGTTTTGAACACACTTTTAGTAGTTTCTAAAAATTTGATGACATTTGAGTCAATTCAGAAATTTGGATGACATTTTATGCCATTTATTAGTTTGATGACATTTGTGTCAGTTCAGGATAATTTGGATAACATCATGTCATTTATAACATCTTGAGGACATTTTATTATATATTTTTGACAGTATCACTGCTCGAGAACATCTTATTATAGTTTTGACAGTTTTAGAAACATTTTTAATAGTTCTTAAGAACATTTGATGACATTTGTGTCAGTTCATGAAAATATAGATGACATTTCATCTTATTTATAACATCTCAAGAACATTTTATTATATTTTTGCCAGATTGAGATAATTTTATTATGATTTTGACAGTTTTGAGACATTTTTAGTAGTTTGAGAACTTTTGATAACATTTTTGTCAGTTCAGTAAAATTTGGATGACATAACATGTCATTTATCACAGCTCGAGAATATTTTATCATGTTTTTGACAGTTTTACACATTTTTAATTAGATTTTAAGTCACTTATCACAATTTGAGAACATTTTATTGAATTTTTGACAGTTTTGAAAACTTTTTGTTAAATTCGTGTCAGTTCAGTAAAATTTTGATGACATTTTATGTCATTTATCACAGCTCGAGAAAATTTGATTATATTTTTGACAGTATCACTGCTCGAGAACTGCTTATTATAGTTTTGGCAGTTTTTTTAAATAGTTTAAGAACGTTTGATGACATTTGTGTGTTCATGAAAACATAGATGACATATTATCTTATTTATAACATCTCAAGAACATTTTATTATATTTTTGACAGTATCACAGCACATGATTTTGACAGTTTTGAGACATTTTTAGTAGTTTGAGAACTTTTGATAACATTTTTGTCAGTTCAGTAAAATTTAGATGACATCACATGTCATTTATCACAGCTCGAGAACATTTGATCATGTTTTTGACAGTTTTACACATTTTTAATTAGATTTTATGTCATTTATCACAATTTGAAAACATTTTATTGAATTTTTGACAGTTTTGAGAACTTGATTATGAAAATTTTGATGATATTTTATGTCATTTATCTCAGCTTGAAAACATTATATGACATTTTTCGTAAGTTCAGGAAAATTTTAAATTTATCACAGCTCGAGAATATTTTATTTTACTTCTGACAGTTATTAAGACTTTTTTAATAGTATAGGAACATTTAAGATGTTTATGTCAGTTTATTAATGTTTTATGGACGATTTAAAACAGTTCAGGAACATTTACAGAGTTATTTTGAAAATTTAATATCATTTTGACATTTGTGATAAATCTGAAGCATTTTTGACAGATTCTTAATCTTTTATGACATTGGTGACAACAGAAGAATATTTTATTGCATTACTTGTCGCAGTTCAGTTCATCTTGTATTGCAAATGTCGCTTTGCAATTTATGATTGATAAAATATTTATTAAATCAAAACAAGAACTTACTGACGTCCGTTAACAATCGATCAACGTGGCGCCATCTTGTATCCTAAATGTTGCTTTGCGATTGATGAAGTATTTATTAAATCAATATAAGCATTTGCGGACGTCCATTTTGAATTCCGAATGTTGCTTCGCGATTTATAATCGATCAACGTGGATCCATCTTGTATCCCAAACGTCGCTTCGCGATTAATGAAATATTTATTAAATCGATATAAAAGTAGCTGACGGCCATTTTGAATCTCAAATGTCGCTTTGTGATTAATAATCAATCAACGTGGCACCATCTTGTATTCCAAATATCGCTTCGCAATTAATGAAATGTTTATTAAATAAATTATTACAAGAACTTGCTAACATTCATTTTAAATCTCGAATATCGCCAAAGTAAGCCAGTGTTTACATTATGGCGGAAGTCTTCAAGTGTTTCTTATTAAAAGATTAGTGATATTTATGAACAACAAAAGTGGAAAAATCATCCATTTTTAGAAATATTTGTTGGCAGTTAAGGAAATTTTTGTGATACACAGCCGATTTTTGACAGTTAATTGTTATTTTGTTTAAAATTGTAGGTTAGGTTAAGTAAGCAGATTTTGCAACAAATTGAAAATATGTTTGATAGTTCATTGTCATTTCATATAAGTTCAAGGTTTTATCAATTTAAAAACGCTTTGGGACAACATTTTGCGAAATATTTTGACAATTTAATATATTTTGACGTTTGTGGCACAAATATGAAGCATTTATGACAGTTTGAGAACGACTTATAACTTGACAGAGTTCAAAAACATTTTATGACATTAGTGACAACTGAAGGATGATATTAGTTTTATTAATTGACTTTGTCAAAAGATGTTTATACAATGCGTTTACACTTATTGCTGGCGCGTCATCGGAGTAGTGCTGGCGCTCTACCGAACGACTATGAATACGTCTATGCGCAAAAGTCTGCAACATCTCCGTTAAGTCTCAACTATTGATCAAAGCCCGAAACCGGCATATTCTAAGCACTGTTTTGGGACAATATTTTGGGATCTGTTTCCCAGCTTTTCGAGTGAACTATTTGGGTTTTGGAGAGTAATGTTGTGTGAAGTTCTGTAATATTGTTGAGCGGTTTTTGGGACAATGCATGAGGAACATCTCATTTTATTAAATTTGTTTGGAAGTTTTTGAGTGGCACCAAAAGAAGTTTCAAGACGCGGAGATTCTGGTAGTCCGATTGCAATTTGATTTGTTGTGACAAAAAACTTTGACCAAAAAATTTCCGGCATCTTGATGGATGGAAAACAACGTTGCAAACCACGAGTCGAGGTAACGTCCGTATGTCTTCTGAGAATTTTTCTGATCTTTTGGAAAAGAATGCTGTAGTCTCTGGACCGCATATTTAACAAAATATGGAAAATACTTTTCTCCGGAAAACTGCGATTGTGCATCGACGTAGGATCTTGATTTTAAGCTAAGATTTGTGTTCTTTTATCAGGGATTTGTGAACCGAGAAAGACCCCACGTTCGAAAAAACACGATTGGAGAACCGAAAAAGCGCAGATATCTCTGAAATCAAATCCGTCAATTTTTTATTAGATAGTAGGTCTGTTCCAACATACGGAAACCGTTTGCACACAAACAAATATTTGTCAACCTTAGGCAATCTTTTATAGACAGTAATTTGTTTGTGTGCATAGTTTGAACGGTTTGCAAACTGTCCAAATCGTATGTTGGAACAGACCTTATGTTATATAGTTTTGAAGCCGGTATTTTGACAGATGTGAAAATTTACCAATATCAAATCTGTCAAATTTTGTTAGGTTATGTTAAATAGTTTTGAAGCTGATATTTCAGGTTAAGATATATTTAAACTCAAGTCAAGTCAAGAATGTAGAATGTTGCTAAAACATCTTTATATGAAACAAAACTTTGAAATTTACTGTCAGTTGTTTAAATTAGAAGAGGAACCAATTTCTTGACGGCAAACTCTTGGGTGGGCGGGGTCGGCACTTAGTTCATAAATGTGGGCGGGTGGTTGACTTCGCTCACCCACAAGTGTTTGTGATTAAGATATAAATAGAATGAATGTCTGCTGCCGGGAAAAATATTACGTTAACTTGTTACAATAAATAAACACTTTTCGATAATATCTCTATTTTGCTAATTAATGTCAACCTTGATTTTATTTAACAAATTATTTCAGCCACTTGGAAATTCAACCAAGTCGAATATCATCAAAAACGAAAACGCTCTAAACATCCAGAAGCAACAAAAGAATGTTGCTCCTCTCGCTTGCACGAACAAAACCGTCAAGGCACCACCACCGGCCGTGCCAGTTGCGCAATTCCAAGCGTTTAAAGTCTACGAAGATTCAAATGAAGAAAAACAAAGACGCAATCTCCAAAGATTAAACAACAAACGCATTGATGAGATCTTCCGCAATGCTTACAAAGGCAATGAAAGCGACCGTTTTGTTACAAAACGTGAAGTTTTGGAACAGGCTGGATTATTAGCACCACTCCCAGAACCACCAACTCCTCCACCAGTTTTCATGGATTCACCAATGAGCATTGAGAAGGAGCAGATTGATATTGGAGTTGGTCATCGTCCATCTGATGTTTTCTTCGAGCTTGAGGAATATAGAGAGGAGATTTACTTGTATTTGTTAGAGAAGGAGGTAAAAATTATTATAGAAATTTATTGTAAAAAGTTAATATTGTTTTTTTGTGTTTAGAAGTTGCATCGTCCGAAACCAAACTACATGCGCAAACAGCCCGATATTACTTTTGATATGCGCACCATTTTGGTTGATTGGCTTGTTGAAGTTGCAGAAGAATATAAGCTGCAGACTGAGACATTGTATTTGGCTGTTAATTTTATTGACAGGTTCCTCAGTTTTATGTCCGTTGTCCGGGGAAAGTTGCAATTGGTGGGAACTGCTGCAATGTTTATTGCTTCGTAAGTAAATTAATTATTTATTAAATATTATAAATATTTAAAAAAAACGGTGACTTATCTCATAGAAATGATTTCTTAAATAAGCCGTTTACTTCTGCCTGTAAAGTTTTAGTTATGAAATGTCGAAAATATTGGAGTGTTCTTACATTTAGGGAATGAAATATTTTGTTTTTTTCTAGGAAATATGAGGAGATCTATCCTCCAGAGGTAAGCGAGTTTGTGTACATCACTGATGATACTTACTCCAAGAAGCAGGTGCTCCGCATGGAATTGTTGATTTTGAAGGTTTTGGATCTTGACTTGTCTGTGCCAACTCCATACACTTTCATTACAGCCATGGCTATCGTTAATAAGTTGCCTGATAAGGTCACTTATTTGGCTCAAGTAAGTTTTTTATTATATTATTAAACGGCGCATGCGCGTATTTAGTGGCGCATGCGTAGTTATGACTTTTTTTTTAAACAAAAAACACATTTTTTTTCTTTGCAGTATTTATCTGAATTGGCTCTACTCGAAGCAGAGCCTACATTAGAAATAGCACCATCCGTCATGGCTGCATCAGCAATTGCTTTAGCTCGTCACACCATCGGCGAAACTGCATGGTCTTACAAATTGGAACAAACAACAACCTACACTTTAATGGAATTGGAACGCAGCATTGAATTCCTCAACCTAATGCACAACAAAGCTGAATCGTTGAATCAACAAGCGATCCAAGAAAAATACAAATCCGGAAAGTATTTACATGTTTCATCAATCCCTTCATCCGACAAACCTATTAAATTCGAATAAGACTGCTTCCAAGCCATATATAATATAAAACAATGGTACAATTTTCGTGCCTTATTAAAGTGTACTTTTTAATTTAATTGTATTTTATATTTGTTTTTTTAAAGTGTACCAGTATGACTTAATATATAACAAATATTTTAAGTAATTTAAACCTAGTTAAGTAAAGGAAGCAGGTTTGTGCCTTGATTATTCTATTAAAATTTTAGTATTTTTTTTGTTGTACAGTTATTTATTTTTTAGTTTATGCAAGATAATAAATTCTTTTATTGAACAAAGATTAATATTAAAGGAACCCAATGTATTGGGGATATTTTAATTTAAGTTTAACTACGTTTATTCTTTTGACTGATGATTTGATTTTATGATATATATTTTTTTAATATACTGAAATAAATAAGCACGTCCTTGATATTTTTAATATGCGAATATATTATATTTGTTTTAATTTGAAATAAATGGTTTGTCCTTGATTCACATATCATCAATACAAGTGGAAGTGCAGCTTGTATACAATTGTTTTTTTTTTGTTGTTGATTGTTCAGGTATTGGCATTTGCAAAATTAGTATCAGTTGGTAGGTAAGTATTGTTTTTAATTGATTCATCAATAATTGCTGATGGTCAATGCTAACTTCAAATTATAGCTAAATAAGTTACTAACTTCAATTCGTTGCATATTTTATTCTATTTTCCTATCAAAAATTGCTAACTTCAATTTGTTGCATAATTCATTTTACTTCTACCAACAATTAATAACTTCGTTTCATAGCATTTTTATCTAATTTTTTTCCAAATAATTGCTAGCTTTGATTCGTACCTTAAATTTTTAATTTGTAACATATTTTA
The DNA here is from genome assembly GCA_963932245.1 of Tachinus rufipes. Lineage (NCBI taxonomy): Eukaryota > Metazoa > Arthropoda > Insecta > Coleoptera > Staphylinidae > Tachinus > Tachinus rufipes. The sequence goes on from OZ010745.1 coordinate 113,551,004, forward strand.
TTTTAATTCTTCTTTATTTTATGTCAAAAATAAATTGCTAACTTCAATTTGTATCATATTTCATTCTGTTTTTTTTTTTTAATTTACGATTGTTATTTTCAATTTGTTGCTTATTTCATTTTACATTAATTGAATAAAAAAAAAAAAATTAGTAAATAAATGAGTGTGCTTAGATAACAACCTAATGTGCCCACCAATTTTTTAATAAATACATATTCTGACATAAGCAATTAGTTGATTTTGTTAAGAAATTATTTTCTAATTGTTTATATCCATTCGGATTCCATCGGGTCACCTCGTGCAAAAAAACATGGCTGACAACTCTATTCAAAATTACTTATTCCATGCATTTAAAAGGATACATTTTTAAGTATTATTCTGACAAATTAATTTAAATAACATAAGTTGTCAATATAAATTACTTAATATAAAACAAAATTACATACTTAATTCATATTAAACAAACTAATTAGTTAATTTAATTAATAAATACTTTTATATTATTTGTTCGTTATCATTCGGATCGCATCGGGTAAAATACATGGCTGACACAACTCTATTCAAAACTACTTATTCCATGCATCTAAAAAGATACATTTTTAAATATTATTCTGACAAATTAATTTAAATGTCATAAGTGGTTATTATAAATATGAATTAGTTAATTTAAAACAAAATTACATACTTAATTCATATTAAACAATTAATTCAACTAATAAATAATTTTATATAAATTGTTCGTTACCATTCGGATTGCATCGGGCATAAAAACATGGCGGAAACAACTCTATTCTAACTTACTTTTTCCATGCATTTAATTTTTATGTTATGCAAAGTAAAAAGTGTTTTTATATAATTATAAAATCATTTCTACCTTAAAATTAAAAATTATATAAAAGACAATTTATTATTGTTATAAATTATTTCATTAATGCTATGTGCATATTTGGTTGCCTACTTTACAATCATAGTAAATTAAATTTTTAATTATTTTCATAGATGCTCACAATTTTTCATGTATTAAAAATAAAGCTTGTAATTAGTTAACAACATTTGTGGATAGTTTGTAGAAAATATAAAATTAACAAATTTTAATTAAACTAAACAATTCAAAATTTAAATTTTGTCGCTTGTAAACTAAGCGCTTGCGTCAGCCAGCGCTGCAGTGTTCCCAACTATATCAAAACTAATACATCTGTCATTTGTTTATTTTGACAACAATTTTAAAAATGTAAATAAGCTTCAATTCAATTAAAACATCACCAGTTATTGTTATAATTTACTGAAATTACATCGAAAACATAAGTGCCATATAATTTAATTCGTAAGTTATTTACTTAATTTTACAACATAATTAAACAATTGTTTTTTTTTTCATACATATTTGCATAGGTTAGAATTTTCTGTTATCAGTAAGGGTACCAGTAGACTGCCAGATATCAATAAATGAATTTTCAAATGCATAGCTGGTGTGGATAGAGTGCTTGGAAATGAAGCGGAATTTAAGGAAGTTGTTGAAATATATAGCCCTAGCCGGTGCCACTGTAATTTTAACCGTATTATCATTTCGGATTATTAGAGGAAATCGACCACTTAGTAATTCTATACGGTTGGAGAAATTACAAGATAGACCACATGCTGAAGCATGGGTAAGTTAAAAAATTTAATTAATTTATTTAAATTATGTTTTTTAAACAATGGAATATTAATTTTAATTTGGATAATTTATATTAAATAATAATTGGGTATACTATTCTATGTATTTTTTATGCGGCATTGAAATTGTATAAATTGTTTTTAATTATTATTGTTATACTTTTATATTTATTATGCAATAAATTTAAGAATTGAATTGTTTGCTTTAAGATAAGGTTTTACTAGAAGTATGCAGATTAAAATGAGATAATAAATGGAGAATGAGATAATTTTAATATGAATTATTTGTCCTCAACCTAGTTGGCATATTTGCTCTGCCCAATTATCTATTTAATTAAAAACAGATTATATCAAGAAAATATTTACATGATTTAGAGATCAAAATGTGATATTTAGGAATTACTTGCTTCATTTATTATGTTTAGACAAAATTGGGCTTAAAATATTGATATTTTAAAGGTTTTAAACATTTTTCTTGAACAATTTAATGTTTTATGAATGAAAATACGTTAACTATGCAGAGATCTAACTAAATACTAATAATTCACTGAAGCTTTTTGCACTTTAACCTTAGCAAATTATTATTTTAGAATTGTTGCACTATCTGACAATTACTGTTGAGTGTTGCCAGTAGTTGGTTGCTTCTGATACATCTAGTCTAGAGTCTAAATCTTAGACCATATGTAAAACCAACAAAATTGATGCGTCTGACGTCAGTTGTGGGCAAGAACGCGCAATTAGCAACAGACTTGGATTAAAGAGGTATATGAAAACACATTTTACGCATTTAATCTAACTTGTTCATTAAAATTGTGAATTGTAAACAATTAATTATTTATAGAACCTATGCCTATAACTGGCGCGTGACGTCAGTCGTGGGCATAAAACGTTGTTATGTTGGCTTCACCATGCAACGAGTGGAAAAATTCCAAACAGCGCGTCTATAATTGTATACGGTTTATGGTTTAAACCGTATTTGGGTTCTCTAAAAAACGAGTAAAAGAATCAAAATCGTATAAGTCGCGGACAATGTTTGAAGGTGAATATCGGCGCGTGGTTTTTAGGAAAAGAACGGAGGAACATTAAATTTGATAAATCAATCAAACAAATCAACAAATTTTGGAGCCGCTCCAGTCGATTGGAAATTAGAGTGTTTTTTTTTTTTGGTAAACGAACGCCATGCTCTCTAGTAGTCGATATGCTACTTGTTTCTCGATTTGGTGGGTTTTGAGCTTTTTGCTTGTTTTTAGTGTCGCTCGGTCCATTGGTGCGGACTTAGTGGTCAATGATAAGGTCAGGATCGGCTAACTTCTTCATGAGAACATGTTTGGTTTCTCTTAATTGGGGTCGGGGTTGCCGTCTTGGCCTTCAGTGCCTTGGTCAAGCAACTGTGGTGGATGACCTCAGGCACCACGACCGCGGCGAAGTGTGTTTTTGTTTCTAAAAGATCTTTGTGTTCCATGTAAGAGCGGTAGATGGTTCTCGTGACGGATTATTGCAGGAGCTACACCTTTTTTAAAGTAGTTTTGAGTAGGATACTACCAGCTAGACAATGTCCTCTGCTAGATCTGCGTTGTAAGTGTGTCCCGCAGAGGCGTGTAGTAATTCGGCTTCTTTCAAGTTAACCAGGTGCTGGCTGGGTCGTGTCGCTTGGTTCATAATTGTTGAGGTAAGTGTTTCCGACGAATTTCCTTGTAATTGGGATTGAGGTTGCCGTCTGTCTGCTCTTGCCAGGTCTTCCAGTGTTTGGAAGAAGATATGGGATTGTTTGTGTCACAAGTCATGATCATCGTAACGGATTGCGGAAGGTATTTTTGTCGGTAGTGGTTTGATGTGTTTGAGTGAAATTACCATCTTAATAGTTCTTTGTCATATCTGTGGTGTGAAGCGTGAATTGATTCCGTTCCTTTCCAACTCGACCGAGAGTTGGGTGGTACTGATTCTAAAAGCCCCTATAGACGATTCGAGAACGTACCCAAACGTTCGTGATTTGTGCATTCGACGAATCGTGTGTAGGGTACACGAGCCTCGAGTGTTGGCGTTCGTCGTCTACGTTTGCTTAGTAGGCGAACGTGGCGAATTGAACGTTGGGCGATTCACAAACCTGCACAAATCACGAACCGCGAACTTTGTGCACGTTTGCGAACCGTCTGTAGGGCCTCTAGATATTGTGGGGATCCAGAGTGGGTGCCCAACGGTTTAATGGTCCGGGTTTTGGTGGTAGACTTGATACTTTGCTTTAGGTTAGAGTACCGGACTTGGCTTGAGTTTAAGCCAAGATTTACAAGTAGACGTCGAAGGAGTTTCCTGGGTGTTGAAAAGTCCTCGGTTGTGTTTTGTTGGTGTGGTGTTAGGGCACTTTTACTTCAAGTTGCCCCACGTTGGGCGCCAATTATTGAGATCTAGTTCTAGGGGATGGAACTAGAAACGATAAAGGTAGTGATTGGGTAACCCACTCCACTCTATGCGATTCTTGATGGTTGTATTTGAGGTCTCTGGGTAGAACTTCTACTGTCTGCTCAGACAGAGTGGCTTGACTAGGGCCCAGTGGTGTGTGGCGTGACGTATCCGGTTTGTCCGGGAGTCCAGGAGTCCGTTGTGTTGTTTTTATAGGTATAGTGTTGGTAATAATGAACTTTTTGGTATGGTTTTATATCCACGTTGCTTTTGTCGGATGCTCTTGCATGAAGCGGGTACAGCAATTTGTGTCTACGGATCTATTGGTAGCGGTTTGTTCTTGATTGGTTCCGCTTTGTAGATTAATAGCGGCGAGGTGACATTTCATTGTATATTTTGGTAGAAATTGGCACAGCTACAAACGTAGCGGTCTGCTTCCGCCTTTTATGTTCTGGTGGTTGTTAGCACGTCTCTTGGGACAATTCTTTCTTTTTCTATTTTTGTCGATGTTTACTTTGCTATCCTTTGGTGTTTGACTGCATTTTTCCAGTCATTGCTTTGCTCTTTGTGTCCTGGATGTGTTTATTTTGCCACGTCTATTGTAGCTTCTTCTGTCACGTTCGTTATAATGATTTTCGCTCTTAAAAACTGCATTTATCGTTGTTGTCACTTTATACTTTACTATGTCTACGTCGGTATATTTGCAAACGACTTGTAGTCTTTGGTCACTGCTTTCACTTCTACGGTTTTTTTCCAGGGCGGTGAAGCGTTTGATGGGCGTGTTCGAAGCCTTCTCGCACAAATAATTCTTAGCGTGGAATCCTAACTCGTATTTACAGTAAAGATTAAGATCTTTAAGTGTTTTTACCATCTTCAGGCTCTTTTTGCGTTAGTGTGGCAAGCAAATTTGTGTTTGTCAAGTTGACGTACTTCTAGCATCCGCTTGCGAATTCAGTCCATGTTATATGCATTGCTCAGTTGGGTGGAGTGACTAACTCGAATCTCGGCGCATAATTTATTGCAGGTTCGAGCCCCAGCTCCGGTAGAAAATTTTAAGAAAATATGGCATTTATTAGTTCAGGACGTTAGTCTAATATGATTAGTGTCCATTTAACTATAATTACATTTAATATGAGAGTGGGTGGACCAGATACTAGGCCTCGTTCGTATCTACAGCGCCTCCATTTCTCTCAATTAACGGGTGCGATAGTATATATTTGTCTTCTTTTTAAGTACATATTTAAAGGCAGTTTGTGTGGTAGTACCATAAGCGTAAACACTAAAAAAATTGCTGCTGGTCACGTTTGCGGTAGGTAGTGGGTGCAGAGCTGCCGGATGCTACCCAAGTCTCATATGTCCGCGTGTCGGCTTGGGTCTCAACTCTTGAATGCACACATTCAGGTTTGTTCTTCTGGGAAATAGTTATTCTGTAGCCCTACGTTGGGCGCCATCTGTTATCGGTTTTCAATTTTTCCAAGTTGAGTTTGAGTAAGAGTTGGTGAAGTCGATGTTGAAGGTTATGATCAAATATGGTTTGTTAATTGTTTTTGTTTCAGCCTCAGTGGCGGTCAGGGTTTAGCGGTTTTGACTGGGTTTGGTTGTTCACTAGACTTTGCTCGTAGTACCGGGTATCCGCAAGTCTTATGTGCTTTAAGATCACTTCTTCGTCTGGAGCTGGCACTGGTGATGGTGGGTGCCTTTAAGTTTATTGTGAGGATTTGCCTGGTGTACGATATAACTTGTTAAGGCTAGCTCTGCAGTCAATTAGAGTGAGTCTGGGTTTTCCTCGATATATTATGGCAATCATGGGCAAATTATGGTGACCGTCGATTATTTCTGCTTGAGCAGGGATCGTAATCGATTTGTTGCTTGTTTTCCGATGGGGGAAGAGAAGGTGGAGGGAGGTGTCCTAAAGTTTTGTGCCTGTTTTGCTGGAGAGGGTAAGGTCGGTGAATTCTTGTCTATGGGCCATTTATTAAATTTGCAAGTCAACGAGGTTTATGTATTAGTTAGTCATGGGTGCTTTTGACGCTTTGGCTGCTATGTTTTTGAATGACGAAATTGATCTTTGGGACGAATCATTTCCAGGTGCGTTTGGATGGTAAGGGCTTGTTGGTTTAGGAGTACGATATCAACAGCTTTCCTTAGTCAGAGGATGAGGAGGAATTATACAATATTTTGATGACCAACACTGGTACACGTTTGATTTGGAGTGGCCTACCCACCAACCCAAGTGTTGGTTTTTAAAAGATTGTATATCACCTTTTCCTCTTCGGACTAAAGGACTTCTACCACTTGCAGAGAGGAGAAACTTGTAATTCTTTGATAACAAACACTCGGACTGACGGGTGGACACTCCAGTTCAAACTGCTTAATGGTAATTATGATCTGGAGTGACCCACTCGTGTTGGTCATCAAGATATTGCATATTACCTCTTTCTCTACTGACCAAAAGATTTATAACATTTGTAGAGAAGAAAATTTCTTGAAAAAAACACTCACGCGGGCGGGTGGACATTCCAGTTCAAACCACTCGATGTACCACCCACCCACCCAAGTGTTGGTTATTAATAAATTGTTTATCACCTCTTCCTCCTCTGACTAAAGGACTTCTAAGTCTTGCAGAAAAGAGAAACTCTAATTTTTGATAACAATCATTCGGGCGGGTGGTTGGGCACTCCAGTTCAAACTACTCGATGGTAATCATAATCTGGAGTGACCCAACTACCCACCCAAGTGTTAGTTATCAAAATATTGGATATCACAAACTCCGCTTTAGACTAAGGGATTTCTAAAACTTGCAGAGAAGAGAAACTCGTAATTTTTTGATAATAAACACCGAGGTAGCGGTCAAAGGGAACTGAGCCGCAAGAAGACCTCCGTACCCCACGCCGTCAGCATGGGTTGATCCACGAACTCAGACGAAACATTGCGGCCGTTGGTTGTACCAATCGCCTGTGTTGGGAAAGGAAAACGTAGGTAAATTACCTACGTCGGAAACGCACCTCCTAGAGTTAAACCAAGAACTTAGGCAGCAGACCCAATGCTACTAAACACCACCTGGGCCACCTTAGTGCCTTGTGGTCTGGGACACGACCTGCTAACGTTTGGAGGAGAGATACATGAGGACCCCGAAAAATTCTTGCGAAGATTAGAAGACTACTTCCGACATCGACGTATTACAAAGCGTATAGGCCGGAAGCCTGATGGCCAATGCACATGTGGGTCACTCTAGAACAAGAGTACGGGCGGATAGTTCCCGTCCACCTGCCCAAGTGTTAGTTATCAAGAAATTTAAAATTGTTCTTCTCTGCTGCGTTAAAAGTCTTTTGGTCACTAGAGGTGATGATGGTATCTAATCTTTGGATGGCAAACACTTGGGTGGGTGGGTGGGCCACTCCAGAACATAAGTACGGGCAGGTCGTTTAAACTGGGGTTCCCGCCCACCCGCTCAAGTGTTAGTTATCAAGAAATATAAATTTACTCTTTTCTGCCGCGTTAAAAGTTTTTTTTATTACTGGAGGTGATATTTATATCAATTATTTGTAGACAAACACTTGGGTGGGTGGGTGGGTCACTCTATAACATGAGTATGAGCGGATAGCTTAAACTGGGGTTCCCGACCACCCGCCCAAGTGTTACTTATCAAGAAGTTTTTTGTTTGTTTCTCAGCTGCCTTAAAACTCTTTTAGTCACTAGAGTTGATGGTGATATTTAATCCTTGGATGTCAAACACTTGGGTGGGTAGGTGGGTTACTCTAAAACATGAATATGGGCGGATAGTTTAAACTGGGGGGCAGAGGCGTCAAATAGTTAACCACCTTTCAACGCAGCCAGGTGGCGTAAGGTTTCCGATTTGATTTTCAAACGTTTCTTGGATCTAGCAGAGGTCCAGTTGCAAGTACCGCTACGCGTGGGCCACTCATCTTGTGTCAAGAATTTCTTGTGTACAGATATATTTTTCAATTAGTCGTGTTTGTAGAAGTTGGTGTTTGATCTTTAGAGAAGTCCTGCTAGTTGTGGAGGAGTCTTTGATGGAATTGAGTTACATTGACTGTCTCCCCACGTTGGGCGCCAATTGTTGTCGTAGGCAGAATTTGTTTCGAGTGTGTGGGGGGCTGTAGATAGTTTTTTTAGGTTTGATAACTACTCCTTTTCTCCAGGTAACTTAGTGACGGTCCAGTTTGATGGCGTCCGATGTAATTGGTTTAGCTGTTCGCAATCTATTAGTTGCTCTGAATGTTTGCATTGTACAAATATGTTTTAACGGCTTTCAAAAGACTTAAAAAGGCTTTATTATACTTTGAACAACTGTTGGATTATATAAACCCAAACAAGTTACCAGAAGAATTTGAGAAGACTTTCGAAGGCTCCGAGATGGTTTGAAGAAGTTTTCTAGGATATTTAGAAAAGTTTGAGATCTACTACTAAGTCAATTAAGAGATTAATTTAGATTCCTAAAAGATATTACGAAGAAGCTTAGGATCTTATATACCGTGAGCTTCTTAGCAAATTTTTAGATTTTGGAAAACTTTAGATTTCATCACTGCTTTAAGATGCGACCAAGAAGTTTTTAGAATATTTTGAAAAGGATCTAAAAGTTTTGATCAAGAGAATTGTTTTTTAAGATTTGATTTGAGATACCTGGGAAGATTCTATAAGATTTTGAAAAGTCATTTCGAGGATCTTGAAGCTACTTTGATAGGTTTGAGAAGCTATTAGAAGAGTTAAAGGATATTGCGATGATAATAGAAAACTATGAAGTTCTACCTATTGTGCCCAAGTGCTTTGTAATGGTTCTTAGAAGGTTCTAAATACAATTTTGAGCAGTACTATTGTTGAGGAGTGAAGAATCTTTGTCGAAATAGAAGAATTTGATAGATCCGAAAAAGCGTTAGAGGATTCGCAGGTGCTAATGACAGTTTTGTTTGTAAAATAACTTTAAAATATGTTCTAAACAATGTTAAGAATTAGTTTGTTTCTAAAGACTCTGAAGTTATAAAGGATTCTACGATTTTGTTAGCAATCTCCAATGTTGGGGATAGTTAAAAGCTAATGTGTGAAGAGTACACATTTATAGGAGGGGCATACACAAGTACGCACAAATGTGCCTCTTTCTAATATTTTTTCAATCAACGGTATTATCCAATGGCGCGAGGAAGATTTACCAGCAATGCTGCCACTAGTTATCGTTCTGATCATATCTTGCTTTTGCGTTACTTCCAAGTTGGATATTTTAAGTTTCTTGCGGGCTATTATTGAGTTAGTATCTAGCGTTTCGCGTCCGTTCCTTTTATTATATCAAAAGACGCGGGTTCTCACAAAAACGGGGTGTGGTGTGGTGACGGTGATAACTACTGCTACGTCATTGCGTTTTTTTTTTTATATACAATTATATTGCGTTTTGCCATGAAACTCGCCAAAACCGCTCCGTGGCCACATCTTTTTGACGCCGCGCTACTCCGTCGCCACTCCGCATGCCGCCTGTGTGGGCGACCAGCTTAAAGTTGACAAAAATAACTGACATCACAACTAATTATGTTTCAATTTCCAGGGTTTTATAGATAATGAGAAAATAGACTGGCATGACTATGAAGCAATCAAAGCAGATTTGCTGAGAGAAGGTAATTTTTGTTTGTTTCATAATAGTTCATAATAGTTTAATTATACTCATTTATTATTTCAGGTAGAGGTGAACAGGGCATACCTGCCCATCTCAATGCAAACGAAATGGATAATTACGATTCATTATTCAAAGTGAATGGCTTCAATGCCGCCCTTAGTGATAAAATCCCATTAAACCGATCGGTTCCAGATATCAGACATGTCGGGTAAGTAACAACTATGTAACTTTTAGCATATTATGCAATACAAACAAAATAAAAAAGCCGCATGTTATCAATTATTGTGAAGGTTAATTATTATATTCTAGTGATAAAAGAAAATATTTGTAATTTTACGAAAACAATTGTAAATTTTACAGAAGCGATAAGGTATCTCGTCAGTAAATGCTTTTGTTGCACGAATATTACGAGTTTCTTAGATTGCTGTGGGTGGTGAATTTAAATTAAATTATGTATTATAATTTGTAACGGTCATTATGATTTACAAATTCCGCTTATGTTGCATTGAAATATGTAAACAAGTTTATGGCTACCCTGATTTGTCTGTAATTTCATAATTTTTCTTCAAGATTTGTAATTCATTTTCTTCCCTTTATCAACATGGCTGGTTGATTCGCGCCAATGCTGGCGCATTAGACTCTTCACCGCTCGTAATGCTGGCAACTTACATTACGGGTGGACCTACAGTTATGAGTGGATTTCGAACCGCTGGAGAGATTGTTAATCTTCAAACCCGAGAAGCATCTTAGGCATAAAACTGATAAACTGACGAGACTGGTTGGGAAGTGGGAGAGTGTATAAACGATGATTTCCGTTGTGAGATACGAACTCTTCTATAATCGTTATCTTAGCTTTGCGAAAATAATATAATGCAACGCCAACTATGGGGTTTTGCGCATGTTTAAATTTACGAAACAACGAACTTTACTTTTACGTTGGTGGTCCCGGTTTTGGTTCCCCAATTAGCAAAATAAATTGTTTGCGAAACTAAGAATCCCATTTTTCAGATGTAAAACGAAAAAGTATTTAAAACATTTGCCAGATGTTAGTGTTATCGTTCCGTTCCATAATGAACATTGGACGACATTATTAAGAACCGCCTACAGTGTAATAAATAGGTCACCGGCTCATCTCATCAAGGAAATCATTTTGGTGGATGACTGCAGTTCAAAAGGTAAATACTTGAATTAGTTTATAGTTGCAGAAAAGTACAAAATTGATTTTTTATAGAATTTAGTAAGAAACCTTTAGACGACTATCTTGCCGAACACTTGCCCATTGTAAGGGTCATACATTTAGAAAAACGATCTGGATTAATTCGGGCCAGACTTGCCGGAGCTAAGGAGGCCGTTGGGAAGGTTATACTGTTTTTAGATTCTCACACGGAATGCAACGTCAACTGGTTGCCTCCATTATTAGGTAAGGAGGCTAAATAAATTTTAACGAAATTGAACAAACATTTAATTCCAGAACCAATTGCTCAAAACTACAAAACCTGCGTGTGTCCCTTCATCGACGTCGTGAAATTCGATACGTTCGAATACAGAAGTCAAGATGAAGGTGCGAGAGGCGCGTTCGATTGGGAATTTTATTACAAGCGATTGCCGCTTTTGCCGCAAGATTTGGAACATCCCACCGAGCCGTTTCGAAGTCCCGTGATGGCCGGTGGTCTTTTTGCGATCAGTTCACAATTTTTTTGGGAGTTGGGAGGGTACGACGAGGGGCTCGATATTTGGGGCGGGGAACAGTACGAACTTAGTTTTAAGATTTGGATGTGCGGCGGCATGATGGTCGACGCGCCGTGTTCGAGAATCGGACACATCTACAGGAAGTACGCGCCGTTTAAAAATCCCGGAGTCGGCGATTTTGTCAATAGGGTGAGTGAAGTTTATTATACAGGGAGTTCACAAATCCAATCTTTTGAACACCCTGTATATCTAAATTTGATTTTGTATTGCCAAAATGATTGTGAAGCATACCCTGTATAATACTTATTTTTGTCGAATTTTGTTTAGAATTATAAGAGGGTGGCGTTGGTGTGGATGGACGAATACGCCGACTATTTGTACCGAAGAAAACCGCATATGAGGACATTGGATGCAGGCGACATTAGTAAGCAGTTGGCGATACGCGAGAAGTTGCAATGTAAGAGTTTCAAGTGGTTTATGGAAAATATTGCCTTTGATTTGCCGCTCAAGTATCCCTTCATTGAACCCGAAGACTACGGATTCGGAGAGGTAAGGATGACGCACGTTTTGAGGTTATGATGAGTTTCAAATTAAGTTTATAGCGCTTCTAGATTTGAATGAAGATGTGTTATTTTGATCGATTGTGGGACTCTTGATATTATAATCCAGGGCTAGGATCATTTTGAATAGTCAATTTAGCTTTAAATTAAAGAAAACTGATGATTTTCAAAATTGCTTTAATCGGATTATTTTGTTATTTATGAGTTTTATTGGACGCCATATTGGAATTTGCTTTTTAAGGATAGTTGACATTAGAATTCCAAAATAGATTAGTTTTGCTTCAAACTAAAGAAAACTGATAATTTTCAATTTTTTTTAAATCGCTTGATTGGCCGCCATTTTGTTAATTATTAATTTTAATGGACGCCATTTTGGAATTTGCTTTTATAAGATAGTTAACATCAGAATCCTAAAAATAACCTGATTTGAATGGTTAATTTAGCTTCCAAACTGAAGAAAACCATTTAATTGACCGCCATTTTGTTAATTATCAAATTTACTAACCGTCATTCTGGTATTTGCTTTCTAACAGTTTTTAACATCAGAATCCCGAATGAAAACATTAACTTGGATAGTTAATTTTGCTTCCAACTAATGAAAACTGATTATTTTTGAATTTGCATCAATCAATTAATTGGCCGCCATTTTGTTTGTTATTAATTTTTTTAGAAATAATTTTGGAAATCATTTACGTCAGAAACTAAAATTAAAATGATTTTGAACAGTTAATTTAGCTTTTATGTTAACTTTGTTGGCATGCCGCAAAATACGTGTAGAGGCAGAATGCTACGCCTAATCTGTACGTTTATACAGTATATGAAATAAATAGTCTCACACTTTAAAAACTAATGTAACGTCAAAACAAATGTTTTTTTGGATTTGTTCAATTTTTCTATTTAATTTGTTTGTTATGATTTGACGGTTGGTACTTTGTTTAGATAAGGAATTTGGGGGCGCATGAGATGTGTGTAGACACCAGTTTCAAAAGCAGGGACAGCGTCGTCGGCATAAACAAGTGTATCAAGGATACAGGTAAAAAGGGAGAACAGAGCTTCCAGTTGACGTGGCACAAGGATATCCGACCGAAAGGCAAAAGTCTCTGTTTTGATGTTTCTGGATACAAGGATAAAGCCGAGATCATATTGTTCCCATGTCACGGCAGCAAGGGAAATCAGTTGTGGAAATATAATGTTGTAAGTTTATAATATTAATCAAATAGTATTAGTGTATTTGGTAGCGCTACTAGGTGATATTATTTTTATTATTCTCTAGGAAAAGCAATGGTTTATGCACGGAACCAACACAAGATGCATGGACTGCGACCCTGGAATGAAGAAACTGTACGTCTCGAAATGCGACGAGTCATCAATGACGCAAAAATGGCGCTTCGAAAATGTCAACTTGACATTAATTGCTAACTGGGACACAATTTAACCATTTGTATTAATTAGGGTTGCTATTTACACATATCTTCCATAATTTTGTTCATAAAATTTCAACTATTTTTAATAATCAACAATTCATATCAGAATCTGAGGCCGTGATCACATTGGATATTTACAGTTAATGTTAACATGGTCTTAGTTGATATTTTATTGGCAACCCTACACTCAATGTACTTAATTTTTTATATCATTAATTAATGGCTGATGAATTGACCGAAGACTATTTAATATAATGTTTTATGTTTAATGATAAATTTTGTTTAGTTTTTTTGTTGATTAAGTCGATAATCATTCCTGTAGTTTCCAACTGTGATATTGTGACATAAATTCCTTTTTTTATAATTTTAATTTGGAACGAGATGTAAATTTCTTTTAATATTAAGTGAGAATATTTTATGGCCATTATTTAATTGTTTATATTTATATATTTAATGTAAACTGTACATTATAGATTGATATATACAAAAAGGATAATAAAGTAAATAAGTAAAAAAAATGTAGTTTTATTATTTATTCATTGATTTTCATAAATTAGTATATTTGTTGCGCATTATTAGAGAGTAATTAGATATCAATTAATCATTAATTAAATTAAAAATTGCATCGGTTATCTGAACGGATTATATGTAGTAAACAAAAATTTTCAATAATATTATTAGTTAATTCATCGCAATACAGGGATGCACTCAGGCAGATCAATTTTAAATCACATATAATTAGTTTTTTCAGTTAGAGCTTTACATCGTTTGTTTGCGGGAAATGCTTGAAGTAAAAACGATTTTAGCGCCACAAAACTTTGCAGAAAAACTTTGAACTAAAAAATGGTTGCAGCGCCACAAAACGATACAAAAGTTTGAACTAAAAAACGACTGCAGCGCCACAAATTAATGCAAAAATTTGAACTAAAAAGCGATTTTAGCGCCATAAAAGGATGCAAAGATTTGCGGTAAATAGCTTGAATCAAAATACAATTGCAGCGCTACAAAACGATACAAAAGTTTGCGGAAAAGCTCAGAACTAAAAACGACTGCAGCGCCACAAATTAATGCAAAAATTTGCGGAAAAACGTTGAACTAAAAAACGATTATAGCGCCACAAAACGATACAAAAGTTTGCGGAAAAACTTTGAACTAAAAAACGATTTCAGCGCCGCAAAAGAATATAAAAATATATAATTATTGAACAGTCTAAATTTAAAGAAGTTATGCAAATTGTATCAAACAAATATGAACAAAATTTGCACAATTTATACTACTGATGATGAGGTATATTAGTTCCAAATTTTATTAATTTCCAATAGAAAGTTTAAAAGTTATTTGTTTATTATGAAGACCCTAGCCTCAAAATCAAAACTGACAAAGTTGATTAAATTGAGGTTATGTAAAATTTACCGAATCGATTTGGATTTAATTTGCACAATTTGTACTACAGATGATGAGATATGTTTGTACCGAAATTCATCATTTTCTAATGAGCGGTTTAAAAGTTATTTATTTATTAATGTACCCCTTAGCCTCAAAGTCAAAATTGGCAAAGTTATGTAAAATTTACCAAACCAATTTGAATTTAATTTGTACTGCTAATAATAACGTATATTAGTACACAATTTCATCAATTTCCAATAAACGGTTCGGAAGTTATTTGCTTATTCGTAAAGCCACTAACCTATAAGTCAAAATTGGTAAAGATGTTTAAATTGAAGTTATGTAAAACAGACGGCATCAATTTAAATGAAATTCACACAACTTATACAACTGATGAGATATATTGGCACTAAATTTGATCAATTTCCAATGAAAGGTTCAGAAGTTATTGGTTTATTATGAAACCCCTTAGCATCTACGTAAAAATTAGCAAAACTGATTTAATTGAAGTTATGTAAAACCGACTGAACCAATTTGGATCAAATTTGCAAACTATTATTGATAAGGTATATTGATACCAAATTTCATCAATTTCCAATGAATGGTTAGGAAGTTATTTGTTTGTCTTCTGAATCAAAACTGGCAAAGTTGATTAAATTAAAGTTATATAAAATTTAGCCAATCAATTTGGATAAATTTTGCACACCTTAAACTATTGTTGGTGAGATATGTTGGTACCAAATTTCATCAAATTTCAAGAAAGTATTCAGAAGTTATTTGTTTATTAATGAAGCCGCCTTGGCTTCTAAATCAAAACTGGCAAAGTTAATTAAATTAAAGTTATACAAAATTTGGATTAATTTTGCACAATTGTTGATGAAGTATGTTAGTACTAAATTTTATCAAACTCCAAGAAACAGTTTATTAATGAAGCCCCTAGTCTCTAAGACAAAATACTAAGTTGATAATATTGAGGTTATGTAAAATTGAGCAAATCGATTTAAATTGCATAATTTGTAATACTGATGATGAGGTATGTTGGTATCAAATTTTATCTATTTGCAATAAACGGTTTGAAAGTTATTTATTTGTTAACACATTTCTTAGCCTTAAAATCAAAACTGGTAAAGTTGATTAAATTAAGGTTGTGTAAAATTGAACGAACCAATTTAAATTTAATTTGCACTACTTGTACTACTGATCATGAGGTATATTAGTACCAAATTTTATCCATATCCAATAAACGGTTCGGAAGTTATTGTCATTTTGTCACAAAAGAAGGTTGTGATTCAATCTTGTTGGGCCACTTTATTTTAAACTATTGGCTCTTTACTATGCTTTGGAGTAATCCACCCACCCGCCCAAGTGTTTGTCATAAAAAAAATTATTGTTTGACTTCCGTGCGGATGTTAGAAGTCATTTTGTCACAAAAGAATGTTGTGATCCAATCTTTTGATAACTAACATTTGGGAAGGTGGGTGGGTCACTCCATTCAAAACTATTGGCCAATAACTATGCTCTGGTGTAACCCAGCCACCCGCCCAAGTGTTTGTCATAAAAAAAAATTGTTTGTCTTCTGTGCAGACGTCAGATGTCATTTTGTCACAAAAAGAAGACGTGATCCAACCTTTTGATTACTAACACTTTTGTGGGTAGGTGGGCCACTCTATTTCTATGCTTTGGAGTGACCCTCACACCCGCCCAATTGTATGTCATTAAAAAAATTATTGTTTGTTTTCTGTGCGGACGTCAAAAGTCATTTTGTCACAAGAGAAGGTTGTGATCTAATTTTTTGATAACTAACACTTGGGTGGGTGGGTGGGCTACTTCATTCCAAACTATTGATCAATTACTATGCTCTAGAGTAACCCACCCACCCGCCCAAGTGTTTGTCATCAAAAAAAATATTGTTTGTCTTCTGTGTGGACGTCAGAAGTTATTTGGTCACAAGAGAAAGTTGTGATCTAATCTTTTAATAACTATCACTTAGGCGGGTGGATGGTCCACTTCATTTCAAATTATTGGCCCTTCACTATGCTTTGGAGTCACTTACCCACCCGCCCAAGAGTTTGCTATCAAAAAAATGATTATTTGTTTTCTGTGCGGACGTCAGAAGTCATTTTGTCAATGAAATCACTTACCCACCTGCCCAAGAGTTTGCCATAAAAAATGATTATTTGTCTTCTGTGCGGACGTCAGAAGTCAATTTGTCCCAGGAAGAAGTCGTGATCTAATCTTTTGATAACTAACACTTGGGCAGGTGGGTGGCCCATTTTATTTCAAACTATTGGCCTTTCACTATGCTTTGGAGTGACCCGCCTACTGAC
This sequence comes from Tachinus rufipes, assembly GCA_963932245.1. Taxonomy (NCBI): domain Eukaryota; kingdom Metazoa; phylum Arthropoda; class Insecta; order Coleoptera; family Staphylinidae; genus Tachinus; species Tachinus rufipes. The sequence continues at coordinate 113,568,066 of OZ010745.1, forward strand.
CCAATTGTTTGTCATAAAAAAAATTATTGTTTGTCTTCTGTGTGGACGTCAGAAGTCATTTTGTCCCAGGAAGAAGTCGTGATCTAATCTTTTGATAAATAACACTTGGGCGGGTGGGTGGGCCACTTCATTTCAAACTGTTGGCCTTTTACTATGCTTTGGAGTCACTTACCCACCCGCCTAAGAACTTGCCATAAAAAAAATGATTATTTGTCTTCTGTGCGGACGTCAAAAATCATTTTGTCACAAGAGAAGGTTGTAATCCAATCTTTTGATAACTAACACTTGGGTGGGTGGGTGGGTCACTCCGTTCTAAATTATTGGCCCTTTACTATGCTTTGGAGTTACCTATCCACCCGCCAAAATGTTTGCCATAAATTTTTTTATTAATTATCTTCTGTGCGGACGTCAGAAGTCATTTTGTTACAGGGAAAAGTCGAGATCTAATTTTTTGATAACTAACACTTGGGCGGGGGGGCGGGCCACATCATTTCAAACTATTGGCCCTTCACTATGCTTTGGAGTCACTTTTACCACCCGCCCAAGAGTTTGCCATCAAAAAAATTATTGTTTGTCTTCTGTGCGGACCTCAGAAGTCATTTTGTCCCAGGAAGAAGTCGTGATCTAATCTTTTGATAACTAACATTTGGACAGGTGGGTGGCCCACTTCATTTCAAACTATTGGCTCTTCACTATGCTTTGGAGTGACCCGCCCACCCAATTGTTTGTCATCAAAAAAATTATTGTTTGTTTTTTGTGCGGACGTCAGAAGTTATTTTGTCACAAGAAGAGGTTGTGTTCAAATCTTTTGATAATCAACACTTGGGTGGGTGATTGGGCCACTCTATTTCAAACTATTGGCCCGTTACTATGCTTTGGAGTATCTCACCCACCCGCCCAAGTGTTTGTCATAAAAAAAATATTGTTTGTCTCTTGTGTGGACGTCAGAAGTCATTTTGTCCCAGGAAAAAATCGTGATCTAATCTTTTGATAAATAACACTTGGGCGGGTGGGTGGCCCACTCCATTCCAAACTATTGGCCTTTTACTATGCTTTGGAGTGACCCACCCACCCGCGCAAGTGTTTAACATCAAAAAAAATTATTGTTTGTTTTCTGTGCGGACGTAGAAGTTATTTTGTCACCAGAAGAGTTCGTGATCCAACTTTTTGATAACTAACAATTGAGTGGGTGGGTGGGCCACTCCATTTTAAATTATTGGTTCTTTACTATGTTTTTGCGTGACACACCCACTCGTCCAAGTATTTGTCATCAAAAAAATTATTGTTTTTGTGCGGACGTCAAAAGTCATTTTGTCACAAAAGAAGGTTGTGATCCAATCTTTTAATAACTAACACTTATATGGATGGGTTGGCTACTCTATTATACTTCTACTATATACAATACACTGTACAAGTTGCAACGTTTCATCTTCAGTAATTTTAGTTATGATTAATTAAATTGACTAGTTTCAGATTAGTTTGAACTTGATTGCCACTTTGGACCTTAATAATTTGTTAACGGATTGGTGAAAGTTTGTATAAATTGCAGCTTAGATACTTCTACTATGTACCAATATATTGTACAAGTTTTAAAACTTCATCAATAGTAGTTTTCAAGTTATGATTGATTAAATCGACTCATTTCAGTTTAATCTGAGCTTGGTGGTCACTTTGAACCTTCATAATTTATTAACGGATTGGTCCAAGTTTGTACAAATTGGACCTTAGATATTTATACTATATACCAATATACTGTACAAATTGCAACGTTTTATCTTCATTAAATTTCAAGTTATGATTAATTAAATTTGCTCGTTTCAGAGTAGATTGAACTTAATTGCCACTTTGAACCTTAATAATTTATTATCGGATTGGTGAAAGTTTGTATAGATTGCAGCTTAGATACTTATACTATGTACCAATATATTGTACAAGTTTTAACATTTCATCATCAGTAGCTTTCAAGTTATGATTGATTAGATTGACTCATTTCAGTTTAATCTGAACTTGGTGGTCACTTTAAACTTTCATAATTTTTTAACGGATTGGTCAAAGTTGGTACAAATTGCATCTGAGACACTTCTACTACATACTAATACACTGTATAAATTGCAAATTTTTATCTTCAGTAATTTTCAAGTTATGATTAATTAAATTTGCTTATTTCAGAGTAGTTTGAACTTGATTGCCACTTTGGACCTTAATAATTTATTAACGGATTGGTGAAAGTTTGTATAAATTGCAGCTTAGATACTTCTACTATGTACCAAAATATTGTACAAGTTTTAAAATTTTATCATCAGTAGTTTTCAAGTTATGATTGATTAAATCGACTCATTTTAGTTTAATTTGAACTTGGTGGTCACTTTGAATTTTTATAATTTTTTAACGAATTGGTCAAAGTTGGTACAAATTGCACCTTGATACTTCTACTACATACTAATACACTGTACAAATTGCAAAGTTTCATCTTCAGTAATTTTCAAATTATGATTAATTCAATTGACTCATTTTAGTTTAGTCTAAACTTTAAACCTTTATATTTTTTAACGGATTGGTCAAAGTTTCTACAAATTGCACATTAGATACGGTTACTATATACCAATATACTGTACAAATTGCAAAGTTTTATCTTCAGTAGTTTTTGAATTATGATTAATTAATTTGGCTCGCTTAAGATTATTTTGAAATTGATTGCCTTTTTGAACCTTCATAATTTTTTAATGGAATTGCCAAAGTTTCTTCAAATTGTACCATAGATACTTCGACTATATACTGTGTAAATTGCAACGTTTAATCTTCAGTAATTTGTAGCTGCCTATCAGTTTCTCTTCGGAGTTCATGCATAATATCGTGCCATCTATAGTCTATAGTTAGCATGACTCGTCAATATTCCAAACCGGTAAAAATTTGTTCTTCTAACCAGATTTTGGATTGTCATATATTTCATGATTTTAAAAAGTAGTTATTAAGAGTTTCTCTGCCCATAGTTAAATGACACTTCTTAAACCGCGCCCTTAATTACAACACAATATACATTCCGAACAATTTATTTTAATACTCCACGTTCCATGTTTATTTTTTCTTTCTAATCATCAATGCTATCACATTTTTTTGCGGTTTTAATTGATTTCCGGATGCTTTCGTCATTAGTACAAGTACAAACACACGGATATTAAGATTCGCATTATCTTAAATGTTGTTTGCACACGATCAACAGAAAAACTGAATACATAATAATGTCAATACACATTAATTAATCCAAAGTTCAACACAAATGTTGAAACATGTGCAGCTGTGGGAAAACAGAATTGGAACGACACAATTTGACAAACAATAATAACAATTATCATAGAATTTAAGAATTAAATTATAAAAAAATAGGTTTTTAAACATTTTTTTAGTTTACTTTAACTTTGAACTGTTCGAGATAAAATTTGCATGATAATTTTTGAATCATAATTGCATCAGTTTTGCAAAATTATATAATATTCAGTACGTCCCTGTTGCGTGCGAAATGTTAATTGATAATAATATTGTTGTTAGTATAAAGGCCGAAAAATACGCGTGTGTCCGTTTGTTGTTTGTTTATTTATTACGTAGATAATTTCTTTGATTTTTAATACAGAATTAGATTATACGAGTTTTGATAATGAAGAATGTCAATATTTATTAATTAGAGTATCAGTAAATGAATGAAATATTGTTAGTTACTGCAGTTATTAGAATACATTAGTTATTAAATCAATTTCCAAAATTTTAATAAAATTTGGAATTTTTGCTTTAATTTTCTGAACATTTGAACAAAATGTTTTTTGAATTTCCAAAATTTTTGATTTTTCTTTTATAAAAATTGCAATTGTAGCATCAATTTTTGAAAATTTGAACTAAAATTAGTTAAAATGTTTTTTAATCATTTTCAAAAATTTTGTAATTTTCCAAAAATGTCATAAATGTTTTTTGAATTTTTAAAATTGTTCTATTGTAATTATTAATTTATTATATAAATTTTATCATTAATCAGTCAATAAAAATAATAAAAAAAGTGATTAAATTGTGCAATATTAATTGTTTACAACCGCATTCAAAATCCATTGTTTCAATTTATTTACTTATCTCATCACAGAGAAACAATGACTATTATCATTAGATGTACCTGTATCAGTATAACCCTGATGCATAAAGATTCCAACGATAAAAAAATGAACAATAAAATCGACCTAAACAATTAAAGTTCACGGATCATCATATCTCGCATTTCTTGTCTTATCAGTAGGAATTACTCAGAATTTTCGATAATGACCTATAAGCATCATCATAAAGCGTTATATAAATTTATAGAATGTATCAAATATAATAATTTAGTTCATTTTTGAAACTATAGAAATTCTGAAAATTGCTGCAAACCCAAACACTATCTAAAATTGTTTATTATTTATATTAATTTAACATCATAAATTATCTTTTATAATTAATCAAATATTTTATATAATTTCACATTAGTATTGACCTTTCCTGTTTGATTATAAATGAACTTGCAAATTCTTACCTAATGTAGCAACAGTTCCACTCAGCACTTTTCATAACTTACTTAACACATTACAACATTTTGCTTTGTTTGAAATTCATCAATCCGTGCGTATTTGAAATAATAAACAGGGGTCGCGATAATACACGACCTTCGCATGCTGTTTTCGAGTGGAATTTATTTTTGGTAATTACAAAATAGAGAAACAATTAGGGTGCTCCAATTTTTTACTAATCGACCTAATTATAATGAAAAATATTATTTATGCTGATTGTAATAATATAATTAATGGCTTGTGGATTTATTTACAAATACTTATGTTAATACTAATATGCACTTATAGATTAGTTCGGTACATTATTAAAAACTTACTGATGTATTGCTGAAGTGCAATGCATTTAAAAGTTAATTCAAAATATTTAATTTATTCTGTTGGTTCTTCAGTGGCGTAGCTAAAGTTTTTTTATAACTTAAAATTTTTGATAATTGGTAGTACGTACTACTCTAGTATTCATCAATTTCCAAAGAAGCATTTAAAAGTTATAACCTTTTTATTATTCTTCATAGAGGTTCGATTGAGTTACGTGAAGTCAAATAATTTAAGGTTATGGGAAATTGGGCGTTACGATTTTTATTTATTTTATACAGTTGGTACTAATGATGTTGAGATATATTGATACCAATTTGCATCAATTTTGAATGAAGCGTTTAAAAGTTATGATTTTTTTATTCATCTCCTAGAGATTCGATTGAGTTACATCAAATCAAATAATTTGAGGTTATGGAAAATTGAGTGTAAGGATTTTTATTTATTTTATACAATTGATACTAATGGTATTAGGGTATATTAATATTAATTTGCATCAATACCCAATGAAGCGTTTAGGAGTTATGATTTTTTTTAATTATCTCCTTAGTTTGATTGAGTTACGTCAAATAATTTGAGGTTATAAAAAATTGAGCGTATCAATATTTACCATTTTTATACAATTGGTAGTAATAATGATGAAGTATATTGATACCAAATTGCATCAATTTCCAATAAATGGTTAGTAAGTTATGATTGTTTTATCAGTAAAGTAAGTTTAACAATTAAGCTTAGTTTAGATCAATTAATTTGAGGTTATGTTATTGATTTTGTTTGAAACTTGATTAAATTTAGTTTGAAACTTTTTTTGCGCATAATCAAATTCAATTTGAATTTTTTTTTGGTTCACAATTCGACTGTTTGGTTTGCAGCTTGGCTAAATTTGGTTTAAAACTTAACAATAATTTTTTAATCTTCCTTTGAGTATAAACAAAATAAATTTATACTTTTTTGGTTTGCAACTTGACTGTATTTGGTTTGAAACTCAACTATGTTTGGTTTAAAACTCGGCTATTATTTTAAACTGTTATTTTGCATAAAAAATCCCATTACGTATATACAAAATTAATTTTAACTTTGTCGGTTTGTGCCTCGCTGTATCTGGTTTGCGACTTGGCTATGTTTGGTTTAAGCCATTTAGATTGTCATATTATATCAACAAACTTTGTGTGAACACAAAAATATAAATTTATTTTTGGTTTGTTTGTTTCATTTTAAAACAACAATTGTAAGTAAATAAATTTAACTATATGGTTTGCGTCTTGACTGAATACAAAGTTTGCAACTTAACTAAAATATTTTTATTAATTAAAATTAGTGTTATTATCTCTGAGTGCTAATAGAAGCTTTTTTGTAACTTTGTGGTTTGCGACTTGACTAAATAAATGGTTTGCTGCTCAACTAAATTTTTTCATTTATTGAAATTAATTTATGTTACTTTTGTAAGATGATAAAAATGTTTTGTAATTTTATGGTTTGCAACTTAGCTAAATATGGTTTGCAACTTAATTAAAATTATTTTTTAAAATGTAACTTATTTATCGATTCTAAGGTTTGTTTCACAGTTTGAATAGGCGTAAAGTACAAATGGAATTGAGAAAGTAAAAATTTAGTTTTATTTAAAATTGTCTAAAATTTGTCAAAAAAATTTAAAAAAAAATTTTGGCGGTTATCGAGTGACCCATTTTTTGACATTAGTCACTTTTTGACGTTTATTTTAATGCACGCAACTGTATAATCCATTTTTGACACTTTTTTATAGTATTTTGACAGTTCTTACGCGATTAATTGTTCATTTTTGACAGTTTACAAATACTTGGGTGGGTTAACGGAAACTAAGTTTAACTCTTATAAGCGTGTAGGTTGTATTAGTGTTGATTGATTACAAACACTTGGCTAACAGGGTTCAGGTATATCCACCGTCTTTCGCTGCCTATAGGGCTTAAATCTAATTTATACTAACTAACTATCTAATTAAAGGAAGGTACATAAGCCGTAAGGTCTCGAACTTCCATTTGGCATTCATTATTGGGCGGTATTTAGTCGGTAGGCATTTCAACCTGAGGAAATGAATCCGACACTTGCCAGGATTATAGAAGATTTTACCTCCTAGCCCCCTAAAAAAAAAAAAAAAAAAAACACTTGGGTGGGTGGCCGGAAACTTTCAAGTTCAAATATTGTGGGCATGTGCTTTGAATTTGTGTTGCCCAACCACCCGCTCAAGTATTTGTTATGCAATTTATTGATCACAAACACTTAGGTAAGTGGGTGGGAAATAAGTTCAACATTTATGGGAGTGTAGTTTGGATTAATGTTGCCCACCAATCCGCCCAAGTGTTTGTGATTTAATTTATTGATCATTAACACTTAGGTGGGTGGGCGGAAACTAAGTTCAACCTTTATGAGCGTGTAATTAGAATTATTGTTGCCCACCCATCCGCCCAAGTGTTTGTGTTCTTATTTATTGATCAGAAACACTTGGGTGAGTGGTCGGAAACTAAGTTCTACTTTTATGGGCGTCTAGTTTAGATTAGTGTTGCCCACACACCCGCCCAAGTGTTTGTGTTCCAATTTAATAATCACAAACGGTTGGGTAAGTGGGCGGGAACTAAGTTCAACTGTTGTGGGCGTGTAGTTTGGATTAGTGTTGCCCACCCACTTGCACAAGTGTTTGTGTTCCAATTTATTGATCACAAACATTTGGGTGGGTGGGTGGTAACTTAGTTCAACTTTTATGAGCCTGTAGTTTGGATTAGTATTGCCCATCCACCCGCACAAGAATTTGTGTTCCAATTTATTGATCACAAAGACTTGGGTAGGAACTAAGTTCAACTTTTATGGGCGTGTAGTTTGGATTGGTATTGCCCATCCACCCGCACAGTATTTGTGTTCTAATTTATTGATCACAAACACTTGGGTGGGTGGGCGGGAACTAAGCTCTACTTCTATAAGCGTGTAGTTTGGATTAGTCTTGCCCACTCACCCGCCCAAACGTTTGTGTTCCAATTTATTTATTACAAACACTTAGGTGGGCAGGCGGGAACTAAGTTCAACCCTTATGAGCGTGTAGTTAGAATTAGTGTGGCCCACCCACTCGCCCAAAAGTTTGTGTTCAAATTAAATGATCACAAACACTTGGGTGGGTGGGCGGGAACTAAGTTCAACTTTTATGGGCGTGTTGTTTGGATTGGTATTGCCCACCCACCCGCCCAAGCGTTTGTGTTCTAATTTATTTATTACAAACACTTGAGTGGGCTGGCAGAAACTAAGTTAAACTCTTATGGGCGTGTAGTTTGGATTGGTATTGCCCACCCACCCGCCCAATAATTTGTGTTCCAATTTATTGATCACAAACACTTGAGTGGGTGGGTGAGAACTAAGTTCAACTTTTATGAGCGAGTAATTTGGATTAGTGTTGCCCACCCACCCGCCCAAGCGTTTGTGTCCCAATTTAATTATTACAAACACTTGGATAGGCGGGCGGGAACTAAGTTTAACCCATATGAACGAGTAGTTTGAATTAGTGTTGCTCACCAACCCGCCCAAGTGTTTGTGTTCTAATTTATTGGTCACAAACGCTTGGGTGGGTGGGCGGGAACTAAGTTCAACTTTTATGGGCAAGTAATTTGGATTAGTGTTGCCCACCCACCCGCCCAAGCGTTTGTGTTCTAATTTAATGATCACAAACGCTTGGGTGGGTGGGCGGGAATTAAGTTCAACTTTTATGGGCGAATAATTTGGATCAGTGTTGCCCACCCTCCCGCCCAAGCTTTTGTGTCCCAATTTATTTATTACAAGCACTTGGTTCAACCCATATGAGCTTGTAGTTTAAGTTAGTGTTGCCCACCTACCCGCCCAAGTGTTTGTGTTTTAATTTAAAGATCACAAACACTTGAGTGGGTGAGCGGAAACTAAATTCAACTTTTATGGGCGTGTAGTTTAGATTAGTATTGCCGATCTACCCGAACAAGTGTTTGTGTTTCAATTTCTTGATCACAAACACTTGGGTGGGTTGGTGGGAACTAAATTAAACTCTTATAGGCTTGCAGTTTGGATTAGTGTTGTCCACCCACCCGTCTAAGTGTTTGTATTCTATTTTAATGATCACAAACACTTGGGTGGTTGGGCGGAAACTAAGTTCAACTTTTATAGACGTGTACTTAGGATTAGTTTTGCCCACCCACCCGCCCAAGTGTTTGTATTCTAATTTAAGAATCACAAATGCTTGGGTGGGTAGGCGGGAACTAAGTTCAACTTTTATAGGCGTGTAGTTTGGATTAGTGTTGCCCATCCACTCGCACAAGTGTTAGTGTTCGAATTTATTAATCACAAACAGTTGGGTGGGTGGTTGAGAACTAAGTTCAACCCTTATAAGCGTGTAGTTTGAATTAATGTTACCCAACCGCCCGCCCAAGTGTTTGTGTTTTAATTTAAAGATCAAAAACACTTGGGTGGGTGGGCGGGAACTAGCTTCAACTTTTATGGGCGTATAGTTTGGATTAGTGTTGCCCACCCACCCGCCCAAGTGTTTGTGTTTCAATTTATTTATTACAAATTCTTGAGTGGGTGGGCGGGAACTAAGTTCAACTTTTATGAGCGTGTAGTTAGTTTAGTATTGCCCAAATCGCCCATCAAATTTGTTAATCACAAACACTTGGGTGGGAAGATAGGAACAAAGTTAAACATTGTTTGAACTAGTGTTGCCCACCTACTTGCGCACGTATTTGTGATCCAATTTATTGATCACAAACACTTGGGTGAGTGGGCGGGAACTAAGTTAAACTCCTATGGGCGTGTAGTTTAGATTAGTGTTACCCACCCACCCGCCCAAGTGTTTGTAATCCAAACACTTGGGTGGGTGGGCGGAAACTAAGTTTAACTGGTATGGGCGTGTAGTTTGAATTAATGTTGTTTGTAATCCAATTTATTGATTACAAAGACTTGAGTGGGAGGGCGGAAAGTAAGTTCAACTTTTATGGGCGTGTAGTTTGGACTAGTGTTGCCCACCCACCCGGCCAAATGTTTGTGTTCCAATTTATTTATTACAAACACTTGGGTGGGTGGGCGGGACCTCAGTTTAACTTTTTTGGGCGTGTTGTTTGGATTGGTATTGCCCACCCACCCGCCCAAGCGTATGTATTCTAATTTATTTATTACAAACACTTAAGTGGGCTGGCGGAAACTAAGTTAAAATCTTATGGGCGTGTAGTTTGGATTGGTATTGCCCACCCACCCGCCCCATTATTTGTGTTCCAATTTATTGATCACAAACACTTAGGTGGGTGGGTAGAAACTAAATTAAACTCGTATAGGCGTGCAGTTTAGATTAGTGTTGCCCACCCACCCGTCTAAGTGCTTGTGTTCTAATTTAATAATCACAAACACTTGGATGGTTGAGCGGAAACTAAGTTCAACTTTTATAGACGTGTAGTTAGGATTAGTGTTGCCCACCCACCCGCCCAAGTGTTTGTGTTTCAATTTATTTATTACAAACGTTTGGGTGGGTGGGAGGGAACTAAGTTCATTTCTTATGAGCGTGTAGTTTGGATTAGTATTGCCCAAATCGCACATCAAATTTGTTAATCACAAACACTTGGGTGGGAAGATAGGAACAAAGTTCAAACATTGTTTGAACTAGTGTTGCCCACCTACCCGCCCAAGTATTTTTGATCCAATTTATTGATCACAAACTCTTGGGTGGGTGGGCGGGAACTAAGTTCAACTTTTATGGGCGTGTAGTTTGGATTAGTGTTGCCCACCCACCCGCCTAAGTGTTTGTGTTCTAATTTATTAATCACAAACACTTGGGTGGGAGAGCGAGAACTAAGCTCAACTCTTATGGGCGTGTAGTTTGAATTAGTGTTGCCCACTCACCCGCTCAAGTGTTTGTATTACAATTTATTTATTACAAACACTTGGGTAGATGGGCGAAAACTAAGTTCAACTCTTATGGGCGTGTAGTTTGGATTAGTGTTACCCACTCACCCGCCTAAGTGTTTGTGATCAAATTTACACTTTGGTGGGTGAACGGAAATTAAGTTCTACTTTTTGAACGTGTAGTTTACATTAATTTTCTAGAGTGTTGCAAACTAAACTAGTTTTTGAAGAATTTATTTACTGAGCTATTAGTACCATGTTAAATGTTTCTAAAACTATACATTGAAATAATTTGAATCTTTGACAAAATTTAGTACCCATCTAGTACTAATACTTTAGCAATATAGATTAAATTTCATACAATAGATTTTATTCTTGAATGTTGCAAACTAAACTAGTTTTTGAAGAGTTTATTTACTGAGCTATTAGTACCATGTTAAATATTTCTAAAACTATACATTGAATTAATTTAAATCTTTGGCAAAGTTTAGTACTATTCTAGTACTAATACTGTAGCAACATCGATTAAATTTCATACAATAGATTTTTTCTAGAATGTTGCAAACTAAACTAGTTTTTGAAGAATTTATTTACTGAGCTATTAGTACCATGTTAAATATTTCTAAAACTATACATTAAAATAATTTGAATCTTTGGCAAAATTTAGTACTACTCTAGTACTAATACTGTAGCAATATAGATTAAATTTCACACAATAGATTTTTTTCTAGAATGTTGCAAAGTAAACTAATTTTTGAAGAATTTATTTACTGAACTATTAGTACCATGTTGAATATTTCTAAAACTATACATTAAATTAATTTGAATCTTTGGAAAAATTTAGTACTATTCTAGTACTAATGCTGTAGCAACATTAATTAAGTTTCATACAATAGATTTTTTCTAGAATGTTGCAAACTAAACTAGTTTTTTAGAATATATTTACTGAGCTATTAGTACTATGTTGAATATTTCTAAAGCTATACATTGAATTAATTTGAATCTTTGGCAAAATCTAGTACAACTCTAGTACTAATACTGTAGCAGTTTAGATTAAATTTCATACGATAGATTTTTTTCTAGAATGTTGCAAACTAAACTAGTTTTTTAGAATATATTTACTGAGCTATTAGTACTATGTTGAATATTTCTAAAGCTATACATTGAATTAATTTGAATCTTTGGCAAAAACTAGTACAACTCTAGTACTAATACTGTAGCAGTTTAGATTAAATTTCATACGATAGATTTTTTTCTAGAATGTTGCAAACTAAACTAGTTTTTTAGAATATATTTACTGAGCTATTAGTACTATGTTGAATATTTCTAAAACTATACATTGAATTAATTTGAATCTTTGGCAAAATTTAGTACTACTCTAGTACTAATACTGTAGCAATATTGATTAAATTTCATACGATAGATTTTATTCAAGAATGTTGCAAACTAAACTGTTTTTTAGAATATATTTACTGAGCTATTAGTACTATGTTGAATATTTCTAAAGCTATACATTGAATTAATTTGAATCTTTGGCAAAATTTAGTACAACTCTAGTACTAATACTGTAGCAGTTTAGATTAAATTTCATACGATAGATTTTTTTCTAGAATGTTGCAAACTAAACTAGTTTTTTAGAATATATTTACTGAGCTATTAGTACTATGTTGAATATTTCTAAAACTATACATTGAATTAATTTGAATCTTTGGCAAAATTTTGTACTACTCTAGTACTAATACTGTAGCATTATAGATTAAATTTCATACGATAGATTAGTTTCTAGAATGTTGCAAACTAAACTAGATTTTGAAGAATTTATTTACTGAGCTATTAGTACCATGTTAAATATTTCTAAAACTATACATTGAATTAATTTAAATTTTTAGCAAAATTTTGTACTACTCTAGTACTAATACTGTAGCATTATAGATTAAATTTCATACGATAGATTAGTTTCTAGAATGTTGCAAACTAAACTAGATTTTGAAGAATTTATTTACTGAGCTATTAGTACTATGTTGAATATTTCAAAAACTATACATTGAAGTAATTTAAATCTTTGGCAAAATTTAGTACTCCTTTAGTACTAATACTCTAGCAATATAAATTAAATTTCATACGACAGATTTGTTTCTAGAATGTTGCAAACTAAACTAGATTTTGAAGAATTTATTTACTGAGCTATGTTGAATATTTCTAAAACTATACATTGAATTAATTTGAATCTTTGGCAAAATCTAGTACTACTCTAGTACTAATACTGTAGCAATGTAGATTAAATTTCATACGATAGATTTTTTTCTAGAATGTAGCAAACTAATTTAGTTTTTTAAGAATTTATTTACTGAAATATTAGTACCATGTTAAATATTTCTAAAGCTATGTATGTATTGGGTTAATTTGAATCTTTGACAAAATTTAGTACTACCTTAGTACTAATATTGTAACAAACTTGATGCAATAATTTTGCAAACTAAATTAAAATTTTGCATTTAACTCAAAAACGGTATACAAACCAACAAAACCACAATTATATTAAAACAATTTTTTTAATCTATTTCGATAATTTTCATTGTTCTTGTAAGGAAATATGTGTTAACAAAATATAAATAATACGCACTTATTTATAATCGGGAGGTTATTAAGTGTTATCGGGTGCCGATGAACCGTGTCAAAACGACGGCCTCTGCTAGCACATTTCTCTTTGTAGAATCGCTGACCACGAATGAAACAAACATCAGAGGGGAGCAAGCGGCCTACATGGCACGCGGCCTTATCTCACACTATAATATTTTTAACATAATTGTTCCGAGCACGCTTGTTGACTAAGGATTGTATGATTGATAGGCGATGTAACAGCTGAAACGAGTACAAGCGTACGGAGCGCTTAGGGATTAGATAGAAAAAACAAGTTTTAGTTGCCAAAAAAATTTGTTGCTAATTGTTTGATTGCGTATTATATTTGAACTTATTGATTTCTAATAATATTTAAATTTTCTGATTCAATTATTTTAATAAATTTGATATTTGAAAATTAAATTTTTGTAATTTATGACGGATTGGTTCAATCTCAAGAAAGCCAAACGGCTCAACTGTGAGGTAAAGTTTTTGTGTCAAATAATTTTTGTGTTTGGCTTATCCAGAATTTGATTTTTTAGTAGATTGTGGTAATTATGGTTGTGTGCATTAAGAGGTGGAATAAAGTCTGTGCAATAATAATGAATAAAGTATAGTATTCTACTCTTCAGTAATAGTTTTACTACCAAGGTAAATAATATTATCATCACTCAAATAAAAAAAAAGTAATGGTTATGTGCAATTTCTAGGAATTATTATAGACAACAAACCAATGTGAAATTAACACATTTGCAAAGTTTGCAATTAAATATTTAAACTAATAGACTAGTTAAGGAGAACTTTCATCTAACAACTTCTTAGTATGCCAACATACAGTCTTAAGTTCGTATGGAATTGTATATTGGGTACATGTAATAAATTTATAAATAGTCATAAGTGGGCTTAAAATATAAGAATTTAGTGAATTAATTATAGATAAAAATGTTGATTAATTTTTTCCTCATAAATAAAAATTTAATCAATTCACTCTCTCAAAACAAATAATATTTTGTTACTATTGATCTGAATTAATAATAATAAATTGATTAAATTATTAATGATGCAATTAAATTATTTATGAGATAAAATGATCGGAACAACGAACACACATGGGGATGACTAAGGTGGCCCATTGATATTGGACTTTAGTCGGTAGTCCAATACACGTTTTTCATATATAAGCGATGCTTAAAGTGCCGCGGATTCTCATTCGAGTGTCGGTCGCGATTTACAGTATCGATTGGTTTTGTTTATTTCATTCTTAAAGTTTTGTATACGCGCAGAAACCGCTTAGACGCGAAGGATGGAGGTTGTTTTACAAGAGGCGTCCAGTGTGGACTTGGATAGTGGTAGTGCTAGTGCGAGTTATAAAGAACATGCTTACGAGCCTCTTGTTAATGGAAATAAGGAAAACGGGATGTCCGTGGTTGAGGCTAAGGAATTTAGTATGCGGCCTACCACAGATCCTATTGATATACAGTTTGAGGATATTAGGTTTACCGCAACAACAGGACTTTTTAAGAAAGGTGAGAATTTAATTCATTTTATTTAAGTCAGTTTTGTAGTATAGCATATTTTTCCAATTAAATTAAAAAAATTCAAGGAAATTTCAATCAAGTTTTTAATTCAATTTAAATAGTTACGGTTGTTAAGCATAAAGCGAAAACAGTGTCAGATATTTAAACGTAAACAATAAAATAATATTATTTACAATTTTAGCATTCTTTTAACAATTTTTGCACAAATATCGCAAATTTGTATGGTCCACAATTACAATTATTACTTTTAAGACAAAAGGGAAAGTAAAAAATATTTTCTACTATAAAATAGCTTTTTCGGTTTAGAAAGAAATATTAAATTCTCAAAACGACAAATTTCAATAATTTACCTAATTTTTGATTATATTGTAGTTTATACACATTTTGCAATCTTATTCTGGTATTTAGTAACAACATTTGACATTTATCTATATTCTATTGCTTTACAAAATATTTTTAAAATTTTTATAAAAATGTTAACCATATCTTAGCATAACCTTATTTGAAGAAATAAAATATTCAATATCAATCATATTTGTGATGATATACATATGTCATTTTGCAACCATGTTACAACCGCATTTTGACACTCTGCAACCAATATTAACCTTAATTTAACATTTAGAACCATTAACCATACTTCATTATGTAGTATACCTGTTTTTAAACAATTAAATAATATTTACACAGTCAACCATGTTGTGTCAACCATATTTTGTAGTATATTTTATTATTTTTGTTTAAAGCAACCATATTCTAATCAAATAAGTTAATACAAATAACTGTATAATACTATAAATGTTAACCATGTTTATTCTAACTTGATTAATCATATTTGATATATGGTAACCTTGTTATTAAAAAAATATATTTTACTTAATCAATCTTACTGCAGCAACCATATTTTAAACTATTGATATTGCAGATTATTTTTATATAAAGCAACCATGTTCATGTTTACAGCAATATTTAGTTTTATTCTGGACGTTAACCATATTTTTATATGTGGTAACCCCGTTTTTATTAAAAAATATATTTTTGTTAATTGATCTAAAAGATGTTTTTAACTATAGATAATGCAACCATATTACAGCAATACAAGTATTTATTTCAACGTTAACCATATTTTAAATGTGTTAAAAAATACATTTTTTCAATCAATTTTACTTCAGTAACCATATTTTTAGCTACAGATATTGCAAATTATTTTTATATAAAGCAACCATATACTGATATAATGCAACCATATTGCAACAATAAACATTTTTTTTAGTTTGTTGTTAACCATATTTTAAATGGTGCAATTCTGTTAATAGAAAACTATATTGCAAATTATTTTGTCATAAAGCAACCATATTATGACAATTTGCAACCATATTTCTATTAATATGATTGATTTAGCCTAATTTTAATATCTAAAAATGCTAACCATATTTTGTATGTGAAAAATTATTGCAAAAAAAATCCAAAATTTGTTTTATGTCTAACCATGTTTGACAGTTCATTTAAATCTCAATTTTGACCAATATTTTTAAAACATTTTGACACGTGACTGAATTTGAGAGATCATTACTGACATTATCAAATTTGTTAATTAAGGTTTAAATATTTTGAATTTTAATGTCATATTTTATAAAAAAATTATTTGCGGGAAAGTAGTTTTAACTGGAGTTCCCGCTCACCCACCCAAGTATTTGTGTTTTAATTTTTTGATCACTAACAATTGAATGGGTGGGCGGGGTACTTATTTTATTGATTGCGCGTTAATAGTTTTAACTAAAGTTCCCGCTCACCCACCCAAGTGTTTGTGTTTTATTTTTTTGATCACAAACAGTTTAGACGGTGGGCGGAGTACTTACTTCATTGATTGCGCGTCATTAGTTTCAACTGGAGTTCCCGCCCACCCACCCAAGTGTTTGTGTTTTAATTTTTTGATTACAAACAATTGGGTGGGTGGGCGGGGCACTTAGTTCATTGATTGCGCGTCAGTAGTTTTAACTGGAGTTCCAGCCTACCCACTCAAGTGTTTGTGTTTTAATTTTTTGATCACAAACAATTGGGTGGGTGGGCGGGGCATTTAGTATATTGACTGCAAGACAGTAGTTTTAACTGGAGTTACAGCCTACCCACTCAAGTGTTTGTGTTTTATTTTTTTGATCACAAACAGTTCAGTGAGTGGGCGGGGTACTTAGTTTATTGATTGCGCGTCAGCAGTTTTAACTGGAGTTTTTGCCCACCCACCCAAGTGTTTGTGTTTCAATTTATTGATCACTAACATTTGGGTTGGTGGGCGGGGCACTTAGTTTATTGATTGCGCGTCAGTAGTTTCAACTGGAGTTCCAGCCTACCCACCCAAGTGTTTGTGTTTTAATTTTTTGATCACAAAACAATTTGGTGGGTGGTTTTGCCCACTTACCTAAGTGTTTGTGTTTTAATTTTTTGATTACAAACAATTGGGTGGGTGGGCGGGGTACTTAGTTTATTGATTGCGCGTTAGTAGTTTCAACTGGAGTTCTTACCCACCCACCCAACTGTCTGTTAACAAGAAATATGATCACAAACACTTGCGTGGGTGAGCGGGGTACTTAGTTTTTTTGATTGCGGGACAGTAGTTTTAACTGGAGTTTAAACCCATCCACCCAAGTGTTTGTAAACAAGAAATTTGATCACAAACACTTGGGTGGGTGAGCTTGGCACTTATTTCATTGTTTGTACATTAGTAGTATCAACTGAAGTTTCCGCGCACCTACCCAAATGTTTATGTTTCAATTTTTTTATTACAAACAGTTGGGTGGGTGGGTGGGCGGGGTACTTAATTTATTGATTGCAGTAGTTTTAACTGGAGTTTCCACCCAAGTGTTTGTGTTCCAGTTTTCTGATCACAAACAATTGGGTGGGGGGGACACTTAGTTTATAGATTGCGAGTCAGTAGTTTCAACTTGAGTTCTCGCCCACCCAGCCAAGTGTTTGTGTTTTAATTTTTTAATCACAAATAGTTGGGTGGGTGGGCGGGGCACTTAATTTATTTATTGCGCGTCAATAGTTTCAACTGGAGTTCCAGCCCACCTACCCAAGTGTTTGTGTTTAAATTTTTTGATCACTAACACTTGGGTAGGTGGGCACATACTTTATTGATTGCACGTCAGTAGTTTTAACTGGAATTTTTGCCTACTCACCCAAGTGTTTGTGTTTGAGATTTATGATCACTAACATTTGGGTGGATTAGTGGGCACTTAGTTTATTGATTTCGTGTCAGTAGTTTTAACTGAAGTTCTCGCCTGCCCACTGAAATGTTTATGTTTAAATTTTTTTATCACAAACAGTTGGGTGGGTGGGTGGGCGGGGTACTTAGTTCATTGATTGGGCAACAGTAGTTTTTACTGAAGTTCCCGCCCATCCACACAAGTGTTTGTGTTCCAATTTTTTTATTACAAACAGTTGGTTGGGTGGGCGGGGTACTCAGTTTATTGTTTTGCGGGACAATAGTTTTAACTGAAGTTTTAACTTACCTACCCAAGTGTTTGTGAACAAGAAATTTAAGTACAAACACTTGGGTGGGTGGGCGGGGCACTTATATAATTGATTTCACGTCAGTAGTTTTAACTGGAATTTCCGCCCACTCACCTAAGTGTTTGTCTTTAAATTTTTTGATCACAAACAATTAAGTGGGTGGGCGAGGCAGTTAATTCCTTGATTGCAGGATGGTAGTTTTAATTGGAGTTCCAGCCCGCCTACCCAAGTTTTTGTGAACAAGAAATTTGATCACAAATATTTGGGTGGGTGAGTGGGGCACTTAATTTGTTGATTGCGCGTCAGTAGTTTCAACTGAAGTTTCTGCTCACCCACCCAAGTGTTTGTGTTTCAATTTTTTGATTACTAATGCTTGGGTGGGGCACTTACTTACTAATTAACAATTTATAACCTTAACTTTTAACACTTGAAACATCAAATGACATATGACGTCATATGTTATATTTAAAAGTGAACAAAGTTGTCATATTAGACAAATGACATTCAGTGACATTTCACCGGTTAAATATGTTGATAAATTTGACATATGACATTTAATTGACAATTTATGATAATAAAGTTTGACATGACATTTAAACATTTTTACATTTAATGACATATTTTAAATATTTTGTCATTTAGTGATGAGATTGATAGTTAATATATAATAATATTCAATAATCAAAATTAATGACATATGACTGACATTTAAATATTTTGACATTCAATGACAGATATTTGATAGAATTTTACAATTTACATTAACTATTTTGACATAATATGACGTCATATTTGACATTTAATGATGACGCGACAATTGACGTAACTGTTATATCAGACAGATGACATTTGACTGGTTGAGAAAGTTGATGCATTTGAAAATTGTTAAATAATTATATACTACTAATAAATAACATTAAACGTTTTTACATTCAATAATAAGTTGACGTTATGTTTGAAAATGACGTTTTTGACATTTAGTGATATATGACATCATATTTTCACATTTAATGATAAGAGTTGACATGATATTTGACATAATCTTTCAAACAAAACACAGTTAGTGATATATAACTGGTTTAAAAGTTGACAAGTTTGACAAATAACGTTTAAACAGTTTGACACTTTAATGACATATGACGTCATACCTGAAAGTGACATTTAAATATTTTGACATTCAATAATAATGACAGTTGATGCCATGTTTAATAATACGAACTATTTTGATATTGACCGTCAGATTTTATTTGAAAAAATTGTCATATAAGACAAATGACATACATTGACATTTGTTTTTTCAAAAAAGCTGATCATATTGATAGATTTAATAACATGACATCATATTTTGACATTTAATAATGATATTGACAAAATCTTTATATCAGAGATACAACATTCAGTGACATAACAATTAAATATTTTGACATTCAATGTTTGCCAATATTGACACATAATTTATTAATATTTTGACAATCATATGACATTAAACGTATTTACATTCAATAATTAATGTCAAATTTAAAAATAACATAATTTTTTTGACATTTAATGATGAGATGACAGTTGATGTCAATTTTGACAACAAAAAATACTTTAACACTCAGATAATATTTGAAATGATATTTCTTATAGTAGATAGATAACTTTTAGTGACATTCGACGATTGACGGAATTGTCAAATTTGACGAAAGATATTTAGTAGAGATATAGTAGAAGTAAGGAACATTCTTTACAATTGTAGAGCATTTTTGACAATTGTGGAACATGTCAACATTTAAAGAAAACACTAAAACAGTTTTTATAATTGTAGAAGATTTTTTAACAATTGAAAAATGTTATTTGAGGTTAGAGTATTTTAATATATTACTAAAATACCCTAACCTCAAATATTTTAAACTGTGCAATAATCAGAAACAAATAATATAAAGTTTATGTTATTGTAAATTTTTTTAAAAGATTATGGAAATTTTATAGAAAATTGAAATATTTTAAATTTTACTTGTTTATGGAAGATTTCTAAGACTTAAAAAACATTTTTGACAACTGTAGAACATTTTTGACAATTATGAAACTGTTTTTGACACTTTTTTTGACAATTCTAGAACATTTTATGATATTTGTGAAACATTTTTTAAAAAATTTTTAAAAATCATTTTTGGATTTTTTTTGAGCATTTTAGATATTTAGAAATATTTACTTCTTCATACTTAAAAACGCCTAAAACAAGTAAATTACTTGTTTCGTATTTTTAACTACTGAAGAACGTTAAAAAGTTACTAAAACAATAAGTTAATCTAAAGGTTCCAGACACACAAAAAAGTTACTACATTTGGTCAAAGGTTAACTGTCAAACATGCTTATTATAGTCGAGTGATTGACAATTGTCAAAAATAGTATTAAAATCTGTTGTTGGTCAATAGTAATAACTGTACTAAAAAATATAATTATAGAATCGCATATAATATGAACTTTGTACTAATGACAATTCAAAATTGCATAGTAGATGAATATGCAATGTTTTAATTTTATAACGTCATCACTTTAGAAATATAATTTTATTTGTAATTACTGTTAAGATATACCTTAACTTATTCTATAGTAAGGCGTTAGAAAGAAGAAATAAACATTATTTTGATTTTGCATAAAGCATTGAACAGATTTGTGATCTTTTCTTCAATCAAAAAAATTAATTAACTTGATTTATATATACTACTAATTATTTATAGCATCAATTAATAAATTTTTATTACCCAAATGTTATCAATATTTAATCTCAATTTATCATAAATTGTTGAACAAATGCGATTTTTTACTGCGATATTTTCAATTGTCTAAAATCACAATTGAATATTTTTGTTTTCAAGTATACCTACGGACTTTGTAATGAATTTCATAATAAACTTGATATCGATGAAGGTCAAGTTTACACTCATCCAAACTTGTTAATAAAATACACGTGCTTCCAATCATTGGAATAATAATCAAAAAAATGTGATGAAGAGTTTTTGTAAGAAAATTAAAGTTAAAAAAACTTGTTTCAATTAATAGTTATATAATTTTTTGAATTATTAATTCAACATTTTTATTTTATAATAAAAACTTATGTTGGTAGAAGTAGCATGCATTATTTTTTTAGTCAAATATAAATTATTATTATTTCAAAATTCATCTTTCAACATTAGGAATATTTTAAAACATATTTACTCAATAATGTGTACTTACACAAAATGATGATTCAATTCCGGTTTTTCTTATTTACTCCTTTTAAAGTTGAAGGTTTTTTGAAAGTAATTATTATATGCATTGTGTTTGTTATGATAAAAGAATCCGGTTATGTTTATCTCTAACAACTATTGCATAATTTTATGAATTTAAATGTTTTTAATTAAATTTGGTTTAATTTTATCGATTTGGAATCAAGACCTGTTTAAAATTAATAGTTTAAGAACTGTTTAAATTAAATTAATTATATTACACAGTATTTGTTCTTGCTTCATAGATATGAATTGAGTAGTAACTGTTATATTTTCAATAGATCTTCAGAGCGTATTTAAATAATAAGCAATCCGGTTTCCTGAATAAGGATGATTGCCGGAAGAAGTTTATGAAGAAGTTATATTACATGGACTTTATATTAATTAACTAATTAATTTGTAAGTTGTTTATGTAATAAATTACTTTAGCATCCAGATTTTTTTAATTTCAAAAGCATATTGTTATTTGATATTGTAATCTTGTGCCGATACACACTTCATCATTATGTCTAGCACCTCATTGGCCTTGTATGCATTCAATAGATATAACAATTTAAGGTAATAAAACGCAATGACCTCACACTTTTGTTGTAATTACATTAACTTATATTATAGAAATTTTTAGAATTTGTAAAAAGGTTTTACATCTTGTTTTGACAGTTTCATTTTTTGAAAGTTTTGACATATTAGTTTTTTTTGACAATTGATTTCTTATCATAATAAACTAAATATTTTGACTGACAAATGAGAAAATGTTAAATGTTAAATTTGACGTTTTGAAAATTTACATTTTATTTTTTTGATAATTTACATTCTTTGACGTTCAATAACAGTTGGCAAATAATTTTATTTAAAAACTAACTTTTTGAATCATAAAATAACAGTTGACAAAGTTGCAATAATAAAGTTATTGATATAAGTCATATTATTGAAGTAATTTAATTCAGAATTGTCATATTTGACCTTAGACTATACACACTTATAGACACGCATTTTGCCCACGAGGGGAAGCCAACATGATTGATGCGTGTGACGTCAGTTGTGGAACTAAACTCGTATGTGTACGTAAACTTGACGTATACAAAACAAACAAGTGTTTGATAATCAACATTTATAATGGATAATCACTTTTAGCTATTAATATTTATTATTGCAAAAGATTTTATAGTTACAAAATTTTATAAGTGTTTTGATATTAAAAATAAAAATAAAAATATAATAAATATTTTATTGTGTTCATTAATTTTTACTAAAAATTGTAAAATTAACTTAATTACTCATAAGGCATATGTCCACAATTAGCAAGTGACGTCTGTTGTGGGCATATAACGTTGTTATGTTGGCTTCACTATGCGACAAGCGGTTAATAGGACACGGCGCGTCTATAAGTGTATATGGTCTAAATATTTGACACGTGACAGTTGCCACATTATTAATTTAACATTTAACATTTAAACATAAATATTATTGTCACATATGACAATGTTTACTATAATTTCTCTATTTAAATAACGGTTTAATTTATTTCAAGGCCAATTTAAATTTTTATGCTAATGCCAGTATTTGAAATGAATATCGAATACTTGCCTAACAAAGCCAAAAAATTAAATCGTTATACACTATCCATTATAATTTTCTATGAACCGATTTTGCAATTTAAATAGTAAATGAATTCTGAATATAAAATAAAAATATTTTTGTTTTGTTGACAAAGGTAACCGACATCAAAAAGTAATTATCATTCGTGCATTACTTTCGTTATTACGTGCAGGACAAATGTTGCAATGTAATTGCATCTGCTACACGTTCACGCTATAATCACCAATCTTTTCTCATCTGACGACTTTTTCGAGGCTAAGAGATTTTGTTTGTTAGCATGGAACGCTCTAATTGCTCGACAATTATGTAAGTATACATAATTATTAGGAATGAAACTATTTGTAAATTGTTAAATAATTATGCTGATTTACCATATAATGAGCGTATTCAGTAAAGATGTTGAAACTGGTCTGAACTTATGCGTTAGTTTTTATGTTACAAAATATAAATAGAAATTAGTAAATTTAATACTTTTATCATAATCCATTTACAAAATATTAACAATAAATTAAAAAAAAATTGGATTGTCAATGCCAAATTTAAATTTCAATACACAAGGTGATCAAAAAAATTAAATCAAAAACTTTTCTGTCTAAAATATCAATTGTCAAATATTTAAAACGTCAACTGTCAAGTTACCAAAAAAATGTCATCAATAAAAGTTATATTTGTTTGAAATATTAACTGTCAATAAACTGAAATATTAAACTAAATATGTCAAAAATTTCTGAAACATCAACTGTCAAAATTATCACTAAATGTCATTTTTCCAATATGACAATTCTGTCATCTGTCAGTGAATGCTTAAACGTCATTTGTCAAACCAGTTGTATGCAAGATTTTGTCAAATTTTATTACAACTTTCAATCTCATCAATAAATTTCAAAAGTATTTAAAATATAACGTCATTAAATATTTAAATCAAATTAAACATTTAAACTTCTGTAATTTTGATACAATTTGTACTAAACTAAAACTAGTTAATATGTTTTTAATTATTAGCATATTGCACAACGCTGCAGGTAACAATTAATAGAACCGGTTCAATCCAAATAACCCAAATTAATAAACAAGAAATAATTTATTGATAGCTTTAAAACAAATTAAAATATTTTGGGAACATAATACAAAGTGTATAAATACAAACACGCAATATCTATATGTTATCACCAACTTATCGCAATTCGCAAAGAGCAACATACTCGTAAATATAATTGTTATTTATTTAATAATTTATTTAAATTTATGCACGGATATATTTATACGATAAACAAATATGTTAATGCGAGAAATGTATAAATGAAGGTAATTTTGTTCAAATTTATTTAAAATATTATATATTTCAATGAAATATTATTCCACGAAGGTTCTTTTATAATATTTATTAAAAATAAAAATATGAGATGATTCGTAGAAGGTAAATAAAATGAAATTTTGATAATTAATGCAACTAAAATTGTTACTTAGTAATAAATGCTGATTCAAATAAATCTAATGGAATCAATTAATTAAATTCGATGCAAGCATGTTTTCCACATCTAACAATTTGTTTCCTCATCATTTAATATGTTGTTTCATATCAAATGATAACAACACTTTTTTTTCTGTTTTATTAGTGAGTCAGTGAGTGCAAAGTCGGGTTTCATTAAATTACAATTAAATCGTTAATTAAAGATAAGAAAAAGTATTACTTTTTTATTTGTAATTTCCAGGTTTTTATGAAGGTTGTCTGTTAAAATTTAATTTATTATTAATTTAGTAATATGTAACACATTAGCAAATATGTTTTGACCATGACTATTTTATTATAATTGTTCTCTTCTTTTAATTTTAGTTACGAAATAATGTCTTGTCTAGCCAAGTTGTTGATTTAAGTTTTTACAACTTTTTTTTGTAATTAAATATTATTTTTTGTTTAAGACACATGATGACTGAAATTTATTGTTGACAAACTAAGATACTAATGGAATAGATTAAGTTTTGTATATTTTATTGTATTTGATTGATGCTTTGAGACACACAATGTGTCTCACAAAAAATGTCAAAATCACTGCTATACAAAATTTATTGTTAATTTGAAATCAAGAAACTATCAAATAATTTGAAAAAAAAAAACTTAATACTTTGAGACACATGTATATGTCTCACTGTAAAAAATTTAAAGTTGCTATATTAAGACATAAAAACTGTCAAAATTGTTAATTTAAATGAAAAAGCTATAAAAAGTCTAGAAAATGGTTAATTTTCAATTTAAGACAAATATTTTATGTTGAGACACATTATCAACTTATAATGTTTAATTTTTCTAAAAAACTGTTAAATTATTTTATTATTTTTTTATATTAATTTATTTGAGACACATTGATGTGAGATGTGTTATATTGAGACACTTTATTAAAAAAAAATTAAAATATTATTTAAATAAAAAATCAAATTATTTGATTCATACTTTGTGTCATAAATGTGTCTTACAAAAACTGTAAAATTTACTGTTGTATGACACAGAAACATATGTTTACTTGTCAATTACTCAAATATTTGATTCTAAAACATTAGTTGATTGCAATTAATTTAATATAAAAAACTGTCAAATTATATTATTTTATTAAATACTTTAAGACACACAAACATGTCTCACATAATATTTTGAGACACATGTATATGTACAATTTTTTTTGAGACACAAACATTGTTTAAGTGATTAATTTGATAAAAAAAATGTCAAATCATATTTTTTTAATAATTACTTTGAGACACACAAACATGTCTCATATAATATTTTTAGACACATGTATGTATATGTTTGTCAATTTTTTTTAAACACATAAGTAGTTGATGTTGCTTAATTTTATAAGAAAAAAGTCAAATTATATTTTTTTAATAAAATTTAAATTTAAGAACTGTCAAGTATTGTACGCTGAGACACATAATCAATTAATTTTAGTTAATTTGATACAAGTTTATTAACTTTTTTTATGGATTTTTTTTTCTAAGAATCAAAAC
The DNA here is from genome assembly GCA_963932245.1 of Tachinus rufipes. NCBI lineage: Eukaryota > Metazoa > Arthropoda > Insecta > Coleoptera > Staphylinidae > Tachinus > Tachinus rufipes. Next base: position 113,594,361 of record OZ010745.1, read on the forward strand.
AATGTTTAATGCTGAGTTTATGACTCAAAAACTATCATATATTATATGTTGAGACACATAAACTTTGAGACACATTAATATGTCTCATATGAAAAATAATGCTGTTTAGCAAAGGTCAAAAAAAAATTCAATACTTGAAATTGTCAAATGTTTTATGTTGAGACACGTAATCAACTAAGTTTGTTTAATTTTATATAAAATAACATATATGTGTCTCACAAATAAAAATATTGTTGTGAAACAGAACAATAAAACCTTAAATTTGTTACTGAAAAGCAAGAAATATATCAAAATTGTCGACTAAAAATACAAAAACTGTTAAAAATACTACTGTTAGGCAAAAAATAATATTGTTACAAAACTAGTGCTGTGCGCCGACTATTAGTTTCAAAATTAATGACACAATTTTTAAGTCTGCCAAATTTGTTAATTAGAACATTTTAATTATCTCAACTGTCCTCAAATCATCGATACTGCTAAGATTTCTTCTGGTTTAAGCAAGAAATAAATTAATTTATTAAAATCAAGCGTACCAATATAATTTTATTTTTGCACAAAGTTGGTACTAGTATAGTACTATAATATATTAAAATTGCATCAACATCCAATGCATAGTTTGGATTTTATGGATAAAAAATCATCAAACTTGTTAAGATTTTTTCTAGTTTTTGCTAGAAATAAATTTTTTATTATTATCAGACGTACCAATATAATTTTATTTTTGTTTACAGTTGGTACCAATATAGTACTAAAATATATTAAATTTGCATTAACATCCAATTCATAATTTGGATTTTATGGATAAAAAATCATCGAACCTGCTAAGATTTTTTCTAGTTTTTTCTAGAAATAAATAAATTTATTAAATTTAGGCGTACCAATATAATTTTCTTTTTCTTTAAAGTTGCTACCAATATAGTACTATAATATACTTAAGTAGCATCAATATCTAACAAATAGTTTGGATTTTAGGGACAAAAAATCATCGAGCCTGCTAAGATTTCTTCTAGTTATTGCTAGAAATGAATTTATTTATTAAAATCAGGCGTACCAATGTAATTTTTTGTTTGTTTAAAATTGGTACTAATATAGTACTATATTATATTTAAGTTGCATCAGCATCCAATGCCTAGTTTGGATTTTATGGACAAAATGTCATGCATCTTACTAAAGATTATTTACTATAAATTAATTAAATATAAAAAATAGGCGTACCAATATAATTTTGTTTTTGTTTACAATGGTACCAATTTAGTACTATATTGTACTAAAGTTGCCATGCAACGCATAGTTTGGATTTTATAGACAAAAAATCATCGAGCCTGCTAAGATTTTTTCTAGCTTTTGCTAGAAATGAATTAATTTATTAAAATCAGGCGTACAAATAGCATTTTATTTTTGTGCAAAGTTGGTACTAATATAGTACTATAATATACTAAAGTTGCATCAACATCCAATGTATAGTATGGATTTTATGAACGAAAAATCATCGACCCTGCTAATATTTTTCTAATTTTTGCTAGAAATGAATTAATTTATAAAAATCAGGCGTACCAATAGGATTTTATGTTTGTTCAAAGTTGGTACTAATATAGTACTATATTGCACTTAAGTTGCATCAACATCCAATGCATAGTTTGAATTTTATGGACGAAAAATAATAGAGCCTGCTAAGACTTTTTTCTAATTTTTGCAAGAAATAAATAAATTTATTAAAATCAGACGTACCATAAGGATATTATTTTTGTGCAAAGTTGGTACTATTATAGTACTATAATATATTAAAATTGCATCAACAATCAATGCATAGTTTGGATTTTATGGATAAAAAATCATCAAATCTGCCAAGATTTCTTTTAGTTTTTTCTAGAAATAAATTAGTATATTAAAATCAGGCGTACCAATAAAATTTTATTTCTGCTCAAAGTTGGTAACAATACAACACTATAATATACTAAAGTTGCATCAACATCCAATGCATAGTTTGGACTTTATGGACAAAAAAATCATCAAGTTTTCTACAATAATTTTATTTTGCGCTGGAAATGAATTAGTTAAAAAAAATCAGGCGTACTAATATAAATTTTTTTTTGTTCAAAATTTGTAGCAATATAGTACTATGATATACTAAAGTTGCATCAACATCCAATACATAGTTTGGATTTTATGAACAAAAAATCATCGAGCTTGCTAAGATTTCTTCTAGTTTTTGCTAGAAATTAATTAATTTATTAAAGTCAGGCGTACCAATAGTTTTTTATTTTTGTGCAAAGTTGGTACTAATATAGTACTTGAATATATTAAAATTACATCAGTATCCAATGCATAGTTTGGATTTTATGGACAAAAAACCATCGAGCCTGCTAAGATTTCTTCTGGTTTTTGCTAGAAAACCATTAGTTTATTAAAATCAGGCGTACCAATATAATTTTATATTTGTGCAAAGTTGGTACTAAAATAGTACCATAATATATCAAAATTGCATCAACATCCAATGCATAGTTTGGATTTTCTAGATTATAAAAATCATCAAGTTCTAAGATTATTTTTATTTTTGCTAGAAATTAATTAATTAATTAAAATTAGGCCTACCAAAGTAATGTTATGTTTGATTAATGTTGGTACTAATATAGTACTAAAATATACTAAAATTACATCAACATCCAATACTTAGTTTGTATTTTATGTACAAAATGTCATGAAGCCTACTAAGATTATTTTAATTTTTTACTAGAAATTAATTAATTTATAAAAATCAAGCGTGCCAATAGGATTTTATTTTTGTTCAAAATTAGTACCAATATACTACTATGATTTACTGAAGTTACATCAATATCCAATGCATAGTTTGGATTTTATAGACAAAAATCATTGAGCCTGCTAAGATTTTTTCTAGTTTATGCAAGAAATGAATTAATTTATTAAAATCAAGCGTACCAATAAGATTTTATTTTTTTGCAAAGTTGGTACTAATATAGTACTTTAATATATTAAAAATGCATCAACATACAATGCATAGTTTGGATTTTATGAACAAAAAATCATCAAGCCTAAGATTTCTTCTAGTTTTTGCTAGAAGTAAATTAATTTATTAAAATCAAGCGTACCAATAGGGTGTTATTTTTGTGCAAAGTTGGTACAACTATAGTACTATGATATATTAAAATTGCATAAACATTCAATGCATAGTTTGGATTTTATGGACTAAAAATCATTTAGTCTGCTGAAGTTATTTTTATTTTTTGCTGAAAATGAATTAATTTATAAAAATCAGGCAAACCAATAATATTTTATTATTGTGCAAATTTAGTACTGATATAGTACTTTATTATATTAAATTTGCATCAACATCCAATGCATAGTTTGGGTTTTATGGACAAAAAAAATTATCGAGTCTGTTAAGATTTCTTCTAGTTTTTGCTAGAAATGAATAAATTTATTAAAATCAGGCATACCAATATAATTTTGTGTTTGTTTAAAATTAGTACTAATATAGTACTATATTGTACTTAAGTTGCATCAACATCCAATACATAGTTTGGATTTTATGGACAAAAAATCATCTAGCCTGCTAAGATTTTTTCTAATTTTTGCTAGAAATGAGTTAATTTATAAAAATCAGGCGTACCAATATAATTTTATTTTTGTTTACAGTTGGTACTAATTTAGTACTATAATATACTAAAGTTACAGCAACATCCAATGCATCGTTTGGATTTTATGGACAAAAAATCATCGAGCCTGCTAAAATTTCTTTAAGAATTTGCTATAAAGAAATTAATTTATTAAAATCAAGCGTACCAATATAATTTTAATTTTGTGCAAAGTTTGTACAAATATCGTACTATAATATATTAAAATTGCATCAACATCCAATGCATAGTTTGGATTTTATGGACAGATTTCTTAGTCTAGTATTTGCTAGAAATGAATTAATTGATTAATATCAGGTGTACCAATATAATTTTGAGTTTGTTTAAAGTTGGTACTGATATAGTACTATATTATACTTAAGTTGCATCAGCATCCAATGCATAGTTTGGGTGTTATGCACAAATAATCATCGAGCCTGCTAAGATTTCTTCTAGTTTTTGCAAGAAATGAATTAATTTATTAAATTCAGGCGTACCAATAGAATGTTATTTTTGTGCAAATTTGGTTCTAATATATTACTTAAATATATTAACATTGCATCAACATCCAATGCATAGTTTGGATTATATGAATTAAAAAAATTAACAAATTCTAAGATTATAGTATTTTTTTGCTAGAAATTAATAAATTTATAAAAAACAGGTTTACCAATATAATTTTAAGTTAGTTCAAAGTTGGTGCTAATATATTACTATATTATACTTAAGTTGCATTAGCATCCAATGCATAGTTAGGATTTATGGACAATAAATAATCGAGCCTGCAAAGATTTCTTCCGATTTTTGCAAGAAATAAATAAATTTATTAAAATCAGGCGTACCAATATAATTTTATTTTTGTTTACAGTTGATAACATTATAGTACTATAATATATTAAAATTGCTTCAACATCCTATGCTAAGATTTATTTTAGTTTTTGCTAGAAATGAATTATTTTATTAAAATCAGGCGTACCAATTGGACTTTTTTTTTCAAAGTTAGTTTCAATATAGTACTATATTATATATTATTTATTTTGGATTTTATGGACAAAAAAATCATTGAGCCTTCTAAGATTTCTTTTAGTTTTTGCTAGAAATGAATTATTTTTTAAAATCAGGCGTACCAATAATGTTTTATTTTTATGCAAAGTTGGTACTTATATAGTACTATAATATACTAAAGTTGCATTAACATCTAATTCATAGTTTGGATTTTATGGATTAAAAATTCATCAAATTCTAAGATTATAGTATTTTTTGTTGAAAATTAATTAATTTATAAAAAAATAGACTTAGCAATATAATTTTATGTTAGTTCAAAGTTGGTACTATTATAGTACTATATGATACTTAAGTTGCATTAGTATCCAATGCATAGTTTGGATTTTATGGATTAAAAAAATCATCAAGTTCTAAGATTTTTTTTTATTTACTGCTTGAAATTAATTAATTATAAAAAACAGGCGTACCAATATAATTTTATGTTAGTTTAAAGTTGGTAATATAGTACTATATTATATTTGAGTTGCATCAGTATTCAATGCATAGTTTGGATTTTATGAACAAAATATCATCAAACCTGCTAAGATTTATTCTAGTTTTTGCTAGAATTGAATTAATTTATTAAAATTAGGCGTACCAATAGCATTTTATTTTTGTGCAAAGTTGATACCAATATAGCTCTGTAATATACTAAAGTTGCATCAACATCCAATGCATAGTTTGGATTTGATGCACAAAAAAATTTCTAAGATAATTTTGCTTTTGCGCTGGAAATAAATTTGTTAAAAAAATCGGACGTACCAATATGATTCTTATTTTGTTCAAAATTTGTACCAATATAGTACCAATATAGTACTATAATAAACTAAAGTTGCATCAACATCCAATGCTTAGTTTGAATTCTATTGAAAAAAAAAATTATCGGCCCTGCTAAGATATTTTCTAGTATTTGCTAGAAATGAATTAATTTATTAAAATCAGGCGTACCAATAGAATTTTATTTTGATGCAAAGTTGGTACTAATATAGTACTATAATATAGCACAATTGCATCAACATCCAAAACATAGTTTGGATTTTATAGACAAAAAAATCATTGAGCATACTAAGTTTTTTTTTGCTTGAAATTAATTAATTAATTAAAACCAGCCGTACCAATATAATTTTATGTTTGATTAATGTTAGTACTATTATAGTACTAAAATATACTAAAGTTACATCGACATTTAATACTTAGTTTGGATTTTATAGACAAAATGTCAACAAGCCTACTAAGATTATTATAATTTTGTACTAAAAATGAATTAATTTATAAAAATCAGGCGTACCAATTTAATTTTAGTTTTGTTCAAAGTTGGTACCAATATAGTACTATAATATACTAAAGTTGCTTAAACATTCAATGCATAATTTGGATTTTATGGACAAAAAACTTTGAAGCTGCTAAGATTATTTTAATTTTCCGCTTAAAATGAATTAATTTATAAAAATCAGACGTACCAATATTATATTATTTTTGTTCAAAGTTAGTACCAATATAGTATTATATTATACTAATGTTGCATCAACATTCAATGCATAGTTTGGATTTTATTGACAAAAAAATCATCGAGCCTGCTAAGATTTATTCTAGTTTTTGCTAGAAATGAATTAAAATCATTAACATAGTTTGGATTTTATAGACAAAAATCATCGAATCTGCTAAGATATCTTCCAATTATTACATTGAAATACATAATCATTCACACGAAACACACACTCAATTACATTTTTTACAATTAATGTTTTGTTACAGAAAAGAAAGAAATCCTACATCAAATTAACGGTAGATTACCACAAGGTCAACTAATTGCAATTATGGGACCATCTGGAGCCGGTAAAAGCACACTTTTAGACGTCCTTAGTGGTTACAGAATAACAGGAATCGATGGAACCGTTTACGTAAACGGAGCAGTGCGCGATTTAAATGCCTTTAGAAAATTATCCTGCTACATAACACAGGACGATAGATTACAACCGTTACTCACGGTACAAGAAAATATGGAAATCGCGGCCAATCTTAAACTGGGTACGGACGTGCCCATGACTGAGAAGAGAACGATTGTAAGTGCCTTGTAATTTAAGTATATGCAATGAAAATATTGTCCTTGTCCGGTAAATTTAAATGGAAATGCCGTAACGCATCGAGATAATAATAAATAATAATAAAGTTGTCGTAAAAAATATTTATTATGCATAAAGTTATTTGTCTTAATTATTTTATAAAAATTCTCCAATGCCATTTTCCACCAACTGCATCATCAAACATGAAGATAACGATTGAGCGCACGCTGCTGAGAGTTCATCGTTAACTAACAATAAATCAAGCAATTGCTTCCCGTTCTGTTTACAATCCGCGGCCACCGTAATCTAATCAATTTATTTTTAATTTATAATTATAATTTAATTGTGCCATTTCGTGTGTAATAATAAACAAACAAGACCTTGCCTGATATCACAATATAATTTGTTCTGATGTACAATTATCATTGTTGTTTTGAATATATCTTGTGGAATATTAACAATGCGTTTAATTGTTTACGAAAACAATTATTATTATATAAATTGTTCCATATAAAACGGTTTTATGGGATTTCATAAAATTTTATTACGTTAAACTTGAGAAATGTCATATCTTTTTAAGCATAAAAGTAGTCATTTACATTTTTATACAAATCATTTTATGTTTTTTATTAAAAATATGGATTCGCTTTAGTGCTGCATAGTTAAGTAGAAATTTCATAGCGGTTTCTTGTGTGACCACATTATTATTTTTAGTTTATTTATTTCAGATTAGTGAAATTCTACATACCTTAGGTTTAGCCAAAGCAGCCAATACAAGAGCTGGACGACTATCAGGTGGACAAAAAAAGCGATTATCAATTGCTTTAGAATTGGTCAATAATCCTTTAGTAATGTTTTTGGATGAACCAACAACGTAAGTCAATATATTAATTTAAACATATTTGATTTTTAATTTATTTTTATGACAGTGGTTTAGATAGTTCTTCATGCACACAATGTGTGAAATTATTACAAGAACTTGCTCGACAAGGAAGGACGATAGTATGCACCATCCATCAACCATCTGCATCTTTATTTCAATTGTTTGATCAAGTGTACGTCCTCGCTGCAGGGCAATGTCTGTATCAAGGCAGCACCGAGCAACTGGTTCCATTCCTTGAGGACGTCGGTTTTCCTTGCCCGATGTATCACAACCCAGCTGATTATGGTAATGCAATCTTAATTATATGATATCATTTAACATTGGTATTGTTTAATACGTATTTAAAGGTTGTTACATTGCTATGCAATTATTTTAATATTAACTAATATTGAGGTCGATTCAACATTTTGTAATGGAGAATATAGTTTTCAATTAAATTTCAAGGCTGATTTTATCCATTTTTGATTTTTAATAATTGCATAATTTAATTTGTTTCGTTTTTTTAGTTATTGAATTAGCTTGTGGAGAATATGGTAATGATAAAATCGATAATATGGTCAAAGCAACTGATAATGGAAAGTCGATAAGGTGGCTCAACCGATACGAACAGCTGCCTTCAATTAGTAAATTAAGAGGTAAGCAATTTTATTTACATTACAAGCTACTAGTTGAAATCAATTCAACTTAATAAATAGCTCTATTACAGTAAGAACTTAAAAACTGTATTTTAAATATTTTTTTAATTAAGTGAATGTCATTCTAATTGTAATTTGATTAAAATTGATATAATTAATACTGCATCCTAGAATGTATGTAGACAAACTACATCAATCATTAATTACAACTGATTTATTATTGTCAATGTACAAAGTTTTTATTTTTAAATTGTATGAACACGACAATTTGAAAAACAAGGTATACCAATTAAATGCAGTTTATAATTAAAACTAATGGAATAATGAATCGTGAATTACATTTTCCTTTGTTTTTAATGTTGTTTTATATAAATTATACATTTTATTTAAATTATATTAAGTTGAAGTGGCAAAATGTTAACTATTGTTATTATGTTATATAATATGATATAACAATAATTGTTATTTTTAATCATTTGGTTTAACAAGTTACAAAGTCGTTAAATTATTTCTAAATAATATTTTTTAATATAATAATTAATTATTTGTTCTGATGCATACAATTTTTAAAAGATTAAATCAAATTTACAATTTTTGTAAAAAAAAAGTTTTAGAAATTCAATTTTTTTTTTAAATTTTAAAATTTTGGAAATTGATTAATGAACATATCAACAATATCTCTAACAAATTTTGATTAAAGTTTTCAAAAATTGTTGCGCCAATTACAATTTTTGTAAAATAAGAAATTAGAACATTTTAGGAAATTCAAAAAAATTGTATGGAGTTTCTGAAAAATTTCCAAATTTTGGAAATTGATTAATGAACTTGTTAAAAATATGTACAACAAATTTTAAATCAAATTTTCAAAAATTGATGCTTCAATTACAGTTTTTCTAATATGCAAAATTAGAACGTTTATGGAAATTCAAAAAACGTATAAGGAATTTTTGAAAAATTTCCAAATTTTGGAAATTGATTAATAAACTTATTAACAATATGTACAACAAATTTTCAACCAAATTTTTAAAAATTGATGCGTCAATTACAGTTTTTCTAAAATGCAAAATTAGAACATTTTTGGGAATTCAAAAAACGTGAATGAAGTTTTTGAAAAATTACCAAATTTTGGAAATATTGAACTTATTAATAATATGTACAACTAATTTATTATCAAATTTTCAAAAATGCGTCAATTACAGTTTTTCTAAAATGCAAATTTAGAACATTTTTGGAAATTCAGTAAACGTGTAAGAAATTTTTGAAAAATTACTAAAATTTGGAAATTGATTAACAAATTGATTAACAATATGTACAAGAAATTTTGAATAAAATTTTCAAAAATTGATGCGTCAATTACAGTTTTTCTAAAATGCAAAATTAGAACATTTTTGGAAAATCAAAAAACGTATAAAGAATTTTTGAAAAATTACCAAATTTAGAAAATTGATTAATAGCCTTGTTAACGTTATGTACAACAAATTTTGAATTAAATTTTCAGAAATTGATGCTTCAATTACAGTTTTTCTAGATTGCAAAAATAGAACATTTTTGGAAATTCAAAAAACGTGTAAGGAATTTTTGAAAAATTACCAAAATTTGGAAATTGATTAATAAACTTGTTAACAATATGTACAACAAATATAGTAATAAATTTTCAAAAATTGATGCGTCAATTACAGTTTTTCTAAAATGCAAAATTAGTACATTTTTGGAAATTCAAAAAACGTGTAAGAAATTTTTGAAAAATTACCAAAATTTGGAAATTGATTAATGAACTTGTTAACAATATGTACAACAAATTTTGAATCAAATTTTCAAAAATTGATGCGTCAATTACAGTTTTTCTAAAATGCAAAATTAGAACATTTTTGGAAATTCAAAAAACGTGTATTGAATTTTTGAAAAATTACCAATTTTTGGAAATTGATTAATGAACTTATTAATAATATGTACAACAAATTAAGTATCAAATTTTTAAAAATTAATGCGTCAATTTCTGTTTTTCTAAAATGCAAAATTAGAACATTTTTGGGAATTTAAAAAACGTGAATAAAGTTTTTGAAAAGTTACCAAATTTTGGAAATAATTTAATGAACTTATTAATAATATGTACAACAAATTTAGTATCAAATTTTCAAAACTTGATGCGTCAATTACAGTTTTTCTAAATTGAAAAGTTAAAACATTTTTGGAAATTCAAAAAACGTGTAAGGAATTTTTGAAGAATTACCAAATTTTGGAAATTGATTAATGAACTTATTAACAATATGTACAATAAATTTTGAATTAATTTTTTGAAAATTGATGTTCCAATTACAGTTTTTTTAATATGCATAATTAGAACATTTTTGGAAAATCAAAAAACGTGTAAGAAATTTTTGAAAAATTACTAAAATTTGGAAATTGATTAATGAACTTGTAAAAAATATGTACAACAAATTTTTAATCAAATTTCCAAAAATTGAAGCACCAATTACAGTTTTTCTAAAATGCAAAATTAGAACATTTTTGGGAATTCAAAAAACGTGTAAGGAATTTTTGAAAAATTACCAAAATTTGAAAATTGATTAATAAACTTATTAACAATATGTACAACAATTTTTAAAACAAATTTTCAAAAATTGATGCGTCAATTACAGTTTTTCTAAAATGCAAAATTAGAACATTTTTGGGAATTCAAAAAAACGTGAATGAAGTTTTTGAAAAATTACCAAATTTTGGAAATAAATTAATGAACTTAATAATAATATGTACAACAAATTTAGTATCAAATTTTCAAAAATTGATGCGTCAATTACAGTTTTTCTAAAATGCAAAATTAGAGCATTTTTGGAAATTCAAATAACGTGTAAGAAATTTTTGAAAAATTACCAAAATTTGGAAATTGATTAATAAACTTGTTAACAATATGTACAACAAATATAGTAATAAATTTTTAAAAATTGATGTGTCAATTACAGTTTTTCTAAAATGCAAAATTAGAACATTTTTGGAAATTCAAAAAACGTGTAAGGAATTTTTGAAAAATTAGCAAATTTTAGAAATTGATTATTGAACTTGTTAACAATATATACAACAAGTTTAGAATCAAATTTTCAAAAATTGATGCGTTAATTACAGTTTTTATAAAATGCAAAATTAGAACATTTTTGAAAACTCAAAAAACTTGTAAGAATTTTTTTAGAAATTACCAAAATTTGGAAATTAATTATTGAACTTGTTAACAATATGTACAACAAATTTTGAATCAAATTTTCAAAAATTGATGCGTCAATTACAGTTTTTCTAAAATGCAAAATTAGAACATTTTTGGAAATTCAAAAAACGTTTAAGGAACTTTTGAAAAATTACCAAAATTTGTAAATTGATTAATGAACTTGTTAACAATATGTACAACAAATTTTGAATCAATTTTTCAAAAATTGATGCGCCAATTACAGTTTTTCTAAATTGCCAAGTTAGAACATTTTTGGAAATTCAAAATACGTGTAAAGAATTTTTGAAAAATTACTAAAATTTGGGAATTGATTAAAGAACTTGTTAACAGTATGTACAACAAATTTTGAATAAAATTTTTAAAAATTGATGCTTCAATTACAGTTTTTCTAAAATGCAAAATTAGAACATTTTTGGAAATTCAAAAAACGTGTAAGGAATTTTTGAAAAATTACCAAAGAAATTGATTAATGAACTTGTTAACAATATGTACAACAAATTTTAAATCAAATTTTTAAAAATCGATGCTCCAATTAAAGTTTTTCTAAAATGCAAAATTAGAACATTTTTGGGAATTCAAAAAACGTGAATGAAGTTTTTGAAAAATTACAAAATTTTGTAAGTAAGATAATGAACTTATTAATAATATGTACAACAATTTTTAAATCAAATTTTCAAAAATTAATGCTTTAATTACAATTTTTCTAAAATGCAAAATTAGAACATTTTTGGAAATTCAAAAAACGTGTAAAGACATTTTTGAAAAATTACCAAATTTTAGAAATTGATTATTGAACTTGTTAACAATATGTACAACAAATTTTAAATCAAATTTTTAAAAATTGAAGCGTAAATTTTAGTTTTTCTAAAATGCAAAATTAGAACATTTTTGGGAATTCAAAAAACGTGTGTGAAGTTTTTGAAAAATTACCAAATTTAGCAAATGAATTAATGAACTTATTAATAATATCTACAATAAATTTTGAACCAAGTTTTCAAAAATTAATGCGTCAATTTCAGTTTTTCTAAAGTGCAAAATTAGAACATTTTTGGAAATTTAAAAAACGTGTAAGGGATTTTTGAAAAATTATCAATCTTTGGAAATTGATTAATGAACTTGTTAATAATATGTACAACAAATTTTGAATCAAATTTTTAAAAATGAAAGTGTCAATTACAGTTTTTCTAAAATGCAAACTTAGAACATTTTTGAAAATTCAAAAAACGTGAATGAAGTTTTTGAAAGTTTTGTAATTTTTTCACATTTTAGTTTTGCGACAAACCATATTAAGCTGAGTTGCAAATCTTAATACTGTAAAATAAATTTCAAACTGACAAAAACAATTTTTATTGATTTTTGCACAATTTTCATTGGTTTTTGGTGCAATTTTGTAATTTGCTTACAACTTTGTCTTGTGAGTTGTGACAAACCATATTTAGTGACGTTGCAAACCTCAACTGACAAAAAACAAACTTTCATTGATTTTAATTGCAATATTAACAAACTTAGTTTAGTTGCAAACAATATTTACCTAAAGTCCAAACCTCAAACAAGTTTCAAACTGTTGAAAACCCGTATTTAGCCAAGTTGCAAACCACAAAACTTATTTAAATGTGCAGAAAAGAATGTTGACATGTTTACAGAAACCAACACTTGTTCTATAATCTAGAGTATACCGGAAATCTATTGCTTGCACAAAAACGTTTTAAAGTTTTGTAAGAAAACATATTTAGCCGAGTTGCAAACTTCAGAACTGAAAAATTAGTTCCAAACTAATTTTTAATGCAATTTTGTCCCAGATTTTAATTTCGTAACAAACTATATTTAGCCGAGTTGCAAACTTAAAAAAATAAATGTTGATTTTTAGTGCAATATTGTTGTTTGTTTACAACTTAGTCTAGTGACAAACCATATTTAGTAAAGTTGCAAACTTCAAATTTACAAGATAAGCTGTAAACTACTAAAAAACTGACTTTTATTGGTTTTAATTGCAATTTTAATAATTGTTCACAACTTAGTATAGTGGCAAACCATCTTTAGCTAAATTCCAACCTCAAAAATGCAAGAAAGCTTCAAACTATTAAAACACAAACTTAGTTTTGTGATAAATCATATTTAGTCGAGTTGGAAACCACAAAATAGTAAAAAACAAATGTTGACATAATAAATTGGTTTTATTTGCAATTTTGTCGTAAGTTTTGTACTTATTATTGTTGCAAACTTTATTTAGCCAATTTGCAAACCACAAAGTTGCCAAATTTAGTCAAGTCGCAAACCAATAAACTATAAAATAGATGATATTTATAAACAAAAACAAAATTGTATGCAATTTATAAACTTACAGTTTTTGAACAATTTAGCCAAGTTGCAAACTAAATTTAGCTAAACTCAAAATAAGTTTTAGACGCGCGGAAAACAATCATTTCCGCAATACATTAATCTAAATTCTTTAATTTTAATTACTGTTCTGACAAATTGCAAGTTTCATTTAGCAAAGTTGCAAACCATAAAACTGTAAACTAGTTTAAAATGAACAAAAAACGGAACAAAAAATAATGCAATAATTTTATTTTAACTCCAAATTTAATCATTTGTTATAAAAATAAATTTGTAATTTTAGCCAAGTTGCAAACCACAAAATTTTAAATCATTCTTTAATTGTGAGTTTTAAAATTAACTCAAATTGCGTCGAAAACCGAAGTTTTGAATAATGGTGTAAAGTTATTGTAGCTCTGAAAATAATTTTATTTGCAGTTTTGTGGGAAACCAAATTGACCCAAGTTGCAAACCATTAAATTACAAAATTACTCTAATTATATTAAAAAACAAATTTGTTCGATTGTCAATAGATAATATTAATGTTAAATATAATTTATGCACAAAAATAGTTAAGTTGATAATCAAATTTAGCCGAGTTTCAAACCAAAAAAACTGGTAACGACGCAAAAAGCATTTTTTTAGCAAATGCGGTAATTTTTATTGATCTTTCACTGCTTTACAAGCAAATTAACAATTTTTTTTTCAACAAATCTGTCAACTGTTAGATTATAAACTGTCAACTTTTTCACAAATCTGTTGTATATATCAGTTTGACAAAACAACTGTCAACTTTCTAATAAAATGTATAACTATTATATAATGATTTACATATAAACTGTCAATTTTTGTTACGAATCTATTTGACTTTTAAAATATCAACATAAATTTTATAAAATAAATAATAAATTTGTCAAATGTCTCATAAATCCGTCATATAAAACGTTTTTTATATAAACTATCAACTGTCAATTTAACAAAAGAATTGTCAACTGTTTCAAAAGTTTGTCAAATAAACTGTCAACATTTTTCTTAAACAATACAACTTTTACTTTTATAGGTTTATATTATTTTTCATAAACTTGCAATTAAAATAAATAACATCATCAATCTATAATTATATTAATTATAATAAAACAAAAGACTATTGACCTATCTTTTGCCATATAAGTAGAAATATTAAAATATAATTTTGGATGCAGACGCATTGTTCATTATTTTTAAATTTTGAGTCATCATAATTAATTATTTTTTATTTTCAGAAAAAATGTCATCAATTAGTAAACCAACTGAAAACGGCTCATCCCTTGCAACATCATCCACACATCAATTGAAAATATTATTACAACGAGGCTTCTTGAAATCTAAAAGAGATTCTGTAAGTTTTTTATGACAAACTATTTAATTATGTCCACTAAATATTATTTTAATATTCCAGACGTTGACTTACATGCGGATAGCAGTTAATGTATTGACCGGAATTATGCTGGGAACTTTATATTGGCAGGCGGGCATTGATGGATCAAAAGTAATTGATAATTACAATTTATTGTTTTCAATATTAATGCATCATATGATGTCAACAATGATGTTGACTATTTTAACATGTAAGTATTTTACATAATTATTTCTATAAATATTTATTGAAAAAATAGTTTAATTTATAAAATTTCCGTAATGCATGAATTTTTAAAATTATGGTAATAATGTTTGTAAGGAATTTAAGTATGGGTAATTAAACAATGACGTCAATTCTCAGAAAAGATTGAAGTCAATATTTTTGAGGAATATTTTAAATTGGTTTATGCAATTTTAAAAACAGTAATTAAAGTATTATATAGTCATTGATTTGAAAATAGATTTTTTTATTAAATTTGCAATTAGATTTTGATTTATTATTTATAACTCGTTAAAGGTACATTGAAAAATTACTCATTTAGTATTGTTAAAGCTTAATAATGGTAGTACTAATTGTATTAAATTAATTAAAATTTATTTTGCATAACCTCAATTTAATTGACACAACATAACTCAATCTAAACAGTTAAAGAATCGTTTAAAAAATCATAACTCATAAACTATACATTGGAAATTAATGCAAATTGGAACAAATATACCTTATTAGTATTAGTACTAACTGTGTAAAATTGATTAAAATTGATTCGGTCAATTTGATATAACCTCAATAAAATCAATCTAACTTAATTCAAAGCAAAGCTTTGGTGGTAAATTTAAAAATTCATAAGTCGTAAACCGTACATTGAAAAATTACACAATTTGGTACTAATAGAGTTCAATATCATTAGTACCAATTTTATTGAAATAATTAAAATTTATACGCTCAATTTTGCATAACCTCAATTTAACTGACACAGCATAACTCGATCCTAGCCGCAAGGAAAAGTTTAAGAAATCATAACTCATAAACTATACATTGAAAATTAATGTAAATTGGTAAAAATATACTTTATTAGTATTAGTACTAACTGTGTAAAATTAATTAAAAATAATTCGGCCAATTTTTTATAACTTTAATTAAATTGATCTTACCTAGCTCAATCCGAAGCTTTGGACGTGAACTTAAAAATTCATAACTTGTAAACGGTACATTGGAAAATTACAAAATTTGGTACTAATATAGCTCAATATTATTAGTACTATTTGTATTAAAATAATTAAAATTTATACGCCCAGTTTTGCATAACCTCAATTTAACTGACACAACATAACTCAATCTAAGCAGCTAGGGAACAATTTAAAAAATCATAACTCGTAAACTATACATCGGAAATTAATGCATATTGGTAAAAATATACCTTACTAGCATCAGTACTAACTGTGTAAAATTGATTAAAATTGATTCGGTCAATTTGACATAACCTCAATAAAATCAATCTGGCCTAGCTCGATTGGAAGCTTTTGTGGTAACTTAAAAAACTATAACTTATAAATGGAACGTTGGAAAATTGCCAAATTTGGTACTAATAGAGCTCAATATTATTAGTACTAATTGTATTAAATGTATACGCCCAATTTTGCACAACCTCAATTTAACTAACACAACATAACTCAATCTAAGCAGTTAGAGAACAATTTAAAAAATCATAACTCATAAACTATACATTGGAAATTTATGCAAATTAGTAAAAGTACAGTTAATTAGTATCAGTACTAAATGTGTAAAATTATTCAAAATTGATTCGGCCTATTTAACATAACCTCAATAAAATCAATCTGACCTAGCTCAATCCGTAGCTCTGGCAGTGAACTTAAAAATTCATAGCTTATAAATAGTATATTGGAAAATTACACAATTTAGTACTAATAGAGCTCAATATTATTAGTACTAATTGTAATAAAATAATTAAAATCTATACGCCCAATTTTGCATAACCTCAGTTTAACTGACACAACATAACTTTTACAAAACAATTTAAAAAATCATAACTCATAAACTATCCATTGGAAATTTATGCAAGTTGGTAAAAATACAGCTAATTATTATCAGTACTAAATGTGTAAAATTAATCAAAATTTATTCGACCTATTTAACATAACCTCACTAAAACCAATCTGACCTAGCTCGATCAAAAGCTTTGATGGTCAACTGAAAAATTCATAACTTATAAATGTAACATTGGAAAATTACACAATTTAGTACTAATAGAGCTCAATATTATTAGTACTAATTGTATTAAAATAATTAAAATCTTTACGCCCAATTTTGCATAAACTCAATTTAACTGACGCAACATAACTCAATCTAAGCAATTTCAAAAATCGTAATTCATAAACTATACATTGAAAATTAATGCAAATTGGTAACAATGTACCTTATTAGTATAAGTACTAATTGTGTAAAATTTATTAAAATTGATTCGGTCAATTAAACATAAACTTAATAAAATTGATCTGACGTAGCTCAATCCAAAGCTCTGATTGTAAACTTAAAAATTCATAACTCGTAAACGGTACATTGAAAAATGACACAATTTGGTACTTATAGAGTTTAATATCATTAGTACCAATTGTATTAAAATAATTAAAATGTATACGCCCAATTTTGCATAACCTCAATTTAACTAACACAGCATAACTTAATCTAAGCAGCTAGAGAACAATTTAAAAAATTGTAACTTATAAACTATACATTGAAAATTAATTCAAATTGGTAAAAATAAACCTTACTAGGATTAGTACTAACTGTGTAAAATTGATTAAAATTGATTCAATCAATTTGACATAATCTCAATAAAATCAATCTGACCTAACTTGATCGTAAGCTTTGATGGTCAACTTAAAAATTCATAACTTCTAAACGGTGCATTGGAAAATTACTCAGTTTAGTACTAATAGAGCTCAATATTATTAGTAATTATTGTATTAAAATAATTGAAATCTATACGCCCAATTTTGCATAACCTCAATTTAACTGACAACATGACTCGATGTAAGCAGCTAGAGAACAATTTATAAAATCATAACTGATAAACTATACATTGGAAATTTATGCAAATTAGTAAAAGTACAGTTAATTAGTATCAGTACTAAATGTGTAAAATTATTCAAAATTGATTCGGCCTATTTAACATAACCTCAATAAAATCAATCTGACCTAGCTTGATCGTAAGCTTTGATGATCAACTTAAAAATTGATAACTTCTAAACGGTGCATTGGAAAATTACACAATTTAGTACTAATAGTGCTCAATATGATTAGTACTAATTGTAATAAAATATTTAAAATCTATACGCTTAATTTTGGTTAACCTCAATTTAACTTCACACAACATAACTCAATCTAAGCAGCTAAAGAACAATTTAAAAAATCATAACTCATAAACTATACATTGGAAATTTATGCAAGTTGGTAAAAATACAGCTAATTAGTATCAGTACTAAATGTGTAAAACTGATTAAAATTGATTTGGTCAATTTGACATAACCTCAATAAAATCAATCTAACCTATCTCAATGCAAAGCTCTAGTAATGAACTTAAAAATTCTTAACTTGTAAACGGTACATTGAAAAATATCTTACTTTGGTACAAATAGAGTTTAATATAATTAGTACTAAATGTATTAAAATAATTATAATTTATACGCCCAGTTTTGTATAACCTTAATTCTACCAACACAACCAAACTCAATTTAAGAAGCTAGAGAACAATTTGAAAAATCATAACTCATAAATCAAACATTGGAAATAAATGCAAATTAGTAAAAATATACTGTATAAGTAACAGTACTAATTGTGTAAAATTGACCAGAATTCATTCGGTCAATTTGACATAACCTCAATAAAACCAATCTAACCTATTTCAATGCAAAGCTCTGGTGGTGAACTTAAAATTTCATAAATCGTGAACCATACATTGAAAAATTACAAAATTTGGTACTAATAGAGCTCAATATTGTTAGTAACACTTGTATTAAAATAATTAAAATTTATACGCTCAATTTTGCATAACCTCAACTTAATTGACTCAATCTAAATAGTTAGAGAATCATTTAAAAAATTATAACTCATAAACTATCTATTAAAAATTAATGCAAATTGGTGAAAATATACCTTACTAGTATCGGTACTAACTGTGTATAATTGATCAAAATTGATTTGGCCTATTTGACATAACCTCACAAAATCAATGTGATCTAACTCGATTTAAAGCTCTAATGGCAAACTTAAAAATTCATAACTCGTAAACGGTACATTGGAAAATTACACAATTTGGTACTAATAGATCTCAATACTATTAGTACTAACTGTATTAAAATAATTGAAATCTATACGCCCAATTTTGCATAACCTCAATTTAACTGACTCAACATAACTCAATCTAAGCAGCTAGTGAACAATTTAAAAAATCATAACTCGTAAACTATACAATAAAAGTTATTGCAAATTGGTCACAATACACCTTATTAATATTAGTACTAACTCTATAAAATTTATTAAAATTGATTCGGCCTATTTGACATAACCTCAATAAAATCAATTTGACCTATTTCGATCCAAAACTTTGATGGTAAAAATTAAAAATTCATAACTCGTAAACGGTACATTAGAAAATTACACAATTTAGTATTAATATAGCTTAATATTATTAGTAATAATTGTATTATAATAATTAAAATCTATACGCCCAGTTTTGCATAACCTCAATTTAACTGACCCAACATAATTCAACCTAAACATCTAATAAACAATTACTTATTATTTGTACATTGAAAATTGATGCAAATTGATGCAAACTGATAATTATCTTATATAAAATTTAAAAATATGTTTATATAATTTCAATAAATTGATTGATTTTGTTTCTATTCCAGTTCCAAATGAGATGTCTGTACTAATAAAAGAACATTTCAATCGATGGTATTCCTTGAAAATGTATTACGCATCTGTTACGATAGTTGACATTCCCATATCGGTAAGTACACTTGTTTGTTAAAATAAATAAATAAATTACTTTTACTTCTTCTTGATGTACATTTAGTTGCCTAACTTAACATCCAATGTATACAAAAACATAATTCAACAATTTTGGATTGCAGGTATTTTGTTGTATTATATTTACAATAATAATATACACAATGACAGGACAACCTCCATCATGGGAACGTTTTGGAATGTTTGCAGCTATCTCTACTCTAGTCGTTTTGGTTGCACAAAGTTTTGGATTAATGATTGGAGCATGCTTTGATGTTGTTGTAAGTTAAATAATTTTAATTAATTAATGCTTTTTGATAACATATTGAATATTTTATTTGTTTTAGAATGGAACATTTTTGGGCCCAACTCTATCAGTCCCAATGATGATGTTTGCAGGTTTCGGTGTATCACTAAAAGATTTACCACCATACCTCTATTGGGGCAGCTATGTATCCTACCTAAGATACGGTCTTGAAGGAATAGTAGGAGCTATATACGGATTAGATAGGCCTACATTAGATTGCCCAGAAAATGTAAGATACTGTCACTACAAATACCCAACAAAATTCCTCCAAGATATCGATATAAGAGGAGACCAATTTACAAACGACATCATTGCTTTAGTTATAATCCTATTCTTCCTTAGAATAGTAGCGTACGTCTTACTCAGGTGGAAATTAATGGCTGTCAGATAAATAATATAAAATTAGCGCAAATTATACCAAAATAAAATTTATGGGCAAAGGTGCAAACTATGTGATAAGATTGCAAAGACAATAATTTAGACTGACGATGATTATGCGATTCTAAAAACGTGATAATTTGTTTGTATATATTTTTTTACTATTTTGTAGTGATCAGGGTTTTTTTATTATTATTATTTTTAATTACTATGTTCAATAGAATCGGCTGTGTGAAAACAATGCATTTTTTAACTGTTGAATGAGGAGATTTCTGTATGGAAATATGTATTTATTTTATGTTAATTTATAAATATAATTATTGTAAATATTTTAATAAATAAGAATTATTGTTTAATTTTATGTATAATACGTTTTTTTCTTTATCATTTGTTGTGTTAAGTTAAAGTACTAATTGCTTTTAATAGGCAGCAAGTGATAGGAACATACTTAAAGTTCAAATTAGTCAAATTGTTTTATAATTCTCTGTACAAACTATACATTGGTCTTTATTTATAGCCTACTACATTTATTTTGGTTACTAGATTGCACTGCTGTAAATAAAAGTATGGTAGTAAGAATGGAGGTAAGTATATACAGTTGCATAACTTAAAAAAATGTCTTGATGTAGCTGGGTTATTGTTGTAATTATTCGTTCAAATCTCCCCACAGTATTAACATTCAAAATATTATTTTTTAAATTTTATTAAAAACAGTAAAATTTTCTCAACTTTCTTCAAATAAACTATCTTTTTTCTTTATATAAAATGTCTTTACACAATTTTATATATGAATCCTCCTATTGGTATTGTCTAAATGTTGAATATAACCTTTAGAATGTTAATATATTACTTAGATTTAACAAAAATACATAAGTACTGAAGTTTCAAATCCAATTTACTCATAATTTTTTTGAATTTTTTTCTTCATATAAAACGTATTTAGAAGATTATCCTACGTATGAAACCATTAGTGGTTTTTTCTAAATGATCTCTAGGTCATAGCGAGTAAATTAAACTAGAGTGCCTACCTACCCGCTCGAGTGTTAGTTATTAAAAAACTAGAAACTTCTACTTTTGATATGCAATCTATTGATAACCAACACTTGGGCGGGTGGTTGGGTCATTCCAGATTATGATTACCAGCAAGTAGATTAAACTGGAGTGCCCACCTACCTGCTTGAGTGTTTGTTATTACAAAAACTAAAAGGTTCTACTTTTTGCAAGTGTTAGAAGTCTCTTAGTCAGAGAAAGAAAAGGTGATATGCAATCTATTGATGATTAACATTTGGGCGGGTGGGTGGATCACTTCAAAGTATGATTACCAGCAAGTAGATTAAACTAGAGTGCCCATTTACCCAGACCGAGTGTTAATTATCAAAAAACTAGAAACTTCAACTCTTTGCAAGTGTTAGAAATCCCTTAGCCAGAAGAAGAAAAAGTAATATGCAATCTTTTGATAATCAACACTTGGGCGGGTAGGTGGGTTACTCCAGATTATAATTATCAGCAAGTACTTTGGACTGGAATGCCCACCTACCCGTTCAAGTGTTTGTTATCAAAAAAAGTTTCTACTCTTTGCAAGTCTGAGAAGTCTTTTATTCAGAAAAAAAAGGTGATATGCAATCTTTTGATAACTAACATTAGGGCGGGCGGGTAGGTCACTCTAAATTATGGTTATCAACTCAAAACTTCTACTCTTTGCAAGTGGTAAAAGTCCCTTAGTCAGAGTAAGAAAAGTTGATATGCAATCTTTTGATGACCAACACTTGGGCGGGTAGTTGGGTCACTCCAAATTATAATTACCAGCAAGTAGATCCATAGTTTCTTCTGACAAACTTATTTCTAACGTTTAATTTCTGTTTCACTAACATTTGGGTGTTTCAGTTAAAACTACTCAATGGTAATTATAAAAAAATATTCTACCTAACTACTTTTGACATAGAAATAAAAAAAATCTTAAAAATCACTCAATGGTAATTATAATCTGAAGTGTCTCACACACCCACTTAAGTGTTGGTCATCAAAATATTATAAATATAGAATCACTATCGTCTAATGCTTGGAAATAATTTTTCAATTTCAGTTCAAACTACTTGGTGGTATTGTAAATTAGAATGTCTCTTAACCCTTATGTTACCATACGGAGTACCCGGGTACTATTTTGACTTTAACCTGTCACAACTTTTTTATTAATCATCAGATATTCTGGAGATTTCTTGACATCTGAAAAATAATAGTTTTTTATACTTGACACATATTTTAGATAAAAATAATAATGGCAACGATGTTTTTTTTTTACTTTTGTAGTATACACCTTCTGTCACCCGTACGAAGTACCCCGGTACTCTATACGTAGTTATTCTTTCTTACATTTGCAAGTCATACAAATGTTTTACGTTTGCTAAAATTGTCCACGAAATAAAAAAAATTAAATAAAAATACACATATATTTTATTATTTTTTTATTAGAATAATTTATTCTACACAATTTTTGCAAATAGTATATGCTGAGTTGATATGTTTATTACATACTGAACATTTACAATTGGAGCAAAATTTTCTGGTCTTCCGCTTTCTTTTATGTAAATTGTTACATATTTTACAATATTGAGTAAACTTCAGACGTCCAGTGTGGTCTCGATCTTTAGCAATAGTTTGTGCGTTAGGTTTATTCTGAAAAAGTGTTAGTTTTGTTCCTATTACACATTCCATAGCTGTTCTAATAAAATAGATCCGTGGGATTTCTGAATCATGATTTCTTTTTATAATATTAGAGTTCTTTTCCCAATTCTCTTAGAAATATTCTACTTTGATCGGTGTGTTTTGATGGTAATGGATTATTTTTGGCATATATAATATATGATGCTAAGCAAGCAACATCTAAAATATTATAAAAGAAGGCAAGGGGCCAGCGATTGGTTCTTCGTTTAAAAGTGTATTTTGTTACCATTTGATCCATTTGATCAACTCCAGCTTTGTTAGAATTATAGTACAATTTAATTTCCGGTTTTTTTGGTTTACTTGTAGTATCGTGTAGTATGCATTGAAGAGAGCATTACAACGGCTTTGTTTTTTTGTCACATAAAAGCATAATGTTGTATCTTACCTAAAAGCAAACGTAGTCAATTGAACTTTTTTCTCTTTATGTAGAAGTAATTTCTTTAGGATGTAGTGTTTGTTTTTGCGTAGCGTTCCTACTAGTGTCAATCTTTGCATTTTTAGGTAGTTTACTAATGGGAGTGAGGCAAAAAAATTATCTGTGGTAATGTTTCTTCCCGATCTTTTGTATTTTTTACACTAATTCAAAACAGCTTTTTTCCCAACATTAGTTTGTCTCGCTTTCCCTTCTTCTTTCCTAAAAAATGAAAACATTATTTTTTAGAAATAAAACATTTTTTGTTTATTACCTGTATATAGTATTCCTTTCAAAAAATATCCGGTTTTTGAATCTGCTAACCAAAAAACTTTGATGCTATTCTTAGCAGGCTTCAATGGTATATATTGCGTGAATTTTGTGTTGCCTCTGTATGGAAATAATTGCTCATCTACGGTAAGATTTTTATGTGGTTTAAAATAGAATAGTAGGATATTATTTAGCATAATCCATATGTCCCTGATGGGAGCTGCTTTGTCACTTGCTTGTCTCTGGCCACGTGTATTGCAATTGTCAAAGCGCACAAACCTTTGGTCTTTTTAAAATTTTGATCTAAATAGAGATAACGCACAAAAAGTGCGTAGCGCGCATCCTAGTACCCCGGTACCACGTATGGGAGACAGTGTATGTAGATTTGTATGGTAACATAAGGGTTAACCAAATGTTGGTCATCAACAAATTTGTATCATCATTACCTCCTTTGACATATAGACTCCTAACCTTTCCAGAAAAAATAAAATTTTCAATCTCTAACAATTGAGTTGTCTTGAGTATAGTGACTAAATTGCTTATTAAGCTTATATGCCAAAAAAATCTAAACTAACTAAAGTTGACTAATTTTTTTTCTAAAGCCTAACAGTAGATTAATTATTTTATCTGTGGATAAATGTTGAAAACTCATCTTGGATCAGTTACAAATGATGAAGAAACATATTTTATTCTTTGTTTTACATTTAAAAAAGCTTTGCATTAAAGTGTAAATCTGCTTACTAAAAGTGGCATACTTGGCACTCTGATTTGATATCTTGGGGCTTTACATTTTAGTAATCTAGTGATTTTGCCTATTTAGAGTTTGAAAATAGGTTGAACTTATTTTGACTTTAATGCTTCTTAATCATTAATCAATTTCTACGTATCCTAAACAAACTTTTAGAGAAAACTAGCTACTAGATGGTTTGATTAGTCACACTTATATCAACTTTTTTGATCAATTTACACGTCAGAATTGCTTTAAATTTTCTTTGACTTTGTCTTAGCTGGACATACCATAAATCATCATCTTTTGGGCTAAATTTCAAAAAATTATGTGGATTTTGGTTGCGTTTTAACTTGCAATGAGTCCATGACTGTTGGCCGGTTACTATGCTTTAGAATGACCCAACTGAGCGGGGGCCACAGTTGTTTGCCATCAAAAAATAATTGTTTATTTTTTTTAAAGTCATTTTGTCACAAAAGAAAGTTATGAACCAATTTTTTGATAACTAACACTTGGGTAGATGGCTGGGCCACTCCATTCCAAACTTTTAGCCCGTTACTATGCTCTGTAGTGACCTACCCACTCTCCTAAATATTTGTCTTAAAAAAAATAGTGCTTGTCTTCTGTGGCGACGACAGAAGTTATTTTGTCACAAGAAAAGGTCGTGATCCAAACTTTTGATAACTAACACTTGGGTGAGTAGGTTAGCTACTCCATTTTAAACTATTAGCCCGTTACTATGCTCTGGAGTGACCCACCAGCTTGCCCAAATGTTTGTCATCAAAAAAAATATTGATTGTTTTCTGTGCGGACGTCAGAAATTATTTTGTTACAAGAGAAGTATATAATCCAATTTTTTATAACTCTATTCTAAATTGTTGGCTTGTTACTATGCTTTGAAATGACCAAATCCCTCGCCCAATTGTTTCCTATCAAGAATATTATTGTTTGTCTTTTGTGCAGAAATCAGAAATGATTTTGTCACAAGGCAAAGTCGTGATCCAACCTTTTGATAACTAATACTTGGATGGGTGGGCCACTTTATTTAAAACTATTGGCCCGTTTTTATGCTTTAAAATAACTTACACACCCGCCCAATTGTTAGCTATAAAAAAAAATTATTGAATATCTTCTGTGCGGACGTCAGAAGTCATTTTGTCACAAGAGAAAGTTGTAATTCAATCTTGTAATAACTAACACTTGGGTGGGTGGGTGGGCCACTTCAGTCCAAACTATTGGGTCGTTACTATGTTGAAATTATATTATCAAAAATGTTTATTGTGGCGCCCTCTATTATGTATATGTATTATCAATTTTAAATAAATAAAAGTCAGTCTCGTGTACAACTTCGACAAGCGTGGTCGATTTCTAACAGGTTATGAGCTCAGACTCGTAATGGCAGCATTTAATTATTTGTCCAGTATACCGCTGAAGAGAAGAGAAAACTATGCAGAATAAAGGTTTGCAATGGAAAATCTATAAGTGTTGGGTAGATTATTTAAGAGTGTATTTGGAATCGAAAAAGACACGGAAAAGATTGGGAAAGCAAAAGCCAAGCTAGTGTTATCCATGGAAACTTCGTTGTATGTACACATTAAGGAGACAAAAACTGCAAAGGATATCTGGGATAAATTAAAAACTCTATTTGATGACTCGAAATTTACAAAGAAAATTGAATTACTACAAGCTCTTATTTCAATAAGACTAGAAAATTGTAATTCAAAGATCGACACAGCGCAGAAAATGAAAGGGACAAGTTTTCAAATAAATGATGAGTGAATTAGATAATTATTGTTAGCCGGATTGCCTGAAAGGTATTCACCGATGATTATGACAATTGGCATTTGTTGTTTGTTCCGGAATTGCAACAATGGCTGACATTATAAAAATGAAGTTGCTGGAGATGGAACCGGAAGTCAATAAGACAAGGCGTAACAAGGCAGCAGGCAGTAATCGTAAATTAACTGTCAATGTCAAAGATGAAAATGTTACAGTTGTAAACAGATGGGTCACTTTAAAAATAACTGTCCAAACAGATACGTAGAAAAACATAGATGTGTAGTTTGCTGTGAAGGGAAACATGCAAGACCGTTCAAACACAAAGGAACAAGGGCAGACAAAACTTTGGAGGTTATTCACAGTGATGTGTGTGGTCCAATGCAAGAAACGTTCTTAAGAGGTTCTAGGTACTTTGTGTTATTTGATGACAATTACAGTTGTATGAGATTTGTGTATTTTCTAAAGACAAAAAATAAAGTAATTTAAAAAGTTCCAATCAATGGTGGAAAACCAGAAAGACTGCAAAATAAAAAAGATAAGATTAAACAATAGTGGTGAGTTTTGCAATAATGAAATAGACAACTTACTTCAAAGAAATAGTATCATACACCAGAGAACAAAGCCCTACAGTCCTGAACAAAATGGTCTATCGGAAAGAATGAATAGAACTATTGTGGAAAAGGCGAGGTGTTTGTTATTTGATGCAGATGTAAAGACCAAATTTTGGGTTAAAGCTGTATATACAGCAGTAAAGTTTGGCATGGTCACAAGCCAGATGGAAGTGATTTCAGAATCTTTAGAAGCACAGTAATGGTTTATAATTCAAAAGAAAAACGATCCAAATGGGAAAAGAAGTAGAATACAGTAAAACAACAAAAGGGTACAGATTGTACGATGCCAGCAAAAACATAGTAACCACAAGTAGAAATGTAGTAGTTATGGAAGACATTCTAGAAAACAAACTGCAGGTGAGAGTCAGCACGGAAATCAGTGGAGGATACAAGTTTAAAAAAAGAAACAGTAGCAGGTTCAATAAAGTGTGAAGATACAGAAATAGAAAAATCAAGAAGCAGCAGCAGTAATAGTAAATTTTTAGAAAAACAAGAACTGATTATAAGATCAGAGTGACAACCAAAACCCAAGATGTTTGTGGATTTTGTAACGTATATGGGCTGTGATAAAAAATTCATATTCTCAGATCTATTAAAAGTCAAAGAAGTCTATTTCAAGCCAGATGCGGTTCAATGGAAGAGAGCGATGCGATATAGGATTATATAAGAGATGAAATTTTTTGAAATATAGTGGAGGTGATCAAATTATATTATCAAAAATGTTAATTGTAGCGCCAAAGTATTTGCCATAAAATTTAAATATTATTGTTTGTCTTCTGTGCGGACGTCAAAAGTCATTTTGTCACAAGAGAAGGTTGTGATCCAACCTTTTGATAACTAACACTTCCGTGAGTTGGTGGGCCAAACTATTTTAAATTATTGGCCCGTTACTATGCTCTGGTGTGAGCCACCAACCTGTCATAAAAAAATTGTTTGTCTTCTGTGCAAACGTCAGAAGTCATTTTGTCACAAAAGAAGGTTGTGATCCAATCTTTTGATAACTAACACTTGGGTGGGTGGGTGGGCTACTCCATTCCAAACTATTGACCCGTTACTATGCTCTGGAGTGACCCACTCACCCGCTCAAGTAATTGTCAAAAAATTATTGTTAGTCTTCTGTGCAGACGTTAGAAATCATTTTGTTACAAAAAAATATTGCATTGATCTACCCAAGTGACAAGAAAAGATTGTGATCTAATCTTTTAATAACTAACACTTTAGTGGGCCATTTCATTTTAAACTATTGGCTCGTTACTATACTCTAGAGCAGGGGTGGCCAACCCAAATGATCTTGCGGGCCACTTTGTCAATGCTTTATAACTCCGCGAGCCGCATATAAAATTATATATCTATATATTAAATTTAGACTCACAATAGACATTTTTTTGAAGTGAAAAATTGAAACAGAATATAATTTAACTGTTCTGCAAACTCTAAGCCCTATACTCTTTGCAACATTGATAGACGAGGCTATAAAAAAAAATAAAAAAAGAGCCAAAGACACAAGAACAGGATACAGAAAAATGAAACAAATTGATATTCAAATTCTAATGTTTGTGGATGACATAATATTAATAGCATACAATGAAGAGAAACTACAAAGAAACAGAAGAATAAACAAAAAATACTAAAAAAAATAGGCATGAAAATAAGCACAAGCAAAACAAAGACAATGGTAGTAGCGACAAATGCTAAGAGGCACAAGATCGACAAATAATTGAACAAGTAAAATATTACTACATTGGTACAATAATAGAAGAAACAAGGAATATAGACATGGAAATAGATGCAAGAACTAGAAAAGGAGAAAGAATATTCAATGCACTTAAAAGACATTTTTTGGTTAAGAAAGAAATAACGAAGACAATAAAAACAGAAATACAAAAGGTAGTAAGGCCAGCTCTAATATACTCGAGCAAATCTTGGATAACAACAGAAAAAAATTAAAGCAAAATTAATGCAATGGAGATAAAATTTTTAATGATAATTAAAGAAATAACGAGAACAGACTAAAAATTAAACCAATAGAAACATTAATAGACAAAACAAAAAAACAAAACAAAATACATAAATTGAGAACACAGGGAAAAACAAAGAGCAGGTCCAAACAGGCTCACAAAGCAGCAGAAAAAAAAAAGAATAGAGTTGAGCGAGAAAGCAAAAATGGTTCAAAATAGACATGCTTGAAAAAAAATAATATAGTCCGACACACATATCTGTCATATATGCGCAAGAATATTATTTTAAAATCAAAGTTAATTTTTTATCATAATTTCTACAGTTAATTTTTGAATATATGGATGCACATAAAATGTATTTTTTAAATAAATTGGTTTTCAATATTTTGACCATTATTAAATAAATATATTTTGTAAAAGTGTTATCGCGGGCCGCAAAAATGTTCTAGGCGGGCCGCGGGTTGGCCACCCCTGCTCTAGAGTAATTTTTTAATTGTTTATCTTCTGTGCGGGCGTTAAAAGCCATTTTGTCTAAAGAAAAAGTTTACTTCGGTGAGTTGGTGGGACAAACTATTTTAAATTATCGGCCAGTTACTATGCTCTGGTGTGAGCCACCAACCTGTTTGTCATAAAAAAAATTGTTTATCTTCTGTGCGGACGTCAGAAGTCATTTTATTACAAAAGAAGGTTGTGATCTAATCTTTTGGTAACTGACACTTAGGTGGGTTGGTTGAGTCACTCCATTCCATACAGTTGACCCGTTACTACGTTTTGGTGTAGCTCACCCATCCGCCCAATTATTTGTCATAAAAAAAATAAATCTTTGTTTTCTGTACAGACGTCAAAAGTCATTTTGTTGCAAATAGAAGTTGTAATCTAACTTTTTGATAATTAACACTTGGGTGGGTGAGTGCGCCTCTCTATTCTAAGCTGTTAGCCCGTTATTACGCTTTGGACTGACCCACCCACACGCCCAATTATTTGCCATCAAAAAAATATTTGTTTGTTTTCTGTTTGGAGGTCACAAGTCATTTTAGTCACAAAATGAGATCGTGTTCCAATCTTTTAATAACTAACACTTGGGTAGGTAGGTTGTTAAATATTAAACTTTGAAACTGATTTATTAATATGATTTATTAATAGTTAGTACAAAATTATATTTATTTTTAATAGAAAAGTCATAACAACACATTGCCTAGCAACAGACTTATCATAGACCAAATATGTGGTATGTCTATAGTCTATAGGTCATATACATACTACTTTACATCCTCTCAATTTTTTCAAGAATTTATAGTAGATATATTCTTCAATCCTATCCTTGAACTCAAGTCTTGCAGTCTGGGACCGTACAGTGGTTTCGTTGGCATATCAGCTAATTGCAGCTCCGACGAAACTTGCTTGACTTTGAAGTCTCTGTTACTAATACATTCTCTTACAAAGAAATGTTTCAGTACAATATGTTTGGTGCGCTTATGATATTCGTACTTCGGGTTATATGCAAGTTTTACAGCTGATTCATTGTCCAAATTCAACACTGGTTTCTCCGTTTGGATCAGGCTGTAGAGTAGGCAATTCAACCATAAAATCTTTTGAGCAGATTCACTAGCTGCTATTAATTCCGCTTTTGTGGACAAGATGAATACTGTCGTTTGCTTCTGGCTTCTCTAGCTTATAGCAGCTCCTGAGAATAAGCACACCATTCCAGATGTCGATCTTCCAGTAGTCGGATCTCTTGCGTGATCTGCGTCGCTATAACAGATTATGTGCGGAGACGACTTTTTCATAAAGGTCAACCCGTTTTGTTGTGTTCCTTTTAAATACCGAAAGATGCGTTTCAACAGCATAACATCTTTATTAGTAGGTGTTGCAAGGTTTCTAGATGCAACACCTACAGCATATGATAAATCAGGTCTTGTCCCGACTGATAGATAAGACAAAGCACCCACTGCTTGTCTGTATGGAAATTTTGCGTTGGTTTCAGTTTCTATTTCCGTCTCATTTTCTTTGATAATCGGCGTTGTTGCTGATTTGCAATTGGACATTCCATATTTTTCCAAAATTTTCTTTGTGTAAGCCTTTTGGCATAATGTAATGGTCATGTCCTTGCATACGTTAATTTCCATTTCAAGAAAGTATGACGCTGGTTTGGAAGTTATCTTGAATCGTGCTCTCAATTCATTAATAAACTCGTCTCCCGCTGTGTTTGTATTGTAGGCTACAAGTCCATCGTCAACATAAAGAGCAATAAAGACTTTCGATTGTCCTCTGATTCGAACATATAAGCATGGATCTGCTTCACACTGCTGGAAATCAGATTCTTTTAAGAATTCAGCAATGCAAGTATTCCAGCACCTCGGCGCTTGCTTTAATCCATAGAGACTGCGTTTTAGTTTACAGACTCGATTTGTGCCATCTTGATAACCAACAGGTTGTTTCATGTAAATCTCTTCTTTTACTGTGCCGTTTAGAAAGGCAGTTGACACATCGAACTGACATAGTTTTAAGTTTTCTCTAGCAGCTATAGCAACTAGAGATCGTACTGTTGTCAGTCGAACAACTGGACTGAATATTTTATCATAATCCACTCCAGGTTGCTGTGCGTAACCTTTGATAACCATTCTGGCTTTGTATCTCTCGACGGAACCATCAGGGTTCATTTTTACTTTATACACCCATTTGCTTGGTAGGGCTTTACGTCCTTTGGGTAGATGTACGAGATTCCAGGTTTGGTTATTACTCAAGGAAGTAATCTCATTATTCATGGCTTCTTGCCATTTTTCTTTGTCAGGAGATTCTATTGCTTCTTTGTAGGTCACAGGTTCTTTAGGCTTGTGAAGGTTTTCAATTTCTTCAGCTGCTGCTAAAATAAAATCATCGTATCGCTTAGAAGTTGTGATATTTGACCTGTCTCTCAATAACCTCAGATTAGCAATTGAGTTATCTTCAGCAACAGCAGTTTGTACCGTTTCATCACCATCGACAATGTTTGGAGAACCGGAAAGAGATTCGTTGTCGCTTTCTATATTTGATGGTTCTACATGTTGAACTTCTTCAGTGCTATCGACCAAATTATGTTGCAACGTTTCATCGTCGTCTTGATCACTTGTGTCATCATCGCTGTCAGTTTGCTGATCATCTCCTTTTTTATCATCGTCAAACATACCCTTCGGTGTTTGTTGTGATGAAGTTTGTTTTGGTTTTTCGTGTATAAATACTATATCATTTAAAAGTTTGGAGATTTTATCTTCATTGCGTTCATCGTAATACATAACATTCATCGTTTTAATGTCTTTTGATATGATTATTTTATTTTTGGAAGGTATATAGATTCGGAAAGCTTTGGAAGTTTCAGAATATCCTACAAACATGCCAGGGATTGCATTTGGTGCAAATTTGTGAACTTTTGTGCTTTTTATTAAAACATAAGTTTTGCAACCAAAAATGTACAAATGATTAATACATGGTTTTCTTTTAACCCACCGTTCAAATGGTGTTTGGTTCTGAATGGCGCTATTTATACTCCTATTTGATAGATAATTTGAAGTTGATATTGCTTCGCCCCAGAATTTTAATGGTACTTTTGCGTCAATCATCATTGCTTTTGCTTTCTCTACCAAGGTACGGTTTTTCCGCTCAGCAACACCGTTTTGATTCGGGGTATATGGTGCGGAGAGCCTGCGCTGTATACCGCAACTTCTTAAATAAGTGTCAAACTGTTTGTTTACATATTCCGTGCCGTTATCCGATTGTAAGAATTTAATTTTGTTCCCAGTGTGGGTTTCTGCTAACTCTTTATATTCTTTAAATTTTTCAAAGACTTTGCTTTTGTTTTTAATCATGTAAACTTGACTATATCTGCTGTAGTCATCAGTAAAAATTACAAAATACTTGTTGCCACCTATTGTAGACGTTTGAATTGGACCACAAACATCGCTATGAACCATTTCGAGGCATTCTGTTGTTCGTTGTGTGGTTTTCTCACGGGGAGCAGGTACTAGATGTATTTTCGCTTGAATACATGTTTCACATTTCAGCAATGGATTCAATATAATCAAAATTTAGACCTAGTAAAGTCTTGTTTTTAAGTGCAAGTTTCATATCTCTGACATTCATATGGCCAAGTTTTCTGTGCCAGTCATAGATTTTTGATAAATTTCTTGTAGTGATGATTGAAATTTTGTCATCATTCTCATTGGCTAAATTGTTGCGCTCATATTTATTAATTTTCATATAATAAAGACCATCTGCTTGTTTGTATGCTTTGAGAGTTATTTTTCGTTTTGAATTTCTGACCGTCGCTATATTTTTGGTAAACAGGACAGAGCATCCAGCATCTGTTATCTTACTGACAGACATCAAGTTTGTGCTGAGACTAGGTACATACAGCGTATTTTGTAAGTGTGTAAGCGCCATGCCATCAGCATTTTTAGATACAAAAGAGACTGTACCTTTTCCTGTAATCTCTGCAGTGTGTTCCTCAGTTGCGAAGTTTAATTTACTGGATGTTTGCTCTAAATTTTTGAATAAGTCTCGTTGATAAGTCAAGTGAGAGGTACAACCACTGTCTAAGACCCATGTGTTTTTATCAGGCTTATTGTTACATGTGAGAAGGTTCTGCGTAGTAAAATGATTCTTTTGAGAGTCGTTATTGTGTTTAATAGGCTTCTCATGTTCTTTTATCCAACAGCTTGTACAAATTCTGTGACTCTTTCTTTTGAAAATATTACCTTTTCGTTTGCAAATTTTGCAAGACACGTAGAGAGCTTCTTCGTGAAATGTTTCAGGTTCGTCATTACTAATCAAGTTTTGGC
Organism: Tachinus rufipes; assembly: GCA_963932245.1. NCBI lineage: Eukaryota > Metazoa > Arthropoda > Insecta > Coleoptera > Staphylinidae > Tachinus > Tachinus rufipes. Next base: position 113,628,561 of record OZ010745.1, read on the forward strand.
TGTGACGAGATTCATATTCTTCTAATATTTTAGTTTTAAGCTCTTCGGGCTTTAAAAGAGTGTCTCGCAATTCTATAGCTACTCTGAAATTTTCATATTCTGAAGAGAGACTGTATAACATCATGATTGTCAACATATCCTCGTTAATTGTAACGTCCATGTCTGCCAGTTTGTCAACTGTATCCATAAACTTGTTTAGATGACTGCGTACATCGTGTCCTTCTAGTTTTGCTAGGATCAGTTGTTTTAATAAAGTCGCCTTTCGAGCAGGTCCCTTACTGGCGTAAATTTTATTTAATTTTTCCCATAAAGCTTTGGCAGCAGTGCAATTTTTAATTTGTTTTAGTTCAGAAGGAGCGATTATGAGGATGAGCTCAGATCTCGCCTGTCTGTCTCCTTCTTTAGCATCTTCTTTAGCATCGTCTGCTAGGGAAGTTTCGACATATTTCCATAGTTTGTTTCGTACTAATACGGCTTGAGCTTGTATCACCCATGTGTTGTAGTTATCTTTTTTAAGATGATTGATTTTGTTTTTCGACATTTTTGACAAGGGTACTTACGCAGTATATTTTGATTTCGTGTGTGTAGTCTCGTGCTTATTTTACGGACGAGAACCACGCTCTGCTACCATGTTAAATATTAAACTTTGAAACTGATTTATTAATATGATTTATTAATAGTTAGTACAAAATTATATTTATTTTTTAATAGAAAAGTCATAACAACACATTGCCTAGCAACAGACTTATCATAGACCAAATATGTGGTATGTCTATAGTCTATAGGTCATATACATACTACTTTTCATAGGTTGGCCACTCTATTTTAAACTATTGCTTTGAAGTGACTATGCTTTGAAATAACCCACCTACCCGCCCAATTGTTTGTCATTTTGTGACAGGAAGAGGTTTAAATAACTAACACTTGGGTGGGTAGTTGGGCTACATTCCAAACTGTTAGCCCGTTACTATGCTTTGGACCGCCCAAGTGTTTGTCATAACAAAAAATTGTTTGTTTTCTGTGCGGACGATAGAAATCATTTTGTAACAAGAGAAGGTGGACCATTCCATTTCAAACTACTGGTTCGTTACTATGCTTTGGAGTGACCCATCCATATATTATACTCACAAAGAATCTAAAAATTTGTATGAATGAAGTATATTTTTATTTTGCAAATATTTTTTTGCAATTGTTCAGAAATTTCATTAAATTGTTATATGGCATTTTTTCCTGTTAAAGCCTCAATATTTTTTAAATTGATTCAATTATTTTTATGAATATTCTTTGAGCATGTACAAAAAGTTCAAAGTTTTGGAAATTGCATAAAACTGTCTCATACTTTTTCTAATGCTAAAACCACAATATTAATAAAATTGAATTAAATTTTTGTATTATTGTCAAAGCATGAATAAATATAGTAAATATAAATGCAAAAAAGTAAATATTTTGTTTAGAAAAATTCAAAAATTCAAAAATAGCATAAAATTCTCTTCATACTTTTTTTTGCCTGTTGAGACAATATTTAAAAGATTGTCTTAACATTCTTCATCAATAGTTAAAAAGGTTGTTTGAATGCAAAAAAGTTTTTTATAAACTTTCCAAAATGTAGGAAAAAATATAAAATTGTCTTTATGCTTTTTACTATTGCAGAGACCACAATATTTATTAAATTGACTTAATATTTTACATTAATATTCTCAAAACATGATAAAACGTTGTATTATATATTATATATATATTATTAAGGTTAAAAAGTTGGAAATAAAATAAAATATTTTTGTTGTTGTTTTTTCTGCTAAACGTTCAAATTAATTAAATATTTTATATTTCAGAATAAGTAAAAATGCGTATAACTTGAACATAGTTTTAAATGGAAAATAAAAATCCAATTTCAATAGTGAAATTAATAAAATTATTGCATTTATATTGATGCAACATTAATGATGTTTCTTTTGGCAATGGAGCAATAAGTAATAAACAAGTTGAAAGATAGTTACAAAAAAAGTGATAAAAAAAGAACGGTTATTAGATTTTAACAATCAGGTACTTCTGGCAAGTGTGGAAGAAGACTAAAGCTCAATAATATAAATTTTGACGAATAAATTTTAGATCAATCATTTTCAATCGTGTCTGTTGCCTCAAATAGGAAAGGTTTAGAAATTGACTAACTTTTTGACAACAACAAAGCCAAAAAACACCAAAAGAAGTTCACATCAAAAAGGAAATTTGATGTGTATGGTGAGATAGAAGCAGAATCATTCACTGAGAGACTCTCTCAAACTTCATCTGCTTTTTGTGGAGTGACTAAGAGATACTAAGCAGCATTAGTGTCAAATTTTGCACAAAAACTGCAAAAAACAATTCAATATCAACACCGACGTCTATCTGGCGTAGCTCGATTGCCTTCAAGCTGCAATCCAAGTCAAAAAGAGCAAAAAAAAATTCTTAAATAAAAACATATATTTACAAAAAATACTTTAAAAACTATTTTTTTTGTAAATTAATTTAAAAACTTCTTTAAATCCAGTTTATTGATTCTCCAGCAATCTTCACTTCTTTGCGGAACATTAAAAAGAAACTCCGAAAGTTTATTTGAACTTACTTACATACATTTGATAGAATCAAACAAATGTTTTAGTATAACCGTATAAAACTTGCTTGGGTGCAAAAATATTTTACAAACTATTACAAGATAGAAAAATTTCTCATAAAAATGCAAAAACCAAATCATCATTTCCACTAAAATTGATTAACCTTAAAAACATCAAAAAATTGACTAATCTCGAAAAAAACATCAAACATATTATTTGCGAAATATAATAAACTTGACTGAATAAACATCACAGTTACATCTTAAATAGTTTTGGTTTTATTGCAAAATTATTATAATAGCATTGATAATTTAAATATTCATCAGTTTCATCACTTATTTTGTATAAATCTAGTTTTACACAAAGCTGTAAATTCCGTTTAATTGCAATTTCTATTACATGCATATATAATTGAGTATTTCATAAATACATTATAGCTTTTCTACATCATAATTTACTAACTGACAATTTTTCGTTTTTTTATTATTTTTATTGACATGAAAAAGTAGCAAAGAATTTTAGCAAACATTTAGATTTTACATAAACTACTCTAGTAAATACTGAATTCCTTATGATTCACTCAACTATTGAATTCAAATTATTTCACGGCCACATTTATTTCAACACCTGATTGACCTGATTTAGATAAATTATATATCTTCTAAACATTTTATAATAGTTACAAGAATTTCATCAATTAATCGTGTCAATGACAAGATGTACAATCACTTTAATTACTTAATTTACAACATTGTAAAAATCAAGTAAAATAGAAAACTACAGGAAAATAAAAATATTTAAAAACTAGTGTTCGCTATCAAAGGACATGCTCCGCTACTACAAACAATGTTTTATGTAATATTAAATAAATTAATAATCCAGTTGTAGAATTAAATACCCACACACGAGACTTTCATAACTATATTTAATTAAATTGCTATTAATATAATAAAATAATATGAATTGCATCTGGTTATGTCGAGTGGTTTATGTTGTATTGTTGTTGCTGTGAATTTGGTTATTTATGCATGGAAGAGTAAAAGGAAATTAAAAAAATTGTTAATTAGTACAGACTGTTTTTGCATTCGAATTCCTGCATAATAAATGTATTTCTTTTGCACAATCATCGTAATCAGTAATCAACACATTAAGTGAGTGCTAAATATCCATTTACATCCTGTTTTTAAATACAAAATTTTTATCAATAAATATTAAAATTAAATTATAATAAATTAGAATGAAGCAACGCAATAATTAAGAAATCATTTTCCGACTTAAGGCAATTTTGAAACCAATTTGCTGCGGGTAGAAAAAAAACATTTTGAATAAATTAATAAAACAGAGAAGGTCATGTGGGCCCAACATGGAAATTAATAAAGAAATTTCAATGAGAAAGAGAAATGAATAATTAAAACATGAAATAAATGTTATTATATATTACGGATCAAAATTGTTATTAATTTAAAATAATAAATATTAAAAATAAATAGAAACTATTTAATTTATTTTAACACTTAATAAATTATGTAAAGAGTAAACAATGTTTTTAATAGATTTATATTAAGTGTTATTTTTACAAGCTGCTTGATTAACCTTTGCTTTATGCCGATAATGTAAATTTTCTATTGCTAAATTCTTTTACGACCATTGTATAAATATGTGTAAATTACGCAGCTTCTTAAGGGAAAACATTAATTCCTGTTTGACTTGGTAATCTCTAATAAGCGAGTAAACAACAACAGCTGGCAGTTATATGCTATGCAATAAAGTGAAATTTTCCTAAATGAAGGAAAGTAATTAAATTCTGGATGAAATTGTTTTGTGAATTCAATTGATTTTAATTATAATATAGCGGTTATGTGATGCAAATAATTGACTAAACCAAATGCTTAAGTGTTGGTTATCAAAATATTTTTCTTTGACTAAGAAACTTCTAACACACTAAGAGAAAAAAGCTTTTTATTATTTGATAACTAACACTCTGGCGGGTGTGTGGGCACTTATATAAATATAAAAATCCAAAATAATGATGATCAAAAAATTAGAGAGTCTTTTCTCTAACATAAAAACTTCTAATGCTTGCAAAAACAAGAAAAATTAAATGTTTTGTTAACAAGCTTTTAGGCAAGTTTAAATTACTCAATGGTTATTATGACTTGAAATGATTTACCTATTCGCTCAATTGTTGGTCATCAATAGAGTAGATTTTACCTTTTTTTCCTCTGACTAAATGACTTTTTTAATACTTGTAGAAAGAAATAACTTCTAATTCATTTATAACAATCACTCCAGTTTAAACTGTTTAATATTAATCATGAATTGGAGTAATCCATTGATCCTCAAAAAAATTGAAAATTATCTCTATCTTTTCTGATTAAGAAACTTCTGACACTTGCAGAAAGGAAAAACTTCTAATTATTTGATAATAAATTTTTGGGCAACTAAATGTAGACTCCAGTTCAAACTACTCAAGAGTAATCATGATTTGGAGTAACTTAGTAACTTGATTTTTGAGCAATTTTTATGCTAAAAATGACTTTTTTACGCGATTTTATTGTATTAACGTTTCTTTTGTGCAGTTTTTGATTTTTTAAACAATTTTTGTTCTATAAATAAGTTGTGTATACTATTATCTACAAATTTAAAATGAAAAACGTAATTTTTCTGTATAAACTAAGTTTTCTGCGCAATTTTGAAGTTTTCCAAGCAAATTATAAGCTATAAATTGATTTTCTCCGGCAATATTCATAAATTTTATATGGTAATTGTTATTTCTGATCAATTTTTATGCTAGAAAAGAGTTTTCTGCACAATTTTTATAAATCTTTTGCTATATAAAAGTTATCCGCGCCAGTTTTGATAAATGTTGAGCAATAAACGTAATTTTGTATTGAAAGTGAGTTATAAATGATTTATTTGTGTAATTTTTTGGTTTTATAAATAAATTTTATGCTATAAATAGAATATTTGCGCTAGTTTTGATGCATTTTATGCAATAAACTTGATTTTTGAGCAGTTTTTATGCTGAAAATGACGTTTTTTACGCGATTTTATTATATTAACGTTTCTTTCGTGCAGTTTTTAATTTTTTAAGCAAGTTTTGTGCTATAAATAGTTTGTCTATACCATTTTGTATAAATTTGATATGAAAAACGTAATTTTTATGAATGAACTAAGTTTTCTGCGCAATTTTTTACTTTATAAAAACATTTAAGCAACTTTTGAGTTATAAATTGGTTTTCAGGGCTAATTTTATGCAACAAACGTAATTTTTGAGCAAATTTTATGATAAAAAATAATTTTCTAAGCAAATTTGATGTAATAAATGTATGATTTTTTGTCCCAGACAAGCTTTTCTTGATAAGTTGCGCAATTTTTTGTTGTAAATAAAGTTTTCCGCTTGGTTTTTGTGTTATAATTGTTCTTTCTGTGCAATTTTGATCCAATTGTTTACTACAAAGGTTTTGTACGCTTGTTTTTGATCAATTTTATTTTGTAAATATTATAAATCTTTTTTCTGTGGAATTTTAAAGTTGTTAAAGTAAGTTTTATTCTGTAAATAGGTTTTTTGGCTCAGATATTTTTTATAAATTTTTTTGTAGTAAACGTTTTTTTTTGGAAAATAGTTTTCTACGCAAGGTTTTTATGCATATTTTACGCTAAACGGGTTTTCTGCACTTGTTTTGTATTATAAATAAGTTTTTTGCGCAATTTTTATGTTATAAATGTTTTTTAATGCAATTTTGCAGTTTTATTTTGTTTAATGGTTTATATCTTATTTTTGTTAGGTTAGGTTAGGTTCTGGGGATTACGCTACAAAATAGAAGCAGAAAAAACTAGCTAGCAAGAGCGGTCATAAACTAGACAAAACAAAAAGACATTGCTAAGCTGCTATTCCCAAAAAAGCCGCTTTTAAGATGGCCAAAAACAATTGGAAAAAGAAAGACGATACTATTTACCATGAACAAACTATTGGAGGCAGCAAACAAAATAAAAGTAAACAAAGCGTCAGAACCGGATCAAATCCCGCCATTAATTAAAAAGGAAAGAGTTAAAGCAGTTCCCAAAAAATACTCAAAAGTGTAGAAACAGGCTAGACTGGTCCTCATAGAGAAACCAAAAAAATAGCAAAAAGAAAACATAGTACAGGCCACTATGCATGCTAAACACTTTTGGAAAATTGTATAAAAACCTCATTGCGAAAAGACTGAGAGATAAAGTGGAAAACAAAATTGCTACCAACCAATTCGGCTTCCGAAAAGGCATGTCAACAATAAACGCAATAAAGAAAATAGTAGAGTCTGTAGACGAAATAAAGAAAAAAGCCTACAAAAACAAAAAAAATGAGTGTTCTCTCTACCGTGGACATCAAAAATGCATTTGGAGCGGTGGAAAAAAGTGGTGCAGGCGCTCAGAAAAAAAGGAATTAGCAAAAATCTAATAGAAGTGCTGGCCAGATATCTGGAAAGCAGAAAAAGGAAAAACAGAAAAAATAACGATCACATGTGGGGTACTACAGGGATCAATACTAGGACCACTGGTGTAGATAGTATACTACGACAGGGTGCTAAGAGTAAACTTTCCAAAAGGCATTAAAGTAATATGTTTAAAACAACTCTGAAAGCAGAAAATTCAATAACGGCACTAACAAAACTTAAGCTTAACATCAGAGGACTAAGTGAGCGCAAACGGAAACTCTTAGCAAGTGTAGCACACTCGATCATCCTATATAGTGCCCAAATCTAAAAAAGAGCCATGAGATTCTTAAAATATAAAGCAATGCTAAGCAGACAACAGAGGCTAGCTATCAAAGTAAAATGCGGCTATAGAACATTTTCAAACCGAAGCTATATTTGTGATAGCTTCAAAAAAAGAAGAAAAAATAAAATAAAAGAAGAAATTATGAAAAAGTGGCAAACCTCTTGGGAAAATGACTCAGGCAAAGCAAATTGGACAAAAAAAACTAATTAAAAATGTAACCAAATAGACAAGAAGCATGGAGTTACGGATTATTTCCTATTTGAAGATTAACACCGTGTGAGCTTGTTTGAACTGGGGGGGGGGGGGGGATATAAATAATATAAATAACCGGAGTACATACATAAATTAAACATAAGGACTAAGTAAGCTAATGCAATTTTTAAGTACTAGTTATCTGATTCCGTCTGAACCTGAGGCGGTGTTTTTTCTTGGTAAAATGAGCAGCTCCCGGATTTCTCCTGCTGTTGTTGGTGGAAAGTACTCATCAGGTTTACGGGGCTGCTGCTTGAAGATCGGCTGTAGCGACGGGTAGTTGGAGGCTTCTTTGCAGGTCCGGGTTTGCAAATTCTGAAACAGCGGGTTCTGGGTAGTGGTGAATGTTTCCTGAAGATGTTCTTCAAACAAGTCTGATTTCTCTTCAAGGACGGGGTCTTCTTGGGGTTGCGAGTGCGGAAAAATAGTTTGTAAGTTTTATGTTTTTCTTTGACTAGTGAGAGAATAGGAGGCGGAATGTTATTTTAGTTTGTTGATTTGGTCTTGGTAGATATGTGGGCGGTGGTGACGGCGTTAACAGCGTCAAAATACGTGTCGATAGTTAAATCGATGTCGCAGATGGAGTTGATTGCGGGAGTTTGGTTAGTTTACGCAAAATGTCGCGCTGGAACGCGGGCCTGTTTGCTTTGTTATAATAAGTGTATGATGGGGGGGGGGGGGGGGAGAGGTTAATAAGTGAAGCAAAACCTACAAGTAGCATATGGTTGCTGGTAGCGCAGTTAGGTGAGACTTGGGAAGCAAGTTTAAAGTAGAGTATGAGATCGAGGGTTATTACAATATGATCTGCTATGGAATGGCCTTTGTGGTTTGCAAACGTGGGGTCCGAGAAGCTAAGACAGTACATAAGAAAGTTGATAAGGAAGTCCGTCAAAGCGACGCCTTTCGGATTTGATGCGTAGTCGCCGAATGATGTGTGACGAGCGTTTATGTCACCTAGTATTATCAATTGAAAAAAATAGATTTTTGGGGTTGATGCATATGAAGAAGGTAGGTATGTTGCCAATAAAAAAACTGCTTAACAATAAATCCCTTAATAACTAACGCTTGGATAGGCGGGCCTGTACTAAGTTGGGCGGGTAACTTTTTTTTACTTTTATTTTGTTTTCCCCACCTTTTTGTGTTCTTGTAGGTATTATAACAAAAGAAAGAATGTCAAATGTTATATAGACATTAGAAAGCTGTTTAACAATGATAACTAAATTTAAATAGTAAGCGGCCAACTTCTTTTACTGTGGCCCACCCACCCAAGTGTTAGTCATCAAAGGATTCTATGTTTTCTTCATCTCTTGTGTTCTTGTAGCTATTATCTATAAAAAAATAGACGTAAAATGTCATTCAGACATCAGATAATTGTTTAACAATGAATCCCTTGATAACTAACTTTTCTTTACCCATTCGCCTTAGCAATAGTCGTTAAAGAATTCTATGTTTTTCTTATTTCTTGTAATCTTGTAGCAATGATCTACAAAAGAATGAACGTCAAATGTCATTTAGACATCAGAAAATTGTTTAACAATAAATACTTTGATAACTAACGCTTGGGTGGGTGGCCGGAGACTAAATTAGTAGTAGACGGGTAACTTCTTCTACTGTGACTTATCAACTCACCCAGCCAAGTGTTAGTCGTCAAAGAATTTTATGTTTATCTTACCTTCAGATTTCTTGTACCTATTATATCAATAGAATGAATGCCAAACGTCATTTAGACATCATAGATTTGTTTAAAATTGAATTCCTTGATAAGTAACGTTTGGGTAAAAACTCCCAAGCCTTGAGCGGACATGGAAAGATGTGAAAAGTGTGTCAAAAGGAAGAGAGTCCTGAACACACTCTGTTCAAATGCAGCAGATGGAGCCAAAAAAAGAAAATCTTGAAAAAGAGATAAAAGAAATCCAAAAATACGTAAAAGAAACCCTAAACAAAAAGAGTTAGACGACGACATATAGAGTGCGTTCATCGTCCGGGCGTGTATCTTTGAAAATATGCATTTGCAATTCCGAAAATACAAAATCTTGCCAAGTAGAGAAGGGTTTAGTGAGTGAAAACCTCACGCTTAGGCTGGAAAAGCTTCTATTAAACCACAATAAAAACTAACAAAAAAAAATCTAACCTAACCTAACCTAACCTAACCTAACCTAACCTGTGCATTGAATATTAATGCAATTAAGTAATGATAGACCTTAAAATTGTCATTGCAATAATTGCAAAATTAGTTAAAATCCATACGTTCAGTTTTGCATAACCTCAATTAGTTTAGAATCACTATACTTTACTTAAAAATTGTATATTTGATAAAAATAGTCATAACTTCTAACTTGGGCATTGGATATTAATGCAATTAAGTAGTGATTGACCTTAAAATTGTCATTAAAATTGTTGCAAATTTAGTTAAAATCTATACACTCAGTTTGACATAACCTCAATTAGTTTAGAATCACTATACTTTACTTAAAAATTGTATATTTGATAAAAATAGTCATAATTTCTAACTTGGGCATTGAATATTAAGGCAATTAAGTAGTGATAGACCTTAAAATTGTCATTAAAATTGTTAAAATCCATACACTCAGTTTGACATAACCTGTGTATTGGATATTGATACAATTTAGTACTAATATACCTTAAAGTTGCCATTAAAATTGTTGCAAGTTTAAATAAAATCTATACGCTCAGGTTAGTTGTTTATGATCACTATAATTCATTTAAAAATAGTAAAATAAACAAAAGTAGTTATAACTACTAATCTATGCATTAAATATTGATGTAATTTAGTACTAATATACCATAATAATTGCAAATTTAGTTAAAATCCAAACGCTCAGTTTGACATAACCTCAATTAGTTTAGGATCAGTATAATAAATTGTAAAGTAAACCTATTAGCTATTAATTTTTATTATATTTAACACCTCTAATTTTGTCATCATTCAATTGTAACTATCAATTACAACATTTAAAATCTGTTGCTAATAAATAAATTTAGCACAACAATAAACCTAATCGCTACCAGTCACTAAATTGAAAGGTAAATATAAAATTTGTCAATCATGTCAATCAATAAATTTTATAAAATCAATAAATTTTAGAAAGTTGGAATCAAAAAATTTGATATTAATTTTATACACTACATTTTACTAGTTTAGTTTATTCAATTATATTTTAAAACTATTCAAGAATTATTTCTCTCATTTCAAGTAAAGTTAACAATAATTGAATTCTTAGTGTGAATCAATTATCAACTAACAATTAATTAATAATAAATCATTAATCAATTAACAACCATCCGTACAAAACCATAAATATCCGCAACAAATTAAAATGCCTGTAATTATAACAAAATCATCAAATATAAATACTTTCTTCATCTTTAATTAAGCGAAACAAATTTGTATTAATATATACATATTTCTAACCTTGCAAAAAATAATTCAGAGCGAGAATGCTTCATTTCATCATTTTAACATTTAACCTTTCACAGTTAAATTACATAAACGTTGTATGAATTAATTAAGTATTATAAATAAGCAACTATTTCAACAAAAACTAATAGTAAAATGAAGATTTATTGATTGTGGTAATAGATATTGGAATTGCAAAATATTTAATTTCATACAAATTTATATTTGATTTAATTTGTAGGTTTTAGTAATTGTTAAAAGATTAGAATGGATTGAAAGTATATAATAACTTTAGTGTGACTTATTGCTTACCGTTAATAATTATATTAAACCGGTAATTTGTCTATATACTTGGCACAGATTTAATAAAAAAATGTTGTTTTAAGATTGATAACATTTACTATAATAATAATATAATGCACAATTAGCTAATTTGGAGATCTTCTTAGGATTAAATGTAAAGTAATAGCTTTTAACTGTGAATTGTCTGTTGCGAATAATCAAATATTATTTTCTAACCCTGCGGCTTAAGCATTGTGTACCTTACATTGCTTCGTAATTAATTGCACCATTCAGGTTTTCTATTATGTCTAAATTGATAGCTCAAGGCATTGACGATTCTTTGTAATAAAAAAGTAAATTAATTGTTGCTTATGCTTACAATTAATTTAAATCAATAGTTATGAGTTGCAATTTGTAGAACAATTTAAGATGATTTGAGTAAATGACATTTTTTTTCCAGAATCACTAATTTGGTTCTTTTTATTTACTAAAAAGGTTATTTTTATTAATGGATTATAAACTTCTTTCAGTGTTTTGTAAAAAAAAAAATAGTGGCCAAGATACTTTTGTTATGGGGGCATTTTACTACAATACAGTATTGATATAATCGTTCAAAAGATTGATCACAACAGTATTGGCATTACTTTCAGAACTGCATCAAGTGTGAGAATAAGCAAAGCATTATTCTTTATTACAAACACTTGGTCGGGTGAGCGGGAACACTGTATCAAATCAAATATTTATAAACTGTGTTCCCGCTCACCCGCCCAAGCGTTTAAGTTTATTGATGTGCTAAATTTTTTTATTAGCAACATATTTTAAATGTTGTAATTGATAGTTACAATTGAATGTTGACAAATTTAGTAGTCTAAAACATAATAAAAATTAATTATAATTTTTAGGAAAATTATACTTATCCTAAACTAATTGAGGTTATGTTAAACTGAGCGTATGGATTTTAACTAAATTTGCAATTATTGTAATGACAATTTTGAGGGTCTATAATTACTTAATTGCATTAATATCCAATGAACAGGTTAGAAGTTATGACTACTTTAATGTACTTTTAAATTTTTAAGTGATCCTAAACTAATTGAGGTTATGCCAAACTGAGAGTATGGATTTTAACTAACTTTGCAAGCATTATGAAGACAACATTAAAGTGTATTAGTACTAAATTGCATCAGTATCCAATGCACAGGTTAGAAGTTATGACTATTTTTGTGTACCATGCAATTGAATTGTACTTGTGTGATTTTAGTTACTGTTTTCGCCCACCCGCTAAAGTGTTTGTGATCCAACTTCTTGACAACAAACACTTGGGAGGGTGGGCGGGAACACACTTTATGAATTATGATTGTGTGGTTTTAGTAATCACGCCCACAAGCCCAATTGTTTGTGATCTAAATGCAAATGAAAAAATATACTAAAGTCTCTCGACGCACCCCTTTCCACCTGTTCTGATCTATTTAAAATAGAAAAGCCTACATATAAAAAACTAAAAAAAATCATTTATAGCACAGAAAACATTAAAAAAACTAATTATACTATAAAAATAGTTTTTAAAAGCCAAAATTTGCATAGAATATACAATTATATCATGAAAACTGTGCAAAAAACTTATTTTTAATTTAAAATCTGAGCTATTTAGCAATTTATAAATTTTATTAATTTATACAAAAGCTCAATGTTAGACTAAAATATATCAATTAGTTGTCATTACGACAAATTTACCGTACCGATTTTTTTAAGATTTTTAGGTTAGGTAGTAATGATATTGAAATATATTAGTACCAAGTTTGATTAAAATCTAATGCACCATTTAGCAGTTATTAAATTTATTAATCTACCCAATAGTTCAGTTTTAGATTAAAATAGATCAATTAAATTGTCATCATGCTAAATTTACTGTATCAATTTTCTTATAATTTTTAAGTTAGGTACTAATAATATTTAGATATGTAACTACCAAGTTTGAATAAAATCCAAAGCACCGTTTAGCAGTTATAAATTTTATTATTTTTCTCAATAGTTCAATTTTGGATTAAAGTAGATCAATTAAATTGTTATCATGCCAGATTCACCGTATCAATTTTCTTATAATGTATAGGTTAGGTACTAATGGTATTGAGATATGTTAGTACTAAGTTTGATAAAAATCCAATGCACCGTTTAGCAGTTATAAATTTTATTAATTTACTCAATAGTTCAATTTTGGATTAAAGTAGATCAATTAAATTGCCATAATGCCAAATTCACCGTATTAATTTTCTAATAATTTTTAGGTTAGGTACTAATAATATTGGGATATGTTAGTACCAAGTTTGGTTAAAATCCAATGCACCGTTTAGCAGTTATAAATTTTATTAATTTACCCAATAGTTCAATTTTGGATTAAGGTAGATCAATTAAATTGGCATAATGCCAAATTCACCGTATCAATTTTTTTACAACTTTTATATTAGATACTAATAATAACGAAACATATTAATACAAAATTTGATTAAAATCCAATGCACCGTTTAGCAGTTATAAATTTTATTAATTTACCCAATAGTTCAATTTTGGTTTAAGGTAGATCAATTAAATTGGCATCATGCCAAATTTTCCGTATCAATTTTCTTATAACTTTTAGGATAGATACTAATGATATTAGGACATGTTAGTATGAAATTTGACAAAAATTCAATGCACCGTATAGCAGTTATAAATTTTTTTAATTTACCCAATAGTTCAATTTTGGGTTAAGGTAGATCAATTAAATTGTCATCATGCCAAATTCACCGTATCAATTTTGTTAAAATTTTTAGGTTAGGTAGTACTGATATTAGGATATGTTAGCACCAAGTTTGATTAAAATCCAATGCACCGTTTAGCAGTTATAAATTTTATAAATTTACTTAATAGTTTAGTTTTGGATTAAGGTAGATTAATTAAAATGTCATCATGCCAAATTCACTGTATCAATTTTTTTATAACTTTTAGGTTAGATGCTAATGATAACAGAACATGTAAACACAAAATTTGATTAAAATCCAATGCACCGTTAAGCAGTTATAAATTTTAATAATCTACACAATAGTTCAATTTTGGATTAAAGTAGATCAATTAAATTGTTATCATGCCAGATTCACTGTATTAATTTTCTTATAATTTATAGGTTAGGTACTTATGGTATTGAGATATGTTAGTACTAAGTTTGATTAAAATCCAATTCACCGTTAAGCAGTTATAAATTTTATTAATTTACCCAATGGTTCAATTTTGGATTAAGGTAGATCAATTAAATTGTCATCATGCTAAATTCACTGTATCAATTTTCTTATAATTTTTTAGTTAAGTACTAATGATATTGAAGTATATTAGTACCAAATTTAATTAAAATCTAATGTACCATTTAGCAGTTATAAATTTTATTAATTTACCTAATAGTTCAGTTTTTGATTAAAGTAGATCAAATAAAATGTCATCATGCCAATTTTACTGTATCAATTTTTTTATAACTTAAAGGTTAGATACTAATGATAACGAAACATGTTAATACAAAATTTGATTAAAATCCAATGCACTGTTTAACAGTTATAAATTTTATTAATATACCTAATAGTTCAATTTTAGATTAAAGTAGATCAATTAAATTGTCATCATGCCAAATTTACTGTATCATTTTTTTTTAACTTTTAGGTTAGATACTAATAATAACGGGACATGTTAGTACAAAATTTGATTAAAATCCAATGCATCGTTTAGCAGTTATAAACTTTATTAAATTACCCAATAGTTCAATTTTAGATTAAGGTAGATCAATTAAGTTGTCATTATGCCAAATTCACTGTATCAATTTTTTTATCATTTCAAGGTTAGGTACTAATAATATTGGGATATGCTAATACTAAGTTTGATTAAAATCCAATGCACTGTTTAGCAGTTATAAATTTTATTAGTTTACCCTAAAGTTCAATTTTGGGTTAAGGTAGATCAATTAAATTGTCATTATGCCAAATTTATTGTATAAATTTTTTTATAATTTTTAGGTTAGGTACTTATAATATTAAGATACTTTAATAGCAAATTTGATTAATATCCAACCCACCGTTTAGCAGTTATAAATTTTATTAATTTACCCAATAGTTCAATTTTGGATTAGGGTAGATCAATTAAATTGTCATCATGCCAAATTCAGCGTATCAATTTTTTTATATTTTTTAGGTTAGATACTAATGATATTGAGATATATTAGTACTAAGTTTGATTAAAATCCAATACACCGTTTTGCAGTTATAAATTTTATTAATTTACCCAATAGTTCAGTTTTGGATTAAGGTAGATCAATTAAATTGTCATCATGCTAAATTCACTGTATCAATTTCTTTATAATTTTTAGGTTAGGTACTTATGATAATAGGATATGTTAGTACAAAACTTATTTAAAATCCAATGCACCTTTTAGCAGTTATAAATTTTATTAATTTACCCAATTGTACAATTTTGGGTTAAGGTAGATCAAATAAACTGTCATCATGCCAAATTCACCGTATCAATTTATTTATAATTTTTAGGTTAGGTACTAACGATATTGAGATATGTTAGTACTAAGTTTGATTAATATCCAATGCACCATTTAGCAGTTATAAATTTTATAAATTTTTCCAATAGTTCAATTTTGGGTTAAAGTAGATCAAATAAATTGTCATCATGCCAAATTTAACGTATCAATTTTTTTATAATTTTTAGGTTAGATACTTAAGATATTGAAATTTGTTAGTACAAAAATTGATTAAAATCCAATGCACCGTTTAGAAGTTACAAATTTTATTAATTTACCCAATAGTTTAATTTTGGGTTAAGGTAGATCAATTAAATTGTCATTATGCCAAATTCACCGTATCAATTTTTTTAACATTCTTAGGTTAGTTACTAATGATAATGAGATATGTTAATACAAAATTTGATTAAAATTCAATGCACTGTTTAGCAGTTATAACATTTATTAATTTACCCATTAGATCAATTTTAAATTAAGGTAGATCAATTAAATTGTCGGGCGGGCGAGAACACTGTATTAGACTACCGACCCAATATTTATAAACTATGTTCACGCCCACCCGCCCAAGTGTTAGTTATCAAAACATTTGTTATTGTACCCACTTTTGACGTATTAGTGACAACTGTCATTCAATTTGACATATTAAAAACAACAGAAACGCAACAAGTGTGCAAATAAACAAATTTCTTAATAACAAACACTTGGGCAAATAGACGGAAACACTGTATCAAATCACCGGCCCAATATTTATAAACTTTGTTCCCGCCCACCCGCCCAAGTGTTAGTTATTAAGAAATTTGTTATTGTACCCACCTCTGTCGTATTTGTGACAACTTTCGTTCAATCTGTCATATTAAGAACAGCAGAAACGCAACAAGTGTGAGAATAAGCAAATATCTTGATAGCAAATACTTGGGCGGGTGGGCAGAAACAATGTTTCAAATCACCGGTTCAATATTTATAAACTGAGTTTCCGCCCACCTGCCCAAATGTTAATGATTAAGAATTTGGTGATTCTTTCCACCTCTGACGTATTAGTGACAACTATCATACAATTTGTCATATTAAAAACAACAGAACCGCAACAAGTATGAGAATAAGCAAATATTTTAATAACAAACACTTGGGCGGGTGGGCGGAAACACTGTATTAAACCATCGGCTCAATATTTATAAACTATGTTTCCCCCACCCGCCTAAGTGTTAGTTATTAAAATAGTATTTGTTTCTGATTATTGCACAGTTTAAAATAATTGAGATTAGTAAAATACCCTAACCTCAGTTATTCAAATTTTTGTAATTCTACCCACCTCTGACGTTGAAGTGACAACTGTCATTCAATCTGTCCTATTAAAAACAACATAAACGTAACTAGTATGAGAATAAGCAAACTTCTTGATAACAAACACTTGGACGGGTGGGCGGAAACACTGTATCAAACCACCGACCCAATATTTATAAACTTTGTCCCCGCCCATCCTCCCAAGTGTTAGTTATCAAGAAATTTGTTATAGTACCCACTTTTGACGTATTAGTTACAACTGTCATTCAATCTGTCATATTAAAAACAGCAGAAACGCAACAAGTGTGAGAATAAGCAAATTTATTGATAACAAACACTTAGGGGAGAACACTGTATCAAACCACTGACCCAATATTTGTAAACTGTTTAAATGTAAGTAGTTTTAACGAGTTGAAATTTAAAACTGTTGTGACCTATAAAGTGAATGTTAATTAACATAGTTTATAAAACTGTAAAAAAAATGTAATAGCACATTGTTTGCAAATTATAATATTAAAAATCCTTCTTTGGCAAAATAAATACTAATTTTAGTTTCACTTAACAGCTTAATCTGTACTTTCATTATTATTATTATCACAAAAGGAAGAGCAAAATAAATTAACAAATTTCAAAATATTAACTAATCCAAAACATGTTTAAACGATGATTTTATAAACTAGTGCAAGAAAAATAGTTTCACCTTTGCCATTTTAATTGCATATTTAAAAAAATAACAGTAGTATTTTTAGCAATACTAATTTAGGTCCTAATAGAAAGTACAAAATAGGAAAACTAAATTCCAGATTAAATAAAATAAGAGGAAGTATTGAATTTTATGTATTTCGTATACATTCACATTCTAAATATTGCACCCATCCTATACAAGAAATTTAAGAAAATAAAAATGATGGGAAGGGAAACGCGCAGACTAGCGCGTATGGATCTCCACTTCATATAAAACCAAAAGTTATACGTCCTTCGCACAGTTCAGTGCAGTAAGAGTGCAGATATGTTGGTGTTCAGTGCTAGCAGGATGAGGTTAACCTTACTGGTATGTTGTCTGTTTATTTTTACCGGTCGTTATCTCTCGGCGCATGCATTATTATCACATCAAGTGGAAGAGGAGAAAGTTTGCGTCATGATGATAATAAAATATAAACAAATCGAGCGATGACTTCCGCGTGCATTCGCATTCGCATTCGGTGAGATTAGATTTATGTGGGAATATTAATAATGTTTGATTTCTTTAATCAATTCATTATGGATATGAATAGAAAAAGTGAGATTTATTTGTTAATCATTTTTATTACCAACTATTAAATTTTATTAATGAAATTTTGTGTTAATGGATTTTAAAATTACAATAAACAATAGAATTTATCTTAATTTGCTTTAATGTCATATTAGAAGAGTCTTCAGTATTTATTTAAAGGGTCTTAATTAAAACAATTTAAATAGTTTAATTAAATTAAAGCAGATTTAAATTATTTTTTTGAAAATTTGGAGAAAATGAAAAAAAAATAATTTTGTATTGGCTTTGTGATTAGTGATAGTATACGATATTGTTACCATTAGTTATGCAATTTTGTATAGCATCATTGCTTACTAGAGTTATAAATTTTAGCTAATATGAAAACATTGCTTCCAATAGTTGCCCAGTTTTATGTCATTCTTTTGCTGAGATCTACTACAACAATTTGCCACGAAGAACTGTATTTTATAAATTTGCTCTCAAAGCCGTTCCATACTTGTTGCCAATCTTTGATGACCTTTGAAGTAAAGTATTCTTTAAGTCCATTGGGCCTTACGGGAATGTTGCCTGTAGGATTCACGTTGTTATCAGTTAGGTTATTGCCCTCAATACTTACATAAATAATCCGGTGTCTAGACAAAGATAATTTTTTGTCCAAACTTGGCCTTATACGAGCTAGCTCAGCAGATTGACTAAGTACATAGATTTTGTACTCTGGATAACACTCAACATATAAAAAACTAGCTGTGCATGGCTTGATGTAATGCATACAATTTTGCAGATTATGCGCAACATTTTTTAGACAAAAGCATTACCCTTGGTTTAATCCATTAGCAAGTTATACGTATACAATCAAAGAAAATTTGGAGTTCAACAAATCCTTAAGGACTGGGCTTTTGGAAACTACACTAACATCAATATTTTTTTTTATTTTAAGTTTGCACTCTATTTTTCTTTAATGAAATTTTTTTTGGAAAAAACCGTATTAGCTAAAAATCTAACTCTAGTTGCTGATCTAGTACCAAAAAGATTTTTTTTCAAGGTTCTTACGTTTACCAAGAAACAAAACCCTATTTTCTGTGGTCTTTCACAAAGTTCGAACAATCGGCCTCACATTGATATCTCCAATTTTGCTCAAATTGTACTAATTTTTTGGATCGAATTTTCCAAAATTTGTTGCAACAAAAAGAATATTTGCAGTGTTTTAAAAATTTGTTAAACTAAATAGCATTTTGGTAATATTTTTATAGAATTTAAAAAAAAAAAACTGTCTTCGAACCTATTTTGTAAAATATATTACAATAAATAGTTTTTTTTTTTAAATTTTTTTGTAAAAGTTTTGCAATTAACATTATTTCATAACATTTTTTTTTAAATTTGTTGTAATAAATAGCTCATTTATTGAAGAATTTTGAGCAACTTATTGTTTTTATAATAGGAAAGGATAGGAAGTTTTTTGTTAAGCCCAGGAAGGTCAAAACCAGAAATTAATATGGTTCCGACTTTCCTGGGCTTAACAAGTGCACTGCTAATTTGTTTGCTGATTATTTTGTTTTCATTTATATACCATCTCTTGGTAGGAATTTTAATCTTGATTTAGTGTATGATAAAATGGTGGATCCACTCTTACATTAAGGGTTGATAATACTTTGATATATCAAACAATCATGAATTTAAGTAACTCTGCCAGTATTGGCTCTGATGGCGTAGCAAATTTGCTGTTAATAAAATGTATTTGCACTCTAACTAAACCATTGACCTGCATTTTTTATTTTTAATAAATCTTTAGCTCAAGAACTGTTTCCTAAAATTTGTAAAAATAGCTTTATCAATCTAATTTATAAATTTGGTGATAGGTCAAACATCACCAACTATAGAAATATAAGCTTACAGTTTAGTATCCCTAAATTTCTGGATAAATTAGTCACAAACAAACTTAACTGAATTTGCAAAAATTTTATAATTGACAAACAGCATAAATTTTATTTTAGGAGATTAACTACTACAAATCTTTTTACTTAGTCTAATCTATTAAAAGCCTTGGAGAATCAGTGTCAGGTTGATGCAATTTATACTGATTTTTTCAAGGCTTTTGGTAAAGTTAATTAATAAGTTAAAAATAGTTGGTTTTAATACTATGATTATTAATTGGATTTCTAGTTTTTTGTCTTTACAAATTCAGCAAGTTCGGGTTAATGGCTGTATTTCAAATCCTATACCGGTTATGTTTGGGGTCCCCGCAGGTTCTCACTTGGGGCCTTTACTGTTTAACATATTTATTAATGATATTGGAAAACATATGCAAAATAGCAAAATTTTTTTTTATGCAGACGATCTTAAATTGTATCGTGTTATTAAGACTGTTGTATATTTTATTGCAGGAAAATGTGTAAGCATTAGCTTTTTGAGAAGTAAACAAAAATTTAATAATATTTATGAAATTAGTGGAACGACCATAGATTGTGTATCTCAAATTAAAGATTTGGGTGTATTGTTTGAAAAAAATCTCAGTTTCTCGACACAATCAGCAATATTACTATTAGATCTCTAAGAATGTTAGGTTTTATTATGAGAATTGGTTGTTATAGTTAAAATTCTTTACTGTTCTTTGGTAAGACTAATTCTGGAGTACGCTTCTACCTATTTAGTCTCTTTATCAGCAGTATTTGATTGATTTGCTTGAAACAAATGTAGTATTTTAGTCAATAACAGCAATTATGACATTATACTAAATTTTTTATCTACAATTCTTTCAATGATTAATTTATTATTTAGCGGACGTCATACACAAAATGCTTATTTGTTTAGAGTTTTATTTCGTAAGACTAATTATTTATTTAATAGCCCCTTAAGCCGTCTAATGTGTTTAAGAAATAAGTTTAGAATAGATTTTTTGTTAATTCATTGAGTTTGTTTAAATCGTTGTTAGTTAGAACACTTTAATTAATTGTAGATTATATTATGTTTTGTTTTGAAATGAAATGTTTTCATATTTGTAGTATTTTACTCTAAATTATGTTAATTTTGCTTTAAATAGGTGTACCGTAAATAAATAAATAAATAAATAAATAAAGTTTGTACAAAAAACCTATTTTAGTCATTCAGATTGATCGAAATTATACAAATAAGCTATTTTTTGCTTTAAATTAGTTCAGAAAACTTAATTGTTGCATAAAACTGTACTAAACTTATAAAAAAAGGATTTTTTTGAAATAAAAAACTTATTACTATATGAAAATCATCAAAAATGATACAAAAACAAAAAAAAAACAAAAAAATAAAACAAGATTTATATAAAATTGATTAACAAAATTTACCTTTGTTAATAAAATTAACACAAAAAACTTATTTCATGCATACGATTCTTTAAAAATTACACAAACTGACATTTTTGTACACAAAACTTTTATAAAACCGTTCAAAAAACACAAATGTTGCACAAAACTGTTTAAAAATTGCGCTACATTTTAATTTTAACATAAAAACCTACTTTTTTAAATCAAAATGACAATTTTTTTAAAAATTTAATTTATACACAAATTAGTTCTGAAATTGCTCGGTAACTTAATTATTGCATAAATCGTTCCAAAATAGTGTTAATTTTACTTATAAGATTTATCTAAAAGCGCAGAAATTATATTTATAATATTAAATGTAAAAAAACTGTTTAAAACAGAAATCGTGTAAAAATAAAAAATTAAAAAATTAAAAATACACAAAAAAACCATTTCAAGTACACAAAAATTAATCATTAATGCACAAAACTGTTTTAATGTCACGTTTCTTGCATGAAAATATATTTTAGTCATAAATATGATTAAAATTACACAAAATGACAAATTTTTACACTGAATTGAACTGTTCAAAAAAGCAAATTTATAGAAAAAAATGTTTTAAGTTTGCGCAAGGTCCTATTTGTGTGTAAAATTTGCACAACAAATTTGATATTTATCCGAAATTACACAGAATAAATTTTTTTTTACAATAAATTTATATGAAATTGCCCAGAAAATTGTTCTAAAATGTAAAAATATCAATGTAATTTTTGCATGAAACTAACTTAACCTAACCTAAATGTTGCACAGAATTGTACTAAAATATGCCAAAAAGTAAAAAAAAATACAATAATTTTTTTTTTTTTTTTTATAAAAACTCCCAATTTTTGCCTAAAGTTGTACTAAATTTATGCAAAATTTTTTTTTATTTTTTTTATATTTATTCTAAATTTATATAATATTGTGTAAGAAACCTAATTGTTTTACAAAATTGTAATAAAATCTACCAAAAACTCATTTCTCTCATGAAATTTGTTAAAAATTGCAATTTTCTATACTAAAATCTTATAAAACTGCAAAAAACTAAATTGTTCTACAAAATTTTCAAAAAAGTTTGTTAATGAAATTTTCACAGAAACTTCGTTTTATTTATTTATTCCATTGCCTTTTTACCTTTCGGTGTCAGGCTATTTTCTTCATGTGATTCTTTGAAAATTACACAAAATGACTATTTTTACAATAAATTGATATAAAACCGTTCAGAAAATACAAATATTGCACCAAATCGTTCTAAAAGTTGCGTAAAATTTTAATTTTAACATAAAATTTGCATAAGAACTTTCTTTTTTATACAAAATTACAGTTTTTTCACAATAAATTAATATAAAACCGTCCAGAAAAATTAATTGTTGCATAAATTTGTACTAAAATCATCTAAAAACTTATTTTCTTTAGGAAATTTATCAAAAATTATACAAAAACGCAATTTTCTATACTAAAGACGTAAATAATTGCTCATAAAACTAATTGTTGCACTTAATTGTACTAAAATGACGCAAAATGACAAATTTTATAAAAAAATCCAAAATTGTGTTATTATTTACAGTAAATTTATATAAAATTGTTTAAAAAACTAAAAACCTCATTTATTGCATGAAATTTGCATAGTAAAACTAATTTTTTTTTAGATTTATTAAATAATGACATTTTCTATACTAAAATCCTAAAAATTGTTCATATAACCTTACTAAAATTGACTAAAGTTACCCAAAACTTTGCATAAATTTAGCATTTATATAAAATTTATTACAAAAAAGACAAAACAAAACGTATAAAGCAAGTAACTGAAAACAACAAAAACATGAAAATCCTAAAAACAACACAAAGAAATGAAAAACTGAGAATACACCAGATAATCGACAAAGATGGAAACACGCACCACAACAAATCCAAAATAACGTCAATAATTCAAGAATACTACGAAGAACTCTACTCCGCACCTGAACTAAATCTTGCTTAGAAACACACCACAAATATAAGAAACGTAGAACCGGAAGACATACTCGAAATATCCATCTCAGAAATTGAATTTGCTCTAAAACAGCTTAAGTCCGGCAGAGCCGCGGGGCAAGACGGAGTTACCACGGAAATGATGAGGCTCGGGAGCGATGCCACTTTGAAAGCTATAGCTAGTCTGCTAAACAAATGACTGCAATCTAACAAGATGGCACAATGCAAAAGTTATTATCCTCCATAACCCATAAGCCTACTGCCACATTTCTATAAGCTCCTCACAAAAATAGTAACAAACAGGCTTGCAGCAAAGCTAGACGCATATCAACCGAAAGAGCAAACTGGTTTCAGAAAAGCTTACAGCACAATCGATCATCTCTAAACAGTACGGACACTAATCGAAAAATGTATTGAATACAACGTCCCACTACACATAGCATTCGTTGACTACAGCAAAGCATTCAATTTGCTAAATCTGGCAGCAATGTTCAAAGCATTGGATCACGCCCGAGTTGACTCACGTTACACAACTCTCCTTAAATATGTATATGCAAACGCCACCTTTCAGGTAAAGATAGAGGAAGACATGACCACAGACAAAATATTTATAAAAAGAGGCGTTCGGCAAGGCGACACCATCTCTTCAAAACTCTTCATCTTGATCATGAAAGATATGTCAAAACCTTACCTTGGGAGAACAAATAGATCAACATAGATGGCAAATATTTAAATCACTTAAGGTTTGCGGACGACATAGTCATATTTAGCAGTAACCTAGACAAACTAAAACAAATGCTAAAAGAAACTAAAAACAGCGTCATCAAAAGTCGGCTTAAAAATGAATCTCGGGAAAACCAAGTTCATGAGCCTCTATATCTCAAAGGAGAAGTCAAAAAGTTATCTTTTGAATAAAATTTGTCAAAAATTGCAATTTTCTATACTAAATTGTTTTACAAAGTTTTCTTAAGTCGTACAAAAGCTTCACTTTGTTAATAAATTTAAGACAAAAATCTTATTTTCTTTATGTGATTCTTCAAAAATTAATCAAAATGACAATTTGTTACACTAATCTTATATAAAACTGTTCATAAAATACAATTGTTGCACAAAATTGATTAAAAATTTTAATTTTAACATAAAATTTGCATAAAAACCTATTTTTTCATACACAATGACAGTTTTTTTACACTAAATTAATATAAAATCGCTCAGAAAAGTTAGTTTGTTCACAAAATAGTTTTAAAATTGCTCAGAAAATTAAATTTAATTAATTATATAATTCATTAAATTAATAAACAAAAAATTACATAAAATCGATTAAAAATCTCACTAAAAACCTATTTCAAGCAAAAAAAAAACCATTGTTGCACAGACCTGTTCTAATGTCGCGTTTCTTGTATGAAATTTGCACAAAACCTATTTTAGTCATGAGATTCATCAAAATTACACAAAATAACAACTTCTTACACTAAATTAATATAAAATTGCTCTAAAAAGCTAATATATAAAACAAAATGTTCTAAAAGTGCGCAAAAAAGTATTTTCTTTGTGATATCTATCAGGAATTACACAGAATAATATTTTTTTACAATCAAAACACAAATGCACAAAAATCTTATTTTTTGCATAAATATCAATTTATTAAAAGTTAAACAGAATTACAGTTTTTTATACTAAACTTGCTTTCATTTTTGCATGAAATTTGCACAACATTTTTTTTTTAAATTAATAAAAATTTGCAATAAATGACATTTTTTTGTGAGATTTATCAAAAATTATACAAAAACGCAGTTTTCTATACTTAAAATCTTAAAAAAATGCTCATACATACAATTTTTTGTAAAAAAACAGCAAAAAAATCCAAAAGTTCTCAAGATTTTACAGTAAATTCATATAAGATTGTTCAAAAAACTTAATAATTTTACAAAATTGTACCAAAATTTGGTGGATTTTGGTACAACCCCCTCATAATACCTAATTGTTGCACAAAATTTTACTAAAATCATACTTTTTTAAAATATTTTACACTAAATTTATATAAAATTATTAAAAAAACCTAATTGTTCTCCAAAATTGTAAAAAAATTCACCAAAAACCCTAATTGTGCATAAAATTGGCACAAAAAATTTCATTTCTTTTATGAGATTTGTAAAAAATTGCAATTTTTCATACTATAATCTTCTAAATCTGCTCAAAAGACTAAATTGTTTCATAAAATGTTCCAAAATTGCACAAGAGCTTCAAAATAACACAAAAAAACCTATTGTCTTCAAACTACAGTTTTTTATACTAAACTTGTGTAAAATTGCTCTTATTTTGCATAAAATTTACAAAATTTTACAAAATAACTTATTTTCGTTGTGAAATTTATCAAAACTTATACAAAAACGCATTTTTCTATACTAAAACCTTAAAAAACTTTTCATAAAAACTAGTTGTTGCACTAAATTTACGCAAAATGACAATTTTTTGTAAAAAATTAGCAAAAAAATCCAAAATTTTTTAAGATATACAAAAATTCATATAAAATTGTTTAAAATACCCAATTTTTTTACAAAATTGTACCAAAATTTTGATACAATCTCATTTATTGCATGAAATTTGGACACAAAACTCATTTTTTTAAACAATTTTAGCCAAAAAAACAATTTTCTATACTAAAACCTTAAAAAACGCTCATAAAACCTATATGTTGCGCAAAATTATACTAAAATCACTCTTTTTTTTTAAAGATTCACACTAAATTTATATCAAATTATTTAAAAATCTTAATTGTTCTCCAAAATTGTAAAAAAATCCAGCAAAAGCCCATTTTTTGCATAAAATTAGCATAAAAAAATCAATTCTCTTATAAGATTTGTCAAAAATTGCAATTTTTTATACTTAAACTTATAAATCTGCTGAAAAGACTAAATTTATTCATAAAATTTTCCTAAAAAACTCCTCATAAAAATTAATTGTTGCAGTAAATTGTACTAAAATTACGCAAAATGACTTTTTTTGTAAAAATTAGCAAGATTTACAGTAAATTTATATAAAATTGTTCAAAACAGCTAATTATTTTACAAAATTGTACCAAAATTTTGGTACAACCCTATTTATTTCATGAAATTTACACACAAAGCTCATTTCTCTTAAATGAGATTTGTCAACATGCAATTTTCTATACGAAAACCTTAAAAAATTGCTCATAAAACCTAATAAAATAAGCACAAAAAGCCTATTTTTTTCATATGATTCTTTAAAATTGACTCAAAATGACACTAAATTTATATTATACGGTTCAGAAAATACAAATGTTGTACAAAAGTGTTGAAAAATTGCTTAAAATTTTAATTTTAACATAAAATGTGCACAAAACAACCATTTCTTTACATTAAATTTACATAAAATTGCCCAGAAAAGTTAATTTCTACAAAAAATGCTAAAAAAAATTCTTCTTCTCAAAAATTATATAATTAAAAAAAAATCTAATGGTTTTACAAAACTGTATCGAAATCTACCAAAAATGTGCACAGTATAACTCATTACTCTTAGATTTATCAAAAATTAAAACTTTCTATACTAAAATCTAAAAAAATCATACAAAAAATTAATCGTTGCACAAAATTCTAGTAAAAAAAAGAAATTTTCTTAAAATTTACTTTGTATTCATATAAAGTTGTTCAGAAAACATAATTATTTAACAAAATTGTAAAAATCCACCAAAAACTCCAGTTTTTGCATAAAAATTACACAAAAAACTCATATGTTTTCAATAAGGTTAGTCAAAAATTGCATTTTTTTTTTACTAAAATCTCAAAAAATCGCTTATAAAACTTTATCGATTTACAAAATTTAACTAAATTCACTCAAAATGACATTTTTTTGCATAAAATAAGCAAAAAGAAACGTTTTTTTTTTCAAAATTTACACTAAATTTATATACAAATTTTCATTTTTTGCATATAATATGCATCAAAACTCATATTTTTTAACAAGATTTCTCAAAAATTGCAATTTTTATATTAAAACTTTATAAAATTGTTTAAAATCTTCACTTAGTTCATTAAATTAGTACAAACAATATATTTTATCTTCACGTGATTCTTTAAAAAGTATACAAAACAACAATTCTTTACTCAAAACTCATTTAAAATTGCTTAGAAAAGCCAATACATACACAAAATAATTTCAAAATTGCACAAAAGATGCACAAAAAACTTATTTTTACATCAAATCTAAAATTACAGAGATTTTTGTCATAAGATTTATGAAAATTACTACTATTCTTACAATAAATTAATATAAAATTGCAAATCGTTAAATTTCTTTATAATATTTATCGAGAATTAAATAGAAATAGTTTTTACATTAAAAATATATAAAATTGCTTAGAAAATTGCACACAATTGTTTGAAAAACGCGCAAAACCTGCATTGTTCCATACAAATCACAGCAAAACTTTTTTTTTTCATAAAAAATATACAGACTGGCAGTTTGATACACTAAAAATTGATCTAAAATCACACAAAAGCTCAAAAAAATATACTTAAAAACTTATTTTTGTCATAAGATTGAACCAAAATTACAAAGGTTCATCCATGTTTTGCCTTAAATTTGTACAAAAAAACTATTTTCGTCATGAAATTCATCAAAAATTTCACTAAATAACAATATTTTTACAGAAAACTTAAAAAAAATCCTAAGAAAACCTGCGACAAGCACAAAATTGTACTAAAACCACCTAAATCTCACTTTGTTGAATAAAACTTTTATTCTTATAAGATTGACCAAAAATGATTTAATTAGACTAACAAATTTTACACAAATTTAATGTTCCCAGAAAACCCAAATTTATTAGAATTGTACAAAAAATTCTTTATTAAATATGTTGCTTTTCTTACTTTTATTCCTTGTTATATTAGAATTTCAATAATTTATGTTCAAAAATCTTCTAATTTTTACAAAAAATATGTAATTTTCAATCATTTAAAATGTATATTTAAAAAACCTAAATTTACATAAACATTGCATAAAATAACCTTCTATTCACTCTCATTCATCTCATTTGCGTGTCAATAAAAACAAAACAAAAACTAAAATATTACAAAACTAACAAAAATATAAATAATTAATACAATTCTCATTAGCGAAACAAACATCAATAACCTTGACCACTTTCATTAAATTTAATCACAAATATTAACTAATATGTTTATAATTAATTGCAGAAGTTAATTAAAACTAATAAATAAAGACCATTTATTAATTTGTATTAAAAAACAGTTTTATAGATTAATTAACAAATTGAGTTTGATTTATTGGCATTTTCTTTTCTAATTAATGAATGTGAACTATGTAACCGTTTAAGGACTTTAATTGAGCCGAAAGTGGTTTATTTTTATCATGACATCAATTTCGAATTTCATATTTACTGTAGCTGAATAATAAAAACGTAGAGTGTTTTGTTATAAACATAAAATTATACATTTTGAAATTATTAAATGTTAATTCAATGAATAAGAAATATAGATTTAGGGTTTATTCCACTATAAAACTATAATTTGGTCCTACCTATTTAGATTGCGTTGTGACTAGTTGTAGACTATTATTATCACTAAAATATTGATTGTGCAATGTGTGTTGTCAAAATCTATTTTAAAATTGTTGTAATACCTTAATTACACATTTTGAAATTATGTTATTAATTCACTCAATATTTATCAAACTAATGATACAATCTAGCAGTAACAATTCCTTTGAATGCAATCCAAATAACATGGTTACACACTAATCAAAAACTATTCATTTCCTTGTTCTATTCTACCTTATTATTATGATTTTTTGGCAATTGTATCACAATGCATCATTAAATTTCAACACACATTCTCTTTTTATGCGTATTTTTAAACTTGCATGAAGTTAAAATGTGCTCCTTAAAGAATAATTAAACTTTCACGAAACTACAAACAACGCCTACCAATTGTAATAATATTTGCAACGAAACTTGTGTCAATATATACAATAGAAGGCACTATTTATGTAAAAAAAATTAAACAAATTTTAGCAAATTACTTTGTAAAAATTAAGATTTTACAATAGACAATACAATGTTTATAAATGTAAATTGTATCGCAAAATTTGTCCCAATTAACCAAATTTTAACGGATTTTCTAGCCGTTTTATAATGCTCTGAATGTTCTGAATTAAGTACTCTGACTAATTAAACAATGACATCTTTTGCTCATACATCTTTTTTTTATTTAATTGTACTTAATTAGTTTAATCGCAGTTTAGCATTAAGCAGTGAAAAGAAAGCAAGTCGAATCGAATTGCGGCATTATATTTTTATATACTTCATACACTTATTATTCATGGTCATAATTTAGCGAGATCAGGGAAAGTGTGTATGGAAATTTTGCATCTTTTGTAGAAATTCCAATGCGACGACCTTCGGGGTAATTTTTACAATGTAACAATTATTTTAAATTAACGAAGATGATGTCTTGTAAAGTAATAAATTTTTTTGGAAATTTAATACTTTATAATATTATACAGATTTCTATGCTTGTTTTTGTCAGTTTTTCTTGTTTATCATATATTAGAAACTTGAAATAATTAATGTTGTAAATGCTACATGCAGTGATAAGTCAAATTGTAAGTATCAGTCGAGACATTTTATTTATAGAAATTTAAGATATGTATTCTGGTTTTAAATTAATTAATTATCTTAGTATTACCTTCTACTCATTTAATTTTACTTAATTTATCTTATTTTAAAGTCTTAATTTGAGTTTTTTTTTCTGACACATAATTTTGGCACAAATTGACTCAAAATTAACAAATTTTGTACTATTTATAGTTTCAAATCAATTTTTAACAAATTTTAGCCAGATTTTGCTCTTATTTGACTTTTCATAAATAGAGTTTTATTTTTTTTTATTGTTTTTGGCCAGATTTTGTTTTTTCTGACAAAATTTTCTTATTTTTGACATTTTATAAATAGATTTTTACAGTTTTTTGCTGTTTTTAACAATATTTTTCTATATCATAGCCGGATTTTGCTGTGTTTTTAATTTTTATAAATAAAATTTTGCATTTTTTAAATGATTTTGGCACGATTTTGTTTTTTAACAATATTTTGATATTTTTCACTTTTTATAAATAAATTTTTGCACTTTCCAATAGTTTATGACCTTATTTTTAACAATATTTTGCTATTTCATAGCCGGATTTTAATGTTTTTGTTTTTTTTTATAGATTTTTGAAAAATTTTGATGTTTTTTACTTTTTATAAATAGTGTTTTGCACTTTTTAATCATTTTTAGCCAAATTTTGTTCTTTCCGACTATATTTAGTTATTTTTGACGTTTTATAAACAAATTTTTGCATTTTCCAACAATTTATAATTTTATTTTTAACAATATTTTGATATTTCATAGCCGGATTTTGAAGTTTTTGACTTTTTTTGAATAGATTTTTGCACTTCTCATCAGTTTATGGCCGGATTTTTGCTATTTTTAACAAATTTTGCTGAAGCATGGCCGGATTTTGATGTTTTTCAGTTTTTTATAAATAAAATTTTGCACTTTTTAACCATTTTTAGCCGGATTTTGTTTTTTCTGACCATATTTTGTTATTTTTTACATTTTATAAACAAGTTTTTGCGTTTTCTAACAATTTTTAATTTTATTTTTTTATATTTCATAGCCGGATTTTGATGTTTTTGACTTTTTTTGAATAGATTTTTGCATTTTTCAACAGTTTATGACGGGGTTTTTGCAATTTTTAACAAATTTTGCATTTTCATAGCCGGATTTTGTTGTTTTTTGATTTTTATAAATAAAATTTTGCATTTTTTTAATGTTTTTGGCCAAATTTTGTTTTTTCTAACACTATTTTGTTATTTTTCACATTTTAAAAATAAATTTTTGCTTTTTTCAATGGTTTATGACCTTATTTTTAACAATATTTTGCTATTTTAAAGCCGGATTTTGATGTTTTTGATTTTTTTGAATAGATTTTTGCACATTTTATCAGTTTTTGGCAGGATCTTTGCAATTTTTGACAAATTTTGCTTGAGCATGGCCAAATTTTGATGTTTTTTTTGATTTTTATAAATAAAATTTTGCATTTTTTAAATGTTTTTGGCCGGATTTTGTTTTTTCTAACAATATTTTGTTATTTTTCAAATTTTATAAATAAATTTTTGCACTTTCCAATAGTTTATGACCTTATTTTTAACAATATTTTGCTATTTCATAGCCGGATTTTGATGTTTTTGAATAGGTTTTTGCACTTTTTATCAGTTTATGGCCGGATTTTTGCTATTTTTGACAAATTTTGCTATTTTATAGATGGATTTTGTTGTTTTTTGATTTTTATAAATAAAATTTTGCACTTTTTTTAATGTTTTTGGCAAAATTTTGTTTTTACTAACAATATATTGTTATTTTGCACATTTTGAAAATAAATTTTTGCACTTTCCAATGGTTTATGACCTTACTTTTAACAATATTTTGATATTTCAAAGCCGGATTTTGATGTTTTTGACTTTTTTAAATAGATTGTTACACATTTTATCAGTTTATGGCCGGATTTTTGCAATTTTTGACAATTTTTTCTAGATCATGGCCGGATTTTGATGTTTTTTTATTTTTTATAAATAGAATTTTGCACTTTTTAACCATTTTTAGCCGGATTTTGTTTTCTCTGACTATTTTTTGTTATTTTTGACGTTTTATAAACAATTTTTTGCATTTTCCAACAATTTATAATTTTATTTTTAACAATATTTTGATATTTTATAGCCGGATTTTGATGTTTTTGACTTTTTTTGAATAGATTTTAACAATTTTTAACAAATTTTGCTATTTCATAGCCGGATTTAGTTGTTTTTGATTTTTCTAAATAAAATTTTGCACTTTTTAAATGTTTTTGGCCGGATTTTGTTTTTTCTAACAATATTTTGTTATTTTTCACATTTTGAAAAAAAAATTTTGCACTTTCCAATAGTTTATGACCTTATTTTTAACAATATTTTGCTATTTCAAAGCCGGATTTTGATGTTTTCGACTTTTTTGAATAGATTTTTACACAATTTATCAATTTATGGCCGAATTTTTGCTACTTTTAACAAATTTTACTAGAGCATGGCCGGAATTTGATGTTTATTTACTTTTTATAAATAGAATTTTGCACTTTTTTACCATTTTGAGCCAGATTTAGTATTTTTCTGACCATACTTTGTTATTTTTGACATTTTATAAATAAATTTTTGCATTTTCCAACAATTTATAATTTAATTTTTAACAATATTTTGATATTACATAGCCGGATTTTGATGTTTTTGACTTTTTTTGAAAAGATTTTTGCATTTTCCAATAATTTATAATTTCATTTTTAACAATATTTTAATATTTCATAGCTGGATTTTGATGTTTTTGGCTTTCAATGAATAGATTTTTGCATTTTTCGACAGTTTATGACGGGATTTTTGCAATTTTTAACAAATTTTGCTATTTCATAGCCGGATTTTGTTGTTTTTTGATTTTTATAATTTAAATTTTGCACTTTTTTAATGTTTTTGGCCGAATTTTGGTTTTTCTAACATTTTTTTTGTTATTTTTTACATTTTGAAAATAAATTTTTGCACTTTTCAATGGTTTATGACTTTATTTTTAACAATATTTTGCTATTTCAAAGCTGGATTTTGATGTTTTTGACTTTTTTTGAATAAATTTTTGCAGATTTTATCAGTTTATGGCCGGATTTTTGCTATTTTAGACAAATTTTGCTAGAGCATGGGCGGATTTTGAAGTTTTTTCACTTTTTATAAATAGAATTTTGCACTTTTAAACCATTTTTAGCCGGATTTTGTTTTTCTGACCATATTTTGGTATTTTTGACATTTTATAAATAAATTTTTGCATTTTCCAACAATTTATAATTTCATTTTTAACAATATTTTAATATTTTATAGCCGGATTTTGATGTTTTTGATTTTTTTGAATAGATTTTTGCACTTTTTATTAGTTTGTGGCCGAATTTTTGCTACTTTTGACAAATTTTGCTAGAGCATGGCCGGATTTTGATGTTTTTTGACTTTTTATGAATAGAATTTTGCACTTTTTAATCATTTTTAGCCGGATTTTGTTTTTCTGACCATACTTTGTTATTTTTTACATTTTATAAACTAATTTTTGCTATTTCCAACAATTTATAATTTTATTTTTAACAATATTTTAATATTTCAAAGCCAAATTTTGATGTTTTTGACTTTTTTAAATAGATTTTTGCATTTTTAATCAGTTTATGGCCGGATTTTTGCTATTTTTGATAAATTTTGATAGAGCATGGCCGGATTTTGATATTTTTTCACTTTTTATGAATAGAATTTTGCACTTTTTAACCATT
Source organism: Tachinus rufipes (assembly GCA_963932245.1). NCBI lineage: Eukaryota > Metazoa > Arthropoda > Insecta > Coleoptera > Staphylinidae > Tachinus > Tachinus rufipes. The sequence goes on from OZ010745.1 coordinate 113,662,630, forward strand.
TTTTGCCGGATTTTGTTTTTTTCTGACCATATTTAGTTATTTTTGACGTTTTATAAACAAGTTTTTGCATTTTCCAACAATTTATAATTATAGTTTTAACAATATTTTGATATTTCAAAGCCGGATTTTGATGTTTTTGACATTTTTTTAATAGATTTTTGCACATTTGATCAGTTTATGGCCAGATTTTTGCTATTTTTGGCAAATTTTGATAGAGCATGGCCGGATTTTGATGTTATTTTACTTTTTAAATTTTTAGCCGGATTTTGTTTTTTCTGACCATACTTTGTTATTTTTTACATTTTATAAACAAATTTTTGCATTTTCCAACAGTTTATAATTTTATTTTTAACAATATTTTAATATTTCATAGCTTTTTATGAATAGATTTTTGCATTTTTCATCAGTTTATGGCCGAATTTTTGCTATTTTTGACAAATTTTGCTAGAGCAAAGCCGGATTTTGATGTTTTTCTACTTTTTATAAACAAAATTTTGCACTTTTTTTAAAATTTTAGCCGAATTTTGTTTTTTTTGACCATATTTAGTTATTTTTGACGTTTTATAGATTTTTGCAATTTTTAACAAATTTTGCTATTTCATAGCCGGATTTTGTTGTTTTTTGATTCTTATAAATAAAATTTTGCACTTTTTTAATGATTTTGGCCGAATTTTGTTTTTTCTAACTATATTTTGTTATTTTTTACATTTTGAAAATAAAATTTTGCACTTTTCATTGGTTTATGGCCTTATTTTAAACAATATTTTGCTATTTCAAAGCCGGATTTTGATGTTTTAGACTTTTATGAATAGATTTTTGCACTTTTCAACAGTTTATGACGGGACTTTTGCAATTTTTAAAATTTTTGCTATTTTATAGCCAGATTTTATTGTTTTTTGATTTTTATAAATAAAATTTTGCACTTTTTTAATGTTTTTGGCCAAATTTTGTTTTTTCTAACAATATTTTGTTATTTTTCACATTTTGAAAATAAATTTTTGCTTTTATCAATGGTTTATGACCTTATTTTTAACAATATTTTGCTATTTTAAAGCCGGATTTTGATGTTTTTGACTTTTTTGAAAAGATTTTTGCACATTTTATCAGTTTTTGGCTGGATCTTTGCTATTTTTGACAAATTTTGCTAGAGCATGGCCGGATTTTCATGTGTTTTTACTTTTTATGAATAGAATTTAGCATTTTTCAACCATTTCTAGCCGGATTTTGTTTTTTCTGACCACACTTTGATATTTTTTACATATTATAAACAAATTTTTGCGTTTTCCAACAATTTAAATTTTATTTTTTTATATTTTATTGCCGGATTTTGATGTTTTTGACTTTTTTTGAATAGATTTTTGCACTTTTTATCAGTTTATGGCCGGATTTTTGCTATTTTTGACCAATTTTGCTAGAGCATGGCCGGATTTTGATGTGTTTTTACTTTTTATAAATAGAATTTTGCACTTTTTAATCATTTTTAGCCGGATTTGGTTTTTCTGACCATATTTTGTTATTTTTGAAATTTTATAAATAAATTTTTGCATTTTCCAACAATTTAAAATTTTATTTTTAACAATATTTTGATATTTTATAGCCGGATTTTGATGTTTTTGACTTTTTTTGAACAGATTTTTGCACTTTTTATCAGTTTAGGCCGAATTTTTGCTATTTTTGTCAAATTTTGCCAGAGTAAAGCCGGATTTTAATGTATTTTTTATTTTTTATAAATAGAATTTAGCACTTTTTAACTATTTTGAGCCGGATTCTGTTTTTTTTTTTAATCATATTTTGTTATTTTTGACATTTTATAAACAAATTTATGCACTTTTTATCAGTTTATAGCCGGATTTTTTTATTAAATCTCAGTTTTGCACCTTTTTTTAAATTTTAAAATTAAATAAAAATTGAAATATAAAAGATATGTAGAATTTAACAATTTCCAAAAAACTGCAAAAAGAATTGTAGCATATAAGTTAAAAAAATTAAATCGTTTTAAGTTAAAGCTAAAAATCCGTCTAATTTCTTTAAAACACTAAACACAATAAGTTAGGAAAATTAAAGAAATAGTTGCGTGTAATCATATTGTCCATAAATCTTCATAATTTGTTCTTATAGCACCAAAAGCACTTTGTTCAAAATGCTGCTAAGAAAATTATATACATGAACGTCACCACAAAACAAGCCGGAACACATCGTAAGCCTTTCCTTGCAAGTTCTATCCTGGTTTTCATTCCAGCTGCTTCGTTGTTGGAGGTAAAGCTAATCTAACTGCCAGAACACTTAAAGTGTAAAACACTATCTCAATTAGCGTAGCGCAATAGTCTAGGCATCCGACTGTTGCACCAAAAATCGTGGATTTGAATCTCACAACAAAAACTATTTTGAAACATTTATGGTATACGCTCTTCCTACTCCCCGAAACCCTTTGTAAACGTGGGTTTTTATGGCTAAGATTCTTCTCTAGTGTGGAGTAGTTTAAATTGTTTAGTGGTTAGAAATCTACTTAAAACTGTAGGTAACTTGTAATGTAAGTTGCCAGCATTACAGATAGCAAAGAGGCTAATGCGCCTGCAGTGTCGTAAAAAAGGGCTGATGATGATGTTCAAAACTGGCAACATTTAACAATCTTTGATTAAATATTGATTAAATTTTTATAAACAAACAAAAATGTTATTAACAATTAAAAATTTAATAGGAAATTAAGCAATTTAAACATTTAAACCTTAAATGCAAAAATCTTAGTATTTAATGTAACAGTTTTAACTTAATATGTTTTAAATTTATTATAAAATAAAATAGTATTTATTTGTGTTAACATATAACTGATTAATTACAGCATTTATAATTATCAACATTTCCAGTCTGAATATGTTGATAAAAGATAGCATGTTACGATTACGCAATGTTAATATAATGACTAGACAATGAGGAATAGTCGGCGCAATTAATTTACATAAGATTAAGTAATAATAACTAGCGTGCTGTTTAATATGGTACATATATATGGAAAGAGAAGAGAAAGTTCGTAAAAGGATGATATATTTGTTTGATTTGATTTTATTTTAAGCTTCTTGTGGGAACGGTATATATTTTTAAAAGGTGTTGTGTTCTTGTGACGTTTTGTAGCCTATGGGTTTACAGATGAGTGATCATCAAGATGTAAATCATGCGGGAAAGGTTCGTGCAATCGTGCAATCAGGAAATGTTTTTATTTGAAAATTGTTTGTTTCTTGTTATATGGATTATAGGATTGAAAATAGAATTGTTTTTTAATGAATTGAACATACAAATTGAATATGGAAAACTGTTTAAAATTTGTTTTTCATTTTTTTTTTTGACAGTTTGAATGTTTTGTAGCCATTCAAATAATATTTGTAGTTGACTAACCAAGCTTAAAGATCATTTTGATTTAATTTAATTATTTTTCTCTCAAAAGATAATTTTGATAATTAATTTTTTTTTACATTATTTTAAAATTATTCTATTATTTAAAAAAAAACTTTTATTTAAAATTAAATAGTTTAAATTTTTTTCAATCAATTTGTATAATTTAAAAGATTGTTTGCACAATTTGAGTTTAAAGATTGTTTACATATTACATTTTTACATTTTGTACATTGTAGCTACTAATAATCGGCATAAATTTTAAATTTAGAAGTTAATTTAAGCTCAAAGTTTCTTACTTTATTTGATTCGATTAAAAAAATTAAATTAATTTTGTCTAAAAAATAAAATTTGCTTAAATTAAATAATTGAATAATAAAAATTAAACGGTGGTGGACGTTACTATGTGTTTTTCATTATAAAAATAAATAATACACATTTACTATAACACGAATATATTTAAAAAATAGTAACTAGTTTCAATCTTTACAAAGCCATCATTGGACGGTAATAAAAACAAGTATATACTTGTTTGTTTATATAGTAAATGTGTTTTATTTATTTTTATAATTGAATTATAAATTCCTGCGCCGAATAATCAAGAAGGTTCTGAAGAGACCCCAACGCTACATAAAAACAGTAACCCTACTTTCACATCATCATAAATACCAACTTATTCTATCATTATTCAATCTAATCGACAATCTGAATATAAATTACATTTTGTACGGAATTAACAATATTAATAATAAATGCAAAAATGATAGCATACAATGTATCAATGCTAATAACACACCACACAAGTCGTGAGAGTACCATAATGTACTTCCGATCGCGATACACAAAAGTGAAAATGATTCAATTCCGGAATCGCCGGTTGTTTCAAGTTCACGTACAGAAAAAATAATATAAGTCACCACCATCTGTTGTACTTTCACCGTATTACTTTCTATGATGAGGGAGGATGCGAATCTTCACGTGACCTTTCACCAGTTTTAAATAATTAAAAAGACATAATTTGTAACCGGATAGGGTTAATCTGAAAGCTGGTTCTTGGTCAAGGATGTGATCAATTTATAGTATCATGTTGCGCTTGATTTAACCACAATGAAGTGTGTAATTATTCACTTGTAATATTATTAATTCAATTTATAGCTTATAGATTCTTTCTATAAGATTAACTAATGATGATCCTCATTGATGAAGATTATATAAATAGCTGAAATAGAGAGAGCATCTTACATATTAGTATTATATAATTTAATATCATGTATTTAAGATGGAGATAAATATATTTAATAAAATTATTATATATTATACCAATTTCATAAGTCATTAATTTGATCATAAAAACCATTGATCACTTTTTGTTTAACATACTTTTTAGTCAATACTTGTTGGCAATAATCAAAATTATAATTTGCAAATTTCTGAAATTGTCGTAAATACTTTTCAATAAGTACTTTAAATATTGACAATAATTAAAATTATTATTTTGTACCAAAAAATTTTTTTTTTTTTAGAATGAGTCATTAATTTTATCATAAAACAAAAAACAATCATTAAATTTTTATAAAATTTGTCATAAATACTCTTCAGTGAGTACTTTAAATAGTGGCTATAACAAACATTAATATTTTAATTAAAAATAATTTTTAACAAATTTTTGAAATTGTTTAAAATAATTTTTTTGAAGATTGAAATTTGATCATAAAACAAAAAGCAATTGATGAATTTGTATAAAATTTGTCATAATTTTTTTTCAGTAAATACTTCAAATATTGACAATGATAACAAGTAATATTTTGTTTCAAAAATATTTTTAACAAATTATTGAAATTGTTAAATTACATTTTTTGATCATAAAACAAAAAGCAATCGATGAATTTTCATAAAATTTGTCATAATTACCCTTCAGTAAGTACTTTAAATATTTACAAAAATAAAAATTAATATTTTGTACTAAAAATATTTTTAACAAATTTTTGAAATTGATTAAATTATTTTTTGATAATAAGTCATTAATTTGATCATAAAACAAAAAGCAATTGATCAAACTTTATCAAATTTGTCATAAATACTCTTCAATAAGTACTTTAGATATTTGCAATAATAAAAATTATTATTGTGTACAAATTTTTGTTTTTCAAATTTTTGAAATTGTTTAAATTAAATTTTTTAATGAAAGTCAATAATTTGATCATAAAATAAAAAGCAATTAATAAATTTTCATAAAAATTGTCATAAATACTCTTCAGTGAGTACTTTAAATACTGGCAATAATGAAAATTATTATTTTGTACCAAAAATATTTTTAACAAATTTTTGAAATTGTTTAAATTATTTTTTTTATGATAAGTCATTAATTTGATTATAAAACAAAAAGCAATTGATGAATTTTTGTAAAACTGGTCACAAATACTCTTCAGTGAGTACTTAAAATACTGGCAATAACAAAAATTAATATTTTGTTTCAAAAATATTATTAACAAATTTTTGAAACTCATTAAATACATTTTTTTGATAATAAGTCATTAATTTGATTTTAAAAACAAAAAACAATCCATAAATTTTCATAAAGTTTGTCATAAATACTCTACAGTAAGTACTTTAAAAACTAGCAATAACAAAAATTAATTTTTTATTTCAAAAATATTTTTAACATTTTTTTGAAATTGTTTACATGAATTTTTTTGGTATTAAGTCATTAATTTGATCATAAAACAAAAAGCATTTGATGATTTTTTATAAAATTTGACATAAATACTCTTCAGTAAGTACTTTAAATACTGACAATAATAAAAATTAATATTTTGTACCAAAAAATTTTATTAAAAACGTTTAAATTAATTTTTTTGATGATAAGTTATTAATTTGATCATAAAACAAAAAGCAATTGATGAAATTTTATCAAATTTGTCATAAATACTCTTTAGTAAGTACTTTAAATATTTGCAAAAATAAAAATCATTATTTTGTAAAATATTTTTTTTTTTAAATTTTTGAAATATTTAAATAATTTTTTTTAATGACAAGTCAATAATTTGATCATAAAACAAAAAGCAATCAATGAATTTTCATAAAATTTGTCATAAATACTTTTCAATAAGTACTTTAAATACTGACTTAACTTAAAATTAATATTTTGTAAAAAAAATATTTTTAACAAATTTTTGAAAATGTTTAAATTAAATTTTTTGATGATAAGTTATTAATTTGATCATAAAACAAAAAGCAATCGATGAATTTTTATAAAAATTGTCAAAAATATTTTTTAGTAAGTACTTTAAATATGATAAAAATACAAATTGATATTTTGTACCAAAAATAGTTTTAACAAATTTTTGAAAATGTTTAAATTAAGTTTTTTGATGATAAGTCATTAATTTGATTTTAAAACAAAAACTAATCGATAAACTTTAATAAAAAAAATTATAATTTTTTTTCAAACAGTACTTTAAAAGTTAGCATTGATAGAAATTACTATTTTGTATTAAAACAGTTTTTTGCAAAATTTTTAAAATGGTTTAATTAAAATTTTTGATCTCAAGTCATTATTTTGATTATAAAAAAAAACCAATCAATGAATTTTAATTTAACTTATTACAAATACTCTTGAGTAAGTACATTAAAAGTTAGCACTAATAGAAATTAATATTTTGTATTGAAACTATTTTTCGGAAATTTTTGAACTTAGCTTAACTAAAATTTTTGATTTTTAGTCATTAATTTGATCATAAAACAAAAACCAATCAATAAATTTTAACTAAATTTATTTCAAATATTTTTCAGTAAGTACTTTATAGGTTCACATTAATAAAATTTATTATTTTGTATTTGGAACCATTTTTTTGTAAATTTTTGAACTTATCTTAATTAAAATTTTTGACTTTGAGTCATTAATTTGATCATAAAACAAAAACCAATCGATGAATTTTAATGAATTTTATTAAGAATACTCTTCAGTAAGTACTTCAAAAGTTAACACTAATAGAAATTAATATTTTGTATTAGAACCATTTTTTGGAAATTTTTGAACTTAGCTTAACTAAAATATTTGATTCGAAGTCATTCATTTGATCATAAAACAAAAACCAATCGATGAATTTTATTTAAATTTATTACAAGTACTCTTTAGTAAGTACTTTAAAGGTTAGAACTAATAGAAATTAATACTTTGTATTTGAACCATTTTTTGGAAGTTTTTGAAGTTGGCTTAATTGAAATTTTTAACCTAAAGTTTTTAATTTGATCATAAAACAAAAACCAATTGATGAATTTTAATTAAATTTATTACAAATACTCTTCATTAAATACTTTAAAGGTAAGTATTAATAGAAATTAATATTTTTTATTGGAACCATTTTTTGGAAGTTTTTGAACTTAGCTTAATTGAAATTTTTGATTCTAAGTCATTAATTTGATCATAAAACAAAAACCAATCGATGAATTTTAATTAAATTTGTTACAAATACTCTATAGTAAGTACTTTAAAGGTTAGCACTTAGAGAAATAATTATATTGTATTGGAACCATTTTTCGGAAATTTTTGAACTTAGCTTAATTGAAATTTTTGATTCCAAGTCATTAATTTGATCATAAATCAAAAACCATTTTATGAATTTTAATTAATTTTATTACAAATACTCTTCAGTAAGTACTTTAATGGTTAGCATTAATGAAAATTAATATTTTGTATTAAAATTATTTTTTGAAAATTTTTGAACTTAGCTTAACTGAAATTTTTGATTCCAAGTCATTAATTTGATCATAAAACAAAAACCAATCAGTGAATTTTAAAGAATTTAATTAAAAATATTTTTTAGTAAGTACTTTAAACGTTAGCATTAATGAAAATTGATATTTTGTATTGGAACTATTTTTTGGAAAGTTTTGAACTTAGCTTAATTGAAATTTTTGATCTTAAGTCATTAATTTGATCATAAATTAAAAACCAATCGATGAATTCTAATTAAATTTATTACAAATACTCTTTAGTAAGTACTTTAAAGGTAAGTTTTAATGGAAAATAATATTTTGTATTGGAATCATTTTTTAGAAATTTTTGAAGTTAGCTTACATAAAATTTTTGATTCTAAGTCATTCATTTGATCATAAAACAAAAACCAATCAATAAATTTTAATTAAATTTATTACAAATACTTTTCAGTTAGTACTTTAAAGGTTAGCACTAATATAAATTAATATTTTGTATTGAAACCATTTTTTGGAAATTTTTGAATTTAGCTTAATTGAAATTTTTGATACTAAGTCATTCATTTGATCAGAAAACAAAAACTAATCAATGAATTTTAATTAAATTTATTACAAATAATCTTCAGTAAGTACTTTAAAGGTTAGCACTTAAACAAATTAATATTTGGTATTGGAATCATTTTTTGGAAATTTTTGAACTTAGCTTAATTGAAATTTTTGATTCTAAGTCTTTCATTGGATCATAAAACAAAAACCAATCAATGAATTTTAATTAAATTTCTTACAAATACTCTTTAGTAAGTACTTTAAAGGTTAGCACTAATAGAAATTAATATATTGTATTAGATTAATTTTTGAAAATTTTTTGAACTTAGCTTAGTTAAAATTTTTGATACTAAGTCATTAATTTGATCATAAAACAAAAACCAATTAATGAATTCTAATTAAATTAATCACAAATACTTTTTAGTAAGTACTTTAAAAGTTAGTTCTAATAGAAACTAATATTTTGTAATAGAATCATTTTTTGAAAAATTTTGAACTTAGCTTAACTAAAATTTTTAATTTTAAGTTATTAAATTGATCATAAAACAAAAACCAATCAATGAATTTCAATTAAATTTATTACAAATACTCTTTAGTAAGTATTTTAAAGGTTAGCAATAATTAAAATTAATATTTTGTATTGAAACCATTTTTCGGAAATTTTTGAACTTAGCTTAACTCAAATTTTTGATTCTAATTCAATAATTAGATCATAAAACAAAAACCAATCAATGAATTTGAAAAAATTTAATTAAATATATTTTTTAGTAAGTCTTTTAAACGTTAGAATCATTTTTTGGAAGTTTTTGAACTTAGCTTAACTGAAATTTTTGATTCTAAGTCATTAATTTGATCATAAAACAAAAACCAATCGATGAATTTCAATTAAATTATTTACAAATAATCTTCAGTAAGTACTTTTAAGGTTAGCACTAATAGAAATTAATATTTTGTATTGAAACCATTTTTTGCGAAGTTTTTGAACTTAGCTTAACTGAAATTTTTGATTCAAAATCATTAATTTGATCATAAAACAAAAATCCAATCGATGAATTTTAATTAAATTTCATACAAATACTCTTCAGTAAGTATTTTAAAAATTAGCACTAATAGAAATTAATATTTTGTATTGGAACCATTTTTTGAAAGTTTTTGAACTTAGCTTAATTGTAATTTTTGACTTAAGTCATTAATTTGATCATAAAACAAAAACCAATCAATGAATTTTAATTATTTTTTTTACAAATACTCTTCAGTAAGTACTTTAAAGGTTAGCACTAATAGAAAATAATATTTTGTATTAAAACCATTTTTTGGAAATTTTTGAACTTAGCTTAATTGAAATTTTTGATCTTAAATCATTAATTTAATCATAAAACAAAAACCAATCGATGAATTTCAATTAAATGTATTACAAATATTTTTTAGTAAGTACTTTAATGGAAAGCATTAATGGAAATTAATATTTTGTATTAGTAAGTCATTAATTTGATCAAACAACAAAAACCAATCGATGAATTTTAATTAAATTTATTACAAATACTCTTCAGTAAGTACTTTAAAAGTTAGCACTAATAGAAATTAATATTTTGTAATAGAACCATTTTTTAGAAATTTTTGAACTTGGCTTAAATGAAATTTTTGATTCTAAGTCATTAATTTGATCATAAAACAAAAACCAATCGATGAATTTTAATTAAATGTATTACAAATACTCTTCAGTAAGAACTTTAAAGGTTAGCACTAATAGAAATTAATATTTTGTATTGGAACCATTTTTCGGAAATTTTTGAACTTAGCTTAACTGCAATTTTTGATTTCTAGTCATTAATTTGATCATAAAACAAAAACCAATTGATGAATTTTAATTAAATTTATTACAAATACTCTTCAGTAAGTACTTTAATGGAAAGCATTAATGGAAATTAATATTTTGTATTGTAACCATTTTTTGGAAATTTTTGAACTAAGCTTAATTGAAATTTTTAATCTTAAGTCATTAATTTGATCATAAAACAAAAACCAATTGATGAATTTTGATTAAATTTATTATAAATACTATTCAGTAAGTACTTTAATAGTTAGCCATAATGGAAATTAATATTTTGTATTGGAACCATTTTTTGGAAGTTTTGAACTTAGCTTAATTGAAATTTTTTGATCTTAAGTCATTAATTTGATTATAAATTAAAATCCAATCGATGAATTCTAATTAAATTTATTTCAAATACTCTTTAGTAAGTACTTTGAAGGTAAGTTTTAATGGAAAATAATATTTTGTATTGGAATCATTTTTTAAACATTTTTGAAGTTAAGTTACATGAAATTTTTGATTCTAAGTCATTAATTTGATCATAAAACAAAAACCAATTGATGAATTTTAATTAAATTTATTATAAATACTCTTCAGTAAATACAGTAAAAGTTAACTTTAATAGAAGTTAATTTTTTGTATTGAAATCATTTTTAGGAAATTTTTGAACTTACCTTATTTGAAATTTTTGATTCTAAGTCATTAATTTGATCATAAATCAAAAACCTATCGATGAATTTTAATTAAATTTATTACAAATACTTTTCAGTAAGTACTTTAAAGGTTAGCACTAATTAAAAATAATATTTTGTATTGAAACCAATTTTTGAAAATTTTTGAATTTAGCTTAACTGAAATTTTTGATGCTAAGTCATTCATTTGATCATAAAACAAAAACCAATAAATGAATTCTAATTAATTTTTTTAGAAATACTTTTCAGTAAGTACTTTAAAGGTAAGCACTAATAAAAAATAATATTTTGTATTAGAACCATTTTTCGTAAATTTTTGAACTTAGCCTAATTGAAATTTTTGGTTCCAAGTCATTCATTTGATCATAAAACAAAAACCAATCAATAAATTTTAATTAAATTTATTTCAAATACTTTTCAGTAAGAACTTTAAAGGTTAGCACTAATAGAAATTAATATTTTGTCTTGGAACCATTTTTTGGAAATTTTTGAACTTAGCTTAATTGAAATTTTTGATCTTAAGTCATTAATTTAATCATAAAATAAAATCCAATCAATGAATTTTAATTAATTTTATTACAAATAATCTTCAGTAAGTACTTTAAAGGTTAGCACTAAAAGAAATTGATATTTTGTATTGGAACCATTTTTTGGAAATTTTTGAACTTAGCTTAATTGAAATTTTTGATTCTAAGTTATTAATTTGATCATAAAACAAAAACCAATCTATGAATTCTAATTAAATTTATTACAAATACTCTTGAGTAAGTACATTAAAGGTTACCACTAATAAAAATTAATATTTTGTATTGTAACTATTTTTCGGAAATTTTTGAACTTAGCTTAACTGAAATTTTTGGTTCCAAGTCATTAATTTGATCATAAAACAAAAACCAATAGATAAATTTTAATTAAATTTATTATAAATACTCTTTAGTAAGTACAGTAAAGGTTAGCACTAATAGAAGTTAATATTTTGTATTAGAACCTTTTTTCGGAAATTTTTGAACTTAGCTTAATTAAAAATTTTGATTCTAAGTCATTAATTTGATCATAAAACAAAAATCAATCGATGAATTCTAATTAAATTTTTTGCAAATATTCTTCAGTAAGTACTTTAAAAGTTAGTACTAATAGAAAATAATATTTTGTATTGGAACCATTTTTCGGAAATTTTTGAACTTAGCTTAACTGAAATTTTTGATTCCAAGTCATTAATTTGATCATAAAACAAAAACCAATCAGTGAATTTTAAAGATTTTAATTAAAAATATTTTTTAGTAAGTACTTTAAACGTTAGCTTTAATGAAAAATATTATTTTGTATTAGAACTATTTTTTGGAAATTTTTAAACTAAGCTTAATTGAAATTTTTGATCTTAAGTCATTAATTTAATCATAAAACAAAAACCAATTAATGAATTTTAATTAAATTTATTACAAATATTCTTCAGTAAGTACTTTAAAGGTTAGCACTAATAGAAATTAATTTTTTGTATTGGAACCATTTTTTGAAAACTTTTGAACTTAACTTAATTAAAATTTTTGATTGTAAGTCATTCATTTGATCATAAAACAAAAACCAATTGATGAATTCTATATAAATTTTTTGCAAATATTTTTCAGTAGGTACTTTACAGGTTAGCACTAATGGAAATTTATATTTTGTAGTGAAACCATTTTTCGGAAATTTTTAATTTTAGCTTCATTGAAATTTTTGATCTTAAGTCATTAATTTGATCATAAAACAAAAACCAATCGATAAATTTTAAAGAATTTAATTAAAAATATTTTTTAGTAAGTACTTTAAACTTAAGCATTAATGAAAATTAGTATTTTGTATTGGAACTTTTTTTTTTGGAAATTTTTGAACTTAGCATAACTGAAATTTTTGATTCTAAGTCATTCATTTGATCATAAAACAATAACCAATTAATATATTCTAATTAAATTGTTTACAAATACTTTTTAGTAAGTACTTTAAAGGTTAGCACTAATAGAAATTAATATTTTGTATTGGAACCATTTTTCGGAAATTTTTGAACTAAGCTTAATTGAAATTTTTGATTCGAAGTCAATAATTTGATCATAAAACAAAAACCAATCGATGAATTCTAATTAAATTTATTACAAATACTCTTCAGTAAGTACTTTAAAGGTTAGCACTAATAGAAGATAATATTTTGTATTGGAACCATTTTTCGGAAATTTTTGAACTTAGCTTAATTGAAATTTTTGATTCTAAGTCATTAATTTGATCATAAAACAAAAACCAATCAATGAATTCTAATTAAATTTATTAAAAATACTCTTCAGTAAGTACTTTAAAGGTTAGCACTAATTGAAATTAATATTTTGTATTTGAACCATTTTTTGAAAATTTTTGAACTTAGTCTAATTGGAGTTTTTGATCTTAAGTCATTAATTTGATCATAAAACAAAAACCAATCAATAAATTTTAATTAAATTTATTACAAATACTTTTCAGTAAGTACTTTAAAGGTTGGCACTAATAGAAATTAATATTTTGTATTAAACCCATTTTTTGGAAATTTTTGAACTTAGCTTAATTGAAATTTTTGACCTTAAGTCATTAATTTGATCATAAAACAAAAACCAATTGATAAATTTTAATTAAATCAATCACAAATACCTTTTAGTAAATACTTTAAAGGTTAGCACTAATAGAAAATAAATTTTTGTATTAGAACCATTTTTCGGAAATTTTTGAACTTAGCTTAACTGAAATGTTTGATTCTAAGTCATTAATTTGATCATAAAACAAAAACCAATCGATAAATTCTAATTAAATTTATTACAAATACTCTTCAGTAAGTACTTTAAAAGTTAGCACTAATAGAAAATATTATTTTGTATTGGAACCAATTTTTGGAAGTTTTTGAAATTAGCTTAATTGAAATTTTTGATCTTAAGTCATTAATTTGATCATAAAACAAAAACCAATTAATAAATTTTAATTAAATCAATTACAAATACCCTTTAGTAAGTACTTTACAGGTTAGCACTAATAGAAAATGAATTTTTGTATTAGAACCACTTTTTGGAAATTTTTGAACTTAGCTTAACTGAAATTTTTGATTCTAAGTCATTCATTTGATCATAAAACAAAAACCAATTGATAAATTTTAATTAAATTTATTACAAATATTCTTTTGTAAGTACTTTAAAGGTTATCCATAATGGAAATTTATATTTTGTATTGAAACCATTTTTTTGAAAGTTTTGGACTTGATTTAAATGAAATTTTTGATTTTAAGTCATTAATTTGATCATAAAACAAAAACCAATTGATGAATTCTAATTAAATTAATTACAAATATTCTTTAGTAAGTGCTTTAATGGTTAGCACTAATAGAAATTAATATTTTATATTAGAATTATTTATTAGAAATTTTTGAACTTAGCTTAATTGAAATTTTTGATCTTAAGTTATTAATTTGATCATAAAACAAAAACCAATCAATGAATTTTAATTAAATTTATTACAAATACTTTTCAGTAAATACTTTATAGGTTAGCATTAAAGAAAATTAATATTTTGTATTGAAACAATTTTTGGCAAAATTTTGAACTTAGTTTAATTGAAGTTTTGGTTGGACCTTAAGTCATTAATTTGGACATAAAACAAAAACCAATCGATGAATTTTAATAAATTTTATTACAAATACTCTTCAATAAGTACTTTAAACGATACTATTAATGGAAACAAAATTTTTGTGTTAATAATCTTATTTGCAAATTTTTGAATTTTGCTTAATTAAAATTGTTGATCTTAAGTCATTAATTTGATCATTAAACAAAAACCAATTAATATATTATGTTATAAATACTTTTCATTGAGTACTTTAAAGTTTAGCATGAATGAAAAATAATATTTTGTTTTTGAATAATTTTTTTTAAAAATTTGAAATTTTTTGTGAAAAATGTTTTAATCATAATAATTTTGCCTTTCTTGTTACAACATTGCTCCGTACAACATTTGTAAACATCATATAATGTAATAATTTTTTTAATATCATAAATGTGTTGTAATTTCAATAGAAACTCGGAAAAACAATTTTTTATGGTTGTAAAACTATTTTATAGCCAGATGAAAATAATTACATAGTTTCTCGCTGATTATTTCAATGAAAGTTGCCACTAAAATCATTTTCGGTAATAAATTACTATGTATACATTTTATTTAACATTTATAGATCATAAAATTATCATTTTTTTTTTCTGTGGTGTATTTATTATCCTGGTTTGGAACTTGAATTCCAAATAAGAAAATTTGAAATTATTATTTAATAACATTTATCAGTTTTAATGGTGAGCCACAAGTTATATAAAAGTCACGATTGCCTAACTCATAATTCATAAAATTCTATTATTAATCAAATAGCTGGTTAGCTTAGTCACATATTAATAAAAATTGTTATGACACTCATTTTAAGTTTACTCAAAAGCAAAAAAAAAATATTTTGAATAGTAAATTGGGTAATGTTCATAAAAAAAATCAACTTAATTAATTTTATATGTCATGTAATTCAAAACTTGATAATAAATTATGTTTGTAATGTACCGATGACATGTTATTCATATAAATTAAGAAAACTGTCAGGCTTGAAATTGAATAATTTCCTACCGGATTAATTTAAAATTTAAATTTCTGATGGATATCTTTATAGCAAAAATGATACATATTTATGCTGCACGTGTTTGATTAAAATAGGAAGTAGATTTAATTAATCAATACATTCATTATTTGAGAAGGAAAATAAACTTTCATAAGAAATAAATTAATATATAAATAATTTTTTATGTACCATGATTATAACGTTAATTACATTATATGGAGAATCAAAAGATGGTTAATATTTCATTACTCATGCAAACATACAAATAATTTTTATTTATTAAAAATGTAAAGTATTTCTGAAATTGATTTAACTTGTGAACAGCTGCGATAATATTAAACATTCATTCTACAACCCCATTATATAGTAGTACGCATAATAAATCACTTGTGTATGCATTTAGTTAAAAATTCAAATCAAGTATTTCACAAAACGAAAGTACTCAAATACGATGAAAATAAACGCGATTATTAATGAGACAACTATTAAAATATTTACATGTACGCATACAAATTGCACGCAATTATTTTCAACGGAAACTAGGTAACGTCTACCGCTATAAACGCAGCAATTCATTTAAGAAAAATGTTAATTGGATGACAATAATAAAAGTAATTAGATTATACAAATGATGAAATTTTAAATAAAATGTTGATTAAATTATTTATTATAATTGCGTACATTTAACCATGTATTACTTACAACATTTACATCGTTTCTAATTTTTATTTAAATTTATTTTTGATCTGTTCCAATTCGCGATAGAGTTAAGAACCAGCCGCTTTATATATTTACTTGCGAAATCTGTTTAATTAACAAGTTGCGTGCATACGGATAATAACATCCGCACTTACCTTTCATTAAGCCGAGATAATAAATCAACGATTTGCATCTAATTACACTAATTTCTGTTACAATTTCTTACAAGTAGAATACAATGTCAAATTAAGAATCTCCTGGATGCACTTTTCTATTGGAAATTTAATCTCAATCACCTAATTAGAATTAAATGTTATTAGATGCTTAATAATTTATATAACAATACTTTCTATTAGCAACTAATTTATTTTTGATTAATTTAAAATAACATGTTTTGAATTTTAATATCATTTTTTTTTAGTTATTAAGTTTTCATTTCCTTTTCATCTCAATGCAAACGTCGATCACGTCTCGTGTAGCATCCGCCCATTAAATTTCCCCACTTCTTAATTGTTTGTTATTATTTAATTGCATTCCCATCAAGAGGCGGATGCGTACTAATTTAATTGGCATCTATTTTGACGGCATCGCGTGTTTAGTATTTAATTATTCAAAAAGAAAATAGTTAATTGATTGCTAAAGCTGAAATTATACTAAGCATAAATATGTCATCTTTCATAAAATGTAAACTGTAAAATAGTCAAAAAGGAATTATATTTCTACATTCCAATGCAACTTCCATATACATACAAAAAAACATTACTAAACATTCGGAAGAAATTCCAGTTTAATTTACTGTAAATAGAATAATGTATTATGCGCACTCGTATAAAATCACACAAGAAGTAACCGGAAGCTTAGAGTAAAAGTGTTAAGCAACTGTATGCTCATGTTAGGTAATTAATTGCGCATAGGTAGGTGAAAGATGCGCGTTCTATCGACATCGTTTATGGTAATTTTCGTTGCTTATTGGCATAGATTTCCCCATATGGACCGACGGTTTTATATTATATACAACTCTAATTTACCTCTTTACGTAAAGAACTTTGAGTGAGGTGATGATATATGTTGATTGTAATTTGTGTTGACTATGTTTTATGATCGAGTACTAGATGAATTATATATACGGTTCTCTAAAATAAGAAAATATTACTTATAATCAGTTTAAGTTGTTTTCAATATAACTTAATTCATCTAAAAGATGATAATACAGAAAAGAGACCGCTTTAAGTTTGAAATAGATTTGTTTATAAGATATATTATTAAACAAATCATCCAACCAACAAATTAACTTTACAGATAGGAAGTTTTTTCATTTATTTATTTCTTACAATTATTGCTTTGAAATATATATTTTTTTAAATTGCATAATGTGCAATAACTTGCAGTCAATAAAAGAACACATTTCAATTAAATAAAACAATGATGGGAAGCAAACAAATCTATTATTATGCAAATGCAGTAGATTTTATAAATACAGTTTTGTTTCAAAGAATGCCTTTCATTTGAAAGCATTAATTTTTTTTTAATTGTTTAATATTTTGAACAATTGATACAGTTTTGTTGGGTCAATAACTCGTGTGATATGAAAGTCGTGACAACAATTATTGTGAATTTTTGATTGGCAAACTTTCATCCTTTTATTCGATTTATAAAGTGTTAGAAATCATCGCAATCATTAATTAATGGGTATCGTGATTCTATTGAAAATCCAATTAATATTATAATTTTAACGATGGTTTGTTCTTTGTAGATTTTATAACATCCTAGCTAAATTATATAACATAACTAATATTTATTATATCAATACAAAACAAACAAATTTAAAGAAACAATTAGGCTCCTTTTGGTTGATTTAATTATACTTTTTACATAATCAAAAAATTTCACTAATTCTATATGAGAATAATTGCAGACAACAATCTCGTAATAAAACAATGTTGTTAATTAAATAATAGATTAAGCAGATAATAAATAATTGTAAGTTAATTAATTCGCTTTTAAATTTAAATTGTTATGTTATTGGAGGAGAAATGAGCAGGTTACGTATGTAATTGGAGATTGCATTAGGGGCACATTTTTGGTTTATGTAATTGTAATAATGATTGAGTTTTTTTGTGTGGGATGGAACACAGGATGTAATTTAGTTATTATGTTATGTGAAGATTTGTTATGGAATTTTGATGTTTTTTGTTGACAGAATAAATAATATTTAAGGCTACTAATTATTTTTTATAAATAATTATCATTCAATATTGATCAATATAATAATTTTTAGTTTTATTTAAACATCTGTTCTTGCAAAAAACATACAAATTTAAAATTCTCAAAATTAAATTTTGCCTTTACATAATTGGTTTGCAATGTTTTGACAATATTTGTGTCAAATTTTATTTAAGTTTTTTAAAAATTGTAACCTCGGTAATGATGGAAGCAATTAAAAAAATTTAAAACAAATTTAAACAACAATTTAAAAATTAATTTTTGACATTACACAATTAATTGGCATAATTTTGGCATTATTTGTGCCAATTTTGTTAATAATTTCTAAAAAGTGTAACTTCAGCATTGTTGGAAAGAATTAGAAAAATATTAAAAACTTTGATTTTTAGAAAAAAATTATTTAGAACTTTTAAAACTAAATTTTGACTTTAACTGCAATGTTTTGATAATATCTGAGCCAAATTTTGTTAAAATTTAAAAAAGTATGACCTCAGCATTGATGAAAATAATTGAAAAATTATTAAAAAAATTTTGATTTTTGGAAAACAATAAAAATTATTTACATTTTCCAAAAATATATTATATATATTACAAAATTATTTTACAATGTTTTGACAATCTTTAAGCCAAATTATGCTAATAGATTTTAAAAAATGTGACCTTAGCATCGTTGGAAGCAGTTGAAAAATTATTTAAAAAATTATAATTTTTGAAAAATATTAAATTTTAATTACAATTTCCAAAATAAAATTGTCACATTACACAATCAATTTGCATTGTTGTGACAATTTTTGAGCCAAATTTTGTAAATAATTTTTGAAAAGTAAAACCTTAGCATTGATAGAAGAAATTAAAAAAAAAAATGAAATTTTTTTGATTTTTGAAAAACAATAAAAACAATTTTCAAAATTAATTATTATTGTTACACAATTAATTTACAATATTTTTACAACATTTATGCCAAATTTTTGTAAAAAAATCTTAAGAATGTGACCTCAACATTATTGAAAGCAATTGAAAAATTATTTAAAACTTTCTGATTTTTAAATAATAATTAAAAAAATTAAAATTAAATTTTGACATTACACAATTAGTTTTGCAATAGTTTGACATTATATAAACCATAATTTGCTAATAAATTCCTAAAACTGTGACCTTAGCGCTGCTGAAAACAATTTAAAAGTTAAAAAAAAATTTGATTTTTAAAAAATATTAAAAAATATATATATTAATTTGCAGTGTTTTGACTTTATTTTAACAAAATTTTAATAAAGAATTTTGAAAAATGTGACCTCAGCATTGTTAGAACCTTTTAAAAAATTTAAAAAAAAATAATTTTAAAAAAATAATAAAAATTATTTACTATTTTCAAGATTAAGTTTTTAAGTTACGGAATTAATTTGCAATGTTTTGACAATATTTGTGCCAAGTTTTGTTAATAAATTCTAAAAAGTATAACTTCAGCGTTGTTAGAAGCAATTGGAAAAATATTAAAAACTTTCTGATTTTTGAAAAATAATAAAAATTATTTACAATTTTTAAAATTAAATTTTTAGATTACTCAGTTAGTTTTTAATATTTTGACAACATTTGTGCAAAATTTTGTTTGAAAATTCCAAAAATTGTAACCTCAGCATTTGATGGAAGCAATTGAAAAATTATTAAAAACTTTCTAATTTTTGGGAAATAATAAAAAATATTTACAATTTTTAAAATTAAATTTTGAATTAACACAATTAATATGCAATGTTTTGACTTTATTTTGACCATATTAAATTAAACAATTCTAAAAAATGTGACCTCAGCATTGTAGGATACAATTGAAGAATTATTAAAAACTTTCTGAAAATTGTAAAAATAATTTACAATTTTCAATTTGAATTTTGTCATTACAAAACTATTTTGCAATATTTTGACAACATTTGTTTTTGACCTCAGCATTGTAGAAAGCAATTAAATCAAATTATTAAAAACTTTTTGGTTTTTGAAAAATTATAAAAATTATTTACAATTTTCAGAATTAAATTTTGCAATTACACAATTAATTTGCAATGATTTGACTATATTTGTGCCAAATTTTGTTAAAGAATTCTAAAAAGTGTAACCTCAGAGTTGCTAAAAGCAATTGAAGAATAGTTATAAACTTTATAGTTTTTGGAAAAAAAAATTAAAAATAATTTAAAATTAAAAATTAAATTTCGACTTTATACAATTTTGTTGACAACATTTGTGCCAAAATTTGTTACAAAATTTTAAAAAGTGTAACCTAAGCATTGGTAAAAGCAATTAAAAAAAATTAAAAAAATTTTCTAATTAAAAAAAAAAATAAATTTTCAAAGTGAATTTTGAGCTTCCACAAGCAAATTGCAATATTTTGACAATATGTTGGTCAAAATTTATCAATAAATTCTAAAAAGTGTGATTTCAGTATTGTAAGAAGCATTTGAAAAATTAATTAAAATATTTTTGATTTTTAAAAAACAAAAAAAATTACTTACAATTTCCAAAATTTGGTTTTAACATTATACAATAAATGGGCAAAATTTTGATAATAATAAGCCAAACAAACTTTGTTAATAAATTCTAAAATAATATGATCTCAGCGTTTTTGGAAGCAATTGAAAAATTATTAAAAACTTTTCAATTTTTGAAAAATAATAAAAATTATTTATAATTTTCAAAATAAATTTTTATTACACATATAATTTGCATTGTTTTGACAACATTTGTTTCAAATTTTGTTGATGAATTTGAACCTAACCTAACCTAACCTAACCTTAGCGTTGCTGAAAACAATTAAAAAAATACCTATTAAAATCATTCAGATTTTTGAAAAATAATAAAAATTATTTAAAATTTTCAAAATTAAATTTTGACATTACACAATTAATTTGCAGTTTTTTGACAATATTTGTGCCAAATTTTGTTATTGAGTTCTAAAAACTGTGACTTCAGCGTTGCTGGAAACAATTGAAAAAATATTAAAAACTTTTTGATTTTTGGAAAATAATAAAAACTATTTAGAATTTTCAAAATAAAATTTTGACTTTATAGAATTAATTTGCAATATTTTGACAATATTTGTGCCAAATTTTGTTATAAAATTCTAAAAAGTATGTAGCATTGGTAGAAGCAATTAAAAAATTATTAAAATCTTTTCTGATTTTTAAAAAATTTAAAAAAAAAATCATTTTAAATGTACAAAGTTGTCCAAATTTGTCAATAAATTCTAAAAAGTGTGATCTCAGCATTGTAAAAAGCATTTAAAAAATTGTTAAAATATTTCTGATTTTTGAAAAACAAAAAAAAAATACTTACAATTTACAAAATTAAGTTTTGACATTATACAATAATAAGGCAATATTTTGATAATAGTTAGACCAAATATTGTTGATAAATTTTAAAAACCTTAGCGTTGCTGAAAACAGTTAAAAAACTACTTATTAATTTTTTTAGATTTTTGAAAAATTTCAAAAAAATATTTACAATTTTCAAAATTAAATTTTGACATTACATAATTAATTTGCAATGTTTTGACAATATTTGTGCCAAATTTTGTTATTAAATTCTAAAAATTGTGACCTCGGCGTTGCTGGAAACAATTGAAAAATTATTAAAAACTTTCTGATTTTTAAAAAATAATAAAAATTATTTACAATTTTCAGAATTAAACGTTGCTATTACACATTTAATTTGCAATGATTTGACTATATTTGTGCTAATTTTTGTTAATGAATTCTAAAAAGTGTAACCTCAGAGTTGTTAGAAGCAATTGAAAAATAATTAGAAACTTTCTAGTTTTTGGAAAAAAAAAAATTTACAATTTTCAAAATTTTAATATCACACAACTAATTTACAATATTTTGTTAAAAAATTCTAAAAAGTATAACCTAAGCGTCGCTAAAAGCAGTTATTAAAAAAAATCACAATTAATTTGCAATGTTTTGATAATATGAAATTAAAAAAAAAGTTTAACTTAGAAGCAATTGAAAAATAATGAAAATTTTTTGATTTTTGGAAAATAATAAAAATTATTTACATTTTCCAAAATTAAATTTTGACATTTCAAAATTATTTTACAATGTTATGTTAATAGATTCTAAAAAATGTGACCTTAGCATTGTTGGAAGCAGTTGAAGAATTATTAAAAAAATAATAATTTTTGAAAAATATTAAATTTTAATTACAATTTCCAAAATAAAATTGTGACATTACACAATCAATTTGCAATATTTTGACAATATTTGCGCCAATTTTTGTCAAAATTTTTTAAAAAGTGTAACCACAGCATTGATATAAGCAATTAAATTTTTTTTGAAATTTCATTGATTTTTGAAAAACAATATAATCAATTTTCAAATTTAAATTTTATTGTTACACAATTAATTTATAATATTTTGACACATTTATGCCAAAATTTGTATAAAAAAATTAAGAATGTGACTTCAACATTATTGAAAGCAATTGAAAAATTATTTAAAACTTTCTGATTTTTAAATAATAAAAAAAAAATTTAAAATTAAATTTTGACATTACACAAGTAATTTTGCAATAGTTTGACATTACGTAAGCCATATTTTGCTAATAAATTTTTAAAACTGTGACCTTAGCGTTGCTGAAAACAATTTAAAAGTAAAAAAAAAATTGATTTTTATAAAATAATAAAAAATATTTACTTTATATTTTAAAACACTATTAATTTGCAGTGTTTTGACTTTAATTTAACAAAATTTTAAAAAAGAATTCTAAAACATGTGATTTCAGCATTATTAGAACCTTTTAAAAAAATTTAAAAAAAAAATAATTTTTAAAAAATAATAAAAATTATTTACAATTTTCAAAATTAAGTTTTGAGGTTACGGAATTAATTTGCAATGTTTTGACAATATTTGTGTCAAGTTTTGTTAATGAATTCTAAAAAGTATAATTTCAGCGTTGTTAGAAGCAATTGAAAAAATATTAAAAACTTTCTGATTTTTGAAAAATAATAAAAATTATTTACAAGTTTTAAAATTAAATTTTTAGATTACTCAGTTAGTTTTTAATATTTTGACAACATTTGTGCAAAATTTTGTTTGAAAATTCTAAAAATTGTAACATCAGCATTTGATGGAAGCAATTAAAAAATTATTAAAAACTTTCTGATTTTTGGGAAATAATAAAAAATATTTACAATTTTTAAAATTAAATTTTGACTTAACACAATTAATATGCAATGTTTTGACTTTATTTTGACTAAATTAAATTAAACAATTCTAAAAAACGTGGCCTCAACATTGTAGGAAGCAATTGAAAAATTGTTAAAAACTATTGAAGTTTTGAAAAACAATTATTTACAATCTTTAAAATTAAATTTTGATTTAACAAAAATTAATTTTCTGTGTTTTGATTTTATTTTGACAAAATTTTAATAAAAAATTCTAGAAAATGTGACCTCATCATTGTTGGAAACAAATGAAGAGTATTACAAATTTTCTAATTTTTGAAAAATAATAAAAATTATTTACAATTTTTAAATTTGAATTTTGAGATTACTCAGTTAGTTTGCAATATTTTGACAAAATTTGTGCAAAAGTTTGTTTAAAAATTCTGAAAATTGTAAGCTCAGCATTGATGAAAACAATTGAAAAAATATTTAAAACTTTCCGTTTATTTAAAAATAATAAAAACTATTTACGATTTTAAAAATAAAATTTTTAATTAACACAATTAAGTTGCAATGTTTTGACTTTATTTTGACCAAATTTTATTAAACAATTCTAAAAAACGTGACCTCAGCATTATAGGAAGTAATTGAAGAATTATTAAAAACTGATTTTTGATAAATAATAAAAATTGTTTAGAATTTTCAAAATAAATGATTTACATTACACAATTAATTTGCAATGTTTTGACAACATTTTTGCCAAATTTTGTTAATAAATTCTAAAAAGTATAACCTCAGCGTTGGTGGAAACAATTGAAAAATTATTAAAAATTTTCTGATTTTTGAAAAATAAAAAAAAATTTACAGGTTCAAAATTAGTTTTTGATATTCGGCATATAATTTGCAATGTTTTGACAATATTTGTACCAAATTTTCTTAATAAACTCTAAAAAGTGTAACCTCAGAGTTGCTGGAAGCAATTGAAAAAAATATTAAAAATTTTCTGATTTTTGGAAAATAATAAAAATTATTTACAATATTTAAAATTGAATTTTGAAATTACTCAGTTAGTTTGCAATATTTTGACAACATTTGTGCAAAACTTTGTTTAAAAATTCTAAAAATTGTAACCTCAGCATTGATGGAATCAATTGAAAATTTTTGAAAAACACTACAAAATATTGACAGTCTTTAAAATTAAATTTTAACTTAACACAATTAATTTGCAGTGTTTTGTTTATTTTTTTGACTAAATTTTAATAAAAAATTCTGAAAAATGTGACCTCAGCGTTGTTAGAAGCAAATGAAGAATAACAAAAATTTTCTAATTTTTGAAATATAATAAAAATTATTTACAGTTTTTAAAATAATTTTTTGTCATTACACAATTAATTTACAATAATTTGACAACTTTTCTGCCAAATGTTGGTAAACATTTTTAAAAAGTGTGACTTCGGCGTTGCTGAAAAAAATTATTAAAAAAATTTTAATTTTCAAAAAATAAAAAAAAATTATGTGCAATTTTTAAAATAAATTGTTGACATTACACAATTAATTTGCAATATTTTAACAAAATCTCAAAGAATTTTTGTTAAATTTTTTTTAAAAGTATGACCTCAGAATTAATGGAACCAATTGAAAAATTATTAAAAACTTTCTGATTTTTGGAAAATAATAAAAATTACATACTTACAAATTTTAGAATTGAACTTTTAGATTACTCAGTTAGTTTGCAATATTTTGAAAACATTTGTAAAAAATTTTGCTTGAAAATTTTAAAAATTGTAACCTCAGCGTTGATGGGAGCGATTAAAAAATTATAAAAAAAATTTAATAAAAAAAAAAAATTAGAATTTTTTAAATTAAATTTTGACTTTATACAATTAAACTTTGTTCCTACCCTCCCACCCACCCAAGCATTAGTTATCAACAAAATTTTGTTAAGCACTTTTTTCGTATTACACACAAGAGGTCGGACAACCAATAGGTCCATCAAAGAATCTATTGTTTGTTCCATCTTTTGTGTGCTTGGATTTAGAAACGAGAAAATTGTTTAGCATTAAATTTCATGATACACTAACACTTGGGCGGGTGGGTGGGTCACAGTAAAAAAAGTAACTTGCCCACAAATTAAACTTTGTTCCCACCCACCCACCCAAGCGTTAGTTATCAAGAAATTTATTGCTAAACAATTTTCTCGAATCTAAATCTAAGCACACAAAAGATGGGACAAACAATAGGTTCTTTGATGACTAACACTTGGTCGGGTGGATGGATTACAGTAAAAAAAATAAATTTTCCACAAACTAAACTTTGTTCCCACCCACCCACCCAAGCGTTGTTTATTAAGAGATTTATTATTAAACAATTTTCATGTATATAAACCCAAGCACACAAGAAGTGGGACAAACAATAGGTCCTTTAATAACACTTAGGTGGGTGTGTGGGTCACTGTAAAAAAGTAACTTGACCACAAATTAAACTTTGTTCCCACCCACCCACAGCAGCGTTATTTATCGAGAGTTTTATTGTTAAATTTTTTTTTTTGTAACTAAATCCAAGCACACAAGAAGTGGTAAAAGTAATACATACTTTAATGACTAACACTTGGGCGGATGAGTAAATCACAGTAAAAGAAGTAACTCGCCCACAAATTTAACTTTGTTCTCACCCACCCATCCAAGCGTTAGTTAGGAAGAAATTTATTGTTAAACAATTTTCTCGTATCTAAATCCATGCACACAAGAGGTAGGTCAAACAATAGATTTTTTGATGACTAACACTTGGGCGGGTGGGTGGGTCACAATAAAAGAAGTTACTCGCCCACAAATCAAATTTTGTTCTTACCCACCCACCCAAGCGTTAGTTATGAAGAGATTTATTGTTAAACAATTTTTTTGTATCTAAATAAATCTAAGCACACAAGAGGTGGTAAAAATAATAGTTCCTTTAATGATTAACACTTGGGCGGGTGAGTGGGTCACAGAAGAAAAGTGTGTCGAGCACAAAACAAATTTTGTTCTCACCCACTCACCCACCCACCCAAGCGATAGTTATAAAGAGATTTATTGTTAAACAATTTTTTTGTATCTAAATCTAAGCACACAAGAGGTGGTAAAAATAATAAATCTTTTGATGACTAAAAGTCTTGGGCGGGTGGGTGGGTAACAGTAAAAAAAGTAAATCGCCCACAAATTAAACTTTGTTTCTATTTACCTACCCAAGCGTTAGTTATCAAGAGGTTTATTGTTAAACAAGTTTCTCGTATCTAAATCCAAGCACACAAGAAGTGGTAAAAATAATAGATTCTTTGATGACTAATATTTGGGCGGGTGGGGGTTAAACAGTAGAAGAAGTAACTTGTTCACAAATTAACCTTTGTTCCCTCCCACCCAACCAAGTTTTAGTTATCAAGAGATTTATTGTTAAACAATTTTCTCGTATCTAAAATCAAGCACACAGAA
The DNA here is from genome assembly GCA_963932245.1 of Tachinus rufipes. NCBI lineage: Eukaryota > Metazoa > Arthropoda > Insecta > Coleoptera > Staphylinidae > Tachinus > Tachinus rufipes. Next base: position 113,689,955 of record OZ010745.1, read on the forward strand.
GGTGGGACAAACAATAGGTCTTTTGATGAGTAACACTTGAGCGGGTGGGTAGGTCACAGTAGAAGAAATAACTCGCCTACAAATTAAACTTTGCAGTTGCAATATTTTGACAATATTTGTGCCAAAATTTGTTACAAAATTATAAATAGTGCATTGATTGAAGCAATTAAAAAGTTATTAATTTTTTTTCTAATTTAATAAAAATAATTAAATTTATTAATAAATTCCAAAAATTAAGCTTTGAGTTTACACAATTAAATTGCAATACTTACAAAATGTTTGTCAGAATTTGTCAATAGATTCTAAAAAGTGTGATCTCAGCATTAAAGAAGAAGAAGCAATTAAAAAAATTATTAAAAAAATCTGATTTTTAAAAAATAATAAAAATTACTAACCATTTCCAAAATTAGGTTTTGATATTACACAATAAATGGGCAATATTTTCATAATATTTGAGCCAAACATTGTTAATAAATTTGTGAGCGCAGGGTCATAGTAGTGGCCTTTTTTGACTCCAGCGTTAAAAGAGTGATTTTGTAAGTGAAGCTATAAACTATGCTTGACCGTTAGAGCTTTGGTTATGTCTAGATCTATATGATTTTGCCATCTTGGCTTGGGGTTGAAGAAAAACTGGTTTCTACCTACTCAACTTACAAATGATTCTGGTTAGTTATGGAAGCATCAAACTTTAGTTTGCAAACAAAACAGGGACTCTTGCTCTATTCATAACATTGTACTCTAGCTTATCGCTCAGACCTTGAAACATTAAAACTTTAGCTTGGTACTTTTGCTCGAAAATCGGAGCAATAAACAAGTGTATAAATTAAGATTAAAGTTTCCGTATTCCAGGGTCGTAGCAATGAGCAAAAGTACGATGCTAAGGTAGAAGCAAACGTTTTTGTTGTGTTTTAAACTTATATTTGCTCATGTTGGAATGTTCTACTGTATTGTTGTTTTGACTGGTTGATGTACTAAGAAAAGTATTGACCTTGGTCTTGTGGCTTTCAGTAAGTGTGATTTAATTGATAGTTACTTGGCTGGAAGTTGCTTGGGAATTTTGGTTTATCTTTCAAGTACTACTACAACTCAAGATGTAGTTATGTCATTTTTTTAGCTTAGTTAGTACACCAAAAACCTTTGAAACTCTTATTGAAGATTGTTTACCAATAATTTAATTAAGATTCTTTGATTAGTTTTTGTTTTATTCAACATTTAATGAATTCATTGCTAAAAAATCAAATTTGAAAAAATATTTTTTGTTAGAATTTTTTTTTTTATACAATTAGTCTTTGAAGCACTTATTAAAGTTTGTTTATTATAAATTTAATTAATACTCATCAATTAATTTTTGTTTTATTCAAAATTTAATGAATCAATTGATAAAAATCAAAATAAATTTTTAAAATTTTTGAAAAAAATATTTTAAGTTGAAAATTTATTTTTTTTATATTGTCCACCTTTAAAGCACTTATTGAAGATTGTTTATCATTAAATTGATTAATATTAATCAATTACTTTTTGTTATATTTAAGATTTAATGAATTAATTGCTAAAATATCAAATGTAATTTTCAAAAAAATTAAAAAAAGATGTTTTGCTACAAATTTAACTTTTTAATGCTGCCAACCTTAAAGCACTTATTGAAGAATGTTTTTCAATAGTATGATTAATGTTCATCAATTAGTTTTTGTTTTATTTAATATTTAATGAATCAATTGCTAAAAAATCAAAATTAATTTTTAAAAAAATTTTTAAAATATTTTATGTTAGAAATTGAATTTTTTAATATTGCCAACCTTTGAAGCCCTTATTGAAGATTGATTATTATTAATTTGATTATTATTCATCGATTAGTTTTTGTTTTATTCTAAATTTAATGACTTAATTGCTAAAATATAAAATGTAATTTTAAAAAAATAAAAAAAAAATAAAATTTTGCTACAATTTTTATTTTTTGATATTGTCGAACTTTAAAGCACCTATTGAAGATTGTTTATAATTAATTTAAATAATATTCATCAATTAGTTTATGTTTTATTATAAATTTTATGAATTAATTGCTAAAATATAAAATTTAATTTAAAAAAAAAAAAAAAAAATTTTGTTAGAAATTTATTTTTTTGATATTGTCAAACTTTAAAGCACTTATTGTTGATTGTTCATAATTAATTTGATTAATATTCATCGATTAGTTCAATTTTTGTCATTGTCAACCTTTGAAACACTTATTGAAGATTGTTCATCATTAAGTTAATTAATATTCAAAGATTAGTTTTTGTTATTATACATTTAATTAAATAATTGTTAAATTATCATATTTAATTACAAACATTTAAAAAAAATATTTTTTTGTACTGTAAACTTTTCAAACACTCACAAAAACTTACTACACTGGCGAATAAATAAAACCAACACTCCAAGATACTAAAATAATATTAGAATTAGCAAAAATTCAGACAAACTGTTCAAAAGTTCAAAACTCTATTCCTAAAAAAATCAAAATAAACAAAGTCCGTTTATAGAACATTTAAATATTTTTGGAAAAACCAAAATCCGGTCAAAAATAGTTGAAAAATCAAAATTCTATTAATAAAATGTCAAAAATTGCAAAATCCGGCGTTGAAACAACAAAATATTGCTAGATAACATCAAAACCCGGCCATAAACTGTTGTATTATTAAAAAATGTTAAACTTTATTAAAAAAAAAAATTAATCCGGTCAAAAAACATTAAAATATTTTAAGATAAAAACCAAAAACAGTTGAAAACTTCAAAATTTTATCTAAAAAAATTCAAAAATAACAAAATTTAGCTATAAAATATCAAAATATTGTTAGAAATAGCAAAAATCCGGCGACAAAATGACAAAAATAACAAAATTTTACCATTAAATTTAAACATCAAAAAGCACCAAAATCGGGCATAAATTGTTAAAAAAAAAACAAATTTTTGGCTATGAAATATCAAAATATTGATAAAAATGACAAAATCCGGCTATAATCTGTCGATATGTGCAAAAATCTATTTATAAAATGTCATAAAAGCAAAATTCGGCCATAAAGATGGAAATATCGTAATAAAGCACACACAAACACTTGCTCATAATAAATAACTAATAAAAAATCATAAAATTTTAAAAATAGCAAAATCCGACATTAAAATGTTAAACAATTGTCAAAAAGCACTAAAATTCAGCCATAGAATTTTAAAAAATCCAAGTTTTATTTAAAGAGATTTAAAATTAAAAAAAATCTGGCTAAAAATTGTTGAAAGCTGCAAAATTCTGTTCATAAAATACCTCAGAAAGTACTAAAATCCGGCCACAAAATCTCAAAAATTCAACTTTGAAATATCAAAAACATGAACCATGCTAATTCATTAAAAATTGATAAAGAAATTTTTATTTTACGGCCGATAAAGCAAGAAATTTATCTTTGTTGAACAAATAATATTTCCAAATCTATTTTATCGTAACATTTTTTTCATAATTTCAATATAATTATAAAAATTAGTTTTACTATAATGTTTTTCTTCAATAATACTAATTTCAATTTTTTATTTTTAGGTATTAATGGTATCCATAACCTGCATCAACGCAAAAATAACAAAAAAATCTCAAAAAGATGTAGCAACAGTTCCTGAAGAAAGCACAAAACCACCAACAAAAAAAATCCTACAAAAACCTGCAATAATAGCCATAGAAATAATCGACTCTAACGAAAACGCAACAAGTAGAACCGGAAAAGGGAGAAAACGAACGATAGATTCCAGCTTAGGTTACGGCTACCAAAACTTATTCGACGTCCAACAGAAACCACCCAAATATCAAGTCTACAAATATTCACAACGAGACATACCAAGTTTTAAAAGTATTGCAAGCGCACCAACACAAAATTATCATCATCATCATCAACCGCAACAGCAACAACAACATCATAAGCAAAGCAATTTTCAAATAACAAAATCATTGCAGTATGATTTGGGAAGTACTAAACCTGAATACGTTCCGTATACTAAACAACAACAGGAAAATATACAACATTATTATCAACCTGGTACTACGCTATTTTCAACTGTTGATCAAAATGGACATGTTGGAGGTTTGAGTAATCAGGCTCCACAACATCAAGGTCCAATGGTACCTGTTATTATTTTAAGAGTATACACTAATCAATTAACGCAACCTGGTGCTTTACATGCTAATATTCCACAAACAAATCCGTACGCAAATTTAAATTCAATTGATTTACAAAATTTACTGGCTGGATACGTACAGAATCAACAAGGATATCAACACAATTATCCACAACAACAAGAACAGCAACAAGGTTACCATTACGAACAACCAGCACAATATCAAGAAACATACAAGCAACCAGATACTGAGTTACAAACTCATGAAAATTATCCTGATGATGCGCATACTAAAGTTATTTTCCATAAAGAACCTATTAAAACAAAAAAGCCCAAATCAAGCACCAAAATTTCAGCCAGTTACAAAGCTCCCAACACAAAAACACCGCAAAAATTCAAGATAACAATACCTGAAAATACTTATAGTAAAGTTGAGGTTCAAGAACATACCTATAATCAAGAACCGCAACAACAAGCTTATTATTATCCGCAACAAGAGCAACAATATTATCAACAGTATCAACCAACTCAACAATATCAGGATGCTAAGCAATATATACAAATAGCCACTTATCCTCAACAACAGGAACAATATATGCAACAATATCAGGATCCTCAATATGTGCAATATCAGCAACAATCAGCTGATGATTATCAGCAACAATCTTCTCAACAACAATACGAACCTCAGCAATACCAATATGAACAAAATGAGCAACAATATGCGCAACCTACATATCAAGCCCAATCATATCAAGAGTATGCACAACAAGCGCAACAAGTACAACAAGCACCACAATCTTATACGCAGCAGGACTATACTCAACAAGTTGAATATACGCAACAGCAACAACAGCCACAATATGAGCAGCAATCTACTCAAGATTATTCTTTGCAGAAAACAGCTGCTGAAGTAGGAAGGGATTTGCATCCAAAGCTTTATAATTATCATGCGGCTTCAGCGCAGGAAACTTCGGAATCTGCTCATACTCCACAACCTGTAAGGAGTACGAAGACAAGATCTACGAAAAAAAGGAGAGTGCGTGTGCCGTTGGTCGTAGCTCCTAAATATATAGATGAAGATAAGAAGAAAAGTATTGAGAAGAGTCAATAATTTTAATTAATATGAAGCGACTGATGATGATTATGGTAGCAAGATTTTAGTATGTACTGGTGCAAAAATGTACAATATTGTTTATTGTATGTAAACTAATAAAAAATTTAGATAGCACTTTGATGATTATGCAATTCATTATACTAATTTTGCTCAGTATTTTAAGAAATAATGAAGCAAAGCAAAAAAAATTATGGTTTTACTATTAGGCATAATTAACAATTTGACAAACCATATTTCAAATATTTTTGCTGGATAAAAACATACAATGTAAAGTCTATGACTACGTAATTTTAATTTATCTCAAAGTAGCTATTACTGTGCAAACTTGGACAATAAATCTAAAATTTTTGCATGTTTTTTTGCATTTTAAATCTGTTTTTTGAATACAATTTGCAGTATTTTTAAATTTGTTTTTTATTAATTATAGGTTTTTGTAATTATTATTATTATTATTAAGTAATTTGTTATTAACTGTGTGCAATATACGAGAGTATTATTTTTTGTAATATATAATTGTTATAATATAATAAAAAATGTAATAAATTTGTGTTTTTAATTTTAATTTTAGCTTTAATCTTTTCTTAATTAAAATTCAATTTTGCAATCAAGTAAACAACCTATTCTGATCAAATTTTAACATCAACACTCTTCAAATCATTTTTTGACCAATCAGGTACTGAGTTTTTTAAATTTCTCTAGCAACTTTCAAAATTTTAATTAACATTGTTATAAAACATGTACATAAACGCACTTAAAGCTAAATAAATATATATATATTTTCTTCTTTTTGATGTACCAAATTTATTATGAATGTTGGTCAATATTTTGGCAACTTTTTCTCAATTTTGGCCGACTTTGTGACTAGTATATGGGAATATAGTTCTGTCCAAACGTTAAAAACGTTCTTTTCTCTTTTATGACTCCTTCTATGATTAACTGCTATTAGCTTTTCTGCGTCTTCTGTTCTATTTCTTCTTGCCTGATTACTTTAAAAAACTGTACTGAAATGTTTTTGAATGTATGACAAAGATACAATATTTTCTTGCGTTTTACTACTGCCAGTAGTTGAAATTTTAATGTTTTTAAGGCACCCTCAAACTTCACCAGACGCATCATTGGGACTGATCATATTTTTTTAAATTTAGAAAACATTTTATAAAAACTCACACCAAAACCTATTTATTGAATTTTTTTTAACTTAATTGTTAAGAAAAGTTGACCCACTTGGACAATCTAGACAACACTCCTGCAGGTCTCCAATCAATAAACTAGCTTTGTCTCAGATAAAGTAACGTAACTGATGCTAACACATCAAACTCTAAAAAACAAACTTCTTAAGCGGAATGCCAAGATTTAATAACAGTTTGAACTGCAGTAATAACAGTTTGAACTGCAGTAAGAATCTGAAAAGTAACCAAACACATCTTCTATGCTACCCGCTGTCAATAAGCAGAATCAGGTCAAAACCATGGTTCTCCTTAGTGCCTCAATCTGTTGAAATTACAATAAGGTAAAACACTTCAATAAGGCTACGGATACAACAAATAAGCCCGTTCCGACTGTATCTTCTATACTATACCCTCAAAAACTTTAGACTAAAATGTATTATGCATACCGTGACTCACCTGTCAATCACAAAGCGCCATATGAAATTACATGAAAATAAACTGTGTTTTATATATGGTTCATTTTAATGTCAAATTGCACTTTGCATACCGTGACACATCCGTAAAAAAACAATGCTTACCGTGACACAACTGTCAATCGAAAAACGACAAATAAAGTTACATGCAATTGAACTATGTTTTATGTCTAGTCTGTTTTTATATAAAATTGAACTGTGCATACCGTGACCTCTCTGTCAATTGCAATGCGACAAAACTATGTTTACCGTGACACAACAGTCAATCGTAAAGCGACAGATAAAGTTACATGCAATTGAACTATGTTTTATATCTAGTTTATTTTTATATAAAATTGCACTTTGCATACCGTGACCCATCCGTCAATTGCAATGCGACAATACTATGCTTACCGTGACACAACTGTCAGTTGTAAAGCGACATGTAAAATTATATAAAAATAAATTATGCATACCGTAAAGCAACTATCAACCCAAAAACATTAGACTAAAATGCACTAAGCATACCGTGACACGTGACTCACTTGTCAATCCCAAAGCCCCATATGAAATTACATGAAAATAAACTATGCTTTATATCTGGTTCATTTTGATGTCAAATTGCACTTTGCATACCGTGATACACCCGTAAAAAAACAATGCTTACCGTGACACAACTGTCAATCGTAAAACAACAAATAAAGTTACATGCAATTGAACTATGTTTTAAATCTAGTTTATTTTTATATAAAATTTCACTTTGCATACCGTGACCCATTCGTCAATTGCAATGCTAAAAAACTATGCTTACCGTGACACAACTGTCAATTGTAAAACGACAGATAAAATTATATAAAAATAAATTATGCATACCGTGAAGCAACTATCAACCCAAAAACATTAGATTAAAATGCTTTATGCATACCGTGACACGTGACTCACCTGTCAATCCTAAAGTTACATAAAAATTAACTTTGTTTTATATCTTGTTCATTTTGATGTCAAATTGCACTTTGCATACCGTGATACATCCGTAAAAAAACAATGCTTACCGTGAGACAACTGTCACTCGTAAATCAACAAATAAAGTTACATGCAATTGAATTATGTTTTATATCTAGTTTATATTTTATATATAATTGCACTGTGCATACCGTGACCTATCCGTCAATTGCAATGCAACAAGATACTATGCCTACCGTGACACAGCTGTCAATTGTAAAACGACAGATAAAATTATATAAAAATAAATTATGCATACCGTGAAGCAACTATCAACCCAAAAACATTAGACTAAAATCCATTATGCATACCGTGACACGTGACTCACCTGTCAATTCCAAAGCAACAAATGAACTTAAATAAACTATGTTTTATGCCTAGTTCATTTTTATGTCAAACTGCACTTTACATATTGTGACAAATTTCTAAATTGCAACGCTACAAAAAATGCTTACCGTGACACAACTGCCAATCGTAAAACATCAAATATAGTTACATGAAAATGAACTATGTTTTATGTCTATCATACAAATCTTGATACAATAGAGCTTAAATATTTTTGCTTATTGCTCTAACCCAAGCAAAAGTACCAAAAAAATCTATTAAAATTTAACATTAAAAGAATATTAAAAATAAATTGACAACCTTCAGACCTTACTAAAATCACCAGTAGAAACCTTTATAGCAAAAAATCTAAAGCGGTTTCAAATTCAACAATTCTACATATGAATCCACTTAATGGTATTGTATAATAATTAATTCAACCTCCAAACTAAAGTATTAGATATTTTCCTGTAAACGTCAGTAGTTACTAAGCTATAAATGGAAGAAGTAGACTGACACTTGACACTGAGTAATTCCAGTTTAAACTACTTGCTTATAATCATACTCTGGAATTACTGAGTGTTTGTTATTAAAAAATTAGAAGTGTTTTCTCTTTGCAAGCGTTAGAAATTTTTTGTACAAAAAGAAGATGAATTGCTTTTTTGTATAATGACTAACAGATTGTAATTACTTACAAATAGATTAAACTACAATCTTTACCTACCCGCCCAAGTGTTTATTATCAAAAAATTCTAAATGTCTCTGCAATGTTAGAAGTCCATTAGGCAGATGAAGAAAAGGTAATACGCAATTTTTTAATGACCAACCCGTAGACGGGTGCATGGGGCACTCCAGATCATAATTACTAGCAAGTAGTTTGAAGTAAAGAGCCTACACTCTTGCTGAAGAAAATTGGATATTTTTTCTTTCAACAAATTTTAGAAGTCTCTTAGTTAGAGGAAGAGGAAGTAATATCCGATATTTTGATGATTAACACTTGGGCGCGTAGATGAGTCACTGCAAATTATAATTACTAGCAAGTAGTTTGAACTGAAAAACCCGCTTACCCGCTCAAGTGTTTGTTATAAAAATACAAGAAGCTTCTACTCTTTGCAAGTATTAGAAGTTACTTAGTTAAAGAAAGAAAAGATGATATGCAATCTTTTGATGACCAATGGGTAAGTCATTCCAGATCATAATTAATAGCAAGTATATTAAAGTAAAGTGTCCACCTACCCGCTCAAATAATTGTTATCAAAAAACTATAAACTTCTATTTTTTGCAAGTGTTAGAAGTTCCTTAGTCAGAAGAAGAAAAGGTAATATGCAACCTTTTGATGACCAACATTTGGGCGGATGGGTGGGTTATTTCAGATCATAATTACTAGCAAGTAGTTTAAACTTGAGTATATTATCAAAAAATTAAATTTTTGTTCTCTTTGCAAGTGTTAGAAGTTGCTTAGTCAAAGGTTAGGTTATATCCTGTTTTTTGATAACAACATTTGGGTAGTTTGTTGCGTCACTCCAAATCATGTGTGTGTTATCAAAAAATTTAAAGTTTCTCCTTTCTGCAAGTGTTAGAAGTTTCTTAGCCAAAGAAAGAGAAGGTAATATCTAATCTTCTAATGACCAACACACAAACAGGTAAAAAGGTAACTTTAAATTATGATTACCAGCAAATGTTTAAATTAGAGTGTTCACCTACTCGCTCGAGTATTTGTTATAAAAAAGTTGTAATTTTTTTTCTCTAAGTATTGGAAGTCCCTTAGTCCGAAGAAATAAAGTATTCAATTTTATAATAACCAACACATGAACGGGGTAATGGGTCACTTTAGGTCATGATTACCCACCTACCCGCATGACTGTTATCAAAGATTTGAAAGTTTTCAAAAAAATAAAACAAATATTATTGTCAAATTAAAAAAAAAAAAAATTATTGAAAAAATATGCACTCAATTTGTGCCAATATATTTTTTCCAAAATTACACAAAAACTAAAGCAAAATAAGTTCTTCAATTTGCTCAAAACGGAAGAAAAATAGAAATGGTTTATTAAAAAACTTTAAACGTTCATTGTTGGGATTAGCTAACCCAATTAATTGACTTCTGCAAACCTTAAAATAAATTATTAAAACGTCAGGCGTCACTTTTCTACCTCAAAAACTTAAAAAAACAAACGCCAACAATCAATCAACTAATTCAGTCTAACGTAAAACAACGTACCTAATCATCGATATTCTAAAATTCTGACTACCTTAACCCTGACTACAGCTTAAACTGTAGTAGTACTTAAAAATAGACTAAAACGTTCACAAACTTCATGCAATTTTTGTGTGAATCTTCAATTAAATTACAATCACTAAAAGCCATCTACTGTTAATGGGCACAACTAAACCAAAGTCATAGCTCTTTTTAGTACATTAACTGGTCAATACTGTTGAAATGTTTTATGATGTTTTTAGAACTGTTGAAGGCATATGGCGTATAGGGTTGGTTGTACAAACAAACAAGTTTGGACTTATTGTTCAAAAATTTATCAAGGATGACTTATGCAAGCTTTTAAAATATGTATTAAACAAAATTATTTTAAATTTAATTCTAAATTACTTTCTTATGAGATCACCTACTTTTTGCTAATCTTCATAACAAATTTAGAGTCAAAAATCCTTTCTTCAAACCACGCAAAAATTTTAGTACAGATGTAGATAATATTTTAGAAAAATAATTAAAAAAATTTCTACAGTTTATAAATATCATTCAGTTTACAGTAGAATCGGAAACTAATAATAACTAAATTAACTTTTTAACAAGAAAAAATAGGAAAATCACACAATCCATCAGGACTCCAATCACTTATATTGGTACAAAATCTGTAAAATATAAAATCGGTGCACACGGCGATCAAATAAATAAAGCGGCCAAAAATGTATTTGAATTGATTATTGAGTTAAGATTATTATAAATATGACTAAAATTATAACTTGCTCTTTATCCACCAGCGTGGTTCGGAAGTCACGTATTAAGCTGTTGGTCCCATCAAACCACTTTAAACAAGTCGTAGACTTACTGTGGCAATGTAAAATAGCCGTAAAAAGCATAAAATAATAATAATAAATAATAATATTTAAAAAAAATGTAAATTTGTATCTGTGACCAAATTATTGTTTCTGTAGCATAGATAATTGCTTTATCAAAATATTATTTCTGCCATTTTAGACTTGTTTTGTCGTAAGTAGCTTTCAATGATGGTTAGATTCTGTTATTAGTTTCTTGTTTAATGTTTTGTAGTCAAAAGTTAGGAGCACATTTGGTAACAGAACAAAGTTAGAATCTATAAAACTTGTGTGCGGCCGATCCTAACCTACGCCGCTAAAACCAATGCAAAAACATTTAAAATTAAAAGACTAATGAAGAGCACAAAAATAAATAGTCTTAGAATAATAAAAGTAGTAAACTACGTGATAAAATTAGAAGCAGCGCTATCAAAGAAGAACTAGATATTAGCTAGATTGTTCAAATCACAAAGATGACAATAGAAGACCATGTAGATAGAATGAACTACAACAAAATTGCCAAATAAAATAAAGACTAAAGATCCCAATTTAAAAAACCTCTAGGCAGACTACCTAAAAGATGTATGGAAAGTTAGACGTCAATGAAGACTAGACTTAGTTTTTAATTGCAAACAAAAAAAGAGAAAAAGTTAATCTTAAAGCGGACTAAAACTTGATTTTAATCACTATAGTAATGCATCTACAAAAAGAGTAACAATTAGACGTACCACTTCAAGAATAAAAAAAACAATTTTAAAAGATTTCCAAAAAAATGACATTTTTGACTAAAAACCTTATATAACATGCTTTTTAGACCAAAAATTAATGAAATATTGTGATTTTGTGCAAGAAGGTTAAAGAAAACTAATAAAAATACTGTTTTCAACTAAAAATAAAACGCCTTCAAGCTATTTTGGACTAAAACGTTTTCAGAAAAAACTGTTTTAAAATTAAAATTTAAGAAAAGAAGCAATTTTAAAATTAATTTTAAAAAAACATTGTTTTTGACTACAAATTTAATCAATAATGCTATTTAAACCAAAAAATAAGTAAAAAATATGATTTTATACAAGAAAGGTACAAAAAATTCATTAGAAAATACTGTTTTGAACTCAAAGATTAACAAAAAAAACAATTTTAGACTAAAGTGTGTAGAAAACGTTGTTTTGACTAAAAATTTAATAAAACATGCTTTCTAGACCAAAAATTAATAAAATAATGTTCTAGAAAGTCAAAAAAAGTTTAGCAGAAATAATGTTTTGAACTAAAAATTAAACAAAAAAGCAATTTTGAACTACAGTGCTTAGAAAAAGTTGTTTTTTACTAAAAATTTAACAGAAAATGCTTTCTAGACCAAAAAATAATTAAAAATGTAATTTTGTACAAGAAAAGAAAATATTGTATTAAACTATAAATTAAACAAAAAAAAACAATTTTGGATTAAAATGTTAAAAACATGCTGTTTCTGACTAAAAACTTAATAACAAATGCTTTTTAAACCAACAACTAATAAAAAAAATGTGATTTTGTGCTAAAAATTATAAAAAATTCATAAAAATACTGTTTTCAACTAAAAATGAAACAAAACAAGCAATTTTAAACTAAAATGTTTTCAAAAAATGCGGTTTTTGAATAAAACTTTTTTCTTAGACTAGAAAGTAATAACTTTTTAGACCGAAAAGAGATAATAATTGTGATTTTGCGTCAAAACTGTTACACAAAACTTATAAAGAAGACTGTTTTCGGACTAAAAATTAAACTAAAAAAGCAATCTTTTATTAAAACGTGTTAAAAAAATTCTGTTTCTAAATAAAAACTGCATTTTCAAACAAAAAGTAATAATAAAATGTGATGTTGTGCAAAAAAGTTATAAAAAACTTAAAAAAAAACTAAAAATTAAAAATTAAACAAAAAAATCAAAAACGTGTTAAAAAAATGATTAAAAACTTAATAAAAACTGCATTTTCAAACAAAAAGTAACAAAAAAATGTAATTTTGTAAGTTATAAAAAACTCATAAAGTACTGTATCAGCTTAAAAATTAAACAAAAAACAATTTTAGACAAAAAAGTGTTAACAAAATGCGGTTTTTGACAAAATACCCAATAGAAAATGCTTAAAAAAAAATTAAAAAAAAAAGAAATTACACTAAAAGATACTGTTTTAGACTAACATTTAAACAAAAAAAGCAATTTTAGTTTAAAGTTTTCAAAAAACGCTGTTTTTTAGACCAACAAGTAATAAAAATGTGATTTTGTGCAAAAAAAGATAAAGCACTGATGAAATTATATTATATTTTAAATTATCTATTTATATGCTATAAAAATGGCCATTTTTGTTTAACTTCAACTAACCAATTTATAACAATTTTTTTTATGTACATAATTTAAAAATTATAACAAAATAAATAATATTAATAATAGTATATTATAGAACGTGTTTCATAAGTCAAGTCTTGGTGCACGAGTCCAAATTTAGAACGCGAGTCGCGTAGCGACGAGCGTTCTAAAGGACGAGTGCTACAAATGACTTATGAAACAAGTTTTTTATACTATTTTTTCTATTTTGCTAGTGCTGTAGTCTATTTTAGTTAAAAATATAGAAATTTCAAAATCTAGGAAATTTTATTGTAGTTGGCAGAACTAATTGTGACATTGACAGATTGTATTGAAATTTGATTTTGTGTCTTTCAATTCATCAGTGTAAGATGAGTAACGAAGAAGTCTCTTGTACACCTCCAGAAATAAGAGCAATTGCAGAAGAAGCGGTTGGTAACTTACTGCCTACTAAATCTGGCAAACAGTACGAAAAACAGTACACAAAATTTCTACAATGGTGCAGTGAAAATGACATAAATGGAATATCGGAGAACGTTTTACTTGCGTATTTTCAAGTATTGAAGCAAAAATATAAATCGTCAACTTTATGGACAACGTACTCTATGTTGAGAACGTGTCTAAACATACACAACAACGAGGACATATCAAAGTACAACAAATTGCAAGCATTTTAGAAACGTTCATCTGAAGGCTATGTGGCAAAAAAGTCTAAAATATTGGAAGAAGACAAAATTAATAAATTTATCCAAGAAGCAGATGATAAAATGTATTTAGCAATGAAAATAATTTTGATAATTGGATTTAACGGTGCGTGCAGGAGGGAAGAGCTGACAAATTTGACAATCGATGACATCGAATATAAAGGTGATTCCATATTTGTGTCGATAAATAAAACAAAAAATAATATACCACGAAAATTTGCTATCACTAATAAACAATGGATTACTTTGATAAAACAATACATTAAGTTAAGACCAAGTAATGTGACTCATAAGCGATTTTTTTTAAAATATAGAAACGGTTACTGCATTAATAGTCCAATAGGTATTAATATTATGGGAAAAGTACCTAAAAGTATTGCAGCTTTTCTAAAGTTGCTAAATTCTGAACTATATACTGGGCATTGCTTTAGGCGATCTAGTGCCACTCATTTGGCAAATCGTGGTGGTGATTTGCTAACTATCAAACATCATGGCGGGTGGAAGTCGTTGGCAGTTGCCGAGGGCTATGTGGAAGCTTCTGAAAAGCATAAAATTGAAGTATCTCAATTGCTCGCATCACAGCCAAATAAAAGCACTATCAACGAGGATAACGACAGATCGGAAATAGATATAAATTTACCGTCATGTTCTAGCGCACCACATCCACATGTACCATTTACGTCCAACTCTGACAAAAACATAACTATTAATGATGCGACTAGTTTTCAACAAAAAATTGTAACTACACAAAGTTTACCTGGTGTTACAATAAACCCACAAGATACATCAAAAGTTACAGTGAACATATTTACAAATTGTACTCTTCACGGACATAATTTAAATGACAATTAACGAACTTTTTCATTTGCCAATTTTGTTAAAATGTGTTATAATATAATATAAAAAAAAGTTTTCATTTATTAGTAGCTACAAGCACATAATTTATTAATAAAAACGTTTGTTTTGTTTTGTTGTTGTTGAATGGGTGATGTCAGCTCCGTTGTGAAGTGAGCTGCATCTTACTTGGCTCGTACGCTAGCTTCACGTACTTTGTAGCCATGACCGCCTTTTTAATTCTTATATAAAATAAATGTTTCATCAATCACTAGCGTGTACCCACCAGTTAGGAGTGTGTACACGCCAGTGGAGGCAAAACTAAGTTACAAGGACAAGGGTGACATAGGAATAAGATTAAAACTCTTCTCGAGCTGGAGCTCCGGCGGCTCTGTCCCAACACAGGGGGTAGCCTCGGACGGGAAGGTGTTAGTAGTTGTTGGATTGTGGTGAGTGAGAATTATAGTACAATTTTTGATTCTCTGACATATTCGCACAGAGCAGCGTAAACTTTGGTATGTTTGGAGGCAATCAGTAGTTCCATGGAGGTGGGGAGGTCTACTTCACAATTACATAATCTCTGCCAAAGTTTCTGTTGATTTTGTCTAAATCTACTACATTAAAAAAATAGGTGGTCTAATGTACCTACTTGACCACAACAACATAGAGGATTGCTTACAATGTTTAATCTATATAAATGCCATGGTGACCTAAGGTGTCCTGATCTTAGCCTACTAAGTAGGCCTACTTCCGCTTTAGAATGGAACGGTGTTTTTTTAAACCAAGGAGTTGAATGCGTAACTTTGTTTATCAGATTATAATATTTAGTTCCCTTGGTCACAGAGGTTGAGTCAAAAAGTAGTTGCCATGCTTGCATCCCCTCTCGCACAAAGCTGGCATAGAGGTCGGTGTAATTGATACTGATATCATTACATCGCCTCCCATGTCCTCGTTCCGCAATTTTGTCGGCTAGTTCGTTACCAGCTAATCCTATGTGGCTCGGAACCCAACACCAATGTACCGCATAACTTTTGTTTTGTAGCGAGATCAATAAGTTTTTGATGTGTGTGACCCAGATGTTGTCTTTAATGCTGCATGCTGGGGAGCATATTGCATCAAGAGAACTCCGGGAGTCTGTAAAAATTACTGCCTTTGACAGATTGTAAAATGCTACCAATATCAAGGCTCTATAAATGGCATATAATTCAGCTGTAAAAATCGAGGCATGTTGGGGTAGTTTTCCAGCTTCTTCCAAGTGCCGGCAGGGTATGTAGACACCGTAGGCCGCCGAATGAGGGTTTTGTTTTACGGATCCGTCTGTAAAAATGTAAACAAAATCTGGCCAAAGATTGTAAATAAAACTTTGAAAAACGGTGTTTACTGAGCTGCAATCAATGTCTTTTACCAAAAACTTGTGGTAGGTCATTTTCAGGGCAAGGGATTGAAAGGGGGATAAAAATAGTTTTGAGAATGCGCTCTTATTGATAATTCTTTCAAACTGGGAGATTTCGTTAAAAGCGGAAATTATCATGGGACATCCCTTTGAGGGCCAGAATGGCCGTTTGCCAAACATGTCACTGGCTCGAGAAATGGCTTCAAAAGTCATACCTCCTCTCATCCCAAACAGTTTTGCTACATATTTTTTTGCACACTTGTCGTCTTATGAGCAGAGGCATTATGCCAATTTCCATTTCCATAATATTAATCGGTGTGGAGTTCATCGCTCCTATACAAATTCTGATACCTCGATTTTGGATTTTATCTAATATAGCTGTCGTAGCTTTGCTACAGAAGGAAAAAAGATGGGATGCAAAATCTAAGCTGATGTTATGTATTACGCTATTTGGAAATGCGCCTGACGAGTATATGGCAAAATCATCAGCATATGACACTATTTTAACCGTGGGAATTGAGGGGTGGACTAGCGAGTGTATATATATATTAAAGAGAATAGGGCTTAACGGGCTGCCCTGAAGCAGTCCTAAGTAAGAAGTCCTAGGGTTCTCTTCTGGAGATGTTCCTGACAAATACAGCTTTTTTTCCGAGACCAACTCCATTATGATGTTTATGAAAGATGGATGCATATTTAAGCTTATCATGACCGATTTGAGGTGAGCAATACATACGTTATCATAAGCTCCTTTTATGTCTAGAAAACATACACACAGAACATGATTTTGAGCCAGAGCTGTAATAATATCGCTGTAAAAGGTAGTGATGTTATCGTAAACACTGTGGCCTTTTCTGAAACCAGTAACTCCAGGAGGAAAAATTGAATTTGTTTCGCACCATCTCTCTAGTCGAATTTTAAGGATGTTTTCAAATGTTTTTCGGATACAAGAAAGGATCGCAATAGGACGAAAGGCCTTATCTGAATCTGGAGATGGTTTGCTTTTTGGTATGGGGACAATCTTGATGATTTTCCATACATCAGGAGTTGTTCCATGTTCCAAACAAGCATTGAATATTTGCACCAAGGCTTTAATGACACCCGGAGATTCGCGTATCATAGAATACGAAATGATGTCGAAACCAACAGCAGAGTCTTTCCTACCTTCCAACGCATAATGCAATTCAGATTGTTGTATCGGCTTGTTCATTATATGCGGAATATCGCTAAATACTGTCATCGGTGATAGCACCGAAGGATGTTGGACATATGGGGGGGCAAGTTTTGATAAAAATTCGGTTGCCCAGATCTCATCCTTAATGAGGGGTAGGGTCTATTAATTCTGGAAAACCTTTTTATGGTTGTCCACACGTAAGAAGGTGAAGAATTTCTGTTTAGAAAACCGCAGAATTTTCTAAAACTCTCCCTCTTTTTGCGCATAAGGAGCTTTTTGGCTTCCGCCATAGCCTTTCTCGCTGCAACCAGATGGCAGAGCTTACCTGTCCTACGAAATATTGATAGAAACCGCTTTCTCTTGTTCACTGCTTCGGTACACTCTTTGTCCCACCAAGGGCAAGGATCTCGTTCAGTATTGCGAGGTGATGCCACACAATTAGGGGAGGTTGCTTTTGCAGCGTCTACCAGCCAGGTCTCAAGTTCCTTGTAATTGGGAGAAGGGTTATGTTACCAATTTGCCAAAAGATAGTTAGTGTAGGAAGGCCAATTAATGTTCTTTAAATTAATAGGGTGAGGGCGATTGTTCGCAGCTGAACGAGCATGATTAAGATAGATTTCCGTAATAATTGGAAAATGGTTATTTCCGTATGTGTCTTGCAGAGTCTCTGACTGACATCTCATCGCAACGTCAGGAGATGCTATCACCAAATCTATGACGTTAAGATGGATGTTTGTCGGAGACCCATCATTTAGTATTACTAGACCTAATGAGTCGATAGCCGCTTCTAACTCTATTCCATTTCGGTTGTGATGATGGTGACCCCATAAGAGGTGGTGTGCATTAAAATCACCAACAATAATAAATGGCGGAGCTAGAGAGTTAAAAATGTTCATCCAGTTGTTTCTATTAAGTGATTTGTTAGGTGGGCAGTAGCATGAAAGGATTGTGAGAAAAGAAGCTAAGAACTGAACAAATTGGACAGCTGAAGAGATATTAAAAGATGAGGTTTTAGTTTTGAAAAAGAAATTTTGGTTAAAATAAGATGAAATACCTCCATACCCGTCTTCTCTCATATTGTGAAAAGAACTAAAGCGGGGAAAAGAAAAATATTTATTCTGTTGAAACCATGTTTTACAGATTGTGACAGCGTTTATGTCTAAATCATGCATCAGTCGCGACAATTCGGCCTTTTTGTTGTATCCTGACTGGATATTCCAACTAAGAAGACGAATCGACGCCGGATCCATGGCTTGATTGTACAACTAAATTATTCAGGGACGTGAGAATATTAGAAAATGATGCGTGTGCATCCTTTGGGTTTTGAGACGAATATTGTCTTATTGCCTTAATTAATGTCTCTACAAGATTTTGAATAAATCTTGCATTGACAGAAGGTAACATGCTATCGGCCGGGTATGCTAAAGTAGAGTATGCCGCATCGGGAGGCAGCGAAACCGTAGAGTTAAAAGAGGCTTGTCTTAATGCTCGCGCTTTTTCCGGCGATCTGTTATTGGTTCTCTTTCTTTTATGAAAATGATCTCTTGACGACTCGCCAACAGAACCATTTCCATTTCTAGCATAAGGATGATCGTCTTTGTTAGCAACCGGTGCCCTAACTGCTGAGGAGAAGAGTGGTCGTATCGGGAGGTGTGAGTGGAAAACTGGTTCAACTATTGTAAAAGCAGTGGGAAAGTCTCTGTTTTGTTGGAGATTGGCTTGTTTGGTAGGATTCAGCAAAGATGCTTCATGAAACGAGTAGCCGTGATAAGCCATTGCCTCTTTAATTTTGGTTTGTCGTGAGAACTCCGGACAGATCCTGTTAGCTAATAAAGTTTTAATTTCATTGGAGTAGTGGCGGCCTTTACAATACATACAACAGGGTGAAAGCGCCGTAGAACAACTTTCCAGTTTATGCGAACCGGAGCACGATGGGCATTTAGGTTCTGGGCTTTTGCAGACCTTAGAGGTGTGACCATATCTCATGCAATTGAAACACTGGATCACCTTTGATATGTATAACGTGACTGGACGAGAGTTAAGATTTAATATAAATGTTTTGGGCAGAATGTGACCTCGGAAGGTTATTAGTACTGTATTGGAGGGTTCAAATCGAAATCCTTCTTCGCTTTGCACCTTTCTATTAAAACGTTCAGCTTTTAAAATCTGCACATCCAACAAATTTTTACCTCTCGCTACAATTTCTGTTACATCAATGTCTTTATCTATACCACGAATTAATCCCTTGCACGAAATGTGGTGTGAGGGGATGTAAGCTTTGATGCTATGATTTAATAAAAAGGGACCTTTTAAGAATTTATTCGCATCTACGTAACTGTTAAAAAAAATTCCGATTCTATTTCTACCTCAAGGTTCAACTTTCGATGCTGGTATTTTCTCATTAATTAATTTAGAACCTATCCCCATAGGAGTGATGGATTGGTTGTTAGTAGGCTCTATATATATTTGAAATGGACCAGTATCGGAGGGGTTAAAACTATCAACAAGTGCTGTAATAACACGTGTGGGTGCCATGGATGAGTTGCCGGTGCTATTATTAATTTGCTGATCTGTATTGGTAATATCACCAACTTTATTCTCTGAGTTTACATTCTTCATCTCAACATCTCCTTGTGAGGAATTGCCGCCGGGGCTCTTCCCCGCCATGCTGGTGGCTTGCCCGAGCTCTGCTCAGACAAGCTCACCTTATATAAAACAATTAAAACACCACAGTTCTCACTCACCCCGTGTTATTAAGCATAGGATATAATGACAACAACAGATATGGGATAGGATAGCTATTAAATTGCTTATCGCACTTTACACACTAGTCTTTACTGTCGACTAGGGTTTGTTTTGATATTATACATTATTTTCTTACAACTGACTGACAGATGACAGATCATGGTTACCACCATTGAAAAACTAAATTGCACTAGGCTATTAAAGCACTCTTTTATGCTATAAAAGCACTCATTTGGGTGCTTTTATAGACTTGTAAGAGACGCAAAATAGAAAAAAGCATATTGCTGGTTCACTATATGCAACTTAGTTTGCATGATGAGCAATACTTTGTATATCTTCCGACTCGTGGAGAAAGTTTAATCATAACTGCTGTATAATAAAGTATCCATGTTTTAACTACACACAACACAAACTAAAATTAAAATGAATAAAAACATCTAAAATGTCTCAAAAATTTATAAAAAATTACATTAATAATAGCATAATTTTATGTAATACTAAAATAATAAGAAAGTATAATAAAATATCAATCATATTTGAATTTTATTATATTTTACATTGATAATTCATAGAAACATGTTTATGAAATAATAAATCAAATATTAAATAAAATCTTAATTAATTAATAATGCTTAAAATAAATAGATTTTATAAATTAAATTAAAAAAATATTAAAAAAAAAATCAATTACTATATGTAATGTTAAGTATTATTTATTTACTATAAATTGTTATTAAATTATGTAAACTAATTAACTTGTTTCTTTATTAAACAGAAGATCTAATCATGTTTAGTGTTTGGTATTCATAAAAGTTAATTATTGATAATCTTTTATTTTATAAATGCCAATATGCATTAGCATATTTAGAATACTTTCAAACAGTTAAAAAAGTTAATATTTCAATAAACTAGATGCACTTTTAACAAATACATACTCTACTCTATTTATTAATGTTATTTAAAATGATTAACAAATACCGCAATTTCTTTAAAACTGTTATAACAATCAACTTGCTTAATATTGCATTTATTTGATTCCAATTATATTAATCGGAAGTGACTTTATATAGAAAATCGAATTAAATATTTAACAACCTAACCATGATTAAGACATAACCATTTTGGATTTTCATAAGAGAAAATTGCGGCCACTTTTTAACATTTTATAGCAACAATTACATTTAGTGTTATTTAAAATTGATTACAATTAAAGCAAATATGGTTATGGTTAATAACTAATAATTATCATTATTTAGCAATTTTCAATAATGTTATAAAATAATATTTAAAGAATATATGGGAAGTAATTTCAAATATTGCAACAAATTATATCACAAAAGTTTCTTACATTTAATAAATTAATTAATTTTACATTAGATTTTTTTGGTGTATGAGTAACTCAAGTAAAAATCATAAATTTTTTTTCTATATAATTATTTCTAAGAAATTGTAATATCATTCCGATGAGATTTAAATTTGAGCTGCGTAATTGATATTAACAATATGAACTAATTAAATTAGAAAAGTAAATCTCTTTTATATTTTCAATTTCTTTGAAACGATTATATTTATACAAAATTGATATTAATTAAGGGGGAAAGTTTTGTACAGAGATAATTGAATTTAATTAACAAGGGATATGAACTATACAAAACGTAAGAAGATTAATGTCGCTTTCAATAGAGATTCTTAACTATGCAATATTAATAATGCATTCTATAAATTGAGTTGATTGGTAGTACTTAGAAAACTTATGTTTAATTCAATTATTATTATACAAAACTCATTAAATTGTATTATATCTGTTTCACACTTTGAAATAATTTTTTATTGTATTTATTTGCAACAAATTTCAATATACAAATATCATTTTGATTAAAAATAGACAGACATTTATATTTTACTTGAAAACTTAAAATAGTTGAAAGATACAAATCAAATAACTTTGATTCACCAATAAAATATGTGGATTTTTAAATAAGTTGGGTAACTATAAGAAGCAGCAAAAATTATAGCTTGTTGTCCAGATAGTATTGTAAAAGATGAGCGACTTAACCATTTAAAATCTCCTAACAAAATTATTGCGGAGTTTCTATGTTTACCTTTATAAAGTTTAGAGTTGCTCTATTTGGAGAATGGTATATGTCTGTTACAAACATATTTTCTATAACCAGTACTTTGAATTTCGTACGTTGTCAGTCTAGAATATGCTTGTTGTTTGTGGATGTAAGCACAAAGACCCGGTTTGTCAGCAAATAAATGTTCAAGATGATAATCGGAATCTATTAGATTAAAATGATCTGAATCTTTATGATTTACTATGGTTTTAGTCAAAAAAATAATATGGGATTTTCTACGTTCATGATTCTGATAAGCCAAATTTTTTTTAGTACACAAATAATAAAAAAAATTACTTTTAAGCTACAAACTAAGTCAGTGTTTGGTTGATTAACTTGGTTAGTAAAACAGGCAAAACTTTGTTCCGCCAATGTAATCGTATCGTTATTTTTCTTTGTTGTTCTTCATCTTCTTCTCGCGTTAGTAGAACTTTTGATAACTCGTTCCAAATTTACGGTCCCTACCCAAACATCCAAATAAGAGAATGCAAAATAATTAAATTTATTACAAGCCATCATATTATAATCTTACGGTTTATACCAACTGCCAGACTGAAGTTAGTAATTATTGTTAGTAGTTAGGTTAATAAATACATTTTTTTAAGAACAAAATAGAATGATCTCGGAGCAATGAGTTCGAGTACGCAAGGTAACCAATTCTCAAAAGTTAGATTTAGCTTCCCTGCGTTTAGAATAGGTATTAATAAGGTATTTTGAACCCAGGTCACGGGAGTTTGGGTACCCAAGAACACTACTCCTCAAAAACTAGATCTGTTTACTCAAAGCAAAAATCCTGGTTTTAAATACCAAAATTCCGGCCCCTAGTGACTGGTCCAATTTCCCAGCGATGATTAAGAGATACATTGCACAAATACTTTGATAGTGTTCCCAACTACAACACAAGATACAATAAGAAGTATCAACTTTTTATAAAAGGTTCTGAAAACCTTGGCTAGTAGCCTTGTATAATAATGACCAAATTGCAATAAAACTGTGACATTTGAGAATTTGTGCAGTTGCTTATATTAAAAAATATATTTTTGTTTCTGAAAATAAAATTTTAATTCAATTTCAATTTTAGGGTGCGAAAGCATAACATTTAACATAAAATAAATCATTAAAAAATTACATAGAACTAATTTAAGGTTTCTCTATAACTTATTTTTACCCGCATACAACTAGTGTAACGCAATAAAAAAATGATTTCCTATTATAATAATTATTGAATTGCAATAAAATTAAAAAAAAGACTAAAACCAATCAACATAAATGGATCGGGTTTAATTATGTTTCGAGAATGGGCCGACGAAAGTCGACATAATACACCGATACATTCCAGTCGATTTTATTACGTCTTTCTATTGGAAAATCTGCAATTATATAGATTAGTTGCATATAGATTAATTTATATCGTTGCATTATTATTATTATTATTATAACTAGGATTTCTATTTCGTTCAATATATTATGTTTATTACTTACAGGTAATAAATTAATCATTTCTAATTGTACCAAAATATTTAATTTTTTCAATATATTAAGAAGCAAGTGCTACTAGACATCGTATAATTATAATAGCAACTTTCTCAACATTATTAAATTAAAAATATTCAATTCTGATTGACAAGACAAGTAACATCAATGCTTTAGCCCTTTCATGCTATAATTTTTCCAGTAAGTGGATAGCTAACAGCAGGTGCTCGTTAACATCATCCAGATCACGTTTTACAATGTAGATTTTGCAAGTGAAAAGCGATGCAAATGACCGAACACACACATATCATGTGCAGAAAATCTCATCGCACCGGCCCGGGGAATGTGAATGTCTTCTGTGTCAAGTTCTTCCACGGTCCGCTGACTAAAGCTGCATTTGAACTTGTAGAGAAAACTATTATTATAATCTCACCACGCAGCAGCGCTTTATATATGAGATCTTTAATATTTTATCGTTTTATATTAATGGATTTGTGATAATAAATACTGAAAGCAAACATCTGGTGATTATTTAACTAAAGGAAGGATTTCTAATGGGTAATGCAATTATTGGAACGGATATTTGCATGTTGTATATGGAAATTATCATTATTATTTAAAGAACTATTATTCCATCATGTAATATAAACGGAAACTATGTCACATTAATATTCACTAATACTTCAATCTTATAAAATTATACCAATATTTGTTAAATCAAATAATTTCTGTTTTCATCCTGGAACGAATGGACGATTAACTTGTTTCCATTTCACTCCCGTGACTTCATGCAATTGTAAATTATACTTAAGTATAGTGAAAATAACGAAAAATGAGACAAAACATGAAAACGAAGCGTAACTAGGTAAAAGTGAGACATGCGTGTGTGTACATTTTTATTGTCAAAAAATATTATAAGATTGCGGTTAATTCGAGCCGGCTCTATTTATTAATGTAATTGTCGCATAGTTATGTTTCACTTAATGTTCTAAATTCTGATGGATTAATATTAAAAAAATTTATATAAACTTAATGATGGTTATTAGCGCTGCTGTAATTTACTATTAACATGTCACAGTGTTATAATTTAATTATCAATTTCTTTTCTGTTCCAGTGCATGGTTTGTTTTATTTATGCTATCGTGATAATCTATGTGAGTTAGCAAATGTAAACAATGAAAATTATTATTCGTGTCTGGATTATTAAGTGTATATCTATATAATGTAATTATCACATTATAAATTAGCGACTGTTGCTTAATTAGTTGCGGTATCAATGAAATTGCATTATATAATTTTTTATATTGTATTTATTTTATATTTATAATAAATAACTAATCCAATAATTTTTTTTTGCCAAAACGCTGTATACTTCCTTCAAAAAGAGATTTAATAGGGTATGGTCAGTGAAGTCCGCTTTTCCAAAAAGGTAAAAAATATTGATTAAATCAAAGCTTAAGATACTACCCTTGCCCAAAACAAATTACTTTAAAAAACTACACATTTGCATCAATAAAATTATTTGTAACCTAACCTAACCTAACCTAACTTAACTTTTTCTTAAAGTTGCAACATAAATTAATATGTTTATACTGAGGTCACAATTTATAAACTACAAATTCAAAATTAGAACATAAAATATGATGGAAATAATCTAACTAAAATTTTAAACATTTTTTTAACTGTAGCATAGCTTATGTTAATACTGAGGTCACAATTTACAAACTAAAACTCAAAATTAGGACATAACATAGACCAAAGATTACTTTATAAAAAACTTAAATCAAAATGACTTTTTTTAACGTGTTTATTGCCATAAATTGAAAATTTTCTCATAAAATTTTAGCTGTTTTTGTGCTAATTTTAAGTAATATATAGGGCCATGTCTAAGTCAAGTGAAAAAATTTGATTTTGCTCAAACCACTGAAAATGCCTTTTTCTACATGAGTCCTGATCTTATAATTTTTTTTAGATTTTTTCAAAAAGCCATTTTCGATTTTTTTGCATTTTTTGATATTTTGTAACTTTTCAGAAATGCATTTTTAAGAAAAAACTGTTATAAATTTTTTTTCAAAATTGTTCAAATAATCATTTTTACAACCAAAAATTTTTTCCGCCCGCCCAAGTGTTAGTTGTCAAAAAAATGGATTACACAATCTTCTCATTCTTCAAAAAATAGACTAAAATCGCGCGCCGAAAGCTCTCGTACAATCTTTGGGAGCATGTACTGTACTTTCCAAAAAATGTCAAAAAAGTGCACTCAATGTCAGCATTGAGATTTTTTTTGTGTTGTTGCTGTTGTTTGCCAACAATTTTGTTGTTTGTTTTAGACATTTTGGTAGACCATTGTCTTGTGTAAAGTGAAACCGCGTTTATACTTCTTTCTTGTCGTTTGTTATCTTGACACCAGTTTTTGATTTCAGCTGATAAGGTTTTTAGAAAAGTCTGAAACTACTTTTAGCTAAACTATCAAAATTGGTTGTCATTTACCAGTTTTTGGTTTCAAATAGATAATTGTGGTGTTTGATCTTTAAAAATGTTTTTGAAACTACTTTGGATTATATCTGAGCGCCTAACCAACTATCAAAATTGGATGTACTAGTTTTTGGTTTTGGGCAACACATCTATTTGTAAGGTTTGGTTTTTAAAAAAGCTTTTTATTGTATCTGAAACTAACCCAATTCTATTCTTTAAAATTGGTTTTAATTGAAAAATGAGTGATAGTAAAGATTGGTCTTTAAAAACGTTTTTAAAACTACTTTTTGGCTGTAGCTGAAACCATCCACATTGAAAACTTAGTTTTTGCTAACAGCAAATAAAAAATTGTGTAGTTTGATCTTTTTAAAAAAATTTGTAACTAATTTTGGCTGTAACTGAAATTAAGTTTATTCTATCAAAATTGGTCATTGTTTGACTAGTTTTTAGTTTCAGATGCTAATTTGGTAATTGTAGGGTTTGGTCTTTTTTTTTTATTTTTAGAAGTATTTTTGGCTAAAGCTCAAACTAACCAAGTTTCATTTGAGAAATTTTTGATTTCAAATGTAAGATTGTTGAGTTTGATCTATAAAAAAGTCTTTAGAACTATTTTTGATTGTAGATGGGTCTACTCAAGTTCCATTCTATAAATATTGGTCGTCATTCGACTAGTTTTTGGTGGTTTCTAGTGGCAACTAGAAGATTGTGGGGTTTAGTCTTAAAATACTTCTTTAGGACTACTTTTGACTGTAACTGGGACTAACCAAAATTTATTTAATCAAAATTAGTTGCCATTATTAAATTTTGAAGGTGTCTGTGGTCTCTGTTGAAAAAAAAATGTAAGCACCTTATAAATAAAATTTATCAAAAATTGCTCTTAAAACTTATTTATTATATAAAATCAAAAATTCTTAGAAATTGTACATAAAACAGTTTTAGCAAAAAATAATTTAAGTTAGGTTAGGTTAGCTCAGGTTATGTTAGGTTAGGTTAGGTTGCGCGGAACTCTCCACCTTGATGAAATACTTAAATGCAATCCCGAGGTGGAGAAAGATCGTCATTCCCGCAAGAAGAGTGGTTTTAGTCAGTAAAAATCTGACTTATGAAAGATTTCCACCTCCTCAGGAAAAAAAAAAGGTTATGTTAGGTTAGGTCATAGTAGAGAATATAAAAAAGAAGACGTTCAAAAACAGGATGTTGTGCATCTTAACCACAGTGAATATTAAAAACGCGTTTGGTACGGTACCATAGAAAAGGGTATTAGAAGCACTGAATAAGATAAACGTCAGTAAAAGAATAATGCGAATCGTAATGAGATACCAGAAAACAGAAAACTGTTAATAGGTATTGACGATAAAATAAAAACTACGTGTGGTGTGCCACAAGGCTCCATATTGGGACCTCTGTTGTGGATAATCTACTATAATAGCATTCTACAAATAATTTTGCCAAAAGGGACATCTCTGTTGTGTTTCACTGATGACACTGCCATCGTCACAGCAGCTGAGAGAGAAGACGAGCTTAGAGCTATGACCAACGTGGCTATAAGCAAAGTCAAATACATAACTAAAAAAAAAAAACTGGGGCTTTAAGTAGCAGCAAAAAAACGGAATTTGTTATACTGTACGAAAGGAGGAAGATGACGCAGACGGTATTAAGTGTAGGTGAAGAAAACATAAGAACAAAAAAAGCTCTTAAATATCTAGGCGTGTGGTTTGACTACAACACTTACATGAAGGAACATATAAAAAAAAACGACCAGTAAAAAAAATACAATAAAGGCTTTAGCCAACTTAATGCGTAACGTAAAAGGACCTTCGGAAGTAAAGAAGAGGATGTTGTCAAATGTGGCACATTCCATAATGCTTTATGATGCCCAAGTGTTGGGAAAGACTATGGGCTACAAACAATATAGGAGTATGCTGTTAAAGCAGCAACGAAGGCGCTGAGAGTAGGTAGCGGATACAAAACAGTATCAACAAAAGCCATTCTGGTCACATCGATTATGCCAATTGAATTGCAGGTGGAGTATAAGATGGAATCCTACAGAAAAAACAAAAAAAAGCTAAAAGAGAAAAAAGTCAAAAAATGGGAAGAAACCTGGAATGCAGACACAGGGACAGCGGAATGGACAAAAAAGCTGATCAAGGACCTGCCAAAATAGCTAAACAGAAAGTTTGGTAGTGTTAACCACCATTTAACGCAACTGCTAAGAGGACACGGCTGTTTTAAAGCGTACCTCAAGAGGTTCCACATTACGGATAGAGGAAACTGTGACATGTGCCAGACAGATGATAGCCCAAAACACACGTTCTACATGTTCAAAATATGGACTGCTGCAAAAGAGGAATTGAAAAGTAAGGTTAACGAGAAATTAACGCCTGATAACTATTAAAATAATGTTAACAACTCAAGAAAAGTGGGCACATGTAAGTGAATACATCAAACATGTTATAGAAACAAAAGAAAAAGAAGAGAGGGAGATGACCACCTAGGGGGTTAGCTATAGCTAACGTCCGGGCAAGTACTCTTAAAGATATGCTTAGCAATTCCAAGAATACCAGAATTGTGCCAAGTGGAAAAAGGGGTTTAGTGGATCACACCCACATTCAGGCTGGTAGAGCTTTCCTAAAGCACAATTAAAAAAAAAATGTTAGGTTAGGTCAAGTTAAGTTAGGTTAGGTTATGCAAAAACGGAATTCATGAAAAAACTAAAAAATAAAATAAATAAAATGGAGGATGTAAAAATCCTGGATATAGATAAAGAAGTAGTAAAAAAAGATGAAAAGAGAAGCTTAAAGCTCATTTTATAGAACGACAACATAAGCTATAAAGTAAAGATGATCAAACTCTCAGGTGGGGTAAACTGGAAAGGAATGAGGAGCGCATTTGTGAGGCTCAATGAAGAGACAGAAGATCACTTAACACGTAAGAACAGGATAAGTTCAGGATAGAACAGATGGAGAGTAAGAAAAGTCACAGCACTTCCAAAATGCTTCAAATGTCAGAGTTTAGAACATGTTGCAAATGAATGCAGAACAAAAAAAAAACCTTTGCAGAAACTGCGACAGGACATAGGGCAAAAGACTGTACAAGAAACAAGGCTTGCTATCTTTTGTGAAGTAACTGGGCACAAGACAAAGACAATGATTTGCCCAGTGCCGTAACTAGCTTCTGATGCGCCCGGTGCAAAATTGTCTTTTGCGCCTTCTTCTTTTTGTTCACATGGAAGCTTCAAGTAAACCGTTGCGTTTTTCTTAACTTTTTTGCTAGAAAATTCATCATTTTTCTCTTTAACGTTTTCAAACTCTAAAGTAATGAAATTAAAGTGGTTTTTGCGCCCCCCAAACCAAATTGCGCCCTGTGCGGGGGCACCGACGGCACCGCCC
Source organism: Tachinus rufipes (assembly GCA_963932245.1). Taxonomy (NCBI): domain Eukaryota; kingdom Metazoa; phylum Arthropoda; class Insecta; order Coleoptera; family Staphylinidae; genus Tachinus; species Tachinus rufipes. Next base: position 113,719,840 of record OZ010745.1, read on the forward strand.
TAGTTACGACACTAGATTTGCCCCAAGTATAGAAGACTGGTGCAAAAAACTAAGGAGAGTAGAAAAGTGCGGATAAACCAATTATAAATATAATTTAAGTTAACATAAATAAAAGCCAAAAAGGAATGGATCTGCTGGAACATAGCGGACATAGCGTGACAGGAACAATAAACTCTTTCCTGAGGGTAGATGCATTTCCAGAAGAATAGAAGAAAGCAAAACTTGTGCTCATTGGGAAACCAGAAAACCCAGAAATGCAGAGTAAATACTGGCCAATATGCTAAACTCAATGGCAAACCTTTACGAAAAGGTCATCAACCAAAAACTGATGGAGCAAATTGACAAAAACGCTAAACTATCAAAAAACCTACATAGTTTCAAAAGAAGGCACACGACGGTAGACGCAGTGCAAAGCGTCAAAGAGATCAAAAATATGTTGGCAAAGCACAGAGTGCTAAAGTACTCCATACTCATCACCATAGATGTTGAGAACGCTTTTAACACAATCCCATGAAGCGGTATAATGAGAGAACTGGAAGCAAGAAAGATTATGCAACACCTAAAAAAACTAAAGTTGGTGAAAACCAAATAATGAATATAAGCTGCGGGGTACCACAGGGTTTGGTGCTGGGACCAACCTTGTAAAACAAATACTATGATGCTCTGCTAAGGGAACAAATGACGGAACATACAAAGATGATTGCTTACGCGGATGATCTAGCGTTGGTTGTGTGCGGCTGGAATATAAAAGAGCTAGTAGAAGACGCTGAACTGGGAGTTGAGAAGGGGAAACAATGGCTTGAACAGAAAGGCCTTAAAATGGCAACCCACATGACAGAAGCCGTAATCTTAGCAGGATGGAGGAGAAAGCTTAAAATGAAGATAATGGTAGGAGGTAGCGTTATTGAAACACAGGACAGTGTCAAGTACCTGAGCAGAAGGATACGGAAAAACATAAAACATAAACATAAACATAAACCTACATATAAAAGAGGTAACACAAAAAGCGGTAAGGTTATTTAAAAAAATCATGCCGCGCACAGGAGGGGCAAAAAAAAAAAGAAAGCATTCTTGGCAGTGGTAAACTCAGTAATACTATTAAGAGCGCCAATCTGGAAAGAGTATGCCAAAAATAAAAAAGCACAGAGGGTTACTGGAGAAGGCAAGAAGAGTCGAAGCAATTAGTGAAGCAAGTGCATGTAGAACGATTTCTACCAAAACAATACTAGGCATTGCAAGGACAATACCCATACACCTGATGGCAAGAAAAAGATCCTATAGAAAAGATGACAACAAGTAGGAAAACAAGAAAGCTGCCTTAAAACATGGGTTAATAAATGGAGAAAGGACATTTGCACCCAAAAACTTATCCCGGACATAAGGGTAGAAAGAAAACATGGCAGTCTGTACTATCAATTGACTCAAATCCTAACAGGACATAATTGTGTATACTGCGAGGAGGTTGACACGTCGGAGCACACATTATTTTAGTGCTCAAGATGGAAAACGAAAAAAAAAGAGGTAAAAGATGAACTACGCAAAAAAGTAGCGGTAGAAAATCTAGTTAACCTAATGTTAGAAAGAAAAAGTAATTACAAAAATTATAAAAACCAAAAAGGAGGAAGAAAAATCAAGGCAAAAAGAAGAAAGACAACAAAACAGGATATAGAAGGACATGGTAGAGGCAATGAAGTAATGCTCATGCAATTTCGTTGTCACTCAGCAAAAAAAGATGAGTAGTTTAAGTCCGGCACGCCCACATAAGATGAGTGTCTTCTGAAGATCATTCCTCTTTTAGGTTAAAAAAAAAGTTAGGTTAAGTTAAGTTAGAATAGAGAAGCTAAATGTTGTCAGTAGTTATTTGTGGGACAGGGTTTTGTTAGTGGGAAATGGTGGAAAAAGGGAGAAGGTAATTTTAACTGGAAAAGTACCACAGGGATCAGTTCTGGGTCGCACGTTGTGGAACGTTTTGTACGACGACTTGGTAAACTTAGACTTGCCTCTAGAGGTAGAAAGGCTAGCTTATGCCAACAACCTTTCGGTCATTGTTACAAAGCGCTCTAGGGGGAACTAGATGAGACGGAAAACTGCGCTCTTGCCCTCAGCGGAGAACTACGCAGCTGGGGTTAGAATTGGCCCCAGAAAAAATGAAACTTGTGGTGCTCTCCTGCCCAAAAAGAGTACCGTCTCGAAGATTACCGTCAAGTCTAAAAAGCGCGTAAAATACTTAGTGGTTACGTTAAGCACAAACTTAGAGTGGGGTATGCACGTAAGAAAAGTGCGTAGGAAAGCAGAGAAGGCGGCTCGGTCCTTAGCAGGGCTGATGCCAAACTTGAGGGTAACAAGATCTTCAACCAGTCGCCTGATGTGCTTGGTAGTCTTTTCCATAGTGCTCTAGGGGGCCAAAATATGGAGGGATGCCGTGTGCAACAACAAAAGGCAAAGGGAATTAGTTCTGCGGACTCAGAGGAAGTGTTGCTAGAGGGTCTGCAGCGCATACAAAACATTGCTGACTGCGGGCTTTCTATTTGTAGCAAGCACGAAGCCGTTAGATCTTGTAGTGCAAGTGAAGACGGCGGTCTAGGAGGGTTGCCTTACTAAGTGTGAAGCAAAAGAATAGATGTGGAAGAATGACAGAAAAGTTGGGAAGAATGCGTGTCGAGTGGGGGTGGTAGCAAACTGGCATGATCCAGACATGGTTGTTTTCGAGCGTACCTGCATTGAATGAAACTAATTGAAAGTGATGAATGTCTGTACTGTGGGCAAAGGGATACGGTTGAGCATACCATGTTCTATTATTGCAAGAGATGGTTGGAGACGCGTGAAAGAGCAAGAGTAAAACTGATGGGAGAAAGCTTCAACCCGGATAACATAGTGATGAGGTCTTCGGGGTCTAATTGGGACATTGTGGCCACCATGATAGAGTCCATGCTACGTATGAAAGAGAGAAAAAAAGAAAAAGTTAGCTTTATGGTGTGGTGTAAATAAAGCGGGCAGGGAAGTGAGGCCGTAGCTACTCGTTAATGTTTTATGTAAATGTAAATTCAGTTGTTATGTAAACTGTTTTGTCAAAAATTTGTATATTTGCGCCCCCAAAATTGGGTAAACAAACAGAACCACAAAATTTAATGTGTGCTTTCAAAAACTGAGATTGCGCTTAAAGACTGGCGCGCGGGAACCTCTCTTTCTGCAATTCTGAGGTGAAAAAAGATTGTTATTCCCGCAAGAAGAAGAGGAGGTGTTTTTATCCAGTAAAAATCTGACACTACCCTTAGGAGTGCCTTATAAAAAAATTTCCATCTCCTCAGAAAAAAAAAAAGGTTAGGTTAACCGCCCAGGTAGTGTAGTAATTAGAGTACTGGACTGCAATACCAAGGGTTTTGGGTTCGAGCCTCAAGCCTTCTATCTGGAAGGTCAGTTTTTCTGGTTAAGAAAAAATTTGTTGTAATAAGTACGTTTTTTTTTGGATAAAAAGATAAGCTTTAGTAGATACCGTGTTCTGCCTTGATGTTGCGTGCACGTTAGAAAACTTAATAATTTAGGTTTGAATTTCTGAATTTGCGGCAAAATTTCCAGATGTACAGGGAGTTTATAAATGAATGGGATTATGTAATCACTTTAAATGTGCCGCTTTTTTTAAATTGTTAACCAAACTATTTGTTTTGACAGTTCAACTTTGACAGCTGTCAAGCAAACATATGTAGTATAGTGGACGATTTTAAAAAGGCGGCATATTTAAAGTGATTACATAATCCCATTCATTTATAAACTCCCTGTAGTAGTCTTAACTTCTGGCGTCGGTGACTAACCTTTTTAGCAGAAATAGACCGACGTTAAATAATTGAATTAAAAAAGGTTAGGTTAGGTTAGGTTAGGTTAGAGATGTCACATTGCAAAGACTACCAGAAAGGCTGGAAAAACGGTAGCAGCACTTGCGCGACTGCTGCCCAATATTAGAAGAACCAGAGCGGAGAAAAAACTGGCTTAGCTTTGTTTCTAATTTCATCGTACTATATAAAGCCTCCAGATGGAGCAAATGTGCACAGATTCTAAAGTACAAAAAAAATGTTAGAATAGGTACAAAAAAAGATGCCAAAACGTGTTAAAAGCGCGTACCAGACCGGTGGTAGCAAAAACCATTCCCATACACCTTATGGTTCTAAAAAGGAAATACACAATTGGTACAAACCAGAGTGCGCAAAAAACGGTGACCAAAGCTAAAACTCTGTTAAAGTAAGTAGATAGCTGAATAGAAAGTGCAAGGTAACACAAAAAAATGGACAAAGAAACAATCGTAAAAGTAATTCTATAGGTTACAAGGAAACACGGAAAAGTTGAATATCACCTTACCCAGATCATAGCTACTTTCAAGACTGCTTGAAAAAAATAAACATAGTGGAAAGTGACCGATGTGTATACTGTGACAAAGTAGATACACCCAAACACATTATGTTCCAATGTGATAGGTAGCTGTGCACAAGGCAGAGGACAACTGGGGGCTTAGCTCTGGAAGCCAAAAATATAATAGAGAATGTGATAGAAAATCATTAAGAAGAAAAAAGAGATAAAAAGACCGTCAAGCCAAAGCCAGGAAGGCAATAAGCATAAGAAACTTATACATATAAGTAAATGAAAAAGTAAAGAATAAGCAAAATGGGTAGCCGCTGCGACAAAATACCTAACGGTGAATCCACAGCGACTTGCGTTAGCCTAGGATGGGTTTTTTAGTTAGACGTTTGAGGGCTATTTCCAAATAAATCTTTTAGAAATTTTTTAGAGAAATAAGTTTCAAACTGAGAACTGTTATGGTTACACCCAAAAGCAGTTTTATTTACATGTGAATAACAATATTTGAATTAGAAAACACTTAAAAAAAGTAACAACAAAAACAGGAAAGGTTGCAGCGTCTGTGAGCTAAATGATGCCAAGATGCAAAAGCATTAGTTAAAAAAATAATAAGCTGCATAGGCCTGCACAGAATTCAGACGGCAACCTAATGCTAGACAGCAGCCTAAACTAGGATATCATTAACAAAATAATAAACCAGAATATAACAAAAAAAAAAGAAAGAATAATAAGAGAAAAAAAAAAGCATTTACATAAAACCAACAAGTAGATTAAACCTAAAGAAGATGACACACAATAACAACAAAACTTAGTAAAGTAAAAAAATACAATAAGCGGATACCATGACACTAGAAAAATAAATGCAAAAGAAAGGTTTAGTGGGTAAAGTCCCTACACATATTTGTATTAAAAATCGGTGCATAAAACATTTTTACTCTGTCAAATTAAAAAAAAAAGTTAGGTTAAACCCTTAGACCATATACACTTATAGACGCGCCGTGTGCTATTTTCCGCTTGTCGCATAGTAAAGCAAACATAACATTGTATGCCCACAACTGACGACATGCGCCAATTGTAGACATATGTTTCATGAGTAGTTATGTTGGTTACACAATTTTTGGTAAATATCAATAAACACAATAAATTTATATTATATTTTAGTTTTAACTTTAACTATTCAATTACAAAATTCAATATTTGTGTAAAATAAATAATGTTTGTTTATTGAATAATTTAGCAACGTCATGCATCAAGTATATACTAAGCCAAAGATTTATTGACATTTTGGAAAATTAAGTGCGTAAAAATGTATTTACATACACGTCAAGTATTTTGCTACGTACGAGTTTTTGTCCACAACTGACGTCACACAAATTAATCATGTTGGCTTCACTGCGTTGGCAAAAGGCGTGTCTACATGTGTGTATGGTCTAAGGTTAATCCACCACACCAATCATGCAAATTCTTCAACCATAATGTTGTTCGTCTTCTTGAGCTGCATTTTGCTCTGCGTAATATTTTTCAACAATCTGTACTTTACGCCTCTTATTATGTGTCTGAAATATTTTAATTTTCTTTTTATTGATGATGCATAAAATTTCTGTAATTATTTGTTTGTTGAGTATCATATTAATCCATGATACTTTGAGAATTCTCTTATAACACCTTATTTCAAACGCCCTAAACCGCTTCATTTTATTGAAGCTTTCTACTACGTAAAATAAGATTGAAAATACATAGCAAACAAATTTTTAAAAGCAATCTAAGGTCTCTACGTCTGTACTGCACAAAACCTTGGTAATTTTTTTTAACGCTGTGCGAGTATACTATTCTTTGTTATTTATTTAACATATGACACAAATACCTACTTAAACTTTATTCTCATCATCGATATAAGTATTTTTATGTTGCTGTAGCATAAGTATATTAAATATTAAAAATATTAAAAACCAAAACTAATCTTTACATTTCAAAATAAAACATTTCAGTGCAAATATTATCCTTCCCGCCATTACACAAGAAAACAATGTACAATGCCAAGATTAAAATAAAAACTAATACGAAAATAGTAGTGTCACGAACAAACCGCGGAAGCTGATTTTAATGAGAAAAACATTTTATCTTACTTGAATGTTACAAATCATTATTTAATGTGTACACTACTTGTCCGCACTCAACAAAAGGTGTAATCGGTTTTTGTTCTAATGTAGAAAGTGAAACTTATTCGGAATGGGAAAATGCGCATTGCAGCCATATTAAATAAGAATCCGCGTGCCGTCGAGGAGAGTGAAATGTGGATTGATTTTTTGAGAAATGATGTGAAATTCATTATTAAATCGATTAAAAGCGTATATATGTTTGTAGAAATTTATAGGCGCAATGGCGAAAGGAAATTTTGAATCATTATGGAGTTTAATTAATGTAATTGATTTGGAAATGTGCTTTTTATTGGTTTATCAATTTTATATTATGTGCTAAGAAAAAGTAATGAATGCAAATTGGATTGCGATATTTATTTTTAGTTGATTTATGCATAGTTTTGAAATGTGACTGTATTAATTTAATATCTTCACATCTAAAATTAATAGCCATGTACTGATTTTTTTGCAGGAATGTTAATTAATCTTGAATGTTGCTAAGTAACTTTAGATAAACTTGTCTAAAACTAAGCTAAAAACCAATTCATTAAAAATATAAGAAAAAACCAAAAATTAAAATAGTTGGTGCATCTGTATTTACAACAATCCTATTGATTGTTTAGTTAATTAATTAATTTTATTATTTAAAAAATATGTAAAAAAAACAAATATAAAAATTATATTTTAATTGGAAAAAAAAAGTTGTAATTTATTACAAAAATAATTTCTATTATTATAAAACAAACCTTCTAATTACAATTTAAAAATATCCATCAATGTCACAGGAAGAAATGATATCATCATTAATCTCCCATCCCATTTGCAATTTGCAAATGTCGTATTAACTAACACTCCTTTTACTTTCATCGCAAACATTTTCACAAAAGAAAAACTGAACAGTGAGCGAGAGTAAAATAATATTTTTTTCCATTTTTTCAGCGACTGTGTCAAGCTCAAGAGCAACAACCGGTCGGTAATTTTTTTTCAAATCTCTTTGGTAATAATAATAGTTGTCGTTTTATTTAATTTATAAACAACTGTGTACTTTTACAATAAGAAAAAAAATAGAAAAGATTAAGTTGATGGCTGATTTCACTCGAAAGGATTTTAATGAAGTGCATATGGCGTTATTGTCTTGCATGTTGATTAGATTTTTATGCATTTTTGCAATGATAATGCAATGATTTTATTAATTGATTTGTGAAAGTGTTTTCAAATACAGTAATTGATAATATTTTGATAATTTGCACGGATTTAGAATTGACCCAAATGGAATGGTTCAATGCACAAGGGTTTTTTAGAACAATATTGTTTGCAAATTAATACTGCATTAACAATAAGCAATTAGTAAAAAATTAACATTTACAAATTTAAGATTTCATTTCAACCAATCACAGTCGTATATAGCAAGCAAGCAATATTTTCTTCATATTTTTTATCAGTATACTCTTCAATTAAATTACTGGAGCCCGAGCCACTTACAGTTAACTCTGCTTTTGACATTAACTCTTGTAACATCACTTTGAAAGAAGTTAAAAACAAAATATTTGGACTTAAATCGGACATTAGACCTGGTGTTGATGGTATACCAGCATCTATACTTAAGCAAAGTAAAAATGAAATTGCCACCCCTTTAATCTTTAATCTTAGCCTAAATACAGGTTATTTTCTATCTATATGGAAGTCCAGTTATGTTGTACCAATATATAAGTCGGGAGATAAATCTAATATACAAAATTATAGACCAATTTCTATTAAAAGTGCTATACCAAAACTTTTTAAACATATTGTCTATGATAAAATAAATGTGGTATTTAAAAATATTTTAAATGATCAACAGCATGGTTTTCGCAAAGAAAGATCTACTTCTTCTAATCTTCTTATATTTGAATAATATATTCTGAATGCTTTCAATAATGGGCATCAAGTAGATGTTGTATATACTGATCTATCCAAGGCATTTGATAGAGTTAATCACAATCTGTTAATAAAAAAACTGGAAAATATAGGCGTATCAAGAAATCTTTTAAACTGGCTAAGTAACTATCTTAATAATAGATCACAATATGTCACTGTTAATGGTTTTATTTTTGATACAATAGCAGTTACCTCAGGTGTTCCACAAGGTAGTCATCTGGGGCCGCTTTTAATTCTACTTTTTATCAATGATATTTCTCAGTCAATAAAATCGTGTGAATTTCTTCTCTTTGCCGATGATTTAAAACTCTTTAGAGCAGTAACAACAGCTGAAGATGCATTTTTAATTGATAATGACATCAAAAGTGTTGAAAAATGGTGTACTATTAAAGGTATGGACTTAAATGTAAAAAAATGTAAGGTAATGACATTTAATAGATCAAAATCTAATTTTGCATACAACTATAGTATAAACTCACAGATATTAGAAAGAATCAATTTTTTTAAAGATCTTAGTGTATTTATGGATACCAAATTGACGTTTGTTAAATATTTTAATTATGTTACCAACAAAGCTTTAAGAACATTAGGATTTATACTTAGCATTTTACGTCGCTAACAGCTCTTCGATCGCTATTCTGTGGCCTGGTTTGCCCTATCTTGGAATACGGTTCTGTGGTATGGTCTCCATCCTATGGAATTCATATTGATCAAATTGAAAGAGTCCAAAACAAATTTCTTAAATATTTGTCATTTAAAAGAAGAGTTATTTCATATAACTTTTCTTGTACTGAAGTAAAAGAACTAATCCAACTCTGTGATAGAACAAAAATATTTGAGGTTGAATGTATTGTAAAAGCAATTGGGATTATTGATTGTCCTAGTCTTCTGTGTCTAGTAAATTTTAATGTACCTAGAAGACATACTAGAAATGTAAAAACATTTTATTCCGAGTTTTGTAGATCAAATTATTTTATGGACTCTCCAATGCAGCGTATGTGTCGATTTATAAATGAATCTGATCTTGATATCTTTAATGTGTAATCTTTATTAATATTATATTTTTTTTGTATTTATCTGTTATTGTATTAATATTATTTAAATGTTTTGATTGAGTTCTTGCAACTCAAATGATATGTTGTAATCATCTTGTTATTTGTAATTTAATTAAAAATTGGGTAACCCCGTTAATAAATAAATAAATAAAATATTTGGGACTACATTAACCACTGAAATATTAAATAACAAAGCTACACTAAATCCCAAAACAAAATTTCAACATAAACAACTTCAATTGCAATGCACACAATATCACATTTCCATTTAAAGATGAACCAACAAATAATTATGCTAATTGCTGTTTTCATTGAATTAATACATTATACAATTTCATCTACCAATAAACCGAATAGTCTTGTCAACTTTCTAACCCATATTATTGGAACAATTGACCATTTCTTTCTTAAACATGCTCATCAGCATTAGTTCAAAGGATCAAAGGATAATGGCACACATTACAAACCCACTTTGCAATTATAAACAATTAATTTATTTGCAAGAATGCATGACCTGTAATATGGAATGAGTATAAATGCTTCGAGAGTTAACATTTTATATAATTTGTGCAAAATTATATTATTAGAGCCAATTAATTGTTAATACAAATAATAATTTATTCAATAATTGAGTTATAAAATATGTAAATATTATAATCATTTCAAAAATTAATAATTAAATATTAAAAAAGTGAACTAGAGCCTAAATTTTTAATCTACAATCAAATAATCTAAAGCGGTGAAAGTAACAATTACAAATTTTTAAATTTTTAATTGCAACAAGTTAAATATTAAAAGATGGCATATAATTATAGCACTTTCCCTAAAAAATGTATTTTAAATAATTCGAAAGAAATTTTATTTGTCAAGAATTACGTTTATTATTTTTACTGCCTGAATAAATTCGATTAACAAGCGTTAATATAAGAAGGAAGTAACAAGCATAAAACATTTTTTATTGTCTGAAAGTCAAGGAAACTGTATGGAAAATATGATTGCAATTTTCACACACCGATACATTTTTTCTTCTAATTAATAGCACTAATTAGTTACACACTGTTGGAAGCTCCGGGTAATTTTCGTCCATTTCTCGTGCATTATTTAAACCTGCGTTTTCTTTTATTTATTCTTTAATTAGAAATCGTATGGTAGATATCAATTAAAAAGCAGAGATTTGTCTATCGAATCGGTTCTTCCTTAATTTCCATTTCGTTTGTCACTGCGGCGGAAAATATACTTTTCATTTATTCCGTGTTTCTTGTAGAAAACATGTGATTGAAGGAGAAATTTAGTACGTATGTAAAATGTCAAGAACCTATTGATTTATGCTCGGGTAAAAGTTTTAAATGTTGTCTTAGTTTGAGCGCTTAATTTTAACAGGTTTAATGGGGCGTGAAGTTGTGCAAATTAACTCTTGCACTGCTAATGGATAAAATTAACATTAATTGGTTACATATTCGTGTACAAATTAGTTTTAGGAGAATTCATAGTTAAGACCGTAAAATTTTAATACTATATTTGTGTGGGAAACGTTTAGTGAACTCGTTTGAAAATATTTAACTCCAATGTCCCAATTGTTGTAATCATAATGGGTATATAAATTATTTAATACATTAACGGACAAAAGTCCAGAAAACGCAAACAGAGTTATTTCATACTTCAAAGAACAGCATAATTGAATCATTTATTTATAAAATTTTCTATGTGGAACAGAGATTATTAGAACAATGATTATTTATAAAGTTATAATTGTTTCGATATTCTTTTATCTTTTGATCAAAAGTAAATCTATAGAACAAATAAAGTTAAATTAAAATTAAACAAAAAAGATTGTAATATACATGCGTTATATTGATTATAGTTTTATGAAACAAAATTTCATCAAAATCCAATAAGCAGTTAGGGAGTTATATGATTTCAAGTTTCACCAACCAAATCAATTAAAAACAAATAATTTGAGGTTATGTAAATTTGAACGTATCAATTCAGATCAATTTTTCACAATTGATACTTTTGATTATAAAGTAATATAAAAACAAATTTCATTAATATCCAATAAACCGTTTAGGAATTATATGCTTTCAAGTTCTCACTAAACATTTTGTATCAAACTAAACAAAGTCAAATAATTTAAGGTTAAGCAAATTTGAGCGCATTAATTTTGCTCAACTTTACACAGTTGATACTACTGATAGTAAAATATTTTGAAAACAAATTTTATCAATATCCAATAAACCGTTTGGGAATTATGAGCTCTCAAGTTATCACTAAGCATGTCGTATCAAAATAAGTAAAGTCTAATCTTTGGAAGTTAAGCAAATTTGAGCGCATCAATTTTGCTCAACTTTACACAATTGGTATTTTAAAAATAAATTTGATCAATATCCAATAAACCGTTTGAAAAATATATGCTCTCAAGTTATCACTAAGCATTTCGTATCAAACTAAGTAAAGTCAAATAATTTGAGTTTAAGCAAGTTTGAGCGTATCAGTTTTGATTAACTTTTATACAATTTGTATTTTGAATAGTAAAGTATGTTAAAGGCAAATCTCATCAAAATCCAATAACGAATTTAGAATTATATACTTTCAAGTTATTACTAAGCATTTTGTATCAAAATAAGTAAAGTCTAATAATTTGAGGTTAGACAAATTTGAGCGTATCAATTTTGCTCAACTTTACACAGTTGGTACTTCTAATAGTCAAATATTTTAAAAACAATTTTTATCAATATCCAATGTACCGTTTGAAAATTATATACTTTCAAGTTATTACTAAGTATTTCGTATGAAAGTAAGTAAAGTCAAATAATTTGAGATTAAGCAAATTTGAGCGTATCGATTTTGCTCAACTTTACACAGTTGGTATTTCTGTTAGTAAAGTATTTTAAAAACAATTTTGATTAATATTCAATGAACGGTTTAGAAATTATATGCTTTCAAATTATTACTAAGCATTTTGTATCAAAATAAGTAAAGTCTAATAATTTGAGGTTAAGCAAATTTGAGCGTATCATTTTTAATCAATTTTACACAACTGGTACAACTGACAGTGAAATATTTTGAAAACAAATTTCATAAATTTCTAATAAACCGCTTAAGAATCATACGCTTTTAAGTTATCACTAAGCATTTTGTATCAAAATTAAGAAAGTAAAATAATTTGAGGTTAAGCAAATTTAAGCGTATCAATTTTGCTCAATTTTACACAGTTGGTACTAATAATAATAAAATAATATAAAAAAAAAATACATCAATATTCAATAAACCGTTTGAGAATTATATGCTTTCAAGTTATCACTAAGCAACTTATTCAAAATAAGTAAAGTCAAATCATTTGAAGTTAAGCAAGTTTGAGCGTGACAAATTTGCACACAATTGGTACTACTAATAATAATATAATTTGAAAACAAATTTCATCAATATCCAATAAACTGTTTAGGAATTATATGCGCTTGAATTATCACAAAGCATTTCGTATCAAAGTAAGTAAAGTCAAATAGTTTAAAGTTAACAAATTTGAGCGTATCAATTTTGCTCAACTTTACACAGATGGTACTACTGATAGTAAAATATTTTAAAATCAAATTTTATCAATATCCAATAAGCCGTTTAAAAATTATCTGCTCTCAAGTTATCGCTTAGCATTTTGTATCAAAATATGCAATGTCAAATAATTTAAGGTTATGCAAATTTGAGCGTATCAGTTTTGCTCAACTTTACACATTTAATACTTTTAATAGTTAACTATTTTAAATATTTTTTTTGTCAATACCCAATAAACCGTTTTGAAATCATATGCTTTCATGTTATCACTAAGCACTTTCTATCAAAGTAAGTAAAGTCAAATAATTTTATGTTAAGCAAGTTTGAGCGTATTAATTTTGATCAACTTCACACATTTAGTACTATAATTAGTAAAATATTTTGAAAACAAATTTCATCATTATCCAATGAACCGTTTAGAAATTATATACTTTCAAGTTATCACTAACTATTTTGTATCAAAATAAGTAAAGTCAAATAATTTGAGTTTAAACAAATTTAAAAGTTTAAATTTTGCTCAACTTTACACAGTTGGTACTTCTATTAGTCAAATATTTTAAAAACAATTTTTATCAATATCCAATAAACCATTTGGAAATTATATACTTTCAAGTTATTACTAAGTTTTTCGTATAAAAATAAGTAAAGTCAAATAATTTGAGACTAGGCAAATTTGAGCGTATCAATTTTGCTCAACTTTACACAGTTGGTACTTCTGATAGTAAAGTATTTTAAAAACAATTTTGATCAATATTCAATGAACGGTTTAGAAATTATATGCTTTCAAATTATCACTAAGCATTTTGTATCAAATTAAGTAAAGTCTAATAATTTGAGTTTAAGCAAATTTGAGCGTATCATTTTTAATCAATTTTACACAACTGGTACGACTGATAGTAAAATATTTTGAAAACAAATTTCATAAATTTCTAATAAACCGTTTAGGAATTATACGCTTTCAAGTTATCTCTAAGCATTTCGTATCAAAATTAAGAAAGTAAAATAATTTGAGGTTAAGCAAATTTAAGCGTATCAATTTTGCTCAATTTTACACAGTTGGTACTAATAATAGTAAAATATTTTGAAAAGAAATTTTATCTATATTTAACAAACCGTTTGAGAATTATATGCTCTCAAGTTATCATAAAGCATTTTGTATCAAACTAAGCAAAGTCAAATAATTTAAGGTTAAGCAAATTTGAGCGTATTAATTTTGCTCAACTTTACACAGTTGATTCTACTAATAGCAAAGTAAATTGAAAACAAATTTCATCAATATCCAATAAATCGTTTAGGAATTATATGCTTTCAAGTTATCACTAAGCATTTCATATCAAAATATACAAAGTCAAATAATTTAAGGTTAAGCAAATGTGAGCGTATCAATTTTAATCAACTTTACACAGTTGATACTACTGATAGTAAAGTATTTTGAAAACAAATTTCATCAATATCCAATAAACCGTTTGGGAATTATACGCTTTCAAGTTACCACTAAGCATTTCATATCAAAGTAAGTAAAGTCCAATAATTTAAGGTTAAGCAAATTTGAGTGTATCAATTTTGCTCAACTTTGCACAGTTGGTACTAATAATAGTAAACTATTTTTAAAACAATTTTCATCAAAATTCAATAATCCGTTTGGAAATTATATACTTCCAAGTTATCACTAACCATTTTGTATCAAAATAAGTAAAGTCAAATAATTTGAGTTTAAGCAAATTTAAAAGTTTAAATTTTGCTCAACTTTACACGGTTGGTACTACTGATAGTATAATATTTTAAAAACAAATTTCATTAATATTCAATAAACCGTTTGGAAATTATATACTTTCAAGTCATCAGTAAGCATTTCATATCAAAGTAAGTAAAGTCCAATAATTTGAGGTTAAGCAAATTTAAGTGTTCCCGCTTACAAACCCAAGTGTTTGTTATCAAGAAATTCAATGTTACAACCGCTTCCCGTGTTCCTGCAGCTAAAAAACGTAAAAAAAATAACTGACAGATGTCATTAAGTTAAACGAGAAAAGTAACATAAGCAATTTCTTAATAACAAACACTTGGGTGGGCGGGCAAAAACAAAGTTCATGAATTGTGGTTTGGTAGTATAAAAACGTGTTTCCGCCCACCCATCCAAATGTTCGTCAAGAAGGAATTAGATGTTACAACCGCTTTCCGTGTTTCTGCAGCTAAAAAACTTAAAAGAATGATTGACAGACGTAATTAAGTTAAACGAAAAAAGTGACATATGCAATTTGTAATAACATACACTTGGGTGGGCGGGCGGGAACAAAGTTTTTTGATTTGTGAACCGGTAGTTCGAAAACGTGTTTCCGCCCACCCACCCAAATGATTGTTATCAAAAAATTAAATGTTACAACCGCTTCCTGTGTTCCTGCAGCTAAAAAACGTAAAAAAATGATTTGCAAATGTCATTAAGTTAAAAGAAGAAAATGAGATGTTAGCAAACACTTGGATGGGCGGCCGGGAACAAAGTTTATAAATTGTGGACCGGTAGTTTAAAAACGTGTTCCCGCCCACCCACCCAAATGTTTGTCATCAAGAAATTAAATGTCACAACCGCTTCCAGTGTTCCTGCAGCTAAAAAATGTAAAAGAATGATTGACAGATGTCATTAAGTTAAAAGAAGAAAGTGACATAAGCAATTTTTTAGTAACACACACTTGGGTAGGCGGGCGGGAACGAAGTTTATAAATTGTGGACCGGTAATTTAAAAACGTGTTTTCGCCCACCCACCCAAGTGTTTGTCATTAAGAAATTAAATGTCACAACCGCTTCTCGTGTTCCTGCAGCTAAAAAACGTTAAAGAATGATTGACAGATGTCATTAAGTTTAAAGAAGAAAGTGACATAAGCAATTTCTTGGTAACTAACGTTCGGGTGAGTGGGCGGGAACAAAGTTTATAAATTGTAGACCGGTAGTTTGAAAACGTGTTCCCGCCCACCCACCCAAGTGTTTATCATCAAGAAATTAAATGTTACAATAACTTCCCGTGTTTCTGCAGCTAAAAAACGTAAAAATTTAACTAACAAATGTCATTAAGTTAAAAGAGGAAATTGACATAAGCAATTTCTTTCTAACAAACGCTTGGGTGGGCAGGCGGGAACAAAGTTTATAAATTGTAGACCGTTTGTTTAAAAACGTGTTTCCGCCCACCTACCAAAGTGTGTGTTATTAAGGAATTAAATGTTACAACCGCCTTCCGTAATCCTGCAACTAAAAAACGTAAATGAATGATTGACAGATGTCATTTATTAAAAAAGTAAAGTAACATAAGCAATTTCTTGATATCAAACACTTGGGTGGGCGGGCGGGAACAAAGTTTATGAATTGTGGGCCGGTAGTTTGAAAACGTGTTCCCGCCCACCCACCCAAGTGTTCGTCATCAAGGAATTAAATGTTAAAAAACCGCCTTCAGTGATCCTGCAACTAAAAAACGTAAATGAATGATTGACAGATGTCATTAAGTTAAAAAAGTAAAGTGACATAAACAATTTCTTGATAACAAACACTTGGGTGGGCGGGCGGGAACAAAGTTTATGAATTGTGGGCCGGTAGTTTGAAAACGTGTTCCCGCCCATCCACACAAGTGTTTATCATTAAGAAATTATATGTCACAACCGCCTCCCGTGTTTCTGCAGCTAAAAAACATGAAAGATCAATTGACAGATGTCACTAAGTTAAAAAAAGTAGCAATTTCTTGGTAACAAACACTTAGATAAGCGGGCGGGAACAAAGTTTATAAATAGTGGACCGGTAGTTTTGTTAATTGTTTGTGCTTGTTAACAATAAAATTTCAATTCACCATTAAACTAACCAATCTTCAACTTAATTTTTATATTTCATGACAGTAAAAGTCCTCAATCTAATATATAATTTTTTTCTAGATACATGCATTATAATGGAAATGAATCGATTGTAAATTTCAGAATCATGTTGCAAAAAGCGATTTCTTATTTTATTCTCCGTATCGCTACATTATGCATTTGATTATTGCTCGATTGTTGTTGTTTGTATGGCGGCAGTAAAAATTGCCTGTAATATGAAAGTGTAGAGGAATCCGTGTCGTACATTTATGATAAAATACTGCTGATGGTATATTGCAAGCAAATGTGATCGCATCATAAAGTGCGACACTTTTCATTTTTAGTTTATTGTATTGGAAAGTTTTTTTCCTATAATATTATTAAAACTAAATCAATTTTTAAAGATTATATAATGTAAGTTCTGAATATTTAGGCTAATTAACGGATGTTGATTATCATTACAAGCTTAGCTTAATGCATTTCCGAAAGGGGGAACATTGCTAGCAGGTCAATCGTGTGAAACGTTACTTACAGTAAATACGTACACATCAAATAAATTGCAATGCACATTAATGATAAAATAAGAATAAATAAACTGATTAATTGAACAAAATCGCACCTTTGGTTCAGCTGAGAGGCATCCATCCATAATCAAACCATCGATTCACACTTCACTGCACAATTAAACCGCAACCAGTTAATTAACATTGTAATTTTAGATTAATTATGATTGTTACTATAAATGGCATGATTGTTAGTAAGATTTATGCACGCACCAGTCGAACTGAGTATGACCTTCCGTAGCAATGATATATCCGAATAAATAAGTTGTCTTAATTTTTTTTAAATTGCATGTAAATTATAACAAAAAACTAGCTCAATAACATTAATTTCATTGCATTTTATTCTATGCAATATCAATATTCAAATTTACAATTTAAATTTATTAGAACAAATTGGCAAATCAAACAAACTATGCAATCTAATGCAATACCAATCCCTCATGATTAATATTAATTGTAATTATTGTGTAAAATTTTGTTCTTCATTCATAAATTAAAATGTGGTTGTGCTCTCCGTGCATTGCCATTGTTATTTCGGTTGTTCTATATTATTTTTTGCGGTCGCAATTCAGAAAGCGACACAAATAATTGAGTCATAATAATAATATTCAATAAGTGACGAATTTATGCTGGACAATAAAAAAAAATCATAAAATGATTCAGATGAATACATCTAATTTTTGTGAAAACTTTCATTAGAAACATTCTGGTTAACACTACAATTAGTATTATTTTTTGTTTTATAAAAATAATATAAAAGATTTTGAAGTAAAATCGAGCATAACATGACAAATATTAATTAAGCCAATTTGCTCTAAAACAATATTATCTTAATTACTTGTATTTTTAATGTTCACATTTGTAATTGATTTGTATATTCAACCGTTATGCATTCTTATGGTGAGAATAATTAGTCTGTGAATTGCCCAAACAATAATAACTATCTATCAACAAGTACGCATTAGAAACAATGTCATTATATATGATTTGTTGTTTTAATTAAATAAATATGAACAAAGTGTAACGTTACTTTAAATTACAAGTCTTAACATATTTTATTGTTCCATATTTTTCAAACAAGTTTACAGTTTCTTGCATGTTTTTACTTAAAAACTTTCAAATCTAATTATTTTCATAAACGTAGAATCGTAAACATAAATATAACTGAATAATAGAAATGCGGAATCACAACTATTTATTGTTATTTCATAGATTTTATGATCTATCTAATTTATTTCTACAATACGTAATAATCTATTAATATTAACAATTTTGATTATTTTTTTTTAACAAATAATCAGGTATTACTCTAAACTAAGTAAAGCAACAAAAAAGTATAAAAAAGCATGCATAAAAAACAGAGACGTAAAAATAGCCTGGTACTATCCATCAATCAATTTATATAAAGTGCATACATCAATAATTGTTCTTATCATATAAAGTGGTTCTTTATTTAATATTTTTAATGTGTTTGATTGACTATAATTTTTATGGGATATAAGTAAAACCAAGAAAAGGATCTACTACTTTAAGATATTTGTTTTGAATTGAAAAAAGAAGCGTAATTATAATGAACAAAATTGAAATATGTACATTTATTGTGGGCACTTCAGTTCCATTGTAATCATAATCATAAACTGTTGATCATTACGAGATTGAATATCACTTCCTCTTTCTTTAACTAAGAAATTTTTAACAACTTTAATTACTTGTTAGTAATCATAATCTAGAGTAACCGATTCACCCAGCTAAAAATTGGTTATCAAAATATTAGACACCACTTTCTCTTCCTTCAAGTAATATCAAATTTGTTTCAAACAAAGAGACTTGCAAAAAAAAAACTTTTAGTTTTTTCATAACAAAGACTCCGGCAAACAAGTGCGTATTCCAGTTTAAACTACTTGTAATCGTCATTTGAAGTGACTAACCCATCCGCCCAAGTCTTAATTATCATTAAAAGTTTGATATTACTTCTTTTTTCTTAGACAAAAAACTTAAAACGCTTGCAAAACAAAATCATTATAACAAACTGTTCAAACCAGTTCACACTTTTTGGCAGTGATATTAATCTAGAATGATTGTCGTTAAGAAAATAGATATTATTTTTTAGTTTTTAGACAACAAAACTTGCAAAATTTTTTTTAATTTCTTTGATAACAAATTTTGGGTGGGTAGACTTCAGTTTAAATTACTTGCCAGTAATCATAATCTATATACGTTTATCTTAGCAATAAAATTCAACTCGGTAAAGAAAATCAGATTACCGAAATCTCAAGATGAGGTCTTTCTTAGACGGTTTTTGGTAAATTAAACCATATCCTCAGATCCAAAGAGTTCCCTATAAACCTCAAAAGAAAAATATTTAAATCCTGCGTGAGGCCTCAAGACAATGTCTATGACCCGAAAAACATCTAGCAGACTTCAAACCACACAGAGAGCAATGAAGAGGTCTATGCTCGGAATTACTTTGAGAGACAGAGTTTGGAATAAGGAAATCCAAAGAAGAACCAGTGTAACAGAGGTACTTATTAGGATGATGCAGCTTAAGTGACGATGGGCTAGCCACATAGCAAGACAGGACCCGGACAGGTGAACAATGAAGATTACAGCTTAGCGTTGATATCCAAAATATTGCGGGAAAAAACTAGATTCAAACTGCAGCTAATAGAAAGATATGAAATTTTTTAGAGAAGTCCTACATTCAGAAGTAAATAAATGATGGCTGAGAAAAAGAAGAAGAAGAAGAAGAATCATAATCTATAATATTCTACCAACCCACACGCAAATGTTAGTTATTAATGAATCGGATATTATTTTTAGACAAAAAAAAACTTCTAAACATAAACTTATAGAAGAAAAAATATGTTCACGCACGTACAATTTACCTAGGATCTGTTCCTTTAATTCTTTAAAAAAAAAATTCTACTCACTAAACCTACCTTCTTTCTGCTTATCCGCCTGTATGGTATTGCATTCATTTTCCAGTAAAATCTTTTTTTTTTTTGGCCGTAATTTGACTTACCATTCTGTTTACGACGTTTTCAAGCTTCGCGCAGGGTAGTAATTTATTTTTTTATGATCCATGTCTATTCACTTTTTTATGTCAGCTTGTGGGTTCACTGTCCCAAATTTATTTAAATTTTTATTAAATTTGAGAGCACCACTCTATATTAGCGCAGCGTATAGCATAATTGAAAAAACTACTGACGCCAAAAAACTTTTCTTTTTTTTGCTGATTCCTCTTATTCTAGGCATCATAGGTCCAACAAAAGAGATTCCTTTTTTGCCTTAGTTACCACCGATTATAGCTGTTCCCAAATGTAAAATTTGTGACTATTACAATTCTTTATTACTCTGTTTTGCTCCAATACATACATTTTGTATGTCTTCGCATTTCTTCCTTTCAATCAGCATTAACTCTTCTGTTTTCTCAGTTGCAAGTTCTAACCTAACCTGACCTAACTTAATGCTTCCAAAAAGAAAAAAATCCAAATTTCATGATAACAAATTGTTGGGCAAGTAGGCACTCTACTTGAAACTACTTAATGTTAGTCTTAATTTGAATTGACCCACTTATTTGCCCAGTGTTGGTCATCAAAAGTTAGATATTACTTCTTCCTCTTCTGACAAAAAAACTTCCAAAACTTTTAATGAAATTGATAATTTTCTTCTTTCCGGTACAAAATGACTTCTAACACTTAATTTCTTGATAACAAACTGTTGGCTGAGTAAATGGGTACTCCATTTCAAACTACTTGACGGTAATTTTAATCTGAATTGTCGCAGCCATCCTCCCAAGTGTTAATAATTAATAAATTGAATATCATTACATTCTTTTTTGAGTGAACTACTTTTAACACTTGCAAAAAAAAGGCATTTTAAAAGCAAATTATGCTTAAATTACTCATTAAAAAAAATCATAATTCCTACTTGTTTTTCTACAAACTTAAATTATGCTTAAACTACTAAACTCAAAAATTATTTTACTTTTTATTTTAATTAGTTTTCCAATAAACTCAATTAAAATAGTTCAATTTTTGAAAATTTGAACAAATTTTCATTTTGGAAACCACGTGTGCTCAAACTACTCAATTCAAAAATACTTTTTAATAATTTTCAAACAAATTTAAGTATTTTAAACTCAAAAATGTTAAGCATCACTCCTTATTTTTATTAGTTTTCCTATAAACTTAATTAAAATGATGCTATAATTGAAAATTTGCACAAAATTGCATTTTAAAAGCAAATTATGCTCAAACTACTCAATTAAAAAATACTTTTCACTAATATTCTAATTGATTCAAGCTTTTTGAACTCAAAAATGTTAAACATAACTTCTAATTTCTACTAGTTTTCTTATAAACTCAACTAAAATGATGCAATAATTCAAAACTTTAACATAATTGCATTTTGGAAGCAAATTATACTCAAACTACTCCACTTAAAAAAACTTTTTAATAATTTTCTAAATAAATCAAATCTTCTAAACTCAAACATTCTAAGCGCAACTCATAATTTCTACTAATTTTTCTATAAACTTAATTCAAATAATAAAATTTGCTCTTTCAAAGCAAAGTATGATCAAACTACTGAATTCAAAACCTTTTTTCAATATTTTTTTTATTACCAAACTCATAATTTTTAATAATTTTCTGCAACTGCAACTTAATATTTCTAGTAATTACTGCGTGAATTCATATCAAGTGAGGCAATTCTAACGGATAATACAAAAAATAAATTTCTTTTCAAAATTATTTAAAGTTTTCATGTGACAATGTAAGTATTTTTTGATAAAATTAAGTTTGCTGCATCAAATTTTTTAAATTGCAACATAATATTTTCAGTAATTACTGCGGAAACTTAAATTAAGTAATATTTACAAAATTTACGGAAAATTTTAATTTTTTTGTATTTACTCAAAATTTAGAAACTTTTTAAGTGGCGATATAAAAGATTTGTATTAGAATCAAGTATGTTGCATCAAAATTTTTGAACTGCAACTCATTACTGTCAGTAATTACTGCGCAAACTTAAATTAAGTAACGTCATATTTACAAAATTTACGGAAAATTGATTTCTTTTTGTATTTACTCCAAGTTTGAAGCTTTTAAGTACCAATTTAAATTATTTTTAATAGAATCAAGTATGCTGCATCAAAAATTTTAAATTACAGTTCAATATTATTAGTAATTACTGCGTAAACTTAAATTAAGTGACGTCATATTTACAAAATTTACGTAAACATCATTTTCTTTTGTATTTACTTAAAGCTTATGAGCTATCTAGTAATCATTTATTTAATTTTATTAGAATCAAGTGATCTACATCAAAATTTTTAAACTGCAGCTCAGTATTCTTAATTGAGTATCTCAAATTAACAAAATTTACAAAAAAGAAATTTCTTTTTATGTTTTCTGAAAGCTTAAGAGCATTTAAGTGTCAATTCAAGTATTGTTTAAAACCAAGTATGCTGCATCCAAATTTTTTAACGGCAACTTAATATTGTTAATAATTACTGTAAAAACTTAAATTAAGTGACGTCATACTAACAAATTTTACAAAAATTGATAACTTTTCATATTTACTCAAAATTTAAAAGCTTTCAAGTAGCGATTTAAGTATTTTTTATTAAAATCAAGTACTTTGCTACTAAATTTTTAAACTGCAATTCAATATTGTAAGTAATTACTGCGCAAACTTAAATTAAATGACAACATATTTTCAAAATTTACGGAAAATTTATTTCTTTTTGTATTTACTCAAAATGTAGGAGCTATTAAGTGAATATTATTGGAATCTTGCTACCAAATTTTTAAGCGGAAACTTAAAATTGTCAGTAATTACTGCGCAAACTTAAATTAGGTGAAGTCATATTTACAAAATTTACGGAAAATTGATTTATTTTCGTATTTACTCAAAATATAAAATCTTTTAAGTGGCAATTTAACTGATTTTTATTAGAATTATGTATCTTGCACCCAAATTTTTAAACTGCAACTCAGTACTAATGATAATTAATTAATTTACAAAAATTGATAACTTTTCATATTTACTCAAAATTTAAAAAATTTCAAGTAGCAAATAAAGTAATTTTTATTAAAATAAAGTATCTTGCATCCAAATTTTTAAACTGCAATTCAATATTATCAGTAATTACTGCGCAAACTTAAATAAAATGTTGTCATATTTACAAAATTTACGGAAAACTGATTTCTTTTTGTATTTATTCAAAAATTAAAAGCTTCCAAGTAGCAATTAAAATGATTTTTATTAGAATCAAGTATTTTGCATTCAAATTTTTAAAATGCAACTCAGTATTGTTAGTAATTACTGCGCAAACTTAAACTAAGTAAAGTTATATTTACAAAATTTACGGAAAATTGATTTATTTTTGTATTTACTCAAAATGTAAAAGCTTTTAAGTAGAAATTTAAATGATTTTTTATTGGAAACAAGTACCCTGCATTCAAATTTTTAAACTGCAACTTAATATTGTTAGTAATTACTGCTCAAACTTAAATTAAGTAACGTCATATTTACAAAATAATAAGTAGAAATTTAAGTGATTTTTATTAAAATAAAGTATCTTGCATCCAAATTTTTAAACTGCAACTCAGTATTGTTGATAACTACTGCGCAAACTTAAATTAAATTACGACATATTTACAAATTTTACGAAAAATTTATTTCTTTTTTTGTATTTACGCAAAATTTAGGAGTTTTTAAAAAGGGTTTGAAATTATTTTTATTTGAATCAAGTTTTTTGTATTCAAATTTTTAAACTGCAACTTAGTATTGTTAGTAATTACTGCGCAAACTTAAATTAAGTTGCGTCATATTTAAAAAATTTACAAAAAATGAATTTTTTTTTTGTATTTACTTAAAGTTTAGCAACTTTTAAGTAGCAAATTAAGTGATTTTCATTAAAATCAAATATATTGCAATTAAATTTTAAAACTGCAACTTAGTATTGTTTGTAATCACTGCGCAAACTTACATTAAGAAGCGTCTTATTTACAAAATTTACAAAAAAATAGTTTCTTTTCGTATTTACTTAAAGTTTAAGAGTTTTCAAGTAGCGTTTTAAGAATTTTTATTAGAATTAAGTATGCTACATCCAAATTTCTAAATCGGCAACTTAATTATGTCAGTAATTACTGCGCAAACTTAAATTAAATGGCGTTATATTTACAAAATTAACGTAAAAATGATTTCTTTTGTATTTACTCAAAATTTAAAAACTTTTAAGTGGAAAATTAAGTGATTTTCATTAAAATCAAGTATATTGCATTCAAATTTTAAAACTGCAACTTAGTATTGTTAGTAACTACTGCGCAAACTTAAATTAAGTAGCGTCATATTTAAAAAAATTACAAAAAACTGATTCTTTTTTGTATTTACTCAAAGTTTAGCAACTTTTAAGTAGCAAATTAAGTGATTTTCATTAAAATCAAGTATATTGCATTTACATTTTAAAACTGCAACTTAGTATTGTTTGTAATTACTGCGCAAACTTACATTAAGTAGCGTCATATTTAAAAAATTTACAAAAAATTAGTTTCTTTTCGTATTTACTTAAAGTTTAAGAACTTTCAAGTAGCGTTTTAAGTATTTTTATTAGAATTAAGTATGCTACATCCAAATTTCTAAATCGGCAACTTAATTATGTTAGTAATTACTGCGCAAACTTATATTAAGTGACGTTAAATTTACAAAATTAACGTAAAAATGATTTCTTTTTGTATTTACTTAAAAATTAAAAGTTTTTAAAAAGCAATTTAAATAATTTTTATTAAAATCAAGTATCTTGCAACTAAATTTTTTAATTGCAATTCAATATTCTCAGTAATTACTGCGCAAACTTAAATTAAGTAACGTCATAGTTAGAAAATTTACAAAAAAATGATTTTTTTTGTGTTTACTCAAAATGTAAGAGCTTTTAAGTAGAATTTTGAGTGATTTTTATTAGAATATAGTATCTTGCATTTAAATTTTTAAACTTTAACTCAGTATTGTTAGTAAGTACTGCGCAAACTTAAATTAAATGACGGCATATTTACAAAATTAACAAAAAATTGATTTTTTTTGTATTTACTCAAAGTTTATGAGCTTTCAAGTGGCCATTTGAACGTGTTTATTAGAATTAAGTATTCTAAATCCAAATTTTTAAACTGCAATTTAGTATTGTCAGTAATTACTGCGCAAACTTAAATTAAGTGACGTTGTATTTACAAATTTATGGAAAAATGATTTCTTTTTGTATTTACTCAGTATTTAAAAGCTTTCAAGTGGCGATTTAAGTGATTTTTAATAGAAACAAATATGATGCATACAAATTTTTAAACTGCAACTTAATACTGTTAGTAATTACTGCGCAAACTTAAATTAAATGAAATTATATTTACAAAGTTTATCAAAAAATTGATTTTTTTTATATTTACTCAAAATTTAAAAGCTTATAAGTGGCAATTTTAGTGATTTTAATTAGAATCAAATGTCTTGCTTCCAAATTTTTAAACTGCAAATCAGTATTGTTAGTAATTACTGCGCAAACTTACATTAAGTGACGTCATATTTACAAAATGTACATAAAATTGGTTTCTTTTTATATTTACTCAAAATTAAAAAGCTTTTAATTAACAAATCAAGTGATTTATATTAGAATCAAGTATTTTGCATCAAAATTTTTAAATTTAAATTAATATTGTTAATAATTGTTGCGCAAACTTAAATTAAGAAACGTTATATTTACAAAATGTACAAAAAATTGATTTCTTTTCGTACTTACTCAAAATTTAAGAGATTATAAGTGACAAATCAAATGATTTTTATTAGAATCAAATATTTTGCATCCAAATTTTTAAACTGCAACTCAGTATTATTAGTAATTACTGCGCAAACTTAAATAATGTGACGTCATATTTACAAAATTGATGTAAAATTGATTTCTTTTCGTACTTACTCAAAATTTAAGAGCTTATAAGTGGCGATTTAAATAATTTTTATTAGAATCAAGTATTTTACATCCAAATTTTTAAATTGCAACTCATTATTGTCAGTTTTTACTGCGCAAACTTAAATTAAATTACGTCATATTTACAAAATTTACGGAAATTTGATTACTTTTCGTATTTATTCAAAAATTAAAAGCTTTCAAGTGGCAACTGATTTTTTTTTTATTTGAATCAAGTATCTTGCATCCAAATTTTTGAACTGTAATTTAATATTGTCAGCAATTACTGCGCAAACTTCAACTAAATAAAGTCATATTTACAAAATTAACAAAAAATTGACTTCTTTTTATATTTACTCTAAATTTAGGAGCTTACAAGTGGCAAATTTAGTGATTTTAATTAGAATAAAGTGCCTTGCAATCAAATTTTTAAACTGCAAGTTATATTGTTAGTTAATACTGCTCAAACTTAAATTAAGTAATGTCATATTTACAAAATAAACGAAAACCTGATTTCTTTTCTTCTTTACTCAAAATTTATGAGCTTTTAAGTGGCAATTTAAGTGACTTTTAATAGATTAAAATATGCTGCATTCAAATTTTCAAACAATCATTCAATATTGTCAATAATTACTGCTCAAACTTAAATTAAATGACGTTATTTACAAAATTTTCGGAAAATTTATGTCTTTTTGTATTTACTCAAAATTTAAAAACTTTTAAGTGACAATTTAAGTTATTTTTATTAGAATCAAGTATGATGCATACAAGTTTTCAAATTGCAACTTAATATTGTTAATAATTACTGCGCAAACTTAAATTAAATGATGGTAATTTACAAAATTTACGGAAAACTAATTTTCTTTTGTATTTACTCAAAATTTAGAAGCTTTTAGTAACGATTTAAATGATTTTAATTAGAATCAAGTATCTTGATTCCAAATTTTTAAACTGCAACTTTATATTTTTAGTAATTATTGCGCAAACTTAAATTAAGTGACAACATATTTACAAAATATACGAAAAATTTATATCTTTTTGTACTTACTCAAAATTTAAAAACTTTTAAATAGAAATTTAAGTAATTTTTATTAGAAACAAATATTTTGCATTTAAATTTTTAAACTGCAACTTAGTATTGTTAGTAATTACTGCGCAAACTTAAACTAAGTAAAGTTTTATTAACAAAATTAACAAACAATTGATTTTTTTTATATTTACTCAATGTTTATGAGCTTTCAAGTGGCAATCTAAACGTATTTATTAGAATCAAGTATTCTGAATCCAAATTTTGAAACTGCAACTTAGTATTGTTAGTAATTACTGCGCAAACTTAAATTAAGTGACGTCGTATTTACAAATTTAAGGAAAAATGATTTCTTTTTGTATTTACTCAATATTTTAAAGCTTTCAAGTGGTAATTTAAGTTATTTTTAATAAAAACAAGTATAATGCATCCAAATTTTTAAGCTGCAATTAATATTGCCAGCAATTACAGTGCAAACTTTAATTAAGTAAAGTCATATTTACAAATATTACGGAAAATTGATTTATTTTCGTATTTACTTAAAATGTAAAAGCTTTTAAATGGCAAATTAAGTGATTTTTATTAGAATTAAGTATCTTGCATCAAAATTTTTAAACTGCATCTCAGTATTGTTGATAATTACTTAAATTAAATGACGACATATTTACAAAATTTACGGAAAATTAATGTCTTTTTGTATTTACTCAAAATTTAGGAACTTTTAAGTGGCGATTTAAGTGATTTTTATTAGAATAAAGTATGATGCATACAAATTTTGAAACTACAACTTAGTAGTGTAAGTAATTACTGCGCAAACTTAAATTGAATGACGTCATATTTACATAATTTGCGGAAAATTGATTTCTTTTTGTAATTATTCAAAATTTAGAAGCTTTCAAATGTCGAATTTAGTGATTCTTAATAGAATTAAGTATGCTGCATCCAAATGTTTAAACTGCAACTCAATATTAATAGTAATTACTGCGCAAACTTAAATTAAATGACGACATATTTACAAAATTTACGAAAAATTTATTTCTCTTTCAATTTACTCAAAATTTAGAAGCTTTTAAGTAGGGCTTAAAATGATTTTTATTAGAATCAAGTATCTTGCATACAAATTTTTGAACTGCATCTTAGTATTGTTTATTATTATTACTTTAAATTAAGTGACGTCATATTCAAAAAAAATTAAAAAAAATTGTTTTCTTTTGGTATTTTTTTAAAGTTTACAGCTTTCAAGTGGCAATTTAAGTGATTTTTATTAGAATAAAATATCTTGCATTTAAATTTTTAAACTTTAACTCAGTATTGTTAGTAATTACTGCGCAAACTTAAATTAAGTGACGTTATATTTAAAAAAACTACGGATAACTATTTTTTTTTCGTTTTTACTCAAAGTTTAAAAACTTTTAAGTAGCAATTTGGGTAATTTTTATTAGATTTAAGTATTTTGCATCTAATTTTTAAACTGCAACTTAGTATTGTTAGTAATTACTGCGCAAACTTAAATTAAGTGAAGTCATAATTACAAAAGTTACAAAAAATTGATTTCATTTTGTATTTAATCAAAATTTAGAAGCTTTTAAGTGACAATTTAAGTAATTTTTATTAAAACCAAGTATTTTGCATCCAAATTTTCAAACTGCAACTCAGTTTTGTCAGTAATTACAGCGCAAACTTAAATTAAGTGACGTCATATTTTCAAAATTTACGAAAAATTGATATCTTTATGTATTTACTCAAAATTTAGGAGCTTTTAAGTGGCAATTTAAATGATTTTTAGTAGAATTAAGTATCTTGCACCCAAAATTTTAAACTGCAACTCAGTATTGTTAGTAATTACTGCGCAAACTTAAACTAAATGACGTCATATTAACAAAAGTTACAAAACATTTTTTTTTTAATATTTACTTGAAAGTTTAGAAGCTTTCATTTGTCAATTTTAGTGTTTCTTAATAGAATCAAGTATGCTGCATCCAAATTTTCAAACGGCAACTTAATATTGTTAGTAATTACTTCGCAAACTTAAATTAAGTGACGTCATATTAAGAAAATTTACAAAAAAGTAATTTCTTATATATATTGAAAGATTAGGAGCTTTCAAATGTAGATTTTAGTGATTCTTGGTAGAATTAAGTACGCTGCATCCAAATTTTTAAACTGCAACCTAATATTTTTAGTAATTACTGCGCAAACTTATATTAAGTGACGTCATATTTACAAAATTAACAAAAAATTGATTACTTTTGTATTTACTCAAAATATAGAAGCTTTTAACTAGCAAGCTAAGTGATTTTCATTAAAATCAAGTATTTTGCATCTATATTTTTAAACTGCAACTCAATATTATCAACACTTATTGCGCAAACTTAAATTAAGTGACGTCATATTTATAAAATTGCTTAAAAATTGATTTCTTTTTGTATTTATTTAAAATTTAAGAGCTATTAAGTAGAGATTTAAATGTTTTTTATTAGAATCAAGTATTTTGCATCTAAATTTTTAAACTGCAACTAAATATTGTCAGTTTTTACTGCGCAAACTGTAATTAAGTTACGTCATATTTACAAAATTTACGAAAAATTGATTTCATATCGTATTTAATCAAAATTTAAGAACTTTTAAAAAACGATTTAAGTGATTTTTATTAGAATCAAGTATCTTGCTATCAAATTTTCAAACTGCAACTCAATATTGTTAGTAATTACCGCGCAAACTTAAATTAAGTGACGTCATATTTACAAAATGTACAGAAAATTGAATTCTTTTTGTACTTACTCAAAATTTAGGAGCTTCTAAGTAGTGTTTAAAATGATTTTTATTAGAATCAAATATCTTGCAATAAATTTTTTAAACTGCAACTCAGTATTGTTAGTAAATACTGCGCAAAACTAAATTAAGTGACGTCATATATACAAAATTTACAACAAAAAAATATTTTATTTTTGTATTTATTTAAAGTTTAGAAGATTTGCAGTAATTTCAATGACAAAAATTTGAAACCTCTTGATTTTTTTCTTTGGGAATATTTGAAATCATTAGGTGTATGCTACTCCAATAAATAGCCTCGAGAAGCTGCAGTTAAAAATTAATAAAAAGTGCCAAAAAATCCGAGCCAATGAGGGGGCTTTAGAAAGAGTACGAATGTTCTTCAGTCAAAATTGTCTTGTCTGTTTGGAAATGGAAGGAGGACATTTCGAACATCTTCTATAACTCTGTTCTTTGTAAAAATATATACGAATAAATAATGTTCCATATCTCCAAAACCGTTGCTATGCCAGCCCATTTTTTTGAGCACCCTGTATAACTATAAAATACAATAAATAAATTTCAATTACATTTTTGTCTATTTTACAATTAATCAATCAATCAATCAAACAAAATTTCATTGAAATAATTCAATTAATAATGAAATCTCTGACTATTCAATTCCGTAACACAATACACAACATCACATAGTAAAACATGCTTGAAATAGTTAATCAACCAATTTTATTACGGAACAATAACGTTGCATTTTATGTATTATTCTGAATATTGAAAAGGGAAATCATCAATTTTCTAAACCATCAACATATTTGTCCATAATAAATATAATTAAAAAGCGCATTTAACACGAGCGTAATTTCTATAATCATCGATTATAAAAGATCCATTTAATAATTTTAATGAGTATTAATCAAATCCGACGCGATTGTCTCGTGCAAAATGCAACAAACAACTAACGTTCGAGTCGTTGCACTTGAAATAAGTAAATAGAGAAAAAAAAAAACTAATGTAATGTTAACACAACCTGAGAAAGTCGTACTTGCGTTTATGTTAATTACAGGGCATATGTTACATGCATGGCCAGTCGACTCGTTGCGTACTCTTCTTCTTCGTACGGAGGAGGTATAGTTTTGGTGGGGAATTGGTTATAAACAGTCTTTTTATCAAGCGTATTCTATCATTTACCTACGAATCTCTAACAGTTGCACATTGTTTAATTTTGTGTGCTTGTTTTGGTGTTTAAATGTGGTGCAGTGTGTAGTTTAAAAAAAGACTGTGGTTATTTAATTTGTTTTTATTCATCGCATAACCGGAAGAAGAATCGCTCCGGGACGGATTATGAAGTTAATTGTAAGTGTTGTAACAAAAATTCATTCATGAATTTTATAGCTTTTTAGAACTTGTATTAGAAATAGATTTATGTTTAAGTTTTAATAGTTTTAACCCTTATTCGGTAATATAAACATTTCTAAAATACTAATTTAATTGATTCTATAAAAAAAAAATTGTAAATTTTTCTAAATAAAATATGCAATTATAATTTATATATTTTTATTTCTAAATTGGCCGGTAAATAAACTTTCTGTAATAAAAATAATGTGCTTGTTTGGTTTCTTTTGATTAAATCAATAATTTTAAAACAAGGATCACAACTACTTACGGTTTTCATTATTTTATTTAAAATTCTTGCGCTTAAAAATATGATTTCATGCATTTTTGAATTATTAGCTACAAATATTGTCTAACTGTAGTAATAGAATAATTAGCTCAAATTTAACTCTAGCATGGATGTGTTGGAAATATCATATCTTCGTAACCAATTGCAATATTTGAGCAGTGCAAAATTGATGCCTGGATAAAAAAATGTTGCCTAATACAGACTATAATAGGAAATAGATTTGTCAGTTAGTGTCATCAAAAAACTTAAAATCTTGTTATTTCAACTTTTTGAAGCTTGCTTTAGACCATAGAGACCTTTTTTCAGTTTTTTGCTTTGAGCCATCATGGAAATCTTCAAACTAATAAATACAGATTTCTTGTCTAATATCGCTATACAAAAAAGCAATCTTAACATCAAAAGTTGTCATTTTTAATATTTAGATAATGCAATGCTAATTATCAGTCAAATTGATGCATGACGTGCCACATAAGTAAATTTGCTCCAAGAAAACGGGCTTTTAAACGGCCATCTTGTTTTTAACGCAACAAACAATAATAGGTGTTTTGGAATTTTGACAAAGTTCCATGTTTTCATTTTGGTCAAAAAATTGCATACCATACTTTGTTCTTTGGTGCTTTAAAAACAAGGATACTTTTTACTTCTACCATTGCAAAATTGGCTTAGTTTTGTCCTCAAAGATAATTCATTACAAAATCTAAGACTACTAGATTAGCTGCAAATTTTAGACTGTTTTCTGGTTCTTCACGTGCAAGAGATGATTGCAAAGATACTTAACTCAAATTTATTTTAATATCCAC
Source organism: Tachinus rufipes (assembly GCA_963932245.1). Taxonomy (NCBI): domain Eukaryota; kingdom Metazoa; phylum Arthropoda; class Insecta; order Coleoptera; family Staphylinidae; genus Tachinus; species Tachinus rufipes. Next base: position 113,752,463 of record OZ010745.1, read on the forward strand.
TTTATTGCAGATTTTAGGTATATTTAGATTCTTTTCTCGGTTGACGTTTAAATGGCGTATTACTCTTTTCAGGTTTGACCTCCTCAACAAAAATTAAATTGTTCAAACATAAGACATGCTCTGATTTATTCAATAAATCCGATAGCGCGGCTATCCACTTCGTAGCCAACCAAAGTACCATTCTCTAAGTTTCTGTTTATCTTGATTTGTTTATGGTTGGAATGAGTACACACAAATCACACCCAAAACGTCTCAATTTGTTTAATTTAATTTTTATGACTCTTGATTGAGCTGGTATATAATTATATGCATTGGACTTGATGTGAAAAACTCCCAGTTTTCCAGTAAATCTTGTGTTCTAGCAGTTTGGTGCCTATGTTTGACACTTATTCCTTCTATTAAATTAATTCTCCACTATTTTCAAAAAGATATTCAGTTTTGCTAGGGCTTTGTCTTTGGTCTTTGATAAAAAGACAGTGCAAACATGTAAAAACCATCTTTGAATAGTAAGAAATCTTTGGTTCTTTCTAAAGACGTAACATTAATTTTAAAAAGATTGACATAAATTAAATCAAAAATTTCTTAGCAATTAATTATTATTTCTGTGATGAGAGTTTCAATATTTGTTTGTAATATACACGCCCTTTATATACATAGTCTCCACAATTATCTCTGTACTCAATGCCATTCTTGTTAAAGATATTTCTGACATATTTGGCATTTTGATGTGCAAATCTTTTAAGCTAAGTTTTTATAGAAGTCATACTTGACTTGACAAAACATTACTTCAAACAACTTTCCGTTTTGCTTACTACTACTTTTTTATCAAAAATCTTTGATACTTGCTCATTAGCAAACTGTACATATTTTTTATTCAACATTTGTGTCACAAAAAACAGTTTAAAAGTAAGTTTTGGTACATGCAAAATGAAAGTTTCCTAAACTTGGAAGTCCATTGTCCACACCAATTCCATTAATTCTGCTTGCATCTCCAATTATGATAGTTGGCACTCCTTAAGTTCAACAAAGTTGGACAGCCATTATTGATGTGGCTGCACAATCCTGATACCAGAAGTCTTTACTATTGTACCCCACATCTCAATGGAAAATGTCCAATGTTGATAGTCCAACAGTGATTAAAAATTGATTTATGGTTTTTCTGATGTTTTTCCAAACCGGTTTGTCGGTGTTATCACAACTAGAGTTGCCTTACAATCGTAGTTATTACATATTAAGCATACTAGTTATTTTAGAAAAACTTTTTGACACGTTCTTTCATTGTAGATTTAAAGCACTCAACTGACAAAGTTTCTTAAAAACCTTTTTTTCCACGCTTAAACAAATCCAATAATACAAGCATTGCTTAAGGTGCATCTTTTGCTAAAAGTTTAATAACAAACAATACAATAAGTGGTGCACTGAAATCATTGATTGCTAGCAAATAGTTTCAACTAAAATTTCCAAACTACCTACCCATGTGTTAGTGGTCCAGATCTAGAATACATCTCTATTATGAATATGTTGCTTGTAACTAATTTAAGGAAAAAATGTGACAGAATCTAATCACAAAAAGTTGGGTGGGTGAGCAGAAAATAGTGATTGTGAGCAAATAATTTCAGTTGAAGTGACCCGCCCACCTATTATTAAGTTTTTCTTCTTCTTCTTCTTCTTCTTTTTCTTATTTTTCTTCTTTTTTATTTTTCTTCTTTTTTTTTCTATTTCTTCTTTTCTTTTTTTTTTCTTTTTTTCTTCTTTTTTTCTTCTCCTTCTTCTTTTTCTTCAACATTCAGTTGTCCATATTTCTCTGTCTTTTGCTTTTATGCAATTTAGTACCAAGGTACTTTATTATGATCAATACTAATGGTACAAGTTTTATTAAAATCGTACGTTCAATTTTTCATAATTTTACTTAAAGTCATCTCAACTAATTTTAGTTTAATATTAGGGGAGATATAAAATAATTTATAACTTCCAAACCGTTCATTGGAATATTATGCAGTTTAATACCAAGGTGTTTCATTATGATAAGTACTAATAGTACTATTTTAATTAAAATTTATACGTTCAATTTTTCATAATTTCAATTAATGTCATCTCAACTAATTGAAGTCAAACTTTAGAAGACATACAAAATAATTTATAACTTTAAAACAGTTTATTGGATTTTTATGCAATTTAGTACCAAGGTACTTCATTATGATGAGTAGTAATCGTACTAATTTTATTAAAATTCATACGTTAAATATTTTATAATTTCATTTAACGACATCTCAACTAATTGATGTCAAATTTTGGAAGAGATACAAAATAATTTATAACTTTAAAGCCGTTTATTGGATTTTTGTGCAATTTAGTACCAAAGTACTTCTATATAATCAGTACTAATGGTACTTCTTTTATTAAAATTCATACGTTCAATTTTTTATAATTTTAGATATTGTCATCTCAACTAATTAAAGTTAAATTTTGGAAGAGATACAGAATAATTTATAACTTTAAAACCGTTTATTGGATTTTTATGCAATTAGGTTTCAAGGTACTTTATTATAATAAGTACTAATAATACTAATTTTATTGAAATTTATACGTTCAATTTTTTATTAATATAATTAATGACATCTTAACTAATTGAAGTCGAATTTTTGAAAAGATACAAAATAATTTATAACTTAAAAACCGTTTATTGGATTTTTTTGCAATTTACTACTAAAGTACTTCAATATAATGAGTACTAATAGTACTAGTTTTATTAAAATTCATACGTTCAATTTTTCATAATTTCAATTAATGACATCTCAACTAATTGAAATAAAATTTTGGAATAAATACAAAATAATTTATAACTTTAAAACCGTTTATTGAATTTTTATGCAATTTAGTACCAAAGTACTTTATTATGATCAGTACTAAAGGTACTAGTTTAATTAAAATTCATACGTTCATTTTTTTATAATTTTAATTAATGACATCTCAATTAATTAAAGTCAAATTTTGGAAGAGATACAAAATAATTTATAACTTTAAAACAGTTTATTGGATTTTTATCCAATTTAGTACCAAAGTACTTAAATATGATTAGTACTTATGGTACTAGTTTTATTAAAATTCGTACGTTCAATTTTAAATAATTTCAACTAATGACATCGCAACTAATTAAAGTCAAATTTTGGAAGAAATACAAAATAATTTATAACTTTAAAACCGTTCATTGGACTTTTATGCAATTTACTACCAAAGTACTTCATTATGATGAGTACTAATAGTGCTAGTTTTATCAAAATTTATATGTTCAGTTTTTCATAGTTTCAATTAAAGTCATCTCATTTATTCAATTTTAATTTTATAGGTTACATGAAATAATTTATAATTTCCAAAGCTTTTATTAAAATTTTATGTAGTTAAGTATTATAGTACTTTATTGTGATGAGAACTAATGGTATTAGTTTTATCAAAAGTTATACGTTCAATTTTTCATCATTTCAATTAATGGCATCTTAACTAATTAAAGTCAAATTTTGGAAAAGAGACAAAATAATTTATAGCTTCAAAACCGTTTATTGGATTTTTATTCAATTTAGTACCAAGGTACTTCATTATAATGAGTACTAATCGTACTAGTTTTATTAAAATTCATACGTTCAACTTTTTATAATTTTAATTAATAACACCTCAACTAATTGAAGTCGAATTTTGGAAGAGATACAAAATAATTTATTACTTTAAAACCGTTTATTGGATTTTTATGCAATTTAATACTAAAGTACTTTATTATGATCAATACTAATGGTACTAGTTTTATTAAAATTCATACGTTCATTTTTTCATAATTTCAATTAATGACATCTCAATTAATTAAAGTCAAATTTTGGAAAAGATAAAAAATTTATAACTTTATAACCGTTCAATGGATTTATATGTAATTTAGTACCGATGTACTTAATTATAATCACTACAAATAGTACAAGTTTTATTAAAATTCATACGTTCAATTTTTTATAATTTCAATTAATGTCATCTCAACTAATTGAAGTTGAATTTTAGAAGAGATACAAAATAATTTATAACTTTAAAACCGTTAATTGGATTTTTATGCAAATAAGTACCAAAGTACTTCATTATGATCAGTACTAATAGTACTAGTTTTATTAAAATTCATACGTAATTTTTTTTCAAAATTTCAACTAATGTCATCTTAACTAATTAAAGTTAAATATTATTGGTGACATAAATTAATTCATAATTTCCAAACCTTTTATAGAAATTTGATACAATTTAATACAAAGGTATTTCATTATGATCAGTATGAATGGTACTAGTTTTATTAAAAATCATACGTTTAAATTTTCATAATTTTATTTAAAGTCATCTCAACTATTTTTAGTTTAATATTAGAAGAGATATAAAATAATCTATAATTTCTAAACCGTGTATTGGAATTTTAAGCAAATTAGTATTAAGGTACTTTATTATGATTGGTACTAACGGTATTAGTTTTATTAAAACTTATACGTTCAATTTTTCATAATTTTATTTAATGACATCTCAAGTAATTGAAGTCAAATTTTAGAAGAAATACAAAATAAATTATAACTTTAAAACCGTTTATTGGATTTTTATGCAATTTAGTAACAAAGTACTACATTATGATGAGTACTAATGGTGCTAATTTTATCAAAACTTATACGTACAATTTTTTATAATTTCAATTAATGACATCTGATCTAATTGAAGTCGAATTTTGGAAGAGATACAAAATAATTTATAACTTTAAAACCGTTCATTGGATTTTTATGCAATTTAATACCAAAGTACTTCATTATGATCAGTACTAATGGTATTAGTTTTATCAAAATTCATACGTTCAATTTTTAATAATTTCAAATAATGGCATTTTAACTAATTAAAGTCGAATTTTGGAAGATATAAAAATGAATTATAACTTTAAAACTGTTTATTAGATTTTTATGCAATTTAGTACCAAGGTACTTTATTATGATGAGTACTAATGGTGCTAATTTTATCAAAACTTATACGTACAATTTTTTATAATTTCAATTAATGACAATCTAATCTAATTGAAGTCGAATTTTGGAAGAGATACAAAATAATTTATAACTTTAAAACCGTTCATTGGATTTTTATGCAATTTAGTACTAAGGTACTTTATTATGATAAGTACCAATAGTGCTAACTTTATCAAAATTTATGCGTACAATTTTTCATAATTTCAATTAATGTCATCTCAACTAATTGATGTCAAATTTTTGAAGAGATACAAAATAAATTATAACTTTAAAACCGTACATTAAATTTTTCAGCAATTCACTACTAAAGTACTTTATAATAATCAGTACTAATAGTACTAGTTTTATCAAAATTCATACGTTCAATATTTCATAATTTCAATTAATGACATCTGATCTAATTAAAGTCAAATTTTGGAAGAGATACAAAATAATTTATAACTTAAAAACCGTTTATTGGATTTTTATGCAATTTTTCATAATTTCAATTAAAGTCACCCCAACTAAATCAAGTTCAATATTATAGGTAACATAAAATAATTTATTATTTTTAAACCGTTTCTTGGATTTTTATGCATTTTAGTACCAAAGTACTTTATTATGATCAGTATTAATGGTACTAGTTTTATTCAAATTCATACGTTCAATTTTTCATAATTTCAACTAATTGAAGTCAAATTTTAGAAGAGATACAAAATAATTTATAACTTTAAAACCGTTCATTGAATTTTTATGCAATTTAGTTCCAAAGTACTTCATTATGATTAGTACTAATGGTACTAGTTTTATTAAAATTTATACGTTCAATTTTTTATGATTTCAATTAATGTAATTTCAGCAAGAGTGGTTTCACTCGTTAACATTCAAAGTAATTCCTAAATATTTTCTAATTTAAAAAGGATTCTAACAATATTATTATGATCAATTATTTGTAATAAAATAACGTATCAATTTAACTTTACACATATCTTTTATTTATATTTATAAGTAACTAATTTGCTTAACTCGAGACGTTTTTGTTAAACATGTTCTTCCTTTACCCGTTTCACAACTGTCAGTTGGGACTTTAATTAAGAGAAACCGTTTATCTTAATACGCGCACGATTACAATCTTTGCATACTCATAAATTATTAATGCCAATAAAGCCAATAAAGCCAAAACCAAGCAACTCTCTAGAATGCAAAATATTTAATAAATTAAATAAATCAATTATTAACAGTTACAGCAAATGATTAATGTATTAAATTCTATTTTTGATAAATAATATTATAAAATGGATTATTGAAATATTAATATTTACCGTTTAGTATGAATTAATTTTATATTCTAATATAGAAGAATATAACTCCTGGCAGATGGCAAATGATTATTAACGCAAAGTAGTATTTTTTTAAGTTTCAATATTAATGCAGAATGTATCCAATTTTATACTATATTTTGAAAAAAATAATATAAATATAAAAATTTCTCTCAAAAACTAAATTTATTTTGATAAAAAACTAGAGATACAATGATAAAGCGAGATATTCAAATTAGTTGCAAGTTCACAATAGTAGACTAGTCACATTTTGTAGAACGCTATATATATGTATATATAATATTTTATAATTTTCAATGAAAAAATATTGTTTTTTAAAATTAAGGGTTAATATAGATCCAAAATTAAGTTTTGGTTTATCTTTTCCAATTCAAGCTCACTGAAGTATTTTTAATGATCATCAAAAATAGATTTTAAATTAATGTTTCTTCATTTAACTTTTGGTAAATATTCTTTATTGGATTTTGTTTTATTTTCTATTTCAATATTCTTATCTGTTTCATTTGTATCAGGTTTTGTTAACAAACCAAATTCTGCAGACGAAATGACTAGTGATTTTGCAAAATCTGTAAAAATACCATTTTCGTTTCATATACCAAATATAAATTATTAAAATATTTAAAAAAAAAAAACAAAATCTGGCCAAAAACGGTTAAAAAGTAAAAAATGTTGTTTGTAAAATAAACACAAAAATCAAAATTTAAGCATAAACTGTTAAAAATGCAAAACACTATTTACAAAAAGTCCAAAATGACAAATTCCGAACTTAAAAATAGCCAAATTCGGTTAAAAAAATCAAAATATGGTCAAAAACTGTCAAAAAATGCAAAAATTTATCCAAAGAATATCAAAAATAGGCCACAATGTTTAAAAATACTGTCAAAAAGTACCAAAAATTAACACAAACTATCAAAAACTGCACTAAAATAATAAAATATTATAATATAAATATATATTTGAACAAAAATAGTGAAAATGCAAAACATTGTTTATTAATACAAAAATAGCAAAATCCGGCTTTCAAATTTCAAATAATCGTGAGAAAGTACCAAAATATGATCATAAACTGTTAAAAACTGCAAAATGCTTTTAACAAAATGTCAAAAATAACAAAATCCGATCATAATGTATAAAAATATTGTCAGAAAGCACCAAATATAGTTAATAACTGTTAAAAAGTGTAAAATTCTACTAATAAAACCCCAAATCCGACCAAAAACGGTTAGAATGTGCAAATTTATGTTTATTTAATGTCAAAAATAGCAAAATCTGGCATTGACATCTTAAACAATTTGCTAGAAAGCATCAAAATAAATAATATAATATATAATAAATACAAATTGTTAAAAAAAATTACATTTTATAAAATCTCAAAAATATTATTAAAAAGAACCAAACTAAAAATTGTTAAAAAATGTCAAAACCAGCAAAATCCGGTTAAAACATTAATATAATGTCAAAAAACACAAAAATACGGTCATAAACTGTTTTAAATTTTTTCATAATATATCAATATCCGCCCAAAAATGGTTGAAAAATGCAAATATTATTCATTAAATGTCAGAAAGCACCAAAATTCGGCCATAAACTAATAAAAAGTGCAAATTTTTTTTTATGGAATGTGAAAAATAGAGCAATTTTGTCCATTAAATGTCAAAAACAGCAAATACATCCAAATTCAGTAAAAAATCCTGCAAAAAATATCAAAATATTGACAAAAACTGTAAAAAAATGTAATATTTGATCTCAGTATCAAAAACAACTAAATATAAGTATAAAAATATTGTAAAAAAGTACTAAAATTCCCACCACAAACTATTAAAAGTATAAGAACTAAAAATAGCCCTAAAATAATAAAAAAACTTTAAAAAGAACCAATATCCAAACAAAAACCATTAAAATAAGCAGAATATTGTACATAAAATGTAAAAAACAGCAAAATCCGGCCTTCAAATTTCAAACAATTTTCAAAAGTACCAAAATCTGGTATCATAAACTGTTATTAACTGCAAAATGTCAAAAATAACAAAATCCGACCATAATGTATAAAAATATTGTCAAAAAACAAAAAAATTTAGTTAATAAGTGCAAAATTTTGTTAATATAACCCAAAATCCAACTAAAAACAGTTAAAAAATGCAAAATTTATTTTATTTAATGTCAAAAATAACAAAATTCGACCCAAATACATACAAAAATTGTCAAAAAGCACCAAAAATTAGTTATTAACTATTAAAAAGTGCCAATTTCTATTCATAAAACCCAAAATCCAACCAAAAACGTTTAAAAAGTGCAAAATTTAGTTCATTTAATGTCAAAAATTAAAAAAATTGGCATAAATATATAAAAAAATTGTCAAAAAACACCTAAAGTTAGTTATTAACAGTTAAAAAGTGTCAAAATTCTGTTTACAAAACCTAAAATTTGTACGGTAAGATAGCTCAGTTATAGAGCGTTAGCGTAGCACGATAACAGTCCGGGGTTCAATCCTCGAGTATGACTAAAATAATAACTTTGCTCTTTATCCACCGAGGTGATTCGAAAGTCACCTAATAAGCCGTTGGTCCTATCAACCCCCTTCATACAAGTCGTAAGACTTCTGGGGCAATGTAAAATAGCTGTAAAACGCAAAATAAAAAAGAAAATTTGACCAAAAACGGTTAGAAAGTGCAAAATTATGATCATTTATTGTCAAAAATAACAAAAATTTGCATTGCATTTTTAAAAAATTGTCTGAAAGCATCAAAATGCCAAACTATAAACTGTTTTACATATTTTTATAAAATCTCAAAAATATTGTTAAAAAGAACAAAATTCTATTAATAAACTGTCAAAAACAGCAAAATCCAGTCATAAAATCAACATATTGATAAAAATAACCAAAAGCTTGCCTTGAAACATTGTTATAATGTCAAAAAACACCAAAACCCGGCCATAAACTGTTAAAAAAAGTAAAACTGCAACATAAATGATTTAAAACAATTCAAAATCTAGCCAAAAAAGGTTGAAAATGCAAAATGTTGTTTATTAAATGTCAGAAATAACAGAATCTATCCTTGAAATTTTAAATAATTACCAGAAAACACCAAAATTTGGCCTTAAACTATTGAAAAATGCAAAATTATTTTCATGAAATGTCAAAAATCCGGCCAGAAAATTCAAAATATTGTCTAAGAGTACCAAAATCTACTATAAACTGGTAAAAACTGCAACATTCTGTTTATAAAAATTCAAAAATAAAAAAATTTGATCATCAATTTTAAAGTAATTTCATCAAAAACCACAAAACGGTTAAAAAATACAAAATTTTGTTTATAAAATGTTAAAATTAACAAAATCCGGCCTTCAAATTGTCACAAAGCACCAAAATCAAACCTTATAGCCTGCTAGAAAATGCAAAATTCTATGTATAAAAACTATTTTGATACTTTATAGCCGGATTTGGTAATTTTGACATTCTTTAAGTAGAATTTTGGCAGATTCTAGAGCAGTTTCTGATGTATCAAAGTTTGGCTACAAAATATAAAAATACTGTCAGAAACTAACAAAAAGTGCAAAAATCTGCTCATAAAACGTCAAAACTACTAAATTTGGTCATAAAGTATCAAAATATTATCAAAAAATCAAAATTCTTATTAAAAAAATTAGAAAATAGCTAATTCCCGCCATATTGCATAACATTATTGTCAAAAAACACCAAAATTTAGTCATTAATTGTTAAAACGTGAAAAATTCTATTAAAAAAAGTAAAAAACAGTCAAATTTCGTTATAAAACATTAAAATATTTAAAAAAAATCTAAATCTATCCAAAAATGTGTAAAAAATTAAATATTATATTTATGAAATATCAAAAATGACAAATTCTAGCCTAAAAACATCAAAATACTATTAGAAAATTAAAAAAAATTGTCCAAAATGTAATTTTTTTATTAAATTCCAAAAATAACAAAATCCAGATATAACATATAAAAATTTTGTCACAAAGATCGATAATCCGATCATAAACTTTCAAAAAATGTAAAATGTTATTCATAAAATGTCAAAAATAGCAAAATCTGGTCACAAAATATAAAATATTGCCAAAAAGTGTGAAAATCAACAATAAACTTTTAAAAACTGCAACATACTATTTATAAAAAGTCAAAAATAGACAAATTTGATTATCTATTATTAGAATATTACTAAAAAAAACCAAAACAGCTAAAAAGTACAAAATTTTGTTTATAAAATGTTAGAATTAATAAAATTTGCTTTTCAAGTTGTCACAAAGCACCAAAATCCTTCCATAAACTGTTGAAAAGTAGCTAAATATGCTACTACAAAATAACAAAGTACGGTCAGAAACTGTGCCAAAGTGCAAAATTCTACTTATTAAATGTCAAAAATACCAAGTAAGACCATGAAGTATCAAATTATAGTAAAAGAAATCAAAATAAATTAAAAATAGCTAATACCGGCCATATTCTATGAAATAATTGTCAAAAAACACCCAAATTTAATCATTAAACGTTAAAAAGTGCAAAATTAAATTTAAAAAGAAAAACTGCTACATTCTAATTATATAAAGTGAAAAATGAACAAATTCGATTATCAATTATTAGAATATTACCAAAAAAAACCAAAATCAGGCCAAATAAGTAAAAAGTACAACTTTTTGTTTATAAAATGATAGAATTAACAAATTTTAATTTTAAAGTCACAAAGCACCAAAATCCGGCTATAAACTGGTAAAAAGTGCAAAATTCTATTTATGAAAAGTAAAAAATTGCAAAATCCAGTCATAAAATTCAAAGTTTAATAAATATAAATAAAAAAAATTTTAAACTATTTTAATACTTTATAGCCGGATTTGGTAGTTTTGACATTCTTTGAGTAAAACTTTGGAAGTTTTTAATTTTTAAAGTATCAAAGTTTGGCTAAGTATAGAAGTACTGTCAGAAACTGTCAAAAAGTGCAAAATTCTACTCATAAAACGTCAACATTAGCAAATCTAATCATAAAGAATCAAACTATTTTTTAATAAATCATAACTCTGGCTATATTGTATAAAATTATTGTCAAAAAACACCAAAATCATAAATTTTCAAAAAAATTTAATTTTAGAATGTCAAAAATAGCAAAATTCTGCCAAATAATATGAAAATATTGTTAAAAAAATCATAATAAACTGTTAAAAACTGCTTTAATTTTGTTCATTAAATGACAAAAAATAGCAACATTTTAGCCATACTGTACAAAATTATTGTCAAAAAATACCAAAATTTAGTCATTGACTGATAAAAATTTGATTAAAAAAAGAAAAAAACAGCTAAATAAACTTTTAAAAAGTGTAAAACTCTATTCATAAAATATCAAAAATAGCAAAATCCGAATATATAATATAAAAATATTGCCAAAAGGTACCATAATTTACCATAAACTGTCGAAAACTGCAACTACAATCAAAATTCGGCCAAAAACAATTAAAAAATGCAAAAATTTATTCATTAAATGTTAAAAATAGCAAAATCTAGCTTTATTTTAAGTAATTTCTAAAAAGCACCAAAATTATAAGTCGTAAATTATTGAAAAATGCAAAATTCTTTTTAAGAAATATCAAAAATAGCAAAATCCGGCCACAAAATATAAAATATTGTTAAAAAGTACCAAAATCTACTATAAACTGTTAAAAACTGCAACATTCTATTTATAAAAAGTCAAAAATGGAAAATATTGTTCATCAATTATTAGAATATTTTCAACAATAACCAAAGTCTGGCTAAAACGGTTAAAAAATACAAAATTTTGTTCATAAAATGTTAAAAATAACAAAATCCGGCCTTCAAATTGTCATAAAGTACAAAATCAGGCCATAAGCTCTTAAAAAGTAAAACATTTTATTTTAAAAAAAGTGAAAAACTACAAAATTCGGTAATAACATTTTTTATTTTATGAACGTATTTAAAAAAAAAATAACAAAATATTATTAAAATAGCAATTTTCGGCTACAAAATATAAGAGTACTGTCAAAAACTGACAAAGCATCAAAATCCGGCCATAAATGATTAAAAAGTGCCAAATTCTATTTATAAAAAACAAAACTTTGTAAAACCCGTTTATAAAATTAAAAATGTAAAAAAATCAAATATCTTTAAAGTAGTAAGTATTTAGATCAGAATCTGTCAAAAAATTCATAGACTCAATTACCAAATCCAGCCATAAAATCTCAGAATATTGTCAAAAAACACCAAAATTTAGTCATTAACTCTAAAAAAGTGTAAAATTTTATTTAAAAAAAAGTAAAAAACATCCCAATTCAGTTATAAAACATTAAATATTTTCAAAAAAAAAATCAAAAACTTGCCAAAAATGTATGAAAAACTAAAAACTTTATTTATAAAATGCCAAAAATAGCAAATTCTCAAAATTTAAAATTTAAAAAATAATTTAAAAAAAATCCAGCAATTTCTGTTAAGAATGTCAAAAATAGGAAAATCCGGCCATTAACATAAAAACATTGTCAAAAAGTCTTATAAATTACCATGAAAATTGTTAAAAAGTGCAAAATTATTAAAATAGTCAAAAACAGCCAAATTTGATTAAAAAACATTAACTAAATAGCAAAATCCGGCTATAATGTATAAAAATATTGTCAAAAATTACCAAAATTTAGTTAATATCTGTTAAAAATGCAAAATTCTGTTAATACAATCCAAAATCCAACCAAAAACGGTTTTAAAAGTGCAAAATTTGATGTCAAAAATGTTAAAAAATTTAAAATTGTCACAAAGCACCAAAATCCAGCCATAAACTATTAAAAAAATGCAAAATTCTATTTATGAATATTGTAAAATAGCAAAATCAGGTCATAAAATTAAAAATGTAAAAAATATCAAAAATAATTGATTTTTTTTTACATTATTTTGATACTTTATAGCCGGATTTGCTAACTTTGACATTCTTTGAGTAGAATTTTGGCAGTTTTTGATCTTTAAAGTATCAAAGTTTGACTACAAAATATGAAAGTACTGTAAAAAAATGCAAAATTCTATTCATAGAATGTCAAAATTACCCAATCCAACCATAAATTATTAAAATATTGTCAAAAAAATCACAATTTATATTAAAAAAAAAACTGAAAAATAGTTAATTCGGGCTATATTGTTTAAAATAATTGTCAGAAAACACCATAGTTTAGTCATTAATTGTTAAAAAGTGCAGAATTTTATCAAAAAAGTAAAAAACAGGAAAATTCGGTTATGAAATATTAAAATATTTTCAAAAAAATCAAAATCCAGTCAAAAATTTATGAAAAAACGACAAATTCCGGTCTTAGAACATTAAAATATTATTAGAAAATAACAAAATTTGTCTATAAACTATTAACAAAATGTAAATTTATTCATTAAATCCAAAAAAAAAACAAAATTTTTATTAAAAAAGTCGAAAACAGCCAAATTTGATTATAAAACATTAAAATGTTAAAAAAAATCAAAATCCAGCTAAAAATGTTTAAAAAATTAAAAATTAATTTTTAAAATGTCAAAAATAGCAAATTTTGGCTTTAAAATATCAAAATAATGTTACAAGATTTAAAAAAAAATCCATAATTTATTAACAAATTTCTAATATTAAATTTAAAAAAATAACCAAATTAGTTATGAAATATGAAAATATTGTTAAAAAGATTCAAAATTCGGTCACAAAGTCTCAAAAAATGCAAAATTCTATTCATAGAAAGTCAAAAATAGCAGAAACCGGGCATAAAATACAAAAATATTGAAAATGTTTGTACTCCGATGATTGGATACGTTCTAATATTAGTATGTAGATAGAATAGTTCCTTGATTCAATTATTTAAAAAATAATAAAATAAATTTATTTGTTGTAAAACATTTTTATTTATTTTAATTTTCGACCAAAGGTCATCTTCAAGCTTTGTTTTTATTTTTAAGTTTAATTGTTAAGTGTATAAAAGTAAGATGTTTTACATCTTTCGAGAACGTCCCGTGTCACAAATACACTCACCATGGTGTGCACCAGGCGTCGTAACCGTTCTTGACACTTCATCGGACAATCACGTTAAAGAATGATTCAATAATTCATGGATTTTAGACTTGCATCGGTGATGTTGATGAAGAACTGTTATAAAGAACTATTCTATCTACATACTAATACAAAAATATTGTCAAAAAGTACCATAGTTTACTATAAAATTATTAAAAAATGCAAAATTCTATTCAAAAAAGTAAAAACCAGCCAAATTTGGTTAAAAGGTTTATGAAAAATTAAAATTTTTATAAAATGACAAAAACAGCAAATTCCGGCTTTCAAACATTTAATTATTATTACAAAACAACCAAATTTGTCCATAATCTATTAGCAAATGTAATTTTTTTGATTAAATTCCAAAAAATAACAAAATCCAGCTATTAAATATAAAAAAATTGTCAAAAAATTCAAAATCCGGTTATAAATGTTCAAAAAGTGCAAAATTCTATTCATAAGATGTTAGAAATAGCAGAATCCAGCAACTGCAACATTTTATTTATAAAAAATCAAAAATTAAAAATAATTTTTTTTTAAAAAATCAAAATCCGGCCAAAAATGGTTAAGAAGTGCAAAATTTTATTTATTAAATGTTAAAAATAGCAAAATTCAACCTTAACATTTTAAACAATTGCCAGAAACTATCAAAATCCAGTGTAAAAACTCCAACTATAAATTGTTAAAAATATTGCCAAAAAACAACAAAATCCAACCATAATCTGTTAAAAAGTGCAAATTCTTTTTATGAAATGGTACTAATACCAAAATCTAGCCATAAAACATTAAAATATTTTCAAATAAAAACAAAATTTGGCAAAAAATTGTGAAAAAGTTCAAAATTTTATAAATAAAATGTAAAAAAAAAGAAATTTTGGCTTTGAAACATAAAAATATTGTCAAAAAATACCAAAATAAACCATAAACAGTTAAAAAATGTATAAAATTTCATAAAGTTTTATCTATCTGTCATAAAGTACCAAAATGCACTAAAAACTATTAAAAAATTCAAACATTCTATTTATAAAAACTCAAAAATGTCAACATTCTGTTATAAAATATTAAAATATTAAAAAAAAAAACTAAAAAACGGTTAAAATGTGCAACATTAAAAAAAGTAAAATATAGCAAAATCCGGCCATAAATTGTTAAAATATATTTACATTTTCATTAATAGTAGCAAAGTTTAGTGATTTTTGAATAAAAAAACTAACAAAAAACGTCCATAAAATGCCAAAATTTATTATGTTTCTCAAAGAATTGTACTTAGTTTTATTATTTATATGTTCATGTCAATATGTTCATTACATAACAAAAATGTATTAAATTTTTCAGTATTTAAAAAAAAAAACATAAAAAAAGATTTGATCAAATGAGATTTTATATTCTAAATATATATTTATGTGTAATAATAATAGTTGCAATAAATGCTGCTGAAAGCACATTTTAACTCATTCTCAATATTTTTATTTTTATAGTTTTATATAAATAATCGCATTAAGAACATTTTTAACAGATATTCAAAATACTGCATTAAATCATGCAATACTTACTAAAATAATTAACATACAATTCGACAATTCATCTCTTACACGATCTGATTACTTCACAATAATTTATACAATTACAACAATCAATTAGCCTAAATTTGATTACCCACAAAACCATTATTACTCAACAACAAAATCCGTGTCAGATGCAAAGCGATAATTTTTTTACCGTGTGTTAAATTAACAAATTAATAAGAACATTTTCGGCTTACTGGAGTGTGCAATGATGATCACTTCTTACACGATCTGATTACCTCAAACCATTTGTCCTGATTAAATGGCGATTAAATTGTATTATTGCGTTAATTAATCGTTTAATAATGCAAATAACCAATCATTTATAATAAAGAAAGCTAATTTATTTATTTTTTCAGATCCTCACAACGCTCTTAGCGAGTGTTTTCTGCACGGAAGCAAAATCAAATCAATTGCTACAAGCGGATAGAAGAGAAGGCGTCAGTTACACAACAAATGTATTGCATGGAGATCCAAACTACCCCGATCAACAAGCCCAAAGTTCAGTTGATTTTAAATTTGGTTCATCTGAAAGCGATTCACAACCACCGCAACAGAAACAACAAATAAAAACCAATATTAACCCATACACTACACCTAAAAGTCTACAAGATTATCAACAAGCAAATCCATTCCCAACATCAGGATATAGCGGCAAATATCAAACGCAAAGTTACAAAGCACCAACAAATCATCACCAAGTTCGACAAACTAAACCACAAGCTAATTATTACGCCCCTTCTTACAAACCACAACATTTCTCATCTTATGGAAGCCAACCTCAACAAACTCAACAAACTCAGCAGTCGCTACCTCCTCACCAATCACAATCGTTTAATGTAGGCTACAGTGTTAAATTTACAAATGGTGGTGGAGATAGGAATAAACCATACAAAGCACCTCGATTTGAATCCGATATAATAACAGGCAGCCATAAAGAAAAAGTTAAGAAACCACCAATGCCATTCAGTTCATCAGAAGAAATACCCCAAAACATTTATCAAGATACAGTCAAAGTAATCAAAAAATACACAAAAGCACCAACCCCAACATCATACCCAAAACATATAATTTCCCAATCTCATGTAACACCAAAAACACAGAAACATTTAGCCTATTTAGAAACCAGCAACAAATATCAACCACAGGAAGATAAATTGCAACAAACAAGCGCAAGTTCACCTTGGTTAAATTTAAGTCCTTCTGTTGAAATTTATAGAAGTAAAGAAGTGGATATACCAGACAACAAGTATGAACCTTCAAGCTTTGATCATGAAAAGGCTTTGGGAAAAAGTGAAGGATTTGATTATACCAATGCGGTTGATTTTTCAGGTTTACAAACAGCAAACAAGCAATTTGAATCGTATGAAAAGCCACCACAAGCAGCACCTCAACCACAGGCTTTGTTTGCGCAAACTGATTCCTTTATTAAATCACAATATACCGAAGCTAAACCTACCAATGTTCCAAAATTACCGATTGATACCAGTTTATTGAGAGAACCAATTTTGACTATACATAAGCAACAAATGGATTCCGATTCAAAACAGATTCCTATACATTTTGATACTAGTTTAATACAAGAAATGGGGAAACAATATGCAGAATTATTTAATCAGGGTGGATTTAACGAACCGATTAATGTATATGACAGCAATAGTGCCGCTTCAAATAAACCAAATAATTATGAAAAATCAGAAAATAATGAAAAATTAAATTATCAACAATTTAATAATTTATTGGCCGAACAAAGCAGACAATCACCGACATATAAATATAAAGATACCGACCCAATGAGCGCTTACATAGCCCAACAGACTAATCAACATGAAATGAAATTTAGTTTCCCCCAAAATGGCTTATTTAATCCAAAAGTAGTCCCCAAAATGTTGGAACACAAACAAAAGCCTAAAATGTATATGGTGCAAGAAAATGTTCAAGAACCACAACCACAAACACCAAATCAATTTAAAGTATTCAGCAAACCAGCTAATACATTCATGAGGCATGAATATGAAAAAATGCAAAAAATTTCAAATGCAGGACCACCAAGACAACCAAGAATTAATCCAAAACGATTGATTCGTGATTACAGTATTGAAACCGATTTGAAACCACCACCAATGCCATACAAAAGGCTCCGAAGGACGCAGACTAAATATATAGCTATGTAATTTTATAATCAACTATTTATAAACTTAATTTTAAAAAAACCTTACCATTATTTTGTTATTTATTATTTAAAATAAAACTTAATGTTTATTTATTTTCTCTGTGTTAATTAACCATTTACGCACTACTTGGCACCCTTGAAATTTCGCATAGAAAGTCTTTCTTTCATTGTTTTTGAATATCATTATTGTTGTAATCATTTCAAATAATGTCACAAATGGTTGGTTGCGTGAAATGCAAGGAGAATGTTTTCGTGCAGAGGCCAATTAAACGGTACTCTGCGTCAGGTGTGCGCATTTTTATTGAAGCTTAACTGTGAGTTAAACTCCCGCTAATTACGGGTAATCAGATTGACTGATTGATATCTTGATCGGTATTATTAGTATTTTAAGAGGAATTTTTATTTTCTATCATCATGTAATTTAATTGAAGATGATTGCTAAGGTGAGCGTAAATTGTAGGTTTGTTCCAACTGCCGTTTTGCACAGTTATCAATAAGATTTTTTAAATAGAATCATTATTTTATGCATAGATTGAAAATAGTCAGTTAGGAAAGACATTGCCGTATCTAAGGAGGAGTTATAGGAGTCCTCGACGGCTGCATAATATTATCAAAAACTTTGTTTAAAATGTTTAATTTTAATTAATTGAAAACTTAATAAACAATTTAACTTCTAAAATGTCATTTTATTTAGATTTAACAAAATTCTAATTTTTACAAAAATGTCTTCAAATTAACAAATTTTTTTCTTCATACAAAATGTCTTTAAAAGGCAAATCTACAAATAAATCCATTTATTGGTATTGTCTAAATAATTAATTTAAACTTTAAAATGTTATTGATTGAGTTTAATAAAAATCTTGAGTAAAGCTGTTCCAAAAATAATGTTTTTCAAAATTTCTTTAAATAAACCAATTTTTTTCTTTCATATAAAACATATTTAGAAAATCATTCTTCATATAAATCTCTATATAATCAATTTAATTACTAATTTGATATTTTTTTGAATTTAACAAAAAATCGGACTAAAGCTGTTTTCTTAAAATAATTTTTATCTTTCTTATAAAACGTTTATAAAAGACAAATCTACATATACATAAACCCACTTATTGGTATTGTCTAAATAACTAATTCTAACTCCAAACTAATGATTTAGACACTGCACATAGTCATTATTTCACAAGAAGAAGAAGTGATAACACTTTTGTGAGTTAAAACTTCCGTTCAAACTACTTGCTTGTAATCATGCTCTGCGGTTCAAGCCCATCTATCCGACTGATTGTGATCAAATAATTGACTTGTTCCCGCTCATCATATAAACTACAAACACTTGGGCGGGTGGGTGGTGGGAACCAAGTTTAATTTGTGGGCAGATAACTTCTTCTACTGTGATCTACCCACCCACACACTCAAGTGTTAGTCATCAAAAGATTTATTGTTTCTTCTACATATTGTGTTCTTGCAGCTATTGTACGCCAGAGAATAAGTGTCAGTTTTCACTTAGTAGTCACAAAATTGTGTGACAATAAATCTTTTGATAACTAACGCTTGGGTGGGTGAGAGGAAACCAAGTTAATTTTCTAAGCAAGTAGCTGTTGTAGCTGTAACCCACCCACCCACCCAAGCGTTAGTCTTTAAAAGATCATTGTTTCTTCCACATACTATGTTCTTGCAGCTATTGTACACTAGATAATAAATGTGAGTTATCACTTAATAATCAGAGCATTTCTCATTACTAAAATAAGTTTTGTTTGTTCTAATTTTATGCAAAAAATAAAGTTCTGCTCAATTTTAAAACCATTTTGCGCAAGATTTTATTTAAATTTAACGTAAGAATGTGTTACTCTCTGTAACTTTTAACAAATCTTATTAAGAAATTAAATTTTTTAGTCAAATTTTATGCATAAAATGAAGTTTTTGTGCAATTTTAACACAATTTTATGCAACAATTGTTTTTTATGAGAGATTTTGTACAAAATAGTATAAAAAACTGTAATTTTATACAATTTTTTATGAATCCTATAGGAAAAGTAAGTTTTTTGCAAATTTTATGCAAAAAAATTGTTTTCTTTGAGATAAACAATTAGGCTTTATGACCGATTTTATACGAATTTCAAATATACTATG
Source organism: Tachinus rufipes (assembly GCA_963932245.1). Lineage (NCBI taxonomy): Eukaryota > Metazoa > Arthropoda > Insecta > Coleoptera > Staphylinidae > Tachinus > Tachinus rufipes. The sequence continues at coordinate 113,772,697 of OZ010745.1, forward strand.
CATTTTTGAAGAAAATAATGTTTGTTCAAAAAAATTAAAAAAAATTATGAAAAATTTGTAATTCTGTTTAATTGATTTATTAATCTTATAATGAAAATACTTTTTTGTGCATAAAGGAGGATTTTGTTTGGTGGTACCGTCTTAATTCTAAAAAATACTAAAATTTAAACTGATTTCAATGATTAGTTTCCGAGAAATGGTAAAAATAATAATGTGCTAATTAAAAAATGTAAAAATTGCTATTATTTTAGTCAAGTTTTGAAAAGAACTGATCGCATCAATATTTTTTTAGTTTTACAAAATACCAAAATTCTGGTTCTAATGATTAATTTCCAAAATCTAGCAAAAAAATATTATTGCGCAATTTAAAAAATTATAAAAATTAGTATTATTTCAATCACATTAAAAAAAAACTATCGTATAAATATTTTTGATATTTTTACAATTTGTGGTACTATCTTAGTTAAAAAAATTACCAAAATTTGAACTGCTTTTAATGATTAGTTTCCGAGATATGACAAAAAATATAATATGCAATTTGAAAAATTGATATTATTTAAAACAAATTTTAAAAGAAACTTATCACATCAATATTTTTGCTAATTTCACAATTTGTGGTACCATATTAATTCTAAAAAATACAAAAATTTGAACTGGTTCCAATAAATAGTATCAAAGATTTGGCAAAAGAAATCAATAAAAAATTTAAAAATAATTAAAAATTTTAAAAATAAAACTGATTGTATCAATATTTTTGATAATTTTAAAATTTGTAGTACTATATTAGTTCTAAAAAATACCAAAATTTTAATTGGTTCCTATAAGAAGTTTCAGAGATACGGCAAAAAAAATTAATTAAAAATTTAAAGTAATAAATTCATAGACTTTTCTAAAAAAACTGATTGTATCAATATTTTTGATAATTTTACAATTTGTGGTACCACCATACGTCTAAAAAATATCAAAGTAAGAACTGGTTTCAATTATTAGTTTTAGAGACATGGCCATGGCAACAAAAATTAATGAGATTTTGTGCAACATTTAGGTTTTCTAAGCAAAATTTTTGAAATTTTGTAAACAACATAAGTTTTTTTTTTGGTTAAAAAATTCAAAAAAAAAGATTTTTTTTTCATTTTAGAATTATTTTGTGCAACAATTGAGTTTTTTTAAGCAATTTACTAAAAAAAATGAAAAATTTGTGCAAAAATAGAATATTTGTAAAATTTTAGAACAATTTTTTGTTTTTAATTAAGGTAAAAATATGTCATATAGACTATTTTTTTAATTACCAACTAACAAAAAAAATTGTTTGTTAAAAAATTAAAAACAAACTGAGGCCCACTTTAGAAGAAGGTGCACTTAGTATTTGTTTACAAATGACAAGTTTTAAAATTTACAATAGTATCCAATCCTTTAAGATTTACACAAAGATTACCTTGTTTATAAAGCATCACCAACATGACAACTTCCCAAAGCTTGACGGCCTTAAGCTAAAACAACATATAAATGGGTTCTAATTTTAAAAAAACAAAACCTACAGTTATGAACTTTACAGTAATCAAATTAAATCACATTCTAAATCCTGGTTCTAACAAACCGGCAATTATGGCTGTAGTTCTACCACCAATAGAAGCAAACTTAAACCTAATTAAAGCAGTTGTCAAATTGTTGACAGCTTTACCCAAAGATGCATTAAGTGTCAAACTACAATTTAGACAACATAGCCAAAAATAACCATTGCTAACCACACAAAAACAAAAAGTAAAAAATAAACTAGAACTTGACGTGACTTACAACCTAACAAAGTTTAGCAATTGGTAAATCACCAACAAAATTAACTGTCAATAAGTACAGAATAAACTGAGATCTTCCTCAGAAAAAGCAGCATTCAAAACGTTGACTACGACTTCGTCAATAAATTCGTAAACCCATAACAATCTCTGATCTGCACTATAAATAGTCAAAAAACATAATAGATTTTAGGACAATTTTCAGTAATCATTAGATGAATCTTATAAGGTTTTTTGTGCAAAATTCATGCAAAGAATAGAAGATTTTACACAATTTTGTTGAGAAATTTTATATAAATTAAATAAATCTTATAACCATTTTCTTCTTCTGCAAGTTATGCAGAAAATAAAATTTATGGGCAATTTTAGAACAATTTTGACAATAAATTAGTAGTTTGAGCAATTTTACATAAATCTTTCTAATAGAGGGGCATTGCGTTAACACCTTCGACACATTAGTAAACATAAATTGTTTAATAATTACTGAAATTTTATGTAAATTGTCTTTTCGACCAGTGAGATGCTAGGCACACTGATGATGGGTGCATACCCTAAAACACACGTGTATTTGTCTCTTACTGAATAAAAAAGCAATTTACTTAAAATACATTATTTATTAATTTTAAATGATAAATTTGTTTTAATCATCTGATTCAAATAAAACGCGCCAAAAATGCAGTTGCCTGTAGGATGATTTAACTGTAGTACAGTCTCTTTTACACACAAACAATTCAACGTTTCTCCTAATAATATAATATTTGATAAATTATAATTCTTTAAATTTAATTAATTGACTAATTTTTGATCAATTAAATAACGAAAACAAGTTTTTGTGATATTTTCATACACAAAACTGGAAATTACCAGCAAGTGTTATAAACTAAATTGTCTACTAACCCGCCCAAATGTTTATTATCAAAAAAAATGCAAGTTTCTCCTTTCTGTAAGTGTAATATCCAATCTCTTAACGATCAACGTTTAAACAAACTTTAAATCATAATCACTATCAAGTAATTTAAACTGAGATGCTAGTCACCTGCCAAAAAGTTTGTTAGAAAGAAATCATATTACAAAAACTCAAATTCAAACCACGCGCCATTAAGTTTACATTAAGTAAGTGCGCAGTTTGGATTCGTGTTTCAAACCCATCCGCCCGAGTGTTTGTAGTCCAATTTTTTGTTAACAAACATTTGGGTGGGTGGGCTAGAACAAAGTTTTCATTTAGTGGGCGCGTAGTTAAGATTGGTGTTGCCCAACCACCCGGCCGAGTGTTTGTTATCCAATTTCTTAATCACAAACACTTGGGTAAGTGGGCAAAAACTAAGTTTACATTTAATAGACGTATATTTTCCAACCACCCGCCCGAGTATCCAGTTTCTTAATCACAATCACTTGGGTGGACAATCCAATTTCTCAATCACAAACACTTGAGTAGGTGAGCAAGAATTAAGTTTATATTAAGTAGGCGCGTAGATTAGATTTGTGTGTTTGTTCTCCAACTTCTAAGAAATAAGTTTACATTAAATGGGCGCGTGGTTTAGATTAATGCTTCCCCCTTACCCGCCCGAGTGTATGTTATCTAATCAGTTGATCACAAACACTTGGGTGGGCGAGCGGGAAGTAAGTTTACATTAAGTGGCGCGTGGTTTGGATTAGTGCTCCTCGCTCACTCAACCAAGTGTATGTTATTCAATTACTTGATCATAAACAATTGGCTGGGTAAAAGTTTATCCTCTTTGCAAGTGTTAATAATAATAATAATATTAATAATAATAATAATAATATATATATATATCCACACTCTGCACATATATAAAATAAACCCAATAATCATAAACTTTCTAGCAACCACTATGAAAACCTGGCGAACAACAATTAACCTGAACACTGAAAAAGGTAATATTACTACTAGCGAAGTAATGGTGAAAAGGGGAATATTCCAAGGAGATGCACTAAGCGCACTATGGTTCTGCATGGCCTTGAATCCTTTATCTAGCACCCTAGAAAGTACAAGATACGGATATACAATTAAGCAGAACCGTCAAAACCTCCACAAAATTAACCACCTTTTATATATGGACGACCTAAAACTATACGCGAGTACACCAAGAGAACTAGAATCGCTAACTAGGCTAGTAGGTAACATGAGCCAGGAGATTGGTATGGAATTTGGATACGACAAATGCAGAACAATTACCATAGAAAAAGGGATAATGGTTGGACCAAGGAAACTCCAAAATGATGAAGCGCTCATAGATGAAATGGAGCCAACAGAAACGTATAAATATTTGGGCATTATGCAGAACATCAAAATAGATCATACCGAAGTAAAAAAGGATTTTCTTTCCAAATTCTCTCATAGATTAAAGACAATTCTTAAGACAAAGCTTAAACCTAAAAACTTGAGTAAAGCAATAAATACTTACGTGATATCTATACTTACCTATTCTTTCGGCATCATCAAATGGTCGGACACAGATTTAGAAAACCTAAACCAAAAAATTCGTACTTACCTTACTCAGTATTTAGGTCATCATCCCAAAGCATGTATGGAACGCATTACACTACCTAGGCGCAAAGGAGGTTGTGGCATACTAGACATTTTTAACCTCCAATACTCTATAGTAGAGGGGCTGTAAAAGTACTTCTACGAGAGAATTAACAACCCACTGATAGAAGCTATCACTAAATCAGACAATAACTTCACACCCCTCAAACTAAAAGATACCATATATGCCCCCTTAAAAACCTATTCACTGACGATATAAAGATATGAAGATACAAAGATATAGAGCCAAATAACTTCATGGGCGTTTCCGAAGTATGCTGGAATTTGACCACGTCAACAAAGCAGCATCAGTAGACTGGCTAGTTCAAGGCAAGATCTACACAGAAGCCGAAGGAAGCACAATAAGCATTCAAGATCAAGTAGAAAAAACAAGAAACTACTGTAAGTATATACTTAAAGAAGATCTACAATCAGATCTGTGCAGAAAATGCCATAAACATCGGGAAACCATTAAACATATAATATCGGGATGTCCAGCCCTTGCTGCTACTAAATACACGTCGCGTACACAACCTAGTAGCAGGTATAATACACCAGGAAGTGCTAAAGAACTGTAAACTAGCAATAGGCGACATCCCATATTATAAGTACAAACCCAAGGCAGTTGAAGAAAACGACAAGTTTCTTATCTACTGGGATAGACCCATTATCACGGATGTAAGAACCCCTCACAACTGACCAGACATCGTCATACGAGATAAGGAAAGATGCAATACCTACCTGATAGATATCTCTATTCCAAAACCCTCGAACCTGCAAAGAAAGCACGACAAAAAGATCAATAAGTATATCAATCAGGCAATCAAAACAAAAGAAATGTGGAAGCAAAAATCAGTGCAGATCATCCCACTGTTTATATTAGCTACAGGAGTTGTACCACTAAACCTAGCTGAAAACCTACAAAAAATAGACTTGGAATTTAACATCTTTAAGAAAATGCAAAAAAGCACTCTGCTAAGTACTGCAAATATCGTAAGGGAAGTCCTTTCTACATAATAATAAGAAAAATAGCTGTCAGTCTTGGTTGCTGTACCCAACGGCAGTCTAAATACCAGAAAACTGTGTAAAAAAAAAATTATAATAATAATAATAAATCTTTATTTCCCAACAGACATAATCCAATAATAGGGAATATATAAATCATATTTAGAAGACAATTTTACATGTAACGCCGTTTATTAGTATTGTCTATATAATTAATTTAACATTCAAATTGCCAATTTCTTGAATTTAATAATGCCAGCAAAAAGTTTAAACTAAAGTGCTCATCTCATCTGCTTAAATATTTGTTATCAAAAAATTAGAACTGTCGCCTCTCAGCAAATGTTAGAAATCCTTTAGACAGAGAAGAAGAAGGTGATTTCTAATCTTTTGATAGCCAACATTTGGGCGAGTGTGTGGGTCATTTCAGATCATAATTGTTATCAAGTAGTTCAAAGCAAAGTAAACTGCCCAAAAATTTAATATCAAATTAAAAGTTTCTCCTATTTGCAAGCGCTAGAAATCTCTTTGTCCATGAATTAAGTGGTAATAGCTAATCTTCTAATAACCACTACTTGGGCGGATAGATAGAGTACTTTAAACTATGATTACCATCAAGTTATTTAAAGTGGAATGCCCTCCACTTATCAAAATGTTTGTTATCAAAAAATTGAAAGTTTCTTCTTTTTGCAAGAATTAAAAATCCTATAGTCAGAGGAAGAAGTAATATCAATTTTTTTAAAGACAAACACTTGGGCGGCTTATTCTAGATCAAAATTAATAACCAATTCTTTGAACTAGAAAAACCACCTTCCCGCTCAAGTGTTTGTTATCAAAAAATTGAATATGCTTTTTTTCTGCAAGTGTAAGAAGTCTCTTAGTCAGAGACAATAAAAAAAATGACCAACACTTGAACGAGTAAGTAAGTCACTCTAGATTATGATTACCACCAGTTTAAACTGGAGTCCACCCAAAAATCCAAAAATTTGTTATTAAAAAACTAAAAGTTTTTTTTGTTTCCAAACGTTAGTCTTTTTGTCAAAAAAATTGACACATAATTTGATGAGCAACATTTAGGTGAACAAAAATTAAAGTTTCTTCTTTCTGCAAGTGTTTGAAATCCCTAAGTCAGAAAAAAAAAAGAAGTTATTTAAAATCTCTTGATGACCAACATGTCTCCTTTTTTACAAACGTTAAAAATCTTCCTAACAACATGGAGTAGTTTTTCGTATTTGTAAGTACTCCAAATCCTTTCTGGACACACCAAAAACTACTCACTAAAGATGGCTTTATTTATATTTTACTAAAAAGTATGTCTTAACATTTATTTAGTATTTATTTTTGTCCAATGCATTAGTTCCGTATACATTGTAAGTTCTTTATGCGTTGTAAAAGTATTAATCCAACTTAGGTGCGTTCACTTCACTTTTATAGTTACAATAATGTATACATAAATTATTCCTCAAAAATGTCTCCTTATGTTTATGCAACGCAAAAAATCCTCGACTTCTCGAAAAAAGTTTTATCTAATAAAACATTTTACAAAAAACTACAAACATCTAAAAAACCTCCCCAAAAAGTTTTTACCCAAACTTACAAAGAACAAGCCCATGGCCATCCCCTTGACTACTATGATTAATTGGAAAACTAACAAACACATTGTAGCAAGTGTACTGCAAACCCTACTAATAACACCCAAAAGATCCAAAGAGCTGCAATTATAGTTTTAATCAAGTAAAAAATCTCTCCAAATGTATTCTTAAAAAAACCAACCAGAAGCCGACGCAGGAAAACATAATTTTTGACCAGTGGAGGACTTCTCCATAGAGTTTTTAACAAATAAAACAATTTTACAAAAATTAACACCTGGAGTACTTCCCAAAGAATTTTTCCCTAAACTTACAGGAAAAAAGCCCAAGTAAAACATTTTTTTTTACACAAGAATGCAAACCAATTAACAAAATGTCCGGGTCACAAAAAAGACAAATAGGCAACCCAGAAACGCCTTAAACAAGTTAGAAGAAACTAGCCTAACAACCGTTGATTACTAAAGAAATACGAAGAACACCGCAACAGAGAATAGGATGTTTAAAACAATGAAACGGTTACTTTACTTTATAATACAGCAGCTTATGGACGCCCAAACCTTTAAAACACCTTGATTGCAGCAACAGCTAGAGTAGAAAAAAAAGTAGACATAGACGCAACAAAAAGTCAAGTTACTACTCCTAGAATACAAACTTAAGCACGTAAACAAGTGGTTATGGTAACTTAAAAGAAGTACACAAAGCAAAGCAGAGAGATCACTACACCAAACCATTAGTAAAAAGCATAAATTGATAATTTGTTGAATCGCAATTGACTTTAAATCGGTTCAAAAAGTTTCTGTTAATCTAATTGATATAAATCGCTTTAAACTTTGAGCCAATTTGACTATCTCCTAACAACATGTGTCGCTTTGCAATTGATTTGTTTAAAAACTTTCTGTTTTATAGTCATTTATGTCAGTTAGGTAGCATTAGATGTCGCTTTGCAATTAACCTCAAATTTATTCTCAAATTTTTATAATAACTTGTTGCTTTGCGATTGGCTTTAGATTGGTTCAAAAACTTTCTGTTAATCTAATTGTAATAAATTGCTTTGTTTTAAACAATTTGACTACCTCCTTAAACCAAACGTCGCTTAGGGATTAATCTAAAATATATTCTCAAACTTTTAAGATAATTTGTCGCTTTGCGACAGACTCTGAAATGGTTCAGAAGGTTTTTGTTAATCTAATTGATATAAATTGGCTTGCTTTAAACTTTGAACTATCTCCTGACAACATTATATGTTGCATCGCAATTAACCTCAAATATATTCTCTAAATTTTATGATAATTTGCTAGCCCAAAAGTTGGTTATCAAAAGTTTTGTTATTGTACCCACTTTTGACGTATAAGTGACCTCTATCATTCAATTTGTCACATTAAAAACTGCAGAAGTGCAACAAATGTAAGAATAAGCAAAGTATTTAATAACAAACACTTGAGCGGGTGGAAGGAAACACTGTATTAAACCACCGGCCCAATAATTATAAACTGTGTTCCCGCCCACCCGCCCAAGTGTTAGTTATCAAAAAATTTGTTATTGTACCCTTCTTTGAAGTATAAGTAATAACTGTCATTCAATCTGTTCTATTAAAAACAGCAGCAACGCAGCAAGTGTGAGAATAAGCAAATTTTTTGATAACAAATACTTGGGCGGGTGGGCGAGAACAATGTATCAACCTATAGTCCCAATATTTATAAACTGTGTTCTCGCCCACCCGCCCAAGAGTTAGTTATCAAGACATTTTATATTGTGCCCTCCTTTGACGTATTAGTGACAATTGTAATACAATCTGATTCATTAAAAACAGGAGAAACGCAACTTTAGTGAAATAAAGCAAATTTCTTGATAACATACATTTGGGCGGATAGGCGGAAACAATGTATTAAACCACAAGCCCAATAATTAAAAACTCTGTCCCGCCCACCCACCCAAGTGTTAATTATCAAAAAAATTGTTATTGTGCCCACCTCTGACGTATTAGTAAACACTGTCATTCAATCTGTCAGCAGAAATAAACAGCAGAAACGCAACAAATGTAAGAATAAGCAAATTTCTTGATAACAAACACTTGGGCGGGTAGGCGGAAATACTTTATCACACCGACAACCGACCCAATGTTTATAAACTGTGTTCCCGCCCACCCACCCAAATGTAAGTTATCAAGTATTTGTTATTGTGCCTAACTTTGACGTATAAATGATAACTGTCATTCTTCTTCTTCCAGTGCCTTCTCCTCATAGGAGGTTAGCGACCATATATGTTTGAACTTGTCCCGATTTTGTGCGAGTCTTATTAATGAAGGGCATCTCTGATTCCAAACCATTTTCGGAGATTTTGTAACCATGAGATTCTCTTCCTTCCGATTCCTTCCATGATTAATTACAAGAATTGGTATTAGTCATTTCGGAAGATATGCTCGAAATATCCTGCTTTTCTACGTTTCATCGTCGTGAGTAGTTCTGTGTCTTTGTCCATTTGCATAAATACCTCATTATTTGTTATTTTATCCGTCCAAGGGATTTTCAACATTCTTTGATTTAGCCACATTTCGAAAGCATCAAGTTTATTCATGGAAGATACTTTCAGTGTCCATCCCTCGACTCCATACAATAGGACCAAGAAGACGTAGCACTTAACGTTTCTAAATCTGATATTCAGTGATAGGTCCCTGTTACACAATAAGGGTCGGAGTTTCTGAAAAGTATTTTTGGCTATTTTAATTCGTGTTTTGATGTCATGGCTAAACCAGCTGCCCAAGTACTTGAATCTTTGTACGCGCTCAATTGGATCACCGTTAATAGTTATTGCAGCATTGTTTGCGTCGTTGTTCTTGCTAACAATCATTAATTTATATTTTGCGATGTTTACTTTGAGTCCATACTCCGAACTAGCTTGTTGTATTTGGTCAATGAAGTATTGCAAGTCTTCAATATTGTTCGATAATATCACAGAATCATCTGCGTATCTAATATTATTAACTGGTCTTCGATTTACTTTTATTCCTTGTGTGCATTCATCCAGGGCAGCCCGGAATACGTTCTCGGAGTATAGGTTGAACAAAATCGGTAAAAGAATGCATTCTTGGCGTACCCCTTTTCGTATTTGGAACTCCTCCGTTAGCTCTTGCCCGACCTTAACCTGCGCAGTTTGGTTCCAATAGAGATTTGTGATAATGCGAATGTCTTTATTGTTGATGTTGGTTCTTTTGAGCATTTCTACTAATTTTCCATGTTTGACATTGTCGAATGCTATTTTATAGTCTATGAAGCACGCATCGGGTTAAGACTTGCATGGAAAACAGTGCCTTTCTTGTACCGAACCCGTTCCTGAAACCAAACTGGGTGTCTCCGATGTCTTGGTTTATTTTGCTTCCATATTCGGTTGTGTATGATCCTTAAAAATATTTTCAGGGCATGGCTTATAAGGCTAATGAAACGATATTCTCTACACCTTTTAGCGTTTGATTTTTTTGGGGGGTAATGAAAGTAGATTTTAGCCAGTCTTTAGGAATGTTGTAAATCTTATTGTACAGTCTCAGCAGACATGTCAAGCTTTTATCGTTCATTGCCTTAAAAAGTTTGGCATTTAATTTGTCTGGTCCAGGGGTTTTTCTGCTTTTTGTGTCTTGAATTGCTTTCCGGAGTTCTTCTTTCAGAATGGATGGGCCTTCCATCGTATTGTCCGTATCACCGGATATGGTTGGTCTGTCATCACTAAACATCTTCCACCATTAGTCTGTTGTTATCGTCTATTCCAAACATATTTTTCCGAAACCATGCTTCCTTTGCTATTCGTATTTCATTTTTAATTTATCTATTTAGCATTTTGTATTCCCTTGGATGGTTTTTATGTTTTCTCCTTTCTTCCATTAGAAAAAAAATGTTATTTCTCATCCATTCTTGTTTGTTTTCTTGTTGGCAGCAGCCTAATGTTTGTTGTGCATTAGTCTTTATTATGTCCACTAATTGTTGCCATGTTTCTTCTACCGATGTGATGTTGGTTGGTATTATATCCTTCATTTTAGTGTTTAGTTGGTTAGCATAGGTTTTTGAAGTTTCTGGGTCTTTAAGTTTGTTGCAATCTATCTGCTGTGTGTGGATTAGTTAAGTTTGCTTATTAAAGCACTTTTTGATGTTTACGCATGCGCTTTTTATAATATCAATTTTTGCGAAATGGAACATTGTAGTTTTATTATAAAATTATATAATTTTACAAAATTACTGTCAAACATTAATCTGAGACAACCGCCAATAGATTATAAACAAAGGTTGCTACTCTAACTATACAGGTTCGATTTCTGTCATTAAAAGCACCAAATTTTCTACAAAACAATTTAAAACTTATAAAATTTTTAATTACAACTTATTAAAAAAGACCAGAATCAATTTTAAATTTTAAAAATGTTTGACAAATTTTCTAATTAAAATCTAACCAAAAGTTGTGCTTTAAAGTGAGTAATAAATGTACCAACATAAAAATTTAATCCAAACTATTGATAAGGATCAATTTTCGTTAAACTTTACAAAGTTTTAAATCATAATTCAATCAAAATTAGTGCTTTAAAGTGAGTAACAATTATTTCAACAACAAAATTTGTTCAAAATTTTGTTAAATTTTATTTTTTTATTTTTGATGATTCTGGTAATGTCCGCGGAGTTTTAGTCAGATATGCTTTTGTTACTTTTAAAATGCCCAAAAAAACTTTAAACTACTTTCCTCAATATTTAAATTGATTTTTTAATTTTTTAGTTGTTTTGATAAATCCAGTTTAAAAATTAATTCCAAAAAAATTAAAATTAAATTTTCTTAATCTTTAGATAAATTAGATTAAAAAATCACTAATTGGTCATCAATTTTCAATTGTTTTGTTACAACATTGCAATCTAATAATAAAGAATTGATGCCCAAAAAAATGTAAAGTTAATTTTTCTAATCTTTAAATTAATTAGATTAAGAAACCACTAATTAGTTAACAATTTTCAATTATTTTAAGTCAATTAATGCTTAATTTTAAAATCTATAGAATTAAATAAACAATTTTTAATTGTTTTGAAAGTAATTTACTTATTTAGTGATAGTAGTAAAGAAATCAAAAGTTAATTTATGTAATGTTTAGATTGATTAGATTAAGAATCAAAATTCAAATTTTATTTATTTTATTAAAAATATATTTAAATTTCTTACTAGAAACATATAAACTCCTATTCTCATTGATTTCAAAGGGCAAACATTATGCAATAAAAATATATAATAGAAAAAGATAATTTAAATATTCCAACACAGGAAACATTAGTGGGAAGATACTGATTACAATAAAAATAATCAACCACAAGTCACGTCTGTTTTATGGCACCATAATTGTCTATACAAATATTACATTATGTGCGTGGATGCGCGTACATACCATAATTACATTTCACCTAAAATAAAAACATGTAGAATTTTAATTGAATTCATGAAATATGGATTTACACCTAACGGTGAAAATTTGTCACAAAAACTGACGTAATTTACTCGGTTAATTTACTGGAAATAAATTTACTAAAATGTTTATTATGTGTAAATGAAATTAATATATTTTGCTTTCACTTTATTTGTACTTGAGGGAGAAATGAGAAACAATTGATACTTAAAACTGCTACAAGTTTACGTCACAGTTATGCTTTTGCGGATGTTATTGTTATAGCATTACTAATGTAATCCGATCAGTGTATTATAAAACCTTTGCACGTTCTTCCGATATTGCTTTTTGTAATTGATTTAAAAAACGAGACCTTTTCATATTTACTTTCATCAGGGAGATAAAGTATTTTAAGTAAAACAATCATTTAGTTTAAATAAAGTTTATGTAAAGATAATTTACAATCAAAATAATGAAAAGCATTAACATGAATATAATATTTTGAAAGTTTAATAACATAAACAATAAGTTTTTGAATACAAAACATTTCTTTGAAACCATAAATCAAGCATACAGCACATAATAAAAGATTATAAGAATCTTTCAAAATATTAATGTAATACTTTTGCAAAACATTTGAATGATTTGATAACAAGATTTTTTTTTTTAACATTAAAAAGCTTTTGGAACATTTATGGTATGCAACCAAGTTTTCATTAATAAATATAAAATATTCTATGCGGCAATCATAGAAAGGTAATACTTAGAAGTTCTAACCACAGATGGATTTCTATATTTTATGTATTACTGTTTCTACAAGTATTATTTAATTTCAGTAAATTGAAGTTTGTAATAATAATTTATTAACGTTTTAAATTTAATAAAAATAATTTAATTACATAATTTAAAAAAAAAATATTTTTTACTATATAATTTTTAACTGTAGGCAACTTTCTTCATTGAAAATTTGTATACTACTTTGCCTAGGTATAACTAGATATTATATATTTTTAGTAACTTAGTAAAATAGTTATTTAGTTTCTTTTTTAAATAATAATAACCGAAATATATCGTGCACAAAACAAAGTTTGTTATACTTTTATGCACAGTAATTTGTGTGTGTGCTTGTGTCCTTTTTATCATATAATCAATTGGAAAAATCCACTTAGAATCCCAGGTAACTGTGCCTATATCTGTTTGCGCATAACAAATGCTGTTATAAACACATTGCATACTCTTGTTGTATGGTAAAATTCCCGTGGTGTGCCCAGATCTCATCTTCAGTTACAATTCTATAGAGCTTTTTAAAATTTTATTTGTTTAGTTTGTGTAATAATGTTTGCGCCATTTCTTTCTAGCCTTGGCTATCTTTTTTATCTCTTCTCAAATGTTTCCTTTTCTTGTAGCCTCTTCCTTCAATGCGCTGTTCCATTCTTTTCTTTGTTTTTTTTTTGTTTTCCTGTTACTCTTGTTTCATATATTTTCTTGGTGTTTCTTTCTTCACTCATTTTTCTGATATGTCCATGCCATCTTATTTGGTCTTTCGTAATTCTGTCTTGTATTGGTTTAATTTGTAAATGTATCCTGTATGTCTCGTTCTTTATTTTATCTTTTCTTGTTTTGTTTTTAATACTCCAAAGAAATCTCAACTCCATTGCATTTCTTTTTTCTATTTGTTTTTCTGTACTTTTTTTAACTATTTCTGTTTTTGTAGTTTTTGATATTTCTTTTTTGTTTAAAAACCTGTTTCAGTTTCTCTCTCGCAATTATCATGTTTTTTCATAGTTTATTTTGATGTCTATTTTTTTAGTTGCTCCTCTATTATTTTCATGTTGTGTTGAAGCTCTTCTTCTGTTTCTGCAATCACTGCCATATCGTATGCAATTCTGCTATTTTCGTTATTTCCATCTTCCAATATCCTATTTTTAACATTTTTATTTTTTTCTTTGTTGGTTTTATGGGCTTATCTAGCACAATTGAAAAGAGCAATGCGTTTAGCACACATCCTTGTTTAACTCCTTTCTTCGTTTAGAATTCTTTCAATTCTTCGTTGTTCATTCTTACTATGTTCTCAATTCTTCTCTTATATAATTCTTTTCATATATGATCTCTCTTAATCCTATCAAATGCTTTTTCAAAGTCAACGAAACATTCGTGCATTACTTGATTCTTTTTTATCATCTTCTCACTTAGCTGCTATAAATATTAGATTCTGTGTGCTTCTTCCTCTTCTAAATTTACATTGGCTGTTCTCTATTTTTTTTTCTATGATTCTTGTAAATATCTTGCTTGATATGCTTGTCAGCGTAATTCTTCTATAGTTTTACATTTTCAGCTACACACCCTGATCTTTTTTCCTTTGTTTATTAGAGATAATTCATAAAATGTCAAAAAACTTCAAAACGCAAAAAAATCCTTTGCAGTTGTTTTGAACCAATTCAGTTTTTTTTAATAATCTAATTAAGCTGAGCTAGTTAGGTAATTTTTTCCCTAAAATCAGTCGGTAATCAAGGTCGCTGTAAATTAAAAACTTTTTCTGAACCATTTTTTATTAATCTATCTTTCTCGACTCAAGAGCCGCATTCACTTTGGGTTTTTATCATTTTTTATAAAGTAATTGCCCCTTAGCCGGTAAATTATTTTATTAATAAATCTCAAAAAATTACTTACCCTTTCCACCTCCCAAAAAGTGCAAATATAGATTTTTTGTTTGTAATTTCATGAATTTTACTTTTTTTTAACTTTTTGTTGAGACATTTTTTATTTTTAATTGCCCTTTTTTTGACAATAAAAACCCGGCCCTGTACCGTTACCAAGGCCAAAGTTTTTTTTTTTTACAACTTTTTAAGACTACTTTATTATTTTTGACAGAAGGAAGTCACGGTTTAAACCAAGTTGTTTAGAAATTAATAAACATCATTTTATTTTCCAACTGTATCAAAATATTCCAGTGGCGTCACCATTTTTTTTTCTTTCATTGTAAAAATTTTTGTTTAACAAAAATGCAAAATGGAACAATACATAAGTACCTCTAATATTCATTTTATGACAATTCTTGCATTATTTTACAATGCTTAAACTAAACACATTTTTTAATTAGTTTTTTTTTTCGGCAGTGGCGTGCGTTTAAAAGCAGGTTTTGAGAAAGCGCCACTGGTTAACCCGGGCATCAAATAAATTGCGCCTCTTAGTTAAAAGACCCAACTTTTTTCTATAAAATTTTTTTATAATTTTTTGGTATGTCTACAAACAGATTGTTATAAAATGTTTCTGATATACTACAAATATCACATAATTTTCTTAGACAATCTAGTATGTTTTTAAACTGTCATGAGTGTTATGAAATATTTAAAAATAGTCACAATTACAATCAAAATTATTATTATTTTCTTGAACTGTCATAAAATGTTCTTAAGATGCAACAAATGTCACAAAATGTTTCTAAACTATCTTTCTTTCAAAATAGTCACAACTGTGTTCAAAACTAAAAATATTCTTGAATTGTAATCAAATGTTCTTAAAAACCCACAAATGTCATATAATGTTATTCGAGGTTTCTGAACTGTCATAAGTTTCATAAAATATTCTAAAACTGTCATAATGATAATCAACACTAAGACCATTTTTTTGAACCGTTGTAAAATATTGCTGAAATTCCACAAGTATCATATCTTGTTTCTGAACTGTTAATGTTTTTAGACTCTCATAAAGTATTTCTAAGATTCCACAAAAATCATATAATTTTCTTAGACTATCCAGTATGTTCTTGAATTGTCATAAATGTTGTAAAATATTTCCAAATAGTCATAGTTACAATCAAAAATATTATGTTTTTACTGTCATAAAATGATCTTGAGATGCAACAAATGTCACAAAACGTTTCTAAACTATCTTGTTTGTTTTTAAACTGTCATAAGTACCATACATTATTTCAAATAATATCATGTTCTTGAACTGCCATAAAATGTTCTTGAGATGTCGCAAATGTCACAAAAAAATGCATAAACGCCATGAATTATTTTAATTAAAATCAAAATTAATATTATGTTCTTAAACTGTCATAAAATGTTCCTGTGATACCAAAAATATCACACAATGTTCTTAAACTATATAATATGTTCTCAAACTATCTTGGATTTTTACTTAATTATCACTAAATGTGATTATATAATCTTACATTAATAATAAGTTCTTGAACTATCATAAAATGTTTGTAAAAAAAAAGTGTAAAATGTCAACAATACACCAGAGGACGTTGTAACAATGAATCACTTGACAACAAGCGCTTGGGTGGGTGGGCGGGAACTATGTTTAAATTGTAGGCGAGAAACTTTTAATACTGTAACCTACCCACCCGCCGAAGTGTTATTCATCAG
Organism: Tachinus rufipes; assembly: GCA_963932245.1. Taxonomy (NCBI): domain Eukaryota; kingdom Metazoa; phylum Arthropoda; class Insecta; order Coleoptera; family Staphylinidae; genus Tachinus; species Tachinus rufipes. Next base: position 113,789,406 of record OZ010745.1, read on the forward strand.
AGAAAATTTAGTATCTCCCACCTTTTGTGTTCCTGTAACTATTCTATGCAATAGAAAGAGTGTAAAATCTTAACAAAACACCAGAGAAAGTTGTAACAGTGAATCACTTGACAACAAACGCTTTTGTAGGTGGGCGGGCACTATGTTTAAATTATGGGTGGAAAACTTTTAATACGGTAACACACCTACCTGCCCAAGTGTTAGTTATCAAAGAAAATTTACTACTTAATCAACAAGGCACCAAAGGAGGTTGTAACAGTGAATCTCTTGACAAGCGCTTGAGTAGGTGGGCGAGCTCTATGTTTAAGTTGTAAGCAAAAGACTTTTAATATTGTGTCAATAACTGAATCCGTTTAAAAATAAATGCAATAATATTTAAACATAAAAATATTGTTATAAAGCACCAAAAATTGCAAAATTCAGTCTTGATACATCAAAATAATATCAAAAAACACCAATATTTTGTCATAAACTGCTAAAAAACGTTAAAAAAAATCAAATTTTCATCTAAACCTGGACATAATTTATCAAAAAGGGTAAAATTATATTTATAGAATATCAAAAATAGCAAAATCTGGCCTTATTGTATAAAAATTAGAAACGCAAAATTCTATTTATAAAAATTCAAAAATATTAAAATATAAAAAAATACAAAAATTTAGCCAAAAATGATTGAAAACTGCACAACTCTGTTTATTAATACGCCAAAATAACAAAATTTGGTCTTAAAATTTTAAACCTATGTTAAGAAACACCAAAATCTGGTTACTATATAAACTGTAAAAGTTGTTTAAGTGTTTCCTGTGACTCACCCAAATACCTCCCACAATCCGGTTTTGAGTCGCAACAATGAGCTAAAAGATTTACAAGTTTTGGGTCCAAACAAACCTACTCTTCATAGCTCCGCAGGCGTTGAGGGAACGTTTTTGACGTAGCAATACTAAAGAAGGTCAACTCATACGCAGTGGTAACAGATATAAATTTAGAGACCACAGTACAGTACTACTGGAGCTACTCGGAAAGGATCTGTTATGCATACGGATTAAACTTTCTTCTCTCGATGCTTGAAAGATAATATTGGTAACCTGACCCCAATACAATTGACTAAGAAAATTGAAAAAACAGTCGCACTTTTGACTACTCAAATCCAACAAACCTTGGAAAAGACTTCTAAAACATTTCAAGTTTGCGTCAATAATCCTCTAGGATTATTTCCAAAGAACATCAATGGCAAAAGCATTGCAACCCTATGAATTGCAAGATCCTAAATTGACTTCACAACAAAGACAAAACGGCCATAAGAAAACACAAAAACCAGTTATAAAAAAATTCATTAAGATCTTTCACGGAGAACAAAAATCAGATATAGAAGATCTCCAAAGTCCTTAGGAGCAGACAGGTTTTCATTAAGATTCAATATACAATCAAGAGAGAAGCCAAAACACACAGCTTCAAACTTCAATGTTTTAATTTGTACACCAATTACATTCTCTATAACACATCAAAAAAGTTTGCAAAAAAGTCAGAAATTAGACAAAATCAAACTATCTCAAATCAGAAAAATTATTAAAAGATTCAAATCGCGCTTTTTCTTTGGTCCGAAAAAAAATCCCAACAAAACTCTAAAATTGTTCTCGCATAAAGCAATAATAGCTCTAACCAATATTGCAAATTCTATTTTCTGTAAAAAGCACTTTCAGACAGTTTTAAAAAACTCGCAAGTGGTCAACATCGCAAAACTTGAAAAAAAAAAAATCAAACAACAATTTTCTTTGCGTATTATAAGATTGCTAGCCTCATATCTAAACCGCAAAAACCTGGCAGTCAAACTCAAAAACAACATTTCTACCTCAAAGCAGATCAAGGCTAAAGTTCTTCAAGACTCCATTCTCTCGCCGCACCTTCTTAACATAGCCAACATGCCTTTGGGGAGCATGCACGAGGTTAAAATGGCTCAATATGATAATAACATAACATTTTTTAAGGTCAACCAAAATAGTCACGACAAATAGCACTTCAAAGTAAACCCAATAAAAAGCAAGACAAGCAAATTAATCAAAGGAGGATCATTAATACCAACAAATAGTTTGAACTGAAATGCCCATATACACGCCCGAGTGTATGTTTGTTATCAAAGAATTGGAAGTTTCTGCTCTATGCAAGTGTTAGAAGTATTTTAGTTAGAGGAGGAGAAGGTGCTATCAAATCTTTTAATGACCAACACTTGAATGAGTTAGTGGGTGGGTGGGTCACTCTAAATGTTAAATACTATCGATTAATTTAAACTAAAGTGCCCATTCACCCGCCCAAGTGTTTGTTATCAAAATATTGAAAGTTTTTTTTTTTAAGTGTTAGTCTTTTAGTCAAAAAATACTCAATTTTTTGATTACCAACACTAGGGTGGGTGGGTGGGTCAATCCATATCATAACTGGAGTGCCTACCCACCCACCTGAGTGTTTCTTATTAAAGAATTAAAATTAGTTTTTCTTTTTTTTCAAGTATTAGAAGTCTTTTAGTTAGAAAAGGAGGAAATGATATCCAATCTTTTGATGACCACTACTTGTGTAAAAAGGTCATTTTAGGTGTGCCCCCTTACCCCCCCCCCAAGTGTTTGTTATCAAAAGATTGGACTCTTCTTTGCAAGTGTTAGAAGTCTTCTAGTCAGAGAAGAAGGAGGTGATATTCAATCTTTTAATGATGGAGGGTGGGTAAGTCATTCTAGATCATAAATATCATCGATTAATTTGTGGTGGACTGTCCACCCAACCGCCCAAGTGTTGGTCATTAAAAGATTAGAAGTTTCTCCTTTTTGCAAGTATTAGAAGTCCTTTAGTCAGAGGAAGAAGAGGTGATATCCAATCTTTTGTTGACCAACACTTGGTTGGGTGAGTGGGATACTCCAAATCATGAATATCATCGAGTAGTTTGGACTGGAGATAACACTAATCCAAATTACTGACTTGTTATCTTAGTATAGAGTAACCCACCCACCCACCCAACTGTTTGTTATTAAGAGATTCAATGCTTGACCTCTCTACAAACGTTACAAGTCATTTTGTCACAAGAAAAGGTCGTGATCCAATATTTTGATAACTAACACTTGGGCGGGTGGGTGGGCTACTCCAATCTAAATTACTGACTTGTTATCATAGAATGAAGTAAGCTACCCACCCACCCAAGTGTATGTTATCAAAAGATTCAATGATTGACCTCTCTACAAACGTTAATAGTCATTTTGTCACAAAAGAAGGTCGTGATCCAATCTCTTGCTAATTAACACTTGGGCGGGTGGGTGGGTTACTTCAGTCCAAACTATTGACTTGTTTTTATGTTATGATTATAAAATTAGGAGCTTGCGTTCTTGATTAAAAATTGTTTATTGCATAAAGTTGCTTATAAAAAAAACAGTAATTAATGTGATGTATTAAAAAAAATCAAAACTTGCAATCCATGCAATGGATTTGGATGCAGTTTGTTGACAGTTTATTTCAATTTTATTACTACCAATTGTATAAATTGTAACTAGTTTGATACAACAGATTTAACATAACCTCAATTTAATTGATCTCAACTAATTCATTTGATGAGTGTTGGCGTATTGAAATATATTTATAACTCGCAATCTATGCATTGAATTTGGATGCAATTTATTAAAAATATACTTTATACTCACTATTACTAACTGTATAAATTGTAACTAATTTGATGCGACAGATTTAACATAACCTTAATTTAAATGGTCTCAACTAATTCATTTGTTGAATGTTGACGTATTCAAATAAATTTATAACTCGCAAACCATGCATTGGATTTAGATGCAATTTGTTGACAATATACTTTATATTCACAGCTACCAACTGTATAAATTGTAACTAATTTGATTCGACAGATTTAACATAACCTCAATTTAATTGATCTCAATTAATTTATTTGTTGAGTGTGAACGTATTGAAATAAATTTATAACTCGCAATCTATGCATTTGATTTACATGCAATTTGTTAAAACTATACTTTATATTCTCTTTTACCAACAGTATAAATTGTAACTAATTTGATACGACAGGTTTAACATAACCTCAATTTAATTGATCTTAATTAATTTATTTGTTGAGTGTGAACGTATTGAAACAAATTTATAATTTGCAATCTATGCATTGGATTTGGATGCAATTTATTGACAATATAATGTATAGTAGTAGTGAGTATAAAGTATACTTTATACTTACTACTACTAACTGTATAAATTGTAACTAATTTGATACGACAGGTTTAACATAACCTCAATTTAATTGATCTCAATTAATTTATTTGTTGAGTGTGAACGTATCAAAATAAATTTATAACTTGCAATCTATGCATTGGATTTGGATGCAATTTATTGATAATGTACTTTAATTTCATTACTACCAACTGTATAAATTGTATTTAGTTTGATACGACAGATTTAACATAACCTCAATTGATCCATTCAATCAATTAAATGGTATTCAAAAAAATCATAACTTGCAATCCATGCATTGGATTTTGATGTTATTTATAGACATTATACTTTAATACCATTACTACCAACTGTATAAATTGTAACTAGATCGATACGAGAGATTTAACATAACCTCAACATATTATGCATCAGATTTGTTTGCAATTTGTTGAGATTATTACACGAAATCACCAAGAAAAAGCTATTAATGCATGAGTAACTTAAACAAGAATAAAATTTTACCAAATTCTCTAATTTTTTTTTAACAATGAACTTTAAGATGGTAGAAGAGCTATGCTTACTATTGACCAAAAAAGGGTTTATTTTGGCGACTTTTGAGAAGTTACAATAACTTTTTTGGATTTTTAGTTACTTATTTCTGTGCAGTTGAGTGTATTGTTGTTTTTTTTTTCTCTTATTTTGTATCAAAGAGTTGGAAGTAGATTTTTTTGGTCTTAGTGGTATTGAAGTTGGATTACGTAGTAGTTGGTTAATATTTGAGTCTAGCAAGAACATCTTAATGGTAGGCAGAAATTAAAAACAATTTAGAAAACAAAAACAAACTCCTTCAAGACGTAAAGTACCAGCAATCTACCAACCGATAATAAAAATGCATGGTACATAAAGTCCTAATACGAGGAAGAAGAATCTCAAGATGGTTCGGATCTAGAAAACGGCAGCAATCTACTTATCAGCTAGAAAACACCATTGCAACGGAAATTGTAACACAAGAAATAATTTGTCTCAAAATGGTTCGGATGTAAGGAGCACTAGCAATCTACGTACTAGTGAGAGAACGGCGTGGCACAAAAAATTCTACTATGAAGAAGAATTGAATTAAAAAGGTTTGAACGTGAGAAGCCATAAAATCTTAGTATTAGGAAGAATTTGTCATAAAAAAACTTGAACTTAAGAATCACCAGCAATGAGGTACCAGCGAGAGAATGCTTTGGTACAGAAAATTCTAATACCAGCAAAAATTTGTCTTAAAATGGCTTTGACTTAAAAAGCATTAGCAATCTAAATAAAGCGAGAAAATGCCGTAGAACAGAAAATTCTACGAAACAGATTTTGTCTCAAAATGACTTAGATTTAAGAATCCCCATCAGTCTACGTATTAGCAAGAGAACGACGTAACACAGAACATCCTAATACAAAGAAAGATCTTTCTCACAATGGCTCAAACTTAAGAAGCACTAGCAATTTACCAATTTCGTACCAGCGAGAGAACAACGTAGCACAGGAAAACGTAGTATGAGGAAGAATTTGTATTTAAACAGTTTGCTCCTAAGAAGCACCAGCAATTTACAAACCAGCAAAAAAATGTAGTATGTAGTTTTGTCCTAAAATGGTTTGGACCTAAAAAACATCAGCAATCAACGTACTAGCAAAATAACTTTGTAACACAGAAAATCTAAATACAAAAAATAATTTTAAAGGAAGCACAGTAAAAATTTGCATCAAAATGACTTTGACCTAAGAAGCACTATCAATCTACAAAACTTTGTACCACAGGAAATCCTAGTATGAAAAAAGATTGTTTTAAAATGGCTTAAACTTAAAACCTTCTTAAATTTGATGGAAATAAAAAAAACTGTTATTAGATTTAGACAACTAGTTCTGACTACCAGACAAAGTCCATGACGATGACATGAAGCAAGCTACAAAAAAAAATCATTTCAAGTAGCAAAGCTGGCAACTAATGTTACTGCTAAAGGTCTGTTCCAAGCTTTGGCTTTAGTTTTTTGCTTTGGCCAACATTTTTGGAGTTTGCTTGCAGACCAAATTTACGGCCGCAACCACAGTCTATGTAGTAAAGATTTTTTTTTCCGCTACAAATAGTGATTCTTTGATTTTGGATTTGCTTCAAATTATTAAATCTACTCATCAATTAAAAATACAACTAAACATAAATCACATCAACGACCGCGTTAAGATAACCAATGCATTCAATGAAGTTTTTATATAATGTTGTTGGGTATACCTTGGCAAATGAACAAGCCAGCAACATAGCCAAAAACTCTATTTTGTTGTTAGAGCAAGCAAGAAGTACTCCAAAACATTGTTAGCGGTTTAAGTATTCGTTCAGTATTTTTATAATAAATTACCAGCAATATTTTTTTGCTTGATTCAGATGCTAATTTATAGCAATTCAAACCAATTAAAATGCAAATTTCTTCTAAGAAAGTGTTAGAAGTCCTTTGATTAGGAGAGAAAAACGTGGTATTTAACCTCCGGATGACCAACACTTGGGTGGGTGGTTAAACCACTTCAGATTATTATTGCCAACAAGTAGTTTAAACTAAAGTGCCCACCTACCCGCCCGAGTGTTTGTTATCAAGATTTGAAAGTTTTTTCTCTTTTGCTATTGTTACAAGTCTCTTGGTCAGAAGAAGAGAAAGTGATATCTAATTACTCCAAATCATATTACTATTGAGCAGTTTAAACTGAAGTGCCCACCCACCCGTTCTAGTGTTTATTATCAAAGATCTAAAAATTTCTCTTTTTTGCAAGTGTTAGAAGTCTCTTACTTAGAGAAGGAAGAAGTGATATTCAATCTCTTGATGACCAACACTCGGGTGAATGGTTGGGTCACTTAAGATCAATAATACCAGCAAGTAGTTTAAACTGAAGTGTCCACTCAACCACCTGAGTGTTAGTTATTAAAAAAAAATTAAAAAATTGTTTTCTTTGCAAGTCTCTTAATTAAAGGAGGTGATGGTAATTTTATTTTTTAATGACCAACACTTGGGTAGGTGAGTGGATCAGTTCAGATCATAAATACCATCGATTAATTTAAGCTGGAGTGCCCACCCACATGCCCAAATGTTTGTTATCAAAGAATTAAAAGTTTCTCCTCTTTGCAAGCATTAGAAGTTTCTTTAGTCAAAGGAAGATGAAGTGATTTCCAATTTTTGATGACTAACAGTTGGGTGGGTGAGAGAATCATTCCAGTGCAAACAAAGCTCTTTTTAGCGGAAAAACAAAAAACAATAGAAAAATTCAAATAACCTATAGCAATTGGAAATTTTCCGCTCTACAACTTTTAATAAAAATAATGTTTGCCCAAAACGCATAGTAAAAATAGTCTTCAGACAGACTAAATACACTTATGTATACAGGTCGCTAAGCTGTGGGTAAAATTTCTCTAAAAAATGTCTAATTTAAAAAGACTATAATATCTAAATCGCAGAAGTCTGGCAGTTAAACTCAAAACCTACATTTCTATCTTACGGCAGATCAAGGTTAAAGTTCCTCAAGGCTCTATTCTTTTGCCGCATCTTTTTAACCTGTTTGTAGCCAACAAGGCGCATGCACAAGGTTAAAATGACTCAATATGCTAATCATACAATACTTATCTATTTCTCAAGGTCAACCAAAATGGTCACCTTACGTTTTCAAAAAACAACCTCCAATTTGAAAAATTAGATGGACAAATAGCACTTTAAACTAAACCCAGCAAATAGCAAGACCGTTTTCTTTTCACGTCACCTTCAATGACGTTCCCATACCGTGGTCCAACACTGCTAAGAATCTTAGAAAAATCTTTGGTAAAAGATTCAGGTACAAATCTCATGTACAGTCTTTACTGGACAAAGCATGACTAAAACTCTGCTACATACGTTTTGATGCCTTCCAAAGCAAGATTTTGCGGATGCTCACTGGAGTTCCATGGGTTGTTCAAAACTCAGATATTAGAACCAACCCCAAGATTTCTTTGGCCAAAAAGTACTTCAAAAACCTTTAAAAGAGCAATTTACTGAGCCATTGTGTATATTACATTATTTTTAAATATGTTAAAAGCAACATATATTGAGTCACTAAGGCAAACTTATTTGTAATTAACTGCAAAGCAAAATACTGATTTATGAAGTCATAAAACCATCCATACTACCTTCAACGTGTTCAGGCACTACTACCTACTAATTTTCCTTTACTTATTGGGTTATGTCAGGCTGGAAGAAGTCATTTCAAACATTTATTTTAGATTCAGCAACTTTACATGACTTTTTTGAATTGTCGCAAATTTTGCCCACCCTGTATCTTTAAAACAAAAAGATTTTTCAGAAACCATTATAGGACAAAATATTCTTAGAATAGGCCAAGGAATAACTCCTTAAATTTTTACCGCTTGTTTACCTAACACCCTGTATAAGAAGACAATAAAATAAAATATTAAAAAAAAATTTTGTTAGTTTCGGAGAATTAAGTTTATAAGTAATTTTTGTAAAACAATAATCTAAAAAACTCAATTAATTTTATCGCATTATAACTAATAACTAACTGTACACAATGCATAATACATATTTCTATATTATGCGTTGTATAATCAATATATTGAAGCTGTATCCATACAAATTAAAAACGCATTACAAATAACTAAATTACAAGCACGGATATAGTAATTAATATAAGTGTAAAGCTCATAAATCAAATACTAGAAAGCTCAAATTACTAAGTTGACAAAAACATCTACCGTCGGCAATATATTAAACAAGACATAATTATCTTACTAATTACAGCAATGGGCACTTCACAAACAAACATATGCATTTAATGAAGACCACCACCATTATCAGTTGCATCTGATTCGAAAGGAATTGACTAAGTAATTGCGTTCATCCGAGCAATGTCCAGCGACTATGGCCCTGCCCAACATTCACCACTTTTACTCGGCAACATTGAATAATCCGTTACTTTCACTACTTTTGTCTTATGTTACAATTATTATTTTTTTGATTCTATTTATAATAATTTTTATAAACTAATCAGGATGAATATTTCACGTCATATTGGAGGGAGTAAAAAATTGGAACCTTTCTCGCAATTATTCAGTCACATTAATTAACTCGGTAATTAAAGAGTTTGCACAAATGTAACCAACATGAAAGGTGTAATTATTTTATCATTACAAAGATTTGACTTATTTAACATTGTTAATTGGCTCAAATGCTTTGTTGTTAAAACGGATTACTTTCAAAGTTTTTAATTATAATAACATCGTATTGATTTAATCAAGTATTTTTACCGTTTATACTAGTTTATCAGCAATCATATTTAAAAACATCTGGTGGAGAAATGTAATGTTTTAAAATTTTGATCAATTTGACCAATCAACATTCAACAATTGTAATTTAATTCCGCACTCAAATTGCTTTCCATTATTAAATTAACGCTACATGCATTGAGTTCTGAAACAATTTCAGAAAACCAATTTAACCAGCGAAAGGTAACAAACATTTCCATATTATACGGAGTATTATACTGATTCCATGAGAGATATTAATTATGACGGCCCGTACTTATGTATAATATCGATATAGAAAGTGAAATCATATCAGATTTTTTTTAAATTAATCTTTCAAATGCTACTGAGATATGAGCAACTTATGACGAGCAATAACAAATGGAGCATATAAATTTATAATGCTAGAAGAGAATTTAATTATCGGATAATTAAAAAAATCGTCTTGATTCAGCGATGAATAGACTAGTTATCTTGGATTTATACACAGATGTTGTAATTAATTATAAATAGTATTATTAATCCAGCATGAAGATCGAGAGATGATCTTCACGGTGGTCAAGTATAACTAAAAGTTATAATTATTATAAGAGAGTAAATTTTAATTGTAATTAGCTCAGATTATATTCAGTAACTGTACCAAATTTCAATTTATTTTTAATTAGATTTCATATTTTTAGAAAAATAAAGTTATTGGTTAATTATTTCCATCTTCAATTGTGTTCTAAGCACAAAATTATTTATTTAAATTTTAGAAACTGGAAACTTATTTTATAAGCCAAAGTTACTGACAGGAATATGGTTTTTAAGTTTGTTATTACTAAAGTAACTTCAAATTTCACGGTTTGTATAGCTTTTAAGAATAGCTTTTAACTTTTCAACTTTAAGAATGCTTTACTCCTAAACATAAATAACTACAAACAATAGTTTCTAGAAACATATCCGGTCATTTTAATACAGAATTTAAACAAATCTATAATGTTATTAAAAAATGCAGTCATTTTATTTTTAAAAAATAATTTTAGTAAAATATTAAAACATTTTAGTATATTTTTTGTTGAAAATTTGTCTTCTATTCCACACATTTACGTTATAACTAAATATGATAAAAATGATTTTTTTTTTTATAAATCCAGTAATTGCAAAAAATGTTGAGCTTGTTATTACACATTTTTTTGTTAAGATTGATGTTAAAAATGTGATCTAAATCTATACAAATTTAATTCAAATTCTCAAAAATTGATTATACAATTACAATTTTTGGAAAAAGCCAGAATAAAACAAGTTTGGCGATTCAAAAAACATTTATAAAATTTCAAACTTTTTTAACAAATAAAGTAAGAAGTACAATTTTGGTAAAACAAAATAACTTTAAAAATTTAGAAAAACATTTATAAAAATTCTATAAATTACCAAATTGAAAATTGACTAAAAAACTATTAAACAACATGTGCGATAAATTTTAATTCAAATTTTCAAAAAAAAAATCAAAATTAAAAAAAAACTTTTTTTGAAAAACTATTTAATATTATAAATTGATTAGAAAATTTATAAACGACAAATTTTGATTAAAATTTATAAAAAATTAATGCCTAATTGTATACAACAAAAAAATAAAACAATTTAAAATAATTAAAAAAACCTGTATAATTTGTTTGGTAAGCAGTTTTTAAAAATTATTAAGGAACTTATTAACAACAAATTTTAATTCAAATTTTTAAAAGTTGATGCTACAATTATAATTAAAAAAAAAACAATTTTAAAAGTTCAAAAACAAATCATAATTTTTTTTTTTAAATTACCAAATTTTTATAAATTATGAAGTTGCATATTAACAACAAATTTTAATACCACTTTTTAAAAAATGATTCTGCAATTACTGTTTTGGAAAAAATAAAAACAATTTTGAAAACTCAAAAAAATATATGGGCAATTCTATTTCAAACGGATCAGAGCTGGGGGGGGGGGGGGGTATGCATTGAGAAACGTGTTTATATTTTTTTTTTTAGTTTCTATAACTTATTAGTAGTCCTTGGATTAGTATATGAGAGTATAAAATCTATAAAAAAAAATCTACAATATTTTTTAGTTATTTTGTTGTTTTTTAACTTAATCGCAATTTTTGTTTAAAAACCGCAATTTTAACTCAAAAAAGTAAATTTACTAATTAAATCAATCAGAAATTTTCCGTAAAATCCAAATCTGGCGCCATTTCAAGTCTATACCCTTTTATAAGCCATAAAACCATGATTTTGTTCTCAGTGGGCTGGGCAAAAAGAAGCATTTTTGATTTTTTTTTTAACAGCCAAAGTTGACGTGTTTTGATGTAAATTAATTGGAAAATATAAATTTATTTTGTGTATTTAGGTTTTAAAAGTCTAAAACTCAAAAAAACTGCAAAAATAAGCCTATTTTTTAACATAAACTTTTACAAATGCACATTTAGCAGTTTTCAAAGAAACTATACACCAAATATTATTAAAAAACTGAGTTTTTCAAACAATTTTACATAAAAAATAGTTAATGTCGTGCTTATCTGACAAAGAAAAACCCATCTAGAAAAAAAAAATGTGTTCAACATTTCCTTAAAAAATATATTTTTTTAAATTTTTCTTAAAGATTATTTGGATTATATTTTTTAAAGTTTAATTCAGATGTTTAACAAAGACATCTTTTGTCGCTTGAACCAATTTTGAGCCATTTTACTCTTTGTTTGATAGTTTTTGCGCATGCGGCACAAATTTAGACTCGATCTATCGGCGGGACAATTTGAAAATATTTTAATTTTTGGCATTCAAACATAAATCCGCCTGGCGCTTATCAAAATTTGTTAAAAAAAAGTTTTAAACCACACCCTAGTGTGTTTATAATATTTTGAACGCATTTTTTGCCTGAAAATTTTGTAAACATTTCTTTCTAGATGGACTTTTTTATAGACGATGAGTACAACACTGACAATTTTATATGTAAAATTGTCCTCAAAATTCAAATTTTTAATAATATTTTCTGTATTGTTTCTCTGAACTCGGCTAAACGTGCATTTGTAAGAGTTTATGTTAAAGAATAGGCCTACTTTGCAGATTTTTTGACCCTTAAAACTTAAATACACAGAACAAATTTATATTTTTCAGTTAATTTACATCAAAATACTTCAATTTTAGCGGTTAAATTTTTTTTTAAAATGCTTCTTTTTGCCCAGCCTACTGAGAACAAAAACATGGTCTTATGGCTTTTGCGGCTTATAGACAAGGTATAGACTTGAAATGACGCCAGATTTGGATTCTATAAAAAAATTTTGGTTGATTTCATTAGTAAACTTATTTCTTTAGAGTTAAAATTGCGGTTTTTAAACAAAAAATGCGATTAAGTTAAAAAACGACAAAAAACTAAAAAAAATTTTTTTTTTTAGAATTTTTTTATGGGTTTCAAACCCTCATAAACCGATCAAAGGACTACTAATAAGCTATAGAAACTAAAAAAAAAATACATAAGCAAGTTTCTCAATTTAGAAGTTAATTAAAAAACTTTTAATAACATATGCCAAAAGTTTTATATAAAATTTTAAAAATTAATGTTAGAATTTAATTTTTTGTAAAAAAAACTGAATAATTTTAAAAACTAAATAAACGTATTAAATTTTTAAAAAATAAAAAAAAATAGAAATCATTAAGTTATGTTATGTGCAACAAATTTCAATTCAAATTATATTTTTTTATTTAATAATTAATTGATAAATCTACATTTATAATTTTTTTGATATTATTGCGAGTGGTGCGCTACTATGAAAAATCGGTTTTTCTACATTTTTGTAATTTTTTACAGTTTTGAGTGAACCAGAAGAGTTAAAATTGATTTAAGGTTATCTAAACTTCCGATTGCATAGCATATGCTGCTTTATTATACATAATTAAAAAGTTTTTGATAAACCCTATCCAATAAAAAAATTTAAATTGAAAAAGTTGAAACATTTAAAAATGACAATAGTGTGAATTTCATGTTTTTTCTAAAAATAAAAGTTGAATAAAAAAAATTTATCCAATTAATTTGATAGATTTCATCCTTCTGAAAATGATGGAGTTTGTCCAGTGTTTCTATTACTAACCGTTTTTGAGTTTTGATTTTTTAGTGCAAAAAGTCTTAAAATTGTGAAAAAAGTTTTCTGTCTCGTAAAAAATACGATAAATCGTGTTTTGAGCTGTCAAATTATTGCAAATTGATAAAAATATTATACCCAGGATACCTATTCAAAATAAATCTTTCCAAATTTTAGTATTTTAAAAGCTATAAATGCTTTGCAGAGTCACAAAAGCAGAAAAAAAAACAGTATAAATGGCAAAAAAATAAAAAAAATAATTTTTAATAGTGTCGCACCACTCGCAAAAATTCCAAAAAAATTATGGATGCAGATTTTTCAATTACTAATGAAGTTAGAAAATAAAATTCCATGCAATCAAAAGGTTTAAATAACCAAAAGTAGATTTCAACCCTTCTGCAATTTTTTAAGGGTTTTATACAGAGTTTGAGAGGCTGAAAAAAATTGTGTTGGAAGACCATCCAAAACCTTACTTTCATGATTTTTTTTAGAATTTTTCTTTCAATAGGTGCGGGGAAAAAAATAAAAACGAGAAAATGCTATTTTTTGCCCCCTTTGAAAAAGGGGGTGGTATAAAAATTTTAAAATCCTACTAAACATGTTTTTTTTTATGTTAGGAAAGTAATTTTTAAAGTAATTTGGATATTCGTGATGAGGGGCATTTCAACTACGTTAACCGGGGGGACCCTTTGATCTCATTGAAATAAAAAATTAACATATTTATATTAACCAAATGAATATATGTATATCCAAAGTTTTGCAGACGTTCAAAACATTCAAAGTTTTACGAACAACGATAAAAGTGTACAAGTTATATTAGAAAGATTTAAAAAAAAATTTATAAAAAAAATTCTTACGCACCAAAACATTGAAAACCACATTACAGTTCATAAGTTACTTAAAAAATCAACAGTAAAAATTTTGTAAAAAATTTGTTAAACTTAGTTCCTGCCCACCCACCCAAGCATTAGTTATTAAAGAACTGTTAAACCATTCTCTGATTAATCAGTGAGAACTAACATTCCTTCTCTTGTATATAATAGCTACAAGAACACAAAAGATGGGAGTAACAATAAATCTTTTGGTAACTAACGCTTGAGTGGGTGGGTGGGTTATAGTAAACAAAGTTTTTCGATCACTATTTAAATTAGGTTCCCAACCACCCACCCAAGCGTTAGTTGTTAAGGAAATCATTGTTTAACAATTCACTAATTAATAAGTAAGAACTGACATTCAATCCTACTCTCGTATACAATAGCAAAAACACAAGACATGGTAGTAACTATGAACCCTTTGGTAAGTAACACTTGGGCGGGTGGGTGAGTTACAGTAAAAAAAAAAGCTTTTCGCTCACAATTTAGTTCTCGCCCACCCACCCAAGCGTTAATTATCAAAAGATTGATTGTTAACTAATTCTCTAATTAATAAGAGAACTGACATTTATTTTCTCAAATACATCCTTTAATAACTAACACTTGAGCGGGTAGGCGGGTTACAGAAGAAAAAGTTTTCCGCCCACAATTTAAACTTGGTTCTCGCTCGCCTACCCAAACGTTAGTTATATACCTCAAGTGTATAGAGAATAATACTGCTTCTTAAAAACAAAAAACGCAAAAAAATGTAAATAAGAAGTTAATAAAAAAAATTTAGAATTTATTAAGAAACTTAGTAACAACATGTGCAACAATTTTTTTTTTAATAAACTACCAATAAAAAAAATAAATAAAAATTACTAAATTGATTAAAAAACTTATCAACAACATACACAACAAATTTTATTTCAAATTTTCAAAACTTAATGTTACAATTACAATTTCTGTAAAAAGGTAAAAATTCAAAAAGTATGAGCGACAAATTTTGATTAACATTTTCAAAAAATAATGCTACAATTACAGACAGACAGATTTAAAAGTTAAAAAAAACTTTTTTTTTTAGACAATTACCAAACTTTGGCAATGTCACTAAAAAACTTATCAACAAATTTTAAACTACAATTACAATTTTGTAAAAAAAATAAACAATTAAAAAAAAAATTTGTAAATTAATTAAAAAAAAATTTGTAACGCTACATTTATAATTTTTGTAAAATAAAACTATTGACAACATGTCTAAAAAAAATTAAATCAGATTTTCAAAAATTAATATAAAATTCCAATTTTTGTAGAAAAAAAAAACAAAACAAGTTTGGAGACCAAAAACATGTACAATTTCTATTTTTTGAGTGTTTTTATGTTATTATGCATAATATAGTAACTTAAAAATATACATTTTAAAATATTTTTTTTTTTTTAACGTCAATTTTTATGTTTTATGTTATGCATAACAACATAAAAACACCCAAAAAATAAATTTTGTAATAAAAGTATATTATTATTTTACAAAGTTGTATTTAGAATATCATAAAAAATTCAAAAAAATAAAATAAAAAATGTATGTTGCCGTTTAAAAAATAAAGTTGGTTGCCATAGCAACTATACTAAAAATAAAAACATGCATGTGTGTAGTTGCCTTTATAATACTTAAAAAATGAATCATATAAATTGGTTAAAAAATAAAATTGATTAAGTAACTTATTAACAATATAAGCGACAAATTTTATTTCAAATTTTCCTGATGCTGTAAACAAGAAAAAATTTTAAAAGGTTACTAAATTTTAGAAATTAAAAACTATTATTGTTTTAAAATTTGTGTAACAAATTTTAATTTAAACTTTCAAAAATTATGCTACAATTACATTTTTTCTAAATAGAAAAATAAAACATTTTTGTAAATAAAAAAAAACATTTTTTTTTAAATTGCTAAATTTTAAAAAAATATTAAGAAACTTATTAACAACATGTGCAACAAATTTTAATTATAATCTTTAAAAATTAATACTACAATAATAAATTTAAAAATAAAAATAGAACAGTTTTAAAAATTTTAAAAACATATATAATTTTTTTAAAAAATTGCCAATTTTGCAAATTGATTAAAAAACTTATTAACATGTACAACTAATTTCAATTCAATTTTTTAAAAGTTTTTGCTACAATTACAAATTTTGCAAAAAAAACAAAACAGTTGTAAAAAATTCAAAAAAAACAATTATAACATTTTTATAAACTACTAAATTTTAGAAACTAATTAAAAACCTTATTAATAACACGTGTAACAAATTTTAATTCAAATTTTCAAAAATTATTGCTACAATTTCAGTTTTAGTAAAATTAAAAAATAACAATTTTTAAAATTTAAATAATTATATATAATTTTTTTTTAAAACTGCCACTTTAGAATGTTGATTAAAAAACATATTAATAACATATGCAACAAATTTTGGTTAAAGTTTTTAAAAATTAATGCTACAATTACAATTTTTGTATTAAAAAAATATTTAACAATTTTAGAAATTCAAGAAACATTTAAAAATTTTGAAAAACTACAAACTTTTAAAAATTGATTAGAAAACTTAACAGCAACAACCAAATTTAATTCAAATTATTAAAAATTAGTATTAACTTAAAAATTTAATTTAAAATTTTTGATTAAAAAAAATTTAAAATTATAGTTTTTTTTTTAGATTTGCAAAAGTTAATTAAGAAACTTATTAACATTATATGCAACAAATATTAATATAAATTTTCAAAAACTGATGCAATAATTACATTTTTGCAAAAAAAAAAGAAAAACAATTTTAAAAACTAAATCAAAATTGAAAATGATATATTTTTTTTAATTATTAACTTACAAGTTTTACAAACTAATTATAAAACTAATTAAAGATGTGTAAAAATAAATAATAAAATTTGTATTTTTAGTAAAAACCATAAAAAAAAATTTTGCAAATCAATAAGACAATTTATTAAATTTTTTAAATATGAAAAATATGTAACAATTTTACAATTGCAATTACAATTTTATAGACAATATATGTGAAAACACAAAAATATTATTAACACTTGACAAACGACATCTCAGACTGACGTTCGCTCATCACATCCCCTTATTATATCATCTTTTTTTTTTAGTTTGTTTTAAAATTATTTGTATTTTTCTAATTCAATTTAGGCTGAAAGACTAAAGTAGCCATTTCAAAACAGAATGTTTATTTATGTACACAACTTTTTATATATTTTATTTTATTCTCTGTATTGTTCTTTTTTGAATAAAATTGTTATATATATACATATATGGTTATGTATAAAAGTCAAGTACGGAGTAAAAATTTGTTTTTAATCAAACCACTAAAAATGCCTTCCTCTACATGAATCCTGATTATGTAATTTTTTTTCAGATTTTTTCAGTAAGCAATTTCCAAGTAATAAGCAATACAAATTTGAAAAAATCGAGGTTTTTGAGTTTTTTCACATTTTCTGACCGTTTGTGTCTTCTCAGGATTGCATTTTTAGGAAAAATTTATAAAAAAGTTTTTTTTTCAAAATTATTCAAAAAATAAGTTATGCATCCAAAATTTTTTTCCTTAAGTTTTGAAAATTTTGCAGAACTTTAAAAGACAATTTTTGTTAAAAAAAGATGACGGGTATTTTCATTTTTCTAAAATATGAATAATAACGTATGAAAATTTCAGAATGTAAAAATAGCAAACAAGGCTTAAATTTTAAATTTACATTTTTTGATTGTTTGTAACTTTTTAGGATTGCATTTTTAGGAAAAAATTATAGCATTTCTTCAAAATTGTCTAAAGAATAAGTTTTCACAAAAAAAAAATTTTCTTTAAATTTTGCAAATTTGGAAAACTAAATATTACATAGTACTCATCACTACAAAAATTGATGATTTTGTAGCAATAGTTGCATTTTATTTTCTCCTTTATTAAAACTTTAAGTTCCTCATTAAACAATTTACTTTGATAAATATAACAAAATTACATTCATTATAATATTATAAAAGCATCCACATTTTTGTTAACACCTTTCGCAAAGTGTAATATTGTTAATCAAGCAGTATTTCCTAAATAATTGTTAAAATTAACATGTAATTTTTAAAACTAAAAATTACTTTTTCCCATATTAAATAGTCACCAACATTATTAGATTTAAATGTAAATTAAAAAGCACTATAGTAAAGATAAAATTTTCACCTAGTCATTTAATAATCTAATAGGTTTATTCATCAAATTCTTTTCTAATTTTTAGCAAAAAAAAAATCTAAATTTTCCATGACATTACCACACTTGTTCTATAACAAGCCAAATGCTTGTTTATTTTTATAAAATTTGCGGTTGTTGCCTAAAATGTTTGACTAATTTTACAAGAAAAACAGCAATTTTTTTTATTAATATAACTTTTTTCAAATGGTTAAATTTACTACTAAAATATCCGAATTTATCTCTATAGATGCTGCAAACAATTCCAAAAAGAAACTGGTTTTTTGTGTTATTATTCTTACTCCTAAGTAAAGCATTCTTAAACAAAAAGTTCAAAAATATCAAATTTAAAACCCCCTTTGGCTCATTTTAAGTTTTCAGTTCAAATTACAAATTATCTTTGATCCTAGCAACAATAAATAATTAAAGACGTCTACAAACCAAAATAATTATAATCAATTAACATTCTAAAATTATGTTAGTATATTTACTTTAAAATTTATTTATGAGAGAATTATATTAATATTAAAATTATTGTGTTTAATTGCAACAATCTAAAATGAAATAATTTATTACAAAATGTAATTCCCAAATGCCATGCAGCGTGAAAAAATATTATTTAGCAATTATCACTGCACATCTGTTTTTCAGCAAAGTTGATATTTAGACTTATTGTAACATTAAAACTATTTCAAGTTCTTATTAATTTGAATATTTTCAATCAAAAATCTATTGATTTACTGCGAAATACCCGCTTGGCTTAATTTGAGAGTTACAAAATAAAAGCTATTACCAGAAACAATCTAAAACATTAAAAACATTTCTTATAACAAAGATACTTGATTACCAGAGAGTGTTTATATCACACACATTTTAAGATCCCATCTTCTTGTAATAAAGGTTGAAAACAATTAAATTTGTGTTTTTTAAACAATATAAATTATTGAGTTTGTTTGCAAGTAAAATTAGCGTTAAAAAAATATTTAGATTTATACAAAAATCAAACTTACAAATTACTTTTAAAGTAAAAGTCACTCATCACTTCAATGATTTTAACGATCGATAAAGTAAGAGTTTTAATTTGGAGTTCATATGACCAAAAGGAGATGTGAATGCTGCTGAGGGACAGGAAACGAGTTAATTATAGACTAAATGATAGCAATATACACGCATTTTAGCGCCGCTTTTTATTACATAACATTCTCTTTGTGCGATTAGTAAATCCAATATTTAAGTATTAAACATTTATTAAAAAAAAAATAGTTAGTTATAAAAACTAAATAATTGTCACTAAATAAAAATTGTGTTTTACTTATTTTCTACAACTAGTTATCAAAGTTTTCTTAAATTGAATTTTATAGAGTTAATACTAAAAAGTATTTTGAAAGCTATTTTCTAGACTGAATGCTTTACATCTATAGGCTCTTTCCCAACTTACCGTCCGTGGTCGATTTGAATTTTAGTAATTAATAATACGTTATCAAGCATCACTGTAGATAGAGTAGAAAAAAAATAACAAACAAGTTTTTAAAGAGAATAAGAAATTTCATTAATTAATCCAGATACACTTTAAAACTAGATATTTTATTTACTCATTAACCTGTTGTATTATTATAAAAGAGCAATGAACGATAGAAAAAAATCTTAAGTAACACATTGACATTTATTTAAAAGTGAAATTATTGGCTGCTATTAAAAAACGAATTGACCACTCGTCGTAAATCTCACATCTAGTTTAATGAAACACATTGATGCATACTTATGCGGAAGAGAAATTAACATAATTTACTTGTATTATATTAAATTATTTTTAACAAGGTTGATATAAGGATTTTACATGTTATTGATTTGTTTAGAATTAATTTAATGTGGGCTTGAATGAATTAATAAAAATAGAAATTTATCGCATAATATTAAGAAGCAATTACAAAAAAAAAACGAAAGTTTGGTTTTAGTCATTTTATCAAATCTTATTTACAATTGTAACTGATCTGCAAGAATATTTTTTTATCAATAATTAAATAACAAAATACTATTTTGATGACATAATTATATATTTTTTCTCTTTAATTAATATTTATTCGGAATTCTTGCTCTACAAACCGCCGATGCAAATGTACGCAAACTTTCAATCAAATTAAGTTGCTGATTATAAGTTTGGTATCCATTTATAGAGAATACAGAGCAAATTAATCTCATTTCACAGCTTCGTTTTGTTCGTTTCTAAATGATAAATTGCAATCCCATCTACTTTAGTTTTTTTAGAACGTGTTGCATTCTGGAAAATTACTTTCATAATATGTACTATGCATACATTCTCATTCAATGTGGAGTAAATAAATGATAATATTAGATTGTTGTGTGGGAAAATATTGTTTTAATTTTATGTAAATTAAACAAAATATTATTAAAATTAAAAATTGTACTGTTCATTAGATAAAACTTTTTTACAAAATTATTAAACTTAAGCTTAGTAGCAAAGCATGCAATTTTTGAAAATATTATTATGCATTATAGCCAAATTTGTGACATTTTATGATTAAAACGTTGCACTTATTAAAATTTCTTACATTATTTTCATATTTTTTAGTCGGATGTTGCCATTCTTAGTATGCAAAAATGCAGTTTTTTACTTTTTATGAAAAGAATTTTGTTTTTTTCAACAGTTTATACAATATTTTGTTGTTTTAAAGTTATTTTTTAATTTTTTTTATAAATGTAGGTGCTTTTTATTAATATTTTAAAGTTTTCAGACAGAATTTTGCTGTTTTTTTTTTTCTATTTTATAAATTAAATGCTTTTTTAAACTGTTTTTGGTCGGATTTTACTATTTTTTAACAATATTTTGATGATTTAAGACCAAATTTGAGCATTTTTGACTTTTTTTTTAATTTCTGACAGTATTATAATAATTTTGCAATTTTTAACTTTAAGATTTTATTACAAAAATCACTTTAAACAGTTTATGACCTAAATCTTTGACAATATTCTAATGATTTGAGACTAAATTTTGTTTTTTTTTAGTATTTTATGACCGGATTTTATTATTTTTGACTTTTAAAGAAGATTAAAAAAAAACTGAATTGTGTACGCTTTTTTCTAAAGCCGTCTGACCCTTATTTTCAGTCTAAAAACATTAACACAATAAAAATAGTTACTTTTTGACAAAAATGGTAACATTTTTGACAATTGTAAAATATAGTTATATAAATTAATTTTTTTATATAACTAACGCGACGCACGCTAATCCTCCCAACCACCACTCCGTGCTTAAACGACGTATACGAATTAACTTAACACTACTCAGTAATTATAATAAAGAAGCGGCTTTTGTCGTCAAATCATTTAACTGCATCGCTTCACTGCGCAAAACTTACTAAGGCTCCTTTGTACGTCCCGCGCCCGACCCTCGCTTCAAGCTGATATGCCCCACTCCACTCCATTCGTGCGGGCTTGGTCCATCTCATCTTCAGTGCGTCAGCAATTGTTCCCGCGCTGCTTTTTTATAAATCAACCTGCACATAATTATTGATATGTTCCGCGCACTCAACAAACATATAATTTTTCTGCAGCAGAAGACTGGTAGTCATACCGCAATCTCTACAAATTACATCAATCACCTAATTAATACATCGACAAGGTATACTCTAATACAAGAGGGTTTATAACTGCTCCTTACTAATGTAATGTGCCCTGCATAAAATGACCCAACTGGCCTGTGTAAGCATGACAATCTTTTGCAGTTATTATGCAACCCCAAGGCCTCAACTGCCAGTGCACAAGCATGCCCTCAACGACTGTTACGTATAAGACCTCAATGCCAAATACGATGTCAACATGCCTCGTGCCAGTGTATGAATAACCATCTTTTACAGCCTAGTACAACCCTAACTCTGGCAGCGTACCTGGTATGCTACAACTGTCAAGTACCTCAATGACCTCAATGCCAATGTACTTTGTTTTACATACCTCCAAGGCTATTCACAGCCTATGTGTAAATAACTTCAGACAGTTGTGAAGTACCTCAATGAACTTTTTTCAATGTATTTTTTCACACCTTAAGGACCCACTTAATCTATGTGTAAATAACCCTCAGGTTCTCATACACACATGTAAGTAATTAACATCATATACAGTACATTAATAATTAGAAACAATACTAACAAAAACTACCTCTAACAGATGTTATTTTCTTGTAGTAAAACCTATCTAACTCTAATCGTGCATCATTTAATATTAAATGTAATATTAAAATCAGTCTCGTGTCAGCTCTACTTGTTTTGTCCAAAAAATTAGAACATGTTCTATTTTCTTGAATCAAAAACTTACTTACTTGGCTAACTAAATATTTTAAATTTTCACAAATAAATAAAATAATTAAATTAAAAACATTCAATTTCACAACATATTTATGATAATTTTCTAGATAACAAATTAATAAACTCAAGTTACAACCGGATACCGCAACCAACACTTAATAGCATGTAATTCTCACAGCGATGATCACCGCGAGAAGATCTCTTCATCAATGAAGCTATTAATTCGCGATCCGTTATTAATTCGGTCGCGTCCGCATTTCCTGTCATCGCATTCCGTTCATCTATCTTTATTTCTTTTTTGCAGCCTTGACAAAAACGTTTTCTTAATGAAAGTCTGTATATTTGTGAGAGGCAAGAGCGCTTGAATTAATTGTCGAGACATTAAGAGATCGTTACTCTTAACAATTGCAACGACCACTTTAATGCGACACGAAATATTTGAGGTCTAAGGATTTAATTGCAATTACAATTACAACGACATGTTGTAACGGTATTAATTTAATTAATTAGTTCAGACAATGCAATTTTCTCAAGCGTGCAAAAATTTAATTAATTATTACAATTTTGTGTGCATGTAATAATAATTTACTATACCTTTTTGAATTTGTTTAAGAAAAATGATTTATGTTGTAATACTATTCATTAAGATGTAAATGTGCGTGATACAATTGCGTGTGTAATTTCCGAAAAAACTAGTACCTCCGGTTTGACTCGGAACAAGTCTGAATTCATGTATTTTTTCTTAGACGTATGACATAAAATGTTTATCTGTTGTTTGCATTAGTAATCACGTGCCTGAGCTGAGTAAATTTATATAATTTAATAATAAATAACATTTCATAGCTTCGAGTTATAATGCTATTTCCTGTATAATTATTATTTCCTATTTTGTATAACTTGTAATATTTATAGGATGTCTATCTTGCTGCAGTTACTTAATAAATTGTATATTGATGGTTTAAAATAAGCTAAAGTTTATATAGCTAATGCTAGAGCTTAAACATTTTTTATAGTTTTATAGATAAATATTTTATATTTTGCTTTCTTATTATTTTTTAGAAAATTTCTTTAATCTCTTTATGTTTGGTTTTTAAAATTCTCCTAAAAAAGCCGTAAAATTACAGAAAATCTGAGGAAAATCGCTTAAAAGTAACCCATTTTTAGCAATTATGTGTTATATTTCACCCTAGAAAAAGCAAACCCATTATTTTAATCTTTGTGATCAAAAGTACTATGTTTCAAAAGTATCATATTCAAATTTCAAGTCGTTAGGTGTAACAAAATCAATGATATCAAATTTTTGATAAAATGGTAATTTTTCCATTTTTCGCAAAAAAATTTGGAAAACCAAGGGCGGGATGGTGTTCTACGAAAAAAAATTCCCATAAGATACATCTTTTCTAATATGAATTTTGACTATTTTTTGCTTATTTACAGCGCAAAAACTAAAAAAAAAAATATTCCTAAAAAATTAAAATGACCGCATTTACTCTGTATTCTACCTAGAGATCTAAAATTTTAAGAATCGTCATATTTTGATACCCCAAACATGTGTACAAGCAAAATCAGAGATGGCAATGTGGGGACAATTGTTCGAACTATTGTGGAATTACCCAATACTGATCATTTAAAAAGATTTAGAAAGTAATAGTTTATATTGTGTCCTTTTGCTTGTTTTGCAATGTCCATGGTGTAGTATGTTCAAACTTTTTTATGTAAATTTTAAACAATAAATTAACAATTAATGAATCCATAAAATCTTGTTAGTTTTGCCTTAATTAATGTTTCTAAACCCTGTCTTGGAAATATCCCAAACTCATTTTTTGTTACAATTCTAGTTGTATTTTTCTCTTAATTTTCTTTGCAACTTTTTGTTGTTTTTGTTTTTCAACTTCTATTTATTTAGAAGCAACTTTCAAAAAAAAATTTGCGTGCAAGACCAATAATCTAAACCTCAATGAGCCTTTAGATAATTTTTTTATAAATAACTTATTTCATCTGTAAAAAGCTCTACTAGAACCAAAACTAATAATGTATTTGGAAAAATAAATTTGTGAGAAGAAATATAGTAAATTGTTGTATTATTTTATTTGTCCAGTACTTGAAAGTTTGTTGGGGATTCTTTTCTAATTTTGGGTAGCATATGGATAATGTTTTTGTTTAGTTTCTTTGTAGTAGAGAAGAGTAATAAAAAAAGTTTATAAATAGTTGTCCAGTACCTGAAGTTTGTTGAAGAATGTTTTTAAATTACTTTCCAGTATCTGAAAGTTTATCTAAAAGTGTTTTCCAATTTTGGGTTGCATATAAATAGTGCTTTTTGCCAGTCCCTGCACAGTTGCTTTGTTTAAAGTAAAAAAAGTGATAAATATTTGTCCAGTACCTGCAAGTTTGTTGAGGACTGTCCCTGCTGAGCTTTAGTATTAAAATTATGACTACCATTTCGTCTGTTATTAAGAGGCAGGTTTGTTGGAGAGATTGTCGTAATGCGTCCGACAGAAAACCTCGCGGTTTTGTAGTGCACCCCAAAGCTTGCTTTACAACCCCCCAGACCTCACGACGCTCGCTTAGCAAGACACACGCAAGCCCTTCCCCAAAAATACATTTTTTTTTTTGTCAAATGTCTCATTTAAGTGATTTATTAGCTTTAAAAAAAAATTAGTCTTTGAATAAAATACAATTCTTAAAAAAATGTTTAGTTTATATCCCATTTTTTTAGAATTAACTATACTGCAGTTATTGCAAATTTACGTTTTTTTGTAAAAAAAATTTACGCCGCTATTATTTTTTTTTTAATCCGTGTTTAGTTGTTAAAAATTGCAGAATTCAAAAATCCGTACGCCCCCATCTAGACTTGTTTAGAAAAGAATCAAAAATAGCCTCAAACTTGGAAAATTTTGAGTGAGTTTTTAAAAAAGTTAAAAAACATATAATATAGTGTACACAAAGTTAACAAACCCAAAAAAAATATTTAAAAAAACCAAAAATGCATTTAATTCTATATTTGGATATTTTTTTAACTATTTTTAACAAAAATTTGACTACAATACTCTCACCTTTAAACCTTGCGCAAGTAGGCGGGGACACAATATCAAACTACCGGCTCAGTATTAATAAACTGTGTTTCCGCCCACTCGCCCGAGTGTTTAGAATGTTTATAATCAAAAAATTAGCAACGTCATCTCTCTTTTCAAACTTGTCAGACATTCTGTCATGTCTGTTACCTGCACAAACAAGGGAAGTGGTTGTAACTTCTAATTTTTTTATGACAAACACTTGGGCGGGTTGGCAATAATACAATACCAAACTATCAGCTCAGTACTCATAAACTGTATTCCCACCCCGCCCGAGTGTTTATTACCAAGAAATTGGCAACGTCATCTCTCTTTTCAAACTTAATAACAACGTCAGTCATTCTGTCATGTCTGTTAATTGAAAAAACGCGGCAAGTGGTACTAATATCAAATTTTATTACACCAAACACTTGGGCGGGTGGGCGGGAACACAACATCAAACCACCGGCCCTATATTTATAAACTGTGTTCCCGACCACCCGCCCGAGTATTTATTACCAAGAAATTGGCAACGTCATCTCCTTTTTCAAACTTAATGACAACGTCAGTCATTTTGTCACGTTTGTTACCTGCAAAAACGAAGCAGGTGGTACTAATATCAAATTTATTTACACCAAACACTTTAGCGGGTGGCTGAGAACACAATATCAAACAACCGGCTCAGTACTCATAAACTGTGAACCCGCCCGAATTTTTATTAAAAAAAAATTAACAACGTCAACTCTGTTTTGAATCTTAATGACATTTGTCAATCAATCAGTCATGTTTGTTACCTGCAAAAATGCGACAGGTGGTACTGATATCAAATTTCTTTACACCAAACACTTGTACGGGTGGGCGGGAGCACAATATCAAATACCGGCTGAATACTCATAAACTGTGTTTCCGCCCACCCGCCCAAGTGTTTATCATTAAGAAATTGACAATGACTACTCTCTCTTCAAATCTAATGACTTCTGTCACTCAATCTGTCATGTTTGTTACCTGTAAAAACACGGTAGGTAGTACTAAAATCAAATTTGTTTACACTAAACAGTTGGGCGGGAACACAATATCAAACTACCAGCTCAGTACTTATAAACTGTGTTCCCACCTACCCATCCTAGTGTTTATTCGCAAGAAATTGACAACAACAACTCCTTCTTTAAATCTAATGTCAAATCTGTCATGTCTGTTACGTGTATAAAACGCGGCAAGTGGTACTAATATTAAATTTTTTTACACAAAACACTTGGGCGGGTAGGCGGAAATACAATACCAAACTACCAGCTTAATACTCATAAACTGTGTTTCCGTCAGAGTGTTTATTATCAAGAAATTGGCAACAACAACTTTTTTTTCAAACCTAATAACATCTGTCAGTCAATCTGTCATGTTGGTTACCTGTAAAAATGCGGTAGTTGGTACTAATATCAAAATTTCTTTACACCAAACACTTAGGCAGGTGATCGGGAACAAAATATCAAACTACTAGCTCAGAGTCTATAAACTGTGTTCCTGCCCACCCGCCCACCCGCCCAAGTGTTTATTATCAAAAAATTGACAACATCAACTTCTTTTTCAAACTTAGTGACATTTGTCAGTCAATTTGTCATGTCTGTTGCCTTCAAAAACGCGGCAGGTAATATTAATATCAAATTTTATTACACCAAACACTTGGGCGGGTGGGCGGGAACACAATATCAAACTATCTACACAGTACTCATAAACTGTGTTCCCGCCCACTCTCCCAAGTATTTGTTATTAAGAAATTGACAACGACAACTCCTTCTTCAAACTTAATGACATTTGTCAGTCAATCTGTCTTGTCTGTTGCCTGCAAAAACGGAGTAGGTGGTATTAGTATCAAATTTATTTTCACCAGACACTTGGGCGGGTGGGTGGAAACATAATATTAAACTACCGGTCAAGTAATCTTAAACTGTGTTCCCGCCCACCCGCCCGAGTGTTTATTATCAAAAAATTGACAACAACAACTCCATCTTCAAACCTAATGACATCTGTCAAATCTGTCATGTTTGTTACCAGTAAAAAACGCGGCAGGTATTACTAATATCAATTTTTTTTACACGAAACACTTGGGCGGGTAGGCGGAAATACAATACCAAACTACTAGCTCAGTACTCATAAACTGTGGCAACGTCAACTTCTTTTTCAAACCTAATGACATTTGTCAGTCAATTTGTCATGTCAGTTGCCTGCAAAAACGCGGCAGGTGGTATTAATATCAAATTTTATTACACCAAACACTTGGGCGGGTGGGCGGGAACACAATATTAAACTACCTATTCAGTACTCGTAAACTGTGTTCCCGCCCACTAACCCAAGTATTTATTATCAAGAAATTGACAACGTCAACTTCTTTTTCAAACTCAATGACATTTGTCAGTCAATCTGTCATGTCTGTTACCTGCAAGAACGGAGCAGGTAGTATCAATATCAAACTACCGGCTGAGTACTCATAAACTATGTTCCCGCCCACCCGCCCGAGTGTTTATTACCAAGAAATTGACAACAACAACTCCTTTTTTAAACCTAATGACATCTGTCAGTTAATCTGTCATGTGTGATACTTGCAAAAACGCGGAAGGTAGTACAAATGTCAAATTTCTTTACACCAAACACTTGAGCGGGTGGGCGGAAACACAATATTAATCTACCGGCTTAGTACTCATAAACTGTGTTCCCGCCCACCCGCCCGGGTGTTTATTATCAAAAAATTGACAACGACTACTCTCTCTTCAAATCTAATGACATCTGTCAGTCAATCTGTCATGTCTGTTACCTGCACGAACGAGGGAAGTGGTTGTAACTTCTATTTTTTTTTTATGACAAACACTTGGGCAAGTTGGCAAAAATACAATACCAAACTACCAGCTCAGTACTTATAAACTGTGTTCCCGCCCACCCGCCCAAGTGTTTATTATCAAGAAATTAAAAACAACAACTCCTTCTTCAAACCTAATGACATCTGTCAGTTAATCTGTCATGTTTGATAAGTGCAAAAACGCGGTAGGTAGTACAAATGTCAAATTTCTTTACAGCAAACACTTGAGCGGGTGGGTGGAAACACAATATCAAACTACCGGCTTAGTACTCATTAACAGTATTCCCGCCCACCCGCCCTAGTGTTTATTATCAAAAAATTGACAACGTCAACTATTTTTTTTTTTTCAAGTTAGTGACATTTGTCAGTCAATCTGTCATGTTTGTTGCCTGCAAAAACGCGGCAGGTAGAGTTAATATCAAATTTTATTACACCAAGCCCTTGGGCGGGTGGGCGGGAACACAATATCAAACTACCTACTCAGTACTCATAAACTGTGTTCCCGCCCACTCACCCAAGTATTTATTATTAAGAAATTGACAACAACAACTCCTTCTTCAAACCTAATGACATCTGTCAAATCTGTCATGTTTGTTACGTGTAAAAAACGCGGCAGGTGATACTAATATCAATTTTTTTTACACAAAACACTTGGGCGGGTAAACGGAAATACAATACCAAACTACCAGCTCAGTACTCATAAACTGTGTTCCCACCTAACTGCCCGAGTGTTTGTTATCAAGAAATTGACAACAACAACTCCTTCTTTAAACCTAATGACATCTGTCAGTCAATCTGTCATGTCTGTTTACACTTAACACTTGAGCGGGTGGGTAGGAACACAATATCAAACTACCTACTCAGTACTCATAAACTGAGTTCCCGCCCATTCTCGCAAGTATTTATTAATAAATAATTGACAACGACAACTCCTTCTTCAAACTTAATGACATTTGTCAGTCAACCTGTCATGTCTGTTGCCTGCAAGAACGGGGCAGGTGGTATTAATATTAAACTACCGGATGAGTACTCATAAACTATGTTCCCGCCCATCCGCCCGAGTGTTTATTATCATGAAATTGACAACGACAACTCTCTCTTCAAACCAAATGACATCTGTCAGTCAATCTGTCATGTTTGTTACCTGTGAAAACGCGGTAGTTGGTACTAAAATCAAATTTGTTTTTACTAAAGACTTGGGCGGGTGTGTGGGAACATAATATTAAACTACAGGTCAAGTATTCATAAACTGTGTTCCCGCCCACCCGCCCAAGTGTTTATTATCAAGAAATTGACATCAACAACTCCTTTTTCGAACCTAATGACATCTGTCAGTTAATCTGTCATGTGTGATACCTGCAAAAACGCGGTAGGTAGCACAAATGTCAAATTTCTTTACAGCAAACTCTTGAGCGGGTGGGTGGAAACATAATATCAAACTACCGGCTTAGTACTCATTAACTGTGTTCCCGCCCATCCGCCCAAGTGTTTATTATCAAGAAATTGGGAACGTCAACTTCTTTTTTAAACTCAATGACATTTGTCAGTCAATCTGTCATGTCTGTCACCTGCAACAACGCGGTAAGTGGTACTAATATCAAATTTCTTTACACCAAACACTTGAGCGGGTGGGCAAAAACACAATATCAAACTACCGGCTTAGTACTCATTAACTGTGTTCCCGCCCACCCGCCCGAGTGTTTATTATCAAAAAAATTGACAACGACTACTCTCTCTTCAAACCTAATGACATCTGTCAGTCAATCTGTCATGTTTGTTACCTGTGAAAACGCGGTAGTTGGTACTAAAATCAAATTTGTTTTCAATAAACACTTGGGCGGGTGTGAGGGAATATAATATTAAACTACAGATTAAGTATTCATAAACTATGTTCCCGCCCACCCGCCCGAGTGTTTATTATCAAGAAATTGACAACAATAACTCCTTCTTTAAACCTAATGACATCTGTCAAATCTGTCATGTTTGTTGGCTGCAAAAACGCGGAAGGTAGTATTAATATCAAATTTATTTACACCAAACACTTGGGCGGGTGGGCGGAAATAGTCTATCAAACTACCTACTTAGTACTTATAAACTGTGTTCCCGCCCACTCGCCCGAATATTTATTATCAAAAAATTTACAACAACAACTCCTTCTTCAAACTTAATGACACTTGTCAGTCAATCTGTCATGTTTGTTGCTTGCAAAAACGCGGTAAGTGGTACAAATGCAAAAACACATTATCAAACTACCAGCCCAATATTCATAAACTGTGTCCCCGCTCACCCGCCCGAGTGTTTATTATCAAGAAATTGACAACAACAACTCTCTCTTTAAACCTAATGACATTCGTCATGTTTGGTAACTGCAATGACGCGGTAGGTGGTACTAATATCAAATTTTTTTACACCAAACATTTGTCGGGTGGGCGGGAACACAATATCAAACTACCGACTCAGTATTCATAAACTGTGTTTCCACCCGCCCGAGTGTTTATTATCAAGAAATTAGTCATCATCACAAGTCAGAATTGTTCAAAAAAGATGTTAAAAAAAAAATTACAAAAGTTTTAAATGTCATAAACATGACAAATCACAAATCGTATTAAATGTTATAATCATCATAAACGTCATAACGTCAAAAACGTCATACAAATAAATGTTACAAATGTTACAAAGTTTACAAACAATAATTAAAAAAATCCTAAATTTTTTGATTGTCATAAACGTCATAAATTTGATAATTTCATAAACGTCAAACGTCATAAAAGTAATAATTATTACAAACTGTATAAACACCATACAATTTTTAAGTGACACAAACAATATTATAATAAATTAAAACGTCACAAATGCTACAAACGTCATAAATATTATAAACGTCAATTGTCAAAAATGTTTTAACTGTCAAAAACCAAAAACTTTATTTAATGTTCATAAACGTTATAAATGTCAAACGTCATAAAAGTAATAAATGTCATAAACACATACGCATATGTACTATACAAACGTTATAAAGTTTTTAAATGTAACAAATGCGTCACAAATACTTCAACAGTCATAAACATTAGAAACGTTTCAACTGTCAAAAATCCTAAACGTCACAAATTTTACAAACGTTATAAATGTTATAAACGTAACAAACGTTGATGTTTATTTATAATGTTTATAAACAGCATAAGATTACTTCCAAACTTACAAGCAACAAAAATCATAAATTTTATTAACGTCATAAGTGTCAAATCAATATAAAGTTTATAAATGACATAAACGTATTAAAAACTAAAATGTGACAAACAAAAGTCATAAACGTCACAAACGTTATAAACGTCAATTGTCATTATATGCCATAAACGCTATAAACGTGATACTTATTTCAAACTTTTCAATCGGCAAAAGTCACATTAAAGATTATAAATATCAAACGTCATAAGAGTATTAATTGTTACAAGCACTACAAAACGTGCAAACGACATAAGTTTTTAAATGACACAAATGTAATAATAAAATAAAATGAGACAAACGTTAAAAACGTCTCAAATACTATAAACGTCATAAACATTAATAATGAATGTATTAATTTTAAAAACTCATAAACATCAGAAATCTTACAAACGTCTTAAACGTCGTAAACGCTACAAACCACTCAAACGTCGTAACTGTTATGAATATAATAAACGTAAAAGCACCAAAACACAAATGTTGTACTTTTACAAATGCATATATCACAAAAAAAATTAAAAACGTCATAAATGTCAAAAGTCATAAACCGTTAATAAATAACACAAATATAATAGTAAACGTTATAAATATCAAACGTCATAAAAACAACAAATGCTTGTAGCAGCGCAAACTATAAAAACAACATCAAGTTTTGAAATGTCACAAATGTAATAATAAAATGGAATATGACAAACATTATAAGTTACAAACGCTATAAACGTTATAAACGTTAATCGATATAAATGTGTCAATTGTTGAAATTTATAAATGAATTAACTGTTAAAAGTTATAAACATCAAAAATCTTACCAACGTTTTAAACGTCATAAACGTCACAAACCACACACACATCGTAAACGTGTTAAAATACCATAAACGTCAATTGTCAAAAATGTTTTAAATGTCAAACGTCACAAATGTCAAACGTCGTTAAAATAATAAATGTCACAAATGAAATCACATAATAATAATAATAAAATAAAATGTGACAAACGTCGTAAATGTCATACGCATCGCAAATGTCAACAATACAGATATCAAGGGTTCAATTATTAAAATATTTAAAGATGTAAAGATTTGTATTAATTAAATTATTATTTTTTATTACTTCGTATGGTGTTAGAAATGTTCAAAAAGAACAAAGTTTATGACTAAATTAACCCTGGGAGTTAATAGCTTTCAAATAACGACCGTCTGATTTAAATAAAGTTTAACTATAACAAAGCGTTGCTCGTTTGTAATAGTTAATAACAATCATTAAATTATTACAATATATTTGCATAATAAATTCATTTTGACTTAATTTATAAGTATATTAATTCTATATAATTATTTAATGTCTTTATAATATGTTCTTTACGCATCTACATCCGTTTATAAATGAATGAATATGTTAAGGTGACATTTATACAAAAAGAATATTAATTAATGTATCTGGGACATTTAGTATTATGACAAACTACAAAGATTTGATCATTTAAAAATAACAAATTATCAGTCCGAGACTTCTTTTTTGTATTATATACTTCAAATTATTATAAATCCGCTATGCAATTCAGCATTCAATTGCTCCCTTTGTTAATTAATTAGTATTTTTCTATCGTTAGGTTTCTCTCATCGCCTCTAGTTACATTCGCAATCTAATTGCAAAAAAAATTATTATTAAAATGTTACTTGCCAGTAGACAGGAATATTATATGCAATTTAATCTAAAACACATTCTCCTCGTGAGAGGCTTTTCCATGTTACAGTTTTTATTTAGAAACAAAATAATATCTCCGGTATGCAAAAAGCGTGTTACGAATGTTCTATAATAGTTTTTATTAAATTGATCTATTATTGCAAATTTTATGTAATGTTTCTATTTGTTTGTTTTATTAATTTATAATAAAATTAATTAATTTTGATCTTAACCTTGATAATAAGCGTGCTATATGAATGTAAATTTATGTAAATAATATTCGAACGTTATGGTAATCTTATTCGCAACAGCACTCGATTAGAAATGATTGCATAACATTTGTTTCTTCTTCCTTGCTCTCGATAATAGGAAGTATGATACATCAATGAAATCAGAATTTTTAGAAAGGAGAAATTTCTATTGAAATTCCAAATAATTTATCTAATATTGTTAGTTAGTTAACAATCGGATCAAATTATTCAAAATTGTGAATATACTAAAAAATAGTAATAATAATAACTTACAGTAACAATGTGTGATGAAGACAAAAAATGACTTTCATTCAATTGACATGGTTTGGTAGAGACGTGTCTAGTGCACAAAATATAGTGTGACATTTATGCAAAACAAACTAGTTTAGAAATTTGCTAGCAAGTTTTTATAATTGATTAACATTAATTTAATAAAATGATTAGCAATTGTTGTAAATTATTTTAGAAATTATAATAACAATTTTCCTTGTTTCTATTCAATAATCAATAAGTTTGATATATGTTTAAATTAATTATTGCATCCTCCTCATATCTAATAGCATATATCAATGTTTTGATGAACGGCATTCCATTACCAGGAAATTGCAATCTCATTGTGTTGTTGTATATTACTCGTGATGACATTTAGAATGTGGAATTTCTCCTAAAAACCTATAATCCGTAAGAGAGAGAGAAAACAAGGCGATATACCGATAATTTGATACTCCCATTAAGACAATTCGAATAAAAAAGGTCACATTAATTATCTACATTCACGTTATATAAAAAAGATCTTTTGTTCACGCTCCAATAGCCCAATTGAAGAAATCTTTCACTATGACTTTGTACTTGATACATAATTGTTAATGGATACGTGATTCGGGAAAAAATATATTAATATAAATTTAATTTGATCAATTTAGGTTTTCTGGATATTAATTTGCCATTCACCTAACGGAATTTGGAAGTTTTATTTTGCATAATATTATGATAATAAATGTATTTGAAATTTAACAGATTTGTTTGGCTAAACATGATAAAAAAAAATTTAAATTTAAAAATTTGAAAAATTGAAAAATTTGAAAAATTGAAAAATTGAAAAAACACAAAAAAAATTTTTTTGCCAAACCAAACTAACCTCAAAACAACCGAGAACTGTCAAATCAGCTGTCAAAGATAAAAGTGTTGCAAATTTAAAGTTTGCCGCCTCTAAAAAAAAATTTAATATCTTTTATTTTGACAAACCAACTGACATTATATGAGTTATGACTGACAAACTCTCAGCCTCTTCAAAAAATTAAATACAATAAAACAAAAAGTTGAACATTGAGAATAGTTATTAGTAACAATAATAAAATTTATGTATTGGTTTTTAATATTTATTAAAAATTATTTGAAGTATTTATTATTTTTAATATAATTTTAAGTTTTTGTGGATGGTTATAGCAATCCATGTAATATGTATTAAAGCATTAAAAGTTAAATAATAACAGAATTAATTTAAATGTTAATAATATCCGCTTAAAGCAACTCACGGTTGATAGCTATGTAGTATAATTATACTCTCAAATTAAAAATAAATTATATTTTTATCAAAAAATTTACAATTCAATCTTAATAACCAGTTCAGATTTGCTTTTAAATATAATTACTAATTTTTTTTGTTCAAAAACGCATTTAATATGCAAATCAATGTACAGTTTCACAAATTTAAATGGTTTTTGTAGTTGCAAACTCAATATTTTAAATTGAACTATTACTTTATTTTGCGTTTTACAACTATTTTACATCACCCCAGAAATCTTACGATTTAGGACCAACGGCTTATTAGGTGACTTCCAAATCACCCCGGTGAATAAAAAGCAAAGTTATTATTTTAGTCATACTCGAGTATCAAACCCCGGACTGTTAGCGTGCTACGCTAACGCTCTATAACTGAGCTACCTTAAAATAAATAATAATATTTTGATAAATTTATTAAAGAAAAATTAATTATGTTGTATATTGAAATGTTGACATAAACATATTGTTTTTGTTCAACAATATTAAAGCTTGATTAATAGGTAGAACTATTTTAGGTTTGCAATAGTACTAAGTTCAAACCAATTTGTATAATAAACAATATCACGTTAGTACAAATTAATAAATTTTTAAATTGATTAAAACTCCAACTTCAAAACATTTAAACGCATTCACACAATTTAAATTTAATTGTGACAAACTATACTATAATACTTTGTTTATATTTGTAAAATTAAATTATAAGAAAGCAGTTTAATTAAAGTTTTCAGCTTTCCTACAAATCCTATTAAATAAAGCAATTAAAGTATCAATAGACTTTACCAAAAAGAGACTATCAATCAATAATAAAATTTTGATTCATGACGTCCATCAAATATTAAAAGCACCAAACAATGAAACACGTTTTAACAATCCATCAATAATTTATTTATATAACTAATTAATTGATTGAAAATAAATAACTTTCTGTTATTAAACTACTTTTAAATTAGTTAATAAGTGCTTCAAACAATAACAAATTTAATAATAATCTACTAATTACACATATCAATGACAATTTTTTTTAATTGAATTAAAAAACTTTTCGTTATTCATAAAATGTAACAATAGATTGATTATATGAATAATTTATTTCCTTTAATTGTTAATAATTCTCATATAAAATTATAACAAAGGATTAACAATTTTCTAATTTTAATTTAATTTTTTACATTTAAATGTTTCATAATCGTTTAAGTAATGGATGACTAATTTTAATATTTGTGAGAAAATGGTTGGAAACTGGACTCATTAAAATAGTCGTGAATATTTTAATATGCAAATAGAGGAAAGAACTATTACTATTGCAAAATAATTTAACATCCGCAATTGAATACTTCCATATGTAATTGCAAGGAAAGTGTATAAAAATGTTCTCACGTTATTTTGTCACATTGTACGAAATTTTCTTTTCTGCTAACAAAGTATAAATTAGATTGAAGTAGAATTTAATTAATTTTAATAAAATGCAATAAAGTTAATACATTTTTATATTATAATTTAAATGTAAAAATAAATTAATATATTTTTTGTCGTGTTGACTTTTTTATATAAATCGATTACTAATTGCAAATTCTTTGGTTTAGCAAGCATTTAGGTCACATTTTTTTTTTGTTTTAACTTTATGTTTGCAAATTGTAAACCAATGTAAGCGTTTGATAATTCATTTCCTGATAAATGTTGTCTATTTGTCAGTTATTATCACCATTTTACAGACTTTTATGAAAAAGCATCTATTTTGCTCTAATTGAAAACCTACATTTCGTTATGGTTTTTTTACTTAAAGTTGATTTTTTTCTGCAAAACTTTATTCACACGATGTACTGTACTTAATAGGTCATAATGCCTTTAGGCCTTATTGTTGTAGCAAGAATTATAGCGTCGAATAAAGATGGGCGAGGAAAACGTAAAACTGGCAAGGATTGTCGGTAAAAGCCTTTGTGCTGTACAAAAAGTGTATTAGCGTTACTTGGATACTGGCTTGATAACCAAAAGATCTAGGCAAAAAAAAAATCACCACAAACAAAGATGACCATTTTTTGGTGTCTACAAGTTTACGAAATAGAACAGCTTCTGCAGTTTATTTACAAAATCAACTCCATGAAGTTAGAGATGTAAATCTTAGTAAATGAACTGTTTGGGCTGTAAGATTGTCTTGTAGAAATATGGCTACAGATCCACCTTTACAAC
The DNA here is from genome assembly GCA_963932245.1 of Tachinus rufipes. Lineage (NCBI taxonomy): Eukaryota > Metazoa > Arthropoda > Insecta > Coleoptera > Staphylinidae > Tachinus > Tachinus rufipes. The sequence goes on from OZ010745.1 coordinate 113,827,216, forward strand.
GCCAACATGCAAAATTGGCTTTTGTTTAAAATCACTGGGCATAAAATAATGAGGACTGGAGCAAGGTACTGTTTCAGATGAGTTGCGCTTTTGTCTCAATTGATCAGACGGACGTCAAAAAGTGTAGAGAAGACGCGGAGAAAGATACGCTTCAGTATGTATTGATGAGTCACTTCCATTTGGCGGTAGATCGGTTATGGTTTGGGCAGGAATTTCTACCAAAACACGCACAGGGTTGGTTTTTATAGAGAATGGCTCCCTGACAGCTCACATTATAAAGGTTCTCAAAGATCATGTTATGCCCTTCATGACAACTATGGGCAAACGCGGCATTTTTATGTAAAATAATTCTAGAACTCACGTAGCCAAGGTTGTCAGAAATTATCTGAATAAAGTAGAAATTTTGCGGTTTGATTTGCCAGCTCTTAGCCCAAACATGAATCCATAAAACATGTCTGAGATGAGTTGAGACGACGTATTTGAAAGCATACACCTGCTCCAAGAACTGCTCAAGAGCTAAGACAGTTTGCTATTGCAAGAATGGAATAATATCGACCAAAATGTGATCTTTATTTTAATTCAAAATGTTTTTTGTCGACTTCAAGTTTATAGCCAAATTTAGGTGTTTTCTAACAATTTTTCGATGTTTCAAGATTATTTTTTGCTAGTATTTATCTTCTAAACAAACGTTGCACTAAATATATATTTGTGTTGGGAAAGTAATAATATAATTTATATACTTGTATGCTTAAGTTCTTTATTTATTTTCGACTAGTTTCGACGTGGTGCAAACACACCACAGATGTCACCACTACACATCTACATTAAAACAAAATTAATCCTGAAGATGACTAAAAATATTAGTCAAAACTAGTCGAAAATAAATAAAGAACTTAAGCATACAAGTATATAAATTATATTATTACTTTTCCAACATAACCTCAATGTATGCATCTCTGAATAACAACAATAAATATATATTTATTAGCAAATTTTTTAATTCTACTTAAAAATATTTTAATCTTTTATGACCGGATTTAGTTATTTTTGACTTTTTATGAGTAGAATTTTGACCTTTTTTAACTATTTATGACCGATTTTTTGAAACTTTTTATAATATTTTAATACTTTATAGCCAAATCCAGTTTATGTCCAGTTTTTGGTATTTTCTAACAATTATTTAAATGAATTTAGCACTTTTAATAAACTTATGCAAAACTTTTGAACCGGATTATAATGCTTTCTGCCTTGTTTGAAATTTCAAGACTGGTTTTCTGACATTTATAAACAAAACTTTGCAGTTTTTAACCGTTTTTAGCCAAACTTTTGATATTTTTTTTTATATTTTAATACTTAATTGCATATTAATAAAATTTTCCATTTTTTAACATTTTATGACCAAATTTCCCTCACTTCATGACCAAATTTTGCTATTTTTTATTAATAAAGTTTTGCAATTTTTGGCACAAATTTCCAAAAAGTGCATAACCGGCCGGATTATAATTTTGCCTAACATTATTTTTGATATTTTATGACCGGTTTTATATTTATATTTATTCTAGTACCAAAATTTGCAATTTTTGAAATTTCATAAATAAAATTTACACGTTTTAGGTTAGATTTTGTATTTATTTAAAAACATTTTAATGTCAAAAAAGTTATTTTTGGCTTTTTATAAATAAATTTTGTTTTTTTTGTTAATTCACAGTTTTGAGACTAAACTTTGATGTCAGATTTAGTTAGAGATTAGATTTTTGTACTTTTCAATAGTTTCAAGATAATTTTTATATTTTATGGCTTGATTTTGCCATTTATGAAAGTTTAGTTTTCAATTATTTTAATCTTTTATAACCGCATTCAGTTTTTTTGAATAGAATTCAGCATTTTTCAACAATTTATGGCTGGATTTTAATTATAATTTTATTTTAACTTTATTAGAATATCGCACTTTTCCATATTTTAAGCCGAATTTTAGCTATTTCTATAATATTTTTATGTTTTATAACACAATTTTAATGTTTCATAGTTTTTATATTTTCAACAGATTATGGGTATATTTTAATACTTTCTAACAATATTGATGTCTTAAGACCCAATCTTGCTATTTTGACATTTTATTGCACTTTTCAGCTGTTTATGGCCTGATTTTTGTGCTTTTTGGCAATTTTTTAATGTTTTAAAGCCAAAATTTGCTATTTTTAACATTTTCTAATTAAAATTATGCACTTTTAACAGTTTATGCCGTATTTTAGTAGTTTCTAACAATATTTTTAATAACATTAAAAAATTAAATTTATGAAAAAATATTCTAAACTAAAAACATCCATAGACGCGTTTCGAGGTTTACCTCTCATCAATATGGCTTTATTTATTTAAACTTAATAATGCAATTCTCAATAAATTTTAAGTGAAAATTGATTTAAGACTATTCCTTTTGCAATATTGTTCCCGCCTACCCGCCCAAGTGTTAGTTGTCAAAGAATTAGTACGTTTTTCTTTCCCTCGCATATTAGTGACAATTGACACTTCATTTCTTGTGTTTTTTAACAGAAAGAATATCATCAGTGGTTTAATATTTAATCACTGGATCAATAACACTTGTTATAATTAGTTATTTATTTATTTATTTATTTATTCAATTGCCTTTTTTACCTTTCGGTGTCAGGCGTATACATTATTAGTTTGTGTAATATTTTCTCCATTTCTTCCTATCCTTGGCTATCTCTTTTATTTCTTCCCACGTGTTTCCTTTTCTTGTAGCTTCTTCCTTTATTGCGCTGTTCCATTCTTTTCTGGGTCTTCCTCTTTTTTGTTCTCCTGTTACTCTTGTCTCATAAATTTTCTTAGTATTTCTTTCTTCACTCATTCTTCCTCCTTTTGCTCTATTTTTATCTTCTGTCCCTGACCATATCAGCATGTAACCCTTGTGTATCGTATTTATCCCCCTTCCTTTCTTTTTTGTTTCCGTAATTCCTAGTATTGCTGTTTTATGTTTTATCATTTCTTCGACTATTTCTTCCTCTTTTCCTTTTACGCTTCTTACATTCCATGTTCCTATTCTAATTTTGTTTTCGTATTCAGTATCCTTTTTCGTTTCCTTTTCCATAGCATTTCCTCTGTTTCTTTTTTCTTTGTCCGATATTTTTCTTTTTTTCTTCTAATAGTTTTTTGAATTTTTTGCACCCTGTTCCTCCCTTTCTATCAATCCTTTTTTTTTCTCGTCCCATGTGTATTGTATTCCATTTATTTCCATTTTTCTGTATCCTGCTTTTACTCTATTTCCCTTTTCTCTCTCTTCTTTGGCAATATTTCTTATTTGTTTTTGAACATTTCTTTCTTCTATTGTTAGGTCGTTATCTATGTAGATTTTTTTCCCTCTTAAGTTGCTTTTTGCTTTCATGATTTCTTGTTTTTTTTCCCATGTTTCAATTTCAGCTACCACTACTTTTACCTTCCCTTCTTTATTTATCTTGTATGCCTTCTTAATTTTCACGTTCACTTTCAACTCTTCTTTTATGAACTTTTCAATGTCTTCAATCGTGTTTTCTGTCTGTTCTTCTCTTCCTGTTATTATTATATTATTCTTCCTCTCTCTTTTCTCTTTTTCGTTTTCTTTTGTTTCTAATAAATCAATTCTTCTCATCATTTCCATCTTCACCGTTTTCCATTCCTCTTCCTTCTCTTCATGTTCTTTTTTCATTTGTTTTAACTCGTTTTTCACGCTTTGTATCTCTTCTTTTAGTTCTTCTGTCCCTTTTTTGACTTCCTTTATCATTTCTTTCATCATTTCTTTAAGTTCATCCATTTCCTTATTTGTATTTTCCACTTTTACTTCTTTATTATCCTTTCCAAAATCTACACTTTTATTCTCTTCTCTTTTTCTTTGCTCTGGTGATCTCAGTATCTTTTTAGATTTTCTAAAGTGATTTTCTCCCTCTTTTGTTATAATTAGTACGTTCTTTATTTTTGCGCATATTAGTGACAACTGACATTTTACCTTTGGTTTTTTGTACAGAAAGATTATTGCCGGTGGTTTAATATTCACACAGTATTTTTTTAATTGGGCGTGACTATTTATAGTGTTCTTGCTCACCCTCCCAAGTGTTGGTTGTTAAGGAATTAGTCCGTTTTTCCTCCCCGCGCATATTAGTGACAATTGACATATAATCTCTTGCGTTTTTTAACAGAACAAACATCATCGCTGGTTTAATATTCAATCACTGAATCACCAACTCATGGGTTGGTGGGTGGGCTGAAGTATTTCTACAATTGGGCGTGATTGTTTTTATAATGATCCCGCTCACGCACCCAAGTGTTAGTTGTCAAGGAATTAGTACGATCTCTTTTTCTGCGCATATTAGTGACGACTGACATTTAATATTTTGTTTTTTTTTTACAGAAGGAACATCACCGGTGGTTTAAAATCTATTTACTGAATCACTAACACTTGGGTGGGTGGGTGGGTGGGCTACAGTATTTGTTTAATTGGGTGTGACTATTTATATAGTGTTCCCGCCCACCCACCCAAGTGCTAGTTATCATGGAATTAATTCGTTCCCCTTCTATGCTAATATTAGTGACAACTGACACTTCATCATTAGTGTTTTTCAACAAAACAAACATCAGCCGTAGTTTATTCTCTAATTACTGGATTACTAACACTTGAGTGGGTGGGCGGGTTACAGAATTTTTACAATTGGGCGTGACTATTTTTATAGTGTCCCCGCCCACCCGCCCAAGTGTTAGTTATCAAGGAATTAGTGCGTTCCCCCTCTTTGCGCATATAAGTGACAACTGACATTTGATCTTTTGTTTTTTTTGACGGAAGGAACATCACCGGTGGTTTAATATTTAATTACTGAACCACTAACACTTGGGTGGGTGGGTAGGCCACAGTATTTTTTTAATTGGGCGTGACCATTTATATAGTGTCCTTGCCTACCCGCCCAAGTGAAAGTCAAGGAATTAGTACGTTCACCATCACTGGTGGATTAACATCCAATTACTGGATCACTAACACTTGGGAGGGTGAGCGGGCTACAGTATTTTTACAATTGGGTCTCATCGATTTTGGAAGTTTTATTATGAAATTTTGAACACAGATTAAAAATAAGTTGTTCAGAATATTTTCAAAAAATAGTATTTTTCAAAAAATTATAAGTAGTTTTGTCTATCGCGAAGCGACAAATTAAATTTATATATTAAGTTTTTAGGTTATTCAGGCTTCATAGGTCATTAATCGCAAAGCGACAGACTAGATGAAGTACTATAACTCATTTGTCTATTGCGAAGCGACAAATTAAATTTATTTATTAAGTTTTTAGGTTATGCAAGCTTCCTAGGTCATTAATCGCAAAGCGACAACTTACATGAAGTGCTATAACTCATTTGTCTATCGCGAAGCAACAAATTAGATTTATTTATTAAGTTTTTAGGTTATGCAAGCTTCATAGGTCATTAATCGCGAAGCGACAAACTACATGAAGTGCTATAACTCATTTGTCTATCGCGAAGCGACAAATTAGATTTATTTATTAAGTTTTTAGGTTATTCAGGCTTCATAGGTCATTAATCGCAAAGCGACAGACTAGATGAAGTACTATAACTCATTTGTCTATCGCGAAGCGACAAATTAGATTTATTTATTAAGTTTTTAGGTTATTCAGGCTTCATAGGTCATTAATCGCAAAGCGACAGACTAGATGAAGTACTATAACTCATTTGTCTATCGCGAAGCGACAAATTAAATTTATTTATTAAGTTTTTAGGTTATGCAAGCTTCCTAGGTCATTAATCGCAAAGCGACAACTTACATGAAGTGCTATAACTCATTTGTCTATCGCAAAGCAACAAATTAGTTTTATTTATTAAGTTTTTAGGTTATGTAAGCTTCAAAGGTCATTAATAGCGAAGCGACAGACTACATGAACTGCTATAACTCATTTTTTTATTGCGAAGTGACAAATTAGATTTTTTTATTAAGTTTTTAGGTTATGCTAGTTCCATAGGTCATTGATCGCGAAGCGACAAACTAAATGTTATGCTATGACTCAGTTGACAATCGCGAAGCAAAAAATTAGATTTATTTATTAAGTTTTTAGGTTATGCAAGCTTCATAGGTCATTAATTGTGAAGCGACAGACTACATGAAGTGCTATAATTCATTTGTCTATCGCGAAGCGACAAATAAGATTTATTTATTAAGTTTTTAGGTTATGCAAGTTCCATAGGTCATTGATCGCGAAGCGACAAATTTTCAAAAGTTTTGAGTATTTTCTGCAATGTTTTTATAAAGTAAATAATTTTTTGTGCAAATTTAATTATTTTATTACAAAAAAAAATATTTTTTAAGCAATTTTCAATAAATATCATATAATATTTTATACATAATTATATAATAAACTAAGTATGAATATAAAAAAAAAATTTACATAGCATATATTCATACTTGTTTGTATTACTCTCAGATGATGGCTTTGTAAAAAAGTTGAAACTAGTCACGGTTTAAATATATTTGTGATATATTACATAATAATTGTGTTTTATTTATTTCCTATAATGAACTATCAGGTAGTAACGGCCACTACCATTCAATTTTTACAATAAAACTACCCCAACTGGTACATAAACAAAGTTTAACACTGTCTGTAACATCAAATCCGGCTTTAAAATATCAAAATTTAGACTCAAATTGATTAAATTTGGCTCTAAAGAACGTTAAATACGAAGGCGGAATTTTCGGCAAAAAAACATTTTATTTCTCAACGTAGACGTCTATTAGCTCGATACACTTAGTCCAACGTTTTTCAGTTTTTTCGACCCCTTCCGAATAATACAATTTCTCCAACTCTTCGAAATAGGCGTTTGTTGCATTGATGACCTCCTCTTTAATGCCAATTTTCTTTCCGAGTCTTTTTTTTCGGAAACAGGAAATATTCGGATGGGGCTAAGTCTAGAAAATATGACGGATGTGGAAGCAATTCAAAGCGTAATTTATTAAATTTGGTTATGGAAAAATAGCCAAATGCGGTCGTTTTTCTTTCAAGACGTCGTTAAAACAGTTCAATAAGTTGCAGTAATATTTGTCGTTGACTGTTTTTCCCTTTTGGAGGTAATCAATGTAGATTATGCCGCGTGCATCCCAAAAAACTGTGGCCATAACCTTGTTGGCCTTCTTCGTCGCAGAATCGCCAGTAGAAATCTACTGTTTAGACTGCTCCTTGTCTTTGGTGTATAGTAATGGGTCCATGTTTCATCCACAGTTATAAAACGACCCAAAAAATCCTTTTTATTGCGCTTTAAACATCGTCAAACTTGACTATGAAGTTGTCACACGTGTGCGTGTTTGGTCAATTGTAAGCAAACGCGGCTGCCATCGCGCAGATAGGTTTTTTATATTTAAATGTTCGTGTAATAAAAAGTGATCCATTTAGAAGTTCTTTTTTACAAAGCTTAGAAAAACCAAAAAAATCATTTTTATCGAGTAATCTTTATAATCATGCAAAAGAACATTTTAGACATTTATTTCTTAAAAATTATTTTTTTCAAATGTTGGCTGTAACTAAGGCTAATTTTTGATGACGCGTTCAAGCATTTTGAGTGGTATTTGGCAAATGACGGAAGTAATATTAGTCTCCAATTCCCCAATCGTAGTTGGTTTATCCATGTAGACTTTCGACTATTCGTAGTTCTAAAAAAAAAGGTTAGAGGTGCAATATTATATGATCTAGGCGGCCAATTCACCGGTCCGAGGAGTAAAATTAACTGTTTCCCAAATTGTTCTAGCAACAAATTCATGATTTCACGGGCTATGTCGCAAGTAGCACCGTTTTGTTAGAACCAAATGTCGTCGAGATCACCGGTTTTAATTTTAGGTAGCAAATAGTCTGTTATCATTGTGCAATTGCGAGCACCATTTACAATTATGGCCTTATTTTTAAAGAAATGTTAAACTAGTCATAAACTACACCAAACCGTTGTTTTGTTTGTATGTATTGGCAGCTCTTGAATCATTTTTGGTTGCTTTTCAGCTCAAGTGCGGCAATTTTGCTTATTGGCGTAACCATTAAGCCAGAAATAGGCCTCACTTTCCATACAACAAACCAAACTGTTGAGATTCACTACGGTCATCGCGTATACTCTCAGCTACCGCCGTTATATTTTCTTTACTACGTGAGGATGTGGTCTATTTGGTCGCGTATTATCTAATAAAAAATATTGAGTTCTAAATTTTTTTAATAGTACACCAAATTGTAAATTTGGTAGGCCGATTATGCAAAGCATAAGTTGCTTTAAGCTTACAAAACACTTTCCTCGTACAGTGCTAATTTTTCGATTGCAGCTGAATAATTTGTAGACGCTGTGCCGAGCTAATTCTGTTCTTAATAAAATGTCAAACATAACTGAACAAAAATACCATAACAGTTTGACTTAATGCACGCTTTATCTAACAAAAAATCTTTACTGGAAAAAGTACCTTTGAATAAATCACCTAATATATTGCGCACACGTTCATTTGAGATGCCTACTATCTCAGCTATCTTGCGCACTTTTACTCTGCTGTCTTGCAATACCGTATTATAAATTTTGTCAACCATTTCTGGTGTAGTGGTTTTGAACGTTCGGCATCAGTTGTGCTTGTACGACCACAACAACAATCAGTAAACCACTTGTTAATCATTTAAACAATGATAAAAAGTCTCCATAATATTTATCAAGTTTTGTTTTAGTTTGCCTAATGGTTTTTCCACGCAAAAAATAACTTTTTTCCATGTTTGCAAAAATACAATAAGTTGTCTGGTTTCTAGTATGTGATTTAAGATTTTTGTAATTGTAATAGTGTATTGGGTAATGTAGTAATTGTGTAATGGTGTAAAGGTAAAAAGAAAAAATTAAAGTAAAAATTAAAGTAAAAATTAAAGTAAAAATTAAAGTAAAAATTAAAGTGAAAGTGGCAATACTTTTTACATGATGTAACTCTGATGTTTGTTTGATGAATGGTATCGGAAATGGTAAAAAAGTGCGATTCAGAGTTTTATAATTGTGCAAAGTGTAATTGTGTAATAGTGTAAGGGTAAAAAAAAAATTAAAGTAAAAGTGGCAATTCATTTTACATGATGTAATCTCGATGATTGTGTGATAAAGGTTATCGGAAATGTTAAAATTGTATGTGATTTAAGGTTATGTAATTGTAATTGTGTAAAGTGTAATTTTGTAATAGTGTAAAGTAAAAAAAAAATTAAAGTAAAAGTGGCAATACTTGTTACATGATGTAATCTCGATGCTTGTATGATTAAGGTTATCGGAAATGTTAAAAATGTATGTGATTAAAGATTTTTGTAATTGTAATTGTGTATTGGGTAATACAGTAAAATAAAAGTAAAAGTGGCAATACTTGTTACATGATGTAATCTCGATGCTTGTGTGATAAAGGTTATCGGAAATGATAAAAAATGTATGCGATTTAAGGTTATGTAATTGTAATTGTGTAAAGTGTAATTGTGTAAAGGTAGAAAACAAAATTAAAGTAAGAAAGCTAATACTTATTACATCATGTAATCCTTGATTCTTGTGTAATAAAGGGTATCTAAAATTGTAGAAAATGATTTGTATTTTCTAAAATTGTTGGGACAATGTCGGGTCCTATATCAAAACCAAAATATAGGAATCTTTATATAAAAAAAATAAATTTTGGTATTTATACTATTACCCAGTATAGGAATCAATATCGCGACAGAGAAACCTTTGTTTTATTTGATGTGCAATAGGTAAGACAGTTTTTTGGGTTTTTGACAAGTGTTTCCCAATACAGAGTCCCATATCGTAAAAAATGTAAATACTGGCATCTATCCTATTACCAGGGATAGAAATTAAATTTGAGGCAGAAGATCTTGTCTATTTTTTATTGGGTATGCAATAGTTGAAACAGTTTTTGGGGTTATATGTCGACTGTATTTCCCTATTTAGTCTTATGTCTAAACCAAAATTATTATCCGGTATAGAAAATATAATAAGGTTGGAAAAGTCTTTGTTTTGTTTGATATACAATACTTGCAAAAGTTTTTAATTTTTCAGTCAGGTTATTTTCCAATACAAGATCCTATATTTAAACCAAAAATATAGATGTTTACATCTATACTATGACCGGGTATATAAAAATTGTAGGTTTTCTGTCAAGTGTTTGCCAATGCAGGGTCGAATACCGACCAACCGTTTGTTGGGAATAAATGAAAAATTGAATCTTACATTAAAATAGTTGGGACGGTACAGTGGTTGTAATATTGAGTGATAAACACCAACAGTCGCGTTCAGATGATAATTATATTAATAGTTGAGACGGTATTCAGGTTTTAAGTCAAGGGTTTTCCAATACAGAGTCGCATATAGATAGTGTATTTTGTCTGTCCCTGTGGAGTTAGTTTGTTTAGGAATAGAGAGGAGTAATAAGTTTGTTAATAGAGAGGAGTAATAAATAAGTATGTTGGAAAGTAGTTTTTAAATTATTATTCAGTAACACCTAAAATTTTGTAGAGAAATGTTTTCTAATTTCTGGTCGTATATAGATAGTATTTTTGTCTTGTCCCTGCAAGGCTAATTTGGGGTTGGGGTGAAGCCGCATATAAATAGTGTTTTTCGCCTGTCCCTGCGAGGGTAGTTTGTTGGAGAGGGTGTTGTGATGCGTCCGACGGGGGGTTTTTGCACGCTTGAGACCCACATGCCGGACGCATCATTCCTCCCCACTCCATTTTATCTAAAAGAGTTTTCCAACTATTTTATAATACCGGAAGTGTTTTTTAACTGTTTTATAATACCGGAAAGTTTGTCGGGGAGTGTTTTCTAATTATTTTATAATACCGGAAACTTGCTTGGGGAGTGTTTTCCAATTATATTATAATACCGGAATGTTTGTCGGGGAGTGTTTTCCAATTATTTTATAATACCGGAAGATTTGTTGGGGAGTGTTTTCCAATTATTTTATAATACCGGAAGGTTTGTCGGGGAGTGTTTTCCAATTATTTAATAATACCAGAAGGTTTGTCGGGGAGTGTTTTCCAATTATTTTATAATACCAGAAGGTTTGTCGGGGAGTGTTTTCCAATTATTTAATAATACCAGAAGGTTTGTCGGGGAGTGTTTTCCAATTATTTTATAATACCGGAATGTTTGTTGGGGAATATTTTTTAATTATTTTACAATGCCGTAGAGATTGTCGGGAAGTGTTTTTCGAATTATTTTATAATACCGGAAAGATTGTTGGGGAGTGTTTTTTCAATTATTTTATAATGCCGTAAAGTTTGTTGGGGGAGCGTTTCCGCACAGTGTTTTTCGACTGTCCCTGCGGGGCTAGTTAGTTGGAGAGGGTGTCGTGATGCGTCCGACGGGGGTCCTCGCGTGTGCGTAGCTGAGCGAGCATCGCGAGGCCCGGGGGGGCTGTGGGGCCACCACCCTCTAGGTTGGATAGTATATACCAGTGTCCCTGCGGGGCTAGTTTGTTGGGGGGGGTGTTGCATGTGGATAGTGTTTTTCGACTGTCCCTGCGGGGCTAGTTTGTTGTCGAAAATTTTCATCGGCAATTTAGGGGTGTATTATTGACCCTTGCTGATTTTAATGAAAATCACATTTTTAACTGAATTTAGTACCAGAAACACGAATCTGGCATTTAAAAATCTGTAAAAAAATGTCTTCTTGTTTAAAAACAAAAAAATTCATCATTTTAGGGGATGTTTTTAAATTAAGGGTCAGAAGCCTTAAAATAATGAAAAATTGTCTTATAAAGCATTTTCACAAGTTATAGTTCAGTTTTGGCAAATTTAAAAATTATTTTTTGTCAGTATTTTTTTGGCTATATATAGTCGTGAAAATTGTTGAAAAAACTAAATAATTTTTTTAACGGGTCAAAATAACCCACAAGACCAACTTATTATACATCGTTGGAAAGCTCTTGACATACCCTATCTAACAAAAAAATAAAAATTTAGAAAAGTTAAACCGCTTAGAAATGATAGCCCATAATGTCGATTTTCGTATTTTCCCTAAAAATAGCGGTTAACATTTTTTGAAAAATAATTTATATTTTTATTAAATTATATTGCATCATTTCAAAGATAATAAAACATGTTTCAAGTCTCTACTACCAACCGTTCTCAAATTATGAATTTTTTAGTGCAAAAAGTTGAAAATTTGTCGAAAAAATTTATCGGCAATTTAGGGGTGTAATTTTGACCCTTGCCGATTTTGATGAAAATCATATTTCTGACTAATTTGGGTATGAGAAACACGAATTTGATAATTAAAAATCTGAAAAAAAAAATTTTCTTGTTTTTTTCAAAAAAAAAATTTGTCATTTTTGAAAATTCATAAAAACGGTTGTAGGCAAAAATTTAAAAATTTGATACTACATTCTGTTAATAAACTCTTCTTCTTTCGAATAAGACTATGCGCAGCTCTCTACGTTAAACTCCTGGGCATTTCTATTCTTTGGCGCAAACCAATTTTTAGCCGAAAATCGCGTTTTTCCAATTTTTGACAAACCGCCGCTGGTTTATTTTAAGAGATATCGAAAAAATTTAAGAATGAAAATTTTTTGTACAAGGATAGGTCTTTCTTGTGAGACAAACTACAATTTTTTCCGTGGCCGCGTTAATCGGTGGCTCTCTCTCAAAAAACAGCAAAAAACGCCGATTTTGGCACGCCACTGCTTGAAAACAAAAGCACCAATCGGGGCGCTCGATAGCCTATGCTGTGCGGACCAATGAGGGCTTTCGATAAATCTATATTCATTTTTTACGTAAAATGAAAATTGGGGGTAGATGATCGGGGCCCCAATTCGCCTTTTTTGAAAAACGCAATTTTCAACTTTGAACTGAAAAAAAATTGTGACGCCACTGGACAAAAAAATTGGGGGTTAGATATAAGAAGGAGGTTATCAAAAGGAATTTTTTGGATCATAACTCACCCTGCTACGATCAAATTTACTCGAGTTATTACAAATTTACGTTTTTTGGGAAAAAAATTCTCACGCCGCTACTGATTTTTTGAAAAATTCGCGGTTAGTCTCAAATTGCAGTTTAATAGTAGGTAATTTCGAAAATCCATATGCCCCATCTCGGCCGTTTTTAGAAAAGGGTAGAAAATGGCCTCAAACATGGGTAATTTTGGTGGTACCTTGGGGTGAGTTTTTGAAAAAGTTTAGGGGTAGATTTTGAAAAAAGGATTACATAGTGGGATGTAAGAGCAGCCAAGGAATCCAAAAAAAAATATTAAAAAATTATTCACTCACAACATCCGGTAGCAATAAATTAAAAAGTGCGTTTTTGGCAAAAAAACAGCCCTTGCAAAAATCGCGGGGGTTGTATTTTTGAAGGGGTGGTTTTAAAAAAATTATCCTAAGCGTAAATAATCAAAAGAAAACTAAAAAAAAATTCAAAACAAAATTATTCCCGTAAATAACGAAATGAAAATTATTTGAAATTTGGGTAAAAAGAAATAAAATTTACTATGTCCGCTCCTGCTTTTAGGGGCGGGGTTGAAACTTGATTTTGAGGGTGGATTCTGAAAATTCAACATTTTCTACAGACCTTTGGGCAAAATTTTCAGAGCGATATTTCCACGATTAAGAAAGTTACAGCAGTTTGAAAATGAAAAAATTGATGAAAAAACAAATTTCATGTTTAAGGGGGCCCCATTTGTAAAGGGGGCCGAATTCGCCCCCGAAAAAAAATTCCATGTAGAAAATCTATCTATGGAGCTCGGGTAAAAATTTCAGCTCGATCGGTTAGAGTTGGACAAAGATGGAGCAAGTAATTGACAGTTGAGTCGTTTTTTTGGTAAAAGAGGTGGAGACCCTTAATTTAGGGGTAAAGTTTGGTAGACGCTCGGCCTAAAGGCCTCGCCTGATCCCGATTTGGGGCTGCCGCCCCAAATCGGGACGATTTTTGTCGACTTGCGCTATCGCGCAAGTCGACAAAAATCGGCGAAACTCAAATAGTAATAGCAGTCACGTATCAATGGCTGTCAAAACTGAACTAAAGACAGATCTGTCTGAAATTTTTAATTTGGCCTATTTGGAATTTGCAAAGGTGACAATTTTACTAGACTTCTTACTCCGCCCTCGTATTAAAAATTTGCCTTATTGTCAAAATTAAATTTTATTTTATAATTATTTAGCGTTGTGATATAAATATATGTCTAAAATATTAAAATCCAATTATAAACTATCAAAATCCGGCCTTAAATTAATCAAATACAAGTCTAAAAGACGTTAAATATCAAAAGTTCGGCCATTAAACATTAAAATCCGGATATAAATGTCATAATTAAGTTTTAATTTATTATAATTTAGCGTTGTAATATCAAAATATGTCTAAAATATAAAAATATTATTTTAAAATATTAAAACCCGGCATTTAATTGCTGAAAATCAATTTAAAAAAAAAAGTTAAATATTGTAAATCCATCTATTACATATTAAAACCCGCTATTAAATGTCAAAATTAGTTATTATTTTATATCAGTTTAGCGTGATATTAAAATATGTCTGAATTATTAAAATCTAATTATAAAATATCAAAATCTGGCTTTACATTAAGTAAATCCAACTCTAAAAAACGTTAAGAATAAAAAATTTGGCCGTTAAACATTAAAATCAGATCTTAAATGTCATAATTTGGTTTTAGTTTATTAAAATTTAGCGTTGTGATAAAACTATGTCTGAAATATTAAAATCCAACTTTAAAATATCAAAATCCGGACTTTAATTGTTCAAATCTAACTCTAAAAAAAGTTAAATATCAAAAATCTAACCGTTAAACATTAAAATTTAGATTTTAATGATTAAATTGATTTTGATGTATAAAAACTTAATCTTGATATCAAATTAAGTCTGAAATATTAGTTTTGTTTTATTAAAAATTGACTTTGTAATACAAAATATCTATGAAAAATTAAAATCCAACTTTGAAATATTAAAACAGACGTTAATTATTACAAATTTAGTGTTTAAATATTAAAACTCGATTTTTAATTGCAGTATTTGGTTATGTTGCATCAAAACTTGTTCTTAATATGCATAAATATAATATGCATAAACTTTTAAAATCCGGTTTTGAAATATTCAAGCTCTAAATGACAAACTAAGTTTCGTCAAAAATCAAAACTTAATTCTGATATCAAATTATGTCTAAAATATTAAAATTTAACTCTGAAATATCAAAATGTGGTCTATGTTTAATAGAATCCGGCTCTAAAGAAAATTAAATATTAAAAATCTGGCCGTTAAACATTAAAATCCAGCTTTTGGTACATAAAACTGAATTTATTGTATTTAGAAAAACATTATTTAATTTTTAAAATATATAGTTCACATAAGGGTAATTTTACGATAGTTTGGACAAACTTCCTCGATCATCATCTA
The DNA here is from genome assembly GCA_963932245.1 of Tachinus rufipes. Classification (NCBI taxonomy): domain Eukaryota; kingdom Metazoa; phylum Arthropoda; class Insecta; order Coleoptera; family Staphylinidae; genus Tachinus; species Tachinus rufipes. The sequence continues at coordinate 113,842,628 of OZ010745.1, forward strand.
CGATTTTAGTCAAAAAAAATTATGATAAAAAATAATTCTTTTTTGATCTTTTATATATATATATATATATATATATATTATAAAAATATTGAATTACTAATCGAAAAGAAATTTCTTGTAGAACGCGATCTTTATGTCCGTTTTTTAAATTCTTCTGAAAAAAGTCGGAAAATTAGTAAAATTACGAAAAATCCGAGGAAAATCTCTTAAAAGTAACCCATTTTTAGCAATTGTATTTCACCCTAGTGCAAGTGTTTCAGAAGTATTATTTTCAACTTTCAAGTCTCTAAGTGTAGCAAAATCAAAAATATCAAATTTTCAATAAAATGGTATTTTTCCCATTTTCCGCAAAAAAATGGAAACCCAAGAGCGGAATCGTGTTCTATAGAAAATGTTCTATAAGATACACCTTTTTGAATATAGTTTTTGACTAATTTATGCTTATTTACAGCTCAAAAACTACAAAAAAGCAAAATATTCCTAAAAATCCAAACTATTGTAAAATTATTCATTAAAAAGATTAAAATTAAAAACCAAAAAAATGACTGCAAAACCCAGGATTACGTACTCTGTTTTGTTTATGTTAAAACTTTGTTAGCATTGAAGATTGTAATAATTTTCATCATTCACAAATTTACTACAATAATACACTCAATGCATTAAAATATAAAATAAACATAACTTTAATTTTAGTTTTACAAAGTTTAAAATTTGTTGCAAACAAATCTATTTCAATTTTAAGTTTTATTTAAGGGTATTTTAAATTTATATAACATCCATTATATTAAAATTAGACGATTGATCAGACACACCTAAATGATCGCACAAAAACAAACAGGGATGCAACAGAACGGAATCGTGGGGATCAGCAGTGAAAGTACCCATGACATTGTGCGAGTATAAAAGCCTCGCCCGACACCGAATAATCATCAGTTAGTTTTTAACTATCACTCAACTAATTCATTCTTAACATTTATTTGGTTCGTACACGATCCACGCCAGTGTACAATGAAAACCTTTGTAAGTAACAACTAATACTAATTTATTCATAAGTGTAGTGACAACAACAACGTGACAGTGATTAACAAAATCAAATGGAGTAACACAAATTATAACAATATAATATGATTAAAAACAAACGCGAGTGATTTAAATTTGCTGAAATAGATCAAAAAATAAAATTAATTTATTCAATTGTTAAAATTTGGGTTTGTCTGCTAATTGACTACTGTAGTCTCCATTGATAGATTATTTTCTATAAAATTCAACCTTATTATTGAATTTTCAATTAATTTTTCACTATTTGGAGTTAAAGCAATGATAAAAATCATTTAATTTGTTACTTTTAATTACTTTAACATAAAATAAGTCATAATTTTTGCAATTAATTATCAATTTTTTTTGTTGGGTTTGTTGTCTAATCGACTGTTGGTCTCTTTTTTGTAAAATTTGTAAAATTATATCAAATATTTAATTTTATTTATCAAATCAAATCAAATGTGTTTAAAGAATCCTGTAATAAGAAGTAAAAAATTTGGGTTTGTGGCTTAATTGTAGTCTTTTTTGTCGTTTAATCTTTTTTTTTTGTAAAAAGTTTATCAAATCTAAAAATCAATAATTATATTGTAGAAAACGTCAGGAATCAAAGTAGGTTTAATTTGTCTTCTTTAAATAGTCAAAATCTAATTACAATTATTAGAATTTGCAAAATAATTTTTGGGTTCGTTGCTTAATCGCCTGTTGGTGTCTATTTTAGAACAAAGCAAATAATTTTTTTTACTATTTTTGGTGCTTTAAATTTTAATTGTTTTGTTTAAAACATTCTCAAATGATTGAAAATATAATAAAAATTTAAGTTTGTTGCTTAATCAACCATTGAAGTAAAAAACCTCAATTTTACGTTACAATTTTGTATAAAACTTAATATTTCAATCATTTTCACAATTAGATACTTAACAATTGACAAAAAATTTAATATCGTAACTTTATTCAGTTAAGAGAATGCTCAAAACATTACATATTAAACTGGTTTACCAACTTTATTAAAAAATAGAATCAAATTTCTTTAAAAAAGTTCAAAATGTGTATGAAATAATTGTTTTTTTAATCAAACATAAACGGTATCAAATAATTACAAACAAAATGTACAAAACAAATAAATTTGCTTTCGTAATCAACCGTTAAAGTCACTGGGTTTGTTGCTTACGCGAACGTTGTAGTTTTTATTTGATAAAAACCTTTTTGTTTGACAATTATTAATTAAAAACCTCAAAAAATAATATAAAATAATGATTTTGTTAATCAAACATAACCCAGCTTCAATTAACTACAAAAAACAGTATGAAACATATAAATAATTGCAATCACAATCCATAAATTACTAGTTTGCTTCCGTAATCAATCGTTAAAGTCGCTGGGTTCGTCGCTTACGCGAACGTTGTAAATTTGGCTCAATATTTTATTTAAAATCAAATTATTCATAGAAAACTAGATCAAACATTTTTTTCTATAATAAAATCAATTTATTTGCAGATAAAAATTAATTAACTCTTTAAGATCAAGAATTCTGCTTTCAAAAAGCATGTGGCATTCGAAAACAATTTGCTCTAATTTTTTTTATACATCATTCACACATTGATGTAGTACTTTTATATATTCACAGCTCGTTAATTTGCAAATTCTGTTATGCCGGATTAAAGTGGCAATTATATTGGGAATCTAGTTACCGTAATTACCATCATTAACCACATCACTGAATCATAAAGAAAAGAAAATTGTCCCAAATATTACATACAGAATAATTCGTGTATTTAAAGTGAGATGAAAATTTAAATTATTTAAAGTTATTATGGGTTTGTTGTTTAATCAAACATTTTAGATTTATTACTAGACCACTATTTAAATTTATTTGAAGCTTTTTAATACACAAATCAAATAGTTTATTTTGCTATTCATTTAATTATTTTTATTAAAAATGGGTTCGTCGCTTAATCAAACGTTGTAAACTTTTTAGTTTAAAAAAGCGTTTAGTTAGAAGTGAGGATTGTTGGCTTAAAATACGTATTAGATTCAAATATATAATCAAAAAGCATTGTCGCTTAATCAAGTTTTTTATGTAAAATCATTGTGAGTTGTTTGCCCCTTAATTAATAATAAAAGTTTTTTTAGTTAATAAAAGCTTTTGATTAGAAGTGAAGATTTTTGACTTAAAGCACATTTAAGACGTTTAATAATTTATTTTTCTAATTATTAAAAGCTCTCGGTTAAAACAATTATTTTGATTTATATAAGAATTATCAATTTAAAACACTTATTACAGGCAAGAATTAACTATTTTTTTTAATTCATTTTTACTTATCCAAAATAGTCACAATATGGGTTTGTCGCTTAATCGAGCATTGTACTTTTGATTGTCATTTTTTTTTTAATTGTTAAAATCAAATTCATAAATGTTAATATAGTATAATAATAAATAAATCATGATCATAAATCTGCATAAAATACTCATAATTCAATACACCTTTAACAAACATGAATTATTACGCAACTAATCAGTTAACAATTTCCTTCCTGACAGATATAAACTGCATTTAATTGTAGATTCTAATTTATGGCAATGTTCTATTAAAATTATGTCAGCGGAAACGGCTACTGTTATTTTGCTCTCGCTACACTAGTTAATTGATTCAGTAATGATTCCGCTTTTTATCATCACAGCCAGTCTTTTGATTCTTATGAATTATGTTAATGCGACGAAAGTATTTTGATCTGATTGAAAGCATGAAAGTGAAATAATATTAAAGTAAATTAGTGCGTTGAATAGATTAGCAAATTAAACAGATGATTAAGTGTATTTAGAAATTGTTAAAAAAGGAATTGATTGAATTGGAACTATAAAATGATTTTTTGGGTTTGTCGCTTGATTGACTGTTGTATTCTATTTTTTTTTTGTAAAATATTGTTTATTGTTTATTGTTTTATTGTTTTAAAAACGGTTTAAAATATTCAATTTAAACAAATTAGAAGTTTGTGACTTAATCGATCATTGGAAGCAGTGTTCATAAATGCTCAACTCAAATTGCACTTAAACAAATCAACATTTACCAAAAATACTTTATTGCACTCAGAAACAGTTTGGAAACTTAAGAAATATTTAAGTGCAACCAAGAATACATTAAAAAGCTCAATATTACATAGTAAGATTTCAGTACATTTAAAAATAACAATTTAAATATATTTCGGAATATCTAGAACACTTTAGACACAATTGAAAAAAGTTCAAATAAAATTAGATACTTAAAAAAAAAAAAAAATTGCATTAAAAAACATTAATAGCTCAGAAACAGGTTAAAACACATTAAGTGCAGTTGAGAACAGTTTAGGTACACCTTAGAACACTTCAAAACCAAATTACTAAATTTCCGGAAAACAGTTTTAAATTTTTAAAAAAATGTCTACGCAACTGGACGCAAAAATGTACATTTAAATTATTTTTTTTTGGCTTTTATGTAAAATAGTGTTGATATCTGATGCAAATAGTACAAACCAAAAATTTTTGCAACTTCTAAGTCAAATTTGTTGAATTATTTGAAAAAGCATTTTTAATTTACGGATCATTTGTTTACCAACCAATGTTAATCAAAAAATTTAATCAATTTGTACAATCTATACAGTTTCCGTTTTGATAACTGCAAAAGATTGTTTTGCATTTAAATAATTTTTAAGTCTACGCCACTAGACGCAAAATTGTGCATTGGAATTTTTTTTTGGCTTAAATATCAAAATATAATAGTATTTAGTGCAAAATGTGGTAATTTCTGAGTCAAAAAATCAAATTACATTGTTTGGATAAGACCGTTCTGCATATATATATAGTTTTTAAATCAACGCCACTGGACGCAAAATTGTACATTTGATTTTTTTGGGTTCTTATGTAATCATATGTCAATATTTTAAGCAATTAGTGCAAGTTTAATTTAAATCAATTCAATAGTAAACAAGTTACGGCCTCAAAAATAAAAATTTTAAAATTTTGAAATTGTAAATTGGTTTACATTTAAATCCACTATACTCGGTTAAAATTTCATTAAAATTGTATATCATGGTATAGAGTGACCCACCCACTCATCCACCTAAGTGTTGGTCATCAAGCAATTTAATATTTTATCTTTTTGCAAGCGTCAGAAGTCCTTTTGCCTCAAGAAGCACTTGGGTGGATAGGTGGGCCATTTCAATCCAAACTATTGACTGGTTATTATGGTATAGAATAACCCACCCACCCAAGTGTTAGTCATCAAAAATGTTTGACCTCTCTGCAAGCTTTAAAAGTCATTTTGCCACAAGAAAAGATTGTAATCCAATTTCTTGAAGGCGGACACTTGGGTGGGTGGGTGGGCCACTCTAATCCAAACTACTGACTGGTTATCATAATATGGAGTAACCCACCCACCCACCCAAGTGTTGGTCATCAAGAGATTTAATGTTTGACCTCTCTGCGGATGTCAAAAGTCATTTTGTCACAAGAGAAGGTCGTAATCTAATTTCTTGATGAGGGACACTTGGGTGGGTGGGTGGGCCACACCAATCTAAACTACTAACTGGTTATCATGGTATGGAGTAACCCACCCACCCACCCACCCAAGTGTTAATCATCAAGAAATTTGATGTTTAACTTTTCTGCAAGCAATAGAAGTCATTTTGACTCAAGATAAGATTGTAATCTAATTTCTTGATGACGGACACTTGGGTAGGTAAGTGGGCGTGGATGTTTAACCTCTCTGCAAGCGTCAGAAGTCTTTTTGACTCAAGAGAAAGTCGTAATCCAATCTCTTAATGACGGACACTTAAGTGGGTGGGTAAGCCACTTCAATCCAAATTATTAATTGGTTATCATGGTATAGAGTAACCCACCCACTCAAGTGTTGGTCATCAAGAATTTTGATGTTTGACCTCTCTGCAAGCATCAGAAGTCATTTTGACTCAAGAAAAAATTGTAATCCAATTTTTTGATGGCGGTCACTTGGATGGGTGGGTGGGCCACTCCAATCTAAACTACTGACTGGTTTCTTGCTATAAAGTAACCCAGTCTTCTTCCCAAAGGTTGGTTATTAAGAGATTTGATGTTTAACCTTTCTGCAAGCGTCAGAAGGAAGGCGTAATCCAATCTTTTAATAGCAAACACTTGGGTGAGTAGGTGAGCCACTCCAATCCCAATTACTAATTGATTATCATGGTATAGAGTAACCCACCCAACCACCCAAGTTTTTGGTCATCAAAAAATTTAATGTTTGACCTCTCTGCAAGCGTCAGAAGACATTTTACCTCAAAAAATGGTCGTAATCTAATTTCTTGATGACAGACACTTGGGTGGGTGGGTGGGCAACTCCAATCCAAACTACTGACTAGTTATCATGATATGGAGTAACCCACCCACCCACCCAAGTGTTAATCATCAAGAAATTTGATGTTTAACTTTTCTGCAAGCAATAGAAGTCATTTTGACTCAAGATAAGATTGTAATCTAATTTCTTGATGACGGACACTTGGGTAGGTAAGTGGGCCACTCCAATCCAAACTACTGACTGGTTATCTTGGTATAAAGTAACCCAGTCTTCCACCCAAAAGATGGTCATCAAGAGATTTGATGTTTAACCTTTCTGAAAGCGTCAGAAGAAAGTTGTAATCCAATCTTTTAATAGCGGACACTTGAGCGAGTAGGTAAGCCACACCAATTCCAATTACTGATTGGTTATCATGGTATAGAGTAACCCACCCGCCCACCCAAGTGTTGGTCATCAAAAAATTTAATGTTTGACCTCTTTGCAAACGTCAGAAGTCATTTTATCTTAAGAGAAGGTCGTAATCTAATTTTTTGATGACGGACACTTGGGTGGGTGGGTTGGCCACTCCAATCTAAACTACTGACTGGTTATCATAGTATGGAGTAACCCACCCACCCACCCAAGTGTTGGTCATCAAGAAATTTATTGTTTGACCTCTCTACGGATGTCAAAAGTCATTTTGTCACAAAAGAAAGTCGTAATCTAATTTCTTGAAGACGGACACTTGAGTGGGTGGGTGGGCTACTCCAATCCAAACTACTGACTGGTTATCATGATATAGAGTAACCCATCCACCCACCCAAATGTTGGTCATCAAGAAATTTAATGTTTAACCTCTCTGCAAACGTCAGAAGTTATTTTGAATCAAGAAGAGCTCGTAATGTAATCTTTTGATGGCAAACACTTGGGTAGATAGATAATCCACTCTAATCCAAACTACTGACTGGTTATCAAAATATAGAATGACCCACCCGCCCACCCAAATGTTGGTCATTAAGAAATTTGAAGTTTGGCCTCTCTGCAAACGTCAAAAGTTATTTTGCTTTTAAAAAATATTGTAATCCAATCTCTAAATAACAAACATTTGGGTGGGTGGGTGGGCTATTCCAATCCAACTAATAACTGGTTATTATAGTATAGAATGACTCACCCACCCACCCAATTGTTGATCATCAAATAATTTAGTGTTTGACCTTGCTGCAAGCGTCAAAAATTCTTTTGTCTCAAGAAAAAATTGTAATCAAAACTTTAATTCAAACTATTGGTTTTGTATCATAGTATAAAGTGACTCACCCACCCGCCCACCCAAATGTTGGTAATCAAAAATTTTGATGCTTGTTTTCTCTGCTATAATAACCCACAAAGTTTTTATAACAAAAAAAAATTCAAAATTTTTTCCAAAAAAAAAAAATTTTGTTTGTCAAAATTATGTAAAATTGTTCAAAAAAGCTTTAAATATTGTCCAATAAAGTTGTAAAATAGTTTAATAAAGCTAAAAAACCTTGGTAAACTTTAACAAAAAATTTTCAAGAAGGCTAAAATATTCCACAAACCTCTTCATCATAAAAAGTTTTCCCAAAAAATCTTTGTTTGCCAAAATTGTGTAAAACTGTTCAAAAAAGCTTCAAATATTGTCCAAAAAAACTTTAAAATATTTCAATGAAACCAAAAAACCTTAGTAAACTTTAACAAAAAAGCTTTTCATCATAAAAAAAATCTCAAAAGTTTTTCGAAAAATCTTTGTTTGCCTAAATTGTGTTATATTGTTCAAAAAAGCTTTAAATAATGTCCAAAATTTTTTAAATTATTTTAATAAAATCAAAAAATTCATCAAAATTATCCACAAAGCTCTTCATTGATCATAAAAAAAATCAAAAAAAATTACAAAAAATCTTTATTTTTTAAAACTTAAAATTGTTCAAAAAAGCTTTAAATATTAAAAAAAAGGCCAAAAAAACTCGGTAATCATTGCTGTCATGCCATTCCGTGGTCATACAAAGCACACTGATGAGGTTAATAAAGCCAAAACAATTGTCTATGACCCTTAGCCGCCGTTATTGTTAGATTAAGTTTAAATAAATTATTAATTCATTTTATAATTATTAATTTAAAAAAATCAAAAATGTTTAAAAATAGTTGGGTGCTATATTTAATTTTGATAACAAACAGTCGGGAGAGTTTGTAGGGCACTCAAATCATTAAATGTAAGCGAGTAGTTTTAATTAAAGTTCCCGCCCACCCAACCAAATGTTGCTAATCTAAAAACTAAATATTTCTCTTCTCAAGAATTGTCTAATTAAGTTACAAAATCATAATTGTTCAGAAAAAAAATTAAAATTAGCTTCAATTTATTTAAAAAAACTTACTTGTAATAGTTTGATCGCATAATAAAAAAGCTAAAACAGGTTTGAAGCTGCAAAATCTTAAAATTAACAATAAAAATTGTTTTAAAAATTAAATTAACCAAAAACCTGCAAACTGGCTCAGTATGTACTTAAAATGCTTTAATTTTTTTTAAATTGTTACAAAATAAATTATTGAAATCACTGCTCAATAAGCCTCATCATAGTACTTAAAATAGCATTTAAATTCCATCATAACAAAACCAATTAATTATAAAATAATACTAATCACTTTTATCAATCATTAATTCAAAAAACCCAGTTATTATATTGCACTGAACATTTATTTCTACCTACATTTTATCAAATTAATCTCAACCATTAAATTCATTCAAGTACATATCACTTTCAATTCAATCTTCTCTAAACATCAAGCAAAACATATTGCAATCCGTCCCAATTACGATATGAATGCAACTGTAATTCCAGTACTTTCTTAAAATTCGTCGCAAATAAAGAATTAAAAAAAAATTGGTAATAATGCGCGAGGAAGCTGATAAAAATACTTTCACGAGAAATGGGAAAATCATAGAAAAACCTCTCAACTTTCTATGGATTTAATTCAACCTTCATTAAGATGAAATTTTTAATAAAATCATAGTGAATGTAATCAGTAGGATTTACCGGATTTGCGATTAAATTTCAATTTACAATTTCTGAAGAAAAAATATTTAATAGATCTGGTTCACAATAAAATTATAAGCATACAAGTGAAATGAAAGTTTTTAAACGATCTCTTTGCAACGACAAAATTACGGAGCATTTTAGTTTCCACGCTCAATGGCTTTTAAAATTATTTATCGCAATTTAGATCTATATGATGTATTCATTTATATGTTAATGGAACGTTTACAGTCATGAATTTTTTTTTACCACCCAACCGGAACAAACAAAATTTACTGAAGCAAATATTTTTTTATTCATTCATTTTTTGCCATGAATTAATTATAGGTTATAATTAATAACTGTCTTTTCAACCAATGAGATGCTAAGTACACTGATGATGGGTGCATACCCTGAAACACGAGTGTAAGTGTTTCTTACAGGATGAATAGGCAATTTACATAAAATACATTATTTATTAATTTTAAATTATAAACAAATTTTTTTTTAATTTATTTTAAATTTAAATTTCTATCAAGTAATTGAATCAAAACATTTCTTTCCTAAATACTAATACAAATGTGTTGTTTCTTTTCAGGTTTGTGTAGCACTTCTTTGCGTATTCGCATCCGTAAATGCCGGATTTTCATCCAGCAGTTATGGCAGCGGAGGCGGTGACGACGGTGGCTTCAGCGGCCACTCATCATTCGGTGGTAGCAGTTACGGTGGTAGCGGATACGGTGGTCAAGACGATGGCGGACATGGAGGACACGTAGTATCACAAACAGTAGAAATCACAAAACCAGTTGCCATTCCAGTATACCAACACGTAGGAGTACCAATCCCACATTCAGTCCCAGTACCAATCCCAAAACCAGTAGCAGTACCAGTCCCACACCCATACCCAGTCCATATTCACGTACCCCAACCCGTTGCCGTTCCCGTCATCAAAACAATCACCATTCCCGTTGAAAAACCAGTACCATACATTGTCTACAAAGAGGTACCATATCCAGTTGAAAAGCCAGTACCAGTACATGTAGAAAAACATGTCCAAATTCCAGTACCAAAGCCAGTACCAGTTCAAGTACCAGTATACAAAATTATCTACCACCACAGCAAGCACTGAACTCGCCAAATCTCTTAGATGAATACGCAAGACTGCCACTCATCATTTTCATCATCATCTAGCTTCGGCTTCGGGCATCGACCCATCATCATCATCATCTCTCATTTTACCGCTTAGTCATTTGTTTTTTAATTGTTGTTAATTTTAATTAATTTGTTGTTGATTTTTTACTGTTAAAAAAATAAATATTAAAAAAAAAATGCTTTCACTTTTATTACATTTTTCAAATCTTTTTGTAATTATAATGCATTCAAAGCAAGAAATACTTTCATATTTCATTATAATATGAATCATTTCTATGTTATGGGTGTGGATTAATCTGGTAGTATTTATTATTATATAATTAAAGAAAATACACATTTTATTGTCGGAATGTGAGAGGATTTTGTTCCGGTTTTTCTTGTTAGTTAACAAGCGTGTTGTTTCAGTGAGCAAAATATTAATTGGTTTGCCCTTTCACTTGTAATGATTTGTTCTGCTAGCGATAAATCATCTTATTGTTAACACAAAGAAGTTAACAAAACATTTGCATGAGTAGCAAGTTAGTGATGAAAGTTTCCATTGTATGAATTGAATGGAATTATTTAATTTGTTCAAGATTACTAAATAATTAACTAAATCATCATAAATTATTTATAATGTTTAAGACTTTAATTTTAAAATACAATCAATTATTTAATTAAATTATTATTTGTTTATTAACATTAAAATCTAATATAAATTTATTTATTATTATTACCAATAGCTTTGATAATTATTGTCATTTTAACGCACATTGATAAAGGGTGCATACCCTGAAACACTAGTGTATATGTTTCACACTCAGTAGAGAGCTAGTTTGCATAAAATACATCATTTATATTTTATTTTGACTTATTTCATGGTGTCATGCCATTTAGCTTACTTAATATGACAATCAATGATAGAAGAACAATTTCATGTTATAATATAACTAAAATATTATTTTACATTTTTAATATATATATATAATCAATAACCACTTAATACTATTAGATGTCAAGGTGCCGGACACACCGAGCCACAGAGAAGACATGTGTATGTTTGGTTGCTTATATGAAATAACGGAGTTATATTGAGAAGAACGCAAAAATAATAATAATTATAAATTAAACAAATTTTATTAATTACACAAAAATTTAACTTAAGAAAACCAAAACTTAAAACGTTGTTTAGCTTTCTGTAGCAAAACCAATGTAAAGTTGCAGACAACTTTTTAGCATAGCTTTAGTAACATTTTTCTATTATTAAGTTTTGAAATTTAAATTAATTTGATCAAATGTTTCAATAGTTTCTATAATTTTTCATAAAACTCTAAAGTGTAGTGAAAAGTTGCCAAAAGTTTATAGAACATTTTGAAAATTTCTAAAAATTGATCAAACGTTTTTTGAATTTTTTGAGAAGTTTTTAGAGTTGGTCAAAATATTCTAAATTTTTTTAGAATTTGGTAAAAGGTTTAACTTTAGAAATGTTTTGTAAAAGATTTTTAAAATTTGAACAAATACTTCTGAACTTTTTCAAAAGTTTTAGAATTGGTCAAATGATTCTAAAACTTTTCAGAAGTTTCTAGAGTTTAGTAAAAAATTCCAAACCAATAGTTTCTGAAAAATTTTAAGAATTTTTAAAATTTGATAAAAAAACTCTGAAATTTGTCAATAGAACTTTTCATAAATTTCTAGAATTTTGTAAAAAAAAAATTGTAGTTGCTAAAGATTTTTAGATTATTTTATCAAAAATTTTAAAACTTATTAGATTACTTCAATTCAGAATTTAATCAAATATATCCAAAGTTTCTAAAAAATTTCTAAAATTGGTTACATTTTTTTGGAATATTTTAATAGGTTCTAGATCTAGAGTTAGCTAAAGCTTTTTTCAAATCTTTCTAAAATCTTTCTCAAGAAGTCCTAGAAATTGGTCAAAGGTTTTTAGAGTTGGCAAAATTTTGCAATAAAATATCAGAAAATTGTTGAAAAAACTAAAATTTGGCCATAAAATTATAAAATGTCAAAATCTGGTATATAAACATTGAAATATTGTTATAAAGCACCAGAATTCGGCCATAAACTGTTAGAAAATGTAAAAAATATCAAAAAAATCCAAAAATAGCAAAATTTGGTCATAAAATATTGTTAGAAATAGCTGAATTTGGCTATAAAATGTCAAAAACAGCAAAATCATTAAAATATTGTTATAAAGCAATCAAAAACTATTTAAATATGTAAAAAATATCATGAAATTTTAAAATTTGCTAAATCCGGCAATATAATTTAATCATTAAATGTTCAAAATTGCTAAATTATTTTTTTTAATTATAAAATTGCAATAATTTGACTATAAAACGTCAAATTATTATCATAAAGCACAAAATTTGATCTGAAACTCTTAAAAATAAACATTTTTTTTTATAAAAAAGCAAAAATAACTAAATCCAATCATAAAACATCAAAATCCGTGTAAAATTTTATGTAAAAATGTCAATAATAACAAAATCTAACCTTCAAACAATAAAATACTGTCATAAAAAACCAAATTTAGACATAAACTGTTAAAAAATGTAAAAAATATCATAAAATTAAAAAACTAGCAAAATCCGGTCATAAAATTTTGTTAAAAATAGCTGAATTTGGTCATTAAGCGTTAAAAAATAAAGTCAAAAAAATTAATTAACTATAAAACATAAAATTATTGTCATAAAACACCAAAATTTGGTCTTAAACTGTTAAAAATAAACGTTTTTGTTTATAAAAAACCAAAAATAACTAAATAATAATTTAAAAGTGCAAAAGTTTATTTATAAAATGTCAAAATTAGCAAAATCTGGCTTTAAAACATCAGAATAATATCAAAAAACACCCTAGAATTGCAAAATCCGGCTCTAAAATATCAAAATTTTAGTAAAATTGGTAAAATTGGTCAAAACGTAAACAAATATTGTAAGAAAACATCTGAATTTAGTCATAAACTGTTAAAACTAAAAACTTATTTTTATAAAAAAGTCAAAATATTTTAAAAAAATCACAAAAACTTGACCAAAAATTAATTAAAACTGCTACATTTTGTTTATAAAATATTAAAACTCATAAACTTTTAATAAAGTATTTTTTTAATAAATTTTTAATTATAGCAAATTTTAGCTTTGAAATATCAAAAATATTTTTAGAAAAAACCAAAACCCAGCATAAATTGTAAAGAAAGCAAAATCTTATGGTTAGACTTCAAAAATTTGTAAAAAAGTATCATAAAAATTATAAAATTATTTATGAAACCTCAAAAATAACAAATTTCGTTTAAAAAATATTATGGTATTAGGTTGGGTTAGATTGGGTTACCAAATAAATAGCAAAATCTGACCTTGAAACCTCAAAATGGTCCAAAATCGCTAAAATCCGGCCATAATGTATACAAATATTGTAAGAAAGCATCAAAATCTGGTAATAAACTGTTTCAACTGCAAAATTCTTTTTATAAAAGTTATAAATAGTAAAATCCAGTCATAAAATATTAAAAACAAAAACAAAAACTTGACCAAAAATGATTGAAAACTACAAAATTTTGTTCATAAAATATAAAAACAAAAAAAAACGGCCTTGAATGTTTAAAGAATTGACAGAAAGCACTAAAATATCATCATAAACTTTTAAAAAATGTATTATTTTTTTTAATCCTAAAAATAGCAAAATCTATAAAATATTAAAAAAATAAAAATTGTTAAAAATCATAATTCAAATGTAAAATTCTATTCATAATATGTCAATATTAGCAAAATTCGACCATAAAATAATAAAACATTGTTAAAAAAAATAATTAATTTAAGCACAAAAAGTAAAAACAAAAATCACAAAATGTCAAAAGAAGCAAAATCCGGCCTTTAAACATTACAATACTGTAACAAAGCACCAAAACTCGACCATAAACTGTTAAAAATAACAAAATCTAACATTGGAACAAGAAAATATTGTCAGAAAAAGCCAAATTCAGTTAGAAACAGTTTAAAAATGTAAACATTTCAATAAATTTTTAAAAATAGCAAAATCCGGCTATAAAATATCAGAATATTGTTAAAAATCATCAAAATGCGTCCAGAAAACAGTCAAAAATTTAAATTCTATTTATATTATGTCCAAAATAGCAAAATTTGATCATAAAGTATCAAAATATTGTTGAAAAACATTAAAATCTGACTATAAAAAGTAAAAAAAAATCATAAAATGTCAAAAATTGCAAAATTTGGTCTTTAAACATTAAAATATTATTATAAAACACCAAAACTTAACCAAAAACTTTTGAAAAGAGTAAAAAATATTATGAAATTTCAAAACTAGGTCATAAAATATTGATAGAAACGGCATAATTTGGTCATTAAGTGTTGAAAAGTGCAAAGTTTTTAATTTTAAATCAAAAATTGCAATAAATTTGCTATAAAACATTAAATTTTTTTCATAAAGCATCAAAATTTGATGTTAAATTAACCCTATAATGTCCAGCGCCGTCTTAAGACGGTGTACACTTAATAACATATAACGTAAAGTTCAAATATGTTTTATTTTTAATACACAAATTTTTGGAAAAACTGTAAACAATATTGGAATGCACACAGAACTCTCCTATGCAAAAAAATGCACCCTTAGGGTTAATAAAAATGCGCTTTTTTATTTATGAAAATGCAAAAATAACTAAATTTAATTATAAAATAGTTGTACATAAAATCAAAATTTAAAAGTGCAAAATTTTATTTAAAAAATGTCAAAAATGACAAAGTCAAACCTTAAAACAATAAAATATTTACAGAAAGGTCCAAATCTAGCCATAAACTGTTTAAAAGTTCTCAAACAAAGCAAAATCCGGCTATAAAATATCAAAATATTGTTAAGAAACATCAAAATGCATTTTGTGAACTGCTAAAAATGTACAATTTTATTTATGTTTGTTTATGTCAAAAATAGCAAAATTTGGTTATAAAATATTAAAATATAGTTAGAAAAATTAAAATCTGGCCATAAAAATAAATCATAAAATGTCAAAAATTGCGAAGTGCGGTCTTTAAACATTAAAATATTGTTATAAAGCACCAAAATTCAACCACAAACTGTTAAAAAATGTAAAAAAAAATAATAAAAATTTTAAACTAGCAAAATGTATTCATAAAATATTGTTAGAAATAGCCATTATTTATTATAGTCATTAACGCTAGAGAATTGACGGGTTTACACACCGCACCCTGTTAGGGTGCGTCTAGTTTTCTAGAAACATATTAAGTTCAGCGCCATTTTTAAATTAAAATTGGTTTTTATAGGACAAAACGGCAACCAATTCAATATCCAAACAAAAAGATTTTATTTGAACTACATACAATATTCCATGCCTTCATTTTTTGAGTTAAAGATTTCGAGTTATATTTAACAAGTAAAAAATTAATAAAGAACTAATTAAAAACGCTACTTTTTAAAAATCTTATTTTCACAAATTTGAAGACACAGATTGGACTTTCTTCTACAATGTGTGAAAATTTTATTCAATTATATTCAGGCGTTTTCTTGCTAAGTTTAATTCTGTGAACCTTTATAATAGCGCAACTAATCTCCCCCTTTAAACAAATATTTCAACAATAAATTAAAATTTTAATAAACAATTAAAGACTTTTGGTTCTTGTACATTTTATGACACTAAAAATTTTATTCTCAACACGTTGGAAAAAACTAATTTTAAAAACAAGCAAAATTTGCGGGAGTTGTGCTCAAAGTTTTATGACACTCAAAAAATAAAAATTATAAAGAAAAGTAAACTCAGTATGCTTTCATAGAGCATAACAGTAAAAACTCCAAAGGCTTACGACAACATAACCTAACCATTCTCATTATTTTTAAGTTTAATGTTTTTTACCATACAGGTATGATCTAAACTGCTCTCATGTAATAAGAGATATATGCCATAGTGATAACGTGAAAAAAGTTAAGCAATCAGAAGCCTTCAATAAAGCAGTATTCCACAAATCTTTGACTCTGTGTAGTCAAATACTGCTGTTTAAATACTCTAATCATCTAGAAAAATTTGAAAAATTGTTAATAATTAAAAAAAAAACGTTTGTTCATTGCTCATTTTTAGACTAAGTAAACTGGACAATATTTGGTAAAAAATGTGCATTTTTTTATTTTATACACTGGTTTAACTACTACATATTTTAAACTATTTGGGTAGATGCCCGTTTTCAATTATGAATTTTTAATATTACATATACTAGTTATACTGTTATCTTTTTAATAAAAGAAAATATTTAATTTAATAATTTTTATTTTCTAAAAACTATAGTTTTTCGTGATGTAATAAATTTTCGTTTTCAGATTTCTTTAATTCCGTACACTTGACTCATACATGGCCATATATATCACCTAGTCAGAAACAAAGTACAATCAGGAATAAATTCAAAAAAGAAAAATTATTGGATAACATTTTCGAAAGCATAGAACATGATTTATACGAAGCACAAAATAAGGTATAGAAAATGCTAAAAAGTAGAAAAATACAAAATCTGTACAGCACTTAAGATGAACAAAACCAAAAAAAAATCTGGTTTAAACGCAAAAGAAACAATTATCAACAATGTCAAGTAATTAAAAAAAAAAATAAAACCCAGAAGAACACCCAAATCCGACAACATTCGAAACCAACTATAAAAACATGCAAATACTATACTAACTCGAGACTTCATTTAGCTATGTCATGTAATACTAAAAACATCAATAATTCAAACAAATTGGCACAATACCAAATTTCAAAAAAAGCAATAAAGCAGATCCACAGAGATATAACACGGCTCTTCACTTTAACTATGAAAACAAAAATTTCCGTTACATATTTAAAGGCAATTTGTGTAGTAGTAGCATAAGCGTAAGTCCTAAAATATCGGCCCATGCAGGGTCAAAAGAAAAGTCGCCTTTTCTAGCTATAATTCCAAAAAAATTGTAATTTAAAATTATTGACTATGTTGCTAAATATACCAAATTTCTGCTATAACCAGCAAAATTGCCGTTTTTAAATTTTATATTTTGTAAAGTTTATTAATAAAATTAAGTTAATTTTTTCAAACTTACTAATAAACTAGAACGTCATCTTGGCAAAATATTACATTTAAATTTTTTTCATATTTTGTATTATATAAATTTACTATACTGACACAATTGACGGTGACAATAGAGAATGCCAGCTCTGGCTGTGTAATACGTATAATATAATTTTTATCAAAAGTTTGTAGTATTTGAAATACTTTAAAAAATGTAACTTAGTTTAAAAAAATTAAAAAAAAAAAAAAGTTTAGTTAAGTCTTTTATGGACAAGACACGCAATTTTTGGATCACCGAAACAAATTTATCAATTAAATTTGCAAAATTGTAGAAGTTTTTAAAACATTTCTAAGTTTTTATAGCACATTTATGAGCTTTTCATTAAATTTTTTAGCATGTGTGTAACACTTATCAAAAACTAAACTTATTTCAAAAGTATCTGCAAACATCTAAAAAAAATTATGAGCTTTTTATATTACACATAATTATGCTTTTGTAATACATTCTTATGTTAAAAAATATAAAAGAGCGTTGATCTTAAAAGTAGCAGCCTAAAATACTTGTTTTCTGCTAAGTATTTAGTTAAGTGACATTAACTAATTTAAACTGATGCATAAATAAAACTAGTTTATTCAATGTATTTTATTGTTGCCTAAGATTGCTTTGATACAGCAGGTAGGTACAAGTTAAAATTGAAAAGAGTTTTCCAATAAGAAGTTTCATTTTGAATAGCAGGCTATTTAGCAGCTGTCAATTTTGAAGCTATTATTTTTTGACATTTGACAAGTAAAAACTACGCCCTTATTAAAAATAGAACGATACACGCTTCAACAACGCATTGAAATTATTAAAATTCACTACAAAAATAATTAAAAAAATTCAGTCACAGTTTGCAAAACTAAAACACTTTTTGGTCGTGTCGTAAAGCACCTTTTTGGTTGGCAATAGTCAACATGGTGAAAAAATTTATGCTGTTGAAACAAGTTTGTGATGTGAAGAATCGAAACCTTGTGCATTGCTCAAGAACACATGAGAATATTGCT
This sequence comes from Tachinus rufipes, assembly GCA_963932245.1. Classification (NCBI taxonomy): domain Eukaryota; kingdom Metazoa; phylum Arthropoda; class Insecta; order Coleoptera; family Staphylinidae; genus Tachinus; species Tachinus rufipes. The sequence goes on from OZ010745.1 coordinate 113,861,222, forward strand.
GATGTAGCCCGCAGTGTTGAAAAAAAAACCAGGTTTATCAATTCCTCGTCGATCTTTGGAATTAAACATTTCACAAATGACATCAAAATGATCCAGAATTTCATCAAAAAATCATCTTCAGTGATGAGGCCCATTTTCACCTCAGAGGCTACGTTAATAAGCAGAATTGTCGTATTTGGGGCTCAAAAAATCCAAGAATGATTGTTGAAAAGTCCTCAACGAGTTACTGTTTAGTGCGGTTTTTGGGCTGGCGGTGTGATTAGACCTTACTTTTTTTTAAATAAGAATATTGCAACTGTTACTGTGAATGAATGGCGCTACCGAGCTATGATTAATGATTTTTTATGGCCGGAATTGGAAGATATTGATGTGAACGACGTAAATTGTCAGCAAGACGGCACTACGTGCCACACAAGCAACAAAGCAATCGCAATTTTGTAAGAAAAGTTTCCTGGCCGGTTATTTCTCGAAGAGGTGATCACAATTGGCCACCGAGATTTTGTAATTTTACATATTTAGACTTTTTTTCTTTGGGGCCACGTGAAAGATAAGGTCTATGCCAATGCTCCACAATCGATTCAAAACCTTAAAAACGGAATTCGTAAAGTTATCAAAGACATACAGCCGCAAATGTGCGAATTGGTCATGGAAAATTTCATGAAAAGAATGTGGTACTGCAACAACAAATAAAAAAAAAGAAACTCATTCCAATTTTAAAAAATTTGGTCATATTGACAATTACAATCAATTCAAACAATTTTGTAACAAATGTAAAACTTGTGATTTTGTAATATGTTAAAAAAAAATTAAAAAGTATTCTGCAAAAAGTTTTGAAAAATTTTGTGCAATAAATGATATTTTAGAATAAGTAGTGTTTTTTACCATTTTTTTTATATTTTGCAAACTTGAGCAAACAACCTCAGTTTTAATTTATTTAAAAAAAATTGGCAATAACAAAATTGTTAAGTTTTCCGCGCGGAAAAAAATCAGTTGTACGCCACTGACAGTAGTTGCAATAAATTTAAAGTTTGTTGGGAGAGAGAGAGAGAGATATGGTATTATTGGTGCACTAAAACAATAATGCTTGCAGGTAGTATTCTAGCTTTATTATAAACCGTGATATTTAAAATTTTCAATTCTAAAAAGTAAATGTCAACTATCTTAAAAAAAACTCTCAGCAGATAATCTATTAAATGTCAGATTACTTGTTAATATAAAATTTAAAAGAAAATTGCGCGTTATGTGTAGAAATCGTATTTGTTTTAAGCATTAAATGTGCAATGTTTAAGTTGTAAATGCTTTTTGTGCAGCAAACGCATTTTTCTAAGCAATCTTTTACATTTTTATTAATTTTAGCAAATAGATATGCATTTTTTAATGTTTTTCTAAGCAAAAAACGTATTTAAAAAAAATTTAATTACTTAATAAGTGTTTACGTAAAAAAAATACTTTTTTAAACAATTTTAAGCAATTCAATTTTTTTAATTAGTTTTATTGATTTGAAGCATTAAACGTAAAAGATCAAGCAAAAATTTTCCGTAGAATCCAATTCTGACGTCATTTTGAGTTCACACCTTTTATACATGCGACAAAACCCAAAAAAACAATATTTTTGTCCCAGTGGTCTAGCTAGACAATTAAAAGCATTTTTGTAATTTGTTTAACCGCCAAAATTGACGTATTTTGATGTAAATTATTTAGAAATTATAAATTATTATAATTAAACTCAAAAAATCGGTAAAAATAAGCCTATTTTTGATATAAACTTTTACAAATACACATTTAGCAGCGTTCAGAGGAACTTTAAACCAAATAAGATTAAAAAATTAGGATTTGCAAACAATTCTACATAGAAAATAGTCAAATTCGTGCTTATATGGCATAGAAAAGTCAATACAGAAAAAAAAATTAAAAATAAAAAAAATCTCTACTTTGAATTATTTTTTTTTAAATATTTTTATTGACTTATATTTCTTTTAAGGTCATTTTAAAAGTTTACCAAAAACATCTTTTGTTGCTTGAAACAATTTTGGTCAATTTTACTCTTTGTCTGACAGTTTCACACTAGATCTATCTGCGCCAAAATTTGAGAATATTATTATTTTTGGCATTCAGACATAAATCAAACCGGCGCTTAGCCTGTTTATAATTTTTTTTGTAAAAAATTTTAACGCATTTTTTGCCTAAAAATGTTGTATTTTTTTTCATAGATAGAGTTATCTGCGGTCCATGAGCACGACATTAATTATTTATAATATTTGGTTTATTGTTCTTGTAAGCGCTGCTAAACATGTATTTTTAACAGTTTATCTTAAAAATAAGCTTCATTTCGCAGGTTTTCAAGTTTTAGAACTCTAAAACCCAAATACTCAGAACAAATGTATATTTTTTAACTAATTTAAATACGTTAACTTTGGCTGTTAAAAAAAATTACAAAAATGCTCCTTTTGGTCTAGACCACTGGGACCAAAATATTAGGTTTTTCAGTTTTTCTGCGTATAAAAAGAGTGCGAATTGAAAATTATGCCTGAAGTGGATTCTACAGAAAATTTCCGATCAATTTCACTACCAAAGTTTTTTTTGCGTTAAAATTGCAATTTTTAAACAAAAAATAATAATAATAAAGTAACTGACGGTGTGGAAAAAGTACGTTGTTAGTATCTCGTGTGGCGGTCAAGTTAGTACAAAAAGCATAAAAAGTTTTTTACTTTTTTAATTCTTCTTTATATTGCAATAGTGTCGCATGCTACTGGCTACAAACATTTAAAACGCCAAACTTTTTTAGGAACGTTTTTTAATCATAATACTCTTGTTCTGTTAATTCTTCTTAAAAAAGCCGGAAAATTAGTAAAATTAGGGAAAATCCTTTGACTATTTTTTGATTTACCTTACAAACACTGAATGAAGACAAAATATTCCTACAAAATTAAAATGGCCGCCATTTACACTATATTGCACCAAGAAATCTAAAAATTTTTAAATTGTCATATTTTGGTTCCCCAAACGTGTACAAAATTTTGAGCAAAATCGAAGATGTTGATGTGGAGACGTTTGTCCAAACTATCGTGTAATTACACAAAACTCAATTGTTATTCACATTATAAAGAATTAGACAAACATTTCAACATAAAAAACGGGTATCTTCAGATAAAAAATTAAAAAAATGTGCAATTTTATCATCATCACATTCAGTTTAAGATTAAGTTGAAGTTAAAAGCTCTACAACAATTTTTGGTTTTTATTTTAAATTTTTGGTAAACTTCTTTTAAAAAACAAATTCACGATAAAAAATTAGGTACAATAATTTTTCATCGTGAATACTTTTAATATTTGCTTATTCTGAACTTCAGTGGTTGTTGTGTTTCTGTTGCTTTTAATATTTTTAATTTTAAATCAACAATATAATTGAACACTAAAATAATAATATTTATATATTTAATATTTCTTTTCTCTTATTATTGTCATGATTATGACATTAATAGTAATGCTATTTTCATATTAAATTTAATAGTCATTGACCTTTTAAAACAGCGGAGAAATTATCAAGAGGCCACGCCATAACATGCGCATAGGATTGATGATCTTGACCTGCACACTGACCTTCACTAACTCACTGTAAATTGTCCACCGCATACACCTGTAGCAAATGAAACTTAGATCTTATCAAAATTTTGATATAATGTTTAATATATCCATTACAGAATCATAATAATAAATAAGTAGAATTATAAAATATTAGCAAACAGATTATTAATTACCAAAGAAACATTCTAGAAATGTTTTAATAAAATTTTGTATAAATACAAAGAGAAAATTAAGTAAATTGTTCCGTAATTAATATTTCTATTGTTTATATACACTGGCGACCAAAAAATAGAGCAAAAATAAAGTTAAAACAAAAAAAATTGAAAAATAATTTTAAAGTGACTTATATTTGTTGTTCGCCAGTGTATAATCAAACTATTTATATTAATTAACAACATTGACAACGTAAAATATAAAATTTTGTATGTACCACATACATTGATAGATAATAATGCTTATCGGCAACTTCAATCCCTCGAGCTATAGACCTTCAAGCTGGAACACGTGGCGCTTCGAGCAATATAATCATTGTTCAATTACAATTATTATTAAATATCTTGACTAAAATGATTTCATTTATTTTAAGCTCAATTAAATGATTGATTTTTTTCATAGATCAAACAGATTACAATTTCTTACAAATTCTTAAAGAAATCACACTATAAGATCAAATTTAATTGATATAATCTGTCTCAATAATTTAAATATTTAATACCCACATATTTTATAATCAATCAATGCATGAAACTATAAAAAAGAAAGTAGTTTTAATGAAAATTATATATGACACAATGAATTATCAATTTCCTAGAGAGCATTATAAATTCGATCCATATAATTTTCTTTGAGGTGAAAATAATACATTTATTACAAATTCCAGATTTTCTTTCTATTGATATTAACTGCAATTTGTTTCATTTTCTATTCATAATCATAAAACTTAATTAAGCCATTAGATTCTTAATAGATTTCAATTAGTATTTAGCAGTGCATGAAATTATTACAGGCTATTAAGATGGAATTGATAATACAAATTGATTTTAATTTTGTTTATTAGGTATTAGTGTATGCAATTGTTATTGCAATTGTATATTAAGTTGCATATAGTGAAAGTTCATACAGAAAATGATCAATTTATAAAATTATTTCACAATATTTGGAAACAATCTAAATTTTCATGAATAATTTTAATTTGTTTACCTTTAGTATCAGAATATGCTTTACCATTTATCCAATTCTTTTAGCACTAATTTATATTATTAATTTGTTAATTATTATTAAATAAATGAATCAAAAATTCACTACTATATTAAACGCGTCTGAATAATTTAAGCAATAGAACTCGACTAGCTACAATTCGGTTGATTTGCCCTGCACACAAATAAAGGTGAAGAGATAAGCGCTACATAAAAAAGTTTTTTATGGTAAAATGCATTAAATCCGAGCCGATATTTTTTGTTTTGTTTTTATAGGATATGAATGTATGGGACTTTTTATCAAATTGTTCTAGAAGTTTATTTTATTTACATTATTCATCATTCTCACACAATTATATTTATTACATGTTATTATAATTATTTAAACAATGACAATAATATTGCAATGAATGTAATGGCACCATACACAATTTATTATTTTAATTGTTCTTAAATTTTTACTCAATTTTTTAGCAGATATATACAACTACAGTAATTCCACTTTAAATGTGTTCCTGCTGCTATTCTCAACAAAAAACTAATTGACAATAACTTTCTTGACGACAAACGCTTGGGTGGATGTGCAGAAAATAAGATTTAAATTGTGAACTGGTAACTTTTTATACTATGGCCCACCCACCCGCCCAAGTGTTGGTGATCAAAAAATTTATTATTTTATCCATCTCTTGTGGTTTTGCTGCTATTCTCAACAAAAAACTAATTGACAATAAGTTACTTTACAACAAACGCTTGGGTGGGTGGGCGGAAACTACGTTTTAAGTTGTAGACTGGTAGTTTCTTCTACTATGGCCCACCCACCCACCCAAGTGTTGGTGATCAAAAGATTTATTATTTTATCTACCTCTTGTGGTCCTTTTGCTATTCTCAACAAAAAATAAATTGAGAATAACTTCATTGACAACAAACGCTTGGGTGTGTGGGCGGGAACTAAGTTTTAAGTTGATGTTTTTCTACTATAACCCACCCACCCGCCCAAGTTTTGGGGATCAAAAAATTTATAATTTCATCCACCTCTTGTGTTTCTTCTGCTATTCTTTACAAAAGGACTAATTAACAATAAGTTCCTTGACAACAAACGCTTGAGTGGGTGGGCGGGAACTAAATTTTAAGTTGTGGACCAATATTTTTCTTCTTTAAAGACAAAAGTGAAATAAAGCAAACATTATTAAAAAAAATTGTGTTTATAAACACAATTGTGACTGATAACATATTTTTCTTGTTCTAGTTTAAGAAAACTTTAAATAAATAATGATAATATATCTGGCCAAGCTAAAGTGACGAGTCAATGAACAGATGTAAAATCAATTTTATCCAAAGCTGTTTCTGGTCACTCTTTTTTGTTTTTTGTGCAAACCATAGACAAGTAGTTTATCTATTGAGGCGGAGATTTTTAAAACTGTAATCCCGACAACCCACCCAAACATTTGTTATTATGTAGTTGGTTTACTCTTCTTGTTAGTGCGCTTCAATGCCATTTGACTTTCAATTTTTTTGATGTAATAACTGCAGAAGCATCAACAAAAAGTACAAAAAAAAATAGTTTAATAACAAACACTTGGGTGAGTAGATGGGACAAATAGTTTATCCATTAGGTCGTAGATTTTTAGAACCCACCTAAGGGTTTACTCTTTTTGTTGGTGCGCTTGAATGATAATTGACTTTCAATCTTTTTGATGTAATAACTGCAGCAGCATCAGCAGATGTTGCTACATAAATTAGTTTGATAACTAACACTTTGGTGGGTAGGTAGGACAAGTAGTTTACCTATTGAGGCTAGGATTTTTGAAATTGTGTTTTTGCCCACCCACCCAAGGGTTTGTAATTAAGTGATTGGTTTATTCTTCTTGTTAGTATGCTTAAATGACATTTGATTTTCAATCTTTTTGATAAATTAACCAAAAAATTTTAGATTATTTTAAATTTTTTAGAATTTTTAAAATTAATCAGAAACATTTAAAACATCTCAAAAATTTATAAAATTTGGTAAAAAATTATTAAAATTAAACTTTAAACATTTTGTCTTACAAGTTTCTATAATAAGTTAAAAATTTGCCTAAAAGTTTCTAGGGCTTTTTGGGAGTTTCTAGAATTTGAACAAATGTTTCTAAAATTTCTCAAACATTTCTAAAATAAGTCAAAAGTTTTTCAAACGTATCAAAAGTTTCTACAATTTGGTGAAAGGTTTCTAGAGTTAGTAAAATAACCTTTTAGAAATATTCAAAATATTTTTTAGGAGTTTCTAAAATTGGTAACAGGTTTTTAAACTTTATAGGAGTTTTCAGAATTTAATAAAAATCATCTAAAATTAACCAAATATTTTTAGAATATTTTTGGAAACTTTTAGAATTTGATCAAATGTTTCTAAAATGTTTAAGGCAATTCTAAAATTAATCAAAAGTTTTCAAAAAAGTTTTTAAAAATTTGTAAAAAGTTTTTAGAGTTGTCCAAAGCGTTCTAGAACGTCTTAAACATTTTTAAAATATAATCAAATATTTCTGAAAATTCTAAAAAAATTCTAGAGTTTGTTGCACAATTTTTTTAAATTTCTAAAACTTGATATAAAGTTTTTAAAGTTGACAAAAATTTACAGATTTCTAAAGTTTCTCAAAACTTTCAAAATATTTTCAAGTATTTTGAAATTAGTAAAAGATTTCCAGAATTGACTAAAGGTATAACAAATACTTTAAAAAAAATTAGATTTTAGAATCAAAGATTTTTAGACCTTTTTAAAGATGTCTAAAAGTTAAAAAGTTAACTAAAGCTTTCTAGTAACATCTCAAGCCTATTTATAATTAAAACAATGTTTCTAAAAACTTTCAAAACTAAAAGCAATCTTATAAATTTCTAGAATTTGATAAAAGGTTTATGAATTGGCAAAAATTTCTAGAACATTTCAAAAGAAGTAGAATTTGATCAAATATTTTTTAGGAGTTTTTTGAGTTGATCAAAGATTTGACCAAAAGTTTCTACAACGTCTTAAGAGTTTCTAGAATTTGGTAAAAAATTTCAAGAATCAGCAAAAACTTTCTAAAACATCTAAAGAGTTTTTAGAATTTATTCAAATATTTATAACAATTCTCGATAACTTAAATTTGATTCAAATTTATTAAAGCTTTTAGAATTTGGTGAAATATTTCTAGAGTTACCCAACGCTTCTAGCAAAAATTCTAGAGTTAATCAAAGTATATATTAAAAATTTTCAAATTTGATCAATTATTTCTGAAATTTTAGTCTAAAGTTGAATAAAAGTTTCTAAAACTTTTACAAAAATTCTAGAATTTAGTTGACAGTTTCTAAAACAACTTAAATGTTTTTAAAATTTGGTCATATGTTTTTAAAAACCTTTTTTTTTTTAATTTTTAAAACTTTTCAAAACTTTTTAAATGTTAATGTAAAATTCCAAAGTTTTTTAAAACATTACAGAAGTATTCAAAAAAGAAACTTTTTTAGATTATTTTAGACTTTTAGTCTTACAACTTCTTCTTTTTTTAAAAAAATAACAAACATATGTTACCCAAAAATTAGTCTGCTCTACGCAACTAACCTAAAAACAATTAGAGACTTTTCGAAAAAGCTTTGCAAGTAAAGTTAAGGTTGTAACCGTAAAGCCTAAGCTTTTAAGAGCGGCCAGACATAAACTCCAAAAACTAAAAAATGCATCAGACAACTGAGCCAACTAAGGCATCATGTAATACAACAAGGACACAACCATAACAGTCCAAACTACCAGCACCAAACACTCTTGGTAAGTCAAGAATGCAAAAGTAAAACTTGTCCAAAACAACCGGCAAAAAAGAGCAAAAACAGTAAAAAAAAACTCAAAAAAGATTTTATTTCCAAGACATTAACATAATCCCGACCAAAAAAATTTTTGATTTCTATTTCAACTTTGTTAAAGTGAAAACTATTAAGACTAATAACATTTTCGGTGAAACATTGCAAATACGCTACACGTCCCAGATTTACAAAAAAAATCTTTTATTGGTCTGTAAAATGACAAAGTGGTTTTTAGACAAAAGTATGCTTTAGTGATCAAAGTAGACAAGAAAGTTGCTTTAGTTGCTTACCGAGTTGGCGATTTATACTATACAATAGAACAAGTGCAAACAGCTACAACAAATTCTTTTTTTTTTGTTGAAAAATTACAGTTCTAGTCTAAACCACATAAATTTCAAGAATCTCGTAAATGCAATACAACGTGGCAATATACTTGGTGCAAACCCAAGTGAACTATATGAAAATGCAACTTGCAAGGTATGCTGCGTTGGAAATATGACGCGTACTTCATTTTCCAAAGCATCTGAACAAAAATCAAAAAGTTTAGAGCTGATTTATACAGATATATGCAAATCAATGCGTGTTGATTTAAGTGGTGGTACCAAAAATTTCTTTGAAATTATCGATAATTATTCTTGCTAGTGGAGGGTACGATTCATCAAGTCCAAGTCATAAATAATTGAGAAGATTTTTGAGGTATTGAGCTTATTTGAAAATCAAAAAAAAAAATAAAGATCAAATGTAAATAACGGTACGTTAACAAGAAATTTGACAAAACGAAAAATTTCACAACGTTTGACAATTCCGTATAATTCCGAACAAAACGACATATCTGAAAGAAAGAACAAGAAAAACATGTTAATAGAATCCGGTTTACCGTCTATTTTTTAGACAGAAGTCGTCAAACTATATTAAGAATTACTCTGTACAAAGTTTAGATAGGAAAGAAACTAAACATAAACCATCTTAGAACATTTAGTTGCAAAGTATTCTGTCTAGACCAAAAATTTTCAAAAAGAAAGTTCAAAACAAAAAAGAAGTTAAAAGAAAGAATCATGATTAGATATTCCAAACAGTCAAAACAGTATATAATTTGGTTACCATCAGAAAGGAAGATAAAAATTAGTCGAGATTTGAAGTTTTTGGAAATCTTAAACAAAAACACAAAATCAAAATGAAATATTAGATCAACAACAGATTCCTTTGACGCAATCTTATAAACAAGTACAACCTAATAAAGAATCTGAAATTGAAAATATAGAAACATTAGATTAAAAAAAAAATCAAAAAACCTTGAAGTTAAAGAACCAAAAAACAAATCAAAGAAAAAGATTATCTAACAGATACTTTTGAATAGACCCAAAGTTTTCTGTGCTTCCACTTTTACAATTATAAAACATGCGTGCTTTTTTCTTCACATAGATATCAATTGGCAATGTGCCAGTTATTACGCACACCGCTTGTGCACTGACAGTGCGATAGGCACTGGCTACCCTCAGCAGTATTTTTCTCTGTGCACCTATTACTCTTGATCTATAATTGGCACTGCCAAGAGTTCCTTGCCATATAGGGGCACCATAGATCAAGATTGATCTGATTACTGAATGGTAGACAGCCCTTCTCTTGCTGGAAAAGTCTGAAATATTGGGAAGAATTTTTGTCATGTTGACAATTCTTTCCTCTGCCTTTTTTGACACCGCTTTAGTATGTGCACCAAAAATGCCCTGGTCATAAAAATCAATACCTAGGTATTTCACTACTTTTTTTGGCTTGATAGTGGAGTTGCCAATCTTAAAAGTGATTTTTTTTGCCCTGGGCCTCTTGCAGATAATTGCTTTGCTATTTCAAGTCTATTTTTAATGGTCCATTTGTAAATTTGACTTAGAGCTTTGTTGGTTTTTTTGAAAGTTGCAATGTCCTCCGCCGTACTCACTAGCGCCAAATCGTTTGCGTAAGCTATTGTGGAGCACCTATTTGGCAAGACAATAGTCAGTAGCGGGTTGTACAGCACATTTCACAAAGTGGGTCCCAAAACAAAACCTTGTGTAACTCTTGTTTCTCCTGTTTCTTAAGAAGTCTTGGACTATTGCGCATATATATGGCAAAATGCCAGTGTTTCTTAAGTTATTGCACATGATGCTTCACTTAGCAGTATTAAATGCGTTTTTTACGTCGATTAGGACTTTACTCTGTCTATTTTCTATCAAAGTTTTCACTTCGCACGCGGCATCTATTGTGGAACGCCTTTTTTGAAAACCAAACTGCGTATTTGCAATTCTATTATTTTGGTCTAGCTCTTCTTCGAGTCTGCCTTTAATGAGTTTTTTGTATAGTTTCCCTAGCAAGCTTAACAATCTGATGGATCTATACTTTCCGTTTTTTTTTAGGTATTAAAACAAGCGAAGCTCTTTTCAACTCCGTTGGAAACGTGAGCTCTGACAGTAAATTGTTGTAATATTGTAGCATTTTGTCAGATAACTCCGTAACGGCTAACTTCACTATTTTAGCTGTAATCCTATCTGGACCTGGCGTTTTTTTTTGTTTTAATGAATTAACTACGATTTTCAGCTCGTCCAATTTGAAAATTGAAATTTTAGTAATCTCGTTATTTTACGTGGCTGTTGTGTCGTTACACTCTGATAAAAGTTCATCAATTGTTTCTTTTGCTGCAGAGTCTTCTATCACGGTTTTTTAGTGTCGTATATTTAAACCTTTGCAGAGAATTTGATATCCTTGACCAAAAGATTTTTTTTCAAGATCATCTGTAATGTTTTTCAAGCATTCATCCTTTGCCACCAGAATTTCTTTTTTGAATAACTTTCTTGCTGTTTTGAGTTCTTCCCTTAGTTTGCTTATCAGAGTTATATTGCCTTTAGGGGTAGCCCTGGTCAGTATTCTTCTGATAGAGTTGCACTTATTTCTTCTTTCTTTCGTACAGGCGTTCCACCAATACACTTTCTTTGTGTCTAATTTTTTGCTGGTTTTTTTCTGGACCTTTCTTAAAAAATCTGGAAGCTCATGTCGCGCCTCATTATACTCCTTAAATAATTTGATTGCTTTTTTTATCCAGCACCCAGCATGCGGGTTTGTCAGTTATGTCTTTTTCAGCTTTGTTGATTATAAAAGTGATGTACTTGTGCAGGCTAAGAGACTCTTCCTCCTTGTGTACTTCCCATTCAGTTAAGTTCTTCATATGTTTTGAAGCTATTGTCAGGTCAATGTGAGACCTGCTGCTGTTTCTAAAAAAAGTTGCCACTTTTTCATTATTATGGATAACTCCATCAGAGCTGCAGACTTATTCGGTTCACTCCTCTGTGGTCCTCTAAGCTGGACCCCCAAGCTGCAGATTTTGCATTAAAATTTCCTACCAAAACACACTCCCTTTTTATGTCTGACGTAAATGCATTCATGATTTTGTCCACTTTCACTTTGAACTCAGCCAACAAAATGTAAGCGTTTATTAGTTTAAAATGGTTGCATTCTACAGTTTGAAAGCCATTTCCCGCACTGTATCCAATTATTATACCATCTCTTTTGTTAATAATTTGGACAGCAACGTCCATTCTCGTGTCGGTCCACAAACCCTGTTTCTTCACAATGGCCTTATTTGGTTCTTGAAACAGAATAATATCTGCTCCAATTTGTCTGGCATACGCTGCAGCCGCGTCGTGTGCAGCCCTTGCAATACCGACATTTATCTGAAGGAACTTAATCATTGCGAGATGACTTTTTGAGCTCCTCCCTACTCTGGTCTATTAGTTTTCGAAACACCGCACACAAAGTCGAGTTTGCTCTGTGCTCCGTTTTGCAATGAATGCACCAAGCTGCATTTGGGCATTCCTTTGCTTGATGTCCCTGCTTGCAGCACTTTAGACATCCTGGGCTTTTTACTTTCTAATCAAAGCAATCAGCTTTTGCGGACCAAGTTTTAGGCAATTAGTGCATCTGGGTATATGCACCCTTTCCCGAAGCGTGCATTTGAGCCATCTATATTTTATTTTTTTTGTACTTATTAGCGCCATTGCGGCAATTTTTTTTAATTTCTACCGTAGCGTTTTGTTTACCACTTTTTGTCGGCCTTAAATTTTTAACCAAAAAGTTTGCGCATTCGTGTCCAGTTTCTTGTAATTTGCTTTTAATGGCTTTCTTGATTTTGGCCTGTCTCGCATCTCCATCAATGTTAGACATATGTAGCGTTTTGTTCTGACCTATACCGCCACTTGAGACAGGAACATTTTCCATCTTTTGTGCCAGCAGTTTCTTTAAGTTTTCTGATTTGCTTTTTTTGGTGATGATTAGAAAGTCACAGTCCTTTGTCTGTCTAAACGCCTTTACGCTAGCTCCCTTCCGGTGTTGTATTGCTTTCTCCTTAAAGCCCCTAAGTAGGTCGGCTTTGACAATAATATCGTCCGTAAACTTTTCTTTTTTTGCTTTTTGTGTTTTTTTTCTGTACTTGCTGTCGCTTTGCAGGTTCTTTGTGGTTTGCAGGGACGTAAAACTTGGCTTTTATTGTAGACACCCTAAACAATAGACTGAGGACTTTTCTAATAATGTCCCAGTTGTAGGCTTCAGAGGCTGCCACTGCCAATTTTATTCCTCCGTTAACTACCACCTGAGATTTTATTTTTTTAGTACTGTCAGGTTTTTGGTATTTAATTGACAAGCCAGCACTTTCTGTTCCCTTATATCTTTGCTGGTTTTAGTTATACTTGAACCTGATTCAATTCTTTAATTCAGCGACCTATCCTCGAGTATTTTGCTTATTTTTAGATACCTATCTGCTTATCTCCAAGCCCAGTTTATTTTCTTTTTTTTTTTTTGTTGTTGTAAATAATAAAAACATCTTTTGATCTTTTGTAAGGGTTTCCCTTTACTATCGGTACCGTAATGTAATGATTGCTTCTGGCCAACGATCGTTGATAATGCTTTTCCAAGCTTCTGCATCCATGTTTTCTATTTCAGCTTCTTTCCTTCCTTTTTTTGCGCAAGAAGTTGGGCCTTAGTTTTTGCCATCTTGATCAGCCTGCTGCATTTTTAACAGATAAAATCATTTTTTTGCTGAGAGGCAATGTCTTTTATTTCGACTGTTGTTTTCCGGAAAATTATTTCTGAGCTGAGAACTTCTTTCCTCAGAACTTCCGTTTCATTTGCAGCTGCGGACATTGTCTTTACTGCTTTGCCAAGTTTTTAACTTCGTCTCTTAATTTTTCTGTTTCTACCGTAGTCTCAGGCAAGTTATGACAATCTGTCTTCTTTATAGTACCTTTCATTGAATCAAATTGATTCGTTAAATGAATTAATTTTGACGTTATCTCAATTAATTCTTCTTTTGGCTTACATCCTTTTTTTAAAATTTTATTAATTTTTTTAGCTTCTTTGCAAATATCTTTAAAAATTAATTTAATTTTAATTTCTAACTCAGGATCCATAAAATCTGAATCACAATTATCTCTTATATAGAATGAACTACTAAGATTTACCTTAGAGGGTTTCCTTTTTTTCTAAATTTTCAAATTTATTCATAACAAAATTCAATGTATATACAGAAAAAAGTATAATTTAATTATGACATTAAAAAATTAAATTTATGAAAAAAAAAAAAAAAAAAAAAAAAAAATTATATATATATATATATATATTATATTATTTAATTATGACGTTGACAAATTTAATTGAAATATGTCGACAAAATTTAATTCTCTTAAAATATTTTTATTTAACCACTTAATTGAATTAATTACTGTTTATTAAAACCCAATATTCCTTTTTCTAATTTTATCCAATTACAAAATTAAACCCAGAAATATATAATTAAATTTGGCTTTGATGAATTAATTTTAAGTAATTTAAACACTTTTTAAAAATCTTTGTTAACCACTCTAATACTTCCAAACAACACTAATCGTCTCTTTAACACCATCGCAAGACCTATGTAATTATTACAATTAATAATTGTTTCAGAGATACACTATTTACGAAAATAATGCACACCGACGTACTGTGTGACTGATCACACTGAGTGTCAACCTAACCTAACCTAACCTAACCTAACCTAACCTAACCTAACTAATCCTAAGTTTGCATAACTATAACCTAATAGTTAGGTAAGTTATTACAAGTTTAGTAATTGTCAAAAAAATTTATTGTTTGACTAATTTCAAAATACTTTTGCAATTTACACAACTTTTTTAAAAGAATTTATTTTAACAAACTTTTTGACATAACTAATTCCAAATTTGTGTAAGTATAACCTAATAGTTAAGCAAATTATTATTAGATAACTTTGCAACTTTTTTTTTGTTAATTTGCAAATGTTTTCAAAATTTAAAAACTTTTAATTTTAGCAAAAATTATAACCCAACTAATCCCAAATTGGCGCAACAACAGCTTTATAGTTAAGCCAGTCAATGCTAGTTAAATAGCACTTTAATCTTGAGTTGTTGCAATAATGCAAATTTACTTTAATATAATTTTGTTAAGAAAACTCCACATTTAAAACAATGACAAAAAAAATAAAAAATATTTCTATAATTATTATATAACAAAAATAAGATTAAAAAAATTAAGCAAATTTCTTTAAAAAAATTTGATACCGGATATAAAATAATAAGACAATAAAATAATAGAAAGCACAAACTTGATCAAACAAATATCACCGGAAACTCTAATTAATTTGTCATAAATTTATACAAATTAAAAAAAAAATCGGTATCTAACAGATTTAATTCACAAAAGAACAAAAAAATAAATTGTAAATCATTGTTTATCATTTTCTTAATACCAAACCAATATTTTTACATAAATTGTAATATATAATAATAAATACTTTTCTTTAAAAATTAAAAACTGACTAAAAAATGTGCTATTGACATAATGCAACCAAATATATTATCATTACTAAATCTATTTAGAACACCCTATATTAATGACTAAGCAATTAATTTGTTTAGTTCCTAATTGCTAATTAACCATTAATAGAAAATGTGTTAACTATTTTGTAGCAATTTAACATGCATTCTAGCCATTAACTTTTGCATTGTGTTATATCATGTGAGAATTATTAGTGCATCGCAAATATGCCAATTCTCTGCACTTTAGACATCCACCATGTTGTAACAAAATAATTTACTTAAAAGCAAAATAATTGTCTCAAATTAAAGCAAGTACATCATCAAATTTGGATCATGTATAATCATATAACTAATTAAATTTTTAGGAAAGTTCTTCAACAAAAATACTTTAATTTTGTTTATTAAATACAAATTGTCACTATTTTAAAAAATATTAAAATTAATTAAAATCCACATTTTTAGTTAATTATAAATTATGGAGCTAATCGATTAAGATACAAATCAATTTGATCTCGCCGCATCATAAGTAGAAACTATTCAAAACCAATTTTTACTTAAATTAATTATTTAAAATTCGTTCTTAGCATATGGTAGACTGGGATAGGAATATTGATTAAATAGAAATTAATTATAAATAAAAACTTTCAAGTAATTTGAATAATTAAGTTTAATTTAGAGCGATAATACGTATTGTTCAAAGAAAATACGACGTAATAAAATATATTAATTAAAATTTTCCTTTATTACATAATTAATATAATAATATGCAAGGAAATAATTAGATGTAAAAGAATGTACATAAAAATTCACCCTGTATTAAAGTTAATTTCTATTGGATGCTTTATGATATCGAAATGAGATTGTAAGATAAAAAATGTAAATAAATTATATCATTTAACTTTCATGTGAGGTGATAAACTCTTTGCCAGAGCTATTCCATAGAAAATACCAATAAATTATCCTATTAATTTTCTCATGTACACATTTTCATTTCCTGTACGGCACTTGCCGGTAACTCAACTAAGCGTCACGAATCGCAAAGGCAATAAAGTAGAACACGTAACAATTATAGCCAATCATCGAATATTTCTTCATAGAAAAATCAATATTAACAAGTGTTAAATCAAAATTATTTAAATATGTATGAAAAATATGGAATATATTGAAGAATTAATAAAAAATCTTTAATTTAAATTTCACTGATCATTAATTTTTGCAATTCTACTTATGCAACTAATATTAATTTTATGTTAATTAAATATGTCACTAACAATATCTTTAATTATGAAATTAAATTATTCAATTATGTTATACTCTGTAGACTTTAAATATAACTTTCTATATACAATGTGATTAATATAGGTTATGGAATGATGGGTAGGATGCATTTTCTGTTGCGTAATAAGTATTTTTATTGAGTGAACAGATGTTATCTCATTGGTCACGCAATTTTCTAGAGTTTATTCATCGATTAAATTCTGCCGAGTAATGTAAATCTTTGTTTGGGTTATGAAACGCGAGTTATTAATTTATTTTTAATGAAATTGCTAATATTATCATGAAAATAGATTATGTCAGTGTATGATTGATGTAATAATTAAGTAATTTATTAATTTAGTGGTTCTTTTGTTTTTCCAAAAGATGGCGTTGCTAAAGTCGTCAAGTCAAATCAAAACAAACCAAAATGTTATTTATTTGAATTATATTTTTTGTAGAGAAAGACAGTTTATGGCCAGATATTGGTTTTTATTACAATTTTTTAATAATTTATAGGAGGCTTTTAGTGTTTTTTTCACTTTTTAAGGTTTATGGTACTTTATAACAATCGTTTAAAATTTTATATTTAGATTTTGTACATTTTAACAGCCTACTCCTGATTTTAGTTTTTTCTAAAAATATTTTTGATATTTTAAAGCTAAATTTCGATACTTTCTGACAATTGTTTAAAATTTTAAGGCCAAATTTTAATGTTTTGACATTAAAATTTTACAGTTTTTAATTGTTTTTAGCTAATTTTTTGTTCTCTTTAAAAATGTTTTAATAATTTAAGTCTAAATTCTATTATTTTTGGTTTTTTATATATGATAGTTTGCATTTTTAACAGTTTATGACCAAATTTTGAAGATTTCTTATAATATTCTTAAACTTTATGGCCGGATTATGCTATTTTTTACTTTTTATAAATAAAATTTTGCCTGATTATAAGTAGATTTTGCAATTTTTAACAATATTTTAACATTTTATAAGCAAATTTGCTATTTTAATGAGATTTTTGTACTTTCTAACTTTTTTTGTCAAATTTTAGTTTTTTATAATATAATTTTTATGTTTTATAACCTCATTTTATTATTTTTGACATTTTATAATAAAATTTTGCACTTTTTAACAGTTTATAGTTGAATTCTAGTTATTTCTGACATTTAGTGATATTTTATAACCAGATATTGCTACGTTGATTTTTTATAATTAAAATTTTACAATTTTTTAAAAGTTTTGACAAAATTTTGCCGTTTATAACAATATTTTTATACTTTTATAATTTATAAAATCATTGTTCTACAGTTTATGACCAAATTTTGGTGCTTTATAACAATATTTTGATGATTACAGACAAAATTTTGTTATTTTTGACAATTTATGCATAATATTTTGCACTTAAACTCTTTTAGCTCAATTTTTATTCTATCTAAAAATATTTCAGTAATTTATAAACAAATTTAGTTGTTTTTAATTATTAATAAATAAAAATTTGCAATTTTAACAATTTAAAACTAAATTTTGATGCTTTTTGGCACAAATTTGATGTTTCAAGACCCGATTTTGCTGTTCTTACATTTTATGAAAAATAAAATACATTTTTAAACAGTTTATGGCCAAATTTTGGTGCTTACAATATTTTGTATTAATAAAAATTTGCACGTTTCAACTGCTTTTAGCTAAATTTAGAATTTTTCTGGCATAACCTTATAACCGGATTTTGTTATTTTTATTAATAAAAATTTACATTTTTTAACAGTTTATGGCTAGATTTTAGTGTGTTCTAACAATATTTTAATGTTTTAAAGCTAAATTTTTCCAATTTTGACATTTTATGAGTAAAATTTTACATTAACATTCAAAGTTTTATATTTTTTCACAGTTTATAACCGGATCATGAAATTTTCTTATAATATTTTGAAGCTTCAAGGTCTAATTTAGCTATTTTTGACATATTTAATTAGATTTTTGCATTTTTTATTGATATTTTTAAATTTTATGACAAGAATTTTGCATTTTTTAATAGTTTATGGCCGGATTTTGGTGTTTCTTGACAATTAATTTTTTTTATTAATATATTTTGCACGTTTCAACTACTTTTGGTTAAATTTTATATTTTTTAGCATAATTTTAATACAAATTTAGTCATTTTTGACTGTTTATAAATAGAACATTGCATTTTTAACAGTTTATGGCTAGGTTCTAGTGCTTTCTAACAATATTTTAATGTTTTAAAGCCAAATTTTCTTAATTTTGACGTTTATAAGTAAAATTTTACATTTCTATTCAAAATGTTTTATTTTTTTTACAGATTATAGCCAGATTTTGGAGTTTTCTAATATTATTTTGAAGCTTTAAAGTCAAATTTTGCTATGTTTGATATTTTATAATTAATTTTTTTCATTTTCTATTGCTATTTTTAATAGTTATGGTCAAATTTTGGTACTCCCTGACAATAAATTATTTTTTATTGGTAAAATTTTGCTTGTTTCAACTGTTTTTAGTTTAATTTTGTATTTATCTGGAATAATTTTAATACAAATTTTGTTATTTTTGACTGTTTATAAATAGAACTTTACATTTTTTAGCAGTTTATAGCCAGATTTTATTGCTTTTTAACAATATTTTAATGTTTTAATTCCAGATTTTGTTAATTTCGACATTTATAAGTAGATTTTTACATTTTCATTCAAAATTTTATAATTTTTTAAGTTTTTGGCCGGATTTTGAAATTTTCTAATATTATTTTAAAGCTTCAAGGTCAAATTTTGCTATTTTTGACATTTTATAATTAATTTTTTGCACTTTTTATTAATATTTTTACATTTTATAAAAAGTATTTTGTATTTTTTACAGTCTATGGCCGGATTTTGATACTTTCTGTTAATAAAGTATTTTTTATTAATAAAACGTTGCACGGTTTAACTGCTTTTGGCTAAATTTTGTATTTTTATGGCATAATTTTATGACTTTATAACCGGATGTTGTTGTTTTTGATGTTTATAAATAAAACTTTACATTTTTTTAACAGTTTATGGCCAGATTTTGTTGCTTTTGCCTTAAAATTTTGCTAATTTTGACATTTTATAAGTAAAATTTTACCTTCACATTCAGAATTTTTTTTTATAGTTTATGAGCACATTTTGAAGTTTTCTAATATTATTTTGAAGCTTTAAGGTAGAATTTTGCTGTTTTTCACAATTTATAATTAGATTTTTGCACTTTCTATTGCAGTTTTTACATTTTATGGATTTTTGTGCTTTTGCATGATCAAATATGTTTATTAATAAAATGTTGCACGTTTCAACTGCTTTTAGCTGATTTTTGTATTTTTCTGGCTTAAATTTAATATTTTATAACCAAATTTTGTTATTTTTGACTATTTATAAATAAAATTTTACATTTTTTAACAGTTTATGGCCAGATTTTAATGTTTTCTAACAATATTTTCATGTTTTATGGCCAGATTTTACTAATTTTGACATTTTATGAGTAGAATTTTACATTTACATTCAAAATTTTATATTTTTTACAGTTTATGGCCGAAGTTTTCAAATATCACTTTAAGGCTTCAAGGTAAAATTTTGTTGTTTTTGACATTTTTAATTAGTTTTTTGCACTTTCTATTGCTATTTCTACATTTTAAGAAAAAGAATTTGCACTTTTTATTGTTTTATGGCCGGATTTTGATGCTTCCTGACAATAAAATGTTTTTTATTTAAAAAATTTGCACGTTTCAACTGCTTTTAGCTGAAATTTGTATTTTTTGGGCATAATTTTAATACTTTATAACCGGATTTTGTGATTTTTAAATGTTTTTAAATAAAACTACGGTTTTTAACAGTTTATGGCCAGGTTTTAGTGCTTTCTAACAATATTTTGATGCTTTTGGGGCAAATTTTGTTATTTTTGACAGTTTATGGGTAGAATTTTATTTTTACTTTCAAAATTATTTTTTTTTACAGTTTATGGCCGTTTTTTGAAGTTTTCTAATATTATTTTAAAGCTCAAGGTCAAATTTGGTTAATTTTGACATTTTATAATTAAATTTTTGCACTTTCTACTACTATTTTACATTTTATGAAGAGAATTGTGCACTTTTTAATAGTTTATGGCCGGATTTTGGTGCTTCCTGACAATAAGATATATTTTATTGATAAAATTTTGCATGTTTTAACTGCTTTTGGCTAAATTTTGTATTTTTTGACATAATTTTAATACATTACAACCAAATTTGTTATTTTTGACTGTTTAAAAAAAAAACTTTGAATTTTTTTATCAGTTTGTGGCCAGATTTTAGTGCTTCTAACATTGTTTTGATGTTTTAAGGCCTGATTTTGCTAATTTTGACATTTTGTAAGTTGAATTTTACTTTTACCTTAAAAATTTAATATTTTTTTACAGTTTATAGCCGGATTTTAAAAATTTTCTAATTTTATTTTAAAAGTTTAAAGTCGAATTTTGCTATTTTTGATATTTTATAATTAGATTTCTAAACTTTCTATTGCTATTTTTACATATTATGTAGAAAATTTTGTATTTTTTAACAGTTTATAACCGAATTTTGGTGCTTCCTGACAATAAGATATTTGTTATTAATAAAATTTTGCACGTTTCAAATGCTTTTGGTTAGATTTGTATTTTTCTAGTATAATTTTAATACTTTATAACCGGATTTGTTATTTTTGACTGTTTATAAATAAAATTTTACATTTTTTACCAGTTTATATACAGATTTTAGTGCTTTCTAACAATATTTTGATGTTTTAAAGAAAACTTTGGTAATTTTGGCATTTTATAAGTAAAAGTTTATAATTATATTTAAAATTTTACAATTTATAGCCGAATTTTAGAGTTTTCTAATAGTATTTTGAAGCTTTAAGGTTAAATTTTGTTATTTTTAATATTTTTAATTAGATTTTTGCACTTTTTATTGCTATTTTTACATTTTATGAAGAAATCTTTGCACTTTTTAATAGTTTATGGCTGGATTTTGAGGCTTCCTGACAATAAAATATTTTTTATTTTATGAGTAGAATTTTACATTTGCATTCAAAATTTTATATTTTTTGCAGTTTATAAACGGATTTTGGAATATTTTAATGTTAAAGCTCAAGGTTAAATTTTGCTGTTTTTTACATTTTATAATTAGATTTTTTCACTTTTTATTGCTATTTTTACATTTTATGACAAGAATTTTGCACTTTTTATTAGTTTCTGGCTGAATTTTGGTGCTTCGTGACAATAAAAAAAAAATTTATTAATAAAATTTGCACGTTTTATCTGCTTTTGGCTTAATTTTCTATTTTGCTGGAATAATTTTAATAGTTTATAAGTTAATTTTGTTATTTTTCACTGTTTATAAGTAAAACTTTACATTTTTTAACATTTTATGACCAGATTTTGGTGCTTTCTAGCAATATTTTAATGTTTTAATGTCAAATTTTGCTAATTTTGATATTTATAAGTAAAGTTTTACGTTCACATTAAAAATTTTATATTATTTTACAATTTAGCTAGATTTTGAAATTTTCTAATACTATTTTAAAGCTTTAACGTCAAATTTTGTTAATTTTGACATTTTTAATTAGATATTTTATTAAAAATATTTTGCATTTTTTAATAGTTTATGACCGGATTTTGGTGCTTTCTGACAATAAAATATTTTTATTAATAAAAATTTCCACGTTTTAACTGCTTTTGGTTGAGTTTTGTAACTTTTTGGCATATTTTTATTACAAATTTTGTTATTTTTGACAGTTTACAAATAAAACTTTACATTTGTTAACAGTTTATAGCCAGGTTTTATTGTTTTCTACTAATATTTTGATGTTTTAAGGCCAAATTTTGTTAATTTTGACATTTTATGAATAATAATAATAATAATAGACTTTATTTCCAACAGGACTATGCCTTATACAGGAAAAATCATACAATTTTAAATACAAGTGGTAAAAATTACAGCGTGGTTAATAAATAAATAAAAATAAAAAATAAAAATAAAAATAAAAATAAAAATAAAAATAAAAATAAAAATAAAAATAAAAATAAAAATAAAAATAAAAATAAAAATAAAAATAAAAATAAAAATAAAAATAAAAAATAAACATAAAAATAAAAATAAAAATAAAAATAAAAATAATAGCATATGCAAATAAGTAATGTAATGCAAATTACAAATTACTAAGACATCTAATTGAATCTTTCTTGACTTGCTTAAAGGATGTAAAAATATCTACGTCATATTGAATATTGTGATAAGTTCGCAACATTTTTATGAGTGGTGAATTATGATGATGAAGAGTCCTAGGTGTTGCGTAGGTAAATGTAAGCGAATTACGTGTAGCTGTATGCGGAATATGAAAACGTAGTTTATTTAAAATACTTGAGTTATCATATGTTCCGTGTATAATTTTGTGCAGATTTGTTATTAAAAGATGTTGATGATGCACATCTATAGATGAAATATTGAATTCTTTTAATAAATTGTTGTATGGATAACCTCTCTCAGGATATATTCTTGTTTTTTTATAATGCAAAGCTTTTAAAAACTTTCGTTGAACATTCTCGATTTGTTTAAGATATTTCTGTGCAAACGGAATCCAGATTGGTGCACAGTAATCCAATTTACACATAATTAATGATTTGTACAGACACATATATACATCAATAGAGCTAAAATCTTTAGTTGTTCTCATAATAAATCCTATTAATTTAGAACAATCATTTACAACAGAACTAATAATAGAATTTTATATATTATCATTTAAAATATCATATTTTTTACAGTTTATAGCAGTTTTAGAGTTTTCTATGATTATTTTAAAACTTCAAAGTCGAATTTTGCTGAATTTTAGTGCATTTTAAAAATATTTTTATGTTTTAAAGCTAGGTTTGACTAATTTTGACAATTTATGAGTAAAATTTTACACTTTCATTCAAAATTTTATATATTTTTATAGTTTATAGCCGGGTTTTAAAGTTTTCTAATATTAATTTAAAACTTTAAAGTCGAATTTTGCAATTTTTGACATTATTTAATTAGATTTTTGCACTTTCTATTGCTATTTTTACATTTTATAACAAGAATTTTGCACTTTTTAATAGTTTATGGCCGGATTTCGGTGCTTCCTAACAATAAAATAGTTTCTAATAATAAATATTAGCACAATTCAACTGCTTTTGGCTGAATTTCTTAGTATTCTTGGATAGTTTTATAATTTTATAATTTTCTAACCGAATTTTGTTATTTTTGACTGTTTATGAATAAAACTATACATTTTTTAACAGTTTATGGCCAGATTTTAGTGATTTCTAATAATATTTTGACGTTATAAGGCCAGATTTTGCTAGTTTTAACATTTTGTGAAAAAAGTTTTACATTTCCATTTAACATTTTATATTTTTTTATAGTTTATGGCCGAATTTTGGAGATTTCTATTTTTTTTATAATCAAATTTTGGCATTTTATAATCAAATGTTTGCACTTTATAACTTTTTTTTGCTGGATTTTGGTTTCTTATAACATAATTTTAATGTTTTATAATGTTTCAACAGTTTTATTGCTTGGTTTTAATGCATTTTTTTTTGCTATTTATGACATGTTATGAATAAAATTTTGTTCAGTTTATAGTCTAATTTTGGTGCTTTCTGACAATATTTACATATTTTGACCAGATACTATTTTTAACGTTTTATGAAAAAAGTTTTTAACTTTTTAAAAGTTTTTGGTCAGATTTTTTTTTTTTAACAATATTTTAATACTTTATGGCACAATTTATCTGTTTTTATGAACAAAATTTTACATTTTTATCCAGATTTTGGTGCTTCTTAACAATATTTCAATATTTCATAGCAAGATTTTGCTTTTTTGAGATTTTATAAACACTTTTATCAGTTTATGGCTGGGTTTAGTGCTTTCTGACAATATTTTGATAAAAATTTTGATCGGATTTTAATTATTTCTAAAAATATTTTAATAAAATTGTGTACACTTTTTTCCAAAACCGTGATAAAGCTGTAGATCTCTCAACAATGCTTAAACTCTTTATAACAGTTAAAATTTCAAAAAAGTTTTGAAAATTTTTAAACAGACGGTATTAATAAGTACAGCAAATATGGCCACAAGTAATTCACTCACTGACTTTAAATTAAGTTTGAGTTAATAATAGTCTTTTGATCGGTTCATGATAGTATAATTTTTTTTTAGTTATTTTTTTGTTTTTTAATTTTGGTTCTGTCTAAGCAAAATATATATTTTGATGTAAACTAGTTAAAAAATATTTTTTTTTGTGTATTTGGATTTTGAAAATTTGGTTAAATGCTTATGTTTTAACTTAACTTTTACAAATACATGTTTATCAGCGCTCAGAAAAAGCTATAAACTAAATATATACAGAAAAAAAAAAATATTTTTAAGTTTTGTGCCTTAAAAATATAAAAAAGTCTAAACCACAAAATTAAATTTAATGCTGAAATTAAAAAAACCAAAAAGAAATAATTATTACTCAATGTTTCCAAAATACTTTCAAAATAAGTGAAATATGTGCCAAATAATCATAAAAATATTATTTTATTTGCATTTTTTACAAAAAAAAATTCAAACTTAACCTAAGTTGACTTAACCTAACCTAACCTAACCTATCCTATCCTAACCTAACCTAAACTAACCTAATCTAACATAACCTAACCTAAAATAAAAAAAAATTATTTGGCTTTTTTCTTCAAAGTTTTATATTTTAGATATAAAAGTAATATATGATGAAAATACTAAAAAATATGTGGATATACTGACAAATAATTTTATTAATAAAAATTCAAATAATTAAGGGCGCGGTTTAGAAAGTTTAAACTCCACAAAAAAGCCAAAAAATTATAATATTTCCATAAATTTTAGTTAAAAAAAACATTAAAAAGTTTAAGTTCCATAAGCTTTTTCCAAAATTATGATAATTTTATAAAAACTCTAAACATGTTTTTTGAATTTTCAAAATTGTAATTTTTTTTTGTTACAAAAATTGCAATTATAGAAACAATTTTTTCCAAACACGTTTTTTAAATTTTTAAATTTGTTTATTATTCTTTTTACAAAAACTGCAATTAAAACAACAATTTTTGAAATTTTTATTTAAATTTTGTTGTGTATGTTATGAATAAGTTTATTAATCAATTTTTAAAACTATTTTTTTTTTAAATATTGAGTATATAATTTTTTTTTCGAAAATTTCAAATAAAGCAAATTAAATTTTGGATTAAATTTTTGTCGATAAATTTTTAACAAAATTTGGTAATTTTTTTAAATTTTCAACCATATTTTTTTAAATTTTTAAAACAGTTAATTTTTTCTTTTTATAAAAATTGCAATAAAAACAACAATTTTTAAAATTTTTATTTAAATTTTGTGGTGTATGTGTGAATAAGTTTTTTGTGTTTTTTAAATTTTCAAAATTTTTTATTTTTTTCTTTTACAAAAATTGGAATTTATGCAACATTTTTCAAAATTTTAATTTAATGTTTTTAACACATACTGTTGATAAGTTTGTAAGGTGTTTTTTAAAATCAAGTTTTTTAAATTTTTAATTTTTTTTTAATTTTTACAAAAATTGCAATTAAAACAATATTTTTTTAAATTTTTATTCAATATTTGTTACACTTACTGCCAATTAATTTTTCAATTTTTTTTTTTAAATTTGGTAATTTTCCAAAAATTTCAGATATGTTTTTTGAGTTTTCAAAATTTTTTAGTTTTTTCTTTTTACAAAAATTAAAATAAAAACAACTTTTTTTAAATTTTTATTTAGTTTTTGTGACACATACTGTCGATAAGTTCCTAAAGTGCTTTCCAAAATTTAGTATGTTTTTTTAATTTCAAACACGTTTTTTAAATTTTCAAATTTGATAATTTTTTCTTTTTACAAAAATTGCAATTAACGCAACAATTTTTAAACTATCAGCCTAAATAGCTTATCTAGTTCCTAAAGAAGTGATTATATTATCAAATTTCTAATGTAAGATTTTAGATTGAATGATATTTTATACTAGAAATTTAATTTCTTTTATATCATTTTCGTTAACAATTACCTTAATAATCAAACAAAATTATATAACAATTTTGTGGACAACCATTTAAAACTTTCCATCTACTACACAGAAATGAAAATAAAATAAAATATTCAAAATTATCGAAATAAAGTAATTACCCATTCATGGTACACATTTAGATTTCCAATTGTGAGAGAAAGGCGCTAGCTAAACTAGACAGAAAGAGAAAAAAATGCAATGAATCCTATGGTGTGTGCATATTTGATGTCCGAAGTAGATGATGGTTTCGCGAATGTGAACCTTAATGTTGAGGACAGGAAGCCTTTTGAATATATACACTTTGGGGACGTTATATATAAAGCGCTCCGGCGGAGAGAAAAAATATCAGTTCGCGTCCCGCTTCTTCACAGAGTGCACATTTAATACAACACAAGCCACAATGAAAGTTCTCGTAAGTGATTTTTTTTACAAATTAATTGCAATTAATATTTGATGCTTTCTAATGCGGATGCCAAATTATTATTCGGGTTTGTTTCCGGTGACAAAACGAGTTAATTAATTAATTAATTAGAATAGCAAAAGAAAATAAAAATATTAGTGTAAATTATTAAAAATGATAACAACAGTTTTTAAGGTATCACATAACAATTATAGTTGATTTTTGGGGTTTATATATTTATTTTTAATACAATTCACAAAATTACAAAATTTAAGGCACTTTAAGAATATGTTTTGGCAACCACTACATGTAAATTTGTGTGCCTATTTTTTAATTTATTTTTTTCTACTTTTTACTGTTACATTTTCATTGCGCAACTGTTATTGCTACAAAAAAGTATGCAATTTTATGTTTTATTATGCTAAAGTAAACATTGTGCACGGGGTTATCAAAAGTTTGTATTATTTATTGGATTTTTATGCAATTTGGCAACAATGCACCCCAATACCATTACTACTAACTGTGTAAACTTCAACTCATGTTTTTAGTAATCTAAATCAATTTGAGTTCACTTACATTAAGCTTGAAGTTGTTAGAGGTTCAATTTATATCATAACTTTTACATTAATCATTAGATTTTTATACAATTTGGCAACAATGTATTTCAATACTTTTGCTACTAATTTTGTAAATTGCAACTAATTTTACATAGTAAGTTTTTATTAATTTACGTCTTTTTGAGTTTACTTAAATCAAGTTTAAATTTATATGAAATAAAATTTATGTTATAACTTTTACATTGTTTAACAATTTTTTATACAATTTGGCAACAACGTACTTTAATATCATTGCTACCAACTGTGTAAATTTCATCTATTTTCATACGACCTATTTTTAGTAATCTAAATCTATTAAAGTTCACTGACTCAAGTTTAAAACCACAAAAGATTAAATTTATGTCATAACTTTTAAATTAATCATTAGATTTTTATACAATTTAACAACAATGCACTTAAATACCATTGCTACCATCTGTGTAAATTGCAACTAATTTCAGAGTGTACATTTTTAGTAATCTACTTTTATTTACATCAAGCTTGAAGTTATAAGAAGTTAAATTTATATCATAACTTTTGTAACAATCATTAAATTTTTATACAATTTGGCAACAATGCATTTAAATACTATTGCTACTAACTATGTAAATTGAAACTAATTTCATATGGTAAAATTTTAGTAACCTACTTTTATTTGAGTTCACTTATATCAAGATTGAAATCAAAAGAGGTTAAATTTGTATCATAACTTTGTCATGATTAATTGATTTTTATACATTTTGGCAACAATGCACTTAAATACCATTGCTACCAACTGTGTCAATTGCAACTAATTTCACACGGTAAATTTTTAGTAATCTACTTTTATTTTAATTCACCTGCATCAAACTTGAAGTCATAAGAGATTAAATTTATATCATAACTTTTGTAACAATCGTTGGATTTTTATACAATTTGGCAACAATGCACTTATTGATAATTGCCCAGATTTTTTTTTTTTTTAATAAAATTTTTAAAAATTAGCCAAAAAAACTATAAAATTTAACATAAACATTACAAAAACACTGTTTTAAATAACTTTTTAAATGAAATTATCGCAAAAAGTAATTAAAAATTGTACAAAACAACATTTATACATCAAATTAATTAAAAAATGTGCAAAAATAATTTTTTCTATAAAAAAAAATGCATAAAAATTAAAAAAAAAAATAACTTTTTTAAATCAAATGTTTCTCTGTCTTCATCTTTTTTTCGTTCATTTTAATGTGTTGAGCTTTTTATTTTTCTGTAGACTGGTTTGTGTACACAACTTTTTAATGACTGTTTGTAAGTCTGAAGATGCTTTGTTACACATTTTGTTAAGGTAAAGTGTGTCTAGTTTATTGATTTTTACAGTTTAGTACTGTTTTGCTTTATGTGTTTCTTCAACTTGACTTAAAGTTTATATTTTAGATATATGAATCTTCTATCTATCTTTCTCAACATAAATTTCATAAAATTTAACAAAAACATTCCAAAAATTGCTCAAAACACTATTTATTATAATACAATTCATCAAAAGCTGCACCAAAAATTCAGAACCCACTTAAAAATGTAGGTTCTTTGAGATGTAAGTTGCCAGCATTACAAGCAGAGGAAAAGCCAACAAACAAAATTCTAAAATCTACAAACGTATAAAAAATAATGCAAAAAATTTATTAAAAATCTTTCAAAAACCTTATCAAATTTATCAAAAATTAGAACAAAGTTTTTTAATAAAATACTTTCAGAAAGTTTAATTTAACATTAAATTTTATAAAAATTTATCAAAAAATATTCAAAAATAAACAAAACTCCAATTACTGACTAAAATTTAACAGAAACAATGCAGAAATTTTAATAACCTTAACAAATGTATAAAAAATAAAGCAAATAATATAAAACAATTTTTACAAAAAAAATATTTTAAACTGCCCAAAAAATAAGTTTTTTTTAAACGCAAGTCAAAAACTGCATAAAATTTAATAACAACATTGCAAAACTCCTATTTACAAAAAGTTTTTATAATTTTTTTTTGATATTTGGAAACCACCATTTACTGCATAAAACTCAACAAAAACATTACTAAAACCATGTTTACTTCAACAAATGTATATAAAAATAATGCAGATAATGCATTTATTACATGAAATTTATTGAAAACTGCCCA
The DNA here is from genome assembly GCA_963932245.1 of Tachinus rufipes. Classification (NCBI taxonomy): domain Eukaryota; kingdom Metazoa; phylum Arthropoda; class Insecta; order Coleoptera; family Staphylinidae; genus Tachinus; species Tachinus rufipes. The sequence goes on from OZ010745.1 coordinate 113,891,134, forward strand.
AAAAAATAGTTTTTTTTATAATAGAATAATCAAAAATTGCATAAAACTCTATTTAATGCATCAAATTCAACAGTTTTTTTTATAATTTTGCGCAGCAAATGAACAAAAATTGCACAAAAAAATGTTTACTGAATAAAATATAACAAAATAATTGCTAAAATTTTATTTATCTCAACAAATATTAAAAAAATAATGCATTTACTACATCAAAAACGTTTCATAAACTTTATCAATAAAACAATTTATTGCATAAACATCATCAAAAAATTGCAAAAATCTCATAACCATACCAAATACCATTTACTATAACACTTTTATTAAAAAATTGCATAAAATTTGTCAAAACTCTCTCAAAACCTTTATCGAATTCATCAAAAATCTGCACACAAGACAATTTTTATATAAAATACATTAAAAATTGATCAAAAAATATGTTATTCCCTAATTAAATAATCAAAAATTACAGAAAATTTATTAAAAACATTGCAAAAGTCTCATTTATTTCAACAAATGTATTTAAAACAATCCAAATGCTTTCCTTGCATAAAATTAATTAAAAATATTTTAAAAACTTTATAAAATTTATTAAGATATTCATAAAAATTGAGCATTAAACGATTTTTACATTAAATTTATTAAAAGATGCTCAATTTTTTTTATTCCACAATTTTCATAGCGATTTTAGTTCAAAATTAAATAATTTGAAAAATTCAAAAAATTTAAATAATACTTTCAGTTTTTTGTAAAGCTCCAGAGCATAGTAACGGGCCAATAGTTTAGAATAGAGTGGCCCATCCACCCTCCCAAGTGTTAGTTATCATAAGATTGCAGCACAATCTTTTTTTGTGACAAAATGACTACGTCCGCATAGAAAACAAACAATAATTTTTTTTTAAGACAAACACTTGTGCGGATGGTTGGGTCACTTCAGGGCATAGTAAAAAGCCAATAGTTTGGAATGGAGTTACTCACTCGCACACTTTATCATCAAAAACTTTTGCACAAGAGAAAGTTGTAATCAAGTTTTTGATGATAAAGTGGCTCACCCAACCCACCCAAATGTTAGTTATTAAAAGATTAGATCACAACCTTCTCTTATGACAAAATGACTTCAGACGTTCACACAGAAAACAAACAATTTTTTTTATGAAAAACCGTTCGGCGGGTCAGTAAATTACTCTAAAATATAGTAAAAGGCTAATAGTTTGAAATGAAATGACCCACTCACCCACCCAAGTATTAGTTATCAAAAGATTTTTTGTGACAAAATGACTTCAGACTTCCGCATAGGTGAGTCACTTTTGGGCATAGTAACAAGCCAATAGTTTAAAATAGAGTGGCCCACTCACCAACTCAAGTGTTAGTTATTAAAAGATTAGATCACGACCTTCTCTTGTGACAAAATGACTTCTGACGCCCGAACAAAAAACAAAAATTTTTTTTTTGGCAAACAGTTAGTTAGACGGGTGGATGTATTACTCCAAAGTATAGTAACGGGCCAATAGTTTCAAATAGAGTGGCCTACCTACCCAAATGTTTGTTATCATAAGAATGGATCCTAATCTTTTTTTGTGACTAAATGACTTCTGACTTCCGCACAGAAAACAAACAATATTTTTTTAGATAACAAAAACTAGGACGGGTAGATTACTCCAAGGCATACTAACGGGCTAATAGTTTAAAATGAAGTGGCCCATCCGCCCACCCAAGTGTTAGTTATCAAAAGGTCAAATCTTTTTCTTGTGACAAAATTACTTCTGACATCGGCACAGAAAACAAATATTTTTTTGTTAATAATCAAAAGTTGCACAAATTTCTATTTACTGCATCTAATCTGAACAAGTTGCGTATAATATTTTGGAGTTATACATTGTAATTTGGTTAAAAATATTGCTTAAATTTTTGATTAAAACAGTTAAAAAAAGATCCAATATATATCAACATTTTTGAGTTTACTCACAAAAACATTATTAAAACTTATTGAAGATATCGAAAAATAGACATATTAACTTTTGCGTGAATGCTCTTCAATTAATCAAAATATGCATAAAAACAGAATTTTCTGCATAAAATTTCATAAAAATATTGCAAAAATTTTGCCTTAAAAATTACATTAAAAATATTGCATTTATTGCATAAAATTAATTAAAATTTTTTTTTTCAAAAGTGCACAGAAAACAAATTGTTTATAATAATCAAATTTAACAAAAAACATTAAAAATGTCCTATTTACCTTAAGAAATGTATCAAAAATGATGCAGATAATGCATTTATTGCATAAAATGTATCAAAAATTTCTTAGAAACTTTAACAAATGTATTTTTGTATAATAAGTTTTTCTATAACATAATAAAAATTAAACAATAAACTATTTATTTAACAAAAACATTGCAATTTTAGATTAAGTTTTTATAAAAATTGCACAAAAAACAATCAAAAATTGCACAAACCACCATTCTCAAAAACCTTATTAAAACTGCTTATAAAACAATTTTTACATAATATTTATTAAAAATTGCACAAGAATCATAAATTGAACAATATACCTATTAATTACTGCATAAAATTTAACAAAAATATTACAAAAATTCCATTTACTTTGATAATTGTACCAAAAATTACGCAAATAATGTATTTATTGCATAAAATTTAACAAAAATTTCTCAAAAACTCCATCAATTCCATTCAAATTTCAAATAAACTTACGCACAAGACAATTTTTACAACAAAAATATTTAAAATTCCTCAGAAAATAAGATTTTTTCTGATAAAATAAATCAAAAACTGCTTAAAATTTAATAAAAACCTTGCAAAAAATTGCATAAAGTTTTTATACAAATTTTGCAAAAAAATATCAAAAACTGCACAAAACCCAGTTTACTGCATTAAATTCAACAAAAACTTTAATAAAATCTTATTTTACTCAACAAATGTATATCAAAATAATGCAGATAAAGCATTTATTACATGAAATTGATTGAAAATTGCACAAAAAAATAGTTTTTCTATAATAATAATAATAATAATAATATTTTATTCATCCAGTCGATCATGTTTGATATAGGATAAGTCACAGTAGTTACAGTTAAGATACATATCACAGATATACACAAATAATATAGTAATACAATAATACAGTTAAACAATTTAAAATAATGTAACACTAATATAGCACACACAAATATTACAAATAATAAGTTTTAAAATAAAATACAAATCAAGACTATTACTATTTTACAACAAAATTTGTGTCTGATAGAAATTCATCAACAGAATAGTACGCTTTTTTAAATAAAATATTTTTAATACAGTTTTTAAACGCTTTTTTGTTAAGTTCTTTAATTGAGCTTGGAAGATTGTTGTAAAGTTTTATACCCATATAATGCGGACTTTTTTCAAATATAGATAGTCTATGTTTTGGATATTCCAAGATCGTTGATCCGTGACGTGTGGTGTAATTATTTCTATGATTACTTATAGTTTTAAATTTAAATAGATGAGATTTGACATAGATTAAAGTATTTAATATATATATGCTGTATAGTGTTAATATTCTATATTTAGAAAAAAGTTGCTTACAAGAATGATGCCACGGCTTGTTAAACATAATACGTATAACACGTTTTTGAAATTTAAAAACTCTTTCAATATTATTTGAAACTCCCCAAGCTACTATACAGTATGACATCACAGGTTCAAAATGTCTATAATAAAATCTTTTGAGCGAATCTTCTCTTACAACTTTAAATAGTCGACGTGCCACATAACATAGGGGAGCAAGTTTCTTACACATTTGATCAATATGATTGTTCCAGTTACATTTTCCATCAATAATAATACCTAAAAATGTTGTGGTATCTTGATTTGGTATTGACTTTGAATGGCATTTTATTAAAAGCGAATCATCCGTTTTTGTATTGTTAGCATTAAACCGCACCACAACAGACTTTGAAGAGTTGAGAAAAAGTTTATTGGAGTTAAACCAATCATTTAATTCAGTAGTTATTATTGAAGATTTATTAATTAAATCTTGCTTTGAGTCGGAAGAAATGAGAACAGAGGTATCGTCTGCGTATAATACACCACTTTGAATTTTAATGTCATTTACGTACATTAAAAATAACAGCGGACCAAGCACAGATCCCTGAGGAACCCCTTTTGCAATTTTAAGTAGGTTTGATGATTCGCCTTTAATTTTGACAAACTGATACCTGTCATGAAGATACGATTTAATCAAATTATATGCATTTCCGCGAATGCCGTACATGTTTAATTTATCTAGAAGAATCTTATGGTCAACAAGATCAAAAGCTCTGCTGAGATCAATAAAAAGCCCTAAACATTTTTTGCCATCATCCAAATTTTGCATGAGATCATTTATGTACTGGATTATTGCATCTGATGTAGATAAATGCTTCCGAAATCCAAACTGTTGATTATTTAGTATATTGTGTTTATTTAAAAAGGTAAATAAGCGTTTTGCAATTAAACTTTCTATTACTTTTGAAAATGTATTTATGATGGATATGGGACGATAGTTATCTACTAACGTTTTATCGCCTTTTTTAAAGATTGGTATTATCTTAGAAAATTTAAGCACTTTTGGAAATATACCTTGAGTTAAGATTTCGTTTATTAAAAGCTGTAGAGGCTGTATAAGTGTATGTATGCATTTTTTCAATAAATTTGAGCTTATGCCATTCTTATCTGAAGAGTTTGTACTTTTTAGGTCATAAACAGTCTCTCGAATTTCGGTTTCAGACACAGGTAAAAAAAATATTGAAGATGGATTCGGACTGTCATTAAAAACATAATTTCTTGAAGGAACATTGTTCAATAAATTATCGGCTACTGTGCTGAAGTATAAATTAAAGTGATTAGCTATGTTAAGGCTGTTATTTTCTATACTATTATTAATACTAATTGAATTTATGTCAGATTTGGTTTTTGATTTGAAATTATTATGAATACTTTTCCATGCAGTTTTGTTTATATTAGACGAGTTTAAAATTTGTAAACTGTTATAACTTCGTTTTGCTAAGCATAAAATATTTCTGTAAATTTTTTTATACTTATTGTAATACAGTTTGTCATTATTATTGCCAGTAATTGATAGTGCATATAGTCGTTTTAAATTTTGAGAAGAGATTTTAATACCGTTAGTGATCCAGGGCTTTTTCAGTTGTTGATGTGTTTTTCTCTTTTTTAAAACAAACGTCGCATTAAATGATGTTTTTACTATATCAATAAATAATTCACACTTTTTATCGACGTCGCTGCCTGTTTTTATAGAATTCCAATTTTGATGTGCCAGTAAGTTAATGAAGTTTTCAATATTTTCTATTCGGTTTTATAATAAAATAATCAAAAATTGCAATTGCAATTCTTATTCTATTTTTGCATAAAGTTTTTTTAATAAAAATTACGCAGAAAATGTTTAAAAATTGCACAAATCATTGTTTAAACAATAAAATATAAAAAAATCATTGCTAAAATTTCATTTATCTCAACAAAATCAAAAATAATGCAAAAAAATATCAAAAACCTTTCAAACCTGTCATCAATTGATTAATTTTTACATGTAATTTATTGAAAATTGCGTAAAAAATAATTAAAAATTATACAATACACCTTTAACTGCATACAGATTCAACAGATAAATGCAAAAAATTTATAGCTTTTAAAATACCTTTTATCATAACAAACCTATAAAAAATAATGCAGATTTAATGCATAAAATTCATTAAAACTTTCTCAAAAACTTTATTAAATTCATATAACGCTGTAAATGCTTTTCCACGTAAAAACCACAAGAGCTGCAACCAAGCAATGACTGTAAACAAAATAAAATAATTTGGTTTAACGAAAAGTTATAAGAAATGCGTAAAAAGTTAAAATTCATAAACAAAGTTTGTCTTAGATCAAATGATCCTCAGTTGAAACAAATTAAAAAAAAAACATACAGAACAAAATATAATTTAGCCATAAAAAGACTCGGCTTAATGCTAATAATTAGTATGTAAGTAGTCAGTGCAACTCTCAAAAAGCTATGTGGAAAATCATTAATCCAATTAATTAAAACTGTGATACAACCTGTGATATTAGCGCTAATAATTTTAATAATTTCTTTTTAAATATACCGTTTACTTTTATAGGATCTAAATCTGATGTGGATCCTATTATTTTAATGTGTAGTGAAGTTAACACTGCAAATGTACCAAACTATTTTAATTTTTGTGAATCAACTTTTATTAGAATGAGATACAATCAAACTTCTAAAAAAAAGTAAATATGTTGATTGTTATAGTATTACTGCTGATATGAAAGCAAGTGTCACATTTTTTAATAGTTCCACTACTAAACTGTTCAATAAATGTATTAATAGTCAAACATTTCCCGACGCTTTAAAACTAACTGATGTAAAACCTATTTGTAAAAACGACAACATTAATGACCTTTTGAGTTATAGACCTGCTACCGATTGTTTCTAAAAATGTTGAAACTTTATTTTCTGATAGCCAGTTTGGATTTCAAAAAGGAATGTCTACAACACAAGCTGTACTAAACTTTGTGAGCAACACAATTAATTGTTTTGAAAATGGTGAATATTCAGTAACCTCTTTTATCGATCTGACGAAGACATTTGATTGTGTTGATCACGAGATTTAGTTAAATATGTATAATGTTAAACCAGAAAGCTGTCGTCTGTTGTCGTCCTATTTGCATAACAGGAAACGTGTTTACCACAATAAAACACATTTGGAATTTGGTTGTTTAACTACAGGTGTACCACAAGGTTTAGTACTGAGTCCAGTGATGTTCTTTATCTATATTAATAATCTTTCTCAACTTTTTAAAAATGAACATGTTTGCGGATGATACTACCATTACATTTAAGCATAAAGACATCAATATAGCTAAGAATGGACATAATGCAGCTATTGCTACAGCAGAGAGATGGTTTTGCAGTAATCTATTAACTGTAAACTCTCAGAAGTCTATCACTCTTACATTTTCGTTACAAAATCATCAGAAAACTAGTAACAATACAAAGTTTTTAGGTCTGCATATTAATCCAGATCTGAAAAGGTTAATGCATGGATCTGCACTAGCAAAGAAGTTATGCAACAATATTTTTTTATTAAGAAATTTGAGCGGTACTGTTTCTATCTTTGTTTTAAAAACGGCCTACATTGCTCTCTGTCAATCACATCTAACGTACGGCTTATTGATATGGGGACATTCTTCTATTCGTAACAGGATGTTCTCTCTACAAAAAAGAGTCATAAGAGTAATATCAGGCCTTGGTTATAGAGATGATTGTTTGAATCAATTTTGTGTATTAAAGTTAATGACATTTCCGTGTTTGTATATATTTATATAAGTGTATAAAATATATGCAAAGCAACCTCAATAAACTCCAACTTTATGAAAACAATCATTCACATAACACTAAGAATAAAGTTGATATTTATCCAAGCCAGCTAAGATTGTCAAAAATGCAAATGGAATTTAATTACCACTGCATTAAATTTTACAACTTAATTCCAAACCGTATCAAAAATCTTCCTAAGAAAGCTTTTTTAAAATATATGAAAGACTATCTAATAAAAGGAGCTTTTTATTCAATTGATGATTTTGTTGGCAGTACTTTTAATTAAATTTATTTATTTGTTTTGTCTTACTTTGTATTGTATATTTACTGTATTTTTTATATTGTTATTGTACTTTTATTTTAGTAACATATTTTTCTTTAACTTAACTTAAATATATTATTGTATATGGGCAATTCCATTTCAAACGGACCAGAGCTGGGAGTGGGTGCATTGAGAAAGTTGCTCATGTATTTTTTTTTTAGTTTCTATAACTTATTAGTAGATTTGGATTCTACGGAAAATTTTTGATTGATTTCATTAGTAAATCTATTTTTTTGAGTTAAAATTGCGGTTTTTAAACAAAAAAGTTAAAAAACAACAAAAAAACTTTAAAAAATCGTAAAAAAAAATTTTATGTGTTACATACTTTCATATACCGTTCAAAGGACTACTAATTAAAATAAATTATAAAAACTAAAAAAAATACATAAGCAAGTTTCTCAATGCACCCCCCCCCCCCCTTCCCCCAGCACTGGTTCGTTTGAAATGGAATTGCCCATATTCCATTTGTTAATTCAAACCAAGTGACCTGACTTGTGTAATACTTTTTGTAGTTGGCAAAAATATGTAATTCTCTAATAAAATAATCAAATATTCTACAAAAAATCTTTTACTACATAAAATTTATTTAAAACATTGCAAAAGTCTCATTTATTTCAGTAAATGTCTCAAAAATAATGCAAATAATGCATTTTTGCATAAAATTCATTTAAAATAGAATGGTTTTTACATTAAATTTATTAAAAATTGCATAAAATATTATTTACATTAACTAAATTGCGCAAAAGATTATTAAAAATTGTAAAAAATACCATTTTTTTCATAAAATTTAACAAAACAATTCTATTTGAATTAAAATTTTTGCAAATATGCATTTATTACATAAAATTGATTACATTTTTTTTTAATGTATCAACATTTCATAAAAATGTATTTACAAAAAATTTAAAAAAAAAATTGCATAAAATTAAAAAAAAAACGTTGAAAATATTTTATTTACCTTAAGAAATATATAAAAAATGATGGAGATAATGCATTTATTGCATAAAATGTATCAAAAATTTCTTAAAAACTTAAACAAATTTACAAACAAAACAATTTTTCTATAATATTATAATCAAAATTAAAAAAAAAACTATTTCTTGCCTAATCTTCAACAAAAACATTGCAACAACTCTAATTTTAAATCAAGATTTTATAAAAATTGCACAAAAAATAATTATAAATTAAACAATGCACCAATTACTGCATAAAATTCAACAAAAATATTACAGAAATTCCATTTACTTTAACAAATGTATCAAAAATTACCCAATTTAACAAAAACTCAATTCAATACAAATATCAAAAACCTTAAAATTTATTTAAAATTGCCCAGAAAATAAATCAAAAACTGCACCAATAACTATTACTGATAAAAATTTAATAAAAACCTTAAACAAAAATTACAGTAATTCCATTTACTTCAAAAATGTATCAAAAATTACGCAAATAATGTATTTGTTGAAAATTTTTTGCAAAAACATCATCAATTCTATACAAATATCAGAAAAAAAAATTACACATAAAGCAATTTTTACAACAATTTATTTAAAAATGCCTAAAAAATAGATTTTTCTTGGTCAAAATAATTCAATAACTGCATAAATAACTATTTACTGCGTAAAATTTAATAAATACCTTGCAAAAATTCTATTTTTACAAAAAGTTTTTTATAAAAATTGCGCAAAAATTGCACAAAACACCATTTACTGCATAAAATTCAACAAAAACATTGCTAAAATCATTTATTAAATAAAAGTTTAAAAAAAAAAATAAAAAAATGGAAATTTAACAAGCAAAAACCTAATATTTATTGAAAATTGCGTTTTTCTGTAATAAAATAATCAAAAAATGCACAAAAAATATTTAAATCATAAAATTCAACAAAAATATTGCAAAAACCTTATTTTTACATAAAATTTTTATGAAAATTGCGCAGAAAATAATCAATAATTGCACACAACACCATTTACTAAATAAAATTCAACAAAAACATTGTTAAAACTTCTATTTAATTAACAATTTTTACACAAAATTTATTGAAAATTAAGCAAAAATTAGTTTTTTTATAATAAAATAATCAAAAATTGCAAACGAAATCTATTTATTGCATAAAACGTTACAAATTTTTTATAAATTAATCAAAAATTGTATAAAATAACATTTTTTGCATAAAATTTAACATAAAAAAATTATTTGTATTAAAAATTATACAAATAATGCATTTATTACATAAAATTGATTAAAAATATTGCAAAAACCTTATTTTACAAAAATTTAATTTTTAAATTTGCAAATGCAATCCACAGAAATGTATACACAGAAACACTTAAAAATAGCTTAAATTTCAAGTTTTTTTTTAGCTACATTGTAAAATATCTCGGAGCGTAGTGCATGGCACTTTCTGAAATTCTCTGGCTTTTTTTACACATATAAAAGCACGTTTTTATCTATATTTAAAAAATATATATTGTTATCTTTAAAAAAAAACTGTTTTTTAAAGTTTTGGAAAATTTTCAAAATTTAAGGAAAAAAATTTTGTAAAATATTATTCTTTATGAAATTTAAAAAAAAATAATTCCTTACAATTTTTTCCTAAAAATGCAACCCTGAAAAGTTACAAACGTCAAAAACGTGAAAAAATGCAAAAAAATCAATTTTTTTACTTTACTCAAAAATAACTGAAAAAAATTGAAAAAAAATAGATAATCAGGATTCATGTAAAGAAAGACATTTACAATGGTTTGAGCAAAAAAAAATCATTCCGTACACTTGACTCACTCATGACCATATACATTGTGAAAATGGATAGTTGAAAATGAAAAAAGCTATCAACCGAGGTCCTTCTGCTCTTATTTACTGGTTTAATTAATTTTATACAAAATCAAGTTTTTTGAATCCGAATTTTTAAACCGCATTTATAAACTCTTATCGGTTGTTTTACAAAACACAAAATACTGACAAAAAACAGTTTAAGCTATACGGACTATAGTAATTTCAAGCCGTAACTATGGTAACAATTGTTAAAATTATTTACTGTTTTAATTAATTTCATACAAAATGATGTTTTTTATATCCAAATTTTTAAACCGTTTTTAAAATTTTTTATTAATTGCTTTACAAATCCCAAAAAACTGATAATACTTAACTTAAGACAAAAACAATAAAGTGATTTCAAGCCGTAACTATAGCAGCAATAAATTAAATTAATTACATTTTTAATTAATTTTGTACAGAATCAAGTCTTCTAAATCTAAATTTTTAAACCGCATTTAAAAATTGCCACAAACTCGGCTTAAATAATAGCACTAAAGTGATTTCAAGTTGTAACTATAGCAACATTAAATGAAATCAATTACTGTTTTAGTTAATTTTGTACAAAATCAAGTCTTTTAAACCCAAAATTTCAAATCGCATTCAAAAATGTTTCTTAATTGTTTTACAAATCACAAAACTCTGCTTAAACCGAAAGCACTAAAGTGATTTCAAATCGTAGCTACGGCAATAATGAATAAAATTTAATTACTATTTTAGATACTTTATACAGAATCAAGTCCTGTGAATCAAAATTTTTAAACCCTATTAAAATATACTTATTGGTTCATTCACAAACCTCAAAATACTAGTGTTAAGTTAAAAAATTTACTTGTTTCAAATCGTAATTATGCTAACAATTAATAAAATAAATTACTTCAAGTTTTCTAAACCCTAATTTTTAAACCACATTCAAATATTCCTCATAACCTCAGAATTCTTAGTTTTTGTAACTATATTTTATTTATTAAGGGCGCGGTTTATGGAGTGTAATAAAACGACAAGCAGAACTCGCGCAATTTAACTTCTTTTCAAAATCGGTTTTTGCAACGTGTAAAGAATGAAATTTCCAGTTTAATAAAATAAATAAATACCCAAAGCCTTCAATTGTCTATTAAATTTTGAAATTAAATTGTACATTTTTAGTCAACATATTTGCTTAAACTTTAAGAGTCATACTTCATTGAACATTAAATTTAGTAGACTTTTTATCGTAGTATAAGTTATTTTGCTAAAATAACAATTGTTATAGTTCAGCTTGTAGTTGTAAATGTAATTTTTTTTAAATTTATTTTAATTAAATTTATATTAATTTAATTTTATATTGTTAACATTTTAGGTACTAATTTTATCAGCTTGTGCAGCGATAGTATCAGGCGGATTAATCGAACACGATCACCACGACGGACACAAAGCCACCTCCTACCAAAACATCCACATCGAACATTTCCACGCAGTACCAACATACGTAAAAAAAGAAGACCACCACCTCTTAGAACACCCCATTTCCAAAGGTAAAACCACCGCCGAAGTAAAAATCCACCATGGCGGCAAACACGATCACGGTTACGGAATCTCCAGTTCCCACACCGACCTTCACGGTCACGAACAAGCCGAAGAAGGCGGTTATGAAGGTGCACATCAAGAATACCAACACGCAGCCGCCGTCGAAGAACAACACGAATACCAACCCCAATACGAAGCTCAACATGGAGGAGAATACGAAGGCGCCGCTGAAGGTGAACATTATGAAGCCGAACAGCAACAGCAACATTACGATCATTAAGAGTACACTTTCGACTAATTGCTGCCAGGCACGTACGTGATTCTTTTAATTTTAGCACAAGAAAGTCAAATCCGTTGCGGAAAACGTTTTTTTTTATTTTCAACATATAAACGTATTCACAGCATGTTGCACTTTCTTTGTTCAAATTTATTTATTGCAGTTGAGAGTGAAAACCTGTGTTTATATGCTATACTATGTTCTTCGCTGATTTATTAGTTCCTTGTTAATTTTATTTTAATTTCTATATTTAATTGTTGTGTTAAGTTTGTTTTTTTTTTGTTATGTGGATGTTTAAAAAATTATATAGAATTAAATATATTTGAAGTTTTTTATTTATTAACCTCTTAATTTATAAATAATAAATCCAGTTATACAGGGTGTTCAAAAAAAAAATGTAAAATATTTAAGATAGTGGTAGTACAAACCACTACAAACAAAAATATGGGTTGTCATAGCAACGGTTTTGAAAATATGAAACATTATTTATTTTTATTATTTTTTTCTTCTTTATTTTTTATTTTGCAAAAACGTGCATTTTCTTATTATAGTTGGCTGATGTTTTGTAAAATAAACATTCAGTATTTGACAGTTCTTGTTAGTGCACAAGTTTTTATTGCGTTGGCTGATTACTTTAATGCAGAACTAGCCGTTGTATGCATCTGTGGGTCCAACTTGAGATTGGTTAAAATTAGAATTGCCAGAGCCTGCAAGACGGTATCAACAGACGCTCTCTTAGACGATAAGTTCATAAACCTGCAACAGTAACTAACTGACCACCCGGATGGTGTAGTGGTTAGGGTACTTGACTGCTATACCAGTGGTCTTAGGTTCAAGCTTCTTATCTGAAAGGTCAGTATTTCTAGTTAAAAAAAAATGGGTTGTAATGAGTACACTTTCTTTCGGATAAGAAGAGACTTGCGTGAGAGATGTTGCGTACACGTTAAAGAACCCAATAATTTAGGTTTGAATTCCTGGGCTTGCAGCAAAATTCTCAGAAATGGTAGTCTTAATCTCTGGCGTTGGTGATTAGCCTTGGTAGCAGAAATAGACCGACGTCAAAAAATTGAATTAAAAAAAAAATAACCTGTTTTAAAACAAGTTGGTGTTAGTGTACCTTGATGACATCGAAAAATGACAACCATCACCTAGACCACCTACAACACGTGCTAAAAAAACTCCAGAAGCACAGGTTGAACTGTCTACGTGCAAATTTGGTCAAGAATCAATAGACTACTTTGGAGACCAGACCACGGCCAATAAAAATCTACCACTGCAACATCACCTGTCGCTCATTAAAGACTACAAAGTACCCAAACCTAAGAAGCAGCTTTCTTTTTGAAAATCTGCAAATGGCTTCGAGAATATGTGCCAAACTTTTCCAAAGTAAGTAGACCGCTTATGAATCTGCAAAGACCAAAGAAATTCTTCCGCTAAATAAAAAAGCAACTTAACCAACCAATAAAACATGCTCGTCTAAGACTTGACTTGCCGTTAGTATCACAAATGCGCGATTAGACGCTCACAAAACGTCAGATAAAATTCTACTCCAAAAAATTAAAATGTATGGCCATATACTTGGCTATAAAGAAATACAGGGTTTACTTAGAGAATGCTTTCTTTGCTCTCAGAATGGGTAAAAAAACGTTGGTATGGCTAGACAAGTCGACGGACGCAAACGCCATGTTTACCAGGTGTTCGTTGTTTTTACAAGAATTTTGGTTTAAAGTGGAACACACCTCTGGGCCCATCAATCATTTGCCCAAGGCATTGTCTAGAAATTTTTGCTCCTCAGAGATAATTGACGATGGAATAGAAGATGTTGCACGGTTACTGCCTCCAAAAGACAATAAATAAAAGCCTCGGTATCTATACAACCTAAAAACTAGAAAGAACTAGGTCACCAAACACAAAATTTACGTTCTCTGTAAAAAAACTTTAGCTGCTTTAGTGCAAAGAGCACACAAACCAAGTGTTCTCAAACACAAGAAATAATGCGTCATTGTTAAACGACGTTAGACCCCAAAATCCCAAATGGGGTACAAGTGTGGCAAAACGGGAAAGCTTTTACGTATTCTAGCAGGACATAACCAGCTAGTAATGTTACCAGCAGCCCAACAAGAAATGCAATACTATTCAAACAACATTACAAAGCAGAGACAAACCCTTTTTGTCAATACTAACTGCATACCACTGGCCATGCGTTCAAAAAAACGTGCACACCTTTATCCAAGGTTTTATAGTGTGTGCCCAAATTAAAACAGGCTACGCGTGACCTGAAAGTTTGTTACATTCAAACCCACCAAGAACACCCTAGAAAAAGATAATTATAAATTATATCGGCCCATTCAATGCCACCAAGTCGAGAAATAAACTAACCCTTACGGTCATAAACTTGAACAGCTAAAAATCAACAAAACAACGCCGCCACTAGACAAAGTTCAAACCACATGTTGCTAGGACAAACCTTACAAGAACCAGAAAACTGGTATAACCATGACAAACATGAAAACAAAGAAGACTGCAAAAAGCGAGACAACGCCAAGCCACCTACCGGTGGCAACTCTATTGACAACAAAACAACGCAGTCAGGATTTATGAACCTGGTTATAGTCAAAGGTAGAGCACAAAGATTTGCAAACAAATAACTAAGCCCCAAAAAATTACTAATATCATAATAGCAGCGAGCGGTCACTGCTATTGGATCAAAGACTCGGATGCACGTCGCCAGTATAAATTAAATCAATTCAAAAAACTTTATGTCAGTCGACTAAAAGCAGCCAACTAGATAACACGCCACTCCAAAAGAGCAATTACATCACCAACCAATTAAAAAGAGCTTGCATCCCGAAATTAAATGCACCCAAACAAATACAAAAACGACAATAGATAATTTGATTGTGTTTAACTACCAATACCAAAAATGAATGATATTAAGTTTGATTCTTCCTGTTCTTCTTCATGTGCTGTCTCCATTCCGAAGGTTGGCTATCATCAATACTGCCGCCCTAAACAGATCAGCTGACGTGACCTTAAACTATTTTTTCACATTACTAAGCCAAGACATTCTTCTTGCTCCGATAGATCTTTTTCCCACGATTTTTCTTTGGATTATGAGTCGGAGAATCTCATATTTTGGACCTCTCATAATGTGGCCGAAATATTGCAGTTTTCTTTTTTTTTATTTCTAGTAGGATCTCTCTGTCTTTCTCCATTCTTCTCAGAACCTCCACGTTGGTCGCATGTTCTGTCTATGATATTCTCAACATCATACGGTAGGCCCACATCCCACATCTCAAAGGCTTCTAATTTCCTCTCACAATACACAATGCATGATTAAAATTTAGTTATTCTTATTTGCCGAGTTCAAAAAATCCTGGCACACCTGATGAAAACCATTAAGCAAAGCCAGCACGACCTTGCAGATACACTCTTCTCTCTACGCATGGACATCATTAAGGAGATTAAGAAAAGCGTATCCAACGTAAGCGCGGATTTAGAAGCAAAGCACAACACTAACCAACTAGCCCCCGCACCAATAACATCGGCCTCAATTTCCACTGCTGTGGCTGCAACGCCTCAACCCATCAAGACCACTAGTGACTTATCCCAGATTTCCTTCAAGAGGACTGCCAAACACCAGGTTGAGTCCAGCTCCTTTAAGAACAAAGAGTCTATAGAGTTGCAGTTGGTTGACAAACAAGGCAACGCCAAGAATACCCCGTTTCCAGAAGAAGGATTCCAAGTCATAACTTACTCTAAGTCAAAGAAGAAAAAGAAGGCGCAGCCGCCATAGCCAAACCCCAACCTGTCACTAAGCGTCCACTTCTGGCACAGACTCTTGCTTCCTTGGCCTACCAACAAACTTTCTACTTTTGTCAGCACTCGCAAGAGTCGCTGATATACGTCATCTACATCCCATTACAATTCAAGATAAAACCAAATTTCTTAGATTGTTGGCGGGTATACAAGATTATAAAGATCTCCATCAATTGGTCTATAAACGTCAAAAATGGCATCTGCATGCATTCGACATTGCATGCGGTTTTCTGTGCTGCTATGAACTATGTCAAAAGCAATTACGTGTTTCACTACAGAAATATTACACAACTGCTTCACGGCTGATGTGCAGCAGGCAAAGTTAATAGCTCTAGAGTATGATCTAATTTCTATCAAACGCATGAAAAAGGATAGGAAAACCTTCCCCATGCTTTACATTCAACAGCCACAGAACGCGCAAAATAAAGAGATTTTGTCTCTTTCAGAACTTTGCAACTTCATCGTAAGCGTTGAGATCAAACGCAAGTGGGTTTTCTATTACGACAGTATTTACTAAAGTAGGAAGGTCCTTGCACAAACTGTGCAAACTTCTAGATATTATTGAGAAAAGAGTTTAGTTGATAGGTGCCCGTGAGAGTGAATTTGACACTTCTCCTACAAATTTGCAAAAAAAAGTTAGTTGTTGCCACTTTTGCAACCATATACTTACTCTATGACTGAAATCAGACTGTTAAGATAACTGAAAGCCAATACATTAATTGTCACCTCAACAAGCCAACTCCCGTTACGTCCTAGGTAGACTCTTTTAGAACCCCCATAACGACCTTCGTTATGCCCTAAATACACTCTACCAAAACGATGCTGACCCACGCTATGACCAATGTCTACTCTTACAATACCAGGTTTTCTCTTTACGGATCCGCACTCCGACGACCCCCGCACCGTTTCCATTTCATGCTAATTGGTCAACTACGTTTAACTCTACTACACCCAGAGCACTAACACCGCACTTTACCGCCGCCGTATTAGAGCTACACTGACACGGTACACAAGGAGAAGCATTAAACCTTAGATTTACGTTGACATTTTGTTATCGGCGCCGGGTCCGTAGGTGGTCGTGGGGGCTGCGTCATTGGTTGTGGAAAGCATTCTGCCTTCGGCATAATAAATTTGAGTGTTTGTTGTAGCATTCCGGTGCAATAATACTCGGAAAAGCGGTTCCGAGCACCTGAGGTGTAAGGCCACGTCTCATCCAACGTGTAGTAGAATACGTCTGGATGTGCTTAAGAGTCTTACGGTTGTTTCTGCCGTGGTTGCGGGGGCTAGCATTGTTTCCTTCCATCGCGTGTTAATATTCATTACTGTAAAGACCATCTTGTTTTGTCTAGGTGTTTGATCGAAGAAGCCGATGAAATCTATGGCCGCTTGCAATTAAAGTTGTGCCGTTAGTGGTTGCGTGTCTGTTTTTGCCTTCAAGCAAACGAGGCATCAGCATACAAAGATGCAAACGTTTTTGCGGACTCTTGGCCAGTGATAATGCCGAAGAAGCGTAGTCGCCGTTTTGTTGCGTCCTTGGTGGCCAGCGGTTTTGGAGAAATAGAAAAATTTTAGCACCTCCTTCTGTGCGGTTGGTGGTACTATTAGCTAGTCCCACCCGGCTGTGGTGCGTATTAGTTTGCCCTCTGGGCCTATTCGGTTGTTTGGGCTTGCATGAGCGCGATTTGTTCCCCATGTCGGTGGTAGCGTCAGTCAACATTTGTATGCTGTCGGGGACGCCGGCCTTTCGGAATTGTGGATCTTCTGGTGGCATCAGTCGGTCTGGATCGTCTATTTCTTTGGGAATAAATTTGTCCTCTGGGTGGCAAAATAAGGCGTCAGGTAATAAATTGACTGCTTCAGGAGTGTGTTGTTGGTGTTTTTAAACTCGGCGAAGATGAGTGACATATTTTGTAAATTTGGATTTGGAGTCGGTGGATAAGTTTAACGAGACCAGTGCTTTATTATCCATCTTGAGCGTAAATTTTATGTCTTCTAGGTACAGCCTATACATTTTTATTGTCCATAGGATGGCGTAGCATTCCAATTTATTGGAGTGGAAGCGGGACTGTCTATCCGTCAGTTTTGAGTTATCAAGATTATGTGTTTCTTGAGGCATTCTTCTTGGTATAATACTGCACCTTTGTCTTTGATAGATGCGTCTGTCTGCAGTCCAAATCTCAGACCTGGTTGCGGCCTGGCCAGTTTTAATGGCTGGTCGATTTTAATAGTGGCGGCTGTCTATTTAAATGGTTGTTTTGGCCTTTGCATGGCCATTAGTAGACCTGCAATTTGAGCAAAGTCTGGTACGTATTCCCTCAATCAGGTGCATACGTCAAGAAAGCTTCTCAGCTGTTTCTTTGTTTGTGATCGGGAGTATTTCCGGATGCTCTTAAAGTAAACTTCCAGTGGTTTGTTTCCATCTGCTGTTACTTGGTGGCCTAAGTATTCTACCTCGCTGGTGCCAAATTTGCACTTCTTTAAGTTGCATCTTAGACGGAGTTTCCAGTAATAATAGTTGTGCTTTTGAAGTCGGTTTAACACTGCCAAATGTGAGAATTTGGCAAGACTATATCCTCTGTTAGGCTCTGCCCACTGGGGCGTGGCTTTGCTCTTGCTGTGTTACGTGTCGCCATCTGACAAGCTGATGTTGGAGATGTTTGAAAAGCTCTTCTAACTTCAAACCACATCAAAACTGAATACAATAAGTAGCAACCTTTGCTACAGACATTGTCCGGCTCCTTTTTCTTTTACTTTGAAAGAGAAACTGATATTGCCTAAGTGTCAAACACAATTGCTTTACGACAGCCAAAAAATTCTACTAATATTTAGTCATTTTAAAAATCAGAAGCATCTACAAACTACTGCAACCTAGAAGATCATTCTCAATGTTTTTACAATAACAGACCTTCAACGAACAAAAAGTTTTTACTCCTCATTATCTGGTTTACTGCCAGAGCACATTTACTTTCCTGCAAAAGACTCCAAATTTCCTTAACACACAAAACAAAACATTTTCAGGCAGTCTACAACGCTTGCAGATAGGCCACGCTCCACGCAAGTTGTAACAAGGTTTTGCGACTTTTATTGTCAATAGCTTGCAGCCTAACTCTCATGCAATATTTGCATATTATATATTTTTATTTAATTCTCACTACTTTCGTCTTGGCGTCATCTCTTGCAGAACCTACCTCATATGCAGTTGATTATCCTGCATGCTTCAAGAACGCTAAATTTGGATAAACCTGTAGACACTCACTGAAAAACTGCAATGCTCCTCCATTCCATATCCACAGCCAAATGAACCAATTAGTTCACTTCACTTTATTTTAAAACACTAAAAAATAAATAAATAAAAGTTAAAATTTTATACATCAACATTAATTATTATTAATTAATTAATAAATAATTTGTTGCGCAGAGCCGTTAGCCTTATACGTTATAACACAATTTTTTTTTAATAAAACTTTTTTGTTTATTCCCCCCCCCCCCCTAAATTTTGTTCTAGATACGGCACTGTAGTTGCTAAAAGTTGAGAACAAAAAGTCAAAGCGGCCACTACAGCAGCTTAGGTGCTTGCCTCTCATGCTGGGAGTACTGAGCCATGTATATCTGGTTGCGTATATTAAATACGCTTGTACATATTTTCTCAATTTATTACTCATACTCTGAATAACCTTTGGCCTGCTAGAACCAGGTTGGTAAAGTCGATAGAGTACAAAAACGCCAATTTAATATTAATCTAGTCGGCCATTTTGATTTAGCATTGTGACGTCACAGCATACAAATTAAATTGCAATTAATTAACAAATTCAAAACCACCCAATTAATTTTACATATTGAATTATGTATAAATCAAGTTAAACAATGTATTTTGATTATTAATTAACATCCAATCAACAAATTAAATTGAAAAAATGTAATTTCATAATTATGCTTATACGGGAACTGCTTTTATACAAATTTCACATATAAATCAAGCCTCCCCTGTGCAATTAATGATCAAAATACTTATTACATAGTTAATAGATTTTAATTTTACCTTTTATTAACACTACACGAATAGTTTTAGTTCATTTAAAAGAAGCACTAATTATCCGGCACTGAATTGTCAAATATTGTTACTACCAACCCAATTTCCAATAAAAAAAATGTTACTAATATAATTAAATTAATTGAATTAAATTATATTTTAAGCACAAATTAAATAAGTTGTTTATTGTGATATCAGATAAATTACAATTAGTTTACAATTTTTAACAACATTTATTTGTTAATAGTTGTTACCAACTTAAATTAAAAAACACAAAACGTGTTTTCAATTTGAGCGCTTTATGCACTCGGTGCATTTTTTACATTTTTAAATATCAAACAAACAAACTAGAAAGTATTTGGCGTTTGTGAGACGTTCTCTACCTTGAGAAACACATAAAATGTAAGACAAATAAATTCAAAAATTACTGCCAACAAGTGCGTCTACTTTGTCAAATAAAGAACCTCTAAAGTATTACTTGTTTTATTAAATTATTATTAATTAGTAAACAGTTTTAAAATAAATAATTAAAAGTAAATAAATGCTTGGATTTGATTTATTAGCTATATTCAAGTTTGTTTTATTCAACATGAATTATTATTTTGTTAGCTACAGTTGGCAACACTGATTTGACTTATTTTCATTAATAATGTTATTAATATAAGTTAATTAATTAAATTATTTTAATTATATTTAAACGATATAAATTGCTTTAAGGTTTTTTAAGTGTTAAAATTGATTTGAAAATGTTTATTATCCCGACATTGGCAAGAGTGACAGCTGACAACCGCAAAACTGACATCAAACATCGAAGAAAACTTCATTCATGTTGGGCGTGTGTGATTAGAAAATAAGAAAAAATAACTCAATAAGAAAAAAATACATAATAAAAAAGTAGTGAACGTGGAATGAACTCGATGAGAAATTAGTTGAGATGAAAAGACGCCGAACATACCAATAAACAAGGTAATTGAAAACCATGTCCTCATTACATTATAAGCAAAATTAAATGCATGCAAAAAAAATCACTTAGAATATGTTGTATTTACAGCATAATGGAATATGCACAGATGAGGGACTTCTCTGAATTCTGTGAGCAATTAAACGACATGCGAGTCCGATTCCACAAATGGGACAGCTGCGAACGCACAGTCGCACTCTACTATTTAATGGTCGGCCTCCCATTCGCTAATGCTAAATTCCTACAACATGCTTTAGAACAATGCATCGCCGCTGTAAACACCCCCGAATCACAACAACTAGAACGTAACGCCAACGATCCTCTATTCATTTCAAATTTACTATCAGAACGTCCCCAATCCGCCCTTTCCTTATTACTCGCCCATTTACCTTTATTAAAACCTGGAAATAAAGAAACCGCCGACTGCTACCTGATGACGATACGCAAAGTACTATCGGAATTCATCACCCCGCCTTACAAAATTTATAACGAATGCGTCGAAATCATGTCGTATGTTTTCGTACATCCAGCCTTTGGAAAAGAAGATAAAAAATCGTTTAAACAATTATTGAAACAAGTAGTCAATAGAGTTAGTCCCGAAAATTTCATACATTCACCAGTTAACGAATCCAGTGATGAATCAGTAAGTCCGAATCCCGAACCCGTTAATTATCATAGTTTTAAGGATGCTGCTCGATTGAATAGGCGCTCGAATAGTCTAACCCCGGCACAAACGAGCTCGCATGAAAATCTAGCTCCCAATCCGGATATTTGGTCGTCTCAGGAAAATCTATCGCAACAAAGCACGAAACCACGCAGCTATTCACTATCGAGCGATAAGACCATACATTTGCATAGCACATTGCAATCGAGTAGTTCGGAAACAAGATTGCAGGATTTGCAAACGATGAGTAATTTGCCGATAATGAAAAGTATCGTTTCGTGGTTGAAATCGTTGAGGTTGCATAAGTATAGTTGGGTTTTTAATAATTTAACTTATGAGCAGATGCTTAATTTGACTGAAGAATCCCTGCAGGCGATTGGGATCACCAAAGGTGCTAGGCATAAATTGTTGCTCAGTATTGGGAAACTTAAGGAGAGGAGTATTATGTTGACTGAATTGGAGACTGAAGTTATGAATGGAGGTGATTTGTTGAATGCTTTGAAGAAGTTGAAGGGGGTGTTGCAGAGTCCGCTGCAGGTTACCAGCGGCGAGGATTTGCCTTCACAGTTTGTTAAAGTTATGGGAAAAGGTAAGTTGAATTATTCACATTAATTATAAATCTAACCTCAAATTTGTTTAATTATGTCAAACTAAAAACCTAACCTGTATGTATACTTTGACCTTGCACTATTAGTTCCAGTGGCGGAGAGGGGGGAGGGGGATTATAATAATTTTTTGAAAAATATTTTTTAACTCATTATGAAACTGCTAAGAGTAAAATGAATATTATTTCAGCTATGTTAAATATTTCTAAAGAGAATAATATTAATATATGTTTAGATTTATTATAATATGAAGGTCTCTTGGTGTCAGATAGATTGACATTTGCCTATATTGTTTTGTGGTGCTTAGGCAAATATATTTACAATAATTTGTTAGGTACTTCTCGCCTCCTGACGTATTGCGCCTTGAAGCGGCGCTTACCGCCTAGCGCTGTCCCTGGCTTAGACAATTTTAGGTTATAAGCATTTTATGGTGTGGATGGTAACGCTTGTCCAGTTTTCTGATTTGGACATTAATTCGGGCTCTCCACGAACCACCGAGCTCGGTGTGTTTTACTATAAAACGGAGCTTGGTGTAGCTTCGGGCGGCTTGACTCCTCTTTGGAGTTGCCGCAGATAGTGGAACGGTGCTTCTGGGGACTGCTTTTTTATGGAATTGCGTCCTAGAAATGGTTATCTTCTGGTCTGGTCTCGGCGCGGAGGTCAGTTTAGTGGTGTCTACTGCGAGGTCTTGGCGGAGGTCGTCGATGGGACATCCTGAGTCAGGTGACTTATAGATGCAGAGGCATCTCCTTTCTCTACTATGTTTTCGAATGTTGCAGTGGCGTTGACATGGGTTGAGGTTGTTTTGTGTGGAACCAAGTGGAGGTGTGCGCGGACCCCATCTTTCTCACAGCTGAGGTGCAAGGCCGTGTATGAGGACGACTTAAGAGATCGCTTTTTGGGTCCGTGGACTGCTAGAGTAAGGTGCAGTGTATGGAGATGGAGATGCTGTGGTCTCTACTCAAGAGGATGGCGTTTCTTCTACGATTCAACTGTTGCTGTTTGGAGGTGGCGGAATATTTTGTTTGTCCCGGAGTCATCTGCATCATCTTTTTTGCTTGCATAATTTGATTGTTTAAAAAAAATCTCTCTTTTTAAGTAACAATTTTTTAATCTTACAATAGGGACAACTTGCTGATTGCTAGGCGCGGTTGTTATGCGCGGCGGCCAGATGTTCGGGGGCGATGTGAGCACGGATGCACGGTGCTCACTGACTTCTTTTTTTGTAGGTTAAGAAGGGTAATTTTCTAAAGACGTAATGTGTCGGATTCATTCTCCCGAGGGAGAGCGCTTACCGACTAAACCTTCTTTTATAGTTTGAATATTTGGAAGTTTGAACCGTTAGACTCATGGCCCTCTGTTAGGAGATAGATAGGACGGAAGTTGGGACGCTCTATAGGCTGTTGGATGACTCATCATTGAGGATTTTACGATCTAATGGGTCGCGATGCTTTTGCCATTGATGTTTGGCGGCATTTCTACTTCGAATCAATGCTTTTTGGTCGCAAGTGGATTATCAGCCCGATCCTAGATGCATTTTTTCTGGCTTTGTCAATCAGTTCTTCTACTTCCGCAACCGTTCGTACTGGGGTTAGCTTTACTATGCTTTCTTCCAGGTATCTCGAGAAGTCTAATTTGTCTGGGTAACGAATTGTCCTCTCCCCCGTTAGATCTCCTTCCATAGTGTTCCAGAATTACCGGTTTGTGGTCGGAGCTTAGGTCATTCATTGTTCTAATCTTGATTTGTAAGTTGACGTTCTTAAGTATCGCTTCATCCAGGACGTCCCCTCGGTAACCAGCAAAGCTGTAGTGAGTGGGTTCTTCTGGACCCAAGACTCGATGACCTTTTGTTTCAACCACGATTATTCACGTTGGTTGTCAAACTGTTAGACGCTGGGTGTTTGGATTTGAAGTCCACAGCAATTATGCTGGGGAGGTGAGGCGAGAGAATCTCTTCGAAATACGCTATTTCGAGTTGGTTGGTTGGGTTGACATGTGCCCAACCCCGACATACTCATCACGATCGCATTTGTTTTCAGAGTCAAGGTGTCTGGGGTGTCTACTTCAGAGTGGTCTAGCGACCTTCTTGCGAAGATCACTGTGCCACGCTTCCGGTTCACCTCCGACGTTCCCAAATACTCACACTCGAGCATGATGTCGATTTCCTGGTCGAAGAAAAACTCTTCTACTTCGCCCAGTTTCTCTGGAATGCTGTTGGCATTCCAGAGCACTTCAGGCGTATTATCCACTGTTGGTTTGAATGGACAGAAGTTTTGCAATTATTTTGGTTTGAAATTTGTTGCATTCCGCAATCAGAGCGGCGATTTGTGCATTTGCGTTCGCCTGCGGTGGAGCTGGGAAGTGACCAAGCTAGCAAACGATGGAGCTCCTCCGCACTTCTTTTTTGGCTTTAATAAAATCTTAAGAAGAAGAAGTGTAGTGAGGTTTTTGATCTCCGCACTTTTTGCACCCTTTGGGAGTTGCACAGAGACTAATGGAAAACGAACGAATTTATTTTCCCTTCTATGAATATTTTAAGGCGCGATTCCTAGCTCTTCATTGTAGTTTTGAGGGACGTCACGAATTACCATCTCTAGGCAGCGTTCTTTGGGGGTGGACTTTAGGTGTGGAAATCCGCTCCTTCAGTTTTTAGGAATGCGGTAGCATTTCGATTATTGGCGTGGGTAGCCGGTTTCATTTGAATTCCCTCATGGGTATTTTGAGATGACACGATTGCGATGTTATCGCGGAAATGTTGAGAGTTGCCCTGAAGCTTAGCTTTGTTATTTAAAACAAATGCTGGCGGGCGAGATTTTGATGATGAGGTAGTAGGTTGGATAGCATCACCGGCGGGGTTGGGGTCCGAGGTGACAGGCCTGAACCTCACCTCGGTGAAGTCCGTTCTACTTGTCCCCTTTTGGGCAGGTGCGGCGCTTTTTTGTGCGGATGGCTCTTGTTCCCTATGGCCTGAAGTGCCGGCAAGATTGACCGCCTTGACGCAGCTTCTGACGGGAGCTGGAGATTGACTGAAGGTTTTATCGAATTAGTTGAATAGAATGACTCACTCATGGTCATGTTCCGCTTGTTTTTTACTGCGGACAAATCCGTCGTTGTCAGCTGGATTTTTGGTGGGCTTCTCCTGGTCGGAGAGGTCTATTGGATTGTTGGCCGGTTTGTTTGGTCTTCTGGTGGTGGCTGGATAGTTCGTCCGAAGGTGATCAGGGGCTTTGGCGTTTTTCCTTGCCGCTCCCTTAGTGGTGATCTTGGCGGCGGTGGTTTTGGCTTTCGATGGGGGCCGACAGGTCCATTGCTTTGGTAGACTTCTACGTTTCTTTGTCGGGACCCCAAGCGGCGACGGCTGGATGGCAATGAGGTGTCGGTGAGTTTCACGATTGTCTCTTGAAGTTGTTTGAACTTCCGCTCGAAACCCTCCGATATCGCTACCAATTGCGCCTACAGCTTCACGAGCTGTCCCTCTACGTTAGCACCTTTGGCTCTGGACGATGACCCGGAAATCTTTCTGGGAGTGGAGCCAATTCGGTTGGCGGCTGCTTGGGGCTAGAAGTCTCCCATTGCAGCCGCGACTGTACTGAAATAAATTCAATTGTTTTACTAGACTTAAGTATTGTAAAATAATTAGGTTAGGGGCGCTCCCATTGGTCGACTCTTTTTCGGTCGGGTATTGCTTGCTGCTGAGCCCTGATTGGTTGCTCCTAATGCCACGTGGCAATAGTCGCGGCGGGGTCCCTCTCTTGTTTTTCCGATTCTGCTTCTATTCTCGAGGGTTTTACAGAAGGTCGTGCGTCCTTCTGGTACTCACTAATGTTTTTGCACTTTTCCCGGGGAAATAGTCAAAATGTCAGTCCTCGTGGGAATTACATTCACGATGGGATTACGTGTGTGAGGGCGCAGCTTCGTTCACATTATAGATTTGTCAAAAAGTCACTTTTGAGTTTGGTTGTGGTTCACTGGCCTTAGAGGCTCGCGGACTTCTGGCTTGCGTAACGCGTTTGGATCTGGCTGCTGCGTCGTACAGTCGGTGTTTGTGACTGCTCGGTTTTGTCTTGGTTATCGTGAGGACGTTTTTCGTTTTGTGGATCTCTTTAGACAATGGGTTTTTGACCTTGGGGTACACTAAGGTCACTTCGATGCCTCCTCCCCTTCCTATGGGTCTTACTCTGCGGGATTCCAGGTCTGTGTCTAAGAGGAAACTCACTGTTGACTTTGCCTTGTTTGGGTTTAATTTTAAGGTCTCCTAGGATCAAATCAAGCGTGATAAGATTGGGCACTACTTGTCGATTTGGTGTCTCTTGTTTTGACGTTCATCTTTGTCTATCCTACAATGTGGCGGTTCTGAAAAAGTGCGTTGACAGCCGAATACAAAAATGTGCACTTTTTCAAACTATTGGAGATACGATTTCAAGCTTTCTAGGTTGGGGTGTCTCTCAAAGTATTGCTTGGGTTTAACTAATAGGTTTACAGCAGAGATATTCCTCTAGAGTCGAAGTCTCGACTGACATCATCCAACTTTTGCTGAGTTATTATTATTTTCTACTTGATTGACACCATAAGGTATAGGTGTTTGGTTTGAGATTGAACCAAGTTTTACAAATCAGGTTGGGGTTTTTGGAGGCGCCTCCTAAGTGGTAAGAGGCCTGGAAGTCGTTCCGGTAGTATGGAACTCGTAGGTCAAATTTGGTGTTGAAAATTTTCCAATGCTTTGGCTTCCTTTACCCAGACGGTAAAAGTTTTTCGGTGGATTGGGATGCCTTTGTTCTAAGCTGCCCAACGTTGGACGCCAATTGTTACGGTCTAGGTCTTGACCATAGTGCAAGGACTGTTGAGCAGGCATCCCGGGTTTGATTTCCGGCAATATCTAATTTGTCGAATATATTTTGATGAGGTCGTCTTCTTTGCAAGTCGATGGCAAAGCAGCGACGTATTTGTTTAGTATACTCCTCTAGTGGCGTGGTTTGGATTCCACGTTAAACTGTACGTCCCGCATGTTTTTGTATAACTATTATTGCAGGCCACAAACATACGCTCGTAGCGAGCACGGCACTATAAGAAGAAGAAGTTCATGTCCGAGGCGGTTCTTGGCTGGTGGTATGCTTGCACAGAAGGTGAAACGGAGCTTCTGCGGACTATCCCTTTAGGGTATAACGTTGTTGAGATTTGGCAGTGGTTACCTCTAAGGTACTACGTGGTTGTCGTAGATGTCATCCTGGTTATACTTTTGGGATTAGATTATCGCGGCCGATAGATGCAACTCAGTGGTGATACTGTGAAGTCTTGGCGAAGGTCGTTGAAGTCACTTTTTAGGGGATGGAACATCCTTGATCAGAACTTGGCTCATCGCGGCCTGAAGATTCCTCTCGGCTGTATCGTATCTTCCTGGTTGATGTTAGTTTAGTGGAAGCAGATATGTTGTGCCTTTGAATGTAGCGGTTTAACTTGAGAGAGGAGTCGCGGCTAGGTTTTGTTAACTTTAGGACCGCTCCCCTTGCTTTGTGTTCCGGTGATGTGGAACACGAAGGTCACATTTTGGTGATAAATTTTTTTAATCCTTCAGAGAGGCTCCCACGTTGGGCGTCAATTGATGTAGGTTTGCTTCTGGAAATATTTTTGAAGTGGCCGTGGCCGTTTCAATGTGGGGCATCTAGGAAATTAAGAGTTTTCTGGTTGTGTCTAAAAAGAGAAGAAAAAAAAACGGAAAGTTTGGTTATCCATTCCGTAATAAAAAGTATGAAATTCCGGAAAAATATTGGTTCTTTCCTGAGGGCAGGTAGAAAAAACCGTGGGACAAAAAGTCTTCGTTTGCTGGATACCCCACGTTGGGCCTCAACTGAGTCTGGAGTCAATGTCTTTGGTGTCTCAAGTAGTAGCATAAAGTATGAAATTCCGGAAAAATATTTGTTTGTTTTTGGGGGCAGGTAGAAAAAGCCGTGTGATAGAAACTCTTTGTTTCCTGGATACCCCACGTTGGGCGTCAACTGAGTCTGGAGTCAAGATCTTTGGTGTCTCAAGTAGTAGCATTTAATCTATTTAATTTCACTCACAATTACGCATTATTCAAACGTACCTCTTATTTACAGTGTGCACACAATTGTTGATGTTAAGACAACCGTCGGACGAATGCCTCGTGCTCTTCTCAACACTATGCGAAAGAGCCGAAACCTCCGAGGCGTTCACAGCTGAACAAAAGAGGCGACTGACACTATGGAGGGGACAGCTGTCACGGGGAAGTCACACTACCGCATACACCCACGGACAAAGTCCCAACAACAACTTCAGGTAAGAAAATCGGTTACCTGAAAATATTTCAGTTTTGTTACAATTTTTATTTGGGTTTTGCTTTGTTTTTTTTGCCAGTTTACTTAAGAACGATGGAGATGTAGAAGATGTCACTTTTGCCAGTAAATCTACATTTGTTTAAATAAATAGCATTTAGGCTTTCAGTTATTTTTTTATCGTATTTTTTGTCGGTTTTTGATTACTTATAAATGACAATTTTTGATTAACCAAATAACATTTTTGTTGACAGGTTTTTTAGTTTTTTAGAAATTTATAATCATCTTTAACTGTCGATTTTGACAGTTTTTGTGACTAATAAAATCAATACATATATTTGTTTAACCAAATAAAATGTTGATTGGCAGTTACTTTGAAAACACTAAAAATGTTCTAATGACGCATGCGCAGATTTTTTTTAATTTTTAATTATTATATTTCAGGCACCAAAACAACCAATCACAATATCAAATCCCGGCGGCGGGCCCTTCATTGCAACACATCTACACGCAAAAGAGTTCATCGTATCCCAACGTTCAAAACAACCAGGTGATAGGCGGTCATCGTCACTCAATCGGCAGCATAACCCTAAACAACATCATCCAATCAATCCCAATGCCCAACATTTACAAATCCTCATCCGAAACACCAAACAGCTACATCCTAAACACGGGTAACAATCATCATCATCACGTCAGGTTTCAGGACACCGAATTAGAAAAAGGTAAGAAACAGCTCCTCAAGAACGTCGATATCGAAAGCAGTTTGGAATCTCTCTGTCTGCAAATGATGGAACATGCGCTAGGGCCTTAAATAAAAAAAACTTTTTTTTATACAAATATATAATAATTTAAATAAAATCGTCGGTACATAATTGACGTGAACGTTCTCATACGTACTATTTCCTATTAACTAAAACGACGATTTAGTAACGATCAAACAACAAACATTATTTTAGTCAGTTTCGAACAAAACATTCTCTGATCGTTACGCAAACATGACGGCTTATATCTTTATAGTTGTGTTATTATTTTTTTAATTAATTTAACGATTTTAAATCGTGCCGATTGCATCATTTCTCCTCAATGTGTTCTGTTCGTTCGAGAGGATGAAAGAGAGTGACGTGCGAGTTACTTGTTTTATGTTGTATATGTAGAAATTTATATTCTAGCTTCGTGTGTTATTATTATTATTATATAAAAATTATATACTGCTGGCAGGTTTAAGAATATTTAATCATTATTTTTATTTGCAATTTATTATTGAAAGCAAAATGCAGGGGCGGGCGGATTTTTTTGACGAGCAATATTACATTGTAGAATGATGACAAATATGATGGTGGAAGTTGACAAATAGATTATTAATTTTATAAAAAGTCTACTGTGTAGCCGGCCTTATAAACAGTGGCGTTACATAAATTATAAAAATTTGATTACAAGCTTTACTTGTAAGTAAATTTAATCAGTGTGGAGCCGTCTTTAGTACAGTGGCGTATCTAGAAAAAAATTATTGCGGCCTCCTTAAAAAAAAACAATTGAAATGGATTGATAATTAAAAAAAAATTGATTTCGAATAGTGGCGTCTATGAGAAAATTGATAATAGATAACAATTACTGAAATTTGTTTTTAAGAACAGTAGCGTTCTTGAAAAATAATTTATGGAATTTATCAAATGGACTAAATTTTAGTGATGAATGATTTTTTGTGCATAATGTTTGTACACACTGTACCAGACCTTAGACAGTATTTCTTGTATTCTTATTTTGAGTGGAGGTACAATTGAAAATGCTTGTGATGATTAGACAGCATGACGATTGGGTTGGTTAACCACTATAGTATCCTGTTGATTCTGATTCAAAAATTTTCATTCAATCATGATGCGGATTCAAATAAGAAATGATTTAAGTTATAAGCAAACTTGGATCTACGATTTGTTGATTTTATATTTTATCGACAATTTTTGATTTTTGAAATTTCAACAACTTTGGAGAATGATAATTTATTATTAAGAAGAATTAACTATCGACGATTCTCAACTTTGTCGAAATTAACTAACACTTGGGTGAAGAAGTCATTTTGTCGGAAGAGAGGGTTGTGATCCAACTTTTTGATAACTAACCCTTGGGTGGGCCACTCCAACTCAAATTACTGAATCGTTATCATAGTATGGAGTGTCCCACCCACCCACCCAATTGTTCGTCATAAAATGACTTGACGTTTGATCCTTCTCCGGATGTTAGAAGTCATTTTGTCAGAAGAGAGAGTTGTGATCTAACCTTTTGTAATGTCTCAATGTGTCGCTTCGCGATTGACAGGTGACAAGTAACAACTTTGTTTAACAATGTGTTCCTTTGTGATTGACAGATAAGAAACAAAAAGTTGATTAAAATTCCGTAATGTCTCAGGTGACAACTTACAACTTTGACAAGCATTGTGTCGCTTCGCGATTGATAGATAAGTAACAGAAAGTGGATTAAAATTCAGCAATGTCTCGATGTGTCGCTTTGCGATTGACAGGTGACAACTAACACCTTTTACAAACCATGTGTCGCTTTGCGATTGACTGTTAAGTAACAAAAAGTTGGTTACAATTCAGTAATGTCTTAATATAATAAACAGGTGACAACTAACAACTTTGACAAACATTGTGTCGCTTTGCGATTAATATATGTCAACCAACAACTTTGACTTTTAATGTGTCGTTTTGCGATTGACAGATAAGTAACAAAAAGTTGATTCAAATTTAGTAATGATTTAATATGTTGCTTCGCGATTGACAGTTGATAACTAACGCTTTTACAAACAACAACTTATAACTTTTACAAACAATGTGTCGCTTCGCAATTGACAGATAAGTAACAAAAAGTTGATTCAAATTCAGTAATGTCTTAATGAGTCGCTTTGCGATTGTCAGGTGACAACTAACAAATTTGACAAACATTGTGTTGCTTCGCGATTAATATATATCAACCAACAACTTTGACAAATAATGTGTCGCTTCACGATTGTTAGAAAAGTAACAAAAAGTTGATTTAAATTCAGTAATGCCTCAATGTGTCGCTTCGTGATTGACAGGTGAGAACTAACAACTTTGACAAACAATGTGTCGCTTTGCGATTGACTGTTAAGTAACAAAAAGTTGATTAAAATTCAGTAATGTCTCAATGTGTCGCTTTGCGATTTGACAGGTGATAACTAACAACTTTGACAAAAATTGTGTCGCTTTGCGATTAATATATGTCAACCAACAACTTTGACAAACAATGTGTCGCTTGGCGATTGCCAGATAAGTAACAAAAGGTTGATTAAAATACAGTAATGTATCAATGTGTCGCTTCGCGATTGACATGTGACAACTAACAACTTTGACAAACATTGTGTCGCTTCGCTATTAATATATGTCAACCAACAACTTTGACAAACAATGTGTCGCTTCGCGATTGACAGATAAGTAACAAAAAGTTGATTAAAATTCAGTAATGTCTCAATGTGTTGCTTCGCGATTGACAGGTGACAACTTACAACTTTGACAAACATTGTGTCGCTTCGCGATTAATATATGTCAACCAACAACTTTGACAAACAATGTGTCGCTTTGCGATTGACAGATAAGTAACAAAAA
This sequence comes from Tachinus rufipes, assembly GCA_963932245.1. Taxonomy (NCBI): domain Eukaryota; kingdom Metazoa; phylum Arthropoda; class Insecta; order Coleoptera; family Staphylinidae; genus Tachinus; species Tachinus rufipes. Next base: position 113,923,420 of record OZ010745.1, read on the forward strand.
GTTGATTAAAATTCAGTAATGTCTCAATGTGTCGCTTCGCGATTGACAGGTGACAACTAACAACTTTGACAAACATTGTGTCGCTTCGCGATTAATATATGTCAACCAACAACTTTGACAAACAATGTGTCGCTTCGCGATTGACATATAAGTAACAAACGGTTGATTAAAATTCAGTAATGTCTCAATGTGTCGCTTCGCGATTGACAGGTGACAACTTACAACTTTGACAAACATTGTGTCGCTTCGCGATTAATATATGTCAATCAACATCTTTGACATATGTGTTGCTTCGCGATTGACAGATAAGTAGGAAAAAGTTGATTAAAATTTGGTAATGTCTCAATGTGTCGCTTCGCGATTGACAGGTGACAACTTACAACTTTGACTAACATTGTGTTGCTTCGCGATTAATATATGTCAACCAACAACTTTGACAAATAATGTGTCGCTTCACGATTGACAGATAAGTAACAAAAAGTTGATTAAAATACAGTAATGTATCAATGTGTCGCTTCGCGATTGACAGGTGACAACTAACAACTTTGACAAACATTGTGTCGCTTTGCGATTAATATATGTCAACCAACAACTTTGACTTTTAATGTGTCGTTTTGCGATTGACAGATAAGTAACAAAAGGTTGATTAAAATTTGGTAATGTCTCAATGTGTCGCTTCGCGATTGACAGGTGACAACTTACAACTTTGACTAACATTGTGTCGCTTCGCGATTAATATATGTCAACAAACAACTTTGACTTTTAATGTGTCGTTTTGCGATTGACAGATAAGTAACAAAAGGTTGATTAAAATACAGTAATGTATCAACGTGTCGTTTCGCGATTGACAGGTGACAACTTACAACTTTGACAAACATTGTGTCGCTTTGCGATTAATATATGTCAATCAACATCTTTGACATATGTGTTGCTTCGCGATTGACAGATAAGTAGGAAAAAGTTGATTAAAATTTGGTAATGTCTCAATGTGTCGCTTCGCGATTGACAGGTGACAACTTACAACTTTGACTAACATTGTGTCGCTTCGCGATTAATATATGTCAACCAACAACTTTGACTTTTAATGTGTCGCTTCACGATTGACAGATAAGTAACAAAAAGTTGATTAAAATACAGTAATGTATCAATGTGTCGCTTTGCGATTGACAGGTGACAACTAACAACTTTGACAAACATTGTGTCGCTTCGCGATTAATATATGTCAACCAACAACTTTGACTTTTAATGTGTCGTTTTGCGATTGACAGATAAGTAACAAAAGGTTGATTAAAATACAGTAATGTGTCAACGTGTCGCTTCGCGATTGACAGGTGACAACTAACAACTTTGACAAACATTGTGTCGCTTTGCGATTAATATATGTCAACCAACAACTTTGACTTTTAATGTGTCGTTTTGCGATTGACAGATAAGTAACAAAAGGTTGATTAAAATACAGTAATGTGTCAACGTGTCGCTTCGCGATTGACAGGTGACAACTAACAACTTTGACTAACATTGTGTCGCTTCGCGATTAATATATGTCAACCAACAACTTTGACTTTTAATGTGTCGTTTTGCGATTGACAGATACGTAACAAAAGGTTGATTAAAATACAGAAATGTATCAACGTGTCGCTTCGCGATTGACAGGTGACAACTAACAACTTTGACAAACATTGTGTCGCTTTGCGATTAATATATGTCAATCAGCATCTTTGACAAATAATGTGTCGCTTCACGATTGACATATAAGTAACAAACGGTTGATTAAAATTCAGTAATGCCTCAATGTGTCGCTTCGTGATTGACAGGTGACAAATAACACTTTTTACAAACAATATGTCGCTTCGCGATTGACATATGGCAACTACCAACTTTGACAAACAATATGTCGCTTCGCGATTGACAGATAAGTACTAAAAGTCTAAAAGTATTACGAAAATTTGATTCAATTACAGAAATTATGGAAAATATCTACGATTTTCGGTAATTTTGTTAATTTGTCTTCATTTTCTGCAATTTTCAAGTCAAGAGACGCAATTTTGAAAGTAATATCATCAATAACGTCCAAAAGTATTACGAAAATTTGATTAAATTCAGAAAATGATTTTTCATTTCATATTATGATTTACGAATTTTGTTAATTTGTCTCTATTTTTCACAATTTTCTAATTAATGAGACGCAGTTTTGGAAATTTCAACATCAATAATTCTAAAAATATTATGAGAATTTGATTAGGTTTTTGCGGAAATTTTGAAAACGTATTTCCGTTTTTTTTTTTCTGTAATTTTATTAATTGTTTTTATTTTCTACAATTTTCTAAATAATGAGACGCAATCTTTACGGAAATCATATCAGTAACCTTTAAAATTATATATGATTTTTTTTTTTTTTTTTTTTTTTGTTAATTTGCTTTATTTTCCTCAGTTTCTAAGTAATGAGACGCAATTCTGTAACTAATAACATCAATAATTAGATTATTACGGAAATTTTGAAAATGATCCACAATTTTTTGTTTTTTTTTTTCTTTTGTAATTAAGTTTTTTTTTTTTTCTATTTTTGACAGTTTTTTAATTCAAGAGTTGCAATTTTGGAAACGATAACATCAAAAACGTCCAAAAATATTACGAAAACTTGATTAGAGTATTACTGAAATTGTGAAAATTATTCAAGATTTTCCGTTTTTTTTTTTTTAATTTGTCTTAATTTTCCACTATTTTCTAAGTTAAGAGATGCAATTTTGATAATAATAACATCAATAACGTCTAAAAATATTGTAGAAATTTGATTAAATTATTACGGAAATTATGAAAATGATTCACGATTTTTCGTTTTTTTTCCGTAATTTTGTTAATTTGTCTTTATTTACCCAATTTTTCAATTCCAGAGGTGCAATTTTGGAAATAATATCATCAATAATGTTCAAAAGTATTACGAAAATTTGATTAGATCATTACGGAAGTTCAAATGAAAATGATTCACGATTTTCCGTTTTTTTTTACGGAATTTTGTTAATTTCTTTGTAGTTTCCACAATTCTTTAAGTCAAGAGATACAATTTTGGGATTAATATCATCAGTAACGTTCAAAAATATTGCAGAAATTTGAATAAATTATAACGGACATTGTGAAAATGATCCAGGATTTTTCGTTTTTTTTTTTTTTTTATTTTGTTTTCCTGGTTTTTGTTTCCACAATTTGTTAAGTTTAAAAATGCAATTTTGGCAATATTAACATCGATAACGTCCAAAAATATTACGAAAATTTTATAAGATTATTACGGAAGTTTTTATTTTTTGAAAGATTGTTAATTTGTCCTTATTTTTGCAATTTTTTAAGTACTAAGACGTAATTTTGGAAATAATAACATCAATAACGTTCAAAAATATGACGAAATATTGATTAAATTTTTACGGAAATTCTGGAAATTGTCCACGATTTTTGTTTTATTTTTCCCGTAATTTTGTTAAATATGTCTCCATTTTCTATAATTTTCTAAGTAATGAGACGCAATTTTGGAAATAATAACTTCAGTAACCCTTAAAAATATTACGAAAGTTTGATTAAATTACTACGGAAATTCTGAAAATGTTCTACGATTTTCCGTTTTTTTTTTTTTCAAAATTTTGTTAATTTGTTTCTGTTTTGCAAAAATAACACACAATTTTGGAAATAATAACATCAATAACGTCTAAAAATTTGACTAGATTGTTACGGAAATCCTGAAAATTATCTACGATTTTCCGTTTTTTTTTTTCCGTAATTTGTTAAGAGATGCAATTTTGGAAATGATTACTTTAATAACGTTCAAAAATATTACGAAAGTTTGAATAGATTGTTACTGAAATTTTGGAAATTATCTACGATTTTTCGGAACTAAATTTGTCTCTATTTTCCACAAGTTTATAAGAAAAGAGACGCAATTTTGGAAATCATTACATCAGTATTACAAATATTACAAAAATTTAATTAAATGTTTACGGATATTCTAAAAAAAAACTAGGATTTTTCGTTTATTTTTTTTTCAATTTTTTTTTTTTTTTTTCTAAAAGTTGATTTGTCTAATTTATTCACAATTTTCTAAGTCAAGAAATGCATTTTTGGAAATAGTAACTTACGAAAATTTGATAATAGTATTACGGAAATTCCGAAAACGATCCACGAATTTCCGTTTTTTTTTTCTGTAATTTTGTTGTCTTCATTCAAAAACCGTATGAAAATTTGATTATATTATTACGGAAATTGAAAAAACTATCAACGATTTTCCGTTTCGTCGAAATTTTGTTAGTTTTTATCTTAATCTCACAGTTTTTTTCAAAATTTGGAAATATTAACATCAATGGCATTCAAAAATCATACGGAAATTTTTATTTTATTTTTACGGAAATTGCGGAAACTATCAACTATTTTCCGTTTTGTCAAAATTTTCTAAATTCCACCATTATCAAAATTGAGGGAAGCAACTTTGGAAGTATTAACATCAAAAAGCATACGAAAATGTACTTTTACAAAATTTGCGGAAACGGATTTTCCGTTTTGTGGAAATTTAGCTCTAATGGCAATCAAAAATCGAAATTTGATTATTTTCTTACGGAAATTGTGGAAACTATCAACGAATTCTGATAATTTTGCTCTATATTCCACAATTATCAAAGTAAAGGAAGCAAATTTGGATCAACGGCATTCATAATTTGAAGTCAAGAGACGCAATTTTGGAAATATACTCATCAATAACATCCAAAAAGATTACAAACATTTGATTGGATTATTACGGGAATTATCTACGTTTTTTAGTCTTTGATTTGTTTCCCAAAATTTTGTTAATTTGGTTATTTTCGACAATTTTTCAAGTAATGAGACGCAATTTTGGATATAATAACATCAATAACGTTCAAAAATAATACGAAAATTTGATAAGATTATTACGGAAGTTCTGGAAATGACCCACGATTTTCCGTTTTTTTTACGAATTTTGTGAGTTTGTTTCTATTTTCTACAATTTTCTAAGTCAAGAGATGCAATTTTGGAAATTACAACATCAATTTTGATTAAATTGTTACGGAAGTTCTGAAAATTATCCACGATTTTCCGTTTTTTTGCAATTTTGTCAATTTGGTTATATTTTCCACAATTTTTCAAGTTTAAAAATACAATTTTGGAAATATTAACATCAATAACATTCATAAATATAACGAATATATCTCCAAAAGATTACGAAAGTTTCATTAAATTATTACGGAAATTCTGGAAATTATATACAATTTTACGTTTATTTTTACGAAATTTTGTTAATTTATCTCTATTTTCAACAATTTTTTAAATCAATAAATGAATTTTGGAAATCATCGATAAGGTCCAAAAATATTACGAGAATTTGATGACACGGAAGTTTTCTACGATTTTTCGTTTTTTTGTTTTTTTTCAAAATTTTGTTGGTCTCCATTTTCGACAATTTTTTAAGTCAAGAGATGCAATTTTAGAAATAATAACATCACTAACGTCTAAAAATCTTTTGAAAGTTTCATTAAATTATTACGGAAATTCTGGAAATTATTTTTACGAAATTTTGAAAATTATCTACGGTTTTCTGTTTTTTTTTGTAATTTTATTAATTAATCTTATTTTCCGTAATTTTATAAGTCAAGATGCTATTTTGGAAATAAAAATATTGTTAATTTTGAAACTTATCCACGATTTCTCTTCAGATTTTACATTTTTTTTGTCTAATCTGTTTCTATTTTCCGCAGTTGGAAGAAAAATATTACGGAAATTTTCCTCGGATTTTCCGTTTATTTATTTTTTTTTTTTTTTATTAATTTGTCTCTATTTTCCACAACTTTTTTGGAAGTAATAACGTTCAAAAATATTACGAAAATATGATTAGATTTTTACGGAAATTATCGGAAATCGTACGTAAATTTAAATAAATTTTTACGGAAATTATTTTCCGTTTTGTTAATTTTGCTCAATACTCCACAATTATCGAATTTAAGGGAAGCAAAACTAGACATATTAACATCAAAAGCATACAATTTTATGAAATTGTTACGGAAACAATCAAAATTAAAGAAGATTTGATTACATTTTTACGGAAATTGTGGAAACTATCGACCATTTTCCGTTGAAATTTTGATCTGTATCGTAAAATAATTAAAATTGAAAGAAGCAAATTTGAAATTGCTGAATCTATCGACGATTTTCAAATCAAAATTTTGACGGAATATTGTCGATAGGTTCAGCAATTTCCGTAAAACTGTAATTCCGAATTTGCTCCCTACACTCATCAAAGTTAAAGGAAGCAAATTTGGATCACGGGCATTCAAAAATTGTACGAAAATTTGATTACAATTTTACGGAATTGTTAAGGTTGTTAAGTTAAAATTAAGGAAATTTAAATTGGAAATATTTACTTTAATGGCATTCAAAAAGTACGAATATTTGATTATTATTTTACGGAAATTGCGGAAAGTGCCTACGATTTTCCGTCTTTTTTTTTGAAAATAAAAGTATTTTGTTCTATTATCAAAATTTGGATTAATTGCGTGCAAAAGTCGTACGAAAATTTGATTAATTTTTACGGAAATTGCTGAAACTAACAACTATTTTCCGTTTGATCGCAAATAATTTTAACTTCAAAGGCGTACGAAAATTTGTTTACGTTTTACGGAAATTGTGGAATTTATCAACGATTTTTCGTCAACATTTTGATCATTTTGCTTTGTATTCTACAAATTTGAAAATAATAACTTCAATGACATTCAAAACGTATACAAAAATTTGATTACATTTTTACGGAAACTATTAACAGTTTTCCGTTTTGTTTATTTTGCTTGTAGGAAAGTTATCAAAATTATGGGGAGCAAATTTGGATCAATGGAAATCAAAAATCGGGCGAACATTTGATTACATTTTCACGGAAATTACGGAAACTGTCGAAATTTTGATCATTTTGCTCCTGTATCTTGTAAAAAGATTTAAAAGAATGTTTGCTTTATCATGAATATTGTCGAAATTATCAACAATTTTTCATTTTATTAATTTTGGAAATTATTTTATTTCGTGAAATTTATTTGTCAACTTCTCCTCAATAAAAGGTGCAATAAACCCAACTACAAAAAGAAACTGACAGCTGTCATCTCAAAAAAGAAGTAAACAGTTTATAATATTAATTTTGACAGTTAACTGTCATGGATAATCAAGAAAAAAACAAATGACTGGCGTTGACTGGTGACAGTTGATCAATATTGACAAATGGCCGGTTTGGCATATTATTGACAGGTCTATTGAATTTGACAGCCTAACTAATGCTGACAATTTAGTCACTAAATAGATAAAGTATTATGGTCAAATTGTATTTATCAAATTTCAATTGCTCAAAGACTAACAAAGAAGAATTTGACATTGGCAGCTATTTAATATTGACTTGATACATGCATAAGATTGGCTTTTAAGTACTTATTTCTTTAATATCAAATTAGAAAAAAATGACAGCCAATTACGAAAAGAAGAAATTTTCAGGTGGCAGTTAATTGACATGACAGTTAAATAATTTTGACAGTGGACATAAGCATTGACAACTAAAGTAATTTTTCCATACCACAATTGTGATATGGAAAAATTACTTTATATATATATATACTATTGACAATTAATTAAAGAAATCATTCTAAACTAGCAATACTGACATATGATCATCAATATTGACATATGACAGTTAAGTGTGATCATTTGACACTTATTAGATTAAATTGAGGTTAAATCAATTCTGTGATGTAATATTGCTCAACAGAAGGCAATAAAATAAACAAAAAAACCGTCCCACCCGCAATATTTTTTTATTATATGTTAATTAATTATTGATTCCCTGATTTAGTTTAATTATTACTATTATTACTAATTAAATAAGACCCAATTGTTTCCCAACAATCTCTCTATCTAATTATTTATATACACGTATATTTTTTATTAATAATTTAAGACTGTATTTACTTTATTATAACCCAGGAAGAGGTGAAAGATCAAAAACGAACTATCATTATTATTATAATTAATGATAAAAATAATTTTTGTATTAATTAACAAAAATTATTACTATTATGAATGTAATTTGTATTACACATTTTTTATTGTGGTCGTTTCGAAAAAAAATTATTATTATTATCATTTCGAAAACTTGTCAATGTTTATTTTTTGTAATGCAAAGTTTTCTAGTCTTTATCTTGTGTAATAATTGTAATTGTATTCCATCATACACAACCCCACATGATTTTTGATTGTATTAATTAATAATCGAACGAATTGACTAAATTTTTGTAAAAATAACAAATACATATTTATTTTATTTTTTTATAATATAATAAAGCGAAAGTATATGTAAGCCGATAATGATGATGGTAAAAAAAAACGAAAACTTTGTAGTTTTGTGACTTTGTGCATGTTTTGTGATTTGTCTATGTGTGATACAAGTTGCCATGCGGCTAAACTGAAGCAAAAGACTGATTTCTAAATAAATATTATGAATATCGACTTTTTTATTTATTTGTGTCTTATCCTTATAGTATAATTGATATCTTATTGACTACAAAATGTTGTAGAAGGTGTGATCTTGGATGTCGTGTTGACGTGTTGCTTGCTGAAGCGATCATTGTTGGTGAAACCGGTTACGTAATTCTGAAGGAATTGCTCTTCGTTCTTCTTAGAACTTTATCGTGGCATTGATGTTTTCCAGATGTTGGTTAGATTGATACACAATTGCCAACAATGTGACCCCACGTTGGGCGCCAATTGTTACAAATCGGGCATCGTCTAGAAGGAGCCTCCAGAATGCTCGATAAATATTGGGTCGGTGGTTTGATACAGTGTTCCCGCCCACCCGCTCAAATGTTTCTTATCAACAAATTTGCTTATTCTCGAATTTGTTGCGTTTCTGCTGTTTTTAGTATGACAGATTGAAGATAGTTGTCACTAATACGTCAAAGGTGGGCGCAATAAAGTTTTTTTTTGATAACTAATCCTTGGGCGGGAACATAGTTTATGAATATTATTATACACTTTAATAATGTTTGGCTCAGTTCCTTAATTTCTGGCTCACTTTCTTAATTTTTGGCTCAGTTCCTATATTTCTGGCTTACTTTAATAATTTTTGGTTCAGTTCTCATATTTTTGGCTCACTTTAATAATTTTTGGCTCAGTTCATTAATTTCTGGCTCATTTTATTAATTTTTGGCTCAGTTTATTAATTTTTGGCTCACTTTAGAAATTTTTTGCTCAGTTCCTTAATTTTTGGCTCACTTACTTAGTTTTTGGCTCGGTTCCTTAATTTTTGGCTCAGTTCCTTAATTTCTGGCTCACTTTAATAATTTTTGGCTCAGTTTCCTAATTTTTGGCCCACTTCCTTAGTTTTTGAGCTAATTTCCCTAATTTCTGGCTCGCTTTATTAATTTTTGGCTCAGTTCCTATATTTCTGGCTCACTTTAATATTTTTTGGCTCAATCCATTAATTTTGTGCCCACTTTCTTAGGTTTTGGCTCAGTTCCTTAATTTCTGGCTCACTTTATGTATTTTTGGCTCAGTTCCTTAATTTCTGGTTCACTTTATTATTTTTTGGCTCAGTTCATTAATTTTTAGCTTACTTTAGAAGTTTTTGGCTCAGTTCCTTAATTTCTGGCTCCCTTTCTTAATTTTGGGCTCAGTTTCTATACTTCTGGCTCACTTTAATAATTTTTGGCTCAGTTTATTAATTTTTGGCTCAGTTCCTTAATTTCTGGCTCACTTTAATAATTTTTGGCCCAGTTCCTTAATTTCTGGCTCACTTTTTAATATTTTTTGGCTTAGTTCTTTAATTTCTGCCTCACTTCTTGAATTTTTGGTTCACTTTCTTAGTTTTCGGTTCAGTTCCTTAATTTTTAACTCAGTTCATTAATTTCCGGCTCACTTTATTAATTTTTGGCTCAGTTCACTAATTTAAGGCTCATTTCTTTAGATTTTGGCTCAGTTCCTATATTTCTGGCTCACCTTAATAATTTTTGGCCCAGTTCTCATATTTTTGGCTCACTTTATTAGTTTTTGGCTCACTTCTTTAGTTTTTGGCTCAGTTCTTTAATTTCTGGCTCACTTTCTTAATTTTTGGCTCAGTTCATATATTTCTGGCTCACTTTATTAATATTTGGCTCAGTTCATTAATTTTTATATCACTTTAGAAATTTTTGGCTCAGTTCCTTAATTTTTGGCTCACTTTCTTTGTTTTTGGCTCAGTTCCTTAATTTCTTGCTCACTTTATTAATTTTTGGCTCACGTTTTCATTTTTTGGCTCAGTTCCTATATTTCTGGCTCACTTTAATAATTTTTGGCTTGGTTCTTATATTTTTGGTTCAGTTCATTAATTTTTGGCTCACTTTATTAATTTTTGGCTCAGTTATTTCTGGCTTACTTCATGAATTTTTGGTTCAGTTTAGAAATGTTTGGCTCAGTTTCTTAGTTTTTTGCTCACTTTATTAATTTTTGGCTCAGTTCTTTAATTTTTGGCTCAGTTCATTAATTTTTGGCTCAGTTCCGTAATTTCTGGCTCACTTTATTAATTATTGGCTCAGTTCCTATATTTCTGGCTCACTTTAATAAAGGTGGGCGGGAACAAAGTTTATAATTGTTGTGTCGGCGGTTTGATACAGTGTGCCCACCCGCCCAAGTGTTTGTTATCAAGAAATTTGCTTATTCTCACACTTGTTGCGTTTCTTCTGTTTTTAATGTGACAGATTGAATGACAGTTTTCACTAATACGTCAGAGGTGGGTGCACTAATGAATTTTTTGATAACTAACAAGTGGGTGGAAACTTAGTTTATAAAAATTGAGTTGGTGGTTTAATACAGTGTTCCTGCCTACCCGCTTAAGTGTTTGTTATCAAGAAATATGCTTATTCTCACACTTGTTGCGTTTTTGCTGTTTTTAATATGACAGATTGAATGACAGTTGTCACTAATACGTCAGAGGTGGGCACAATAACAAATTTCTTGATAACTAACAATTGGATGGGTGGGCGGGAACACAGTTTTTAAATATTGAGTCGATGGTTTGATACAGTGTTCCCGCCCACCCACCCAAGTGTTTGTTATCAAGAAATTTGCTTATTCTCATACTTGTTGCGTTTCTGCTGTTTTTAGTATGACAGATCGAATGACACTTGTCACTAATACGTCAGAGGTGGGTACAATAACAAATTTCTTGATAACTAACAATTGGGTGGATGGGTGGGAACACAATTTATAAATATTGCGTCGGTGGTTTCATACAGTGTTCCCGCCTACCCGCCCAAGTATTTGTTATCAAGAAATTTGCTTATTCTCACACTTGTTGCGTTTCTGCTGTTTTTAGTATGACAGATTGAATGACAGTTGTCACTAATACGTCAGAGGTGGGTACAATAACAAATTTTTTGATAACTAACACTTGGGCGGGTGGGCGGGAACACAGTTTATAAATATTGGGTCGGTGGTTTGATACAGTGTTCCCGCCCAAGTGTTTGTTTTCAAGAAATTTGCTTATTCTCACATTTATTGCGTTTTTGCTGTTTTTAGTATGACAGATTGAATGACAGTTGTCACTAATACGTCAGAGGTGGGTACAATAACAAATTTCTTGATAACTAACAATTGGGTGGGTGGGCGGGAACACAATTTATAAATATTGCGTTGGTGGTTTGATACAGTGTTCCCGCCTTTCCACCCAAGTGTTTGTTATCAAGAAATTTGCTTATTCTCACACTTGTTGCGTTTCTGCTGTTTTTAGTATGACAGATTGAATGACAGTTGTCACTAATACGTCAGAGGTGGGTACAATAACAAATTTCTTGATAACTAACAATTGGGTGGGTGGGCGGGAACACAGTTTTTAAATATTGCGTCGGTGGTTTGATACAGTGTTCCCGCCCACCCGCCCAACTGTTTGTTATCAAGAAATTTGCTTATTCTCACACTTGTTGCGTTTCTGCCGTTTTTAGTATGACAGATTGAATGACAGTTGTCACTAATACGTCAGAGGTGGGTACAATAACAAATTTCTTGACAATTAACAATTGAGTGGGTGGGCGGGAACACAGTTTATAAGTATTGGGTTGGTGTTTTGATACAGTGTTCCCGCCTACCCGCCCAAGTGTTTGTTATCAAGAAATTTGCTTATTCTCACACTTGTTGCGTTTCTGCTGTTTTTAGTATGACAGATTGAATGACAGTTGTCACTAATACGTCAGAGGTGGGTACAATAACAAATTTCTTGATAACTAACAATTGGGTGGGTGGGCGGGAACACAGTTTTTAAATATTGCGTCGGTGGTTTAATACAGTGTTCCCGCCCACCCGCCCAACTGTTTGTTATCTAGAAATTTGCTTATTCTCACACTTGTTGCGTTTCTGCCGTTTTTAGTATGACAGATTGAATGACAGTTGTCACTAATACGTCAGAGGTGGGTACAATAACAAATTTCTTGACACTTAACAATTGGGTGGGTGGGCGGGAACACAGTTTTTAAATATTGGGTCGATGGTTTGATACAGTGTTCCCGCCCACCCACCCAAGTGTTTGTTATCAAGAAATTTGCTTATTCTCACACTTGTTGCGTTTCTGCTGTTTTTAGTATGACAGATCGAATGACAGTTGTCACTAATACGTCAGAGGTGGGTACAATAACAAATTTCTTGATAACTAACAATTGGGTGGGTGGGCGGGAACACAGTTTTTAAATATTGGGTCGATGGTTTGATACAGTATTCCCGCCCACCCACCCAAGTGTTTGTTATCAAGAAATTTGCTTATTCTCATACTTGTTGCGTTTCTGCTGTTTTTAGTATGACAGATTGAATGACAGTTGTTACTAATACGTCAAAGGTGGACGCAATAACAATTTTTTTGATAACTAACACTAGGGCGGGTGGGCGGGAACACAATTTTTAAATATTGGGTCGGTGGTTTAATACAGTGTTCCCGCCCAAGTGTTTGTTATCAAGAAATTTGCTTATTCTCACACTTTTCCGGTTTTTCGGAGGCGTGTAGCTTAAACTGGTGTGTTCCGCCCATCTATCGTAGACGGCACCAGGACAACGACAAAGAATCCAACTGGTCAGTCGACGCTGTCACAGAGAACGAGGCACTCACGTGGTGGGACACCAAGAAGCAGAAAGATACTTCCGCTGCTCCCATTGCCGATTTCACTAATGCGAGAATTGTGGAACTGCAATAAGACATACAGAAGCTGAAGGAAGCCATGAATAAACTTAAGGAAGAGGCAAAATCCCAGCCGATGCTCAAGGCCAAACTTTCACCAAAAAAATTCAAAAGTTTCTGCCGGTTCTTACCCATATCTGCAGCATGTCTCTAAGGCAAAGAGCCTCTAGTCGATAAAATAATGTAGGTAAGGGAAGACGGCAAATTGGATCCGTAACTTAAGCATAAAGATTGGCTCTGAGTAACGAGGTGCGTCGGGCTTGGTCGGGAAGCAGGCAAGGGTTAACGTGCCGGACCTGGGCGAGCTTAGTCCCGTGCCTTGGCCTCCCGCGGAATATTTTTGCTGCGAGGCCCGGTAGGCGTCAGCCACTGTTCAACCTAACCTAACCAAGTACGAAAAGAATAAGGAAACCATCCAAGCCAAAGATTTCTGCTAAGGAATGATGGAAATTCTCTGCAGGAGCTGGTAGACAAACCTCAAGATGATTCCTATGGAGAAACAGGGTCGGGACGACCCGTCCCGGAGGATAAATCTGAAGATGCAGGACTGCTCCCAATGAAGCTAACTCGAACCCGGAGGCCAAAATTCAGAGAATGCATATATAGGACCAAAGGACAGGTTAGAGAAGGGAACTTTCAATTGGTTTTAGCAACCAGATCAAAGACAATACCAAACGAGGCTTGGAAGAAAAAAACGAACTCGACGTCAGCCTGGTTCCTCTCAACAAACGTCCAAGGAACGATAAAGGATAGACAAAGCTGAAGAAACGAAATTCCTCGAGGAGAATGGCAACTCCCACTCCTACAACTGAAGAAAGGTACAAGCAGACTGAACTGGACCAGCGATCAACTGAAGATCTGAAGATCGCTGGCAAGGGGGGTTACACGGAATGGCTGTGGGAAAATGGAAACTTCTCAAAGCAGACAAAACCTAAAAAAAAAAAAATAGAAAAAGGGTGCAAACCTACCAGACCAGACCAGCGACTAAAATGTACACTTTGGTCTCATTGGGGTCATGTTGTACATCGGTGCCCGGATGCTTTGCATACACAGCACCCCTCTTGTGACCGCCCTTGTCCAGTGGGAGTTTAATCCATAGACGCTCTGACGTGGTCTCTGGACCTTAATTACATAAAAAAGATTTATCTGTCAACACAAAAATTGTAATAAAATGTTTTTTTGCATTTTACTCAACATATTGGTGTTAGACTTATAGAAGCCTTTATAAACACGTAAATTTTCAATAAATTGAGCATCATAATTGTCTTGTGGCAATAATGTTATTTTAAATTTGATCTATTCGTCCCATCGCGGCAGAACAGTTACCATATTGCACACTGCGAATTATGAAACATAAAAAACTTTTGAAGCGTCTGATTAAATTTAATTAATTAATTAAAATATAATTTCATACTTAGATATTAGTTATTTATATCCTTGAAATGTACGTTTGTATACAAACATTGTCGTCATGCCAATATCGATTAAATCATCATAACATGAAACGAGTGTTTTTGTTCCAGTCTAAACTCACAATTTTATAATTAGAAAATGGAATTAGAATTAACCCGTGTAGATTATACAATAATTGGTGTAAACTCAAACAATTGCATGAAATTACTACCCAGCGAATCAGCAAAAGAACAACAAAAGGTATAGTGAAATCAACAAACCTTCAATTTGATATTTTGTTAACATTTATATAGATAGCAGTTGCTGATAACGATGGAATTCTACAACTATTTTCAATTAGAAGAGAAGATGTTCAACTACATTTTAAAACATTGCCTGGACCGAAATGTACCGCATTGAAATTGGCTGGAGCTTTGGGTAAATATAAATTATTAGGAATATTTAGCTTTAATAAAAAAAATCTCGAATCACTGATCATTTAAGGTACACCAACTGATAAAATATTCATCACATCTGAAAATGAAGTACGAGGCTATACGAAAAAAGGAAAATTATTTCTTAGTTTTGACACTAATTTAACTGAACCGATCACTTCTATGTAAGTATCAAGATTTAATTTAAACCCAATATAACAATTGCTTTAGGTGTGTTTTAGGAAGTGATCTTTTTATTTGTGGCAAACATATCTACAACCATTATAGAGATTGTAAAGATGTTGGATCATACTTATGCGGTGATAGAATTGTTGATGTCATTGCTTTACATCCAGAAAAAGTATAAACAATACATCACACCCTAACTAGACTAATTGAAAATAATTTCAGACCCATCGTTTAATCTCATTAATAGCATGCGAAGGACGTATGATAAGAAGCATCGAACATGCTAGAGTAACCCACAGTATAGAAATAGATAGCTCACCAACAATTCTGCATATTTATATGAATGAAGGCAAAAAAAATGTTATTTTTGGAACAGTTGATGGTCGTATCGGTCTTTTAGATTTGGAAAGGTCGTAAGACGCTTCAATATTACTATCACACAAAATAATTAATTCAAAATTTCAGATCGCATACTTTTGGAAGATGGTTGCTTGATGATGGCAAAAACACAAGTTCAGTATCGTGCATTAATAGCTATGATTTCACTAAAGATGGTGTGGATAATTTAGTAATTGGTAGAAATGATGGTAGCATTGAAGTTTTGACTTTAAATATTGATGATTTGATGGATCAACCTGTTCTTATTTTCAATTATGTGAGGATTGCACTAAAAAATCAATTAATTTTAATTTTAATATTTTAGAATTGCAATGAAAGTGTTACTTCATTGCAAAGTGGTATTGTTGGTAATCAAAATTTTGATGAAATTGTGGTTTCTACTTATACTGGTAGAATATTTGGTTTGACTACTGAAACGACTGATAAAAATGTTGGTGGTGATAGTAATAGTGGGAGTTATATATTTTCAGCAGATACAAGCCAAAAAATTGTTAAATTAAGGTTTGCATTAATTATTAAAATTGAATTAGTGCAAAACGGATAAATTACAGGCATGAAATTGAAGAATTGCAAGCAAGCTTAACTAAAGAAAGGGAGAAGTATCAATCGTTAACGCATAGCTTCTTGGATGATTTTTCTGCAATACCAATATTAAAAATTAAAGATTCAGTAAATATTCCATCTTAATCAATACAATAGTTGACAAAATTTTTTTAGTTAGTACTCTCAAAAGCCGGAGCATCCTATACGTTAACATTAGAAGTCCCTACTGCTATTGATAACGTTTTGCTGCAAAGTGATGTTCCTTTGGATTTATTAGATGTTGAAAAGAATTCTGCTGTTGTTAGCTATAGTGAAGCAAATCCCAAGGTACCAAAAAACTCCATCAAAAATCAATTAATTATTAATTTATTTTAGCAAGGAAATTTTCTTTTGGCTACTTACCGTTGTCAAATCAATACCAATCGATTGGAAGTCAAAATACGTACAATTGAAGGTCAATATGGTACTCTTCAAGCTTATGTTACTCCTTTAATTCAACCCAAATTTTGTCAATTATGTCGATATGATATTAAGCCACTTTCTTTGCATTTAAGGATTCATCACTTTGATGAGAACAGGTAATTTAATAAATACTCAAGGTTTAGTTTTTGGTAAATTTAGTTTCCAGGCCTTATAATGTGTTGACAGTCAAGGGAACATTCAGTTTAGCGGAAATGCATTCTTGGATTGGTAGTTGCTTGCCCGAGGTTCCTGAAAAGCCGAATATTAATGAGGAAACTGTTTTGATTTTTCAATCAACTTTTCTGGATACTATACTACAATGCAAATATACGTAAGTTGTAGTTAAGATCTCAAGTGTGCTTACTAAATGGGAACTCTTGCTCTGATCATAGCATCTCTCAAACTCAAAAATTTGCAAATTTTTGTCTGGCGGCATGAGCATATGTACGTATCGGCGATAAAACTGAACTTTTCGAAGGAAAACCTTTTGAACCACGGACTTCCGGTTTGAAGTTGATTCAGATTAGTCTGTTGTCTAGTCTCAGGAGCAATTGCGTCTCTCCCCTTCATAGTTTAATGCCTCTTTTGCCCTTCGACAGAGATCTGAGCAATGGTACGATGTTATGGTCGGAGCAAGAGTCTCAGTTTTATCCGTAACATTAAGATCTAATCAATTATTTCTACAAATAATTCACAATTTGCTTTCAGTAAAGGTGAAGGAACTTTCCAATCGGATAACATATCTACAATATCCATTCTGAAAGAATATTTAAGCAAAGAAGCAACTAAGAAGAATATAAAATGTGAAGTTAATATTGGTAAGATTTTTTAAGATTTGAAGAATTTTTGTATTAATTTTCTTGTTTGTAGCAATCAATGATGATAGTATCAATCATGTTCTATCAATTGTGGATCCTAAATTGAATAATCAAACGCAATTGGCTCATAAGATTGCATTGGTGAATGCGTTGCATGAATTGGAAATCAATGAAGATCAGTATATTGCTTATTTAACTGATAATTATAAGAATTTGTTGGAGAATGAGAAGGAATTGAAATTGGAATTTAATAGTCAACCAAGTTATTTGGAACGACTTTATGGTAATTATATTTTAGAGTGCATCTGAGTAAGAAACACAAGCTATGAAGTTTTCGTTTAAAAAAATTATGTTGGGCATCATTAACTTCAAAAGTCAGTGAATTCATTGCCCCACGTTGGGCGTCATTTATTGACTTTTGAAGTTAATGACGTCCAACTTATATAATACTTTTACATCTTCCAACGGCCATTCTCCACAAACCCTTAAATCATAATAATATCATTTAATGCATCTCAAGAACTTCTCCAGAAGATTGGAAATAAATAAATCAAGCACACTTTCGGATAAAAAAATATTTGCGCTTGTGGTTGGCGTATTTTTTTGCTAACACTGTTACGGCGAGACGAAATAGCTCGATATTCTCCTTATTTTTATCGAATATTCTATTTTCTGGAGTTTCTCTTTACATTGTACGTAGATTTGTCAGACGTTTGGAACTCTTGCCTCCAGGAGCACCTTTCGCGGTTGGACACTTTCGAAACCTTGGAAAAGCAAATAGTCAAGTACCTAACCTAACCCGATTGCACCAACTCCTGCAGTCTATAACGCCCCCCTCCCCCGAATTCCTACCCACCACATGCACCAGGTGAACCCTGAGTTAAGCCCATAAGATAAATCGGTTTTGTAGACCCTGGTGGAACCCCCCTCCTGCACACTCAATTAAGGAGTTATCCCACCCTCTCTGCACCCACCAACTACTGCTTCTCTTACTATCAGGACCAAAACCGGTAATCACATTTGCCAATAATGTCGTATCTATATCTTTGACAATCTTGCCCCCATCCGAAGGGGTAGATGTTCAAGCTGCAATCCTTTGCAACTCTATTTAGCAGTCCAAATCATCTCAACTAACGCCGTTTGTTTTAGGTATAATAACAGACCTCTACGTCAACTACTACGCTCTAAAAGGAATGAACATGAAACCAAAGATACCCAAACTGATGGAAATATTGGACAACTATTCATACACAGAATTATTACACTTTTTCCGTCCAAACTATGCATAATTTACTACCTACCTGTAACCTAAATTATTATTAGTAAGCAAAAATACAAACCTCCACCTCACTGCATCTATATTAAATACAAATTAGTTAAATCCTTACCATCATAAAAAATAAATTTAGTATAAACCAATTTTATTGAAGTGTAGTAAAATATTTACAACAAAAGCTATTAAATATGTACACTTATTAGCAAATAAAATGGAAATTTGAGAGGGCAAGGATTAACTATTAAACTATTGGAAATTAATTAAAAAGAAAATTCAATACATTTGCTGTACCGCCATGTCATCGGAACTAATACCCAACATGGCTAAATCATCATTGGGATCATCTGGGGGGAGAGGAGGAGGTTGCAACGGCATTTTATGGGTACTGGGAATTTCAGCGTCGTTTTCGTTTTGCATGACCTGCATAAAATTATGTGATTGATTTGGATACATGTTGTTGTAATCCATATTACCGTACGGATACATCATATTATTGCTTGAATCTTCATACAACATATTATATTCGTCTTGAGCTGCAGTAGGAGCTTCTGGGGGAGGAGCTTCGGGTTCTTTAGCAGGAGGTTCTGGTTCGGGTTCAGGTTTAGGTTCGGGTTTCTTATCCATTTTTGGTGGAGGGGGTGGTTTGGGTGCGCTTATTTTGGGAGGTTCTGGTACTATGGGAATTTTTAATGCCGGAGGTGGTGGTGCAATTGGAGGATAAGTTGATAATTTCGGGAAACAAACCACTTCAGGTTCTGGAATGAAAGCGCGGGCTAGATTGCCAGGTTGGAAGCGTGTTTTGCGCGGGATATCGTAATCTTCTTTCTGGATTTCGCGGGGTTCTTTATCTTCGTCGGGTTTTTTATTGCCTTTATGATTTTTGAATTGCGGTATGCGGCCGATAAATGGAAGCCTTTTATACGAAGGTGGGGGTTTCTTTTCGCGTTTATAATCGTCGCGACGTTCGTCATCTCTGTCGCTTTCTTTGTTGTATCGCATGGATGGACTTTGATCGAATGATCGGCGGCCATTTTTGCTTGATTTTCTTTCTTCACTCGGACTTCGTGAACGTCTGCTGCGATGACGTTCGGGGCTTGGTGATGGACTTTTCCTCCTATAAAATTAATTAATCATTTGTGTTTGAAATTAATTTAATTTAAAATTATTTACCTTCTATAATTATCCCTTCCTTTATTGAATTTAACATCCTTCAACTTCATACTCATTTTCTCCCTGCGCTTTTCATCCTCCTCCCTATCCAAAGCTTCCTGTCTCTCCTTATCCCTTTGCTTCCTGTCATAATCATCGCGTTCTTTTTGCCTTTGAGAGGCCTCATATTCGGCAGCTACTTTGATAGCCTTTTCAGCATCCTGTTTCAACTTCAATTTTTCCTTCAAAGTATCCAACAGTTGTTTTTCTTTCGGAGGTGCTTCGGATATGGTCATCCATTGACTCATCAATTTGTCCTCTTTAGGAGATTCCTTTTTGTCTCCAGATTTGGATTCATGTCGCTTACGTTCCTCAACTAATTTACCCAAAATATCCCATTTATCTTCGTTTTCAAACATTTTTATTTTATTCCGCATTGCGACACGTATCGATTTTGATTTATCGGCACGTTCGTCTTCTTCGGAGCTGGAAGACGAGCTACTGCTGCTGCTGGAGTCGCTGGAATGTTTACGTCGTCGCTTCGAGCGTTTCTTTTTCTTCTTTTCCTTGCCGAGGAGATTCGTCGGCGAATATTTATCTTTGCGTTTTTTCTTCTTTTTCTTATCTTCGGAATCGGAACCATTTTTCGTTTTCTTGACACGTTCGAGTGCCTTCTCGCGGTCTTTCAACCACTCAATTTCCCAATGCGGATTTTGCTCCACAAAGTTCTAGAAACAAATGTTAACAATTTTGATGATGAAACCAAATTTGAATTTACTACGCATGCGCAAAATGTAAAAAAAATACGCTTCGATTTTTTTTGCCAGAAATTATCTCACCATAACCAGTATAAGAGATTTCATCACTCAGTTGTGAGTATACTTTAGAATCAAAAGTTGTCAAAGTATCCAATTGATGATAACAAATTTATTTGATTGTAAAAATTCTAGTTTGTTCAATTTTAAAATACGACCTTGGCAATTCTTTTAAGGTTTTGTTTACCCTCAAACCTATTTCTGTTACCGACAGAAATACAGCGCCAAATATTGCCTAAATTTTCAGCATTATTGTTTTAAAATTTTGTCACAAATCCAGAGCCAAATTATGCCGCCGCTCTTTATAATGTATTCAATTCCTACGATGGGGTATAGAAAACTATTCTGTTTCTACTTACTGAATAATTCTGTACATGCACGACGGACATCAAATGTTGCGACGCACAATGGAGATCCCCAATCCAGACATCGCATAGTTGACAGTACCAGGCAGTGCAGGGAACGAAAAATTGAAGTCCTAAAAATATAAGATGTATCAGATCAGAATCCAGACGCACCCACCAAAATAATGTGATTGCCTACGTTATTGCTTTATGCAAGGTGCGAGTGTCTCACTTTCATAACAGTCGCAGATCAATTCCAAGAAAACGAACGAACGACAGTATTTTTAAATATAGATACGATTTTGTTTTATAAAAAAGTAAGTAGATTTTATAGAACTCCCTCGATTTAAATTCCTAAAAATTTTATAGTTTTACTACTGCTTCACAGCAAAGTTCGCTGATACTCTTTTATATTACAGCACATATTTTGTATAGGTTATAAAATTTCCTAATTTTGCATACTTTATCTTCTAATTGAGGGAAGAAGATATAGAATGCATTACATTTTCATTACAATTGGATAATTAAAACTTAAATAATTCATTTTACAAATTGTGCGCATATCATGATTCAAGTACAATAACAAACTGTCAAACGTACAAATTTGATTAAAAAATGTCTGTCAATGTGATCAATTGGGATGTCAAAAAGTAATGAATTGCATACAAGACATGCGCAATTTAGGAATTCTTTCGACGAACGACATCGGTGTTTATCGGCCGATCTCGGTGAACCAATTATAGTAAGTAAACACAACTTCGTCTCCGGAAACCAGGAAAAAAAGAGAAATGTGTTTCGGACGTCAAATGCTCAAACACAAAGTATGGAAGAAACACCTTCTTGCAAAACAAATAGGTACCTGACCAAATGCCACATTTACATCGGTTCGATTAACTTCGGCTAATATCGGATTAACTCGTATTTTGTATTTAGTTTTCTTTGATAGCGGACGTAAAATGAATGCAAATAACACGCAATGTTACAACTTGCTTGAGAGCAGAACGTACGTTTTGACAAAGACGACACAATCTGCTTTCTGCTGCAAGTCTGGACGCAGCTTTAGATTAAGTGCGATTATGGTAGAATTTTGACCAAATTTGAGATCAATCATTGATACTTACCACATAATTGTCTAAAACCCACTGTCATATTGCAACAGAAATGTCAAAATAATAATACTTGAATCACAATTTACAAAAAAATGTACAATATAAATACTTAAATAATTAACCAATATTCTATTAACTCTCTAAGATTGTTACCTTTAATTGGCAATCTTCTTACTGGTGCATCCTCGTATACCGGATATTTGGGTTCTGGCGGTAATTTATGCCACGGTACATCGTCCTGTGACAAGTTTTGGTGCTCTTTGGTGTGCAAATGTACCAGAAATTCCTTAGCCGATAGCGGAAAGACATCGCACATGCGACACCAATGAATTTCGGGATCGTAATGTTTGTAATTTACTTTGTCCCCTTTGCTACTACTACTACCACCATCGTCCTTTGCCGATTTCGTATGAGTATGATCCGCTGAATCTTTCTTGTCGCCGATCAAGCCCGACAAGATTTCAATTGCATTGTTTGCGTCTCTGATTTTATTTTGAATCTCGACCTGTGTAAAAAAAGAATATTGTCAAGAGATTGTTGTAATATCAATGTTTATTGTACATCAAAACAGAGTTGATACCTGTCAAATAATAATACTAATTTCCTCCCAAACAGTTTTGTTAAGACTCAAGAAAAAAAGCCCTCCCCTACTGTTTATCCTGCAGTAAAGAGTACTGAAAGAGACACCATTAAAACTGAATAAACAAATATCTGCAAAAATGTTTCAAGCTTAAAGTGTACGGTACCCAATAAAAAACTACCCCCCCCCCCCCCTCAGTCAACTTTACTTTGTATCATCAAAAATAAATTCAAAGAAAAATAATTTGTACTCTTACCTGAAGTTTGCCGTTTTCCTTAATGATATGCAGCGTCTCTCTATTTGGTGAATGTTTTGAAGAGAGCTGATCCTTCTGCTGCACCAACAAATCAAATTTTTTTAACAAACCTTCAACTCTTTCTTCATAGGCTTCACGTTCTGTTGCCCAACCTGCTTTCTGTTTATTCAATTCTTGCGCGACACCTGTTTCAAATAATTAAATTAAAAAAATTATTATCAATGAAATTAGAATTGATCATTAATATTAAAATCATTATTAAAGAAGCTAAGCTCTTAGCGTGTGCAGAGTTTGCTTTAGTGTAACGCAAACTATCCGCCCACAATCATGATATGAGTGACCCGACCAGAGTTAAATTGAGTAAGTTCTACAAGTAGTTTTATGACACACTTTCTAAACCGCGCCCTTAAAAACATGTCCCGCCTCTTCCTGCCTGATATATAACCTATTTACAAATAACGCATTATGACAAATTACATTTGAACCGAGCTTAAACTACAATCTTAGCTTAAGCGGAAAATAAAAGTCCGGCCTCCTTAGGGTTTCACAATTCCTTCAGTTAGTTCCGTAGAAATTGGAAAACCGCGCCTGCTTTCCAGAGGAAATCTAGGAAATAAAATACTGGAGTCATGTAAACAATTACACTTCTTCAGCGTCTGATTAGCAATATTAAAACTTTGATGCGCAACCGCAAGCTCTTTACTCACAAGCAAATCCACTCGCAACCAATCGGACGTGACTTTATCGAATTTGTCAACGTGCGTGACATCGGCGTGTAGTCACCAATCATAATTTGTAATCACTTTGGCTCATTGAATCATAATTAGTCAGTAATTTACGTGCATAAATGATGATTAGATTACTCAGTTTTAATTGTAAACAGTTTAGATTTTACACAAATTTTACCGATTAGACGATTCCAGCAAAACCTAATAAAAAATAATTAACTTGCCAATATTGAAAGATGAATCGAATCTGTTGCTAGAATATGAAAGATTTCAATATAAAGAAAATAAACAGCAGTGGCAGCCCAGTTAGGCTTGGGCTCCCACATAGCCGACCAAAATTTTACTTTGCATAAAATGAAATTCATGCTAGATATAATATTTCAACTAAGTGTTGGTATGTTCACCTTTCTGTAAAATTAGCATTACTGATAAGATTTCCAAGTAATTTCAATCGAAATTAAGCGAGGTTAATGTATTCATAGAAAGATATAGCGATTTCAAACCATTTTGAGCTGAAGGTTTGACATTTCATGAATCAAATTTTCTCATATCTGAATTTTGCTATTTTTCATGAAATTTTTTTCACTGCTTAACAGTTTATAGCCGGATTTTGATATTTTTGACATTTTACAAAGAATTTTGCGCTTACAACATATTATGACAGGAGTCTTGCCAGTATTAAATTTTCAAAAATCAAGAATGCTACATTTTTTAACAGTTTATGGTGAGTTTTGGTACTTTCTGATAATATTTCTATACTTTACGGCCAGATTTAACTATTTTTGACATTATATAAATACAATTTTACACTATTCTACAGTTTACGATCAAATTTTGAATCTTTCTGACCATATTTTGCTATTTTTGGCATTTTATGAATAAAAGTTTAAATTTTTCAACCTTCTATGGCCGCATTTTGATTCTACCTAAAGATATTTTAATGTTTTTTGATTATAAATTCATAATTTATAGCCAGATTTTTCTATTTTTAGCATTTTATGAATAAAATATGACACTTTTCGACAGTTTATGACTGGATTTTGAATCTTTCAAACAATATTTTGATATTTCTTGTCCGGATTTTAATATATTTGAGATTTTATGAATAAAAGTTGAACTATTCAACCGTTTATGGCCGAATTGAGATATTTTTCACTTTTTATTTTGTGCCATTTTTAACTTTTCATAAACAAAACGTTGTATTTTTTATCAGTTTATGATATTTATGAATTATGATACTTTATAGCCGGACTAAAATTTTACACTTTTTGACAGTTTATGGCCGGATTTTAGTGCTTTGTGACAATAATTTGATGTTTCAAGGCCGGATTTTGGTTCTTACCCACAATAAGTTGATATTTCGTGACCAGTTTATGCCAGATTTTCGTTATTTCTAACATTTTTGATATTTTGTAGCTGGATTTTAGAATTTTATTTGAAAATGTTTACACTTTTTTAACAGTTTACGGTCAGTTTTGTTGCTTACTGATAATTATTTGAAATTTCAAGGCTGTATTTTGCTGTTTTTGATATTTTATAAACAGAATTTTACACTTTCCAATCGTTTTTGGCCGGATTTGGTTCTTGTTGAAAATATTTAAATGTTATGACTGAGAATTTTGCCATTTATGGCTTTTCATAAACAGAATGTTTCATTTTTTAAGAATTTAAAGTGAATCTTGGTACTTTCTGGCCGGATTTAGCTATTTTAAAACCTCAAGGCCGGATTTTACTGTTTTTGATATTTAATGAACAGAATTTTGCAACTTTGAATCCTTTTTTGGTCCTTTTTGAAAATATTTTAGGACAAAATTTTGCTATTTTTGACTTTTTATAAACAGAATGTTACATTTTTCAATAATTTATAATTCGGCAGTTAATGACCGGATTTTGAGACATTCTGACAATATTTTGAAGTTTCAAAGCCGGATTTTGGTTCTCTTCAACAATACATTGATATTTCATGACCATTATTTGCTACTTTTGATATTTTATTACCAAAACTGCACTTTTCAACAGTTTTGGGCCGGATTTTAATGCTTTCTAACAATATTTTGATGTTTCAAGGCTGGATTTTGCAACTTTTAACATAATATGAAAAGGTATATTTCAACAATTTAATAGCCACATTTTGTTACTTTCTAATAATATTTTGATATTTCAACGTCAAATTAAGCTATTTTTGTCATTTTATGAACAAAACTTTGCACTTTTCAATAGTTTTTGATTCAATTTTGTTTTTTTTTTGGAAATATTTTGCACTTTTCAACAGTGTATAGCTAGATTTTGTTACTTTATAACAATATTTTGATACTTCAACGCCGAATTATGCTATTTTTGACATTTTATGACCAAAACTTTGTAGTTTTCAATCGTTTTTGATTCGATTTTAGTATTTTTGAAAATATTTTGCGATTTTCAACAATAAATTAAAGGATTTTGTTACTTTCTAATCTAATATTTTACTGTTTCAACGCCAAACTATGCTATTTTTGACATTTTATGAACAAAATTTTGTACTTTTCAACCGTTTTTAGCTCAATTTTTGTTTTTTTGAAAACATTTTGCACTTTTCAACAGTTTATAGCCGGATTTCGTTATTTTATAACAATATTTTGATACTTCAAAGCCAATTTATGCAATTTTTGACATTTTATGAACAAAACTTTGTGCTTTTCAATCATTTTTCGCTGAAAAGTGCAAAATATTAAAAAAAAAGCCAAAACTGGCTTTTTTTAAATATTTTGCACTTTTCAACAGTTTATGACCGGATTTGAGTGCTTTCTAACAATATTTTGATGTTTCAAGACTAGATTTTGCCATTTTTAACATAATATTAAAATATTATACACTTTTCAACCGTTTATAGCCGGATTTTGTTACTTTATAACAATATTTTGATTTTTCACGATTTGCTATTTTAGACAATTTAAGAATAGAATTTGACACTTTACAGCAGTTTATGACCAGATTTTGGTGTTTTTTTAACAATATTTTGATATTTTAAGGCCGGATTTTGCTGTTTTAGACAACTTAAGAATAGAATTCGACACTTTACAGCAGTTTATGATCAGATTTTGGTGTTTTTATAACAATATTTTGATATTTTAAGGCCGGATTTTGCCGTTTTTAACTATTTATGAATAGAATTTCGCACTTTTTAACAGTTTATGGCCAGATTTTGTTACTTTCTAATAATATGTTGATATTTCAACGTCAAATTATGCTATTTTTGACATTTTATGAACAAAACTTTGCAATTTTCAATTGTTTTTGGCTCGATTTTGTTTTTTTTTTGTAATATTTTGCAGTTTTCAACAGTAAATAGCCTTATTTTCTTACTTTCTAATAATATTTTGCTGTTTCAACGCTGAACTATGCTATTTTTGACTGAATATTGTAACTTTATCATAATATTTTAATGTTTCATGACCGGATTTTGCCATTTTTGTTATTTTAAGAATAGGTGTTTACACTTTACAGCAGTTTATGGCCAGATTTTGGTGCTTTCTAACAATATTTTGATGTTTCAAGGCCGGTTTTTACCATTTTCAACTTAATATGAAAAGATTATACACTTTTCAATCGTTTATAGACGAATTTTGTTACTTTATAACAATATTTTGATACTCCAAAACCAAATTTTGGCTCGATTTTGGTATTTTTTGAAAATATTTTGCACTTAACAACAGTTTATAACCGGATTTGAGTGCTTTCTAACAATATTTTGATGTTTTAAGGCCGGATTTTACCATTTTTAACATAATTTGAAAAGATTATACACTTTTCAACCGTTTATAGCCGGATTTTGTTACTTTCTAATGATATTTTAATATTTCAACGTCGAATTATGTTTTTGACATTTTATGAACAAAATTTTGCACTTTATAATCATTTTTGGCTCGATTTTTGTTTATTTTGAAAATAATTTGCATTTTTTAACAGTTTATAGCCGGATTTTGTTACTATATAACAATATTTTAATTTTATAAAACCGGATTTTGCTATTTTTGACATTTTATGTTGCACTTTTCAATTGTTTTTAGCCAAATTTTGTTTTTTTTTATATTCTGCACTTTTCAACAGTAAATAGCCAGATTTTGTTACTTTCTAATAATAATCTTGAAAAACGAACTAATCGTTGGGCTTGTGCATACGCGTCTTACAAAGACGAAAACAAGTTACTTAGAAAATAAAAGTAACTTGCACATTACAGTTAGTACTACTAATACTGCAACATTAAAAAAATATCACTTGTGTCATGTATTAATGGACATTTGTTCTAATGTTTACTTTCTAATAATATTTTGATGTTTTAATGCCAAACTATGCTATTCTTGACATTTTATGAACAAAAAGTTTGCACTTTTTAACAGTTTATAGCCGCATTTTGATACTTTCTAACATTATTTTAATTATTTAAGACCAGATTTTGCTTTTTTGACATTTTAAGAATAAAATTTTACACTTTTCAGTAGTTTATGACCAAGGATTTTAGTGATTTTTAACAATATTTTAATGTTTCAACGCCAAATTATGCTATTTTTGACATTTTATGAACAAAACTTTACACTTTTTAAACGTTTTTGGCTCGATTTTAGTTTTTTTTTTTATATTTTGGACTTTTCAACAGAATTATAGCGAGATTTTGTTACTTTAAAACAATATTTTGATTTTCCAAGACAAGATTTTGCTATTTTTGACATTTTGAAAACACAATTTTACATTTTTCAGAAGTTTATGGCCAGATTTTGGTGTTTTTTAACAATATTATGATGATTCAAGGCCGGATTTTGCTATTTTTAACATTTTATGAATAGAATTCTGCACTTTTTGAACAGTCTATAGCCGGATTTTGTTATTTTATAACAATATTTTGATTTTTTAAGGCCGGATTTTGCTATTTTTGACATTTTATTAATAAAATGTCGCTCTTTTCAATAGTTTTTAGCCTAATTTTAGTTTTTCTTTTAATATTTTCCACTTTTCAACAGTAAATAGCCGGATTTTGTTAGTTTCTAATAATATTTTAATGTTTTAACTATGCTATTTTTGACATTTTATGAACAAAATTTTGGACGTTTCAATCGTTTTGTTTGTTTTTTGAAAATACTTTGCACTTTTCAACATTTTATAGCCGAATTTTGTTACTT
The DNA here is from genome assembly GCA_963932245.1 of Tachinus rufipes. NCBI lineage: Eukaryota > Metazoa > Arthropoda > Insecta > Coleoptera > Staphylinidae > Tachinus > Tachinus rufipes. The sequence goes on from OZ010745.1 coordinate 113,952,283, forward strand.
TCTAACAATATTTTGATTTTTCAAGACCGAATTTTGCTATTTTTGACATTTTAAGAACAGAATTTTACACTTTTCAGCAGTTTATGGCCAGATTATAGTGATTTTTAACAATATTTTAACAGTACAATGCCGAATTATGCTATTTTTAACATTTAATAAATTAGAATTTCATGTTTAGACAGTTTATAGCCGGATTTTGTTATTTTCTAACAATATTTTGATGTTTAAAGGCCGGATTTTGCTATTTTTAACACTTTATGAATAGAACTGTGCACTTTTCAGCAGTTTATGACCAAATTTTAACAATATTTTGATGTTTCAAGGCCGGATTTTGATATTTTTAACATTTTATGTGAATAGAAGTTTATATTTTTCAACAATTTAAAGCCGCATTTTTGTGCTTTCAAACAATATTTTGATGTTTCAAAGCCTGATTATGCTATTTTTTACATTTAATGCATAGAATTTTGATTTTTTCAACAATTTATAGCCGGATTTTGGAGGTTTCTAACAATATTTTAATGTTTTTAAGCCGGATTTTGCTTTTCAACAATTTATGGCCGGATTTTGGTGCTTTTAAACAATATTTTAATGTTTCAAGACCAAGACCGGATTTTGCTATTCTTAAGAGAGAGCAAATATAAGAGGATGACTGACAAATTTATGTACGCGGTCAAATCGGCCGCCTCAGATCCTTCATTTCAGGAAACTTGTGATAAAAAAATCGGACCTTTACATGCTAAAACCGTCACTGGCTACAAATTAAGCATCAAAAAAGTGGATTTTGTCTTGGACATGAGTAAACACATTCTGGCGCCACCGACGCAGTGTTTGTTTTGCGCCATTAGAGTGCATGAGATGATACACCGCTCAAGCCCTAACGTAGCGTCAAAAACGCGCATTGTTTTTGTAGGTGATTTTAAGTAAAACAGATAAAACATTCAATGCTGATTTTTCAGGTTAAAATAAGACTTCTATATAAATTTATTTCCAAAAATTTTCTAGAGAAAAAAGAAATAAAAAATTGAACATTTTCTTATTTGTCTGATAATTGCCAAAATGTTTTAACATCAATTAATTTTTGAAATAAATTTAGACAAAAAAAAGTCTTATTTTAACTTAAAAAATGAGCCCTAAACGTTTTGCGGTTTAACTATGGATCACCCTGTATATTACCTCCTTATTGCAAACTATAACATTCAAGTGAAGAAATAGATTCTCTTATTTATTTCCATGTATAAGTTATCGTCAATTTATCCAAATTTTCTTGCTGACCAGTGAGATGCTAAGCACACTGATGATGGATGCATAACCTGAGACACTAGTATATGTGTCTCACACTGGGTGAAATGCAATTTACTTAAAATAAATCATTTATTAAATTTTTTTTTTTCTATTTCTTAATAGTTTTGAAAAAAAGAAGATAAACATTTATTTTATGCTTGAAGATACCTTGTGCTTTTAATATTTAAAATATCAATCTTCAGACCTCAAATTAAATGTTTTGATAAAGCTATTGTTTCTACGTCTCATTAATTTGAAATAATAAAACAATTTACTATATTTTTTATAACAAATTTAATCTTGTGATAAAAAACATATTAAATTGTTTTATTATTTCATAAACAAATTATTATCCAATAGAGGTCACAGCCATAAATTATATTTATTTCATTTTTGAATCTAATTTGTGCAAACTACAAAATAAAAATCAAAAAACATGAAAACTAAAATAATAACTTGCCATCTTTATTTTTCGAATCGCCACTCCTATTGTATCCAGCAGAAACAGGTGCCCAAGCAGCCTGCGGATAATCCTCACCACCGGGCGGTCCCGGCTGTGTACCCTGTAAATAGGACTTCAATCAGTACAACACAGATAATCATAACATATTCAAACACGATACCACTTACGATTAAACCATTTCAAACCAGTCCTTTATAATAACAATGGACGTATTATTTAAATAAACTATATATATTTTTAGACGAATGATGAAGTCTGTAAAATTTTGCCTGATGAAAAGTGCATAATACAAAATCGAATTTATGAATCGATAGACAAAAATTTAATCACTCACCCCTGTAAGGCTATATTGCTGACTCGCATGATTGTACTGATAATAGTTGCTGTAGTTCTCATATCCTGTGTAGTAATTCTGATTCGGATATTGCGACTGTAATTAGTAAATTAGTCAAATATAAAATTAATTGATTTAGTATATTTACGTTATATTGTAAATGTTGATACGACGTCTGCAACGACGGTTGAGTGAATTGACTTGTATGATTAGTTTGGTTGTCCCAGCTGGATGTACTAGAAGTTCTATTTCTTGGATCCCGAGGTGGACTCTTCGACGCAGGACTCTTGCTTCTCAATCTGGGATCGTCCCGATTGAAATTGCTCCTCTGATAATCGCTCATTTCACTAAAATGATAATATTTAAAGATTACAATTGGAATGGCAGGTAAACGGGCCCTCGACTATATTATCAGATCCGTTGCTATTTATTTGCCGCTTGTAATATATTTCGGGGTTAAATTCATTGAAAACAGAAAGAGGCGTTTGTTAGCCGCCATGACAGTTCTGCAATTAAAACTGATGGATTATACTTGCATTTAATATGTGGGTTGTATGGTTCTGTTGTTTGAAATCATTATTGATTTATTTAATTTGTATTAATTTACTTACCTGATTTATTATTTCTTATATTAATAAAAAATCGACAACATTTTTTTGATGCTGTGTGTATGAAGCATTTACAGTTTTGCCAACTGTGTTTGCATGAATTGTTGGTGGTTTGCCCAAATTGATCAATTTAGTTTTTTTCAGTGTTGCCAAAATTAGCTAAATATTATTTCTGCAATTTTAGTTTCTCAGATATAATATTCAGTGGCGTAGAAAATAAGTTTAATTTTTATTTTCTAGAAAATTTTATTAATAATTGTTTGAGTTGTATAAAACAACTCAATTAATTTTATGGAATAAATTAATTAAATTTTAATTATATTTATAGTATTCTATTGTGTCTTTTATATCACAGATTTTTTTATCTAGTATGCGTTTTGAGGTTATGTGTGTTTTTGCAGACAGAAGCTCTTTTTTTGTTGAATGTGCAGTTTTGAGGATATTTGTCAGGTTTTTTCCGAGTACAAGAATATTTATCGAATCAGAGAGAAGCTTGTTTTGTTGGATGTGCAATAGTTAATAAAGTTTTTTATGCTACAAAATAGTTAGTAACTATTTAAGGAAAACACAATAATTAGTTCTACAAAATGAAGTTTGCAGTTTATTTAAGGTGAATGAATGAATGATGCTACAAAACGAAGTGGTTATTACTTTAAGGAAAACAATAAAGCCTCGTTCATACTCATCCGATTTGCGATATGCGATTTTTTTTATTGTAACAAAATATTTCTCGCAAAATCTCGTTCATACTGATCCGATTTTTTTATTGCGATTTTTTCTAGTGACATTTTGTTTTTATTTTAGTAACTTTTATATTTATACTAATATTTGATTTAAAAATTAGATCTATAATACCTTTCAAAACTTAAAAATATGTTTTAATTTAATTATACTTGTTTTAAACAATAATTATTTTATTGTATTTAAACATTATTTAAAGTTTAAAAGTAAAATTATTTATTTTTAGTATTTATATGAACCAATTTTCACCACATATTTAAAACTAATTATTTTTGTAAACATAGTTTTATGTAATTTGTAATAATCAGTAAAATTATTATTTTTTTAAATACATAACCTATATGACATATCAACCTTTAAATGAAATGAAGTTAGGCATTTTTATTAAAAATAAAATCGCACAATGTTCAAACTGATTCAACTTTGTCCGATTGATAAAAATACAAAATATCATCAAAAATGACTTTCGAAAATACAATTTAAAAAAATAAATTTTATCAAAGTTAACCTCGAGAACACATAAACAAATGTAGATATGTTACAAAACGCGTCATTTTTTTTAAATATTTTTGTTATATTGTTGGAGTTGAATTATTTTACTTTATTTGATGTTTTAATTAATAATTAACATTGGAGATTGTTAGTATTTAATAAATAAATTGTTTTTAGCATTAAATTATTGTACGTAAGTTTGGCAACAGCGCGCGAAACGTCGGTTCAACAAAAAGTATAATGAAGTGAAGTTACAAATACAAACATAACCACAATCTGATCTGTTTCATTACAGAACTGGCGTTTGATTTAATAACTGTAAAATCTGATTTAAATTTTGCGAAACTTTCAATTACAGTTATTTTAACAATAATATTTAATTACAATTCATTTAATTACATTATTAATAAAAATTCAATGAGATGAAGTTAGGTACATTCTTAAAAAAATCGCAAAAAGTTAAAATAAAGCCTCGTTCATACTCATCCGATTTGCGATATGCGATTTTTTTTATTGTAACAAAATATTTCTCGCAAAATCTCGTTCATACTGATCCGATTTTTTTATTGCGATTTTTTCTAGTGACATTTTGTTTTTATTTTAGTAACTTTTATATTTATACTAATATTTGATTTAAAAATTAGATCTATTATACCTTTCAAAACTTAAAAATATGTTTTAATTTAATTATACTTGTTTTAAACAATAATTATTTTATTGTATTTAAACATTATTTAAAGTTTAAAAGTAAAATTATTTATTTTTAGTATTTATATGAACCAATTTTCACCACATATTTAAAACTAATTATTTTTGTAATCATAGTTTTATGTAATTTGTAATAATCAGTAAAATTATTATTTTTTTAAATACATAACCTATATGACATATCAACCTTTAAATGAAATGAAGTTAGGCATTTTTATTAAAAATAAAATCGCACAATGTTCAAACTGATTCAACTTTGTCCGATTGATAAAAATACAAAATATCATCAAAAATGACTTTCGAAAATACAATTTAAAAAAATAAATTTTATCAAAGTTAACCTCGAGAACACATAAACAAATGTAGATATGTTACAAAACGCGCCATTTTTTTAAAATATTTTTGTTATATTGTTGGAGTTGAATTATTTTACTTTATTTGATGTTTTAATTAATAATTAACATTGGAGATTGTTAGTATTTAATAAATAAATTGTTTTTAGCATTAAATTATTGTACGTAAGTTTGGCAACAGCGCGCGAAACGTCGGTTCAACAAAAAGTATAATGAAGTGAAGTTACAAATACAAACATAACCACAATCTGATCTGTTTCATTACAGAACTGGCGTTTGATTTAATAACTGTAAAATCTGATTTAAATTTAGCGAAACTTTCAATTACAGTTATTTTAACAATAATATTTAATTACAATTCAATTAATTACATTATTAATAAAAATTCAATGGCATGAAGTTAGGTACATTCTTAAAAAAATCGAAAACAAAAATTGCGATTATTTTAACTTTTTGCGATTTTTTTAAGAATGTACCTAACTTCATGCCATTGAATTTTTATTAATAATGTAATTAATTGAATTGTAATTAAATATTATTGTTAAAATAACTGTAATTGAAAGTTTCGCTAAATTTAAATCAGATTTTACAGTTATTAAATCAAACGCCAGTTCTGTAATGAAACAGATCAGATTGTGGTTATGTTTGTATTTGTAACTTCACTTCATTATACTTTTTGTTGAACCGACGTTTCGCGCGCTGTTGCCAAACTTACGTACAATAATTTAATGCTAAAAACAATTTATTTATTAAATACTAACAATCTCCAATGTTAATTATTAATTAAAACATCAAATAAAGTAAAATAATTCAACTCCAACAATATAACAAAAATATTTTTAAAAAATGACGCGTTTTGTAACATATCTACATTTGTTTATGTGTTCTCAAGGTTAACTTTGATAAAATTTATTTTTTTAAATTGTATTTTCGAAAGTCATTTTTGATGATATTTTGTATTTTTATCAATCGGACAAAGTTGAATCAGTTTGAACATTGTGCGATTTTATTTTTAATAAAAGTGCCTAACTTCATTTCATTTAAAGGTTGATATGTCATATAGGTTATGTATTTAAAAAAATAATAATTTTACTGTTTATTACAAATTACATAAAACTATGTTTACAAAAATAACTAGTTTTAAATATGTGGTGAAAATTGGTTCATATAAATACTAAAAATAAATAATTTTACTTTTAAACTTTATATAATGTTTAAATACAATAAAATAAATATTGTTTATAAAAAGGAAATTAAATTAAAACATATTTTTAAATTTTGAAATGTATTATAGATCTAATTTTTAAATCAAATATTAGTATAAATATAAAAGTTACTAAAATAAAAACAAAATGTCACTAGAAAAAATCGCAATAAAAAAATCGGATCAGTATGAACGAGATTTTGCGAGAAATATTTTGTTACAATAAAAAAAAATCGCATATCGCAAATCGCAAATCGGATGAGTATGAACGAGGGTTTAATCAAATTTCAAATTTCAAATTAAAGTTTGCGGTTTATTTAAGAATAATACAATACAGAAAAATAAATTTTGTCAAAGTTAACAGTCAAAAACAAATAAAAGCATGTAGATATTTCTACAAATAAAGTAAAATAAGAGTTGAATTGTTTTACTTTATTTGATGTTTTAAATACGAATTAACATTGGAGATTGTCAGTACTAAACAAATAATTTGTTATTATTACTTTAGTTTTAAATTATTGTACGTAAATTTGGCAACAGTGCGCATGACGTGGGTAGTTTAACAAAGTGAAGTTACAATACAAACATAACCACAATCTGATCTGCTTCATTACAGAATTGGCGTGTGATTTAATAACTTATTTAAATTTATTTAAACATGCAATTTGCAGTTATTTCAATAATAATACTTAATTACAATTTATTTTATTAAACTATTATTAAAAATTCAATGACATGAAGTTAGGTACATTTTTAAAATAATTAAATTAAAATGGTTTTAATCACCACTTGTTAACTTTTATGCTTTTTTATTAATAATAACATACGCAATGAAATTACAATGAAAAACAAAATATTATATTTTCCGCATAGAATTGTTATCTATAAATCGTAAAATTTTCAATTATTTTATATAAATAATGGTGCAACGTGTGAGTAGTTATAAATATAATTATTTATTTCGGTTTTAAACATTAATTATTTGTAGTATAAAATATTTATTTTACATTGTGTTAATAATGAAGAGCGGTTTTTACAAAGAACAGGATTTTTATTGTTTTTATTTTAAAATTTGACGAGTGGCGCCATCTAACGGTTTTAATGTAAACCAACATAATAAATTTAATAAAGAAAATTAACTTTAATTTATATAATATTATATTTATTAATAATTACATTATTTTTATTAATAATAACATTATATTGTTTTGATTTTAAGACTAAATTGTTAATTATTATGAGATATTTTAAAATACAGAAAACTGCAATCATCTGTAAATGGAGTATGAAGCAAGCACATAATGCGAAAAGATGTTCCTACCACTGTTGCCAACTTATGCTTTAAAATTAATTTTATAATTACGTGCCGTAATGCATTGTTATTTGAAGTAAACAAAATCAACATTTTAAAAGTTATTAAATTACGGTAGATCTACCACAATTACAGTACCAGAATAACTTCACTGCCAACGCTGCCAACAGATTGTCGCGCCACGTAATAGAATTCCCCCACCGAAGGGGAAGTGTGACATTTAAATCATAAATTTGTAATTAATAGCTGCTTTCCCGTTATTAGGGTTAGGGTTACTAACCCAGGGCATCTTACCCTAGCGCGCGCCAGTGCAAGTTACACTCGAGCGTCTTGCACCTTTATGGGAACATGTTTCTGTAGCGTTTGTGCATATGTCAAATGTAAGATTTTTTTAAATATTTAGTAATCACTTACATTTATGTGATTATTATTTAATTTGTTTATTTCTTTTTAATTTTTGTTTGTAATTTCTTCCGTTGACTGTTCCTGATATATATTTTAATTAATTAACGGCTGCTGTCAGACGTAATTTTTAAATCAACCAATCAAATGAGGAAGTGCAACTCGCCCCGCTTGAAAGGTTGGGGCTAGAAGAAGAAGGGAAGGACGACTTTGTGCAAGTTACCCCACTAACCCCACTTATGTATACGTAACGGGAACGCAGTGCATCTTGTACTGGCGTGCACTAGGGTCTGTCAGAACGTAACGGGAAAGCAGCTAATTGTTATTTGGAGTAAACAAAATTAACATTTTGAAAGTAATTAAATTACGGTAGATCTACCACAATTTCAATACCAGAATAACTCCCCTGGCAACGCTGCCAACAGCTTTTTGCGCCAGATATTTGAGATTACTTTTTAAGATGTTAGCGCATTTGTGGCTGAAATGATAACTATTGTATGTGCCAGCGTTGCCATTCATATGTTAGTTTTCTGGATTTTATTTATTTCATTTTTACATTAGGTTATATTAAATGTCAAGTAAACCAAATAAGTGTCATTCATATGTCAATAAAAGTGATATTAGGTATGTTCCATTTGAGTGTTTCATGCACCCGATGCATTTTTTATATTTTTAAATATTGCGGATAAGAGCGTTTCACATTTGGCAAACGTAATAGAAAATATTTGGCGTTTGTGGAACGTTCTCTACCTTTAAAACAGATTGGAAATTTAAGACGCGTTTGACAAATAAGTTTAAAAATCGCTGAATTAGTGCCACCAATTGCGACTATTTTGTCAAATGGAACACAGCTAATATGTATAAACTGTGCAGCCGTTACTACTGTGAACATAGCAAAATTTCAATATCGGCTTGTTGACAAATCTGCCGCCAGATAGCGTATTCCTTAGCTGCAATTCCCAATAAATTTCCCCTACCGGAAAGGAAGTGTGACAATTAATTTATGACGTTTAAAAATGCAATTTTAACTTAAAGCTTGGTATTGAATTTATATTACTAGATGGTCCTGTAGTACGGAAAGAGATAACAGGCAGATTTTTTAAATTAATAATTACGTTATTAATTGCGATCAGCAATATGCGATATATGCCAGAAAAACCCGCTTTGTTGTGAGATATGTTACAAAATAAAGTTGGTAATTATTTTAGAGAAAACACAATGAATTGTGCTACAAAATAAAGTTTGCAGTTAATTTAAGGGGAATTATTATAAATTATGCTACAAAATGAAGTTGGTAAGTAATTCCTTTAAAGAAAACATGAAATAAAATGAATTGTGCTACAAAATAAAATTTGCATTTTATTTAAAGAATTACTATAAATTTGCTACAAAATAAAGTTGGTAATTATTTTAGGAAAAACACAATAAATTGTGCTAAAAATTGAAGTTTGCAGTTACTTAAAAAAAAATCTATTATAAATTATGCTACAAAATGAAGTTAGTTGTTATTATGCTACAAAATAATGCTTCTTTTCAATCCTTTCACTGACACTTTTATTAATTCACAAATGTCCAGTCATTAACTGTGTTCCATTTGACAAAATAGTTGCACTTGGTGGCACTAATTCAGTAAGTTTTAAATTTATTTGTCAAACGCGTCGTCATTTTTTATTAACCTAAACTAACCTAACCGCCGGTTACTTCGGTTGATATAAGGAACGCACTATTTGTGGTGTTAGTACAGTGTTGCCAAACCGCGTTTTTGAATTAAGATCGTTTATTAGATGCTTTCCTTTCACTGTTCTGGACTGTTTCAAACAATTCTGTGCGTGACCCTGTGTACCTTTTACAGAGAGCGCAACGCCTCAACTTGTTTTGAGTGTCTCTCTTCCCTCATGCACTACCATCGACAACAGTGCACCAAGCTTTTTTTAAGTGCCAACACCAAATAACTAAATGTATCTAACATTTACTATCAACTTATTAACAAAGTTACTAGTATTTTTTTTTGTTGCCAGTAATAAATTTAATTTTAAAACTTAAAACATAGAAATAGTTTGTAATTTAGAATCTATATTGTGCATATAAAAATATTGTGATAAAACTTTTTTTAATTATACAATTAATTAAGTAAATAATTATTTGTTGGTTATGTCTTTAGTCAACGCATCATAATATATGCCAATAAATAATGTTCCATTCAGAACAGTTCAGAACGGTTCTGTGTGTCAAGCCCCGTGAGCGTGTTGCTCTTGAAAGGAAAGCAGTAAATCAGTGCTCTATTAATAATTTATTTTTTTAAAATATATTTGCCATTTAAACGCTGGCGTCTAATGAGCAAAGAAGAGTACTTAAATGTATGATGAGTAAAATGACAAGTACTGCCAGCAAACAACGACTCAGCGGCGGCGTTCAGTTTGAATGATTGACAGTGATAAGTCGTGCTAAACGCAGCCACTGATTGATGAGTAAAATGACAAGCGCTGCCAGCAAACAATGCTCAGCGCTAGTCAGCGAGCGCGTTTAGTACGCATGATGAGTTGTTCTGAACGCAGCTATTGGCAACTAAACTATGACCAGGTTTAAAAATATTTATCGGATTAGAAAAACATTTGGTTTGTTAGATGGATGTGCAATAGTTAAGATGCTTTTAGGGGTTTCTGTCAAGAGTTTTCTAATAAAGAATTAAATAAGTGCATTGCATCAATTTGAAACATTTAATGTATGCTCAGAGAAATTATTTAATTTGTATCGGAGATCTAATGATGATATCAATAAGATTATTGCTTTATGTGCGAGCACAGTATGAGTTCTTGCCATACTGTGCTTGTAAGGATAACCTTTTTTTTTTCTACTTGACGTTCATGTAAACTCAGCCTGCATTTCTGCAGACCCTAGTTGTTATCGTCTGGTCCACGTTTTTGGTTGTCTCTTACATTTCTTTTTGTTGGGCTATTTTCTCGTTTGTTCTTCTTCTTTCTTTGTCATCCTTGGCCTTTATTATATCTTCTACCATTGTAGATATAATGTTCCAGCAGTCAGTAGTGCTCAGCATGTATGCCATGATGTTTTCCGGAGTCAACGCGGCTCCGACTTGGGTTTCAGCCGTTCTCCAATCGTCGTTCCATCGCGGGCATTTGAAGAACGTGTGTTCCACATCGTTCGTATCCTGGCAATATGCACATATTGAGGTCGCTCTTATCTTGAATTTGTAGAGGTACGCCTCAAAACACCCATGACCAGTCAACATCTGCGTCAAGAAGTAGTTTGTTACCCTATGCCTTCTCCTTATCAATTTTTTTATGTTTGGGATAACCTTCTTTGTCCATTGGCCTACATTTTCTGTTTTCTCCTACCGGTTTTGCCAGTTCTTTAAAGTATTGTTCCTTAAGGTCAGCTTTTCTGCTGATTTCTATCCATATCAGTTTTTCCTCTCTTCTACCAAAAGGTCTATGGGTGGCATGTCGGCAACTAAAGGGTCTTCCATTAAGAGCGCCTCCATTTGAAATATAAATAAAACGAGCAATTGATGAGATATCAAAGATCTGTTTATTGTGGGTTGAAAGTGACACTATACCATTAAGAATATTGTTCAGATGGCCACCTCTGGAACGCCGGCACGAATGGAGTCGCTGGACCCAATTTTCCATCACTTTTTCACACAAATCTGGCAATATGTCAGCAATGGCTCTTTCAATATTGGTCTGGAGCTCCTCCAATATTGTTGGTTTGTTGCTGTAGACTACTGACTTAACGTACCCCCAGAGAAAAAAGTCTAGGGGCGTTAAATCGCACAAACGAGGCGGCCAATTAGTTGGGCCGTGTCTTGAAATAACACGGTCTCCAAACTTGGACTTTAATAAATCGATTGTATGGCATGTGGCCCCGTTTTGTTGGAACCACATATTGTTCACAACAAAATCATCCAATTTGTCCCAAAAATAATCGGTTAACATGCCCCGATAGCGATCACCGTTGACCGTGACGGCATTTCCTGCATTGTTGAAAAAGAAATAAGGGCCAATTTTAAGTTCTTTAGTTAGTGGTAGTTAGCAAACTTTATCTCCAACATTTACGACTCCCAATCATAACAAAAATCTACAAAAGTCTGAAAAAAAACCTGCAAAAATCTAAAATTATAGATACAAAACCTTAGATTCAGAAATAGAAATGTCTTTAAGTAACGATGTCAAGAATGGCATTATCAAAATCATAGATTGCCTTGACAATCTGCATATTTTACGATTGATTTAAAGTACAAAAATGATTATAAATATTAACAGAGTCAATGAGAATGATTCTAATAGAAAATATAAATTATATAAAAAAAGATAAAATAGTTAAAAAAAGTTTTAGAATATTGTGTAATAGATAATCCACAACCAGATTGTTGAGTGTTTTTCAATAAAAGGTTGTATATGAATATTGTTTTTTGACTGTCCTTGCAAGGTTAGTTTGTTTAGAGTAAGAAAGGCGTTCCTGCCGGACGCATTACTCCACCCTTTCATTTGAATACTGTATTTTGCCCGTCCTTGCGGTTTGTTGAAGAGAGTTTGCATATGAATAGTGTTTTTTGCATGTTCCTGCGGGGCTAGTTTGTTGGAAAGCTTTGCTCGCTCAGTTGCTAACATGCAAGCCCTCTCACTGAACGCAACAGTCCGCTCACTCATTTAGATAGTGTATTTTATCCGTTCCTGCAAGATTAGTTTTTTTTTTTTTTTTTTGAGTTAAAGATTTGCAGTTATACTTAACAAGTAAAAAATTAATAAAACACTAAATAAAAACTACATATTTTAAAAACTAATTGCAGAGAAACGACTTATTGCATTTTAAAGGCACATATTAAATTGTCTTCTATAATGTGTGAACATTTTGTTCAATTATATTCAGGCGTTTTTTTGCGGAGTTTGATTCTGTAAACCCTTCTAATATTCTCCCCTCTTAATACAAAGCTATTTGAATGCATTCAATTTAGCATATTTTACTATTTATCAATTTTGTTATTGTAACTAAGTAAATAATTAACGTGGATCAACTGTAGTTACAGTAACGCAAAAACATCAAATTAATTTAAACGTCATAAACTCTTAAAATTCTAGTTCCATGTTGTAGTATTTTACCGCAAACTGGCTTTTAAGAAAACTTATTTTTAGATAAAACAAAATTAAATTGAAGATGTCGCAGCTAATGAAAGAAAATACAAAGAAAGAATCTTCAACATCAAAACTTACCGAGTTGGAAAGATATAAACTCCACAAACAAGAATTGCTAGATAAAAATCCATTCTTAAAATTTTTGCGTAAGTCTCGTAAAACAGATGCTCAATATTCAACAGATGATGAGAAAATGTGGAAGAAATTAAGTGATGAAAAGAAACAATATTTTAATACTATTGCTATAAAAGCAAATAAAGCTAGAAAAATGCGCAAAAGGAAAGAGAAAAAAAAGAGGAAAATGATGAAAAAAGAAAAGTGCGTAGAAATATTACCTGTGAAAAAATGTAATAATGTCCAAAATAAATAAATATATTATTTAGTTGGTTTGTTGCGTTTGTAACTGTGTATTATTAAGGGCGCGGTTTAAGGAGTGTAACAAAATATGTAAAATTTCCAGTTTAATAAAATCAATAAAAATTCAAAACCTTCAATATTAAAATTTTCGAAATTAAATTGTATTTTTTTTGTCAAAATATTTGTTAAGAGCCATACTTTATTGAACATTAAATTTAGTAAACTTTTTATTGTACTATAAATTATTTTTATAAAATAACGATTGTTATAGTTCTTCTCGTAATTATAAATTTATGATAAAATGTGAAATTTAAAATTCCCGCGTGTATTAATTTTTTTAACAATGGTTGCGTTCAGTACAACTTATCAGTTGCCAGCGCTGACTCAATAAGCGCTGAGCCCGTCTGAAGTCTGAACGGTATATTTTGCCACTGTTGCCAACCGTGTAAACTTTTATCAACTACATAAACATAAAGTTTAGAATTTTGAATTTAAATAAATGATTTAATTAGTTTATGAAGCCGCTACTTAACGAGATATAATATATTCTCAATAAATAATGCCATTTAAGGTAAATGTGTAGGATAAGATTACCCTGAAGTTGGCAACGGAGTACTGCAATTGATTATCGTTATCATTTTTTACTTCTTTCACTCAAGTTATTACAGCGTTAATATTACGTTGTAATCTCATTTACCTATATTGCTCATTTTTCCGTTTAAAAACATATATAAATGCTATGTAGTTTGGTTTTGACATGATAAACTTATTTTTTAAATAAAAGCGCAAACCAAGCAAATCTAGATGTATGATGAGTAAAATGACAAGCGCTTATTATGTCAAAACCAAACTACATAGCAGTTATATATGTTTTTAAACGAAAAAATTAATAACTTGAGTGAGAGAAGTAAAAAATGATAAAGATAATCAATTGGAGTACTCCGTTGCCAACTTCAGGGTAATCTTATCCTACACATTTACCTTAAATGGCATTATTTATTGAGAATATATTTTATTTCGTTAAGTAGCGGCTTCATAATCTAATTAAATCATTTATTTAAATTCAAAACGCTTAGCTTTATGTTTATGTAGTTGATGAAAGTTTACACGGTTGGCAACCGTGGCAAAATATACCGATCAGACGGGCTCAGCGCTTATTGAGTCAACGCTGGCAACTGATGAGTTCTACTGAACGCAACCAATTTGATACTGCTGCTAAGTTAATTAAAATTGACTGACTTTGCAAATTGTTATCTTCAAGTTATAGGTGAAATTATTTAAATAATAATATTACATTATTATCAAGTTATAATTGAACTAATTGATTAATGATTTAACACTTTCTACAAATTATAAGTGAAGTTAATTGAATAATGGTAACACTATCTTCAGGTTATAAGTAAAGTAAAGCCTCGTTCATACTCATCCTATTTTTTCATTTTTTCTGCGATAAAAAATGGCCGCCTGTCAAACCAAAAAATTGCGATTAAGCCTCGTTCATACTCATCCGATTTGCGATATGCGATTTTTTTTATTGTAACATAATATTTCTCGCAAAATCTCGTTCATACTGATCCGATTTTTTTATTGCGATTTTTTCTAGTGACATTTTGTTTTTATTTTAGTAACTTTTATATTTATACTAATATTTTATTTAAAAATTAGATCTATAATACCTTTTAAAACTTAAAAATATGTTTTAATTTAATTATACATGTTTTAAACAATGATTATTTTATTGTATTTAAACATTATTTAAAGTTTAAAAGTAAAATTATTTATTTTTAGTATTTATATGAACCAATTTTCACCACATATTTAAAACTAATTATTTTTGTAAACATAGTTTTATGTAATTTGTAATAATCAGTAAAATAATTATTTTTTTAAATACATAACCTATATGACATATCAACCTTTAAATGAAATGAAGTTAGGCATTTTTATTAAAAATAAAATCGCACAATGTTCAAACTGATTCAACTTTGTCCGATTGATAAAAATACAAAATATCATCAAAAATGACTTTCGAAAATACAATTTAAAAAAATAAATTTTATCAAAGTTAACCTCGAGAACACATAAACAAATGTAGATATGTTACAAAACGCGTCATTTTTTAAAAATATTTTTGTTATATTGTTGGAGTTGAATTATTTTACTTCATTTGATGTTTTAATTAATAATTAACATTGGAGATTGTTAGTATTTAATAAATAAATTGTTTATAGCATTAAATTATTGTACGTAAGTTTGGCAACAGCGCGCGAAACGGCGGTTCAACAAAAAGTATAATGAAGTGAAGTTACAAATACAAACATAACCACAATCTGATCTGTTTCATTACAGAACTGGCGTTTAATTTAATAACTGTAAAATCTGATTTAAATTTAGCGAAACTTTCAATTACAGTTATTTTAACAATAATATTTAATTACAATTCATTTAATTACATTATTAATAAAAATTCAATGGCATGAAGTTAGGTACATTCTTAAAAAAATCGCAAAAAGTTAAAATAATCGCAATTTTTGTTTTCGACAGGCGGCCATTTTTAATCGCAAAAAAAATGAAAAAATCGGATGAGTATGAACGAGGCTTTATTTTTACATTTTGCGATTTTTTTAAGAATGTACCTAACTTCATGCCATTGAATTTTTATTAATAATGTAATTAAATGAATTGTAATTAAATATTATTGTTAAAATAACTGTAATTGAAAGTTTCGCTAAATTTAAATCAGATTTTACAGTTATTATAATCAAACGCCAAGTACTGTAATGAAACAGATCAGATTGTGGTTATGTTTGTATTTGTAACTTCACTTCATTATACTCTCTGTTGAATCGACGTTACGCGCGCTGTTGCCAAACTTACGTACAATAACTTAAAGCTAAAAACAATTTATTTATTAAATACTAACAATCTCCAATGTTAATTATTAATTAAAACATCAAATAAAGTAAAATAATTCAACTCCAACAATATAACAAAAATATAAAAAAAAAATTTGTTGTTTTGTAACATATCTACATTTGTTTATGTGTTCTCGAGGTTAACTTTGATAAAATTTATTTTTTTAAATTGTATTTTCGAACGTCATTTTTGATGATATTTTGTATTTTTATCAATCGGACAAAGTTAAATCAGTTTGAACATTTTGCGATTTTATTTTTAATAAAAGTGCCTAACTTCATTTCATTTAAAGGTTGATATGTCATATAGGTTATGTATTTAAAAAAATAATAATTTTACTGATTATTACAAATTACATAAAACTATGTTTACAAAAATAATTAGTTTTAAATATGTGGTGAAAATTGGTTCATATAAATACTAAAAATAAATAATTTTACTTTAAAACTTTAAACAATGTTTAAATACAATAAAATAATTATTGTTTAAAACAAGTATAATTAAATTAAAACATATTTTAAAGTTTTGAAAGGTATTATAGATCTAATTTTTAAATCAAATATTAGTATAAATATAAAAGTTACTAAAATAAAAACAAAATGTCACTAGAAAAAATCGCAATAAAAAAAAACGGATCAGTATGAACGAGATTTTGCGAGAAATATTTTGTTACAATAAAAAAAATCGCAAAACGCAAATCGGATGAGTATGAACGAGGCTTAAGTCAATTAATCATAAACTGCCATCTTCAACTTATAAGTGAAGTTAGCTGTTTAATGATGTAACACTATCTTCAAATTATTAGTGAAGTTAGTTAAATAATGGTCTAACACTATCTTCAAGTTATAACTGAAGTTAGTTAATTAATCATAAATTGCCATCTTCAAATTATAAGTGAAGTTAGTTGTTTAATGATGTAAAGCCTCGTTCATACTCATCCGATTTTTTCATTTTTTCTGCGATTAAAAATGGCCGTCTGTCAAACCAAAAAATTGCGATTATTTTAACTTTTTGCGATTTTTTTAAGAATGTACCTAACTTCATGTCATTGAATTTTTATTAATAATGTAATTAAATGAATTGTAATTAAGTATTATTATTAAAATAACTGTAAATTAAAAGTTTTGCTAAATTTAAATGAGATTTTACAGTTATTAAATCAAACGCCAGTTCTGTAATGAAACAGTCAGATTGTGGTTATGTTTGTATTTGTAACTTCACTTCATTATACTCTTCGTGTAACCGACGTTACGCGCGCCTTTGCTTAACTTAAGTACAATAATATAAAGCTAAAAACAGTTTATTTATTTAGTACTGACAATATCCAATGTTAATTATTAATTAAAACATCAAATAAAGTAAAATAATTCAACTCTAACAACGTTACAAAAATATAAACATTTTTTTACGCGTCTTGTAACATATTTACATTTGTTTATGTGTTCTCGAGATTAACTTTAATAAAATTTATTTTTTTTAATTGTATTTTTGAAAGTCAATTTTGATGATTTGAACATTGTGCGATTTTATTTTTAATAAAAGTGCCTAACTTCATTTCATTTAAAAGTTGATATGTCATATAGGTTATGTATTTAAAAAATAATAATTTTACTGATTATTACAAATTACATAAAACTATGTTTACACAAATAATTAGTTTTAAATATGTGGTGAAAATTGGTTCATAAAAATTCTAAAAAAAAAAATTTTAAACTTTAAATAATGTTTAAATACAATTTTAAAGCACTTCTTCATAGATTATTGCTATACATACACTCATAAAATGTTCCTGGCCTATTACAAATGTCAAAAAATATTCATAAACTATCAATAATAATTCGAAGCATTCATAAATATTATAAAACTTTTATAATCTATGGTAAAGCCATGATAAATTCTGCAGCAAATGTTATAAATAGTTCTTACGCTGTTATAAATGACATAAAATATTCCTAAACTGTCACATATGCCATGACATTTTTAATTCTTGAACTATTATAAATGGCATAAAATGATTTTTAGATGTTAATAAAATATTAGCAAAATGTTCATAGTCATAGATTGTTTGTTTGGCTTGTTTTTGTTGGTAGTTGGTGTACCACTTTTCCTGTTTTGTATATTGCATTGATTGAGTTTTATTTTAACTTTTTTGGCTTTGTTGTTGTATATGAGGCTCATATGCCTTACGGTTGTTTGATTTTTAAGCAAGACCAGCTCAGAGCGTTTATACCAATAAATGATTTCTTTATGACAGACAGTTGAGTCGGTAAGTTGGGCAGACACTCGCTTCATAGATTGCTGGAAAGTAGTTTTAATTAGAGTCTAAGTCATCCAAAAATTAAATGTTTCTTCTTCTTGCAAATAACAATTGTCTCTAAACTAAGAAAACAGTCAAATATATTTAATTAACAATTTAGTCAAAAAATAAATTTAAAAAAAAAACAGTCATGGTTAGTCGTTTATAAATGTTAAGTGTAATTAGAAGTAAAATAATGGTAAAAGGATTATTCAGTCGAAACTCTGAATAATTTGCTGGTAATATTAATATCATATAACCTAGAATAGTCATGATAGAGTCACTTTTGTGCATAAATACTAAACGCAATGTTTAAAAAATAAAAAATGTCATGTTATACCTAAAAAATAAAGTCGCAATAGTCCTAGAGTGCAAATACAAAAAAAAATGTTAAAAATATTATTCAGTCGAAATAACTTTCTGTAAATAATAAAGTAGTGCAACTTAAAAATTAATAAAAAGGTCATTGTAGTCAAGGTTATCATTCAATAAATAACGTTATAAATATTATCAGTCAAAACTGTATATTTAATTATAAATGAATTCAGTCAAAAATATTTATGTGGTAATATAATATATAAGTCATGGTAAAGTCCTTTATAAGTCATCAAACAAATCTAAAATTTAAGTAGAAGGAAAATATCGTTATAAATATTATTCAGTCGGAACTCTGAATAATTTGGAGCAATATTGAAGTCATGTTAAATAAAAAATTAAAAAAGCAGTCAAAAGATAGTCATTATTTAGCTTAAAGTATAAGAAATATTCAGTCAAAAATATTTTTGAGGTAATAACAAAGTCATTTCATCAAAAAATCAAAAACAGCAGTCTTGGTATTTGTACAGAAGTGCAAATATACAACAAAATAGATGTTTCAGTCAAATGTTAAGTAAATTAAGATTAATAGCGAAGCCACGTTGTCTAGAAAAAAATAAAAAAATAGTCATGGTCGTCATTAAGTCTAAACTGTAAATATTAAAAAAAATCAGTCAAAATGATTATTCAGTTGAAACTCTGAATAATTTTGTTATAATATAAGTTAGTAACATGAAAAATTGATTGTAGTTATAGTCATTCATAAGTCTAAAATTGTAAGTCATAATTAAGTTATGATTGTTAAAATGAAAATTATTAAAAAACAAATGTAATTAAACAAATTATTCAGATAAAACACTGAATAATTTACAAGTCTTAAAAATAAATTTAAAGAAATATAAAAAAAAATGGTTTAATCCAAACACAATTATTACATATCTATGAATAATAAAATTTATATATTGAAAACAAAACTTATCCTACCCAATACATGGCATTAGTCAGAACATATTAATTAACAACCTAAATTAAGATTGATTAATTAAAACACACGGAACTATAATAATGAAATTCTATAAAATTTCAAATAAAAGATTACAAAACATAGATTGAATAAAAAACACACCAAATTTTTTTCATACATATATGGCACATTTAATTAAACCTGGAATGCTACATAAAAATATATAATTAATACAAAATAAGGAACCCAATTTTATAATTGAATTAATATCCTAATCAATCCTTGAAACGGCCCCGATTGAATTAGGAAAATTTCCGTTGAACATTATTTGAGAACTAAACGGATTTACTTACCTCAGAATCCTTGATTTTTAATTAATTCCGGATAAATCCTCCCATTTGGAGTTTAATGAGGCACATCTCTAAGACGCAACAAGAACTACGTTGATTTACAACACGCATGGATGGGTGGCCGGCCAATTCACACCACACGTTCATGATAACCCCGACCGTGCCAAACTGAGGCATAGATAATTTCTCGTTAACCTAACCTAAGCTCACGTCGCCACACTAAAACTCGCAAATGTGGACCAATGTTGGTAATTTTTTGGTTACTGAGGTAATTTGGACCCCTAATTACGATTTCGGAATCGCCGTTTCGATATTCTTAATATTTCACCTTCTAATCCAAAGCGGTTTTAGGGTATATTTTTATTAACGAAAACGTGTGAAACAAATATAGTTTTAACGGGCCGAGGAGGACGCAATGTGGCAAGCCAACAGACCATGGCAAATGCTCTTGCAAACCGGAAGTCCGTAGGTCAAAGGGTTTTCCTTCAGCGATCGATTGTATCGCTTAGTACGTACGTACGCTCGTGTTTTTCAGAGTAAAATCCGCAAATGTGGATGAAAGTTTGTAATTTTTTGTTTTCTGGGGTAATTTGGAGCCCTGATCACAATTTTGTTATCGCCGTTTTGATATTCTCATCACTTTTCCCTCTTATCCAAAAATGGCAATATTCGGTCAATTTGAAAGTTATAAAAGCGTGAAACTAATATACTTCTAGCCGGCCGATGGGGACGCAAATTTTTCTGACCCCATTAAGTTGTCGGCCAAAGCGGAAGTCCGTGCTTTAAGTGATTCTCCTTCAGTGATCGAAAGAGTCGAAACATACCAAAGGGGGGGTTATTTCTTCTTTTTTGACAAGGATTTTTTCAATTTTAGGAAAAAAAGGTCGGTTTTTTGCATTTCCTGACGTAAAATGAACCCCTGATTACGATTTTTGGAGTCCGACCCCGATATTCCTAGCACACTGTCTGCATTTTTAAAATAACTGCCAAAAACACGGTATTTTGCGTTTTGAAGAGCAAAAAAGGGACTAAACGGTAGCCAACAGACTCATCTGAATCAAATTAAAATTATAATATTTATTCTAAAATGAATATTCTGTTTAAATTATAACAAAAAATTAATTATCATTGAAACCGATTAATTTAATACAGAATTAATTATTGTGTATTAACTTGGAAAATATGTTACATTAATTAATTAACTACAACTATATTTCAGATCAAATATTTTATTCATTTGTAAAACTAATACGCAAATTCAATGAATGTTTACTTCGATAACATTCTATTTATACATTTATCAGATTTACCTATAAAATAAGACGGAGATTTTTTGCTTTTTATGTGCGTGCTGATATCGCAAGAAACGAATGATTTTTATCGGCGACCTTTTCATGCAGATAACAATTTATTTATGCATCGTATCTTCTAGAATAATTCCATATTTATTATTTGAATGATTTTAAATTTTATAATTTTAAGAATACACATATATTAAATTGGATCACAATTTTAAAGCACAAAATGTCTTCATAGATTATTGCCTATATTACTTGTTCCTGACCTATCACAAATTCGTAAACTATCAATATTAATTCTAAACATTCATAAATATTACAAAACTATTATAATCTGTAGTAGATAAAATCTGCCGCAAATGTCATAAATTGTTCTTAAGCTGTTATAAATGACATAAAATATTAACCAAACTGTCATGGATTGCCAGCAAGTTGTTTTAATTGAAATTACCTACCCAAAGTTGTTTTAGGCCAAGAACCGAATGTTGTCAAGTGTTAAAAATAAGAGAAGATAATATTTTTAAAATGCTGAATAAGGAATTTTTGAATCTATTTAAAAAAAGTCTGAAAATAATCAAAGCAAAATTTTTATTTCATATTCTTAGATACTATTGAAGTTCTTGGTACTGAAATTAAAAAAATAAATTTCTATTAAAAGAGTAAATACAATACACAAATCAATCAAATATTTGTTCAACAAATTTGATAGATTAATAAAATAGTAATTGAGCACCGATGATTCCGCCTCGTATTCCATCTGGTTTGGTGAATGTACTCAAATAATTGGGTTTGACTTGTCGTCCAGGTTTGTGGTTCAGCCACCTTTGTTGAATGCATCTAGAGTAGGTATTAAGGCAGTGGAGTAGCATCTTCTAGTTTAAATAATAGAATACAAAACTATAAATTTATTAAAATGTTTAATATTTTCCACCTCACCCACAACAATCAACGTTAACATTTCCAAAGCAAAATTTGTTACTAATTTAATACTCACCCTCATTCCTATCTTTTGCATTACTCAATTTGAATATGAAGCTTCTACCAAAGTTTTTTCTAGAATATTTTAATTATTTTATTAATTTTATATAAACTAAACTAATTGGCTGCAAATTAAAACAAATTATTACACAAAATTGAAGAAAAATTTAAAGAATAGAGAAAGATTAAAGAGAAGAATAAATTTCCCCCTCCTCATTCTTGCATCCGGGCTTGGGACCGGCTTCGGCAGAGTTAGAAAATGAAAAAAAGGTGGATAGTCAGAGAGAAAACAACTAAATCAAGAACTACAAGAGTCAGAACAAGCATGGTAGGTAAGCAGTAAAAAAAGTAGAAGATATTAGTGCATAGTAGTAGCAGCGAAAATTAAGAGACAGAAACTGGAAATGAAAATAGTTTAGGAACGAATAGTAACGAGATAAAGAGGAATGGCACAATAAGGGATCTTCTCGCGGGTTTTTCAGGCGTAGAGACAAGCTTTATGCATGGCGAGACAGGTTGAACCTATGGTGCGCATTATAACAAGAAGAGAAGACGAGCTGGCGTTGCTACACACGTTAGTCTCTTCAAGTCTTCGATGGTGCATAACAAATTGAACTAAATCTTATAACTAAAGTTAGCAAATCCGTTTTTTTTTTTTAATAAATTGAAGCAAACAACTGGAAATTATCCTATTACAGTTTAAACAAAAATTGGTAAAAATTAAATGAACCCCCCACCCTGCCTGGCTGAGTAGTAAGCTAGAGTATGGTTAAATCGCATTTGTGTGAATGAATTAAATTAAGTATTATGGAAATTTTTTAGGGGCTGCTGTAAAAAATTGGTTTTAGTAAATTTAGCCTTAGTTTTCCTTATTTAATTCATAATCAATTTTCCAAACAATCCAATTTGTGTACTTGGTTTCCATAAACTAAGGCTATTATGATGAGCTGAAATAAAAGTACAATGCATTTTTTCAAATTTTGAAAAAAATGTATTGCGTTATAGCTGAAATAAAAATTGATTAGATCTTCTGTTCTAGTTTACTTTTTTATCCATTCCATTGGGTTTTGTTATCCAGTTAATATAATTCAATACAATTTTTTGATTTGGATTCTAGAACTTAATCTGAAATAAGCAATAGAATCCCTTCATTTAGAAAAGAAACTATTGCTATCGGCTGGAAGTAATTGAAATTGATTAGGTCTTCTGTTCTAGTTTTTTATTTATGTATTGGTCCATTAGATTTTGTTATTAAGATAATTCCAGTTAAAACAAACCAATTCTGTGCTTAATTTTTATTGTATTCTAGAACTAAATCTGAAATAAGCAATAGAATCCTTTCAATTTGAAAAAAAACTATTGCTATTGGCTGGAAACAATTAAAATTAATTAGGTCTTCTGTTCTAGGTTTTTTTTAAATTATTGTTCCATTATATTGTTATCCGGTGCTTAAGATAATTCATTTATGGCAAATTAGTTGGATTCTAGAACGTAACCTAAAATAAGCAAAGAAATCTTTTCATTTGGAAAAGATTAAATTGCTATTAACTGAAAAGCAAACTTCTATTAGTTTTTGGAGGAATTATTACAAAATTTCCATAATATAATGCCAATAAATGTTGATAAAAAACAAAGCGATGTAACCATAGTATAATAAATTTGTTTAATCCCTTTTAATAACAAATGTACCATAAGCACGGAGAGATATACTTATGATACCTAATTAAAATAAGCAAACCTTCACATAGCTAATGAATTTACTTCTAGAAGCTAGCCATAAAATCTGAAAAAAATTTGAATCCAGTTTAAAAAATTTTGGATAATTTAATATTGAAAAAAATATTTACCTTCAATTTTATGCAAAATAATTATTATTTTAAAGATGATAAACGATTGAAGAAAAATTAATATATACAAACAATGCCATGTAAACTAATCTATTGTTGAGTAACGCTGAAACCTAAAAAAATACAATTCTAATTGGTTCCTCAGTTGAAACGCTGAGGAAAATTGATGAAAATAAATTTATCTAAAAAAACCTAAATTGATTCAATAAAAATATTTGCTTCAGTATAAACTCTGAAACATTCCTTCCAATTCCCTAAAATTATGTTAGATTGAACCACGGTTATGGGTAAATTTGTGCTTAATCTTCAAATGTTGAAGAAAGCTTCCCATTTTTATTTGATGAATTTGTTAAAGTTTATATTGAATGTCAGTTGGATCTTATTCAGGCGAAACTCTGAATTAAAAAACTTTGTCAATCAACTTATTCTTCAGTTGAAACATTGAAGAAATAAGTTGATTTATTTTTAAAAATAACTGAAGTTTAAATTAAATGTCAGTTATTTTCTACTGAAGTAGAAAAAGGTTGATTGTAACGTTTGATGTGGTTTTGTCGATCAACTTACTCTTCAGTTGAAACGCTGAAGAAATAAGTTGATTTGTCTTTAGGCTAACTAAATTTACTTCAAATGTCAGTCATTACTACTTTAGTAGAAACTCTAAAGTAGAAAGACGTGTTCGTAGCGTTCGTTGCAGTTTTGTCGATCAACTTGTTCTTCAGTTGAAACGTTAAAGAACTAAGTTGATCTGTCTTTGGCCTAACAAAAGTTTACTTTGAATGTCAGTTCTTCTTTAGATGGAAATCTAAAGTAAGTTTGTTGTAATTTTGTTGATCGACTTACTCTTCAGTTGAAACGCTGAAGAGATAAGTAGATCTATCTTAAGCCTAATTAAAGTTTACTTTGAATGTCTGTTATTCTTCCTTCAGTCGAAGCTCTGAAGTAAGAAAATATTGTTTGTAGCGTCAGTTAGAATGTTAATTAACAGATGTGTCTTCATATCTAAATTTAATAAACTTAAATCAGGGTCTGAAGTTGAAACGCTGCAGAGTCGATTACTACATTTAACGTAGGTACGTAAGTAAGTAAGAGATTGTTGGTAACGTTTATTGCAGTTTTGTTGATCAACTTGTTCTTCAGTTGAAACGTTGAAGAACTAAGTTGACCTGTCTTTGGCCTAACTAAATTTACAATATATGTCAGTGGCTTCTTTTTTAGTCAAAACTCTAAAGTAAGAAGCAGTGTTTGTAGCGTTTGTTGCAGTTTTGTCGATCAACTTATGCTTCAGTTGAAATATTGAAGACATAAGTTGATTTGTCTTTGTCCTATCTAAATTTACTTTGAATGTTGGTCACTTCCTCTTCAGTCAAAACTCTGAAGTAAGAAGAGATTGTTGCAGTTTTGTCGATCAATTTTTCTTCAATTGAAACATTGAAGAAATAATTTGATCCGATTTTGTGTCTAACTAAAGTTTATTTTGAATGTCGGTAATTTCTTCTTTAGTTGAAACACTAAAGTAAGAAAGAAAGGATTGTTTGTTGTGATTTTGTCGATCAACTTACTCTTCAGTTGAAACGCTGAAGAGATAAGTAGATTTGTCTTTAGCTTAACTAAAGTTTACTTTGAATGTCTGTTATTCTTCCATCAGTCGAAACTCTGAAGTAAGAAGGTATTGTTTGTTGCGTCAATTGGAATGTCAATTAACATATTTTTCTTAATATCTAAATTTAATAAACTTAAATAAAGGTCAGCAGTTGAAACGCTGCAGACTCAATTACTACATGTAACCTAAGTTAATTCTTCAAAATAAAATTGAAGACGGTAAAATGTTGTTTAATTTAACTTGTTTCCAGTTGAAACGCTGGAAACTTTAATATTAAAGAAAGCTAACCTAAATAAGAATCTTAAAAAAAAATTGTAGCGTCAATTGTATTGTCGATCAACTTATTCTTCAGTTGAAACGCTGAAGAGATAAGTAGATTTGTCTTTATGTCTGCCTAAAGTTTACTTTGAATGTCAGTCATTCTTCCTTCAGTCGAAACTCTGAAGTAAGACGATATTGTTTGTAGCGCTGACTCGATTACTATATGTAACCTAATTAAAATCTTTAAAATAAAATTGAAGAACGTGAAATTTTCTTAAATTTAATTTGTCTCCAGTTGAAATGCAGGAAACTTCAGTATTAAAAAACGCTAACCTAAGTAAGAATCTTAAAAAAAATAATTTATTTAGTCTTTAGTTGAAACGCTAGAGACTTGTATAATTCAATTTATCAATTAAACTATCATCTTCAATAATTCAAAAAAGGTGTTTAATTTAATTAAAATTCATAATATGAACCAAAATTTCATCAGTTGAAACGCTGATGACTTTATTTATGTATAATATTAACCTATTTGAACAATTCTTCATTATAGAAGAAAATTAAAAAAAGCTAAAATTATCTCCAGTTGAAACGCTGGAGATATTATCTTAAATAATAGCTATCTAACCTAACCATTGATCACTATATTTGGGATAACTTTGTTGTATCTATTAAGATATGATGCACACAATAAGGCAACAATTGCAAAAAAAAGAATAATCAAGATTGATTATACCACAAAAACTGGAATGTTCCAACAGCAAACAATCGAACAATTCATACAATAAACCACACACAACAAGCCGGACAAACCAGCTTCATACATCCATACCAACCAAATTCATACCCAACCAAAACTGATCAAACAGAATTCCAACCAGTTATAAAGCAAAATTCAAATCACTTAAGTAGAGAACAGAATATCAAACCAAAAATAACAAAGAATAACATTCAAAATGATGAACAATTGCTGGACCAGCTACATTCATACCAACCACAAGCCAAAATTGAAGAAATTCAAATTAAACCAAGAAAGCAAACAAAAGTTTTTTTGAAGATTTCGAAAAACCAAACAAAATTGTTTGAAATAACTGCAAAATCATTCAATATAAGCCGGACACACCAGCTTCATTCATACCAAAAACCATAAGTAGAATCGAGACCATAGACAAAACAAAATGAAACAACAATTTCGAAGAACAAAGAGCATCATATCCTGTGATACAACTAAATTATCCCCAATATATTGTCAACTTAGACTAAAATGTTGAATATATTTAATTATTAATTCAGTCAAAAAATTAATGATTTAATGTAACCTAAAGAATTAAAAAACAGTCATGCTTGAGTCAATACTAAATGTAAAGTGTAACTAAAAGTAAAATAATGTTAAAAATATTATTCAGTCGAAACTCTGAATAATTTTCTGGTAATATTAATACCATATAACCTAAACTAGTCTTGAAGAGTCATTTTTATGCATAAACAGTAATGTTTAAAAAAGAGTAAAATTGTCATATTATACCTAAAAAAAATTAAAAACCGTCACGATTAAAGTCACAATAATTCTAGAGGGCAAATTAAAAAAAAAACGTTAAAACTATTATTCAGTCGGAACTCTGAATACTTTTTTATCAAATATTAAAGTAGTGTAACTTAAAAATTAAAAAAATGGTCATAGTAGTCAAGGTTGTCATTCAATAAATAAGTAAAAAAAATAACGTTATCAGTATTATTCAGTCGCTTAAAATATAAATGCAATCAGTCAAAAATATGTTTGTGGTAATATTGAAGTCTATTCACCAAAAAATTAAAAATAAGTCATGAGAATGTCTTTTATATATCATTAAATAAATCTAAAACTTAAGTAGAAGTAAAATAAATATTATTCAGTCGAAACTCTGAATAATTTGGAGTAATATTAAAGTCATGTTAAATAAAAAAAATAATAAAAGTCAGAAATCAGTCATTATTTAGCTTTTTGTAAGAATTATTCAGACTAAAATACTTTTGAGATAATATTGAAGTCATTTTAACAAAAATATCAGTCATGAAGAAGCCGGAGGTGCAAATACAAGCAAAATAGATGTTTCAGTCATGGTTTCTAAAAAAATTAAAAAAAATAGTTCTCATTAACAAGTCTAAACAGTAAAATAAAAAAAAAAAATCAATTGAAATAATTATTTACTCTGAATAATAATAAAGTTTGTAAATGATTGTAGTTAGTCATTGATAAGTCTAAAAGTACAAATAGTCATAATTGTCATTGTTGAAGCTAAAATGAAAAATATCAAAAAACAATTTTAATTAAATAAGTTATTCAGATAAAACACTGAATAACTTACAAGTCAAAACAATAAATTTAAAAAAATATAAAAAAAGTGGTTCAATCCATACACAATTATACAAATCTATCACTAATAAATATTATATAATGAGAACAAAATTTAACCCTACACAATAAATGGCAATAATTAGTACATATTAATTAATTAAGATTGATTAATTAAATGCAAACCGAACTATAATAATGAAATTCTATAAAATTTCAGATAAATGATTATAAATCATAGATTGAATAAAAAACACAACAAATTTTTTCCATACATATATAGCACATTTAATTAAAAATAACCTGGAATGCTTACACAAATATATAATTAATACAAAATAAGGAACCCCATTTTATTAGAATTGAATTAGCCTAACCAATCCTTGAAACGCCCCGATTGATTAGGAAAATTTCCGTTGAACATTTGAATATGAACGGATTTACTTACCTTGATTTTTATTGAATTTCCCGATCAATCCTCCCATTTGGAGTATAATGAAGCACTTCTCTAAGACGCACCAAGAACGAACGTTGATTTACAACACGCATGTATGGGTGGCCGGCCAGATCGCACGTTCATCATAACCCTCACCGTGCCAAACTGAGGTCTCTCCGGGCTTGTATGGCTTAGCGCAAGCAATTATGCGTGGAGGGGATGCGTATCGATTGATACTCTGTGGTCGGATTTACCTATTGAAATTTGGATAGGATAATGAAAGTTGACTTAAATTTTATTGTGATTAAAGTATATAATCGCATGAATTTATTTCCTTGCATTTTATTCAGATTGTAAACAAAACTGATAAGGGTAAAATAAAGAGATAGTCGATTGACATACGCAAAAATTTTACATGTAAATAATTTTAAAAGGAATTATTTTTATGCGTTTGATTTAAATTGTGAAATTAATATAATTTTATTAATTATATTTTCTTTATTATTATTCTTAATATTAGTAGGAAAATGTCGTTCACAGTTATTGCGGCACATTATGTCATATTTAATCATCGAATTCTGCTTTCTACTAGGAAAAGATACTGATCAATATTCTTACTGTCTGTAAAAAGAATTAAATGAATTCAGTATTTATGTCGGTTATTTTGTACCATAGAAACATCTTTTTGGGTTTTTCGCTAACTTCATTTTATAGCATTATTCATAATAATTCTCCTCAAATTAACTGTAAACTTCATGCAATTTATTGTGCTTTCCCTTAAACCAAAAATTTAGTTTTTTATTAAACATTTGACAATAGTTGGTAGTATTGAAAAATGATTTATGTAAAATTAATAGCAAATTTTATTCTACACAAAATGATTTATATAGTTTAAACTCCTAAAGTTGGTATTAACCAAGATAATGCAATACGTGTAATAAACAAAATTATTTTAGTTTTTTATTAACCATTTGAAAACAGTTGGTACTGGTAGTATTGAAAAATGATTAATGTAAAATTAATGCATTAATACCAAGCTAAGGAATTTACACTATACAATATATTTTGTGTAGAATGAAATTTTCAAGTTTTATATAAATCATTTTTCAATACTACCAACTGTTTTCAAATGGTTAACAAAAAACTAAAATAATTTTGTTCTTTACACTTAAAGCATTATCTTGGTTAATACCAACTATAAGAAATTAAATTATATTAATCATTTTGTGTAGAATAAAATTTACTATAAATTTTACATAAATCATTTTTCAATACTACCAACTGTTTTCAAATGGTTAACAAAAAACTAAAATAATTTTATTCTTTACACTTAATGCATTATCTTGGTTAATACCAACTATATGAAATTAAATTATATAAATCATTTTGTGTAGAATGAAATTTACTATAAATTTTACATAAATCATTTTTCAATACTACCAACTGTTTTCAAATGGTTAACAAAAAACTAAAATAATTTTATTCTTTACACTTAATGCATTATCTTGGTTAATACCAACTATAAGAAATTAAATTATATAAATCATTTTGTGTAGAATGAAATTTACTATAAATTTTACATAAATCATTTTTCAATACTACCAACTGTTTTCAAATGGTTAACAAAAAACTAAAATAATTTTATTCTTTACACTTAATGCATTATCTTGGTTAATACCAACTATAAGAAATTAAATTATATAAATCATTTGGTATAGAATAAAATTTACTATAAATTTTACATAAATCATTTTTCAATACTACCAACTGTTTTCAAATGGTTAACAAAAAACTAAAATAATTTTATTCTTTACACATATTGCCCTATTTTTGTTAATACTAACCTAACAAATTTAAACTATTAAAATTAATTTATGTAAAATTAAATTTACGATAAATTTTACATCAATCATTTTTCAATACTACCAACCAATGTAAAACTAATAGCAAATTTTATTCTACTCCTAAAATTGAAAAAATCCTTGTCAAAAAAGGAGAAAGACCCCCCCCCCCCTTTGGTATGTTTTGACTCTTACAATCGCCGAAGGAGAACCACTTAAAGCACGGACTTCCGCTTTGGCCGACAACCTAATGGGGTCTGTGGCTTGCCACAAAAAAATTTGCGTCCCCATCGGCCGGCTAGAAGTATATAGTTTCACGCTTTTAAAACTTTCAAATTGACCGAATATAGCCATTTTTGGATAAGAGGGAAAAGTGATGAGAATATCAAAACGGCGATAACGAAATCGTAATCAGGGCTCCAAATTACCCCAGAAAACAAAAAATTACAAATTTTCATCCATATTTGCGGATTTTACTCTGAAAAACACGAGCGTACGTACGTACTAAGCGATACAATCGATCGCTGAAGAAAAACCCTTTGGCCTACGGACTTCCGGTTTGCAAGAGCATTTGCCGGGGTCTGTTGGCTTGCCACAGGAGCAATTGCGTCCTCCTCGGCCCGTTAAAACTATATTTGTTTCACACGTTTTCGTAATAAAAATATACCCTAAAACCGCTTTGGATTTGATGGTGAAATATTAAGAATATCGAAACGGCGATTCCGGAATCGTAATAAGGGGTCCAAAATACCCCAGTAACTAAAGAAATACCAACATTGGTCCACGTTTGCAAATGTTAGTGTGGCAACGTGAGCTTAGGTTAGGGTAGGTTAGGTTAAAACCGAAACTTTCTTCGGTCGCCGAAGGAAAACCCTTTGACCTACGGACTCCCGGTTTGAAGAGAATTTAGATGGGTCTGTTGACTATCCTCAGGAGCAATTGCGTCTCTGCCCTTCATCGTTTAGTTTCTTTTTTGCGCTTTGAAATGCAAAAAAACATGTTTTTTGCGGTTATTTTAAAATTGCCGCCAGGGTGCTAGGAATATCGGAGTCGGACTTACAAAATCGTAATCAGGGGTTCACGGTCTTCCGCTTTGGCCGACAACCTAATGGGGTCTGTGGCTTGCCACAAAAAAATTTGCGTCCCCATCCGCCGGCTAAAAGTATGTTAGTATCACGCGTTTAGAACTTTCAAATTGACCGAAAATAGCCATTATTCGATTAGAGGGGGAAATGATGAAAATATCGAAACGGCGATATCAAAATCGTAATCAGGGCTCCAAATTACCTCAGAAAACGGAAAATTACAAACTTTTATCCACATTTGTGAATTTTACACTGACAAACACGAGCATGCGTACGTAATAAGCGATACAATCGATCGCCGAAGGAAAACCCTTTGACCTACGGATATCCGGTTTGCAAGAGCATCTGCCGGAGTCTGTTGGCTTGCCTCAGGAGCAATTGCGTTTTCCTCGGCCCGTTAAAACTATATTTGTTTCACACGTTTTCGCAATAAAAGTACACTGAAAAACCGCTATGAATTAGAAGGTGAACGATTGACAATATCGAAACGGCGATTCCGGAATCGTAATCAGGAGTCCAAATTACCCCAGTAACCAAAAAATTACCAACATTGGTTCACATTTGCGAGTTTTAGTGTGGCGACTTGAGCTTAGGTTAGGTTAGGTTAGGTGAGGTTAGGTTAAAACCGAAACATTCGTCGGTCGCCGAAGGAAAACCCTTTGACCTACGGACTTCCGGTTTGGCGGGGATTCAGATGGGTATGTTGGCTAGCCTCACGAGCATTTGCGTCCCTCCCCTTCACCGTTTAGTGCCTTTTTTGCCCTTCGAAACGTAAAAAAAACGTGTTTTTTGCGGTTATTTTAAAATTGCCGCCAGGGTGCTAGGAATATCGGTGTCGGACCCCCAAAATCGTAATCAGGGGTTCATTTTACGTCAGGAAATGCAAAAAAAACGACCTTTTTCTCATAAAATTGAAAAAATCCTAGTCCAAAAAGGAGAAAGACCCCCCCCTTTGGTATGATTTGACTTTTTCGATCGCCGAAGGAGAACCCCTTGAAGCACGGTCTTTCGCTTTGGCCGACAACCTAATGGGGTCTGTGGCTTGCCACAAAAAAATTTGCGTCCCCATCCGCCGGCTAAAAGTATGTTAGTATCACGCGTTTAGAACTTTCAAATTGACCGAAAATAGCCATTGTTCGATTAGAGGGGGAAATGATGAGAATATCGAAACGGCGATATCGAAATCGTAATCAGGGCTCCAAATTACCTCAGAAAGCGGAAAATTACAAACTTTCATCCACATTTGTGGATTTTACACTGACAAACACGAGCATGCGTACGTAATAAGCGATACAATCGATCGCCGAAGGAAAACCCTTTGACCTACGGACTTCCGGTTTGCAAGAGCATCTGCCGGAGTCTGTTGGCTTGCCTCAGGAGCAATTGCGTCCTCCTCGGCCCGTTAAAACTATATTTGTTTCACACGTTTCCGTCATTAAAATATACCCTAAAACCGCTTTCGATATATAAATTAAAAAAAAAAAAAAAAAAAAAAAAGACTCAAAATATTTGATTTTACGCAAGTTTATTGTTATGTTACTTATATTGCATATTTGAGTAACTAGTTATATAACTTAAAACTCAAATAAAGATTTAATAATACTCAGCAGCTCGAGACTTATTGGGTCGTTATGCATCGAACTCGAAAAAAATATTTTCAAGTATTATATATATGTAATTAACATAAAGAATCAATTTATAGAAGAAAACTGTTTGAATTGGACTCAATTATGTGTAGTGGATAATATATGTTGTTATTGCTGTTGCCCTTTATCACAGCAGCAACTTTACTTACACATATCTGTTGCTCAGGGATACAGAAAAAAGAAAATATAAGATAAATGATAAAACAATTGCAAACTGCACAATGCAACTGAAGGCAGTAATAATGTAAGTAAATAGTTGTTACTTAGTTTCATTAATAATTGAATTAATTAGTTCAGAAAAATAAAGCAATCTATCATAGTAAGCTATGATTGTTTTGTACTTTTAAAGGTTATGAAAAGTTTGTTTACATTTTAGAAATGTGGAATAAAGCGAAATTAAAAAATTATAAATTGGAACCCACTTGTGATTTGATTCGATCCAATGAATTGCTGTGATCCATTTGATGATGGGGACTCGATTTAATAGGCAATATGAAACAAAAAAAGTGAAACTGCTTAATCAGTTCACAGAAGATAGTAAGTATACTAACTGGGGATGTGCCCCTTGCTGATGACTAATCTTTCTTATCTGCTAACTCATCCTTTTCTTCTGTAGGTGTTCCGATTTTTTCAGTGATGGACACAGTCCTAAAAAATAAATAATTGAGAAAGATTGTCGATAGAAATTGAATTATAATAAACTAACACAACTTACTTCAATTGAATTAATTATATTGAAGCTGAGAAAGAATCAATTAAATTGTTAAATGAGTAGGCCTATGTCAATTAAAATATATTTAATTATTGTTGCTATAGTTTCTATAAACAAATTGCAAAAATAAATTATTGAATTTTATTAGTTTGTGGTTTTCTGGTTCTGAATCTAAAACAAATATTATGTTATTTATAATTATTTTTTAATTGAAAAGGTATGTTATTAAAATTTCATTTCTTGCTGGGATGGTAATTGAATTGGAGATTATCTGAAACATAATTTTATTAGTATTGAATGTATTCATTTATTCATTTTATATTTAAATTCAGCTTCCTCCAATCCTTATCTGAAAAACCTACCTAACATGACTGCACCTAACGATTTGGAACGATGTTGACTGAAAAACAAATTCATAGCAACAATGGTTGGAACATCTGTGCTTGCTTCATATTCCAACAAGTTTATAATATTAGACATAGATGGCAATACATTTATCATTCCAAAGTTATTATTAAATTAAATATAGAGGATACTTTCCTTACATAAATTTAATAGTTTTCAATATTAATAACAAATAAAACACAGTTATTATAAACTATTCCAACATTACTCAACATTACATTACAAATATTTGTATTAATATTTACAGATGATTGCAGATTTCTGTATTTTAAATTTAAATTATTTTATAATAATTAATAATTTAGTTTTAAAAACAAAACCAATATTATGTTATTATTAATAAATATTATATTATATAAATTAAACTTAATTTTCTTTATTGACCATTATGTTGATTCACATTAAAATTATTAGATGGCGTCTCTTGTCCGATTTTAAACTTTAATAAGTTTATAATATTAAGTACAGATGGCGACACTTACATCATTCAAAACTTTATAAATATTATTGTTTATAATATTAATAGTAAATCAAACACAGATATCCTAAATTATTTTAACACTACTTAACATATTTGTGTTAATATGTACAGTGTATTGCATATTTTTGTATTTTAAAATATTTTGAAATAATTAATAATTTTTGTCAACGTTGATAAGTTTAAATAATTATGTAACAAAACCAAAGTAAGCAACAATGGTAAAAAAATTCTTTTTGTAAATAAATATCATAAATTGTTTTATAGAGGTCACAACCATCAATTAAATTAAATCCTTTTTGCTTTATAATAGACACAGAATTTATAATATTAATAACTAGAACACAGTTAATTAAACTATTCCAAAACTATTGAACAATACATTACAAATTAATATCAATGTTTACAGTTTAGGGCAGATATCTGTGTTAACTTATTATGTTGCTTCATAATAAAATCATTAGATGGCGCCACACGTCCAATATTAAAATAAAAATCCAATTTGGCTGTAAAAACCACGATGAAATGCTCTTCATTATTAACACAATGTAAAATAAATATTTTATTCTACAAATAATTAATGTTTGAAACCGAAACAAATAATTATATTTATAACTACTCACATGTTGCATCATTATTTATATAAAATAATTGGAAATTTTACGATTTATAGATAACAATTCCATGCGGAGAATATAATATTCTGTTTTTCATTGTAATTTCATTGCGTATGTTATTATTAATAGAAAAGCATGAAATTTAACTAGTGGTGATTAAAAAGCGTATTTTAACCATTTAAATGTTAATAAATCATTCGTATTGAATCGTAAAATGTTTAATTTAAGTTTTTTAGAGTGCAAACTTTATTACATAATTATTGTAAATGTTGGGATTAATATTTCATGCAGTCAAAGCCTATCTGAGTATTCAAATTAGTTCACCACTGTTTGTGGGATAGTTATCGAAACTATAATTTGATATTCTGAAATTATCAATAGAATAGTAACTAGAGCAGAATGTACTCAACACAATTTACCTCCTTAAATACGCTAGAATAGTATACAGTTACATTTAGTAGAATTGTATTGTTGTAACAATGCAGAAGGATTAATTACTTACGGAAATGTTATTAATGTTATATTGCGATGCAGGTATTAGTAAGTATTGAATCTGTTTATTGTATTTATCTATAAATTATAATGTTTCAATAATATCAAAACATTTTGATAGAAAATTGAAATTTATTCATGATTTATGCAAACGCAATCCGATGTATAAAAGCAAGCGTAACGACAATTTAACTAGTTTTGCTTGTATTAAAATGTGACAGAATAGTTGAAAACAAGTTTAGTGTGAATAGGAATTGTAATTAAGTTGAATATACATTATTTTAAATAAATATATTACATAACCTAACTTACAATTTCAACATAATCTCAATTAATTTAAGTTTGCTTGATTAATAATATATTCACTTCAGTAATTGTTATAAGCTGTTATGAGCCGGATTAAGTTATAAATTTGTTAGAACTGTTTTGATAATTAACCTAATTAATGGAAACTATCAATTAAGGTTGTAACCTGCAATTAATCTTGCCAAAATTGTAAAAAAATTGACAATGTCTATATAATAATTATTAATTTGATTAATATTAACACTAAAAATGTCTTTGCATGTTTTTTATTCAAAAAATGTGCATACAACAGTTAATCATATAATTTTTGACATTTTATAAACAGTTTTTAACCAAATTTTAGTTCTTTTTGAAAATACTTAATGCCAAAACTTTGTTAAATAGAATTTTACATTTTTGACAGTTTATGGTGAATTTTGGTACTTGCTAACAATATTTTTATACGTTTTTGACATTTTATAAATAAAATTATACTTTTTGACAGTTTATTACTAGATTTTGATTCTTTTGATAATATTTGATAGTTTTATGACTGTATTTAGCAATTTTAAACTTTTTATGAATAGAGTTTTGTTTTTTAAATAATATTTTGGTGTTTTCTGACAATATTTTTATAGTTTATAGCCGGATTTAGCTATTTTCGATTTAAAATATTTTATAACCAAACTTTGCCATTTTTGAGTTTTTATTAATAGATTGTTGTTGTTTTTAATAGTTTATGGTACATTTTGGTACTTTCTGACAATTTTTTTGATATTTTAAGACCGGATTTTAGTACTTTCATACTTTATGGCCGGATTTAGCTATTTTTGATGTTTTATAAAAACAAATCTGCATTTTTCAATTGTTTTATAGCCAGATTTTGATGCTTTCTGACAATATTTTAATGTTTCAAGACTGAATTTTGATTGTTTTTAACAATATGTTGACATTTCACGGCCGGATTTTAATATTTTTGGCATTTTATTAACATTTGTACATTTTTGAAACAGTTTTTGGTCAAATTTTAATGCTTTCTAACAATTGTTTAAAATTTGAAAACTAAATTTGTTATATTAAACATTTTATAAACAAAGTTTTGCTATTTTTATAAGTTTTTGGCCGGATTATGGCTTTTTTTGAATACATTTTAATATTTTATAACTTAACTTTGCAATTTTTGAGTTTTTATTAATAAAATTTTGTTGTTGTTATCAGTTTATGGTACATTTTGGTACTTTTTAAAAATATTTTTAATGTTTTAAGGCCCAATTTTAGTAATCTCATAGTTTATGGCCTGATTTAGTTACTTTTAATATTTTATAAAAACAAATTAGCATATTTCAACTGTTTATAACCAGATTTTGATGTTTTTTGACAATATTTTGATGTTTTAAGACTGAATTTTGACTGTTTTTAATAATATGTTGACAATTCACGGCAGGATTTTTGACATTTTATTGACATTTGTACACTTTTGAAACAATTGATGGCGAAGTTTTAATGCTTTTTAACAAATGTGTAAATTTTCAAAGCCGGATTTTTTATTTTAAACATTTTTTAAACAAAGTTTTGTCATTTTTATTAGTTTTTGGCCAAATTATGTTTTTTTTAAATACATTTTATTATTTATTAACCAAACTTTGCATTTTTTTTGTTTTTATTAATAGAATGTTGTTGTTTTTACCAGTTTATAGTACATTTTGGTACTTTATGATAATATTTTTGATGTTTCAAAGCTGGATGTTTGTACATTTATAGTTTATGGCTATTTTTGATATTTTATAAAAACAAATCTACATTTTTAACCGTTTATAGCCAAACTTGGATGTTGCTGACAATATTTCAATGTGTCAAGATTGAATTTTGATTGCTTTCAACAATATTTTAAT
Organism: Tachinus rufipes; assembly: GCA_963932245.1. NCBI lineage: Eukaryota > Metazoa > Arthropoda > Insecta > Coleoptera > Staphylinidae > Tachinus > Tachinus rufipes. The sequence continues at coordinate 113,990,740 of OZ010745.1, forward strand.
ATTTCAAGGCCGGGTTTTGCTATTTACTAACATTTGTACACTTTTAAAACAGTTTATGGCCAAATTTTAGTGCTTTTTAACAATTGTATTAAATTTTCAGGCCGGATTTGCTATTTTAAACATTTTTTAAACAAAGTTTTGCCATTTTTATCAGTTTTAGGCTTTTTTGAATACATTTTGATATTTTGTAACCAAACTTTGTTATTTTTCAGTTTTTATTAACATAATGTTTTTAATAGTTTATAGTACATTTTGGTACTTTCTGACAATATTTTAGATGTTTTACTATTTTTGATATTTTATAAAAACAAACTTGCAATTTTCCGCTGTTTACAGCCAAATTTTGATGATTTGACAGGATTTTGATGTTTCAAGATTGAATTTTGATTGTTTTTAACAATATATTAACATTTCACGGCCAGATATTGTTATTTTTGACATTTTATTAACATTTGTATAATTTTGAAATAGTTTATGGCCAAAATTTTGTGCTTTCTAACAATTGTTTAAAATTTGAAAACTGAATATGCTATTTTAAACAATTTAAAAACAAAATTTTGCAATTTCTTATCAGGTTTTTGCCGTGTTATGTATTTAACATTTTAATATTTTTTAACCAAGTTTTGCCATTTTTGAGTTTTTATTAATAGAAAGTTTGTTTTTAACAGTTTATGATATATTTTGGTATTTTTTGACAATATTTTCAATGTTTTAAAGCCAGATTTTAGTATTTTTGACATTTTATAAATCAGAATTTTACAATTTTTACCGTTTATAGCTGGGTTTTGGTAATTTCAACAACATTTTAATGTTTTAAGATTGGATTTTGCTGTTTATGACATTTTATAAATAAATTTTTGTATTTTTAAACTGTTTTTGGCCGGATTTTAGTGCTTACTAAATATATTTTGTTGTTTCAAAGCCGGATTTAGCTACTTTTTAACATTTTATAAACAGAATTTTACATTTTTTAACAGTTTATAACAAAGTTTTGCTATTTCTAGCAATATTTTGATAATTCATAGCCAAATTTAGGTTATTTTTAAGATTATAAGCTATTTTTTGACATTTTATAAAGAGAATTTTTCAACAGTTTACGACAAAATGTTGTTATTTCTAACAATATTTTAATATTTTTTAGCCGGGTTTTGGTTATTTTTAAGATTTTAAGTTGGATTTAGCTACTTTTTGACATTTTATAAACAGAATTTTGCATTTGTCAACAGTTTTAAGACAAAATTTTGTTATTTCTAGCAATATTTTGATATTTCATAGTCGGATTTTGATTATTTTTAAGATTTTAAGCCGGATTTAGCTACTTTTTGACATTTTATAAACAGAATTTTGCATTTTTCAACAGTTTCTGACGAAATGTTGCTATTTCTAACAAAATTTTGATATTTTATAGCCGGATTTGGTTATTTTTGATATTTTAAGCCGGATTTAGCTACTTTTTGACATTTTATAAACAAAATTTTGCATTTTTTAACAGTTTATGACAATTTTTGCTGTTTCTAACAATATTTTTGATATTTCAGAGCCGAATTTTTGTTATTTTTGAAATTTTAAGCCTGATTTAGCCATTTTTTAACAATTTATAAACAGATTTTTGCATTTTTCAACAGTTTAAAACCAAACTTTGCTATTTTTAACATTATTTTAATATTTTAAAAATGGATTTTGGTTATTTTTGAGATTTGAAACCGGATTAGCTACTTCTTGACATTTTATAAACAAAATGTTGCACTTTTTAACAGTTTATAAAAAAAAATTGCTATTTCTAACAATATTTTGGTATTTTATAACCAGATTTTGGTTATTTTTAAGATTTTAAGTCGGATTTAGCTACTTTTTAACATTTTATAAACAGAATTTTGCATTTTTCAACATTTTATGGCAAACTTTGCTATTTTTAACAAGATTTTGATATTTCATAATTAGATTTTGGTTATTTTTGAGATTTTATGCCGGATTTAGCTACTTTTTGACATTTTATAAACAGAGTTTTGCATTTTTTAGCAATTTATGACAAAATGTTGCTATTTCTAACAGTATTTTGATATTTTTTAGCCGGATTTTGGTTATTTTTGAGATTTTAAGCCAAATTTAGCTATTTTTTGACATTTTATAAACAGAAGTTTGCATTTTTTAACAATTTATGACAAAATGTTGCTATTTCTAACAATATTTTAATATTTTATAGCCAAATTTTGGTTATTTTTGATATTTTTAGTCGGATTTAGATACTTTTGACATTTTATAAACAGAATTTTGCATTTTTCAACAGTTTATAACAAAACTGTTGATATTTCTAACACAATTTTAATATTTTATAACCGGATTTTATATATTTTTGAAATTTTAAACCGGATTTAGCTACTTTTCGACATTTTATAAACAAAATATTGCACTTTTTAACATTTTATAAACAGAATTATGCATTTTTCAACAGTTTATGACAAAATGTCTCAATTTATAACAATATTTTGATATTTTATATCCAGATTTTGATTATTTTTGAGATTTTAAGCCAAACTTAGCTATTTTTGACATTTTATAAACAGAAATTTGCATTTTTCAACATTTTATGGCAAAACTTTGCTATCTTTAACAAGATTTTGATATTTCATAGTTTTCTTCTTCTTCTTGTTCCACTCCTATCGGAGATTGGAAATCATCAATGCTATCTTCATTCTATTCACTGCTGTCCTAAACAGTTCTGTGGTACTGCAGCTGTACCATTCGCGCAAATTTTGAAGCCATGAAGTTTTGCGTCTCCCTACATTTCGTTTTCCCTTTATCTTCCCTTCCATAATAATTTGGAGAATTCTGTATTTTGGTCCCCTGGCTACATGTCCGAAGTAACTTAGTTTCCTGGTCTTAATACTAAGGATTATTTCACATTCTTTTTCCATCCTCCGAAGTACCTCGGTGTTTGTTACATGATCGACCCAGGATATCCTCAGTATTCTTTGATAGCACCACATCTCAAAAGCCTGTATCTTGTTTATGTGGGCTTGTTTTAGTGTCCAACTTTCTATACCGTAAAGTAAAATCGAAAAGACATAGCAGCGTAGCATCCTTACTCTAAGATTTAGGGAAAGATCTCTGTTGTTGAAGAAGGTATTCATTTTTATAAATGCATTTCTGGCTATCTCTATTCTTGTTCTTATTTCTTTAGTTTGGTCTGTGTCGCTACTTATCCAAGTGCCGAGATATTTGTAGGTGTCTACTCTATCTATATTGGTGTTAGAAATTCTCAGGTTGTCAACGATGTTGTTGTTTTTTGAGATTGCCATAAATTTTGTTTTCTTTAAGTTCATTTTAATGCCCCATTTATTGCAGACTGTGTTGGTTTTTTCCACAAGTCGTTGTAGGTCTTCCATGTTAGTAGCCAGAATTACCGTATCATCAGCATACTTTATGTTGTTTAGTATGTTGCCATTTATCACTACTCCTCCTTCCTCTTCTTCTAGGGCTTCTCTAAATATCTCTACGCTGTATAAATTAAATAATAGTGGAGACAAGACACATCCTTGTCGCACCCCTCTGCATATTTTGATATCTTTGCTGGTTTCGTTATCAACTCTGATGTTAGCTGTTTGGTTATAGTACAGATTTTGAATTATGCAGATGTCCCTAGTATCCAGATTTTTCTTCCGGAGGAGCTCTAGTAATTTTTGATGTTGGACTTTATCGAAAGCCTTTTCGAAATCTATAAAGCACATGTATAGGTCTACATTCATATCTAGACATCTTTGGGTTAGTGCATTTACCCCGTATAAGGCTTCTCTTGTTCCGAACCCATTTCTGAACCCGAACTGTGTGTCCCCTATATCCTCTTCTAGTCTTTTATAGATTCGGTTGTGGATAATTTTAAGTAAGATTTTCAGTGTATCGTTTATGCTGATCGTTCTATAATCAGAGCATTGTGTGGCATTCTCTTTCTTTGGTAGGGTTATAAATGTGGAAAGGAGCCATTCTTGGGGTATGAAGCCAGTGGTGTATATAGTGTTAAAGAGTTGCAGTAGAGTGTTAATTGCATCTTCATCTAAATTTCATTCATTTCATAATCAGATTTTGGTTATTTTTGAGATTTTTTGCCGGATTTAGCTACTTTTTAACATTTTATAAACAGAATTTTGCATTTTTTAGCAATTTATGACAAAATGTTGCTATTTCTAACAGTATTTTGATATTTTATAGCCGGATTTTGGTTATTTTTGAGATTTTAAGCCAAATTTAGCTATTTTTCGACGTTTTATAAACAGAAGTTTGCATTTTTTTAACAATTTATGACAAAATGTTGCTATTTCTAACAATATTTTAATATTTTATAGCCAAATTTTGGTTATTTTTGAGATTTTAAGCCGGCATTGGCTATTTTTTGACATTTTATTAACAGAATTTTGCATTTTTTAACAGTTTATAACAGAATCTTGCTACTTTTAACAATTTTTTATTTTTTTTCTAGACGGAATTTGGTTGTTTTTGAAATTTTTAACCGGATTTAGCTACTTCTCAACATTTTATAAACAGATTTTTGCATTTTTCATCAGTTTATGACAAAAAGTTGCTATTTCTAACAATATTTCAATATTTTATAGCCGAATTTTGGTTATTTTTGAGATTTTAAGCCAGATTTATCTACTTTTTAACATTTTATAAACAGAATTTTGCGTTGTTTTTAACAATTTATGACAAAATGTTGCTATTTTTAATAATATTTTGATGTTTTATAGCCTGATTTTGGTTATTTTTGAGATTTTAAGCTGGATTTAGCTACTTTTCAACATTTTATAAACAGAATTTTGCATTTTTTAACAGTTTATGACAAAATATTGCTACTTCTAACAATATTTTATTATTTTATAGCTGGAATTTGGTTATTTTTAAAATTTTAAGCCGGATTTAGCTACTTTTTGACATTTTATAAACAAAATTTGCACTTTTTAACACTTAAAACAAAATTTTGCTATTTCTAACAATATTTTGATATTTTATTTTAATTATTTTTGAGATTTAAGACCGGATTTAGCTACTTTTTGAACATTTTATAAACAGATTTTAACATTTTTTAACAGTTTATGACAAAATGTATCTATTTCTAACAATATTTTGATATTTTATAGCAAAGTTTTGCTTATTTTTATGGTTTTTAAGCCGGATTTAGCTACCTTTCGACATTTTCATAACAGAATTTTGCACTTTTTAACAGTTTATAACAAAATGTTGCTATTTCTAACAATAGTTTGTTATTTTATAGCAAAGTTTTGGTTATTTTTAAGGTTTTAAGCCGGATTTACCTACTTATCGAGATTTTATAAACAGAATTTTGCATTTTTCAACATTTATGATTTTGCTATTTCTAATAATATTTGATTATTCATAGACGGATTTTGAATATTTTTAAGATTTTAAGCCGGAATAACCTACTTTTTGACATTTTATAAACAGAATTTTGCATTTTTTAATAGTTTATGACAAAATGTTGCTATTTCTAACACAATTTTAATATTTTATACCTGGTTTTGGTTTTTTTTGAAATTTTAAACCGGATTTAGCTAGTTTTCAACATTTTATAAACAAAACATTGCACCTTTTAAAGGTTTATAGCTATATTTTGCTATTTCTAACAATATTTTAATATTTCATATCCGGATTTTGGTTATTTTTAAAATTTTAAACCAGCTTTAGCTACTTTTTGACATTTTATAAACAAAATTTTACACACAATAACAGTTTATGACAAAATTTTGCTATTTCAAACAATATTTTAATACTTTATAGCCGGATTTTGGTAATTTTTGAAATTTTAAGTTAGGATTAACTACTTTTCAACAATTTGTAAAAAAATTTTTGCACTTTTTAACAGTTTATAATCAAATTTTGCTATCACTAACAATATTTTAATATTTTATAGCCGGATTTTACTTATTTTAAGCTGGATTTAGATACTTTTCAACATTTTATAAACTAAATCTTGCATTTTTAACTGTTTATGACAAAATGTTGCTATTTCTAACAATATTTTGATATTTTATACCCAAATTTTGGTTATTTCCAAGATTTTAAGCCGGATTTAGCTACTTTTTAACATTTTATAAACAAAATTTTGTTTTTTTCAACGGTTTCTGACAAAATGTTGCTATTTCTAACACAATTTTAATATTTTATAGCTGCATTTTGGTTATTTTTAAAATTTTAGACCGGATTTAGCTAGTTTTCAACATTTTATAAACAAAATATTGCACTTTTTAAAGGTTTATAGCTAAATTTTGCTATTTTTAACAATATTTTAATATTTTATATCCGGATTTTGGTAATTTTTAAAATTTTAAACCAGATTTAGATACTTTTTAAAATATTATAAACAGAATTTTGCATTTTTCAACAATTAATGACAAAATGTTGCTATTTTTAACAACATTTTGATATTTTATACCCAAATTTTGGTTATTTCCAAGATTTTAAGCCGGATTTAGCTACTTTTTGACATTTTATAAACAAAATTGTGCATTTTTTAACATTTTTTGACAAAAATTTTGCTATTTCTAACAATATTTTGATAATTCATAGCCGGATTTTTGAGATTTTAAGCCGGAATAAGCTACTATTGACATTTTATAAACAAAATTTTGCACCACTTCAAGCCAAGGATGTGATACATACAACTGGATTGAAAGCCAATTGTAAATTGCAATTGCAATTTTTGTTATTTTTGACGCAATAAATAAAATTTCTATATACATATTATGTTACAAATAAGTTTTATGTGTGGTTCGAGTTTTTAGCTACAATTTTTGATGCAAAATATAAATTTATTGTGCGAATTTTAGTTATTTTTTAACGCATTTCTTGTTATAAATGATTTTTTATAGCCTCCTAACTTGCCACTGTCTACGCCACTGTTTGATTATGTGATGATAACATTAACATTACTCTTGCACAACAACGCAATGTACTTTTAATTTTTTTTTTTAATATAAATTATTTTTTTAAACATTTTCTTGTCTACGCCACTGTTTGATTGAAAACTTGCATTAAAAAGTTACTTTCCAATAACCCCTCGTATACTACAAAACCAGTTTATTGAGAAAAAATATTGCCAATCGTGCTAAAACAAACACAACGAATTGATGTTAAAGAAGCAAAACACCTCAGCTCATAATAGAATCAGAAAATACTTTTCGATAAGTGAAGTAACATTAGTCAATTGTTATTTTAACAAATAAAATATAAAAACAGAAATTGCTTTTAGTATCTATCGATAAAAATCGATTTTATTTTAAATAATTCATAATAATTATAACAAACTTGTCAATTGATTAATTGAATCAATTAGCTGAAACTGAAAGTGAGGTGACTGTAATCTAATAAATACTTATAATTGAAAACAATTGAATTTAATCGAACGCAATTAACATATCCAATGCCTACTAATCAATTACAAAGTTAATCCGATTAGTAGTTTGATTGATGTTTTGCGACAAGCCGATTAAATTAATTAATTTAATTAATTTATTAACAAAAAATAAATAATTATAATTTTAAGGAATTGGCACACCTGAATCAATCAAAAATAAAAATAAACAAATGACTAACTAGCAATTCGCGTGTGTAGTTATAAATTTAATTAAGTTAATATTAGTGTGCTTGTGTTTAATTAGTAGCAGTGGTAATTAGTAGGTGAGTGATGTCGGGGTACGTTTTAATATGATTTCGGCCGGAATTTTGGAAGGGATTAACAAATGGCGGACGAATGGCATTCGTCGACATCTTTGACGGAATTTGCTGCAGGCTTTGTTGGTATGTTATTTAATCAGTGTATTGAATTCATTGGAGTTAGCTATTCATATATATAATGAATAGTTTTTAATTGTTAATTAACTAGCTAAAACAATTTAGGAAATGCAAAATGAGATAATTGCTAAACATAGAGCGGATTGTTACGGAGTTAAATTAAAATAATTTGCAGAACAAAGTGCGGATTTTTATGTAACATGTAAATTAAAAAAAAATGCCTAACAAAAAACGGATTTTTATGTAAAATATAAACTAAAAAAATATGCAAAACAGAGCGATTTTTATGTTAAATTTAGGTTTTAAAAATATATAAAATGTTAAAGCTTTAATTATTAAACAGAGAGCGGATTATGAAACAAAAATTAAACTCTGAAATTATGTGAAGTATCCAAGCTTTAATTATTAAACAGAGAGCGAGTTTTTATTAAAAAATTTAAATAAGAAAATCTGCAAAACGTTGAAGGATTAGTTTTTAAACAGTGACAAACTCAAAACGTTTGAGAAGTTTAACAAAGAACGGATTGTTATGTAAACTTAAGAAAATGTTGTAGGATTAATATTAAACCAAATAAAAAATTGTATGCAAAACATTTTGCTTTGTGATTATTGTATCACGGCACGCATATAACCTCAAAAAAATGTTAATACTGCTTTAAGGTTTTTATATGCGTTATAACACTCAATATAACCCAAATAACCTTAAAATGTGTACAAACAGTTTGTCAATTTAAAAATGATTTTGTATTGAGCTCTCATAACCTGAAAAATGGTTTGTGATTGACAGATGTAATGCTTTGCGTAACCTAAAAGTTGTTGACATTTAATCTGTCCTATTTATAGCTTTAAGGCCCGCACACAAGTTAAACCATCTAATTTGTTTGATAATGCTTTACAAAATTTACATGATATAAAAACATTGACAATGTCGGTTACTTTACCTAAAAACATTGACACTCAATCTGTTGGTAATCATTTTATTACTTTTACATGCTGTACATAATTTATGAGAGATTGTTACGGTCATGGGTCGGATGGCTTTATAGATCATGATTACCAGCGAGAAGTTTAAACTGGAGTGCCAATCCACCTGCCCGAATGTTTGCTATCAAAGAAATTAAAGTTTTTCTTTTCTGCGAGTGTTAGCTGTCTATTAGTCAGAAGAAAAGGAGGTTATATTTAATCTTTTGATCACTAACACTTGGGCGGGCGGGCGGGCGGGTTACTCTAAATTATAATTACTAAAAAAAAGTGTAAACTGGATGTCCGGCCCCAGTATTTTTTATCAAAGAAATGATTTTTTTTCTGTTCTGCAAGTGTTAAAAGAGAAGGAAATTATATTCAATATTTTGATCACCCAAACTTAGGCGAGTAGGTGAGTTACTCTAGATTATGTCTACCATCGAGTAGTTTAAAATAGAGTGCTTACACACCAACAGTTTTTTAACAAAAAATTAGTTTCTTCTCTTTGCAAGCGTTAGAAGTCAGAAGAGAAGAAGGTTATAACCAATTTTTTATTTACCAACACTTGGGCGGGTTGCTCTAGATTATAATTACCAGAAAGTAGTTTGAACTATAGTGCTCACCCACCCGCCCAGTAATTCTTTAATAAGAAATTAGAAGTTTCTCCTTTTTGCAAGCGTTAGAAGTCAGAGAAGAAGAAGGTTACAACCAATTTTTTGATCACCAATACTTGGGTTAGTGGGTAGGTTACTCTAGATTATGATTACCAACAAATAGTTTAAACTGAAGTGCCACCGCAAAATATTAAAAAGAACCCACTCAGAGACGGTTTTGGAAAAAAACGTACAATTTTTATACAGTTTTTTAAACTTCATTTTCTAATCTTCCCGCCCAGGCTTTAGGCTCTCTTGCGCTTATGAGCTCTTCTTCATTGCAGACTCTTGTTTACAGATAAATCAGTCGTTGTGGGGCGGCTACCCAATGGGCGCCAAGCTTATTACAGTTATTTTGTTTGGCGTCTAGTTGCATACGCAATTCAGTTTCTATTTTTGCAAACAAGGTTTGCTTGAAAAGTCCAAAACTGGATTTTGGTATGCGATTACTTTTAATTTATAACGGCAGCTACCAACCAATCAACATACAAATAGAAAAGAAAAAAAAGAATTCCGTGCCGCAATTAAGACGTACAATGTACTTTAATCAAACTTCGCTTACTCCAAAGTATCAAGTTGACACACAAAAATAAACTCTTTCTAGCTTACAAGTTTTTTTTTGGTTTCTGATTTTGAAGGTGCAATTTTAACAACTTGCAAAATTTTGTTGATATTATTAAGAAGTAATGGACTTGCAACAGTTGAAGCCCAATATGCAAAAAATTTGAAATCAAAACAAATTTTTGAACAATTTAATAATACTTGACAGGTTGGAAAATCTTGTGAAAGCTCCCGATAGACAAAAGATTGCAACCAATAAAAGTGTTTTTCAAAATCGACAAAATTTGATTGCAAGCATGCTTATTTTGTAGGTTGTTGCACCTCTATAACCTCAAGAAAATACAAAAATTCAAAACTACATACACTACCAATAGACCATGGTAACTTTTGAGTTATTCGGCAATATTAGAGAAACCTTAAGTACGCTATGATAAACATCGATTACAACTACGTTTTTGATAATTAACTTCACGCCAAAGAAGACTTCAGTAACTATAAGTATAGTCAAAAACTAAATGTAGAGTTTGGCAGACAAAGACAATCTATGCATTACTTAACTGCAACATCATCACGATTACTAGAGAAGAAACTGTAACGGCAAAGGATAATGCCGCAAGAGTAAAATCAAACTCTTACAAATCTGCAGGTTTGTCAAAAAATGTTATCCAAACGATGTTACGTCACACAGGAGGGTGTTGAAAAAACAATAAAGACTCTAACCAAATTTAATCTGACAACAAATTTAAGCAAGTACCTGACTATAAAAAAATAATTTTAGAAGGCCATATTGGATCAAAGAAGAACAAAAAAGTAATCTTGTCTGAATTTACTCCATTTCTGTAGTATGTAGTAGTGTACCAAAAACTGTCAAAAATTGTCAAAAAAAGCAGTCACATAGTCGGAAGAACAAACAACAAAATTAAAGATTGTCATCCAATTAGATAAAAAAAAGTGAGTGAGTGAGTGAGTGAGTGAGTGAGTGAGTGAGTGAGTGAGTGAGTGAGTGAGTGAGTGAGTGCGTGAGTAAGTGAGTGCGTGAGTGAGAGCGTGAATGAGTGCGTGAGTTGTACTTGTAAAAATAAAATTCTAAAGAATGATCATCAAATCAAAAAAAGACCAAAAAAGTTGCATTGGCTGGCTTTACTCTATTTTTAGGTATGCATTATCAGCATACCAGAAACTGTCAAGTGCAATAGTCACATTGTGAAAAAAAAAACAAACCAAACTCATAGATAGTTATCTAAGCAAAAAAACTCTAGCAAAATGATGTTACGTTACACAAAAAAGTAAGAAAGTCCCCAATCAAACCCAATCTGGCACTAAAACCAAATCACAGCAACTACTAGGCAACTTCCAAAAGAATAATTTAAAGGTAACATTAGACCAGAATACTGTCACATAGTGAAAAAAATAAACCACAAAATCAAAGATTGTCATCCAAGCAGAAAAAGCGCAATCAAAATTACATTATGCCAAACAGAAGTCTATAGAGAAAGTAAGTAAGACCTTAACCAAATTTGATCTAACATCGAGGCCAAGTCAGAGCAATTATCTGGTAATTCCAAATAAATTATTTTTAAAGGCAACACTGAACTAAAAAAGAACAAGAAAGTAACATTAGTTGGCTTCACTTTACTTATCAAATGCATTACAGCTTGTCATCCAAACAGAAAAAGCGCTAGCAAAATGACATAACGCCACACAGAAGTGTATAGAGGTAGATCACAACCAAACCCAATCTAGCACCAAAATCAAGCAACTACTTGACAATTTCAATGACATTAGAGCAGAAAAAAATTAATTTTGGTTGACTTCATTTTACTTTTCAGGTATGCAGCCACAGCTTGTTGTTTATGCAAAAAAAAACTAGCAAAATTACGTTTTGCCACACAGAAGTGTGTAGAAAAAGTAGAAAAAACCTCAACCAAACCCAATTTGCTACTAAATTTTAGTCAAAGCAACTAACAACTTCCAAAAGTATTATTTTGGAGAGCACATTAGAGCAAAAAAAATAAGCTGGGCTTTACCTTTTTAGGTATCTAGCCACATAATACCATAGATTGTCATAAACTACAGTTCTATAGTGGAAAAAACAACCTACAAAACGTCTTGGGGAAACAACTTAACTTGGACAGATTGCCGACAAGCATATTGTCAAGAGATTGGATTACAAATTTTTTTTGTAATAAATTAACTTCTGGCGTTTGGTTAGAAGACACATTCAAGGTTTTGATAACAAACAATTGAGCGGGTGGGTGAGGCACTTCATAGCATAGTAACCAGACAATGATTTAGAATAGAATAGCCTACTTACCCGCCCAAGTGTTAGTTGTTAAAAGATTGCAACAAAATGATCTCTGACGTCAACATAAAAAACCAAATATTTAATTTCTTAATGACAAACACTTGGGCGAGTGGGCGGGGCATTCTAAAGCACAATAACCAACCAATAGTTTGGAACGGAGTAGCCCACCCACCCACCCAAGTGTTAGTTGTCACAATATTGGATCACAAATCTCTCTTGCAACAAAATGACCTCTGACGTCAGCATAGAAAACAAACATTCAATTTCTTAATGACAAACAGGTGGGAAAGTGGGTGGGGCACTCTAAAGCATAGTAACCAGCCAATAATTTAGAATGAAAAGACCCATTTACCGGCTCAAGTGTTAGTTGTCAAAAGATTAGATCACGACCTTTTTTTTTGCAACAAAATGATCTCTGACGTCAGCATAGAATACAGACATTCAATTTTTTAATGACAAACCGGTAAGCGGGTATGTGAGCACTCTAAAGCATAGTAACCAGCCAATAATTTGGAATGGAGTAGCCCATCCACCCGCCTAAGTGTTAGTTGTCCAAAGATTAGATCACGGCCATCTCTTGCAACATAGTCACCTCTGACGTCAACATAGAAAACAAACATTTAATTTCTTGATGACAAACATTTGGGCGGATGGGTGGACCTCTCCATTCTAAGCCAATTATTTGGAACGGAGTGGCCCACTCACCTGCTTAAGTGTTAGTTGTCAAATGATTAGATCACAACTCTCTATTGCAACAAAATGACTTCTGACGTCAGCATAGAATACAAACATTCAATTTTTTGATGACAAACAGGTGGGCGAGTGAGCCAATAGTTTACAATAGATCAAAAACTCAAACCACAATCATCTGAATCTGTATCAAATGCAAAATTTTTAGATTTTGCAAAGACTACATAGAACACAAGTATACTTGGACTTGGACAACCTCTTTGCAGTTTCAAACGTTGTCTAAGCAACTAAATAGGAGGATTATTGTAATAGTGGATGCAACTAAACAGCACCAAGTTACACTTATTTAATAAACACAGAAAACAGCTTTTTTAGGCTCACTTGCTAGACTTGTGTATGTAGTGTAAGAAAAAACAAAACTAGAGTTTTCCTAACCTAACCTAACCTAACCTAACCTAACCTAACCTAACATTAATCACAAACCGATCAACATTAAAAAAAAGACACACCCAACGCCGCTATTACAGACATACGACGGATTTGCAACAAACCTGCTAAATCCTGTTTTATTTACTTCAACAACCAAGTTTTATTCAGTTCTGTAAGCAACACCAAGAGCTTCTATTGCACGTTTGGCGGTTTTTACAAAAATTTATTGGTTGTTTTGGATCTTGGCTACTCTAAACAAATACTTAGACAATTTTTTAATGTCTATTAGCTATGGTTTCAAAAAAATTTAATCAAAAATGATCTGATTAACAAAATCCCCAACCAACACAACTTTTGCAAAAGTGTCAAAGAATTTTTGTTGGCGCAATATGCATTAGCCCTGGTTCTGAAACCTAAAAAGTTGAAAAATTATGTGATCAGTCAGTAGAGTACCTTGCAGAGAAAGAAAGTTTGGAAACAAACTAGACATCAATTTGATAGGTCTAGTGAGAGCAGTTTACTGAGAACATAATATAAGCGTGCTTGTTAGAGCAGGCAAAATTTTGAGGAAATTTCAAGTTTCAGACGTTCAAGTTAATGAAAGTGTGAAGTACGTCTACTAATAAAAAAACTGTCTTTCTAAAATCAAGTGCCAGTGAGGGAAGGTTAACTAAAATTGATCTAGCACTAAAGCACAGCAACTACAGGGTTACTCCTAAAATGATAAATCCGGTAAATGACATTAGATTAAAAATAAGTAGAAAATCTTTGCTGCTTTTATTTTACCTTTTGAGGTATGCAGCCAAAACGTGTTAAAGACTGCCACATGTGATAGTTACAAAATAAAAAAAAGTACAACAACTAACGTATAAATGATTGACAAGCTTTGTTTGCTTGATTGCAAAGGCCTAACAATTCCGGTTTACAAAAAATATTTGATTTTTGACTGGATAAAATTTGGTTTTTAGAAATAATTATTTTGAAAATGGTAATTTATTTTTAAAAAGTATTTTGAAGTTGAATAATAATTTATTTTCATATGTTTCCTAAAGCAAAAAGTGTTACCAATTTAATACTCACACTTTTTCGTAACTCATTCTTTTCTTCTGCATTACTCAATTTGAATATGAAGCTTCTACCAAAGTTTATTCTAGAACGTTTGAATTATTGTATTAATTATATATAAACTAAACTAATTGGACAAATTAAAACAAATTATTACAAAAAATTAAAAAAAAGTTTAAAGATTAAAAAGAAGAATAGATTTTTCCCTCTTCATTCTTGCATCCAGGCTTGGGACCGGTTTTGGCAGAGTTAGAAAATGAAAAAAGGTGCATAGTTAAAAAGAAAACAACTAAATCAAGATCTACAAGAGTCAGAACAAGCATGGTAGGTGAGCAGTAAAAAAAGTAGAAGATATTAGTGCATAGTAGTAGCAGCAAAAATTAAGAGACGGCCTGACAGTTATTATAAATTCAATTATAATCAGCTCAGGAACTAAAAATGAAAATAGTTTAGGAGCGAATAGAAACGAGATAAAGAGGAATGGCACAATAAGGGAACTTCTCGCGGGTTTTTCAGGCGTAGAGACAATCTTTATGCATGGCGAGACAGGTTGAACCTATGGTGCGCATTATAACAAGAAGAGAAGACGTGCTGGCGTTGCTACACACGTTAGTCTCTTCAAGTCTTCGATGGTGCATAACAAATTGAACTAAATCTTATAACTAAAGTTAGCAAATCCGTTTTATTTTAAATAAATTGAAGCAAACAACTGGAAATTATCCTATTACAGTTTAAACAAAATTGGTTAAAAATAAATCAACCCCCACCCTACCTAGCTGAGTAGTAAGCTAGAATTTGGTTAAATCGCATTTGTGTGAAAGAATTAAATTAAAGCATTATGCTTGGTGATTTTGGGCAAAAGCCAATCTTGTAAAGGTGAACCTGTAGCCATCTTTCTAAAAGACAATCCAGCAGTCTGAATCCTTCTCCTAACGGTCCATTCACTAACATTTACATATCTAACTTTATGGAGCTGATTTTGTAGATAAACTGTAGAAACTGTTCTATTCCGCAAACTTGTGGACACCAAAAAACGGTCATATCTGTTTGTGGTGACTTTTTTTTGCCCGGATCCTGATCTAGTTATCAGGCCAGTATTCAAATCACGCTGATACACCTTTTGTACAGTACAAAGGCTTTTACCAATAATCCTTGCAGTTTCACGTTTGGATGTGCAAGATGGGTCTTAAAACTTCTGTCTGCTAATCAAAAACAACAACAAGTTGATTGTGGGAATGTATTGAAAAATAATAAAATATCTTTCTTGGTGAGGCCGTGTTAACTGTAAATCAATAAATAAAAATTATTTTTTATCATTAATGGCGTTCATTAAAAATTAAAACAAAAATTAATATTACAGTGAATTTCATTTTAAAATCCGCTTATAGAAAAACCTTTTATAATTATAATAAAATTGTTGAATAACTAATTAAGCTCCAACATGACTACATTATGTAATTAGATATTTTTGCTAATCAATAAACGTAAAATGAGAAAACATAATCTACAAAATTAATCCCGGGATCAACAAGGTTGAAAACAAACCATAAAACATTAAAAATTTATTATTATAAATTCATTTTGATTGTATTTAATTTCCTAAAAATTCTCTCTGTCACATTCAATAAAATGTTATGTTATTTCCAGTATCGACAATTCAATATTTCCTCTCTAGTCTTTAGAAATAACACGATTTTAATTGTTTGTTTCTTTCGATTTCAGTGTCGGTGCGGAATTGGATCGCCTGTCTTGCGGCCGACAACTGTCTTATTAGTACGAACATAAGGTGGGATTCTATATAACCGTTTTTATTCTTTTATTTTATTTAGGTAATTTTGTTTGATATATCAAATTATTGATTTTGAATCAAATATATATTTATAGATTGTGTGTGGTATGAAATGTATAATGAGCAATTATTTTTTTGTTTTTTTGTTTGTTGATAAATGATTATAGATATAACTAATATATTTATTGATTGATGTGGTTTTATTGTTATTATAGATTGTGGTTCATTATTTATTATAATGCAAATGATTATTAATTAGTTTATACAAAAGTTTGAACTATAATTTATTTTATAACTCTGAACAATAGCCTAGTTCGGTTTTACTTGTGCTACTAATATTTCTGCTGTTTTTAATATGACAGATTTAATGACAGTTGTCACTAATACGTCAGATGTGGGTACAATAACAAATTTCTTGATAACTAACACTTGGGCAGGTGGGCGGACACAAAGTTTTTAATTATTAGGACAGTGATTAGATAAAGTGTTTCCGCCCACCCGCCCAAGTGTTTGTTATAAAAAAATTAGCTTATTCTCACACTTGATGCGTTTTTGCTGTTTTTATAATGACAGATTGAATGACAGTCGTCACTAATACGTCAAAAGTGGGTACAATATTAACTTTTTTGATAACTAACACTTGGGCGGGTGGGCGTAAACAAAGTTTAAAATTATTGAACCGGTGGTTTAATACAGTGTTTTCGCCCACCCGCCCAAGTGTTTGTTATGAAAAAATTAGCTTATTCTCACACTTGTTGCGTTTTTGCTGTTTTTATTATGACAGATTGAATGACAGTTGTCACTTATACGTCAAAAGTAGGTACAATAATTAATTTCTTGATAACTAACAATTGGGCGGGTGGGGAGAAACAAAGTTTATAATAATTTGGCCGGTGGTTTGATACAGTGTTCCCGCCCACCCGGCCAAGTGTTTGATATCAAGAATATAGCTTGTTCTCACACTTGTTGCGTTTTTGCTGTTTTTATAATGACAGATTGAATGACAGTTGTCACTTATACGTTAAAAGTGGGTACAATAATTAATTTCTTAATAACTAACAA
Organism: Tachinus rufipes; assembly: GCA_963932245.1. Classification (NCBI taxonomy): domain Eukaryota; kingdom Metazoa; phylum Arthropoda; class Insecta; order Coleoptera; family Staphylinidae; genus Tachinus; species Tachinus rufipes. The sequence continues at coordinate 114,008,060 of OZ010745.1, forward strand.
TTGGGCGGGTGGGGGGGAACAAAGTTTATAATAATTTGGCCGGTGGTTTGATAAAGTGTTCCCGCCCACCCGCCCAAGTGTTTGTTATCAAGAAATTAGCTTATTCTCACACTTGTTGCGTTTTTGCTGTTTTTAATATGACAGATTCAATGACAGTTGTCACTTATACGTCAAAAGAGGGTAGAATAATGAATTTCTTGATAACTGTTGGACCGGTGGTTTAATACAGTGTTCCCGCCCACCCGCCTAAGTGTTTGTTATCAAAAAATTAGCTTATTCTCACACATGTTGCGTTTTTGCTGTTTTTAATATGACAGATTGAATGACAGTTGTCATTTATACGTCAAAGGTGGGTACAATAATTAATTTCTTGATAAATATCACTTGGGCGGGTGGGCGGGAACAAAGTTTATAATAATTTGGTCTGTAATTAAAATTAAACAATAATAAATTACCTTTTGATGCTTGAGGTCTTAAATTACATGCGTAACTTAACACAATTCTCTTGCTGGCTAGCGACTATTTTCTACACTCTTGCGATGTGTTCGCAACGTAGCCGAAATCAAAAAGAAAGTCCCGTAAAGATTCCTCCACACACAAAAAACGCACCAAAATGTCTCATAAAAAACATGGAAATACTCCATTCTCTGGGCTCTTAGATACACACTAAACTAATTGCGGGATTTGAAAGCGTGAAGTTCTTTCTCCAAAGCATATTACCAACAGAATATTTATGAACTCGTTTTCTTAAATTGTACTGACGCGCGTTTGCCTCATAACTTTTTTTGAGCCGATCCTTAACATTTAGTTATATCTTTGGTAGATCTGATAACTTACTAAAGTATTCTTTTCCACCTATATTAGAAAGTCCTTGTAATGGATTAAAGTCCACATAATATTTACGACTAATAGGTACATTTCTTCCGAAGACTAAGGCATTTGGAGAATACCCAGTTACCCCATGGACTGCAAATTTTATCGCACTCTCTATCTTAAAAATTTCTTTATCCCAGCGATTATGTTGCTGCTTTTGAATATAGCACCGTACGGCTGTACCTATAACTCGATTAACTCGCTCCGTAAAATTAACCTGCGGATGATGTTTTGCATTATGCAGTCAGCAAAAAAATTCTACTAATGAATTGAGGCCCATTATCCACCATTACGGTGTGAAGTACCCCAAACAAATTATTCTCCACAAATCTACAAATCTCTGGAGCAGTAGCTTGTTGCATAGGTTGTAAAAATACAAGAACCAATCTGTTATTACCAGAAGAAAACGGTTTTGTTTTTTAAATCTTAAAAATGGTCCTATTAAGTTTATAGATATTGTCTAAAACGGTCGATCAACTAATTTTGGCTCACCCATTAACCCTGGTTGTGCTATGTTCGGACTTTTCTGAGACCTACAAGCCGCACACCTTTTCACAAATTTCTTAACGCTTTTCCTCATGGATGGCCAATAGTAAAACTATGTACTTACCTTAAAGTTTTAATGAACCCAAAATGACCGGAAGTTGGTGGGAAATGCTCTGAATTCTTAACGGCTTTTTCTGCTTTCTAAAGATACAACTAATTTTCACTTTGGATTATTGATTGGTATTTTGCGCTTAAACACAAGAAAACTGAAAAGTTTTCCATCTTCATTCCTCCAGTTAAGGAACTTATCTGGGTTTTTTGTAACATCTTTATATCTAGTCGCATACCAATCATCTTTGGACTATTTCTATATCATGCTGGTATAATTTCATAGCTCACCTAGCCAATCTGCCTACCGGATCCTTGAATTTCTTGAACCACAGCAAAGAGAAGTGATCGATAGCTGCAGTAAAACGTGTTCTTTTGACGTAAAGTCGGAAGCGTTCTATGGCAAACAGAAGCGCTAAGCATTACCGTTTAGTGATGAGATAATTCCGTTCTGTGTTGCTTTGCGTTCTGCTTGCGTACAAACTCACTCTTTCCTCATTCTTCTGCAGTAGTACCGCTTCCAAAACGTCGCTTTGTATTACAAACGGTTTTGTAAAGTCCTGCGCAGCTAATATTGGCGCACTTACTAAAGCTTTCTTTATCCGTCCTAAAGCTTTATCCGCTTTGAGGTTCCAACTAATGCCTTGTTCTTTTTTTCTCTTTAACAAAGCCGTAATCGGTGCTATTATTGATGAGAAATTAGACACAAGTTGACGATACCAGCCGGCAAATCCAACAAATCGATTAACTTCTGTAGTGTTAGTGGAAACCGGGTATGCTAACATACTTGCAACTTTATCTGGGTCCGTCTTCAGTCCGTCCTTATCATTCAACATTTCTCTACATTAACTGTTAAATTAGCTATGTCCAATTTAGAACAGATTTTTCTCAATGTTTCCACATATTCCTTCAAAGTTTTGTAAACAACAACATTATTGTCCAAATAGACAAATGCATTCGGTATTATTTTGGGACCAAATATATTGTCTCTTAGACGCTGCTGGACCTGTGCCGCGTTATTCAAGCCAAACGGAAACACATTGAATTCAAACAGATCCGGGATACTCAACGGGATCTGCCAAAAAGGGCTCTTTAGATTTGTACTCAAAATATACTATGCATCTTGTAATCTATTCAAGATACTGCCTAGACGGGGTAGAGGATATGCTAAGGTTTTTGTTACGGCGTTCAACTTTCTGCCGTCAAAGCAAAAACGGTAACTACTAGCAAGTTCCATGGGCTCGACGATGGTCTTATAACTTTTAGATCCAGCAATTTATGTAGTTCCTCATCCAAATGTTTTTGCATGAAATGGAAAAATACGTATGGCCTTTGCTTCATTGGTTCACTGTCTCCGGTGTCTATGCTAAAAATGTAAAGATGAGTGCGTCCCAGCGGTCTAGACCCAATTCAAGATATAAGTCTTTAACCTTTTTTAATCTACCCAGTTGGTCAAAAATTAATACATTTTTCAAACTGATCCCACATACAAACTTTGAATTATTATAGCCAAATGAAAAAGATTTTATTTCTCTTTTTTCAGCTTTGAGATACCAAACATTTCTGGAAAAATCCCAAATCATTCCATTTTGTTTTATGAAGTCTGCTTCTAAAATAACTGCTAAAGGGAAACATCCACTAATTACGGACATGCATTTAATACTCTTATTTCTCAATCAGCGAAAAACTGCTTATGCGTTTATAATTCCCGCACACAAAACAACTAAGACGAACCTCCACGCACAAATAAAAATAACCGTTACAATAACCGTTGCGATTCTGCTGATTTTATTATTAGATTAAATGACAGTTGACACTAATACGTCAGAAGTGAGTACAATAACAAATTTCTACGCCGTTGGTTTGATACAGTCTTTCCGCCCACCCGCCAAAGTGTTTGTTATCAAGAAATTAGCTTATTCTCACACTTGCGTTTTTGCTGTTTATAATATGACAGATTGAATGACAGTTGTCACTTATACGTCAAAAGTGGGTACAATAATTAATTTCTTGATAACTAACACTTGGGCGGGTGGGCGGGAACAAAGTTTATAATAATTTGGCCGGTGGTGTGATCAAGTATTCCCGCCCACCCGCCCAAGTGTTTGTTATCAAGAAAATAGCTTATTCTCACACTTGTTGTGTTTTTGCTGATTTTAATATGACAGATTGAATGACAGTTGTCATTTATACGTCAAAGGTAGGTACAATAATTAATTTCTTGATAACTAACACTTGGGCGGGTGGGCGGGAACAAAGTTTATAATAATTTGGCCGGTGGTTTGATCAAGTAATCCCGCCCACCCGTCCAAGTGTTTGTTATCAAGAATAAATATAATGACAGATTGAATGACAGTTGTCACTTATACGTTAAAAGTGGGTACAATAATTAATTTCTTAATAACTAACAATTGGGCGGGTGGGGGGGTACAAAGTTTATAATAATTTGGCCGGTGGTTTGATAAAGTATTCCCGCCCACCCGCCCAAGTGTTTGTTATCAAGAAATTAGCTTATTCTCACACTTGTTGTGTTTTTGCTGATTTTAATATGACAGATTGAATGACAGTTGTCATTTATACGTCAAAGGTAAGTACAATAATTAATTTCTTGATAACTAACACTTGGGCGGGTGGGCGGGAACAAAGTTTATAATAATTTGGCCGGTGGGTTTGATCAAGTATTCCCGCCCACCCGCCCAAGTCTTTGTTATCAAGAAATTAGCTTATTCTCACACTTGTTGGGTTTTTGCTGATTTTAATATGACAGATTGAATGACAGTTGTCATTTATACGTCAAAGGTGGGTACAATAATTAATTTCTTGATAACTAACACTTGAGCGGGTGGGCGGGAACAAAATTTATAATAATTTGGCCGGTGGGTTTGATCAAGTATTCCCGCCCACCCGCCCAAGTGTTTGTTATCAAGAAATTAGCTTATTCTCACACTTGTTGTGTTTTTGCTGATTTTAATATGACAGATTGAATGACAGTTGTCATTTATACGTCAAAGGTGGGTACAATAATAAATTTTTTGATAACTAACACTTGGGCGGGTGGGCGGGAACAAAGTTTATAATAACTTGGCCGGTGGTTTGATCAAGTATTTCCGCCCACCCGCCCAAGTGTTCGTTATCAAGAAATTAGCTTATTGTCACACTTGTTGCGTTTTTGCAGTTTTTATAATGACAGATTGAATGACAGTTGTCACTTATACGTCAAAGGTGGGTACAATAATTAATATCTTGATAACTAACACTTGGGCGGGTGGGCGGGAACAAAGCTTATAATAATTTGGCCGGTGGTTTGATACAGTGTTCCCGCCCACCCGCCCAAGTGTTTGTTATCAAGAAATTAGCTTATTCTCACACTTGTTGCGTTTTTGCTGTTTTTATAATGACAGATTGAATGACAGTTGTCACTTATACGTCAAAAGTGGGTACAATAATTAATTTCTTGATAACAAACATTTGGGCGGGTGGGCGGGAACAAAGTTTATAATTATTGGGCCGTTGATTGGATACAGTGTTCCCGCCCACCTGCCCAAAAGTTTGTTATCAAAAAACTTGTTTATTCTTACACTTGTTGCGTTTCTTCTGCTTTTAATATGACACATTAAATGACAGTTGGCACTAATACGTCAGAGGTGGGTACAATAACAAATTTCTTAATAACTAACACTTGGGTGGGTGGTCGGGAACAATGTTTTTAATTATTGTGTCAGTGGTTTGATACAGTGTTCTCGCCCAAGTGTTTGTTATCAAGAAATTAGCTTATTCTCACACTTGTTGCGTTTTTGCTGTTTTTATAATGACAGATTGAATGACAGTTGTCACTTATACGTCAAAAGTGGGTACAATAATTAATTTCTTGATAACTAACATTTGGGCGGGTGGGCGGGAATAAAGTTCAAAATTATTGGACCAGTAATTTAATACAGTGTTCCCGCCCACCCGCCCAAGTGTTTGATATCAAGAAATTAGCTTAATCTTACACTTGTTGCGTTTCTGCTGTTTTTAATATGACAGATTGATTGACAGTTGTCACTTATACTTCAAAGGTGGGTACAATCATTAATTTCTTGATAACTAACACTTGGGCGGGTGGGCGGGAACAAAGTTTATAAAAATTTGGCTGGTGGTTTGATACAGTGTTTCCGCCCACCCGCCCGAGTGTTTGTTATCAAGAAATTTGCTTATTGTTACACTTGTTGCGTTTCTGCTGTTATTAATATGACAGATTGAATGACAGTTGTCACTTATACGTCAAAGGTGGGTACAATAATTAATTTCTTGATAACTAACACTTGGGTGAGTGGGCGGGAGCAAAGCTTATAATAATTTGGCCGGTGGTTTGATACAGTGTTCCCGCCCACCCGCCCAAGTGTTTGTTGTTAACAAAATTTGCTTATTGTTACACTTGTTTCGTTTTTGCTGTTTTTAATGTGACAGATTGAATGACAGTTGTCACTTATACGTCAAAGGTGGGTCCAATAATAAAGTTCTTGATAACTAACACTTTGGCGGGAACAAAGTTTAAAATTATTGGACCGGTGGTTGATTACGGTGTTCCCGCCCACCCGCCTAAGCGTTTGTTATCAAGAAATTAGCTTATTCTCACACTTGTTGCGTTTTTGCTGTTTTTAATATGACAGATTGATTGACAGTTGTCACTTATACGTCAAAAGTGGGTACAATAACAAATTTCTTGATAACTAACACTTGGCGGTTGGGCGGGTACAAAGTTTAAAATTATTGAACCGGTGGTTTAATACAGTGTTCCCGCCCACCCGCCCAAGTGTTTATTATCAAGAAATTAGCTTATTCTCACACTTGTTGCGTTTTTGCTGTTTTTAATAGGACAGATTGAATGACAGTTGTCATTTATACGTCAAAGGTGGGTACAATAATTAATTTCTTGATAACTAACACTTGGGCGGGTGGGCGGGAACAAAGTTTATAATAATTTGGCCGGTGGTTTGATCAATTATTCCCGCCCACTTGCCCAAGTGTTTGTTATCAAGAAATTAGCTTATTCTCTTACTTGTTGCGTTTTTGCTGATTATAATATGACAGATTGAATGACAGTTGTCATTTATACGTCAAAGGTGGGTACATAAATAAATTTCTTGATAACTAACTTTTGGGTGGGTGGGCAGGAACAATGTTTAACATTTTTAAATTGGTGGTTTAATTCAGTGTTCCCGCTCACCCGCCCAAGTGTTAGTTATCAAGAATATAGCTTATTCTCTCACTTGTTGCGTTTCTGCTGTTTTTAATATGATAGATTAAAGTAGTTGACACTAATACGTCAGAGATGGGTACAATACTGATTTTTTTAACACTTGAGCAGGTAGGTGGAAACACAGTTTATAAATATATTACATAGTTCTTTATGACGTGTATTATTAAAACTGTTTAAAAACTTGTTGGTCTTTGCTTTTATACATTATTTCATAGTATATTTAAAAAAAGTTTATTGTGCATGGTTTGAATGCAAACAAACAAAGGAGTATGCATGCTGTTAGTTTATTCAATTTTAAATGTACTTCATATACATCATTTCCAATAACTGGCAAATAATATTTATCATAAAACCACCACAATAGAAAAAATATAAAAGACATGTCAACAATGATTTCTATAAAATTTTACATTCAATAATAAATACAATTTTATACAAATAATGGTATTCAGACAGACATGTTTCGTCGAGGAACACGAAAGTGTATCGATTAAGCCATTACGAGCGAAGGGAGATAATTAATAATATAATAATAACAACAAAACACGGTTCCCTCCCTGTTTCTATTCTATTTAGCGGTGCCAAAATGGCTATTGTTTAATAATAAATTAGTATTTACTGGTTTAAATATTCAATCTGATATGAAGATAATGGAAAATCGCCAGTTCAAATACATTAGCTCGTTAATCGCTCAGCAGGATTTCCAAATCAAAATTGGATTCAAACAAAGATGTATTATTACAATGTTAGTTGATTCTATTACAATGAAATAAATTAACACAAGCGGATAATTTATCTTGAATAATTAACTTTGATTGCATTATTCTCATAAAACAAATTTTTTATCTCTTAAAAATCCGCTCTGGAATTTTTACAAAATACCTGTCTTACTCCCTTTATGTAAAGAATATAAAATTCTAATAATTTCATAAAACGTCAATATTCGGAATATTGATAGCGTAAAATAAGAAAAAGATTGCGAAGCTAGATAAATGCATCTCAAAATTGGATATTATATCAAACAGTTTTATTCAACCCGTAATTAAAATCATCCTGCGGAATAATTGTATTTAAAATTATTTATTGATTATATGGTTTTAGTAGGTCATTAACACATGTATTCAACGTCTAATGGCATGTTTAATGTATATTTTGTTTACATATCGCATTCATGTTAATGTTTAGTTAATATTATGTTAGTGCTAACAGATTTGTTCGATATTAAGTAAATTAGGGTGTTTTAATACTTGAAATGCTTTTTTTAAACAGTTTTACAAAAGTTATTTCATGCAAATATAAAGATAAGTATGCGGTAATTGGATTTACTGCGTAAGTTTTGTGCAGCTAAATAGATCTTTTGATCAATACATTTTGTTTTATACAACTTTATTCAGTTAGTATAATAATCAGATAGTTTACTAGACATTTTACAGTAGCAAAAAGTAGCTAGGATATTCGTAATCAAATAGTCTATTAGTGGTTTAGATGTAGCGCCTTTCACATCAATGTATATTCTAGTGGGACTTTCACATGCTTCAGTTAAATTAAATGAGTTTAATGTATCATTTAAAACGTTTTTATTTGTGCTCTGTTTTAGATAGTCTACATTAAAGTGACTATATAATTTTCTTTTACAAACACATTTTAAAGTTACATTTAAATTATAACTAAATATTTTACTTTATTTTCTGTAAATTAATATATACATTTATAAGAAAGAATTAGAATTTATGCAGTCTATAAATAGAACCAGATGTATTAAACTCTAACAAAACATTTTTTTATGCAGATAAATAAAATGTGAAGAGATAAGTGCGCTCGCATTACTGCAGCGTCTCAATGACATCAGGTCAAAGCGTTTTACGTTTTACCAATACTTTATCTCAACAATAGACATAAATTATTAGTACAGTTTGTAAAGTGAATGTGTTTGTATGTATTTAGTGCGTTTTAAACTAAACATGATCAATTTAATGATGTAAATTTATAAACGGTGCAATAGTCATGGTGAATAGGATTGTAAGGTATGAAAATTGTTGTATTGCATAAATTATAATGAATATTCTATTTACTTTACTACATTTTTTATTAATATAATTCTAATGCGTAGTAGCTAAAGCATAGGGTTTCTAATAAGTGTTGAAATTATTTCTTCAATTTTATTTGTTCATATTAATTGTAACATATCTGAATTAATTATGAATACAATTTTATTGCAACTAATTAATTAATTTTCAATTAATATTTACTATTATTAACAATTTTATTTTATTATTATTATTGTGTGTGTAGCATTAAAATATATAAAGGGTGGGCCATCTAACTTTAGTAATTTGAATCGGCTATAAATAAAAAGAAAGATTGGACATTTTGATTTAAGTATGAAATACAACATCATTCAAATGACTGCCACTGTTGGCTTCACAGTAACCCATCCGATTAAGCCAATTTTTTAGTACATTTTTGATTGTTTGGGCTTTAATCGCATGAATGGCAATTTTGATTTTGTGTTTCAAGGTATCAATCGTCTTTAGATGGTTAGCTTAACACTTATCCTTAAGGTCTCTCCACAAAAAAAATCTAACTGGGTCAAATCACAGCTCCTAGGCAGCCAATTAACATCAGCATTTTGATTTCCAAAAACAGTGCGCAAAAGATTGATGGTTACGTTGGCTGTATGGCAAGTGGCCTCTTTCTGTTGAAACCAAATGTCATCTATTTCATACTATTCAATTTTTGGAAACAAAAAATTTGTTTAGCATGACACAGTAACGTTTGCTATTGACGGTAACGGCGGCTTCTTGCTAATTTTTGAAGAAAAATGACCTAATAATGGACCAAAAATCACACCAAACGGTTACTCGTTGTGGATGCATAGGCTGTTCAATAGTCATGTGTGAATTTTCTGATCCTTAAATGCAACAATTTTGTTTATTGACATAGCTTACGAGATGAAAATGAGCTTCAATGAAAAACACAATTTTTTAATAAAAATGCTAATTTTTGGCCAAACAATCTTCATCTCATTGGGCGAACTAAAAACGGGATGGTTATGAGGCTTTAATTCTTGGATTAATTGAACTTTGTAGGCTTTTAAACCAAAATTTTTATGCAAAATTCTCCTCATAGAAGAGCGAAAAATGTTTAGTTCTTGAGAACTATGACGAGTTGATGTTTTTGGCTGAGCGAACTGGACGAAAACGTGAACGTTTTGTTTTATCCACTAACGATTCAGTTTTGCTTTACAAATTAGTCCACAAACTGCGTTGAAAGCACTTTTTTTCTATCAAATTTGTTTTGTTAATTTTTTACCGTTTGAGTAAAAGACTCATCACTTTGGAAGTAAGTTTCTATTATTTCTCAAATTTGTTGAAGTGTAAATTGTCTCATTTCGTATGACTTCAAACATAAAACTAAATTTCTGTCAACTTATAAATGTCATTACACTTTTGAAAAACAAAAAAACGGTAGTTTTAGAGAAACGGCATGTAGTACCTATCAAGTGAAACAATTTTTAGATTTTTTTTGAATCAAATAAATACATTCTTACAGAAAAGTAGAGCGTATCAAATTAAAGTAAATTTATACAGTTTATAGTACCACTGTAGCAGGTAATAGTACCGAAGATACAAAATGTTTTAGTATTTAGTTTTTTTTCGAGATACGGCACGTAGTACCCATCAAGTTAAACAATTTTTGGAATTTCTTGAATCAAGTAAAAATTTTGCTTCAGAAAAATTGAGCGTATCAAATTAAATTAAATTTAAACAATTTATAGTACTACTATAGTAGAAAACAGTACCAAAATTACAAAATGTTTCAATATATGGTTTTAGAGATACCGCATGTAGTACCTACCTACCTATCAAGTAAAACTTTTTTTGGAATTTTTTGAATCAAATAATAATATTCACGCAAAAAATTTGAGCTTATCAAATTGATTTTAATGTATACTATTTATAGTACCACTATAGTAGATAGTAGTTCTAAAATTACAAAATGTTTCAATTTATAGTTTTAGAGACACGGCATGTACTACCTATCAAGTAAATCAATTTTTGGAGTTTTTTGAATAAAATAAAAATATTCCTGCAGAAAAATTGAACGTATCAAATTGAATTAAATTTAAACAATTTTTAGTAACATTATAGTAGATAATAGTACTAAAATTACAGAATAGTTTAGTATATAGTTTTAAAGTAAAAAGTGAAACTATTTTTGATTTTTTTTAATCAAATAAATATATTTCTGCAATAAAATTAAGCGTATAACTTATCAAGTAAAACAATTTTTGGAATTTTTTAAACCAAATAAATATATTTCTGCAGAAAAATTGAGCGTATCAAATTGAATTAAATTTATACCATTTATAGTACTACTATACTAAATAATAGTACTAAAATTACAAAATGTTTCAATATATGGTTTTAGAGGTATGTAGAATCTATCAAGTAAAACAAATTTTGAAATTTTTTGAATCAATTAGATATATTCTTTCATAAAAATTGAGCGTATCAAATTCAATTAAATTTATACCATTTATAGTACAACTATAGTAGATAATAGTACTTAAATTACAAAGTGTTTCAATATTTAGTTTTAGAGATACGGCATGTAGTACCTATCAAGTAAAACAATTTTTAGAAATTTTTAAATCAAATAAATATTTTCCTGCAAAAAATTGAGAGTATCAAATTAAATTTAAATAATACCATTTATAGTACCACTATACTAGATTAAAGTACCAAAATTACAAAATGTTTTAATATATGGTTTTAGAGATACAGCATGTAGTACCTATCAAATAAAACACTTTTTGGATTTTTTTGAATCAAATAAATATATTCCTGCAAAAAAAATGAGCGTATAAAATTAAATTAATATATACATATTATAGTACCACTATAGTAATCTAATAGTATCAAAATTACAAAATGTTTTAATATATAGTTTTAGAGATATGGCATGTAGTACCTATCATGTAAAACATTTTTGGAATTTTTTGAATCAAGTAAAAATTTTGCTGCAGAAAAATTGAGCTTATCAAATTTAATTAAATTTATACAATTTATAGTACTACTATAGTAGAAAACAGTACCAAAATTACAAAACGTTTCAATATATAGTTTTAGAGATACCGCATGTAGTACCTATCAAGTAAAACAATTTTTGGAGTTTTTTGAATTAAATACATATATTTCTGCAAAAAAATTGAGTGTATCAACTTAAATTAAATTAATTCAATTTATAGTACCACTGTAGTAGTAATTGAAACCAAAATTACAAAATGTTTTAATATATAGTTTTAGAGATACGACATGTAGTATCTGTCAAGTAAAACATTTTTTGAAATTTCTTGAACTAAATAAATATATTTTTGCAGATAAATTGAGCGTATCAAATTGAATTAAAATTATACAATCTAAAGTACCACTATAGTAGAAAATAGTACTAAAATAACAGAATGTTTTAGTATACAGTTTTAAAGTAAAAAATAAAACAATTTTTGAATTTTTTTTAATCAAATAAATATATTCCTGCAAAAAAATTGAGCGTATCAAATTAAATTGAAATAAAACCATTTATAGTACCACTATAGTAGATTAAAGTACCAAAATTACAAAATGTTTCAATATATGGTTTTAGAGATACGGCATGTAGTACCTATCAAATAAAACAATTTTTGGATATTTTTGAATCAAATAAAAATATTCCTGCAGAAAAATTGAGCGTATCAAATTGAATTAAATATATACAATTTATAGTACCACTATAGTAAATAATAGTACCAAAATAACAAAATGTTTTAATATTAAGTTTTAGAGATACGGCATGTAGTACTTTTCAAGTGAAACAATATTTGGAGTTTCTTGAATCAAATAAATATTTTTTTGCAAAAAAAGTGAGCGTATCAAAATTGAATTCAATTTATACAATTTATAGTACTACTATAGTAGATATAGTACTAAAATAACAAAATGTTTTAATGTATAGTTTTAAAGATACCGCATGTAGTACTTATCAAGTAAAACAATTTTTAGAATTTGTTAGAACCAAATAAATATATTCCTGCAGAAAAATTGAGCGTATCAAATTTAAAAAAAATTATACTATTTATAGAACCACTATAGTAGATTATAGTACTTAAAATACAAGAAGTTTCAATATATAGTTTTAGAGATACGGCTTGTAGTACCAATCTAATAAAATAACTTTGGAATTTTTAGAATCAAATAAAAATATTTCTGCAGAAAAATTGAGCGTATCAAATTTAATTAAACTCATACCATTTATAGTATGTTATACTATACCAGATAACAATACTAAAATTACAAAATGTTTTAATACATAGTTTTAGAGATACGTCATGTAGTACTTGTCAAGTAAAACAATTTTTGGAACTTTTTGAATCAAATAAATATATTTCTGCAAAAAAATTGAGCGTATCAAATTGAATTAAATTTATACACTTTATAGTACTACTATAGTAGACAACAGTACCAAAATTACAACGTTTTCTAATATATAGTTTCAGAAATATGACATGTAGTACTTGTTTATTAGAAGAAAAGTTGATTTTATTTAATTAAATAAATATATTCCTGCAGAAAAATTGAGCGTATCAACTAGAATTAAATTTATACACTTAATAGTACTACTATAGTAGATAACAGTACCAAAATTACAACATTTTTGAATACATATTTTCGGAGATATCACATGTAGTACTTATAAATTAGAAAAAAAATGATTTTATTTAATTTAATAAATAAGTTTCTGCAGAAAAATTGAGCATATCAAATTAAATTAAATTTATACATTTTATAGTACTACTATAGTAGATAACAGTACTTAATTAACAACAATTTCTAATACATAGTTTCAGAGATATGCCATGAAGTACTTATGAATTAGAAGAAAAATTGATTTTATTTAATTAAATAAGTATTATCTTGCAGAAAAATTGAGCGTATTAAATTGAATTAAACTTATACAATTTACTAGTATTACTATAGTAAACAGTACCAAAATTACAACATTTTCTAATACATAGTTTTAGAGATATGACATGATGTACTTATGAATTGGAAGAAAAATTAATTTTATTTAATTAAATAAATATATTCCTGCAGAAAAATTAAGCGTATTAAATTGAATTAAATTTATACAATTTATAGTACTACTATAGTAGATATTAGTACCAAAATTACAACATTTTCTAATATATAGTTTCAGAGATATGATATGTAGTACTTATGAATTAGAAGAAAAACTGATTTAATTTACTTAAATAAATATATTTGTTCAGAAAAATTGAGCGTATGAAATTGATATAAATCTATACAATTTTTAGTAATACTTTAGTTGATATTAATACCAAAATTACAACATTTTCTAATATATAGTTTCAGAGATATGATATGTAGTACTTATGAATTAGATGAAAAATTGATTTTATTTAATTAAATAAATATATTTCTTCAGAAAAAATGAGCGTATGAAATTCATATAAATTTATACAATTTCTAGTACTACTTTAGTAGATATTAGTACCAAAATTACAACATTTTCTAATATATAGTTTCAGAGATATGATATGTAGTACTTAAGAATTAGATAAAAAATTGATTTTATTTAATTAAATAAATATATTCCTGCAGAAAAATTGAGCGTATCAAATTGAATTAAATTAATACAAATTATAGTACTACTATAGTAGTTACCAGTACATAATTTACAACATTTTTTAATACAAAGTTTTAGAGATATGACATGTAGTACTTATCAATTAGAAGAAAAACTGATTTAATTTAATTAAATAAATATTTTCCTGCAGAAAAATTGAGCGTATCAAATTAAATTTAATTTATACAACTTAAAGTACTACTATAGTAGATAACAGTACCAAATTAACAACATTTTTTAATACATAGTTTCAGAGATATGACATGTAGTACCTATAAATTAGAAAAAAAAATGATTTTATTTAATTAATTAAATATATTCCTGCAGAAAAATTGAGAGTATCAAATTAAATTAAATTTATACAACTTATAGTATTACTATAAAAGATAACAGTAGTTGAATTACAAAATTTTCTAATACATAGTTTCAGAGATATGACATATAGTACCTATAATTTAGAAGAAACTTTGATTTTATTTAATTAAATAAATATATTCTTGCAGAAAAAAATGAACTAATTAAATTAAAATAAATTTATACAACTTATAGAACTACTTTAGTAGTTATTAGAACTTAAATTACACTATTTTTTAATACATAGTTTTAGAGATATGACAAGTAGTATTTATAAATTAGAAGAAAAATTGATTTTATTTTATTAAATAAATATACTCCTGCAGAAAAATTGAGCGTATCAAATTGAAATAAATTTATACAATTTATAGTACCACTATAGTAGATTATAGAACCAAAATTACAAAATATTTTATGAAATAGTTTTAGAGATAAGGCATGTAGTACCTATCATGTAAAACAATTTTTGGAATATTATAAAGCAAATAAAAATATTTTTGCAAAATTGAGCGTTTTAAATTGATTTAAATTTATACCATTTATAGTACAACTATAGTTGATAATAGTACCAAAATTACAAAATGTTTTAATACATAGTTTTAGAGATACGGCATGATGTCCATATCAATTAAAACAATTTCTGATTTTTTTGTTAACTAATTAAATATATTCTTGCTAAAAAATTGAGCTTATCAAATTAAATTAAATTTATACGTTTTATAGTACAACTGTTGTAGATAATAGTATTAAACTTACAAAACGTTTTAATACATAGTTTTAGAGATACGACATGTAGTACCTATCAAGTAAAACATTGTTTAAAATTTCTTTAATTAAATAAGTATATTCCTGCAGAAAAATTGAGCGTATTAAATTGAATTAAATTTATATTATTTATAGTACTACTATAGTAGATAATGATATTAAAATTACAAAATGTTTTATTATTTAGTTTAAGAGATACGACATGTAGTATGTATCAAGTAAAACAATTTTTGGAATTTTTTGAATCAAATAAATATATTTCTGCTGAAAAATTGAGCGTATCAAATTGAATTAAATTTATACCATTTCTAGTACAACTATAGTAGATAATAGTACTAAAATTACAAAACGTTTCAATATATAGTTTTAGAGATACGGCGTGTAGCACCTATTAAGTAAAATAATTTTTGGAATTTCTTTAATCAAATAAATATATTTCTGCAGAAAAATTGAGCAAATCAAATTAAATTAAATTTATACCATTTATAGTACTACTATAGTAGATAATAGTACCAAAATTACAAAAAGTTTTAATACATAGTTTTAATTTTTTAAGTTAAATAAATATATTCCTGCAGAAAAATTGAGCGTATCAAATTGAAATAAATTTATACAACTTATAGTACCACTATAGTAGATACCAGTATTAAAGTTACAAAATGGTTTAATATATAGTTTAAGAGATACGGCTTGTAGTACCTATCATGTAAAACAAATTTTAGATTTTTTGAATTAAATAAATATAATTTTGCAGAAAAACTGAGCGTATCAAATTGAATTAAATTTATACAACTTATAATACCACTATAGTAGATAATAGTACTTAAATTACAAAATGTTTTAGTATATAGTTTTAGAAATACGACATGTAGTACTGATCAAGTAAGAAAAAATTTTGATTTTTTTTAATCAAATAAATATATTCCTGCAAAAAAGTTGAGCGTGTCAAATTGAATTAAATTTTATAAACTAATAGTACCACTACAGCAAATAATTTTACCAAAATTACATAATGTTTTAATATATAGTTTTAGAGAAACCGCTTATAATACTTCTCAAGTAAAACAATTTTTATAATTTTTTTTATTTAAATAATTATATTCTTGCAGAAAAATTGAGCGTATTAACTAGAATTAAATTTATACACTTAATAGTACTACTATAGTAGATAACAGTACCAAAATTACAACATTTTTGACTACATATTTTCGGAGATATAACATGTAGTACTTATAAATTAGAAAAAAAAATTGATTTTATTTAATTAAATAAATATGTTTCTGCAGAAAAATTGAGCGTATCAAATTGAAATAAATTAATACAATTTAAAGTACTACTATAGTAGATAACAGTATTAAAATTACAACTTTTTCTAATACATAGTTTTAGAGATATGACATGTAGTACTTATGAGTTAGAAAAAAAATATCATTTTATTTAATTGAATAATTATATTTCTGCAGAAAAATTGAGCGTATCAAATTGAATTAATTTTATACAATTTATAGTACTACTATAGTAGATAACAGTATCTAAATAACAACATTTTCTTAGACATAGTTTCAGAGATATGACATGTAGTTTCTATGATTTATAAGAAAATTAGAAGAAAAAATGATTTAATTTAATTAAATAAATATATTCCTGCAAAAAAATTGAGCGTATCAAATTAAATTAATTTTACACAATTTATAGTACTGCCATAGTAGATAATGGTACCAATTACAACATTTTCTAATACATAGTTTTAGAGATATGTTATGTAGTACTTATGTATTAGAAGAAAATTTGATTTTATTTAATTGAATAAATATATTCTTGCACAAAAATTGAGCGTATCAAATTAAATTAATTTTACACAATTTATAGTACTAATATAGTAGATGACAGTATCAAAATTACAACATTTTCTAATACATAGTTTCAGAGATATGACATGTAGTACCTATAAATTAGAAAAAAAATTGATTTTATTTAATTAATTGAATATATTCCTGCAGAAAAATTGAACGTATCAAATAAATTTAATTTATACAACTTACAGTACTACTATAGTAGATAACAGTAGTAAAATTACAACATTTTCTAATACATAGTTTTAGAGATATGACATGTAGTACTTATGAGTTAGAAAAAAAAAAGATTTTATTTAATTAAATAATTATATTTCTGCAGAAAAATTGAGCGTATCAAATTAAATTAATTTTATACAATTTATAGTACTACTATAGTAGATAACAGTATCTAAATAACAACATTTTCTTACACATAGTTTCAGAGATATGACATGTAGTTTCTATGATTTATAAGAAAAATTGATTTTATTTAATTAAATAAATTTTTTTCTGCAGTAAAATTGAGCGTGTCAATTTGTATTAAATTTATACAATTTATAGTCCTACTATAGTAGATAACAGTACTAAATTTACAACATTTTCTAATACATAGTTTTAGAGATATGGCATGTAGTGCCTATGAATTAGTAGAAAAATTGATTTAAATTAATTAAATAAATATATTTTTGCTGAAAAATTGAGCGTATCAAATTAAATTAAACTTATACCATTTATAGTACCACTATAGTAGATAACAGTACTAAAATTACAACAATTTCTAATACATAGTTTCTCATAGATATGATATGTAGTACTTATGAATTTGAAGAAAAACTGATTTTATTTAATTAAATAAATATACTCCTGCAGAAAAATTGAGCGTATCAAATTGAATTAATTTTATACATTTTATAGTACTACTATAGTAAATAACAGTACTAAAATTACAATATTTTCTAATACATAGTTTCAGAGTTATGACATGTAGTATCTATGATTTAAAAGAAACATTGATTTAATTTAATTTTATAAATATATTCTTGCAAGAAAAATTGAGCGTATCAAATTGAATTAAATATATACAATACATAGTACTGCTTTAGTAGATATTAGTACCAAAATTACAACATTTTTTAATACATAGTTTCTGAGATATGACATGATATGATTTAATTTAGTTAAATAAATATGTTCTTGCAGAAAAATTGAGCGTATCAAATTGAATTAAATTTATACCATTTATAGTACAACTATAGTACATAATAGTACTTAAATTACAAAATGTTTTAGTATATAGTTTTAGAGATACGACATGTAGTACCTATCAAGTAAAAAAGTTTTTGGAATTTTTTTTATCAAATAAATATATTCCTGCAGAAAAATTGAGCGTATTAAATTAAATTAAATTTGTACAATTTATAGTACCACTATAGTAGATAATAGTACTAAAATTACAAAATGTTTCAATGTATAGTTTTAGAGATACGGCATGAAGTATCTATCAAATAAAATATCTTTTAGATTTTTTTTAATTAATTAAATATATTTTTGCAGAAAATTGAGCGTATCAAATTAAATTAGATTTTACTATTTATAGTACCACTATAGTAGATTAAATTACCAAAATTACATAATTTTTCAATATATTGTTTTGGAGATGAGGGCAGTTAGTACTTCTAAAATAAACATTATTTTTGAATTTTTTGAATAAAATTAACAAAAATTTGTAGAAATATTGAGCGTATTAAATTTATACTATTTATAGTACCATTATTGTAGATAACATTACATAAATTACAAAATGTTTTAATATTTTGTTTTAGAGATACGGCATGTAGTACCTATCAAATAAAGATTAATTTTGAATTTTTTTTGCAGATCAAATTAAAAAAAAATTATACAATTTATAATACTATTATAGTAGATAACAGTTCTAAAATTACAAAAGATTTTAATATGCAGTTTTAGAGATACAGCATGTAGTACCTATCAAGTATAGATTTTTTTGAAATTTAGTAATTAAATAAAACATTTTTTGGAGAAAAATTTAGCGTATCAAATTTAATAAAATTTATACCATCTATAGTACGACTATAGTAAATAACAATACTAAAATTACAAAACAATTTAATATTTAGTTTTAGAGCTGCAGCATGTAGTATCTATCAAGTATAATTTTTTTTTGAAATTTAGTAATTAAATAAAATATTTTTTGGAGAAAAATTGAGCATATTTAATAAAATTTATACTATCTATAGTACGACTACAGTAGGTAACAGTACTAAAATACTAAAAAATTTAATATACAGTTCCAGAGATACGGCATGTAGTATCTATATCAAATATAGATTTTCTTTAAAAATCATGAATTAAATAAAAATATTTTAGAGAAAAATTGAGCATATCAAATTTAATTAAATTTATACTATTTATAGTACCACTATAGTAGATAACAATACTAAAGTTACAAAATATTTTATTATACAGTTTCAGAGATACGGCATATAGTACTTATCAATTATAGACTTTATTTGAAAATAATTAATTAAATTAAAAAAAATCTGGAGAAAAATTGAGCGTATCAAATTTAATTAAATTTATACAATTTATAGTACCACTATAGTAGATAACAGTACTAAAGTTACAAAACATTCTAATATACAGTTTCAGAGATTCCGCAATTAATATCTAATAAATAAAAATAAAAAATTGAATTTAAAATTTGTTTGTAATTTTTTCTTACAAAAATTAATCATTTTTGTGGTCAGAATGTTAGGGTCAGTTTCCTAATATGATATTGAGAAGGCATTTATAATTTATCAGCTCTAAGCGTCTAGTTTGTTTGCAGGTGTTATATAAATATTAACTCTTGTCCCAACATTTTAACCAAAATGATTGTTTAAATCTTAAATGTTGTTACAACATAGAATCAATATTTATATTAATAAATTATTTACATCTTAATTTTAATTACTTAAATTTATTTAAAATTAATTAATTATTTGGGTTTTTTATGATAAGCAACGTTTGTATTGAGAATAGTTACAATTTTTAATTAAATTGTTATTTTGCTAATAAAAAAAAATTGATAATTAAATTTACAATAACAAATCATTTCTGTACGCAAATAGTTACTCTAATAACTAATAATTGTGTATAATGGAAATATAAATAGTTTTTAATTAAAAAATATTATGACTGGAAAATAAATACAATTACAATTTTTTCAAATCAAATATACATCAAAATAAAAACCAATTGTAGCCTAAGGCTAATATTATTTCGACTACATTTAACCTTTTTTACTTACTTTTTATTTTAATATAATTCACTTGTTTTATTTGAGAAAATATTTGTTTAAATAATGTGAAAAAATGTTGGTGTTGTTTAATTAAGGACATACTTAGTTTGGGTTAGTTAGTGAGTTTGTTTAGTCCAGCGCTAAAAAGTGTGTAAATTTCGTGTGTGTATGTGTTGGTCGGGATGAAATGAAAGTAAAACAAAAAAAATGATAGTAGAGTCACAAAGTGGGTTATGTGCAAAGTTAGGGCCACGGGCTGAATGCTATGGTCGGGGAGGCGCATCGCTAGTGCCTCTAGAAGAGAGCCACGACGCCGACGCCGCTGCGGACGCCGACGCAACAATACGGGCGCCGCGACCCATAAAGCTGCGGAGTATAGAGGATCATAGTGCGACGGAAGAGATTCGAAAGCAGACGCTACGGCTGCATCGCGCACCATCCCGAGAGTTGAATACACGACACACATACATACTATATATACATAAAAACTATTTTTAGTGCAAGTTTTAAATTAGTGCACGCAACTTACTCAATCTGGATGTTTATCGCGCCGCATTTACAACGTTTCTTCACGCACTTTTTATACCAGTGAAAACACTCAAAAAAATTAATTATTTATCGCGTGTTTTATTCTAAATTAGTGATTAATATTATGTGATTGGATTAATTAATAGTTATGTGGCGCGAGAGGCTGCCAACCCCACGATGAACCTAGGGGATGGCGGCGGCCTCCCTAATTTTACTGGTGGCGGCTTTGGCCGTAGCGGCCCCGGACTGGACAGACTGCCCGACGTCTTGTCGTTGTAAATGGACGTCGGGTAAGAAAACTGCTTTATGCAGGGATGCGGCCTTCACCAGCCTACCCGATTCCCTCGATGGGGATATGCAGGTGCTCGATTTATCCGGGAATTCAATACCGCGACTAGGCAAAGACGCTTTTAAATCGGCCGGTTTGTTAAATTTACAAAGAATTTTTATGCGGGGCACCAGGTTACGCGAAGTCCACCGGGACGCGTTCAGAGAACTAATAATCCTAATAGAAGTGGACTTATCAGATAACGAAATTACAAGTTTGCATCCGGAGACTTTTAACGGGAATGAACGCTTAAGGGTGCTTTATTTAAGCGGCAATCCATTGAGACAGTTAGTGCAAGAACAATTCCCACAATTACCACATCTGCGTTCATTGGAATTAGACGGATGTCAACTTGAGGGTGTCCATCGGGATGCTTTCATACATTTGGCCGCGCTGGAATCGCTCAACTTGAAATCAAATCGGTTGCGGAATTTATCGGAGGCTGCTTTTATGAACTTTGCCCATTTGAAATCGTTAGCATTGGATGGGAATCCGTGGAGATGTGATTGTGATTTGCGCGGATTCCGCGATTGGTTTCTATCTAGCAATTTAAGATCCATATCGCTTTCATGTTCAGAACCGGATGAACTTAAAGGATTGTTATGGGAGGATGTGCGTAGGGAGGATTTTGCATGTCCTCCCCAGGTATTCTTAACCCCTCATCCACACGTGCAAGTGGAGGCTGGGGGGAATGTCAGTTTCGGTTGCCATGTGATGGGCGATCCTGAACCTGAGGTTACGTGGATGTATGAAGGCAGACCTATCAATCACACTTGGCTTATATTGGAAGCTGAGGAGGGTCTTTTGGACAAGTGGGTTAATATCAGTGTTTTCAACGTGAGTGATGCGGACGCGGGTGTTTATTCATGTGTGGCTAAGAATTCCTTAGCGGTTGTTAGTCTGAACGTGACTTTAGTTTTACCGGAAGTGGTGACCGCGACGACATTAAGCAAATCCGATCCGGGTATAGTGTGGTGGGCTTCGTTGGTCATAGGAGTGGCGGTAACTTGTTCCGCGCTGTGTACAATAGTGGCCGTTTGTTGTGTTAAATCACGCAATAATAGCAGAAGAAGGAATATGAAGGCAAGCGTCAGCTTCACAGACCAAGAAAAGAAGCTGTTGGATGTCAGCATAGCAACAACAACGGATAGGGGTACGGGTAGCTGCGAGGCGCTCGGACCAGAGATGGAGCTGCTGGAGCCTCCAGTCCACATCACCATCGAGAGCGAGCCGTTACCATTAGCGGTTTATCCACCTCCACCAGAATTTTCTACTTCAACTCTACCAGCAGGAGCGTTTGGCAACATCTTCATCTCAGTTTCTGTGAGTCGTGACCCTTCTCTAGACACCTCCAGGTGTCCTGACCTGTTGGATCTGCCCCACAGAGCCAAGCCGGTCTATCACGGAATTTCTACCCTCCCCCGAAGACCCTACGCTGCACCGCAGTATGATAACATGGGGCCACGAGTCACAGCCGGCGGCAGTTCGACCCTATCGCTACCAGACTCGACGGCAGAGCTTCCTCCACCACCTCCACCCCCCAGCTGCGCCACCCTAACCCCCGAGTTCGTCTCTCTCTAACCTAACCAAATCCTCTAAAAAAAAACCAACATCTTCAATTAGTGCCTTTGCTCATAATTATTCATTTTACTCTATACATGTTTTGATTTAATTTATCTCGATCCTATTTTGTATGATGATGTTTGTGTGTAAATATTTCACTAATTTTGTGTATAAAAAGAATTTTACCAAAAAAAAAAACCTATAGAAATATACCATATGATGTTTATTATCAAATAACTTCTTCATGATAAAAATATAAGAAAAAGACTCTAGCCGTATATACATCTATGATAATTATGATTCATATTTCTGTTAATGCGTATTGTTGATCTGTTAGATAAATTAATAAATTAATCTTTGTAATTAATTCCACGAGTGTTTGTCTTTCAAACCTCCTCTACTACTATTACTACTACTGCACCAACAACACACAAACATTACTAATATAATTACACAACACGTTTTGTACATACAAAACTAAACTAAACATTTTAGGTATAAATAAGTGAATTCTATTAAACTAAAGTTAATCATAATTATAATTTAATTTCAAAACTAATTTAATAATATTAATTGCAACTACATTTGGACGTTAACTAAAGTGCTTCTGATGAGGATCCAAACAAACAAGTAAAAGCTATTATAGGTATTTATGTTTTAAGATAAATAATTTGAATTTAAATAACTTATCAAATAGTATTGAATAATGGATAATTTTGTGGAGAATAAAAATTTTATATTTTTTTTTGCAAATTTAAATAAATATATATTTTTTTTAAATTAATTTATCTACTTCTAGTTTTTATGGTTAATTAAAAATAAGTTTACAATTTTCAAAGTTTTTGCATTTTTTTTTTCATTTTTTTAAATATTTAACAAAATGTGGCTTTGATTGAAATGTAATTTAATATGTTTAAAAACATTTTATTTTTTCAAACTTCTGACAATAATATTTGCAAAAAGTTTTTTTATTTTTACGATAAATAATATTTTTTTTTAATAAATAACTTGAAAAATAAAATATGTTTGAAAAAAAAAACTTTTACATTTTTTTTCTCAAACAATTGAAACAATAATAGTTGCAAAATGTTTCTTAATTTTTATATGATAAATAACTTTTATTTTAAATAATTTTTTTTCTTCAAAATTTTACAAAATAAATGTTTATTATAGTAACTAAATTAACGTTATTTTGAGAAATATAATTTAATTTTCATTTAATTTTTAGAAAAAAAAAAGTAAAATTTTTGAAAACTATTAAAACATTATTTTGGTAAATAACTTGAGATATTAATTTCTATATAAATAAAAACATTACTTTTTTTTTCAATTTTTTTTTAAATACTTAACTTGCTTACAAAATACAATTTAACTTTTATTATTTAGTTTTTACAAACATTTAATTATTTTTTTTAAAACGTTTAAAACAATAATATTTGTAAAATGTTTTTTAACATAAATTATCAAAAAAACTTAAAATAGATATTGATTTGGGAAACATAATTTAAGATTTTAATATAAATATTTTAAAATATGTTTTTTTTATATATACATTTTTTTAATTTCAAAAAAAATTATGTAAAATAACTGACAAAATGTAGTTTTGATTTTTTTTTTAATTATTCAGTTTTCAGAAACTTTTAATCAAAACTTTATCAAATTGTTGTTGATTTTTTTTGTATATAACTCAAAATATAAAATATTTACTTTTTTTTAAAATTATTTTAAGCTAACAAAATGAGGGTTTGAAAAATATAATTTTTAATTTAGTTTTTCAGAAAATTCAAACTTTTTAAAATTTTTACATAACTTAATTTTTTTTTGCAAAAAAATTTAAATAAAATAAAATTGTAATATTTTTTAATAAAAATAAAAATAAATTTTTCTTATTTTTTTCTTAAAAAATAAAAATATAAATAGTTTTTTTTAGAAAATTAAATTTTTAACTTGAAAATAATTTTATTCTTTACAATGCATCTTGCACATAAAATTTTGTGGTGCATTCAAAATAAAAAAAAAAAAATATAAAATAAATTATGTATATTAAAAAACTAAATTTTGATTTTTTTTAAATAAAAAACTTTTTACACATAAAAGAAAAAGCCTTTTTTAAGATATTTTGAGAATAAAAAAAAAAGATTATTTAATACTTTAATTTTTTTTTTCAAAACGTTTGATGCGGTTTGTAAAATTTTACAATTTAAAAAAAAAAATAGTTAAATTGAGTTTTTTAGCTTCTCTAGCTTATTCAAAATTTGACAAAATGTGTAAAATAAATTTTGTATTTTAAAAAACTAAAATTTAATTGATTTTTTTTTTTTAAATTTCTACACTTAAAAGAAAAAAACAGATTTTATGATATTTTACGAATTATTTTTTTTCTAAAAAAAATATTATTTGATGTTTAATTTTTTTTTCAATGTTTTTTTTTTTGTTAATTTGAAATAATATCTCAAATTAAACATACTTAAACATACTTTTTTTGATATATTGTTAGCAATAGTTTGAGTTTAGATCGCTACAATCAAAATTAGTTGCAGATCTATCAAAATATTTATCTCAATAAGATTGTTCTTATTTTAAAAATTAATTACTGGCAATTGTCTGAATCAAAACTATTAATTTTTTTTTTAAATAAATAAATTAAGAAGTGTTTTTTTGAGATCATTTTTTATCAAAACTTTTATTTTTGAGCAGTGGCGTCTTCAAGCTAAATGCAATTTGTTTTGTTATTTTTTTTTAAATAATAGTTTTTACAATTTATTTGCATTTGACTAGAAAATATGGTCGAAATTAAATTAAATGTTACTTTAAAAAACATAATTTAATAATTAGGAAAATTATTGATAACAACCAAAACAAATGTTAATTTGTAAAATGTTTTTAAATTTTTTGCGATAAATATATTTTTTAAATAACTTAAATATTTTTTTTTTATATAATAAGTGACCAAATGTGGCTTTGAGAAATATTATTTTATTTTTATTATTTAGTTTATAAAAACACTTAATTTTTTCTATAAAAAAAAAAAAAAATATTTTCAACATTTTTTTTTAAGTTTTTACAATGATAATATTTTTTTTTTGTAAATAATTTAAAAAATATATAATTTTTTTATAAAAACCTTCTTTCAAATTTAAAAAAAAAATATTTACATTTAAAATAAAGTTTTTTTTTCAAACAACTAACAAAATGTGGCTTTGAGAAATACAATTTTATGTTTATTATTTAATTTTTTTGAAACATTTATTTTTTTTTTAAATTTTGATTTTATAGTAAAATAATAATATGATTCAAATAGGATTTTTATGGTTTTAATTTGATTTTTTGTTGAATTTTTGTTTTGCATTTTGTTTTTACCTTTTTTATGATCAAAATTCGGCTAACATTTTGGTAAAAAACGTTTTTTTGCGGCTTATTTTGAGTCAATTTTTTTTAGTTTAATTTTGGATTTGTACATTTTAATGGGTTTTAAATTGTTGCAGCTGTATTAGGATAATTTGTATCAAAATTTAATAATTTTGTGTAGATTTGGGCATAATTTTTACCGGATTTTTATAGTTTTTGTAGTTATAATTACAATTTTTTTTTTTTATAATTTTAGGAATGATTTTTGTAGTTTTTACCTGGATTTTGCTAGAAAATGGTAGTTAACGGTTGTATTTTTATAATTGGCTTTGATGATTTTATACTATCATGGCCGAATTAGTATAATCTTAGCCGAAATTTAATTGTTTATTTGTTTTTTGAGTTTACTGTTTACATAGAGCTCAAATGTTTATCATTTTTGGCCGGATTTTATAGTTTATGGCCGGATTTGTATTACATTGGAGGAATTTTTGTAATTTACGACCGAATATTTGTAGTATATTGTATAATTTTGATGGATTTTATGTTAATACTACTAATTTAGTATAATTTTAAACAAAATTTTATTAAATATTTTTGATTTTGGCCTGATTTTTGTAGTTAATTACCGGATTTGTATTATATTTTACGGATTTTGGAATTTCCAGTTAAAATGATAGTTTTTGAGCGGGTTTTAGTAAAGAACGATAGTTTACGGCCGGATTTAAATTATTTCTGGCCGGATTTTTATAATTTATGGTTTTATCCGTAAAATCCGTAAATTTTGTTTGGATTGTTTCATGTTGTGGCCAAATTAATAAAGTTTTAACTAAAACTTATAAAGTTTGCTTGTAATTTTATAGTTTTTGTATGTATTTTGGCAATAAATGGTAATTTGCGGCCGGATGTTTATAGTTCTTGACCAAATTACATAATTAAAGAAGCATTATTATGTTTAAAGCTAAAATTTTAAATTTATAGCCGGATTTTTATACTTTTTGACTAATATTGTACAAAATTTGTATATAATCAGGCTGCGGTGCTTTAAATAATACCAAGAAACTATTATTGTTTACTAAAATTTGGTCAACTATTAAATTTTAATAAAAATCCGGCAAAACTAAACAAAAAATGAATAAATTTTGACAATTACTACAAAAATCCGGCCGTTTACAAAAATGAATTTAATTTAACACAAATTAAACTATAAACTATAAAAACTCATCTAAAAATAATGACAATCCATCCACAAACTATAATTGCATACTAAAATCTGGTTAAATAAAAAAATCTATCAAAATTATACAAATCCGGCCAAATACTACAAAATTCCTACAAAAATCCACCTAGAAATTACGAAAACAATTATTTTTTTACTAAAATAAAAGAAAACTATGAAAACATGATTAAATCATGACATAAATCCGGCCTCAAACCCATTAAATTGTATAATTCCGGTCATATACTATATAATCCTGCCGCAAACATAATTTTTTATTATAATCCAACAAACAATCAGCTCTAAATTAATTTGATAAAACGAATAAAAATCCGTTCAAAAAGTATAAAATCAGTCTTAAAACCCTTTTCTAAAAATGCAATCCTGAGAAAACGATAAAAAAATGTAAATTTGAAATTTAAGCCTTAAGCCACATAGCTTCTTTTGCACACAAAAAAATGCCCGTAATGGTTTTGTTTAAAGGTTTTTTTAGAACCAAAGATTATATATAATTTGTAATTTTTGACATTTATTGCCAGGCTTTGGTTAGCAATATTTTTCATATTTTAAAGCTAAGTATTTATTTTAGTATTTTTAAGATTTCAAAAAAAATTGTTTACACATTTCTGTGGTTACAGACTAAAGGTTGATGCTTTTGTTTACAATATACTTATACTTATTAGCTGGATTTTAATGTTTTTGAAATTTTGTATATATTATAGAACTTTGCACCTTCTGAAAGATTATTATTGCTATTTCGAACCATATGTTGGTTGATGTTTTTTACCTAAATTTTGGTAATTTTGACTGAAATTTTTGTTAATTATTACTAAAATGTTACTATTTTTTACAATATTTTGATATTTTATTACTAAATTTTGCTATTTTTTGAAACTTATATATTTTTTACATTTTATTAACTGATTTTAGTACTTATACAATATTTTGATGTTTAAGACCGGAATTTATTATTTTTGACATTCCAAGAATAGAATTTTGCACTTTTTTACAGTTTATTGCTGGGTTTTAGTTTTTTCTAAAAATACTGTAAATTTTATAATATTTTGCTCTTTTTGAAGGTTTATATAACATTATATTTAGATTTTTTGATAGTTTATTATCAATTTTTGCTATTTTTAACCATAATTTAATAGTTTATGGTCGGATTTTGCTAGTTTAAATATTACATAAATTTTTACATTTCCTAACAGTCTAAAGCTGAGTTTTAGTATCTTTAACAATATTTTAATGTTTTAATACCGGATTTTGTTATTTTTTACATTTTATAATAAAATTTTGCATATTGAAACTATTTTTGGTTTAATTGTTTAGTTTTTATTTTTTTGTAAATAAAAACGCATATTTTTTAACAATTTAAGACTAAATTTTGGTGCTTCAAGGTCAGATTTTGCTATTTTTAGCATTTTATAAAAAATAAGCTTAAAAAACCGGCATTCTCCACTTCTACATCTTTTTTATTCTATTCATCTACCAACTGTTTAATTTGCTTACAAATTAATACGCTAAACGTTACATAACCTTAATTTTTTTAAGTTCAGTTTTTTCAAGGATGAGACTAGTACAAACATTTAAAATTTTTAACTCAAAAATGGATTGTTAGATTTTGCTACAATTTAGTACGAATATACTTTATTATTATAGGTACCAACTGTAAAATTTACGTGCAAATTGATACGATATATTTTGTATAAACTTAATTTCTTTGAGTTTATCTATTTCAAAAAATGAATTAGTACAATATATTTAAAATTTCTAACTCACAAATGGATTGTTAGAGTTTGCTATAATTTGGTATCAATACCCCTTATTATTATAGATACCAACTTTAAAAATTGTTTACGAAAAGATATGCTAAATTTTGCTCAAACTTAATTTTTTTGAGATTATGTAACTCAAGGAAAGAGCTAATACGATACATTTAAAATGTGTAACTCACAAAAAGTTTGTTAGATTTTGCTACAACTTGGTACCAATATAGTCTATTAATTTAGGTATCAACTACATAATTTGTTTACAAAACAATAAATTTAATTAATTTGATTTTATATAATTAAAGAAACGGGCTAGTGCAATAATTAAATTGTAACTCACAAATAATTTATTAGATTTTGGTTCAATTTAGTACTAATATAGTATATTATTATAGGTACCAACTGAGTAATTTGTTTACAAATTGATACGATAAATTTTAAATAAACTTTTTTTTTTGGTTTTATAAAACTCAAAGAAGAAGCTAGTGCAATTTAATTAAAAAAAATGTCTCAACGGGACATTATATTTTTCGACAATTTTGTACTAATATACTCTAATAATATATTAAAGATTTGCTTACAAATTAATACGCTAAATTTTGCATAAATTCAATTGTTATGAGTTCATGTACAATAACGATGAGGCTAGTACAACTAATTAAAATGTGTAACTTCCAAACAATGCATTAGATTTTGCTACAATTTCGTACCAATATACTCTTATTATTATAGGTACCATTTGTAAAATTTAAAAATCAATTGACAATTTTTCTTAACTTCAATTCTAATGAGTTTATATATTTCTTAAGAGGGCATATTACAATACATTAAAAATTTTTAGTTAAGAAAGTAAAAAATAATTTGAATCTTAAAAATGAAAATTCAATAATTATTTTAAAAATTTATTTAAAAAAATCAAGTATTTTAATTTTTATTTCAAAATATTTTTTATTCCAGAATAATCCATTGCGACAAAAGATAAGTTTTCATCAATTTTGAACAAAAACGTTTTCATTTCTTAATTATAAGTAAGATATTTTATGATTTTTGAATTTGCAGAGAGCGCAATAACTGGCGATTGAGATTGTTTTAAAAATAAATGTTTTTGGTACTAGTTTTTTTGTATTTAAAATATATAAATATGCTTTGAGTTTTAATGCAATTTATTAAATATTCTTTTTTACTTACCAACCGTGGATTTTTTTTTATTGAAACGTTTAGTTTGCAATGAAATTAATCGGTTAGAATCAATCTTTTATTGACAAATGAAATAGAACAAATAACTTTTATTATATGTATTGGAAACTAGAGTACCAAGTATTTTTGATTTGACTACTTTATCTTAGCGCTCCGGGTATTAGCGATAGTGATCACAATCTTCTCCTTGTCTACTGTACTGCAAAAAAGTTGCAGCGATGTCATGTCAAACTACTGGCGTAGATTTTTAAATCATGAAATTCGGTGTCTTCCCATCACTTTTTCTTCCAGAATCAGTTGGAGTATTTTGTATCTTTCATTACGTGCTCGAGATATTCCAATTTTCTAACTTTTACAGCTTTTAATACTTCCAGTTTCTTGCCCATTCTCTGCAGAACCTCCTCATTATTAATGTGCTCTTTTCATGAGATATTAAGGATACGACGATATGTTCATAGTGTAAAAGCTTCTAGTTTTTTTTCTGTATCCTTTGATAGAGTCCAGGATTTGACGCCGTACATTATTGTTGAGAAAACGTAGCAGGGCAACATTTTGATCTTAATTTGCATGTTCAAGTCTGGGCTGTTAAAAACTTTTCTTATCTGGATAAATGTCGTTTTCGCTTTTTTTATCTTGCATTTGATTTCTACTAAATGACCCTAGAGTTTAATCACGCATGTGCCTAGATATGTGTATTTGTCTACTTGGTCTATGGTTTTGTTGTTGAGAACTATTGTGATGGATTATCTTTACTGACAAGCATATATTTGGTCTTTTTGAGATTGAGATCGATTCCGTACTTCTTGCAGCCTAATTTGATCTTATGCATCAACAGATGAAGTTCTTGAGCTGTACTCGCCAATATAACAGAGTCGTCCGCATACTTTAAGTTGTTAATTATCTTGCCGTTGATTGATATTTCTTTCTCCATTCCATCAAGCGCCTCCTTAAATATTTTTTCTGACTATATGTTAAACAAGGTTGGTGAAAACACACAATCCTGCCTCACATCTCTACGAATTTGGATATTTTCCGTGCTTTGGTCTTCAACTCGTACTTCTGCCGTCTGTTTGCCAGTAAAGGTTTGCTATTATGCGGATGTTTTTGTTGTCGGATCTGGTGGTCTTGAGTATCTTAAGCAATTCTTTGTGTTTTACTCGATCGAACGCTTAGCTTAAATCTATAAAACACAAGTGTACCTCGCATTTTTGGTACTAACCGTAGTAAATTTATTAAATTAAATTTATCAACTTTTATAGACAAATGAAATAAAATAAATAACTTTACAATATTAATTTAAATTGGTATCAATATTCTCTAATATCATTGGTACTAATCGTAAACATGTTAATTGGTTTAGTTTAATATGAATTTAATTCGATAGATTTCAACCAATATAAGGAATTTTTTTTGATTTTAATAAATAAACAAAAAAAATTAATGCAAATTGATATCAATATTCTCTAATATCATTGATACCAATCATCGAAAATTTATTACTGTTGATAGGTTCAGTTTGGAATACATTTAATCCGATAGAGATTATTATTGACCAGTAAAAGAGAATTAATATTTTCTAAAATATACATTAGATATTAAAGCTAATTGCTGTTATTGGCAATATTAAGTTTGGAATGAAGTCAATTGATAAAACTCTATTCAATATAATCAACTTTTATTGATAAATGAATTAAAATTTTTACGTTTACTTTGAAATAAATTCGGATAGAACTCATCTATTACAAGCAATTTTTTTTCAAAATGTTTGTTTTTTAATAATTTAAAATTTTTAATTATTTATAAATGATTTTTTTTCCCAAATTTTATTTTTTTAAAATTGTTGAAAAACAACATTTTTACGATAAACAATAGTTTTTTTTTTTAAACTTACAAAACATACATTTTCCTCAATAAATTTTTTTTTGTAAAATAAATGAGAAAATGTGGCTTTGAGAAATATAATTTAAAATTTACTTATTACGTTATTAAAAAAAAAATGATGTTTTGAATAAAAGCAAATAGTTTTATTTAAAAAAAAAAAATCAACTTTGAGTAATAAATATAATTTATCTCAAAAATGTTAAGAAACAATTTGCAAATATGATATTTTTCATTTTTTAAAAATTGGAAAAAAATAATAAAAATAAAATTATTTAACAATCAAAAAAATAAATTTTGAGTTATTTAAAAACAAATTAACTATTTATCATAAAACATTTTAGAAACATTTTGCCAAAAGTTTCTTAACAACCAAGTTATAAATATAAATTTATATTTTTCAAGCCCCATGAAAGTTATTTTGAAAATAAAAAATTTTGAATTTTTTTTCAACAATTGGCCGTGATTATGTTTATGTTAATTATCAAGGAATTAGTAAATTTTTGCTCAAATCAACTTTTTCTGAAAAAATCCGGCTAAAATTAATAAAAAGTTATATTATTACTAAAATCTGGCTTTAAATAACAAAAATTCGTCTAATGTAATATAAATTCGGCAATAAACTATAAATATTTGGCATAAATTAATAAAAATTTAGCTGCAAACTATCATTTTTGAGAAAAATAAATATTTGTTTTTGAAGTTTTTGTGTAATTTTTTATTATTTTTAGCCGGATTTTTTAAATTTTTGTTCAAATTTTAAAAATAATTGTCAGTTTTTGTCAAAATTTTGTATAGTTTATATAGATTTGTGGTAAATTTTAAAATTCAACTATTTTTGTTGATTTTGGCCGGATTTTTAGATTTTTTTAGTTTTTTGGCTTATTAAAGTAAAATATGTTAGTTTGAGGCCGGATTTTTAATAGGGTTAGCAGTATAGTTGTATTTTTTGCTTATTTTAGATGTTTTAGACCAGATTTGTACATGATAATTAAGATTTTTATGATTTTAAGACGAAAATTTTATACATTTTGGCCGGATTTCTATACTTTTTGTCAAATTGATTTTTTGTTAGATTATAATAAAAAAATATGTTGGCGGGAGAATTTTTTAAATTTTGTTGTTAAATTTTATATTATATAATAATGGTTTATTAACGGAATACATCCTTTGGTTTACAATAATTGATTACAATGATACAAAACTATACTATAACTAAATTACACATTAAAATACATATTAAAATTAATTTGTCTACATTTGTTTTTAAATGAATTTGCAGATAATGTAAAAAGATCTAAAAGACTATTATCATTTAATAAATTACATTCTCTCATAAGTCTTGATGTAGGATTCTGATAGCCATAATTTGTTTTATGCAACTTTTCTTTAAAAAGAGAAATGCTACGAGTTATTTTTACTTGACTAAAATTAAAATTAAATTTAGCCAACAGCTCTGAACAAACAATATAGCCATTAATTAGTTTATGAGTAAAACACAAATCACTAACAATTCTTCTATCTTTTAACGAAATCAAATTTAATGATAAGTGTTCTACTGTCATTTTATAATTGGTTTTATACCTAAGGTATTTGAAAAAATGTAATTGAATTTTTTCTATGTTCTTTATTTGTCCTTTATAATAAAGACTCCAGATGATAGACCCATATTCAAGTATGGATCTAACCAATGTTTTAAACAGACAAACTATTGTTGATGTTTGTAGCTCTTTTGATGATCTTTTTACAAAACCTAACATTTTTCTGGACTTGTTTAATGCATTTTGAATATGACTATTGAAAGTGAGTTTATGATCCATTATGACTCCTAGATCGCATATTTCTATTACGTTATCTAAATCACTGTTATTAATTGTGTATGCATAGGCAATTGTGTTTTTAGATCTAGAAAACCTAATTGATTTGCACTTATTAATGTTTAAATGTAATTTGTTATTATCGCACTACTGCGAAAGTTGATCTAGGTCATATTGGATCTGATGGCAATCATTCAGAATTTTTATTCTTTTAAATAGTTTTAAGTCATCTGCAAACAATAAAGAATTACAGTACTTAAATATTGATGGTAAGTCATTTATAAACAAGTTAAATAGTAATGGCCCACAATGCGACCCCTGTGGTACCCCAGATGTCACCAGTATAGGTTTAGACAAAAAATTATTAATTTTAATGCACTGTGTTCTGTTTACTAAGTAACTTTTTAGCCAATTTACAATACTTATTAAATCCTAAGGCAGTAAGCTTGGCAATAAGAATACAATGATCAACACGGTCAAATGCTTTCGCAAAATCCGTATAGACAGAATCTACTTGTTGATTAACTTAATCATTAAAACAGTTGGTTGCTCTCCTATTTCATTGGAATTAAGTTGAATTGATTGATTTAACGATACATCCATTTGTTTTTACATCTACGACAATCAAATTGCTCCGTTTTATTAATATAATTATGTAAAGACAAATCATCATCCAGTGCAATACAATTAGTATGTGCCCAGCTGTTGCAGGTACAACAAGATGTGAATTGTCTCGGATGAATCCGACCATTACAATATGTACAAGACATTATAAAGAATAAAACAATAATAAGTATGATTAAAAAATAGATAAAGTATAAGGAATATTATTCACACCAAATAGGTCTTTAATTGGTGACTGACAAAGAAAAAAAATGTAATGGAAAACCACGGTTAATGATTTGTTAATAATCAGTTAATGTTGATGGAAAATATAACAGTATTTTTACACGTAAATAAATTGTATTTTATTTATTTACAATAAAACGGCAATAGCCAAGAAGATAAAAAATTGAATAAATATAGGATTAAATTTTTTTTAAATGTTTTGTTTTGCGTGTAAAAAGTTTTAACATTTCTCAATATTGTATAAAATATAAATTAAAATATCAAATTTACCATAACACAACCAATTATTTTAAACACAAATTTTACACAGTATTAAATACACACTTTAAAATAATTATTACCAAAAATTAAAATATTTGGAATAAGATAAACCACTTATTTTTACAAAAGAACACGGAGCACATTTACACTGTACGGAAATATATATGTTTTTACTACATGACAATTTGATGAGTTTGCGGCCGGATTTATGTCATGATTTGGTCATGTTTTTTTATTTTGGTAAAAAATAATTGTTTTTGGCTAGATTTTTAAATTTAGCAACATTTTTAAAGTTTATAGCCAAACTAAACTTTTTGTACTTGTACGGGATTTTGTAGTATTTGGCCGGATTTGTATAATTTTTAAGGATTTTTTATTTGGCCAGACTTTGGTATAAAATTATAGTTTGTGGATGGATTGTCATTATTTTTGGATGGGTTTTTATAGTTTATAGTTTAATTTATGTTATATTGAATTAATTTTTGTAATTTACGGCTAGATTTTTGTAGTATATGTCAAAATTAATTATTTGTTTAGTTTTGCCAAGTTTTTATTAAAGCTTTAATAGTGGTTGAGTAAATTTTAGTAAAAAAATTTCTGGTATTATTTAAAACACCGGAGCCAGATTATATACAAATTTTAGTACAAAATTGATCAAAAAGTATAAAAGTCCGGCCATAAATATAAAATTTTTGTTTAAAATGTAAATCATGTAATTTGGTCAAAAACTATAAAAATCTGACTACAAATTACTATTTATTGCCAAAATACATACAAAATCTATAAAAATATAAGCAAATTTTATTAATTTAAGTTAAAACTCGGTCATAACACAAAACAATTTAAACAAAATTGCACAAATTTGTATATTAGCACAAAAATTTGACTGTGGTATAATAGATAAAACCACAAATTATAAAAATTTGGCCAAAAATAATTTAAATCCGGCCGCAAATTATTGTTATTTACTAAAATCTGCCCAAAAAATCATTTTAGCTGTATATTACAAAATTTGTAAAATATAATACAAATCTGGTCATAAACTATAAACATCTGGCTAAAATCAACAATTTTTAATTGAATTTTGCTTAAAATTATACTAAATCAGTCGTAGCAACATAAAATTTATTAAAACTATACAATTCCGGCCACATACCACAAAGATCCGGTCGTAAATTACAAAAAATTTCTTATTGTAATACAAATAATAATAAAAATTTGGCCGCATATCAAAATCTGACCTAAAACTATGTAAACAGAAAACTCAAAAAACAAATAAACAATTAAATTTTGGCTAAGATTATACTAATTTGGCCATGATAGTATAAAATCTATCAAAGCTATAAAAATGATCAAAATACATGCGTTAACTATCAATTTATAGCAAAATTAAGGTAAAAACTACAAAAATCCGGCCAAAAACCATAAAATCTTATTTTATGTAAATATTACTAAAAAAACTATCAAAATTCGGTAAAAATTGTGCCAAAATCTACACAAAATTGTTAAATTTTGATACAAATTATCCTAATTTAGCTGCTACAATTTAAAACCCATTAATATACAAACCCGGAATTAAACTAAAAAATATTTTTTTTTACTAAAAATAATTAAAAATAAGCCGCAAAAAAATGTTTTTTACCAAAGTGTTAGCCGGATTTTGATAAAAAAAAGGTAAAAACAATGCAAAACAAAAACTCAACAAAAAATCAAATTAAAACCATAAAAATCCTATTTGATTTATGTAATTTTATTACAAAATTAAAATTAAAAAACAAATAAGGGTTTTGAAAGAATTAAATAATAAACATAAAATTATATTTTTCAAAGCCACATTTTGTTAGTTATTTTAATTGTAAAAGGTCGGGGGGACAGCCAATAATGTGAATTTCATGTTTTTTTTCTAAAAAATAGAGCAGAAATAAAAAATAAATTAAACCGATTAATTTGATAGATTTCATCCTTCTGAAGATGATGGAGTTTGTCCAGTGGACTCTATTACTAACCGTTTTTAAGTTTTGATTTTTTAGTGAAAAAAGTCTTAAAATTGTGAAAAAAGTTTTATGGGTTTGGTTTTTTTACCTTTACCGATTTTGATGAAAATTAGTTTATTGACTAATTTTGATGCCAGGAATACGAATCAGACATTTAAAAATTTGAAAAAAAATACTTCATTTGTTTTTTGTCTTGTAAAAAATACGATAAATCGTGTTTTGAGCTGTCAAATCATTGCAAATTGATGAAAATATTATACCCAGGGTACCTACTCGATGTAAAATTTTCCATAGAATCTAAATTTCAGTACTTTAGAAGCTATAAATGCTTTGCAGAGTCACAAATGCAGAAAAAATGGCAAAAAAGTGAAAAAATCGATTTTTAATAGTGGCGCACCACTCGCTTACTTATGAAGTTAAAAAATAAAATTCTATGCAATTGAAGGTTTAGATAACCAAAAGTAAATTTCGACCCTTCTGGATTTTTTTTAAAGGTTGTATACAGAGTTTAAAAAGCTGAAAAAATTGTGCTGGAAAACCACCCAAAACCCTACTTCTATGTTTTTTTTTTTAGAATTTTTTATTTAATAGGTGCAGAAAAAAACGAGAAAATGCTATTTTTTGCCTTCTATGGAAAAGGGGGTGGTATCAAAATTTTAAAATTCTACCATACATGTTTTTTTGATGCTAGGAAAGTAGATGGAAGGCATTTTACCTATGTTAACCGGGCGGACCCTTTCTAATTGAATTTGATACTACTATTAAGTTTTTGCTTGATTTGCAATTTTTATGAGTCTTAAGCAAATTTTATGCTATAAATGGGTTTTATGCTAATTATGATCTATTTTATGTGTTAAACTTGGATGTCGACCAAACTTTATACTAGAATTAAGTTTTTTGCATGATTTTTATGTTATAAATGCTTCTGGTGCAAATTTTGCGTTAAAATGTCGTTTTTGTAAACGCATAAGTTGTTTTAAACAAATTTTATGATTAAAATGGAGACAATTTTAATAATACATATTTAATAAACATGATTTTCAAACAATTTTTATGCTGGAAATAAGTAATTATGTTATGAAACGTAATATTTAAGCAATTTAGAGGTATTTGTAGTAATTGTAATTTCCGATCGGATTTCATGTCGGAAATAAATTTTCTGCAAGATTCCATTTTGTAATTGTGACAAAAGTAATTTTTGAGCTTTTCTTTACAATGCTTAATACACGTATTCTGGTTTGTTCACCAAGTAACATTGGATCCTCCGTAGAAATAGCATAAAAACATAAATTGCCAAAAAACACAATAATTTCATTAATTTTGTACAGAGAATTTATTTATTGCATAAAATTTGAAACAAAAAGTTGATTTAATTTATGATCTGTTTTTTTCTTCTTTATTTTGCGTTTTACAGCTATTTTACATCGCCCCAGAAGTCTTACGACTTGTATGGAGGGGGTTGATGGGACCAACGGTGGATAAAGAGCAAAGTTATTATTTTAGTCATATTCGAGGATCAAACCCCGGACTGTTAGAGTGCTACGCTAACGCTCTATAACTGAGCGATCTCACCGTTTTAAATTTATTATAAGCATAAATTTAGCATAAAAAACTCATTTTATGCATAAAACTGATTTATTTTATAAAATTTGTTATAAATTGCTTAAAAAACTTCTTTGTTGCATAAAATATGCAATTGAAACTGATTTATCTTATGAAACTCATTAACAGCCTAAAATCAGATTAATTTTATAAAATTAGCACAAAAAACCTAGTTTATGCATAAAATTTATACAAAAACTAATTTATTTTATAGATTTGATTTAAAATCAAACATAATATTTTTTTTGCACCAAAAAGTGAATTAATTTATGAAACTTATCATAAATCTCTTAAAAGTACATTAAAAGCATAAATTTAGCACAAGAAACTTATTTTATGCATAATATATTAACAAAAACTGATTTATATCATAAATTGCTTAGAAATTTGTTTATTGTTGATAATTTGCACAAGAAACTAATTTATTGTACAAAAATTGCCTTTAAAACCAATTATTTTATGAAATTCATCATAAATAGCCATAAATTTAGCACCAAAACATCGATTTATGCATAAAATTTGTTCCAATTTATATCACAAAACTGACAATGGTTGCTAAAAACGTATTTAATGCATAAACCAAGTACAAAACACTGACTATTGCATAAAATTTGTAAAAAAAAATTAGAAAAAACATATAAATTTCCAAAAAAAAAACTAATTTATTTTATAAAATTTATGACAAATTGCACAAAAAAGTACTATAAAATTGCCACCAAAGCTAGATTATTGAATAAAAATTTAAAAGCAGAATTTGAAAGAAAAATAAAAGGTTTTAAAAAGAATTTACATGATACAAAAGGTTACTGTTAAAATGTTAAAAAAAAGTATTACTTATTTGACAAAAAAGATTTAATTTTTTTTTTTAAAAGTTTGAGAAATGAAAGAGCTAGTAGATTTTTAGTTGTTTTTAGAGATTATATTTACATTTGAAAAGTAAATATATTTTCCAAAAAACATTTTTTGGATCGTATTTTAAATTGAAATGATTTGTGGCGGAAACATTCTTCGCAGCAATCTTAAGCAAACAAATCAATGTAAAAAAACATTGTTTTTATGATGTTAAAAAAACTTACTCTACGCACAAGCAAAGTTGTACAATTTATTCTGTTCAAGCCAAGTTGTACAAACTTTTGAAAATTTTCTACAATTTTTAGTCTTTTTTTTTTAAATTTTGTTAAATTGTTTTTATTTTTTACAAACTTCTGAGTAAGCAGACTCAATTTTGGAAATATTAACATGTTTTAAAATGTTATGAAAATTTAAATAAATTATTGCGGACATAACATATTTTTTTTTTTTAAAATTTTTAAATTTGTTTTTATTTCTACAATTTTTTAAGTTGCAAGATTTAATTTAAGAAACAATAACATTAAAAACTTCCAAAAATTTTACAAATATTTGATTATTACGGAAATTTTAAAAATGATTTAAGATTTACCGATTTTTTATAAAAAAAATTTAGTTTGTTTCTATTTTCTACAATTTTTAAAGTTGATAGATTTTGAAAACAATAACATTAATCTAAGATTTACCGTTTTTTTAACAAAATTTTGTTAATTTGTTTTAATTTTTTATGTTACGGGATGTAATTTTGGAAATAATAACATCAATATTGCGAAAGTTTGATTAAATTATTGCAAAAGTTTTGAAAATTTTCTATGGTTTTTTCTTTTTTCTTTTGTTTTTTTATAAATTTTGTTAATTTTTCTCTATTTTCTACAATTTTTTAAGTATTGAGACGCAATTTTGGAATTAATAACATTTAAAAATATTAGGAAAATTTGATTACATCATTACAAAAGTTTTGAAAATTAACTACGATTTTTTGTTTTAATTTTTTGTAGTTTGGTTAAATTGGTTTTTATTTTTTTTTATTTTTTAAGTAATGAGACACAATTTTAGAAATAATAACATTAGTAACCCCTAAAAATATTACAAAAGTTTGATTAAATTATTATGGTACTATGGTTTTTCGTTTTTTTTTTAACTTATTGTTAATTTGTTTATATTTTTTACAGTTTTGTAGGTATTGAGACGCAATTTTGGAATTAATAACATGAATAAGATCAAAAAATATTATGAAAGTTTTTTTGTTTTTTATTTTTTTCAAAATTTTGTTTGTATTTTGCATCATTTTTTATAGATAAAATGTTGAAAGTAATAACATTGTTCAAAAATATTACAAAAATGTTAATACGAAATTTCTAAAATTTTTCAAAATTTTGTTAATTTGTCAATCAAGTCAAAATATTCAATTTTGGAAATAATAAATTCAAAAATATTACCAAATTTTGATTTTGAATTTTTTAAACTAAGAGATGCAATTTTGCTGAATAATAACTTTAATAACGTCTAAAAATATTACGAAATATTGATCACATGATTACAAAAATTTTGAAAATGATTTTTTTTTAAATAATGTTAATTTTTAGTGGCATACAAAAATAAATCTTTACAGAAATTTGGAAACGATTTTCTGTTTTCTTGCAAAAAAAAATAATTTTGCTCTTTCAACAATTATCGAAGTTAAGAAAAACCAATTTAGATCAATGGTATTCAAAACTTGTACGAAAATTTGAATACATTTTTACGGAAACAGTGATTTTTTGTTTTGTCAAAATTTTGTTAAATTTTCTCTATATCTTACAAAAACTAAAATTGAGGGAAGCAAATTTAAAAATATTAACTTTAAAAGCGTACAAAAATTTGATTACATTTTTATGGAAATTACGGAAATTTTAAATTTTGCTCTATATCCTCAGAAAAAAACGTACAAAAGTTACGGAAATAATCAACGATTTTTTGTTTTGATTAGTTTTTTCTCTATTTTCTACAATTTT
Organism: Tachinus rufipes; assembly: GCA_963932245.1. Taxonomy (NCBI): domain Eukaryota; kingdom Metazoa; phylum Arthropoda; class Insecta; order Coleoptera; family Staphylinidae; genus Tachinus; species Tachinus rufipes. Next base: position 114,049,909 of record OZ010745.1, read on the forward strand.
TTGAATTAAAGGTTGCAATTTTGGAAAGTTAAGTATTAATGACACTCAAAAATATTGAAAAAATTTGTTTACATTATTATGAATATTGTTGAAATTAGAACGTTTGGCTACACAAGCAAAGCTAGAGCGGTAGACAGCAAAGTGCTAGACATATTTTCTTGTCAATGTTGTTTACGACTATTTTTGCCTGACTCGCAAGGTAAGGGTTAAAAGAAATTAAAATAAAAATTTTTGATAATTTTTGTTTATTTAATAAAAAAAATACTTTGAAATTAAATTTATCAGCAAAAATTTTCCCGCTTTAGAACTATAAATCATCAATTGTTGAAGCATTTTGTGGTGCAATTTTTCTAATATTACAAAGTATCAGTGTTTTTTATAAAAATGATTAGTTTGCAAATTTTTAGTTTTAAGTAAAAATTTAAAGCATTTAATCTCTATATATTTTTTTTAATAAAAATGATTAATATTTGTTATCTATTTTTATAATTTGTACATTTTAATATAATTTTTGAAATGTATGTACGTATGTACGTATCATTTTCCACCTGTTTTTTTACTACTCTACTCCCATAACAATTAAAAAACAATATAGTATTTATGCCTGCACCTTGTTATTGCATGTATGGCTACAGCACAGGAAACATACATTTAATCAATATTATGTTTGAAACGAACAACAAATTACCTTAAAATATATTCTATTTTATATAAATTGTAACTTAAATAAACAAACACTTAATTATTTTGTTTCTCTTCAATTCAGTTATAATTAACACCGTGTTTATTTCATTCCATTTGACTTGTTTATTTACTTTATAAATTATGCTACACACTTCAGCAAAATATTTTTATAGCATAATTATTTTTATAATATAAAGTAAAATAATTCAAGCAAGATTTATTAAATACATTGTATACATCAATTCAAATTAAAAAAAGCAGAAGGAAACCAATTAAATTTCTTTTTAAATTTATATAAAAAATATGTTCAACAATATTTGTATTGTGTAAAGTCGTAAAAAAAACGTGTACAATAAAATTAAAAAAAAAATAAATTATTTTAGTAAATTTATGTGTTTTCATTACATGGCGTATACGAATATTAATGATAATTATGGTAATAATAATTATTTTTTTAAGAAATGTATTAAAAATTGACATAAATAGAAAATATTTTAACAAAGATTAATTGGTACTACATATTAACAGGACTTTAGTTTTCTATTTTTTTTTTATTGATTCTAATGCTGGGATTTAGCTTTATATTTTGCGTTGACTTTAAATATTTGTGGCTTATAAGTCTCAGAAAATACTGAATTTAGAAGTTTATTCTATTTGTCGATAGTACGGTTAAAGAAATCTTTTTTAAAAGTTTTGGTCTTACATCTCTGAACTGTTAGTGAATAGTTGTTAGAATTCCTAGCAAGCCTTGTACTATGAGTATATATTTTGTTAGATGGCAAAATGTCTTGTATTTTGTTTGAACAATGTTTATTAAAATATCTATAGAAAGTGCAAAGATCTGTAACATTTTGCCTGTGTTGTAAAGAATCTAAGTTATTAGTCAATTTTGGATTGGTAATGATCCGAATAGCTCGTTTCTGAATAGAGTTTTGAAGAAATAGTGTAATTTCTGATGCTACATTTTATACTTGGGAACAATATTCAATACAAGAACAAATATAAGTTTCATATATGCAAAAAAAACTTTTTACATCTATTAAGAAATCGTAGTTTTCAATTCAATTTTAATTAAGTTACAAATATCGATGATTACAACATATCATTTGAGTTGCAACAACTCAATCAAAACATTTAAATAATATTAATACAATAACAGATAAATACAAAAAAAAATACAATATTAATAAAGATAACACATTAAAGATATCTAGATTAGATTCATTTATAAATCGACACATACGCTGCAATGGAGAGTCCTTAAAATAATTTGATCTACAAAACTCGGAATAAAATGTTTTTACATTTCTAGTATGTCTTCTAGGTACATTAAAATTTACTAGACACAGAAGACTATGACAATCAATAATCCCATTTTCTATTTTTACAATACATTCAACATCAAATTTTTTTCTTCTATCACAGAGTGTTTCAAGTTGGATTAATTCACTCATTTCAGTACAAGAAAAGTTATATGAAATATCTCTTCTTTTAAATGACAAATATTTAAGAAATTTGTTTTGGACTCTTTCAATTTGATCAATATGAATTCCATAGGATGGAGACCATACCACCGAACCGTATTCCAAGATAGGGCGAACCAGGCCACAGAATAGCGATCGAAGAGCTGTTAGCGACGTAAAATGCTTAGTAAGGCGTTTGATAAATCCTAATGTTCTTAAAGCTTTGTTGGTAACATAATTAAAATGTTTACCAAACGTCAATTTGGTATCTATAAATACACCAAGCTCTTTAAAAAAATTGACTCTTTCTAATATCTGTGAGTTTATACTATAGTCGTATGCAAAATTAGATTTTGATCTATTAAATGTCATTACCTTACATTTTTTTACATTTAAGTCCATACCATTAATAGTACACCATTTTTCAACATTTTTGATGTCATTTTCAATTAAAAATGCATCTTCAGCTGTTGTTACTGCTCTAAAGAGTTTTAAATTATCGGTAAAGAGAAGGAATTCACACGATTTTATTGACTGAAAAATATCATTGATAAAAAGTAGAAATAAAAGCGGCCCCAGATGACTACCTTGTGGAACACCTGAGGTAACTGCTATTATATCAGAAATAAAACTATTAACAATGACATATTGTGATCTATTATTAAGATAGTTACTTAACCAGTTTAAAAGATTTCCTGATACGCCTATATTTTCCAGTTTTTTTTATTAACAGATTGTGATTAACTCTATCAAATGCCTTGAATAGATCAGTATATATAACATCTACTTGATGCCCATTATTGAAAGCATTCAGAATATATTGTTCAAATATAAGAAGATTAGAAGAAGTAGATCTTCCTTTGCAAAAACCATGCTGATGATCATTTAAAATATTTTTAAATACCACATTTATTTTATCATAGACAATATGTTCAAAAAGTTTTGGTATAGCACTTATAATAGAAATTGGTCTATAAATTTGTATATTAAATTTATCTCCCGACTTATATATTGGTACAACATAACTGGACTTCCACATAGATGGAAAATAACCTGTATTTAGGCTAAGATTGAAGATGTAATTTAAAGGGGTGGCAATTTCATTTTTACATTGCTTAAGTATAGATGCTGGTATACCATCAACACCAGGTCTAATGTCCAATTTAAGTCCAAATATTTTGTTTTTAACTTCTTTCAAAGTGATGTTACAAGAGTTAATGTCAATAGCAGAGTTATCTGTAAGTGGCTCGGGCTCCAGTAATTTAGTAGAAGAGTAACCTGATAAAAAATATGAAGAAAATAAGTTAGAAATATCTTCTCCTGTAGATGCCGTCACATTATCATTAAGCATAACGTTAGGAATGCTTTGATCAGAATTTTTAGATTTGACATATCTTCAAAAACTCTTTGAGTTAGTATAAATTTCTCTTTCCAGATTGCTGATGTACTCTTTATAACATAAATCATTTTCTAACTTGCATTTATTTTGAATGTTTGTAAAAAGTAAATAGTCTTCAAATTGACCAGAATCTTTATAGGTTTTATGTGCAAGTTTTTTAGAAGTTATTAATTTTTTTAATTTTTTGGAGAACCAAATGGGATAACTAGGAGACAAATTTGTGGTAAACTTAGGAACAAATAACTCGATGCAAGTATACAGTGTTTCATAAAATACTTGTGTGCAGTTTTCAAGATTTAAACCCTCAAAATTTCCAATCCACTAAATGTAGGTAATTCTGAATTCCCACTAAATTGGCTTTTTTAAAGTTATATAAATGGATTCTAGAATGAATTAATGCTTTGAATTGTATATTAGATTTAATAGTTGTATGTAAAGCTGGATGATATTTATCGCAGGAAAGTAAATGATTGTCAGAAGTACTAAGAAGCATGTTCTTGTTAGTTGAAAACGCCAAGTCTAATAGAGAGCCTTCACTATTTTTTATTGTATTAACCTGGTGCATATTTAGATACGAAAAAGTTTTATTTAAAAGATGTCCTGGCAAGTTTAAGGCACTGCTTCCTGATTCAATTACACTATTTGCCCAGTTAAACCCTGGAACGTTATAATCTCCAATTATATGAATATTGGCATCTACGTGATTGTCCACAATATCTTGAACAGCTGAACAGTGATCCATATACTTTGAAATATTATTTGATGGTGGTATATAAAATGCGCCAAAAAAGTAGCAGTTTGTTTGGTGCTTAATTTTGAAGCTATGTCAACAAAATTGTCATTCCAGAAAAGATTATGTGACATTGTAACTCCCAGAAGACAAATTGAAGAAGATTCAGATATGGATTCATTGTTTAGTTTAGTATTTGGTACTGATACCTTACTATTTGATTTTAAAACAGTTTTTTTTTAGTTTAGAGTTAAAATTGACTTTGTTGGAAGTGCCTTATTTAGATATTGTTTTGAGATCTTTGTTTATAGTTGCTACAGATTCTGACCTAGAAGATTCAAGACGGCTATTATTATCAATATAGTTTTTAAAAACTATGTAGCATAAAAGGTGCTATCATCAGCAAAGCTATGAGTAGGTCTTTTAGTTATTTGAAGAAGTTCATTAATGTAAATCAAAAATAAAGTTGGCCAAAAAACAGAACCTTGAGGAACACCAGCATTTATGATTTTGGGGTCCGAGTTAAAACCATCAATTCTAACCATAATTTTTCTATTTTCAAAAAAAAAATTGATAAAATTTACAGTTTTTTATCAAGACCTATACAATGGAGCTTGTTGACATGATCAGAATGCCATATTATATCAAACGCTTAGAAAATGTTTAGAGCTACTGCAAAATTTTCTTCTTGTTTATTTAAAGTACATAAGTCAGCAGATTTGTTGTTGAACGTTTTGATCAAAACCTATATTGAGTATCTGAGATGAAGTTATTTTGTTCTAAAAAAATTAATGGGTAATTTCATTACTTTTCGACTAATTTGAAAAAGTCGTTCTTTTTGATTTTGCTCAAATTTTCAGAGATCAAAATATGGATAAAAAAATGAGATTCCTTATATTTTAGACCTTAGAGTATTGCCTGTGAAAAAAGGTCAAAAATTTTACATTAAACGTCTTTTTTAGCTTATTTTGTATCTCAATTTTTGGGCTTGTGAAAAAAAATAAATAGGTCCACGATGGCTCAAATTATTCCTTATTACATGTACTTTATAACCCATATTTTTATGTTAAATATCGTGGAAGTCATTTTAGCTTCAAACATTATTCCAAAACAATTCGTAAATTAGCAAAATTGCAAAATTTTGCTTTTTATAAACTGTTTTAACATTGTCAAATTTTGAAAATATGTGCAACTTCCTGCATTAAAATAGTAGTGTATACGTATTGATCCTATAAATCTTGTGTGATCACTTTAAAAAAAGATTAAACACAAAGAAATCTAGACTTTGTGGATCAAATTTTGTTAAGATTTGACAAAGTTAAAACGGTTTAAAGAATGCAAAGTTTTGCAATTCTGCTAAATTTAAGGTTTTTTTTGGAACGATGTTTGAAGCTTAATATATCAAAAGGACTGCCACGATATTTAACATAAAAATATGGGTTTTAAAGTACATGTAATAAGGAATAATTTGAGCCATCGTGGACTTTTTTATCTTTTTCCAGAAGCTCAAAAATTGAGATACAAAATAAGCTAAAAAAGACGTTTTATTGTGAAATTTTTGACCTTCAAATGTGTGTTATTTTGAACAGGCAATATTCTAAGGTTCAAACTTTTGAGAATCTCAATTTTTTCATCCATATTTTGATCCCTAAAAATTTGAGCAAAATTAAAGAGGTCGAGTCTCAACATTAGTTATTGTATTCTCTGAAATAATTAAAAGATATAAATCTAATAATTTTGGTCCACTAAGAAAAATATGTGGCAAGAACAAAATATTTTTGCGCTTAATTTATATAAATGGCAATTTATTTCATTATTTATTTTTAGTTGTTTTTATACGATAAAAAATGTATTGCAAACAATGCTTCTTTGTTGATTTAACAATGTTTTTGCAATTTAATCTAATTTCTTCGAAACGTTCCGTTTGTTTATTTGTTAAATAAAATTCCTCCCTAAATAAAATAAACAAAAAGGAATATTGTAAACGTTTAATGATTGTTTATAGAAATTTGTAATTACAATTTCTATATTCTGAAGAGGAGATTGTTTCAATGTTAAGGTGAGTGGTTAATTTAAATATTAAGTTTTTTACTTGCTTAAATTAGTGAATTTGTTCTTCGCTTCAAGCTTTAGTTAAAAAAAAATTAATAAATTTTATAACATATCCAAACAATAAACTTATGCAAAATATTGACTACCAACCATAAAAAAAATCATAAAGAAACAAAATATTACCCTACATTACAAAACAAATAAATACCTCTTCGTTCCAACATAATAAAACCTCCCATTTGAATATAAAAAATATATGCATTAGCATATATTTTTCTTTATTAATAATTTAACATTTTATTTGACATATAAAATCACTTTATAATTTAAAATCCCTTTTTACAGCTAATAAAAAATATAAAACAAAGATTTAAATATTAATGTATGTTTACATATAAATATTTACATAAAAAAAGCTGCAAATACGCAATAATTGAATTTACAACATTCGATCGACAGGCGTAATTACTAGCTATCGTGACGAGACAAGGTTATAATAAATTAAGTTTATTTATAATTAAAATGAGAATGGTGTAATTGTAAACTTTGGAGTTAATTACATTGTTTGCTAGCTGATGTTGTTAGAAGGATATTTTTCTTTAAGTAAACTTAACTACGAAACTTAGTTGTCAATAGCTTTGTTTGCTTATTCCAAGCATGTGTACCCACGCAGATTTAATCGTTTGTGAAGAGATTGCAACTAAATTGGGCTTTAATTTTTAATTTAATATTTTTGTTTGTTTGTTTGAACTAAAAAGCTAATTTGTTCAAACAATTTTTTTTAAAAATAAGTAAGATGAGTGGAACTAAAAAATTTACTTTGATAATAATTAGTAAACAACAGGATTGGCTGTTCTATCTATGGCACAGTTTATAAATATTGGGCACTTAGTTTAATATCGTGTTTCCGCTCATCCGCTCAAGTTTTTGTTATCAAGAAATATGAAGTTCCAACTATTTACCGTGTTCTTCCAGCTAACAAACATAACAGAATGACCAAGAAAAGTTAATAAATGAAAAGAGGGGGGTAACTTAAGCAATTTATTGATAACAACACTTGGGCGGGTGGGCGGGAACAAAGTTTAAAAATATTGGGTTAGCCGTTTAATATTGTGTTCCCGCCCACCTTCCCAAGTGTTTGTTATCAAGAAATTTAAAGTTGCAACTACTTACCGTGTTCTTGCTGCTATTAAACATTACAGATTAACCAACAAAAGTCAATAAATGAAAAGAGGGAGGTGACATAAGCAATTTCTTGATAACAATCACTTGGGCGGGTGGGCGGGAACAATGTTTAAAAATATTGAGTTGATAGTTTAATATTGTGTTACCGCCCACCCGCCCAAGTGTTTGTTATTAAGAAATTTGAAGTTGCAATTACTTACCGTATTCCTGCAGCTAATAAAGATGACAAAATTACCAACAAAAGTCAATAAAATAAAAGAGGGAGATAACGTAAGCAGTTTCTTGATAACAAACACTTGAGCGGGTGGACGGGAACACTATTCATAAATATTGGACCGGTAGTTTAATATCGTATTCCCGCCCACCCGCCCAAGTGTTTGTTATCAAGAAATTAAAAGTTCCAACCAGTTACCGTGTTCCTGCAGCTAATAAACATTACATAATAATCAACAAAAATTAATAAAATAGAAGAGAAAAATGACGTAAGCAATTTTTTGATACCAAAACTTGGGCGGGAACTCAATTTATAAATATTTAGGCCGGTAGCTTAATATTGTGTTCTCGCCCACTTGTCCAAGTGTTTGTTATTAAGAAAATGGAATTTCCAACTGCCTATCTTGTTTCTGCAACTAACGAACATGACAGAATGACCAACAAAAGTCAATAAATGAGAAGAGGGAGGTGACATAAGCAATTTCTTGATAACAAACACTTCGACGGGTGGGCGGGAACACAATTTATAAATATTGGACTGGTAGTTTAATATCGTATTCCCGCCCACCCGCCCAAGTGTTTGTTATCAAGAAATTTGAAATTCCAACCACTTACCGTGTTTCTGCAACTAACAAAGATGACAAAATGACCAACAAAAGTTAATAAAATAGAAGAAGAAAATGACGTAAGCAATTTTTTGATAACATACACTTGGGCGGGAACACAGTTTATAAATATTTGGGCCGGTAGTTTTAATATTGTGTTTTTGCCCACCCGCCCAAGTGTTTGTTATTAAGAAATTTGAAGTTGCAACCAGTTACCGTATTCCTGCAGCTAATAAACATGTCAGAATGACTAACAAAAGTCAATAAATTAGAAGAGAGAGGTGACGTAAGCATTTTTTTGATAAGAAACACTTGGGCGGGTGGGCGGGAACAAAGTTTAAAAATATTGGGCCAGTAGTTTAATATTGTGTTCTTACCCACCCGCCCAATTATTTGTTATTAAGAAATTAGAAGTTCCAACCACCTACCGTGTTCCTGCAACTAACAAAGATGACCAACAAAAGTCAATAAAATAGAAGAGGGAAATGACGTAAGCATTTTTTAGATAACAAACACTTGGGAGGGTGGGCGGGAACACTATTTATAAATATTGGACCGGTAGTTTTATATCGTATTCCCGCCCACCCGCCCAAGTGTTTGTTATCAAGAAATTAAAAGTTCCAACCACTTACCGTGTTCCTGCAGCTAATAAACTTTACATAATGATCTACAAAAGTTAATAAAATAGAAGAGAGAAATGACGTAATCAATTTTTTGATAACAAAACTTGGGCGGGAACATAGTTTATAAATATTTAGGCCGGTAGCTTAATATTGTATTTCCGCTCACTTGTCCAAGTGTTTGTTATCAAGAAAATGGACTTTCCAATCTTGTTTCTGCAACTAACAAACATGACAGAATGACCAACAAAAGTTGATAAATGAGAAGAGGGAGGTGACGTTAGCAATTTTTTGATAACAAACATTTGGGCGGGTGGGCGGGAACAAAGTTTAAAAATATTGGACCAGTAGTTTAATATTATATTCCCGCCCACCCGCCCAAGTGTTTGTTATTAAGAAATTAGAAGTTCCAACCACTTACCGTGTTCCTGCAGCTAATAAACATGTCAGAATGACTAACAAAAGTCAATAAATTAGAAGAGGGAGATGACGTAAGCAATTTATTGATAACAAACACACACAAAGTTAAAAAATATTGGGCCAGTAGTTTAATATTGTGTTCTTGCTCACCCGCCCAATTATTTGTTATCAAGAAATTAGAAGTTCCAACCACCTACCGTGTTTCTGTAACTAACAAAGATGATAAAATGACTAACAAAAATCATTAAAATAAAAGAGGGAGATGACGTAAACAATTTCTTGATAACAAACATTTAGGCGGGTGGGCGGGAACACAGTTTATAAATATTGGACCGGTAGTTTAATATTGTATTCCCGCTTACCCGCCCAAGTGTTTGTTATTAAGAAATTAAAAGTTCCAACCACTTACCGTGTTTCTGCAGCTAATAAACAAACATAATCACCAACAAAAGTTAATAAAATAGAAGAGGAAAATGACGTAAGCAATTTTTTGATAACAAACACTTAGGCGGGAACACAGTTTACAAATATTTGGGCCGGTAGTTTAATATTGTTTTTCAGCCCACCCGCCCAAGTGTTTGTTATTAAGAAATTTGAAGTTGCAACCAGCTACCGTGTTCCTGCAAATAATAAACATGTCAGAATGACTAACAAAAATCAATAAATTAGAAGAGAGAGGTGACGTAAGCAATTTATTGATAACAAACACTTGGGCGGGTGGGCGGGAACAAAGTTTAAAAATATTGAGCCAGTAGTTTAATATTGTGTTCCTGCCTACCCGCCCAATTATTTGTTATCAAGAAATTAGAAATTCTAACCACCTACCGTGTTCCTGCAACTAACAAAGATGACAAAATGACCAACAAAATTCATTAAAATAAAAGAGGGAGATGATGTAAGCAATTTCTTGATAACAAACACTTGGGCGGGTGGGCGGGAACAAAATTTTTAAATATTGGACCGGTAGTTTAATATCGTGTTCCCGCCCACCCGCCCAAGAGTTTGTTATCAAGAAATTAGAAGTTTCAACCACTTACCGTGTTCCTTGAGCTAATAAACATTACATAATGATCAACAAAAGTTAATAAAATAGAAGAGGAAAATGACGTATGCAATTTTTTGATAACAAAACTTAGGCGGGAACACAATTTATAAATATTTGGGCCGGTTGTTTAATATTGTGTTCCCGCCCACTTATCCAAGTGTTTGTTATCAAGAAACTGAAATTTCTAGCCACCTACTTTATTCCTGCAACTAACAAACATGACAGAATGACCAACAAAAGTCAATAAATAAGACGAGGGAGGTGACGTAAGCAATTTCTTGATAACAAACACTTGGGCGGGTGGGCGGGAACAAAGTTTAAAATTATTGGGCCAGTAGTTTAATATTGTGTTCACGCCCACCCGCTCAATTATTTGTTATCAAGAAATTAAAAGTTCCAACCACCTACCGTGTTCCTGCAACTATCAAAGATGACAAACTGACCAACAAAAGTCATTAAAATAAAAGAGGAAGATGACGTATGCAATTTCTTAATAACAAACATTTGGGCGGGTGGGCGGGAACACTATTTATAAATATTCGACCGGTAGTTTAATATCGAATTCCCGCCCACTCGCCCAAGTATTTCTTATCAAGAAATTAAAAGTTACAACCACTTACCGTGTTCCTGCAGCTAATAAACAATACATAATGACCAACAAAAGTTAATAAAATAGAAGAGGAAAATGACGTAAGCAATTTTTTGATAACAAACACTTAGGCGGGAACACAGTTTATAAATATTTGGGCCGGTAGTTTAATATTGTGCTCCCGGCCACCCGCAAAAGTGTTTGTTATCAAGAAATTAGAAGTTGCAACCACCTACCGTGTTCCTGTAACTAATAAACATGACAGAATGACCATCAAAAGTCAATAAAACAAAAGAGGAAGATGGCGTATGCAATTTCTTGATAACAAACATTTGGGCGGGTGGGCGGAAACCTAGTTTAGAAATATTGGGCCGGTGATTTAATATTGTGTTCCCGCCCACCCGCCCAAGTGTTTGTTATTAAGAAATTAGAAGTTGCAACCACCTACCAACTTCTAATTTCTTAATAACAAACACTTGGGCGGGTGGGCGGGAACACAATATTAAATTAGAAGTTGCAACCACCTACCGTCTCCGTAGGGGAAAAGCAATAGCTAATCAAACGCAACGCTCTTCCTCCTTTGATGATCGTAACCTTGTCGTGGTTATGGGGCTTGCGTGTTCCCCCTTGGACGTGGTCAGTGGGTCCGGTCAAGAAGGAAACTTCTTTGTATCGGACAACAAGCTGCTAAGCGACCAAGGGCGAAGTTCCAGACTAATTACGATCACCCCGCAACGTAGTAGTCGCGCTGAGGGTCTGTGGTATGACTACCCACGTGTTTGTGCCGTGCGTGGAAACCCGTAAGGAAGGATGAAGGGGTCCTGGTGGCTGAGTCACCCTACAGATGCGTCTCTAGGGCTTGGCAACACTCCACTTTGGCCTGGATTTCTTCTTAAACGGGAGGTCGAGACTAACCCATCTCGATCAATCGGCTGCGTTGTCCAGTCAGATGGCCGACAGGATGAGTCCTTGGAAGTGATGGGGTATGCAGCGGGCCGCACACTTATTGGTTTGGTGTGCGTCACTTGCTCGTATACAACCCACCTTCGGGGCTATATTTCTCTGGTAACCCTGGCAATCTATTGTAGACGTCCCCAAATTTGCGGGCTCCATGGCGGGTGGGGAGCCAGAGAAATGAAGTTTAGTTTCTCAACTATGGAGAACCAAAATTTTAAAACCAATCTATCAGGTGAATCTTCGGATACCTTGAAAACTACAGACTTGGTGGGTGCATCTACGGATACCCCATCGACGTCCAAAACTGTTCCGTCTTTGAACCACACCCCACAAACCGGTGTCAAAAAACACAGGATTTGCGGGGCTGAGGCAAAAAGACGAAGAAAGGCGCGTTTGGCTGCTGAAAAGCAAACAAACCCCCTTTCCGGCGAGGCAGACACCTCAAGTGCTGGGCGAGCAACTGCTAACCCAAAACAGAGTGCGTCAAAGCCGAACCGAAAGCCCCTTCAAAAGTGGCAAGGTTCGAAGCCACTGGGCAAAGGGACACTTCCTCCAAAACAAGGAGCACCTAAAAAGAGGATACGCTCCTCGACGTCTGATCCCTCACCTGGACGACCCAGGAAGAGGGTGAAAGATACGAAAGGGAAACCCAACATCCCCCCTACGAGAAAGAAGGGGAGCCTTAGCTACAAAGAGGTTGCCTCATCGCACCTTCGCGTGGCGGTTACCAGCCTGACTCATCCTCTGGGTAAAACCACTAGTGAGCAGGGTACTTTAATTAAAGATGCTCTTTTCCGGGAGCTGGATAATACCTTATCCACCCCAGGCGAAACACCTCCCACCTTTAGTGGGTTGACACACACAGGAGAGATCCTTAGGATCACCTGTGATAATGACGCCTCACTTGGGTGGCTTCAAAAAGTGATTTTAGGTCTACAACCTTTGTGGCCGGAATCATAACTAGGCGTTGTGCCACTGAGCCGGCTTCCTAGGCTGACAAAGGCTACTCTGTGGCTTCCGGGAAAACCGGATGTCGTAGAGCTAGTCATGAGTCGCCTGGGAAAGCAGAATCAGTGGCTCAAAGTTAACGATTGGTGCATCTTCCACACCGCCGAGTCCAAGGAACCGGAGGGCCGACTCCTTGTTCTAGGAATAGGTGAGGAAGATGTACGCACACTAAATGGTAAGGGAAATCTGCTAAGCTATATGTTTAGCAAACCCACCATCAAAATAACAAAAAATGTGCCGCCGCAGGAGGAAGCAATGGAAACAGAGGCGATTGATCCACCCGGTCAAAACCGGGATGGAGATACACCACTGTCCCCAAAGCCGACTAATGACGCGGCACATTAATGTTATACAATGCAACCTGCATCACTGTCGAGCGGCCGTAGCGACACTATGCCGCGAACTAGAGCTGATGCAGGACACAATGGCCCTAATACAAGAACCTTGGATCGTACAGACCAGGGTTTGCGGATTGGGCAAACTAAGTGGGAAGAAATTTTCAAACCCAACTAACGGTAAGCTACGGACGTGTATATACATACCTAAGCACATAACAGCGTTTCTTATGCCACAGTTTTCCGACGGTGACCTCACAACCGTCAGAATTAGCTCGGCAGACAAACAAAAGCCAGACATCATTGTGGCGTCGGCATACTTCGCGCACGACGTACCACCTCCAACAACACAGCTGGAGGATTTGGTGCATTACTGTACGAGAGGAAATGTTGACCTCATAGTTGGATGTGACGCCAACTCCCATCATATTGTCTGGGGAAGTGAAGACACAAATGGCCGGGGTAAGCAACTTCACGATTTTATTATCAGTACTAACCTAGAAATACTAAATCGAGGCGTTGAACCAACGTTCGTTACGTCCCGCAGCCAGACTGTGATAGATATCACTCTGGCAACTCTTAGCATTTCAAGCAAAATCCACGACTGGCACGTATCTACGTCGGTCTCAATGTCAGATCACAGGTGGATAAAATTTAATGTAGAGCATAAACAAAAAACAATAATCAGGCCCTACCGAAACCCGAGGCTGACCGATAAGGCTGCTTTTCGAAACAACCTATCGCGGAGTTTAAGTACTTGTGCAAATTTAATTGAACCTATTAGTGTAGAAGAAATAGAAAACTATGTAAGTAAGTTGGAAACTTCTTTAACTCAAGCGTACAAGGACTCTTGCCCACTTAGGCTGGCTACCGAATCCGACAACACCATACCTTGGTGGTGTGAGGAACTCGACCGGCTTAAGGAGGCTGCACGGAGATCCTTCAACAGAGCAAAAAACTCAAAAAACCAATCAGACTGGATGTTATACAAAAATTCCCAGAAAGATTATAAAAGACGCATACGTCAACGTCAACGGGAAACTTGGAGATCTTTTTGTGAGGATGTTGAAAACACCTCAACTGCTGCAAGGTTGAAAAAAATCTTGTCCAAAGACTCTCAACAGCAACTGGGTTGCCTGAAACGAATTGACGGCTCATACACAGCCAATCTATCGGAAGCAACGGAGATACTTCTAGAAACGCACTTCCCAGGTTGTACCGCCCCTGAACAAGTCTGGTCCGACGCTACAATTCCAGCTCCATCAGAAGAGGACTGGGTAGCTGCTCACCAGCTCGTTGAAGAGGTGCGTATAGCATGGGCAATTAAAAACTTCTCTCCATATAAAGCGCCAGGATTAGATGGAGTCTTTCCTGCTCTTCTACAATGGGGCGAAGATATCATACTAACTCACCTGGCAAGAATCTATAGTGCATGCATTGCTTTTCGATACATACCTATAGCTTGGAGGGAAGTAAAAGTTGTATTTATACCAAAACCAGGGCGTAACGATTACACTCTTGCAAAATCCTATCGCCCAATCAGCCTTACGTCTTTTCTCCTGAAGACATTAGAACGATTGTGCGAAAGAGCAATTCGGGAAACGGCTCTTATTACTAAGCCAATACACCCGAACCAACATGCATACACTCAAGGAAGATCTACCGAATCGGCCCTACATCTCGTAACGGACCGAATCGAAAGATCATTAAGAGACAAAATGTCTACTTTGGGCGTATTTATAGATATTGAAGGCGCTTTTGATAAAACCACCTTCAAAAAAATAGAAACTGCTCTTGCAACACATGGTGTAAACCCCACAATTAGTGGATGGATAAAGCACATGTTGGAAAAAAGAGCCGTTACAGTTAATGTAGGAGATTCGACGGTCAGGAAAGTTGTTGCTAAAGGATGTCCCCAGGGAGGTGTATTATCTCCACTACTATGGAATATAGTAGTCGACAGTCTTATACGCCTACTCAATGACCATGGTTTCTACACAATTGGTTATGCAGATGACATAACAATCCTACTAAGCGGTAAATTCGAAAGCATACTCTGTAACTTGATGCAAGAGGCTTTAAGAATAATCGAAAATTGGTGCAAAGACCAGGCTCTTACGGTCAACCCTTTGAAAACCGAACTGGTTCTCTTCACAAAAAAAAGGAAAATTGGAAATCTAAACTTACCAAAACTCCTAAATACCCCACTACCGCTATCCACCGAGGTAAAATATCTTGGGGTGGTCTTTGACAATAAGCTCACATGGGGACCACATCTAAATACGAGATGCAAAAAAGTTCATATGTCTTTTTGGCAATGCAGACGAGCTGTGGGGAAAACATGGGGACTGTCTCCAAAGATAGTACTGTGGCTGTACACAGCCGTCATAAGACCTATGATCACATATGGTGCACTAATATGGTGGCCAAAAGCTAGACAAAAAACGTCTGCAAGCAAACTAAATCAGCTGCAACGAATGGCATGCCTAAGTATAACAGG
Source organism: Tachinus rufipes (assembly GCA_963932245.1). Lineage (NCBI taxonomy): Eukaryota > Metazoa > Arthropoda > Insecta > Coleoptera > Staphylinidae > Tachinus > Tachinus rufipes. The sequence continues at coordinate 114,065,714 of OZ010745.1, forward strand.
TGGCATGCGGACAACACCAACTGCAGCTATGGAGGCAATGTTGTGTCTGCCGCCCCTCGACATTTACGTCGAGGAGATGGCGACAATGGCATCTTTGCGTCTGAATGCAGCTGGACTTTGGCACACTGCAGGGAGGGCTGGCAAACACTGTGCTCTCCTGGAAGAGGCTGTTAAGAAAACACCTCTGTTAGGAGCGCAAACAGACAACATGTCACCCTTCTTTGTGTTTCAAAGACCTTACAACGTGTGCACACATGAACAAGAGAAGCAGAACGTGGTCAATGATTTGATTAAAATCTACACGGATGGTTCAAAAACTAATAAAGGTTCTGGAGCGGGAATCTTCTCGCAAGACCTGGACCTCAAAATATCATTATCACTAGGGGCTCATACGACTATCTTCCAAGCAGAAGTAGTTGGGATAACCTATGGGGTTATGGAAATTGTGAACCGCAAAATATCTGGCAAGAATGTCCAAATTCTAACGGATAGTAGAGCGGCCCTAATTGCTATAAACAAGCCTAGAATCACATCGAAGCTAATTTATGAATGTCATTGCGCCCTTACTTTAGCAGCCTGTGGAAATAACATTGAGCTGCTCTGGGTAAAAGGACACTCTAACAAAGTAGGTAACATTGAGGCGGACAAGCTGGCGCGTAAAGGGTCAACCCTCATAGCGTGTGGTCCTGAACCCTGGACCGTTTTAACACTCAAAAGCTTAAATAATCTACTAAAAGTTAACACACACAATGCACTGAGACGGCGTTGGGATGATACACCGGGCTGCAGACAGGCAAAGGAAGCAATGACTGCTCCTAACGCCAAGACGGCCGATTACTACTTGCGACTTTCCAGGAAGAATTTGCAAATTATGACAGGAATCTTGACGGGACACTGCCAACTAAAGAAACACATGCACATGATTGGTATTGGAGACAATCCAACGTGTAGAGGATGTGAAATGGACGACGAGACAATCGAGCACGTGCTATGCACATGCCCGGCCCTCTCATACGATAGAGAATCCATGTTGGGGAGCCGCTGGCTTGACATGGCCAGCATAAGGGAGACCCCTCCAAGCGTTGTACTTGCATACATCAGCCACATAGGGTGGTTAAATGCAAAGACAACGGAGTGAGGTCACCATTGGAGGAGGTACAAAGGGCCTAATGAGGCCTACGTGCAGTAGACTTTGGTTTACCCTCCAACTTTCAATCCAGAATCCAGAATCCAGAACCACCTACCGTGTTCCTGCAGTTAACAAACATGACAGAATGACCAACAAAAGTTAATACATAAAAAGAAGGTTGTAACGTAAACAATTTCTTTATAATACTTGGGCGGGTGGACGGAAATTCAGTTTATAAATATTGGGCCGGTAGTTTAATATTGTGTTCCCGCCTACCCGCCCATGTGTTTGTTACCAAAAAATTTGAAGTTGCAACCACCTATTGTGTTCCTGTAACTAATAAACATGACAGAATGACCATCAAAAGTCAATAAAACAAAAGACGAAGATGGCGTATGCAATTTTTTGATAACAAACATTTGGGCGTATGGGCGGAAACACAGTTTAGAAATATTGGGCCGGTGATTTAATAATGTGTTCCCGCCCACCCGCCCAAGTGTTTGTTATCAAGAATTTAGAAGTTCCAACCACCTACCGTGATCCTGCAGCTAACAAACATGACAGAATAACCAACAAAAGTCAATAAAATAAAAGAGGAAGGTGATGTAAGCAGTTTTTTTATAACAAACGCTTGGGCGGTTGGGCGGAAACACAGTTTATAAATATTAAACCGGTAATTTAATATTGTCTTTCCGCCCACCCACCCAAGTGTTTGTTATCAAGAAATTAGATGTTCTAACCACCTACCGTGTTCCTGCAGTAATAAACATGACAGAATGATCAACAAAAGTCAATAAATGAGAAAAGGGAAGTGACGCAAGCAAATTTCTTGATAACAAACACTTGGGTGGATGGGCGGCAACACAGTTTATAAATAATTGGGCCGGTAGTTTAATATTGTGTTCCCGCCCACCCGCCCAAATGTTTGTTATCAAGAAATTTGAAGTTGCAACCACCTACCGTGTTCCTGCAGCTAACAAACATGATAAATTGACCAATAAAGTCAATAAATGGAAGAGGAAGGTGACTTAAGCAATTTTTTGATAACGGACAGTTGGTGTGTGGGTGTAGCACTCTATAGCCTAATTACGGACAAATAGTTTGAACTCAAATTCAGGTTTATCTTTCAAAGTGTTATCCTTTTTTGCAAGCGTCAAAAGTTACTTTGTGAGTAGAGATGATGGTGATACTAATCTCTTGATTACTAATACTTGGGCATGTAAGTGGGTATTTTAGTTTAAACTATTTGCTGGTAATCATAATCTAAACCTACCTACCCGTCTAAAAAGTTCCTTAGTCAGAGAAAGAAAAAGTGATTTTTTGATGACCAACATTTAGGTGCGTGGAAGGGTCACTCTAGATTATGATTATCATTAATTATACTTTGAATTGGAGTGACCACTTATCTAATCAAAAGTTTGCTATCAAAATATTGGAAGTTTTTCTTCTCTGAAAGTGTTTGAAGTTTTTTAGTCAGTGTAGGAAAGGGAGATATCAATTTTTTTACTGACCAACACTTAGACGGGCGGTTGGGTAACTTTAGATTATGATTACCAATAAGTAGTTGAACTGCCTATTCACCCGTTTAAGAGTTTGTTAACAAAAATTGGAAGTTTTTTCATTTTGCAAGCATTAGAAGTTTCTTTGTCTAATAAGATAAAAGTAATATTGATTTTTTGGATGACCAACACTTGGGCGGGTAAGTGGGTTATTTTGTATTATAATTACCATTAAGTGTGGATTGAACAGGAGTGCCCATCTACTCACCAAAGAGTTTGATATTAAGAAATTGGAAATTTTTCCTTTTTGCAAGTGTTCAACGTTTCTTAGATAGAAGAGGAAGAGGTGATATCTAATTTCCTGATAACTTACACTTGGGCTGGCGGGCGGGAGTAGTTAGATCTGAAATGGCCACCTACTCACTCAACAGTTTGATATTATGAAATTAGCAGGTGTTAGAAGTTTTTTAGTAAAAGGTGGAAAAGGTAATATTTAATTTCTGGATGACCAACACTAAAGCGGGTGGGTGGGTCACATCAGATCATGATTACTATCAAGTAGTTTGAACTGGACTGCTCATCTATCCGTTTAAAATTTTGTTAACAAAAATTGAAGTTTTTTTTCTTTTTGAAAGCATTAGAAGTCTTTTTGTTTAAAAAGGAAAGAGTATTATTAAGATTTTTGATGACCAACATTTGGGCGGGTAACTGGGTTACTCTATATTATAATTACTAGCAACTAGTTTAAAAGGAGAATTCAATCTATTGATGACCAACTTTTTGGAGGATGAGTGGGTTACTCTAGATTATAATTACTATTGAGCGTAGTTTGAACTGGAGTAACCACCCAGTCAACTACTCAAAAGGTTGTTATTAAGAAATTAAATTATTTTTTTCTACAAAAGTTCTTTAGTCAGTAGAAGAAAAGGTGTTATTTGCAATTTAATAATGACCAACACTTGGGGTCACTCCAGATTATGATTATCATCAAATAGATGGGTTCAAGGGTTTGTTAACAAGAAGTTAGAAGTTTCTCCTATCTGCAAGTGTACGAAATCCTTTAGTCGGAGAAAGAAGAGGTGATATTCAATCTTTTGATCACTAACATTTGGGCAAGTGGGTAGATTACTCTATATTATTAGTACTATCGAATAGTTTGAACTCAACTACCCAAAATGGAAGTTTTTTTTTGCAAACGTTAGAAATTTCTCTGTTCAAAAAGAAGTTAATGATATCTATTTTTTTGATAACCAACACTTAATCGGGTGGTTGGGTTACTACAAACTAATAAAAGTTGTTCTGTAGTTGCTGAAGGCGACTGCTTTTCTTTTGTTTTTGCCAGATTGTTATAAATTTTTTGGAATTGATGTCTGCTTTGTGTAGTAGATTGACTTTTTTTGCTGCGGGAAAGTCCACGTTTATGGTGGCAGTAGTATTTTATTTCTTTTGGAATTTGGTGTGAGGTTACGATTTTAATCTTATAAGGGGGAGAATGGACCACCTTTTTTTTCTCTTTGTTCTTTACCTACTTGTAGTACTATGTCTTTGCTAATGCTTGGTAATGAGGGGGCGGAAGCAAAATGGGCGAGCATTGCAATAGATGACATCAACGAATTGTCTTTTTGCAAAGTTGCTACTAAAGAACTACCGGTTTAGTTTCTGACTTCTGTTGCATAGTAATTTTTAGTTTTGCATTTAGAATTGAGCAAATCATCATGCACAACTACACAATGACTTTGATTTTTTTAGGATCAGCCAACAAAGTCCAGACTTTGGTTTTTGACTGGTTTTTTGTTCTGCGATTAAATTAAACAAAACGGCATCAATGATTGTTGGGATAGTATTGACCTAATCTTTGGATTAATTTGTTTGTTTTTTTGTATAATTTCCTAGCTTGTTCTTGAACAAACTGTTTTAGTGTACGAACATTTAGGTTTCAAGTTTATTGCAGACTTGTATATAACAATTTCTAGTTAGAGGCGACCACAATGGTCTATTGCGAGAACTGTTGTGCAAGCATCTATTATCTAATTTGTCCAATATATTTTGATGCGGTCGTTTTTTTTGCAAGGCAATATCAAACCAGCAAAGTATTTGCTTTGGATTCTACGTTAAACTCCATGTTTGTGTGGAACTATTATCGCAACAACAAACATACGAGAGAAGTGCCTACATTTGTAGCGAGCACTTAAACTGCATAAGTTACTAAGACCAAGTTTGGATTAATAGTTTAGCAGAGGGTAAAGCTTATAAGTCTGTTTCCAAACTTTGCCAATGATAATGTTGTCGTGAGTTGCTGGGTGGTACTGTGTTGTAGAGTTACTAAAAATAAAGCCAAGAAGTTGTAAGTGCGTTTTTTTAAACAGCTTACTCAAAGCCAAAAGTAGGCACTGGTACTTCAACGGTTTTTAGAATTTAGGAATAGCAATAACTTTTGCTAGTTTTTACAATTTTTGAAAGCTTTTAAGTTTGTTAAAAATAATTACTAATAGTTTGAGAGCACGCTTGGGTAAACACTTAATAGCAGTAGCATAAATTTTGGATGATTTTGAGCTAACAAGTCTACTTGAGATAGTAGATTTCTGACAAGCTTAAACTTTTATCAAAAAGGTTTACAACAGTTAATGAGCAGACCACTTACAAAAACGGGTTTGGCAATGATTAAACTATCATCTTAAACAAATTTGATGAAGACGAACCATTCCAAAAAGCAAGAAACTATGAGGATTTTCTAGATTACATCAACGACAATAATTATTTAAGTAATCATTGTCTCTAAAATCTCCACGTGCAGACGGTACATTATTTAACTACATTTAACTATCTTTTATGTCTCAGGTAGCGAGTCTCAGCGGATCCCTAAAGCAGCGTTGTTTATCTGATCCGCACGGTGTCATCCGACACTGGAGATTTTGTTAGAGTTTGGGAGTCACTTGTAACTTCGTTATAGGTGGAAAACTGCAAAAAAATTGAAATTGAGTGCGCTTTTCAAGCTTTTGGTTACAATTTTTTTGTTTATGAAGCAAAAGTTGTTTTGCTCAATGTTTTCACTGCCAGAGATGGGGACATTTATTGCGGGCGTGCAAGTTAAGTTGCGTCAACTGTGAAGGGGAACACAATGCACGGACGTGGTTGGTAACTGCGCAAATTATGGTAAAAACCACTCGCCAAATTTTTGTAGCTGTAAAGTTTTTTTTAAATTTTTGCAGGTTAGATTAACAAAGCAATAACAATAACGGACAATCTAGGCATCACGTGAAGGAAAAAGCCAAGCGCATAACGTTGTGAACCACAATAGTGGCCTCTGTGCGAGGTGTGTTTTTAACGAGTAAAACTGCTTCTGAAGAAGCGTGTGTAAATGTCTTGTGGAAAATATCGTTTTACGAAGTAAAACTGCTTTTAAGCAAAGCATGTGTTAACCGTATGAAGGATGTGGCTTCAGAGAATAAAGCTGCTTTGCATATAACGCTGTGTGTAAAGAGTTGTCCGTTTTGAGGATAGAGCTTGGAATAAAATCGATGCGTTAGTCAGTCTTTTTTGAAAATTTGTTTAATCACCGCATAGACGCACAGTACTGCGAAAAAAGAACAAGACAGTAGTAGGTGCTACGGCGAGTAGGTCCTACAAAAACGTTTAGTGTTACTCAAACTGAGTTGGCGATGGCTGAACATATCAAAAAGTTATTAAGACTATTAAAGTATCCTCAGCAACAAAGTTAATACCGGTTTTCAAAAAAAAATAAAACTTTAAGGGTTTAAAAAATAACCAAAACAGATGAATCCAAACCAACAAAATTAAGTTTAACGTTTTTCCTTATAAAAGCATTGAGTTACCACCTCTTTTTTATTGGTTCTTTAATGCTCTGCTTACAGAATAGCATTTATCTTCTTCCCCTTCTATTTATTGGACTGCGATTTCTGGAGATTAGTGGTTTTGTTTTGGTAATAGTTTTTCAGTCATCTACCGACGCGGCAATAAGTTTATCCTTTGGGTGTATATTGAGGGCATTCGGCAGCAGGTTAGTGGTGCTTGGTGTATGTTTTACGGTAAAGTCAAATTTTTGCAAGGTTAAGAACTACCTAATAATTATTGCTTTTACTTTGATCAAGTTTTCTAAACAGACTAAGGCTTAGTTATCTGTTCTGAGCGCAAACGCCTTATCATCCAGAATGCCCACAATATGGCAAAAATAAAAACTTGTTGAAGTGATATTTAGTTTAGCATGTGTTTTTTTCTAAGTATTTGGTCTTAACTTAACTTAACCTAATCTAACCTAACTCCCACGCCATTTAATTTCCCAATTTAGTCAAATATGTGGTTTTGGTCTTAAAAAAAAAAAAAAATTTAAAACTAAAAAAAAATGATTTTTTTTTCAAAATATTTGGTCTTAACCTAACCTAACCTAACCTAACTCTTCAACGGAATCTCGAATTGACCTGCGGTTTGCGCCATTTAATTTCCCAATTTAGTCAAATATGTGGTTTTAGTCTTAAAAAAAATAGATTTTTTTATTTTTTTTATTTTATGTATATGGTTTTAACCTAACCTAACCTAACCTAACTCTCTAACGGGGTCTCGTATCAACCTGCGGTTTGCGCCATTCATATTCCCAATTTAGTTAAAAATGTGGTTTTGGTCTTTAAAAAAAAAGAAAAAAAATCAATTTTTTTTTCAAGTATTTGGTCTTAACCTAACCTAACCTAACCTAACTTCTCAACGGAGCCTCGTATCAACTTGCGGTTTGCGAAATTCAATTTTCCAATATAGTCAAAAATGTAATTTTGGTCTTAAAAAAAAAAAAATTGATAAAAAAATCGATTTTTTTTTTCAATAATTTGGTCTTAACCTAACCTAACCTAACCTAACTCCTCAACGGGACTTCGAATTGACATGCGGTTTGCGTCATTCAATTTTCCAATTTAATCAAAAATGTGGTTTTGGTCGTTAAAAAAAAAATTAAAAAAATAAAAAAAATATTTTTTTTTGGTTGAGTAATTGGTCTTAACCTAACCTAACCTAACTTCTCAACGGGATCAACGGGACCTCAAATCGACCAGCGGTTTGTGCCATTCAATTTAGTCAAGAATGTGGTTTTGGTTGCTAAAAAAAAAATATTTAAAAATTGAAAAAAAAAATCGATTTATTTTTTGAGTATTTGGTCTTAACCTAACCTAACCTAACCTAACTCCTCAACGTTGCCTCGTACCAACCTGCGGTTTGTGCTATTCAATTTCCAAATTTAAATAAAATAAAAAAATTGAAAAAAATCGATTTTTTTTTTAAGTTTTTGGTCTTAATTTAACCTAACTCAACCTAACCTAACTCCTCAACGGAGCCTCGAATCGACTAGCGGTTTTCGCTACTCAATTTTCCAATTTAGTCAAATATGTTGTGCTTTTGGTTGTTTAAAAAAAAAATGATAAAATTGAAAAAAAAAAAGAATTTTTTTTCCCAGTATTTGGTCTTAACCTAACCTAACCTAACTCTTCAACGGAGCCTCGTACCAACCTGCGGTTTGCGCCATTCATTTTTTCAACTTAATCAAAAATGTGGTTTTGGTCGTTAAAGAAAAGATAAAAAAATTAAAAAAAAAAATCAATTTTTTTTTTTTAAGTATTTGGTCTTAACCTATCCTAACCTAACATAACTCCCCAACGGGGCCTCGTATCAACCTGAGGTTTGCGCCATTCATTTTTTCAATTTAGTTAAAAATATGGTTTTAGTCGAAAAAAAAAATTAAAAAATTTAAAAAAAAACGATTTTTTTTCTACGTATTTGGTCCTAACCTAACCTAACCTAACCTAACTTCACCTAAATTCTTAACGGGACTTCAAATCGGTTTGTGCCATTTAATTTAGTCAAGAATGTGGTTTTGGTCGTTAAAAGAAAATTAAAAAATTGAAAAAATAACGATTTTTTTTAAGTATTTGGTCTTAACCTAACCTAACCTAACCTAACCTAACTCCTCAACGTGGCCTCGTACCAACCTGCGGTTTGCGCTATTTAATTTACAAATTTAAATAAAATAAAAAAACTGAAAAAAATCGATTTCCAAATTTAGTTAAAAATGTTGTGCTTTTGGTCGTTTAAAAAAAATAAAAAAAATGAAAAAAAAAAGATTTTTTTTCCCAGTATTCGGTCTTAACCTAACCTAACCTAACCTAACTCCTCAACGGAGCCTCGTATCAACCTGCGGTTTGCGCCATTCAATTTCCTAATTTAGTCAAAAATGTGGTTTTGGTCTTTAAAAAAAAAAAAAAATTGAAAATAAATCGTTTTTTTTTAAGTATTTTGATTTTGAAAGAAAAAAAATTGGTGACGCCACTGGAGTATTTTGATAATGATGCACACACAAAAAAAGAATGTTTTGAGAATTTTAAATGATAATATCTTTGTTTTTGACTCTCACCGATCGGTTTAACGACTAATTTTGAGCCAGAAACACAAATTTTGAAAGACCATAAATTGGGTTGTGGAAAAAAACTCAAAAATTTGGCCCAAGAATTGATGCATTTTTTCTCTTTTTTTGATTGAGACTATGCGCAAACCTCTATCTAAAAAAAATGTAGGAAGAGTAGGCTTTTGCGGAACACCTTTTTTTGATAAATATCGCAAATTTTTCAACTTTGACGTACCGTCACTGGTTTATTTGTAGAGATATCAAATAATTATAAGAATACTAATTTGCATAAAAATAATGGATCTTTTATTTAAAGTTAAGCCCAATTTATTTTGTGCCCGGGTTAATCAGTGGCGCACTTTTAAAAACTGCTTTTAATTGCCATTTTTGATACGCCACTGCTGAAAATCAGAGATCGAACTCAAAATTTTGTTTAGCCTACTGGGTGTAAAAAGTTGCAAGCTTTTAATCAATTTATATACATTTTACACTTAAAATAAAAATTAGTGGTACTTATGATGCTCGCAGTTTTGCATAAAAAAAAACAGAAATTTTGATTTTAAAAGAAAAAAAAATGGTGACGCTACTGGAATATTTTGTTAATGATGCACACACAAAAAGAAAATGTTTTGAGAAGCTTAAATGGTAATATTTCTGTTTTTGACCTTCACTGATCAGTTTAACGACTAATTTTGAGCCAGGAACATAAACTTTGAAAGACCATAAATCGGGTTGTGAACAAAAATACAAAAATTTGGCCTAAGAATTGATGCATTTTTTTCTCTTTTTTTGATTGAGACTATGCGCAAACTTCTATCTGAAAAATCTAACCTAACCTAACTTCTCAACAGGACTGACCAGCGGTTTACGCCATTTAATTTCCCAATTTAATCAAAACAAAAACTATTTTTTTTTCTAGTATTTGGTCTTAACCTAACCTAACCTAACTTCTCAACGAGACCTCGAATCGACCAGCGGTTTGTGCTATTTAATTTAGTCAAGAATGTGGTTTTGGTCGTTAAGAAAAATTAAAAAATTGAAAAAAAAACGATTTTTTTTAAGTATTTGGTCTTAACCTAACCTAACCTAACTCCCCAACGGGGCCTCGTACCAACCTGCGGTTTGCGCTATTCAATTTCCAAATTTAAATAAAATAAAAAAATTGAAAAAAAAATGTTTTTTTTTTCTAATTATTTAGTCTTAACCTAACCCAACCTAACCTAACTCCTCGACAGGACTTTGAATTGACCTGCGGTTTGCGCCTTTCAATTTTACAATTTAATCATAAATGTGGTTTTGGTCATTAAAAACAAAAAAAAAAATAGAAATAGAAAAACAATCAATTTTTTTTTAAGTATTTGGTCTTAACCTAACCTAACCTTACTTCTTAACGGGACCTCAAATCGACCATGTGCCATTTGTGCTATTCAATTTAGTCAAGAATGTGGTTTTGGTTGTTAAAAAAAATTAAATCGATTTTTTTTCTAAGTATTTGGTCTTAACCTAACCTAACCTAACCTAACTACTCAACGAGGCCTCGTACCAACCTGCGGTTTGCGCTATTCAATTTCCAAATTTAAATAAAATAAAAAAAAAAGTTTTTGGTCTTAACTGAACCTAACTTAACCTAACCTAACTCCTCAACGGAGCCTCAAATCAACCAGCGGTTTGCGCCATTTAATTTACCAATTTAGTCAAAAATGTTGTGCTTTTGGTCGTTTAAAAAAAATAAAAAAATTTAGAAGAAAAACGATTTTTTTTCCCAGTATTTAGTCTTAACCTAACCTAACCTAACCTAACTCCTCAACGGAGCTTCGTATCAACCTGCGCCATTCAGTTTTCCAATTTAGTCAAAAATGTGGTTTTGGTCTTTAAAATAAAAAAATAAAAAAATTGAAAAAAAATCGATTTTTTTTTTCAAAATATTTGGTCGTAACCTAACCTAAGCTAACCTAACTCTTCAACGGGACCTCAAATTGACCTGCGGTTTGCGCCATTTAATTTCCCAATGTAATCAAAAATGTGGTTTTGGTCGTTAAAAAAAAAAGATTTTTTTTTTAAGTATTTGGTCTTAACCTAACCTAACCTAACTCCTCAACGGGGCCTCGTATCATCTTGGGGTTTGCGCTATTCATTTTCCCAATTTCGTTAAAAATGTGGTTTTGGTCGTTAAAAAAAATAAATGAAAAAAAATCGATTTTTTTTGTAATTTTTTTTACCATCCGATGATGGCTTTGTAAAGGTTGAAATTAGTTACGGTTTTTTAATTATATTTGTACTTTAATACATAGTAAATGTGTTTTATTTATTTTATAATGAACTATCATATAGTAACGGTCACAACCATTCAATTTTTAAAATGAATTTACTAAAAATCTGGTAACAATTTTATCATAATATAATTTAACCAAAATATCATTTCCTCTACAAAAAGTAGACATTGTTAGTTAGATTTAATAACACAAACAATGAAACGTGTTGAAATACCGTCTATCAAATTATGTTATTCCAACTAATCCAATCAGAACCAACCAATATTATTTCAAAAACTGATTTCACCTGCAACATGTTGAAATGCGCAAACGGACCGCAACATATTTAATTAAATCGTACATACATAAAGCTTTTATGGTTTTAACAATAATAATTTTAGTTACAAACAAACTGAATAATGAATGTGTCAATGTATGAATAGAATGAATACAATAAGGATATACATCTAAATAAGCAACTACATATATTAATATATAAAGAGAAGTGCTATTCTAGCTGGAGATGTACGCAAGGGGGTGAATTAATCAATTGTATATGTCTGTCTTTTCAGGATAGAAAAGGATGTTTCCTCTTGTCTGTCCAATCATTAACATATGAATTATTGATTGAATTTATTCTTGTGCAAGTTTGATTAAATAAATTTGACGTAATAAATTTTAATTGAGATAGTTTGGCTTAATAAAATTGTTTCATTATTTCTTGTAACTGTACAAAAGTTACACAATAAAATTAGTTCTGATAAGTTTGATTTATGACAACTTTTGAAAATAGTTTCTTTAGTTAGAAAATTTAAATTAAGCATTTTTTTTTTAAATTTTAAAACGTATTAGTTTTTGAAAAAACCTTGACTATTTGGGGCTTGTAAGTCTCGGGAAATACTGAATTTGAATGTTTATTCCATGTTAAAAAAATCTTTATATTTGAGTATATTTTACTAGCTCAGAATAAGTAAAAAATTGAATTGATTTTTTTTTTTAAATTTTTCAGTCATTTTTCAAAATTGTATAAGTTTTCTATCTTAGATCAAAGCAAGGATTAAAGTTTACAAACTTAATATGCAATAGATGAAACTTGCTTGTAAAGTCTTATACTATATACACTTAGCTTAGCAAGTTATGATGCGCAAATATTCAACCACTTAAAAGCTTAGATAATTATTGTTTCTTAAGCTCTGTTTAGATTTATAAACATTTACGTTGAATTTTGATTGCGGCATAAATTTTTAACACATAACATTGTGCAGTAAATGAATCTTTGAGTTTTAACTATTTTAAAGAGTTTTATAAACAAACTTTTGGTGATTAATTTGCGCATACTAATAAGAAAAAAAATTGCTTTTACATTTTCTATAAACTTAGTCACAAGTTTCAAAAACAATAAAACGACAAGAATATAAAGCATCTCTTTAAAACTAATTAAAATAGTCCCGGTTAAAATAATAATTGTAATGAAGTTATCTTGTTTATTCGTTCTGAATAATCGAATCGTATAAACAAGTTTCTTGCTAAGAGAAAGTGCGAGTTTACAGAAATAACTTAAAAAAAAGTTTCATCTCAAAAGTTCTTTCTTAATTAACGATCGCATTGAAGCTGGCGGGGGAGGAATACAAAGCCTCTGAGATTTATAAGCTTATAAAGTTTAGTTTTTATAGTTCCGATTATGCAAGGAGGCGGCTTTTTACGGCATTTAGTTGGGAAGTTATGGCTCTTTTCCCTGCATATTGCTTCGGCAAGGCTAAGTGGTCAGACAGATATAACTCATCCTCTAGTGGCAGAAAGAGAGAATTGATCGGTCATAGAACCTCAAAAACTCATTACACGCACCTTTATATGGATAACATAAAGGGTTGTGTGTTTTTGATGAGTAATAAACTTTGAATCAACACAAAATGCAATTTCTTGCTTGTAACCAATATTGGATTATGAAGCCAAGCTTTAACTACATTGTTTGCAATGCGTGTTTATCATGTTATTAATCATTAATATAATCCGATTAGATCAACAAGGACGTTGAATTAATATTAAATGAATTTAATATTTGATGCCGTAATGCATTTGCAATTTTTAATTGATGATGTAATGGATTATTAAATAGTCTGTGACAGGATATAGTCCAAAAAAATGTGAAGCCTACATCATGCAATCATCAAATTAATACGCCCATTCTATTTAATTCAATTTCATATTTTTTGATGCGCATCACGATTTTTAATGCGGTCGCGTCTTAATCAAATCCCACCTAATCCTATCCAAGTTATTATAAAACCATTCGGCTTTTAAATTTACTGCGAATATTGAATCCGGGATCAGGAAGACCCGACAGACTCCTGTTAATAATATCCCTTTACAACCTACGATTGCAACCGGTTCGATCTATGCCGCGTCAGGAAATAAATATATAATCTCTTTTTTTCATGGACAAATCGCATGGGATATATGGTCTTCATTTATTTTACATTTAGATTTTCACATTTTTTATAAAAACATGTTTATGTTCTGCTCTGGTCCGTTTGAAATAGAATTGCCCTTAAAATAACTTAAAATATGTTAAGATTGGTTTTGAATTATTTAACAACAAAATAACTGCTTCAATTTAAAATAAAATTAACTTATCCAACCAACAATTCCTTAATTAGTTTCACAGAAGTCTATAAATTAGATCCGAATAGAAACAAGATTATTGCTAGTCCTTTAAGCCAAGTTGATTGAATGCTCTTGAGATGTCCAGATGATCGTATTGTTCTGCCCATCAATTATCCTTTAATTTACAAAACATTCAATGATAAAGCGTATTCAATAGTTAATTCAAGTTAAGTGTCTCTGATGTACATAACATTTGCATATAGATTCGATATACGCGTACATAAAACGTTTCAAGCCTTCGCATAAAGTGGGTGCGTATTTTCCACCCGACAAAATAAATCGTTTAATTTCTTTTTTTCGTAGAGACGCGAATGCAAAGTCCTCGCTCGCCTCTTAACGAGCTCAAAAAACCATTGATAGATAAGACACATAAATAATTTGAATACACCGCGCGGCGGTGGTATGATTGCGTAATTCAATTTAGTTAAATGATGTCGAGTGTACGATGTTATCGAGGTGCAATGGAAATGTGATAGAATTAACAAGGAAGAGGTGGCGGTTTTTTTGTCATCTCTATACGTTTGGTGTTTGGTATAGGGGTTCAGGCGATGCCGCCGCTTGCTCGTTGACCCGGAAGCACCGGGTCTGTTAACGTGGTGAATTTATCTCTTTGCTTGTCGAGGTTCGTGTTACTCTTTTAATTCGGAAATGTACGCGGGAGTCTTATCACTGAACAAAATTGATTATCACATAAAAAGAAAATACATTTATGGCTTCGTAACTAAGTTAAATAAGTGTAAAAAGCTGTTAACTATTTATTATTATAAATACTATAACAATAATTTGTACTACTAAAGAAAGTAAACAATTTCTTATCATTAGTGAACGCACACACGTAAGAGTTTTTAGAAAAACAAACAACCAAAGTTTTTCGAGTAATTAAATGGGCTTCAACGCCAATTTAGATAAATTTAATTTAATTTCCAAAAGAGTTTCATACTAAAAATAAATTTTCTGCATAATTTTATACTAAAAATAAGCTTTTTTGCATATTTTTTTGTGAAAAATGTGTTTTTTGTGCAATTTTTATGTTTTTTGTGAATAAATTTATCGCAATTTCCAAGCAAAATTTGAACGAGAAATAAATTTTCTGCATCATTTTTATGTTGAAAAATGAAATTTTTTTGTAATTTTTATTTGTTTTAGGCAAATTTTAAGCTATAAATAAGCTTTAACAGCAATTTAGATCAATTTCCGAAATAATTTATACTAAAAACAAGTTTTCTATGTTAGGAATGAGTTTTTTGTACGATTTGTATGTTTTTTATGCAAATTTTTTTGCTTAAAATAAAGTTTTGTGCAAACTTAGATAAAGTTAGCGCAATTTCCAAGCAAATTTCATATTATAAATAAGTTTTCTGCATAATTTTTACGTTGAAAATAGGTTTTATGTTAAGAATGGGGTTAAACGCTAGTTTGGATAAATTTAAAGCAATTTTTGAGCAAATTTCATACCAAAAAGAGTCTAGTTTTTAAGTTACAAATGTGATTTTGTGCAATTTTATGCTTTTAAGCAATTTTTATGCTAAAAATGGGGTTTAATGCCAATTTAAATAAAGTTAGTGCAATTTCCAAGCTAATTTTATACTAGAAATGAGTTTTTGGATGGTTTATATGTTATAAATAAGTTTTTTCTGCAATTTTTATGTATTTTAAACAATTTTAGATAGATTTAACTTAGTTTCCAAAAAAAATTATACAAAAAATAAGTTTTCTGCATAATTTAAAACTAGAAGTAAGTTTCCTGCATAATTTTTATGATAAAAATGAGTTTTTCATGCAAAAAATGAAATTAAACGCCAATTTAGAATAATTTGGCGCAAATTTTATACTAAAAATAAGCTTTTTGGATGGTTTTTTGATGTTGAAAATGAGTTTTTCCTGCAATTTTTATGTATTTTAAGCAAATTTAAATAAAATTAACACAATTTCCAAAAAAATTTGAACTGTAACTAAGTTTTATGAATATTATCATATTAGAAATAAGTTTTCGGCATAATTTGTTTGTTAGAAATAAGTATTTTGTGCAATTTTTATGTTTTTAAGCAAATTTTATAATATAAATAGGGTTTAACGTTAATTTAGATCAATTTTATACAACTTTAGAGCAAATATTATAGTACAAATAAGTTTTCTAGATAATTTTTAAGTTAGAAATGAGTTTTTTACGCAATTATTATGTGTTTTAAACAAATCTTATGCAATAAATGGAGTTTAACGTTTTATTCAATAAATTTGTTGCAATTTCCAAGCAAATTTTATACTAAAAATGAGTTTTCTGCGTAATTGTATACTAGAAATACGTTTTCTGCATAATTTTTATTTTAGAAATGACCAAATTTATGTGATTTAAGCAAAATTTATGCTAAAACTTAGGTTAAACGTCAATTTAAATAAGCTTATTGCAATTTCCGAGCAAAATCATATTATAAACAAGTTTTCTGCATCATTTTAAACTAAAAATAAGTTTTCTGCATAATTTTTTTGTTAAAAATGTGTAATTTGTGCAATTTTTATGTTTTTTACGCAAATTTTATGCTAAATATAGATTTTAACGCCAATTTAGATAAAGTTAGCACAGTTTTTAAACAAATTTAATACTAGAATTAAGTTTTCTGTATTATTTTTATGTTGGAAGTAAATTTTTAAGCTAATTTTATGAGCTTTGAGATAATTTTATGCTAAAAATAAAGTTTATTGCTAATGTAGATAAAGTTAAAACCTTTTGAGTAAATTTCATACTATAAATAAATTTTCTGCATAGTTTTTTATTATTTAACTTAATTTTTCTTGCATTGTTAATGTGTTTTATGCATTTTATGCAACTTTATGCATATTTCGAGCAAATTTTATACTAAAAATAAGTTTTTGCATAACTTTTATGTTGGAAGTAAGTTTTTTGTGCAATTTTTAAGTGTTTTAAGCAAATTTTATGCACTAAATAAAAGTTTAACGCTAATTTAGAAAAATGTAGAGCAAATTCCTAACAAATTTTATATTAGAAATAAGTTTTTCATTTTTTTAAGTGCTATTTGAACTTATAATGTTATAAACAGATTGTTTGTGCCAAATTTCATCCTAAAAATAGAGTTTAACGCTAATTTAGATAAAGTTTGATGAGTTTTCTGCATGATTTTTATGTTGAAAATGACTTTTATATGTTTTAAACAAACTTTATGCTATAAATAGGCTGTAATACCAATTTAGTTCATTTTCGGAAAATTTTTATACCAAAAAAGTATTTTATATTACTTTTTCTTAAAGTTTATTATGCTAAAAATGGGGTAAAACGCCAACTTGGATAAATTTAGAGCAATTAAAAAAAAAAAATTGAGCAAATTTCATGAAAAAATGAGTTTTTTTGTATAGTTTTTATGTTAGCAAAGAGTATTTCCTGCAGTTTTAAAAAAAATTTATGCTGCAAATAAAGTTTAATAAAATTAAATCAATTTCCGAAAAAAATATATACTAAAAGTAAGTTTTCTGCACATTTTTACGTTTAAAATAAATTTTTTATGCTAAAAATGGGATTAAACGCTAATTTGCATAAATTTAGAGCAATTTTCGGGCAAATTTCATACTAGAAATAAGTTTTTTGAAAAGTTTTTATGTTAGAAATAAGTTTTTTCTGCAATTTTTATGCAAATGTAGATAAGTTTAACATAATTTTCCAAAAAAAATTCATACTAAAAATATGTATTTTGCATAATTTTAAACTAGGTATAAGTTTTCCAAATGACTTTTATGTTAGAAATAAGTTCTTCCTACAATTTTTATGTATTTTAAACAAATTTAGATAAATTTAACTTAATTTTCGAACAAATTTTATACAAAAAATAAGTTTTCTGCATAATTTCTATGTTAGAAATATGTTATTTGTGCAATTCTTATGTTTTTTTGAAAAAAATTTATGTTAGAAAAACTCGTTTCTAACAACGCCAATTTCTCAACAAATTTCATACTAAAAATGAGTTTTCTGCTTGTTAAAAATGCTACTTTCATGTGTTTTATGAAAATATCTTATAAATGGGCTTTATGACATAAATTTTACTTAATTTTCGGAAAAGTTTTATGCTAAAAATTAGTTTTCTCCATAATTTTAGACAGAATTAAGTTTTCTGCATGATTTTTATGTTAAAAATGAATTTTTCGTGCAATTTTTATGTTGGAAATTAGTTTTTTTTGCAATTTTTATGTATTTTTAGCTAATTAAAAAAATAAATTAATACAATTTCTGGAAAAATTCATACTAAATATGAGTTTTCTGCATAATTTTATACTAAAAGTTAGTTTTCTGAATGATGTTTTTTTTAGAAATAAGTTTTTTGTGCACATTTTATGCTAAAAACCAAGTTTTACGCCAGTTTTGAAACAAATTTTATACTAAAAATAAGTTTTCTGCTAATTTTTGCGCTATTTTTATGTGTTTTATGCAACTTTTATGCTATAAATAAGATTTAACGCCAATTTATATAAATTTTGCATAACTTTTAAGCAAATTTAATACTAGAAATAAGTTTTTGCGCAATTCTTATGTGTATGAAGAAAATGTTATGCTTTAGAAAAGTGTTTTGTGCCAATTTTAATAAATTTTATGTATTAAACTTATTTTCAAGCAAGTCTCATATTAAGATCAAGTTTTCTACATGATTTTTATGTTATAAATGTGTCCGGTGCATTTATAAAATTTTGTTCTATGTCAACGGATGAGGTAGAAAAAAAAATGATATATAGGAAAATAAAATGAGTAGAAATGTAAGTAAAAAATAGGTTTTAAAAAGATTAAAGTATTATGGTTTAGAGGCAGAAAGTTTAAATACGCAAAGTCTCTAGTCTTGAGTTTAGAATAAGTTGGAACAAGGTAATTTAAACTTAGAACACAAAAATGCGGGTACTCAAGAATACTACTTTTTAAAAACTGGATCTGTCTTCTCAAAACTAGAATGACTTTGAATACCAGATCTAACTCATTTGCAAAATTGTACAAAAATACTAATTATTTCATAAAGTTTGTACAAATAACTAATTTATTTATGATTATAATTTGTTTGAAAGCCAGAATCTTGGCTTCAATGTTAAATTTAAATTCACTGCTTAAATTGCACAGAAATACTATTAATTCTATATAATGAGCACAAAATTTACACACAAAACTAATTTAATTTATAAAACTCAACATAAATTGCACAAAAATGCTACTTTCTGCATGAAATCAGCACAAAAACCAATTTATTTCATAAAACTGGTAATAATTGCTTAAGAACCTATTTATTGCTTAAAAATTAGCACAAAAAACTCATTAATTGCATATAATTTGTACAAAAAACTGATATATCTAATAAAACACACCTTACATAGCCTAAAAACACATTAATTTTGTAAATTTAGAACAAAAACTTTAATTTATGCATAAAATTTGCTCAAAAAACTAGTTTATTTTATAAAATTTATTATAAATTGCACAAAAATACTAAGTAACTAGCACAAAAATTAATTATAAATTGCTAAAAAAACTTATTTATTACATAAAATTGACACAAACATTAATTTATTACTCAAAACTTGCACAAAAAATTGATTTATTACATAAAACTTATCATAAATTGCAATAAACACAACAGTTGCATAAATTTAGTAACAAAAACCCGTTAAGTTTGTACAAAATGTCATAAAATTATTATAAATTGAGCAAAAAACATATTTATTGCATAATACTTGCACAAAACCTAATTTATCTTATAAAACTAAAACAATTTTTGCATAAAATTGGCACAAAAATGAATTTATCTTATAAAACTTTTTATAATTTTTGAAAAAAACACATTAATTGTATAAATTTAGCACAAAAATCTATTTTTTTGCATAAAATTTGCTTAAAAAACAAATTTAATTTGTAAAATGTATTATAAAATGCGCAAAAAATTATTTTTAGCGTAAATTTTGCACAAAACTTAATTTGTTTTATAAAACTGATTATTTATTGTTCAGAAAAGGTATTCATTGCATAAATATAGCACAAAAAACATAAAATTTGCACAAAAAACTTTTTTTAATTTAAGAAGTTTAGCATAAATCTCTACATAATATGCATAAATTTAGCACAAAAACTGATTTTATGCATAAAATTTATTATAAATTGCACAAAAAATTGATTTATATGCAATAATAAAAAAATATATACAAAAAACTAAAAACCTCATAAAACTAATTCATAAATTACTTAAAAAAATGTGTTTTGCATAAAATTAGCTCAAAAAACTTAGTTTATGCATAAAATTTACACTATTTATTGCATAAATTTAGCACCAATTTATTTATTGCATAACATGTGCACAAAAAAGTAAATTAATTTATAAATTTTTTTATAGATCTAAAAATATATTAAATGCATAAATTTAACACAAAAAAACTTATTTTATGCATAATATTTGAAAAAAACTAAATTATTTTTTAAAATTTATTGTAATTTGCATTATTTGATGAACTAATTATAAATTGCTTAAAAACTTGTTTATTGCAAATAACTTGCACAAGAAACTAATTTATTGCATAAAATTTGCCCATAAAATTGATTATTTTATAAAATTGATCATAAATAGCATATAACACATCAATTGCATAAGTTTAACACAAAAAACTCATTTTATGCATAAACTTTGCACCAATTTATATCATAAAACTAATTTTGAGCAACTATTGGCTCAAAATCTTAATTGATGCGTAAAATTAAAAAAAAAAACTAATTTATTTTATAAAATAAAAAATTTAAGACAAATTTCACAAAAATACTAAAAATTAGCACAATTTAACACAAACACTGATTTATTGCATAAAACTTTTCCAAAAAACTTATAAAGTTTTTTTACAAAAAATAAATTTGTTAATTTATTTTATAAAATGTGTTATAAATTGTTCAAAAAACTAATTTATTGCATAAAATTTGCACAAAAGCCTATTTATCTTATAAAACTCATCGTAAATGACTTATAAAACTTTTTTATTGTACAAAACATTGATTTTTTGAATAAAATTTGAACAAAAAATTAGTTTATTGCATAAAATTTGCACAAAAATTGATTTATTTTATAAAATTGATCAGAAATTGCTTACAAACATATTAATTGCACAAATTTAGCACAAAAACTCAAAGTATGTATGAAATTTATACAAAAATTTTTTTTTTTTAAATTTAAAATTAATTGTTTAAAAAACTTATTTATTGCATAAAAAATGCACAAAAAACTGTTTATTTTATAAAATTTATCATAAATTGCACAAAAAACCTGATTTATTGTTTGAAATTAGACCTGATAATAATTGCTTTAAAAATTTACTTAATTTAGTACAAAAATGCAAATTTTTAGTGTGAAATTTGCACAAAAAACTGATTTAATTTATATATTGCCTAAAAACGCATTAATTTAACACAAAAATTTGTTTTATGCATGGAATTTAAACAAAAAAACTAATCTATTGATTTATAATAAATTCACAGAAATGCCTTGAAATTAGCACAAAAAACTAATTAATTTTATAAAACTATTTACAAAAAGTTTTAAGAAAATATTTATTGCATAAACCTTGCAGAAAAAAACTGATTTATATTATACAAAAATTTGGATAAAAAGTAATTAATTAAGTTTGTCATAATTTTCACAAAAAAATTAGTTTATTGCATGTAATTTGTACAAAAAAACATTTTATCTTACAAAAATAATCATAAATTGCTCTGAAAATTTATTTATTTCTTAAATTTTGCACAAAAACTTGATTTATTGCATAAAGTTTGCACAAAAAATTAATTTATTTTATGAAACTCATTATAAATTGCTTAAAAACAAATTAATTGCAAAAACTTAACACAAAAAACCAATTTTATGTCTAAACATTTTTACAAAAAACTAACTTAAATTATAAAATGTACTATAAATTGCACAAAAACTTGATTTATTTTATAAAATTAATTATAAATAGCAAAATTTAATAGCACAAAAAACTAATTTATTGCTTGAAATTTGAACACTGTTATTGAATTATTTTAGCACAGAAAACTATGAATGAAATTTAAACAAAAATTGTATTAAGTTTATTACAAATTGCACAGAAATATTATGAATATAGCACAAAAAACTTATTTATTGCATAAATTTAACACAAAAACTGTTTTATAGCATAAAACTAATTTGTTTTATAAAACTAATTATAAGTTGCCTAAATACACAATCTAAACTGGCGCAATAAGCATAAAATTTGCACAAAACCTAATTTATCTTATAAATCTCATAAAAAAATATTTAATGCATGAAATTTGCACAAAAAATTGATTTACTTTATGAAATATATTAATTTTCTTTTTAAACACATTAATTTCATAAATTTAACACAAAAATCTAATTGATACACACAAAATTAATTTGTTTTACAAAATTAATTATAAATTGCTCAAAAATACTATTTACTGAACTAAAATTAAACCAAAAAAAAATTTATGCTGCTAATAGAATTTAATAAATTAGTAATTTATACTAGAATTAAGTTTTTTGCTTAACTTTTACGTTAAAAATAGCGCAATTTTTATGTGCAAATTTAAATAAAATAAAAAAATTAAAAAATTAAAATTTTCTGCATAATTTTAAACTAGAAAAAAAGTTTTTTGTATGATTTTTATGTTAGAAATGAGATTTTTGTGCAAGTTTTAAGCAAATTTTATAATATAAATGCTTTTTAACGTTTATTAAGATAAATTTAACACAATTTTCAAGTAAATTTTATGTTAAAATTGAGTTTTGGTGCAATTTCTATATGTTTTAAGCAAACTAGATAGTATAAATTAATATAAACCAATTTAGATAAAATTAGCGCAACTTATGAGAAAATTGCATACAAGAAATTAGTTTTTTGAATGATTTTTATGTTTGTGCCAATTTATTACATAAAATTTACCCAAAAATTAATTTATTGCATAAAAATTGCACACAAAAAATCTATTTTATGAATAAAATTTGCACAAAAAACACTGAAATTGCGTAAAAACACAATAATTGCATAAATTTAACACAAAATCTAAATTTATCTAATAAAACGGACTTAAAATTGCTTAAAAACTTGATTAATGGATAAAATTAACACAAAAATGATTTATGCATGAAAAAAAAAACCATTAAAAATTGCCCAAAAACACAATAATTGCATAATTTAAGCATCCATATAAAGCATAAAATTTGTACAAAACTTAATTTATTTGATCATAAATTGCTTTTGAAACATTTTAATAGCACAAAACACTGATTTATTGTATAAAATTTGCACAAAAAATTAATTTATTTTATTTTATTTGTTATATGTTAAGACAAAAAGTTCATTTTATGCATAAAAAATAAACAAAAAAATCATTTATTTTATACAATTTAACATAGCTTGCACAAAAAACTAATTTATTCTTTAATTCTGATAATGAATTGCTTATAAAACTTAATAAAGTAGCACAAACAGCTAATTGAAACTGGTCATAAATAACTTAGTAGTAGTAGTAGTAGAATTTATTGATAAACATGACGTTGTACAATCTAAATTTTAAAACTAACTTAAACTAATTATTTACAATATAAAGAAATACAATAAAATAGAATACAATAAAATACAGCACATTGCAAAACAATACAATACAATACAACATACATCATACATATAAATATAAAATATAAAGCTAATATAAAAATTATTAAGGATTTAAAAATTCATCTAAACTATAAAATAATTTATTTTGTAAATAATGTTTGGCACTTGTTCTAAATTTACGGTAAGTTTTTTCAGACTTTATATTTACAGGTAAAGCATTAAACATTTTTTTTCCGTTGTAAATAAGGGAATTCTTGCAAAGAGTAGTGTGAGGGATGGGAAGTTGAAAATTAAGGTCATTTGATCTAGTCACGAGAATATCTGAAGAACTACATTTAAAGTTTTTCTTTATGAGGCAAACAGTTTCTAAGATAATTAAAGAAGGCAACGTTAATATTTTATGCTCTTTAATAAGTGGTCTACAAGATATTAAATTACTTTTTATAGAACACAAGATTCTTAATGATCTTTTTTGTAAAATAAAAATTTGATTAATCTGTTCTTTTGACGAGCAACCCCAGAATGTAGCACCATATCGTAAGTATGCTTCTATAAGAGAAAAATACACTTGTTTAGCCACATCGTAACCTAATTGTTTAATGGTTCTTTTAATAGCGTAACAACCAGCTGATAATTTTGCAGTTACATAGTCTATCTGATCGCACCACCTTAGCTTATAATCTAATTTTAAACCAAGAAAGACAACCTGATTGGATTGAGGAATTTCATTATCTCCTATATTTAAAGGAGGCAAATCACTACTAAAAAATGAAATAAACTGTGATTTTTTGGCGTTGAAGCTTAGCAAGTTAGCTGTACACCAATTACTTACAGATAATAAATCTTGTTCAATAGTAGTCGTTAAGCTAGCAATATTTTTACTAGACCATAAAATGTTAGTATCATCCGCAAAAACAGTAAATTTTCCAGATATTTTAATGTTTAATAAGTCATTGATATACAGAAGAAACAAGATAGGAGCTAAAATAGTTCCTTGTGGAACACCCGTAGAAATGTTTAAATTGCTGGATGAAGAAGATTTTAATTTGACAAACTGGCTTCTATTTGAAAGGTAGTCTCTAAACCATAAAAGACAAGAGCCTCTACAACCATAATGTTCAAGTTTTTGTAACAGTATTTTGTGATCCACGCAATCAAATGCTTTTGCCAAATCACAAAACACTGCCACAGCAACATTGCCATTGTTATGTTCCTCATAAACGTGATTAAGAAAATTAAGTATTGCATCAGAGGTATTTTTATTTTTAATAAATCCAAATTGATTACCAGAAATAACGCAGTGTTTTTCTAAAAATGACGATAATCTGACTTTAATTATTTTTTCAATTATTTTACTAAAACAAGAAGTTAATGCAATTGGTCTATAATTGCTACAAACATCTTTGTCACCTTTTTTATATATTGGAATAATACAAGCTATTTTTAATTTGGATGGAAAATAAACCTTTTTCAAAAGAAGTATTTATTAGATTAGCAAATAAGCTAAGAACATTTTCTGGTAGATCTTTTATCAAAAATATAGAAAAACCATCAAAATCTTTTGACTTTTTGTTTTTAAACGAGTTACAAATTGATCTGATTTCATATGAATCAGTAGGAGTTAAAAATAGCGAATCTACTATTGCCGTTGTACTTTGCTTTAATAATAAAATCGGATTCGTAGTTGGTTCCAGAGATAGAACAATTTCATCTGTGGCAGATGTAAAATATTTATTAAATTCATCAGGAAATATAGTTGCTTCTATAATTGAATGTTTCCTATTATTTAATTCGTTAATTATTTGCCATGTCTCTTTGGCTTGATTATTAGAATTTTCTATACGAGTTCTATAAAAAATAGATTTAGCTAACTTAATTACATTTCTATAAATTCTGCGATACTTATAAAAATAAATTAGAAATGATGTTGAAGTAGTAAACTTCTTTGCTAAATTTAAAAATCGAATATTTTTAGCTGAAACTCTGATGCCAGTAGTTGTCCAAAATTTGGAAACATTTGCTTTTTGTTTGATTCTTTTTAAAGGAATAGTCTCATTAAAAATTTGCTGAATATTAACAAAAAATTGATTAAACCTCTCAGTACTTGATCTAACTTGATTATCA
Organism: Tachinus rufipes; assembly: GCA_963932245.1. Classification (NCBI taxonomy): domain Eukaryota; kingdom Metazoa; phylum Arthropoda; class Insecta; order Coleoptera; family Staphylinidae; genus Tachinus; species Tachinus rufipes. The sequence continues at coordinate 114,091,400 of OZ010745.1, forward strand.
TCCCAATTAAAGCAGTTGCAAGCAATATAAAATTTACTAATATTACTTTTTGAAAACTTACGAGTACTATACATTTTAGAACTTTCATGAATTGGTTTAGATATAGTTAAAATACAAGAAATGGCTTCATGATCTGAAAGTCCGGCATGCATTACATTAGTTTTGATTAAGTGCTCATCAATGTTTGAACATAAATAGTCTATTAAAGTAGCCGACATTGTAGTAATACGAGTGAAGGAGTCAACATGTAGTTTCAAATTGTAGCTATTTAATAAATCAATCATTCGTTTAGTATTTCTGCATTTAACATAGTAATCAACATTGAAATCCCCTCCTACTAAAATCTTAGAACCTAAAGGAAAGCGATCAAATAAACTTATAAAACTGTTAAAGAAAATATCAAGATTACCTTTTGTAGATCTATAAATACAAACTATATATAAATTAAGAGATTTAGAAAAAACAATTACAAATTCAAAGTGTACCTCTGTAATAAAGTTGTCAAAATCATAAATTGGTACAAACAAGTTAGGTAGTTTAGACAATATTATAACTCCACCATGCAAAATTTTGGAACGGGAAAATTTAGATATATTTTCGTAGTTTTTGATTTTGATTTCTTCATATTGTTTTAACCAAGTCTCAGTAAGAAGTAAGATATCAGGAAAATTCAAATGTTCTAATAATAAGTACAAATTGTCAACTTTATTGCGAAGTGACTGAATATTTAAAACAAGTGCCGTTAGTTTGTTACATCTAAAAAATTGTCAGAACTATCGCTATCATCACTATTATTATTGCTATGATTATCAGAATCGTTAGAAAAATCCAAATTAATTGGATTAATTGGAATTATGATTTTTTCTGTCGGTGGATTCATACAGATATGACTCCTTTCCCCATAGTTGTTAGTTGATGTTGATTGATTAATTAAAATTTTAGATAAATTACCATCAAAAATTGGTGGTACAGTTGTTAAAGGTAAATTTAAATTTAAATTTTTAATCGAGTTGATAAAATGAGACAACAGTTTCAATTTTCCTAATTTAGATAACCATAGTCCACTATGTGTAAAATGGCGAACACTATTTAAAATAACATTTGAGTTGATGTATGAGATATGATCAAATTTTTTTTGTAAATTAAATAAAATCTTATTATTATTAAAGATAACATTATTATACGAATCATTATTTTTAATATAAGTTCCCCCTATTAAGGTTATATTTGTGTGAGAAGTTTTAGCAAAATGATTAGATAAAACAAATTTATCAAAAACATTATTATTAAGGGCTTCATGACAACCTCCAAAAATTATAATATTATCTGCTTTTGAGCACAATTTAGCGACATTATTAATATTCGAAATAATATTATCGTACGATGCAAAAGGCTTAAATAAACATTGGGTCGAATAGCTTGAAAACATTTTGTTTTTTAATAAATAAGTGCAGTCTTTTCCGTTGTTATCGGCTAAAATTATTAACTTTGATTTAACACAAGAATTGTTAAGAACAATTTTAGAGTCATTTATTGACTTTACATCAAAATTAATTATATTGTCTTTGATTATTAATAAATAACTTTTTAATTAATTGCATGAATTTAACACAAAAAACTGATTTATTTCATAAAAACATATTAATTGCTTAAATTTAGCACAAAAACCCATTTTATGCATAAAATTTACAAAAGAACTATTTTTTTTTTAAATTTTTTAGAAATACTATTTACTGCTTTAAACACTAAAAATAATTGTTAAAAATTGTATTTATTGCATAAAAATAGCACAAAAGCCTAATTTATTTCATAAAATTCATAATTAATTACGCAAATAACTTATTTATTTCATAAAACTTTTGCAAAATTCAATTTATTTTAAAAAACTGATTATAATGTGCTTAAAGTGCATAAAATTTGCACAATAAATTGATTTATTGGAAAAATTGATTTGATTTTATTGCAAATTGATTTGTTGCATAAAATATGCACAAAAAACTGATTTGTTGCATAAAAATAATTAGAAATTGCCTAATAAACTTATTTATTGCATGAAATTAGCACAAAAAACTAATGTATTGCATAAAATTTGCACAAAAACTTAATTTATTGCAGAAATGTATTTGATTTTATACAATTTATTGTAAAATGCGCACAAAACTGATTTGTTACATAAAACATGCACAAAAAACTGATTTGTTTCATAAAAATAATCAGAAATTGCTTAAAAATCTGATTTATTGCATAAAATTTGCACAAAAATTTGATTTATTGCAAAAATTTATTTGATTTTTTACAATTTATTGTAAAATGACTAAAATACTGATTTGTTGCATAAAATATGTACAAAAAACTAATTTGTCTTATAAGAATGATCAAAAATTGCTTAAAAGCTTATTTATTGCATGAAATTAGCACAAAAATTTATGAATTAAATTTGCAAAGAAACGTAATTTATTTCAAGAAATTGATCATAAATTGATCATAAAAAATATATTGCGTTTAGTTTCTATAAAAAAAATGATTTCATAAAACTGATCATAAATCACTTAGAAACCACAAACACAAAAGCGCAAAAAAATGATTTATTGCTTAATGACAGACCGATTCATTCTTGACAGTTTAACATAAAAAAATTAAATTATTTTTAAAAACGTTTAAATTTTTTTTTGCCAATTTTGGACAGTTCAAACACAGTTTTTATAGTTTAAAATTAAGTTTGATAGATTCGAAACTATTTTATCACAAATAATAGTTTAAAACAATTTTTAACAGTTTACAAGTTTTTCTTATATTTTTAGATCTAGTTTAATCGTTTAAGGTTATGTTGTGACATAATTAATTCAATTCAAGATTGCTTTAGACAATTCTTAATTATACCGTTTTAGATCTACTTAGGTTAAGTTACGCTAATACAAACATGTTTTTGACGTTTTAATCTTATTTATGATCATTCAAGTTCATATTTGATAGTTTTAAGAACATTTTGACAAGTTGATATTGATTAAAATTACGACAGTTATAAAAATATTTCTTGAACTTAAATGTTTTTTTTTATTTAGACAAATAATAAATGACATTTTACAAACAAAAGATGTCATTTGACTGATCACATACGACATTTTGACAAACAAGCGATGTTATTTGACACATAACATTTTTTCATATATGATAGACATGAAATGTCATTTGACAGGTAACATTTTAACGTCATTTTGATAGATGCAAAATATTATTGTGACTCAGTTGACATGTTATTCTGACAAACAAGTAAATAGATAACATTTTGGCATAGATGACTGACGTCATTTTGACAAATTAGTATTGTCATTTTGACTCAGATAACACATATGATTTTGATTGATAACAAATGTAATTTTAGCAAAATTGGTAAATTTTATTTTGACACAGATAACAACGTCATTTTGACAAAAAATAATTGGCGTCATTTTGGTAAATAACAGACGTTATTTTTGAAAAAATTATTTTGACAGAGAACAGACGCCATTTGACAGATTATAAATGTCATTTTGACAGATCACACTTCAATTTGGCAAATGACATATGTCATTTTGACAGACCAAAATGTCAATTGACACACACTAAATTTGACTTCATGTCATTATGGTAAAAACTTATTTATTAACTATAATATATTTCACATTTCTTTTATATACGAGTATATCAATTTCCAGCAACTACTTCCCGTTATAAATTGTTTTATTTACTGAATTATATTAAAATATATATGCACCGTTTTACCGGCTACAAATAAATACTTTAGAGTATGGATTCCGGATTCTGGGTCAACAATAAAAATATGTAGTAAGTAAATACAATTACATTACATCGCGCCAACAAATTCCAAGCCACTGCAGCAAGATGTTTATTCAGGAATGTAAAATAATAAGTCTAACGAGCTTAGAAACCGATTATTCTCAACGTTTTACAATTACATACGATAATAACGAAACGTAATGATATTTCATGCGTAATCTGGTTCCATATGAAGTAACATTAGCTTAATTAAAAGATTATGTAGAGCGGCCGAGCAGACGGAATAATCCAGCAAGCTGGGTGCATTAAGAATGTAGGAGGTAGATAGTAGTTGTGAATTACGTCGTGAGTATGTTAATGCGGTCTGTGGGATTAGAGATGTACTGAAAATGTAAGTAGGCAGTTTGAATTCCGCGAGCTTCTTCATACCCCAACACGGTCGGTCAACTTTAACACCACATACATCAAGTGGAGCGACATCCTCATGATAAATCGGAACGAGAAAAATAAAATAAAATCTCAACATGAAAGCGAACAGAGATTACGTTCATTATCTCCCAACAATCATCCGTTAGTGCGGACAACAATGGACGCGAAATTGCTTCAATATACTTCGAGGTTTCCTTCATGTTTTTTTTTCTGTTGTCTCTCTCTCTCTCTGGTTAAATTGCGACTGGCGCACGCTTCTCATAATTCGCAACAATTAATTACTGGCGTAATTAGCGTGAGATCGCAAAATAGCGGCGTGGAACTGGAACCGGAAGTTATGATCAGTTAATTTCATAGCTGGACAGTACAAATTTATTATGGCCAAGTCCACACAGCTACTAATTGACTGCATACTCTGAATCCCGTGTTTCGTTTGATAATGCTTATGCGGTGGCTATGTTTCTAATCGTGACTTACTTGTAATTGCAACGGCATTTGAATTATTATCGGATTACATGGGGATACATCTGAACCGGAAACGTGATCTGCTGCATTCCCAAAACACGAATTTAGAAGCAATCAAAGACTATTAAATTATGTAACAAGTTAATTACAATTTTTAATAAAAGTATCACAGAAATAAACTCAAATCAAAATTCCTTTATGCACCCCACATATAAAGAGAAAACATTGTTAGGCAACGCAAACAGCCAACTGCGTTGAAATAACATCTGTCAGGACACACGATATTCCAACTAATCCAATCAAAAACAACCGATATTATTTCAGAAACCGATTTTAAGTGGAAAATGTTCAAACAAATCGCAATGTATTTAATTAATTTTATTATAAAATGTTTGTTTTTGATATAAATAATAAATTATAAAAATTCAGCTACAAGTTGGTAAATATGTGTCAATGTGAATGAAATCGATACAATAGGGGTGGGTTTATATTAAAATAAACATGTAATAATATATACATACAAAGGCTTGTTATTCTAATTGAGGATATACACAAAGGAGTGAGTTGATCAATAAATTATGAGATTGACAAGATTTGTTTTATCTTGTTCATGAATATATGAATTATTTTATTATAAATGCAAAGTGAATGTTATCCATAGTCAAATATGCTAAATAATGAATCAAAAATATTTAACAGCAGAACAAATTGATTATTAATTTTACCATTATTCTCTACCTAAAAGAATATTATTTTGTAATTTTTTTAAATTCATTTCCAGCATAAAATTTGCTTGAAAATCACGTCTATCAATTTATAATCAGTTTTATGAGATAAAATAGTTTTTAGTGCAATTTACATTAATCAGTTTTTTGAGTAATTTATGATAAATTTTAAGAAATAAATTAGTTTTGTGTTCAAATTTTATGCATAAATAGTTTTTGTGCTAAAATTGTGCTATTATTGTATTTTTATTCAGTTTTATAAGTTAAATCGGTTATTTGTGCAAATTTCATGCAAAGCAACAGTTTTTTGTGCTAATTTGATGCAATAAATAAGGTTTCTAAAAGATTTATGATCAGTTTTACAAGATAAGTTAGTTGTTTAAGTAAATCAATTTTTTGCACATATTTAATGCAAAAAATTAGTTTTTTGTGCTAAAATTATGCAAATAATGTGTTTTTTATGCTATTTATGGTAAGTTATATGATACAAATTAGTTTTTTGTAGAAAAATGATTTAAAACAGTTTTTGTGCTAGTTTTTAGCAATAAATAAGTTTTCTAAGCAAAGTTGGGTTTTGTGCAAGTTTTTGCATCAGTTTCTTGCGCATTGTAGATACGTTTTATGAATTAAATAAGTTTTTTGTGCAAAAAATAGGATTTCTGTGCTGAATTTATGCAATTCAAGTGTTTTTTAAATAACTTATGTTAAGTTTTATAAAAATACTCATTTTTGTGTGCAAATTTGGGTTTTGTGCAAATTTTATACGATTCATCAGTTTTGTGTGCTAAATTTAAACATTAAATTAGTTTTTAAGCGATTATTACAAAATAAATTGGTTTTTTGTGCTAATTTTATGCAGTAAATGGTAAATCTGCTGAATTTGTGTTGAATTTTATAAATTAAATTAGTTTTTTGTGCAAACTTTATGTATCCATTTAGTATTTTGTGGCAATTTTATGCAATAAATCATTTTTTTGCGCAATTTATTAATTATTTTATAATTTAAATAATTTTTGTGTGCATATTTTATGCTTAAATTTGGGTTTTTGTGATAAAATTGTGCAAATATTGTGTTTTTTATGCGGATTAAAGTTTTGTACGATAAATTAGGTTTGTTGTGCAATGTTTAATACGTTTTATGAATTAAATTAGCTTTTTGTGCAAATGTTATGCATAAAATAATATTTTTGTACAATTAATCTATTTATTCATATTATTGAAGTAATGATTTTATTTTATTTATTTATTTTATTTTATTTATTTATTTTATTTTATAAATAAAATAAAATCATTACATCAACATATGAATAATATAAAAGGATTTTATAAAATAATAAAAATAGAAAATATAAAATATATTAATCTATTTGCTACATTTATGCAGTAAATAGTAATTTTGCTCAATTAATCTTGAATTTTATGAATTAAATTAGTTTTTTGTGCAAACTTATGCATAAATTTAGTATTTTGTGGCAATTTTATGCAATTAATTAATTTTTTGCACAATTTATGAATTTTTTTATAAATATGCACAAAGAAATCATTTACTTTGTGCATATTTTATGCATAGAATTGGTTTTTTATGCTAAAATTATTTAAATAATGTCTTTTATGCAATTTATAATAAGTTTTATGATACAAATCAGTTTTTTGTTAAAATTTTATGTAATAAAAGAGTTTTTTTGTGTTAGCATTAAATCAGTTTTTTAAGCAAAGTTGGATTTTTTGTAAGTTTTATGCTATAACTTAATTTTTGTGTGCGATTGATAAGTTTTATAACATGAATTTGTTTTTGTGTGCAAATTAGTGCAATAAATTTTATAAAATAAATTAGTTTTTTGTGCATAAAATATTTTTGTGCTAATTACATGTATTTTGAGGAGATTTTTGATGATTATTAATTAATAATTTTTTTGTGCAAATTTCATGCAACAAATCAGCTTTTAGTGCAAAGTATGATACATTTTATAAACTAAATGAGTTTGTTGTGGATTTTTGTGCTAAATTTATGCAATTAATGTGATTTTTAAACAATTTTGTATAAGAAAAATCATTTTTTGTGCAAATTTTATGTAACAAAAAATTTTTCTAAGCGGTTGATAATCAGTACTTTGAGATACATTGGGTATTGTGCAATAAATTAGTTTTATGTACAATTAATCATAAATATTTTGCATATTTGAGCAATATTTATGCAAATATTGTGTTTTAAGCCATTTATGCTGGTAACTCAGTATTTTTGTGGAATTTTTAATTTTTTTAGTTTTTATTAAATAAATTAGTTTTTTTGTGTAAAATTTTGTAACATAAATGGTTTTTTGTGCAAATAAATGCATTAAATCAGTTTGTTTGCGCAGTTTATAATAATTTTTATAAAATATATTAGTTTTTTGTGCAAAATTTATAGATATAATGTGTTTTTAGGAGAGTTTCAATAATTGAATCAATTTTTTCTGCAAATTTCATGTAATAAATCAGTTTTTCGTGCAATGTATAATACGTTTTATGAATTAAATTAGTTTTTTGTGCAAATATTATGCATAAAATAAGATTTTTGTGCTAAATTTATGCAATTAATGTGTTTTTTAGTTAATTTATGTTAAATTTTATGCAGAAAATAAGTTTTCGATTGATGATTAGTTTCTTAAGATAAATAAGGTTTTGTGCAAGTTTTTTGCAGTAAATTAGTTTTTTGTGCAATTTGTAATAAATATTTTGCATATTTCAGCTAAATTTATGCAATTATTGTGTTTTAAAGCTATTTATGCTAGCTACTCAATACTTCTGTGCAGTTTATAATAAAATAAATTAGATTTTTGAGAAAATTTTATGTTTAAATACGTTTTTTGTTCTAAATTTACAAAATTATATTGTTTTTAGGATATGTGGATGTGTTGTGTAAGATACATTATTTTTTGTGCAAATTTTATTCAATTAATTAGTTTTTGTGTGCTAATTTTATGTATTAAATTAGTTTTTAAGCGGTTATTATCAGTTTTATGCAATAATTTTTTTTTGTTAATTTTATGCAGTAAATAGTAATTCTCAATATATTATGTTAAAATTTATAGATTAAATTAGTTTTTTGTGCTAGTTTTAGCTTTTGCAATAAATCAGTATTTTATTGCAATTGGTATCAATCAACTTTTTGCGCAACATATGAAGAATTGTATAAAATAAATGTTTTTTTGTGTGCATATTTTATGCATAAAATTGGGTTTTTATGTTAAAATTATGCAAATATTGTGTTTTTTATGCGATTGATGAGTTTTATTATACGAATCCGTTTTTTGTGGAAATTTTATGCTATAAATTAGTTTTTTGTGTTAATTTTAAGCAATAAATAAGTTTTCTAAGCGGTTTATAGTCCGTTTTATAAGATAAGTTGGGTTTTGTGCAAGTTTTATGCAATCAATTAGTTTTTTGTAAATAAACTTTCTAAGCAATTGATTAGTTTTATAACATAAATTGTTTTTTGTGCAAATTAAAGAATTAAATCAGTTTTTTGCGCAATTTATAATAAGTTTAATAAAATAAATTAGTTTTTTGTGAATAAAATAAGTTTTTTTGTGCTAAATTTATAAATAAAATGTATTTTTAAAAGATTTTTGATGAGTTTCGTTAATTGAATCAGTTTTTTGTGCAAATTTTATATAATAAATCAGTTTTTTGTGCAATGTATGGTACGTTTCATGAATTCAATTAGTTTTTTTGCAAGTATTATGCAAATTAGATATTTGTTCTAAATTTATGCAATTTTTTTAGACAATTTATGTTGTGTTTTATGAGACAAATTATTTTTTGTGCAAACTTTATGCAATAAATAAAATTTCTAAGCAATGATCAGTTTGTTAAGATATATAGATTAGTTTTTTGTGCATTTTATAATAAATATTTTGCATATTTAAATTTTAAATTTGTGCAATTATTGTGTTTTTAGGCTGTTTATGCTAGTTACTTAGTATTTTTAAGCAGTTTATGATAAATTATGTAAAATAAATTAGTTTTTTAAGCAAATTTTACGCATAAAATAAGTTTTTTGTGTAAATTTTATGCAATTAATCAGTTTTTTTTGTGCTAACTTTATGGATTAAATAAGTTTTTGAGCGATTATTATCAGTTTTATAAAATAAATTGTTTTTTTGTGCTAATTAATACATTAAATCAGTATTTTCGCGTAATTTATAATTAATTTTATAAAATAATTTAGTTTTTTGTGCTAAATTTATGCAATACATCAGTTTTTTGCGCAATGATAATAATTTCAATAAACTTCTCTGCAGGCGCCGGTTTTTATTGCGACATGCTAACGCGGTAACGGAACGTATGATCCCCCTACTGTCAAAAACCAAAGACAAGCAACGGGCATTTGTGACCCGTACCGCCAGATAGGAAGTTACGCAAGTACACTAATTGCAGTTGCAAATTTTAGACATACATTAAAAAACTCATTAAAAAAATGTATAAAAAAATAAAATCTTTTTTTTTTTTTTTTTTAATTGTTGCTTGAATAGCATTATTTGTAAATTATGCAATCAAATGCAACAAATAACTTTTTAAAGCAATTAATTATCAGTTTCTTAAGATAAATCGGATTTTGTGCAAGTTTTATGCAATAAACTAGTTTTTTGTGCAATTTATAATATTTTTTTTGCATATTTGACGGTTTTTGAGCTAAATTAATGCAATTATAGTGTTTTTAGGCAATTTATGCTAGTTACTCAGTATTTATGAGATGAACTTTATAAAATATATTAGATTTTTGAGCAAAGTTTATTAATAAAATAAATTTTTTGTTCAAAATTTACAAAATGAATATGTTTTTTGGCTATGTAGGAAGTGTTTTATAAGATAAATTAGTTTTTTGTGCAACTTCTATGGAATTCATCAGTTTTTGTGTGCAAATTTTATGCACTAAATAAGTTTTTCAGTGATTATTATCAGTTTCACAGAGTAAATTGGTTTTTTGTGTTACATTTATGCCGCAAATAGTAATTCTGCTCAATTAATGTTAAATTTTTTGATAAAATTAGTCTTTTGTGCAATTTTTATGCATTAAATCAGTATTTTATGGCAATTTTATGCAATAAATTAGTTTTTTGCGCAATTTATGAATAAGTTTATTATAGTATTTTGTATAATAAGAGTAGATAGTATGCCCATATCGCGCGAAAACGTCTAAGTGCGATATGGGCATTCCACTCGAGTTGTACAGGTTACTTTTTCTACGACTGATAAAAATCTAAAAATTATTTTTAAACTTTTCAATTAATCATTTAACATTATTTTACATTGAAATAAATTCAGGATATGTTTGACATCTGACGTTTCGCATAATTAAATTAATTAATTAAATTGTGTTGTTAAAAAATTTAATTAAAAATGTTTTTAAGCTTTATTGTATAATAACAGTTAATAAATAAGACGTTCTTAACCTATTTTTGACATTTTACAAATAAAAAAACCATTTGTATTTAGCGACTTAATCAAATAAACATTGTGATTTCTATTTTTTGTTTTTATGGTTGGTACGGCATTTCAAATCCACACAAGAGTGAATATATGATACATATTCATTCAGTTAGGCGTGAATAAAAGTGACAATATATAAAAAGGAGTAGAAAAATTAGTTTTTTGTACAATTTATAATAAATAATTTGCATAGTTGACGGTTTTCGAGCTAAATTTATCCAATTATTGTGTATTTAAGCTGTGTAGGATCTGTTTTATAAGATAAATAAGTTTTTTGTGCAAATTATTTGCAATTTATCAGTTTTTTGTTTTAATTTTATACACTAACTAAGTTTTGAAGCTATTATTATCAGTTTAATAAAAAAAGTGTTTTTTTTATGCATTAAATATAATCTGCTTAATTTATGATGAATTTTATGAATTAAATTAGTTTTTTGTGCAAATTTTATGCATTAAATTAGTATTTTGTGGAAGTTTTATGCAACAAAGTAGTTTTTTGCGCAATTTATGAATAATTTTATAAACTTAATGTTTTTTTTGGTGCATATTCTATGCATAAACTTGGTTTTTTTGTGCTAAAATTATGATTTTGCATTTGCATAAAATTCTTCATAAATTGCGCATTTATGTGTGAAAATTTTATGTAACAAATCGGTTTTTTGTGTTAATTTCAAGCAAAAAATAAGTTTTTTAAGTAATTTATGATTTGTTTTATAAGATAGGTTTGATTTTGTGCAAGTTTTATGCATAAAAATATTTTTTTGTGTAATTTTTTTAAGCGATTGTTTAGTTTTATAACATTAATAGTTTTTTTGTGCAAATTAATGCATTAAATTAGCTTGTTTGTGCAATTTATAATAAATTCTACAAAATAAATTAGTTTTTTGTGCATAGAATAAGTTTTTTGTGCTAAATTTATGGATATAATGCATTTTTAATAAATTTTTAATAAAATTCAATAATTAAATCAATTTTTTGTGCAAATTTTACACAATAAATCAGTTTTTTGTGCAAAAGTTATGCATAAAATATAATTTTGTGTTAAATTTATGCAACAATTAAGTTTTTTAAGCGATCGATGATGTTTTTTAAGATAATTTGGGTTTTATGCAATGAATTATTTTTTTTTGCAATTTATATTAAATATTTTGCATATTTGATGGATTTTAAGCTAAGTTTATGCAATTATTGTGTTTATTATGCTAAGTACTTTCTTTGAGCAAATTTCATGGTTAAAATAAGTTTTTTTAACAAAATTATTGTGTTTTTAAGTTATGTAGGATGTGTTTTATCAGATAAATTAGTTTTTTGTGCAAGTTTTATGCAATTCATCAGTTTTGTTTTACTAATTTTATGTACAAAATGGGTTTTTAGGCAATTATTATCAATTTCATAAAATAAATTGGTTTTTTGTACTAATTTTATGCAGTAAATAGTAATTTTGATTGAGTTGAATTTTATAAAATAATCTAGTTTTTCGTGCAAAATTTATGCAATAAATTTAGTATTTTGTGGCAATTTAATGCAATAAATCAGTTTTTTGTGCAATTTGTAAAGAATTTGATAAAATAAATGACTTTTTTGTGCATATTTTATGAATAAAATAGTTTTTTGTGCTAAATTTATGCAAGTAATGTGTTTTTTATGCGGTTTATGATTAGTTTTAAGATACGAATTAATTTTTTATAAAACATTCTTGTGATAAATCAGTTTATTGTGTTTATTTTTAAACAATAAAGATGTTTTCTAAGCAATTTATGATGATTTATGATTTGTGCAAGTTTTATTCAATAATTTAGTTTTTTGTGCAAATGTTTGCAATAACATAATTTTAGTGCAAATTAATAAATTAATGTATTAAATTAGTTTTTTGTGCAATTTATAATAAAATTTTTAAAATAAGTTAGTTTTTTATGCTATATTTATGGATAAAATGTATTTTTAGGAGGTTTTTTGATGAGTTTTATTAATTGAATAATTTTTTGTGTGCAAATATTATGCAATAAATTAGTTTTTTGCGCATTGAATGATAAATAATGTATAAAATAAGATTTTTGTGCTAAATTTATGCAATCAATGTGTTTTTTAGACATAAATTGTTGAATTTTATAAAAAAAAATATTTTTTGTGCAAAATTTATGTAACAAATAAGCGATTGATGACCAGTTTCTTAAGACAAATTGGGTTTTGTGCTATAAATTAATTTTTGTTCAATTTATAATAAACATTTTGGATATTTGAGCTAAATTTATGCAAATATTGTGTTTACTCAGTATTTTTGTGCATTTCATGATGAACTTTTGAGCAAATTTTATGCATAAAATAAGTTTTTGTTTTAAATTCACAAAGGTAATGTATTTTTAAGCTATGTAGGATGTGTTTTATAAGATAAATTAGTTTTTTGTGCTAATTTTATGTAAATGGCAATTCTGCTAAATTATTGTTGAATTTTATGATTTATATTTGTTTTTTGGGCTAATTTTGAATTAAATCAGTATTTTTGTTAAGTTTTTTTAATTAAATCAATTTTTTGTGTTAATTTTATACAATAAATCAGTTTTTTGCTTAATGTATCATACATTTTATGATTTAAATCAGTTATTTGTGCAAATGTTATGCATAAAATAAAATTTTTGTGCTAAATTTATGCAATTAATGTTTTTTAGACAATTTATGTTGAGTTTCATAAAAACAAAATTGTTTTTGTGCAAATTTTAAGCAAACAAATAAGTTTTTTAAGCGATTGATGATTAGTTTCTTGAGATACTTTGGGTTTTGTGCAAGTTTTATGCAATAAAATAGTTTTTTGTGCAATTTTTAATAAATATTTTGCATCTTTAATTTAATTTCAATATAAATTTATGCAAAAAAACATAAATAGCCTAGAAAATGGTTATATATGCTTTTTATGCTTTAAATAAGTGTTTTTATCAAAATTTATGTGTTTTTAGGCTATGTAGGATGCGTTTTATAAGATAAATTAGTTTTTTGTGCTAATTTTATGCACAAATTGAGTTTTTGAGCAATTATTTGATCAGTTTTATGAAGTTAATTGGTTTTTTGTGCTAATTTTTAGCAGTAAATGGTAATTCTGCTCAATATACGTTGAATTTTATGAATTTAGTTAGTTTTTTTGTGCAAATTTTATGCATCAAATCAGTAGTGTGGCAATTTTATGAAATAAATTAATTTTTTGCAAAATTTATGAAGAATTTTATAAAATAAATTACTTTTTGTGCATATTTTATGCATAATGATTGTTTTTTGTGCTAAAATTATGTAAATAATGTGTCTTTTAAACAGTTTATGATAAGTTTTATGATACAAATAATGTATTTGTGAAAATTTTATGCGATAAATCAAATTTTTTGAGCGATTTATTATCTGTTTTATAAGATAAGTTGAGTGTTGTAGAAGATTTATGCAAAAAAAATTTTTGTGTGTAAATTTTCTAAGCGATTGTAACATAAAATAAGTATTGTATTTTTAGGAGATTTTTGATGAGTTTTGTTAATTGAATTATTTTTTTTTGCAAATTTTATGCAATAAATACATTTTTTAAGCAATTGATTGATGATGAGTTTCTTAAGATAAATTGGGTTTTATGCATTAAATTAGTTTTTTTTGCAATTTATATTAAATAATTTTCATATTTGAAGGTTTTCAAGCTAAGTTTATGCATCTGTGAAATTTTTAATAATGTTTATTAAATAAATTAGTTTTTTGTGCAAACTTTATGCAATTATTTAGATTTTTGTGCTAATTTTATGCAGTTAATGGTAATTCTTATTAACTTACGTTTAATTTTATAAATTAAATTAGTATTTTGTGCAAATTTTTTGCATTAACTTAGTATTTTTGTGCAATTTTTGTATTAAAAGTAGATTTGAGCATTTGAAGCCAGAATTGTGGTTTTTATTTAATTTATGATTAGTTTCATAAATGTAATTAGTTAATTGCGTCAATTTTGTGCTTCTTTATGGCATTTTTGTGTAATTTGTCCAAACTTGTGTACTTTTGTCCAAAATACCTTATTATTACCTATTTTAAAAGCTGGTAATTTTGCTCATCTTTTCTTTCTTCTACTTTTTTTTTAATATAGAACTCCGATCGAAACTATCTGCCTAAATAGGTGGTATTAAAAAAAGACTAAACTTAGAATAATATGATATTTTAGTTCCGGTTTAGAGTGGTGGCGACATAGTAAGACTTGCTTGAGTTATCAAGCAATTGCCATGTTTGGACTAAATCTAAACAAAATGAGTAAATTTTTTCTAAAAGTTTTTAAGTTATTTTAAACTTAATTATTTTTAGTTAACTATTTTTCTTAAAATTGAAGTTTTTACAAAATCAAGTTTTTTGAATTCGCAACTTGATATTTGAAACCAAAATGACGTAATGTCAATTTTTAGAGATTGATTTTTGTAAAAACTTTTGGTTTAACTTAAACTAAGTTTATTAATTTTTTGGTTAATTTTATTTTTTGAAACTGAGATCTTACAGATTTAAGTGTTTTGAATCTAAATTTTTAAACCGTAAATTGATATTTGAACCCATAATTTTAATAATAAGAGTGATTTTTGTCTAAAAACTTTTGAATTAATTTAAATTTTTTTTATTTCTTAAAATTAAAATGTTTTACGGGTTATTTGCTAATATAATTTAAACGTCACAATAGAAAATTATTTCAATCGTATATACGGTTTTTCACTCTCTAATCCACCTTGGAGTTTTACGACTAAAATCCTTCTCTGGTCTGGAGTAGTTAATTAATCTTTCTAATGATTTCAAACCCACTCAAAGCTGTAGGTTTACTTGTAATGCAGGTTGCAAGCATTACGTGCAGAAAGGAAGGCGTCTACACTACTATTAAAAAAAAAAAATTCCAGGTATAAATTTCCAAGGTTTTATGATACAAATCAGTAAACATTACAAATGAGGTTTTTGAAAATTACATTTCTATGCTAAAAAAATAGAACTTTGTGTACATTTATTTTGCTTTTCGACGACAACAACTTTAACGTTTAATATGCAAAAAGAATCAAGTATTTTATTAAGATCCGCGACGGTTGAAACCACACTTTTTGATCTGTTGGGCGATAAAAGTAAGACAAACAAAAATTAGGCTAAAGTAAAGTACTTTGAGACTATTAAAAAACATTTTTATAATACATAGCTTTTTTTAGGTTTTCCAGTCACGTCACAAAGACGCATGTAGTCCTTCCACAGACCCACACAACTAATACGCTGCGTGGTAATTGTAATTAGATTTCAAGGAGCATGCTTTAGTCACTTGTCAACTTAAGATATTGATACAAGAAATCCTTCTTTCCGAACAAAACCATCAATTTGTAGGGTGTATTAACTCACAACCACAACACGGAAACGATCGTATAAAAGTATAACTTTTTTTAAAGTTTTCTAATCTTAGTTTTTTTAATTATTTTCAAGCTTTTTTAGTATATCTATATTTAAACCTTTTTGAATATAGAAATTTTATAAAATTCTTAGACCAAGTTTTTCAATCTGATAATTTATAGAAGTTAATTTATTTCCGTTGTTGGGTTCACAAAAATTCGACGTCCTTAAACTGTTTATTTTTTGTCTCAATGCCGACAGTCTGGACAAATATGTTTCTTTTGATAAATGCACATTTAATTGCCTTATAAAGTGACCACCGCAAAATTTAAAATATTCCATTTGTAACGTTTCCGTTTCCGGACCCATATTTTTTGTCGCCGCAAGCATTGTGAAGAAAATCAGATGTATTAATACGGAACATTAGGACCGTAACAGAAGGCTTGTTAGCGATCGCCGGTTTTATAATTTTTTTTCTTCTTTCATTGAAAATCCAAGCAAACGCGGATTTCTTACCGAATCTCTGCTTTTGTCTGCATTCAATACTCCAATTAGCCGCGTTGTTATATTCGCTTTGTTTTTTTATATTCAATGAGACATATTTTCCCGGAAACCATCAGTGTCCTTTTAACGATTTCCATATAGGACAATGTTGGAAAAAATAATATAACTAAAAATTTACTATAGAAATGTATTGGAGCTATAAAATTAAAGAAAACTTGATTAATTCAACTAGTTGATGAGTTTTTAATTCATTCTAGTCTCGCTGGCATAATATCCGAGAGTTGACATTTTTCCAAAAAAAGAATCTGTTTTTTTTTTGTATCTTCCCCGTCTGTCGCATGGTGCATTCATATTTGACATCGTCATTCGAGCCGGTGTGACATGTGGGGTTGGCTTGCCATCCCAGTAAACCCCTATATAGAAAATCGCCTGTTGCTATTTATTTTTTAATAAAAGGCGGACGTGCTGCATTGCGGCTGCTGTATATCGACGCTAACAAATGAGACTAGGTCGTAGTATTCGAGGGGACGACACCAAAGTCTTGCATCTTAACGCGATTAAATCGTGGACATGGATATCCCAGTGATAGATTAGCATAATTACAATCGACGCAGCAACAGTGTTCTTACCCGATAAACGATCCGTCGGGCTTTATCGGCGCGGATTAGGCACGACCGATTAATACCAACAAAACCGCCGTCTTTTGAATAAGATATTTATCGCCACTACCCTATTGATTTACCTTGACTTTGCTTGGAATTTACTAGGACGCATTATATAATATCGAGATCAGGCATTAATTGACTTCCGGCTGTAGGAGTCATGTGTTCTTGATGACGAATGGCCCTCTAACCGACACTAAGAGAGCTCTGCTGAATTCAGGAAGTCAATTAAGGCCGTCTGTACAAAACACTATATTAAGTGATGCATCACCGTCGGCCTTGATGGACCACAAAAATATTTAGTCAGGATCTCTTAATTACAGTTATCATGGAACGGAATACACAAATATAAATTATTACAATATTTACGTCATGCGTTAATATTATAGATCTCATAATCCGAACAATGAGAACAAGGTTTAAGTTGTCTGTGGATAATTACCTTCAAACGCACCTGTAAACGTTTGACAAATGGCTGAAGTTTGATTGAAAATTTTGATTAATGAGAGATACGTTATGAAGAATTGAGAACGTTTTTAAAATAAAAAGCACCAGTTTTTTTTTTGGATAAGAAAAACTTAAGTAGGTTCTTCAATATTGCGTGCACGTCAAAGAACTCAATAATTTAGGTTGGTCTCTGAATTTGAGCCTACATTTCTAGATGTAGTAGTCTTTACGTTTGACGTTGATAAATAAATAAAATTTAAAAATAAAGAAGCAGAAAAAAAAAGTTTTAATTTTTTTTAAAGAAATTTAAATTTTTTAAAATCTTGCTGTGAATTATGAAAATATTATTAAAAAAAATAAACATAAAACATGCAATGTCAAAAATAGCAAATTTTGGTCTTCAAACATTAAAATATTGACAATAAGAATTAAAATCTATCTATATATTGTTAAAAAATTCAAAAACTTTAAATATTGTTCGAATTATAGCAATATTTTGGTAAAAACTGTTGAAAAGTGCAAAAATCTATTCATAAAATATCAAAATTTGGCCGTAAACTGTCAAAAAATGTAAAATTTTGTTTATGAAATAACAAAAATAGCAAAATTTGGCTTTAAAAGATTGAAATATTGTTGAAAATGGTAACATTATTGTGATAATTGTACAAAATTTTTCTTATAAAAAATCAAAATACTAAAATCTATTGTTACAAATAGCAAAATTTTGCAATATTGTGAAAATCTATTTCTAGAATATTAAAAATTGCAAAATCCGGTTATAACTTATTAAAAAACAACATTTTTTTTATAAAAAGAAAAAATATGGTCACAAAAAATGAAATCATTAAAAAAATCTAGCCAAAAATGGTTAAAAACTGCAAAATTCTGTTCATAAACGTCAAAACTAGCAAAAAACTAGCCATAAACTGTTAAAAAGTGTAAAAATCTTTATGAATTTTTAAAAATAAAATTCCGCTATAATATAAACTTTTTTAAAGTTGTTAAAAAGCAACAAAATTAGAAATAAATATAAAATTTGGTCATAAAATATATTTTCAGAAAACACCAAAAAAATGTAAAAAATAACTGTTTTTGGGTATAAAATAATTTGATTTTTTATATACAAATTTGGTAAACAGCAACATTTTAGTAATACTTGTTAAAAAGTCTATTGTTTGTCTATTTATAAAAAATAGTTAAATTCTTCAAATCATATAATATTAAAATGTTCAACCAAAATACAAAAACTGTTAAAAATGGTTTTATTTAAAGTTTTTAAATAATAAAGACAGCAATAAAATTGGTAATATTAAAATCAGGCCATAAAATACAAAAATATGGCCATAAAACTTGAAAATTAAGCAAAAAATTAATTTTTTAATGTAATAAATTACAAAATCAGACATTAAATAATAAATTCTGCAAAGAAACACCAAGCGGTGGCAATAAAACATTAAGATTCGACCACAAAACAAAAAAATCAGATTTTAAATTCAAAAAATATTTTCTATTATAATAAAATAGCAAAATTTATTCTTAAATATTAAATACTGCAATACTGCAAGCAAAAAAATGACAAAATGTATCAAATGTGAATTTTTAAATTGTGTCAATAAAGTCAGAAATCAAATTATGCAATTCTTTGGAGTAGTTAAAAATAAAAATAACAAAACCCGGCCAAAAACTAAAGATTTTTAGTTGTTTTAAATTGTTATGTTAAAATCCGGTCAAATGTAATTTAAATTAAAAAAATATACTTAATAGCAAAACTTGCTAGATTTCAACAAGTTAAAGCCGGATTTTATTCAAAAATAACCAAAATTTAAAAATGTCAGACAGATTTTAGCATTATTAAATAACTTTTTGTATTGTATATAAAGATTTTATTTTATTGATTTAGAACAGGATTTTATTAATTCAAAATCAAATTTTAATTTTTAGGCAAAATTTGTTTTAGTTTTTTTGTGTTTTATTGTTAGATTATAATATTTTATGGCCGGATTTTATTACTTTGAAACCGGATTTTATTATTAAAAAACCGGATTTTAACATTTAAGTTAAATTTCAGCATTATCAGGTAACTTCTGTTTTTTGCTGGATTTTAATTATTTGTAACTGGATTTTATTAGTTCAAGGCCAGATTTTGTTATTTAAGTTATATTTTTTTGTCATATATGACTAGATTATGATATTTTATAGCTAGATTTTAACGTTATTAGTTAATTTTTTGTATTTTTAGGCCGGATTTTAGTGTTTAAATAATTTTATGCAAAATTTTTTTTTAGTTCACATTTTTTGAAATTAAATTACTTTTTTTGTATCTAATGGCCAAATTTTAATAATTTATAGCCGAATTTTATCAGTTTAAAGTTTGATTTTATCAATTTGGGGCTAGATTTTTACATTTTATCTAGATTTTTTAAATTTTGAAAAATTGTTTGTCTTTTTGGCCGGATTTTATTAGTTTAAAGCAGGAGTTTATAAACTAATAAAATTTTATTAATTTTTTTGTGTTTTATGATTGGATTATAATATTTTATGGCCGGATTTTTACATATAAGTTAGATTTTTGCATTATCTGTATTTTTATTGTATTTTATAGCCGGATTTTATTAATTTGATACCGGATTTTTAAAATTCAATTTTTTTGTGTTGTCAAAATATAACTTTTTTTTGAAATTTTGTAATTTTTTTTTTTTTTTTTAATTTAATAAAGCTGACATAGTTGCTTTAGTTTTTAAGATAATTTTTTTAAACTTTCTAAGAGCGTCATTTTGACAAAAAACATTTTTTAATTTTTTTTTGGTATTTCTTAAAATAACAACAAATCTGACAGTAAAATGTCAGTTTGATAATTTAATAGTCAACTTTCTGAGAAAGTGTGTAACTGACTAATATATAAACTGGTTTACATATAAATTGTATTTTTTTTTTAACTTTACTTTTTGGATAATATTTATATATTTGAGGCCTGAAAAAAATTTTGCACTTGAGCTCTCTTATACAGAAGGCCAGCTCTGTCATTTATTACAAACATTTCAGCCAAAATAAATCAAGTCATACTTAGTTTATATTTAATAATGATGAATTATTTTTGTAATTTTTAAATTAGTTGAAATTTTTTAATCTTCTCTTCAAATAAATATTTTTAGTCTTTAAGTTTTATGAGATGTAACTAAATAAATTCCTCAATTTTACTATTAAAAATCAAATGTCTGTGACAGTTTATAACATATATTTTTCAATTGATTGCAAAGTGCCATTGAGATGCTTTTACCGGTTTACAATATCACAGCGACAGAATACGTTAAAAGTTGGTCGAATCGATTACGTGTTAACAACAAAGCCCCAACAAAACACAATATTATCTCAAGTAAGTTCATTTCTAAAAAAAAACATAGTTTTTGTAGCTTGCGTAATGTAGTAATGGCATACTTAAAATGAGATCTACAACCCAAAGTAGGACACAAAAAATGTTCATTTTTTATACACATGTGCACTTAGTACACGTTTTTATAATATCCTTAATTCATGGTTTACAGAAAGCTAACTAGTTTATGTAAACAATATGGATCTCATCACCATACTGTAATCAAATGTAATTACCCAAATCAATACATCCGGTGTTTACATTTTATCAATAATACATTAAGTCTGCCGTTGATTGAATGATTGCTTAAGCAACTTCTTCAAACATAGCGTAATGCAATTAACACTGTAATTGGCGAGTGTTAATCAACACGCATTACTAATCCCACAAATATGTCTGTGCATAAGCTGCCCCAAATATGTTCGCATAACGCGAAACGATACGGTCAGTTTATTTGTACAATCCACTTAAACAAGGTCTGCATGCATGCGGTATATATACATAGGTGGCAAGAATAAATTTGAATATATAAATAAACTAAAATAATACCTGACTTGAGCGGAAATTTGCGTAGTTTCCTTAAATGTTATTACAATTTAGTTATAAATATATCATTTTAATTTAAGCATATTTATGGAGGATGTATTAAGGTATTCAGGACACGAATACGCATTATTTGATTTATGACCGAATTCCATATAGATTTAAAACGAATAAAACGCAAACTTACTTTCAATATAATTTCCTTGTGATGTACCATAAGGGTGGAAGGAAAAAAAAGGACAATATAAAGGCCATCTATAATCCTGGATGAGATTCAGTTCTGTTTTTATTGCCACCAGGCTTTGCAAGGATAAAAATATGAATAAAGTTAATGCTGTTTTAAAAATTATATTCTACTTACGTATTATGATCAGCACTTACTTTTCTTATAAAATATCTATTTTTGTAAAGTATAATAACGTTGCTTAAAATTAAATTTTCTTTTAATTGTTAACACATTTCCATTATAAAAATTGCCTTACAAACAAATTCCTTATTCCTCTTTACTTCAATTTTCTTGCTGTGCTGTTAAGTGCTAAAATTAAAACGAATACAAATACAAAAGGGTCTGAATAATTAATTGAGGAGGCTCACACATTTTTTTTATATATAAATAATGTGTTCTGTTTTTAAATTTCCGAAGGGGAATATTTATGGGGCGAATGGAGCATCCACCGCAACATAATGAAGTTATTAAAAGCATCAACAATAACACTCCAACCACTGCATGTTATTTTATTTTGAAATTTATTTCAACGACCATTATACTTTAAATAGCAAAAAAGTGTAATCTAGTTTTGTGAGAGCTTTTGTTAAGTTTGAATTAAAATTTAAAATTACCACCAACTAGCAGAAAAACAATTTTTAATTGTAAATTGTGTCGTTTGTTTGTTGATGATGGAAACTGTTATTTTTATTATATTAAAAATGTTATTCATTGTAAGTACATAAATCAATTGGTATAATACAATTTTTTAGTTTGTGTGAATTATTGTTTTGTTTTAATATAAATGAGTCTGGCAAATTCGAAATTCATTGTTGTGATCGAATTTTCTACGAGCCACACATATATAAAACGATTTTATTCAAAAAATTGTCGCTACACTGATATTGTACGGTCCATTTTTAATATCGTAACGTGGACTTTTTTAAATTCATTGTAAATTAACTAATTTTAACTGAAAAATATAACAAACTGTGGAAATATTAAAGCTGAATGAAATATATTGAATGAAGTAATAATAAAAAGATTGTCAAATTGATTTCAATGCTCATGTTATTCTTTTCAAAACAGCACAAATTTTATGTTGCGGATTAAAAATTTAGATTGAACATACTTAATTTTAATAAAAAAAATTATAAGCAAATAAAATTTTTTTTTTTTTTTAAAACTTGCTCAAAGCAATAGTACTTTTTAAATTTTTGATTTTTTTGCTGCAAAAATTTTTTTTGTAAAACCAATATAAAATTTTAGTTGCGGAATGTAAATTTAAGTTAAGCATACTTAATTTTATTAGAAGAAATGATAAGCAAATAAAAATAAAAGTATTTGGTATAGGAACTAGCTCAAAACGACCTTACTTTTAATTTTTTTGATTTTTTTATGTAAAAATATTTTTTTTTGTAAAGTTAATAGAAATTTTGAGTTGCGAAATAAAAATTTTGTATTAACATACTTAATTTTATTAAGAAATAATATAAGCAATTTAAAATAAAAATATTTTTTAAAAAACTTGCTCAAAACAAAGATTTTTTTATTTTAAAGCTATTTTTTTGTGAAGCTAATGAAAACTTTAAGTTGTGAAATGAAAATTTAGATTCAACTTTCTTGATTTTATAAAGAAATTTTATAAAACATTTTAAAATAAAAACATTTAGTAAGAAAACTTGCTCAAAGCGACTTTATTCTTTAAATTTTTGTTGTAAAAATTAATTTTTTTGTAAAACCAATTAAAATTTTAAGTTGCAAAATATAAATTTAGGTTGAGCATATTTAATTTTGGTAAAAAAGGTTAAAAGTAAATAAAAATTAAAATATTTATTAAGAAAACTTGCTCAAAGCAATAGTACTTTTTAAATTGTTGATTTTTTTGCTGTTATAGTTGATTTTTTTGTAAAACCAATAAGAATTTTAAGTTGCAGAATGAAAATTTAGGTTAAGCATACTTTATATTAATAGAAAAAATTATGAGCAATTTAAAATAAATATATTTGGTTTAAAAACTTGCTCAAAACAACATTACTTTTTAATTTTTTTTTTATGTAAAAGTTATTTTTTTTGTAAAACCAAAAAAATTTTGAGTTGCGGAATTAAATTTTGGTTGTAGTATACTTAATTCTATTAGAAAAAACTATAAGCAATTTATAATCAAAATATTTGGTTTAGAAACTAGCTCAAAACGACATAATTTTTAATTTTTTTAATTTTTGTATAATTAAGTTAATTTTTTTGTAAAACTTATGAAAATTGTGAGTTGTAGATTAAAAATTTGGGTTGAGTATACTTAATTTTATTTAGTACAAAAACCTGCTCTTTTAAATTTGAAAAATAACAATTTTTAAACAAATTAGAATTTTGCTCAAAGCGACAGTTTTAGTGCAAAATTGTTTGACGCAAACTGAACTAAACTAAAACTCAACATAGCAAACTGAAACTAATTTTAAAATATGCGCAATTTAACGTAGATTCTTGTGTTTAACTTAGTTGTTAAAGGCCCAGTTTAAAATTTTTGAGAAAAAGCAAAAACTGTCGGAAAGTGACGGTGCAAAGTCGTGATGGACGCAAACTGAATTAAACTAAAACTTAAACTAAAACTAGTTGTAGAAGATGAGTAATTCAATATAGGTTTAAGTGTTTGACTTGGTTTTTATAAGTTTAGTTCAAAATTTTTGAGAAAATACAAAAAACTTTCTAAATCTGACAATTTTGGGGCAAAGTTGTGTTTAACTCAAACTGAAACAAACTAAAACTTAACGCAGCAAATTGAAACTAGTTCCAAAAAGATGCGCAATTTGGTGTAGATTCACGTGTTTAACTTAGTTTTTAAAGGCCCATTTCTAAGTTTATGAGAAAATTAAAAAAACTGCCGGGAAGTGACACTTTCGGTGCAAAATTGTGTTTAACGCAAATTGAATCAAACTTAAATTTAACGCAGCAATCTGAAACTAGTTCTAAAAGATGCGCAATTTGATGTAGATTTACTTGTTTGATTTGGTTTTTAAAAACTTCTTTCAAAATGTAAAAAAAATGTTTTGTTTGACGTGAACTGAACTAAAAAAAAAAAACTTAACCTAGCAAACTAAAACTAGTTTTAAAAGATGCACAATTTAATGTAGATTTATGTGATTAACTTGATTTTTATACGTTCAGTTCAAAGTTTTTGAGAATTTGCGAGAAGCTGCCGGAAGGCAACACTTTCAAAACAAAGTCGTGTTTGGTGCAAACTCAACGCAGCAAACAGAAACTAGTCCTAAAAGATGAGCAATTCAATGTAGAATTACGTGTTTATTTTGGCTTTTATAGGCCAAATTTTTTAATAAAATGCAAAAAAACTGTCTTAAAACAACACTTTTGGTGCTAAGTCGTGTTTGACGCAATCTGAACTAATCTAAAACTCAACGCAACATACTGAAACTAGTCTTAAAATATGGATACTATAATGTATATTCACTTGCTTATTTTGGTTTTTATTAGCCTAGTTTAAAGTTTTTGAGAAAATGTGTAAAACTTTGCAAAAGCGACGCTTTTGGTGCAAAGTTTTTGTGTGAATTAAACTAGAAATCAACTTAGCAAACTGAAGCTAGTCCCAAAAGATGCGCAATTTAATCTAAATTCACGTATTAGATTTGGCTTCTATGGGATCTTATTAAAATTTTTGAAAGAAATGCATAACAATGTCCAAAAATTACATTTTAGTTGCAAATTTATGTCCAATGCAAATTTAACTAAACTAAAACTCAACGCAACAAACTGAAAATAGTCTAAAAAGATGCGCGATTAATTGTAGATTCACGTGATTGACTAGGTTTTTATAGGCCAAATTGAAATTTAAAAAAATGCAAAAACTTTCCGCAAGTAACATTTTTGGTTCAAAATTAAGTTTGACGCATACTTTTAAATTATTAATTTATTAGACAAAATTTATAATTAGCAAACAAATACTTATTAAAATCGATTTTGGAATAAATGTACCAAAAATTAACACAAAAAACTATTTTTATTTTTAAACGCAACAAAATCTGCACAAAAAACCAATTTATTGTAAGAAATTACTCAAATATTCCTAATAAATGTTTGAAACCTTATTTTGCAAAACAATATTTTTTTAAAAATTGCACAAAAAACTTAGTTTTTATCCTTAAAATTTGTCATAAAAAGCTAGAAAAAAAAGTATTTTGCAGAAAACATATTTAGCGTTCACAGTAAAATTATTTTTTATAAAAAAATCATCAATAGTTGCTTAAAAACCAATTTATTACGGTCTAAAAATTGATTTGTTGCACAGAATTGATCAAAAACTATTTGCAGTATGAAATTAATTAATTTACGCTTTAAAAACTTATTTGTTGCATCAAATTAATCAAAAATAACTTGGAAAACTGACAAACTGCACAAATTAATGAAATGTTGGTCAGAAAACTCATTTGTTGCACAAAACCTATGAGATATGGCTCAGAAAACACAAAATTAATCAATATTGCATTAATTGATGCATAATTAATCTAAGATTACCCAAAAAACGTATGTAGTGCACAAATTAATAAAAAACTTTTGACTAATTTTGTTTGTTGCACAAAATTAATAAAATTGCAGATAGAAAACTTCTTTGTTGCACAAAATCTATTAAAAGGTTTTTTAAAAAAAAATTTAAACTCACAAAATTAATCAAAAATTGTTCAAAAAATTTCAGAAAATTTATTTTCTACACTTAATTATAAAAAATTGTTTAGAAACTTTATTTGTTACAGAAAATTAATTATATTTTTTTCAGAAATTTGATTAAATACTTACAAAAAAATCTATCTGTAGCAAAAAACTATCAGAAGCAACAAAATTTGCATAATAACTATTGTTTTGGGAGAAATTACTTTAAAATGCAAATAAATAGTAAATGCCCCCAAACTTAAAATTTAGTTCCCGCCCATCTACTCAAGTTTTTGTTGTTAAGAAACTAGATTTGTTACTATCTTTTTCAACTTTATGACAAGTGATACCAGCAAAAAAAGGAATACTCAATCTTTTGGATCACCAACAGCAGGTGGGCAAGGGAAATAAATAATAGACGCCCACAAATTTTAAACTTGGTTCTTGCTCACCCACCTAAATGTGTCTTATAAAGAAACAAAATCTGCTCCTTTTTATGACTATATAACTTTATGGCTGTTTAAACCAGCGAGAGAAGGAATAATCCAACTTTTGCATCACTAACACTTGGGTGGGTGGGCGACCGACCCAAGTGTTTGTTATCAAGAAACTGGATCTGTCATTTTCTTTGTTAACTTTATGACAACTAAAACTAGCGAGAGAAATAATAATTTAATTTTTAGATTACCAACACTTGAGTGGGTGGTTGGGCAACGCAGTTAAATAGTTAACGGTTGAAAGTTTTAAACTTGGTTTCCGCTCACCCATCCAAGTGTTTGTTATTAAGAAACTAAATCCCGCATTCTCTTTTTCAACTTTATGACGACTAACACTAGCGAAAGATGGAATAATCTATTTTTTGAATCACCAACACTTGAGCGGGTGGGCGTGCAATGCAAATAAATAGTAGATGCTTAAAAGTTTTAAATTGTTGGTCAAAAAACTCATTTCTTGCACAAATCTTATGAGATATTGCTCAGACAACTTGTTTGGAACTCAAAATTAATTAAAATACTTTCTAAAAATATTTAATTGTTTCTTAGTTAATCAACGATTAGTGAAAAAATGTATTTGGTGCACAAATAAATCAAAAACCGCTTGGAACACTTTTGACAAAATTTGTTTGTTTGCACAAGTTTAATAAAATTGATTTGTCGCACAAAATCTATTAAATGTTTCTTAAAAAATTTAATTACTATACAAAATTAATCAAAATTTGTTTAAAAAACTTGTTCAGAAAACTTGTTTGTTGCACAAAATTGAACAGAAAACGCATTTTCTACATTAAATGATTAAGACCTTGTCTAGAAATTTTATTTATTACAAGAAATTTATTATAAATTTCTCAAAACTTTATCTAAAACTAACAAAAAATCTATCTGTGGCTTAAAACTATCACAAGCAATTTATTTATATCTTAAAACACTACTAAAATTGCAATTTTTTATGAGAAATTGCTTTAAAAACTTGCAAAATACCTTTAAATTTTTTTTTTTAAATGCAAACAAAATTTGAAATTTTTCATCTTTATAATTTATAAAACAACTCAGAAAAAAATTATTTTAAAGAAAACTTATTTAATGTTTACAATTTATTATTATTATTATTATTATTATTATTATTATTATTATATTATTATTAAAAAATAAATATATTATTATTATTATTATTATTATTATTATTAAGCCAAGAATTCATCATCATTTACACAATTTAAAAACTATTTGTAGCATAAACTTAATCAAAAATTGTTTAATAAACTTATTTGTTGCACAAAATTAATCAATTTACGCTCTAAAAACTTATTTGTTGCATCAAATTAATCAAAAATAACTTGGAAAACTGAACAAAAATAATAAAATGTTTCACAGAAAACTCATTAAGATCACAAAATAAATTAAAACACTTTTAAAAAATGTTTAATTGTTAAATAATTAATCAAAGATTATTCAAAAAACGTATTTGGTGCATAAATTAATCAAAAAACGCCTTAAAACTTTATTTGTTGCACAAAATTAGTTACAATACGTACTAAAACTTATTTGTTGCAGGAAATGAATCAAGTGTTGGTTGGAAAACTCTTGAAAATTTTTGTTGTTGCACAAAATTAATAAAATTGCAGTTAGAAAACTGATATGTAACACAAAATCTATGAAACGTTTCTTAAAAAAATTAATAAATGCACAAAATTGATCAAAAATTGTTTAGAAAATTTGTTTGTTGCTCGAAATTGATCAGAGAACGTATTCTTAATAAAAATTATTTTGCAGAAAACTTATTTAATGTTTACATTAAAGTTTAGTTAAGCCAAGAAAGCCAGTAAACTTATGTGTTGCACGCAATTTGTTAAAAACTGTTTGTAAAAACTATTTTGTTGCACAAAATTAATTACTTTTTGCTATAAAAATTAAGTTTTTAAAAAGAATTAATTAAAAAAACTTATTTGTTGCATCAAATTTATCAACAATAACTTAGAAAACTAACAAACTGCACAAAATTAAATAAATGTTGTTCAAAAAACTCATTTGTTGCACAAAACTTTTGAGATATGGCTTAGAAAAATGATTTAGAGCACAAAATTAATCAAAATACTTTCTAAAAATATTTGATTGTTGCATAATTAATTAAAGATTACTCAAAAATACGTATTTGATGCACACATTAATTAAAATACCCATTAAAAATCCATTTCTTGCACAAAATTAAAAAAACGCTTGGAAAACTTTTGAAAATTTGTTTGTTGCACAAAATTAATAAAATTGCAGTCAGAAATTTGATTTGTTGCACAAAATCTATTACATGTTGCTGGAAAAAAAATAATAAATGCAAATAATCGTTCAGATAATTTGTTTGTTGCACAAAATTGATTAGAAAACGCATTTTTGCACTAAATTATTAACAAAATGCTTAGAAACATTGTTTATTATAAGAAATTAATTTTATTTTTTTAAATATCTTATATATAAGAAGAAGTAACAAAGTATTAAAAAATATCCTGCAAAAATGATCTATAAAACAATTAACTCTAAAATAATAAACACTTTGCATTCTAAGACCAATCAAGAAAACCATTAAAGACAAAAAGCTTAATAAAAACTGCATAATAAAACCATTTCTCAAAAATGTTTTTTTCTGAAATTGCAACAAATTTATCAAAAATTAACTCAAAAGTTTTAAATCGGCCAGAAAACTAATTTGTCAAAGAAAAACTATTTATCTTGCAAAACACAACAAAAATTGCACAAAAACTAATGATAAATAACGCAAAAAACATCAAATTAAATAAAACACACATTTAGTATCTTTAAAATTGTTAAAAAACCAGAAAACACATTTAAATGCGAGTAATTTATCAAAAACTATACAAAATACCATGTTTTTTGTGTAAGATTTTTCAAACATTGCGCAAAAAACTTATTTGTTTTATAAAATTCTTTAAATAGTACTAAGAAATCTTGTTTATTACATGAAAATAATTAAAGAAAATCTATTTACCATTCTAAGTAATCTCAATTGTATCAAATATAGTTTAGAAAATCAGTTTATTGCAAACAAGTTCATCAAGTTGCAGCCCAGAAAACTTATTTGTTGCACAAAATTGATTAAAAATTGTTTGAAAATTTATTTGTTGTATAAAATCAATTAAATATTGCTCAAAAACTCATTTATTGTACAAAGTTAATACAAAATTATTAAAAAATAAGCGAATTTTAAGTTTTATGTTATAAATGTTTTCTTATGCAATTTTAAAATTTTCACAGTAGATTAGATAATAATATAAATAAAATACACTGCTGTATGCAGAATTTTACATTGAATCAAAATATGTTAAAATATACAGGGTGTTCCATTTAAAATAACGATGATGGATATCGTTACTCAAAACAAGTAAATTATATTTACAAACTCAGAACGTCAAAAGATAGCTTATTTCTTGCCATTTAAGAATATATATAATTTGTTGAATCTAAAATTTAAAATAAGAAAATTATAGCTTCCGGCGTTTTTTAGGAAACAGCCTGTATAATCAAAGATGACTCAAAAACGTATTTATTGCACATATTAATTAAAAACCGCTTGGAAAACTTTTAAATTTTTTTGTTTGTTTCACAAAATTAATATAACTGCAGTTAGGTTATTAAAAACTATTTGTAGCATACAATTAATTAAAGTTTGATTAAAAACTCATTTGTTGCACAAAGTTAATCAATTTAAGCTCTAAAAGTTTATTTGTTAAATAAATTTAATCAAAAAACTTATTTGTTGCATTAAATTAATCAAAAATAGTTTAGAAAACTAATAAACTGCACAAAATTAATCAAATATTGGTCAGAAAACTAATATGTTGTACAAAACCTATGAGATATTGCTTAGAAAACTCATTTAGAACACCATTTCAATCAAAATACTTTCTATAACTATATAATTGTTGTATCATTAATCAAAAATCACTCAAAAAACGTAATTGGTGCACAAATTAATCAAAAATTGTTTAAAAACTCCTGAAAAATTTTGTTTGTTACACAAAATTAATAAAATTGCAGTCAGAAAACTGATTTGTTGCACAAAATCTATTAAATGTTAAAAAAAAAAAAATTAATAAATGCACAAAATTAATCAAGAATTGTTTAGAAAACTTATTTCTTGCATAAAATTGATCAGAAAACTCATTATTTTTTACAATAAATTATTAAAAAATTGCTTAGAAATCTTATTTATTACAAGAAATTAATTATAAACTTTTCAAATTTTTTTCAAAAATTAACAAAAAAAATTATCTGTGGCATAAAACTATCACATACCCTTTATTTATATTTTAAAGCTTTACAAAAATTGCATAAAAACTATTTTTTTGGGAGAAATTACTTTAAAACGCAAAAAAATAGTAAAAACGCCATAACATAAGTTTTAAACTTAGTTCCCGCCCAAGTGTTTGTTATCAAGATACTTAATCTGTCACTCTATCTTTCAACGTTATTTCAAGTAATACCAACAAGAAAAAAAAAATCCTTCTTTTGGATCACCACCAATGCTTGGGTGGGTGGGTGTTTAAAGCAAATAAATAGTAGACGCCCACATGAAACTTAGTTTCCGCTCACCTACTCAAAAAATTTTTATAAAAAAATTAGATATGTCATTTTCTCATTCAACTTTATGACAGCTTACACCAGCAAGAGAAGGAATAATCCAAGTTTTGGATCAGCAAGAAACTCTTATAAATATTAAACGCTCACAAGTTTTAAACTTAATTCTTGCCCGTTTAACCAAGTTTATGTTATCAAGAAACTAGATCTATTATTTTCTTTTTCAACTTTATAACAACTTACTTCAGCGAGAGAAGTAATAATCCAACTTTTGAATCACCAACACTTGGGTGGGTGGGCGGGCAATGCTAATAAATAATAGACGCTCACAAGTTTTAAACTTAGTTTCTGCTCACCTACCCAAGTTTTTGTTATTAAGAAACTAGATCCATCACTTTTTCTTTCCACTTTATAACAACTTATACTATCAAGAGAAGTAAGAATTTAACTTTTGGATCACCAACAATTGGGTGAGTGGGTAAGCAACGCAAATAAATAATAGACGCTAACAAGTTATCAAAATTAATTAAAAATTGTTTAGAAAACTTGTTTGTTTCACAAAACTGACCTGAAAACGCATTTTGTACACTAAATTATTGAAAAATTGCTGGAAATGAATCTTAAATTCTTTAGAAATTTATCAAAAACTAACAAAAAATATATTTGTGGCATAAAACTATCACAAACAATTTATTTATATCTTAAAACACTACTAAAATTGCATAAAAACAAATTTTTTAAAAGAAATTACTTCAAAAAACGCAGAAAAAACATTTGAAAAAGTTTTTTTCTAAATTGCATTTTTTCATCTTTAAAATTTGTTATACATCAAAAATCGCTTGTAAAACTTTTAAAAAATTTTGTTTGTTTCACAAAATTAATAAAATTGTAGTTAGAAAACTGACTTGTTGCACAAAATCTATTAAATGTTTCTTAAAAAAATAAATAAATGCACAAAATTGATCAAAAATTGTTTAGAAAATTTGTTTGTTGCACAAAATAAATCAGAAAACACAATATTTAAATTAAATAGTTTAAAAAATTCTTTGAAATTTTTTTTATTACAGAAAATTAATCACAAATTCTTTAAAATTTATCAAAAACTAAAAAATGTATCTGTGAAAAACTCATTTGTTGCTCAAAACCTATGAGATATGACTCATAAAAATTATTTTGAGCATAAAATTAATCAAAACACGCTCTAAAAATGTTTATTTGTTGCATAATTAATCAAAAATAATTTAGAAAACGTATTTGATGCACAAATTAATCAATTTTTTTTTAAAATTATTAAAAAATTGCTTAGAAATTTATTTCAGGAAATTACTCATAAATTTTTTTTTTATATTTTCTATTTTTATTTTATAAAATCCTTTTATATTATTCATATTAATGAATTAATGATTTTATTTTATTTATTTATTTTATTTTATTTTTACATTACAGACATGTTTCGATGAGTTATATCATCATTATCAATGTATATATATATATTATATTTCAAACTGATTGAATATTTAAAAAATTGTTTTTTCCCGCTACCCTGATATCCGTATTATTTATTTAAATTTCTATATTCCCGCTGACTTGAATTTTGAAATTGTCATTTATTAGACGTTATAAATTTAAAGGTTAGATAATCTATCAAATATATATAAATATTTACATTATAATTTAAAATTTCTATTTAACTAAAATTTATTTTTATTAACATATCTAATAGTGGTGAATTATATATATCTAATTGTTCATTTATTACTGTATAATTTTGATTTTTTAAATGTTTTTTAATTTCTAAGCTTTCCAAAAATGTTAAATTTTTATCCGAAATGTGTAGAATATTTAATGATGTTTTTTGATTCGAAATATTATGTTTATTCAGAATTAAATGTTTAGCAAAATTTGACTTTTCTAAATCTTTATATTTTAAAGCTCTTATGTGATCTTTATATCTAATATCAAAATTTCTCATGGTTTGTCCAATATACGTTCCGTTGCAATTACTACAATTTAGTTTATAAATTCCACTTTTATTGAAAATTTCTGTTTTTTCTTTAGCATTTATTAATTTTGTTTTTAAATTCATATGTGTTTTAAATGCAACAGTAATTTGAAATGTTTTGTTTAAATATTTTGAAATTTTTTCAGATAAATTGCCAAAATATGTTATCGAGCAATATTTCTTATTTACTTCTTTTCTAAATGGATATATTTCATTTATGCAAATTTTAAACTGTTTTTTACTGAGAATTTTATAAATAGTTGATTCATTATAACCATTGTTTTTTGCAATTTGTTTAATTATATTAATTTCATCTTTAAAATTTTGATTATTTAGTGGAATTGAAATAGCTCTATGCATTTAAAACACATATGAATTTAAAAACAAAATTAATAAATGCTAAAGAAAAAACAGAAATTTTCAATAAAAGTGGAATTTATAAACTAAATTGTAGTAATTGCAACGGAACGTATATTGGACAAACCATGAGAAATTTTGATATTAGATATAAAGATCACATAAGAGCTTTAAAATATAAAGATTTAGAAAAGTCAAATTTTGCTAAACATTTAATTCTGAATAAACATAATATTTCGAATCAAAAAACATCATTAAATATTCTACACATTTCGGATAAAAATTTAACATTTTTGGAAAGCTTAGAAATTAAAAAACATTTAAAAAATCAAAATTATACAGTAATAAATGAACAATTAGATATATATAATTCACCACTATTAGATATGTTAATAAAAATAAATTTTAGTTAAATAGAAATTTTAAATTATAATGTAAATATTTATATATATTTGATAGATTATCTAACCTTTAAATTTATAACGTCTAATAAATGACAATTTCAAAATTCAAGTCAGCGGGAATATAGAAATTTAAATAAATAATACGGATATCAGGGTAGCGGGAAAAAACAATTTTTTAAATATTCAATCAGTTTGAAATATAATATATATATATACATTGATAATGATGATATAACTCATCGAAACATGTCTGTAATGTAAAAATAAAATAAAATAAATAAATAAAATAAAATCATTAATTCATTAATATGAATAATATAAAAGGATTTTATAAAATAAAAATAGAAAATATAAAATATATTAAAGAGTCTTCCTTAGAAGACAAATTAAAAATGTATAAGAAATTCAAACTGAAAAAGGAATTGGCAAACTGTAACATATGGTTTAATTTGGAATGTATAAGAAGAAGAATATTTCCTAAATATGTAAATTTATATACTAACAATAAAAATGAATCAAGCAAGAAGGCAATAGAAAATGGAAAACGAAAATGGTTAAAAGAAGAAGCAAAACATTTTTTTAAGGTTAGAGATAGTTTGTCTATATATATAAAATATTTACATTCTGAACTTAATCATCTTTTACACAATTTAGAATTTGATATTTTTGATATGAAAACTAGAGAATTTATAAATATAATAATTAAAAGGAAAAACATAACACAATCTAAAAAAATTGAAAATTTAATAAAAAAACAACATCATCAACATAACAATTATAACAACAATTTAAACCACTTTGAATCAAAATTTATTAACATGTCAGACACAATATTTAATGATGACGAAATTAATTTATTTAATAAAGGACTAAATTTTTGTAAAACATCTTTGGTTATGAACAAAGCAAAAGAAATTTTAGCATGTGAAATAGAATCTGCAATTAAATTAGAAACACAAAATTCAAAATTAAATGTTGCAAATATAATTGAAAACTTTAATATGAATTTAAATAAAAACAGAACATATAATAAAACAATATCTTCAATTAAAAAGAAAATTGAAGATAACAACTTAATTTGTACTAAAGCAGATAAAAACAACTCTTGTGTGATCTTAACTAAATCAATATACAATGACAAAATTAATGAGTTTATTGAAAATGAAAAATTAACTTTATTTAAGAAAAATCCAAAAGATAAATTTCAAACAGAAATTAGAAAAGTTATAAAAGAATCAAAATTCCTGTTATCTGAAAATGAAATTTATAATCTAATAATTAAAAACCCACAAAATCCTAAATTATATGGTCTTATAAAAATCCATAAAGAAGGAAATCCTATTCGACCAGTTGTTTCATATATAAATTGTCCAAATTATAAGTTATCTAAATATTTAAACAAATTAATTAAATCATATAATTATACACCAAAATTTAGCATTAAAAATACATTAGAATTAACAAAAAAATTAGAAAACCATAAAACTAAAATTGACTGTAAGTTAATAAGTTTGGACGTCTGTAACATGTTTTCCAAAATTCCAGCAAATGAATGTTTAGATTTAATTAAAAAGTTTATATATAAAAAAGAAATATGTCCTTTTAAAATAAATGAAATTATAAATTTATTTGAAACATGCATAAAACAAAATTATTTTGTTTATAATAATAAATTTTATCGACAAAATTATGGTTTACCAATGGGGAGTCCAATATCACCTATTTTGGCTAATATTTTTATGGAAAACTTAGAAGAACAAATATTTAATTCTATTTTTAAACATAATATTAAATTCTGGTACCGCTATGTAGATGATATTCTTATTTACTTTAAAGGAAATACAAATGATTTAGAAAATTTATTGACTTATGTTAATAATATTCATAAAACAATAAAATTTAAATTAGAAGTTGAAGAAAATAAACAAATAAACTTTTTAGACATAACTATTTCACAAAATTTAGAAGAAGAAAAATTCAATTTCAAAATTTATAGAAAACCAACTTTTTCAGATACAATTATACCAAAAGATTCGTTTCATCCAATTAATCATAAATTATCAGTTTTTAATAGTTTAATACATAGAGCTATTTCAATTCCACTAAATAATCAAAATTTTAAAGATGAAATTAATATAATTAAACAAATTGCAAAAAACAATGGTTATAATGAATCAACTATTTATAAAATTCTCAGTAAAAAACAGTTTAAAATTTGCATAAATGAAATATATCCATTTAGAAAAGAAGTAAATAAGAAATATTGCTCGATAACATATTTTGGCAATTTATCTGAAAAAATTTCAAAATATTTAAACAAAACATTTCAAATTACTGTTGCATTTAAAACACATATGAATTTAAAAACAAAATTAATAAATGCTAAAGAAAAAACAGAAATTTTCAATAAAAGTGGAATTTATAAACTAAATTGTAGTAATTGCAACGGAACGTATATTGGACAAACCATGAGAAATTTTGATATTAGATATAAAGATCACATAAGAGCTTTAAAATATAAAGATTTAGAAAAGTCAAATTTTGCTAAACATTTAATTCTGAATAAACATAATATTTCGAATCAAAAAACATCATTAAATATTCTACACATTTCGGATAAAAATTTAACATTTTTGGAAAGCTTAGAAATTAAAAAACATTTAAAAAATCAAAATTATACAGTAATAAATGAACAATTAGATATATATAATTCACCACTATTAGATATGTTAATAAAAATAAATTTTAGTTAAATAGAAATTTTAAATT
This sequence comes from Tachinus rufipes, assembly GCA_963932245.1. Taxonomy (NCBI): domain Eukaryota; kingdom Metazoa; phylum Arthropoda; class Insecta; order Coleoptera; family Staphylinidae; genus Tachinus; species Tachinus rufipes. The sequence continues at coordinate 114,128,632 of OZ010745.1, forward strand.
ATAATGTAAATATTTATATATATTTGATAGATTATCTAACCTTTAAATTTATAACGTCTAATAAATGACAATTTCAAAATTCAAGTCAGCGGGAATATAGAAATTTAAATAAATAATACGGATATCAGGGTAGCGGGAAAAAACAATTTTTTAAATATTCAATCAGTTTGAAATATAATATATATATATATACATTGATAATGATGATATAACTCATCGAAACATGTCTGTAATGTAAAAATAAAATAAAATAAATAAATAAAATAAAATCATTAATTCATTAATATGAATAATACTCATAAATTCTTAAAAAAATATAAAAAACTAACAAAAAAATTTTATCTGTAGCATAAAACCATCGCAAACATTTAATGTATATCTTAAAACACTACGAAAGTTGCATAAAAACTAATATTTTGTAAGAAATTACTTTAAGAACACGCAAAAATATTTAAAAAAAGTTCTTTAACATTGCAAACTTAATCTAAAATTGCACACTTTTTTTTATCTTTAAAATTTGTAAAACAAACCAGAAAAAAATTATTTTGTAGAAAACTAATCAATGTTTGCACTAAATTCATTTATTAAGAAATATCAATAATTGCTTAAAAAACTAATTTATTACAAGATATTTAGCCAATAAAGTCATTTGTAGCACACAATTAATCAAAAACTATTTGTAGCATAAAATTAATCAAAGATTGTTTAAAAAAATAATTTGTTGCTTAAAATTAATTAGATAACGCTCTAAAAATTTATTTGTTAAATAAAATTAATCAAAAAAACTTATTAGTTGCATCAAATTAATCAAGCGTAACTTAGAAAACTGTACAAAATTAATCAAATGTTGTTCAGAAAACAAAACCATTGAGATATTGCTCAGAAAACTCATTCAAATAACAAAATGAATCAAATTATTTTCTCAAAATGTTTAATTGTTGCATAATTAGTTAAAAATTACTCAAAAATATCAAAAATAAAATTTTACAAACAAACAATGCATGGTTTAAATTTTATGTTTAAAAAATTGTCAAAGCTTAATAAGATTATTTTATTTTATTTTATTTTGCTAGAAACTAATTAATTCACAACAATCAAGCGTACCAATTCTATTCTTATTTAGTACAAAATTGGTACTCATGTAAAATTAAAATAAACTAAAATTTCATAAACATCTAATTCATAGGTGAGATAGCACAGTTATAGAGCGTTAGTGTAGCACGCTAACAGTCCCGAGTTTGATCCCCAAATATGACTAAAATAATAACTTTGCTCGTTATACACCGGGGTGATTCGGAAGTCACCTAATAAGCCGTTGGTCCCATCAACCCCCCTCAAACAAGTCGTAAGACTTCTGGGGCGATGTAAAATAGCTGTAAAACGCGAAATAAAGAAGATAATTTGGATTTTATAGTTAAGAAACGATCAAGCTTAATAAACAAATTTAATTTAATTTTATTTGGCTAGAAACTAATCAATTTACAATAATCAAGCGTATCATTTTTATTTCTTTTTACTGCAAAGTTGGCACTAATGTGAAGCTAAAATGAACTAAAATTTTAAAAACATCTAATGCATAGTTTAGATTTTATGATTAAAAAATGATTGTATTATATTTTGCTAAAAACTAATTAGTTTACAGCAATTAGGCTTACCAATTTTATTCTTATCTGGTATAAAGTTGGTACTAATGTAATGCTAAATTATACTAAAATTTTACAAATATTTAATGCATAGTTTAGAGTTTATGGTTAATCAAGCTGAATGAAATGATTTTATTTTATTTTGCTAAAACTAATCAATTTTCAACAATCAGGCGTACCAATTTTATTTATATTTTGTACAAAGTTGGTACTAATGTACAACTAAAATATGCTAAAATTTTACAAACAACCAATACATTATTTGGATTTTATTGTTAAAAAACCATCAAGTTCAATAAGATGATTTTACTTTATTTTGGTAGAAACTAATCAATTTTTAACAATCAGGTGTACCAATTTTATTCCTATTTGGTACAATGTTGGTACTAATGTACAGCTAAAATATACCTATATTTCATAAACATCCAATGCATAGTTTGAATTTTATAGTTAAAAATACATCAAGCTCAATAAGATGGTTTATTTTATTCTGCTAGAAACTAATTAATTTACAACAATCAGGAGTACCAATTTTATTCTTATTTTGTGTACAGTTGGTACTAATGTACAACTAAAATATACTATAATTTTACAAACATTCAATGCATAATTTAGATTTTATAGTTAAAAAACCATCAAGCTCAACAAGATGATTTTATTTTATTTTACTAGAAACTAATTAATTTACAACAATTAGGTGTACCATTTTTATTCTTATTTTGTATAAAGTTGCTACCAATGTACAACTAAAATTTACTAAAATTTTACAAACATTCAATGCATAGTTTAGATTTTATAGTTAAAATACCATCAAGCTCAACAAGATGATTTTATTTTATTCTGCTAGAAACTAATTAATTTACAACAATCAGGCGTATTAATTTTATTCTTATTTTGTGTACAGTTGGTACTAATGTACAACTAAAATACACTAAAATTTTACAAACATTCAATGCATAATTTAGATTTTATAGTTAAAAAACCATCAAGCTCAACAAGATGATTTTATTTTATTCTGCTAGAAACTAATTAATTTACAACAATCAGGCGTACCAATTTTATTATTATTTTGTGAACAGTTGGTACTAATGTACAACTAAAATATACTAAAATTTTACAAACATTCAATGCATAGTTTAGATTTTATTGTTAAAATACCATCAAGCTCAACAAGATGATTTTATTTTATTCTGCTAGAAACTAATTAATTTACAACAATCAGGTGTACCAATTTTATTCTCATTTAGTACAAAGTTGGTACCAGTGTAAAACAAAAATATACTAAAATTTCTTAAATATCCAATACATAGTTTAGATTTAACTGTAAAAAAACTACCAAGCTTAGTAAGATTAATTTATTTTATTTGTCAATATTAATTTTTTTTATATTTTAATTTTTAATTTGCCCATAAAACAAAAACTAATTGCTTAATTTTAACAATTATTATCATAAATACTCTTCAGTAAGTACTTAAAATATTGGCATTATAAGAAACTAATAATTTGTACTAAAATTTAAAAATTGTTAAAACACAAATTAATCAAAATTTGTTTAGAAAACTTATTAGCACAAAAATGATCAGAAAACGCATTTTTTACATTAAACTATTAAAAAAATTGCTTAAAAATATTATATATTACAGGAAGTTAATCATAAATTTTTTAGAAATCTTATATATTAGTAAGTAATTTTTGAGACACGTTTATACAACAAAATCTTTAAAAAAATGCATAACATAATAACATAAAATGTATAAAAAGTATTTAATAAGTTAATTTATTACAAACAATATATAAAAAAAACTAAGAAAAACTCCATAATTACAGCAAAGTATTAAAAAATATTTTGCAAAATATGTTTATAAAAAAATTAACTTTAAAAAAATTTAAAGAACAGTTTGCATTTTAAAACCAATTAAGAAACCCATTATAGACAAAGAACTTAATAAATATTGCTTAATAAAACCATTACTCAGAATTGTTTGCTCTAAAATTGCAACAAATTTATCAAAACTTAACTCAAAATTTTTCAAATTGGCCAGAAAACTAAATTTTTAAAGAAATACTATTTTCTTGCAAAGCACAACAAAAATTGCACAAAAAATTAATTATAATAATAATTAAGTAAAACACACATTTAGTATGTTTAAAATTGTTTAAAAACTAGAAAATACTATACAAAATACCATGTTTTTGGTTAAAATTTGGCAAACAGTGCTCAAAAAACTTTGTTTTATAAACATCTTCAAGTTGTACTAAGAAAGTTTGTTTATTAAAATAAAAGTTTTTGGTATGAAGACTTACCATTAGCTACTGTACTCTTAGCATTTTGGATTTTAGTGTTAATTAAGTTGATTATTTTGTGAAATCAGTAAGAATTTTGAGTTAAAAAAAAATAATTTAGATTTGCCATACACGATTTAATTATTTGCATTGTTCATCTTTTATTTTGGCTATAGGTTTTTTTTATCTCTTACTGCGCGGAATCTCTTCCAAGTGTTGGTGATTAAAAGATTTTTTATTCCACTCACCGTTTTTGTCAAAATGAAAAAAAAAAAATTATAAATAGAAGCTTCAACCTAACGTTGAGAGTTTGTATGATGCGTAGCTATATTTTCTCAAAGTTTTTGTACGGGATGGAAGCATGGATGTTAAAGAAAAATAGCACAAAAAAGTTAGAGGCGTTTGAGATACTCTGAACATTCCTAGTAACCAATGCGAAGAATTAAAAAGCGAAAGCTAGAGTATCTGGGACATTATTCGCTTGGAAAAAGATATTCGATTTTACAACATATTATACAAGGAAAAAGATCCTTAGAGCATTGCAGAGCTTTATGGTTGATGAACGTGAGTGGTAAAGACCAACATTGGTTCAACTATTTAGAACTGCAGCGTCGAAGATCAAAACTGCAATGATGATTGCCAAGAGAATTATTGTAAATTGTTAACAATACATCAGAAGATTAGTTTACAACAAATTTAATTTGTGGGTTGCTAGTTTCTCTACTGTGGCCCACCCACCCACCCAAGTATTAGTGATCAAACGATTTATTATTTCACCCACTCTTTGTGTAAGTTGCTAGCAATACAACAAACAAGTAGCTTACAACAAATTTCTTAATAAAAATCGCTTAGGTGGGCGGGCGGGAACCATATTTAAATTGTGGGTGGGTAACTTCTTCTACTGTGGCCCACCCACCCACCCAAGTGTTTGGTGATCAAAAGATTTATTATTCCACTGACCGTTTGCGTAAATTGTTAGCAATACAACAGAGGATTAGTTTACAACAAATTTTTTGATAACATATGCTTGGGTGGGCGGGCGGGAACCAAGTTAAATATGTTGGAGGGTAGTTTCTTCTACTATGGCTCACCCACCTACCCAAGTGTTGGTGATTAACAGATTTATCATTCCACCTACCGTTTGTCTAAGTTGCTAGCAATGCAACAGACGATTAGCTTACAACAAATTTTTTGATAACAAACGCTTGGGTGGGCGGGCTGGAACCAAGTTAAAATTGTGGGCGGTTAGTTTTTTTTACTGTGGCCCACGCACCCAACCAAGTGTTGGTGATTAACAGATTTATCATTCCACCTACCGTTTGTGTAAGTTGCTAGCAAGAAAACAGACAATTAGCTTACAACAAGTTTTTTACCCACCCACCCAAGTGTTGGTGAATAAAATATTTATTATTCCACCCACCATTTGTGTAAGTTGCTAGCAATACAAAAGACGATTAGTTTACAACAAATTTCTTGATAACAATTGCTTGGGTGGGCGGGCGGGAACTAAGTTTTAATTGTAAGCGGTAGTTTTTTTTTTTGTGGCCCACCCACCCACCCACCCAAGTGTTGGTAATCAAAATATTTATTATTCCACTCACCGTTAGAGTAAATTGTTAGCAATACAACAGAGGATTAGTTTACAATAAATTTCTTTATAACAAACGCTTGGGTGAGCGGGCGGGAACCAAGTTTAAATTGTAGGCGGATAGCTTTTTGTACTGTGGCCCACCCACTCACCCAAGTGTTGGTGATTAAAATATTTATTATTCCATCCACCGTTTGTGTAAGTTGACGAATAGCTTAGAACAAATTTTTTGATAACAAATGCTTGGGTGGGCGGACGGAAACCAAGATTAATTTGTGGGCGGTTATCTTTTTTTCCTATGGCCCATTTACCCACCCAAGTGTTGGTGATCAAAAGATTTATCATTCCACTCACCGTTTGTGTAAGTTGCAAGCAATACAACAGAAGATTACTTTACTACATGTTTCTTGATAACAAACGCTGGGCAGAAAGTTTATTCTACTTTGGCCCACCCACCTACCTAAGTGTTAGTAATCTAAAGATCTACTACTTCAACCATCGTTTACGTTCCTGCAGCTATTGTTAACAAGAGAATTATTGTAAATTGTTAGCAATACAACAGAGGTTTAGTTTGCAACAAATTTCTTGATAAAAAACGCTTGGGTGGGCGGGCGGGAATTAAGTTCAAATTGTAGGTAGTTAGTATCTTCTACTGTAGCCCACCCACCCACCCAAGTGTTGGCGATCTAAAAATGTATTACTTCAACCACCGTTTGTGTTCCTGCAGCTATTCTTATCTTATATACAATAGAGAATTAGCTTACAACAAATTTTTTGATAACAAACGGTTGGGTGGGCGGTTGGGAACCAGGTTTAAATTTTGGGCGAGTAGTTTTTTCTGCTGTGGCCCAACCACCCACACAAGTGTTGGTGATCAAAAGGTTTATTATTCCACCCACCGTTTGTGTAAAATATTAGCAATACAACAGAGGATTAGCTTACAACAAATTTTTTAATAACAAACTTTTGGGAGGGCGGGTGGGAACCAAGTTTAAATTGTGACCGGATAGCTTCTTCTACTGTGGCCCACCCACCCACCCAAGTGTTGGTGATCAAAAGATTTATCATTCTACTCATCGTTTGTGTAAGTTGCTAGTAATGCAACAGAGGATTAACTCACAACAAATTACTTGATAACAAACGCTAGGGTGGGCGGGCGGGAACCAAGTTTAAATTGTGGGCGGGTAGCATTTTTTACTGCGTTAGTGATCAACAGATTTATTATTCTACCCACCGTTTGTGTATGTTGCTAGCAATACAACAGACAATTAGCTTACAACAAATTTCTTGATCACAAACACTTGGGTGGGCGGGCGGGAACCAAGTTTAAATTGTGAGCGGTTAGCATTTTTTACTGTGGCCCACCCACCCATCTGAGTTTTGATGTTCAAAACATTTGTCATTCTATTCACCGTTTGTGTAAGTTGCTAGCACCACCGATTACACAGATTTTTGGTGTTTATCTAATTTTCAAGCAAATTTAGTTTAAAGCTCAATGTTTATGTTATATTTTATTTTTTAGTGCAATTTTAAGTTTTTTGAACTAAATTTGATATTAAAAACAAGGTTTTGTTGCTAGTTTTGACAAATTTGATTTGAAAATTTTTAACAAAAATTTCTATTAGTTGATGTTATTTTTGAGTGATTATTTTGATATAAATGTTTTCTTTGTGTACATTTAATAATTCTAACATACATTTATTGATTTTGCACCCGTTTTGCAAAAGTTTTAGGTAGTAAACGTAATTTCTGAGCAAACTTTAAACTGGAATTGACTTTTTTGCACAATTTTTAATGTTATAAATGCTTTTTGGTGCAATTGTAAAGTTTTTACAGTAAATTCGACGTTAAAATTAGGTACTCTACTCTAGTTTTTACAAATTTTATATGATAAATAAGATTTTTGTCAAAACATTTTGTATCAAATGTGATTTTTGGGCAATTTTCTTAATATAAATGTTTTTTTAGTACATTAATTTTTTTAAGTTACAATTTATGGATTTTGCACAAGTTTTGCACAAATTTTATGTAGTATGCGTGATTTCTAGCAAATTTTAAGCCAGAACTAATTTTTCTGCACGTTTTTATGCTATAAATGCTTTTTTTGTGCAATTTAATGTTAAAAATAGGCTTTTTGCGCAAATTTCTTGTAGTGAACTTGTTTTACGAACAAATTTTACACAAAAAATAAGTTTTTTGCTTGATTTTCAGGTTATAAATGTTCTTCGTGTGCAGTTTGTAAGTTGTTTAAACAAATTTAATGTTTCATCAGTTTTATATGGTTTCTATGGTGAAAATGATTTGAAGTAAAAAAATCTTGCTTAAAGTTAAAATTTGTTTAGAAACTTGCTCAAATTGTGAAAACTTTAAAATGGTTTGATTGTTTTATGTTTTAAGTTGGTTATTTTGAGAAAGCAAAAAAACACAAGACTTAGCAGTGAAAGAAAAATAATTATTTTTGTGATTTTTGCAAAATATTACCATAAAACCTCAGAGATAAAAAGTAGTAATTCTTCTACGTTCTTGAATTTTTTTAATTTTTTTCAAATCCAACAAAATTTTCAATACTTTTATTAGGTTAAATGCATAAATCAATGAATACACAATCAACAATATCAATTAAATCCTTTTTGCAATCGGTGCCCTCCTATATAAAAGTCACATTAATCTATCAGATTTTGTAATCCGTCTCCGAAATATTAAACGCGCGTCGAGTAATTAATTACCCCTTTTGGAAAATTAATGACTGAAATTATTAGCATTCAGATGATAAATTTCCGCGAGGCCGATGCAAGTGAAATATCCAGAGATATCGGCAAAAGTTGCCGAAGAAAATCAATTTGTGCTTGCAACACGCCCATCCTACTACTTTCATAAATCACATGGTAATTATCTACTTACGTGCACTTAAACGTTTCTAAATAATAAATATTAACTGTGCAAGTCTTCGCGAACTATAGCCGCGGGAGTTTGCCAACTTCTAAATTCGGCGAGGAATTTATCTTATATTACATGACCGTGCTTGTTAAATTCATCTCAAATAATTGTATAAATTCCATTATTCAAATCAAACCATCTAACAATACATTTTGCAAATGAAATTTTTATATTGGCCCCCCATGCTGATTATAATTTCCCCTACCTAATAACTCCATTGTTATTGCAAGGCTTCATTTAACCTGCATTTAATTAACAAGGCATTTCAAAGTTTATTGAATTTTAAAAGGGAGGCGACAAAGAAATGTTTCCGGTATGCAATGAACTGAATGCTGTTAATTCCATAGGGTGGAAGGTCGGTCTCTTTTTGAAATGTGAAATAATACTAAAAAAGGTGAGGCACATTAAACATAACGGAGTACAATAAAATCGATTCGCTTTTTGCTGGAAAGAGTTACGTTTATTCATGCTCCAGTTGGTGTTGGCTTAGTTTATGTGCAGTGGCGGATCTAAGCGGCTGTTGTATAGAAAAATATTATTTTTTAAAATGTAATATTTAATTTGTTAGGTATGAAGTATACAGTTTTTTAATAAATGCTTGTTGAATCAGAATTTTTGTTATTAGTAAATAATTAGATATGTTACTCCCCTTCTTTAATTTAATTTTTGGATGACTTTTACTAAGGTAGGTCAGAACTACTCGCCCGCAATCTATAAACTGAGTTATCTGCTAAAACTCAACTACAAAAAATGCTTTTATGGGCGTAAACATAGTCTTAAACAATGCATATTTTATTTTTGTTATAATAATTAATATAATTAAAATTATAATTTATGGTAAAATATTAATAAAAAATTAAATATTCTTACAGTCCAGTTAACTAATACATCCTAACCAGCTTATATCAAATTCCATAGTATTAAGATTAACCTCATTTCACCTTAACAAAAAGAATTTAATTAAATTTTTTGCACAATGTAAGTTAATACCTTATGAACACATCCTCATAATGAAAATATCCTGCACATTAAAAATTGATATTAAATAAAGTAAATTTAAATTTCATAACTGATTGATTTAATATAATGATGAAATAAAACAATGACATTTTGATGGATTACCACATAAGTAAATATCTCAACCATCCTTTAAATTAATATGTTTACTATAGTATATAAAATTAATTATGATTGATTTAAGTTAACAAACAATTAATTTCAAAATAATATATCTTAATCAGATTCAGAGACGCGTAAAAAATTTAAATCTACGCCATGCGCATAAAAAATTGCAAGTTTTTAATCTCCCGGCGTTAGCAGAAAAAAGTCTTATTATATCATCTTAATTCTTAATTAACGGATAATAAGAAGAAAGTGGCAATTTCACACTCGCAGGAGTAATTTACTCTTGCTCCCTCTCGTACTACTTCGTCGTTTTCGCAGGGTAAGTTGAATAAAAAGAAAATAATAGAAACTTGCTTAGTTTGCTTGAATTCATAAACATTTTGTTTGAGTTCTACAACTGTTGATATTAGCATTGCATGAAGGAAGCAAATATTTATTCTAGAAAATATTTGTGCTCTAAAAGACAAATTAATAAATATTTATATTATATAATTCGCTCACATTAAAGCATAATTTTATGTTTATTTAGTAAGAGATTTTAAAGTAAACAATTAATATCATTGTGTGAAATTTAATAATGATATATAAATAAATTTTAATAAATGTTTTACAAAAAATTGATTTAAAAGTATATATTAAAAAGCTTAAACCAGGAAGAAAAATTGAAACTTTAAATCAGATTAATAATTAACTGTAAACATAATTAAAAATTCATATTAAAAGCTTCTCAAATAATTTTCTAGATTTCTTTAAATTCTTATATTTGTGTAAATGCATAAAAATATATATTTTTTACTCGCTTTTACAATTTGCAGAGCATCTCTGAGCCCGGCCGTAGTTTAATCCGATTTTAATTTTCTATTAGAACTTTTTTAAATCCTGTTTTTGTTGTGCAAACTTTTTAAAAGCAAAATTACCCTGCCGCGCTTTTTTTTGCTCTCTTTTTTGTAGACGTATTATTTACTTTCTGCCAAGAGTTGTATCTCTTGCAAATATCATTAAACATGCAAGTAGTGTTGCATGTGTATCCTGGCTAGCATATTAATTTGTTCTTGAATAAAGTATTTATTATCGTAACGTTTGTAAATTATTAACCATTATACTTTAGACTTTATTTAATATAATTTAAATTTGTCTGTCTAATAAGAATATATTAATGGAAAGCATTTTTTATATTTACTAGTTCATAATAGCGGACGTTTCTTAGAATTTAAAACTATACAAACAAGTTACCGAAATATTGTCTTTAAAGCAAAAAGTTTAGTATTTGACAGTTTTTTGTACCTTCTGTAGTTTTTTGTATTTTCTACCATTTTTATTTGTGTCAAATTGTAATCATTATTGACAGTTTTTGTACTATATGACAGGTTTTTGTAAATTTATGATGATTTTTTATATGTTTTGGAAGTTTTTTTTGTAGATTTTAGCAGTTTTTGTTTTTTTGCCTATTTTTTTATACTTTCTTATTCACATTCATGCATGTTTGTACTATTTTTTGTATTTTGTTACATTTTTTTTAGTAGTTTTTAATATTTTTTGACGTTTTTTGATTTTTTTATAATAATAAACTATTTGACAATTTTAAAGTACTTTTGGACAGTTTTTTTTTTTTAATTTTTTTTAAAGGTTCTTTTTTTTTCAAATTAATTATTATAGTATTTTAACATTTTTTTTTAGTTTTTGTTTTTTTAACTATTTTTTGATAGTTTCTTATTCTTTGTCACGTTTTTTTTTGTATTAGCGACTAGATTATACAGTTTTTATACTGTTTGACGTTTTTTAAATTATTTTTATTACTTGACAATTTTTTTAATTAATTGATTAGTTTTTTCATTGTTTTTTTATATATTTATTAAAATATTTGACAGTTTTATTGTACTTTTGGATAGTTTTTTTCTTGTTAACACTTTTTTGAATTTTTTAAATTTTTTTAAACAGTGTATTTCTGACTCATTTTCAAATTAGTTTTACTAGCGTTTTTTTTGACAGTTTATATATTAATAAACATTCAAAAGTTTTTTGTACTTTTTGGAATTATTATTTTAGCAAATTTTTATTTTTGTTGACTACTTTTGCTATATTAGCTTATAAATTCTTATTGAAAATTTTTATACTATTTGTCACTTATTAGGTTTTGTTAAACAGTTTTTTTTAATATATTTTACAGTTTTTTATCCTTTTTGATAGTTTATTTAAATAATAAAAGTATTCAAGCTGTTGGACAGTTTTTTTATTTTTTTATTATTGTACTTTTTGACATTTTTTGAATTTTTTAGTTTTTTTTTTTAATTTAATTGTACTTTGACACATCTTTTTACTTTTATTTGCAAATTTTTTAACATCTTTTTAAATTTTTTAAATTTTCTTGTTGTTTTGACAATTTTTTATATTTTCTGATTCATTTTTTTAAGTGATTTTGTACTTTTAATAGTTTTTTTATACTTTTTCATAGTTTATTTATAATATTTAACAATTTTGTGTCACCGTGTAACGGTTTATATTCTGTTTGTTTAATTATTTTTAACAGTTTGTTTAATCATAAAAACATCTTTATTGACGGCATTAGTATTTACAACATTTATTCTTTTATTTTTTTATGTTTTTGACATAATTGACTAATTATTATTATACCAAAGTTCGCATGTTGAGGTGTTACATTTTCCCAATATTACTTTACGGAGTCGAGTCATGGACACTAAATGATGCAACAACAAAAAAGCTTGAAGCCTTTGAGATGTGGCTGTATCGACGTATCCTGCAAATATCTTGGAAGGACCGGGTAACAAACATCGAAGTCCTCCACAGGATGAAGAAAGAGAAGGAGATCATGGACACCATCAAAACCCGCAAGCTCCAATATCTAGGCCACATCATGCGGAACGAGGACAGATACGCCCTATTACAAGCCATCATTCAAGGCAAGATACACGGAAAACGAGGACCTGGACGAAGGAGAATTTCATGGTTGCAGAATCTCAGGGCGTGGTACGGGAAGACTTCGAACGAGCTCTTCAGAATAGCAACCAATAAAGTGAAAATAGTCATGCTCATTGCAAACATCCGAAATCGGATATGCACATGAAGAAGAAGAAGACTAATTATACTTTTAGCAGTTTTTTGTATTTTTTGTACTTCTTTTATGACTAGATAGATTTTTGTAGTTTTTGGCAGTTTTTTGTACTTTTTTGACAGTTTTGTGCATTTTTTTAACAAAAGTTTTTTTAAGTTTTAAATACTTTTTGATGTTTTTTTACTTTTTAGTTTTTCTTATTATACATATTAGACAAAAAAACGTACGGCTGAATAATTTAAAAAAAAAAGTTGGTTGCCATAGCAACTATACTAAAAATAAAAACAAGTATGTGTGTACCTACTTTTATAATACTCAAAAAACTATTTAAAATAGTTTTTGAATCATATAAATTAGTTAAAAAATAACGTTATTTAGCCGTACGTTTTTTGTATTTTTTGACAGTTTTTTATTTTAGTTGACTAACTTTTTATACTTTCTAATAGTTTTTAATATGTTGACAATTTTTTTGTATTATTTGACAGTTTTCTACTTTTTGCTGACTTTGTTTTTAACAATTTTTTAGTAAGTTAATGTTTTAATTAATTAATAAACGCACTGTGTGGTGGATGGAAGGTATAGCGTTTGTTGCGTCAGTTAAAAAAAATCATAAATAATTTTTTGATTGTTTTTTACATTTTTGCTATTATGATCAACGGTCAACCGTATAATCATTTTTATGCCTACTTTTTTACAGTTTTTTGTAATATTTTATAGTTTATGGTACTTTTGATGTAATTTTTGATATTATTTTGTACAATTTGACATTATTTTGACGGTTTTTTGTACTATTTATTATTTTGGACAGTTTTTATATTACTTATTAACAGTTTTTTGTACTTTTTTTAATATTCTTATTTACGGTTTTTGTATTATCTGAAAGTTTATTCCACTTTTTTTATTAAATTTGATAATTTTTAACGGCTTTGTGTACTATTACTTTTTGACATGTTTTTATTGTTTTTGTTTAAATTTTTAACTGTTTTACATTTTTTTTGACATTTTATCATTCTTTATGAAGAATTTTTGTGATATTTATAAGTTTTATATTTTTTATATTTGTTCTAGTTTTTGACATAATTTTTGTCAGTTTTTTTATACTTTTTAATATTACATTTATTAGTTTTTTATTTTTGTAAACGGGTTTTTGTATTATTTAAATGTTTTTAAACATTTTGACAATTTTTGTCATTTTTGTTTGACAGTTTTTTGTATTATTTGAATTCCATTATATTCTTTTTTATTATTTATTACAGTTTTTATACTTTGTCAGTTTTCTACAATTTTAGAAAGTTTTTGTATTATTTTTTACGATGTAAAGCTTTTTATACTTTCTGACAGTTTTTTGCAATTTTTGTACTTTTTGACAGTTTTAAAATTGTTTGGTCTTTTTTACGTTTTTATTACTCTCTAATATTATTTTTGACAGACATTTTTTCATTGGCATTTTGTACTATTTTATACTTTGTGGCAGTTTTTTGTACTATTTAACTGTTTTTTTACTTTCTAATATTTTTTAATTTATGTTGTATTTTTTGTTATTTTTTTTATCGTTTGAATTTTTGTTTACAGTTTTTTTGTTTAAATTTTTATTTTTTTTTATTTTTTCAATTTTCTTAAATTTTTAGACAGTTTTTTTTAAATTAATTATTTTACTTGTCGCATCTGGATCTGGATCTGGCATTTAAATCCAAGATTATAATTTTGATTAAGTGTAGCTTTTGAGGTAAACTCTCTTGTTTTTGGTCTTTAAATACCATTTACCCAGTTTTATTGTAACTATTTTTTGATAATTTTTTTTTTAATACTGTCTAATAATTTATAAGACTTTTGTTCTTTTTAACAATTTTTATATTGTCAGACGTTAATTCTTTAAAAAAAAAAATAATTTTTTACTGTTTTTTATACTTTTTGATAGTCATTTTGCATTTACTTTTGAGTTGTTTAACAGTTTTTGTGTTGGTTTTTTTATTTTTTTTACATTTTTGTTTTGTTGACGTTTAAAAATAATTTTTAACTTAGTTTTCTATTTTTTTGTACTATTTAATAGTACTTATACGTTTTGGCAGATTTTTCTACTTTTATTTTGCCAGTATTTTTTTTGTACTTATTAAATTTTTCTTTGTAGTTTTTCATAGTTTTTTTTGTAGTTTCAGATATTATATTTGACAGTTTTTCATTCTATTTGACTTTCTGGTACTTTTTATAGTTTTTTTTTTAATATTAATTACTTTTTTTATACTTCATGACAGTGTAATTGTATTATTTGACAGTTTTGTGTCACTGTGGGATATTTTTTATATATATTTTTGTTAAATTTTACGGTTTATTTTTTTTGCATTTTTTCTGTTATATATAACAGTTTTTTTAATTTATTTTTCAGTTTTTTGTATTGGTTTACAAATATTTATTTTTACAGTTTTTTAATTTTGTTTACAGATTTGTATACTCTTAGGTAGTTTTTTTTGTATTTTATTACAGTTTTTTGCATTTTTGGATACGTTTTTATTATTTTTTTATTTTTTTTTTATTTGTTTGAACTTTTTTGTACTTTAACTTTGGCAGTTTTTTTTGTAACTATTTTATTGTAATTTTTAATAGTTTTAAAAACAGTTTTTTGTATTGTATGACATTTTTTTACTTGCTGACAATTCTTTTTTCACAGTTTTTTGCATTTTGTCTATTGTATTTAAAGGTTAACTTTTTGTGTTATTTGTATGTATATAAATTAAAAAAAAACTGTTAAAAAATATAAACTTTTTGACAGTTTTTTTAAAAAATTTCTATTACATTAAACGGTCTACCATTTAACTATTATAACATTATTTTTGACGGTTTTTTATTTTTTTTATAACGTTTTTGCAGTTTCTATACTAATTGGCAGTTTATTGCATTTTTTTTTATTTAACAGTTTTGTATTATTTTGACGGCTTTTTGTACTATTACATAGTTTTATACTTGATTTTTGAACAGATTTTATTCATTCTTTTTGAAAACTTGTTGTGATATTTATGCTTATTAGACTTTTTGACAGTTTTTTTTTGTACTTTTTGATTATTTTTGTACATTTTGCATTAAAAAAAATATATATTTTTTAAATTGGATCTTTATGACTATTTTTTGACTGTTTTCTCAGTTTTTTTACGTTTTTTTGTACTATCTAATATTTTTGTATTTTTTAACAATTTTTTAAAATATTTAACAATTTTTAATTTTTTTTTTGTACTTTACTTTTTTTAATTTTTTTTACACTTGGTTTTTTTAAACAGTTTTGGACAGTTTTTTATTCTTTTCCAACATTTTTGTTAGTTTTTTATGTTTTTGGATTGTCTTTTTTTTCAAATTAGTTTTGACAGATTTTTTGTATTTTTTGACATTATTATTTTTGTTAAAAAAAAATATTTTTTTGACATTTTGCTTATTGTACTATTAGTTTATTAATTTTTTTTGCAGTTTTTGTACTATTTGACAGTTTTTAACTGTTTGAATGTTTTTAATGATTTTTAAAGTTTTTTATATTTTTTAGTTTTTGAGCTGTTTTTTATTTTATTTGTACATTTGTACTTTTGAAATTTTTTTGTATTTTTTGACATTTTCTTATAGTTTTTTATTTATTTTGAACGATTGTTTATACAATTTAATGATACTAATACTTTTTGACAATTTTTTAACTTTCTTTTTGCCACTTTTTTATACTTTTTGACTGGTTTTATATTTTATTTGAAAATGTTTCATTCTTTTTAATTTTTTTGTATTTTTAATAAAAAATTTATACTTTTTAATAGTATTATTTTGTTATTTATTTTAACTATTCAACAGTTTTTTGTATTTTTTGACAGTTATTATAACACTTGGTAACACTTTTTTACATTACTATTAATAGTTTTTTTTCAACATTTTTTTTACTACTTGACAGTTTATTGCACTTTTTTATTATATCTGACAATTTCTCATTATTTTCAACGGTTTTCTCTTTTTTTTTGGACGGTTTTTTGTGCAATTTAATAGTACTTATACAGTTTTTTTTTTGTGGGCAATTCTATTTTAAACGAACCAGGAGGTAAAGGTGCATCGAGAAATTGGTTTCAGTATTTTTGTTTGTTTTTATAACTTATTAGTAGTTTCTTGATCGGTGTATGAGGGTATGAAACTACAATCTACAATTTTTTTAGTATATTTTTAACTAAAACGTAATTGATGTTTAAAAATTTTAACGCAAAAAAAAAGTTTGTTAGTGAAATCAATCAGAAATTTTCTGTAGAATCCAATTCTGGCGTCATTTTGAGTCCACACCTTTTTTATACGCAGCCAACAAAAAAAAAAACTGATAATTTGGTCCCAATGGTCTGGACATGAAAGGACATTCTTCTAATTTTTTTTAACCGCCACAGTTGACATATTTTAATGTAAATGAGTTAGAAAATATAAATTTGTTTTGTAAATTGTTGAATTTTCTTTTTAAAGTTTTATTTTTTTATGAACAGATAAATAGACTACTAATAAGTTGTAAAAACAAAAAAATACTAAAGCAAGTTTCTCGATGCACTCCCCCTGCTCTGGTTTGTTTGAAATGAAATTGTCTTTGTACTTTTTATAGCATTTTTGTTGTTTTTCAATAATTTTTGGTACATTCACAATATTTTTTACATTTTTTTTGCGGATTTTTTGTTTATTTTATATTACTTTTTTTGGCAGTTTATTGCACTTATTTTTTACGTTTTCTTTATATTTTTAAACTGTTTAATAGTTTATACTTTAGACATTTTCCTAAACTATTCAAAAGAATTTTGTACTACGGTTTTTAAAATATTTGTTACCACTTTTTACATTACTATTGATATTTTTTTTTTACTATTTGACCATTTATTAAACTTTTTTTTATTATATCTGATAAAATTTTATCATTTTTAACGGCTTTTTTTATAATTTTACATTTTTTTGAACGGGTTTTTGTAAAAGAGTTATTTTTAACTTAATTTTTAATTTTTTAATTTTGTTTTGTTTTTGGACTTTTTATAGCTTTTTGGACTTTTTATAGCTTTTTATACTTTATTGACCATTTTTTGTACATTTTAATATTATTTTTAGATTTTTTGCAGTTTTTTGATTTTTTCTTATTATATTTTTACTATATAATAGTTTTTATAGTTTTGATATTTTTTAACTATTTAATTTTATAACATTTGGTAACATTTTTTTACATTACTTTTGATAGTTTTTTTTTACTGTTTGAGTTTGTTGCACTATTTTATTATATTAAACAATTTCTCTTTATATACATCGGTTTTTTTAAGCACAGTCATGCAATAAAAAGTCACAAGAGGCAAGATCAAGACTGTAACGTAAATATTGTAATTTCATAAATTCATTGACTTTTTATTATCAATTCATGCTTTATGAACCCTGTAGTTATCGTCTAGTAGCAAGAGTTTTTTATCCTTTTTTGTGTATAACCACTTTTGGTCATATATTCAATTAGGAAAAGTCTTCTAGAAAACTTTTGCATATTTGCAAGCTCTTTGGGTAGTGAAAAGTCCGTGTTGGCCAAATCTGAAACAAACAATGAAGGTAACAATCAACTTTATGCTCAGTATGGGTATTATAAATTTACAGCCTGTAAACCACGCATTACGGGAGAGTTCAAAACGCCGAGTACACTCTACCTGTAACACCGGTCATGGACATAATTTATATTGTGTACAGTAGTCAAGCTCATTCGCTTTGTTCTTTTATGTTGCTAAAGCCTATCTTTTTTTTGATAAACTATATACTATATGGAACCTGCTAAAAGAAGGAAAGCATTGATACACTGTAATAACCTAATAATAATAATAATAATAATAATAATAATATACTATATATACTCTGATCATTATCGTTTAGTGAAGTAGCTATCTGCAACGTTTATTCATAACTTTTTTCTCAATAGGCCCAAACATCTTAGCTCTATGCCACTGCTTAAAATAGCTCAGTGCATTACAATCTAAGAACAGTTTGAAACACTTTAGGTTTTAAAACAATTACAAATACATTGGAAAAGTTTAAAATGAATTCGAAATAGCTTACTAAACTTGAACAGCTTAGATGCACTTGAGAATAGTTTAGGTGCAGCAGACAACACGTGAGAATATTTAAGGTGCAACTGAAAACACTTTAAAGCAACTCAAATTACACTGGAACATATCAACATTAACCAAAAATACTCGAGAACATCTTGGAACGTCTTAGGTGTAGTTGAGAAGAATTTATGTGTAATTGAACTCATGGGAACAACTCACAATACATTAAAAAGTTCAATATCAGTACATTTAAGAATAACTTAAATACAACTGCAAATACATTTTGGAACAGCTTGACCAGAACAATTTAGACATAGTTAATTACATTAAAAAAGCTCAGTACGACCAAGATCAGCTTGGAACACATTAGGTGCACTTGAAAACAGTTCCAATACACCTTGGAATACAGTAGAACAATAAAAAATTTATTATATAAATTTAAACTTAAAATATCTCAGTACAACATAGAAGCAGCTTTACACTTTAAGTGCAGTTGAAAATAGTTCCAGTACACTTTAGAGCAAATTTGAGTCTTTAAATAAAATAAATAAAATTAATAAAATTAAAACATCTCACTAAACTTAAAACAGCTTAGATATCTTGGAAACTAAACTAAGTACATTCATAAATAACTTGCAACATTTTGGTGCAGATAGAAACAGTTTCAATACACTATAAAACATTTTTGAAAAGTTTAAAATTGAATAGAAATGTAAGAAACAGATTAATTTGAACTGAAATGTACATTTCAGCAACAGTTTAAAACACTTTTAGAGTAATTTGTAATAAAGAGTTTACAAGTAGCTCACTATACAGTTCAAATGTAACCAAGAACACTTGAGTGTAACTCAAATTCTATTTAAAACAAATCAGTATTAATTTTTTGAACAGTTACGGGCAACTCTTAATAACTCAAACACACTTGAAAACAGTTCGGATGCACTTTGAAATTCTTTGCTACCCATACCTTATTGGAACATTAACAATTGAAGCGTCGGCTCAAAGAACGTTGTAACTCGCATATTTTACAAATCGAGTTTTTTGTGGAATAATGTTGTATGGCACATAATACAACTGCCTAAGATAAAAAAATCTTAACTTTAAAATTTTTGATCAATAAAATAAAGTATTTAGTTTGTTATTTTGCCGTTTTCCCTGGAAGAACGTTGTAAGTGGCAACGCACAAGATTTTGGCCTGGTGTATTGTTTGATCATGTCGACGATAAATATGTCACATTTATTGGAAAATACTCTAAATCGTAGTCAAATGTTTTTTATTGGCAATATAATAAAGCAAAGCTAGCTAGATGATAGGGATTTATTTTAAACAATTTATACAATTTAATTAATACTTTTTGTCAGTGTTTTCTACTTTATTTTTGCCAGTTTTTTTAATTTTTTGTGTACTTTTGGCTGCTTTTTTATATTTTTTGACAATTTTTTGTACTTTTTGATTCTATATTTAAGAGTGTCTCAGTTTTTTTGATTTTTTGTACTATTAATAGTTTTTTTATACTTTTTTTTAGTTTATTTGTATTTTTTAACAGTGTTATTATATTTTCGAACAGTTTTTTGTTTATTTTTTACACTTTTTGTTTTTTTTTTTTAATGTTTTTTTACTTGTTTTAGTATTTTCATATCGTTTGCAGTTTATATACTAATAAACTGTTAAGTTTTGTGTACTTTTTGACTTTATTATTTTTGTTAAATTTTGATTCTGTTAATTGCTTTTGTTTTTTATATTATTAATTTGTTTTTTGACATTTCTTGTATTTTTTATAGTTTTATTACATTATTTTTTGCAGTTTCTAAGCTTTTGACAGTTTTCGAAAATGAAAAGCATAATACACACACAAATTGTATGCAAAAGAATGAAACAAAACATGGAAATAAGTACGTGAAGTACTTGGTAAACAAGAAAACATGAGACAATATACGGTGAGTGGGCCTCATAAATCTGTAATTCAGTTTAAGTATCATTCCAGGCATACTAAAATCTTTTAAGATTTTAATAAATCTATTAGCTTTCTATTTTTAGACTTTTTTTACATGTTAACATTATTCATACTTTTGTAAAAATTTGTCTACTTTTTTTATATACTTTTTAACATTCTGTAGTTTTTTTTCACTTTTTTGGTACTTTTTTGTATAAGATATAAAAATCTAAATACTTGAAGTGTGTAGTAGCTAGCCTGAAAAACTGAAATATTTATGCTGCTCACTAATTTTTAAAAATCTATTGAGTCAAACTCATATTTAAATTATTAATTCAAGTTATTTTCAAAATGTTTCAACATAAATTTAATATAAACTCAATTGTATTTTATTTGAAAATATTTTTATCTAATAAACACTTTGATGAAATTAGATTGGTAAGGTCACCCTTGTATACAGCATCAATGACAGAAATCGAACACTCGAATCCTCTTTTGGTGCACATAAAAAAACTTCTAAGCACGTATTTTCCGAGATCTCATCACGCGACAACAATAGACGAAAACATTTATTAGAAATAAAAGTTTTGTGGGAGTATATAAAGAATATAACTGAAACGTATTTATTTACTCTGATTATTGCATAAATAGAGTCAAATTAAATTAACACAATAAAATGTTGCGAAATTATCAATAGCCTAGTTTCTATTTTTATGAAACAAGTTATGTTTATTCAAGAAATAATATATTTATGTTAGAATGCGGATGATTGATTGCTAAAAGCTGGCCCACAATGTATACATAAAATATATAAAGCGTCTTTGTAAGGGATAGTCTGGCTCTTACATTATACAATGTTCAAAGCCGAAATATGCTGTAATTATTCTTTCATCTTGTTTGCTTTTATAATTTATTAAATGTAAATTTTATAATTCAATTTGCAAAACATAATTGCATGATTTTATTATGAATTGTTATATATTTATTATAATTTTGAGATATTCTTGTCTGAATATAAACACAGCTCTTTTTAATTAGAGTCAAAAGAGATACACTAAAATTCAATTTAAAGTCGAAACGCAAAGTGCCTCTACCATCTCTCCGACATCTTGCATATTTAATAAGTGCATTTAGCTTTGTAATTCATTAAAATGTATGGAAAAATTGAATAAGAATAAGAAGCGAACAAAGTTGTTACATCCTGTCCCTCAACGTCCTTATTATCCATTGTACTCGGCACGGGGTGCCACACTCCTATGAAACTTTTACTCCTTGAATTTACACAATGTTGAATGTTTATTGTTGTATAAAAGTTTACAACTTTTTTTATATGTGAAATGCATCATAGTTTTCTATAACGTTGTCGATTTATAATTAATTACACTTGAGTTGTTATGCTCAAGATAATTGACGCTTGGATGAGCAGGAATAATTGCTGGAAAAATAACATTCAAGACTTAACAGATTGGTTTTAGACATGACGTACATTCAAATGTAGACTTTTAATTGTGTTCTGAAAACTAATTAAAAAGAAATATGTACTTAGCTGGCTTGTTTTTATGTCAAAGTTACACGGCTAGAAATATATAACACTTTTAATATAATTGGTTTATAGAATGGAGTAAATAAGTTGTGACCTATTTATGAGATTTTGATATTAATTCAATATTGATTTAACTGTTATTGTTATAGGAAACACTCGCGGTATGTAAACTGAGTACATGTGTGAAATTGTATATGTATGTGAAGGATTGTATTTCCCAATTTATATTTGAATTAGTTTGATCAATTTATATGTATAGCAAAAAAAGTTAAAAAATATTTACTTTATTCAGAATAAGCCAACATAAAAACCTCTCTGCGGACGTCAAAAGTTATTTTCTCACAAGAGAATGTTGGGAACCAACTCCATTACGCTATGGAGTGTCCCACCCACAAACTCAAGTGTCCGTTATTAAGAGATTGTGGACGTCAAAAGTCATTTTTTCACAAGAGAAGGTCGTGATTCAATCTTTTGATGATGGATACTTGGGTGGGTGAGTCGGTGGACTATTGCAATCCAAACTGCTGATTAGTTATTATGACATGGCGTGTCCCACCCACTCAACCAAGTATCCGTTATTAAGAGATTGCATGTTTGACCTCTCTGCGGACGTCAGAAGTCATTTTGTCGCAAGAGAAGGTCGTGATCTAATGTCTTGTTTGAAATAAATTTCCGTAACTCCTAAACTATGCATTGGGTTTTAATGCAATTTGGTACTAATCTACACCATTATCATATGTACCAATAATAAAAAAAATGATAAAAATTAATACGCCCAGTTTTGCATAACCTCAACTTATGTGACCTTCAGTAACTAGAGCAAATACTAAACTGGATTAGATACAATTTCGTAACTTCTAAACGGTTTATTGGATTTTAATGCAATTTGGTACTAATCTATACCAATATCACGGAGACCAAAAATAAAAAAATTATAAAAATTAATAGCCCCAATTTTGCATAACCTTAACTTATGTAATCTTTAGTAACTAGAGCAAATACCTTATTACATTGAATAGAATTCTGTAACTTCTAAACGATGCATTGGATTTTGTTGTAATTTAGTACCAAACTATATCATTATTAGAGGTACCAATAGTAAAAAATTGATAAAAATTAATACGCCCAATTTTACATAAACTCAACTTATGTAATCTTTAATAACAAGAGCAAAAATCTAATTGGCTTAAATACAATTCTGTAACTTCTGAACGGTGCATTGGATTTTGTTGTAATTTAGTACCAAACTATATCATTATTAGAGGTACCAATAGTAAAAAATTGATAAAAATTATTACGCCCAATTTTACATAATCTCAACTTATGTAATCTTTAATAACTAGAGCAAAAATCTAATTGGCTTAAATACAATTCTGTAACTTCTGAACGGTGCATTGGATTTTGTTGCAATTTGGTACCAATCTATACCAATATTACGGAGACCGATAATAAAAAAATTATAAAAATTAATAGCCCCAATTTTGCATAACCTTAACTTATGAAATCTTTAGTAACTAGAGCAAATACCTTATTAGATTGAATAGAATTCTGTAACTTCTAAACGATGCATTGGATTTTGTTGTAATTTAGTACCAAACTATATCATTATTAGAGGTACCAATAGTAAAAAATTGATAAAAATTAATACGCCCAATTTTACATAATCTCAACTTATGTAATCTTTAATAACTAGAGCAAAAATCTAATTGGCTTAAATAAAATTCTGTAACTTCTGAACAGTGCATTGGATTTTGTTGCAATTTGGTACCAATCTATACCAATATTACGGAGACCGATAATAAAAAAATTATAAAAATTAATAGCCCCAATTTTGCATAACCTTAACTTATGAAATCTTTAGTAACTAGAGCAAATACTTAATTACATTGAATAGAATTCTGTAACTTCTAAACGATGCATTGGATTTTGTTGTAATTTAGTACCAAACTATATCATTATTAGAGGTACCAATAGTAAAAAATTGATAAAAATTAATACACCCAATTTTGCATAACCTCAACTTATCTGATTTTCAGTAACTAGAGCGAAGACCAAATAGGATTAAATACAATTCCGTTACTTCTAAACGGTGCATTGGATTTTGTTGCAATTTGGTATTAATCTATATCATTATTGAAGGTACCATTAGTACAAAAATATCAAAAATTGATACGCCCAATTTTGCTTAACCTCAACTTATCTGATCATCAGTAACTAGAGCAAAGACCTAATAGGATTAAATACAATTCCGTAACTTCTAAACGGTGCATAGGATTTTGTTGTAATTTAGTACCAAATTATATCATTATTAGGGGTACCAATAATAAAAAATTGATAAACATTAATAAGCCCAATTTTTCATAATCTCAACTTATGTGATCTTTAATAACTAGAGCAAAAACCTAATTGGCTAAAATACAATTCCGTAACTTCTAAATGGTGCATTGGATTTTGTTGCAATTTAGTATCAATCTATATCATTATAAGGGGTACCAATAATAGAAAATTGTTAAAAATTAATACGCCCAATTTTACATAATCTTAACTTATGTAATCTTTAGTAACTAGAGCAAAGATCTAATAGGATTAAATACAATTCTGTAACTTCTAAACGATTCATTGGATTTTGTTGCAATTTGGTACTTATCTATATCATTATTAGGGGTACCATTAGTACAAAAATATTAAAAATTGATTTGCCCAATTTTGCATAACCTTAACTTATCTGATCTTTAGTAACTAGAGCAAAGACCTAATAGGATTAAATACAATTCCGTAACTTCTAAACGGTGCATTGGATTTTGTTGCAATTTGGTACCAATCTATATCATTATTAGGGGTACCAATAATAGAAAATTGATCAAAATTAATACGCCCAATTTTACATAATCTCAACTTATGTAATCTTTAGTAACTAGAGCAAAAATCTAATTGACTTAAATACAATTCCGTAACTTCTAAATAGTGCATTGGATTTTGTTGCAGTTTGGTACCAATCTATATCATGATTAGGGGTACTAATAATACAAAATTAATAAAAACTGATACGCCCAATTTTACATAATCTCAACTTATGTGATCTTTAGTAACTAGAGCAATGACCTAATTGGCTTAAATACAAATCCGTAACTTCTAAAAGCTGCATTGGATTTTGTTGTAATTTGGTTACTAATCTATATCATTATTAGGAGTACCAATAATAAAAAATTGATAAAAATTAATTTGTCCAATTTTACATAATCTCAACTTATGTGATCTTTAGTAATCAGAGCGAAGACCTAATTGGCTTAAATACAATTCCGTAACTTCTAAATGGTGCATTGGATTTTGTTGCAATTTGGTATCAATCTATATCATTATTAGGGGTACTAATAATAGAAAATTGATAAAAATTAATACGCCTAATTTTACATAATCTCAACTTATGTGATCTTTAGTAACTAGAGCAAAGACCTAATTGGCTTAAATACAATTCCGTAAGTTCTAAACGGTGCAATGGATTTTGTTGCAATTTGGTACCAATCTATATCATTATTAAGGGTACCAATAGTAGAAAATTGATAAAAATTAATTAGCCCAATTTTTCATAATCTCAACTTAGGTGATCTTCAGTAAGTAGAGCTAAGTCTTAATTGGCTTATATACAATTCCGTAACTTCTAAACGGTGCATTGGATTTTGTTGCAATTTGGTACTAATCTATATCATTATTAGGGGTACCATCAGTACAAAAATATTAAAAATTGATACGCTCAATTTTGCATAACCTCAACTTATCTGATCTTCAGTAACTAGAGCAAAGACCTAATAAGATTAAATACAATTCCGTACCTTCTAAACGGTGCATTGAATTTTGATGCAATTTGGCAATAATCTATATTATTATCACAAGTACCAATAGTAAAAAAATGACAAAAATTAATACGCCCAGTTTTGCAAAACTTCAACTTATGCGACCTTCTCTACCTAAAACAAAAGTTTTGCTGCATGAAATAGAATTTCGTAACTCCTAAACTGTACATTGGAATTTAATGTTCCGAAATTTGATAAATTGCTTTTAAACCAAAAATCTTTGCTATTTTATTTCCTTATGTGACAATCCAATATATTATAAAAATTAACTAATATTTTGCAATTATCTCACAACTTATCTTTAAGATAAAACCTACTATAATAATTAGTAATTAATGCATTTAATAATGATTCTCTTAAAGTAAGCGACATAAATAATGCAGCCAGTTTGCGGGATTACAAACAGCTCCTTAAATCTTCTTTAAATTTTCGCAATTCGTTACCGCCGCTCGTACTCCATCACCTTTCCCGTGAAAAGTTAGCCCCACACTTAATTTATCCCTTGCACATTTATCTCCATTAATTAAGATTTAATAATAATTTAGTTGTGGGCAATAAAATAGGCGTCCATTTAATGAATCATTGAATAGGTTCGATCTGTTTTTTTACTCCTTGTTTTCCACCCCATGGGAGTTGATTAATCTATAAAGATTTTGTCCACAAACAGATTAAATAGCTTAAATTGTATCTTACTCATTCCATTGAACACGTTAAAACTTATTATTAAGTTTAAATTTAACGTTCACGTTATACAATTCAATGAATGGGACCCTAAAACGCTGCCAGTATTATAAACGAAATTGTTTAGTAATTTACCAAATTAAAGTTAATTGTAACTTTGTTTAATTATTTATGATTCACATATTATGTACATGGGAAAGTTACGATATGCTGACATGTATTTTCCAAAGCAATTTATTAATTATGTTATTCAAGGTTGCTTACAATTTCTGGAGGGGTTGTAATGATTGACTTGCTACATATGTTTTCTTAGGAATTATAAATAGAATAAGATATTATGTGTAATAATTTTATTATATTAGAAAGTTTTGTGGTATTAAAATTAATGTATTAAATTGATATGCATTACAATAGCATATATGTGATGTCAGCCATCAGGATATTAATTGTGATTAAGTACAGAGTAACTAAGTTGCTTGACAATTAGTTTAAATTAGGTGCAATTGATTGGAAAACATTTTGTTGCATTACAATTAACTGTAACCAAACGGTATTAATCAATTAATTATATATTTTTGTTAAAATATTTTAAAGATAACTTGAATTGATAATTTGAATGAGTTTGATTAAATTAATTTATCAAGTATAACTAACAATTGGACAAGTGGACGGAAACACAGTTTATAAATATTGGGCCGGTAGTTTAATACAGTGTTCCCGCCCACCCGTCCAAGTGTTTGTTATCAAGAAATTTGCTTATTCTAACACTTGTTGCATTTCTACTGTTTTTAATATGACAGATTTAATGACAGTTGTCACTAATACGTCAGATGTGGGTGCAATAACTAATTTCTTGATAAGTAACACTTGGGCGGGTGGGCGGGAACACAGTTTATAAATATTAGGCCAGTGGTTTGTTACAGAGTTCCCGCCCACCAGCCCATGTGTTTATTATTAACAAATTTGCTAATGCTTACACTTGTTGCGTTACTGCTGTCAGAGGTGAACACAATTACCAATTTTTTGATCATTATAATTATTAATTGAGTAGGTGGGCCTACACTTGGGTGGCCGTGTGTCACCGGCGTTTCTTCCATAGAGGTGTAGGAGACGGCCGGTTCAAGGTTGAGAGTGCTGCCACTCCCGGTAAGACGGTGTTCTCTGGGGTTAATGTCTGCATAACTGATGTTCTGTAACTAATAAAATAAATTATGCCACGGACGCCTTCACTTAGAAGTCCTACACTTCGTACCCACCCAGAGTACCATTCACACAAACACGCACACACAGTGCGCTATCACCGTTGACACACTCACACAGAGTGCGGTCCCCTGGAGGACCTAGGTGATAATTCTTGTGTTGTACGACGTAAGAGAGCGTAAAGCTACCCACAGTGGCCGTACTGAATGTTTTCCGTTAGCGGGGGTGCAATGCTGTGGGAATAGAGGCAAGCCTCTGTGCAGTTGTTGGATGCCAAATATGGATCTTGGTGCGTCGTTGGGTTGTCGTAGGCGAGCCAGCGGCGGTAGAGTAAGTCGTAGACAAATTTCCTGTTCCAGGACTTCTTTGCAGTTTTGGGGAGCTGCCGAAATGGAAGTCAGTGACGGTCAAACGAAGTTCCAGTCTTTCTTGACACTGGGCTTTGTTTGTTGGGGCTCGATGTCGACTCCTTGACTGTTCTCAGGATCTGATAGAGAGGAAAATGAGGAGTTTTATACCCCTTGATTGATATACCCGTAACAATTTTCCCCACTTCAAGAGATTCAAATTCGGGGTTGCGTTATCCGACGGCGATGTTATCCAAGCTTGCACTAGAGGTCCGGTTGATAATTACTATTGTAGAAAGACGGGAGTAGTTCAAAAATTAAAAAGCGTTCATGACAAAGGTCACTATGAGTCTGGGTGTCGCGGTGGCGTAACTGTCTGTCACTCGCGGCACGGGGTTTGTCCGAGATTGTAATTTTCTTTAGAGGAGCACTGCTTCAAAACACTATTCCCGATGCGTCTACCGGTACGCGAACTTGGCGCACTAAACAATGCAGCGCGGCGGCAATGTTTGAGAGCACGGTCGCGGCACGGGGTAGGCCGAGATTTGTTTCGATGTGTCTTATAGTTGAAAGTTGGGCGCATTCTGTGCTGGTCCATGACCCGAAGTTTCCGGCCGGGAACACTTGGGGAGACGGCGTCTTTGCTGTTGATAGCGGGTTGGACAACTTCAGCTACGCCTAGGGCAATGCCGGGCTTAGCTCCTGGTTCTAACGATGGCGGTGCGTCTTGGGTGAGAGCATCCTACTGTATGAGCGGAACAGATGGTGACGGTGCATTTCCAGTTCTCTTCCGGTTTGCTCGTGGGGGTTTTGTTGTGGCCAGCTTCTTCTTCTGTCTCGATCGGTTTTTCTTCTTGTACGGTCATGTTCGGTTCTTTTTCTACGGTAACGTTTGGTAGGTTGACTCCTCCTTCAGGTTAAAAAAAAAAAAAAAAAAAGGTTAGGTTAGGTTAGAGGTAATAATCCAGCGTGCCGGGGTTAGCCTGGTCAATGTTTGTGGTCATCATGCAGCCGTAGAACCAATCCATCTGTTTGCAAACTTTGCTTGTAATGTCTGGCAAGAGTATGTTCTTCATGATGGGGTTCTCCACGATTGTTTCGTGGTTGAGCTTTGCGATAGTGACTTAGCATTGTGTAGGACTGCCTCGGTTCACAGTCGAGTTATGGTTAACATGGTTCTTGACTTGTAAGTGCTGGTAGTAGCGGTGTTTGATGATTGCGACATCTTCGGTTTTATAGCTCACAGTGCCCTCAAAGCCACGGGTAGTGACACCGTCCTTCTACAAGACGTAACCGGACCGGACACTCTAGAGACAATAACAAAACATAGAAAACCAAGTGCGGTAAGCATAATCTACAAGAACAAAAACCCCGACAAAAAGCAAAAGTCCACGGTCATCAAGCTCCTCCAAAGGCGGAGCTCGGGTTTTTCATGGTTACACCACGTATGCGGTAACAGTGCGAGACTTCTTGGATTCTTGGTTAATGCCCCCTACTACCTTAGGAAACCCTTGAGGCAACCGTCTGAACCTGGACCATAACCGGTTTGCAAACTTCTTGTGCCGCGAGTGTTAAACATTCTAAAACCGCGCCATCAAGACTAATAGTGAAACCCTAGTGAACACTTTTTATGTTACAGACTACTCTCGCCCTATACAATAGTGCCGAAACTAAACTGATGACACCTGGATACCATCACCATGCCTAGTGAAATCTGGAAGCTTAGCCTCGTGAGTTGGGGGGAATTATTGCAGCCCAAGGGGCGAAACATTGACCAATGACAGCACGTCATTCCTTCCCGGATGGTTTTGCCGGGCTTAACTACAAGTGGTTCCTGTACAATTTTTTTAGTTTCTAACGGAGTCGACTGCCAGCAGCCAACAGATCAACATTGTAGAGAGCCAGCCAGCAATTTATTGCATTTATCACCCTTCTTATTATTGTTAATTATTTGTGATTTTCACACTTAATTAACAATATTATTTTACTAATCTATATTAATTATTTTGCTAGACATTCGTCTACCATAATAATTAATTCTGTTACAGCACTCCGCGGTTGCAATGGGCGACGACGCCCCCCAGCAGCCGATTTCCTCGATGACGGAGGATGAAAAAACCCGCCAACGAAACCACGACCGAGAACAGCGGAGCAAGGTCCGGGACGGTTCAAACAAGCGCTCCCTGTCTAAGTCCAAGTTGAAAGTCGCCGACCTGGAAGGTCAGCTAGCGGAAATGCAAGCTCACCTGGTGGCGATCACGGAGGATTTTTCAAGGAAGCTCGACAAGCTTCAGGAGACAGTCAACTAGCTCACTTCGACGATCATTACCCAGGCTGCCATCATTGCGTCACAGCAAACCCTCATCAACGCCGCTACCGAAGAAGCGGCATAGAGCCGATTGACAGTCCGGCCCCTAACGACGTACAAGGGGGCAAAGCCGAGGAGAACACCGCTGAGGACGACAAACCCGCCTACTCTGAGGGGGGCGACAAAGCTGCCTCCACCCATAAATCGGAAGTAAATCTACCAATTCCACAAGAGGACACCCCGCCCGACAACATGAACACTGAGGACCAGGAGGATGAGGAATTCCAGCCTTCAAAAAGCGCAAGAAAGCAAAAGAAATCCAGCGGTGAATCAACCCCTATAAAATTATTAAAAGGGCCTTCAGCCAACCCCCAGCAACTTCCAGTTGCTGCTAATCAACGGCCATCAGAGGCTAACCTCGCCGGCCTTTTTGGCAATAAGGCAACAGGGTCTTCTACTCACCCAAAGGATGCCGCCCCCATCCAAAACAATGGGAAGTTTCCTGAAGTCAGGTTCAAACCTTCTTTGAACCTAGATAACTCAGGCGCGCACGCAAACTCGATTTTAATAGACAACTCCGTCGCGACTGCAGACACCGCCGCAAACGACACAAATAATGAACCCGCGCCCCCTGACGCAGACAACTCCCGCCCTCCCGCAATTGTAATTAAAAAGAAAGAGGAATACACGGGTATTTCTCAACACTTTAAAACCGCGAAAATTAATTATTCGCGCGCCACTAATACCGCGGAGGGAATCCGAATTTCCCCATTAACCATCTCCGATTTTCGAAGGGCAATCAAATACCTTGTCGAAAACAGCAAAGATCACCACACCTGGCAAACCAAGGATGAAAGATGCCTTGAAGCTGTACTCACTAAGGTTCCCGAGTTCTTAACGGAAGAACAAATTGGGCAAGAGCTAGAGAGACTTGGGTTCAGACCCCAATTCGTTTATAGAATGGAAAACTTTAATAAAAAGTTCCTACTGGTGTCGGTGCAGCTCCCCAAGTCCGAAATAAGTAATGAGATTTTCGGTTTTGTGGAACTGCTCGAATTCACTATTAAAGTGGAACCAAAAAAAAGGACTGGCGGTATTGCGCAATGCACTCGCTGTCAACGACACGGGCATACCTCAACGAGGTGCTATACCGCTAATCCTACCTGTAGAAAATGCGCCGGACCGCATAGAGTATTGGATTGCTGCAAGGGGACACCACTGAAGTGTGCCAACTGCTCAGGGCCTCACCCAGCAAACTATCTAGGCTGCAAAGCGTACCAAAGGCTTTGGGCAAGCCAACAGCACGCGCAACCGGCCCCTACCGAGGTGCCAATGATTGAACCCGCGAGACGCTTTGAATCGCATAGAAGAGTTACCGCGCAAAACTCTTTCGCGCAAGTCACCAATCCCCCGAGGGACAATAGAGACACGCGAATAGCCGAGCTCTGGAAAAAAATGGTTGATTTCCAAGCTCAATTCTTCTCAGCCCTTTCACAACTCAAATAATGGATAATAACGAAATTAACGTTATACTTAGAATAGGCTTCTGGAATGCCTTCAGCAACATTAACAAGATGGAAAAAGCAGAAGAGTTCTTCTTCGACCATCAACTTGACATTTTACTTGTATCGGAAACAAAACACAAAGCGTGGCACCGTCTCAAGTTTCCAAATACTTTCACGTACTTGGGAACCAGTGATGTGGAGCGGAGGAACCACTCTGAAGTTGTCACTCCAGACACCGCCACTTTAGAATCAAATGCAATTGTCGCGAAAGTGCCTAGTCTTGGGGCACTTAAAATTGCATCCGCTTATTTAAACCCCTCTAATTTAATAGAAACAACTGACTTTGACAAAATCTTTAGTGACCAATTTCCAACCATATTTGCTGGCGAATCGGGGGAAGAGGGGAGGTTTGTACACAAAACGGACTTTTCTCTGTTCGCCCGTTTGCTGGAAACGAGTCTGGACAAATTACCCAAAGCTCGTAACATACTAGAACTCGAATGTTTCGTCGCGGACCTCACAAACAAAATTAAAATAGCTATGGAGAAAGCTACCAAATCATTTCCCGTTCGGGCCGATAACCCCTTAGGATTCTCGCGCGCGACTGAAAACCTCATGCGCGAACGAAACGCGGCCAGACGGCTTTGGAAAAGAACTCGTGATCCGGACTATTGCGAGTCAATGAATGCGCTGAACCGTCAAGTCAAAGAAGCCATCAGGGCCCACAAAAACGAGAACTGGAATAGAGCCATGGAGTCTACCACTAAAGATGATTGTCTAATGTGGCGGATCGCCAGGGCTCTCCGTAATCCAGCTAAACCTTTCCCTGTGATTCACGGCGAACGCGGGTTTGTATACTCATTGGAGGAAAAAGCCGAGGTATTTGCCGACAGCTTAGAACGACAATGCACCCCAAACCCGGACGACAATGAAGTTTGGGAACATACCGAAAGGGTACGCCAAGAGGTACGCAACCGATTGACGGAACGCAAAAACAACGTACCACTAGATAGCGCTCGTCCCTCCAAGATAGCGCAAATAATCTCGCGACTTAAACCTCGATCAGCACCGGGTCCGGACGGTATACCTAATAAGGCTCTTAAAGCATTTCACCAACATAACTAACGGGATCCTTCGGACCGGCCACTTCCCGGAGTCATGGAAGAAGTCATACGTAATTATCATCTCCAAACCGAATAAGGACGCAAAATTTCCTCAAAACTACCGTCCTATTAGCTTACTATGCACCTTAAGCAAGGTTGTCAAAAAAGTCATTTTGGAGCTAATTTTAGAACACACAGAGGCGGAGAGATTACTACCCGACCATCAACACGGGTTCCGTCGCAAACATTCAGTTATTCACCAACTGAGCAGAGTAACGGATCATATTGCCGAAGCGTTTCGGCAAAGAAAGTCTACTGGAGTTGTATTTTTCGATGTTGAAAAAACATTCGACAAGGTGTGGCACAAAGGGCTACTTGTTAAACTCTTCCGCTTTAATTTCCCTACTCGTCTGGTAATATTAATAGCATCATTTTTGAAAAACCGAACTTTTACAGTCAAGCTAAAAAATCATATCTCTACGTCGCGCAACATAACCGCGGGGGTTCCGCAAGGATCGATCTTTTCCCCAATCTTATTTAACTTATATGTCTCCGACATGCCCTCCGAGGTAAACGAAGTCAAAACGGCGCAGTATGCCGACAATACGGTGCTGATCTATAGTTCAACGGCACTCTGGGTAGTCACCCAGAGGATTCAAATTGCCACCGAGGCACTAGAAAACTGGCTATCAGTTTGGAGAGTCAAAGTCAATCCGGAAAAGAGCAAAGCGGTTATAAACAGTGGAATGTCACTTAGCAATAAAATTTGTCTCTTCAAGACTATAATCCGTCCACAACATTCGCGTCTTCGGTATGGGGTACTACCGCCACCTCATACCTTGCTAGACTGGAAGCCTTCTAAAGTTGAACTTTGCGTTGGTTTCTCAATGCACCGTGATACGTCCGCAACACTGAAATACGCCGGGATCTTGAGATCCCAGAACTACGCGAGTTTATCAAAGGAAACGCCGAAAAGTACTTTGATAAACTATCAAACCATAGCAACCGCGATCTGGCCAGACTTGTTGAACCAGATAAAGATGACGTCTCCTTAAGATACAAGCGCCCGATCAATATGCTCGGAGCATAACACGCGTAGATAAATAAAAATATTAATATCCTAACCTAACCAGCCTATAAGGCGATCCTAAACAACTTCCAGGCAATTCCCAGTCTGGGTGGGGTTTAGTCGGTAGGCACTCCCGGAAGGGTGAATCCGACACGTCCTGGGAAACGCAAAGTTTTTAAAGATTCCCCACCCACGCTACCAAAAAAAAAAAAAATTAGTTTTTCTTGGGAGATCCGATATGAAGTATAAAACAATAAAAAGTTTAAATATTTTAATCATGATCATCAATTTGCAACAATTTACTTACAATAACCTAACCTAACCTAACCTAAACCTGGAGGAATAAGAAAAAGAAGATGTAGCCATGCAAGAAATGAAAGAAATGAAAAATTAGTGAAAGACGTTATAAAAAATTGAAAATAGATAAAGCGCCTAGCATAGACAACATAACACCGGATATAATAAAATATAATAGTAAAAAAAAAAAGAATAATTCACAAAACTACTGAATGGAACATAGGAATAATACTGCCTATTTAAAAAAAAAAGACAAAAGAAACTGTAATAATTATAAAAGAATAACGATCAGCAACGAACCAAGAAAGATTTTAGCAAAAATTGTAGAAACAAAATTAAAAAACAAGATTAAAGATACAATAAAAAATAAGCGGATTCAAAAAAAAAGTTAAAAAAAAATATGTTTTTGAAACAAAAGATTGAAAAACCTGGAGTAACAACGTAAAAGACGAAACGGAGACAAAAAGAATAACATAGGAAGGAATTCAACAAATAACATAGAACAAGAAAAATGCGGAGAACTTTAACAAATGAAATAATATTAAAACGAAAACCATACACCAAAATGTAGAATAGTTTATGACCAAGTTTGAAAGAATTTACTTACAATAAATGCTTAAAAGATTTTTTTTTCTTAATTAAACTGAATAAAGTTATATAAAACAAAAACAATTCCAATTTGTTTACAATTTGTGTACAATAACTGCTTCAAAGGTAAACAATAATGGAAATTTAAATTTGTAATTAAAAAAATAATTTGAATAATTTTTTTGCAATATTGTATAAAACGAATCTAAATATTTTAATGAATTTTCAACAATTTATTTACAATAAAAGCTCTAAACATTTTTGAAATCTTTTGCTAACATAACTGAGGAACTCTTTGAAACTTATGTAGTTTTAGTTTCAAACTGCAACTATGTATAGAAACAACATATACCCTTCTATGTCAATGATGTCTCGTGTCTGGCAAAGTTTAATACGAATGCATATTCCAAAAGCAAAATAATTTGAAATTCAATTTGTCCGAATTGTTTTTATTCAATTAGAAAATATTATAAAATTCAATCCCAAATATTAATATTGATTCTCTAACACACGACCTCACTGAAATATGAAATAAATTAATAATTGAAATTTTCATAAACATTTTTATTAATAATTCACATCCAGTTAATATAAAATGATTAATTAAATAACATGAATACTGCGGCAATTTGTCATTGTTTATTATTAAATTTTTTATCGCACTATTGCGTTTTATTATGAAATTGTAAGCATAACATTTTATATATTTAATAAAATCAAACAAATCGATTTCAATAAAACATCATCGACATATTGTAGTTATCCCTAATAACATTCCATGCCGCATAGTTTACATGCATTAACCTCCACTTTTATTACCGTAATACATAACATAACATAACAAATAAATATAAGTCAATTTTTTATCATAAATGTTTGTTAATTATAAAATGGAATCAACAACATGAAACGAGATTATCTGTTTAAGTATATAATAATTCTTTAAAGGACAGTAAAAAAATAAGTAATAAAAGCTATGATATGAACAATTTTACGAGAACATTGCGGACTTTTATATTATTATTTGGCTAATACAAGGAGCTGTGTAATATAAAAGTATTTTTTAATATACCGTGGAATGGAAACATTTTCTAAAATTAATTCGCAATCGTTAAGAATTTATACTGCTATTATATTTATTACAAAATAAAAGTCAGATGCTTTTTTCGCATATTAATAACTTGATTAAAACAGGCGTTATTATTTTATGAATAATAAATATGTAATGCGTATTACTTACTTATACGACAATTTATAAACAGAAATTAAAAAATAAAATGTGTTCGTTTAATTGTATTTGTGAAGAAATTAGTGGATATATAAATTAGCAAACTGATCTTAATTGTAAATTGGATTCTTGAGTGTCCGAATAATAACACTCGTATCCCACTGTTAAATTAAATGGCGATCCGCGAAATTACATAACCGGTATCGTCCTCAAGCTGTGACAACTAATTCTCGTGGTGAAACTCCTCCACTCGAGATCCGACGCCGTAGGCGAATGGTTGCCTGAAGTGGAAATAGAACGACGAAAACTTGGAGTGGTGGTACAAATGCTGCACACATTGTTTACTTACTTCCCTTCACCATCCTGTCCACTACATCTGAGGATCGCGTCGGGCCAGGTTTTCCGGAACGAACCGACCGGAAAGCGGCTTGTTGTCACGATTCTCTATCTATCCTCTCTCTCTCCCATGCCCTGCCAGCAGATCACTTATTTGTTTACCCAGTGTTCCGTTTCCGTCTAAGTCTGACGACTCGGGGATTAAGTGTACTCACAAGAAATAACATCAGTTTCATCTTACACAAAGAGACGGCGTAATTCAGGACTTAAATGCGAACCGTGGGGCCGCATCGGGTTTTGCTTGCGATGGGTTAATTCCCATGAAAAACCGTTTAAGTTGATTAAAATTTCTCTGATCTACTTTCCAACTAACTATATGCTGGTATCATCTTACTTTGTAATTAGTGTTTTATGCGAAAATTAATAACAATATCAAACCAAAAAGGGATTTAAATTTATAACAAAAACTAATACTTTTTATAGTCTGGAGGGTTGTTTGCTAACTATTGGGGCAGGTTCAACTAATATACACTTTTTCGTAATTCATTCAAATGGAAAGAAGTAAAAGTTTCCAGCCTCTATGTCTCCACTTTAACTCCCATAAAAAAATTAAATATGAGTAATCGATTATAGCAAAAAATTACTTCTATTTTTCAGTAATGCATTATTGAAAAGTTACCGATTGCTTGAGTATAAATTATGTATGAATATGGTAAATTAGTATTCAGAAGCACTTTAATATTTAAATAAACATTTTAAGAATATCGTAAAAAACTTTTGTAAATATATTTTTTAAATTTTTAGTTAAAGTTGTTAATTTTTTTTTGCAAATTTAATTTACAAAGAACTTACACTCAAAACACGCATTATTAATCTAAAAATTTTAATGTATACTATTAAATTTGATCAATAATATTACATCAAATTGGAACGTTTTTGGTAATTTGTATTCGAGTAACTATTTATTGATCTTAAATTTTTTTAACCAATTAAAGGTTAAAAAAATTAAGTTTATAGTTTGACAATTATGTCCGCAGAATTAATACAATTTTAACTATGATTTTTCAAAAATTAAAAAAAAACTAAAAAATATTTTGGATTTTTTAAATTTAAATTTGAGTAAATAGTTAGTTAGTTTATTAAGAAAAATATGTTTAAGTTATAAAAAAAAAATGAGATTATAGATTATACCTTTAGTATGCTTGCTTTTAAATATGAGAGAAATGTTTAACAATAAATCTCTTTAAAGAAGTTATTGTATAGCAAATTTGATCAAATTAAGCTCAAAATAAAATTCTAAAAAATTACAAAAACATTTTAAAAATGCATATTTTATTTTTGACAGTTTTGACACTTAAAGTAACTGTCATTGTAGATTGTGCATAGCAAATTTGATCAATTTTTATAGATTTGTTTTTATTTTATTTTAAGTTTAGTAATTTGATGCTTAAAATATAGTTTTTAAAAAATTAAAAAATTAAAATAAAAAGTTTTCAAAATGCATATTTAATTTTGTGACAATTTTAACATTTAAAGTAGTCATTGTAGATTGTGCACAACGAATTTGAATAAAATTGGTAGATTAGTTTAAGTTTTATTCAAGATTTAGTGATTTGATTCTTACAATAAAATTCCAAAAAATTTCAAAAATTAAAATAATTTTTTTTCAAATAACAAATTAAATTTTTGACAATTTTGGTAATTGAAGTAGTCATTGTAGATTATGCATAGCAAATTTGAATGAAATTGGTAGATTAGTTTAGGTTTTATTTAAGATTTAGTAATTTGATTCTTACATTAAAGTTCCAAAAAATTTCAAAAATTAAAATAAAATATTTTTAAATAACAAATTAAATTTTTGACAATTTTAGTAATTAAAGTAGTCATTGTAGATTGTGCATAGCAAATTTGAATAAAATTGGTAGATTGGTTTAGGTTTTATTCAAGATTTAGTGATTTGATTTTTACAATGAAATTTCAAAAAAATTCAAAAACTAAAATAAAATATTTTTAAAATGCATATTTTATATTTGACATTTTTGACACTTAAAGTAGTCATTGTAGATTGTGCATAGCAAATTTGATCAATTTTTATAGGTTTGTTTTTGTTTTATTTTAAATTTAGTGATTTGATTCTCAAAATATAATTTAAAAAAATTAAAATAAAAAGTTTTTAAAATGCAAATTTAATTTTTGACAATTTAACATTTAAAGTAATTATTGTAGATTGTGCGTAGCAAATTTTAATAAAATTGGTAGATTAGTTTAGGTTTTATTCAAGATTTAGTGATTTGATTCTTACAATAAAATTTCAAAAAATTTCAAAAATAAAAATAAAATATTTTTAAAATGCAAATTAAATTTTTGACAAGTTTAGTAATTAAAGTAGCCATTGTTGATTTGTGCATAGCAATTTTGAATGAAGTTGGTAGATTAATTTCTGTTTTATTCCAGATTTAGTAATTTGATGCTTGAAATATAATTTCAAAAAATTTCAAAAACTAAAATAAAATATTTTTAAAATGCATATTTAATTTTTGACAGTTTTGACACTTAAAGTAGTCATCGTAGATTGTGCATAGCAAATTTGATCAATTTTTATAGATTTGTTTTTGTTTTATTTTAAATTTAGTGATTTGATGCTCAAAATATAATTAAAAAAAAAATGAAAATAAAAAGTTTTTAAAATGCAATTTTAATTTTAGACTATTTTAACATTCAAAGTAGTCATTGTAGATTGTGCATAGCAAATTTGAATAAAATTGGTAGATTAGTTTAGGTTTTATTCAAGTTTTAGTGATTTGATTCTTACAATAAAAATTCAAAAAAATTCAAAAATTAAAATAAAATATTTTCAAAATGCAAATTAAATTTTTGACAATTTTAGCAAATAAAGTAGTAATTTTAGAGTGGGCATAGCAAATTTTTTCAAATTTTATAGATTAGTTTTTGTTTTATTCAAAATTTAGTGATTTGATGCGCAAAATATGATTAAAACAAAATTCAGAAATAAATATAGTATAGTTTTAAATTAACAAATTACTTTTTTGACAATTTTGGTATTTAAATTGTGCATAGCAAATTTGATTAAATTTCATAGATTTGTTTATGTTTTATTCAAAATATAATTTTAAAATATTTCATAAATAAAAAAAAAATTTAATTAACAAATTAAATTTTTGACAATTTTGGTATTCAAAGTAGTCAATGTAGATTATGATTAGCAAATTTGATCAATTTTTATTGATTCGTTTTTGTTTTATTCAAGATTTAGTAATTTGAAGCTAAAAAATTAATTAAAAAAATTTCAAAAATTAAAATAAAATATTTTTGAAATGCAAAATAAATGTTTGACAATTTTCGTAATTAAAATAGTCATTGTAGTTTGTGCTTAGCAAATTTGATCAAATTTCATTGATTAGTTTTTGGTTTAATTCAAAATTTAACAATATGATGCGCAAAATATAAATTTTAAAAAATAAAAAAAAAAAAAAAATTTTGAATTATTAAATTAAATTTTTGAGAATTTAGGTATTTAAAGTAGTCATTGTAAATTGTGCTAAGCAAATTTGATCAATTTTTATAGATTCGTTTTTGTTTTATTCATGATTTAGTAATTTGATGCTCAAAATTTAATTAAAAAAAAAAATCAAAAATTAAAAAAAAAATATTTTCAAAATGCAAATTGAATTTTTGACAATTTTGATAATTAAAGTAGTCATTGTAGATTGTGCATAGCAAGTTTGATTAAAATTGATATATTAGTTTTTGTTTTATTCAAGATTTAGTGATTTGTTGCTCACAATAAAATTTTCAAAAAATTTAAAAAAATAAAATAAAATATTTTTAAAATGCAAATTATATTTTTGACAGTTTTGTCAGTTGAAGCAGGTGTTGTAAATTGTGCAAAATAAATTTGATCAAATTTTATATTCATTTTTGTTTTATTCAAGATTTGCTTAAAATAAAATTTTAAATAAAAAAAAAATTAAAATAAAAAGTTTTTAAAATGCAAATTAAATTTTTAACAGTTTTAACATTTAAAGTAGTCATTTTAAATTGTGCATAGCAAATTTGATTAAATTTTATTGATTAGTTTTTGTTTTATTCAAAATTTAGTGATTTGATGATCAAAAATTTACTTTTATAAATTTTCAAAAATTTAAATAAAATTATTTTTGATGAACAAATTAAATTTTTGACAATTTTGATATTTAAAATAGTCATTGTAATTTGTGCATAGCAAATTTGATCAAATTTCATAGATTTGTTTTTGTTTTTTTCAAGATTTAGTGATGTGATGCTAAAAACATAATTTAAAAAATTACAAAAATTAAAATAAAAAGTTTTCAAAATGCAAATTAAAAAGTTTTACAGTTTTAACATTTAAAGTAGCCATTTTAAATTGTGCATAGCAAATTTTATCAGATTTTGTTGAGTAGTTTTTGTTTTATTTAATATTTAGTGATATAATACGCAAAAAATAATTTAAAAAAAATTCAAAAATTAAAATAATTAAGTTTCAAATAACAAATTAAATTTTTGACAATTTTGGTATTTAAAGTAGTCATTGTAAATTGTGCATAGCAAATTTGATCAAATCTCATAGATTCGTTTTTGTTTTATTTAAGATTTAGTGATGTGATCTTCAAAATATAATTTTAAAAAATTTCTAGAATTAAGATAATAAGTTTTCAAAATGCAAATTTATTTTTTGATAATTTTAACATTTAAAAAAGTTTTTGTAGATTGTGCAAAGCAAATTTGAATAAAATTGGTAGATTAGTTTTGGTTTTATTCAAGATTTAGTGATTTGATTCTTACAATAAAATTTCAAAAAATTTCAAAAATAAAAATAAAATATTTTTAAAATGCAAATTAAATTTTTGACAATTTTAGTAATTAAAGTAGCCATTGTTGATTTGTGCATAACAATTTTGAATAAAGTTGGTAGATTAATTTCTGTTTTATTCCAGATTTAGTGATTTGATGATTGAAATATAATTTCAAAAAATTTCAAAAACTAAAATAAAATATTTTTAAAATGCATATTTTATTTTTGACAGTTTTGACACTTAAAGTAGTCATTGTAGATTGTGCATAGCAAATTTGATCAATTTTTATAGATTTGTTTTTGTTTTATTTTAATTTTAGTGATTTGATGCTCAAAATATAATTTAAAAAAAAATGAAAGTAAAAAGTTTTTAAAAAGCAAATTTAATTTTTGACAATTTTAACATTTAAAGTAATTATTGTAGATAGTGCATAGTAATTTTTAATAAAATTAGTTGATTAGTTTAGGTTTTATTCAAGGTTTAGTGATTTGAATCTTACAATAAAATTCCAAAACTAAAATAAAATATTTTCAAAATGCAAATTAAATTTTAACAATTTTGGTAATTGAAGTAGTCATTGCAGATTGTGCATAGCAAATTTGAATAAAATTGGTAGATTAGTTTTGGTTTTATTCAAGATTTAGTGATTTGATGCTTGAAATATAATTTCAAAAAATTTCAAAAATTAAATAAAATATTTTTATAAAGCAAATTATATTTTTGACAATTTTGGTAATTTAAGTAGTCATTGTAGATTGTGCATAGCAAATTTGATCAATTTTTATAGATTTGTTTTGTTTTATTCAAGATTTTGTAATTTAAAAACAAAATTTAATTAAAAAAATTTCAAAAATTAAAATAAACATTTTTAAAATTTGAATTAAATTTTTGACACTTTTAATAATTAAAGTAGTCTTTGTAGATTGTGCGTAGCAAATTTGATTGAAATTAGTTTTTGGTTTATTTAAGATTTAGTGATTTGATGCGCAAAATCAAATTTTAAAAATTTCAAAAATTAAAATAAAAAAATTTTAAATAACAAATTAAATTTTTATTAATTTTGGTAGTTAAAGTAGTCATCGCAGATTGTGCTTAGCAAATTTGATCAAATTTCATTGATTAGTTTTTGTTTTATTCAAGATTTAGTGATTTGATGCGAAATATATAATTTCAAAAAAATTCAAAAATTAAAATAAAAAGTTTTCAAAATGCAAATTAAAAAGTTTCACAGTTTTAACATTTAAAGTAGCCATTTTAGATTGTACATAGCAAATTTTATCAAATTTCATTGATTAGTTTTTGTTTTATTTAATATTTAGTGATATGATACGCAAAATATAAGTTTAAAAAAATTCAAAAATTAAAATAATTAAGTTTTAAATAACAAATTAAATTTTTGACAGTTTTGGTAATTAAAGTAGTCATTGTAGATTGTGCATAACAAATTTGAATAATTTTTATCGATTTGTTTTTGTTTTATTCAAGATTTAGTAATTTGAATCTCAAAATTTAATTAAAAAAATTTCAAAAATTAAAACAAAGTTTTACCAAAATACGAATTAAATTTTTGGAAATTTTGATAACTAAAGTAGTCATTGTAGATTGTGCACAGCAAATTTCAATAAAGTTGGTAGATTAGTTTTTGTTTTATTTAAGATTTAGTGATTTGATGGTTGAAATATAATTTCAAAAAATTTCAAAAATTAAAATTAAAAGTTTTTAAAATGCAAATTAAATTTTTGACATTTCTTGTAATTAAAGTAGTCATTGTTGGTTGTGCATAGCAAATTTGATCAATTTTTATAGATTCGTATTTGTTTTCATCAAGATTTAGAAATTTGAAAATCAAAATTTAATTAAAAAAATTACAAAACTTAAAATAAACAATTTTTAAAATTCAAATTAAATTTTTGACATTTTAAATAATTGAAGTATTTATTGTAGATTGTGCGTAGCAAATTTGATTAATATTAGTTTTTGGTTTATTTAAGATTTAGTGATTTGATGCTCATAATAAAATTTGAAAAATTTTGAAAAATTTAAATAAAATATTTTGAAACTGCAAATTATATTTGTGACAATTTTTACAATTAAAATAGTCATTTTAAAATGTTCATAGCAAATTTGATCGAATTTCATAGTATGGTTTTTGTTTTTTTTAAGATTTAGTGATTTGATGCGCAAAATATAATTTTAAAAAGTTTCAAAAATTAAAATAAATAAGTTTTGATGAAAAATTAAATTTTTGACAATTTTGGTATTTAAAGTAGTCATTGTAGATTGTGCATAGCAAATTTGATCAAATTTTATAAATTTGTTTTTGTTTTATTCAAAATTTAGTGATTTGTTGCTCAAAATATAATTTAAAAAAAAAATTAAAAATCAAAATAAAATATTTTCAAAATGCAAATATATTTTTTGACCTTTTTGACATTAAAAGTAGTTATTTTAGATTGTGCATAGCAAATTTTATCAAAGTTTATTGATTAGTTTTTAGTTTATTCAAAATTTAGTGATTTTATGCGCAAAATATAATTTAAAAAAATTTCAGAAAAAAAAAATAGTTTTTAATTAACAAATTAAATTTTTGACAATTTTGGTATTTAAAGTAGTTATTGTAGATTGTGCACAGCATGTTTGATTAATTTTTATAGATTCGTTTTTGTTTAATTCAAGTTTTTGTAATTTGATGCTTAAAAAAATTCAAAAATTAAAACAAAATATTTTCAAAATGCAAATTTTATTTTGGACAAATTTATTATAATATTAATAAGTAGTTATTTTAAAATGTGCATAGCAAATTTGATCAAATTTTATAGATTCATTTTTGTTTTATTTAAGATTTAGTGATTTGATGCTAAAAATATATTTTCAAAAAATTTCAAAAATTAAAATAAAATGTTTTTAAAATGCAAATTAAAAAGTTTCACACTTTTAACATTTAAAGTAGCCATTTTGGATTGTGCATAGCAAATTTGAATAAAATTGGTAGATTAGTTTAAGTTTTATTCAAGATTTAGTGATTTGATTCTTAAAATAAAATTCCAAAAAAATTCAAAAATTAAAATAAAATATTTTTAATATGCAAATTAAATTTTTAACAATTTTAGTAATTTAAGTAGTCATTGTAGATTGTGCATAGCAATTTTGAATAAAGTTGGTAAATTAGTTTTTGTTTTATTCAAGATTTAGTGATCAAATCACTAAAATCACTTGAAATATAATTCCAAAAAATTTCAAAAATTAAAATAAAAAGTTTTCAAAATGCAAATTTAATTTTTGATAATTTTAACATTTAAAAGTAGTAATTGTAGATTGTGCATAGC
Organism: Tachinus rufipes; assembly: GCA_963932245.1. Classification (NCBI taxonomy): domain Eukaryota; kingdom Metazoa; phylum Arthropoda; class Insecta; order Coleoptera; family Staphylinidae; genus Tachinus; species Tachinus rufipes. The sequence continues at coordinate 114,173,488 of OZ010745.1, forward strand.
AAATTTTAATAAAATTGATAGATTCGTTTTTGTTTTATTCAAGATTTAGTGATTTGATGCTCAAAATATAATTAAAAAAATTTCATTAATTAAAATAAAAAGTTTTCAAAATTGCAAATTTAAATTTTTGACAATTTTAAATTTTAAAATAGTCATTGTATATTGTGCATAACAATTTTGATCAATTTTTATTAATTCGTTTTTGTTTTATTTAAGATTTAGTAATTTGAAGCTCAAAATTTAATTAAAAAAATTTCAAAAATTAAAATAAAAAATTTTCAAAACGCAAATTATATTTTTGACAATTTTAACGTTTAAAGTCATTTTAGATTGTATATAGCAAATTTGATCAAATCTAATAAATTTGTTTTTGTTTTATTCAAGATTTAGTGATTTGATGCTCAAAATATAACTTTTAATTTTTTTTTAAATTAAAATAAATAAGTTTTAAAGAACAAATTAAGTTTTTGTTAATTTTGGTATTTAAAATATAATATATAAGTTTTTAAAATGCAGTTTGTATGTTTGACAATTTTATCATTTAAAGTAATTATTTTAGATTGTGCAAAGCAAATTTTATTAAATTTCATTGATTAGTTTTTGTTTTATTCAAAATTTAGTGATTTGATGTGTAAATAATAATTTTAAAAAATTAAAAAAAAAAAATTTAATTAACAAATTAAATTTTTGACAGTTTTGGTAATTAAAATAGTCCTTGTAGATTGTGCATAGAAAATTTGATTAAAATTGGTAGATAAATTTTTATTTTATTTAAGACTTAGTGATTTGATGCTCACAATAAAATTCCAAAAAATTTCAAAAATTAAAATAAAATATTTTTAAAATACAAATAAATTTTTTGACAATTTTAGTAAATAATGTAGTCATTGTAGATTGGGCAAAGCAAATTTGAATGAAGTTGGTAGCTTAGTTTTTGTTTTATTCAAGATTTAGTGAAATGATGGTAAAAATAAAATTTCAAAAAATTTCAAAAATTAAAATATAAGGTTTTGAAAATGCAAATTATTTTTTTGACAATTTTTACAATTAAAGTAGTCATTTTAAAATGTGCATAACATAATTTATCAAATTTTATTGATTAGTTTTTATTTTATTCACAATTTAATGATTTGATGCGCAAAGTAAAATTTAAAAAAATTTCAGAAATAAAAAAAATAGTTTTTAAATGACAAATTGATTTTTGCATAGCAAATTTGATCAATTTTTATAGATTCGTTTTTGTTTTATTCAAAATTTAGTAATTTGATGCGCAAAATATAACTTTAATTTTTTTTTTAAATTAAAATAAATAAGTTTTAAAGAACAAATTAAGTTTTTGTTAATTTTGGTATTTAAAGTAGTCATTGTAGATTGTGCATAGCAAATTTTATCAAATTTCATTGATTAATTTTTATTTTATTCAAAATTTATTGAGTTGATGCGCAAAATGTAATTTAAAAAAAAAATCAAAAATAAAAAAAATAGTATTTAATTAAAAAAAATAATTTTTGACATTTTTGGTAATTAAAGTAGTCATTGTAAATTATGCATAACAAATTTGATTAAATTTCATAGATTAATTTTTGTTTTATTTAAGATTTAGTGATTTGATGGACAAAATATAATTTAAAAAAATTTCAAAAATTAAAACAAATAAGTTTTAAAAAACAAATTAAATTTTTGACTAATTTGGTATTTAAAGTAGTCATTGTAGATTGTGCAGAGAATATTTGATCAATTCTTATCGATTCGTTTTTGTTTTATTCAAGATTTAGTAATTTGAAGTACTAATTTTAATTAAAAAAAAAAAATCAAAAATGAAAACAAAATATTTTCAAAATGCAAATTAAATTTTTGACAGTTTTAAAATTTAAAGTAGTCATTTTAGATTGTACATAGCAAATTTAATCAAATTTCATAAATTCGTTTTTGTTTTATTCAATATTTAGTGATTTGATGTTTAAATTACAATTTTAAAAAATTTCAAATATTAAAATAATAAGTTTTCAAAATGCAATATATATTTTTGACAATTTTAGCATTTAAAGTAGTCATTTTAAATTGTGCAAAGCAAATTTTATCAAATTTTATTGATTAGTTTTTGTTTTATTAAAAACTTAGTGACTTGATGCTCAAAATATAATTTTAAAAAATTTCAAATATTAAAAAAAAAATAATTTTTAATTAACAAATTAAATTTTTGACAGTTTTGGTATTTAAAGTAGTCATTGTTAATTGTGCATAGCAAATTTGAATAAAATTGGTAGATTAATTTAGGTTTTATTCAAGATTTAGTGATTTGATGCTCAAAATATATTTTGAAAAATTTCAAAATCTTAAATAAATCATTTTTAAAATGCAGACTTTATTTTTGACAGTTTTGACATTTAAAGTAGTCATTTTAGATTGTGCATAGCAAATTTGATTAATTTTTATAGATTTGTTTTTGTTTTATTCTAGATTTCGTGATTTAATGCTCACAATAAAAATCCATAAAATTTCAAAAATTAAATTAAAATATTTTGAAAAAGCAAAATATTTTTTTGACAATTTTAACAACTAAAGTTGTTATTTTAAAATGTGCATAACAAATTTTATTAAATTTTATTAGTTAGTTTTTAGTTTATTCAAAATTTAGTGATTTGATGCGCAAAATATAATTTTAAAAAATTTCAGAAATAAAAAAAATAGTATATAAAATATATAAAGAAGAGACGCAATGTCCTCAAATGAGACAGTTGTAAAAGCAATAGTTTTCTTTATATATTTTATATATGTTCTGATATACACGTTGTATAATAGTAATTATAATTTATGCAAAAAGTTTATTCTTTTTTTAATTTTCAAATTTCCTTTTTAATTCTTTCATGTCATTACCATCAGCTAAATATCCCGAAATAATTAGTTTATTTGTTCATTCTCAGAATGCTATTAACCATAGCCATTAAATAAAGTCATTAAGTCAGTTAGTATAAATAGTCAATACACCCTTTAAAATATTCTTTTTGAATTGTGGTGGTGAACAATGTTGACGAAGTAAGTTAAATATCAATTATTAAGTTTAAATAAATAAAGCCATACTGATGAGAGGTAAACCTCGAAACGCGTCTGTGGATGATTTTAGTTTAGAATATTTTTTCATAAATTTAATTTTTTAATGTTAAAAAAAATAGTTTTTAATTAAAAAATTTTTTTTTTGGCAATTTTGAAAATTAAAATAGTTATTGTAGATTGTACATAGCAAGTTTGATCAATTTTTATAGATTCGTTTTTGTTTTATTCAAGATTTAGTGATTTGATGCTAAAAATATAATTTCAAAAAATTTCAAAAATTAAAATAAATAGTTTTCAAAATGCAAATTAAAAAGTTTCACAGTTTTAACATTTAAAGTAGCCATATTAGATTGTGCATAGCAAATTTTATTAAATTTTATTCATTAGTTTTTGTTTTATTTAATATTTAGTGATATGATACGCAAAAAAAAATTAAAAATATTTAAAAAATTAAAATAATTAAGTTACAAATAAAATTTTTGACAATTTTAGTATTAAAAGTAGTAATTATAGATTGTGCATAGCAAATTTGATTAATTTTTATTGATTTGTTTTTGTTTTATTCAAGATTAAGTAATTTAAAGCTCAAAATTTAATTAAAAAAATTTCAAGAACAAAATATTTTCAAAATGCAAATTAAATTTTTGACAATTTTAACAATTGAAGTAGTCATTTTAAAATATGCATAGCAATTTTGATCAAATTTTATTGGTTTGTTTTTGTTTTATTCAAAAGTTAGTGATTTGATGCGCAAAATATAATTTAAAAAAATAAAAAACAATAATTTTTAATAAACAAATTAAATTTTTGACAGTTTTGGTATTTAAAGTAGTCATTGTAAATTGTGCATAGCAATATTAATCAAATTTCATTGATTATTTATTATTTTATTCCAAATTTAGTGACTTTATGCGCAATATATATATATAATTTAAAAAAATTTCAAATATAAAAAAAAATTGTTTTTAATTAACAATTTAAATTTTTGACAATTTTGGTATTTAAAGTAGCCATTGTAAATTGTGCATAGCAAATCTGATAAATTCGTTTTTGTTTTATTTAAGATTTTGTGATTTGTTGCTCACAATAAAATTTCAAAATATTTCAAAAATTAAAATTAAATATTTTCAAGATGCAAATTAATTTTTTGACAATTTTGGTAACTAAAGTAGATATTGTAAAGTATGAATAGCAAATTTGATTAAAATTGCTAGATAAGTTTTTGTTTATTAAAGATTTAATGATTTGATGATCTCAAAATTTCAAAAAACTTATTATTATTATTATTACTATTATTATTATTATTATTATTATTATTATTATTATTATTATTATTATTATTATTATTATTATTATTATTATTATTATTGACAATTTTAACATATAAAGAAGTCATTGTAAATTGTGCCTAGCAAATTTGATAAAATTTTATAGATTTGTTTTTGTTTTATTCAAGATTTAGTGATTTGTTGCTCAAAATATAATTTAAAAAAAAATAAAAAATCAAAAATAAAATATTTTCAACATCCAAATTTATTTTTTGACATTTTTGACATTTAAAATAATTATTTTTGATTGTGCATAGCAAATTTTATCAAATTTTATTGATTAGTCTTTGTTTTATTCAAAATTAAGTGATATGATGCGCTAAATATAATTTAAAAAAAATAGTTTTTAATCAACAAATTAAATTTTTGACAATTTTGGTATTTAAAGTAGTCATTGTAAAATGTGCTTAGCAAATTTGATCAAATTTCATAGTTTCGTTTTATTTAAGATAGTCATTTGATGCTCACAATTTAATTAAAAATTTTTTTTAAATTAAAATAAAATTATTTCAAAATGCAAATTAAATTTTTAACAATTTTGGTAATTAAAGTAGTCATTGTTAATTGTGCATAACAAATTTGATCAAACTTCATAGATTAGTTTTTGTTTTATTTAAGATTTGGTGATTTGATTGGCAAAATATAATTTTAAAAAATTTCTAAAATAAAAAAAATAATTTAATTATCAAATTAATTTTTTGACAATTTTGGTATATAAAGTAGTCATTGTAGATTGTGCATAGCAAATTTGATCAAATTTTATAGATATGTTTTTGTTTTATTCAAGATTTAGTGATTTGTTGCTCAAAATATAATTTTAAAAAATTTCAAAACTCAAAATAAATTATTTTCAAAATGCAAATTTATTTTTTGACATTTTTGACATTTAAAATAGTTATTTTAGATTGTGCATTGCAAATTTTATTAAATTTCTTTGATTAGTTTTTGTTTAATTCAAAATTCAGTGATTTGATGCGCAAAATATAAATTAAAAAAATTTTAAAAATAAAAAAAAATAGTTTTTAATTAACAAATTAAATTTTTGACAATTTTGATATTTGAAGTATTCATTGTAGATTGTGCATAGCAAATTTGATCAATTTTTAAAGATTTGTTTTTGTTTTATTCAAAGTTTAGTGATTTGTTGCTTAAAATAAAATTCCAAAAATTTTAAAAATAAAAAAAAATCTTTTTAATTAACAAATTAACTTTTTGGCAATTTTGGTATTCAAAGTAGTTATTGTAAATTATGCATAGCAAATTTGATTAAATTTCATAGATTAGTTTTTGTTTTACTTAAAATTTATTGAATTGATAGGCAAAATAAAATTTCAAAAATAAAAAAAATAATTTTAATAAACAAATTAAATTTTTGACAATTTTGGTATTCAGAATGGTCATTGTAGATTGTGCATAGCAAGTTAGATTAAAATTGATAAGTTAGTTTTTGTTTTATTCAAGATTTAGTGATTTGATGGTCACAATAAATATCCAAATATATTCAAAAATTAAAATAAAAATATTTTTAAAATGCAAATTAAATTTTTGACACTTTTGGTTATTAAAATAGTCATTGTAGATTGTGCATAGCAAATTTGAATGAAAGTGGTAGATTAGTTAAGCTTCAATCAAGGTTTAGCTCACAATAAAATTTCAAAATATTTCAAAAATTAAAAAAAATAGTTTTTAACAAAGAAATTAAATTTTTGACAACTTTGGTATTTGAAGTAGTCATTTTAGATTGTGTATATCAAATTTCATTGATTAGTTTTAGTTTTTTTTCAAAATTTAGTGATTTGTTGCGCAAAATATATTTTTAAAAAATAAAAAAAAAAAAATTGTTTTTAATTAGCATTTAACTTTTTGACAATTTTTGTATTTAAAGTAGTTATTGTAGATTGAGCATAGCAAATTTTATTAAAATTGATAGATTAGTTTTTGTTTTATTTAAGATTTAAAGATTCACAATAAAAATTTTAAAAAGTTTTAAAAATTAAAATATTTTTAAAATGCAAATTAAATTTTTGACAATTTCAACAAAAGTAGTCATTTTGAAATGTGCGTAGCAATTTTGATCAAATTTTATAGATTAGTTTTTGTTTTACTCAAGATTTAATAGTGAACTATTAATTCATAATGACTTACTTTGCAGTTCCCAAATCTAAACTGCGCTATCTTTTAAATCCTGAGCCTTTTCCAATTGTTCCTGATAACATTTTACTGCATGTACAATACCTAAATGCACATGCGCTCTGCAAAAACTCTCGAGAAAGCTCAGACATTTGATGATATCTAAGCGATTTATCCAACCTTTTCAATAAACGATGCGCATTACCCAACGCCCCACAAGCAGCCTCCTCCATATTCCTATCACGATTTCTTCTAGCCGATGCTATCTGTCTATGATACATCTTAATAGCGTCCTCAGTATCAGCTATTTTAATCGACACATCTTCAATAATACCAAGTGCTTTGAATTTTTCTGATAAATTACTAGTCATGTGTGTTATGGCCCGGAAATATTTCTGACTTTTAAGTGAAGCATCCAATTGTCACAAAGCGAGATGTGCAAGCCCTAAATTACAATAGACGCGTCCTATATTTATTTTATCCTGTAAATCTTTAGCTAATGCAAGATCCTGATTGTAATATCTTACTGTTTTTCTAAAATTCCCTATGCAATAATGACGCTTAAAAAATAATACGCTTTTGCATCACTTTCATTCGATAATTCCTGTGATAACTTTAAATACTGTTCATAATACGGTATAGCTATACCGAATTCACTGTGCAAACTTAGACAATTGTCTAAATTAAGCAATGCAAATGTTTTACCTGCAGTATCGTTTAAGTTACGCGCAATTCTTAAATGCGCCTGACAATGGAGTAGGGCCATATCATGCGCACCTATTGCCTGATAGGCAACTGCTAAATTACTATGTGTACTGGCTTCCGAACTCCTATCATGCACTTTCTTACTTATAATTAATTCCTGTTTGTGATATTTAATAACCTATATTACCATAGGCTTGACCCATTTTGGCTCTATCCTGTAAACTCCTAGCAACTGCAAGGTGAGCCTGTTGTAGCTTCAAAGCAGCATCATATACCCTAATAGTTGGTATACAATCCCTTTGCCTACTTTATTTCTAGTAGCTAAAGCCACATCCAATTGTCTTTAGTGTCAATGTTTAGCCTGCGAGTAATCACAACAAGCAGCATGCCCTAAACCAGCATAGGCTCTCGCTTTCACTCATTTAAAATTAATTAAAGTGAGAATTAAGTTTAATTTGTGAGCAAGTTACTGTTTTTACTGTGACCTACCTACTTGCATAAGTGTTAGTCATCAAAGGATGTATTGTTTGTCTCACCTTTTGTGTTCTTGCATTAAGATATGAGAGAATTGTTTAACAATAAATCTCTTGGTAACTAACTCTTGGTTGGAAGGATAGGAACTAAGTTTAATTTCTAGGCGGTTTACTTTTTCTACTGACATTTCTTTTAATTATTTTAGTTTGTCAATAACAATTTAGAATTTTCTTAGTTTGACAGTTAGAATCTTTAGTTGATCGATCAAAAAACATATTTTTGGTGAAAAATACTTTGGAAATAAGCCAAAAATTGCGTAAAACTCTATTTGTTGAATTACTACTTTCATAAAATTTTCCAAAAAAATTGGTCAAGACAAAACTTTTGCAATAATTTTGAAAAACCATTTTCAAAGTACCTAAAGCATGTTTATTTAAACTAAACTATAAAAAAATTTAATTTTGGAAAAAAAACTTTGAAAATCAGTTAAAACTGTCATGTTTGTGGCAAACAAATACAATCAGAAAACGCATTTTTTCTAAAAATTATTTTGGAAATTAATTAAGGATTGCATAAAACACATTAATTACATCATATTTTGCTCAAATAATGTTTTTTATGCAAAAAATTTTTTGAACACCATCCGACAAATGCAAAAAACTAATAAACTTTTGGTTTTTTGCACTTTTAAGCTCACGAAACCATTGAATTTTTACAGAATAACAGCTCTAGATCAACGTTGACTACTACCAACTGTGGAGACTTGCACATATTGAGGTTTTTTAGACGCACAAAAATTAAATTGCTTTTTTTTAATAACTCATAATTGCTCAAACATGTGATGAAGATAATTTATGACAGCTTGAAGATGCTACTAAATATTTCCATAGTAAAATTTAAATAACATTTTCGGTTAAAAACCAAAGTAAATACTCTTTGAATTAATTAGAACTCATTCAAACAATAATACTCCACAATTGTTATAATTGCTACCATGTAATTATTCCAGTTTATATTTTAAATACAAACTTTAACTTTGCTTAATATATTATGAAAACCCAAGCATGCGTGAATTATATTATCACAATCAAAGGTAGCAACTCATACAAACTTGAACTCAACGTTTGTCATTACATTTTCCTCATATTTCCACGCTTCTCCCCTACAGAATTTCACCCAAAAAGAAAACACATTCCCCGTTTGATGATTGATGAAAGTAAAATTGTAGAGGTGTTTATAAGATTTCTCCATCAATTTACGTAATAAGTTAATTTAACTTTTGAAAACAATGTTGAATGCAAAAAATCGAAAATATATGAGGCGTAAACTTTTGTAAAGCCTTTTCAACCACAAATACTTTCCTTAAACTTAACCTTGCATACTTCCAAATTAAAACCGAATAATAAAATTTCAACATCAAAGCATTTATTTTTACGGCCAACCTTTTCAATTTAATATAAAACTGTCACAATAAAAAATTATTATTTACGGCCTTTAATAATAAAAAAATAGTATTAAAATAAGGCGCTATACTAAGAAATTAATAAAAATAAATCCATTCATTTTTTATTTGTCATAAGAATTCGACTGTTTAATGGTTTTATTTGGTTCTAAAAAAAAATGCGTAATAATTTTTAAATAAAAAAAGGGGACCTTTAATAATAATCGCCTATATTTGCAACGATTAAACTTTGTTGCTTGAAATATAAAAAAAAAGTACTTAAATGGTTTAAAATCTTCCTCCCTAGTTTCAAATGATGAAAACGGGGTGTAATAGACTTTAAGAACTTTTATGATGGAATGGGGGAAAAATGTAATTCAGCTGTAATTCTATTTCAACTTAATAGTACTTTTATTCTATAAATAATAATATTTCTCACACCTTCAATATTCCTGCTTTCCATTTCTCACAAAGTTTCACACAAACTTTGCACGGCTTTAGTAACGTCATTAGTGAAAGACAAATATGGTAACATACATTATAGATTCAATTTAGCATAAGCGTTAATTAGAACTGAAACTCATATTCAAGTTTTGGCAATTCTGATAGAATTTTGCTTCATAAATTATTTTGTTTTCTTTGTAACTATTTGACCTTAGTTATAAAATTTATTCCGAAATTTTCCACCACATTTCACAAACGAATGGCCTCGTTTGTTGCGATAATTAAACCTCGCTTCGCATTAATTATTATAATTAACATTAAATGGGGTTTAAAAATAAAGAGTATATTGCTATAATTGCAATGCAATCGACCAGGCGATTAATTTTCTAAATTTGGTCACCAACCGCAGACTCGAATTGCATTTACAATTAATACAGGATTTATCCAAACGTAAAACCAATAACATTTCAAGGTGATAATATTTTTTATTTGTTTAACTGCTGTACAATACATATATTTAAATATGTTTAGACAAATTTGTATGAGTTGCTACCTTTGATTGTTATAATATAATTCACGCAAGCTTGAGTTTTCATAATATATTAAGCAAAGTTAAAGTTTGTATTTAATATATAAACTGGAATAATTACATTCTAACAATTATAACAATTGTGGAGTATTATTGTTTGGATGAGTTCTAATTAATTCAAGCGGTATTTACTTTTATTTTTAATCTGAAATGTTAATTAAGTTTGACCATAAAAATTAATAGTAACATCTATCAATAACAAATTTTGTGATAACTTACACATGGGCGGGTGTTCCCGCCCACCCGCCCAAGTGTTTGTTTTTTAGTAATTTGCTTATTCTTACACTTGTTGCGTTTCTGCTGTTTTTAATGTGAGAGATTGATTGACAGTTGTCACTAATACGTCAAAGGTGAGCGTTAAAAAAAATATTTGATAATTAACATTTAGGCGGGTGGACGGGAACTTAAATGATGAATAATGGGCCGGTGGTTTAATATAGTCTCCCCGCCTACCTGCCCAAGTACGTGTTAACAAAAAAGTTGCTTATTCTCACACATGTTGCGTTTCTGATGTTTTCTGTTTAATGCGACAGATTAAATGACAGTTGTCACTAATACGTCAAAGGTGAGTGCAATAACATAATTTTTGATACCTTACACTTAGGCGGGTGGGCGGGAACACAGTTTATAAATATTGGGCCTGTGGTTTGATGCAGTGTTCCCGCCCAACTGCTCAAATGTTTGTTGTTAGAAAATTTGCTTATTTTTACATTTGTTGCAATTCTTTTGTTTTTAATGTAATAGATAAAATAACAGTTGTCACTAATACGTCTAAGGTAGGCGTAACAACAAAATTTTTGATAATTAACACTTGAACTGGTAGGCGGGAACACTGTTTATGAATATTGAGCCGGTGATTTGATATAGTGTATCTGCTCACTCGCCCTAGTGTTTGTTATCAAAAAATTTGCTTATTTACACATTTGTTTATGTTCTGCTGTTTTTAATGTGACAGATTAAATGAAATTTGTTCTTAATACGTAAGAGGTGGGTAAAATAACAATAGTTTTGATATTGAACACATAGGCGGGTGGGCGGGAGAGTAGTTAGGTAAGACAGTTTTGCCATTGATTGTGAGTACTGAGTCAGTTTCTTTATAATACGTCGCTTTGCGATTGATTGTGAACCATAATCAGTCATATTGAGTCAGTTTATTATTAGTATGTCGCTTCGCGATTGATTGTGAGTCATACTGAGTCAGTTTCTTGATAAGACGTTGCATTGCAATTGATTAAGTAAGTCGTACTGAGTCAGTTCATTAATTGCATGTCGTTTTGCAATTTTGAATCATAATCAGTCAATTTTTTGATAATATTTTGCTTTGCGATTGATAATGAGTCTTACTAAGTCAGTTTAATGTTAGTATGTTGCTTCGCAATTTATTGTGAGTTGTACTGAGTTAGTTTATTAATTGTATTTTACTTTGCAATCGATTGTGAATCATAATTAGTCAGTTTCTTGATAATATCTTGCTTTGCGATTAATATTGCGAATTGTACTGAGTCATTTTATTGATTGTATGTTCATATATTGTTTTATTATTTTTTGTATTAAATGGAGTTTCCGTAAATAAATGAATTGAATTGAATTGAATTGAATTGAAACATATTACGTCAGTTTTTAAATAAAACGTTGTCTTGCGATTGATTGTGAGTCATAGGCAGGCTTGATAATATCTTGCTCCTTGATTGATGATAAGTTACATTGAGTCAGTTTAATGTTAGTATGTTGCTTCTCGATTGATTTTGAGACATTCTGAGTCAGTTTCTTGATAATATTTTGTTTCTTGATTAATAATAAGTCATATTGAGTCAGTTTCTTGTTACTAAGTCGTTTCGCGATTGATTGTGAGTTACAATGAGTCAGTTTATTGATTGTATATTGCTTTGCAATGGATTGTGTATCATAATTAGTCAGTTTCTTGATAGTATTTTGCTTTGCAATTGATAACAAGTCATATTGAGTTAGTTTATTGATTGTATGTTGCTTTGCGGTTTATTGTGAGTCATATTGAGTCAGTTTATTGTTAGTATGTTGCTTCGGAATTAAATGCAAGTTATACTGAGTCAATTTCTTAATAATACGTCGCTTTGCGATTGATTATGAGTCAAATTGAGTTAGTTACTTGATATTACTTTGCTTCACAATTGATTGTAAGTCACAATCAGTAAGTTTCTTTATAATATCTTGCTTTGCAATTAATAATGAGTCAGTTTAATGTTAGTATAATGCTTTGCGATTGATTGCAAGTCGTACTGAGTCAGTTTATTGATTGTATGTCGCCACGCAATAAATTGTAAGTTGTAATCAGTTAGTTTTTTGATATTTTCTAGCTTTGCGATTGATAATGAGTCATATTGAATTAGTTTATTGTTAGTATGTTGCTTTGAAATTTATTGTGTGTCATACTGAGTCAGTTTCTTGTTAATATGTTGCTTTGCGATTGATTGCGAATTGTACTGAGTCATTTTATTGATTGTATGTCTCTTTGCAATAGTATGTGAGTCATAATTAGTCAGTTTCTTAATACTATTTTGTTTTGTAATTTATAATGAGTCATAATGAGTCAGTTTATTGTTAGTATGTTGCCTTGCAATTAATTGTAAGTCATGTAAGTCATGTTGAGTCAGTTTCTTGATAATACATTTTTTTGCAAATGATTGCGAGTTGTAGTGAGTCAGTTTATGGATTGTATGTCTCTTTGCGATGGCATGCGAGTCATAATAAATTATTTTCTTATTATCTTGCTCCCTGATTGATAATAAGTCACATTGAGTCAGTTTAATGTTAGTATGTTGTTTCTCAATTGATTTAAAGTCATACTGAGTCAGTTTTTTGATAATATCTTGCTTTGCAATTAATAATAAGTCATATTGAGTCAGTTTATTGTTAGTATGTCGCTTCGAGATTGAGTGAAAGTTATACTGAGCTAGTTTTTTGATTGTATGTTGTTTTGCAATTTATTGTGAGTTAAACTGAGTCAGTTTCTTGATAATATTTTGCGTTGCAATTGATAATGAGTCTTATTAACTTAGTTTATTGTGAGTAGGTTGCATCGCAATTGATTGTGAGTCATACTGAGTCAGTTTTTTGATAATACGTTGCTTCAAAATTGCTTGTAAATCACAATCAGTCAGTTTCTAGATAATATCTTGCTTTACAATTGATAATGAGTTATATTGAGTTAGTTTATTGTTAATATGTTGCTTCGCAATTGATTTCAAGTTGTATTGAGTCAGTTTCTTAATAATTTGTTGCTTTGCGATTAAATGTGAGACGTACTGAGTAAGTTTATTAATTGTATGTCGGTTCGCAATGGATTGAAAGTCATACTAAGTCAGTTTTTTGATAATACGTTGCATCGCAATTGATTGCGTGTCATAATCAGTCAGTTTCTTCATAAAATTTTGCTTTGCGATTGATAATGAGTCATACTGAGTCAGTTTATTGTTAGTATGTTGCTTCGCGATTGATTGCAAGTCGTACTAATTCAGTTTATTGATTGTATGTTGCCACGCAATGTATTGTTAGTTATAATCAGTTAGTTTTTTGATAATATCTTGCTTTGCAATTGATAATGAGTCATATTGAATCAGTTTATTGTAAGTATGTTGCTTCGCAATTGATTGCGAGTCGTACTAAGTCAGTTTATTGATTGTATGTCGCCACGCAATGTTTTGTAAATTATAATCAGTTAGATTTTTGATAATATTTTGCTTTGCGATTGATAATGAGTCATATTGAATCAGTTTATTGTTAGTATGTTGCTTTGCAATTTTTTGTGAGTCATACTGAGTTAGTTTCTTGTTAAAACGTTGCTTTGCAATTGATTGCGAGTCGTACTGTGTCAGTTTATTGATTGTATGTCTCTTTGCAATGGTATGCGAGTCATAATCAGTCAGATTCTTGATAATATTTTGTTTTGCGATTGATAATGAGTCATATTGAGTCAGTTTGTTAGTATTTTGCCTTGCAATTGATTGTGAGTCATACTTAATCCGTTTCTTGATAATACGTTGCTTTGCAATTGATTGCGAGTCATAATAAGTCAGTTTCTTGATAATATCTCATTTTGCGATTAATAATAAATCATATTAAGTCAGTTTTTAAATAATACGTTGTTTTGCAATTGATTGTGAGTCATTATCAGTAAGTTTTTTGTTAATATTTTGCTCCTCAATTGTTAATAAACCACATTGAGTCAGTTAAATTTTAATATGTCGCTTTTCGATAGATTTTGAGTAATACTGAGTCAGGTTCTTGATAATATCTTGTTTCTCAATTAATAATAAGCTATATTGAGTTAGTTTATTGTTAGTATGTCGCCTTGCGATTAATTGTGAGTTATACTGAGTCAGTTTATTGATTGTATGTTGCTTTGCAATGGTATGTGAGTCATAATTACTCAGTTTTTTGATAATATCTAACTTCGCGATTGATAATGTGTCATATTGAATCAGTTTATTGTTATTCTGTTACCTCGCGATTTATTATGAGTCATACTGAGTCAGTTTTTTAATAATACGTTGCTTTGCGATTGATTTTGAATTATATTGAGTCATTTTGTTATTAATTTGTGTGTTTGCAATTAATTATTTCAGTTATAAACTAGTTCTATTTACTTAGTATTTAAAACAACTCAACCATCAATGGGTTGCCGCTTTGCAATTGGCTGGGAGTTATACTGAATCAGTTACTTGATAATACGTCGCTTCGCAATTGGTTGTATGTCACAATCAGTCAGTTTCTTGATAATATCTTGCTTTGCGATTGATAATGAGTCATATTGAGTCAGTTTATTGTTAGTTTGTCGCTTCGCAAGTTATACTGAGTCAGTTTCTTGATGATCCGTTGCTTTGCGATTGATTGTAAGACGTACTAAATAAGTTTAATAATTATATGTCGGTTAGCGATGGATTGTAAATCATACTAAGTCAGTTTCTTGATAATACGTAGCTTCGCGATTAATTGCGATCAGTCAGTTTCTTTATAACATATTGCTTTACGATTGATAATGAGTCATATTGAGTCAGTTTATTGATTCTATGTTGCTTCGCAATAGATTGCGAGTTGTACTGAGTCAGCTTATTGATTGTATGTTGCTACGCAATGTATTGTAAGTTATAATCAGTTAGTTTTTTGATAATATCTTGCTATGCAATTGATAATGAGTCATATTGAATTAGTTTATTGTTAAAATGTTGCTTTGCAATTTATTGTAAGTCATACTGAGTCAGTTTCTTGTTATTACGTTGCTTTGAAATTGATTGCGAGTTGTACTGAGTCAGTTTATTAATTATATAACTCTTTGCGATGGTATGTGAGTCATAATTAGTTAGTTTATTGATAATATTTTGCTCTTTGATTGATAATGAATCACATTGACTCAGTTTAATGTTAGTTTGTCGTTTTCAATTGTTTTAGATTCATACTGAGTCAGTTTCTTAATGATATCTTGCTTTGTAATTAATAATAAGTCATATTGAGTCAGTTTACTGTTAGTATGTCGCTTCGCGATTAATTGTGAGTTATACTGAGTCAGTTTATTGACTGTATGTTGTTTTGCAATAAATTGAGTGTCATTATTAGTAAGTTTTTTAATAGTATTTTGCTTTGCAATTGTTAATGAGTCATATTGAGTCAGTTTATTGATTGTATGTTGCTTTGCGATTTATTGTGAGTTATACTAAGTCAGTTTCTTGAAAATATTTTGCTTTGCAATTGATAATGAGTTTTAATGACTTAGTTTATTGTAAGTAGGTCGCATCGCGATTGATTGTGAGTCTTACTGAGTCAGTTTTTGGTAATACGTTGCCTTGCAATTGATTGTTTGTAACAATCAGTCAATTTCTTAATAATATCTTGCTTTGCAATTGATAATCATTCATTTTGAGTCAGTTTATTGTTAGTATGATACTTTGCGATTGATTGCGAGTCGTACTGACTCAGTTTATTGATTGTATGTTGCTACGCATTGTATTGTAAGTTATAATCAGTTACTTTTTTGTTAATATTTTGCTTTGCGATTGATAATGAGTCATATTTAATTAGTTTATTGTTAGTATGTTGCTTCGCAATTTATTGTGAGTCATACTGATTTAGTTTTTTGGTAATACGTTGTTTTGCAATTGATTGCGTGTTGTACTGAGTCAGTTTCTTGATAATACGTCGCTTCGCAATTGATGGCGAGTTATAATCAGTTTTTTGATCATATTTTGTTTAGCAATTCATAATGAGTCATATTGGGTCAGTTTATTGTTAGTATGTTGCCTTGCAATTGATTGTGAGCATACTGAATCATTTTGTTGATAATACTTTGCTTTGCAATTGATTGCGAGTTGTTCTGAGTCAGTTTATTGATTGTATGTTTTTTTGCAATGTTATGTGAATCATAATCAGTCAGTTTCTTAATAATATCTAGCTTTGCAATTGATAATGTGTCATATTGAATCAGTTTATTGTTATTATGTCGACTTGCAATTTATTGTGAGTCATACTGAGTCAGTTTCTTGATAATACGTTGCTTTGCGATTGATTGCGACTTATAATCAGTCAGTTTCTTTATAATATCTTGCTTTGCGACTGATAGTGAGTTTTTTGATAGAATTTTGATTTGCGATTGATACCGAGTCATATTGAGCTAGTTTATTAATTTTGTTTTTTTTTTAGATATATTTCAAGTCATAATTAGTTTCTTAATAATATTTTGCTTTGCGATTGACAATGAGTCATATTGAGTTAGTTTATTGTTAGTATGTCTTTTTGCAATTGATTGCAAGTCATACTGAGTCAGTTTCTTGATATTACGTCGCTTTACGTATGATTGTGGGTTATACTGCGTCAGTTTATTATTAGTTTATCTCTTTGCAATTAACTATTTAAGTTATAAACTAGTTCTATTTACTTAATATTTAAAACAACTCAACCATCAATGAATTGTCGCTTTGCAATTGGTTGTGAGTCATACTGAGTCAGTTACTTGATAATACGTCGCTTTGCGATTAATTTTGAGTCACAATCAATCAGATTCTTGATAATATCTTGCTTTGCGATTGTTAATGAGTCATATTGAATCAGTTTATTGTTAGTATGTTGCTTCGCGATTGATTGCAAGTCATGCTGAGTCAGTTTCTTGATAATCCGTTGCTTTGCGATTAATTGTGAGACGTACTAAGTAAGTTTATTAATTGTATGTCGGTTTGCGATTGATTGCAAGTCATAATCAGTCAGTTTCTTTATAATATCTTGCTTTGCGATTGATAATGAGTCATACTGAGTCAGTTTATTGTTAGTATGTTGCTTCGCGATTAATTGCGAGTCGTACTGAGTTAGTTTATTGATTGTAAGTCGCTTTGCAATGGATTGTGAATCATAATCAGAATATTGGGTCGGTGGTTTGATACAGTGTCTTACCCGTCTATGTGTTTGTTAACAACAAATTTGTTTATTCTCACATTTGATGCTTCTCTGCTGATTTTAATGTGACAGTTTGAATGACAGTTATCACTAATACGTGGGATATAACAATTTGTAGATTGTAAGCGGGTGGTTACTAATTTTATGGCCCTCCCACCTACGCAAGTGGGTTGACAGTTTATTAAAAAGACAATCTTACAGTTCGTAAGTGTAATTTGTTGACAGTTGCATAAAGTAATAGTTTGACATTTTATCAGGGTTGCAGTTTAGTTTGACAATTTAATAATTTGACAATTTATAATACTATTAAAGTAGTGAATGTCATTTGTCACTAAAGTGTCAAAATGAGCGCCAACTAATTTTTTAATTGAGATATACTTAGGTGGCTGCGCGGATACACGTTTATCAATAGTAAGCGGATGATTTTTAATTTTGTTATTCACACCCCACCATCTTCACGTCCTCAACAAAAACTGGCACTGCACCATGGACGCTAAATACACTTAATCATTACTTTGTTAATATAATTGCTGGAACATTGTAGGTGTTAAAGTAAACTAGTTTTTATATCATCAACACTTGGGTGGGCGGAGGGGGATTAAAAATTACTCGCCCACAATCCATAAAACGTTTCCTCGTCTACATACTCAATTGATGGTAATTAAAAGATTGCTTTCTTTTTACTTTTTTAATATTATAGCAATTATATTAACAAAGTAGTGATAGCATCTGTCACTTAGTTGTCAAAAGTGGGCGTTATAATCAGTTTTTTTGTTAGCAATCTTTGGAAGAGCGAGATGGTAATTTTTTCTTTAATTGTTTTCGGGTAATTTTTAAACTTGTGCCCACCCGCCCACCCGAGTGTTGGTGATTAAGAAGTTAGTTTACTTGAACACTTATGATGTTCTCGTAACTAGTATAACAGAGTAGTTTATGACAGCTGTCATTTTAACGTCAAATGTGGGTTTTATAATCATTTTTTGCTTGGGTGAACAAGCGGGTAAATTTTTCATAAATTGTGCGCGGATAATTTTTAAACTTGTGAGTTACTCACCCACCCAAGTGTTGGTGGTAAAAAAATAAATGTTTCTGCAACTAATAAACAAAGTAGTTAGTGGCAGCTGTCACTTTAATGTCAAAAGTGGGCCCAAAACTAATTTTTTGTCTACAAGCGTAATTAAAAAAAAAAACAAAGTTTAGTAAAATTCTTTACTTTTTTAGCTCACTTAGTCCTATTTAATGATTTATTAGACTGCATAAAAACTGTGTGTTAGTTCGATAGAGTATAAACACATATTGTTTTATTAACGTTATTTTTATTTTATGAATTAATAATCTAAAAATCAATAATTATATCAAAATCAATCAATCTTACTTACCTGTTTATACAAAATTGGTATTAAAACAGATCCATCAATGTAATAAAATAAAATTAATATCAATGTAAGCTTTCAACATTTTGATTGCTACATTCCGTTTGCGTCGTAAATAACATGTGACTGGAAACGGCGAGAATGTAATTTTGATAATTCATAAATACACGACAGGAGAACCAAAGAACAAGAAAAATACACACCGAAAAAAACAAGTAACGAATGTGGATGGAGGCAACGAAAAAAGTAAACCAGAGCATGAAATGAAAGGACATAAATCATTTTCGTAGGCGCTGAAAAATGATGAAGTAAAGTTGCGTGGAGTTGAATATACAAATATAGTATCAATTATGTATGAACTGAAAATGTACATGTTTTTGAGGGTAGAGAGCAGAGTTTTTTATTTTCATAAATATAATGTGATGTTAATATTTAATGCTACATAAAAGGTTCCCGCTTAATTGAGAAGTTTTAGCGATCGATTGCATTAATAAGTTTTCTAACTGAATAAATTATTGAGTAAAAATTAATTATTATAGTAAATAAATATTATTTACAACCGATGATTATTACATTCTTGGCACCATTAAGTTGAGAAACACTTAAAAGTATATCTACAACCCAAAGTTATTTCTAACAGTCGTGATTTAAAAGAGGGTAATCCCTTTAATGCGATATAAATAACTCTTCAAAGTGCGCATTATCGCTCTGAATGTTCAAGCAAAACATGATAAAACTTTCTCTCTGCTTTGGATATATCTAAAGTGCGCTTTAATACACTTTTCTTAAAAGGGCGATTTTATTCTTATGCTTTTCGTGCATCTTTGTGGTGTGTGTGTAAACGGACTCCTTTTTATACGATCATAATTTGTTAAGTGATCGTTTTTATTGGGGCGAAACGCCGTCGTTTAAGCTCGTTATATGTAGAAGTAAAAACTAGTAGTTTGCTATAACGAGACACTTATTAACGTATTATTTTTATCTTTATATACACTTGAGAAGTCTATAGCACTTAAAAATATAATTAAAAATAATTTATTGAATTAGCAATCATAAGTAAAAGAACATGTTTACTTGTTTTTATACTTTATTTCAAGCAATACTGAAATAACTTGTTTTGTTATCGTTTATTTGGAAATAAAATGTATTGATAATAAAATCTTTTCTAGGATGTTGTATATACCCATCAAAGTTAATCATTTGCTGCTCAAAATTTTATAAAATTGAATTTGCTTTTCTTGAATCTTGAACTTTTCTAACAATATTTTTGATATTTTAAAACTGAATTTAGCTTTTTAATATTTTATAAAATTGTAAACTGATTTACTTACCGCAATTTAATTACTTGTCTTGTTAATACAGTCAGAAACTTGAAGTAAATTAATCTTTAATCAACTAAACTAACCCAAACTGAAAAAATTACAATATGATGAAAATGCACTTCGCACCTTATCATTTATTCATTTTGTTCCTTAAGTAAAAAGAAGAAAACAATTTAAAACAAATACTCTTTCGGTTTTAAATTGACTCTTGTCCTTTGTAAGTGAAAAGGAGGAGATTGCTGCGGATTATTTAAATGCGATCCTTACTTTTATTTGAATATGAAAATGGGGTTTTTCCTATTTTATGTGTGTCACTTTTGACGAATGAGGAGATTTTCCCGTCTCTTTGGTTTCATACCAGCGCTACTAAAGCCATCTGCATTTTTACACCCCATATGATTATATTCACTTACAATTCAGCACAATTTAATATTAAATAATAGTAACAAAAATAAATTAATGTATACGAGTCTTGAAAGCATAATTAATACTCTAAGCGAAGTGAAATATCTACTCTCATAAGTAATTTATGTAGATGCACAACGAAAATATCCATCTTAATAGCGGGCATATTTTAAAAGTGCACTCCACGAAGAGAGGAAAACTTTGCTCGTACATTGTACAAGTCTGCATGAAACAATATATGCCCTATATCGTTTTAACATTCTTTTAACTGCATTTCTTTGGTTTCTTTCGGGTTTAATGCCTCCGCATTGTAAATATGCTTAGGGTGGCGCAAATTTACGGCTTAATGGTCTGGCACGTGATGTTTAAAGTTTAAAAGAAAACTGCATAATTATTAGTTTTAAATTATTGTGACCTAGTATTTATATTTATATTTATGTAAATGTGTGGTTGTGATGATGGGTGGGATGCACTCTATTAATTAATTTTGATGGTGATGAAGAAGAAGCTGCGGGGGATGTTGTGTGATGAAATGTCTGTGCTGAATTAAATTATTCCAGTAACTTTGCTTATGTAGGAATCACAATGTATTACAAGTTTAGCAATAAACTACCTACTACATGGATTTTGATTAAATTAATTCTTAAATATAAAAGATTATTAAATTTAATTAACAAAAAAAGTTGTTTGTTAATTTAGTAAAAAAAATTCAATCTTATTTGTTCATATTTGTCTCAACTAAAATGTAAAATGTTATAGAAAGTTTATTTCTAATGTAATAAGAACCATACTCATTAAATCTAATTGCAAATTATCTCATTTACATACTTCAAAGGATATCAAATCGATTTCTATATTCCCTAGTTTCTCATGAGATGAAATAGGTTTATCAAAAGATATATAGATGAGATTAATAGTGAATAGATAATTATAGCGGTAATTAAAATGATAAAAACATAATTACTTTATGTTGATATAAATTGTTACTTAATTGTATTAATAATTATGAAATAAATTTGTTTGGTGCTACTATTGCACTATCTAAACAATTTAAAAAATAGATTAAGGAAACTATAATTTTTTTAATATTTTAATTTTATATGAATAAATAACAATAACGCAAACATGTACTGACAATGTAGGTTAAAACCAATAACATAGAAAATATATTAAATTAGTAATTTTCAACGTGTTAAAATCGATCAGGAAAACATTATAACAATCATTACTGCCAATCAACAAACTTGCATGCATAACATATTCTATTTTTCAATCCAACTTTGCATCTACTGAAACTAAAATTGAAATTACAATAATTTTGTTATTATTATAAAAATGTATTATTTAATTTAAAACCGACTAATAGTAATGGAAAACTTTTAATAGCATGGCATGTAGTTAAAAAGTTGTAATATAAGTTTTTTATCGTTAATAAGTATATTATTGTTAATTATTAAACTAAAAACAAAATAGAAAGGTATAAAGTCATAACAAAATTGTTTTTTGAATTAATTAATTTTTATATATAGATTTAAGCAGTTTGTGAACATTGACTTTGTATATTTGTGGCTTATAAATCTCAGGAAATACTGAATTGGAAGTTTATTCCATTTGTCGATAGTACAGTAAAAATTTTTTTTTTTAAATTTTGGTCCTGCATCTCTGAATTATTAGTGAATATTTGTTAAAATTTCTGACAAGCCTTGTACTACGAGTAAATATTTGTTTAGATTTCAAAATGTCTTTTGTTGTATTTTGTTTGAACATTGTCCATTAAAATATCTATAAAAAATGCAAATATCTGCATCATTACGCCTGTGTTGTAAGGTTTCTATGTTAGTAGTCAATTTTGGATTAGAAATTATCCGAATAGCTCGTTTCTGAAAAGAGTTTAAAAGAGATAGTGTAGTTTCCGATGTTCTTCTCCATACTTGGGAACAATATTCAATACAAAAACAAATATAAGTTTTATATATGTTCAAAAGTTGAACAAAAGTAAAAAACTTTTTACATCTTGTAGGAAATTCTAGTTTTCTAGATACTTTTGAAGTTATGCTGATCATTCCAGAGAAGATTATGTGAGATTGTAACACTTAGAAGACAAATTGAAGAAGATTTAGATATGGATTTGTTGTTAAGTTTAATATTTGGTACTGATGATACTTTGGATTTTGATTTTAAAACAGTTAGAAATTGAGTTTTTTTAGAGTTAAAATTAACCATGTTGGGAGTGTCTCATTTATATATTATTTATAGATACTACAAGTTCTAACCTTGAAATTTTTAGACGTTCTGCTATATTTGTCAATATGGTATATATGGTAATAAGTATGAATGGTGCTATCATTTGCAAAACTATGAATAGGACTTTTAGTTATTTGAAGAAGTTTATTAATGTAAATCAAAAATAAATTTGGCAAATGAACAAAACCTTGAGGAACACCAGCGTTTATAATTTTGGGGTCAAAGTTTAAACCATCAGTTATAACTATAATTTTTTTATTGTCAAGAAAACTCTTTTTTTATCAAAACTTATACAATGGAGCTTGTTGACTAAATTAAGATTTTATACCCTATCACACGCTTTGGAACTGTTTAGAGCTGTTGCAAGATTTTGTTTGTCTACAGTAGAATTCCAGTTGTGACTATCAAAAGTCGAAAGATCTGTTGTTGAATGTTTTGATCAAAATCCAGATTGAGTATATGAGATGAAGTTATTTAGTTCTAAGTACTTGACAATGTAAAAATTAATATTTTTTTTTTAACAGATTGGACAATAACACAATTGGTTTATAGTTTGAAGAATCAGACTTGTCTTTCTTTTTAGAAATTGTTTGAACATTTGCAAATTTCCAACAATTTAGGAATGTTTCATTTTTGTATGATAAAACAAATATTTTAGCCAAAATGAAAGCTAATTTATTGGCAAATGTTTTAAAAACAATATGTGTAATTTCATCTATACTTAATGCCTTTGTGGTATTTAATTTAAAAAGATATCTTGTAACAAGTCGTTGCCTAAAACGAATTGGACCCATTATTTTTCTACTAGCCTTTGTAGGCAAACTATAGTATCTACAAAAGCCAAGTGAGACCAGTTTTACAACAACAACTCTACAGAGTACCCTAGATGGAATAAAATAACCCAAATAATACAATGCTACTTCTAGCTGAGAGTCAAAAAAGATGTCAAAATAAAAGCACAAACCACCAATCTACAATTTATTTAGACAACTGCTCTGAGAACAAAAACTTTTTAGACACGATTTTAGCTAAACACTAGTGTATATTGTCGGAAATAAATTTGCTGAGTAAAAAATTTTGTTGCTAGCAAATTGGTTATCAGTAAGTGAGAGCCAAATCTTCTGTTGCTACGTATATCTTAAGACAACTGCAACCACAGCCAAGTAGAAGTAAAACTTATTTAGGACTGCTAAAAGGAATACAATTAATAGAACTGCATAAACTGTTTATGAATGAAAGGGAGTATAATGAATAAATAATGAACAAAGACCTAAAAAAACTAAAATTGCATCTAAGGATAAACTAAATATAAAAATGAATAGCACACGGATAGAAAAAAGACGAGAATGCGGACGTAGATGTCAGATCAGATAAAAAGTAACAAAAGACAAATGAAACCAACAAAGGTTGGGGCTATAAGAAGAGAAGACCCGAAGAGAGCATGCGTGCCGCAGATGTTGCGTAAAAATCCGCAAGGCAATAACTAGCCCACCTAAAATGAAATGCCAAATCTAGACTAGATTGACAAATAGAGCATAACAACAAAATTTACACAAAAAAGAAAACCAGAAAATATAGCCGTGCGTAAGACATTCTCATAGACTTTTTCCTAAGGCCAACACCTTATTATGCAAAAAATAAATTAAAATTTTGTTGGCGCACTAATGCGGCTACTGACGTTTTCTAAAATTTATTTTTATTTTTGGATTTTTTGGATACCCCCAAGAAACCTAGACCGCAATAATTGGCGCACACCCTGGGGCAAATTAGAGCGGATTGTGATAATTTTGCGTTTAATGTAAAACCAATTTGGTCAAATCCATTAACATAATAAAATTCATGGATTTAAAAACTAGTCAAATCACTCCAAAAAATCAACTTTTGGCGACAAACTAAACTAACACTAACTACTTAGTCTTCTTAAATTTTAAAAAAATTAAACAGACTAACAATAGCTTTAAATCAGTAGATGCAAATAGGCTGGTCACTACTTTTGAAGTATACTGCCACTGAGTGGAAGATCACTCTCATTGACATTTAGTAAAAATTAACGATTTAATGCTTGTCTACGTAACATTTTTTGCAAAACATGTGTGAAACTTCTAGATTTAACAAAACTTTAATTTGCCAGACCCACGCGATAACATTAACCGTGTATGAACGATGTTATTAGAAGTAGTGGGTGGATAGGCTGGGTACTCAAATTAACCGTACTAATTTGTGATTGATGATTTAGATCTGTTATAATCTTATTGTAATTTTGGATTATTAACACTTGGGTGGCTGAGCGGGGCACTCCAACCCCGCCTACTTGCCCAACTTTTTCATATTATAAGGTTGGAACTGAAATTTTTTTTTTAGTTTAAAAAAAATGTTTTTTGCAAAAGTAACAAATCTAATTTTTGCATAACTAACATTTGAGCAAGTATCTCGTTATTGATGATTTGGATGCTCTTGAGAAGTTATGTCTGTCATTAATTTTCTTTAGATTTGAAATATGAAGGCTTTAAAAAAACTCTACAGTTTTTAAAAAAATTGTCTAATCTATAATCGCAAATTAATAATATTTTAGTTAAGATACGTACAAACTCAACTTTAAAAGAAGCTATACAAAATGATCTAGAAAATATTTACGCGCACTGCTAAAGTTTGCGGAATCAAGTACTGCTAGTATTGCCAGTGTTCTGCGATTGTCATATTTGTAAAATTTGACGTTTTTCACCTATAATTCAGTTGACAGTTTGATTTCAAACTGCTTGGTTTTGTTTCAACAAAATTTAACAAGAGTAATAATTGTGTGAAAAATGGAAATTTCGAATCGTGATTTTTAAATTATTTTTTATGATTTTCGATACGGTTTAACACCGCAGCAATGTATGGAAATATCATTGTAACAGATGACAAATTTTGGATATATTTATGTGAGCCTAAAATTAAACAGCAATCGACTGTATAGGTGTTTCAAAATGAACTTAAACCCACAAAAATGGTGCGTTTACAAAGCGTTTTGAAAAGAATGATTGCTTGTTTCTTTGGAAAAACGGGTCATGTTGCAACTGTTGCATTAGAGGATCGAAGGACAGTTAATTCTGACTGGTATACTTCAATTTGTTTGCCGGAAGTTATCGCTAAAATCAAAAGGAACAACATAAACCGACAAATCATTGTTTATCATGACAATGCAAGCGCTCACACAGCACGACGAGCTATAGCGTTTTTGACTAGTAACAATATCCAATTAATGACTCATTGCCCAAATTTGTCAGATTTATTGCCTAATGACTTTTTCGTAATTTGACATATCAAAATAAAATGCGTGGCGAATGTTTTTCATCGCCTGGAGAGGCCGTTGAAGCATTTAAATCATTGTTTTGGAAGTACCTCGCTCAGAGTGGTAAATTTGTTTTGAAGATTGGTTTCATCGGATGCAAAAGTGTATAGATTTTAAAAGAGAATGTTTTGAGAAGCAATAAAGCAATTTACATAACGTAATTTGTGTTTTCCTTTACATTTTTTGCGAATTTTGGCAGTGTCCCTCGTAGTTTATAAGTTAAGGACTCAAAAAAGTTCTAAATTTTTGATTAAGATTAAAAAAAAAAAAAAAAAAATACAATCTAAAAAAGCAAATTGAAAAATATCTTTGCAAAGTTAAAAACTTACAAACTTTAAATTTATGTTTAACTTTTATTTTACTGCAAATGTTAAAAAAATGTTTATTAATTTTAATAAAAGTTTTTTAACCTAGTTAAAAAGTATTAAAAACAAGAAAAGCTTACAAATTAACACAAAATCTACAAATTTTAATAACGTTGCACCAAACTTTTATGCAAATACTAAAAAAAAAATTTAGATTAAAAAAAAAACAACAATTTAAAATTAAAGTATACTGTGTAAAATTAAATTTAATAAGCTTAGTAGACAAAAAAAACCTTTAAGTTTGCTAAAAAAATTAAAAAAAAAACTGTAGTTAAAAAGCTTTATAAACTTAAAAAACGCAAATTGAAAATATTTTTGTTAAAAAACAACAAAAGATCTGGCAATACATTTTAGTTAGCTATGATTTCAAAAAACACTTTTGTTTTTAAAATTGTCTAAAGTCAATTAAAAATACTATAGTTAAAAAGCTCTGTAAACTCAAAAAAATTTAAGCATTTTTTGAACTTTCTACATTATTTTTAAAAACTTAAACTTGAAAAATTGAAAAATAAAATAGTTTAAAAGCAACAAAAAATTCACAAAAGATTAAGAAATAAAAAAAAAAGGTTTGCAACAATTTTTAAAACGTTTTGTAAACTTTAAAAAAGTTTTGTAAATGCTTTGCAATCTAAAAAACTTACAAAATGTCTAAAATAAGAAAGAAAAAAAAACATATACAAAATTTAGTCAGAAAGCTTTACGGACTCAAAAAAACTTTTGTTTTGATTAATTGTAGACTTTTAAAATTCTTTAAAAAAATTAAAAAAAATTTATTATTTTTTAAAAAGGTTTTTTTTTTAATTTTTATAACGCATTTTATACTTTTCTTTATAATTTCATACACTTTGAAAATGTACAGTTTTAAAAAACACTTTGCAAACTTTTTAAATAAGATAATTAAAATCGAAAATTAAATTGAAATGTTTAAAATAAAAAAAAAAAAATTGAAAATTAAAAAAATATCACAAACTTTAAAAATGATTTGTTTAATTTTTTCTAAGTTCTACAGGCTTTAAAAAGTACTATTAAAAAAAAAAAACTTTCAAACTATAACACGTTTTTAAAATTTTTGTTCTAAAACAACTGTTTTTAATTAGGCTTGCAAATTGTTAAACACTAGAGAATTGCTGAACTTAGTGCCGCGTCCTGATGGGGTGCCGCTAGTATTGTTATAGAAAAGTATCATTTGCAAACATTACATACTGAAATCTTATCACATCTACGAGAATATTGGTGAACCATTTTTCTAGAAAAGTGTTGACATACTGTGCCGTTTTTAAATTAACATTGGTTCTTACGGTTTGAGAGTTATTTTTATAATATTTTGTTTCAAGCTAACGCTTTTAATTGAGTTAAAAAAAATGCGTCTAAAAGATAAAAATAAACATTTTTGTAATTTTTTTAAAGGCTACAGAAAATTCAACACAACATTTTTGAATGTTTTTTTTTTATTTCAAACATTTTCTGATTTTTTAGATTGCAAAGCAGTTTTAAAGTTTACAAAGCTCTTTAAAAATTGTTTTTTTTTTTTAATTTGAAACAACACATTTTTAACGTTTGTGCTTTTAAAACTTTTTAATTTTTTTTTTATTTTAATTTTTTTTTTAAGTTTAAGCACAAATTAAAAATTTTTTTAAAATATAAAAAAAAAAAAATTGTAGTCAAAAAGCTCTACGGCTAAAAAATCCACAAAATGTTCTGTGCGATTTTCTGCAGATTTTTATTTACAAAAATGAAAAAATTTGCAAACTTTTAAATTTTTCAAAATGTTGTTATAAAGCTCTACGGACACAATGAAGCTGTCTTAATTCAAATTAATCCAAAAACTTTCAATCTTAAATTTTTTATGAATTTTAAGTTTTTTGCAAATTTTTAAAAAAGCTTAATTTTTTTTCAATTTTTTTGCTTGTTTTAATGCGTTTTGTAATTAATTTTTTAAATTTAAAATTATTCAAAAAATTTCAATTGATTTTTTACTTAATTTTTTAATATATATTTTATTAATTTTCAGCAGATATTGAAAATATGTTGTCTATCAAATTTGCTCAAATATTGATCTCACCTCTAAAAAATTCCAAAAGTTTTAAAACTTTGTACACTGATTTATAGGTACCTAATGAAGAATATACTAAAAGTCTTGACAAATATGATACGAGCATTAGAGGTAATGACCGAAAGCACTTTTTTCGTTTTTTTGTTAAAATCTTAAGAACTGTAGGTAGGAGGTAAAAGTTGATCATATATTTTTTTTGTATTCACAGCGGTTACTGAGTTATAAGGCGCTAAAGAATAGAAAAAAAAGTTTTTTGTATTGTTACGAGCCAAGAAGCCGGTCTCTTTTGTTTGGTCCTCCGTTCATATTGACAGCCCTTTCCCTCTCCCCCAACTACCTGCCCTTCTTTCCACATAGCATAGCTTTTACAATTCGCGTGGCATACGCGTCAAATTGTAGTGTTAGTGTGGTCTTTCTTTTACCTTCTTTGTTCATGGAGAAAGGTGGTAATCAACCCTTAAACGATGTTTCTAAAGATAGCAATAAACAAGCAGAGTAATGAAGACTTAAACAACTACTTATAACTTAAGCTTGTTCCTTACTCTTTATCTTTATTTGAGGAAACTAGAATGCTGAAAACAAACAAATCCGTCTTATACGATACTTTTCCTGTACTACATGAAGAAGACAATCTTTTTGGTTTTGAGATTGTTTTGGATGTAGGATTATTGTTACACAAGATGGTGTGGCCCAATAATACAATAATTTTCTAATGTTATGTCGCCTATGTTCTCAAGCATTATACCGGCAAGAGTTGTACCTTTGCGTTTGATGGCTATTCAGCGACACCATCCAGTACGTAGATAGCTGAATAGAACCAAAGTACAAGCTAAAGAGGTCAGTTGACATAAACTTTGAACACAAAACACAAATCACAGCCAAACAGGATTATTTTCTTTCTAATAAACACAATAAATCTAGACTTATTTCATTTCTCTTAACTGCTTTTCACAACCATGGAATTAAAACAAAACAAGAATCTTGTAAGGCTGGTAAATTGATCATCTGCATAGGAGTCATAAAATCTTAAACTAGTGACAAAGTAGCAATAGTTAGCAAAGATGTTGATCATATTGTTTTCCTCATGGATTTAACCTTATCTGAAAGACCGATATTATTTGTTAAACCAAGCCACGGTAGAGTAGAAAGGAAGGTATATTTGAGTCAGCAACTGCAAACTATTTGAATAAAAAACTGCATATTTCTTATGCATGCATTTAGCGGATGTGATACGACTTCCGCTGCATATCAAAAATGAAAACTTGTTTGTTTCAATTTGTTCAAGAAGCAAGCTACACTGCAAAGTATTACTGATGTAATATAGCTGTAGCTCGAAACAAAATATTCCTGGCAAAGTACAATGCACCTCTCAAGCAAACTTTCTTTAACATGCATTGTTACAAAGCTTTTACCAAATCAGTTTTGAATGCTAAAGCAGTCCTCTCTGCACTGTCGCCCACAGAAGAAGCAGCAAAGCAGCATGCTTTTCATGTATACCACCAAATCCAAGTTGAGCTACGAAATGAACTTTCTCCAGAACAGTGGGGTTGGAAATTTAAGCCAGCCGGTTGATCCCAGTAACAACAAAAGACGCAGCAGAACCTGAGACAGTGCTCAGTCTATTTTCTTGCAAATGTGTAACCCTCCTCCCGCAATGATCCAACGTATCTAAGTTGGCAAATTATTTTTAAATATTGATTTACAAATATCTAACAAATGATAGTAAAAAGTACACTTATTTTTTCTTGCTTTGGCATCTTCAATAAATTACATATTGTGCCGTGCTAACTTTTTTTTTTTGAAAAAAACGCAATCATTAATGCTCAATAACTCTGTAACCGCTAAGAATACAAAAAAAATGTATATGATCATTTTTATTGCAAATATTATCAGCTTTCATATTGTGTTTATAGTTAACTTTTACCTTCAACTACAGTTCTCGAAATATTAACAAAAAACCAAAAAATGTGACATGTTTTTTGTGATTGCCGCTAGAGCTCGTGTCATATTTGTCAAAACTTTTAGTATACCCTTCACTTTTTTTAAAACTTTTGTAATTTTTTATAGGTAAAAAGCTACTTTGACTGGACTATATTGCTACCAGCGCAATAAGTTTCAAATAAATTAATACGTTTATTTGAAGATAACTTCAATTTGGTATAGAGTACAGTACGTAATCTCTAAAGATAGTTTAAAAAATCATAAATTCCAAACTAAACATTAAGTAATGATGAAATGTTGTTTGTATTGCTGTTAACGCAATACATTTTAAACCTTTGGGTACGGTCAATTTAACATAACCTCAATATGATTTACTTAGTTTTTACTTTATGTAACGCTTAAAAAATGATAAATTCCAAACCAAACATTGGATAATGATGAAATTTAGTACAAAGTAATATCAATACAATTTCTACCAACTCAATAAAATTTCAAAATATTGATACGGTTAATTTAACATAACCTTGATTTGATAAACTATATGTTAACATAAAATTATATAAAAAATCAATTTTCTAACATTTTTATCTTAATTATGTAACAAAGAGTAAAGAGTATTTTTTTACATAACTAGTTACAAATAAATCTAAAACAAATATTTAATTTTTTTACATTGACCCGATACAATATATAATAACAAATATGTGATGAATTTAGCTACTATGTGATAGCAATCAACATTTGTATTTACAACACACTCAAAAATATATAACATGAAACCCGATAAAAATATCAAACCCATAGCAGCATACAAACAACAATTAATAATTTATGAGGTAAAAACATATATTAAATATTTATTCAGCATATTAAATATATATAATTACTGCCATTCGTGCAATGAATGTAAATGAAATTTTAGGCTGTTTAATATTACGATTTATTTTTAATAATACAAATCACAAAGTAGATAGGTACCTTTTAGGTGTTTGAAAGCTTTCATAACATTTAATTTTGCTTAATGTCTGGAATGTAAATAGCAATTTAATTTCTATAGAATTAATAAAAGAATGCGATTTTAATTTTTTCCTTTGAAAACAATACAAATCTTGAAATCCACAAAAATAACTCAATTGCTTTTTATTTTGTTTGCAAAAACAATTTAAAGAAATCATAATTTTGTTTTATCCTTCTCAATTTAAATAGGAATATTTATCTTGCTTTGCATTCCATTCCCAGCTATTGTAGTATAGTAAAATGCGCTGTTTGTTGTCGTTTCTGTACACTTTTCGCATTCTATCTCGCGTGTTTATCATTGCATTAAATATTCAATTACAATGATAATATACAATCAATAAACATGAGGTGCGCACTTGTTTTATTTTTTTTTTTATTTGAGGATGAATAAATTATGTTTGAAAGGTTATTATTTTGCTGATATTTAATATTGATTTAATGTCCGTTTATGCAGGTGGAATAAATTATAATAATTTTTTATCACATAACAATTTTTGATACATGCTCTCATCTTTTCATTAAATTTATATTACGTAATATGGTTTTCTCATATTTGCTTAGCTGTTGGCAAATATTTCATTGCAAATTTCACAGAAAATGTGTAAATATTCTACTATATTAGTGGTTGCACTAGAAGATTTAACAATATAATTTGTGGTAATTCAAATATTTGATTTGTGACTTGAATGTATGTTTATAGATAAAACGCAGGAGACTTAGATTTTGATTGCCTTGCTTGGTTTATGCTAGCTTTGCAGATAGAGGCTTGAATTTTGTAGTTGTATAAATTAAAACTAAATTGTTTAATAGTTTTACAAAAAAATATATTAAGTCCGGAAAATTAATTTTATTGATGCATAAAATTTTGAAATACATACTTTTCACAATTTTTTTTTGAGTTGAAAATTTATACCAGTTTTAAAAATTTAATTTAATTAACTTAATTTTAATAACAAAACTTATTAATAATTGAAATAACTTATTTTAGTCGTAGTTTAGAGGTGAGTTTAATAAATCTTTAAATATTTTGTTTTAAATCTTTATAAAATAAGGTTTTTTAAACTTAAATCTTTAAGCCGGAAGTAAAAACTCTTACCCGTTTTAAAGATAACTTGATTTTAATAACAAAACTTAGTAATAATCAAAATTACTTATTTTGACCTTAGTTTAGAGGTGAATTTAGTTAATCTTTAAATAATTTGAATTAAATCTATATAAAATAATGTTTTTTAAACTTAAATTTTTAAACCGGAAGTAAAAATTTATACCGGTTTTAAAGTTAACTTGATTTTAATAATAAAATTTAGTAGTAGTTAATATTACTTATTTTGGCTTTTGTTTAGAGGTAAATTTAGTTATTCTTTAAGTATTTTGTATTAAATCTATATAAAATAAGGTTTCTTAAACTTAAATTTTTAAACCGAAATTAAACATTTATACCGGTTTTAAAGATAACTTGATTTTAATAACAAAACTTAGTAATAATTAATTTTTTTATTTTGGTCTTAGTTTAGAGATGAATTTAGTTAATCTTTAAGTATTTTGTTTTAAATCTATATAAAATATGGTTTTTTAAACTTTAATTTTTAAACCGGAAGTAAAAATTTATCTCGGTTTTAAAAATAACTTGATTTTAATAACAAAACTTAATAATAATCAAAATTACTCATTTTGGCTTTAGTTTAGAAGTAAATTTAGTTAATCTATAAGTTTTTTGTAATTAATTTAAACATAATTATGGTTTTTAAACTTAAATCTTTAAGCCGGAAGTAAAAATTCATACTCGTTTTAAAGATAATTTGATTTTAATAACGAAACTTACTAATAAAAAAAAATTACTCATTTTGGCCTCACTTTAGACGTAAATTTAATTAATCTTTAAGTATTTTGTATTAAATCTATATAAAATATAGTTTCTTAAACCTAAATGTTTAAACCGGAAGTGAAAATTTATACCGGTTTTAGAGATAACTTGATTTTAATAACAAAACTTAGTAATAATTAAAATTATTTTTTATGGCCTTAGTTTAAAGATCAATTTAGATAATCTTTATGTATTTTGTATTGAAACTATATAAAATAAATTTTTTTTAACTTAACTTTTTAATATTTAACATTTTTATTCATAAATAATAAAATATTCTACTTATAATTATTTTTTAATGGCAAACATGTTTCACAAAATGATTTGCATTTTCAATGCCATATTTATGATTAATAAATTATTTAAAATTTGTTTTTTTCCCGCTACCCAGATTTCCTGTTTTAAATTTAAATTTGTTTTTTCGCTAACCAAGATTTCCGTTTTTTGTTGACATTTTTAATTTAATTTTTAATTTTAAGGTTAGAAATATGTCATATCTTGAATATTAAATATTTACACTTGAAGTTAGTGTTTATATAATAAATTTATTTTAATAACATGTCTAATATTGGTGAGTTGTACAAGTCTAATTGTTTGTTAATTACTTTATAATTTGGATTTTTTAAATGTTTTTTAATTTCTAAGTCTTCCATAAATATTAAATTTTTATCCGAAATATGTAATATTTTTAAAGTAAAAGCTTGTGTTGAAATTTTGTGGTTGTTTAAAATTAAATGTTTTGCAAAATTAGATTTTTCTATATCTTTATTTCTAAATGCTCTTATATGGTCTTTATATCTAATATTAGACATGTTATTAAAATAAATTTATTATATAAACACTAACTTCAAGTGTAAATATTTAATATTCAAGATATGACATATTTCTAACCTTAAAATTAAAAATTAAATTAAAAATGTCAACAAAAAACGGAAATCTTGGTTAACGGGAAAAAACAAATTTAAATTTAAAACAGGAAATCTGGGTAGCGGAAAAAAAAAACAAATTTTAAATAATTTATTAATCATAAATATGGCATTGAAAATGCAAATCATTTTGTGAAACATGTTTGCCATTAAAAAATAATTATATAGTAGAATATTTTATTATTTATGAATAAAAATGTTAAATATAAAAAATTTCTACAAAATAAAAGAAGAAAATATTAATTAACTTTTTAAACCGGAAATGAAAATTTATACAGGTTTTAAAGATAACTTGATTTTATTAATAAAACTTAGTATTAATTAAAACTACTGGCCTTACATTAGACGTAAATTTAGTTAATCTTTAAGTATTTTATATACAATTTATATGAAATAAAATTTCTTAAACTTAAATCTTTAAACCGGAAGTGAAAACTCATACCAGTTTTAAAGTTAACTTGATTTTAATAACAAAACTTAGTAATAATTAAAATTACACAATTTGGTCTTAGTTTAGAGATTAATTTAGTTAATTTTTAAGTGTTTTGTGATAATTCTATATAAAATAAGGTTTCTTAAACTTACATTTTTAAACCGGAAGTGAAAATTCATACTAATTTTAAAATTAAATTGATTTTAATAACAAAACTTAGTAATAATTATAATTACTCATTTTGGGTTTACTTTAGACGTGAATTTAGTTAATCTTTAAGTATTTTGTATTAAATTTATATAAAATAAGGTTTCTTAAACTTAAATTTTTAAACCGGAAGTGAACATTTATACCGGTTTTAAAGATTACTTGATTTTAATAACAAAACTTAGTAATAATTAAAATTACTCATTTTGGTCTTAGTTTAGACGTGAATTTAGTTAATCTTTAGATATTTTGTATCAAATCTCTATAAAATAAGGTTTTTCAAACTTAAATTTCAAAACCGGATGTAAAAATTTATACCGGTTTCAAAGATAACTTGATTTTAATAACAAAACTTATTAATAATTAAAATTACTCATTTTGGCCTTAGTTTAGAGGTGAATTAAGTTAATCTTTAAGTATTTTGTATTAAATCTATATAAAATTAGGTTTCTCAAACTTGAATTATTTAAACCGGAAGTGAAAATTTTTATAACAAAACTTAGTTATAATAAAAATAACTCATTTTGGCCTTAGTTTAGAGGTAAATTTTGTTAATCTATAAGTATTTTGTAATAAATCTATATAAAGTAAGTTCTTCTAAATTTAATTTTTTAAACCGGAATTAAAAACTTATACCCGTTTCAAAGATAACTTGATTTTAATAACAAAACTAAGTAGTAATTAAAATAACTTATTTTATCCTTGGTTCAGAGGTGAGTTTAGATATTCTATAAAAAAATTTTAAAAAATTTATATAGAATTAGGTTTATTAAACTTAAATTTTTAAACCGGAAAAGAAAATTTATACCGGTTTTAAAGATAACTTGATTTTAATAACAAAATTTAGTAATATTTAAAAATACTCATTTTAGGCTTAGTTTAGAGGTAAAATTAGTTAGTCTTTAAGTGTTTTGTATTAAATTTTTATAAAATAAGGTTTCTTAAAATTGAATTTTTTAACCAAAATTGAAAATTAAGTTATCTTTAAAACCAGTCAATAACTTGATTTTAATAACAAAACTTAGTAGTAATTGAAATTGCTTATTTTGACCTTAGGTTAGAGTTGAGTTTATTTAATCTATAAATATTTTGTAAAAAATCTATATAGAATATGGTTTTTTAAACTCTAATTTTTAAACCGGAAGTAAACTTTCATACCGGTTTTAAAGATAACTTGATTTTAATAACAAAATTAAGTAATAATTAAAATTACTCATTTTGGCCTTAGTTTAGGGGTAAATTTAGTTAATCTTCAAGTATTTTGTTTTAAATCTATATAAAATAAGGTTTTTTAAACATAAATTTTTAAATTTAAAGTGGAAATTTTTACCGGTTTTAAAGAAAATTTGATTTTAATAACAAAACTTAATAATAATTGAAAATACTCTTTTTGGTTTTTGTTTAGAGATAAATTTAGTTAATCTTTAAGTATTTTGTATAAAATCATTATAAAATAAGGTTTTTAACTTTAAATTTTTTAAACGAAAATGAAAATTTCAACCGGTTTTAAAGAGAACTTTATTTTAATAACAAAACTTAGTAATAATTAAAATTACTTATTTTGGCCTTAATGTAGAAGTGAATTTAGTTAATCTTCAAGTATTTTGTAATAAATCTATTTAAAATAAAGTTTCTTAAACCTAAATTTTTAAAACGGAAGTGAAATTTTATACCGGTTTCAAAAATAACTTGATTTTACTAACAAAACTTAGTAATAATTAAAATTACTTGTATTTGCCTAAGTTCAGAGGTGAATTTAAAATTTTTATAAGCTTTTTGTAAGTAATCTATATATAATAAGG
Organism: Tachinus rufipes; assembly: GCA_963932245.1. Classification (NCBI taxonomy): domain Eukaryota; kingdom Metazoa; phylum Arthropoda; class Insecta; order Coleoptera; family Staphylinidae; genus Tachinus; species Tachinus rufipes. The sequence continues at coordinate 114,210,352 of OZ010745.1, forward strand.
TTTTTTAAACCTAAATCTTTAAGCCGGAAGTAAAAATTTATACCCGTTTTAAAAGATAACTTGATTTTAATGACAAAACTTAGTAATAATCAAAATAACTCATTTTGGTCTTAGTTTAGAGGAAAATTTTGAAAATCTATAAGTAAATTGTATTAAATCTATATAAAGTAAGTTCATCTAAATTTATTTTTTCAAACCGAAATTAAAAACTTATACCCGTTTCAAAGATAACTTGATTTTAATAGCAAAACTTAGTAGTAATTAAAATAACTTATTTGAGCCTTAGTTCAGAGGTGAGTTTAGATAATTTATAAATAATTTTGAAGAAATTTATATAGAATAATATTTTTTTAAACTTAAATTTTTAAACCGGAAGAGAAAATTTATACCGGTTTTAAAGATAACTTGATTTTAATAACAATACTTAGTAATAATTAAAATCATTTTTTATGGCCTAAGTTTAGGGGTCAATTTAGATAACCTTAATGTATTTTGTAATAAATCTATATAAAATAAGAATTTTTAAACTTAACTTTTTAAACCGAAAGTGAAAATTTATACCGGTTTCAAAGATAACTTGATTTTAATAACAAAACTTAGTAATAATCAAAATAACTTATTTTGGCCTTAGTTTAGAGGAGAATTTGTTTAATCTTTAGGTATTTAGTATCAAATCTATATAGAATGAGGTTTTTTAAACTTAAATTTTTAAACCGGAAATGAAAATTAATAATGGTTTTAAAGTTAACTTGATTTTAATAACAAAATTTAGTAATAATTAACATTACTCATTTTTGCCTTAGTTTAGAGGTAAAATTAGTTGTTTAAAAAGTAATTTGTATTAAATCTATATAAAATAAGGTTTTTTGAACTTAAATTTTTAAACTAGAAATAAAAAATTATACCGGTTTTAAAGATAACTTGATTTTAATAACAAAACTTTTGGCTTTAGTTTAGAGATGAATTTTATTAGTCTTCAAGTATTTTTGATTAAATCTATATAAAATAAGGTTTTTTAAACTAAATTTTTTAAACCGGAAGTGAAAATTTATACCGGTTTCACAGCTAACTTGATTTTAATAACAAAATTTATTAATAATAATCAAAATAACTTATTTTGGCCTTAGTTTAGAGGTGGGTTTAGTTAATCTTCAAATATTTTGTAATTAAATCTTTATAAAATAAGGTTTTTAAAACTTAAATTTCTAAACTGGAAATAAAAATTTATACCGGTTTTAAAGATAACTTGATTTTAGTAACAAAACTTAGTAATAATTAAAATTACTTTTTTTGGCTTTAGTTTAGAGGTGAATTTAGTTAATCTAAAAGTTTTTTGAAATTAATTTAAACATAATTATGTTTTTTAAACTTAAATCTTTAAGCCGGAAGTAAAAATTTATACCCGTTTTAAAGATAACTTGATTTTAATAACAAAACTTAGTAATAATTAAAATTTCTTATTTTGGCTTTAGTTTAGAGGTGAATTTAGTTATTTTTCAATTATTTTGTATCATGTCTTTATTAAATAAGGATTCCTAAACTTAAATTTTTAAACCGGAAGTGAAAATTCATACAGGTTTTAAAGATAACTTGATTTTAATAACAAAATTTAGTAATAAATAAAGTTACTCATTTTGGCCTTAGTTTAGAGGTAAATTTAGTTAATATATAAGTATTTTGTATTAAATATATTTAAAATAAGTTTTTCTAAACCTATTTTTTTAAATCCAAAGTAAAAATTTATACCCGTTTCAAAGATAACTTGATTTTAATAACAAATCTTACTAGTAATTTAAATAACTTTTTTTGGCCTTAGTTTAAAGGTGAGTTTAGTTAATCTTTAAATATTTTGTAAAAAATCTATATAAAATATAATTTTTTAAACTTAAATTTTTAAACCGGTAGTGAAAATTATTACCGGTTCTGAAGATAACTTGATTTTATTAACAAAATTAAGTAACAACCAAAATAACTAATTTTAGCCTTACTTTAGAGGTGAATTTAGTCTTTTTAAGCCTAAATTTTTGAACCGGAAGTAAAAATTTATACTTGTTTCAAAGATAATTTGAATTTAATAAAAAAAATTGTAATAATCAAAATAACTTATTATGGTCTTGGTTTTGAGGAGAATTAAGTTAATCTATAAATATTTTAAAATAAATCTATATAAATTAAGTCATTTTAAACCTAAATTTTTAAACCGGAACTGAAAATTTATACCCGTTCCAAAGATAACTTGATTTTAATAACAAAACTTAGTAATAATTAAAATAACTTTTTTTGCCTTAGTTTGGAGGTCAATTTAGATAATCTATAAATATTTTCTATTAAATATATATAAAATAAGACTTTCCTAACGTACATTTTTAAACCGGAAGTGGGCCTTAGTTTAGAGGAGATTTTTTTAACAATTATTGTGGAAGATCATGATGATTTAAATAAACGATTTAAAAAAAAAACTTAAATAGACGATTTTATTAGTTAAACTATACATGTAAATACAGATTCATTATCATTATTATCATAATAAAGACACAATTTAATATCAAATAACATCCCAGAAGAGGGTATTATTTTGTATTTATTGAAGTAGGGCTTAATGTATATAAAATATACAACACAAATCTTCAGCTTGTACATACAATCGATTATAACAACGCGCATCGGGAGAACGATGATTGTTGCTTGCTCTGCTTGGCACATTATCAGTATTGATGAAGCTTTGCGATGATAAAGGCAAACAAAATCCTATAAGTACAGCATTATATCGGAGCTCGTGTAAAGTGTTATTCTTACTAAACTAAACACTACTTTCCGTGTCTGATGAGATTTAAAATAAACAGGGTTTAATTAGGAATTAAGTGTCATATACTCGCTATTACACTACTAAATTGAATTAGAATTATAGCAATTTGTTATTATTACAACTCAAAAAATTATTTAATTTAATAAATTCTCAGTTTGCATAAATGAATTCTCTGTGGATTGATTAATAAATGATTAATTATAACTTATATAAGAAATTCCCCTTTTAACATTTAATTCAAACATACCAGGCAGCAATAACTGTCTTCATTAAAACCCATCGAAGCATTAAGAGTAAGCCCCTACTGTATACCGTCCCTAATTAACCAGAAAATATTGCAATAATTAGTAAAAATCCGGGCGAAACGAAAATTAGGGGCTGTAATCCCCCAGACGACTCAACCCGCAAATTCAAGTTAATTACGCGAGCGGTAATATCAATTGCATTTGAATGTAATTTTTAAATTTATATATTTATATTCCTAAAATAATAAGAAACTTTAAATATGATTGCAATGTAAAAAGTTTTTCTGTTATTTTTGCGGGAAGCGGTTTCGAATCAAAATATTCATGAATGTCCACGCGTCTGTGACGGTGTGAAATCTGATTCTTCTCCATAGTCGTTTGTTTTATTGGTTTTTTTTGTTCTCTGGTAGCGCTCGAGTTTTAAGTTACAATGGAATTGCATAATGTTATAAAAGTATCTTGTGAAGTTTATTATTGTTTTGTGGTAATTTTGTTAAATATATGAAACATTTTAACATTATTGCATTTTCTTTATATTATAATAAGTTATAAGACAGCATATTAAAACTGTTGAGTAGTTTAATAAAAAAATGTAAATGTAGTCGTTTAAACTTTACTCAAATAGAAAAATTGTAGTATATGACCGGATGCAGTGTATTGGGATGCGGTTACACAGCTCCAATACGCTGTAGTATTACTTCTTTTCATAGTAATAATAGCCTACGCGCAAAAAGAATGTTTCAACATTGTTATTGTTGAAATGTCAGCACCAACCAAACAAACAGTATCAGAATACCCATTACTAGAAGGCGCAAGCAGGACTATTATATCAAACATTGAAAGAGGCAAATATCAATGGAACAAAACTATTCAAGCAATACTACTAGCATTTTTTTATTTAGATTACGTACCTGTACATTTTCCAATTGGAATGTTATGTGATAAATATAGTGCTAGATGGCTTGTAATGATTGGTATAATTGTGTCAACAGTGAGCACATTCTTGATGCTAGTAGTGGTTAGTAATATGCATTATGGTTTTGTGGCAGGATTAAGAGTTATTCCAGGTATATCATCATTTTTATCAGGTTGAATACCAGCAAATTAGAGAGAAACAATGGGAAGTATAGTGTTTGCTGGCAATAGTATAGGAGTAATTGTTGGTTCATTAATAACTGGCTTAGTTATAGACTATTGGAAGAGTTGGGTTGTTATATTTTACATGTGGGGTGTAGTAGGTGTAATTTTTCTTATATTTTTTGCGTTATATTTATTTTCAACACCGCAAATGCATCCTTATATTAGCCAAGCTGAATTGAAACGAGTAGAAAGTTTAATTAGAAAGAAAGAAAAATTTCCTACTCCTTATAAGAAAATTATGTCCAATCCTGCAGTAATGGCTTTAGTTATTGGTCAAATGGGACATGATTATACACTTTTTACTATTGTTACTAACCTACCAAAATATATGAAAAATGTTTTGCGTTATAATATGAAGAATAATGCAATTCTATTTAGTTCTCCATGTTGCAAGATATATAGGGAGCGTAGCTTTTGGAAAACTAGCTGATTACTGGTTAATATCAAAAAATGGAAATGTAAATTTTTGCAGAAAATTATATTCAGCTGTATCATTTATAGGAGCTGGAGCAAGTTGTGTTGTTGCTTCTTATATGGATTGCAACCGAATAGCAGCTTTGTTTTTTTTTTGTATTGCATTGTTTTTTAAAGGCTTATTTTATTGTTCAATGAATCTGAATGCTATGGATTTATCAAATTACCACGCAAGTTTTTTAATGGGATATTCTAATGGTATAGGATCATTAGCACCATTTTTTACTCCATATCTTATAGGTCTATTGGCTAAAGACAACTCTTTATTTCAATGGCATATTGTTTTCTTAATTGTATTTGCTGTACCTACTATAACTGTGATTATTTTTTGTTTAATGGGTACAGCAAAACGTCGGAAATGGGATCACACGCCTAGTGAATTATTAGAGTTGGAAGAATTAGAAAAAGAACCTAAACCTAAAGTTAAATGGTATTTAGAGAAACCTCCTGATGTTTTTATCGCTGATAAGAAAAAGATAAAAGAGGAAATGAATGAAATGAAAATAAAAAGTAAGGAGGATGAGAAGAAAATTATGGAAGAAGAAAAACAAAAACTAAAACTTGCTGCAAAAGAAAAGAAAAAAGATGAAAAAGCAAGGAAAAAAGGTGGTAACTCATAAATTTTACATTGAATGTAGTTTTAAACTGAAACATTTTGTCCATTTTATTTTTAAATTCTACAAAATGTGGTTTATTGTGTTTTAAAGTACTTAACTATTGTAGTATAACAAGACAAACAACTATATAAGGATATTAAATTGTATTATAAAAAATAATATAAAATTTTATAAATTAAAAAAAAAAATATAGTTATTAGATAAGTTTAATATTAAATTTACTACAGCTCATTCAGATAACATACTAAATACTATGCCACAGTTACTGTATTAATATTAAGTAGCCAAGCACAAAAACTATCACACTTGACACTAATCCAGGTTTATTAAACAATTTTTGTCAAATTTGCAAAACTAAACTTTTTTTTTTTAAGAAAAATAAAGTAAAAATATTAAGTCTAGATAACAACAACAAATTTTGCATTAATAATAAAATAATTTTATAGTCATTTAGAAATAATTTTTAATAAATGTTTTCTTTCAGAAATGTTCAAGAATATTGCAAAAAGCCAAATATTAAACAACAAAGTTTTTAAGATTTTTAGTTTAAAACATTTTGTAGAACAAATTAAAATAAAAAAGTTTTTTGGCATTAATTTTATGACATTATTTTGATAATTCATAGCTCAATTTTGATATTTTTGACAAATTTCAAATAATATTTTGTATTTTTAAACAGTTTATAACTGTGTTATGCTCCTTTTTAAAAAGATTCTAGTATATTTGGTATTTTATAAATAAAATTTTGTATTTTTCAATAATCTAAGACCAGATTTTGCTGTTTTAGACATTTCATAAATTAAATTGTAAGCGTTTTAACATTTTTTAGCCGAATTTTGCATGACTTTAAAAGCAGAGTTTTGCACTTTTGAACAATTTATAGTTGGAATTTGCTATTTATAACTTTTTATGAACTGAACTTTGTACTTCTTAATAGTTTATGACCAAATTTAGCTAATTTTGACTTTTTATAAACACAACTTTGCACTTTATAGCCAAATTTTGTTATTTTTGACGTTTCATAAACAGAATTTTGAATTTTTTGACAGTTTATAATCGCAATTTGGTGTATTTAACTTTTTATAAATAGAACTTTGCACTTCTTAACAGTTTATGACTTGATTTTACTATTTTTGACTTTTTATAAAAAAGATTTTTGCGTCTTTCAATAGTTTATGGCCGGATTCTACATATTTTTGACTGCACAAATAAAATTTTGTACTTTTTAGCAGTCTATAGCCAAATTTTTAACATTTTTAACAGGGTTTTGGTTTTATTAAAATGATATTTTGATAACTCAAAGCGGACTTTTTTAGTTTTTAAAACTATAGATATGTTTATACGCAGATTTTGTTTCTTACTCACATATTTTTTACATTTTATACCCAATTTATGTTATTTTTGACATTTTATGAACAAAATTTTACACTTTTTAACAGTTTATAGCAAGATTAGATATTTTTGACTTTTTACATGTTACATGTTGCATTTTTCAAAAGTTTTTAACCAAATTTTAAACATTTCATAAATAATATTTTAAGCTTTTTTATACTAATTTTGATTTGTTGCAAATTTATCTAATAAATATTTAGTATTTTTGATTTTTTGACATTCCATAGATAGATTTTTGCACTTTCTACCAATTTAAATCAAATTTAGCAAACTTTTGGCTTTTCCTAAATAGAATTTAGCATTTCTTGACAGTTTATAACCCAATTTTGCTAATTTTGATATTTTATAAATAAATATTTGCAGTTTTTGAAAATTTGTTGCTGGATTTAGCATATTTTTAGCTTTTCATAAAAATTACTTTGCATTTCTTATCAGTTTAGAGCAGATTTTTTAATTTTTGAGATTTTAAAAATAGATTTTTGCATTTTTTCATAGCTTATAGCCGAATTTTGCATATTTTTGACTTTATAAACAAAACTTTTTGACAGTATATACAGCCGGAAATTGATATTTTTATTCTTTTAATGAAACAAATTTTCATCAATCAGTTTATATTTATAGCTAATTTTATTGGCATTTTTTGGTTTTATTTCCTATAATTTTTATAAATCAAGCCAATTTACTTGTATAGTATTGTTGACGTTTATGTTAATATTTGCTAATTTTGATTTTGTATGAACAGAAGTTTGCACTTCTTAACAGTTTATTTTAAAAATTTTAACGTTTCATAATAAGATTTTTGCAATTCAACAGTTTAAAGTCGGATTTAGCATATTTCTGGATTTTCCAAAACAAAATTTTGAATTTCTTTACAGTTTATGACCGGATTTTGCTAATTTTGACATTTCATAAATTTTTGCAATGATATTTTGATAACTTAAAACAATGTTACAGTTTCATCATTAAGCTTTTTTGTTTTGAAGAGTTTTAGATAATTTTGATTGAAAAATTTTGATTCTTATTCACATAAATTTTACATTTTAGAACCGATTTATGCTATTTTTGACTTTTTATTAAAAAAAAAATCATTTTTTAACAGTTTATAACAAGATTTTAGATATTTTTGACTTTTTAAAAACACTTTTCAACAGTTTTTGGCCAAATTTTAAACATTTCATAACCAAAAAAATTCAGCGTTTTCATATTGTATAGCCAAATTTTGTTAATTTTAACTTGTTGACAGTTTATGCTAATAAATATTTACTATTTTTGATATTTTATTAACAAAACTTTGCACTTCGACAGTTAGTGACCGGATTTTGCAATTTTTAACATTGTATAATAGATTTTTGCACTTTTTAACAGTTTATTGATGGCTTTAGCAAATTTTTGACTTTTTTAAACAGAAGTTAGAATTTTTTGACAGAATTTGACCGGATTTTTGCTAAATTTGATGTTTTATGAATAAATTTTTGGTCGAATTTAGCATATTTTTAGCTTTTCATAAATATCATTATGCATTTCTATAACCGAATTTTCTCATTTTAGTCATTTTATAAATAGATTTTTGCACTTTTTGATAGTTTATAGCCGGATTTTGCATATTTTTGACTTTATACAACAAAGTTTTGCCTTTTTTTACAGTATATTCAGCCAAAGTTTGATATTTCTATTTTTTCAATAAAAAAAATTTAATCAGTTTATAATTATAGCTAATTTTATAGACATTTATTGATTCTTTTTCATATAATTTTTACAATTTAAGCCAATTTACTTGTATGATATTTTTGACGTTTTATGAACAAATCTTTGCATTTTTTAACAATTTTATTGTTTTTTTACACCTTTTTAATATTTTATGTTTAGTTCCTAGCTTAATTTTGATAGTTTATGAATAGAATATTGCACTTTTCAACCGTCTATGGTCAAATTTTAGATATTTTTGGCATTTTACAAACAATTTACTGCAATTTTCAACAGTTTATGACCGATTTTAAACGGGTTTTAAATATTTTTGACATTTTTTTAATAGAATTTTGCAATTTTTGACAGTTTATAGCCTGATGTTGCTATTATTAACATTTTAAGTTATTTTTGAATTTTTACAAATAGAATGTTATATTTTTTAACAGTTTACCGCTAGATTTGGCATATTTTTAACTTTATGATCATAATTTTATTTATATTGACAGTTTATATGCATATTTAACAATTTATAACTTATATGCTCGTACTAATCGTCAAAGATTAAATTTTATATTGATTTTAGATTTATGAAATACAAGATTTACTCTGCCAGTTTAAATTAAAAAAAAAGCCAAATTTTAAAACTTTTATTTTTTGTGAATAAAACTTCAACTTTTTAATAGTTTTTTGCCAAATTTTGAAATTGTTAGAATAATTTTTCAATTTAAATAATAGTATTTTGCACTTTTTAACAGTTTATGGCAAAATGTTGCGTTTTCCAAAAAAAATTTTGCACTTTTTATTATATTATAACTGTGTTTTGCTCTTTTTTTTTAAACATTGTAAAATTTTTAGTATTTTATAAACTAAATTTTGGATTTTTTAATAGATTAAGGTCAGATTTGCTGTTTTTGACATTTTATAAATAAAATTTTACGCGTTTTCACATTGTATAGTCTGATTTTGCTAATTTTGACTTTATAAATAGAATTTTGATTTTTAATGAACAGAACTTTGCACTTTTCAACCGTTTATAGCATATTTTTGGCTTTTCTTAACTAAACAGAATTTTACATTTCTAGATAGTTTATGATCGGATTTTGCTAATTTTGATATTTTATTAATAGTATTTGCAGCTTTCAATAGTTTATAGCCGGTTTATGCAAATTTTTGACATCTTGAACTGAATTTTACACTTTTTGGCAGTTTATGATTAGATTTTGCTATTTTTAACGTTTTAATAAAAATAAAAAGATTTTTTAATTAGGCTAGATTAGGTTAAGTTAGGTTAGGTTAGGTTCTTTAAAATGATATTTTAATAATTCAATACAAATTTTGCAATTTTTAACATTTTATCATTAAACTTTTTAATTTTTAAAAATTTAGCTAATTTTATTTGCAGATTTTAACTTATACTCACTTAAATTTTACATTTTATTCTATTTTTGACTTTTTATTAACAAAATTTTACACTTTTCAACAGTTTATAGCAACATTTTAGGTTTTTCTGACACGTTTTTGATTTTTTATAGATGAATTTTGCAATTTTATAAATAAAATTTTGCTATTTTTGACAGTTTACTGCTGGATTTTTAACGTAACCTAACCTAACCTAACCTAACTTTTTTTTTTGTAAAGGTTTGCATCACCTACCCGTTTGGTCTCAATTAATTTGCCTGTTGTACGTCTTTCTGCCTGGCCAGTTCTTCTCGTTATTTTGTACTCATTGTGTCCCTCACGAATGAGTGTACCTGCTTTCAGTTATGCTTGCTTTGAAGAAGAAGGTCCATTAGGTTGTCGACCGTCAAGGCTTTTTTTACAGCTACCTCTGCCTTGTGTCTTCCGACGTGCCATCGCGTGCAATGGAAGATGGTGTGCTCCGGGGAGTCGGTTTTGCCGCAGTAGTGGCAATCGTCGCTCTGGGTCTTACCAATCCTTTTGGTGTAGGTGCCAAAGCTCCCGTGGCCTGTAAGGAATTGTGTCAGGAAATAGTCGGTGTTTCTGTTTTGACATCTCGCCCATCTTTCAATTGAGGGGATAAGCTTCTTCGTCCATTGTGCCGTGTCATGGGTGTCGTCCCATCTTTGCTGCCTCTGCTCTACGATGTTATACGTGGCCTCGCGCCCTTCCTTTCTGGCTTGATGCTTCTCTGCCAAGCTCCTCCACTTTCAGGTCGATCGGCGGGATCGCTGCAATGACGCAGCCACTTTTTGTTCGATAAGCGCTGATGACTCTCAGGACATCTTTTCTTTGTGTGGATAACCTAACCTAACCTAACCTAACCTTACCTAACCTAACCTAACCTAACTTTACTTTTTTTTTTAAATTTTTATTACTTCATGGCGGAATTTTGTAGTTTTAAAAATAAATGTTTCCATTTTTGATAGTTTATATCCAAATATTTTCTTCAATATTTTAATTATAAAAATGCACTATTTACAATAGTTTATGACTAGGTTTTGGTTTTTATAGTAATATTTTGATGAACTAATGTCCAAATTTTGCTGTTTTTTGATTATTCATTAATTTATTTTATATTTTAAGCTTATTTTATAGGCAGATTTTTACTTTTTTTTGACATTTTTTACTTATTTTATAGTCAATTTGAGCTATTTTCGATTAATTATAAACAAAATTTTGCACTTTTCAAGAAGTAATAGAGACATTTTTTCTTACATTTTTTTTAATACTTTATGGCAGGATTTTGCAGTTTTATGAATAAAATTTTGCAATTTTTGGCTAAATTTACATTTCATAAATATAGTTTTTAAATTTTGAACGGTTTATGACTGGATTTTAATACTTTCTGACAATATTTTAATATTTTATAACCAAGTTTTGCTGTTTTTGATTTTTCAAACATGGATTTTCTTTTTCAACAATTTTTTTTAGATTTCATAAATAAAATTGTACATTCATTAAAAGCTTGTTCCCAAATTTTGTTATTTTTGACAATTTATGAATAGAATTTTGCACTTTTCAACAATTTATGATCGATTTTTGGTTTTTTCAAAAGACATGCAGTTTTTTATTTTTATGAAAAAAAAATTGCACTTTTTATGAATAGAATAAATACAATTTTGCATTTTTTAATAGTTTATAGCTGAATTTTAGGTTATTTTAACTTAATTTAAAAATAATTTTGCACTTTCTGAAAGTTTACAGCAAACTTTTTGACATTTTATGGTTGGAATTAAAACGTTATAAAAGTTTAAAGTTAGATTTAGCATATTTTTAATTATAATTTGGCACTTTAAACTTTATGGCAAGATTTTAGTTCTTTTTGCTTTTGCGATTTTATACTACTTCATAACCGGACTTTGCAATTTTAATAATAACATTTTGCATGTTTTATTGCTACTATTGGCCAGGCTTTGGTTTTTTATAGATAAATTTTGATAGTTCTACTACTTTTTCTTTTTTACAAAATAAAAATGTTGCATTTTTTATAAATTATGTTATGAATTGAATAATATTCTTGACCAAAATTGTTGAATTAAATTTTGACCGTATTTTGCTATTTTTGACAGGTCATAAAAATAATTTTGCACGTTTTAACAGTATATGACAAGATTTTGATACTTCTTGAAAACATTTTGATTATTTATGGCCAGAATTTTCTAAAACTCGTTTTTTTTAACAATTTTATCGTTGATTTAACTATTTTTACTATTTCATAAATAAAATATAATTTCATGGCCGGATTTTGCATTTTCATAATTACCGTTTTGCATTTTTGAACAGTTTAAGGCTGAATTTTGCATTTTTTGACATTTTACAAAAATAAGTTTTAATTTTAAGCAGTTTATTATTAGATTTTGCTATTTTTGACTTTATATGAACAGAACTTTGTTTTTAACTCTTTTTGACCAGATTTTGTTTTTTTCTGAAAACATTTTGGTATTCGATTGCTGGGTTTTGTGACTTTTTATTTTATAAATAAATTCTTTTTAAGAGCTTTTGTTTATTTTGATATTTTTGATAATTTATAAATAAAATTTTTGACTTTTTCACCAATTTTCGACAAATTTTGCAATTTTATGAATCTAATTTTGCTTTTTTGAACAGTTTATAACCAAATTTGTATAATTTTTAATTTTTGACTAGACTTCGCTTTTTTCTAAGAACCGTTTTATTTATAATGGCTAGATTTTTTTAATTTAAATAGAAAGCGTTTTTTATAAGTAGATTATTACTTTACGACCAAATTTTGCAATTTTATGAATAGAATAGTACACTATATAGCCGAATTTTATTATTTTTGCATCTGCTGATTTTAACATTTTAACATTTTTTATTAGATTTATTAATTTTTTAAAAAATATAGCCAATTTTGTGTGCTTTTTGATCGTATTTATATTGCAAAAATAAAATAATACCTTATGTCTGGATGTTGCAATTTTATAGATATTTGCACTTTTTTACAGTTTATGGCCGGATTTTAGTATTTTTAACTTATTATAAACAAAATTTTAAACTTTTTTAACGTACATTTAATAAATAAAATTCTGCACTTTTTGACAGTTATAAACGGATTTTGCTGTTTTGGAAAATTCATAAACAGATTGATATTTAATATTTTTTTATTCTTTATGAAAATAATTTTGCAATTATTAACAGTTTATAGTTTAAATTAGTTTTGACTTTTAATTAACAGTATTTTGCATATTTCAACAGTTAATGACCGGTTTTTAGTTTTTTCCCAAAAAATTTTTATATTTTATGGCCGGATTTTGGAACTTTTTTGTTCATAAATAAAATCTTGCATTTTTTATCAATTTTTTTGCTAGGATTTGATATTTTTGACTTCGAATATGTAATATGAATAGCTAAAATTTGCAGTTTTATGAATAGAACAGTTTATAGCCAAATTGAGCTGTTTTTGACTATTTATTTTGCATTTTTTAACAGTATACAACTAGAATTTGCTATTTTTGAAATTTTTTGTTATTTATGACATTTCAATAAAATAAATTGCTGTCTTCATCAGTTTAGGACAAGGTTTTTTTTTTTAATTATTTTAAATAACGTTTATCCAAATTTTAATATTTTTAACATTTTATTATATTTTGGTAGTGTTTTCATATTTTATTGCCAGATTTTAGCTGTGTTTGACAATATTTTTACATTTCAAAGCTAATTTGTGCTATTTTTGAATTTTTATGGCAAGAATTTTGCACTTTTTAACAGTTTTTGACAGCATTTTAATTTTTATGACAATTTTTTGATGTTTTGTGTCTGAATTTTGCAATTTTATAATTAAAATTTTGCTTTTTTGATAGTTTATGACCGTATTTTGTTATCTTTTACTTTTTATGAATAGAATTTTGCACTTTAACTTTTATCCGGATTTTGGTTTTTTCTGACAATATTTAAACATTTTATTTCTAAATGTTTTAATATTTAATAATTTTTTACAAATAGATTTATACTTCATGTTTGGTTTTTGCATTTTTATAAATAGAATTTTGCATTTTTTAACAGTTTAGGGCCGGTTTCTGTTATTATTTACATTTTATAAACAGAATTGTGCACATTTTAATTATTTATTTTTTTTTACAATATATGTAAACAAATTTTGCATTTTTTGAAATTTTTTTTAATAGTTATGACCGAATTTTGCTGTTTGCTTATTAATAGTTTTAGGACTCAATTTTGTTATTTTTGACTTTTTATAAACATAATTTTACATTTTCTTACAGTTTACCAGATTTAGGTTTTTTCTAAAAACTTTTTAATATTCTATGATTGGATTTTGATATTTTTCCTTTTTTATGATAAGAAACTTGTACTTTTTAACAGATTTTGTCCGGATTTTGCTACTTTTGTTATTTTATAAATAGGATTTTTGCAATTTCTTAATAAGATTTTTTAACAGTTAATTTCTCAAATTTGATATTTTTACATTTGATAGTTATTACTTCTTGCACTTTTAAACTGTTAAATGTTGAATTTTGTTATTTATGACTTTTTAAGAACAGAATTTTGCTTTTTTTAACAGTTTATAACTCAATTTTGGTTTTTGATTTTTTATTGCCGATTTTTACTTCTTTTTTAAAATTAGAAATTTTAAAAAAATTTAATAGTTTTTGACCAGATTTTGATATTTTTACATTTTATAAATAAAGTTTTGAATTGTTTTGATAATTTTTGCTCGAATTCTGTGGTTTTTGACATTTTAGAAAACTTATAGAAATTTATAGCCGGATTTTTTTTAATTTGTGAATAAAATAAATTGATGTAATTTTTGGCATATTATGAATGAAATTTTGCAATTTTTAACAGTTTGTAGCTTAAATTTTTTATTTTTGCTATTTCATAAATAGAATGATATTTTATGGACGAGTTTTGCAAATTGATTTTATTTAAAAATTTGCAAAATTTAGCCACTTTGCACTTTTCAACAAATTATGGCCGAATTTGTTTGATAATTTATGGAAAGAATTTGCAACAATTTATTGCCGGGTTTTATTATTTTTGACTATTTAGGAACAAAATTCTGTGTTTTTTAACAGTTTATAATCAAAGTTTGGTTATTTTTAAAAATATAATGATAAATAGAATGATACTTCATGGCCGGATTTTGCATTTTTCAACAGTTTCTTGCTATTTTATACTTTTTATAAATTTAATGATACTTTTGGCCAACTTTTGACAATTCATGATCGTAATTTTGCACATTTTTTTAATTTTAACTTTTTATGAACACATTTGTTTTGTAAACATTTCTATATTTCTAGAATAGATTTAGCTATTTTTCTATTTTTATAAATAGAAACTTGCACTTAAAAAAATTGCCAAACTTGATATTTCATAACTAGATTTTTTCACTTTTTGTTATTTTGTACATTTTATGAATAAAATAAATAAATTTTTATTAACAGTTTTTGTTAAATTTTGATATTTTTGAATTTTTAAACTGTTTTTGAACCAATTCAGCTATTTTTTGCATTTTATAAATGTTTGGATTTTTCAGTTTTTTTAATAGAATTTTGCACTTTTATAACCGGTTGCTATTTTTAAAATTTTATAAAAATAATTTTGCACTTTTCAATAGTTTTTGATTGGATTTTAGTTTTTTCTAAAAGCATTTTTGTATTTTATGGCCAGATTTTGATATTTGATGAATAATTGATGATTTTCTCTTAAAAATTTGATTTATTAATTTTTTTTTTTTGACAATTTTTAATACTTTCAACATTTTATAAGTAGAATAATTTGCAAATTTTTGATCAGAATAGAATTTTGCACATTTATACAGTTTTTGATGGTATATTATGACTAGTTTTTAAATATATTTTGAATAGCCGTATTATGCTATTTTTAACATTTTATAATACTTTTTGATTTTTAACAATTTATAGCTGATCTTTTTGTGCTTTCTGATAGTACTTTAATATTGCTTAGCCAGATTTTTTAAAAACATTTTGATATTTTAGGGCTGGAGATGCTACTACTTCTGTGAAGAAAAAACTTGCGTTTTGAAATTTTATTAATAGAATATTGCACTGTTTGACAGTATTTTGATTGCATTTTGCTATTTTTGACATTTTATAAAAAATGATTGTGCATTTTTTAATAGTTCATTACATGGTATTAGGTTGTTCTAAAAATATTTTGATATTTTAAGACCAAATTTTGCAATTATTTTTTTTATTTTGATATTTTTGACATTTGACATAAATAAAATGTTTCACTCTTTTGCTATTTTTAACATTTTATGAATAAAATGATTTTTATGGCCGTATTTTGCATTGTTATTAAAAATATTTTGCAATTTTCTACAATTTAAAGCAGAATTTTGTTATTTTTGACTTTTTATAATTAAAGTTTTAAATTTTTAACTGTTTATGACCAGTATTTGGTTTTTTACATTCTGATTTTTATGTCTAAATTTTGCTACTTTTTTTATGAATAAGAATTTGCACTTTCCATCAATTTGTGGCCAGATTTTGCTATTTTTATTGCATAAAAATAATTTTACAGATTTCAATAGTTGATGGCTGGGTTTTTATTATTTTTTACTGTTTATGAGTTAGTGAGTGAGACCGGATTTTGGTTACTTCTAGGAATATTTTCATATTTTATGGCTAGATTTTGCTACTTTTGTTTTATAAATAGAGACTTTGACAGCATTCAATAGTTTATTAGGATCTCATTTATAATAATAAATTTTGATAAACTATAACCAAATTTTACTAATAAAAAATAATATTTAAATAATTTTCAACTGTTTTTGTGATTTTTGATAATATATTTTATAGCCAAAATTTAGTAACAAAATTTTTACATTTTTGCTGTTTATGACTTTTTTTTTTTTTTTCTTTTTTTTGATACTTTTTTTATAATTCCTAGCCGAAAGCTGCAATTTTCGAAAAAGAGATATTCAATTTTTTAACAGTATTTAGCTAAATTTTTCCATTTCTGTCGGTTTTCCCAGTTTCTATCCCGTAGGTTTTTTGTTTCCATCGCTTTATTTACTTTATTTTGCTATAATCTCCTTGGCTCACCTTTTTTTTGTTTCCCCATCGGGCTCCAATCGGTTACTATTCATATCCTTTTGCTAGCGCTTTCTTTACTTGTGTGTCTAAACCAAATTAATCTCTTTTCCTCTATGTATTTCATAATGTCGAATTTTACGCTCATCTTAAGCCGGATTTCTTTGTTTCTTATTTTGTCCATTTTTGTCACTTTACAGCATCTTTTTCAGTATTCCATTTCCACGGCACTTATTTTGTCTCTAATCTTTTTGTTCGTCACCCATATTTCCGCGTCAATGCTCTTGATTAGTGTGTTGTATATTTTATGTTTTGTTTTTTTATGTATGTTCTTATTCTATATAATGGGGTGTAACTTTCTTATGCATGTTCTCGTTTGTCTTAGTCTATTTTTTAGTTTTTTGTCTATGTTTTATTAACATTTTAAAAAGATTCCTTGTGATGGCTTACTTTTAGAATGTTTAAGTTTTTAACAGTTTATGGTAAATTTTGGTATTTTTTGACAATATTTTTATATTTTTCAATTGTGACCGAATTTTGAATCTTTTTGACAATATTTTGATTTTTCATTGCCAGATTTTGCTATTTTTAGTATTTTCTGAACAAAATGTTGCACTTTTTTGTTCGATATTCAGTAAATGAGAACACAAGGAGATTATGAAAATAAATGTTTATTACTGACTTTTACATGTGCAACTGACTACAGCCAACTACAGCGTTACTGAAACATATATGGAGTCATAGAGTTCTATATTAATTTTAACACTCTTCCTCGATTTGAAGTTTTTCTTTATGAACAAACTTCGCTATCGCTAAACAATTCAAATATGAAATATAATGTAAATAAAATAACAAGTTTTGTTTTCATACTCATTACTCATAGAATGTTTAACATTTTTCTCAGCATTAAAAATCGTTCGTTGGACAGGCCTTTAGTGAGAACATCTGCAATATTAATTTTTGTATCGACATGTATCAATATGATCTTTTTATTTATTACTAGGTCTTTAATGTAATGGTACTTAATGTCGATGTGCTTTGTTCGTTTTGAATTTTCATAAGACTGTGAAATATCTATTGCCCCCTGATTATCAACTAAAAGTTTTCCGGTTAATTCAACATCCAAATCTTTACACAATCCCTGCAAGTTGATTAGGTCACATGCGCTAAGAGCCGCAGCTATATATTCCGCTTCAGCGGTGGACAATGATACACAGTTTTGTTTTCTCGAAAACCATGCAATTACACAATTCGAATACAAAGTGACTGACCTGCTTACACTCTTCCTGTTTTGTTTGTCGCCTGCCCAATCGGCATCTGAGAATGTTTGTAAACTTTTTATTGCACTTTTCTTATAAACTAGACCTAAATCTTTCGTTTCCTTAAGATATCGTAAAATTCTTTTTCCTTCCATCCAACAACTTTTATTTGGTTTTTCTACCCATTGAGCTAAATAACTAGCAGCATAGGCAATTTCAGGTCTTGATACAACTCTCACATACATAATACTTCCAATTAATTCTCGGTAAGGTACATTTATCATTTCTTTGCTTTCTTCAACTTGAAAACCCTTGTTTATTGGAGACTTGGCTCCTTTTGCTTCAGTTAAGTAAAAATTTTTCAACATTTTTTGTATTAGTTTGCTTTGAGTAATTTTTAAGCCATTCTGATCTCTCTCAATCTCCATTCCCAAGAAGCGTTTTACTTCGCCCAAATATTTGGCGCTGAATTCTTTCTTTAACAATGTTATTAACTTATTGGTTTCTTCTTCGTTTCCAACTATTAAAATATCATCAACAAACACAGTTAACCATACATTCTTTCCTGTGTATAAACAATAATCGTATGAAGATCTCTTTAAATTGATAAAACCCATATACTCGTTAAATCTATTGTTCCAATACTTTGGACTACCCTTTAGCCCGTAAAGTCCTCTATTTAACCTTAATACTTTATTATTATTTTCTTTCTTTAATCCATCTGGAATTTTTACATATAACTCTTTATCTAGTTTACTATTTAGGAATGCAGTTGGTACATCAAGTTGGTGTATTTTATAATCACATTGAACTGCATATGCCATCAACAATCGGATCGTACTCAATCTTGCTACTGGAGCATAGTTATTTTCAAAGTTTTCTTTCTCTTGAAATCCTTTAGCAACCAAACGTGCTTTTTTAGTACCGTCTTCTTTAATTTTGAATACCCATTTAACATCAATCGGGTGTTTTCCATCCGGTAGCTCAGTTACAGTCCAAGAGTTGATAGCATCATGTGCGCTTAGTTCAGCATTAATTGCTTTGCACCATTCTTTATTTTTATTAGCCTCTTCAAAATTATCTGGCACTTGTTCATTATTTAAGACAAGACAAAATGCGGTATGCAATTCGTAGTCATTTAAATAGTTTGGTAACTTGTTACTTCTCTTTGGTCTATTTTCATTTTCGGCTTTGTCGTCATCCAAACTCTGATTTGATTCTTGTTCACTATCTTGATTTCTATCTTCTACATCAGATTCATTATTTACATCATTATTTTCTTTTTCATTACTTTCAAATGTAATTAGTTGATTTTCATTTCCAGTCTTATTTTTATTAAATACAAAATTAGTCTCATCAAACTTTACATCTCTTGAAATTATTATCTTTTTGGTCACTGGTTCCCACAATCTATATCCGTTGACAGCATATCCGACCATACGCGCTTCTTGCGCCCTATCATTAAATTTAGCTGGTTTTGGCAAAATGACAAACCACGCTTTTGCGCCAAATACTCTTAACTTGCTCAAATCTACATTTCCGGTATAAATGTGCATAGGTATTTGATTATTAATAGCTGCTGAGGGACATCTATTCAATTGATACGCAGCACACATAACTGCTTCGCCCCACAAATACCTTGGAAAGCCCGTCTCTGTTAACATGGTTCTGGCTTTATCATACAAAGTTCTATTCATTCGCTCTGCAACGCCGTTTTGTTGCGGAGAATATGGTCTGGTATATTCCATTTTTATCCCTTTATTTTGACAAAATACTTTAAAATGATTTGATACAAATTTTCCTCCATTGTCAAATCTAATTCTCTTGACTTTAACGTTTAATTGAGTATTTATTTCCCTCACATAATTTTGTAAATTTAATTCCGCTTCCGATTTATTCTTAAGTAAATAGACTTTAATATAATGCGAAAAATCTTCAGTGATTGTCTGAAAATAATTAAATCCGTATTTTGATGCTGGATTAATTGGACCCGCTAGGTCTGTATGCAAAAGCTCACCTATTGCACTACTTCTTGGTTTGTTTACAGTCATAAATGGTAACCTAGTTGCTTTACCTTTTATACATGGCTCACATATTTTATCTGACGTTGGTAGTTGCATTCTTGCTAATCCTTTCCTGTTCAGGTGTCCTAGGCGTTGGTGCCACAAGTTGTCTTCGTTACCGTTTTTGTAAACAGTAAGAGCCGCTTCCTCGCTGTCATTGTGTGCGTTGTTCCTCGGTACGTTGTTTTCCTTGTTGTCGAGATGCTTTCCTTTCATGATAAAGAGTCCATTTTCCTCTTTACATTGCCAAGACTGTATTCCATTGCTTATTTCTGCACCGAATTCGTTGAATATTATAACATAGCGTTTTTCCACTAGTTGTTTTACCGATAAAATGTTTTCAAAAAGTCCAGGCACTATCAAACCGTTAATTTTAATTTTCTTGTTGTCACTTAGCACTGTTATTTTACCTCTGTTTTCAGCTTTTAATAATTCTCCGTTTGCTATTTTAATTTTTGTTGTGACCGGCAGTTTGTTTACTTTTTGAATTGCTGTTAAATCTGCTCTTAACAGGTGTTCAGACGCCCCTGAGTCGACGATGAAGTTGACCTCATTCGGATTTGTATGGTGCGTTGCACTTAAACACTCCGCGCTAACCATACTGGCTACGAACACATACGCTGACGACTCGTCGTTTTGCGTTACATGCGTCTGTTGTTGAGAAGATGCACTACTACTTGCACCGGCAGCACCGCGTTGGCTTTGACTGTGATAGTAACCAGTAACCACGTCTGTATCCTCTACCGCTCGCTCGGCCTCGCTTGTTCGACGACCGGCATTCGTACGCTTTGTGGCCTTTCTTATGGCACTTGAAACATTCGATTTCTTTGTGTGTAGCGAATGCTGCTTCCTCTCTCGCTGTGTCTCTCACTGGTCCTTTTTCAGCTTGTGTCAATTCTGCATCTAGCAAGCATGATTTTATTTTCTCTAATGTAGGTGTACTACTCATACTCATCGCTTCTATAGACGATACCACGTGTTGATATTTCTCCGGCATTGTGATTAGTAGATGGCATATTTTGTCGGTGTCTTCCATTTTGGATCCCGCAGCTTCAATGTTGTTTATCAACGTGTCGAATTTCAGAAATTGATCTACTAGTTTATCATTATTTGAACACTTTAACTTTAGCAGTTGCTTTTTCAAGTTTAATTTGTTAAACGTACTGTTTCTCTCGAATACTTCTTCTAGCGCTGTCATTATCTGCTTTGCCGTTTCTTTCTTCTTCACATACTCAATGTACTTGTCGCTCAGACATTGCACTATGATTGCTTTTGCTTTGCAATCCCTTTTTTTGTTTGCTTCTGTTACACTTTCTATTTCTAGGACATCCGATACTTCTTTCATTTCAAGTATTAATTTTAAGCGAAACTTCCAATTTGCAAAGTTCGTTCCGTCTTTGAGTTGCGGCAACGTGATCGATTCCATTGAAGCCATTTTTTTGCTTTGTTCTTTGTTCCTTAATCTCACTACGATTTTTCTCGTAATTTTCAAAACTCCCGTTATCTCAACACTGGGCCCATAACCTGTTCGATATTCAGTAAATGAGAACACAAGGAGATTATGAAAATAAATGTTTATTACTAAGTTTTACATGTGCAACTGACTACAGCCAACTACAGCGTTACTGAAACATATATGGAGTCATAGAGTTCTATATTAATTCTAACATTTTTAACCGTTTTTGGCAAAATATTGTTTTTTATGACAGAATTTTGAAATTTTTGGTTTTTTATAAAAGAAAGTTGCAGTTTTTAAAAGAATATAATGAATGTTGCTACTTTTTGACAATATTTTTAAACTTTGTCGTTGGATTGTGCTATTTTAAAACTGTTTTTGACCGGATTTTGATCTTTTTTCACAATTCTTTGATAATTAATAGCCAGATTTTGCTATTTTAAGCATTTTCTGTAAAAAATATAACAGTTTTTGTGCTTTTTAACAATATTTTCATGTTTTACAGCCGGATTTTAATTCTATCTGAATTTTTTTTAATGTTTTATGACTGGATTTAGCTGTTTTTGGCATTTAATGATTTTATTATTTTTTCACTTTTTAACAGTTAGTGACTAGATGTTGGTGCTTTTTGACAATATTCTTAAACTTTTTGGTCAAATTTTACTAATTTTGACAATCCATTAAACGAATTTTGCACTTTTTAACCGGAATTTGGTTTTTTTCTAATTTTTTGTTAATGGATTTTGCAATTTTTTATATTTCATAAACATTTATACACCTTTTAATAGTTTATAGCCGGATTTTGGTAACTTTTAACAATTGTTTGAAATTTCTAGCTCAGATCTAGCTATTTTTGATAATAGAATGTTTCAGTTTTTAACAGTTTATAGTAAATTTTTTACTTTTTGCCAATATATTTATTTATAATGATTAGATTTTGCTATTTTTTTTTTGAAATTTTATAAAAAATATATTTTTTTTAACAGTTTTTGGCTAGATTTTGCTGACTTATCTTAATTGTGTAAATATCTAGGCCAGATTCAGCTGCTTTTGACGTTTTATGAACAAAATGTTGCACTTTTGATCCGTTTTTGGCCAAATTTTGTATTATTTTGAAAATATTCCAATATTTTATGACAGGTTTTTGCCATTTTTGACTTTTTATAAATAGAATGTTGCAGTTTTTAAAAGTTTATGGCATTATTTGGTATTTTCTGATAATATTTTTATACTTTTCAATCGTTTGTGACCGAATTTTGAATCTTTCTGACAATATTTTAATATTTTATAGCCAGATTTTGCTGTTTTTGGAATTTTCTGAAAAAAAGTTAACAGTTTATAAATAAAAATTTAGATTTTTTTATTGTTTTTGGTCAGATTTTGATTTTATTTGATTTTTTTAAATGTTTTATGAAGGGATTTAGCTGTTTTTGACTTTTTTAATGATAGAATTCTCGGATTTTGATATTTTTTAAAATTATCTTTAGATACTTTATAGCTGAATTTAGTTATTTTTAAGATTTTATGAAATTATTTTCACTTTTTGACAGTTTATGGCTGTATTTTGGCAATTTCTAACAATTGTTTGAAATTTGTAGGTTGGATTTAGCAATTTTTAACATTTTATAAAAAAAAATGTTGCACTTTTTAATGTTTTTATATTTTATAACAGAATTTTGTTGTTTTTGACTTTTAAAAAATAGAAATTTCTATAACAAAATAACAAGTATTAGTTGTCAAATGATTGCATCACGACTTTCTCTTGTTATAAAATGATTTTTGGCGCCCGCAGAGAAGTCAAACTATCAACTTATTGATAATAACAAAATGACAAATCAATAGTTTTGGACTAGAGTGGCCCACCCGCCCACCCAAGTGTTAGTTATCAAAAGATTGCATCATGACCTTTTTTTGTGATAAAATGACTTTTGACGTCTGCAGAGAATTTTCAAACTAACAATCGTTTGATAACGAACACTTGAGTGGGTGGGTGGGTGAAACTTTATGACCGGATTTTGCAATTTTTTAAAATGAATTGAGTTTTAAATTTTGTTGCAGTTAACTAATAACTGAGTTTTTAACGTTTTTCTACAATATTTTAACATATTATAACCGGATTTTGCTATATTTGATTTGATTGTTTACTGTTTTTGGTTATTTTTGAAAACAAATTGATATGTCATTGCCGGAATTTGCAACTTTTTCTTTTTTATGAATAGAAACTTGCATTTTTTAAATAATACCTTATGGCCAAACTTTGTTATTTTATAAATTTTAACAATTTATGATCAAATGTTGATTTTTTCTAAGAAAATTTTGATATTTTATGAATAAGTTTTTGTATTATCAATAGTTTATGGTTAGATTTTGTTATTTTTGACTTTTATGTTAACATAGTTTTGCTTTTTGGTAATTTTTGCTGGATTTAGCTATTTTTGATTTTTCTATGAAAGAGATTTTAGTACTTTCTGACAATACTTTGATATTTTATGGTCTCATTTTGCTACTTTTAATATTTTAATTTTTGAAAATATCAAATACAAAAAATTTACTGCTTTAACGCTAGAGAATTGCCGACTTAGTCGCCCCGTCCTGTTGTGGTGCCACTAGTAGTATTGTTATGGAAAAATATTAAATCCTATCACATCTACGAGAATATCAGTAAACTTTTCTCTCTAGAAAAATATTAACACGTACAGCGCCGTTTTTAAATTAAAAAAGTTCTTATAGGACAAAACGCCAACCAACTCAATATCCAAACGATAAGATTTTAGTCATTACTTTTTTAATATGTTGAACTACATACTATGTTCTATGTCTTCATGTTTTTATATAAAGATTTGAAGTTATATTTAAAGAGTAAAAAAATAACAAAAAACTAATTAAAAACGTCACTTTTTAAAAATTAATTGCAAAGAAACGACTTATTGCATCAAATTTCTACAAGTTTGAGGACACAGATTGGACTTTCTTCTACAATGTGTGAAAATTTTATTCAATTATATTAAGGCGTTTTCTTGCTGAGTTGGATGCTGTGAACCCTTATAATAGCGCAATAATTCTCCCCCCTTAACGCTTAATGATTAAACAATTTTTTTACTGTATATTAATGATTTAACAACACAGATCACTAAAGGAGATGTGATATCTGCAGATAGATCTTCTCAAGTGCAAATTAATAACAAAAAATTGATACAGCTATAAAAATAACAATCTTCTAGAATGATTTAATGCAAAAAAATTGTGGCTAAACACAGATCAAACTAAATCATATTTACATAATAAAAAAAATAAATATTATTCGAAAATTTGCATGTTAAATTATTACAAAATTTACTTTTTTTCTAATTAATATTCCCATCATCTAATTAATAATGAAATTATTTAATGAACAACAAATTTATTTTCTAAATTTTGAACAAATTAAAACATAATAAATAACATGAAGCTAATTACGGTTTTATTATTACCAAAATGAAAACATGCAACTTAACCATTTTATAAATATTTAATTTATTAACGAACGCAAACACATTAAAAATTGATTCATTTATAACAAAACATTATATTCATAATAAATACCTGTAGGTAAATTTGAGGTATTAAATATTAATTTGTATGGAACACGTTGAATTGGAAAAGTTGATAAAATTGTAAGGGATTTAATGTGAAGTTGTTTCTACGCGGTTTTAATAATACAAAAGCTCATATTGATATTTATGCACAAACAATTTTGATTAAAAACTCAAACTTTTATTCTAATGCTTATCAACTACTAGTTAGATTTTTCAGTATTGAAACGTTTGCTTTATTAAATTTGTAATTAAGTTTTCTTTTCATTATTTAGTTTAGCTATATTCAATACAACTTTATTGAAGGTTGCACCAATGTTTTATACAGTATTATACAGTTAAGCATTTAATGATAATATGATCTTAGAAAACCTCTTGAAATAATTAATTTAATAAATTAAATATATTACAAAACATTAATTAAATAATTCACCTGCATTTATCTACTTAAATAATTTATGTTAATATTTCATACAATTATAAATTAAATTGATTCACCAAAAAGTTAATTAGATTTACATTTAATCAATTCGTAACGGATGTTTTAAATTGAAATAATTTATAATTGATTTTGCACCCTTGAATTTGCTTTAATTAAAATCGTGTAATTATTAATTATGAATGTATTATGTTTGAACAGTTGGAGGATAGATAGCAATGTTTTTGGTTACTTTTCGGATTAATGGGATTTGGAAAAACTTTCATCGCGACTCCATTAAAAGCAAACACTTTGGGATTTATGGGTGGTTTGGAAAGAAAATTGAATTTTCATATTCTGGCAATATATTAAGGGTATTAAAAAGCACGCGATATTACGCCAGTTTTTTTCTGTTAGAATAAAGCTATTAAAACTAAAAACAAGTGCGCATATTGATTTTAATAATTTTAATTAACATTCCCTAACAGGTTTTTATTATTATTATTCTTTTAATTAAATTCCGTTGACGAAGAGAGCAGCCAAGATAAAATGCTCAGTAAATATTTGACCTTACATATTTAATTCGGAATAGAGGTAGCAATTTTCCAGTGGTTATTTCCTCCGTAGTGAACTCCACTGCGCAAATAATAAAATAACTTCGCGTTCTCCATTGCGAAGATATATATTGCATGAAATATTAATGAGTCATTTGTGCTTAAAAAGGTGCAGTTGCATTTGCACTTTTATTATTTACTTTGTTTAAAATTATATTTTTTTAGGAAATATGTCACTCAATAAAATTTTCAATTGAAGAACAAAAACCAAATATACAACTTTACAAAAGAGCAAATCAATATTTTTTATAATAAAATTATTATTACTACACCATAAAAAAAATATTTCACTTTAATTTTCAAACAACTTTATTAACTTTTCCAACACAACATGTTTTGTAAAGATTAATATTTTATACCTATGTTATAAATTAATAAATTGTTGTGTTTGTTAATGAATTAAATATTAATAAAATGTTTAGCTTGCATGTTCTGATTTTAGCAATAATTAAACCCTAATTAGCGCTTCAAGTTATTATTTATTATTAATTTAGAAATTAAATTTCTTTCAGTAAATAATTTGCAAATTTATTTAAATATGGAAACTTGATTGCACACAAAATCTTCAACTAAGCAAATCCCTGTAATTAGGTGATGGGAATATAAATTAGAAAAAATGTAAATTTTATATTAATTTAAATTTAAATAACATGCAAATTTTCAATCTGAATAAAACTATGTCGTTTTTTTACACCAGCAAAAGTTTAAAACGAAAATCTTGTAACGAAGAAGTAGTTTCCGTATTCGTAGCGCGTTTATTGACTTTTGTAAGACTTAAAAAGCACTAGAACCGGAGAGATTATAATTATAGGAAATAAGTATGGTTGCTTAATTATAGATTGTATTGAGTATGAGTAATAAAAATGCAAATTTTGTTTTAATTATATATTTTTAAGATACTTCAAAAGCATATAAACATGTAAAATTTATTGTTTTGGCAAGGTTTAAATACACTTTTCTAAACATAAATTGCTCATAATTTTTACAAAATTTATTGTTTGATTTATTGCACTTATGTCTTTCGTCTGAGCATTTTTTCTTGCGCTCACTCTTCAAATTTTATTGGCCAACCTAACGTGCTGAACGTAATTTTCATAAATCAAGTACTTTATTGAATAATTTTGGTAATAAATAATAATTTTTGATTTTAAATGTACTAAATTATCTATTAAAATTATATTGTTTATAGTACTTGCATATATTTAAGTTCGTTTTAGTTTAATTTTGATATTTGGTGGACGGATTTTGTACTTTTACAATTTTTTTTAAATTTTTATAATTTATGATTTTGATATTTTTCTACAATATTTTTGGCCAAACTTTTGCATTTTTTTGTATAAACTTAAAATGCTTATTTTTGATATTTGATTACAAGATTTTGATATAATTTGGTTAGTTTATTAACGTGAAAGCGTGACGCCTATCAAGATAAAACTGTAGAGCAATTTTTGCCTACATTTTTGCACATTTAAAAAAAAAAAAAAACTTTGAACCCAGTTACTTAGCTATCAGCAATGCGGAACGCCCAACGAACACACAAGGACATGCTCTTGGCGTCTATTTTAAAACCGGGAGGCCGAATTTAGTTAATTTTTGTGTTTTTTTCTTTTTTGACATTCAATATTTGTTTTATTTAACAATATTTTATATACTTTGTAGCTGGATTTTGCTATTTTTAAGATTTTATAAAGTGTATTACACTTTTTAAAAGTTTTAATTTGAATTTTTGTTCTTTCAAACAATTTTGGATTTTTTTAAAGTTAATGTCTAAACTTTTTTGAAAAATGTTGCACATTTTAACAATTTATGGTTGGATTTTAGTGTTTTTTGACAATTGTTTAAAATTTTAAGACCGAATTTTGCTAAATTTTACATTTTATTAACAGAATTTTGTAATTTTTAACCGTTTTCTTTAAATGATTTGTTATTTTTTTATTGGATTTTGCTATTTTTGACTTTTTATAAAAATAATATTGCATTTTTAAACATTCTATGGCTAAATTTTGTGCTTTTTCACAATATTTTTATGTTTTATAAGCTGTTTTTGACATTTTATAAGTAAATTTTTGTACCTTTTGACAGATTATGGGTATTTTTTGTTATTTCTAACAGTATTTCAATATTTCACAGACGGATTTTGCTATTTTTTATTTTATTTTGTTAATGTTTTTAATACGTTTGATGTTTTATGAGCAAATTTTACTATTTTGTCATTTTAAAAGTAAAATTTTACATTTTTTAACAGATTATGATCAAATTTTACTTTTTTTAAGACCAAATTTTGCAATTTTTAAGATTCTATAATTAAAATTAAATTATTTTTTTATTTTTTATTTTTATGATTAGAATTTTTTACTTTTTACTAGTACGTAGACTTTAATTTTTTTCTTACTCTCCTGTGGTAATTTTGTAAAATTGCTTGAGCGGTCTTGTCTCGCATAGGTCGCAATTGGCTATTTGGTATAACTTGCTTTTAATTTTTAGTTTGTAGTCATGGTTTTTGTTGTATATTAACATCTCTTGTAGCCAAGTTAAGAGCTGCAAATATGTTTGCATGTCAGTTGCGGCTAGAATTTTGATTTCTAATGATTGTGTTGCGTAGATTCTGTGGCTTTAGTTTTTTTGCGATAGTCAATAGTATACATCAACGGGTATTAGTTGGAGAAAAAAGGCAGTAGCTTTTTGTTAAACTTTAGTTTTTTAATAAAAATTTTGAGACAGAACATTTTACAAACATAATTTTGCACTTTTTAAGAGCCAGGTTTTGCAATTTTTGACATTTTATAAATTGATTTTTGCACTTTTCCGGCAAGATTTTGTATATTTAATCAGTCTATGGCCAGATTTTGCTATTTTTTACATTTCAATAAAAATAAAAGTATTTTTAAAAAGTTTTTTAATTAAGTTTTAGTTCTTTAAAATAATATTTTGATAATTCAAAGCAAATTTTGCAATTTTTGACATTTTATTGTTTTTTTTTTCATTTTAAGAGTTTAGCCAATTTTTATATTTTAAAGTCGATTTATACAATTTTTAACTTTTTATAAAGAAAATTAATTAAAATTTTAACAGTTTATAGCAAGATTTTAGTTTTTTCTGACACGTACTTGATACTTTATGACTCAATTCTGCAATTTTATAAATAGAATTTTACTCTTTTTGACAGTTTAAAACCGGTTTTTGTAATTTTTAATATTATAAGTAAAATTTTGCTATTTTTTGAATAAAAATTTGCATTTTTAAATAGTAACAAAATTTTTTGTTATGGTTGGGTTGTTCAAGTTCATAGTTTTTTCTAACACGTTTTTAATACTTTCTGTCTAATGCATAGCCGGATTTTATTATTATATTAATAGAATTTTGCATTTGCATTCATTGCCAGATATTAGATATTTTTAGTTTTTTACATACAAATTGTTGAACTTTTTAAAAGGCTAGATTTTAAATATTTTTGACATTTTATTAAATTAAAATCCGGTCAGAAACTATCAAGAATTGCAAAATTTTGTTTAGGAAAAGCCAAAAAAATGCTCAATCCAAGTGTCAAAAAGTGCAAAATTTTGTTTATAAAAAATTAGAATTGTAGTTATAAAGTCAAAATTAGCAAAATCTGGCTATACAATGTGAAAACGCTCAAAATTCTGTTTGGAAAATGCAAAAAATATCAATTTTTTTTACATAAAAAGTTAAAAATTGCAAAATTTTGCCATAAACTGTTAAAAAGTGCAAAATACTATTAATAAATTTATAAACAGTTATAAACTGTCAAGAAATGCAAAATTTTGTTTATGATAAGTCAAAAATATATTAAATCCGGCCATAAACTTTTGAAAACTGCAAAAAATTTTTCATAAAATACCAAAATTAGCATAATTTGGTCATACACTATCAAGAAATGCTAAATTCTATTTAGGTAAATCTAAAAATATACTACATCTAACTATAAACTGTAAAAAAGTGCAAAAATCTATTAATAAAATGTCAAAATTAGCAAAATCGGGTCACAAACTGTCAAAAAGTGCAAAATTTTGTTAATAAAAAATCAAAAATAATGTATATTTATTAGCATACAATATGAAAACGCTTAAAATATTTTTTTAAATTTGGTCAAAATTTGTTGAAAAGTGCAACATGTTCATAAAAAGTCAAAAATAAATTGGATCTGAAATGTAAACATTATGAGAGTAAGAACCAAAATCTGCCCATGAACATAGCTAAAACTTTAAAAAATTAAAAAGTTAATAATATAATGTCAACAATTGCAAAGTCCGCTTTGAGTTATTAAAATATCATGTTAAAGAACTAAAACTTAGTTAAACAACTTGTAAAACATACATTTATTTTTATTGAAATGTTAAAAATAGCAAAATCTGACCATAGAAGTGCAAAATTTTGTTTATAAAGTCAAAAATATGAAAAAAATCCGGTTATAAACTGTTAAAAGATGCAACAATTTATTTATAAAATGTTAAAAATTGCAAAATTTGGTCATAAACTATCAAAAAATGCATAACTCTGTGTACGCAAAGTCAAAAACATTCTAAATCTAACTATAAACTGAGAAAAAATGTAAAAATCTTTTTATAAAACATCAAAAATTACAAAATCAGGTCATAAACTGTAAAAAAATGCAAATTTTCTTAAATTGTTAAAAAGTTTAAAATTTTGTTTATAAAGTTAAAAATATACAAAATAATTTGGCTATAAACTGTCAAAACTTTAAAAATTTAAATCATAACATCAAGAAGTGCTAAGTTTTGTTTATAAAAAGTTAAAATAGCTAATTCAAACTAAAAAACTGTCAAAAAGTGTAAAAATCTGTTTATGAAATATCAAAAATATAGCAAATTTAGGTCATAAATGGTAAAAAAATGCAAAATTCTGCAAACAAAAAATCAAAATTAGCAAAGTTTGTTTATAACTTGTTAAAAAATTTTGTTTATAAAGTTAAAAAAATGCTAATTAATGTAATTATAAACTGTCAAAATGTAAGAAGTTTTATTCATGAAACGTCAAAATTAGCAAAATTTTGCTATAAACTGTTAAGAAGTGCAAAGTTCTGTTTATAAAAAGTCAAAATTAGCTAAATTTGGTCAAAAATTGTTAAGAAGTGCAAAATTTTGTTTATAAAGTTAAAAATATGGAAATTAATGTAGCCATAAACTGTCAAAACGTTAAAAATTTTAATCATAAAACGCAAAAATTTGCAAAATTTTGTCATAAACTATTAAGAAGTACAAAGTTTAGTTCATAAAAAGTTAAAAATAGCAAATTCCGACTATAAATTGCAAAATTTTATTTATAAAACGTCAAAAATAGCAAAATTTTGCCATAAACTTTCAAAAAGTGCTGTTTATAAAGTCAAAATTGGCAAAATTTGGTCATAATTTGTTAAGAAGTCTAAAATTTTGTTTTTAAAGTTAAAAGTATGCAAAATAATGTAGCCATAAACTGTCAAAACGTTAGAAATTTTAATCATAAAACGTCAAATGTAGCAAAATATGGCCATAAACTGTCAAGAAGTACAAAGTTTAGTTTATAAAAAAATAAAAATATCAAATTCCAACTATAAACTGTCAAGAAATGCAAAATTCTGTTTATAAACCGTCAAAAATAGCAAAATCTAGTCATAAACTATCTATAAATGCAAAGTTCTGTTTATAAAAAGTCAAAATTAGCAAAATGCTGTCGTAAACTGCAACAATAGTCAAAAATTCTGTTATAAAGTAGCAAAATATTCTCTATAAACAAACTATAAACATTTTAAATATGTAAAAAAATTATATATCAAAATATTTGCAGATAAACCAAAATCTGGCCATAAAGTTTTAATTAAAAAAAACTAACATTTTGCTATAATCTGTTAAAAAGTGCAAGACTCTGCGCATGAAATTAGATATAAACTCTTGAAAACTAAAAAAATTTATGATGCTCGTCCGAGATTAAATCTAGGATTGATTCTAAATGCATAACTTTAAAATTGACGTTTGCATAGTTTTCAATTCAGTAAAAGAATTAAGCAAGGAATACATTGCCATTACAATATTTGTAATTTGGTTCAGAGCCAATTAACAATTAGTGGAATAAATTGTTAAAAATGCACTGTATATATAATATAATAATGTATAATAAGTGCAAAATTTTGTTTTGTAAGTTAAAAATCTTGCCATAAGTTGTCAAAAAGTGCAAAATTTTAATTATAAAATGTCAAAAAAGCAACATTTGGTAGTAAATTATTTTGATAAAACGTCAAAAATAGCAAAATCCGTCCGTAAACTGTCAAAAAGTGCAAAATTCTATTTGTAAAAAGTCAAAAATAGAAAAAACCAATCAAAAACTTTGAAAAAAAAATGAAATTTTTATTTACAAAATGTCAAAAAAACAACATCCGGTAGTATACTGTCAAAAGAGCTAACTTATTTTGATAAAACTTTAAAAATCCGACAATAAACTGTCAAAAATAGCACAATTTTATTTATAAAATTGCAAAATTCATCCATAAAGTATCAAAAACGTGTCAGAAAAACCTAAAATGTTCCTATAAACTGTTTAAAAGTGTAAAATTTTGTTGTTAATAAAAAGTCAAAAATAGAATAAAATGTAAAATTTATGTGAGTATAAATTAAAATCTGCAAATAAAATTAGCTAAATTTTAAAAAAATAAAAAGTTTAATGATAAAATGTTAAAAATTGCAAAATTTGCTTTGAATTATTAAAATATCATTTTAAAAAACCTAACCTAACCTAACCTACCATAACCTAACCTAACCTAATCTAACCTAGCTCAATTAAAAAACTGTTAAAAAAATCTTTTTATTTTTATTAAATTGTTAAAAATTGCAAAATCTAGCCATACACTGCCAAAAAGTGCAAAATTTAGTTTATGAAGTCAAAAATTTGCAAAATCCGGCCTTAAATAATTGAAAGCTGCAAAAATCTATTTATGAAATATCAAAAATAACAAAATCCGGTCATAAACTATCAAGATATGTAAAATTCTATTTAGAAATAAACAAAAATATGCTAAATTTGACTATAAACTGTCGAAAAGTTTTGTTCATTAAAAATCAAAATTTTATTTATAAAGTCAAAATTAGCAAAATCAGACTATACAATGTGAAGACGCTTAAAATTTTATTTATGCAATGTCAAAAACGGCAAATCTGACTTTAATCTATTGAAAAATGCAAAATTTAGTTTATAAAATACTAAAAATGTTAAAATGTTATAAAAAAAGCAAAACACAGATATAATCTATTAAAAAGTGCAAAATTTTATTTGAAAAATGCAAAATTTTGCAATAAACTGTTAAAAAGTGCAAAATACTATTATTTAAATTGAAAAATTATTTTAACAATGTCAAAATTTGGCAAAAAACTGTTAAAAAGTTTTTATTCATAAAAAATAAATGTTTTAAAATTTGGCATTTTTTTAAACTTAAACTGGCAGAATAAATTTTGGATTTCATAAATCTAGAATCAATATAAAATTTAATATTTGACGATTAGTACGAGCATATAAGCTATAAATTGTTAAATATGTATATAAACTGTCAATAAAAATAAAGTTATGATCATAAATTAAAAAAAAACGCCAAATCTAGCGGTAAACTGTTAAAAAATATAACATTCAATTTGTAAAAAGTCAAAAATATCAAAATCCGACCAAAAACTGGCAAATTTGAATACTTAAAATGTTAATAATAGCAACATCAGGCTGTAAACTGTCAAAAATTGCAAAATTTTATTAATAAAATGTCAAAAATATTTAAAACCCGGTTAAAACCGGTCATAAACTGATGAAAAATGCAGCAAATTGTTTGTAAAATGCCAAAAATTCTAAAATTTGATTATAGACGGTTGAAAAGTGCAAAATTCTATTCATAAACTATCAAAACTAAGCTAGGAACTGAACATAAAGTATTAAAAACGTGTTAAAAAAACAAAAGATTTGTTATAAAGTGCAAAGATTTGTTCATAAAACGTCAAAAATATCATACAAGTAAATCGGCTCAAATTGTAAAAATTATATGAAAAAGAATCAAAAAATGTCTATAAAATTAGCTATAAATATAAACTGATTAGATTTTTTTTATTGAAAGAATAGAAATATTAAACTTTGGCTGAATATACTGTCAAAAAGTGCAAAGTTTTGTTTATAAAGTCAAAAATATGCAAAATCCGGCTACAAACTGTCGAAAAGTGTAAAAATCTATTTATAAAATAATAAAAATGAGAAAATTCGGTTATAGAAATGCAAAATAATGTTTATGAAAAGCTAAATATATGCTAAATCTGACCAAAAGTTTATTCATAAAACATCAAAATTAGCAAAAATCTGGTCATAAACTGTTAAGAAATTCAAACTTCTGTTTAAAAAAGTCAAAAATTTGCTAAAACCATCTATAAACTGTTAAAAAGTGCAAAAATCTATTTATGAAATGTAAAAAATTGCAAAATCCGGTCAGTAACTGTCGAAGTGCAAAGTTCTGTTAATAAAATATCAAAAATAGTAAATATTTATTAGCATAAACTGACGACAGGTTAAGATTAACAAAATTTGGCTATACAATATGAAAACGCTGAATTTTTTTGGTTATGAAATGTTTAAAATTTGGCCAAAAACTGTTGAAAAGTGCAACATGTTTTTAAAAAGTCAAAAATATCTAAAATCTTGTTATAAACTGTTAAAAAGTGTAATTTTTTTTAATAATAAGTCAAAAATAGCATAAATCGGTTCTAAAATGTAAAATTTATGTAAATAATTTTTCATCAAAATTATCTAAAACTCTTAAAAACTAAAAAGCTTAATGATAAAACTGTAACATTGCTTTAAGTTTTCAAAATATCATTGCAAAAATTTATGAAATGTCAAAATTTGCAAAATCTGGTCATAAACTGTAAAGAAATGCAAAATTTTGTTTTGGAAAATCCAGAAATATGCTAATTCCGACTTTAAACTGTTGAAATGCAAAAATCTATTTATGAAACGTTAAAAATTTGGTGATAAACTGTTAAGAAATGCAAGTGTTTATTATACAAAATTAAAATTAGCAATTATTAGCATATACGAAATCTGACCTGAAATTATTGAAACGTGCAAAATTTTAATTATAAAATATCAAAAATTTTTCTATAAGCTGTTAGAAAGTGCTCAATTCTTTTTAAACTCAGTCAAAAATACCCAAAATTCAGCCATAAACTGTTGAAAAGTGCAAAATTGTTTTTATAAAATGTAAAAATAGCAACAACAAAAAATTCTAATGATAAAATGATAAAAATACAATACAAAAATTTAGTCGTAGGCTTAAATTATACTAAAATTCGGTCATATACTGTCAAGAAGTGCAAAGTTCTGATCATAAAAAATAAAAATTAGCAAATATTTATACTGCCAGGATGAGCAGAAAACTATTTATAAAGTCAAAATTAACAAAATCTGTAAAAACGCTCAAAATAGTTTTTATAAAATGTCAAAAATATTTAAAATCTGGTCATAAACTCTTGAAATGTGCAACAAATTGTTTGTAAAACATCAAAAATATTTTAAATTTTGCTAAAAATTGTTGAAAAGTAAAGTTAAATTAAAATTTTGTTCATAAAAAGTCAAAAATGGCATAAATCGGCTCTGAAATGTAAAAATTATGTAAGCAAGAACCAAAATCTGCTTACGAATTTAGTTATAAACTCTTAAAAACTAAAAACCTTAATGATAAAATGTCAAAACTGCTGTTATTAAAATATTATTTTAAAGAACTAAAACTTAATTAAAAAACTAATAAAAAATACATTTATTTTTATTAAAAATAGCTAAATCTAACCATAAATTTTCAAAAAGTGCAAAATTCAGTTCACAAAGTCAAAAATATGCAAAATCCTGCTATAAGCTGTTAAAAGATGCAAAAATTTGTTTATGAAATGTCAAAAATAGCAAAATCCGGTGCAAAATTTTGTTCATAAAAAGTCAAAATTAGCAAAATTTGATCATAAATTGTTAAGATGTCTAAAGTTTTGTTTAGAAAGTTAAAAATATGCAAATAATGTATCCATAAACTCTAAAAACGTTAGAAGTTTTAGTTATTAAACTGCAAATTCGGCAAAATTTTGCCATAAACTGTCGATAACTGCAAAGCTCAGTTCATAAAAAGGTAAAAACATCAAATTCCGACTATAAACTGTCAAAAAAGCAAAATTTTGTTTATGAAACGGCAAAAATAGCAAAATTTGGCCATAAACTGTTAAAAAGTGCAAAGTTTCATTTATAAAAAACCATAATTAGCAAATATTTATTAGCATAAACTGTCAACAAGTCAAAATAAGCAAAATTTGGCTGTACAATATGAAAACGCTCAAAATATTATTTAAAATTTGGCCAAAGTCTGTTAAAAAGTGCAAAATGTTTGTAAAATGTCAAAAATATTTAAAATCTTGCTATAAACTGTTAAAAAGTGTAAAATTTTGTTCAGAAAAAGTCAAAAATAACATAAATCGGATCTGAAATGTAAACATTATGTGAGTAAGAACCAAAATCTGCCCATAAACATAACTGAAACTTTTAAAAACTAAAAACCTAATGATAAAATGCCAACAATTGCAAAGTCCGCTTTGAGTTATCTGAATATCATTTAAAAAAAAGTTGAAAAATTTGTAAAAAATACATTTATTTCTATTGAAATGTTAAAAATAGCAAAATTTGGCCATAGAAGTGCAAAATTTTGTTCATGAAGTCAAAAATATGAAAAAAATTTGGCCATTAACTGTTGAAAGGTGCATCAATTTATTTATAAAATGTTAAAAATAGCAAAATTTGGTCATAAACTATCAAAAAATGCAAAACTCTGTGTATGCAAAGTCAAAATCATTCTAAATCTGACTATAAACTAAGATAAAATGTAAAAATCTTTTTATAAAACATCAAAAATTACAGGATTTAGTCATAAACTGTAAAAAAGTACAACATTTTGTTAAAAAAAGTCAAAATTAGCAAAATTTTCTATAAATTGTTAAGAAGTTTAAAATTTTGTTTATAAAGTTAAAAATATACAAAATAATTTGGCTATAAACTGTCAAAACTTTAGAAATTTAAATCATAAAATTAAGAAGTGCAAAGTTTTGTTCTTAAAAAGTTAAAAATAGCAAATTCAGACTATAAACTTCCAAAAAGTGCAAAAATTTGTTTATGAAATGTCAAACATAGCAAAATCAGTTCATAAATTGTAAAGAAATGCAAAATTCTGTAACCAAAAAATCAAAATTAGCAAAGTTTGTTTATAACTTGTTAAAAAATCCAAAATTTTGTTAATAAAGTTAAAAAAATGCAAATTAATGTAATTATAAACTGTCAAAATGTAAGAATTTTTAGTCATGAAACGTCAAAATTAGCAAAAAATTGCTATAAACTGTTAAGAAGTGCAAAGTTCTGTTTATAAAAAGTCAAAATTAGCTAAATTTGGTCATAAATTGTTAAGAAGTGCAAAATTTTGTTTATAAAGTTAAAAATATGGAAAATAATGTAGCCATAAACTGTCAAAACGTTAGATATGTTAATCATAAAACGTCAAATTTTATTTAGCAAATTCCGACTATAAACTGTCAAAAAGTGCAAAATTCTGTTTATGAAACGTCAAAAATATAAAAATCTGTTAAAAAGTGCAAAATTTTATTTAGAAAATGTAAAAATATCAAAATTCTGCTATAAATGATCAAAATAATGTGTAATTTATAAAAATTTTGTTGTGTAATTTTTGGTTCCTTTGTTGTTTTAAAAAATTAATTATAAAATGATATGTGCTGATCAGAAGTAAAACTAAAAGTATTTGCAAAGATAGTCAATTCACAATATTGTTGAAAACCAAAAATAGCAAATAAATTGTCAAAAAAACCAAAGCTTTATTTTGCAATATTCTTGAACAATTCTGCAAGAAAACATTTATTAAAAATTATTTCTAAATAACTATAAAATTACTATTATTATTAATGCAAAATTTGTTGTTGTAATCTAGACTTAATATTTTTATTTTATTTTTTTGTTAAAAAAAAATTAGTTTTGCAAATTTGACAAAAAAAGTTTAATAAACCAGATTAGTGTCAAGTGTGATCGTTTCTTTGCTTGGCTACTTAATATTGATACAGTAACTGTGACATAGTAATTAGTATGTTATCTGGATGAGCTGTAGTAAATTTAATATTAAACTCAACTAATAAATATATATATTTTTTTATTTATAAAATTTTATATTATTTTTTATAATACAATTTAATATCCTTATATTACTGTTTGTCTTATTATACTACAATTATTAAGTACTTTAAAACACAATAAATCACATTTTGTAAAATTAAAAAAAAAATGGACAAAATGTTTCAGTTTGAAACTACATTCAATGTAAAATTTATGAGTTACCAGCTTTTTTCCTTGCTTTTTCTTCTTTTTTCTTTTTTTTTGCGGCTAGTTTTTCTTCTTTAATTCTTTTTAGTTTTTGTTTTTCTTCTTCCATAATTTTCTTCTCATCCTCATTACTTTTTATTTTCATTTCATTCATTTCCTCTTTCATCTTTTTCTTGTCTGCGATAAAAACATCAGGAGGTTTCTCTAAATACCATTTAACTTTAGGTTTAGATTCTTTTTCTAATTCTTCCAACTCTAATAATTCACTAGGCGTGTAATCCCATTTTCTACGTTTTGCTGTACCCATTAAACAAAAAATAATCACAGTTATAGTAGATACAGCAAATACAATTAAGAAAACAATATGCCATTGAAATAAAGAGTTGTCTTTAGCCAATAGACCTATAAGATATGGAGTAAAAAATGGTGCAAATGATCCTATACCATTAGAATATCCCATCAAAAAACTTGCGTGGTTATTTGATAAATCCATAGCATTCAGCTTCATTGAACAATAAAATAAGCCTTTAAAAAACATTGCTATACAAAAAAAAACCAAAGCTGCTATTCGGTTGCAATCCATATAAGAAGCAACAACACAACTTGCTCCAGCTCCTATAAATGATACAGCTGAATATAATTTTCTGCAAAAATTCACATTTCCATTTTTTGATATTAACCAGTAATCAGCAAGTTTTCCAAAAGCTACGCTTCCTATATATCCAGCAACATGGGGAACTGAAGATAGAATTGCATTATTCTTCATATTATAACGCAAAACATTATTCATATATTTTGGTAGGTTAGTAACAATAGTAAAAAGTGTATAATCATGTCCCATTTGACCAATAACTAAAGCCATTACTGCAGGATCGGACATTATTTTCTTATATGGAGTAGGAAATTTTTCTTTTTTTCTAATAAAACTTTCTACACGTTTTAATTCAGCTTGGCTAATATAAGGATGCATTTGCGGTGTTGAAAATAAATATAACGCAAAAAATATAAGAAAAATTACACCTACTACACCCCACATGTAAAATATAACAACCCAACTCTTCCAATAGTCTATAACTAAGCCTGTTATTAATGTACCAACAATTACGCCTATACTATTGCCAGCAAACACTATACCTCCCATTGTTGCTCTTTCATTTGCTGGTATCCAACGGGATAAGTATGATGATATACCTGGAAAAACTACTCCTTGTCCGGCTCCTACTGTAAATCTTAACGCAGCCACAAAACCATAATGCATGTTAGTAACCACTACTGGCATCAAAAATGTGCATACTGTTGACACAATCATACCAATCATTACAGGCCACCTAGCACCATATTTATCACACAACATGCCAATTGGGAAATGTACAGGTATGTAGCCTAAATAGAAAAATGCTAGTAGTATTGCTTGAGCAGTTTCATCCCATTGATATTTGCCTCCTTCAATGTTTGATATAATGGAAGTGTTTTTGCCTTCTGGTAATGGGCATTCTGATACTGTTTGTTTTGTTGGTTCTGACATTTCTACAATGACAATGTTGAAACAAACTCTTTGCGCGTAGGCTATTATTACCAAGAAAAGGAGTAATAGTACAACGACGTAGCGCATTGGAGTTGTGTGACCGCAACACTTGCACCCTAATACACTGCATCCGGCCATTTTATTTAAGATAAATTTGATTTAGTGATTTGACTTTTGGTTGATTTTTATTGTTGACATGGATACGTACACTACAATTTTTTTATAAATAAATTGCAACTAAATAATGCTTTTTGTTTGATGCGTATAAAAAGTTAATCTATTCCCAGTGGTTTATTCAATAAGTATGTATCTTTACCCTAGCGTTGCGACCAATCCGTAGAGACTAACACATCACAATCGTGTGAGTTACAACTGTCAACACAGTTAAATTTATTTCAATTCTAATGTTACCTTAAAACCTAAATAAAAAAATGTTGGAATGTTCCGAAAAATAACTTAATTATTAATGAACATGTACTATATATGAATATGTACACCCTTTGAGTTGTTACATAGGATAAATTAGCATACATCGACAATTGTTTTTGTCTTGACAAGAATTCCAGCCCTGAATAATATCAACGATGCTTTAAATTAACCAAAACATGGCTTTAATGCACCCTAATTATCCCTTCTCCAATATTTATTAGAAATCGCACTTGAAAGCACTTTAAAAGTTCCCCTAAAGTTGTTAAATTTTTTTTTGCTCGCTCGCAACAACTCATAATTCTTTCGGTATTAATAACGCTTTTTATTATTGTTTCAGTGTTGTCCCAAATGGGAATTGTGCCATTTGCGATATTTAAATTCGCATTTGCACTATGTGCATACAATGAGGGAGGCGGATGTCGGATCGAAGGCAATAAAGCACGGCGCGAATGGCTTTTATTGAGTCGCGTTGTTTTTTTTATTCCTAAAAAAAATCTATTAACTTCTGTATAGGTGGATGCTTAAAATTGCATTGTTTGATTGAGTGATTGGAATTTTTTTTAATAGCCAAACTTTGATAAAAAAATTCCACTACATTAAAAAAGAAATGATTCACTTACCATTTTGCCACCCACCTTTTCATCGTATGTAGGGAAAAAAATTAATATAAAAGTTGGCCGCGTGTATTCCCCTAAGATCAACATAAAAGTTGTCAGACAATTTTTATAGCCTCTATTGAAAACGCCCTTAAAAGTAATCCCGTGTTGGGCACGCAGACGAGTCATTAACCGATGTATATATATATATACTTTCTTTTTTTTTTCGTTACATAATAATATTGTTGCAAAATCGATGGACATAAAATATGGACAAATGGTAAACAGTTTAAACAAACAGCAGGCGATGTATGTGTGTGTTTATCTTTACGGTTATTTGCGTGACCGGTCAATATTTAGTTACAACGCTGTGAAACTTTCCATCGCATAGGTTTTGATTTAATGTAGTTGGAACTCGTATGATAGTTTTGACATGGATATCATAAACTGGTAATAATAGACGGAATAAAGAGCTCAATAAACATGAATTGTTCATGGTTGTTCGTGTGCGCAATTTGTAATTTATTTCTATAAAATAAACAGCGTAAACTGATTAATTTTATTTATATCAAAAAAATTATGCTAAACTTTGGTTAAAAAATGAATTCATTGTTTTTCAATAAAATTCCTATAAACTTATTGAAAATATTGCAATATTTGTGCAACAATTTGCTTTTATAAGCAATTTTATACAAATTTATTTTAAAAAATAGTTAAATTTGATAAATTTTGTAAGAAAATATGTTTTTGTATGCAATATTTATGCTTTTCTAAGCAAATTTAGTCTAAAAAATAATTAATTCCAAATAAATTTTGTAAGAAAATATGTTTTTTGTATACAAATTTAGTCTAAAAAATGATTTATTTCAATAAATTTTGTAAAAACAATGTTTTTGTGTGCAATATTTAAGCTTTTCTAAGCAATTTTATACAAATTTAGTCTAAAAATGATTAATTTCAATAAATTTTGTAAAAAAATATGTTTTAGTGTGCAATATTCATGCTTTTCTAAGCAATTGTATATAAATTTAGTTTAAAAAATGGTTAATTTCAATAGATTTTGTAAAAAAATATGTTTTTTTGTGTAATACTTATGTTTTTCTAAGCAATTTTGTACAAATTTAGTCTAAAAAATTATTAATTTCAATTAATATTGTAAAAAAATATGTTTTTTGTGTAATATTTATGATTTTCTAAGCAATTTTATACAAATTTAGTCTAAAAAATGATTTAATTTTATAAATTTTGTAAGAAAATAAGTTTTTTGTGCAATATTTATGATTTTCTAAGCAATTTCATACAAATTTAGTATAAAAAACAATTAATTTTAATAAATTTTGTAAGAAATAATGTTTTTGTGTGCAATATTTATACTTTTATAAGCAGTTTTATACCAATTTAGTCTAAAAAATGGTTAATTTTAATAAATTTTCTAAGAAAATATGTTTTTTGTGCAATATTTATGCTTTTCTAAGCAATTTTATTTATTTTTAGTC
This sequence comes from Tachinus rufipes, assembly GCA_963932245.1. Classification (NCBI taxonomy): domain Eukaryota; kingdom Metazoa; phylum Arthropoda; class Insecta; order Coleoptera; family Staphylinidae; genus Tachinus; species Tachinus rufipes. The sequence goes on from OZ010745.1 coordinate 114,253,025, forward strand.
TAAAAAACGTTTAAATTTAATAAATTTTATAGCAAAAATATGTTTTTGTGTGCAATACTTATGCTTTTCTAAGCAATTTTATACAAATTTAGTCTAAAAAATGGTTAATTTTAATAAAATTAGTAAAAAACAATGTTTTTTGTGCATTATTTATGCTTTTTAAACATTTTTATACAAAATTAGTCTAAAAAATAAATAAATTCAATAAATTTTGTAAAAAAATATGTTTTAGTGTGCAATATTCATGCTTTTCTAAGCAATTGTATATAAATTTAGTTTAAAAAATGGTTAATTTCAAAAGAATTTGTAAAAAAATATGTTTTCTTGTGTAATACTTATGTTTTTCTAAGCAATTCTGTACAAATTTAGTCTAAAAATTATTAATTTCAATTAATATTGTAAAAAATATGTTTTTTGTGTAATATTTGTGATTTTCTAAGCAATTTTATACAAATTTAGTCTAAAAAATGATTTAATTTTATAAATTTTGTATGAAAATAAGTTTTTTGTGCAATATTTATGATTTTCTAAGCAATTTCATACAAATTTAGTATAAATAACAATTAATTTTAATAAATTTTGTAAGAAATAATGTTTTTTTGTGCAATATTTATGCTTTTCTGAGCAATTTTATACAAATTTAGTCTAAAAAATAGTTAATTTCAATAAATTTTGTAAAAAAATATGTTTTTGTGCAATACTTATGGTTTTCTAAGAAATTTTATACAATTTTAGTCTAAAAAATAGTTAATTTCAATGAATTTTGTAAAAAATATGTTTTTTGTGCAATATTTATGCTTTTCTAAGCAATTTTATACAAATTTAGTTCAAAAAACAATTAATTTTAATAAATTTTGTAAAAAAATATGTTTTTTGTGCAATATTTATGCTTTTCTAAGCAATTTTATGCAAATTTAGTTTAAAAAACAATTAATTTTAATAAATCTTGTAAGAAAATATGTTTTTGTGTGCATTATTTATGCTTTTCTAAGCAATTTTAGTCTAAAAAATGATTAACTTCAATAAATTTTGTAAGAAAATATGTTTTTTGTGCAATATTTATGCTTTTTTAAGCAAATTTAGTCTAAAAAATGATCAATTTTAATAAATTTTGTAAAAAATTGTTTTTTTTTGTGCAATTTTATGCTTTTCTAAGCAATTTTATACAATTTTAGTCTAAAAATTGATTATTTTCAATAAATTTTGTAAAAAAATATGTTTTTGTGTGCAATATTTATGCTTTTTTAAGCAATTTTATACAATTTTAGTCTAAAAAATAATTAATTTTAATCAATTTTTTATTAAAATATGTTTTTGTGTGCAATATTTATGCTTTTCTAAGCAATTTTATAAAAATTTAGTCTAAAAAATGGTTAATTTTAATCAATTTTTTATTAAAATATGTTTTTGTGTGCAATATTTATGCTTTTCTAAGCAATTTTATAAAAATTTAGTCTAAAAAATGGTTAATTTTAACAAATTTTTTAAAAAAATATGTTTTTGTGTGCAATATTTATGCTTTTCTAAGCAATTTTATACAAATTTAGTCTAAAAAATGGTTAATTTTAATAAATTTTGTAAAAAAATATGTTTTTGTGTGCAATATTTATGCTTTTCTAAGCAATTTTATACAAATTTAGTCTAAAAAATGGTTAATTTTAATAAATTTTGTAAAAAAATATGTTTTTGTGTGCAATATTTATGCTTTTCTAAGCAATTTTATACAAATTTAGTCTAAAAAATGGTTATTTTAATAAATTTTGTAAAAAAATATGTTTTTGTGTGCAATATTTATGCTTTTCTAAGCAATTTTATACAAATTTAGTCTAAAAAATGGTTAATTTTAATAAATTTTGTAAAAAAATATGTTTTTGTGTGCAATATTTATGCTTTTCTAAGCAATTTTATACAATTTTTGTCTAAAATATAGTTAATTTCAAGAAATTTTGTAAAAAATATGTTTTTGTGTGCAATATTTATGCTTTTTTAAGCAATTTTATACAAATTTAGTCAAAAAAATTAATAATTTTAATAAATTTTGTAAAAAAATATGTTTTTTTGTGCAATATTTTTGATTTACTAAGCAATTTCATACAAATTTAGTTTAAAAAATGGTTAGTTTTAATAATTTTTGTAAAAAATATGTTTTTGTGTGCAATATTTATGCTTTTTTAAGCAATTTTATACAATTTTAGTCTAAAAAATGGTTAATTTTAATATATTTTGTAATAAAATATGTTTTTGTGTGCAATATTTTTGCTTTTCTACGCAAGTTTATACAAATTTAGTCTAAAAAATAGTTAATTTTAACAAATTTTTAAAAAAAATATGTTTTTGTGTGCAATATTTATGCTTTTCTAACCAATTTTATTCAATAAAAAATGGTTAATTTTAATAAATTTTGTAAAAGATATGTTTTTGAGTGCAATATTTATGCTTTTCTAAGCAATTTTATACAAATTTAGTCTAAAAAATGGTTAATTTTAATAAATTTTGTAAAAAAATATGTTTTAGTGTGCAATATTCATGCTTTTCTAAGCAATTGTATATAAATTTAGTTTAAAAAATGGTTAATTTCAATAGATTTTGTAAAAAAATATGTTTTTTTGTGTAATACTTATGTTTTTCTGAGCAATTTTGTACAAATTTAGTCTAAAAAATTATTAATTTCAATTAATATTGTAAAAAAATATGTTTTATGTGTAATATTTATGATTTTCTAAGCAATTTTATACAAATTTAGTCTAAAAAATGATTTAATTTTAGAAATTTTGTAAGAAAATAAGTTTTTTGTGCAATATTTATGCTTTTCTAAGCAATTTTATTTATTTTTAGTCTAAAAAACGTTTAAATTTAATAAATTTTATAGCAAAAATATGTTTTTGTGTGCAATACTTATGCTTTTCTAAGCAATTTTATACAAATTTAGTCTAAAAAATGGTTAATTTTAATAAATTTTGTAAAAAACATTGTTTTTTGTGCATTATTTATGCTTTTTAAACATTTTTATACAAAATTAGTCTAAAAAATAATTAAATTCAATAAATTTTGTGAAAAAATATGTTTTAGTGTGCAATATTCATGCTTTTCTAAGCAATTGTATATAAATTTAGTTTAAAAATTGGTTAATTTCAAAAGATTTTGTAAAAAATATGTTTTTTTGTGTAATACTTATGTTTTTCTAAGCAATTTTGTACAAATTTAGTCTAAAAAAATATTAATTTCAATTAATATTGTAAAAAATATGTTTTTTGTGTAATATTTGTGATTTTCTAAGCAATTTTATACAAATTTAGTCTAAAAAATGATTTAATTTTATAAATTTTGTATGAAAATAAGTTTTTTGTGCAATATTTATGATTTTCTAAGCAATTTCATACAAATTTAGTATAAAAAACAATTAATTTTAATAAATTTTGTAAGAAATAATGTTTTTTGTGCAATATTTATGCTTTTCTGAGCAATTTTATACAAATTTAGTCTAAAAAATGGTTAATTTCAATAAATTTTGTAAAAAAATATGTTTTTGTGCAATACTTATGGTTTTCTAAAAAATTTTATACAATTTTAGTCTATAAAATAGTTAATTTCAATGAATTTTGTAAAAAATATGTTTTTTGTGCAATATTTATGCTTTTCTAAGCAATTTTATACAAATTTAGTTCAAAAAACAATTAATTTTAATAAATTTTGTAAAAAAATATGTTTTTTGTGCAATATTTATGCTTTTCTAAGCAATTTTATGCAAATTTAGTTTAAAAAACAATTAATTTTAATAAATCTTGTAAGAAAATATGTTTTTGTGTGCATTATTTATGCTTTTCTAAGCAATTTTAGTCTAAAAAATGATTAACTTCAATAAATTTTGTAAGAAAATATGTTTTTTGTGCAATATTTATGCTTTTTTAAGCAAATTTAGTCTAAAAAATGATTAATTTTTATAAATTTTGTAAAAAATTGTTTTTTTTTATGCTTTTCTAAGCAATTTTATACAATTTTAGTCTAAAAATTGATTATTTTCAAAAAAATTTGTAAAAAAATATGTTTTTGTGTGCAATATTTATTCTTTTCTAAGCAATTTTACACAAATTTAGTCTAAAAAATGATTAATTTTAATAAATTTTGTCAGAAAATATGTTTCTTGTGCAATATTTATGCTTTTCTAAGCAGTTTTATTCAATTTTAGTCTAAAAAATGGTTAATTTTAATAAATTTAATAAAAAAATATGTTTTTTTGTGCAATACTATTGGTTTTCTAAGCATTTTTATACAATTTCATTTTAAAAAATGGTTAAATGCAATAAATTTTGTAAAAAATATGTTTTTTCTGCAATATTTATGATTTTCTAAGTAATTTCATACAAATTTGGTTTAAAAAATGGTTAATTTTAATAATTTTTGTGAAAAAAATATGTTTTTGTGTGCAATATTTATGCTTTTCTAAGCAATTTTATACAAATTTAGTCTAAAAAATTATTAATTTTAATAAATTTTGTAAAAATTTGTTTTTTTTGTGCAATTCTTATGCTTTTTTAAGCTATTTTATACAAATTTAGTCTAAAAAATGATAAATTTAAATAAATTTTGTAAGAGAATGTGTTTTTGTGCAATATTTATGCTTTTCTAAGCAATTTTATACAAATTTAGTCTAAAAATAGATTAATTTTAATAAATTTTGTAAAAAAAAATGTTTTTGTGTGCATTATTTATGCTTTTCTAAGTAATATAATACAAACTTAGTCTAAAAAATGGTTAATTTTAATAAATTTTGTAAAAAAAAAATGTTTTTTTGTGCAATACTTATGCTTTTCTAAACAATTTTATACAGTTTTAGTCTAAAAATGGTTAATTTCAATAAATTTTGTGAAAAAATATGTTTTTTTTTGTGCAATAATTATGCTTTTCTAAGCAATTTTATACAATTTTTGTCTAAAATATAGTTACTTTCAAGAAATTTTGTAAAAAAATATGTTTTTGTGTGCAATATTTATGCTTTTTTAAGCAATTTTATTCAAATTTAGTCTAAAAAATTAATAATTTCAATAAATTTTGTAAAAAAATATGTTTTTTTGTGCAATATTTATGATTTACTAAGCAATTTCATACAAATTTATTTTAAAAAATGGTTAGTTTTAATAATTTTTGTAAAAAATATGTTTTTGTGTGCAATATTTATGCTTTTTTAAGCAATTTTATACAATTTTAGTCTAAAAAATGGTTAATTTTAATAAATTTTGTAATAAAATATGTTATTGTGTGCAATATTTATGCTTTTCTAAGCAATTTTATACAAATTTAGTCTAAAAAATGGTTAATTTTAACAAATTTTTTTAAAAAATATGTTTTTGTGTGCAATATTTATGCTTTTCTAACCAATTTTATACAATAAAAAATGGTTAATTTTAATAAATTTTGTAAAAAATATGTTTTTGTGTGCAATATTTATGCTTTTCTAAGCAATTTTATAAAAATTTAGTCTAAAAAATGGTTAATTTTAACTAATTTAAAAAAAAAATATGTTTTTGTGTGCAATATTTATGCTTTTCTAAGCAATTTTATACAAATTTAGTCTAAAAAATGGTGTATTTTAATAAATTTTGTAAATAAATATGTTTTTGTGTGCAATATTTATGCTTTTCTAAGCAATTTTATACAATTTAAGTCTAAAAAATGGTTAATTTTAATAAATTTTGTAATAAAATATGTTTTTGTGTTCAATATTTATGCTTTTCTAAGCAATTTTATACAATTTTAGTCTAAAAAATAGTTAATTTTAATAAATTTTGTAATAAAATATGTTTTTGTGTGCAATATTTATGCTTTTCTAAGCAATTTTATACAAATTTAGTCTAAAAAATGGTTAATTTTAACAAATTTTTTAAAAAATCATGTTTTTGTGTGCAATATTTATGCTTTTCTAACCAATTTTATACAAATTTAGTCTAAAAAATGGTTAATTTTAATAAATTTTGTAAAAAAATATGTTTTTGTGTGCAATATTTATGCTTTTTTAACCAATTTTATACAATAAAAAATGGTTAATTTTAATAAATTTTGTAAAAAATATGTTTTTGTGTGCAATATTTATGCTTTTCTAAGCAATTTTATACATATTTAGTCTAAAAAATGGTTAATTTTAATAAATTTTGTAAAAAAATATGTTTTTGTGTGCAATATTTATGCTTTTCTAAGCAATTTTATACAATTTTAGTCTAAAAATTGATCTTTTTTAATAAATTTTGTAAAAAAATATGTTTTTGTGTGCAATTTTTATGCTTTTCTAAGCAATTTTATACAAATTAAGTCTAAAAAATGGTTAAATTCAATAAGTTTTGTCAAAAAAATATTTTTTTTGTGCATACTTATGTTTTTTACCCAGTTTGATACAAATTTGGTCTAAAAAATGATTAATTTAATTGAATTTTGTAAGAAAATATTTTTTTTGTGCAATAGTTTTGCTTTTCTAAGCAATTTTATACAAATTTAGTCTAAAAAATGATGAATTTCATTAAATTTTGTAAAAAAAATTGTTTTTGTGTTCATTATTTATGCTTTTCTAAGTAATTTAATACAACTTTAGTCTAAAAAATGGTTAATTTCAATAAATTTTTGTTTTTTATGCAATATTTATGCAACAAACTGCTTTTTAAAGCAATTTTATACAAATTGATTACAAAAAATAGTTAATTTTAATTATCTTTGTGAGAAAATCGTTTTTTTTTGTGCAATATTTATGCAATAATTAGCTATTCTAAGCACTCGTTGATTTAAAAACTCTAATTTGGCTAAGTTGTTTCCGGATATAAACACGCTGTACTTAGAAAAACTGATCTACAATATGTTTGCTAAAAATAGTTTGCACTAAGCATTTGCCAGATGATCTACTCTTCTACTTAGTGTTAGTATTTATAAAGTAGTACTATTAATCTTAGAAGAAGTTACCGTGTTGTTTGGCGTATCATAAAGCATTGGTAGATTAGCTTCAATGGTATGGGATTGAGCTTTAAGTTTTCCAATTGATAGACTAAAACCTAAATTATCCTACAAATTCTTAGTGTCCAAATAGAAAAGTTTTGGTTAAACCATTAATTTTTACTATTTAAGTAAAAGTATTTTTGTAGTTCCGAACATTTGTATTGTTTAAAACTAAAAATGTTAGTAGTTTCATTAAATGTTAGTGTCTAAGTAGAAGAATTTTAAAATCAAAATAATGACTAAATTGCAATTGTTTGAAGACTCACACTAGGTCTGCGACTGGGACACAAGAAAGAGGGTCTTCCTTTTTTGCTAAATTTTTAGATACCATGGAATACTTGCGCGACCAATTAAACCAGATATACAATACGCTAACACCAACAGCGTCGACATAGAACTCGAGAAAATAGCCGTACTACCACAACGGGTTACAGTTATAAAAAAAGAATCAACGTGCATTGAGAAAGAGTACCACAAAAAAGTGTAACATTTTGGCTGTGTCTTCCGCACTGTCACAAACACCAGTGATATCACTAAACGTAAAGAGTCGGAAGAAAGTCGTTTTAAGGCCGATTTTGAGGAGAAGAATAGCGTATCTCTAGGCATACCAGAGACTTTGGCAGGAGCCCAGACCGGCACTTCGTCTAACCCCAAAGCCGATCTCTCAGGGAAAACTGATAATATCACACCAGAAACATTTGTTGTTGAACGTGCTTCACCGACACCGTTGCTTCAATTCATTGGGACAAGGACGACAACTTTGGGATACAAGATTTCAATAAACTTGTTTAGATGTTACAATGCTAAAGACACAATTTTAGCAAATTTATTTTTTAGTTTGGGTAAATGTAGTTTAGACATTGTTAGGTTCAAATCAAATTATAAAAATTAAAAATATTTTTTTAATAATTTTTAAAAATTAAATTGATTTTAACAAACTTGTTTCAGTTATAACAATGTTAAAGCTACAATTTTATCCGTTTTGTAATTTGGGTCAAATGTAGTTTATAGAATAGAGAATATTTATTTAAAAAAAAATTAAACTTAGATTCCGACCACTCACCCAATTGTTTGTGATTATAAAATTGGCTCACAAACACTTGGGAAGGTGAATGGAGTACATCATACCAAACAACTAAAAAACTTATTTCCCGCCTACTTAGCCAAGTGTTTATGATCAAGACATTGACTCACAAACACTTGAAAAGTTGAATGGAGTACATTAAACTAAACAATTTAAAAACTTAGTTTTGGCTCACTTACCAAATAGTTTGTAATTAGGAAATTGGCTCACAAACACTTGGACGGGTGGGTGTGAAACATCAAACCAAACAACTTGTTCAAAACTTAAAAACTCAGTTCCCACCCACCCAACACTTGAGTGTTGGTGATCAAAAAATTAGCTCACAAACACTCGGGAGAGTGGGTGGGGTAGATTAAATTAAGCAACTTACAAACTTAGTTCCCGTTTACTTACCAAAATGTTTGTAATTAAGAAATTGGTTTAGAAGCACTTGGGCAGGTGGGTGGGGTACATCAAACCAACAACTTGTTCACAACTTAAAAACTTAGTGTTTATCCACTTACCCAAGTGTTTGTGATCAAAAAATTGGCTAGAATTTGGGCGGGTGTATGAGGTACATCTTACAATATATATACAACTTGTTTACATCTTAGAAACTTAGTTTTTCACAAACACTTAAGAGGGTGGGTGGAATACATCAAACCAAACAACTTAAAAATTTAGTTTTGGTTTACTTACTTAAGTGTTTGTGATCAAGAAATTGACTCACTAACACTTGGGACAGTGGGTGGAGTACATCAAAGCAAACAACTTAGAAACTTAGTTCTCATCCACCTACCTAAGTGTTTGTGATCAAGAAATTGGCTTACAAACACTCGGGAGAGTGGGTGGGGTACATTAAACCAAACAATTTGTTTACAACTTAGAAATTTAGTTCCCGCCCACCCACCAAAGTGTTTGTGATCAAGAAATTAGCTCACAAACACTTGAGCGGGTGGGCGAGGTACATTAAACTAAACAACTTGTTTACAACTTAAAAATTTAGTTCCAGCCTACCTACACAAATATTTGTGATTAGAAAATTGGCTTACAAACACTTTAAAAGGTGGGTGGGTTAGATTAAACCAAACATTTTGTTTACATCTTAAAAACTTCCTTTCCGCCTACTCACCCTAGTATTTGTGATTAAGAAATTGGCTTACAAATACTTGAGCGGGTGGGTAGGGAATATAAAACTAAACAAATTGTTTACAACTTAAAAACTTAGTTCCCGCTTACCAATCCAAGTGTTTGTGATCAAGAAATTTGCTCACAAACACTCGGGAGGGTAAGCGGGGTACATCAAAGCAAACAACTTAAAAACTTAGTTTTCGTCTACTTACCTAAATGTTTGGGATCAAGAAATTGGCTCACAAACACTTGGTAGAGTGGGTAAGGTACATTAAACTAAACAATTTGTTTACAACTTAGAAATTTAGTTTTTGCCCACCCACCCTAGTGTTTGTGCTCAAGAAATTGGTTCACAAACACTTGGGCGGGCGGGTGGAGTACATCAAACCATACAACTTGTTTAGAAGTTAGAAACTTAGTTTTTGCCTACTAACCCAAGTGTTTGTGATTAAGAAATTAGCTCACAAACATTTGAGAAAGTGGGTGGAATACAAGAAACTTAGTTTGCGCTTATTCATTTAAGTGTTTGTGATCAAAAAATTGGCTTACATTCATTGGAAGGATGAGTGGGATACATTAAATTAAACAACTTGTTTACAACTCAAAAAAACTTAGTTTTTGCTTACCTACCCAAATGTTTGTAATCAAGAAATTGGCGTACATCAAATTAAACAACTTGTTCACTACATAGAAAGTTAGTTCCCACCCACCCATCCACCCACCCAAATGTTTGTTAAAAAATAATTAGCTTGCAAACACTTAGAAAGGTGAATGGGGTACATTAATCTAAACAATTTGTGCTCAACTTAGAAATTTAGTTCCCGCCTATCCACCCAAGTGTTTGTGATCAAGAAATTGTTTCACAAACGTTCGGAAAGGTGGGTGGGGAACATAAAACTAAACAACTTGTTTACAATTTAGAAATTTAGTTCCTGCCCACTCACCCAAATGTTTGTGATCAAGAAATTGGTTTACAAACAATTGGACGTGTAGGTGGGGGTACATCAAACAAAACAACTTGTTTACAACTTAAAAAACTTAGTTTCTGCTTACCTACCCAAGTGTTTGTGTTCAAGAAATTGGCTTACAAACACTCGGGAAGGTGAGTGGGATACATTAACTCAAACAACTAGTCCATAACTTAGAAATTTAGTTTTCAATCATCTACCCAAGTCTTTGTGACCAAGAAATTTGCTAACAAACACTTGGGAGGATGGGTGATGTACATGAAACTAAACAACTTAAAACCTTTGTTTTTCTCCACTTACTCAAGTGTTTGTGAACAAGAAATTGAGTCACAATTACTTGGGCTAGTGGGTAGGAAACATCAAACCAAAAAACTTGTTTACAACTTAAAAACTAGCTCACAAACACTCGTAAGGGTTGGTGTGGTACATTAAACAAAACAACTTAGAAACTTGGTTTTTGCCCAGGTTTTGGACACTTTAGTTTAAACTATTTGAAATAACCTGCCCACTTGTATTGGTAAACAAAATATAGCATATTACTACTTTCTTCGTGAACAAAAGACACTTATAAAGTTTGCAAAGAGAAAGAACAAATTTTTGATAACAAATTTGTATGCAAGTGATTGGACACTTTAACTTAAACTACTTAATGGATGACTACAATTTAGAGTGACCTAACGCACCCATAATTTGGTCATACATAAATTATATTTATTATTTTTTTATTTTTAACATAGAGATTTCCAACGCTTGCCCAAAAAGACAATTTTTTTGTTAACAAACTCTTAGGGTTAGTGAGCACTTCAGTTTAAACTATTTTTTAGTAATCATAATTTAGAGTTATCTGTCTAAGTTAAGCTAAGATTTATCATTTTCCTTTTTGATTTAGAGACTTTTAATGCTTGCAAAAAATTAAAAAAAAACACTTGGAGGCTGGGTGAGCACTCCAGTTAACAACTCAATGATAATCATGATCTGGAGTGACTTATTTAAATGTTGATCATTAAGAGATTGTATATCACTTTTTTTTAGACAAATCAACTTCTAACGCTTATACAAAGAAGAAACTTATAATTCTTTTATGATTTGAAAAACTATAAAAATAATTTTAATTAAATTTAAACCATTTTTTTAATAACAACTTCTGGACCAAGTAATTAGATTCTTCAGTTTAAACTATTCATTGGTAATCAATTATCTAACATAGAAACTTCCAAAGCTTACAAAGAAACGATTTTTTTAATTTCTTGTTAACAAAATCTTGGGCGGGTTGCTAAGCATTTTAGTTAAACTGGTAAAAGCTATCCATGAATTGGAATGACTCATCTAAATAATGGTTATTAAAAAATTGAAATAATCATTCTTTTTTTTTATTTCAAAAGACTTCCAATAAACGAAAGAAGAAACTTTTAATCTTTTAATAACAAACACTCAGACGGGTTGATAAGCACTTCAATTTACACTTTTTAATAGTAATCATGATCTGAAGTGACCTGACCACTCATCCAAGTGTTGATCAATCATAAAACACAAATTTTACAAATCATACAAACTATGTTACTTAAACTGCATACGTTAATCTTTACAAATCTGTCATATAAACTGTAAGTATTTTACATATAAACTCTCAACTTTCTTAAGATAAAATGTACAACAATAATTATAAATTTTTGTTTCACTTTTAATTGATACAAACATGATAATGCAATTCGTTCTGAATGAAATCATTGATAATGCATTAAAGTATTAGCAAACACAATTAACAGTGAATATTGATGCATTTATTAGCACGCCGCACATCAATTTTATTAATGTAAATTTAATGTAGGATTGCGGTAGCTTGACCAATTTGCGTGTCCTACCGAACGATTCGTTTTAATTATATCAACTAAACAATCGCCGAATTATTATGGAAACATTGTACCTGCCTTTATAAATAACAATTAGTAATTGCGACATAAATCCGGTACAGCAACACTAATTGCAATGGAATTTCATGCAGAGCAATTGAAAACGATTTTATTTTCTCAAGAAACGGAATTGAATTGCATAATTTGAAAACGGTCCAATTTTAATTGTGGCGGAAAATTGAATTGACTCTCATTGGTATTCTCGTTGTGTAATATATGATTTCCACCATCTTTTATGTTTGTGAAATATCATTTGTTACATATTTTTCCCCTCCATCCAACAGAATTTCTAAAGTGATGCCTTTGTGACATAAAAATTCCGTTCGGCGAGGTGACAAATATCAAAAGAAAGAAATCTTTTAAAGAGACATCAGTTGAAATTACGTTTTTAGGCATTCAAGTCAAACGGGATCGTGAGAAAATGGAGAGCGACTTTTTTTTTTCTTCTTGTAAATTCCCCTTCGATTAGAAAAAAAAAGCCGATTTCTATTAGATGGTAGGATGAAAAAGAGTCTTATTCCCGTTTAGTACCCACTGATACCTATTAAGGGAACGGGGATTTTTTGCGGTGGAAATTCCTGAGGTCATTTTATATCACTTTACCTCAGCGAGCAATTTCATCCCGGTCCTAATAACTATAAAGTTCACTGATTCGGGCGATTAAATACCTTTTTATTAACCGCCTCCAGAACACACACAATTAACATTTGATGTGACTTACATCACTTAATTAAATGAGTTAATTAATATTATATTATAGTTGTTTAGATTTACTTATTTAGTTTACAACAACAAAGGATATGTTTACTTGTTATCTACAGATTTTATCACGTGAACTTGGTCTTGGAAGACGACATGAAGGGAGAAGGGACGAGGCAATAAAAATATTTTTATGCGGACGATAAGGGAGTTACGACTTCCGAATGGAATGAATGTAAAACGACTTGATATCGTATGGTCTGAAGATTACAGGGCTTAATTATGCGAGGATGATAACCAGAAACCATTCGTTGGGTAACATGTGTTTTTTATCATTAAATGGTGCATGCGCCGGGAGTTATTATTTAAAAATTATTGATCAGTCCACAGATGTAACAAAATAATTAACAATTTCATTATCCATATCTGTGGCGCAGCTTTGCTGCGAAAGCAATTTTAGCGTTCATGCGGTGCATCATTCAATTTAGAACAATGCAGCAAAACATGGCACCAAATTGAATAGATCTACATATACTTACATAGCAACCAAGCCATTGATGATATTATTATGTTGTAATATTGTCTATACGGAGTCAGAAATGGGAGGAATCATACATTGAGGATGTCACATGTCAAAATTATAATAAATTTCTTCATTGTTTCGATACAATGGTTACATTTCAATCCTTTATAGGTCAAATTAATAATAACTCGCGTTTGAACAATTTTAATAATGATTAAAATTTATAAAGTTTTTAATAATTAATATCAATTTGACATTAAACTGGTCAACCGTAATAAACTACGCTGATTTTATATAAAGAAATTTACACTTTTTCACAGTTTATGATCAGATTTTTAACATTAGTTTGGTGTTCCTATGACAGATTTATTATTTAAATGCTGGATTTTGATATTTTTTAAATTTTATTAAAAAAAAATACATTTTTCAACAGTTTATGATCAAATTTTGTTGATTTTTGACAATTTTAAAACAAAATTTTGCAATTTTTTAGATTTTTTAATCAGAGTTTGGTAGTTTTCAATTGTTTTTAGCCCAATTTTTGTTTTTTTAATATGTTTTTGATTTTTTATAACAGTTTATAGCCGGATTTTGGTGTTTTTAACAAAAAGTTGATGTTTTAAGACCAGATTTTTGTACTTTCTAACATTTTGATGATTCAATGACGGATTTAATAGTTAAAATCTGGATTCTGATGTTTATAAAATTTTATTAAAGCAAAATACACTTTTCGAAAGCTTATGACCAAATTTTGTTGCTTTTTGACAATTTTTAAAAATGTTACGACAAAATTTTAACAATTATTTACATTTTTTGAACAGAATTTATTAGTTTTCAATTGTTTTTAGCTCAAATTTTGTTTTTTGATATGTTTTTGACTGAAATTTACATTTTTTAAAAGTTTTTTTGCATCTTTTGTCAGTTTATGATTGGATTTTGATGTTTTCTAAAATCTTTTTGATGATCTAAGACTTGAGTTGGCTATTTTTGTCATTTTATATAAAATAAAGTGGCCGGATTCTTGTGCTTTCTAATTTTAAATGCAGCAACAATATAAGTTGAGTGTGATATATAACCAATCAATTGATAATTACCAGTAGTCTCTATAAGTAACCCACAAAATTTCTAGTAACAATTTAATAATTTTTGTTTTTTTTTTAAAGTATTTTTTTTTATATTGTTTCAATAAATTTGCTAAATGTTATATTGTTGAAACTAGTGCTGTTCCATCTGCAACAAAGTGGGTAATTCATTTCAATCATTAAATGGTTGTTAAATCCCTTTATGGCTGATTGAATGCGCCATGGGAGCGTTTTATTTATGTTTAATTAAATCTAATTCGTTTCAGTTGCGATTCTTTAAATTGTAATTGCAGTTGACGCATTGTTTATCGAATGTAGTAAATGTACATTGAAATTATAGTTGATTTATATATTTATAAAATAGTTTTAGTTGCAGTAACAAGAATCAAAATAAGATTTAATTGTAATGTAATGCATAACATTGATATTAGTAAAATAAATAAGTAGTTTTAAGAAAAAGTCTTATTGGAAACATTTAGTTTAAGAAGTGTTTTAATTTATACGTCATCAGTTTAGTTTGTTCTTATTAAATGTAGGCACAAACAACTTATTGGTTAGCAAATTTTTATTTAAAATAATAATTAGAATTTACTAAATTAAAGCGATTTGAGTCTTTATTGTTTATTTTGGTTTCAGTAAAAAAATAGATATAAGGTTTTTTATGTTCAAGATGCTAATAACAGAATTTAAAATATTACAAAAATAAGCCAAAAAGTAAGTCAATGATTAATTGGTTAAATTGCTTTGAAGAACAGTTTAGGCTTTGTTCTGCTAATTTACTTTTATGATAAACCGTGTTTGATTTTGTGGGGGGTTTGACCTGTAGTATAATATCAATTGCTACAAAATCTACGGTAGACTAGGATCTGTACTCATTAGACTCAGTACAAGCATCTAATGTAGTTTTGATAGGTCTTAGTAAACCTCTTTTGTCAACTCTTTTTTCTTTTCTACTTTTGTATATATTATAGTTTGTACTGGATGTTTTTACTGAAGATAGTGCTTTCTTTGTTAGGTTGCCCCTTCTCTCCAGAACTCAAAAAACTGCTTAGGTGAGTGAGTAAGCCAATTCATAACACGGTTACCAAACAATAGTTTCAATTAGGAGTGTCTTCTCACTTGAGAAAATCTAGAAATTAAACTTTTTTTTCTTTCAGTTTTGGAAGCTTCTGTGTCAGAGGAGGCAATGAAGATACTAAATTTCTAAATGACCAACATTTTGAAAAGTGGGTGAACCACTCCATAACATAGTAACCAAGCAGTAGTTTGCACTAGAGTGCTCACCCACCCGCCCAAAAGCTTCTCTTCTCTGCCGGCGTTAGAAGCTTTTATATCAAAGAAAGTGATGAAAATACTAATGTCTAGATGGCAAATATTTAAGTGGGTAGGTGGGCCACTTCATAACATAATTTACAGTCAGTAGTATGCATTGGAGTGCCCACCATCTCATCTAAGTATTGGTAATACAAAAATTAAAGTTTTTTCTGCTTGTATTGGAAGCTTTTATGTAAGAGAATGGAATGGAAATACATATTTTTTGATCACCAATACTTGAGTAAGTATATGGGCTACTTTATAACAAAGTTACCAGCCAGTAGTTTGCATTAAAGTGCCCACCCACCCGTCCAAGTGTTGGTTATCTAGAATTTAGAGTTTATTTTTTTTGCCAACGTTAAAAGTCTCTACGTCAGAGGAGGCGTAGGTGATACAAAATATTGGTTAACAGTTGGGTGGGTAGGTGGACCACTTTTTAACATATTTACTAGTTAATAGTTTGCATTGGAGTGCCCATTCACCCGCCCAAGTGTTGGTCATGCAGAAATTAGAGTTTTTCTTCTCTGCCAGCGTTAAAAGTTTTTATGTCAGAGGAGGCAATGGTAATACAAATTTTTAGTTAACAACCAGTTGGGTGGAAGGGTGGGCTACTCTGTAACATAGTAACAACTCAGTAATTTTTTTTTTTGAAGTGACTACCCACACGCCTAAGTGTTGGTAATCTAAAAATTAAAATTTCTTTTTTCTGTCAACATTGGAAGCCTATATGTAAAGATGGAGATACATATTTTTGAGTACCAACACTTGGGTTAGTGGGTGGGCTACTTCATAACATAGTAACCAGTCAGTAGTTTGCTTTGGAGTGCTCACTGACTTGCTCAACTGTTGGTGATCTAGAAGTTGAAATTTTTCTTCTCTGTCAGCGTTAGTAACTTCTATGTCAAAAAAGACAATAGTGATACAAGTTTTTAATTAACCAACAATTGGGTGGGTGGGCCACTTCATAACAAAGTTACCAGTCAATAGTTTGCACTGGAGTGCCCAACCACCCGCCTAACTGTTAGTAATCCAACAGTTAGAGTTTTTTTTTTGTCAGTTTACAAAGCCTTTATGTAAAAGGAGGTGATGACGATACATGTTTTTGGATGACCAACACTTAGGTGAAAAGATGAGCCAATTTATAGCATAGTTACTAGTTAGTAATTTGCTTTAGATTTGCCCACTCACCCACTCAATCGTTAGATATCTAAAAATTGAAGTTTCTCTTTTCTGCCGGCGTTAGAAGCTTCTACATTAAAGAAAACGATAGTGGTACACATTTTTGGATAATTAACAGTTAAATGGGTAGGTGTACTACTTTATAACATAGTTACCAACCAGTAACTTGCACTAGAGTGCCCACTTACCAGCCCTAGTGTTAGTAATTGTAAAATTGAACCTTTTTTCTCTGCCAACGTTAAAAGTTTCTATGTCAAAAGTGGCGATGGTGATATAAAGTTTTGGTTAACCAACAGTGGGTGGTTGGACCACTCCATAACATAGTTACCAGTCAGTAGTTTGCACTGGAGCAGCCTATCCACCTATCTAAGGGTTGGAGATACAGAAATTAAAGTTTATCTTCTATGTCTTCTCTATGTAAGAGGAAGCAATGGAGATACATATTTTTGGATGACCAACACTTGGGTGGGTGTATGGGCCACTCCATAACATAGTCACTAGTCAGTAGTTTGCACTAGAGTGTCCATCTACTCGCTCAAGTGTTAGTGATCCAAAAAAAAAAATTTTTTCTTTGCTATCGTTAAAACTTTTTATGTCAGAAGCAAAGGTAATACAAATATTTGGTAAACCAACAGTTAGTTAAATAGGTGGGCTACTCTAAAACAAAGTTACTAGTTAGTTATTTGCACTGATAAAAAAATTCAAGTTTTTTTTTATGCCAGCGTTAAAAGTCTTTATGTCAAAGGAGGCGATGGTTATACAAATTTTTAATTAGTTAACAGATGGGTGGGTGTATGAGCCACTCTATAACATAGTTACTAGTCAATAGTTTGCACTGGAGTGCCCACCCAAATGTTGGTGTTCCAAAAATTAGAGTTTCTCTTCTTTGCCAGTTTTAGAAGCTTTTATTTAAGAGGAGGCGATGGTAATAAATTTTTTTGAATAATCATTACTTGAGTGGGTAGGTGAGCCACTCTATAACATAGTTACCAGTCAGTAGTTTGCAATGGAGTGCCCGCCCACCCGCTCAAAATTTAAAGTTTTTTTTTTGCTAGCGTTAGAAGCCTTTATATCAAAAGACGCTATTAAGATAATAATTTCTGGATGACCAACATTTGGGTGGGTGGATAGGCTACTCTATAACATAGTTACTAGACAGAATTTGCACTGGAGTGCCCACTCATTGTTAATCCAAAAATTAAAGTTTTTTTCTTTTCCAGTGTTGAAACCTTCTGTGTAAAAGAAGACGATAGAGTTATATTTATATTTCTGGATAAGATTAATACTTGGGTGGATGGGTGGACCACTTTATATTATAGTTACCAACTAGTAGTTTGCACTGGAGTGCCTACCCACCCGCCCAAGTGTTGCTAATCTACAAATTAGAGTTTTTTTCCAGCGTTTGAAGCCTCTATGTCAGAGGAGGCGATAGAGATACAAACTTTTAGTTAACCAACAGTTCGGTTAATGGGTGAGCCACTCTTTAACATAGTTACTAGTTAATAGTTTTAATGGAGTGCTTACCCACTCGCCTAAGTGTTGGTGATTTAGAATTTGGAGTTTCTCTTTTCTGTCAGCGTTAGAAGCCGATCGTAATACAAATTTTGGGTTAACCAACAGTTGGGTGATTTACTTTAGAACATAGTTACTAATCAGTAGTTTGCACTGGAGTGTCTAACCACCCGCCCAAGTGTTGGTAATCTAGAATTTAGAGTTTTTCTTCTCTGCCACTGTTAAAAGTTTTTGTATCAAAGAAAGCAATAAAGATATTAATTTTTGTATGAACAGCACTTGAGTGGGCGAGTGGTCCACTTTATAACATAGTTACTAATTAGTAATTTGCATTGGAGTGCCCACTCAGCTGTCCAAATAATAGTGTTTTATTAATATTAGAGTTTCTCTTCTCTGTCAGAGTTAGAGGCTTTTATATTAAAGTTAGCAATGGTGATACAAATTTTTGTTAATTAACAGTTGGGTGGGTGGGAGAGCTACTCTATAACATAGTTACCGGTCAGTAATTTCCAATAAAATGCTTGTCCACCCGCTCAAATGTTGGTAATTGGAATTGGAGTTCTCTGCCAGTGTTGGAAGACTCTATGTAAGAAAAGAAAATTGAGATACATATTTTAGGATGACTAACACTTTTGTGGGTGGGTAAGTCACTTCATAATTTAGTTAGTCAGTAGTTTGCACTAAAGTGATTACTCACCTACCAAAACGTTGTTGATCCAAAAAAAAAATTCAGTGTTGGAAGCCTTTTTGTAAGATAGAGATAAAAACTTTTGGATGACCAACATTTGGTTGGGTAGGTGGGCTACTCCAATAACATAATTACCAGTTAGTAAATTGTACTAAAGTGCCCACAAACCCGCCCAAGTGTTGGTGATCCAAAATTTAGAATATCTCATCTCTGCTAGTGTTGGAAGCTTTTATGTAAGAGGAGGCGATGGAGATACATATTATTGGATGACTAGCACTTGAGTGTATGAGTGGGCTACTCCAATAACATAGTTAAAAGTTAGTAAATTGTACTAAAGTGCCCACAAACCCGCACAAGTGTTGGTGATCCAAAATTTAGAATATATCATCTTTGCTAGTGTTGAAAGCTTCTATGTAAGAGGAGGCAATAAAGATACATATTTCTGGATGATTAAAATTTGGATGGGTGTCTGGGCTACTCCATAACATAGTTACAAGACAGTAGTTTGCACTTGATTGCCCACCCATCCGCCCAAGTGTTGGTGATTAAAAAATTAGAGTGTTTCTTCTCTGCTAGAGTTAGAAACTTCTATATCAAAAAAAGCAAAGGAAATACTAATTTCTGAATTATCTATATTTGGATGGATGGGTAAGCTTTTCCATAATATAGTTATTAGTCAGTAGTTCGCATTAGAGTGCTCACTTACCTGCCTAAGTGATGGCAATCTAAAAATTAAAATTCTTCTTTTTTATCAGTGTTGGAAGCCTCTATGTAAAGGAGGCAATGAAGACACTTATTTTTGGATGTCCAACATTTGGGTGGGTAAGTGGGTCACTTTAAAACATAGATACTTGTTAGTAGTTTGCATTAGAGTGCCTACCTACCCGCCCAAGTGTTAGTGATCTAGAAATGTTAGTTTCTTATCTCTGCCAGCGTTAAAGATCTATATGTCGGAGGAGGCAATAGTAATACAAATTTTTTGTTAATTAACAGTTGGGCAAGCATTTGATAACATATTTACTAGTCAGTAGTTTGCACTGGAGTGCCCACCCACTCGCTCAACTGTTGGTAATTCGGAAACTGGAGTTTTTTTTTCTTTGCCATTGTTTAAGCCTCTATGTCAGAAGAGGCAATGGTGATACAAATTTTTGGTTAACTTACAGTTAGGTGAGTAGGTGGGCCATTCTATAACATACTCACTAGCTAGTGTTGGTGATTTAAAAATTGGAGTTTTTATTTTCTGTCAGTGTTGGAAGCTTCTATGTAAGAGGAGGCAATGGAGATACAAATTTTTGAACGACCAACACTTAGGTGGGTTGTTGGGCCACTTTGTAACATTACCGATCAGTATTGCGTACCCGCCCATATGTTGGTGCTGCAGAAATTATAGTTATTTTCTTTGCTAGCAATTTAAGCTTTTATGTCTGAAGATTTGATGGAAATACAAATTTTCAGATTACTAACAGTTAGGTGGGCTACTCTATAACATAGTTACTAGTCAGTAGTTTGTACTGAAATGCTCACCCGCCTAAATGTTGGTGATTCTGAAATTGGAGTTTCTCCTCTGCCAGTCTTTGCAGCCTCTACGTCAGAGAAGGCAAAGATGATACAAGTTTTGGGTTTACCAACAGTTGGGTGGGTGGGTGAGGCATAGAGTGCCAACATGGTTACCAGTCAGTAGTGTGTTGTGGTCCAAAAATTTAAGTTTTTCTTTACTGCTAGCGTTGAAAACTTCTATATAAAAGAACGCAATAAATATATGTATTTTTGGTTGACTAACACTTGACTGGGTGGGTAGGTGAGCCACTCTTTAACATAGTTACCAGTCAGTAGTTTTGCACTGAAATTCTCACCTACCTGCCCAAGTGTTGGTAATCTAGAAATTAGAGTTTTTTTTTTCTGCCAGCGTTTGAAGCCTTTATGTCATAGGAGGTGATAGAGATACATATGACCAACAGTTGGGTGGGTGGTTGGGACACTCCATATCCTGATAACGAGTCAGTAGTTTGCACTAGAATGCTCACCTACTAATTGTTGGTGATCCAGAAGTTTGAGTTTTTGTTCTCTGCTAGTATTTAAAGTATCTATGTAAGGAGGCAATGAAGGTACATACTTTGTATGGCTCACACTTGGGTGAGTTTGTGGGCCATTCCATAAAATAATTACCAGCTAGTAGTTTATAAGTTTATACTTTAGTGCCCACCCGCCCGCTCAAATGTTAGTGATCTAGAAATTAAAGTTTTTTTTTCTCTGTTAGCGTTAAAAGTTGCAAGATCTAGCACATGATTTGCAAGAAGCGTGGTTTTAATGTTAACAAAACTTTAGAACTTGATAATTTTGAAACTACAAAACAATTCTGTTTCTACTAATATAAATAGCGTACACTATTGAGAACAATCAATTTAACAAAAAACATTTAAAATTTGAGCAAAAAAGTTTTTTAAAAGTGGTTAGATCTAAATAAAAAAACAAACAACTTTGTAAAAAAAAAATAATTAATTATATTGCCCAATAATTACAGTTTTTGATTACGATTGAAAATTTTGAACTAAAGCGCTTACACACTTGTCCACTCAAGAATTAGTTATTGACAAATTAGAAGTCTTTAAGTTAGAAAATGAAGCAATATCTTATTTTTTTAATGGGCATTCCAGTTTTTACTTACTATTGAGGAGTCTGACCTGAATTGCCTACCCACTCACAGAAATTGTTATTAAGAAGTTGAAAGTATTTTCTTTACAAGCGTTAGAAGTATCTATAATCAATGTGGCTATATATAGTTTTTTACTGATTAACTCTGGGTGAACATATTTGAGTTTGATTACTTTTAAAGAGTTTAATGTGGAGCGCTTAACTACCTGACTAAAAGTTTGTTATTAAAACTTTAAAAATTTCTTCTTACAGCAAGCGTTGGAAGCTTCTAAATCAAAAGAGAAGAAGGTAATATTTAATTCTTTTATAACAAACTAGAGTTCTTACCTACCCGCTTAAAAGTTTGTTAATAAAATATTGAAACATTTTTTTTGTTTGCGGAGGCAATAGTAGTACTATTTTCTTGACTTGGATAGGTAATTAGAAAAACTTTAGTTTTAAAAATTTGTTGTTGAGTTTGAACTTTAATGCCTACTCATCCGCTCAACAGTTTGGTATCAAAAACTTCTTTTTACTGCAAACTGTAAAAGCTTTTAAGTCAGAAAAAAATGTGATATTCAATCTTTTGATAAGTAAGGTAAGTAGATTATTCACTAATTACCAGAAAGTAATTTGAACTAAAGTGCGTGCTTGCGTATCGGCCAAAGTGTATTAGCTTTTTTTTACATTGCAGGTGGACATACAATTTTAAATAAATTCTGAAGCACTAAATAAATTATTGATCTACTTTAAACCAGAGAAGAATTTTAGACATAAAACCTTATGATGAAAAAGCAAATCAAAGTTTGAAATAGTTTCCGTTGTAAAATTCAAACCTACAATCTTTGATGCAGCAGTCGGATGCTTAGACTACTGCACCACGCTTCTTTTAAGTATTTGTAATTTTAAAATCAGCAAAAAACTGGGGTGGATAAGTGGGTTTTTTAGTTTATGGTTATTGGCAAGTAGTTAGACCTGAATAGCTTGTCTACTATATATTTTGCAAGCATTAGAAGTCTTTTAGGAGGCAATTGTTATATTATTTTTTTTATATTACTTGGACAAGTGGGTGGGTCATTTTAGTTTATGGTTACTATTAAGTAGTTTAAACTGGAATGCTTGATCAAAAAATTGTTATCAAAAGATTAAAAGTCAAAGACAAAAGTAGTAAAAGTTATTTTCAAAATAATCAATATTTAGGGGATGATGGTAAGTTAAAGAAGAATTTTTTGACGATTATATTTTGAGTGGGTAAGTAGGTGAGAATTCCAGTTTGTAAACAATATTATTGAGTTTTTTAGCAAGAGTTAGAAGTAAGAAGAAGATATGATATTGAATCATTTGAACCAGTACTTGATTACAATTGAACTAAAGAGTATTACACGCCCAAGAATTAATTATTAAAAAAAATATAATTTTTTTTTTCAACAAGCGTTAAAATACTTACAGTCAAAAGAGGAGGAAGCGATATCCAATATTTTAATGATCAATTCAATACAAAAATTTAAACAACAAAAATGAACAATAAGCTATTAAAATGCAACTTTTTTGCAGTTTTTTGTATTGTGTTTAGCAAAACTAATTGATCCTGCTTTTTAATAGCATTCCTCTGTTCAACATTTACTATATTTGGTAATTTCTGCCTTTTTACGCAACGATAATATATTACTCTACCGCATTTAACATAAATTGCTTCAGAAAAATTGTTTACAAAAAATTACAATCTAATTTAAATTTAAATAAGATTAATTTAGCATCTTAGCCTGGCAGCAAAGTGCATTTGCAAAGCTGCATACGTCTGCCTCAGCAATGCAATCCGAAATTGGATATTCCTTTACCCAATCGCAATAAATCTGAAAATCTAATAAAGCATTTTTGTTTCAAGCCAAAGCAGACAGCGTCCTGGCTATATACATACTTTTCAGACCTTTAAAAAAAAAGTAAGGGGTGGGTAGAACAGGCAGATGTAATCATAAGCGGTTCGCGTCCTTCGACGCGAATCGTACAATTACATTCCGTCGTTTATCGATCCATCAGATTATATTTGAAGAAATTTTCACACACATTGTTTCTTTTTGTGTGAAACTGATAAAATTTCCATTAAATTGAATGAAAAAATAATTAATAATTGATTTTCTGCTTCGATGGACTGCAATATACCACGAGGGGATTAATTCGTGCTAAATTAAGTATATTATATTAATTTAATTGGACAGTATAATGATAGATTCGATCATGTAATTACAAATTCCTGTAATACGGTAATGCTGCGGTAATTTGCGGTGTCGCGATAATAGATATCGATGGAATTAGCCTAGTAATTACGCACTCTGTTATATAATTCAGCAAATTATATGTTAAACTTGGGAATCTTATCGAATTGCCTGGCATAACATGTTTTACGATTCTGTCATACCTCACTGTCTAACGGCTGATGCAATATCAAGAGTTTGGAAATTGTTAGTTCAGAATATTTCATACACTATCATGGGAATACATCAAATACCGGATGCAAATAGTTAGTGTAGCCCAATTAAGATTTTAGAATTTGAAACTGTATTAGATTATATGTATACACACGTAAGGAATTACAATTATATCTCTATATGCTCTATTTGTTTTAAAATTGATATTATCAGTATATAAGCTTAATATTTTATAAGCCATATAAAATTGCTTAAAAAAAATCTGTATTGTTCAAACCTAAAATAATAATTTAGCAATTGAAAACAAGTCTATTTAATTTATATTTTATTTATAGACTGTATTAACTATGATGAATATAATATTTGAATAGAAAATTTATGTAAATTTCTAAAGCAATAAAATAGTAATCTTAAACACTTGATTGATCACTATGATGGCGGCTAATGAGCTCCATCTTTGCTCGATGTAAAATATAAGTTTAGCGCGAGGGAGCGTCCCCCTTGCTTGCGTTATCATCACTCGTCACATAGTTCGCTCTATTGAAAGACTAAATCGAACCTCTGACCTAACCAACGATAAAGATAAAGGACCCTTTTAACAAACCCTTTGCCTCAATAATAGCCTAAATCAATATAAACGAACCAAAATTTTACTATCCCTAACTAACGAATCTACTTTATCTCAAAATTAAATCGGCAATTGTAAATATAAGTTTAACATAGTATCGACCCAGGATGAATTTATAAAATAAGCACAGTTAAAACAAGAACACATTGTGCGGTTGTTTATTATTATTTCACGAACGCGTGCCTGCGTTTATTTTAGTTTTTTTTAATTACCATCTGTTGTTCACATTATTGTAATAATAAACATCATGTAGTAATTATTATTTTTTTACTCCATCATCGTTAACATCCAATTAATTAATCAAATACATTTAATGTCAAACTCATGTACAGAAACAAGTTCAGCATTAATCTCACCCTCCAACTCTGTAAAGTTTTGTTTAGTTTGAATCCATAATGTGTATCGAAACCATACGATGTTAATTTCACGGGGCGATAATTGTGCGCTTGTCAAAGTTCTGTTGCGGACAAACTTCGGACAATAATTATTTAATTAATTTCAATTGAATTGATTTTCTATGAAAATGTAATAAAAAAGTGAAGAGCTTATTGAGTAGCTTCTTGAAAAGCGGTGGTAGTTTGGCGCGCTTATCTTCACAGCGAATTTCCCTCACGTGAAAGGTCTCTCAATCAAAAATATCCACCTCAAAAGGCCCTCACAACAAATAACCCTCTGGGACGTTAACTTTTACGGACGATTCGCTTTAAACGGCCTTAACGTGATGATCTCGCACTGTAAATCTTTCCTGGGAATGCGTCGCGACGCATCGGATTATTTCATCAGACAGTTTTTTAAGTTTACTAAGTTGCGTGCAACTAATAATAATTAATTAATTAATTAATTTTATTAATCAGTAAAAATTAATTTAATTAAATAAATTCCTTAATATATTTTAAGGATTTGATTTAATAATAATTTGTTGTACACAATTTGTAATAAAGCGGCGGAAGTGGTCAGCTGATGAACTGTTTGACCGGTGGTTTTGTTTGATACTCAACTTATTTACCTAAAATATTTGCTTATGCGGTAAACCTTTAAAAAGTTGATTTTCTAGTTACTGAATATATTTTTGTTTGCTTTATCTTTATGTTTATTTTAATATAGGTTTTACATTTATATTTTTTATTTATGTAATGAATATTTATTGACATTTTCATTTTTGCCATCTATAGTGTTTTGGTTTAACAAGTCAACTTCTAAAGTTGATATTTTTTAACATTTGCAAGTTTTGGATAATAATCAATAATTGTAAAATTAATCAAAAACTAATTGTACCATTTTATTCATATTCACTTATCAATGCATTAACAACAAAAAATAAAAAAAAAATAATTTCCAACTTAAAGTAGATTTTTGTTTAATTTTTAAATTATAACAAAAAGTAATTTTACAATTTTGTTGTAATTTTTTATACATAAATATTAATCAATGCTTTATTAATTAAAAAATTAAAAAAATAAAATTTCTATTTAAAAATGTATTTTTAAAAAACTTCAAAATTATATACTGTAAATTGTGGGCTAGTAGCTTCTTCTACTGTAAAACACCCACCCGCCCAAGTGTTAATTATCAAAGAATTTACTGTTTGTCCCACCTTTTGTGTGCTTGCAGTTAGATAACAGAAAATTGTTGAACGATAAATCTTTTGATAACTAACGCTGGGGTGGGTGGAAGGGAATTAAGTATAAATTGTGGGCAAGTAGCTTTTTCTACAGTAAACCACCCACCCACCCAAGTGCAAATTATTAAAGGATTCAATGTTTGTACCATCTTTTGTGTGCTTTTAGTTAGTTATCAGAAAATTGTTGAACAATAAATCTTTTGATAACTAACGCTGGGATGAGTGGGTGGGAACTAAGTATAAATTGTGAGCAAGTAGCTTTTTCTACTGTAACCCAACTATGGATATACTGTTTGTTCTACCTCTTGTGTGCTTGCAATTTGATATTAGAAAATAGTTGAATAATAAATCTCATGTTAACTAACGCTGGGGTAGTTTGGCGGAAACTAAATTTATATTGTAAGCGAGTAGTTTTTTCTAATATAATGATGAAGTCAAACAAAAGATATAGTTTTCAAATAATCTTAGTATACGTTCCAACTAGTTCTTCGACAGATGAAGCTGTAGAACGGCTATATGAAGATATAACAAACGCAAGAACATCTGCGAAAGTATCATTCTCAATAATCATCGGCAATTTTAACGCAAAAATAGGCAATAAAGCCAACGGCTATTCAGATAATATTAGAACGTTTGGGCTAAGCACTGGAAATACCAGAAGAAAAATGCTACTCAACTATCTGCAACAGAAAAATACTCTATGAACACCTTCTTTAAAAAACCAGTACAAAAGTAAACTTAGAGAAGCCTAAATGGGCAATATAAGAATAAAATCTACAATGTTCTTACGAGTAATTGAGAAATATGCACAGACATCTCAGTGCTAAATAGATTTGATACTGGAATTGACCAGAAATAAATCAGCTAATTTAAAAAAACCGATATCCAACACATAAAAAACTGCAAAATATAGAAATTAAAACCAAAATGTGCTTACGACTAAATTAGAACCAAAGCATAACCTAAAGAACATAGACCTTAATACATTAGCAAATACAATCTTATTTAACATGCAAGTGGCCACAAAATCTGTATAAAAGAAAAGCAAAACAACAGCAAAATTAGTCAGAATACTTAGAAACTAATAGAACACAGAAGAACACTAAACAGAGCAGAAGCAGAATACGCCCAACTTAACAAAAGAATAAGTCAGGAAATTTACAGAGACATAAGAACCTTCAACACCCAAACTATCTAAAACGTATAACAAAAATCGCAAACATAAAAGTTCTAAAATCAAAAATAGCAAAGGGAAAAACATAAATCTAATAGCTAAAAGACGAGCAAGGTAACATTACTACAGATAAAACCAAAATCATGAACATAATCCAAAAGTTTGATCAAATCCTGTATAACTCTAGTACACCGAATCCTGATCCTAATGTCACCAGAGGAAATATCTTAAATGTTTTTTCAGAAGACATCTCTGAAGTAGATAAATCCAAAATACAAATGGCTTTAAGACAGCTAAAAAACAATAAGGCACCGGGAAAAAATTAAATAACAAACAAAATGCTAAAGACCGGCGGAGAAATCTTGCAAGTAGCAGTGAGATTGCTTATTAATAAATGTTTAATTGAGGAAAAGATTCCAGACACATGACAAAACGCAGAAGTCTTCTATTGTATAAAAAAGGTGATAACACTAATCTGGAGAACTATCACCCAATAAACTTGCTATCTCATCTGTACAAACTGACTACAAAAATCAGGCAGGCTTCCGTTGAAGTTTTAGCACTACGTATAATTTACAAACTATCCACACGCTTATTGAGAAAGGTACCTAATACAATATACTCATCCATTTGGTTTTTGTTGACTACCACAAAGCATTTGACTTGATTGAGACCTGGGCAATTTTAAACGCATTGAATAACGCTAGAGTTTACACTTGATACTCAAATATTATTAAATATATATATTTATATATATATATATATATATATATATGTATATTAATCCGTCAAGTCGGGCTCTTTCTGGGTATGAATCCGGCAAGTCGGGCTCTTTTTGGCAAGTCGGGCTCGTGTGTCACCTTGCCGTTCACTTTCGGGAACTAATCCGGCAAGTCGGGCTCCACGGCACCTTCACCAAAAATATTTTGATATGTAATAAAAATAATTTGACTTTACAAGATAGTATACATACATCCAATACATTTTTTATTTTATTGTTAACAACCATAAATTAGTATTTTGATAAATAAATTAAATAACAAAATTTTTAAAGTAATTGCTTCTTGGAATAGCAATTAATAAGCCCAATTAAATTTATTTTATTATTTTGCGTAGTTTACCTTTAACAACCCCTAATTATAAAATTCATTATTTTTAATTAAATTTGGTTGACAAACGGCTTTTGAAGTAAGCGGATTACAATGGTAGTGTTAGATTATATGTATTAGAAATAACAATGTCATAAAGTTACAAATTAAGTTAAATACTTTAGAATTTTGCAAAATTCAACAAACATGCTTTTTTAAGTTTTTGAAAATCTTAATGATGATTGAATTAGATTATGAGTTATCACAGTAGTAATGCCCACATTCTGACATTAATTATTAAAATAATACATTCTATACCAAATTCGCTATATTGTGTAGAAATGTTGACATTTATGTATGTTCAATATTTTTAGATTTTACTAAAATTTTGCATACAAAGGTTTTACAGTTGAAGGATTACAACGATAGTGTTAAGTTATAAGTATTTTAAATAGTTGTGTCAAACTTTTAGCATTTAAGTTAAATCCTCAATTTAGCTATAAATCAGCTTTCCATCAGGTGCAAAAAGATTATCCACTGCAAAAAAAATTTTGGGACCTTTCTTAGACATTTAAGGAGCATTTGACAATACTTCATTTTCAATAAACTGGTACAGGAATGGAAAACAGAAGCTCTTTACTTCTTGTTAGATATTTGGTGAACTTCATGTAAAGCAAGTACATTATAGGAAAAGAACTAAAATTGCTGCCGGATGTCTCCCCCCTCAGCTACAAGTCAACGCAATTAAATAAAGAAAGCAACTAGAACAACTCTTACAGCAGCTATGGAAACACTGCTTTTGCTACCACTACTTCACTTATTTGTGATGATGGAGGAGAAGTAAGCAACGTATCAAATATAGATAAACAAACACACAGTAAATCTTGAGGTTCCTAGACCAACAAACGTGTTATATGAGAAAGTAACACTGAAAATAATATCACACTTTATAAAAAGTTATTGCATGAAAAAATCTTTTCATTTAATACTACCGTCGCAAAGCAATAGAATTTATATGATATACAGATAGATCTTAACATTACAATAGCATCAGAACCGGAATTATCCCTGGACAAACATGCTTTTTCAAGCACAATTAGCTATTATTAAATGTAGCTCTAAAAACATCAAATCAAGACAATACTTTAACTGACCAATAACTATCATGTCGCAGAGCTAATCGGTTCTATAGGCTATACGGTTGTCAGTAATTAAATGCAAACTAGTGATAAACTTCATAAACAATCTGCCACAAACAACAGAGTCCGCCTCATCTGCATACCAAAAGATTATAATCTAAAAAGACTTACAATACGCAACGTAGAGCCTTCTTTGGCAAGCAGAAGCTAACCAAAGAAAAGCTTAAAACAGTCTATCTCTTAGCAAAAGTTTCTGAAGAAAACTGGATTTACTAAAAAAGTAACAAGGTACACAAGAAATTGTAGTCGCTAGACCACTTCAAAAACCAAAAGTTTTCAAAATTCTATCAATTATAATTAGAATTTTTCGATTCTATTGAAATTTAGCAACCATGCAGTAATAATAATAAACAATCATTGTAAACTGTACTTGATCCATAAATAACTATTTTGTATAGTTGAATAAATATATATAAAAAAAAACATGCCAATTTTAATTGAATCAAAAAACGTAATAAATTTTAATTTATATTGTTTTTCTTAATCATTGTTTACTTCTGTATCAAATAAAATAATTTAAGGTAAAATCAAATTATATATTATATATTATGATTATAACATATTTGAATGAAAACATTGCTGTTTTACGAGCAAATGTTTCCAAGTATTTGACCCTAAATTCTTTACATTTATTTATGATCTTTTTTGTAATCAGCCTTCACCACAAACCAACGACTTCGAGATTTTAAATCTACCAGCAAATGTGTATATTGAGTCGTGTTCCGACGGCAAGAAATTTTGTATATTCTTATTTTAAATATTTATTCTAATTGTTTTATATGCATTGTACTGGAACATTTTATAGCCCAGATGTGCAGTTTCATTTGTAAAAATCTTTCATATTCTATATTTTTCATGTCATTGCTGAGCCACAAGTTTTACCATTGGCTAATTATCTATTGCAATCATTTATCCTTATCTTTTAAAAACAATTTGTATCATTTTATATATTTAAGTATAACTTTTTAAATGTTATTTATGTAATAATAAAATATAATAATAATAGTATAACAAAATTAATTAAAATCTTAATTACCTAAACATAAATATAACAAAACTAACTATTTTCACCAACGTTTGTTTTCATTCTTCCAACGCGGCTTCATTATAATACACGTCATTAATTGCCTCTTTGCAATTAAATAGCAATAAGTAAAACAAAAACAAAAAACTGTTTTAAATATTTATTATTATTCAATTAGATATATATTATAAATGTAAGAATATTAACATTGCATTATAATACGATTCTGTGTCGGACATGAGAAGTTATCACTTTAATTTATGACACTACCTGCTGCTATAGACCTAATTGCGGCCTATAGAAATACTTTAAACATAAATATAATAGAATTATATTAATAATATAATGTCGTGTTGTTTTTGCAATAGCTACGCAATTAAAAATATGTTCAACTTTTAGATAATGTGTATCTTACATTGATTTCTTCTGATGGGATAGATTAATTTAAATTTCTATCAAAACAGGTTATTGTGCTATTTATTACAAATGCTCAAAAGTCAGCAGCTATCTGTTTTAGTTTTTGATTTTGTTGAAATAATAGTATTGCATACTTATATAAAAATATCTACAGAGAGTTCATTATTTTATTACATGATGTTAACATCTAATGTATGCTTAATTGAGTCTTATGCGGATAATACAACATACGACTAAATATCTTTATTTTTCTACCGATTGCATCTATGTTTTTAATTTTAGTATTCTTCAAACTTTCATAACAAAATGTTGTTGACCCACAATATATATTTCAAAAACGATAAATTTTTTTAATTAGTTTAATTAACATCTCTTAAAGAAAAACTGATTGTTAATCTAGAACAGTAGCAATTTTTGATTCTTAGAAAATTATGAAATTAAAAACCAAATAACTGTCTTGATAGTCCAGTTAAAAAAATTCTTTGTAAAAGTTTTAGTCTTACATATCTAAATATAGTATGTTAGTGTTAAAATGCTTTGCTATGTACTAAAAGTTTGTTTAAACATCATTGTTTTGAATGTTTTTGAACATAAATCATATTTATAACAATTGCAAATAATTGTGTGTACTTAATGCGCTAATCCACCATCACTGCTAAATTTTAGCTAGTTTAATTAATTTTTAAAATAAATTTTGATAACATTACTTTGAATACTATTAGTTTGGTATTATTATTATAATCCGCATACAGTAAAAGCTCGGCCATGTGTATCAAAACATCAAACTGATTCTTTGAATGCTTATTATTACTTTTATATACTGCATAATTTAAAACCAGTATTCTCTAAATATTTTGAAATTGGAATTTTTATTTTTCATTTATTTGATATTACGCTGTTTGCTAAACTTTAGTTAAATCCATACTTTTTAACATACATTTTGACATTTTGACTTTATCATTATTAGTGTTCTGCTTTTTGCAGGTCCTAAGTGTATCTTCTTCAGTTTTCTTGGTTCTTGGTTCTTTGTCTTTTGCTTTGTTCACTGTACCTTTCCCTATTCCTTAAAACATCAGTTATCTTGCATCTTTTTCTTTACGGATTTGCACTTACCATTCTTTTGATCACGTTCTTTAATAAACAATCTCTTCTCATTGCATGTACTATCCGTCATTTCTCTTTTATTAGCGCTCTTTCCTCCCCTGACATTCTTAATATTCCTTTATTCCGGATCTTGTCTGACCACGTAATGTCCAAGTTTCACACTTTAAGCTTAACATTTCACAATTGTTATTTGCAAATTTATACCTAACTTGCTACTCAAAAATTTTCTTTTCTTTCTAAAAGCTTTTTTATTATTCCTATGCTAACTATTATTTATCTTTGTTTTTCTAATTTTTTGTTATTTTAGGAGCAGTACTTTCTCACTTGCTCCAATTTATCTCTTTTATCGTACGGTTTTTCTTTCTCATAACCTTTGTTTTGTTTTTGTTTATACTCAGTACTTTAGTGCTTTTGTGCTCTCTGCAAACACGATCATATCATCGGCAATGTAAATAGATCATATTCTTTTTTCTCCTATGCAACAAAGGAGTGATCTTTCCCTTTTTAGCACTTTGCTACCATCTTTTTGGCATGCATATAGAACAACGTTGATGATAAATAACAACCCTGTCTCACTCTTCTTTTTAATTATAATCCACTTAGTACTTTGGTCATTTAACCTCAATGCTACTTAGTGTCTCATAAACACTTTCAAAATTTCAAACAAATTTTTTCACAAATTTTTCACTGAATTAATTTAGTCAGACTTCTTTCATTTTGTCATTTTTATTGTAATCTGCAAACCATAAAACTTATGATTTTTAAATTTCAGTTAAATTTAAGATATTGCATATGACCACACATATTGGACCTGCTACTTTGAAAGCTTATATTTCAACTTTACTTTTGACCGCTTGCTTTGAAACTTCTGTATCAAACATTTTTGTTGAAAATGTCAGCTAAGTCTATAGTAATAAAATTGTTGTTAACCAAATTTTAAAGAAATCTAAGATACTGCACAAACATATCAAAATTTTGACCCTGTTACTTTGAATGCTTATAACTGCACCACATTATTGTAATTTGCATACTTTAAACCGCAACTTTTAGCTAAACCAATAAATGTTGTTATTTTGTCCTACTTTTAATACTCCCAATTTTACAAATTTTTTAAATTTTTATAAAATTTATTAATCCTTAAATTAATATCAAAGTTTTGTTTGTTCATAATTTAACAACTATTTGTCAAGTTAGTAGAATTTATTGTATTTGAACAAAAATATGATTCAAATTAATCTCTTAAATATTGATAATTTGAATAAAACTTTGACATTACTTTGAATGCTCTTAATTTCACAACAAACAAACATAAAATCATAAGATGATGGCCATGTAATAAATCACATGACTTAAGATTAAAAAACTTAAGTCTCAGTTTTCAAAATTACAAAGATGGTGATTCTACAATTAACAATATGTATAAAAATTATTTTTAAAATTTTCAACCTATTTGTTTGTCGCAAATGCAAGTGGAAAATAAATTATTTCCTTTTGCACTATTACTAATTATATAACTTTTAATAAATATTAAAATTTATGTAAATAACTTGTTACTATTGCCGCTTGTTGTTTTTTGCAACTATCCAGATGTAAGGAAATTCTGAATAAATATCAGGACAATAAAGAAGTCGTAAAGTAAAAAAAAACATGCATGAATAGACTGACCTTAAAATAGTTTTACTGCTTTTAAAATAATTCATCATAATTGATAATAATAAAAATTAAAGATGTAATACTTTGAATATTGTTTATACTTTTTAATCAATAATATAGTAGTTTCAAATACATACAACTATTTTGTTGTAGTCTACATCAT
This sequence comes from Tachinus rufipes, assembly GCA_963932245.1. Taxonomy (NCBI): domain Eukaryota; kingdom Metazoa; phylum Arthropoda; class Insecta; order Coleoptera; family Staphylinidae; genus Tachinus; species Tachinus rufipes. Next base: position 114,287,197 of record OZ010745.1, read on the forward strand.
TAAATTATTTGACAAATAAATATGCAAAGAAGTCTATAAAAGAATATATAAGTAATATTTAAAAAATCAAAATATAAATTGTCGATGTTATGCATAAACATTCAATAACTTAATTTATATTTTTTTCATCGTAACTGTGTAAGTAAACTTTTAGAAACAATTTAAATTATTATAGATTATAAACATTTCTGTAAAACAATTTCTTATAACTTTTACGGTAAGAGCCCAAGTGGTCGAGTTTATAAACGAACATTCAAATAAACATTTATAACTTTTTTATCACAAATGTATAAGAAATATTAAGAAACAACTTTAATAATAATAGATTCTAAATATTTCTATAAAACCATTTCTTAACTTGGACTTATACGATAAATTCTAATAAGAGCCCACGTTGCCGAGTTTATACACGAATATTCAAATAAACATAAGTTATTTATAATTTTTTTTTCATAATAGTATTAGCAACGTTTACAAGCTATGAAAATAACAATAAATTATAAATATATTTTAAAAATATTATACCCACTTTGAGTTACAATTAGTAGCAAAGAGCCCGACTTGCCGGATTTATACCATTGTGGCTATAACTTTTTTATTTGAAGTAATAGACAAGGGTTTGTTTGTCCCTAGGAGGTTAGTTTGACAAAATACATTAGAATATGACATAATATAAATATATATTTTACGAGCCCGACTTGCCGGGTTAACATATATATATATATATATATATATATATATATATATATATATATATATATATATATATATATGAAAATGCTATGCTCCAGGTGAAGGTATACGTGTTGATGGTTTATACTTAAGCCACCTACCATTTGCAGACGACAACGTTATAATCAGCAGCAATATCTACGAACTACAGCAAATGCATGAAGCTTTAATTTGAGTAGGTTTAAAGATAAATTTTAATAAAACAAAGATTACGACCAAAGACGACCTTAATATTACCATAGGAATGAACACTATTGAAAAAGTGGATGAATACATATATTTCGAACATAAAATCACACTAGGCAAAGTAGAAGAGTTGGACTGAGCTGGGCTGCCTTCGGGAAATTAAGTTTTCTACTAAAAAACAAACACGTGCCAATTAATCTCAAGCGCAAAGTATACGAGGCATGTGTCTTTACCGTAGCGACGTATGGTCTGGAAACAGCAACACTAATATAGGGCGCGGCAAATCGTCTAAAAAATCTATGTCAGGCATAAGCTTGATACAAAAAGTGCGAAACAAAACTATCCGACAACATACAAGGGTTGCAGACGTTATGGAACGTGTAGCACGACTTAAGTGGAGTTGAGCCGGCACATTGCCAGACAAAACCCAAACAAATGGACACACCGGATTTTAAAATGGCGCCTTAAAGATACAACTTGGAGCATAGGAAGATTACAAAAAAGATGGACCAACGATATAAAAATAAGAGCAGCGTAGAAAAATTTAAAGAGACCTATGTCCAGTAGTGGACGTTAATGGACTGAGGAAGAAAAAGTTTTTTCTACTGTAACTTATCTACCCGCCCAAGTCTTAGTCATCAAAAGATTTAATGCTTGTTCTACCTTTTGTGTGCTTGCAGTTAGATATCAGAAAATTGTTAAAGAATAAATCTTTTGATAACTAACGCTGGGGTAGTAGTGGGCAAGTAGTTTTTTTTTATTGTAACTTACCCACCCGCCCAAATGTTACTTATCAAAGAATTTACTGTTTGTCCCACCTCTTGTATGCTTGCGGTAAAATATCAGAAATTTGTTAAACAATAAATCTCTTAATAACTAAAGCTAGGGTGGATGGGCGGGAACTAAGTTTAAATTGTGGGCAAGTAGCTTTTTTTACTATAACCTACTCACCTACTCAAGTGTTAGTCATCAAAGGATTTACTGTTTGTCTCACTTCTTGTGTGCTTGCAGTTAGATAGCAGAAAATTGTTGAACAATAAATTTATTGATGACTAACGCTTGGGTGAGTTGGCAAAAATTAAGCTTAAGGTGTAAAATTTCCATCTACAAATGTATTTTTTAAATTTTCAAAATTTTTTGTTTGCAATTTTTGGACGATAACCACTAATTGTAAAATAAAACAAAAAGTAATTGTCTAATTTTGTTGTAATTTTTTGTACATATTTAACAAACAATGTTTAAACAAAAAAAAAAAAATTATCTAGAAATGTGTTTTGCAAAACTTTCAAAATTGTTTATTTGCAATTTATAAACAACAACCACTAATCGTGAAATAAAACAAAAACTAAGTGTACAATTTTGTTGTAATTTATTGTACATAATCTTCAATTAATGTTTTAACAACAAAAAAAAAAATAAAAAAATAGATTTTCAACCAAAAATCATTTTTTTTTTAATTTCCAAAATTGTTTTTTTGCAAACTTTAGACGATAATTACTAATTGTGCAATAAAACACCAACTAATCGTACAATTTTGTTGTAATTTTTTGTACATGATCATCAATTAATGCTTTAACAATAAAAAGTTAAAAAAATTATATTTTTATCTAAAAAACTAATTTCCAAAATAGTTTTTTTGCAAATTTTGGACAATAATTACTAAATGTGAAATAAAACAAAAATTAATTGTACAATTTTATTGTAATTTTTTGTACATCATTATAAGTTATAGCTTTAACAACAAAATAATTAAAAAAAAAAAATTTTCTCTAGATTTTTTTTTTTTAATTTTCAAATTTGTTTTTTTCAAATTTTGGAGGACAATCATTAATTGTGAAATAAAACACAATTAAAGTGTACAATTTTGTTGCAATTTTTTGTACATGATTATTTATTAATGTTTTAACAACAAAAAAATTTAAAAAAACATATTTTTATCAAAAAAATTTTTTTTTAATTTTTCAAAATTGTTTTTTTGCAAATTTTGGACAATAATCACTAATTGTGAAATAAAACAAAAACTAACTGTACAATTTTGTTGTAATTTTTTATACATGGTCATCAATTAATGCTTTAACAACAAAAAATAAATCGGTTTATTTTTTATCTAGAAATAATTTTTTTTTTAATTTTTAAAATTGATTATTTGTAAATTTTGTACAATAATTACTAATTGTGAAATAAAACAAAAACTAATCGTACAAATTTGTTGTAATTTTTTGTACATAATCATCAATTAATGCTTCAACAACAAATACATTAAGAAAATTAAATTTCCATCTAGAAATGTATTTTTTTATTTTTCAAAGTTATTTCTTTGCAAATTTTGGAAGATAATCACTAATTGTAAAATAATACAAAAAATAAGTGTAAAATTTTGTTGTAATTTTTTGTACATATATGTCAGCTAATGTTTAAACAACAAAAAAATTTAAAAAAAAATTATTATTTAGAAATCTATTTTTTTTTTTAATTTTCAAAATTGTTTATTTACAAATTTTGGACAATAATCACTAATTGTAAAATAAATAAGAAAATTAATCGTACGATTTTGATGTAATTTTTTGTACATAATCAACAAATATTGCTTCAATAACAAAAATTTAAAAAAAATAATTTATATTATTATCTAAAAATCATTTTTTTTTATTTTCCAAAATTGTTTTTTTGCAAATTTTGGACGACAATCATTAATTGTGAAATATAACAAAATTTAAGTATACAATTTTGTTGCATTTTTTTATACAAAATCATTTATTAATGCTTTAACAACAAAAAAAATTAAAAAAAACATATCTACCTAAAAATATATTTTTTTTTTAAATTTCCAAAATTGTTTTTTTGAAAAATTGTTTTTTTTTTAAATTTTGGACAATAATCAGTAAATGTGAAATAAAACAAAAACTAATTTTACAATTTTGTTGTAATTTTTTCTACATAATTGTCAATTAATGCTTTTAAACTTTTAAAACTTCATTAAGAAGTTTATTTTTTTTAATTTTCAAAATTGTTTCTTTGCAAATTTTGTACAATAATCACTAACTGTGAAATAAAACAAAATTTAATTGTACAATTTTATTGTAATTTTTTGTACATTATTATCAGTTAATGCTTTAACAACAAAACAATAAAAAAATTATTTTCATTTTAAAAATCTTTTTTTTTTATTTTTAAATTTGTTTTTATTTTTTTTTGGACGATAATCACTAATTGTGAAATAAAACAAAAATTAATTGTACAATTTTGTTGAAATTTATTGTACATGATTATCAATCAATGTTTTAAAAATAAAATACAGAAAAATTATAAATTTCTATTTAAAAAAGTATTTTTTTTTAATCTCAAAATTGTTCATTTTTAACTTTTGGACAATAATCACTATAAGCAGAATAAAACAAAAACTTATCGTATAATTTTGTTGTAAAATTTTGTACTTAATTATCAATTAATGTTAAAACTAAAAAAATAAAAATATAAATTTTTATCTAGAAAAGTATTTATTTTTAAATCTCAAAATTATTTATTTTCAACTTTTGGACGATAATCACTAATTGCAAAATTAAACAAATATTAATAGTACAATTTTGTTGTAAATTTTTGTACATAATTATCATTCAATGTTTTAAAAATTTAAAAAAAAAAAAAATTTAAATTTTTATTTAAAAAGTTTTTTTTTTAAATCTCAAAATTGTTTATTTTCAATTTTTGAACGATAATCACTAATTGTGAAATAAAACAAAAACTAGTTGTACAATTTTGTTGTAAATTTTTTTAAAGATTATTAATCAATGTTTTAAAATTAAAAAATTAAAAAATTATAAATTTTTATTTAAAAAGTATTTTTTTTTAAATCTCAAAATTGTTTATTTTTAATTTTTGGGCGATAATCACTAATTGTGAAATAAAACAAAAACTAATTGTACAATTTTGTTGTTATTTTTTTTACATAATGATATATCAATGTTTTAAAATTAAAAAATAAAAAGTTATAAATATCTTTCTAGAAAAGTATTTTTTTTTAAATGTCAAAATTGTTTGTTTTTAACTTTTGAACGATAATCACTAATTGTGAATTAAAACAAAAAATTTTTGTACAATTTTGCTGTAATTTTTTATACATAATTATCAATCATTGTTTTAACAATAAAAAATTATTAAAAAAGTATTTTTTAAAACTTTCAAAATTGTTTTTTGCAAATTTTGAACGATAATCACTAATTGTGAAATAAAACAAAAACTATTTGTACAATTTTGTTGTAATATTACTTATAAATTTTAACAAATATATTTTTTTTAATTGTTAAAAAATATTCATTAAGATGTTTTGCTTATTGGTACCAAATAATTAGCAACAAACTTAAAATTAAGTATATTATTTAAATTTTTATTTAATTTTAAACTTGAAACAACTATAAAAATAAAAATAATGTTTATAATTTGTAACAAATTAGTTGCTTTTAAGTAGCAAAAAAATAATTGTTTGCTTATTGGTAGCAATAAAATAAGAAAATATTTCAAATTAGTTGAATTAATTCGATTTTCATATTTAGTTTAAGTAGCAATTTTAAAAACTAAAAATATTGCTTATAAATTGTAGCAAATAGTTTGTTTTATTGTTATACAAAATTTTGTTACAATTTTTTGTTTATTGGTAGCAAATAATTAACAACAAAGTTGAAATTGAGTCAATTTATTTTAAATTTGTAGCAATTTAAAAAATAAAAATAATACTTACAATTTGTAGCAAATTAGTTGTTCTTTTGTAGCAAAAAAGTTATTAAAATTGTAGCAATAAAATAGAAAAATAGTTAAATTTAGTTGAATTAATTTGATTTTTTTATTAAATTCAAGCTTGTAGCAATTTTAAAAATTAATAATATTGCTTATAATTTGTACTAAATAATTTTTTATTTGTAATAAAAATATTTGTTAGGATGTTTAGCTTATTGGAAGCAAATAACTAGCAACAAACTTGAAATTGAGTTAATTATTTAAATTTTTAATTAATAATAAGCTTGTAGCTATTTAAAAAATTAAAATAAAGTTTATAATTTATAGCAAATTAATTGCCTTTATATAGCAAAAATAATAATTAAAATTGTTTGCTTTGTGGTAGCAATAAAATAGGAAAATAGTTCAAATTAGTTGAATAATTTGATTTTTTCATTTAGTTTAAGTTTGTAGCTATTTAAAAAATTAAAAAAATTAGTTTAAATTTGTAGCAAATTAATTGCTTTTATGTAGTAAAATTATTTGCTTATTGGTAGCAATAAAAAGGAAAATTAGTTAAAATTAGTTAAATTTATTTGATTTTCTCATTTAGTTTAAGTTTGTAGCAATTTAAAAAAATAAAATTATTGCTTATAAATTATATCAAATAATTTGTTTTAATGTTATAAAAAAAATTTGTTAAAGTTTTTTGCTTATTGGTAGCCAATAATTAGCAACAAACTTGAAATTGAGTAAATTATTTAAGTTTTAAATTAATTTGAAGTTTGTAAAAATTTTAAAAATAAGAATAATAATTATAATATGTAGCAAATTAATTGCTTATATGTAGCAAAAATAATAATTAAAATTTTTTGATTATTGGTAGCAATAAAATAGGAAAATAGTTAAATTTAGTTGAATTAATTCGATTTTTTATTTAGTTTCAGTTTGTAGCAACTTTAAAAACTAAAAATATTGCTCAAAAATTATAGCAAAATAATTTTTTTTATTGTACAAAAAATATTTGTTAAGATTGTTGCCTATTGGTAGCAAATAATTAGCAACAAACTTGAAACTGAGTAAGTTATTTTAATTTTTAGTTAAATTTAAGCTTGTAGCAGTTTTAAAAATAAAAATAAAATTTATAATGTGTAGCACTAAAGTTGCTTTTATATAGCCAAAATATTTCTCAAAATTGTTTGCTTATTGGTAGCAATGAAACAGAAAAAAAATTAAAATTAGTTGAATTAATTTGATTTTTGCATTTACTTTAAGTTTGTAACAATTTAAACAGTAATTTGTTGCAAAAATGTTGCTTAAATATAGCAAACAATATTTGTTAAGATATGTTTGTTGCTTATTATTAACAAATTAATAGCAATTTACTTGATATTGAGCAAATTAAGTTGTATAAATTTAATTTAATTTATAGTCCTCTAAGCTAATTGATTTCAATTTGAAATTTGCAAATTGATTTAAAAAATAAATTTCAAATTGATATAAGTTTAAAGATGTTATAAAATAGTTTTATACAAATTTAATATTTTATATTTAAAATAGAGCTTATACTGAACGACGTTTGAGACTATAAAGAATTCAACAAACAAATGTATCCTTTGTGAGATGATCACAACATGAAAGACTATTTTGTAAAGAATCTATTACCCACAAATTCAATTTCCAATAGTTACAACTTAATATAACAATAGTAAAAGAGAATACTATACAATGTATACTTTAAGCATTAGTTTTAAAACAAACACATAAGCATTTACAAACTGCAATCAACATTTTATTTTTAAAAATAATATATTTATTTACATTTTACTGCATATAATATTTTTTTATTGTAAGCCGTAATAAAACACGAAGCACACATTTTATGTAATGTAAGGTAATACCCTGATACGTATAAAGGGAAAGTACTACAGTTACTGCTTGTGTAGAGCTAAAGTGTTATGTTGCCAGCGACATTTGTAAAATGCAATTTTGTTTGAGATTATTTTAAAGTTTGCTTTGTAATAATCCTTGCACATTCTAAAACATTTATTTTAACAACTGTACATACATATTATTTCGGAATAATTTTGATATATTTATTTTCGTATAATAAAATATAAGTTTTAAAATATCCCCTTTCATAAACCGTATAGAATAAGGTTTCATTTGCGTAATGTAAATAATTTGCAACACAATTTTTTTCTGCTCCCCACATAGAATCCCAAGGCACATATAAAAAATGTATTGAACTGACCGTCCCGACGTTGCAAATAAAATAAATTTCAGTGTATAAACCATTAGTCTCATTCTGTACCATCACTGTCAGACTGGAAATGTACTTTTTTAAAACCCTCCACTTTTAGATAAGTGTAGCCTTAATAAAAAAAACTCCATATATTTTTTCTTCATTTCATTATGTAGCTTGTGTAAATCAGAGTAATGCTTTTAATTAGTCTCCTTGATAATATGGTTTTTAATTATCGTCCGAGAGGTAGGGAAAAGAGAAAGGAAAAAAATTGTAATTAATGTAGCATTTACAGACGCATTTATAACACTTCCAAATGTCGGTTTTAAAACAGGATTTATCGCTTTTTGTAGAGAGTGAGTAGCCGAAATAAAACTCACAGAAAATAGTTCAAGGATAATGAATTTATTTTTAGTTTTAAATTTAATTAATTTGTTATGTAAATGTTTCTTGAGGGTGTAAATTTGCATTAGTAACATTTTATTTATCAATATAATAAAAATTTGTTGTTAAATTAGCGTCGTAAATCATCTTTAGTAATTACTCAAGTAAATTCATGGCTTCGGTGGTGTTACAAACTACAACAAAGACCGAGGTGCGTGCTAGTTATGTATGCTGTTATAGTGTGGCTTTTGCCTTTCGTAAACCGACATTCAAGGGCAAGGAAGGGATAGCTTAATACTGATGAGATATTTAGAGAACTTGGAAACTTTGTAAGGTTAATACGTTGACATTAAAAAAATTGTTTTTGAGTAATAATTAATTCAATCTAATAAATACCCAACTTGGTTTATAGTCTATCGGTTTTGCTTATCTTATTTTAGCAAGTTGTATGTCTTAAAATGATGTTAGATAATTAATATATGTAAATTTGTTTAGTGCTTGAATTATTAGTATGTAAATTTATTTAGTGCTGAAATTATTAATGCTATATGGGCCAAGCTTAGAATAGAATTGATTGTAATTTAATTTATTATTCATAATGTTTGTTAAAGAATTATATTTAAAAAAATTAACTTGTGTAGTTTAGTTGATTTATAAATTGATTATGATAAGTATTGTGGTGGTTAAGCCTGGGAACTAAAGCAATAATCAATTTTGAAAAAAACAAAAAAAAATTATATAATTATATAATTTGGATTGCAAGAGAATACTTTAAAATATCAAGTTGAGATTTAAAATTTTAATTTCTCGATTTAATCAAGCCTCAACAAAATTAAACTGCAATAGTACATCTTTAATAATTTGAAAGTTGCACAGCTTTTAATTAATTAAACCTAGTTTTGGGATAAATTTACCAATAATGGACCAAAATTGATGCAAATTGGAGAAGATTTGTTTTGCCTATGACTGAATTAATTTTGAGAAGTTTGATTTATTCTAATGTTAGCAAATTTAAAAAAGAATCTTAAACAAATCAAAATATCTAATTGCGGTTGAAATTTGCAATTTTGATCTTGAAAAAACTGCTTTTGCGGATTAACGGTTAAAGATATCTTGAAGCGGATTACAAATTTGAATTTTAAGGTTAGTTTTGTATAAGAATTGAGTCAGTCATAAACCAAACATTTTGTAGAAATTAAATTTTAATAACTTACAAATTTGGTATTGTTTATACTCCAGAGCTGCCTGACTTCACCTGATTGTTTGTATTCAAAATTTTGATAACAAACACTTGGACGGGTAAATGAGCAACTCCAGTGCATGATGACAAGTCAATAGTTTTGATTGGAGTTGCCCACCCGAGTGATTACAAACATTTGGGCGGGCAAATGGCAACTCCAGTTGAATCTATTGACCGTCATCATGCTTTAGAGTTCACGACAAACTTTTTTACAAATTGAAAAAAGAGCAGAGCTGATAAATTTATAAAAATGACAAATACAAAACATATGTCTACTAAACTAGTTAAGAATGGTCTATAAATATATTTTAAAGAAAAGATTTACAGACGAATTGGATAGGAATGGAAGCTTAAACAAGAATCAACACTGGTTTAAAGAAGATTCTACACTTGATGCTTTTAGGCATATCACAGAAGCTTCTTATGTCTTATAAAAATAGAAGGTAGATCAAGAAGATGGATTTAGAGCTGACAATACAAAAAACTAAAACCGTAGTTTTAGTTGGCAGAAGAATGGACATTTTAGTCAAAATTAATCTAACAGATATAACTATCAAGTTTTTCTTTTTGGAGATTGGCTATCATAAAAATAATTTTGGTTGTTTTGTTGCTATAAACTGATCAATTGATGTGCATTGGAACTATTCTTTTAGGTTCTTTAGCAACAAGTTTTTTTTTTATTGAGCGCTTTCTATTGATTTTTGCTGGATTATCAATTCTTAGATTTTGCTTTTTTCATGACGTGTTTCAGGTACTTAGAAATGTGAATAGGTAACAATTAGAACATAGGACCCCACATAATAGACATCAAATAAAAAACAAAACACAAAAATGCAGTAACTTAAAAGTACTCAAAGTACTTCTTAAAAAGGTTAAAGAAAAAAATGGTATATAGAATAGAGAGTGCATTTAAAGTATTCTAGACTAACAGTTAATAATAAAAACCATTTTAATACACTTTTTTGCACAAGACCAATCTAACAACAAAAAAAATAACCTCTTCTTTGCCAGCGTTAAAAGTTTCTGTGTCAGAGGAGGCGATGGAGATACATATTTCTGAATGACCAACACGTGGTTGGTTAGGGGGGCCATTCTATTACAAAGTAAATATTCAAAAGTTTTTGCTGGTGATTTAAAAATTAGAATTTTTTTTTTCTGCTAATGTTGGAAGACTTTATAAGAGGAGGCGATATATATATATATACAAATTGTTAAATGACCAACATTTCGATGGGTGGGTGGGCCACTTCATAACATAGCTATTGATTAGTAGTTTGCACTGAAATGCCCATCTGCCCGCCCAAGTGTTGGTGATCCAAAAATTAGAGTTTGCTTTTCTGCTAGTATTGGAAGCCTCTATGAAAGATGAGGCAATGAAGATACAAATTTTTGAATAACCAACACTTGGGTGGGTGGTTGGGCCATTTCATAACAAAGTTATCAACCAGTAATTTTCATTGGAGTGCCTACCCACCCGCCCAAGTGTTGGTGATCCAGAAATTAAAGTTTCTTTTTTCTGCTAGTGTTGGATTTCTCTAAGTAAAAGGAGGTGATAAAGATACATATTTTTAGATGACCAACACTTAAGTGGGTGTCTGTGCCACTCTGTAACATAATAACTAGCCAGTAATTTGCATTGTAATTTGCATAGTAGTTTTTCTTTTCTATGCCAGTGTTGGAAGCTTTTATGTACAAGGAAGCAATATAACTACATATTTTTAAATAACCAACACTTGGGTGAGTGGGTAGGCCACTCTATAACATGGTTACCAATCAGTAATTTACACTAGAATGCCCATACACCTGCCCAAGTTTTGTGATGCAAAAATTAGAGTTTTTCTTCTCTGCTAGTATTGGAAGTTTCTGTGTAAGAAGAGGCAAAAGAAATTCAAATTTTTGAATGATTAACACTTGGGTGGGTGGGTGGGCTACTCTATAATATAATAACCAGCCAGTAGTTTTGCACTGGAGAGCCCACCCACCCGAACAAGTGTTGGTGATTTAAAAGTTGGAGTTTTTCTTTTCTGCCAGTGTTGGATGGTTTTATTTAAGAGGAAGCAATGGAGATACATATTTCTGTAAGACCTAAATTTAGGTGGGTGGGTGGGCTATTCTTTAACCTAGTTACTAGTCAGTAGTTTGCACTGGAGTGCTCACCCACCCGCTCAAGTGTCGGTGATCTAGTTAGAAGCCTCTATACCAAAAAAAGCAATCTTGCTCTTCTTATGTTATAAATATTTAGAAATGAAAGGACGTGGTAAATGACAATGGAAGCAGATTAATACAAACATGCAAACAAAACCAGCTTAAAGTTCTAAATGGATACTGCCAGCACAGAGACGTCCATAAATTCACATGGAGGCAGAAAACAAGGAACTTAAAAACTATTATTGACTATATAATCACAAAACAAAAAACGAGCTAAAGGTCAATGATGTTAAAAGAGGTGCCTCATGTAGTAGTGACCACCACCTACTTAAGGCACAAATAGTATTTCCTATTAGAACAGGATTCCAACAAGAGAAGAAACAGAAAAATGACAAAAAAGAGAAAGTGATAAAAATCAGATATAATATTAATAGTTTGGAACAGGAAAGTACAAAAACACTATACAAAACCAGACTAAACAATAAACTACAAAGAACATCCTTCGATAGTATAGAGGATGAGTATGAATACATAAAATCATGCATAAAAGCAGCGGCAGGAGAGACATTAGAATGCCAGGAAAAAAAGGGAAACGTAATAAACCATACTGGTGGGATAAGGAGATCGAATCTGAAATAGAAAACTATACAACATCATGTTAAGCTCAAAAAACGTAAATGATATAGCATATAAACAAGTACAAGCAAGGGTACAAAGAATGATCTGTACAAAAAAAAATGGGAAAGAACATGCTCTAGACTCAATACCTAGGTGAAAAAAAAAAGCACAGAAAATTGGAGAATACTAAAGTACATGAGACGGGGACGGAACAAAGACATAATTTCCCCAATAACAAAGCAAACATAAAATCAGCATTTCAAAAAATTACTGACAAAAGATAGAAATGAGTTCCAAATTACAGATAACACTAACACAAATATAACCACTCAAGAATCTCCAGTAAAAATATCTATATCAGAAATTAAAAATTCAATTAACGCACCAAAAAAGGGAAGAGCAGCGGGACCAGGGAAATATTCCTAGAGAACTTATTAAATACGGGACAGAAAAACTAACAAATCTATTCCAAAGATGTATAAATAAGTCAGAAGTACCAAAGGAATAGAAGTTGTCATATATATCAGTAATTCATAAGAAAGGAGATATAAAATAAATAAACTATAGAGGAATATCCAACACCATAAGCAAAATATATAGAAAAATACTCAAAAACAGGATAGAAGATAAATACAGTGCAATGAAGGCAGAAGAGCAAGCCGGATTTAGAGCAGGAAGATCCACCGTTGACCACCTATTTACGTTAACCCAAATCGTAGAAAAGAAAATAGCATATAACCAGAAAGTTCATTTGCTATTTGTGGACCTTAAAAAGCTTATGACAGCATTCCTCTAGTAAAATTATGGGAAGCTTTACAACATACCAACATAAATGCTAAAATAATCAAAGCAATCAAATCTTTGTATAATGATGCTAAAACTAAAAAATAGGAAGTAACTTAACAACCGGGTTCACAGTGACAAAGCGACTCAGACAAAGGTGTTGTATATCGCCCACACTGTTCAAAGTGTATCTAGAAAACGCATTAATAAGATGGAAGAGAAAATGTGGAGCGATGGGCATACCTGTGGATGATACATCAACAATCTATAATTTGGCATTTGCGGATGATCAGGTGGTTATTGCGCAAGACATTGATGACATTGAATATATGATACGCAAACTAATTGAAGAGTATGATAGGTGGGGTCTCGAGGAGAACAGCAAGACATGCCTATCTCAGACAAACAGAATAACAAACACTGCAGCTCATACAAATACCTAGGCGTAAAAATATCGAAAGAAGGAAGTCTGGACAAAGCAATAGCTGAAAGAAATCTTCAAGGCAGGAAAGCTGTGTCTATGATAAACGGCATACTATGGGATATACACATTACAAAGGAAAACAAACATAGAATATACAACGCAATAATTACAAGTATAGTAACCTATAGTAGTGAAGTGTGGCCTATATAGGATAGAACAAAAAAAAGCACTAACAGCCACAGAGATGGACTACTGGAGAAGAGCGGCAGGAAAGTCGAGATTGGAAAGGATCAGAAATGAAAGGATAAAGGAAATAATGAAAGTAAAGCACGATATTACAAAGAATGGGCCAAGACCAACTCCCAAAGAAAATACTACACTGGACACCGCAAGAAAGGAGAAGAAGTGGAAGACCCCGGAAAAGCTGGAGAGAAGGTATAGACGGAAATATTCAGGCAAGTTACTAATTACTGAACAAATTTAATTTTTTATTTTTTTTAGATTGTAAAATTCTGAAAAAAAAATTATCGTATCAAAATTATTTAAATTTGCTACAATATTAGTACTATAGTAGTACTAAATTTTGCTGAAAATACAAATTAATCCAATGTGTAGTTTCAAAAATATTTGACATGTTACTAATTACTGAATAAAAAAATTTCTTAAAAATTAAACAAAAATTGCAAAATTCTTAAAAAAAAAATATTGTATGAAAATTATTTAAATTTGCTACAATATTAATACTATAGTAGTACTAAATTTTGTTGAAAATACAAATTGATCCAACGTGTAATTCCAAAAATATTTGATATAATACTAATTACCAAATACATTTTTTTCTAAAAAACTTGTTTAATTAGCAACATTCTGAAAAAAAAACTATCGTATAAAATTTATTCAAACTTACTACAAATTTAGTACTATAATAGTACTAAATTTTGCTAAAGATTGAAATTGATCCAATGTATAATTTCAAAAATACTTGACATGGACTAATTACCTAACAAAAAAATTCCAAAAAACTTGTTTAGTTTATTTTAAATAATTATTATATAAAATATATTTAAATTTGCTACAATATTAATACTATAGTAGTACCAAATTTTGCTAAAAATACAAATTGATCCAATGTGTAATTTCAAAAATACTTCCATGATACTAATTACCTAATAAAAAGAATTCCAATAAACTTGTTTATTTGCAACATTCCAAAAAAAAAAAAATTGTATAAAATTTATATAAATTTGCTACATTATCAGTACTATAGTAGTACAAAATTTTGTTAAAAATACAAACTGATCCAATGAGTAATTTTAAAAATATTTGATATGGTACTAATTACACAATAATTTTTTTTTAGAAAAAGATTTATTGGGAAATTAGTACCATGCCAACTATTTTTGAAACTAATTATTGACCCAATTTGTAATTTAAGCCAAATTTAGTACTACTAGAGTACTAATATTGTAGCAAATTTAAATAAGATTCATACGATAGTTTTTTTTTTCAGAATGCTGCATTCTAAACAAATTTATTTGGATTTTTTTTATTGTGTAATTAGTACTATGTAAATATTTTTGAAACTACACATTGAATCAATTTGTATTTTTAGCAAAATTTAGTACTACTCTAGTACTATTATTGTAGCAAATTTAAACAAATTTCATACGATAGGTTTTTTAGAATGATGCAAACTAAGCAAGTTTATTGGGATTATTTTTGTTGAGTAATTAGTATCATGCAAATATTTTTGAAACTACGCATTGGATTAGTTTGTGTTTTTAGCAAAATTTGGTACTACTATTGTACTAATAATGTAGCAATTTTGAACAAATTTGCAGAATACTTAGCAAACAAAGCAAGCTTTTTTTAAGAAGAAGAAATATTTTTAAAACTGAACTTCGTATCACTTTGTTTTTTTAGCAAAATTTATTTTTTAAGTAGACGAACATTTTTATACTCTTGTCGACTATGTAATATTTAATAATAATATCAAAATTACAATTGTTTCTGTACTGAGTAATTTCCATATTAGCAGTGATTAAAGAATACTGAGAGCAAACCTAAAAATAAAAACATAACAAACTAGAAGAAAAATATTTATAAAGAAAGCTCTACCCATTGTAAACTACATAAAACAAAATTAAAAAAAAAATACAAAAATAAATCGGAACAAAACAAAAAACCCAAAATCAACAAACTAAACAAAAAAATCACAAAAAATCTACAAAACGTCAACAAGAAAAAATGTATGCAACCAAGACCACTGAAAAACAAAAAGTTTAGTAAAATAAGAAAAAACATAAAGCAGAATACTGAAGAATGTCAACAATAATGCAAAGAAATCATAAAAGAAAACAAAGAACAAGAAAACAGAGTTTATACAAAATACAATAAAGAATAACAAAATTATATCAAAAAAATAATCATTTACTACTAATTTTGCTAGTTATTCGGACAGACAAATTGCAGTTTGTGGCCAGTGTACTGCTAATAGTAATAGTTTATAACTAATTTTAACTGTAAATTTCAGATTCCCGATAGTAAGATGATAAGTTTGACTGTTAACTGCATTTTTCTGGCCGTTAAGTAGCTATTTAAACAATAAAATGCAATTTCTTAAAATTAACTGAAACTAATTAAAAAAAAAAAAAAAAAAAAAATTGTCTAAGAATTCCCGACAGTTAAAAAATGCGTTTTGTTGCAAGTTAGCTGCAGTTGGTTAGTTAGCATTTTAAGGACAAGTAAAACTATTTTTTTTGTAAAAATTTAGAAATTTCACTAAATCTATCAGAATTGGTTTAGAAATAATAAACATTAAAACTTAAATGATAGTTTCACACAGATTCTTACATGCCATAAATGCTTTAGTTTATAGCTGAAGAGAATGTGTGTAAAGTGCTTTTGCTGGAAAGATACTAGAACAACTGAAGAGTCATTAATAAAATATAATAGCCACAAAAGAAGAAGAGAAGAGGATAAGCCAAAAATAGAAAGTGTCTTAAATTTGTTAAGTAATACCACAAAGGTAATTCCGCAAATCCAAAAGAATACAAATGCTCAAAGTTTTAATAAAATTAAAAAAAACAGTAACAATTTGAAAGAACACAAAAAATATTTAAAAAAATTTTACTTATTTGTATAATACTATTTTTGTATGATTTTTGTACGATTTAATTATATTAGTACCACGCTGCGGAAATAAACGCCTCATTCTATCTAACCTGATTTTATGCAACAAATTGCAATATGCAAAAGTTATTTATTCTTTTGGTTTTTATATCAATTACAATTCACAACCTTTTCCGTGTAAAGTTATAGCGTCTAATCAACTTCAATATTTGTTTTACTAAATTATCAAAAACGTGTGCAAATTTTATAATATTTGTTGCTTTATTGAAAATCCAAACATTAATTAATTTTTACAATATAATATAAAATAGTTTTAATACACAACTTTTCTTTGTTCGCTTGATAGAAGCAAACAAATTCCATTAATCTCTTCCCAAACTAAAATATATTTATATCAAAACAAACAAAGTAAGCTTTCGCATCGAATAAATATTTTTTCTATACCACCCCAATTCATCGATACTTAATCCAAACCATCTAGACTTCCTTATCCCCTGTAATAAAACCGTTATTTTCATCTTGGCAACGGCACCCCTTCACAACAGCATACACACTTTAGTGCGTGTGTCCGTATATAATTTGAGGCCGACTGGTAATGGCTTTTAGTGTCGCTCCCGTTTTCCCCCATATCGCTAATTTAACATTGTTGACCGGATCAAATAACATGAGATGCTCTCATCAGTATTTCCATCATGTCGCATTAAAAGGAATCGCTGTCGAACTTTACTCTCTCGACCGGACAAATATATCCACAAGATTAAATTGTCGACCTCTCCCAGCATAATAAAACTGTTGGCAATGGAAGTGCGGACGGGATGGATGGATGAGATGAACATTGATTCATTCATCTGCTACAATTTATTGTTGTTTAGAATTTATCACAATTTTAAATATAATTAACAAACGAGATTTTATTTTCTACTTTTCCAGCGTATAATAGCATGAAACTTAATACTATTGTAGATAAAGTACTTTCAATCCAACAACAAAGCCGCAGCGCGCAACTAGCTGGCTTTATATTTCATAAATTATTTAAATGCTTCTCTGAGCAGTATAAAGACATATATACATGTAACACAGTAACTTTGCAATGTGACCACATCATAGGTTAATATAAGCGTTCTGTATTTTCAGCAAGCGGACATTAATTTTTTTACGTTGTCATAATTTAACATTTAAAATCAAAATTCTGCAGTGGGTAGAATACTTATTTGCAACATATTTTAGTACTGATTCAATAACTAAAGTTTAATTTGTTTAATATAGTAGCAACAAACTGTTTTAAGGGGAGGTGCGCCGAGAAACTTTTAGTTTTTTTTTCTTTGTTTCTATAACTTATTAATAGCCTTTTTGGTTTATGAGTCCAGGATCCAGGAGCGGCGTTACCTGCTATGACGCCTCCTAGCAAATTTTAAAGATGTGTTAGAAACGTAATTATTACTAAAAAAATTATTAAATTTTTAAATTTATTTTACAATAATAAACAAAAAAAAAACGCTTAAATTAGCCAATCAACAAGGTGGAAACTCATTCGGGCATCATTTGCTGACCTCAATAACTGAGTCTATGATTTTTTTAAAGAACACTGACGACGACACCGTTAAATAGCGTTTTCCAATAAAAGAAATGATTTTAAAACTGAAAACTTAATCTGCTTTTGGCCCGGACAGAATTCCGAACAAAACATTTAAAATTTATTTCTATAAATCAATAATTTCCCATGCAATTCTTTGCATCGAGAAATTTCCAAAAGCTTAAAAAGATTCTCACGCATTCTAAACATTTCAAAACTAGAATTTTTCTTAAAACTATTGGCTAATTAATTTTCTATGCACTTTAAGTAAGGTTATAGAAAGGGTGATTTTGGAAATATTTCAAAACCAATTTTTTCAGCCTACCAACATAGATTTAGAAAAAATTATTATCTTACCTAACTTAACACATTGTCAAAAATTTTAGACTAAGACAATCTGAGTAGCTTGTTTTGACGTTAAAAAAGCCTTCAACAAGATTTACTTTTAAAAATGCACAGACAAAATTTCTTTTGCATTTTATAAAGCTGATAGTTTCATATATGAACCGCAGAACTGGCAGTTAAACTCTTAAACCATGTTTTTATCTTACTGCAGATTACGGCAGTAGTTTTTCAAATTTTTATTCTTTTGCTGACGATATTTATCTTCTTTGTTGCCGACATGCCTTTGGGCTAGAAACACATGTTTAAATTAGCTTAATATGCTGATAATACAGCACTAATTTACAGCACTAAAAATGGTCACCATAATGCTACCACTAATCTTTAAAATTAGGTAAATGACTGGCAAGTTAAAGTAAAGCTAGAAAAAAACAAAATTTGGATGTATCATTAGACTGCAAATTACTTTTGCGTCTTTAGTCTAGAAAACGGTTGCAAACACACACCTCAATCGTCTCAAGTTCTTCCAAAGTTTTACTTTACAATGGCTCGTAAAATCCTATGGTATGTTTGAAACAAACAAAAATTTAACTATCTTGGTTTTTTATGGCTGCGCTAACACATCAAAACTTTGAATAAAACGTGCTTTAATAACCTTGCTGTTTACTCTAGTTCGGATTTGGCCAGACTTGCCAAACCAGACAAGTATAAATACTCCCATAAGAAACCAATATTAAAACTTCTTAAAGTAGCTTACTTCATAATCTATACTATAAAATTCTAACTAATCTAAAATACATTTTTTAACAAAAGCTATATTTGCTTACAGTCTTAAACTTGCAGGTATGATCTGGGGGAAATTTAGTGTGTAAGCATTCTTTTTCAGAGTGTAAATCAAACAGTTTTCAAATTATTTTTTTACTCAAACTATAAATAATAAAAGTTGATGCAGTTGTGGCAGACTACTAGCCAATGCATCAACAACATTAAACAGACATCAACCAAACCAGAATGGAGACTAGCTAATATTCGAATCTAGAAAAATATATTACTAACGCTTATATTGGTTGCACCGTCACGCTAAAAAAACAGATTACCACTATCACGTAGACCACACGCGCTTGGCGTCATTGCAAACACCGTTGTTGAAGTTGTAATTCAGGCGGCCACTTTAGGTCTCAGCGCAATTAAGCATTAAGCATTTCTTGAAATTTTTGAAATAAGAAGTTACCACAACAGGCAGAACCTAGAAAACATTTCTAAGGAAGCTCGGTAGACAACAAAACATAAAAAAATTGAAAAATCTCCGCGCATCAAAGCTGAGACTTATTGGCTAGATTTGATGTATCAACAGCACAATCTTTGGGTGTTTACTTCTTAGCGGGACGTATTCAGGTCTCAAGAACAATAACAAAGTATAGTAATATTTGATTCTTTATATTTTAAAAAGCAAATTAAACTTTTTTATTAACTGTGCAATAATTGCATTAAGTTACAAAAAATAATTAAAAAAAAATGTTTTTTAATGCAAATGTGAATCACCGCAAGCCATGGCGCCTCTTATATGTTGAGCCCCGAAGCAGCGCTTGGTTTGAGTTTGGCAAAAGTCACTTTGTCACAAGAAATGGTTGTGATCTAATCTTTTGATGACGACTATTTGGGTAGGTGGGTGGGCTACTCTAATCCAAACTACTGACTGGTTATGATGCTATGGAGTGTCTCACCTACCCACCCAAAAGTTTGTCATCAAGAGATTAATGTCTGATCTCTCTACGGACAGCAGAAGTTACTTTGTTACAAGAAAATGTTGTGATTGAATAACGACTACTTGGGTGGGTGGGTTGGACACTTTAATTGTTATGATGCTATGCCACCCACCTAAATGTTTGTCAATGGCCTTGTTTAGGACGATTCATTAGGTGTACTGAACGCGCTTGATGACTATCGTTTGCTGGCAGCGATTGTCATTTTACTTATTATACATCTAGGTTTGCTTGGTCTGAAAAGTAAATTCATTATGTCAAAACCAAACTATATATAAGTTGTTTAGCAACATAAGTAACTATGAGATTACAACTTTATATTAACGCTGTAATAAATTGGGTGAGAGAAGTACAACAGTGAAAAATAATAAAAATAATCTTAAAACTTAAAAATATTACAAAGTAGGATTAGATAGCATTACTTATTGAAAATATATTAAATTTCGTTAAGTAGCGGTTTCATAAACTAATTAAATCATTTATTTAAATTCAAAACATTGAGCTTTACGTTTATGTAGTTGATAAAAGATTACACGGTTGGCAACAGTGACAAATTATACCGTTCAGATGAACTTAGCGCTTATTGATTGATTGATGAGTCAGCGTTGGCAACTGATGAGTTGTACTGAACGCAACCAATAAGAGATTGATGTCTGACTTCTCTACGGACGGCAGAAATTACTTTGTCACAAGAGAAGATTGTGATCAAACTTCTTGATAACGACCACTTGGGTGGGTGGGTGGGTGAACCACTTAAATTTAAACTTCTGTCTGGTTATAATGTTAAGAAGTATCTCACCCACCCACCCAACTGTCATCAAGAGATTGATGTCTGACCTCTCTACAAACGGCAGAAGTTACTTTGTCACAAGAGAAGATTGTGATCTAACTTCTTGACAACGACCACTTGGGTGGGTGGGTGGACCACTTAAATTTAAATTTCTGACTGGTTATCAAGATAAGAAGTATTTGACCCACCCACCCAAGTGTTTGTCATCAAGAGATTGATGTTTGACTTCTCTACGAACGGCAATAGTTACTTTGTCACAAAGAAAAGGTTGTAATGTAACTTTTTGATAATAAGTTGTTCAATTGGTTTCTGTTTTACGACGGATTACGTAAGAGTTTTACGGTTTTTTACTCTTATGAAGCTTACAAGAACCGTTTTAACGTAAAAATATACCTTTTTTGTCTGTTTTGCAGTAATTGGTGTTACTTTTCAGCAAATCTTATAAAAATTGTCCAATTGGTTTCTTTTTTACGACCAATTATGTAAGAATTTTACGGTTTTTTGCGCTTATAAAGCTTACAAAAAGCGTTTGAACTTAAAATTTTATGGTTTTATAATTTTAGTCCGTTTTGCAACATTTGGTGTTACTTTTTAGCAAATCTTATAAAAATCGTTGAATTGGTTTCTGTTTTACGTCGGATTACGTGAAAAATTTACGTTTTTTGCTCTTATAAAAACTGTTTTAAATTAAAAATATTACGGTTTTCTTGTTTTAGTCGGTTTTGCAACAATTGATGCGACTTTTCAGGAAATCTTGTAAAAATCGTTTAATTAGTTTCTGTTTTACGGCAGATTACGTAAATTTTGTACGTTTTTTGCGCTTACAAAGCTTACAAAAACCGTTATAACGTAAAAATATTACGGTTTTATTGTTTCAGTCTGTTTTGCATCAATTGGTGTTACTTTTCAGCAAGTTTTATAAATATCGTGCAATTGTTTTTCGTTTTACGCCGGATTACGTAAGAATTTTACGGTTTTTGCACTTATGAAGCTTACAAGAACCGTTTTATTGTAAATATATTACGATTTTGTAATTGCAGTCTGTTTTGGAACTATTGGTGTTACTTTTCATCAAATTTGATAAAAATTGTTCTATTGGTTTCTGTTTTACGACGGATTACGTAAGAATTTTACGGTTTTTTACTTTTATGAAGCTTACAAAAACCGTTTTAACTTAAAATTATTATGATTTTATTGTTTTAATCCGTTTTGCAACAATTGGTGTTATTTTTTAGCAAATTTTATAAAAATCGTCCCAATTAGTTTCTGTTTTACGATAGATTACGTAATAATTTACGGTTTTTTGCGACTAGAGCGCTGGGTCAATTTTTGGCGTATTGATCCTCCGCCGTTGAGGGCCATTCCTTTTTCACCTAACGGCTGACAAAAAAAGATCATTTGATGACAAACACTTAAAGAGTGTGTGGTTTACTGCTACTTCTTTCTGCAAGCTTTAAAAATTACTATGTAAGATAGTGATACCAATCTTCAGATGACCAACACTTAGGTAGGTGAGTGGGTGGGCCACTCCAATTTATGATTTAAGTAGTTCAAACTGAAGTGCAATTGTCTAGGCATCCGACTGCTGCGCCGAAGTTTGTGGGCTCGAATCTCACAAGGAAAACTATTTTATACGTTTATACGCTTTCCCACTTGTCAACTCGCCTTGTCAGCTTAGGGTTTTATAACTAAGATCTCTTTTGGTCCGGAATAGATTATTAATTTTTCCAGTGGTTTGGAATCCACTTAAAACTGTAGTTCTACCTGCAATATAAATTGCCAGCATTACGGTTATGTGCCAGCAGTGGCGTGAAAAGAGGCTCATGATAATGATGATGACACGACAAGGAACAAGTCGAGCAGTAACATCTCCTAGCGCACATATTGAAGGAGGCGTCGTAGAAGATCTAACTCTGAGCACATTGTCTGCAGGTGAAGTCAAACTACGTTTACCGACGGTAATTTGTTTACAGTAAGTTTGCCTTGCATTTGTTTTTTTTTATATATACTCATTTGGGTTGCGTGCTTTTTGGTAACGTAGGTCTAAGGTTTGTACTAGTTTTCAAGTTGTGTTGGTTGTTTATTTTAAAAAATTTAAAAATTCGGCCACGCAGATTGGAATACGATCTAAGTGGCCGAATTTTTTTTGTATATTTAATCTCTGACCTTTCTACGAACGGCAGAAGTTACTTTGTCATAAAAATGGTTGTGATTAAACTTCTTCATAACAATTACTTTGGTAAGTAGATGAGCTACTTCAGCCAAACTATTGACTGTTTATGATACTATAGAGTGTCCAACCCACCCACCCAAGCGATTGTCATCAAGAGATTAATGACTGATCTCTCTACGGACGGCAGAAGTAACTTTGTCATAAGAGAAGGTCGTGATCTAACTTTTTAATAACGACCACTTAGGTAAATGAGTGGGCCACTCTAATTCATAATACTTACTGGTTATAATGCTACAAAGTATTCCACCCACCCACCCCAATGTGTGTCATTACTTGGTTTAATGTAATTGTAAGTAGCAATCTTATTAATATTCCTAACTACACTATTTATAGGCAAGATCGACCCACTAGAGCCGGAGAAGTAGCCATTTATGTTAATAATTCAATTAAAATATCATCTACAATCAAAACACATAATAGAATAGAGGAATTATGGCTTGAAATAAAAAATAAATCTAATACTACAGCAATAAGGGTTGCATATAAAACACCAAAATTAAATAGTCTACAATTTTTGCCAGACTTTGAAGTTACACCATCGGAAATCGATCCCACTGTTTCAGATATTATACTAACCGGAGATATTAATATTGATTTCTTAAACCTCAACTCCAGAGAACTTAACTGTTTTTTAGACATACTTGACTCTTTTAACATGCATCAAATAATCGATAACCCTACTCGAGTTACTGGCAAAAGCTTTACATTAATTGATATTATTGCTTATTCTAAAAATAATAGTAATAAAATCATACAATATAGAAATAAAAACTCTGAAGGTATTGCAGATCATGATCTCGTATAATGTGTTTTTAAATCTAACATTGTCATTCCGATGTTTTTGCAATTTTAACTATGTCACATGTCTTGAAGTTCTACAAACTATTCCATTTAATTATATGCTTTATACTAACGACGTCAATGAAAAAATTAATAATTTAAATTCACTTATTTTAACGTTGTTTGATCAACACGCTCCTGTCAAGTCATACACTTACAATAAAAAACAGTTGTCTCTATGGATAACATATACCATTAAACAAATGCAGAAAATCAGAGACAACGCATTTACCCGATTTAAAAAATTTAAACTACCTGCACACTGGGACTATTATAAAAAATTACGTAATTTAACAACAAAGCTATAAAAACTGAAAAAAAGCTTATTATGAATTTGAATTAAGGAACTCGAAATTTAATGCTAAGTGGAATACTTATAGAAAACTGGGGTTACTTAAATTTAAAAACGTTGCAATTAGATTTGAATTGTTTGATACAGTAATTAAACTTGTTGGATTTTATAAGTTATTTGCCGGATTTTTGCTTATTAGTTGGATTTTACTATTCAATGGCCAGATTTACAATTTTTAGGCCAGATTGTTTGGTATTTTTGTCAAACAAGTCAGATTTTATAGTTTATTGACAGGATTTCTTGCTTATTAGTTGGGTTTTGATATTTATTGGCCGGATTTTGTGATTTAACGACCGGATATTTAAGTGTATACTACAGATTGTATGGTTAGGTGGGTTTCACGGTTTAAAGGCCGGATTTTATTATTTATTGGCCTATTTTTAGTTTGAATTGTACGGTTTGATGATTAAAAGTGTCATTTTACAATTACTTGGCCGGATTTTTGGTTAATTGGCCGGATTTTTTGTTTTCTACGTCATTAAGGCTGGATTTAACGTTTCAATGGATGAATTTTGGTTTACTGACCAGATTTTGCGATTATTCGTTTTTACAATTTGAGCATTTTGTGATGATATTAAGAGGATTCTTACGTATACTAAGGATTAAATGACAAAAAAAAAGTGCTTTGGCGTTTTTACTTTTTAATATATTTCTATTTTGAAAATGAATTAATTTTTGGCACTTGTAGTTTATTGATTTGGTGTACTCTTCCAGCGGGAGACACCAAAAACAAACGGAAAAAAACTAAGAAGTTTGCATAATCTATTGGGATCTATTGCCCGGCCGCCTCTAGGTCCTAAGGATGATAACATTTGCACTCAATGTGGGGCATACCAATTCATAATGTCTTTACAAACTTCTAACAATATTTAAAGAAAAAGAGGGCACTGACGAAAGTATTTATAAGGTATTTTTAAGAAAGAAGTGGAAAAAAGAGTGAAGATAAAAATATAGACAAAGAAGAGAATAGATAGAAAATTTTGAAGAAGCCGGAAGCAGATAATGGACCTGTTGACAGGACTACCTATCATTTTTGATTAAAAAAAACATAGAGCAGGCTTTTCTAGCTACAATGGAGGAGTACCTTTAAATGCTACTGTTTTCACACCATTTTGAAGATTAATTACTTGGAAACATTGGACAAAGAAGAGAAGAAGTAGATACAATCATAGCCAACGAGGACCTAAAATACCTTTTGCTACAGAAGCTTTAATGGTCGAGTAGCATCTTGGTTAATTTTTTTTTTAAAACTAAAGAAAAAGATAGGAAATAGAAAAGGAGATACAGGATGAAAAAAAAAGGAAACTGAGAGCTTAGTTAGAAATATGTTGAAACCGGTCTTCACAGCAGATAAGTGATTGGTCTACGCTTTACTAGTGTTTTAACACATTTAGAAGAACTCTGAAACAATGGATGAAGATAACACCATAGCCAATGAGGACCTGAATACCGTTTGCAACAAAATACTTTAGAGTGGTCGAGTTTCATATCAGTTACAAACCAACTCCAGTTGTTAAAACTTTCCGAAACACTAACGAAACCGGACTACACAGCAGATCTGAAGGTTAACTACTTGGAAACAATGGAAGAAGATAATACAAAATCGAAAATTGTTGAAGAAGCCTGATTCACAGTATATTATTGACGATCTACTGAAGTAATTTTTACGGAAGTAATTCGTGACTACTTTGGACGATAAAAAGGCTTAAGAAAATCAAATTGAATTAATATAATAATTAGAAAGAAGAAGATGTGAAACAGGATGGACAAAAAGAAAACTGAGAATATGGTTAGAAAAATGTTTTAGAAGCTGGACTACACAGCTTATGATTGTCGATCTACGGGAGTAATTCTTGATTACTTTAGACAATAAAAAAGCTTTAGAAAACCAAACCGATGAAAAACTAGGTCGCTCACAGATTAGTAAAAGAAACAATTTGCCTACAACTTAAACTTAGTTTCTACCCACCCACCCAAGCGGTTGTCGCCAAGGAACTAATTCTAGTCTGTTGTACTACAGCAGGAACACAAGAGATAGATGAAATAATATATTCTTTTATCACCAATACTTGAGCGGGTGGGTGGGCCACAGTAAAAAAAACTACCCGCCCACAACTTAAACTTAGTTTCCACCCGCCCATCTAAGCGTTCGACGCCAAGGAACTGCAGCAGGAACATAAGAGATAGATGAAATAATAAATCCTTTAATCACCAACACTTGGGTGGGTGGGTGAGCCACAGTAGAAAAAGCTACCCGTTTACAACTTAGACTTAGTTCCCACCCACCCATCCAAGCATTCATTGTCAAGGAACTTATTGTAAGCTACTCGTCTGTTGTACTTCAGCAGGAAAAAAAAAGAAATAAATGAAATAATAAATCCACAGTAGAAAAAGCTACCCGCTCAAAACTTAAACTTAGTTTCCACTCACTCATCCAAGCGTTTGTCGTCAAGGAACATATTATAAACTAATTGTCTGCTGTACTACAACAGGAAAACATAAGATAGATGAATTTTATTGGAAACCTAACCTAACCTAACCTATCTGATTCAAATTCATTAATTAACTTTTTTCTGGACAACCCTAAAATAGACATAGAAAATTGCAACAAGACTAAGCTTCATTATTTAAACACACAAAGTAATTCCACTAACTGTTTTAATTTTAAATATACTGAAAAACCAGCTATCATTAAAGTAATTAACCAAATTAAGTCGCAAGCAATAGGCATTAACGGTATAAGCATAAAACTGATTGATATGTGCTGTCCACATATCTTACCATATATATGTCATTTAATTAATTTTTGTATTAGTATGCAAATGTATCCATTATCTTGGAAACAAGCAAAAATAATTCCAATAGCAAAAACTAACAGCCCTACAGAATATAAACATCTTAGACCTATAAGTATATTGCCAACAATATCAAAGATATTTGAAAAAAATTTTAACGCGCAACTCGTCAAATATCTTGCATCTAAAAAGATACTACTAGACTACTAATTTGGTTAATCAGCAACAGACAAAGAAAATGTTTTCATTGTCAGTGCTTTTAGATTATTCTCGAGCATTTGATACAGTAAATCATCAAATTCTGTTGGCTATTTTAAAACACACAAGTTTTACAAATGATGCTGTTAATCTAATAGTTTTTTTATCAAATAGACAACAAACAGTAAGTAGTGGAAACAAAGTATCTGATTCTAAAACAATAACTTCTGGGGTACCACATCGATCCATTTTATTGCCCACATTATATTCATTTATACAAATCAAATGATTAAAAGTATTAAACACTGTCACTATCATTTATACGCTGATGACACTCAGATGTATCTATCTTTTTAGAAAGCAAAGTTCATACTGCAATAAACCATATTAACAAAGACATTGAAACAATAGTTCAAGCATCTCGTGATCACGCATTGTTGATTAACTCCTCCAAAACGGAGGCTATACTCTTTGGAACAAAAATCAATCGAACACGTGTCATTGACAAAATGAACTCCAATAACTTAACAATGTCCGTTGGTAATGATAGTGTGCAGCTGAGTGACTCGGTAAAAAGTCTAGGTATTATACTAGATAATAACCTAAAGTTTAATTTGCATATAAATAATAGTATTAGCAGAGCATATGGTAACCTTAAAGTATTATATGCGTCACGCGACTGTCTTAACCAGCAAAGTAAGATTATGTTATGCGATTCTCTGGTATTATCGCCCTTTAACTACTGTGATAGTTTATATGATGCTTGTATTGATTTAGTAACTCGCAAAAGAATAGATCGGGTGCAAAAATCTTGCCTTAGATTTATATTTGGTATAAGAAAAAGAGAAAGAATATTATATAAACTTAAAGACTCCAAAGGTTTTATAAAAACATAATTGTCTCTAAAAAGCAGGTATACCTCAATAATAAAATAACATTTAGATCATTCATTCCCCAACCAAACACCGTTTGAGCCACTTTTAAAAATGTTTTTCATATGATATACATATGTAAAACTTTAAATAGTATACCATTTGATATACAATCAGTAAAATCCTACAAGTTTAGAGATGCTTTGTTTAACTGGCTATTCAAAAAAGATGATTAGATGTGCAATGGAACGAGTATAAAAAAATGTACATTGTTTGTAATATATATTATACATTTTTTATTTTGTTAGTTATATTTTTTTTTTTTTTCGTTATGTTATGTTATGTTTATATGTAAGTGTGTAAAGATGTATAAGGATGAATGTTTGTAAGTGTATACGATTTAAACATTTTTTTTGTTTTAGTATATAGTTTTTTGGCCTGCAAATATAGCGTTCAAGAAATTTATAAATTATGGGCGAGTTAAGAATGTTTCTCCTTCATTTTCGGTATATTTTCGAAATTCTACAAGCGTCAGAAGTAACTTTCTCAATAGAAAAGATTGTGATACAAACTTGTAAAGTCGAACAGTTAGGTGAGTAGGTGAGATACTCTAATTCAAATTACTGACGCGTTATTATGTTATAGCGTAACCCACTCACCCACCCAAGTGCTCGTCATTAGGAAATTTAATATTTGACCTTTTTGCAAGCGTCAAAAGTAAGTTTGTCACAAAAGAAGATTGTGATCCAAGCTCCTAAAGTCAAACACTTGGGCGAGTAGGTGAGTCATTCCAATCTAATTTACTGACTTGTTATTATGTTATGGAGTAATCCACCCACTCACCCAAATGTTTGTGATCAAAAAATTTAATATTTGACCTTTCTGCAAGCGTTAGAAGTAACTTTGTTACAAGATAAGGTTGTAATCCAAGCTTTTAAAGTCAAACACTTGGGTGGGCGGCCATTCTAATCCAAATTACTGGCTCGTTATTATGTTTTAGAGTGACCTACTTATCTACCCAAGTGTTTGTGATCAAAAAATTTAATAACTGTACTCTCTGCAAGCGTTAGAAGTAACTTTGTCACAAGAGAAGCTCTTAAAGTCGAACACTTGGGTAGGTGGGTGAGCCACTCTAATCTAAATTACTAACTTGTTATTATGTTTTAGAGTGATTCACCCACTTACCCAAGTGATTGTGATTAAAAGATTTAATATTAGACTTCGCTCCAAGCGTCAGAAGTAACTTTGTCACAAGAGAAGATTGTAATACAAGCTTTTAAAGTTAAACACTTGGGTGAGTAGGTCATTCTAATCCAAATTACTGGCTTGTTATTATGCTATGGAGTGACCCACCCACCACGAACACTTGGTTTGTGATAAAAAAATTTAATATTTGACTTCTCTGCAAGCGTCAAAAGTAACTTTGTCAAAAGAAAAGATAGTAATCCAAACTCTTAAAATTGAACACTTTAGTGGGTGGGTAAGCCATTCCAATTTAAGTTACTCACTCGTTATTATAGTATGGAGTGACCTACTTACTCACCTAAGTGTTCGTGATCAAAATATTTAATATTTGATTTCTCTGCATGCGTCAGAAGTAACTTAAAACAAGAGAAAATTGTGATCCAAGCTTTTATAGTCAAACACTTGGGTGGGTGGGTGGGCCACTCCAATTAAAATTACTGACTTGTTATGCTATGGAGTAACTCACTTACCTACTCAAGTGTTTGTGATCAAGAAATTTAATATTTGACCTCTCTGCAAGTGTCAGAAGTAACTTTGTCACAAGAAATGATTTTGATCTAAACTTTTAAAGTTGAACACTTAGGTGGGTAGGTAAGCCACTTCAATTTAAATGACTGGCTCTTTATTAATTTATGAATTGACCCACTCATCCACCCAAGTGTTCGTGATCAAGAGATTTAATATTTGACCTTTTTGCAAGCGTCAGAATTAACTTTGTTAATAGAGAAGATTGTGGTCTAAACAAAAATTTCAACGCAAAGAAAATGTTAGTATATGATAGTTTTACTGGATTGGATTACAAACCAAAGCAAGTGGGTGGGCAACTTTAGTTAAAACTTAGGTCATAAGCTTTAAGTAGAGTTGCCCACCTATCCGCTCACAAAACTGTCAAATATTGTGTTATAATGGTTACATTTTTTTTACAAATGTCATAGAACTGTCAAAATTATAATATAAGTCAAATAAGGTACCACAGTTGTTGAAAAACTATGAAAAAATTTGAAAATATTACAAAATTAAATTCAAATACATTTGTGAAATCTGTCAAAAACATTTATAACTGTTTGAAAAGTATCAAATATGCTGTTAAAAATAATACAAAAGTTGTCAAACATTAAAAAAACTGTTAAAATTGATTTAAAATTTCTGTCAAAATTGTTAAATACAAGAACTGTCAAAAAAGTTATAAAACAAGTTGTCAAATATGTCATTAACACCAATGTGTCATGTGAACTGTCAAACAAGATAAACTTTTTTATGAAAATACAATGCTTTTGTAAAAAGTGTCAAAACTATTTATATTAGTTAAACTACTATCAAGAATGTTGTCTAAACTGTCAAAAATGTTACAAAAACTGTCAAAAAATAATAAAACTGTCAAATTTGTTTAGCATACTTGTCAAAAATGTTATATATTAGCTGTCAAACATATCATAAACACCAATGTGTCATATAAACTGTCAAACATGTTATGATAAATTATCTAAGTCATATAAAATACCACAATTGTTGAAAAACTGTTAAATATAATATGAAATTATCTAAACTATTTTATAAACATTTAATGCTCTTTTAAAAACTGTCAAAAATTCTGTCAAACATTGTAGAAAAACTGTAAAAAATATTTTATGTCAAAATTGTCAAAACATTTATAAAAACTGTCATAAATATCTTCAAATTAACTGTCAAACATGTTATAAGCACCAATGTGTCATATAAACTGTCAAACAAAAATGATGTAATTTATATTAAGTATTACAATTGTTGAAAAAATGTTAAAAATTCTTCTAAAATACTACAAAATTACTCAAACTATTTGATAAAAATTCAATGTTCTTGTAAATATTGGTAAAAACATTTTTAACTGTCAAAATATTATCAAATGTGTAGTCTAAACTGTCAAAAATGTCTTCAAAATAGTCAAACATTAAAAAAACTGTCAAAATTTTTAACATTTTTTTAGAACTATCAAAAATGTTACAAAAACAGTCAAAAGTACTATAAAACCATCTGTTAAACATGTCATAACCACCAATGTAGCATGAAAACTGTCAAACAAGTTATAAAAAGTTTTAAGTTATAATAGATTGTTGAAAATAATGTCAAAAATATAACTAAAACTGTTTGAAATACTTTAAAATTAACTATTTTATAAACATTAAAAGTTAAGTTAAGTGGTTTTGGAAAAAAAAACAACTTATTTATGAGTTCTGCTAGAATCCTGGTCATCAATTTCTGAAACCTTCTTTAATCTATACTTAAAACTGGCACTGATTGCTTATGTACAACTTTATGATTATAAAACTTGTTGCAGTTATTAATATCAGTGATTGAACTTTAAACAAAACACTAAATATTTATTTACATTCCATGTTTATTAATTAATATGATAATAGGATTACTAACAATCCTAACGCAATATTAGCACCCGTACAAATTTAACCCCATGGAAAATGCAAATTAAATCATTCAACATAATTAATATTTGAATACCAATGTAATTAGTTATTTGTCATTATTTAATGCAGTTTTAATGAATGTTTTATAAATAACGGCTGCATTCATCATTGCAATTGATATTCGATTGCCCCAACATTTTTATCAATTTATTTACATAGATAATTAATTAATTAATTAATTTAATTCAGTTACATGGCGTTTAATTTATGCGGAATTATTAAATTTTATCAATATTTCACGTTTATAAATATAGCTCCACTAAAAGGGTAAATAAAAACATATTTATCATTCCAATTAAATTTCAACTCAATCAAGAAATCTTAACAATTTTTTTAATTAAAAATAATAGAAACCATTTCCATTTCATTCTCAATTTTATTTTCATTAACGATGCGATTACATTGGGCGACAATTTTAATTCCATTTAATATGAAATGTATTGAAAAAATATTGAAATGAAATCGAACTCGCATAAGAATTAATGATGTTAAAAAGTTGTAATCGAAATTTGTTAACAGTTTAAAAGCACAATGGAATTGTTTTAATTTTAAGTTATTTGCAGCCCACCCTAAAAGTGGTTTTGGATATTAGCCAGGTAAGTGTAGAAGCATTAATATGCATTATATAAGTAATCGGTAGCTAGTAGTATAATAAAATTTACCGACAAACATAATACACAAAATGCATTAAATGCACAAAATTTACATTATGAATGTCTGGTAGTACATATTGTTTTACGTCAAAAATTTACATTTTTTAATGATTTTTAGGCGATTTGTTATTCTTACCATCATGCAATATAGTAACACGTTTCGCTTATCAATCTTGGATATTAATATTGTGTAAATTATCCGGTGTATATGCCGCTACAAATTGCTTCGATCTTTATGATCCCTTTGCATGCAAACATTTACTGAATTTATTTATTAATATTTATCATTCATCACTTTATTAAATGAGTAAACATTTTAGGATCATATAAGTTTTATTAAAATTCCTTTTGATCCCAAATATGTGAGTAATTATTACCTGATTTAAAATTCCTGGAAACAAATATTAATTAAAATAATTTATTCCTGCTTTAATATATTATTCAAATAATTATATCCCGAATATTCATGTTGTTCAGGTAGAAAATAGTGACGTGATTTGAAAGCTGAAAGGCTTTAGGGTTTGAGTAAATTTGGTTTAGACAATGTAAGGATTAATATAATACAATATCATAATTTAAAAAAAATCAAATTAACTGCATACCTCTCGGTGGAGAAATTTCATTAGAGTATTTTAAAACAACTTCCACCGCTTTCGCGTCATGTCAGTTTCATTAGTATTCATGTGTACAGAATCTCAAACTATTTTAATATTTGAATAATTGCAAAACGTTGCAAATGTTTTAATCTAGTTGGAATTTATGATGTGCATTTCATTCGGCGTAAACATGGTATCCGGATGACGTGTAAATAAATAGAGTTTCTCCCTTTTATAATATAATGTAAGTGATATCCACTCTATAATTTGCTTCCAGCAGGATTAATTTCGACGTTTATTAAAGTATGTTTTTGCATACTTTTTGAAAGTTGTTGTGTATAATAATAATTTTATTTGCTGTTTGAGACCACAATTGCGGTAGACATAACTAAAATTATAACATATAACACATTAAAACATTATAATAATATACAAATTTTAATTAAATTGTATCAATATTCCATGCACCATATGAGAGTTACAAACTTTTATTCAATCAACCAAGCCTAAAGCATTGGTTACATCGGATCAATTAAGATGAGGTTATGCAAAGATGAGCGTTTTATTTTTTATCAAATTTACACAGTTGATACTTATAATAGTGAAGTAGATTAGTACCAAATTGTATCAATATTGAATGTATTGTTTGAGAGTTACAAACTTTTTTCAATTCACCAAGCCTAAAGCATTGTTTACATTGGATAAATTAAGTTTAGATTATTAAAAATACTTATAATGGTACTTATAATAGTGAAATAAATTGGTACCAAATTGTATCAATATGCAATGCACCGTTTAGGAGTTATAAATTTTTATTCAATCCATCAAGCCTAAAGCTATGGTTACATCGGATCAATTAAGTTGAGGTTATGCAAAATTAAGAGCATTAATTATTATCAGATTTACACAGTTGGTACAGATAATAGTAAAATAGATTGGTACTAAATTGTATCAATATTCAATGCACCGTTTAGAAATTACAAACTTTTATTTAATCTACCAAACCTAAAGCATTTGTTACATCGAATTAATTAAATTGAGGTTACTCAAAATTGAGCGTATTAATTTCTATCAAATTTACACAGTTGGTACCCATAATAGTAAAGTAAATTAGTACTAAATTGTATTAGTATTCAATACACCGTTTAGAAGTTACAAACTATTATGCAATCTATCAAGCCTAAAGCATTGATTACATTGGATCAATTAAAATGAGATTATCTAAAATTGAGCGTATTTTTTAAATCAAATTTACACAGTTGGTACCCATAATAGTAAAATAGATTAGTACAAAATTGTATGAATATTCAATGCACCGTTTAGAAGTAACAAATTTTTATTTAATCTACCAAGCCTAATGCATTGGTTACATCAGATCAATTTAGTTAAAGTTATGCAAAATTGAGCGCAATAATTTTTATCAAATTTACACAGTTGGTACTTATAATAGTAAAATAGATTAAAACTAAATTGTATCAGTATTCAATACTTCGTTTAGAAATTACAATCTATTATGCAATCTATCAAGCCTAAAGCATTAATTACATTGGATCAATTAAATTGAGGTTATGCAAAATTGAGCGTATTAATTTATATCAAATTTACACAGTTGGTACCCACAATAGTAAAATAGATTGGTACTAAATTGTATCAATATTTAATGCACCGTTTGACAGTTACAAATTTTTATTTAATCTATAAAGCCTAAAGCATTTGTTACATTGGATCAATTAAGTTGAGGTTATGCAAAGTTGAGCGTATTATTTTTTATTAAATTCACACAATTGGTACCCATAATAGTATAGTAGATTGGTACTAAATAAAATGTATATTCAATGCACCGTTTGAAAATTACTAATTTTTATTTAATCCACTAAGCTTAAAGCATTGGTTACTTAGGATCGATTAAGTTAAGGTTATGCAAAATTTAGCGTATTAATTTTTAACAAACTTACAAAGTTGGTACCCATAAAAATAAAAAAAAATTTACTAATTTGTATCATTATTCAATGCACCGTTTGGGACTTACAAATTTTTATTTATTCCACCAAGCCTGAAGCATTGGTTACATTGGATCAATTAAATTGAGGTTATGCAAAATTGAGCGTATTAATTTTTATCAAATTTACACAGTCGGTACCCACAATAGTAAAATAGATTGGTACTAAGTTGTATCAATATTTAATGCACCGTTCGAAAGTTACAAATTTTTATTTAATCTATAAAGCTTAATGCATTTGTTACATTGGATCAATTAAGTTGAGGTTATGCAAAGTTGAGCGTATTAATTTTTATTAAATTCACACATTTGGTACTCATAATAGTATAGTAGATTGGTAATAAATAAAATAAATATTCAATGCACCGTTTGGAAATTACTAATTTTTATTTAATCCACTTAGCTTAAAGCATTGGTTACTTAGGATCAATTAAGTTAAGGTTATGCAAAATTTAGCGTATTAATTTTTAACAAACTTACAAAAGATGGTACCCATAAAAATAAAAAAAAAATTTACTAATTTGTATCATTATTCAATGCACCGTTTGGGACTTACAAATTTTTATTTATTTCATTAAGCCTGAAGCATTGGTTACATTGGATCAATTAAACTGAGGTTATGCAAAATTGAGCGTATCAATATTTATCAAATTTACACAGTTGGTACCTATAATAATGAAATAAATTAGTACTAAATTGTATTAATATTCAATGCACCGTTTGAAAGTTAAATTTTTTTATTCTATCCATCAAGCCTAAAGCATTGGTTACATTGGATTAATTAAGTTGAGGTTATGCAAAATTGAACGTAATAATTTTTATCAAATTTACAAAATTGGTACCCTTAATATTGAAATAAATTGTTGCTAAATTGTATTAATATTTAATGCAGCGTTTAGAAATTACACTTTTTTATTTAATCCACTAAACCTAAAGCATTGGTTACATTGGATCAATTAAGTTGAGGTTATGCAAAGTTGAGCGTAATAATTTTAATCAATTTCACACAGTTTGTACCCAAAATAGTGAAATAGATTGGTACTAAATTGAATTAATATTAAATGCACCGTTTGAGAGTTACACATTTTTATTCAATCCACCAAGCTTAAAGCATTGGTTACATCGGATCAATTAAGTTGATGTTATG
Organism: Tachinus rufipes; assembly: GCA_963932245.1. NCBI lineage: Eukaryota > Metazoa > Arthropoda > Insecta > Coleoptera > Staphylinidae > Tachinus > Tachinus rufipes. The sequence goes on from OZ010745.1 coordinate 114,323,656, forward strand.
CAAAATTGAGCGTATTGATTATTATTAAATTTACACAGTTAGTACCCATACTAGTAAAGTAAACTAGTACTAAATTGTATCAATATTGAATATACCGTTTGAAAGTTACAAACTTTTTTTCAATCCACCAAGCCTAATGTATTGGTTACATTAGATCAATTAAGTTGAGATTATACAAAGTTGAGCGTATAAATTTTCATTAAATTTACACATTTGGTACCCATAATAGTAAAGTAAATTGGTACTAAAATAAACCAATATTCAATGCACCGCTTGGGAGTTACTAATTTTTATTTAATCCACCAAGTTTAAAGCATTGGTTACGTAGGATCAATTAAGTTGAGGTTATGTAAAATTGAGCGTATTAATTTTTATCAAATTCACACAATTGGTACCAATAATAATGATATAGATTGGTACCAAATTGTATCAAAATTCAAAGCACCGTTTGAGAGTTACAAACTTTTATTCAATTCACCAAGCCTGAATCATTGGTTACATTAGATCAATTATGTTGAGGTTATGCAAAATTGAGCATATTTATTATTATTAACTTTACACAGGTGGTACCCATAACAGTGAAATAGATTGGTACTAAATTATATCAATATTCAATGCACCGTTTAGGAGTTACAAATTTTGTTTAATCCATCAAACTTAAAGCATTTGTTACATTGGATCAATTAAGTTGAGGTTATGCAAAATAGAGGGTATTAGTTTTTATTAATTTTACACAGCTGGTACTTACAACAGTAAAATTGATTGTTACTAAATTGTATCAATATTTAATGCACCGTTTAGGAGTTACAAATTTATATTCAATCAATTAAGCCTAAAGCATTGGTTACATTGGATCAATTAAATTGAGGTTATGAAAAATTGAGGGTATTAATTTTTATCAATTTTACACAGCTGGAACTTACAACAGTAAAATAGTATGGTACTAACTTGTATCAATATTCAATGCACCGATTATGAGTTACAATTTTTTATTTAATCTACTAATTATAAAGCATTGGTTCTTCTTCGTCAGCCATTCATACGCCACTGCTGGCGTCTTAGCTTTTTCTCTGCTTGTAATGCTGGCAACTTACATTACAAGGGATCTACAGTTTTAAGTGGATTCCGAACCACTGGAGAGAATTCATCACTCCATCAGAGAAGGTTTTAGTCGTAAAATCAAACCCACGATCTTCGGTACAGCGGCCGGATGCCTAAACCACTGCGCCACGCTCTCTCTGCGCCACGCTCTCTCTGCGCCACGCTCTCTAAGCATTGGTTACATCAAATAAATTAAGTAGAGGTTATGCAAAATTGAGCGTATTATTTTTTATCAAATTTACACAGGTATTACTCATAATAATGAAATAGATTGGTACTAAATTGTATCAATATTCAATGCACCGTTTAGGAATTACATACTTTAATTTAATCCATTAAACCTAAAGCATTTGTTACATCGGATCAATTAAGTTGAGTTTATGCAAAATTGAAGGTATTAATTTTAATCAAATTTACACAGTTGGTACCCACAATAGTAAAGTAGATTGGCACTTAATTGTATTAATATTTAATGCACTGTTTGGGAATTACAATTTTTTATTCATTCTATTAAGCCTAAAGCAATGGTTACATTGGATCAATTAAATTGAGGTTTTGCAAAGTTTAACGTATACATTTTTATTAAATTTACACAGTTGGTACCCATTATAGTGAAGTAGATTGGGTCCAAATTGTATCAATATTTAATGCACCGTTTGGAAGTTACAAACTTTGATCCAATCTACCAAGTCTAAATTATTGGTTATATTAGATCGATTAAGTTGAGGTTATGCAAAATTGAGCGTATTCATTTCTATCAAATTTACACAGCTTGTACCCATAATAGTAAAGTAAATTGGCACTAATTTGTATTATTATTTAATAAAAGGTTTAGGAGTTACAAACTATTATTCAACATACCAAGCCTAAAGCATTAGTTACATCGGATCAATTAAGTTGAAGTTATGCAAAATTGAGCGTATTAATTTTTATCAAATTTACACAATTAATTCCTTTAAGCCTATACCAAAAATCAAAGAACTATCAGAACTAAAACAGCTGCGTCCAATTAGCATTTTACCAACGCTTTCTAAAGTTATGAAAAAATTATGTTGGCACAATTACTTGAGTATGTAGATAAGTTTAATATACTTCCTAATGAACAGTCTGGTTTTAGGGCTGGTTACAGTTGTGAAACAGTTTTACTAAAAGTTAATTTGGCTTGTTGTAGGGATTTCCATTAGTCTGGTCTGTCCTGGGACAATGAACTACAGCTGTCTTTTCATCGTTTCGGTGGTCGTCCTGTTGGTCTCTTCGTTTCGGGCTTCTGGTTTCTGACCGCTTTAGCCAGTCGATGGTTCTCCATTCGAGTTATGTGCTCGTTCCAAGCTCTTTTTTTTGCACGCGCCCATCTGAAGATGTCTGGCGTGTTGCACTCGTTGAGTATGTCGTCATTGCGTCGTCGATCTCTCAAGTTACCGATGACATAATTTCTGCCACCGACCAAGGGAAAATGACGGTTTTGATTTTACTTGACTATAGTTAGGCATTTGATACTGTTACTTACAGTACTTTAGAGCTCATACTTAGATATATAGGACTAGAGGAATCATCAATTACATTTATTAGTAGTTATTTATCAAATCGCACACAGTGTGTTAATATAGATCATGAATTTGTAAATGTTACAAAGGGGGTTCCTCAAGGGTCTATCCTTGGACCCTTTCTTTTTTCATTGTATTCATCATGCATATTGGACCAAATCAAATATTGTAAAGGACATATGTATGCTGATGATACGCAGCTGTATTACTCGTTTTTACCAGATACAATTGCCAATAGTGAAGAATGTATTAATAATGATTTACGTAAAATTCTAGATTTTTCCAATATGTTAGATCTATCTATAAACCCCGCTAAATCATCTTTTTTTGTGTTTGGTAAAAGTAAACTGTGCGACAAAAAAGGCAATCAGCTCAATATTCATTTGAATAATGTAAACATTCCGTACAGAGAACAAACCAGTAACTTAGGTGTTATAATGGATAAGACTTTTTGGTATAACCAATTAATAAATAAATTTATATCAGCTGCTTATCTAAATTTAAGAAATCTTTATCCGCATCGATCATCTTTAACAACTTCAACAAAAATTACTCTATGCGAAACATTAGTGTTATCTCACTTCAATTATTGTTCTACTTTATATCACCCTGCCATTGATAAAAACACAAATGTCCGTATACAAAGAGTGCAAAATTCATGCCTACGTTTTATAGATGGTATACGAAAATTTGAAAGAATTTCGCACAAACTTATTGATGCTGGGTGGAATAACATGGAAAACAAAAGGAATATTCAAGCTACATGTTTATACTACAAGATTATAACAACATTAAAACCGCCTTATCTATATAACAAAATTACGTTTAGAAATGATGTCCATAATATTAATACAAGATTTAAGTGAAGAATTTCACCTCCTATCCCCAATTCCTCTTTGTATGAACAGTCTTTCTCGTTTCAAATTTATAAAACCTTTAACTCTATACCAATATCATTAATTGGTTTGAATTTATCCATGTTTAAGTCTGCAATCGAATCTATTTATTTGTTTAATCGTTAAAAATTGATTTACTTAGTAATAGTGTAAATGTATTACTTTTAGAATGTTATAATTTTACATTACTTGTGTTTACTTTTTGTTTATATTTGCTTTTTTAGATCATAAATAATTTTGTGTTTATATTTGTATATTATACATTTAAGGTTTGGATGGTAGAACAGCAGGGTTAGTACCTAATGCTGGATCCCGCCTTATTACTTTTATTTTTATTTTTTAATATTCTTATGAAAAAGAAAAGAATAAAGTTTATAATTATTATTATTATTAATTAAAACTATTGGCCATCAATGATATTGATCATTGATTGGGTTTTATGAAGTTAAAAAAATTAAGGTTAGGCAAAATTGAGCGAATCGATTTGTATAAAATTTATGCAATTGGTACTTATAGTAGTGAAGTATTTTGGTACAACATTATAGCAAAATCTAATGTACTGTTTAGGAATTAAAATCTTTTTAGCATCATTCTTAGGTTACAAAACTCAAATTATGTGCGGTTATACAAAATTCAGCGTATTAATTTGTATAGAAGTTATGCAATTGTTTATAACAATGTAGTATATTGATACTAAATTGTAGCAAATTCAAATGCACTATTTAGAAGTTACAATCTTTTGATTTATTTTTACAACTTCTAGCTTAGGTTACATGAAGTCATAAAAATTGAGGTTATGCAAAATTGGGCAAATTAATTTTTACAAATTTTATAAAGTTTTTATCTATAATAATGGAGTATATTGGTACTAAATTGTAGCAAAATCTAATGCACCGTTTGAAAATTACAATTTTATATAAAACGTACTAGCTTCATTCTTGGGGTACATAAACTAAAAAGAAGTAAGATTATGCAAAATTGAACGTATCAATGTGTATGCAAATTATGCAGATGGTACCTATAATAATGGAGTAAATCAGTACTAAATTATAGCAAAATTCAATGCACTATTTGGGAGTTATATTTTTTTAATTTATTATATAATCTTTTACTTGGGTTACAGGAACTTGAAAAACTAAAGTTATGCAAAATTGGGAGAATCAATTTTTATAATTTTTTTGCAAGTGGTATCTATAATAATAGATTATATAGGTACCAATTTATAACAAAATTTAATGCACCATTTAGGAGTTTCAAATTTTTGATTCTAGCTTAGGTTACATGAAGTCATATAAATTAAAATTATGCAAAATTAGGCTGATTAATTTTTACAAATTTTATGCATTTAGAAGCTATATTAATAGAGTATATTGGTACCAAATTGTATTAAAATCTAATGCACCGTTTAGAAATTACATTTTTTTAGTAAATTGTACTAGCATCATTTTTAGGTTACATATACTGCAAAAAAGTGAGGTTATGCAAAATTGAGTGTATTAATGTGTATGCAAATTATGCAAATGGTACCTATAATATTGGAGTATAATAGTACTAAATTATAGCAAAATCCAATGCACTATTTGAGAGTTATAATTTTTTAATTTATTATACAATATTTTACTTGGGTTACATAAACTTAAAAAAATTGAGGTTTTGTAAAATTGGGAGAATCAGTTTTTATAAATTTTTTGCAATTGGTACTTATAATAATGGATTATATTGGTACCAATTTATAATAAAATTTAATGCACCATTTACGAGTTACAAGTTTTTGATGTATCCATCTAACTTCTAGCTTAGGTTACATGAAGTCATAAAATTGAGGTTATGCAAAATTAAGCAAATAAATTTTTACAAATTTTATACAATCAGTACTTTTAATAATGGAGTATATAAGTACCAATTTATAGCAAAATCTAATGCACCGTTTGAAAATTACAAAATTTTAGTAAAACGTACTAGCATCATTCTTGGGTTACTTATACTTGAAGAAGTGAGGTTATGCAAAATTGAGCGTATCAATTTGTATGCAAATTATGCACTTGGTACCTATAATAATAAAGTATATTAGTACCAATTTTTTTTAATTTACCCGGCAAGTCACTTTCTTAAATTAAATGAACTTAAAAGAATTGAGGTTACATAAAATTCAGCGTATAAATTTGTATACAAATTAAACTTATATTACTAGAATATATTGGTACCTTTTTACATTAAAATCCAATGCACCGTTTGGAAATTACAAAATTTTAATTCATCCAACAAGCTTCTTTCTTGCATTACACAAAGTCAATAAAATTGAGGTTATGCAAAATTGAGGCTAATTATTTTTTTTAAATTTTATGCAGTTGGTACTTATAGTACTAAAGCACATTAGTGCAAAAATGTACTTAAATCCAATAAAAGTTATAAATGTTTCCGCCGTCCCACTTAAGTGATTGTGATCCAATTTTTTGATCACCAACACTGTGGTGGGTGAGTGGGGCACTAAATTTTTGATTCGGGGACAGTAAATTTGATTTTAGTTTTTGCCCGCTCATCCAAGTGTTTGTGATCCAAATTCATGATTACCAACACTTGGGTGGGTGGGTGGGCTACTACATTTATTGATTCTGAAACAGTAGTTTTGATTTCAGTTCTCAAGTTTTTGTGATCTAATTTCTTGATTAAAACACTTGGGTGGGTGGGCGGGGTACTAAGTTTATTGATTCTGAGACAGTAGTTTTGATTTTAGTTCCCGCCCGCCCGCCTAAACGTTTAGAGTTTAATTTCTTCATCACAAACATTTGGGTAGATGGTTGAAGCACTAAGTTTATTGATTCTGGGACAGTAATTTTGAATTTAGGATTAGTGAACATAATTAAATATTAATTTACAGAATCTTGTTTAGATTTCAAGAAGCCTCGTTGTAATAGTATTTTCAATTGATGTGTGGATGATGTTGCAAGCAATGAGGAGTTTTCCGTTGGTTTACTAATTATGACATTTTTTCTGAAAATAAAAAAGTTGTATATTATTATGATGACTCAAAATTTAAAAATAATAAACAATGCGTCTGCATCCAAAAATATATTTTAATATTTCTACTTATATAGCAGAAGATAGGTCAATAGTCTTTTATTTTATTTTAATTAATATAATTATAGATTGATGCTGTTATTTATTTTAATTGCAAGTTTATGAAAAATAATATAAACCTATAAAAGTAAAAGTTGTATTGTTTAAAAAATATGTTGACAAATTTGTGAATCAGTTGACAATTCGTTTATTAAATTAACAGTTGACAGTTTATATAAAAAACGTATAATATGACAGATTTATGAGACATTTGACAGAATTATTATTGTCAAAATTTATGTTGATATTTTAAAAGTCAAATAGATTTATAAAAAAAATGACAGTTTATAGTTAAACATTTTATTAGAAAGTTGACAGTTGTTTTGTCCAACTGATATATACAACAAATTTGTGAAAAAGTTTACAGTTTTTAATCTAACAGTTGACAGTTGATATAACAGATTTGTTGAGAAAAAAATTGTCAATTTGCTTGTGAAGCAGTGAAAGATCAATAAAAATTACCGTTTTTGCTAAAAAAATGCTTTTGGCGTCATTACCAGTTTTTTTGGTTTGAAACTCGGCTAAATTTGATTTGCAACTTAATTATTTTTTTGCATAATTTATATTTAACATTAATATTATTTATTGACATACAAACAAATTTGTTTTTTAATATATTTAAAGTAATTTTGTAATTTGATGGTTTGCAACTTGGGAAAATTTGGTTTGCCACAAAACTGCAAATTAAATTATTTTAATAGCTACAATAACTTTGTACCATTATTCAAAAATTTATTTATTTTATTAACTTCGGTTTTTGACGCAATTTGAGTTTATTTTAAAATTCACAATTAAAAAATGTTTTACAATTTTGTGGTTTGCAACTTGGCTAAAATAGTATTGTCACAAATTTATGTTTATAACAAATGATTTAATTTAGAATTAAAATAAAATTATTGCATCAATTTTTGTTCAGATTTTTGTTCATTTTAAACTAGTTTACAGTTTAATGGTTTGCAACTTTGCTAAATAAAACTTGCATTTTGATTAATTTATTGCGTAAACATCTGTTTTTCGCGCGTCTAAAACTTATTTTGACTTTAGCTAAATTTAGTTTGCAACTTGGCTAAACTGTTTAAAAACAGTAAGTCAATTTTATAGTTTATTGCTTTACTTGGCTAAATTTAGCTAATTTGTGGTTTGCAACTTGGCTAAATAAAGTTTGCAACAAAATTAAGTTGTAAACGACAAAATTGCAAATATAATTATTATGTCAACATTTGTTTCTGAGCATCTTATGGTTTGCAACTGAACTAAATATGGTTTGTCACAAAACTAAGTTTGTTTTTTAATAGTTTGAAGGTTGTTTGCATTTTTGAGGTTTGGACTTAAGTTAAATATGGTTTGCCACTACACTAAGTTGTGAACAAATGTTAAAATTGCAATTAAAACCAATGAAAATCAGTTTTTAGTAGTTTTCAGCTTATTTTGTAAATTTGAGGTTTGCAACTTTACTAAATATGGTTTGTCACTAGACTAAGTTGTAAACAAACTACAAAATTGCAGTAAAAACCAACTCTTAATTTTGTAGGTTTGCAACTTGGCTAAATATAATTTGTTACCAAATTAAAATCTGAAAAAATGACAAAATTGCATTAAAAATTAGTGAACTGAAGTTGGCTAAATATGTTTTGTTACAAATCTTGAAGACGTGTTTGTGCATGCAATGCATTTCCGGTATATTCTAGATTTTTGGTTTCTGTAAACATGTCAACATTTGTTTCTGCGCATTTAAATTAGTTTTGTGGTTTGCAACTTGGCTTAATATGGTTTTTTAACAGTTTGAAACTTGTTTGCATTTTTGAGGTTTTGATTTTAGCTAAATATCGTTTGCAACTATACTAAGTTTGATAATATTGCAATTAAAATCAATGAAATTTTGTTTTTTGTCAGTTTGAAGTTTATTTTGCAAATTTTAGGTTTACAAAACTCTACCACATGGTGCACCTAGAATCTCCTGAAAACATCACCAAAACTCGAACCCATAACCGCAAGTAAACAAATGTTCCAAATAGCTTGTAATTTATTATTTTCTTACTAAAACTGCTTTACACCTAAACGTGAACAACACCTGGAATTCTTTTGTCAACTTCCCAGATAAAAGTCGGAAGCTCCGTTTATGACTGCTAATACAACGAAGATCTTTGTTCTGACCATAACTTGAAATTTGGAGCAATAAGCAATGGTACCAAAGTATGATTAAAACTCCAGTGTTCCATATTTAGAAAGTTTAGTGATGAAGAAGGGTAAAATGTAAAAGCAAATATTCACATTGTGTCTGGAAAGCCAAAGAAGTTAAAAAAATTGTTGCAGCATAAAAGGCCTAATTGCAGCATCAATTTTTTAAAATTTTATTTAAAATTTGTTATACATATTGTTGATAAGTTTATTAATCAATTTAGTAAATTTGGTAATTTTTCAAAAATTCTTTATGCATTGCCGCCCGCTCACCTACGTGTTTGTGGTCAAATTTTTTGATTACAAACTTTTGAGTAAGCGGGCGAAACACTAAGTTTAATAATTTTGGGACAGAAGTTATGACTTTAGTTTTTGATTTGAAGTGTTTTTGATTTAGTATCTTGATCACAATCACTTGGACGGGTGGGCGGGGCATTAAGTTTAATGGTTTTGGGACAGTACTTTTGACTTCAGTTTCCGCCCACTTACCCAAGTATTTGTGAGCTAATTTTTTTACCACAAACACTTGGATGGGTGAGCGGGACACTAAGTTTATTGGATTTGGGTCAATAGTTTTGATTTTAGTTTCCGCCCACCTACCCATCTGATGGTAGTGGTTCAAAATTAGTTAAAAATATTAGAATTTTGTAAAAAACTGATAAACCATAAAATTTCTAGTAAAAAACATTGTTTTTTAAAAAAATTTTGAATAAAATTAGTTAAACATTAAGTTATCTATTTGAAAAAGAAGATAAAGAAAATTATACTTTTCAGTATAAAGTTTTTGTGAAACTATAAATTGATATTTATAGCTTAAAAATGAGCTTGCAATGAAATCAATTAAACAATTTAGATATAACTGTCAATGATTTTATTTTCTACACATATAAATGCAAGGCGGGGGTGTGATAAATGATTTAACGTGAGAAGGGTCGGCAAAGCAGTGTGGCGTTTTATTTCGTGCCTGTTTATAAACCGCCGCCGTCACACATATATAAAATAGGCGTGTAAGAGACTAATGTAATTTGCTGTAATGAGAGCGAACATTCCCAATCTATATTCCGGCTGAAGTGGTAGAAGCTAGCTACAGCGGTCGGATATGAGGGTGAACGTAGTCGTAATGTGCTTTTCCACATGCGGCAGACACCGGCCGTCATCTCACCGTGTGCACTCACGGTTCGACTGTCACTATGCTTTCCGCATATTTTTTTATTGAATAAAAAAAAATTCTTTATATAGATTTTTATATGCAACCTAATTTAATATATAAATAGTTTGATTAAATAATATAATCAATCTATTTCTTTGAGTGCAAATTTCATTTAACTACAATAAATCTCTCAAAGCAATTTTTATAATTTATCTTTATACTGAAAGTATAATATTCTGGTATGAGATTGTTCACCGTGTGCCAACAAATGGGATGCTCACAGTGAAAATATATTCCATCTTGCATTGTCCAATAAACTAGACAAATCGTTGTATGAGGAATTGTTAGGGCACGTGAAGATAAGAATGATGAATTTGTATCGCTATCTGGCCGCAGAAACTCCAGTTCCAACCAAACTTTATGCCGCCTGATTTTTTGTTTCTTCTTGCGCATCCTAGTTGAGTACACATTTCCAAAGGATAAAAACACACACGTCGTCTAGTTGAAAACAAACAGTACGATTAATCAGGCTAGAAATAAATTTCAGTTTTCACTAACTTTTTTTAAGATGAATAACATTTTTATTTTATTGATCTTTTTAAACATTTATTATTTAAAATATCACTCTTACTTAAATTGATCCGGATTAGAATTATATACGTCAACAAAAAAGAGAAGTAAATGTTTACAACGATTCTCATGAGAGGATTACCTCAGCAAAGAGATTACTTATACCATATTTGTCAGTGCTAATTCTTTTTGAGTGCTCGAAGTCGAAAATGCTTTTAAAAATGATGAAACAAATCTCTTTGTTAAAATATTTTTTTATAAAAATTTAGCTAATGCTTTTTATTAAAAAAATTGAAATTATATTTGGTATAAATTGAATAATAATAAAATTTGTACAAGTATAATAAAAAGTTTGTCTGTCTGGATGTGATTAGGTAGAAGATTTGCTTAAAGTTACATATTCTAAAAACTGTGGTAAATATACATTTCTTTTATACCCCATTTATTCTTCAATTCCCTTAAATTTCTTAATATCCAAGACGAGTAAGTAAATTTTATTGCGGTAATTAACTCGATAATAGTACAATTCCATCTCGATCCCAATACTTTTTCTTCATCTCAAACTCCGCAGCTAAATTAGCAGACGCTTTCGTTTCTTTCGAAAATGCGAAAATTAACTTGTCCCATCTCGATGTCTTTAATTGGGTTATAAATTCCGGCGGCATAAAAATGTAATATTTGCACGTAGAACAAAAAAAGTGTGTAATCCTGGGGATAATGGCTCCGGATTTAATCGAGTTTCTGATTCCTTTCAACCGGGAATAAAGTATAATTATAAATGTCGCATTTTACGACCTACGCTTTTAAAGTATTTCGCTTATATTAAAATATTTGAACGGAAACTATTTGTAATTATTACATTCATTTTATTCAATTAACAATTCCCCGGTTATCATTGGATAATTTAAATTATAATTAGTTTCTAAATGCATTTAATTTGGCCCCGTGCACGTGTAATAGGATGTAATCATATTATTGCGTATGTATTATTTAAAGGCAGGAGGATGTGAATGCCATTTAGTTTCCATTATGCCAGCGTTTAAACATCAAAGCCGCCAAGATAATGTATTTTAGGAATTACTTTTTTGTTTTTTATTCTGAAATTTCATAGTAACATTGCTGATAATTCCAACAATTTTAGTTTAAAAGCTTTATATCATATTCAAAAAACAGAATATGTAAATTTAAAATTAATGCTTGGAGGCAATATTTAAAACAAAAACATGTTGTTTTTATTATTACATTGCGAATTTACATGTGTGTTTAATCAATTGTTAAGAAAAACGTTTATTAATTGAGGCCAGTTTACATTTATTTTACAATTGATAACAATTTAGCCATTCAGTTATATTAACATCTATGTTTTAGTCAGCAATCCAGTTTCAGGCGTGTTTGATCCATGTACTTATTTAACCTATATAGTTTTGATATCTGTTGTTGCTAATTTTTTGAATAATTTTTTCAAAATCCTTGCAACTGAAACATTTTATTAAATTTGCTTTACGGCCGGTTACAGAGAAATTCAAAATTAAATAAAAGCAATTTTCAAAATTATTCAAAAAATTGTTTCAGTTTAAAATTTAAAATTTCAAGCAATTTTTCCAACAAAGTACATATTGTACATTATATATACCAAATTTAAACAAAATTCAAAATAGAGTTTCTGACTAATTAAAGATTTAATGAGCAAGTGTTCAAAATTAAATTAAATATATTTTCAAAATTGTCCAAAAAATGGTTTTAAGTTGAAATAATAAATTTCAAATCACATTTCTATTAAAGTAAATATTGTACATTATGTATAGCAAATTTAAACAAAATTCAAAAACCAGTTTTTGTTTTATCAAAGATTTGGTAAGCTAGTGTTCAAAATTAATCAAAAGCAATTTTTAAAATTGTCTAAAAAAATTGTTAGTTTAAAATTTAAAATTTCAAACAATATCTCTAACAAAGATTTTGTATACCAAATTTAAACAAAAATCAAAAACCAGTTTACACTAATTGAAGATTTAGTGAGCAAGTGTCCGAAATGAAATAAAATATATTTTTAAAATTGTCCTAAAAATTGTTTGAAATTTAAAAATCCAAACAATATTTCCAACAAACTACATATTGTACAAGATGTATACTTAAATTAAACAAAATTCTAGAACCAGTTTTAGTTTTTTAAAGATTTAGTGAGCTGGTGTTCAAAATTAAATAAAAACAAATTTCAAAATTGCCAAAAAAATTGTTTCAGTTTGAAATTTTAAATTCCAAACAATAATTCCAACAAACTACATATTGTACAATATGTATACCAAAATTAAACAAAATTCAAGAACCGGTTTTAGTTTTATCAAAGATTTAGTAGGTTAGTGTTCAAAGTTAAAAAAAAAAACAAATTTAAAATTTACCCAAAAAATGTTTCAGTTAGAAATTTAAAATTTTAAACAATTATTTTAACAAACTACATATTGTACAATATATATACTAAAATTAAACAAAATTCTAGATCCAGTTTTAGCTTTATCAATGATTTAGTGAGCTGGTGTTTAAAATTAAATAAAAGCAAATTTCAAAATTGCCAAAAAAAGTTTCAATTTGAAATTTAAAATTTCAATCTATATTTCTAACAAAGTACATATTGTACAATATGTATACCAAAATTAAACAAAAATCTATAACCAGTTTTAATTTTATCAAAGATTTAATGAGCTAGTGTTCAAAACTAAATAAAAGCAAATTTCCAAATTGCCAAAAAAATTGTTTCAGTTTGAAATTTTAAATTCCAAACAATGTTTTCAACAAACTTCATATTTTACAATATGTATACAAAAATTAAACAAAATTCTAGAACCGGTTTTTGTTTTATCAAAGATTTAGTGAGCTAGTGTTCAAAATTAAATAAAAGCAATTATTAAAATTCCCTTAAAATTTTTTTCAGTTTCAAATTTAAAATTCCAAACAAAATTTTATACAATGTACATATTGTACAAAATGTTTACCAAAATTAAAAAAAATTCTAGAAGCAATTTTAGATTTATCAAAGATTTATTGAGCTGATGTTTAAAAATAAATTAAAGCAAATTTCAAAATTGCTCAAAAAATTGTTTTAGTTTAAAAATTAAATATCCAAACAATATTTCCAACAAACTACATATTGTACAATATGTATACCAAGATTTAACAAAATTCTAGAACTTGTTTTAGTGTTATCAAAGGTTTAGTGTGCTAGTTCAAATTTAATAAAAGCAAATTTAAAAATTGCCCAAAAATTGTTTCAGTTAAAATATTAAATAATCAAACAATAATTTCAGCAAACAACATATTGTACATAATGTATACCAAAATTAAACAAAATTCTAGAACCAGTTTTAATTTTATCAAAGATTTAGTAAGCTGGTGTTCAAAACTAAATAAATTTTTTTTTCAAATTTGCCTAAAAAACTGTTTTAGTTTGAAATTTAAAATTTCAAACAAAGTTTCTAATAAACTACATATTGTACATTATGTATACAAAAATTGAACAAAAATCTAGAACCAGTTTTATATTTATCAAAGATTTAGTGAACTGGTGTTCAAAATGAAAAAAAAAAACAAATTTTAAAATTGCCAAAAAAATTGTTTCAGTTTGAAATTTAAAATTCCAAACAATAATTTAAACAAACTACATATTGTACAATTTGTATACAAAAATTAAACAAAATTCTAGAACCAGTTTTAGTTTTATCAAAGATTTAATGAGCTGGTGTTTAAAATTAAATAAAAATAAATTTCAAAATTGCCCAGAAAAATGCTTTGGTTTGAATTTTGAAATTTCAAACAATATTTCTAACAAAGTACATATTGTACAATTTGTATTCTAAAATTAAACAAAAATCTAGAATCAATTTTAGCTTGATCAAAGATTTAGTGAGCTGTTGTTTAAAATTAAATAAAAGCAAATTTTAAAATTGCTCAAAAAATTGTTTCTGTTTGAATTTTGAAATTCCAAATAAACTTTTAAACAAAATACTTATTGCACATACTTTATACCAAATTTCAACAAAAATCTAAAATTGGTTTTTGTTTTATTAAAGATTTAGTGAGCAGTGGCCAAAATTAATTGAAAGCAATTTTCAAAATTGTTCAAAAAAACTGATTTTTGTTTTAAATTTAAACTTCTAAACTTAATTTCCAACAAAATACTTATTGTCCATGGTCTATACTAAATTTCAACAAAATTCTAAAATTGAATTTTGTTTTATTAAAAATTTAGTGAGCAGTGGTCAAAATTAAACAAAAGCAATTTTGAAAATTGTTAAAAAAACTGTTTTTTATTTTAAATTTAAACTTCCAAACATATTTTCTAACAAAATATTCATTGTACATGGTCTGTACCAAATTTCAATAAAATTTTAAAATTAGTTTTTGTTTTATTAATGGTTTAGTGAGAAGTAGTCAAAATTAAATAAAAACAATTTTCAAAATTTTTAAAAACTTGTTTTTTGTTTTAAATTTAAATTTTCAAACATAATTTCTAACAAAATACTTATTGTACATGGTTTATACCAAATTTCAACAAAATTTTTTAATTGATTTTTGTTTAATTAAAGATTTATCGAACTGTGGTCAAAATTAAATAAAAGCAAATTTCAAAATTATTTAAAAAAATGTTTTTAGTTTTAAATTTAAACTTCCAAACCTAATTTCTAACAAAATACTTATTATCCATGGTCTATACCAAATTTCAACAAAATTCTAAAATTGATTTTTGTTTTATTAAAGATTTAGTGAGCAGTGGCCAAAATTAATTAAAAGCAATTTTCAAAATTGTTCAAAAAAACTGTTTTTGTATTAAATTTAAATTTCCAAACATAATTTCCAACAAAATACTTATTGTCTATTGTCTATACCAAATTTCAACAAAATTCTAAAATTGATTTTTGTTTTATTAAAGATTTAGTGAGCAGTGTCCAAAATTAATTAAAAACAATTTTTAAAATTGTTCAAAAAAACTGTTTTTTGTTTTAAATTTAAACTTCCAAACATAATTTCCAACAAAATACTTATTGTCCATGGTTTATACCAAATTTCAACAAAATTCTCAAATTGGTTTTTGTTTTATTAAAGATTTAGTGAGCAGTGGCCAAAATTAATTAAAAGCAATTTTCAAAATTGTTCAAAAAAACTGTTTTTGTATTAAATTTAAATTTCCAAACATAATTTCCAACAAAATACTTATTGTCTATTGTCTATACCAAATTTCAACAAAATTCTAAATTTGGTTTTTGTTTTATTAAAGATTTAGTGAGCAGTGGTCAAAATTAAGTAAAAGCTATTTTCAAATTTTTTTAAAAATTGTTTTATATTTTAAATTAAAACTTTCAAACAAAATTTCCAACAAAATACTTATTGTACATAGTTTATATTAAATTTTAACAAAATTTAAAAATTGGTTTTTGTTTTACTAAAGATTTAGTAAGCAGTGGTCAAAATTAAATAAAAGCTATTTTAAACTGTTTCTTCCAATCATAATTTTTAACTAAATACTTATTGTACATGGTCTATACCAATTTTTAACAAAATTTTAAAATTGGTTTTGGTTTCATTAAAGATTTAGTAAGCAATGGTCAAAATTAAATAAAATCAATTTTCAAAATTGTTCAAAAAACTGTTTTTGTTTTAAATTTAAATTTCAAAACATAATTTTAAAGAAAATATTCTTTGTACATAGTCTGAACCAAATTTTAACAAAAGTTTAAAATTGGTTTTTGTTTTATTAAAGATTTAGTGAGCAACAATTATAGTTTAAAAGCTTAATATTATATTCAAAAAATAGAGTATGTAAATTTAAATAAAATTTGCTACGTGTTTTCTTAATTAAAAATGGTCAGAAATATAACAAAATTGATTAAAAGTATTGAATATCTAAAGAATATATAATGTGTATGATAGGAAACCATTGAGATAAGATTACAGCACAGTAATCCAGAATGAATTGCAAATAGTAGCCAGATGGAGTGAATGCATGACTTGAAACGGAAAAGGAATGATACGTATTATAGAAGTTTAAGAAGAAAAACGTGATTGGGTCAATAATGTTTCACAACTTGTAAGCTTTAATTATATTAAAAGCGTTATATATGTAAATAAATTTTGAATATATCTTTCTTGTTGTATATAGAAATATATATTTTTCTTTATCAGCAAGTGTGCCACTTTTTATAAATTCATATATGCATAAAAGCGGGTAGGAAATGACTGTTGAGAGAAGGCGCAGGAAAAATTTCGAGGCGCGAACTCGTCCAGTCTTTATATCGTATTTTATTCAGACACGTTTCCTACCATAGGGACCAAAAGTACATTAAAGTTGATTATTTTCGCCAGGAAATTGTGCTGATGATTTATTAAAATTTCGGTTGTGTTACTCGCTCGGTAATTAGGCTATAATTAAACCAAGTTGGAAGTCGTGTATTTTATTTAATAACTTCATCATTATGTGCTCGGCAAGTTGCGGACGACTTCCATTCCAAAAAGCATACCGCCACCACACGTTTTACATTTAGGGACTTTCCAGCTTTTTATTTCTGCATAATTCAGTAGTTATGCCAACTTTCATACACCGATATTATAATCTAAATATTTTACTGAAGAGAAACTTTAATTTTAGACTTGGATTGCGTGCTTCTTCTATGATCAACTGGAATACTCAAATAATACACAATTATCCTACTTTAATATTGAATTAATTGATTTTATTAAATATTCAATACGCTTCTTACTATTTTGATCCGGAACAAATTGAATTCTGATAATATACAATCAGTTAAATTATAAAATCGATTGGATGCTTTTACTGTATTTATAATTTACAAATATTTTCAAAGCAACATAAGATTAAAAATTAATTACAGATAAACTGCTTCTTGTTAGAATATAAGCAACAAAATCAAAATTGCTAAAATTTGAAAATAATTGGTTTTGATAAAAAAATAAGTTTGGTCTCAAAATTTTAGGATTTTTTTACTAAAAACTTGACAAAAAATGATTGCTAATCATTTTACTGAACTGAGAAATAATTTTGGTGTTTCAAGTTTTAAGAAACTGATGAAAATTTGAGAAATGATGTAATCAAGAAATATTTAATTTCAAAGTTTGAGAAACATTTGATTGAAAAGTTATAAAAATATTAATTAGAAAAGGTTTGGTATCAAAATTTACTGAAACATTGATAAAAGTTGTATCAAAATTTATAAAATAATTTAAAAAAATTTGGTTTTAAAATTTGACACTTTACTGAGAAATTTATAAAAAATTGTGAAATAGTTTTAAATAAAATCTAGAAAAAATTTGGTTTCAAAATTTGAGAAATATTTTACTAAAAAAAATAACAAAGGTATTGCTGAATAAAATACGCAAAATTAATTTTAAAAATTTGACTGAGAAGTTTATTAAAATGTAAAAAATCTTTTTATTTAAAATTTAGGAAATTCAATTTTAAAACTTGAGCAATAATTTAATAAAAATTTGTACTTATAGTTTGAAAAATAATGTTATTTGTTTCAAAAATTTACTGAAAATACATTAAAATATAGGATTTAGACAAGATTTGGTCACAAAATTTGAAAAAAAAAATGCTCAAAGTTTAAAAAATAGTTTTGAGTATAATGTTTAAAAATTTTAAAAACAATTTAGTGATTATTTGAAAAATTGTTTTGCTTAAATATTAGAAAAATGTTGAGAAATAATTTTGCGTATTTTGTTTCAAAATTTGATAAAAATTTGAGAAATATTTTAGTGATTATTTGAGAAAATGAAATTAATTAAAAAATAATTTGGCGTTATTTGTAACAAAATTTAAGAAATAATTTTGGATATATTATTAAAATTCTATTGAAAAATTGTTTTGACTAAAAGTAAGAAAAGGTTTGGTTTCTAATTTTTGAAAATTTTGTTACTAAAAACTCGCCAAAACTTGTGCTCAAAATTTGATAAAATTACAATGACCAAAATTTGTTGATTTCTTTGGCTTCAGCATACTAGATTTTATTAAAAATAATTTAGAAAATATTTTTTGGCAATTATTTCTTGTAGAAAATGTCTTAAAATAAGCAAATTTTGTTAATTTTTTTGGTTTAAATGATTTTCTTGGTAATTAGCAAAAATTTTAAAGTATTGAATATAATTTTGACTTTAACATACTTGATTTTATCAAGAATAATTTGAAAAATATTTTTAACAACTATTTCCTGTAGTTAATGTTTCAAAATGACAAAATTTTGTAAATTTCTTAGATTTTCTTGGTAACTAGCTGAAATTTTAAAGTGTTGATTTAAGTTTTGGTTTTAGCTTACTAGATTTTAATAAAAATAATTTAGAAAATATTTTTGTGCAACTATTTCATGTAGAAAATGCTTCATAATGACCAAATTTTGTTAATTTCTTAGATTTTTTTAGTAACTAAGTAAAATTTTAAAGTGTTGTTTAAATTTCAGCTTCAACATACTAGATTTTATAAAAAATAATTTAGAAAAAAATTTTGGGCAACTATTTTTTGTAGAAAATGTGTGTAAAATTACCAAAGTTGGTTAATTTTTTAGATTTTCTTAGTAACTAGCTGAAATTTTGAAGTGTTGATTAGAGTTTTAGCTTCAGCTTACTTGATTTTAATAAAAATAATTTAGAAAATATTTTTTGGCAACTATTTCTTGTATAAATTGTTCTAAAATAATTAAATTTTGTTGATTTTTTTTGTTTAAATAATTTTCTTGGTAACTAGCAAAAGTTTAAAAGTATTGAATGTAAATTTGGTTTTAACATACTTGATTTTATCAAAAATAATTTGAAAGAAAAAATTTTTGAACAACTATTTCCTGTAGTAAATGTTTCAAAATGACAAAATTTTGTAAATTTCTTAGATTTTCTTGGTAACTAGCTAAAATTTTAAAGTGTTGATTTAAATTTTGACTTCAGCATACTATATTTTATTAAAAATAATTTAGAAAATATTTTTGGGCAACTATTTCTTGTAGAAAATGTTCTAAAAAGACCAAATTTTGTTGATTTTTTTGATTTGAATAATTTTTTTGGTAACTAGCAAAAATTTAAAAGTGTTGAATACAATTTTGGCTTCAACATACTTGATTTTAATAAGAATAATTTGAAAAATATTTTTGAACAACTATTTCATGTAGAAAACTTTTCAAAATGACCAAATTTTGTTGATTTCTTAGATTTTCTTGGGAATGATCTGAAATTTAGAAGTGATGATTAAAGTTTTGGCTTAAGCTTACTAGATTTTAATAAAAATAATTTAGAAAATATTTTTGGGCAACTATTTCTTGTAGAAAATGTTCTAAAAAGACCAAATTTTGTGGATTTTTTTGATTTGACTAATTTTTTTGGTAACTAGCAAAAGTTTTAAGGTGTTAAATAAAGTTTTGGTTTCAACATACTTGATTTTATCAAAAATATTTTAAAAACAAATTTTGAACAACTATTTCATTTAGAAAATATCTCAAAACAACTAAATTTTGATGATTTCTTTGATTTAAATGTAGGTAACTAGCAAAATTTTAAGTTTTGATTAAAATTTTGGCTTGAGTATACTTGATTTGATTAAAGATAGTTGAAAAATATTTTTGTACAACTATTTTATATAGAAAATGTCCCAAAATAAACAAATTTTGTTATTTTTTGTTTTTAATAATTTTCTAGTAACTAGCATAAATTTTAAGTTTTTGCTAAAATTTTGGCTTAAGTATACCTACTAGATTTTATCAAAGATATTTTGAAAAATATTTTTGGACAACTACTTCATGTAGGAAATGTTTCAAAATTACCAAATATTTATGATTTTTTTATTTACATAAATTTTTTGGTAACTAACAAGAGTTTTAAATTATTGATTAGAATTTTGGCTTAAGTATACTTGATTTTATCAATGATAATTAAGAAAATATTTTTGAATTTCTATTTTATCAAGAAAATGTTTTCTTGGTTACTAGCAAAAGTTTTAAGTGATTGATAAGCATTTTGGCTTTAAAATACTTCATTTTATCAAAAATTATTTGCAAAATGTTTTAGAATAACTATTTCATCTATGAAATGTCCCAAAATTACAAGTTTTGATAAATTCTTTGATTTAAAATGATTTTCTTGGTAGCTAGCAAGGATTTTAAAAATGTTGATTAAAATTTTGGTTTCAGCATACTTGATTTTATTTAAGATAATTTGGAATTAATTCTTGAACAACTAGTTCATAAAGAAAATGTTCTAAAATGACTAAATTTTGATGATTTTTTTGATTTAAATGATTTTTTTTTGGTAACAAGCAAAAATTTTAATTTGTTGATTAGAATTTTGGCTTCGGTATACTTGATTTTATTAAAAATAATTAATAAAAAGTTTTTGAACAACTATTTCATGTAGAAAACGTCCCAAAATAACTAAATTTTGATGATTTCTTAGATTTAAATGATTTTCTTGGTAACTAGCCAAAATTTCAAGTTTTAAAATAAAATTTTGATTTTAGCATATTTAATTTTAATAAAAATAATTAGGAAAAAGCTTTTGAACAACTATTTTATTTAGAAAATATCCTAAAATGACCAAATTTTGTTAATTATGTTGATTTAAAGGATTTTCTTGGTAACTAGCAAGAATTTTAAAATGTTGATTAGAATTTTGGCTTTGGCATACTTGATTCTATCAAAGATATTTTGGAAAATATTTTTGAACAACTACTTCATGTAGAAAATGTCTGAAAACCACCAAATTTTGATAATTTCTTTGATTTAATTGATTTTTTGGTAACTATCTGAAATTTTAAGATGTTGAGTAGAATTTTATTTTTAACATACTGTATTTTACCAAAAATAATTTTGAAAATATTCTTGAACAACTATTTTATATAAAAATGTCCCAAAATGACTAAATTTTGATAATTTCTTTGATTTAAACGATTTTTTTGATAGTTAGCAAAAGTTTTAAGTTGTTGATTAAAATTTTTTTTCCAGCAGACATGATTTTATTAAAAAATAAATTAACTAGCTAAAATTTTAGAGTTTTGATTAGATTCTTGGCTTTGGCATACTATATTTTATTAAAAATATTTAAGAAAATGATTTTAGACAATTATTTCTTGTAGAAAATGTCTTAAAATGAGCAATTTTTTATTTTATTTTTTTTATTTTCTTGGTAACTAGCAAAAATTTTAAGTTGTTGATTAGAGTTTTGGCTACCACATATTTAGTTTTATCAAAAATATTTTGAAAAATATTCTTGAACAACTATTTTATGTAAAAAATGTCTAAAACTTACCAAATTTTTATGTTTTTTTGGTTTAAATGATTTTTTTGGTAACTAACAATAGTTTTAAGTTTTTGATTAAAATTCTGGTTTTGGTATACTTGATTTTATCAAAAATAAATAAAAAAAATTTTTTGAACAACTATGTCATGTAGAAAATGTTTCAAAATGACTAAATTTTGTTGATTTCTTAAATTTTCTTGTCAATTTGATAAAATTGTATAGTTTTGATTAGATTTTTGGTTTCAGCGTACTAGCTTTTATCAAAAATAATTAAGAAAATATTTTTGGACAATTATTTTTTGTAGAAAATGTTTTAAAATAACCAAGTTTTGTTGATTTTTTTAATTCAACTGATTTTCTTGGTAAGTTAAGTTGTTTATTAGAGTTTTGTCTTTAACATATTTGATTTTATCAAAAATAAATTGGAAAATGTTTTTGAAAACTATTTCATTCAGAAAATGTTCCAAAATTAACAAATTTTGATAATTTTTTTGATTTACAAAATTTTTTTGGTAACTAACAAGAGTTTTAAGTTGTTGATTAGAATTTTGGCTTCAATATACTTGCTTTTGACCAAGATATTTTGAAAAATATATTTGTACAACTATTTCATGTAGAAAATGTCCCAAAATTACAAAATTTTGGTGATTTTTTTGATTTAATTTATTTTCCTGGTTACTAGTAAAAACTTTAAGTTGATAATTAGAATTTTGGATTTTGCATAGAGTTTTAAATTGTTGGTTAAAATTTTGGCTTCAGTATACTTACTTTTGACAAAGATATTTTGGAAAATATTTTTGAACAACTATTTCATGTAAAAAATGTCCCAAAATTAACAAAGTTTGATGATTTCTTTGATTTATATAATTTTCTTAGTAACTATTAGGATTTTTAAGTTGATGTTTAGAGTTTTGGCTTCAAATTAATTGATCATATCAAAAATAATTTGGAATTTTGTTTTTTTAAACTATTTATGTAGAATATGTTCCTAAATTCACAAATTTTGATGATTTATTTGATATAATTGAATTTTTTGTAACTTGCAGGAGTTTTACGTTGTTGATTAAATTTTTGGCTTTAACATACTTGATATTATCAAAAATAATTTAGAAAATATTCTTAAACTTTTATTTTATGTAGAAAATGTTTCAAAATTAATAAATTTTGGTAATTTTTTTGATTTGCTTGATAACTAGCAAAAGTTTTAAGTTATTGATTAGAATTTTGGCTTTAGTATACTTGATTTTATCAATGATAATTTGGAAAATATTCTTGAACAACTATTAGTTGAGATTCAAAAACCTAAGCTTTTTGAAAAACATTGTGGGTGTATCGGGGAGTTTGTTCCAAAGTTTTGTCTACTAAAACAATTTGGTGGATAATGGTTTTATTGGTCGTTACAATAATAGTATTATTGATTACTATGTAGAAGTCTTACAGTAGGTCTGTTAATTCAAAATAATTTAATTTTTTTTTTGGTCAAAACTAAGTTTGACTTTTGTTGCAACCTGTTTATGGTGGACCTTTTTGTAGTGCAAACATGAACAGGAATAGTCGATATTGATTTCCTAATTTTGTATATATTGGTGGCCCAGTATTACATCTTCTTTTAGACTAGGTGAAGAATGACCTGGTATTGGTTGCCAATCTTAACAGTTGTTTTTACCTTTTTAGTGATTTGCACTGAGGTTTTTGGGGTGACCTGCTTGACTTGTCCATTTGATGGTTGTGGTTTGAGTAGGACGAGCTGTAATATTTTAGTTTGCTCCCAAATCTATTAAGGCTTTGATCTAGATTTTGTTGATGTACACAGTGATGCGAGGTAGAATTCTTTCTCTTACAACTTTTGTTGGTAGTTTTGCTATAAGAAGTTTTCTTTTAAAATCTTGATTTGATTTTTTAATTTTTTTTTACTATTGCAGATTGCGATGTTTTAAAATAATTGCTGCCACTAAACAGAGCCCCAGCAAACTACTCTAAAAAAAAACCTGAAACAATTAGAAGAATGGTATGAACCCGATAACAACCAACCTAGGGACAAAACTCCAAAAAGTTGACATCGCTGATGCCCGCGTTAACAGAATGCGGCACAAGATTTTACATTGCTTCAATAGCTCAATAAGTTTTACGACTTTTTTGTAAAAAAATCATAAGACCAACAGCTTATTAGGTAAACTATCTCACTGTACTAACCTAGATTAGTCTTAAGTCTTAAACTCTTTAAGAAACAATTTATTTGTTGAGAAATAATGATAAAGTTACATTTTGTATAAAATAAATCATTCTTAAAGGGATTGTTTTTCAGTTTATAATGAATATTAGTTTAATTCAGGTTAAACTGTCTGGTATAGTTGATTAAAAAATAGATTTATACGCTACTCTAATCTGGTTTTTGATTCTGCTGGCTCTGCTGCATAGAAACGGCGGTTATGTGAATAAAAAAAAGTGTACGCATCCAGAGAGATAATCTGGGTCCCCGCTTTAGGAAAAGCGCGCGGTGTTAATAAATTAAGAGCATTAATACAGCGGCGGTGTATATTGGTGTATATATTTATTGATTGCACAGAACCGTAAAGCGTGAATAATAAATGATAGGTAATAAACAAGTCCATTTTGATAGTGTTTTATCGCGCGCCCGGGGGCTGTGACTGCTGTATCATTTACGGTGTAAATAACATAATGTTACCCCCAACTATTAATATATTGCATGCTCGCGTGAGGATTGCCGATCTATTATCTTAAAAGTGTGATTTGTTTCGGATGGGGATTGCATAGGGGTCGCTCTTTTTGCTGTAATGAGTAGGGAGTAAGTGCGCGGCACATCTCACGTTGACGTTTCGAACCATTTACTGTCTCATTGTGGATGTATGGGTGGCAGTGGCGTGCCGGAATCTACCTATCTATCTACCTACTACGTGAACATGTTACCTAATGTTCCAGAATATTATATATTTTTTCTTTTTTCCGCTTGGAATAATAATATTAATGATTACAATGTATTACATTCATCAGAAACGGGATATACAACATTTTAAGACCTGCAGGAACTTAAGCTAATTAACAAGAATTCAAAAAATAAAATTTTCAAACATTTCTCTACAGAACACTGCAATTATTTTACGCTTATTGTAAGCAGGTGCATAATGTAACCATAATGTAACAACAAAGGCTTAAATCAGCATAATCCGACGCCTTGTAGCAGGTATTAAACATCACACATTTTGAGCAAATATTATTATAACAGATAATCGCATTAATCATCAAAATCGCTTTCTGTAGTGCACGCTATAACAACAATAATCAATCAAATTAAACTATATAGAATTAAACTAACCATAGCTTATAATAATAACAATAATATATAATTTTACCATTGGAATGAAGCCATTATATAAATGTGTATATTAATCAACGTTATTACAGCATGACTTTTTCCCAGTTTAGTTTCGTTAATATTATGTGATATTTCATTCGTAACGTTTGTTGTGTAAATATTTTTTTATGTTTTATCTAAGAAATACGATCTGGAAAATGGCGTAATTACCCAGGAGCTGCTCTATCTATCACCTGACGCGGTGCACGAATGCTGTAATTTTTAATAAAGAGAAAGGAGTGTACTTAGTGAATGTTTCATGTTTCATGCGGTTGTGCACGGGCTTCTATATCTACAGGTAGTGCAGGTGTGTTTTCATCAAACCACTAAGGTTGTAACGGTGGGGAATGTTTCAACTTTATTAATCAATAAATAATGAGAGGCGTTTTGAGAACGGTATCACAAATTTGACTATATTTATATTTATTAATATTTATTATAATATAACTTGATTATTATTCAGTGTTAGAATCTTGGAAATTACATGGTGCAAGAAGCATCTCACTATGAAGCTGACCAGACATACTCTTTTTAGTAACATATACTTTTCTAAACTTAGTATAATCTTTACTCTTTTTAATTCAAAACAACAAAAATTATACTTTTTTTTTTTTTAGTTAAGTTTTTTCAACTTCCATTGTTTGAAGAACATTTTTTTAAGTTAATATAATATAAAACTAACATATATCACAAATTTAGCTTTATTGGAAAAAAGGCGGCTCTATGCCGACGCCAAAAACCACAAGTCAATTCGAACTCCAGTTTGCTCTCGGCAATTTTCCGAGTTCTGCGCCCACTTTGAAATAAACCATTCCTTTTTAGTACTATGGATATTGGTTACCATTGTGTAAAGTTTGTTACCAAAATTTGGCATACAAATCAAAAAAATGTATAAGCTTGTTGAGTTTTTTAAATGTTTTTCAAGATCTTCAAAGTTTTTTAAGTTTTTTTTGAGTAAATTAAAAAGTTTTTGAGCTTCTTTTATAGAGGTTTTTAAAATCTTTAAAAAAAATTTGAGCTTCTCAAAAACATTTTAAGCTCATCAAAACTATAAAGCTTTTTAAAGTTTGTCAAAATTTACAAAATATTAAAAAAAAAGTTTCACAAACTAATGAAGTATTCTCAAAGTCATTAAAACCTTTTTGGCATTTTCAAAAACTTTTTAAAAAGTTTTTAAAACTTTTTATAAAGTTTTCATTACTTTTTAGGTCATTTAAAATATTTTCAAAATCTTTAAAACGTTTTTTAACTTCTTAAAAGTTTTTTAAGCTTTTAAAAGACTTTTTAGAAGTTCTTTAAAATTTTGAGTTTCTTGAGTTTTTTTAAAACTTGTTTTTTTTTTAATTTAAGAATATTAAAAGCTTCTTGAAATTTTTTTTTTTTTATATTTATTATTAGTATCTCGAAATAAACAATTTTTTTCTAGCTCATCAAAAGCTTATGGAGTTTCCTAAACACTATTTTGAAATTTTAAAAAATTTCTAAAAAGTTTCTTTGTATATAAAATAAAAGAATAAGAACTATCTTTTAAAGTGAATAGTCTAATCAAGCAAAGTTATAGTTTTAATTATTACAGTTATTGGTGTAATAATTAAAACTATAATTTTTATAATAAAAGTTTTTCAAAAAATAAAAACTTTCTGGGCTTCCTAAAAACTTTTTTAAATAGTTTTAATATTCTTAACATTTTCTAAAAAAATTCTTGAATTTTTCTAATTTTTTAAACAGTTTTTTAAGTTTTTTAAAAGATTTTCAAACTCATTTAAAGCTCAAAATTTCTAAAGTATTTTGAGATTTCAAAAAACTTTTTAAAAGTTTTTTGAGATTTACAGATCTACCTATTTTTTTTTTTAAATTTTTCAAAAGTTTCTCGAGTAAATCAAGTCATTACAAGCTAATCAAAAAAAATTTGGGTTTTCTAAAAACTTATCAAAGTTTGTTTAAAATGTTCAAAAAAATGTTGAATTTTTTAAAAAACCTATCAAAATCTTTTTGAATTAAAAGCTCTTAAAGTTTCCTAAAAAGTATTTTAAATTTTTCAAATCTTTTTGGGCTTCTTAAAAGCTTAAAGTAATTTTTATATTTTTGAAATTTTTTTTAAAGTTTATTAAAATTTTCAAATTTCTTAAAAGTTTCTCGAGCTAATCAAGTCTTCTCAAACTAATCAAAATCTTTTGGGGCTTCCTTAAAAGTTTCTATGAGATCTACAAAAGTTTTTTGGGTTTCCAAAACTTTTTAAGTTTATCAAAAGCATTTGAGGCTTTAATATAAGCTTATAAAATGTTTTTTCAAACTAATTTATGCATGAAATTTGGTAAAAAATTATTTAAAGTTTTTTTTTACAAAAATTGCAACTGAAACAACAATTTTTAAATTTTTGATTTAAGTTTTGTTGTGGAAGTTGTCAATAAGTTTTTGAATCAATTTTCAAAACTTAGTAGTTTTTCAAAAATTTTAAACAAATTTTTTTTGAATTTTTAAAATTGCTTTATTTTTTCTTTTTACAAAAACTGCAATTGTAGCAACAATTTTAAAAATTTTGATTTAAATTTTTTTGTGTTAATTGTCAATAAGTTACTTAATCAATTTCTAATATTTAGTAATTTTTCAAAAATTTGAAACAGGTATTTTTTGAATTTTAAAAAATACTTTATTTTTTCTTTTTACACAAAAGTTACAAATAAAGCAACAATTTTTTAAATTTTGATTTAAATTTTGTTGTCAATAAATTTTTTAATCAATTTCCAACATTTAGTAATTTTCTAAAAATTTTAAACATGTTTTTTTGAATTATTTTGAAAATTATTTCTTATTTTTACAAAATTTGCAATATTATCAACATATTTTCAAAATTTTGATTAATATTTTGTTGTGTAAATTGTCATTGAGTTCCTTAATCAATTTCTAAAATTTAGTAAATTTCCAAAACTTTTAGACATGTTTTTTAATTTATTTTCAAAATTGATAAATAATTTTTTTTAAAAAATTTGAAATTATAGCAACAATTTTTAAAATTTTGATTTAAATTTTGTTGTGTAAATTGTCAATAAGTTTTTCAATCAATTTTCAAAATTTAGTAAATTTCTAAAAATTTGAAACAATTTTTTTTTTGATTTTTTAAAAATGCTTTATTTTTTTATTTTTACAAAAATTGCAATTGTAGCAACAATTTTTAAAATTTTGATACAAATTTTGTTGTGAATGTTGTTAATTAAATTTTTATTCAATTACTAAAATTTAGTAATTTTCCAAATATTTGAAACAAGTTTTTTTTATTTTTTTAAAAATGTTTTATTTTTTTTACAAAAATTGTTGCTACTTTTAAAATATTTGATTCAAATTTTGTTGTGTAAGTTGTCAATAAGTTTTTTAATCAATTTCTAAAATATTGTAATTTTCCAAAACTCGAAACAAGTTTTTTTTTTAATTTTCAAAAATGCTTTATTTTTTTTTCAAATTTTGCAATTGTAGCAACAATTTATAAAATTATGATTCAAATTTTGTTGTGTATGTTGTCAATAAGATTCTTAATTAATTTTAAATATTTAGTAGTTTTATAAAAATTCCAACATGTTTTTTAAAATTATTTTGAAAATTGTTTTTTTTTTTAATTGCTATTATAGCAACAAATTTTAATTCGTTTAATTAAAATTTTTTTGTGTGAGTTGTCAATAAGTTTTTTGATCAATTTCTAAAATTTTGTAATTTTCCAAAATCTTAAAACATTTTTTTTTTAATTTTTAAATTTGTTTTATTTTTTTTTACAAAAGTTGCAATTTTTACAACATTTTTCAAAATTTTTATTTAATTTTTTTTGTTATTGTTGTCAATAAGTTTCTTAATCAATTTCCAAAAATAATTTTTTAAAAATTTGAAACAAGTTTTTTTTTCTTTTTACAAAAATTGCAATTGTAGCAACAATTTTCAAAGTTTTTATTTAAATTTTGTTGTGAATGTTGTCAAAAAGTTTCTTAATATTTTTCCAAAATTTTGAAATTTAAAATAAATTTTAACAGATTTTTTTTGTTTTCAAAAATGCTTTATTATTTCTCTTTACAAAAATTACAATTGTAACAAGTATTTTCAAAATTTTAATTTAAATTTAGTTGTGTAAGTTGTCAATAAATTCCTAAATCAATTTCCAAAATTTAGAAATTTTTCAAAAATTTCAAACATGTTTATTAAATAATTATCAAAATTAATAAATTTTTTTTTTTTCAAAATTTGTAATTAATGCAATAATCTTTAAAATTTTGATTCAAATTTTGTTGTGTAAATTGTCAATAAGTTTCTTAATCAATTTTCAAAATTTAGTAATTTTCTAAAAATTTGAAACAATTTTTTTTTTTTTGATTTTTCAAAAATGCTTTATTTTTTCATTTTTACAAAAATTGCAATTTTAGTAACAATTTTTAAAATTTTGATACAAATTTTGTTGTGCATGTTGTTAATTAAATTTTTAATCAATTACTAAAATTTAGTAATTTTCCAAATATTTGAAACAAGATTTTTATATTTTTTAAAAATGTTTTTTTTTTTTTACAAAAATTGTTGCTACTTTTAAAATATTTGATTCAAATTTTGTTGTGTAAGTTGTCAATAAGTTTTTTAAACAGTTTTTAAAAATAGGTAATTTTTCAAAAATTTATAACAAATTTTTATTAAAATTTCAAAAATGATTTAATTTTTCTTTTTACACAAAAATTACAATTGTAGCAACAATTTTAAAAACTTTGTTTCAAATTTATTCAAATTCAAAATTTTTGTAATTTTTAAAAATTTTAAAACAAGTTGTTTTTTATATTTAAAAAATGCTCTAATTTTTTTTTTTACAAAAATTGCAACGATTTTCAAAATTTTGTTGTGTAAGTTGTCAATAAGTTTTTTAATCAATTTCTAAAATATTGTAATTTTCCAAAACTTGAAACAAGTTTTTTTTTGAATTTTCAAAAATGCTTAATTTTTTTTACAAAATTTGCAATTGTAGCAACAAATTATAAAATTATGATTCAAATTTTGTTGTGTATGTTGTCAATAAGATTCTTAATTAATTTTTAAAATTTAGTAGTTTTAAAAAAATTCATGTTTTTTTAAATTATTTTGAAAATTGTTTTTTTTTTTAAATTGCTATTATAGCAACAAATTTTAATTCTTTTAATTAAATTTTTTTTGTGTGAGTTTTCAATAAGTTTTTTGATCAATTTCTAAAATTTTGTAATTTTTCAAAATCTTAAAACAATTTTTTTTTAATTTTTAAATTTGTTTTATTATTTTTTACAAAAGTTGCAATTTTTACAACATTTTTCAAAAATTTTATTTAATTTTTTTTGTTGTTGTTGTCAATAAGTTTCTTAATCAATTTTCAAAAATAATTTTTTAAAAATTTTAAACAAGTTTTTTTTTCTTTTTACAAAAATTGCAATTGTAGCAACAATTTTCAAAGTTTTTATTTAAATTTTGTTGTGAAAGTTGTCAAAAAGTTTCTTAATATTTTTCCAAAATTTTGTAAATTTAAAATAAATTTTAACAGATTTTTTTGTTTTCAAAAATGCTTTATTATTTCTCTTTACAAAAATTACAATTGTAACAAGTATTTTCAAATTTTTAATTTAAATTTTGTTGTATAAGTTGTCAATAAATTCCTTAATCAATTTCCAAAATTTAGAAATTTTTCAAAAATTTCAAACATGTTTATTAAATAATTATCAAAATTAATAAATTTTTTTTTTCAAAATTTGTAATTAATGCAATAATCTTTAAAATTTTGATTCAAATTTTGTTGTGTAAATTGTAAATAAATTTCTTAATCAATTTTCAAAACTTAGTAATTTTCCAAAAAAATTAAACAAGTTTTTTTTGAAATTTTAAAAATGCTTTATTTTTTATTTGCACAAAAATTATAATTGTATCAACAATTTTCAAAATTTTGTTTTGATTTTTGTTGTGTGTTGTCAGTTAGATTCTTATTTAATTTTCAAAATTAAGTAATTTTTCAAAAATTTGAAATAAGTATTTTTTGAATTTTCAAAAATGCTTTATTTTTTTATTTTATTTTAAAAATTGCAATTTTTGCAACAATTTTTAAAATTTTGATATAAATTTTTTTGTAAGTTGTCATTAAGTTCCTTAATCATTTTCCAAATATTAGTAATTTTCTAAAAATTTCAAACAAGTTTTTTGAATTATTTTAGAAATTGTTTAATTTTTTTACAAAAATTGCAATTATAGCAACAATTTTAAAAATTTTGATTTAATTTTTGTAGTCAATAAGTTTTTTAATCAATTTCTAAAACTTTAAAACTTCAAAAAATTGAAAAAAGTTTTTTTTTAAATTGCTTTATTTTTTTTTACAAAATTGCAATTGTAGCAACAATTTTTAAAATTTTTGATCAAATTTTGTTGTGTTAAGTTCCTTAAGCAATTTCCAAAATTTAATAATTTTCCAACAATACCAAACATGTTAAAAAAAATTCAAAATTAATAAATATTTTTTTACAAAAATTGTAATGATAGCAACAATTTTTAAAATTTTGATTCATGTTTTGTTGTAAAAATTGTCAATAATTTTTTTTTATTTATGGAAAATTCAATTTATACAAATATAAATTTTATAATTAAATTATACTAATATAAGATATATTTTACAAATATTTAACTGAATAAATTACCCTAAAAGTTGTTGAGAGATTTATGCGAAACATTAGGTAAATTTGTAAACGTAATATTTTTGCTTTTGATCTTCTATATATGTATTTGGGATTACATACGTTGTCTCATACAGTTGCCTTTGAGTATTTAAGTAATGAATACAGATACATGCTACCGAATACATTAATGATGTGGTTTAGTTACTCTCTCAGATCAAAAGTAATTGCTTTATTAGCACTCATTAGTTTAATTGTATGAAATCATATATAGTACAAAATAATCAACATAAGATAAATTGCATCAAACACAATTATTAATGAAACCATTGAATCAAATCCTATATTCCCATTCATTCCTCACATAAAGAAAAAAAAATGGTTCAAATTATGTTCAAACAATAACACCGATATCCGTCAACTTCTCCTCCTCACACGATCTATTTTCGCAAGGTTTCCTCAGCTATTGATAATGTCAATCTAATACATCAAGACAAAAAGTAAATATTAATTCGAGCGAAAGGGAAACCATCGCTTTTGTGCCACCAAGCTACGAACAGAGACGGTCGCGAAGTAAAGGACAAAAACCGCGTATCCTATCAATCTTCGCAAAGAGAAAAATGTAAAAAATAAAGAAAACGAAAAAGAGAAAGTGTCGATGTCATTAATCCTGTGAGAAGGGTGTATGCGTCTTTGCAATGACTGGCGATATAATGAGGTTTTATTAATTCTATAGAATTAATTGTATTGTGTGTGTGAATGTTTATGGAGATTTTTTTCATTCATTTTGCGAATTAGTGAATATTGAAAAATTGCCAATTAGTAAAAATTTTCATTTATCGGTAAAAATATTAAATAACTTTTATCAAAATTTGCCTAACCTAGTTCAAACAAGCCATAAATACAATTATTTTAAACAATTTTAATTATAATTAAAATTTGATCAAACCTTCATTTCCAAAAATTGTGTTATCAATATTAAATAAATTTAATTAAATTTGGAATTTAATAATAAATGGAATATGTTTATTTCAAAATAAAATATTTATTTATCAAAAATAAATTGCAATGCAAAACAAGTTTACTTCTGTTTTGCTTGTGTCGGATTGTGTTTGCATAATTCATTTATAACTTAGTTTGAAAAAATAAACTAACAGCTTGCTAGATAATTAGTTAAGATCATTTGCATGCGAGAGTCATCTTTAAAATTGGAAAAGTTAGATTGGAATTGAATCTAATATGAATTCACCTGTTTATTCTCGCCGGAAAGTGCTCTCATTAAAACCGACGAGTGCAGAAACTAATGAATATGTAGCCGTGTAGGAGTGAGATATTTTCATCCCCGACTAAATCCAACTGATACTTACTGATGGGGTGATTTTAACGATACATTTAATCCGAGCTTAATTTATACACAAACTTTTTTAATGTTTTGTAACATTCTAGAGAGAATTTAATTTGAAAACATGGACGTTTTCAATGCATGTGATGATTTGTTTTATTATTTACAATTTGTTTACAGTAATCAATATAAAAAATTTAAAAAAAAATACTAAAAAGTGTTGGAGTATTTTATTATTTGTCGATAAATGGCTACTTTTCCATTTTGAGCATTCTGTACTGGCCGACAAAAGCAAAGAAATTCGGACAACAATAGAAACTATTGCAACCCGTTTAAAACTAATTATTTAGAAAAAAATCAATTTGGATTCTGCGGACAGTTTTACATGAAAAATAGTCGGCGTTGTGTTCATTGGCCGCAAAAAAGTCCAACTAGAAAAAAATGAAAAAAGTGAAAAAAAATATGTGAATTTTTTTTTTCGTTTTTATTTATTTTATGAGATTATTTGGCTTATATCTTTTTTTAATCTCATTTTGGAAGTTTTATGTTCAATTTTGGTATTTTCTGACAATATTTTTTATACTGGACTGGATTTTTATATTTTTTAAATTTTATTTTGCATTTTTTGACAATTTATGACTCAATTTTGATCCTTTTTGACAATATTTTAATATTTTATAGCCAGATATTGCCATTTTTGAGGTTCTATGATTTTTTTAAAACTTTCTAGTTTTTTAATTATTTTCAAATTGCAAGTTGGTGAAATTTTGAAAAATTAGTTTTACGCTGCCTACCCAAGTGTTTGTAATAAAGTAAATAAATCACAAGCACTTGGGTGGGTGGGCGGGATTACAAGTTTAATTCACACGCCCACAAAGTTTAACCTTAGTTTCCGCCAACCCGCCTAAGTGTTTGTGGACAACAAATTTTAACATAAACACTTGGGTGAATGGGCGGGGACACCAATTTGAATCACACGCTTACAAGTTTTAAACTTAATTCAAGTTTTGTGGGCGTGTGATTTGAACTTGTGTTTTCTCTTACCCACCTTAGTGTTTGTGATCCATTTTTGTCATCACAAACACTTGAAAGCAAAACAGCAATTTAAACTATACGCTCACAAAATTTAAACTTACTTTTCCACGGCCCACCCAAGTGTTTGTGATAAAAAAAATGGATAACAAACACTTGGTTGGGTGGGCGGAAACACACTTTTAAATCAAACGACTACATAGTCTGAATTTAGTTCCCGCCCACCCACCCAAATGTTTGTGATTAAAAGATTTAAACATAAACATTTGAACGGGTGGGCAAAAACAAATTATGTAGGCGTGTGATTTGAACTTGTGTTCCCGCCTACCAACCCAAGTATTTGATAAATTCCAAAATTTGCAGATGTCACCAACTGTCATTTGTCAAAAATGTTTAAAATTTGACATAATCAATATGGCACTTTTTATTTTTTTTTTTAGTTTGGCATAATATGTTAAAAATCTTGACATTGCGATTTGGCATATATTTAATTTTTGGCGTCAAATTTGAGATATGCCAAAATTGGAAAATTGTCAAAAATGTTTTGACAAATGTCAATTTTTTTAGTTTGGCATAATATGTTATATGCCATAACTTCAAATTTGTCTTTTGTTAATTCCTTGGCACAAAATTTACATTTGTCAAATCTGACGTTTGTTATCAAATATGACAGTTATTAAGTACGCCATTTGACATATATAACATTTTAGTTATTCTAGCATATGACACTATTAATGACATGTTATTTGACGTTCTATAAATTGACATTAGTCAAATTTGATGTTAGTTATTAAATACGAGAGTTATCAAGGATGCCAATTTGGCATATATTATATTTTAGATATTTTAGCATATAGTACCATTAATGACATGATATTTGGCATATATTAAAACTGGCATTTGTTAAATTTTACGTTTATTATCAACTATGACAGTCATCAAATATGCCATTTGGCATATATAATATTTTAGATATTTTAGCATATAGTACCATTAATGACAGTTATTTGGCGTATATCAAAATTGGCATTTGTCTAACTTGACGTTAGTTATCAAATGTGACAGTTATCAAGTATGCCATTTGGCATATATAATATTTTAGCTATTTTGACATAAATCACAATTAATGACATGTTATTTGGCACATTTTAAAACTAGTATTTGTCAAATCTGACGTTAGGTATCAAGTACGCTCTTTGACATCAAATTTTGTAGACAGTCAACAACTATTTTGTTTGTCAAAAATGATATTTGCCATAAAATTAAATTTAACATTTGTCAATTTTTTAGTATGGCAAAATATGTTAAATGCAGTGACATCAAATTTGTGTGAAAAAATTTGTCATTTGTTAATTTATTGGCAAAAAATTAGCATTTGTCAAATATGACGTTTGCTATTAAATATGACATTTATCAAGTATGCCATTTGGCATATATAAAATTTTAGCTATTTTTGCGTATGTTACTACTTATGACATGTTATTTGGCATATAATATAATTGACATTTGTTAAATTTTACCGTTTATTATTAACTATGACAGTCATTAAGTATGCCATTTGGCATATATAATATTTTAAATATTTTGGCATATAATACCATTAATGACATGTTATTTGGCGTATATCAAAATTTGCATTTGTCTAATTTGACGTTAGTTATCTAATGTGATAATTATCTAGTATGTCATTTGGCATATATAATATTTTAGTTATTTTGACATATGTTACTATTAATGACATGTTATTTGGCTCATTTTAAAACTAGCAATTGTCAAATCAGACGTTAGGTATCAAGTACGCTATTTGGCATTTATATTTATGGCATCAAATTTTGTAGACAGTCAACAACTATTTTGTTTGTCAAAAGTGTTATATGCCATAAAATTGAATTTGACGTTTGTCAATTTTTTAGTTTGGCATAATATGTGAAACAACATGACATAAAATTTGTGATCAAGTTTGTCGTCTGTTCTATTCTGTTATATTCTTTTTGGATATGTCAAGTATGCCAAAGAACAATTATGCCAAAAATCAGCTTTCCAGATATTAAATTTGAAGTTAAATGTCATTTTGTATAAAATATAATATATGCTTAAATTGGCAAACAAAAATGTTATAATGTTTGGCATTTTAGGCATAACAAATATGGCAATTGTTTTTTTTCATAATTTGGCATAATATGTCAAACGTTATTACAAAAAATTTGTGATCAGTTGCCAGTTGCCTTATATGTCATTTGTTAATATGTTTTTGACATACTTTTTGGCATATGTCAAATATGCCAAAAGTCAGCCATTGTTTTGCTTCTAATATTAAATTTGACATATGCCAAAATTGGCAGACGTCACCAACTATGTTTTATTAAATATGGCCATTATGGCATTATTATTAGGTATTTTATGAAGTATTTCATTTGTCAAACATGTCAAATGTCATAAAAGATATCAGTAAACTTGGCATTTGATATAACAAATACAGCATTTATTTTGGAATAATATATGTCATTTGTCATAAACTATAACATTGAAATTTTTTATGACATTATAGGTTATAGTATTATATTTGGCATAAACTGTCAAAATTAGCATCTAATCAGAAACAGTTGTAAACAAAACAGCAGTTCAAACCATACGCCCACAAAAGTTAAACTTAATTTTTTGTTGCCCACGGGAACACAAGTTCAAATTGTACGCCAAAAAGTCTAAACTTAATTCCCACTCATCCACTCAAGTGTTTGTAATAAAAAAATTACAAACACTTAAGTAGGTAGGCACAAACACAAGATCAAATTACATGCCTACAAAGTTCTAATGTACAAGAGTACACCCACCCAAGTGTGTGAGAAAAAAAAAATGATTGCAAACACTTGGATGGGTGAGCGGAAACACAAGTTTAAATTACACGCTTAAAAAGTCTAAACTTAGTTTCCGCTCACCTACCCAAGTGTTTGTGATAAAAAACATAAATTACAAACACTAGGGCGGGTGGGCGGAATCACAAGTTCAAATCCCATGCCTTCAAAGTTTTAATTTAGTTTTTGCTTACCCACCCAAGTGTTTGTGAAAAAAAATGATCACAAACACTTGGGAGGGTGAGCTTAAATCACACGCTCAAAAAATCCAAACTTAGTTTTCGCTCACCCATCCAAGTGTTTGTGATAAGAAAAAAATCACAAACACTTAAATCGTTGTGCGGGAACACAATTTTAAATCATTCTAATATAAAGTTTTAACTTAGTATCCTTCTTCCCATCTAAGTGTTTGTAAAATAAAAAAAGCCTGAACTTAGTTTCCGCTTACTTATCCAACTGTTTATAATAAAAAAATAAATTACAAACACTTAGGTGGGTGGAAGAGAACACAAGTTTAAATCATACGCCCAACAAGTCTGAACTTAGTTCCCGCTTATACACCCAAATGTTTGTGTTAAAAAAGTAAATCACAAACAATTGGGCGGGTGGGTGGTAACACAAGATTAAATTACATGCCCAAAAAGTCTAAACTTAGTTCCCGCTCACTCATTAACTGTTTGTGATAAAATAAATGAATTGCATACACTTGGGTAGGTGGGCGGGAACACAAGTTTAAATGACACGCCCACCAACTCTTAACTTAGTTCCCGATTACTTACCCAACTGTTTGTAATAAAAAAAATGAATTACAAACACTTGAGTGGGTGGGCGGGAACACAAATTAAAATCACACGCCTAAAAAGTTTGAATTTAGTTTCCGCTCACCCACGAAAGTGTTTGTGAAACAAAAATGAATCACCATCATTTGGGTGGGTGGGCAAAAACAAAAGTTCAAATCACATGTCTAAAAGTTCTAACTTAGTTCCTGTCTACCCACCCAAAAAAAAAAAATTGGATCACAAACACTTGGGGCGGGAACACAAGTTCAAATCACACGTCCAAAAAGTCTAAACTTAGTTTTTGCTTACCCACCTAAGTAATTGTGATAAAAAAAAAAATCACAAACACTTGGGTGGGTGGGCAAGAACACAAGTTTAAATCACACGCTTTTAAA
Source organism: Tachinus rufipes (assembly GCA_963932245.1). Classification (NCBI taxonomy): domain Eukaryota; kingdom Metazoa; phylum Arthropoda; class Insecta; order Coleoptera; family Staphylinidae; genus Tachinus; species Tachinus rufipes. The sequence continues at coordinate 114,361,906 of OZ010745.1, forward strand.
GTTTTAATTTAGTTCTTGCCCACCCACTTATGTGTTTGTAAAAAAAAATTAGTCACAAACACTTGGGTGGGTGGGCAAGTTTAAATCACACGCCTAAAAAGTTTAAATTTAATTTCAGCTCGCTCACTTAAGTGTTTGTGATAAGAAAAATATATTACAAACACTAGAGTGGGTGAGCGGAAACACAAGTTTAAATCACATGTTTACAGAGTTTTAACTTAGTTTCTGCCTACCCACTTAAGTGTTTGTGATAATAAAATGAATTACTAACAATTTTGCGGGTGGGCGGAAACACAAGTTCACATCACACGCCTACAAAGTTTTAACTCAATTTTCGCCTACCCACCCAAGTGATTGTAATTAAAAATTTAAACATAATTACTTGGGCGGGAACACAAATATAAATCACACGCTTACAAGTTTTAAACTTAATTCAAATTTTGTGAGCGTGTGATTTGAATTTGTGTTTCCGCCCACCCACCCAAGTGTTTGTAATCTAATTTGTTTCATCACAAACAATTGGGTGCAAACCAGCAATTTAAACCATCTGCTCACAAGATTTGAATTTAATTAGCATAGCAAACATTGGCATTGCAACTAAGGCAATTGCAAGATTATATGTTTGGTGGCAAAGTATGGACATGGGTGTAGAAATTATAAATAGGTCTGCCAAAACTGTTTAACAAATTAATAATAATTTATATTCTTGGCCAGACATCCACTACACACATCATCATAAGATGCAGAAAAGTAGTTGTTGCAGATAATAGATTTGTTATCGTTAAATATATTCCAAAATTGTTAAAAACATCTTTAAATCTGCTGCTAAAATGTTCTAAAACTGTCAGTTATAGATTTTAAAACTAACAAAAATGTTCAAAAAATGTAAGAACTAATTAACTATCAAAAAATTTTCAGTTTTGAGTTTGCTTTATAACTTAGATTACAATTTCTTTCAAGATGTTATTCTAGACACAATTTTTATATCGTACATACAAATTTTATTAATGATCAAAATACAAAGCTTTAGCCTCAGAATGATTGAAACTACAAGAATCTAAGCTAGGATGCAAAAATCTGGCCATAAACTAATCTAAAAAGCAATAATAACATAAAACTGGAAAAACATTTATAAAATGGTTTTAAAATAATTAGAAAAAAAAAATTTAATTTATGAATACTAATAGGTAGTTTAATTGGAGTCTCATCCACCTGCCCAAAGGTTTGTTATCAAAAATTTTAATGTTTATTTTTTCTGCAAGTAGTAGAAGTTATTTAAGTCAGAAGAAAAGCTGTAATATCTAATCTCTTGATAGCCAACATTTGGGCGGTTGGGTGAGTTACTTCAAACCATGATTACTATCAAATAGTTTAAACTAGAGCGCCCACCTACCTGCTCGAGTGTTTGTTATCAAAGATATTGAAAATTTTTCTCTTTGAAGGTGTTATAAGTTTCTTAGTCAAAAAAGAAAGAGGTAATATTAAATCATCTAATGACCAATACAAGGGTGAGCGAGTGGATCACTCCAAATTATGATTACCATCAAATAGTTTAGTCTGAAGTGCTCACCCACTTGTTTAAGTGTTTGCTAACAAAAAAATTAAAAAAACTTTCTTTTTGCAAGTGTTAGAAAGTTTGTAGACAAAGGAAGAAAAGGTAATTTGCAATTTTTTGATAACCAATGCTTAGGAGGGTGGGTGGGCTACTCAAAAAAATTGTTAAAAAAATTTAAATAAATTATCTGTATAATAAAATCGATTGTAAATTGTATTTTAAATCACTTTTTTTTAAACATTTTCTTATAAAGTCAAAACCAACCAAATAAAAATTTAATTTTATTAAATTAATTTCACTCAAAAAAAATTCAAATAAATTATCTGTATAATAAATTCTATTCTAAATTGCATTTTAAATCACTTTTATTTGAAACATATTTTTATAAAGTCAAAACCAACCAAATGAATAATTTATTTTTTAAAACAATTTTACTCGGAAAAACTTTTAAAAAAAATTCAAAAAAATTAAATCCTTAGTGAAATGAGGAAAATGTAATTTTCAATTTCTTGATAAACAACACTTGAGCAGATGAGTGGATCACTCTATATTATGATTACCATTATTCTTTAATTGTTTCTAATTAATTTTGAAGCATCAAACTGACTTTTAAATATAATAAATTATTTTTAACGCATTTGCAAATCAATTTAATAATATTCTAAAAAACTTTAAACTTTTTACAAAATGACAAATAATTTTTTTTTTCAATTAATACCTAAATAAATTAAAATTTAAGCAAAAAATTTGCTTTTATTTAATCGTTAAATTGTGTCAATTATGTAAGATATTTCTTGATAAAATTATAAAGTTTTTTTAAAATATTGTTGTTAATTATTATAGAAAATTATTAACCAATTTTCAAATAATTAATTTTATACATTGTGAACTAGCACAAAATTGGTTCTTATCAGAATTTGCAAGCAGTAGTTCAAATAGGAAATTTAGGCATTTATCAATTAGAATAACTTTATCTAACTACAGTGCAGGGTTTATCTGCACTTAATTAAACATTTTACTTACTCAAACCTGTCACTGATAACAAACTATATGCTACAATCAATTAAAAAATTGTTTTTTTCAGTTTATATTTATTGTTTGCTTCAAGATTCAATAAAATTATAAATTTGTTTTATTATTTAGAGTATAATATTACATCAACATATGCAAGTTTAATACAAAATTTAAATTTTACAACGATTAATCTTGTAGAAAATTTTCATTTCTCTTGTATCAAAATAAAGTTACATCACAATGTTCCATAAAGCTCGATTAAAAATATGTAAAATTTAACAAGCTTATAAAATTTACTTATGAATAAACATAAAGTATACTTTGGAGTATATTTGCCGTAAATTTGATATACCTCCCAACAACAGGTTTAACATTTACAACCTCCGGCTTTATTTCAATATTCGTAAACAAATTTATCGAGTTAATTAATTTAAATATAAAATTTTATCACTCATATATAATTACCTAATTGAGCTATAATAATAAACAAAGCAAATTTTAACATCAAAGCATCATAAATCGATAGAGAACAATATAATTTAAATTGTTCGATTGAATGAGTTTATTCATATTTGGTGCATGCGCCGGGCTTTTTAAATCATAATTAATAATAAATTGGAAATTTAAATTTACCCGTTGTAAGACAATCATGGATTTTCCTTGCTTGCTTTTTCGAGGTGTGAGTTCAGTGGTGCAAAGCTTTCTCAGCCCCAAAAATAGAAGGTAAATTAGTTTCCGAATCGAACTCTGGAATAAATCGCTTTTACATCTCTCGGGATCTGGCACGTTATTTCCAATAGTCTGATCATAATGATTGTTGTTAAGCTTCGTAAATTTTGCACAAAATTTATATTTAATTATTTTGAAGTTTGCTCTTTTCTTCTCGTTTTTATATAATAATAATTTTTTGCGAGCTTCTTATTGCCGTGCTGCTGCTATTTTTCATATCTCCGCGCGCCACCCTTGCCGTAAAAGTCTGAGAGTTAATTAAATTAAATTAATTAACTTGATATTCATGGCCTTTGAAATATTTCGCTTTAAAAAATCGTAATATTTGCCTTATCAGCGCAGCGAGCGAAGCGCCGACCGAGAAAGTTATAACCGTTTGGAAAATTCTAATTTGCAGACAACGGGATCACAGCATTGTGTAACATTCTTTAGTTTATAACGTACAATTTAAATAAAATAAATTATAAAAATTGCAAAACATACTATATTAATATTACTTTTTAGCTCTTAATAAAAAAATACAAAAAAAGTAACTAAATAATTTTTTTTAATAATTATTTTTGGCAAATGAGCATTTAACAGTTAATGTCTAATAATAACTGATAAACAATTTAACAAACTGATTAAAAAACTGTTAAATAACTATCTAAACTACAACAAATATGTTGCTTACAAACACAAAACACATAAATTTAAAAAAAATTGATATGCAACGTTTCTAAAAAGTTGTTTATAATTTAACAAATTTTACTAAATGATTTCTACTTTAATTTAACAGAATTTAATGTCAAAAAGTTATAAATATTTTAACAAAGCTTATTGTTGATAAAAATTCAAAATTTAAATAAATTTTATTACAACAAATCAATAATAAGCCAGATTGATGTATCTGATCAATCAAAATAATATTCCATAAATATTTGATTGTCATTAAATGTAATGTCCAATATTACAGCAACGTATTTTAAGTGTAATTGATGGCGGCTGATCTGATATTACATATTCGCCGCATCCATTAACAACCAGAAGAATACAATCTGCAAATTGATTAATTGCTTTGCAATATTAATAATAATAATAATTGTTGCAGATAAATAAATCATGAATTGAGTTTTACCAAACATAATCGATTAATTATTGCGACATTTAAAATTAATATTTAATGTGTGTGCGTGTGAAAGTAATTTCATGGGAGGTCCCGACCATTATGTTTTCGTGCATTACGCGGATTTAATTCGGGATGTCTCTGAGTGGAATATAAATTATTTTATATAAATTTAAATTATATATATATGAAATATTTCTGTTATGGCCTACAGGAACTTATGTCGTGCGTGATATTCAAGAATGAGTAATGGGATTTTCTAATTTATACCAAGGGTTCTAATCTATATCGTATTTGTTATATATATAGAACCTGTTTGATTATTTGTTTTAGAAATTGGAGTATAAGTGACATAATTAATTTAAACTATGTAGTTTTTTATATTATAATATATGCTTGTTGTTTGTAAATGTAAACACAAACATTCTGTTGGTTAGCAAATGAATTTTCTTGGTCCCATGGCCGGGAGCTTGGGTACGTGAAGTCACTAATCTTTAAAGATTTGGCATAGGTAGGAAATCCCTTGCGTATATGACCAGTTTTTACTATTTTTGATATTTTATGAATAAAATGTTTGATTTTTTAACAGTTTTATGACCAGATTTTGACTTAAAATCTTTAACCGTTGTTGACCGGTTTAAGGTTTTAAGAACGCAGTTAGTGTGCGTTTGTGTTGCTCCCCCAAATTTTATATCATTAGAATTTTGCATTTTTTAACAGTTTATGACAAAACTTTGTTATTTCCTGTCTTTACTTTCATATTTAAGAGCCAGATTTTGCTATTTTTTGACATTCAATGAATCAAATTATGCATCTTTTGACAGTTTATGACGGATTTTTGATATTTTATAACTAAATTTAACAATTTTTGAGATTCTATGAAGATTTTTGACAATCTAAGAACCAAATTCATGCATCTTTTGACAGTTTATGACGGATTTTTGATATTTTATAACTGAATTTAGCTATTTTTGAGAATTCTTAAAAAATTTTGACATTCTATAAACCAAATTATTTATTTTTTTGACAGTATATGACATATTTTTGATATTTTATAACTAAATTTAACTATTTTTGAAATTTCATTAAAAAAAGACACTTTATAAACTAAATCTTGCATTTTTTGACAGTTTATGACGGATTTTTAATATTTTATAACTGAATTTATCTATTTTTAAGATTTCATAAATTTTTTTGACATTCTATGAACCAAATCATGCATCTTTTGACAGTTTATGACAAATTTTTGATATTTTATGATTGAATTTAGCTTTTTTTGAAATTTTATGAAGTTTTTTGACATTCTATAAACCAAATTATGCATTTTTTGACAGTTTATGATGGATTTTTAATATTTTATAATTGAATTTAGATATTTTTGAGATTTTTTGAAAAATTTTGACATTCTATAAACCAAATTATGCATTTTTTGACAGTTTATGACAAATTCTTGATATTTTATAAATAAAATTAACTTTTTTTGAAATTTTATGAAAGTTTTTGATATTTTATGAACCTCATTAAGCATTTTTTGACAGTTTATGATATATTTTTAATATTTTTTAACTGAATTTAACTATTTTTTAGATTTTTATATTTTTTTTTTGAAATTATATAAATCAAATGATGCATCTTTTGAGAGTTTATGACGGATTTTTGAGATTATTACCAAATTATGCATTTTTTGACAGTTTATGACAAATTCTTGATGTTTTATAATTGAATTTACCTTTTTTTTGAAATTTTATAAAAGTTTTTGATATTTTATGAACCAAATTTTGACAGTTTATGATAGATTTTTAATATTTTTTAACTGAATTTAACTATTTTTAAGATTTTTTAATTATTTTTTTGAAATTATATAAATCAAATGATGCATCTTTTGAGAGTTTATGACGGATTATTGATATTATTACCAAATCATGAATCTTTTGACAATTTATGACAAATTTTTGATATTTTATAACTGAAATTAGCTATTTTTGATTTTTTTTAAAGATTTTTGGTATTTTATGAATCAAATCATGCATTCTTCGACAGTTTATGACAAATTTTTGATATTTTATAATATGGATTTTTAATATTTCATAATTGAAGTTAGATATTTTTGAAATTTTTTGAAGATTTTTGACAATATATAAACCAAATTATGCATTTTTTGACAGTTTATGACAAATTCTTGATGTTTTATAATTGAATTTATCTTTTTTTTAAATTTTATGAAAGTTTTTGATATTTTATGAAAAAAATTATGCATTTTTTGACAGTTTATGATGGATTTTTGATATTTTATAATTGAATTTAGATATTTTTGAGATTTTTTGAAAGTTTTTGACATTTTATAAACTAAATTATGCATTTTTTGACAGTTTATGTCAAATTCTTGATATTTTATAAATAAATTTAACTTTTTTTAAAATTTTATGAAAGTTTTTGATATTTTATGAACCAAATTATGCATTTTTTGATAGTTTATGAAGGATTTTTAATATTTTATAATTGAATTTAGATATTTTTGAGATTTTTTGAAAGATTTTGACATTCTATAAACCAAATTATGCATTTTTTGACAGTTTATGACAAATTCTTGATATTTTATAAATAAATTTAACTTTTTTTAAAATTTTATGAAAGTTTTTGATATTTTATGAACCAAATTTCGCATTTTTTGACAGTTTATAATAGATTTTTAATATTTTTTAACAGAATTTAACTATTTTTGAGATTTTTAATTTTTTTTTTTAAATTATATAAATCAAATGATGCATCTTTTGAGAGTTTATGACGGATTTTTGATACTTTATAACTGAATTTAGTTATTTTTGAGATTCTACAAAGATTTTTGACATTCTATAAATCAAAATATGCATTTTTTGACAGTTTATGACGAATATTTGATATTTTATAACTGATTATAGCTATTTTTAAAATACCATAAAAAAATTTGACATTCTTCGAACCAAATTATGCATTTTTTGACAGTTTATGACAAATTTTTGATATTTTATTATTAGCTTTTTTTAAGATTCTATAAAGATTTTTGACATTTTATGAACCAATTTATGCATCTTTTGACAGTTTATGACAAATTTTTGTTTTTTTTTAAACTGAATTTAGCTATTTTGGAAATTACTTAAAGATTTTTAACATTCTATAAGACAAATCATGCATCTTTTGACAGTTTATGACAAATTTTTGATATTTTATAACTGAATTCAGCTATTTTTAGGATTTTTAAAAGGTTTTTGACACAGTATGAATTAAATTTTGCACATTTCAACTGTTTTTGGCTGGATTCTGGTGCTTTTTAGCAATATCTTTATGTATCAAGACCAATATTTTACAAATTTTAACATTTAAGAGTAGAATTTCATATTGTTAAGCCAAATTTTATTTCATTTTCACATTATTTTATGACTATATTTTGTTATTTTGACATTTTATAGATATTTTTGTGCACTTTTCAACATTTTATGGCCCGATTTTGGTGCTTTCTGACAATGTTTAAATTTTATAACACAATATTACTATTATTGAAAGATTATAAATAAAAAATTTAATTTTTTTAACAGTGCATGGCTAGATTTTATTTTATTAACAATATTTTGATTCAAAGCTAGATTTAGCAGTTTTAAACAGTTTTGTGGCCGGATTCTGGTGCTTTCTAACATTATTTAGATAACTCATAGACGAATTTTGCTGTTTTTAAGATTTTATAAACATTTTTTAACATTTTGTAACCGGATTTTGTGCTTTCTGACAATGTTTAGTTAGATGTTGATTTTGTTATTTTTGTACATATCTCGGACCGTGTGCTACTTTCCAAAAATTTTGAAATTTTTTGGGTATTTTTTGCACATATAAAAGCACTATTTATCTATATTAAAAAAAAAAAACTTGCCATTTTTTTTAAGAAATACTGTCTTTCAAAATTCTGCAAAATTTTCAAAATTTAAGAAAAAAAAATTGGATGTTATTCTTTGAACAATTTAAAAAAAAAAATTAATCATTTTTTCCTGAGATCAAAAAATGTAAAAAAACTCAAAAACCTCAATTTTTTTAAATTTTAATTGCTTTTTACTCAGAAATGACTCAACAAAAATTTTGAAAAAAATTACATAATCCGGATTCATGTAGAGGAAGGCACATCAGTGGTTTGATTTTTATTCCGTACATTTTTTTCATTAATTTTTATTTTATCTTGCGTTGGTCAATTCATTATTATCCACAAAATTTAAAACAACAAATACATGCAGATATAATAATAATTTATTGATTTTTTGACGTTTTAATTCGTTATAATTTTGAATTAATATACATATATACGTCAATTAAAATTTAAAAAATTCGATATATATATATATATAATTTATATATAGAAAGGTAGATGCAGCACCCTTGTGTATATAAATATAACTTTGTTGTTTTTAAAGTGATTTAACCTCTTCAGAGACATTAGCACATATGTTTATTCAAAGCTAAATTATTCTACTCAGATATTTCATAGCTGCTCATTGTCAACCGTTGTGTACGTCTACAATTCCGTAATTAACGTACAATGCAATAAAAAACCTAATAGTTTGTATTTTTATAGGAAAATGTAAAAAAAAAATATTTTTTTAAATTTTATTAATTTACAAAATTAAATTGTCTCTGAAGAGGTTAAATAATTCAAAAATTAATTTAAATGGTTTTTTTAAGCACTATAAAGGCAGGTATATACATCTTTATTGTTGTTTTTATTATTCTTGCAACAACAATCAACTTTAGTTTTTTAAATAGCAACATTTAAATTAAATTTTTCTTTTTAGTTTTTCATTATGCGTTAAATGTAACTTACATGGAGTCTGTTAGACTCTTTTTAAATTAATGCAAATAAATAATTTTAATATTTACAATAATAATAATTTTACTGTACCTTTTCCAAGCTTTTCTGCAATATTGGCACATATAAAAAAACTTGCGGCATATATTTTAATTTATTTTGTGTTAGTCAATTTATCATTATTTGCAAAATTTAAAACATAACAAATATATGTATATATAATAATAATTTTTTGATTTTTTAACGTTTTATCCTGTTATAATTTTTAATAAATACATATACGTTAATAAAAATTTAAAAAAATATATATGTATATATAATATATATAGAAAGATACATGCAGCACCATTGTGTATATAAAAATAACTTTGTTGTTTTTAAAGTGATTTAATTGATTTAAAAACAAATTAATATGGTTTTTTAAGCACTATGAAGGCAAACCTATGTTGTTGTTTTTAATATTTTTGTAAGATTGATCAACTTTAATTTTTTAAGTAACAACATATATTTTTTTGATTTTTTTAGTCCTTCATAATATTCTGAATCTAACCATGTAAAATAATCATATAATTCTATAACAATATTTTGCCATACATTAAAAAAAGTTTTGTAAAATTTTACACTGGCAAATATGGTTTTTACTGGTAAAATTTTTAGTTTTATAAAAAAAAAACATTTATTTGTAATTGTCCTAGGATTTTTAGACAAAAATCTTTTATAAATACGTTGCTTATTTTTCTTTTTTAATTTTTAGTATTATTGATTTAATAATAAAAACTATACAAAGCAGCTATATTTCTCAAATATTTTTATAGTTTTTAGCTGGTTAGGCCTTGTACCACACAAACTGCCTTTGAATATGCACCTTAAAACACCAATATATACTATCTCAAAGGTTAATTGAGAAAAAATTTAAAATAAAAACAAACATTACTTTTATTAAAGAATGAATATCAAATGTTATTTAGACATTAGAGTGTTGCTTACAATGATTCTTTTAATAACTAACGCTTGTGTGAGAAAGCACTAAATATAAATTGTTAGCGGGTAACAAGGTAGTACAAGGTGTGGCAGAGAAACTTGCTGATTTGAATTTGGCGCCAATGAGAGAGGAGAGACCTGGTCAGAAAAGGGTAAGAAAAGTCTCAATTGAAAGAGGGGTTTTGAAGTATTGTTACCGCTTAAGCTAGTTGTTGCCATGCGTTGGATAAAAGAGGAGTGTGCGTTCACCGTTGAAGCCTACTTTTCCAATAGCCGATTGGTGGTTGCCACCTAACGTGCCTTTCAAACTCGGTTTAATATTTATCTCACGGGTTTTTTTCCTGGCCGGCAAATAATTGTTTTGTGGGTAGACGCATCCAGGGAAAGTGGCAGTGTTGCAAAAAAAACTTGGAAGTCAACGGACTTCCAGAATCTCAGAAAACGTCGAGAAGGTGAGGTTGTTGTTTCTGCACTTTCCCCGGAGCTTGGCGTGCAAACAAGCAGGTGCTCTGAGGATTTCTAATTGCAGTGTAAGACAAATTCGTTAAAAAAAACTTAAGTTTTATCCCTACAAACTTGCAGTGGTGCAAAAGCTCAGTAAACGCAATGTTTCTTGCTAAACTGCATGTGAAGCTTTAACTTGCCTCACGACGCCCTCGGGTTTATCAGTGATGAGACCTATTTCTACCTTTCCGGCTGCGTAAACAAACAAAACATGCGTTATTCTAGTAAACTTCATGAGAAGTTGCGATAATTAGAACTTACTTTTTCAAGGAAGAAGAACAAACTGTTACTGAAATTGCAGTCTGCTGCAGAGAAATGATTGAGGCAGTTTTTTTTTTCAAAACTTAAAGAAATGAAATTTGGGGACGTATGGTTCTAGTAGGACGGAACTACGGCACACACAGCAAGAATTTTAATTGAACTTTTGAGGGAACATTTCTACGAGCACCTAATCTCCTTGAGGAGTGACGTACTGTGGCCAGCGTGCTCCCCAGATTTGGCTCTTTGTGACTTGTTCACAATGACAAACCACGGACCCTGCAACACTTATAGGACAACATTTGCCAAGCCATCGCCAACATTCCCGTCAATATGCTTGAAAGAGTGGAGCAAAATTTCAAAAAGCGGGTGAATTAGTGTATTGCTAATGAAGGCCGCTATTTGTCTAATTTCATTTTAAATACCATTTAAATCAAAAATTCAGAATGTGTACAATACGATAAAAAAAGAACTAAATCGATATGTGAAATACTTTTATTTTAATTGACTTTTCAAATTAGCAAGTTTCTCTGCTGCACCCTGTATAAGTCAATTTTTAAACGGTTACTTTTTGCACTCAGTAATCGTGCGTAATAAAACATATAAAACTGTATGTTTCCGTAACAATAAGAACAGTAAAAAGCAGACACAAATTATTATAAGAGAAATTCTGTTTGAACTCCGAAAGGTTTGCAAATTTAAAATAGAGATTAAATAATAGAATCATAATATTGTCCTTAATTACCTTTAATACCTTTATACTATAGTACTATTAATTTTCAATTTTTGATCAAAAATAAATCATCAAAAGAAGCAATATTACTTAGAACTAACATTAAAAACTTTTTTAAATATAACATGAAAATGGATTCAGTAAATTATTCTCTTTTATAATATTTTCATGTAGCTTCATTTTCAATTCCAACATTTAATTCGCATTTAAAAAAAGTTAGCTGTAACACAATACAACATGCAAGATATTTTCTACCAACACGCATACTTAATGCTTTGTTGTGAATAAGTAACGTCATAATTATATTTTTCCTCATTTTTTCCTTCCCAAATTCGCAGCCGTTAAATATACGCTGCGTGTTCTTCAGCAATGTTATCAAAAGGGTAAAACCTCTTAATGGCTTCCAATAAATGTAATTTATCCTTCCGTATAGCCATAATCGCATGTAAAATCTATTGTATTCCTGCAATGCTAAATACTAATATCATTAATTCAAATAATAATTCCGATAGGAAAGTACAATATACTTTGGAACAATCCATTGCGAAATTAGAGCTACTCTCCATTGTGCACTGTTATGAAACCGCAAATTTATTTCAACCCCTCTATAAAATACAAACGTCGAATATCGGTATTGGCCGACTATTATTTATGTATTATGCAAACGACTGTTTTATTCTCGGGTTAAAGCGTACATCCTAAACAAACCTATAAATTATTTTTCTCTAATCCATATTAATTTTAAATGGCGTACAATTAATCGGGGCACGTCTTCAACAAGCTGTTAATAATTGATAGCTAGATTATATCGTTGTAAATGGAAGATCACTATCTGATAATTATAATGCTTTAAGCTGTAAGAAGCTGCGGATCGCTTTATGTGAAAATCCATGAGATCGGATCGGATATTCAAAATTACATTCGGATAGCGAGTAAAGTAGCTAGGCCTTCTTCAAATATGCACACGGTAGATTTAACAAACACAAATACATTCCTGTAAATACGCTTATTGTTACAAATATATCTGCAGCCATTGTAATCCGGATAACAACGAATTCCTGATAATATACAGCACATCTCACAAAGATATCTCCAGGGTGATTAGCTCTTTGAGGTCATCTTCGAAACCCCTTGAGGGCTGACGGAACCTCTTTCGACCCAGAAAACTTGAAAGCCGCATTATAAATTGCTGCAGCGGTGTAATGTGCAACTATGGCAAAAATTATATATTGCCGCCACAGCAGACAAGGGCCTCTTCATATATGCTCTCAATTTTTTAAATATCCGATAAATTTTTGAGCTTTATAAGACTGCTCGTTGCCACAAGGCCGCATTCAATATTCAACCGCGCGGACGAATTATGTATCCACACATCATACGCTTTAATTGAAATCATAAAACAAAATTTCAGTCGTCGTTAATAATTTTTTTCAATCGCTTTGATAATATTCATTTGAAGATGGATTATGGATTTACCATGCAATGCAACCTAATTACAATTTTTTATTTAGTATGGCTTTTATAGGTTTTTCTATTTTTAATATCAAAGCGTAACATTTGAGAATTATTATATACATTATTGCAACGATAAAATATTAAATAAACACTCTTTGAAACTATAAAAATCAGATTTAAGACTTCTCTTGGCTGCGCTAAGCCGCAAAAAAAATTAAAGAAAGTGACAGAGCTTTTTAGATTTTAGAATAAAAATGTAGTCACCGTTTTGTTTGATCATAATTAGTTTGCGTTTAGACAGAAAAACATATAGTCACGACTGTAGACTAATAGAAAGTTTTATTTGTAGACGAGATACCTTTTCTACTGTGGCTTACCCACCCGCCCAAGTGTTAGTCATCAAAGGATATATTGTTTGTCCTACTTCTTGCGTGCTTGGAATTAAATATGAGAGAATTATTTAACAATAAATTAATCTTTAGATAACTAACGCTTGGGTGGGTTGGAGAAAAAAAAGGTTAATTTGTAGATAAATTCCTTTTTTTATTGTAACTCACCTACCCGCCCAAGTGTTAGTCATTAAAGAAACTATAGTTTGTCCCACCTTTTGTGTGCTTGGATTTAGATATGAGAGAATTGTTTAACAATAAATTTTCTGATAACTAACGCATAAGTGGGTAGGAACTAAAGTTAATTTGTGAGCGAGTTACTTCTTTTACCAAAGTTTCAACAAAATTCTAAAATTTTGTTTTGTTTTGTTCAATATTTAGTAAGTAGTGGTCAAAATAAAATAAAAGCAATTTTCAAAACTGTTCAAAAAACTGTTTTTTGTTTTACATTTAAAAATTTTAATATTAATTTTTAACAAAACTGTTATTGTACATGGTCTATACTAAATTTCAACAAAATTCTAAAATTGGTTTTAGTTTTATTAAAGATTTTGTGAACAGTGGTCAAAATTAAATAAAAGCAATTTTCAAAATTGTTCAAAAAAGTGTTATTTGTTTTAAATTCAAACTTTCAAACATAATTTCTAACAATCTACTTATTGTACAAGGTCTATACCAAATTTCAACAAAATTCTGAAAATGGTTTTGGTTTTATTAAAGATTTAGTGAACTGTGGTCAAAATGAAATAAAAGCAAATTTTAAAATTGTTTAAAAAACTGTTTTTAGTTTTAAATTTAAACTTCCAATTATAATTTTTAACAAAAAACTTTTTGTACATGGTTTATACCAAATTTCAATAAAAATTCTAAAATTAGTTTTGGTTTTATTGAAGGTTTAGTGATTAGTGGTCAAAATTAAATAAAAACAATGTTTAAAATTGTTCAAAAAACCGTTTTTTGTTTTAAATTCTAACTTTTAAAAATAATTTCCAACAAAAGACATATTGTACATGGTCTGTACTAAATTTCAACAAAATTTCAAAATTGGTTTTAGTTTTATTAAAGATTTAGGGAGCAGTGATCAAAATTATAAATAAGCAGTTTTCAAAATGGTTCAAAAAACTGTTTTTTGTTTTAAAATCAAACTTCTAAACAAAATTTTAAACTTAATACGTATTGTACATGGTCTATACCAAATTTCAACAAAATTCTAAAATTGGTTTTTGTTTTATTAAAGGTTTAGTAAACAGCGGTCAAAATTAAATAAAAACAATGTTCAAAATTGTTCAAAAATTGTTTTTTGATTTAAATTCAAACTTCCAATTATAATTTCTAACTAATTATATATTGTACATTGTCTATACCAAATTTCAACAAAATTCTAAAATTGGTTTTTGCTTTAATGAAGATTTAGTGAGCAGTGGTCAAAGTAAAATAAAAACAATTCTCAAAATTGTTCAAAAAACTGTTTTTGTTTTAAATTCAAACTTTTAAACATATTTTCCAATGAAATACTCATTGTACATGGTCTATACCAAATATAAACAAAAATTTAAAATTAATTTTGGTTTTATTGAAGGTTTAGTGAGCAGTGGTCAAAATTATTTAAAAACAATTTTCAAAATTGTTTAAAAAATTGATTTTTGTTTTAAATTTAAACTTCCATACATAATTTCTAACAAATTACCCATTGTACATGGTTTATACCAAATTTTAACTAAATTCTAAAATTAGATTTTGTTTTATTAAAAATTTAGTAAGCAGTGGTCAAAATTAAATAAAAATAATTTTCAAAAATGTTCAAAAAACTGTTTTTTGTTTTAAATTCAAACTTTCAAACATAATTTCTAACAAAATATTTATTGTACATGGTTTATACCAAATTTGAACAAAATTCTAAATTTGGTTTTTGTTTTATTTAAGATTTAGTAAACAGTGGTCAAAATTAAATAAAAACATTTTTCAAAAATGTTCTAAAAACTGTTTTTTGTTTTAAATTTAAACTTCCAAACTTAACTTTAAACAAAATACTTATTGTACATGGTCTATACCAAATTTCAACAAAATTCTAAAATTAGTTTTAGGTTTATTAAAGATTTAGTGAACAGTGGTCAAAATTAAATAAAAACAATTTACAAAATTGTTCAAAAAACTGTTTTTAATTTTTAATTCAAACTTCCAAACATAAATTTAAACAAAATACTTATTGTACATGGTCTATACCAAAATTCAACAAAATTCTAAAATTGGTTTTTGTTTTATTACAGATTTAGTGAGCAGTGGTCAAAATTAATTAAAAGCAATTTTTAAAATTGTTCAAAAAACTGTTTTTTGTTTTAAATTCTAACTTAAACAAAAAATTCCAGCAAAATACTTATTGTATTAATATTAACAAAATTCTTAAATTGGTTTTAGTTTTATTAAAGATTTAGTGAGCAGTGGTCAAAATTAATTAAAAGCAATTTACAAAATTGTTCATAAAACTGTTTTTTGGTTTAAATTCAACCTTTCAAACATAATTTTTAACAAAATACTAATTGTACATAGTTTAAACCAAATTTCAACAAAATTCCAAAATTAGTTTTTGTTTCATTAAAAATTTACTGAGCAGTGGTCAAAATTAAATAAAAACATATATCAATATTGTTCAAAAAACTGTTTTTTGTTTTAAATGTAAACTTCCAAATATAATTTCCAACAAAATACTTATTGTACATAGTCTATACCAAATTTTAATAAAATTCTAAAATTGGTTTTTGTTTTATTAAAGATTTAGTGAGCAGTGGTCAAAATTAATTAAAAGCAATTTTCAAAATTGATTAAAAAACTGTTTTTTGTTTTAAATAAAATTTTCCAAACATAATTTCTAACAAAATATTTATTGTAAATGGTCTATACCACTTTTCAACAAAATTCTAAAATTGGTTTTGGTTTTATTAAAGATTTAGTGAGCAGTGGTCAAAATTAATTAAAAGCAATTTTCAAAATTGATTAAAAAACTGTTTTTTGTTTTAAATAAAATTTTCCAAACATAATTTCTAACAAAATATTTATTGTACATGGTCTATACCACTTTTCAACAAAATTCTAAAATTGGTTTTGGTTTTATTAAAGATTTAGTGAGCAGTGGTCAAAATCAATTAAAAGCAATTTTCAAAATTGATTAAAAAACTGTTTTTTGTTTTAAATTAATACTTTCAAACCAAATTTTTAACAAAATACTCATTGTATATGATCTATACCAAATTTCAACAAAAATCTAAAATTAGTTTTTGTTTTATTAAAGATTTAGTATGCAGTGGTAAAAAGTAAATAAAAACAATTCTCAAAATTGTTAAAAAAATTGTTTTTGTTTTAAATTCAAACTTCCAAACATAATTTCTAACAAAATACTCATTGTACATTGTATATACCAAATTTTAACAAAAGTCTTAAATTGGTTTTTGTTTTATTAAAAATTTAGTAAGCAGTGGTCAAAATAAAATAAAAATAATTTTCAAAATTGTTCAAAAAACTGTTTTTGTTTTAAATTCAAACTTTCAAACATATTTTCCTACAAAATACTCCTTGTACATGGTCTATACCAAATATCATCAAAATTTTAAAATTAGTTCTGGTTTTATTGAAGGTTTAGTGAGCAGTGATCAAAATTATTTGAAAACAATTTTCAAAATTGTTTAAAAAACTGATTTTTGTTTTAAATTTAAACTTCCAAACATAATTTCTAACAAAATACACATTGTACATGGTATATTCCAAATTTTAACAAAATTCTTAAATTGGTTTTTGTTTTATTAAAAATTTAGTAAGCAGTGGTCAAAATTAAATAAAAATAATTTTCAAAATTGTTCAAAAAACTGTTTTTTGTTTTAAATTCAAACTTCAAAACATAATTTTAAACAAAATACTTATTGTACATGGTCTATATCAAATTTCAACAAAATTCTAAAATTTTTTTTTGTTTTATTAACGATTTAGTGAGCAGTGGTCAAAATTAATTAAAAGCAATTTTCAAAATTGATTAAAGTACTGTTTTTTGTTTTAAATTAAATTTTCCAATCATAATTTCTAACAAAATATTTATTGTACATGGTCTATACCACGTTTCAACAAAATTCTAAAATTGGTTTTTGTTTTTTTAAAGATTTAGTGAGCAGTGGTCAAAATTATGTAAAGAAATTTCAAAATTGTTCAAAAATTTGTTTTTTGTTTTAAATTCAAACTTTTAAATATAATGTCTAACAAAATACCTATTGTACATGGTTTATACTAATTTTTAACAAATTTCTAAAATTAGTTTTTGTTTTATTAAAGATTTAGTAAGCAGTGGTCAAAATTAATTAAAAGGATATTTTAAAATTGTTCCAAAAACTATTTTTTTTTTAAATTTATCTTTTCAAACATAATTTTTAACAAAATACCTATTGTACATGGTTTATACTAACTTTCAACAAAATTCTGAAATTGGTTTTTGTTTTATTAAAGATTAAGTGAGCAGTGGCTAAAATTAAATAAAAACAATTTTCAAAATTGTTCAAAAAACTGTTTTTTGTTTTAAATTTAAATTTCCATAAATTCTAACAAAATACTAATTGTACATGGTCTATATCTAATTTCTTTAGTTTTTGATTTATTAAAGGTTTAGTGAGCAGTAGTCAAAATTACTTAAAAACAATTTTAGAAATTGTTCTAAAACTATTTTTTTGTTTTAAATTCAAACTTTTAAACATACTTTCTAACAAAATATTTATTGTACATGGTCTAAACTAAAATTCAAGAAAATTCTAAAATTAGTTTTGGTTTTATCAAAGCTTTAGTGAGCAGTGGTCAAAATGAAATAAAGACAATTTTTAAAATAGTTCAAAAAACTGCTTTTTGCTTTAAATTCAAACTTTTAAACATAATTTCCAACAAAATACTTTTTGTACATAGTTTATACCAAATTTCAACAAAATTCTAAAATTGGTTTTAGTTTTAATTAAGATTTAGTGAGCAGTGGTCAAAATTAAATTAAAACAATTTTCAAAATTGTTTAAAAAACTGTTTTTTGTTTTAAATTCAAACTTCCAAACATAATTTCTAACAAAATACTTATTGTACATATTTTATATCAAATTTCAACAAAATTCTAAACATGGTTTTTGTTTTATTAAAGATTTAGTGGGCAGTGGACAAAATTAAATAAAAGCAATTCTCAAAATTGTTCAAAAAACTGTTTTTGTTTTAAATTTAAACTTTTAAACATAATTTTTAACAAAATATTTTATGTACATGATCTATACCAAAGTTCAACAAAATTCTATAATTGGTTTTTGTTATTAAAAATTTACTTTGAAACTTTAAGGCCCGATTTTTAGAATATTTAAATCCACATTTGAAATCCGGCCATTTTTGATTGAATTTAATTAATTTTAATTATTTATGACTATAATTTGGCAGTTTATGACCAAATTTTGATGCTCTTTGGCAATATTTTTTAATTTTCTGGTTAGAGGTTGGTATTTTTTATACCCCATGAAAAAAAATTGCATGTTTTTGACTTTTTAAAATTAGAATTTTACATTTTATAGTCAAACTGATGCTGTTTCTAACAATCTTTTGATATTTTTTACCTGGATTTTACCTTTTATCAATTTTCTTTACACTTTTTAACAGTTTATGGCAGATTTTGCTATTTTTGACATTTTATTAAACAAATTTTGTATTTTTTAATAGTTTATTGCCATGTTTTGCTACTTTGTAACAGTTTTTAATTCTTTTTAATAATTTCTTTTGGTATTTTATGACTATTTATGGTAGATTTATACATTTTTTAAGAGTTTACTTCAAAATGTTGGGGCTTTTTAGCAATATTTTTATACTTGATGGCCAAATTTTGCTATTTTTGACATTCCATGAAAAGAAATATGCACTTTTTAACAATTAATGGCCGGATTTTGGTGCTTTCTGGTAATATTTTTATGTTTCAAGGCTGGATTTTGCTATTTTTGATATTTTATGAACAGAAACTGGTACTTTTTAACAGTTTATAACCGGATGTTTGTCTAGTTTATTATTAGACATTTTATAAAACAAGTTTTGCATTTTTTTAAAGTTTATGTCTGTTTTTTAAGCAAAATTTGAAGTTTTTTAAAATATTCAAATCTACTTTTTAAATCCTATAGATAGATAGATAAAACTCAAATTTAAATTAATAAAATTTAGCCAGAAAGTATCATAATCCGGCCATAAAATACAAAAGTTTTATTAATTAAAAAAAAAATTATTCTAAAAGTTTAAATCTGGGTTTGATTTATTAAAATCTAGTATCAATACAATAAAATAGGTCCAAAATTTTTTTAAAAAATTGAGTTTAAATGCTAAAATTTAGCTCAAATGGCAAAAAACTTCTAATTAATAAAACACTATAATTTGGTCATAAAAACAAAACAAAATTAATTAAAATTTGAAAAATAAGAATCAATGATCAAAAGGTCTAAATATTTTCTCCGCCCACCCATCCAAGCGTTTGTTATTTAATTTATTACTTACAAACACTTGGGCGGGCACTCCAGTTTATGGTTACAAACAAATATTTTAAACTGGAATGGCCCGCCCACCCCCCAAGCGTGTTTTATCTAGTATTTTGCTTACCCACTAACCCACCCATGTGTAAGTCATCAAAGGATCTTTCATTTGTTCTACCTCTTGTGTGCTTGCATTTAGATATGAGAGAATTATTTAACAATAAATCTTTTGATAACTAACGTTTGGGTGGGTGGGTGGGGACAAAATTTAATTTGTAGGCGTGTTACTTTTTCTACTGTCTTCAACTCACCCGCCCAAAAGTTAGTTATCAAAAGATTTATTGTTAATCCCACTTTTTGTGTGTTTGGATTTAGATATGAAAGAAATATTTGATAATAAATTTCTTGATTACTTACGCAAGTGGATGAAAATAAAGTTTATGTTGTAGGCAAGTTACTTTTTTTACTGTGACCTACTCACACGCTCAAATGTTAGTCATCACAGAATCTATTGTTTGTTCTACTTTTTGTGTGCTTAGATTTATTAATGAGAGATTTATTCTACAATAAATCTCTTAATAACTAACGTTTGGGTAGATAGGTGAAAACTAAGTTTAATTCGTAGACAAATTACTTCTTTTACTGTGACTCAGCCACCCACTTAAGTGTTTGTGATCAAAAAAATAAATTACGACCACTTAAGCGGATGGGCGGGTTATTCAGTTAAAACTACTGTTTTGCAATTAATGTTTTGAGTTTTCTGTTCACTTACCTAAGTGTTTGAGATCTAATTTTTTAATTACTGACACTTTGTTGGGTCACTTAATTTATTGGTTGCGGGATAGATATTTTCACTAACATTTTTGCCCATCCACCTAGATAATCATTGATTTTGAGACAGTTATTTTAATTTTAGTTCCCACCTACTAGCTCAAGTCTTTGCAAATAAATTTATTAATCACAAACACTTAAGTGAGTAAGCGGAGATGCACTCAGATTATTGATTGCAAGAGAGTAGTTTAATTGAAATTTTAACCCAAGTGTTTGCAATTTAGTTTCTTAATTACAAACACGGGATTTTTAGTTGTTAAACCTGTTTTGCAATAAATGAATTGAATGTTTTTTTTGTGACTTGGAAGATCAATCTTCTAAAGACTTTAAGTGTTGGATTGACCCACAAAAGGCAGGTGCCTACCGACTAAACTCTCCCCCGGTGAATTGCTTAGATGTTTGAAAAATTGAGCTCATAAACCCTTTGTTAGTAGATAATAAAAAACAAAAACCAGTGTCGAGAAGTGGGGACAGATGCGCCTGATAGGCTGAGGAAAGAGGGTAGGAATTGATTAACTGCGCGCTTGTGTCGCAAAACTTCTTTGTCTAGCTTTGCGAATTGGGCCAGATCAGGATTAGAATAAACCGCAAGATTGTCAAAGTACTTTGCGGCCAAAGCTTTGATATATCTGCACAATGGAGGAATCCCAAGATTGCTTTGAATATCACAATTTTGGACAAACCATAGAGTTCCGGTGAGCATCCGCAAAGTTGAGCCTTGAAACGATTCTAACCTATTGAGATGCGTCATTGCGGCGGTTTCTCAAATGGAACACGCGTACGTCCTCATGGGCCTAATGGTAGATGTGTATAACCCGACTTGATTCCAGAGAGAGAGAATACTGTTCCGCCGCAGCATCGGAACCAGAAGATTTTTAACTAATTTAGCTTTATTGAAAATTGACTGCACGTACAACTTGTACGTAAACCCTTTGTCAAAAGTAATCTCTAGGTACTTAGAAAAATTGGACAACGGTATGGAAACGTCGTTGAGACAGTTGTTCTCATGAACCGTCGCCGTGTCAAGAAAACAGTTTTGCTTTTCTCCAGATTCACTTTCACTAATCAGTCATCTAACCAGCATTCTAAGTGGCTTTTTGTAGCCTAGAGGCGATCACCAGAGGTGACTTTGACAAGTACAGAAGCGCTGTATTGTCTGCATATTATACCATTTTAACTCCGTGTTTCAATCTCAAAGACATGTCCGCAACAAAGAGGTTAAAAAGAACCGGAGCAAAAATAGAGCCTTGAAGAACCCCTTAACAGCCAAGGTTCTACGGTTTAGATATAAAGTTATCAGCATTATAAGACGTAGAAAAAAAAATTGACTGTGGTGTTTGTACAGGAAATTCTTATGCCAGACTTTGTCAAAGAATGTTATCAACAAAATCTATGCTGATGCGATGGAAATAAATTATTAGAGTTAACGTGATCCTGAATAATGTCTAAGATAACATTTTCTATAACCTTGTTCAAGGTGCATAGTAAGCTGATAGGCCAGTAGTTTTAAAGAAACCGCCGGTCTTTCCCAGGTTTTGGGATGTTAATGACAATTGAACTTTTCCAGACCATAGAAAAATGCTTAGTGCGATGGATTGCATTACTAATATTGGTAAGTACCATCTATTTGGAATTTGGAGCCAAGAACAGACTGGATTTTTTGTCTTTTTGATAATTTTTTTTTGTTCAAGACGGTCTAACGCGGTTAGGTTAGGTTAGGTTAGGTGTCGTCAGCGGCTTTCAAGGCTTTCCTAACCACCTGTTCAACCTTTTTGACGTGTTCTAAATCTAAACAATTGTTTGGGGAGCATTGGAGTTCCAAGCTAGCAAATGCATTGGCTTTTTTCTCATACGAGTACTAAACCCTATTTTTGTCATAAATAGCTGGAATAGGACTGGCTTGTTCTTTAAGGATTTGGAGATCCACATTAGATTTTCATTTTTTTTGAAGGATTCCAAAGTATTTTTTTAACACAATTCTTTGTGCAACCTTATGGCTTTTCTTACCTTACTATGAAAAGAGCTGCCAAAAGTGCCTGGCTGCATTTTGTCTGCAAATTAAATCTTTGACGTTCCGAGATAGTCTAAAAGAATTATCAACGCAAACCTGATAGATTTTAGAAACTTTTTCCAAAGCCTGCTAGATTTGGCCCGTAAAAAGTTTGAGAGCTCTTTTGATGTCTGCAGCCGTTCATACCGGAGTCATGCAAAAAAAAGATTTTTTTTTAGGTAACCCCTTTCCGAAAAGCTGCAGCAAGACCAAAAGATGGTTGGAACTCATTTTGTTGACTACTCGGATGGTGTTGTCAAAGTTGACGTTTTTGAATACAACCACATCAAGAAAGTCCCCTTGGTGTCTTGCGCAGTGATAGAGGGTTTCTTTGGTTTCTCTACTTGTAACCGTTTTTGCTCTACAAAGTAGAGCAACGCCTGACTTTTAACGTTTGTCTGTAAACAGTTCTACTAGCAATGATTGTGGAGAGTGGGTTAGATAAGATCCAGTCAAAATTTGCCGTTTTGATCCGGTTACTTGAGCTGCGATATCCAGATGCAATTTTTATTGCTTTTAAGCGGGGCTTATTGACCACTATCGCATTTGATTTTAGTGAAACAAGCTCAGGGGAGTTGACATCGTAGTGGTTTAATGATCTTTTTGCAAAGATTAAAGATCCGTGCCCCAATCTAATCCCCAACGACCCCAAATACGTAAAGGTATTTGGTAGTCTCAACCAACATGATGTCAAGGTTTTCTTGGATGAAGAACTGTTCTACCTCACCCGTTTTTTTTAATGGCATTCTAGAAACAAACCCAAAGTAATAGTTTCTCGGTAGCCATTACTGTTTCTGAGGAAAAGACGCCATGATTTTCTTATAAAAATTATTAAAGTTGTTAATCCGTTGACGCGCATTCTTTATACTAGCCGGCAAGTGGTGGTGCGCCGTGACTGGCTCATGTAGCTCCGCTCATTAGCCGGCATCAATGAGAACTAAATTTATTTTGTGGGAAAGTTATTTTGTCTACTGTGACCCACTCAACCGCCCAAGTGTTAGTCATCAATGGATCTTTTATTTGTTCCATCTTGTGTATGCTTGCATTTACATATGAAAGAATTATTTAACAATAAATCTCTTGATAATTATTGTGAGTGGGTGGAAACTAAGTTTAATTTTGTGTACTGTGTAATTGCATACAGGGTAGATGATTGCCAGGATAACGCAGTAAGATCATCACTGGAGAGATACAGATTGCGTAATAAAGTCTACGTGCAGAAGAATTTGGTTTACCTTTTAACAAACAATTTATAATTGAGCTAGTTATGACAAATTTTAAACTAAATAATAGTTCTGTGAGCAATTTAGTTTATTGAGCATTTTTCATGCTTTTTCTGAGTAATTTTGATATTTTCTAAACAAATCTTACGCTCATAGGTTTTCTACGCAAATGTTGATGAATTCTATGCAATATTCTTAATTCAGGAGCAAAATGTATAGTAAAAATGTGTTTTTATAGTTTTTGAAGTTAATTTTTATCATTTTTTTGTCATTTAAGCTAGATTTAGGTTTTTTGCGTAATTTTGATGATATATTTTATATAATTTTCAGTCTTTTTGAAATAAATTTTATACTATAATTGTGTTTTTCTTACGAGTTATGATAAAGTTGATGTGTTAAATATACATAAAAAAGTATTTAGCACAGAACTTAGTATAAGTCATCAAAGTCTATTGTAGTGTTTTGGAAAACAAATGATGTTGAATTAATTAATCTAAGTGCGTACGGTTAATTAATTGGCTGACTAATTACAGTGTAATAATAATTACCGTTCAATAATTAACGTTACAGTTTAAGAGGATTGTGATGTAAGTAATGGATATTTGGTGAAACTTAATTAAAACAATGACAAACAAATATTATTTTTAATTATATAAATTTATTTTTAAATGTTAAAGACCGCAACTGTCATCTGAATCAAATAACACGCGCAAAAAATGCAGTTGCCTGTTTATATAGGATTTAATTGTACTTCAGCTCTTCTTGCGTTACCACCTTTGACATATTACTAAACATAAACTGTTTAATAGTAACTGTAGTTTTATGTTTATTTGACCAGTGTGATGCTAGGCACACTGATGATGCGTGCATACCTTAAAACACGAGTGTATGTGTCTTTTACTGGATGAAAAGGCAATTTACATAAATACATCATTTATTAATTTTATATTATTTTAAGCTAATTTTGATGTTATTTTATTTTATATTACTAGTTTCGAATTTATTAATCATTATCAGATCCATTATTGATGTATTCAGTTTTAATTAAAAAAATTCTGTCAATACTATTTAAAATAATACAACAATTTTATTCAAAACATAACTAAATTGTATCAAAACCTGAATTATTTAAAACATGTACAAATTTTTTTCTTAAACATAGCGCACGCAATACACCCTTAATAAAACTTTTCCTTTTTAATTTTACCATGAAATATCAAGAAAAAAGTTTTTGGGAAAAGTTCGACGTGAATGCGAACTTCGTTGAGCATATTAAATAATCATTCACCTTTTGTTTTTAGATGGAATGTTCATAAGTAATAACGTATAAAAGGAATCGAGCTGAAAGGAAGGAATATTGATAATGTAATATAGAAATTAAATTCTGTTTGTATGAAGAATTTCCAATTTGTTCTTTACAAACGCTTTCTTTGTTTTAAATTTTGAAGGATTAATATTAATTTTATAAGCAATAAATATTTGTGAATAAATTGAACAAGAAAAAAAAAATCCTTCTTGATTGATTTTTGTGGGAAATCGTGTGGGTCTCAAACGTATTGAGGAATGTGTGTGATATATTTAAGTCGCCCGCCATAAGTAACGCGAGAATGAATGGGGATGTTTTTCAGTTCAGTTTCTCCGCTTTAGCAAAGTTAAGAGCCCTTCAAAACAGAAAAACATTTTGTAATTAATATTATGTTAAAGGTAAGAAGAATATATAATTATTTACTTGTGCGACCATAATTATTTAATATAAATTGAGGCCGATTAATTCTGCTCAACTTTGCAGATTTTAATTAGTTCTACGTGATGTATGCTATTAGTTAGTCTAATAAATTTATTAATTGCTTCGTATTAATCGTCCATGAAGGAAACAACAACACCGTTGATGCTATTATATTACAAAGAGCTTTGTCACAATGATTTTTTTTCAATTATACAATACTCTCTGCTATGTCCATTAAACAATTAACGATCTTTCTGGAATAATTATTTTATGGTGGACCTTAATCCAATTCCGGTAACTTTTAGTGCGGATTAATAACAAGCACCTGACATGCTTTTCATTGTGTTGTGAAACGATCTGGGAATTATTCAGAGGCCGTAAACTGACCGCAATAGGCCATTACTGAATCTACTCAATAAATTCAACAGTTATCTCATAAAATTTGCATTGTTACTAATAATATTGATTGAATTAATTAAAAATAAATTATTTAACATGTATAACCTTTCAGGTGAGTAATAATGCTATTAGTATACAGTTCATTGATATTTACAACAAAACCTAATGACAATTCATTGAATATTAATGATAATTTTTCTATTTTTATAACAAATTACACTGGGATTTGTAGAATTGTTTTGTAATTATATGTGGCAGCTATTCCATTCACTGATTATGGTTAAATGGAATATATAAATATTGTAATCCACATTGATGAGGCTCTCAGAATTATGCATCCGTCAATAATTTAGTTGCATTACTTTCAACATGTTTGGATTAAGTGCAAATGCAGCGGTGTCAATTGTGTTAATCGTTGTTAAAATTGCATAGGATTATTTTTGCTGGATTTGGTTTTAAAAATATTGGGGGATTTAATACTGGATGTGATAAATTTAAACTATTTTTTAATATTAAAATTGTTGACAAGGAATAGATTTTTTTTAATATTAAGTTGTCATTAAAATTTTAAATTTTGATAATACAAAGTTTGTAAATTAAATAGAAAAATTGATTTTTTTTTTATTTGAATAGATTTATAATTTAACATTGCTTTCTTCATATAACTTTCTTTCTACTGCAATAGCCTTCAACTGGTGTTTAAATATTTTTCACTGTTGCAGGCCTCACCTTTTTTTAGAGTTTTTTAAGAACTTTTTTTGGGTTTGTGGACGATTTGCTGGCTATCAAAAAAAGCTAATTCATCTTTCACTAGCTCATTCTTGCATTTTTGGGCTTTTGAAAAGTTGAAGTTGTACTTAAACACCAAAACTCATCACCAGTAGTACTTGTTTAAAAATTAAATTGTTTACAAAAAGTTAAAGCATTTTTTTTATGTTTTTTTTAGTTTTGAAAAAGGTTTTTTGAACTATTTTAGAGCAGATTTAGTTTTTTTACTTATATCCTAACCAAATTAGCAGTCAACCGGCTATTTGAACGCACAAAATCATTAATTTATTCTAAAAACTTATTGGTATTTAAAACTTTTTTTTCTTAGCTTTAAATGCGTTAAACCATCAAATTTCGTGAATTTTTGATATAACACTATTTTAAGGTTTTTAAAGTTTTGTAAAAGTTGTTGATACATTGTGCCCGAAAACCTGTAGCAAAACTCCAAAATGTAAAAAATGTTTTGTTGTTGTACTTAACCTCTTAAACTCCGTTTTTCTAAAATTACCATTAATTGAATTTAATAACCTATCTACCAGAATGTACTAAACCACAAATTCATTGTTTTACTAGTACTACAAAGTAATTTGGTGTTACTACATTTTGGTAGATAGCTTTGTAATACCAGTTGTTGGTAATTTTCTTCAGCATTGTATTCTGTCTGCTAATGGTCAATTTACTTAACTTTAGAAAGTTCAGATTAAGTCAAAATTTCATCATTTTTTTATATCTAAATTAGGTTCAATTTTTTTTATGCTGTACTCTATTTAGTACATATTTTAATTGATAATCACTACTGTAGTTATACTTACATTATTTAATCTTAGTTTTTGCCCTCCCACCTAAGTGTTTGTGTTCAATAAATTAAATCACAAACACTTGGGCGGGCAACTCTAATCCAAAACACATACAAACATCATTTAAACTTAAAGTTCCCATCCCAAAAAAATTGGATCACAATCACTTGGGTGAGTGGGTGGACAACTCCAATTAAAATCACATGAAAACATCATTCAAACTTAGTTTCCGCCCAAGTGTTTTTTTGTTCAATAAATTAAATCACAAACTCTTGGGTGGGCAACTTCAATCTAAACCACATGCAAACATCATTTAAACTTATTTTTTGCTTACCCACCCAAGTGTTTGTGTTTGAGATATTGGATCACAAACATTTGGGTGGGTGGGTGTGTGTGCAACTCTAATCTAAACTATATGTCTACATTATTTAAAAAATTAATATCAATTGAATGTTATTAAAGTGTGAATCAAAGAACTTTGAAACACATTAATTACTTTTGAACGTTGCATTTTTATACTATTGTGTTTTATTATTATAGGTACCAACTGCATAAAATTGGTAAAAAATAATTTGCCGAATTTTGCATAACCTCAATTTTATTGACTAAGTGTAATGCAAAAAAGAAGCTTGTTGGATAAATTCAAATTTTTTAATGCCCAAACGGTGCATTGGATTTTGATGTAAGATAGTACCAATATACTTTATTAATATAGGTACCAAATGCTTAATTTATATACAAATTGATACGCTGAATTGTATTTAACCTCAATTCTTTTGAGTTCATCTTATTCAATAAAGTGTCTTGGCGGTTAAATTTAAAATTTGTAACTCTCGGTTTATTAGATTTAGCTACAATTTGGTACCAATATATTCCATTACTATAGGTACCAACTGCATAATTTGCATACAAATTGATACGCTCAATTTTGCATAACCTCACTTCTTTTGAGTATATGTAACCCAAGAATGATGCTAGCAGGTTTTAATAAAATATGTAATTTCCAAACGGTGCATTAGATTTCTTTACAATTTGGTACCAATATACTTTATTATTATAGATACTAATTGCATAAAATTTGTAAAACTTATTTTGTTTAATTTTGCTTAACTAGACTTTATGTAACCTTAGCTAAATGTTGAATGGATACATAAAAAATATGTAACTCCTAAATGGTGCATTAAATTTTGTTACAATTTGGTACCAAATAGTTCTATTATTATAGGTACCAATTACATAAAAATTATAAAAATTAATTTTCCTAATTTTGCATTACATAATTTTTTTTTAGTTTGAGTAACCTAAGGAAAAGTTTGATTGAAATTAAAAATTTGTAACTCTCAAACGGTGCATTAGATTTTGCTACAATTTTGTACCAATATACTCTAATATTATATGTACAAACTGTATACAAATTGATACGTTCAATTTTGCATAACCTCTCTACTTTTGAGTTTATGTAACCCAAGAATGATGCTAGTACGTATTACTAAAAAATAGTAATTAATATATAGTGCATTAGATTTTGTTACAATTTTGTACCAATATACTCTACTATTATAGGTACTAATTGCATACAATTTGTAAAAATTAAGTCGCCCAGTTTTGCATAACCTCAATTTTTATGACTTCCTGTAACCTAAGCCAGAAGTTGGATGGATATCTAAAAATTTGTAACTCTTAAATAGTGCTTTAGATTTTGCTACAATTTAGAACCAATATGTTACATTATTATAAGTTTTAACTGCATAATTTGTATACAAATTGGTACGCTGAATTTTGTATAACCGCACTTATTTTGAGTTAATGTAATCCAAGAATAATGCTTGTATGATATATTAAAAATTTTAATCTTAAACGGTGCATTAGGTTTTTACAATTTAGTACTAATATACTTCATTATTATAAGTACTAACTGCATAAAATTTATATAAATCGATTCACTCAATTTTGCATAACCTAATTTTTTTTACTTCATGAAACCCAAGGAAGAGGGCAATTAAAATTTGTAAATCCCAAACGGTGCATTAGATTTTGCTATAATTTGGTACCATTATACTCCATTATTATAAGTTTCAACTACATAACTTGCAATAAAATTAGTACGTTGATTCTAAATTACTTCAATTTTTTTAAGCTCAATTAATCTAACTAAATGTCTTATACTATTCATTAAAAATTTGTTACTCCAAAGCGATGTACTGGATATTGATACAATTTGGCACCAATCTACTTCTTAGTTATAGATACCAACTCTGTAAACTTGATCAAAATTATAACGTTTAAATTTGCATAACCTCAATTTAATTGATCTGATGTAACCAATGCTTTCAGCTTAGTGGATGGAATAAAAGTTTGTAACTAAATATTGACACACTTTGGTATCAATCTAGATCAATATTATGGGTACCAACTGTGTAAATTTAATAAAAATTAATACGCTTAATTTTGCAAAACCAATTAGTAAACCTTTTTGTAAGAAAACTAAAGTTTACATTAGATTACAAAGACTAATTGAGATTAAAATCTATTATTTTTAAAATTTTAACTATTCCTTGATATAGTGTTAAAAATGCTTAGTATAAGTATTACTTTGAACTAATTAGTGAAGCTCAACATTTATTCTTAAAAACTTGTAAGGGAAAAAGTTAGGATGTTCCAAAATAAAGTTAAATTGAGTGAATCATATTCAGTATTTTTGGTAGGGTCTAAACTGCAATTCTAACAGATAGTAGAATTACATTTAAAAAGCTAACCTTTTTGTCGTGTGGACTGCTTTACCACTGAAGAGCTTAAATAACCTACTACAAATTAATACACAGAACGAACTGAAAAGGCGTTGAGATGATACTCCGGCCTGTAGACAAGTATAGGAGACAATGACTGTTACAAACGCCAAGATGGCCAATTACTATTTGCAACTGTCCAGAAAAAACTTGCAAATGCACATGATTAGAATTGGAGACAATCTTACGTGCAGATGTAAAAAAAAATGAATGATGATTAAGCACATGCTATGTACATGCGCGGCCCTCTTGTATGATAGAGAGTTTTGTTGTAAGAAAAGCCAAATCTTTTACCAAAACGCACTACACCAGATCTTAAATACACGATAGTTGAGCAATATCAAATATTTAGTGACATGACCGCGACTATTTCTACTCAAATCTAAAACGTGGATGACGTTTCTAAGAACAAAAACTATAATTAGATGTGATTCTATTAAGTAAACAAGTTATATCGGTTTAGTTTTAGATTAAATTTGTTTATTTCTAACAGTTTTGATAAATTCCTGCAAATTTATAAAGCCTTATAGGGTTAAACCACTGAAATTTTGCTCAAATTTTGTACATATGTATGGATTACCAAAATATGTCGATTCCTAAAATATTATTTCAATTTTTTAGAAATATTTTGCTTTTTTTCAGTTTTTGTGCTGTAAATAACCAAAAAATAGTCAAAAATTATATACAGAATGGTGTATCTTATAGAAAATTTTCCATAAAACACGATCCCGCTCTTATTTTTCAAAAAATACCATTATTTAAATAAAATTATATCCTTGATATTGATACACTTAGAGACTTGAAATTTGAATATGATACTCCTAAAACATTCTATTTTTTATTGCACAAATTATCAAAATGGATTTGCTTGTTTTAGGGTAAATTATAACACATAGTTGAAGAGAGAAATTAG
Organism: Tachinus rufipes; assembly: GCA_963932245.1. NCBI lineage: Eukaryota > Metazoa > Arthropoda > Insecta > Coleoptera > Staphylinidae > Tachinus > Tachinus rufipes. The sequence goes on from OZ010745.1 coordinate 114,393,453, forward strand.
ATCACAAACACTTGAGTGGATGATTGAGCAACTCCAATCCAAACCATATGTCCACATTATTTAAAATTAATTTTTGGCCAACTCACCCAAGTGTTTGTGTTTAAGATATTGGATCACAAACACTTTGGTGGGAGGGTGGGCAACTCGAATCTTAACCATATGTCCACATCATTGAAACTTAGTTCCCGCTTACCCACCCAAGAGTTTGTGTTAAAAAATTTGGATCACAAACACTTGGGTGGGTGGGTGGGCAAGTCCAATCCAAACTAATCTATAAAAATCTTTAAATTTTTTGCATCTGGTTTAAGAACTTCAACTGTTGGTGCAATTGGTACCTGAAACGTTGTAGGCTCTAATATTGGTAAAGTTTCCTTGATTTTCTTTCCTAATTTGTTCAGTTCGGTTACTGAAGTGACATCTACCAAGCTTAAACGACTAATGTATACCAGCGACAATTTTCTAAACAAATTCTCTACTGCAGCAGTAAATAGGCTGAACTTTTCACTTTGTTTCTGCTTACTGTTTTGGATAGCTTTCCAGTCGTTATAAGAAAAAGGTAAAAAATCTTTTTTAAGAGCAGTTATTAATTCAACCCAACTTAATACTCTCGTTTTCGCACATCGATACCATGGTAGAGCGCTACTTGAGAATAAGTTCAGTGCAAAAGCATTTAATTCTGCTTTGGTGCAGTTTTGTGCTACACGATACTTGTCGACTCGTTCTAAGAATTCTAAGAGCCCTTCAGACTCATTTTCTCTATTGTACGATATTTCTTATTTATGAACTAGAGTAATTTTGCATTGATTTGGTTTGGGCGGTACAATAGGTACTGTTTGCGTGTTAGCTGTCGGCGATGAGGTAGGTATAATCACGTTTAACGAAATTACTACTTCATCATCAGTCTCTGAGTACTCGGGGTTTTCAAATTCTTCTGTTAACTTTGGTTCAGTCAAAGTAAATTTTGATGATGTTGCGTCTAGAGTTTTATTCACTCTCGCGACTATTGCCTCTAGCACAACTAAACTATGTGCAAACTTTATCTTGATTTCTTCTTCTTCCTCGGAGATGATTGCATTATTATCTTTTTCTTGGACAAGTATTTATCTTGTTCGGATAGTGCATTCTTGTGTTTTTGCAAACTTGCCGGGGAACTTTGTGATTAAATGTTTTATTGCTTCTAGGCTTTTCTTGATTTCGGACTGGTTGCGGTTGCTAAAAGAATTATTTCTAGCCGACTGTCCCGGAATCTTTTCAATCAGGGATTTCTTCAGCAGAAATTTAAGCTCTGCCACGCTCAAGCTGCCATCCTGAAAACCTCTAATACAAAGTTTGTATATGACTTTTGAAATCAAACATTTTTATAGTTAAGACAATAAGGTATCTTATTAGTGGACAATAATAGGCTGTTTTTAACGGAAAATAGATTACACAACAAGGGTGTTTAAGTAACTGCAATGAACACGCTACTCATGGTGAATAATCACACTTTGTGATGAATTAACCTTAACCTTACAAACAAAAATATGTTTAAACCCGTACTACCCTTCTTTAAAAAAAATCATAAGTTACAACTCACTAGCTATCACAAGTATTTTTCAGGGAAACGATAAGTATTGACATACAAAACTCCAACATTTAACAAATAGTTTAAGTCCAAAGTTTGGAATAACTTGTTTAGCAATACTTGTTCTTATTGGGTCTTGCAGAAGGTACTTTTAGCCAGATAAGGTAAATTAGTGATAGAATTTAGATTTTGACAGTCAGATAGATTTTACTAAGTGAGTTAGCTGAAGTTATAATATTAACGAATCCTAATGTTACAGAGTCTGATTAAAATAAATTTCAAAAGCTACACGTCGAAGCTACACGCTAGGGTATTCTGCCATGAACTGAGATCAATTGAGCCAACATAGCCAAATTAATAGCCCCACAATGGGCTCCAGTAAAACCAAAATAGACTTTTTTATTAGAATTAACTCCTAATAATATATAAACAAAAATAACTACTTAGATTGTTTATCCAAACTTAAGATTTCACACTTCCTTAACTATAATTAAGATTATAGCTAAACTTATTTTTTTTTTAAACTGACAGCGCAATTAACCAAGAAAGAGAAAAAAAGCTTTGCTTGTCATTCGTTGCACAGGATCAGGACTAATAACCCCGAGAATATCGATATAGCTTGACTGTCTCTAAGCTCAAAACTCGTAATTAATACTTCAGATTGCGGGTTTTCCTGATCTCTTTCTTTTTTCTACGCTGTGCAGCAAACATTTTTGATGGTTGGTCAGTTATTGATGCATTTACGGTACGCGACACTGCCGCACTTGATGGTGCTAAACTGGATTCTAGTGACGGCTTTATGATCAGCCTGGCCTTTCTTTCTACTATCTATAGATAATCCAAAGGTGCAGAAAAAACGTGTTAGAAAAATACCTCTATTGTTGATGGCGGAGAAACCACAACGACATCCTAAACCGCTTCCAATGGCGTGATTTCTTTCACAACGTAGTTTGGGGTTGGCGGTAGGATAAAGGTTTTTACAGATGAAGTAGGAGATGCAGGCAGTCTTGGTAAAGTGCTGAGTTTGAACAAAGTTGCTAGTCTCAAGGGATGGGCGGCCTTTAACTTTACTGATCTTTCCGGGGTTGGTGGTAGAAAGATTGGTGATGTTGCAAGACTTAGACAATTTATCTGTATGGTGGGCTTTTGGGACATAAAAACAGGTAATAAAATAAACGTAAATTTCATAGTACATGTCGATCCGACACGTGTCAAAATACTTAACTAGGACGTCACAAATTCTAAATCTTATAAATAATTTGACCTCACATAACTAAATTATACTGATTGTAGGTCTCAATCTGCTGAAGTACGTCATCTTACATGGGTAGATTTAGATTTTAATACTTGGATCCAGATCACTGACTTTGGGGTGGCTTCAAATGTCATATTGGAGGCTCTCTCCAATTGGTAGACCTTTGACCGCAGTATCTCACAAAACGTCTGCAGTGAGGTGCTCAATTTAGAAGATCATTGAACGGCACAGAAAACGCAGAGGTCCGCAAAACCATAATAAAAAAATGAGTGTCATAAGGTATTTAATTATCTTAAATTGTTAGTGTCAAAATGGCAAGTTATATTAGATCCCGCCTACCCACCCAAATGTTTGTAATGAAAAGATTAAATTACAAACACTTGAGTGAGTGGGTGGGTAGAAACAATTAAATAAACACAAGTTTTTAACAATATTATTTGTAAAAAATCATTGTTAAACATATTCTTTCTTGAATTAAAACAAGAAATATTGAAGTAAAAAAGCATATATTTGAGAAAACCTAAGATATTTTTAGGTTTTCAACATTAATCTTTGTAAACTATCATTTTCAAAATTTTCTTCTTTAGATTAAAAAAAGAATTATAGAAGAATCTGGTTTAATTTATCAAAATCTTTAAAAGGTATAAAAAAATCAAAAATTTTCCAAATTTTCAGAGTTTGATTTTGTAGTTTTATAAAGCCAAACTAATGCTGTCTCAAATAGAAACAAGAAACAATAAAGTTATTGGCTTTAATTTAGATAAATCCATCAAAATCTTTAAAATAATTAAAAAAACTCAACATTTTTTAACTTCTCTGCATCAACTTATGCAGTATATTATGGTTAAATGCATTCTTCCTTATTTAGAAATTAGAAGCTATAAAAATGTTGACATTAAATAAATTAAATCCATCAAATTCTTTAAAAAAATTGAAAAAAATTCTAACATTTTCTAATTTCTTAACATTGTAGTATATTATGGCTTAACACTGTACATCCGCCAATTATTAGAAAGTATAGTTTATAAATATTGGCCTGGTAGTTTGATATTGTGTTCCCGCCTACCTGCCCAAGTGTTTGTTATAAAGAAATTTGCAACAATAAATTTCTTGATAACAAACACTTATGCAAGTGGGCGGGAACATAATTTAAAATTATTGGGCCGGTGGTTTAATACAGTGTTCCCTCCCACCCGCCCAAGTGTTTGTTATTAAGAAATTTGCTTAATCTCACACTTGTTGCGTTTCTGCTGTTTTTAGCATGACAGATTAAATGACAGTTGTTACTAATACGTCAAAGGTAGGTACAATTTAAAATTTCTTGATAAACACTTGGGCGGGTGGGCAGAAACACATTTTAAAATTATTGAGCCGGTGGTTTGATACAGTGTTCCCGCCCACTCGCCCAAGTGTTTGTTATTAAGATATTTGCTTATTCTTACATTTGTTGCGTTTCTGCTGTTATTACTATGACAGTAAGAGCAACTTTTTACTCAAAAACTTATCTAAAACCCTAAATTAATGGTTTTTTAAATGTTTATTATTAAATTTAATTTTACGCCTTTATTGTTAATAATATGCAACATATTTTGTAAAATTTTGGTAAACATAACCTCAAAAATAACTTTATAATATCAAAAAGTGCAATAATTTATCCAAAAACCAATTTTAGATACCAAGTTTAGGGTTTTTAAAAAAATTTAAATTAAAAATTGATTTTATGTTTTTATTGGTTACATAATGCAACCTATTTTGCAAAATTTTAGTAAAAATAACCTCAAAAATAACACCAAAATGTCAAAAACAATACTTTTTACTCAAAAAACAAACTAAAACATTTTTTTTTTTTAATTTGATTAAATGGTTCAATTAATTACATAATGCAACATATTTTAGTGAATTTTGGTAAATATAAACTCAAAAATAACTTCATAAAGTGAAAAAGTGCAATATTTAACAGAAAATCCAAATTTTAAAAACAAAATTTAAAGTTTTTATAAAAATTAAAGTTAAAATTTGATTTATGTTTTTTTGCTTACATAATGCAACATATTTTGTAAAAGTTTAGTAAACATAACCTCAAAAGTAACTTTAAAATGTCAAAACGGCAACAAAATCAAATTTAAACACAAAATTTAAAATTTAATTTATTTTTAGGCTTTTAATGGTTACATAATGATTTATATTTAGTAAAACTTTGGTAAACATAACCTTAAAAACAACCCAAAAATGCAAAAAGCGTAACTTTTTACCTAAAAACCTAAGATAGAACCTAAAATTTAAGGTTTTCATAAAAATTTAAATTTAAAATGAATTTTTATGCTTTTATTTGTTACATAATGCAACAAAGTTTAAACATTTTTAGTAAAAGTAACCTCAAAAATAGCTTTTAAATGTCAAAAAGTGCAATAATTTACCCAAAAACCTATTTTAAAAACAAAATTTAGGGTTTTTTAAATTTTTTATAAATAAATTTGACTTTATGTTTTTATTCGTAATAAAATGCAACATATTCTATAAAATTGTAGTAAACATAACCTCAAAATTAACCTTATAATGCCAAATAGTGCAATATTTTACAAAAATTAAATAAAAATTCAATTTTATGCTTTTATTAGATACATAATGCAACTTATTTTGCAAAATTTTAGTAAACATAACCTTAAAATTAACCTTATAATGCCAAATAGTGCAATATTTTACCAAAAAACTCAAAATTTTAGATTAAAAAAAAAATTAAATAAAAATTCAATTTTATGCTTTTATTAGATACATAATGCAACTTATTTTGCAAAATTTTAGTAAACATAACCTCAAAATTTCAAAAATAACCCCAAAATATCAAAAAATTTAAATTTTTTGACAAAAACCAAACCTAAACACAAAATTTAAAGTTTGTTTAAAAATATAATTTAAAATTTAATTTTATGCATTTATTAGTTACATAATGCAACATATTTTGTGAAATTTTAATAAAAAATTGGATTAATTTTGTCAAATGTTAAAAGGTGCATCTTAAACACAAAACTTTGATTTAAAAAATTAAATTAAATAATATTTGATTATATGTTTTTATAGGTTATATATAGAAACGTATTTTGTAAAATTTTGAATTTAAAAGTAGCCTCAAGATTTCATCTTCTTATCTAAAAACTAAACTAAACCACAAACTTTATGTTTAACACAAAATTTGAGGTTTTTATAGATTGATATTGATTTTATGCTTTTATTGGTTACATAATGTAACGTATTTTGTAACATTTTTGTAAACATAACCTCAAAAATATTGTCAATATGTCAAAAAATTACCTAAAATTCAAATTTAAACATAAAATGTAAGGTTTTTTAAAAAGTATAAACTAAAATCTAATTTTATGCTTTTATTAGTTACATTATGCAACATATTTGTTTATAATTTTAGTTAACATAACCTCAAAAATAATCTTTAAATATCAAAAAAAGCAATAATTTACCCAAAAATCAATTTTAAACACAAAATTTAATATTTTTTTAAATGTTTATCTTAAAATTTGATTTTATTTTTTTATTGATAATAAAATACAACCTATTTTGTCAGATTGTAGTAAACATAACCTCACAAATAATTTTATAAAGTCAAAAACGCAATATTTTACTCAAAAACCAATTTTAAATACAAATTTTAAGATTATTAAGAAAATTTAAATCAAAATTTAATTTTATGTTTTTATTATTCACATAATAAAATATATTTTAAAATGACAGTTGTTACTAATACGTCAGAGGTAGGTACAATAATAAATTTTTTAATAACAAACACTTGGGCGGGTGGGCAAGAACACATTTTAAAATTATTGGGACGGTGGTTTGATATAATGTTCCTGCCTACCCGCCCAAGTGTTTGTTTTCAAGAAATTTACTTATTCTTACACTTGTTGGGTTTCTGCTGTTTTTAGTATGACAGTTTGAATGACATTAGTTACTAATGCGTCATAAGTGGGTACGATAACAAATTTCTTGATAACAAACACTTGGGCGGGTGCGCGGGAACATAATTAAAAAGTATTTGGCCGGTGGTTTAATACAGTGTATTCGCCAACCCGCCCAAATTTTTGGTTCAAGAAATTGCTTATTCTCACACATATTGTGCTTCTACTGTTTTTAGTATGACATATTAAATGTCAGTTGTTACTAATACATCAGAGGTGAGTACAATAACAATTTTTTTATTACCAAACACTTGGGCGGGTAAGCGGGAACGCAATTAATAAATATTGGGCCGGTGGTTTGATACAGTGATTTTGCCCACTTGCCCAAGTGTTTGTTATCAAGAAATTTGCGTATTTTTACACATTTGTTGCGTTTCTGCTGTTTTTAGTATGATAAATTAAATGTCAGTTGTTACTAATACATGAAAGGTGGGTACAATAACAAATTTCTTGATAACAAACAATTGGGCGGGTTGGCGGGAACATAATTTATTAATATTAGACCGGTGGTTTGATGCAGTGTTCCCGCCCACCCGCCCAAGTATTTGTTATCAAAAAATTTGCTTACTTTCACTCTTGTTGCGTTTCTACTGTTTTTAGTATGACAGATTGAATGACAGTAGTTACTAATGCGTCAGAAGTGAGTACATCAACAAATTTTGTGATAACAAACACTTGAGCGGAAACACAGTTTATAAATATTGGGCCGGCGGTTTAATACCTTGTTTCCGCCCATCCGCCCTTGTGTTTGTTATCAAGAAATTTGCGTATTTTTACACTTGTTGCGTTTCTACTGTTTTTAGTATGACAGATTGAGTGACAGTAGTTACTAATGCGTCAGAGTTAAGTACAATAACAAATTTTGTAATAACAAACACTTGGGCGGGTGGGCAGAAACATATTTTATAAATATTGAGCCGGTGGTTTGATACAGTGTTCCCGCCTACCCGCCCAAGTGTTTGTTATCAAGAAATTTGCTTATTCTTACACTTGTTGCATTTCTACTGTTTTTAGTATGACAGATTGAATGACAGTTGTTACTAATACGTCAGAGGTGGGTACAATAACAAATTTCTCAATAACAAGCATTTGGGCGGGTAGGCGGAATTACAATTTATAAGTATTGTGCCGGTAGTTTGATACAGTGTTCCCGCCACCCGCCCAAGTGTTTGTTATTAAGAAATTGAAAGTTCCAACTACCTACTATGTTCCAGCAGGTAACAAACCTGACCGAATATCTAACATAAGTTAATAAATTTGAAGAGAGAAGTGACGTAAGCAATTTCTTGATAACAAACACTTGGGCGGGTGAGCGGGAACACAGTTTTCAAATATTGGACCAGTAATTTAATACCGTGTTCCCGCCCACTCACCCAAGTGTTTGTTATCAAGAAATTTGAAGTTCCAATCACTTACCGTGTTCCTGCAGCTAACAAACATGACATAATGACCAACAAAAGTCAATACATTAGAAAAAAGAGGTGACGTAAGCAATTTATTGATAGCCAAAGTGTTTGTTATTAAAAACTTAAAAGTTCCAACCTCCTACCGTGTTCCTGCAGCTAACAAACATGACAGAATGTCCAACAAAAGTCATAAATTGAAAGAGTAAACTGAATTTTTTGATAACAAATACTTGGGCGGGTAGGCGGGAACACAGTTTATAAATATTTAGCCATAAGTTTAATACCGCCCACGCACCCAAGTGTTTGTTATTAAGAAATTGGAAAATAGCAACCACCTATCGTGTTCCAGTAGCTAATATACATAACAGAAAGATCAACAAAAGTCAATAAATTAGAAGAGGGAGGTAATGTAAGTAATTTTTTGATAGCAAGTTAGGGCGGAAATATTATTTATGCTTTTTAATAATATTATAGATTAAATTTTTATTAATTAAATATAATTATTATAATGTAATTATATAAACAAAAAGATAATATAACCTGTTATCATCAGTTTAAGTAAACGTTTCATTGACTAGGTTTGCGCAATGCGATTTGTTTGTCGCCCCGATTTCAGGTGCAATCAATCAGTGAGTAAATAGCATTTGTATGGATAAAACGGTTGGCCCAATACACCTCACTCTGGCACGTGTCCTTGCAACTCAATGCAAAATGATGTAAAGGCATCCAGCACGCGATTTCCTCTTGAGCATGCGGAAATATTGCTCGGATTTCAAAGACAATCTGAATATAAATGTATTTACAATATAGAGAAAATTATGGGTGTCGTGGGGAAAGCAACTTGGGATAAGAATCTAAAAGTTTAGCTGTCGGATATTATTCGTGACGAAATGTCGGTGCGAGTTAAATGTAATGTCATTATTCACGCGAGCGAGTTGTAAAAATCCTTTTGTGTGATGGAATGGATATTAAATTTAGCTACTTTTAATTTTAAAATAGCTTTGCGATAGGATTTCTCGTCACGTATTTTGTCTTCAGTAAAGGGAAAAGAAGCGCAATCGATGACATTACTTGTCACATAAATTTTTTTGCACGCCGCGATTGGCGAATGCAGCGTATAAATTTTATTACATCCGCACTGGCGGAGAGATTTGCCAGGTATAAATAAACAGCGCCTATACACATTCCTCCTATCTGCAAAATTCCTATCCGGTTAAAGTGGAAAATAGCTTTTGCAACTGTAATAAATACGTCTTATTGTTTTACGCTCTGGCGATCTTTATAGAACACCTACTGGATACACCCGCTTCTGATTTCGATAAATTGTGTGTGTATGTGTGGCCAGATTCACGAGTTCCGCAGGATAGAAAATGAAGAAAAATTGCAGTTAAAAAATGTGACAGTCATAGCTTGGTTTTTACGGAAATTCATATTTCTATACTACTGGTATGCGAATAGTCATAGAAAGATGTAACTGTATAAAAAATCTTAACACAAAACAACAAAAAAAAGTTTTGAAAACTTTTTCCTAAAGCTAAGTCATAGCATCTAAAAATTATTTGATTAAGGTACTCGTTAAATGAAAACTATTCTATTAAAAGAACGTAACGTAATTATAAATATTATTTTAGCTTCATTAGGGCTTTAACACAACCAACAATTGCACTGTTATAAAGCAACGTTAATTAAATCGCGTAATGAATCTGAAAACTTCATTTCATAAACAATTGAATAAATCAATCAAACGCAATTAAAAAAAATACAATTCAATCAACCTGTATCGGCCGTGGAAAGTGCACTAGATCCGGTTATACAGACAGATGTTTCCCACACATAAACAACCACACGTTTGATATAAACGATGCGGGATCAAAGCCTCTTATACAGTTGCATGTTTCACTCTATGTCATACATATGTCCGAATCGGTATAATATGATCAATATTGCATTAACAAAGCACAATAGTGGTTGCTTTTAGATATTCAGTCGACCATTCGTCGTATAGGTGGTGGGTGGTAGATTCCCCGCTGGGAAAACGGAACGTCATAGATAATGGAAGATAATAATAGGAAGAGCCGGAACGCCGATTTCTAATATTAATATCATCATTGTAACGTTAATGAAGGTTGCTACCCGACTAATGCCCTGTATTATTGCAAGATAATTGCTGTTTCTTGGCGCTTTGTGGCGCAAACACTACTCTTTAATTAACAATAGGTGAATTTAAAATTTTCCTATCCTATAATTATTCTTTCATTCAATTCACGTTTATAAGGTTCGTTTTTAGTTTGAAGGGGAAAATTATTTAATATTAATGATGTTTTATAATCGATACCAATTAAAGCATTAATGAGATAAAAAATAATGTTAGTTATTCAAACTAAAAAGTGTGGGATAAATATTTCTAAATAAAAAAATAATAATGGTAGAAGTAAATGTTTTTATTGGCAGTAAACTACAGGGAGTTTATAAATGAATGGGATTATGTAATCACTTTAAATATGCCGCCTCTTTGAAACTGTTTACTATACTACATATGTTTTCATATGTTTGCTTGACAGCTGTCAAAGTTGATCTGTCAAAACAAATAGTATAGTAAACAATTTAAAAAAAGCGGCACATTTAAAGTGATTACATAATCCCATTCATTTATAAACTCCCTGTACTACCACCTTTGACTGGATTAGCAGTAAAGTGTTAGATAGTTGGCAAAAAATAATTTATATTTATGTTATAGATTCTTTTTTAAAAACTAAATTTAGTGTTATATGTATATTTGTGTATCTCTTTGTGTTTGAAGAAGCCATTTGCTATTTTTAGATCATTTACTTTATATGTGGTTATAAAACGTTCAACATTCCTTTTTTACACTATTTTTTTTTTAATGTTTCCACTCTTACAGGTTCAAAAAAAGTCACAAATCCATGTTTGTCAACTCAAGTCATTAAATATTGAATTAGTCAATAAAAGCTCTAACGCAAATCAATTTTAACTAAACAAAATACACAATTTACCTAAACAAACTTAATAAAATATAAAAATACAATTTCAATCCTTACTCAGTCTTATTTAAATACTTTAAACCTATTTTTCTCTTCGCTAACAAAATTATAATTCACTTTTCTCATAACTAATTTGTTATAAAAACATTTTTCATAAAATATGTCGCAGCTTTGCAATTTCATTTGCAGAAACAATTTTTCCGAATAGAATGCAGTGTATATCCTTTGCTAACCGCCCCATTGCATCTTTCCACCTCCTCAACTCCGACCGAACTTTACATAACAACCATAACTATTACAAATTACGGAAGAGATGCAATTGCTCGAGAGGAAACTAAACATTAGCGCGACGCTAGTTCACGATTGTATTTGTAATTGAAAAGGGAAGAGAGACTAGATGTGATTATCTCCTTTTTCCATTTCCTACGACTTAATTACAGAGGATAATTTTATTTTCACCCACAGAAATTAGATTATTAATTAAAGATCCTTTTTTAATATATAAATAGAGTAATAACGTTAAAGGAAGTTTTTTTATAACATACTTAAACTTTATTGACTTAAATTTGCATCGGGCAACAAAACAAGAGGATCTTCCAATATAATATTATTTATTATGTTATTTTATGATTGGGAGTACATTTTGAAGAGCGCAATAAATATTTTTACGCTCCAAGCAGAATTTATAACTCTTTTATTTTCAGTACGTGCCGTCCAGTTTATTCATATTAAAATATAATTCATACAGTTTTGCACGTAATTTCATGAACAACAAATAATAATAAATGAACAACCAACACAATACACAAAAAAATAACTGTAGAGTATATAGAGTGCAATGTAGTTTTATTTGGATTCTATATTTTTAGTAGCCGTAAATAATGTATAATGTTTATATATTTTTATATTAATTTATCGGCAATTTTATAACGAGCCATAAATTTTATGTATTTATAAATTTATTTACCTTTTAGTAATTAATCATTTGGAAAGTTGATGGTTTGTTAAATCCCGTAAAGTTGTTATTTTCAAGACATTTAATAATAAATATTTACAACAAACAGTTTATGATTAAGTAATTGAGTATAAATTTTATTAAAATTAAGTTTAAATTAAAATGTTACTTGATAGAATTTTAAAAACATTAACTAATTAAAAAGTTATGTAAATTTAAACATGGTCGATCTTTAAGAAACATTAATTTTATAATCTTGAGATGCATGTTTAAAATATATAAAAATTTGTGAGTAGATGTTGTAACATTTGAATAAACTTTATTCTTGATTTATGTTGTAAAAAGCGTAATTTTTTGAATATTTTGATTAAAATTGGTTTTTAAAAAAGAAATTACGTAAGCTTTAAGCATTACCAAAGTTACTTAAAACTTTGTTGCATCATTTTGCTTATTGTAATTTTAAATACGGCGGCTTTTAATAGTTTTTTTTCTACATTTTTTTTAGAATTATAAATTGTAATAAATTGTGTTTCTTCTTGTGTATAGTAATTAAAAGTTTGCGTTCTTTATTCATACAATGCAGTACTTCTTCATTTCTTACTTTGTCAATCCTAAGATACTTGCAATGGTCTCTTAAAAATCCACATCTAAAAAACTTGCTTTGTTTGATTCCTGCTTTAATGTTTTACTTTTTATCCTATATAACAGAATTGTGAAGATATTTAGATATATAGATTTTTTTTAATCTGAATATAATCTTATAAATCAATTCCAGTTTCAAAAATTTTAACAATGATCGTTTAAGAGTAAAATTTTTGTGTGCACTAGCCTCTTTCTTGGGTTACATGAACTTAATAAGTTTTTGCACAATTTACCGTATCAATTTGTAAGCAAATTTTATAGTTGGTACTCATATTAATAAAATTTATTGGTACCAAATTGTAGCAAAGTCTAATGCGTTGTTTGGAAGCTACAAATTTTTAATGTATTGTACTAGGTCTTTCTAAAAAAAATATATGGAATAAAAAATTGACTTTAAGAAAAATTTTGGTGATTAAATTTTACAGTTGGTACCTATAATAATAGAAGTATATTGGTACCAAATTGTAACAAAGTTTAATGCATTGTTTGGAAGTTACACATTTTAATTAATTCAAAAAAATTTAGTTTATGCAAAATTTAGCGTATTAATTTGCAAGCAACTATTACAGTTGGTATTTATAATATTATAGAATATTAGTACCAAATTGTTGAAAAATTTAGTGCCTTGTTAGAAGTTACATTTTTTTAATAAATTGCACTAGCCTTTTCCTTAGGTTACATGAAATAGAAAAAAATAAGTATACGCAGTTGGTACCAATAATAATATACTGTTTTAAATAGTAGCAATTGCACTATTATTTAAAATTAAACCTCTCCGCCGCGAAATAAATCTTCTTCGTTAAAATAACCAGTTCAATTCGTTAATTATTTTTTGTTAGTTGTGAATGTTAAATAAGTGTCGTTCTAGTGTACGTATTATAATCCCAATAATGATAAACCATCTACACTGAACTTGTTGCAAAAACTTAAAAGGTCTAACATTATAAAATCCTTTAAAGAGACTACAACGACAAAAACAACACCTTACAAAACTCCGTCAGCATCATACTCGGCTGTTATAACTTCAGTTGACCAAGAAATTAAGGATGAAATGGCTAAAGTCCTCTAGACAATTTATTTACTTAATCATTAGATATTGCAAAAAAATAATATCAAGACTGACAGGCACTCCCACATACAAAATGCAAATTATTACCGCTGATGTAGATGCCTACCAAAATTTATTATAACATGGCGTCTTCTACAAAAGCAAACACTTTGCGGTGTAAGAATGTCTTGCCTTAACACCGATACCCGTCCCTTGTAGCAAATACAATTTATTTGATTACACCACAGACAAATACATTTCTTTGCCAAAATGCAGCAAATGCGGAGGTAACCATAAGACTGATAGCTGCACAACTACCAACTCACCAACATGCACATTATACAAAAAAGAAGGCCACAAAGCGTGGTTGCTTAAGTGTAAAAACCGACCTACTGCTCCAATTGAAAGAATACCGAACATCAAAATAAAATCGGCAAGAGATCAGAAGAAATTGCGCAACAAATAACTCAAGAATTCACTTACCTGTCACCGGTCATGACCAGATCAATGACACGGATGTACACAAAATTAATTCTCTCAAAATAACAGACAAACAACAACTAATTCAAAAATTAAAAAGTAGATTCATTCAATCATACAACATTGACACTATTATATCCTTCTTCAATAACAGAATGTTTATAGTAATGTTAGATCTCCTTAACCCAGATCAAGCCCCTCCCACCTCTCCCATAGGAGGCGTACAAGTCACCATAACTCAAACCCAAAATGTCTAACTTAAATTTCCTTTATTCCAACATTAATAGTTTTGCTCAAAAATCCCAGATCATAAAAAACTTCCTCCCAATTAATAACATTTCCTGTGCTTTGTTTGTTGAAACAAAATCCAAATCCTATATCATTTCAAAATTGGTCCATAATTCAAAATTTTGTCAATATTATTAACCAGAATTATATAGTTGGATCCGTATCTATGACACATCCATGCATTAAAATTAGGAAAGAAAACCCTCCAAGCATCAATAATGCATTCAATGATTGCATCCACTTCTCAATTCCTTTTCTTCAGAACAGACTCCACATATTCCTTGTTTACATTCACCCATCCTCTGTTATTAAAGATAATATCTTTGTAAAAGCTTCTCTTTATCCTCATTCTATTATTGTTGGAGGTTTCAACTTAAATCTAAGGAAAACCCGTCACCTCTAACAGTTTCTAACAAACTATGAACGATAATCAGACCACTACTCCTGATAACCTCCTTTGTTTGTTCAGTATAAAACCCCTTATCCCCTCTGTTAATGTTATTCCTGACCTTTGCTCGGACCATTTGGCAATTAGATTTAGTATTGATATCCAAACATTACCTTTCCCTAAGGAGTTTATTTATAACCTAAATATGTGTAACATAACAAAAGTGAACAAGAACTTTCATTATTTGCTATATCTCACCCAAATATATCTCCCACTACCATCTCATTATTTTTTAAACTAATAGCATTATCTATTCATTGTCATACTACTAAAACATTAAAATCCTACTATAATTACCCTCTTCCCCCATTTATTATGCGTCTTATTAAATATAAAAGAAAATTATATCGTGAGTTTAGAAATACAAATGACGGAACATTAAAAACTTAATTTTCTAGTACAGACAAGACAAAACATAACGGCTTGGAACAAAATTAATTAACAGATAGGAAAAACTACTTTCAAAAAATTAAGAAATTGACTAAATACAAACGGACATACAATCAATAACAGACCCGGTTTCCAAGAATAGTTTTTCATCTGACATTGACATTGCCAATACTTTTCAAAGACACTTTAACCACGCATTTGCCTTCTCCAATTGTGACAATTTTGACAATATTCACTTAAAAAACGTAAACAAATGGTATGACATATTTTGTAGACAGACGTACGACTCCTTTGGACGAAACAATATACAAAGACGACTTACGATTTGTTAAATAAAGGTAAAAATTCAGCACCAGGACTTGATTTATTAACTAGACAAATCTTAAAACAGTTCAATGACGACGTTCATAACTACATATTAGAAATTTTCCTAATGAATGGAAAGTGGGAATAATTGTATGCGTCCCTAAAAATGATGCTAACCTTTCTTACCCAGTTAGTTACCGCCCTATCACACTTCTCCCAGTTCTTGGTAAACTATTTGAAGGTATATTGCAAAATAAACTTCTAAAATTTATCCACAATAAAATACCCATTACACAATTTGGTTTTGTTAAAAATAGATCCACAAGCCATCTATTAACTATCCTGACATCTAACATCCAAAAATCTTACCTCAAAGGCAGACACTCGAGCGTCTTGTTTATGGATATAAACAAGACATTCGACTCTGTCTGGCATAGAAGCCTCTTGTTTAAGCTATCAGTCCTTGAGGTGCCTAACCATTTAATTAATATAATAACAGGTTTTTTAAATGATCGAACTCTTAAGGTTCGCATAGCTAATACCTACTCCGATCCTTTCACTCCACAACAAGGTGTTCCACAAGGATCTCCCTTGTCTCCTCTCCTATATAATATTTTTTGCTCTGATATATTAGTTCTAACCCATCCTGTTTTAATTAAAACTACTACATCTTACAATATGCTGATGATACAACATTGGTTTCTCACGCTAAATCTCTAAACCAATCTATGGATCAATTGCAAACCTTGCTAGATATTACAAAATTGTGGTTCAATAAATGGCGCCTTTTTGCAAACCCGCTAAAAACCCAACTACTAATTCCCTACCACAAAATCCATGAAATTTCACCTAGTATCCAAATAAACCAACAATCCTTAAATCCGTCTCATATTTGTAAATATCTAGGAGTAAACTTTGACCCTAAACTAAGTTTTAAATTTCACACTAATTCTATTAAATTTTAAATCAGATCCCGAGCAAAACAATGAAATAGACATTAAATATGCCACGCACATATACAAGGCAATCTGCCGCCCAATCCTTGACTACGCATCCATAATATTCCTGAACTCCAATAAACCAACTCTCAATCCCTTTTATGTAGGAGAAAGGGCATCTCTTAAAACTATTACCAAAATCCGACATCTCAATAATCCCCTCCATAATCCTTCAAACAAACTACTGTATGAAAAAATCAACTTCATCCCACTTTCCGAACGACTCAACACACTTCAAACCAAATTTGCAAATAATCCTAACAACTCCGAGATTCTAGATAATCTAATAATTCTTAGAAATCTAGGGATTTTTGCAAAATATAAAAATCCTGCTCATTCACTATTCCAACATATCCTGACTCTCGCTAATGACAACGACTAACTAACAATATCACCTGACAAACCATATTACTGAATCATATATCATACATCATGCATAATTTTTTTTTTAATTTTTTTTTTTATAAAAATTACTATTTAATTTACCCTATTTCAATGGCTTTTTTGTGAGTTACATATTTTAAATGTATAGTACTAGTTTTTTCTTTAAGCTACATGATTTCAAAAGAATTGAGTTTGTTCAAAATTTAACATATCTTTTTGTAAACAATTTTTACAGTTGGTATCTATAATAAAAGAGGATATTAGTACCAAATTATAGCAAACTCAAACAATACATTTGTGAGAAATTTTAAATTTATTGCACTGTCCCCTTTTTTAAAATAGATAAGTTTAAAAAATTAAGTTTATGCAATATTTAGCGTATCAATTTGTAAGTAAATTTTACAGTTGGTACCTAAAAGTATAGAATATATTTGTACTAAATTGTAGCAAAATCTAACAATACGTTTGTGAGTTAGAAATTTTAAATGTTTTGTACTAGCCCTATCCTTGAGATAGATTTAAAGAATTGAGGTTATGTAACGTTTAGCGTATTAATTTGTAATAAAATACACAGTTGGTACTTACAATGATAGGGAATATTAGTACCAATTTGACGCAAAATCTAATACACCGCTTGGAAGCTACAGTTTTTATGTATCGTACTACCCCCTTTAGTAAAATAGATGAACTAAAAAAATAAGCTTATGCAAAATTTAGCGTATCAATTTGTTAACAAATTTTACAGTTAGTACCTGTAATAGTAGAAAATATTGGTACCAATATGTTAAAAAATTTAATGCACAGATTAAAAGTTACAAATTTTCAATAAATTGTACTAGCCTCTTTTTTGGGTTACACGAATTTAAAAGAATTGAGTTTATACAGAATTTGGCTTATTAATTTGTAAGCAATTTATGCACAATAGGTACCTATAATGACAATTGGTACAAAATTGTCCAAAAATGTATAATATAATTTTTATTGTATTATACTAGCTAGTTTAGTGGGTTACATAAACTCAAAAGAATTAAATTTATGCAAAATTTAGCGTATCAATTTGTAAGAAAATGTTGCAGTTAGTACTTATAATATGAACTTTATTGGTACTAAATTTTAGTTAAATCTAACAAGCCGTTTATTATTTACAAATTTTTAATTTATTGCATTTACTCTTTTCTTAATTTAAATGAAATTAAAACAATTGAGTTTACGCAAATTTCAGAGTATCAATTTGTTAGCAAATTTTGTAGTTGGTACCTATTTTGATAGAATATATTAGTACTATTTTGTAGCAAAATCTCATGGATGCAATACCAATTTGTATTACTATTTAACTTTAATTTTATAGTAGATCTTAAGGTTTATGCATTCTAAGTTATACAAAGTTGGTACACTTCAGTTTAAATCAAAAATGATACAGCTTCCTTTTTTAGTTCTAAAGTTATTACAAAAATGTGTTTTTTTTTTTTAAATGCTAATGTGTAGAATGCCGGTTTTGCAGCTATAATTTCAACTGTTAAAAAGTTTAAGCTAAAAATAGCAAAATCCGGCCTTGAAACATCAAAATACTGTATAAAAATACCAAAATTTAGTATTAAATTGTTAAAAAATATAATTTTTTTTTTACAAAAATTTTGAAATTAAACAATTTGGTCTTAAAACATTAAAATATTAGATAGAATTAAAACTCAACCAAAAATAGTTTAAAAATGCAAAATATTATTTATAAATTGTACAAAATAACAAAATTCGATATTAAAACATTAAAATATTGTTAAAAAGCACTAAAACTTAGCTATAAACTGTTGAAAAATGTAAAAAGTTATGTAATATTAAAATTAGCAAAATCCGGCCATAAACTATTAAATTATTGTTAGAAATTGCAAAAATTAGTCATAAACTGTTAAAAAAATCTAAATATAATGTTATATAAACTGTTAAATATAGCAAAATATAAGATTATAATCAAATCTGACAATAAACTGTCAAAAAGTGCAAAAAATTATTCTTGGAATGTCAAAAATAGTAAATTATAGTCTTAAAAAATACCAAAACCTGTCAATAAACTGTTTAAAAAATATTTACATTTTTGTGAGTTACTAAAAATAGCAAAATTTGTCAATAAATTATAAAAATTATGTTAAAAATAGTCAAAATTACCAAATTTGGCTATAAATTATTAGCATGTAGTTAGAAATAGCAAAACACAACTATAATCTTTCAGAAGGTGCAAAATTCTATATATAGAATGTCAAAAACCATAAAGTCTAGCTAATAAGTATGAAAATATTGTAAACAAAAGCACCAACGTTTAGACTATAACCACATAAAATGTAAAAAAAATGCAATATTCTATTTATAAAAAGTAGAATGTGGCAAAATCTGGTTATAAAATAATAAAACGTTTATAAAAAAAACTAAAATCTGACAAACAATTAAAAACTATAAAAATTTGTTTATAAAATGTTAAAAATAACAAAATTAATCCTAAAAAATCTTTATAAAATTGTAAAAAATAAAATCTAGCTATAAAATAACAAAAATATTATTAAAATGAACCAAAATCTAGCTATAAACAGATAAAAATTGCAAAATTTCTGTAAAAAAATGTTAAAAAACGCAAAATTTTATTTATAAAAAGTCAAAAATTTGGTTACAAAATATTTTCAAAAAACCTAAAACAATTAAAAACTGCAAAAAAATTTCATAAAATGTCAAAAATAGTAAAATCGAGCCTTGATATTTTGAAAAGTTGTTAAAAAGCAGCAAAACCCGACCAAAAACTTTTAAAAATAAAAAAATTTAAAATTAAAAAATCCAGTTTTAAAATATTAAAAATATGTTCAGGAAAAATCAAATTTTAGTATAAGCTATTGAAAAGTGCAAAATCCGGCCATAAAGTTTTAATCAATTGTCCAAAAACACTAAAATCCGGTCATAAACTCCTAAAAAATGTAAAAATCTTTATGAAATTTTAAAAATAACATTGTTCAGCTAATAAATAATAATATAAATAATATTGTTAAACAAAGCAAAATCTGGCTATAAACAGTTAAAAAATTACAAATTCTATATAAATTTTGAGAAAGAAAAAATTAAACAAAAAAAACTTTTACTACATTTTTGTTTGTAAACTTTAAAAAATTGTCAAAAATTTCTGTAGACTCAATCAAAAAACCAAAAAAAAATATTGATAAATATTAATAAACTCTACAAAATTTAAATTTACATTGCAAACTTAAAAAAAAGTCTACTTATAAACTTATAAAGAAATTTGAGAAAAAATCTATAATTTTTTTAAGGTCTTGAATAAACTTTTTTATACACTAAGAAAACACTACATAATCTACCAAACTTTACAACAATTTCAAAAAAAATATATTTAAAAAAAAAAATTTTAAATTTCCACAAAAGCTCTATAGATTCCTAAAAATTATAAAACGTATTCTTCTTCTTCTTTATGTGCCCAATTGGAGGTTAGTTACCAACAAAGCAATTTTTACTTTCAACACGGTTGCTTTAAACAGTTTGGTTAATGTACACTGGAATTAATTTCTAAGATTTTTTAACAAGACAATTTAACGTTTTTCCGCACTTCTACTTTCTGCAACATTTCTTTGTATTATGAGCTGTAGCATTTTATACCTCTCCTCTCATAGTATGTCCCAGATAAATGATAGAAATAATTTAATGTAGGAAACTAGAATTACTACATTTAATTATTTTTATAATTTTGTAGTTTTGTCAGTTCACAATATTTTTAGAACTTTCCTATACAACCACATATCAAAAGCTTGAAGAATTTGCAAGCTGTTGGTTTAGTGTACACGTAGTACCTCATTATTCTAATTTGTAGTTCCAGCTTTACATCACGATTGCATTATTATATTAACTTTAGCTAGTTAAATTATGGTTTTAGTTTTTTTTTTCTGAACGTTGTTGTTTGTTATTCTGATACTATAAAGTACTTCTATTTGGTTACCTTGGCTGATGATAAGGTTAGCATTACGTGTTGCTGCTTTTAAAATGATCATATAATTGTTTTTTGAGATTTATTTTTAACCCGTATTACATGCTAATGACGTTCGTTCTATCTAC
The DNA here is from genome assembly GCA_963932245.1 of Tachinus rufipes. Taxonomy (NCBI): domain Eukaryota; kingdom Metazoa; phylum Arthropoda; class Insecta; order Coleoptera; family Staphylinidae; genus Tachinus; species Tachinus rufipes. The sequence continues at coordinate 114,414,685 of OZ010745.1, forward strand.
TATTTGCAGGTCTTCTATATTATCTCCCGTATCACTGTGTCATCCGCGTATCTTGTTTTGTTGATTGGTCGTCCGTTTACAATCAACCCTGCTTGTTCTTCTTTAGGGATAACTTCTTGGAATATTGCTTCCAAGTATAAATTGAATAGCATCGGAGACAAAATGCGCCTGCCTAATGCTTTTTTTAACATTGATGTTTTCTGAGAAATCACCATTTGCTATTTGATTTCAATATAGATTTTTAATGATTTATATGCCCGCTGCGTATAATAGTTTTTAAAAACTAAAAACATTAAACAAAAAAATGTTGATAAAACTTGTCTAACTTTAAAGAAACTCGGAAAACTCTATAAAACTTTATAAAAAAATTTTGCAAACATTTTAAAGTTTACAAAAAAATAGCTTAAAAAAATCAAAATGCATTAATAATTTTGAAAATTTGTAAGAAAATTAAATTGACCATGCAAACTTAAAAAAAAATAATTTTTAAAAAATTTTGAATACTTTTAAACTTTTTAAATTTTACTTAGCTTAAGAAAACTGTTTTTAATTTTTAACCCAATTTAAAAAAAAATGTTTTTTTGTGGATTAAAAAAAAAATGATAATTAATTTTTATTAAATGTTAATAAAACCCTTAAAATTAAACGCATATTCCAAAAATTTTTGAAAAAATTTGATTAAAAAAAACTTTTTTTATAATAATTTTTTTTAGACTATAAAAATACATTAAATTTTAAAAAAATTAAAAAAACATTTTATTAGCTTATTTGATAAAATTTTTAAATTTTTTAAATATTTTTTCAAATTTTTAAAAAAGCTCTGTTTACTCCAAAAGAGCTTAATAAATTTTTAAGATTAAAAAAAATCAACAAAACAATTTCCAGTAAACAAAATAAAAAATCTTGATAGATTTCTATTAACTCCAAAAAACTACAAATTTTACAAATAGTCAAAAATCATATTCAAAAAGATGTGTCTTATAGGAAATTTTCCATAGAACACAATTCCGTTCTTGGTTTTCCAAAGTTTTCCGAGAAAAATGGGAAAAGTACCATTTTATTGAAAATTCTTTGATTCCTCTACACATGGAGACTTAAAATTTGAATATGATACTCTTTAAATATAGTACTTTTGATTGCAAAAATAAAAAAAATTAGATTTGCTTGCCGTAGACTGAAACATAACACATAATTGCTAAAAATGGGTTACTTTTAAGCAATTTTCTTCAGATTTTTTTTAATTTTATTAATTTTTTGGCTTTTTCAGAAAAATTAAAAAAAAAAACTGGCTACAAAGATTTCGTCTTATACTAAGTATATAGGAAATATAGTAAACATTTTGACCCAGTTTGTTAGTAGATGTAGTTTAATGAACTTTACTTATTTTTTTAAGCGCCAAAAATAAAATATAAACCAAAAACAAATTAAAACAAATTTTAACGCCATTTTGGATATAGATTAAGTTATAACTAAATAAACTTTACTCACGCGTTTTTGTTGTAATAAGCGTAGCATTTGGAATTTTTTGGTAAAATATGTTTTACGTAAAAAAAACTAAACAAATTTTAAACAAAACCAAATTTACTAAAATTTAAAAAAAAATATTATTACAAGTTTTAGCTTAATTTGTTTGTAGATACAGTTAGATTTAAATAATCTAGATAAGTTTTAAACATGGCCTAAAAATATTGTAAAAACTACTAAAATTTGGTCATTAACCGTTAAAAATACAAATCCAACATAAAATAGTTGAAAACTACAAAAATCTGTTTATAAAATGTCAAAAATAAAAAAAAATAGCATTGAACTGTTAAAAAATGTAAAACTCTTTAAGAATACTTAAAAATAGTATTACGTAGCTATTCAATATCAAATATATTATTAGAATATTAAGTCAAAAATATTAAAATCCGGCTATAAAGTATAAAAATTTTGTCCAAAAATACCACCACATCATTTGGTTATAAACTGTTAAAAAATTACAAATTCTATTTATGAAAAGACAAAAATAACTAAAACATTTTAAAACTGCAAATTATTCTGCATAAATTGTCAATAATAGCAAAATTTGGCATTGAAATTTGAAACAGTTAAAAAATTAAAAAAAATTATACAATCTTAAAAGCAGCAAAATCCAGCTTTAAAATTAAAAAAAAAATTGGTTAAAAAACCCAAATTCTGACTTGAAACTGCCAAAATAGCAAAAATTGCCTCCCCGCAGGTTTTGAAATAGACGTCAAGTAGGCTTGTATGCTTGTGAGTCTTTTTGCATTATAGACTCCTGCTTACAAATAGCTACGCCACTGGACTAAAGTTACCTAAAACATAAAAAAAAAATTATTACATGTTTTGATAAAAGTTGTAAGTTAATACATTTTTTGTTTGTTTGTAATGTTGATCAATTAGGTTTCAAATAAGAAACTAAACAAACAAAAAATTATAAAAGGTTTTTGCCTTATTTGTGAGTAAAATGCAGATGTACATTTGCATAAGGTTTACTTACATTATATGGGCTCTAAAAATAAAATAAAATGCAAAATACTTTTTTAAAAATTTAAAATAATTTTGCAAGCTTTAGGTAAAGTTTTCTGAACTCTAAAAAGCTCCGCAGCTTTTAAAAAAAACTGGATAAAAATTACAATTTTTAAAATCTTTTTGATAATTTTTATAAATTAAAAAAAAACTTCCAAAAAACTTATTTATACTTTTATAAACTTAAAAAACCAGTTTTGTAGATTTAAAGAAACTGAAAGTTTTGATTTTTTAAAAAATGTATGTTTTTCGACTAACAAACAAAAAAAAAACGTAAAGTAGTTTTCATAAAATGTAAAAAAAACTTTGTGAATATAGTTTACATAGTTTTTTTGTAAACTCTAAAAAAGTCGACTCAAGTAGACTAAAAAAAAAATCACTTAAATTGAAAAATGATAATACATGTTTTAGCCTAATTTGTGAGTAGATGAAGTTATAGCTGAATAAATTTACTCAGAACCTTGGTTGTAAAAAACGTAATATTTGGAATAATTTCATCAAAGTTGGTTTTAAAATAAAAACTTTAAGTGATTTAAATGAGCAAAAGTTGATTTTAAAATTTTTCTTAGTTTGTCACATAAATTTGTAATAATTAAACCAACTTGGCTCACATTTATTGTTATAGAAACCGTAATTTAAAAAAAAAATTTTGATTGAACTTAGTTTCCTAAAAGAAAACTGAATAACTATAAACCTGTAACAAAAACAAGTTATTACTGGTTGTCACATAATCTCACATAAATTAACTTGGTTCACATTTTTATCAACAAAATTAAAAAAAAAACTTTTTTAAGATTTATAGAAAACTCTACATATTTCATAAAACTTTACTACTTTCAAAAAAGCTTTTATGCTTCAAAAAAATTTCTATAGACTACAAGATGTTATCAATTAATTTTTAAAAACTAAATACAAAAAAAAATGTTAACGTTTTTTTGACTTTTTAAATATTTTTTTTATTATTTATATATTTTATAAACGTTTAAAATTTTTTTGTTAATTTTAAAATAGCTGCATTTTTTTAAAACTGCAATCTTTCTCAAAAACCTTAAAATTTCAAAAAAACTTTTAAAAATTAAAAAAAAAAACTTGTAAAACGCAAATTTGTTTTAAACTGTAAAAAAATTTTTTAATGTTTTCGAAAAAACTTTTTTTTTATACTCAAAAGATCTATTAACTTTTTTATCATTTAAAAATGTCACAAAACTTTACAACAATTTTAAACTGTAATAAAACTCTGTAAGTTTTATTTTTATTTAAAAAAAAGATTGTAATTTAAAATTAATATTATATAAAGTATGTTAGCTCAAAAAAAAAATTCAAAACATTTAAAAAAAAATTTAAAAACTAAATAATTAAAAAATGTTAATGTTTTTTAGACTTTTTAAATAATTTAAAAAAACTTTGTAAACTTGAAAAAAATTTGTAATATATAAAAACATTGCAAAAAAATTACAACATTTTTTTATTTTTAAAAGTTTTTGAATATTTTTTAAAAACTTTTAGTTAAAAATATTTGTATTAGTATCATTTAAATAAATGTTTCAGAACTGTTAAAATTTGACTCACATTTTTTGTTGCAAAAATCGCAGTTTATAAATATTAAAAAAAATAAAAAAAAAATAAAAAAAAGGCCAAAGCCACTAGTGGTATAGCTAAGGTTATTAGGTCTCACCGCAAATTATTGAAAGTTTGTCATTTTTTCTTAATCGGGTCATAAACTATTAACAAGGTTTTTTTATAAAATGTCAAAAATAAAAAAATTCAGCCTTAAAACCTAAAAATAATGTAAGAAAGCACTAAAATCTAACTTTAAAAAAAGTAAATATTTTCATAAAATTTTAAAAATATTAAAGTCTAGCCATGAAATATTAAAATATTGTTAGAAAACACCAACATCCGGTCTAAAAAATGTTAAAAAATGTAAAAATTAATTTATAAAATGTCAAAAATAGAAAAATCTGGCTATAAAAGATCAAAATTTTGTTGGCAAATCTGTTAAAAACTACAAAATTGTATTAAGAAATTGTAAGAAAGCATCAAACTCCCAACTGTTAGAAACTGCTTATAAAATGTTAAAAATAGCAAAATTTGGTCGTAAAATATCCAAATTATTAAAAAAAAAATCTTATTTATTAACTATTAAAATTGCAAAATTTTAATTATGAAATGTCAAAATAGCAGATTTCACTTTTAAAACATCAAAATAAAATAAAACGTCAAAAATTTAAAAAAAAAATAAATTCCGACCAAAAGCAATTCAAAATAGCAAAAATTTATTTATAAAATGTCAAAAATAGCAAAATTTGACCATAATCTGTCTAAAAGTTTGGCATTAAAGTATTAAAATATTGTAAAAATACTAATACCGGTCATAGAATAGTAAAAACTTTAAAAATCTGTTTATAAATTGACAAAAATAGAAAAATTCAAAACTGTTATAAACGTATAGAAAAACGAAAACTTAAAATTAGCAAACTACAGTTATACATAATCAAAAATATGGTTAGAAACAACTAAAATTTAGCAATAAACTGTTAAAAAGTGCAACATTTTACTTATAACATTTTAAAAGTATCAAAGTCTTGATTTAGGAACAGTAGTTTTAACTGAAGTTCCCCTCCACATACTTAAAAGTTAATAAAAGTAAAAATAATTTAATTTATATTTTACAAACACTTTGTTTGTCATCAAAAAATTTAATATTTGAACTCTCTGCAAGCATCAGAAGTCATTTTGTCACAAGAGAAGATCATGATCCAACATTTTGATAACTAACAAGACTTAGGAAGGTGATTGGGCCACTCCAGTCTAAACTACTGACTCATTATTAAGATATAGAGTGACCCACTTACTTACCCAAATGTTTGTCATCAAGAGATTAAATATTTGACAAAAATCAGAAATAATTTTTTCACGACAGAAATTCGTTATCCACTCCAATCCAAACTACTGACTCGTTATTATGCTATGAAGTGTTCCACTCACTCATCCAAATGTTCGTTATCAAAAGATTAAATATTTGATTTCTCTGCAAGCATTAGAAGTCATTTTGTCACAAGAGAAGGTTGTGATCCAACCTATTAATAACTAACACTTGAGTGAGTGAGTGGGTCATTCCAAACCAAGTTACTGATTCGTTATCATGCTATGCAGTGTCCCACTCACCCACCTAATTGTTCGTCATTAAAAGATTCAATATATTTGACTTCTCTGCAAGCAACATAAATCATTTTGTTACAAGAGAAGATATGTTCCAAAGTTATTATAAAATGTTCTCAAGTTGTCGTAAAATGTTTTTATGCTTCTATATGTTCTAAAACTATCATAAAATGCCTCTAGCTTAATAATGTGATCTCAAACTGTCAAATAATTTTTTTAAGCGATCAAAAATATTACAAAATGTTCTTAAGTTATCATAAAATGTTCTCAAATTGTCGTAAAATGTTTTTAAGCCTCTATATGTTCTAGAACTATTATAAAATGCGTCTAGCTTACTAATGTGATCTCAAACTGTCAAATAATGTTCTTAAGATATCAAAAATATCACAAAATGTTCCTAAGTTATCATAAAATGTTCTCAAATTGTCGTAAAATGTTTTTAAGCATTTATTTGTTCTAGAACTATCATAAAATACTCTCAGGTTAATAATATGTTCTTGAACTGCCAAAAAATGTTCCATAAGATATCAAAAACATCACAAAATGTTCTAAAGTTATCATAAAATGATCTCAAGTTGTCATAAAATGTTCTCAAGTTGACGTAAAATGTTTTTAAGCCTCTATATGTTTTAGAACTATTATAAAATGCTTCTAGCTTACTGATGTGATATCAAACTGTCAAATAATGTTCTTAAGATATCAAAAATATCACAAAATGTTCCTAAGTTATCATAAAATGTTCTCAAATTGTCGTTAAATGTTCTTAAGCCTCTATTTGTTCTAGAACTATCATAAAATACTCCCAGGTTAATAATATGTTTATAAACTGTCAAAAAATGTTCCTAAATTATCAAAAATGTCACAAAATGTTCCAAAGTTATCATAAAATGATCTCAAATTGTCGTAAAATATTCTTAAGCTACTATATATTCTTTAATTATTATAAAATGCTCCTAGATTAACAATATGTTTTTAAACTGTCAAAAAATGTTTCCTAAATATCAAAAATGTCACAAAATGTTCCAAAGTTATCATAAAATGATCTCAACTTGTCGTAAAATAATCTTAAGCCACAATATATTTCAAAATTATTAGAAAATGCTCCCAGATTAACAATATGTTTTTGAACTGTCAAAATTTTTTCTTTAGATATCAAAAATATCACAAAATGTTCTAAAGTTATCATAAAATGTTCTCAAATAGTCGCAAAATGTTCTTAAGTTTCTATATGTTTGAGAACTCTCATAAAATAATTCCAGGTTAATAATATGTTCTTGAACTGCCAGAAAATGTTCTTGAAAATATCAAAATAATAACAAAATGTTCTCAAATGGTTGTAAAATCTTCATTAGCCACTATATATTCCAAAACTACTATAAAATGCTCCCAGGTTTTTAAACAGTCAAAATTTGCTCCAAAATTATCGAAAATATTACAAAATGTTTCAAACTACTGACTTGATATTATGCAATAGAGTGCATGCTTTCGAGTTCTTCCGCATTGCAAACTCCTGCTTATAAATAGCTACGCCATTTGATCAAAATTACTTAAAACAAAAAAAAATTAATAAATTTTTTGACTAAACTTTCTAACAATTTATAGGCTTCAAATAACATTGCCTACTTAAAAAAGCTCCATAAAATCCAAAGGAACTGTAAAAAATAAAAAAAATATATATTTTTAGTAAACTTTTAAAAACTTTTATTAGAATCTAAGAAAACTTTAAAAACTCCACAAAATTTTATACTTAATCATTTAAAAAATCTTTAAATAAAAAAAATCAAAAAAGCTTGTTGATAAAACTTTGCTATAATAAAACTATAATTAGTTAAAAAAAAAAAATATATATAAAAAAAAATTGATAACATTTTTTAAACGTCTCAAAACATTTATAAACTTTTAAAAAAAGTTTGTTAACTTTAAAACAGTTTTGTGGATTTTGAAAAACAACAAAGTTTAACAATAAAATTTCTAATCTCTAAAAAGATAAAAAAGCAAACTAATAAAACTATAATTTAAAATAGTTTAGAATAGATTTTTTTTGCAATTTAAAAAAAAAACCTAAATATTAAAAAAAAATAATTTTTAGTGAAAAAAAAAACTTTTTTTAAACTTAAAAAAAAAACTACAAATTTTACAAAACAACTGTAAAATGTTTTGTAAAATGTTCTGTAAAAAATAATTAAAAAAATTCTGTATACTTTAAAAATTTAACTTAAGTTTAACAAAATTTAAAATAACATTAAAAATTTTTAAACCAAAGTTGTTTAAACTTTAAAAAAACTAGTCAAAAATTGCCTTTTACAAAAATTTTAATAAACTATATTTAAACTCTAAAATTTCTACAAAACTTTGCAACAATTTCAAAAACATTTTATACTTCTAAAATTTTTTTTTTATTTTCAAAAATTGTTTGTGGGCTTTAAAAAAACTTAAAAAGCGTTTTCAAAAACTAAAAACTTAAAAAAAATGTTTGGTGAGGTTTTTTAAGTTTATGTATTTTTTCTAATTTTGTTAACTTTAGAAAAAGTTGGAAAATTTTAAAAAAACAACACCGCCTTGAAAAAAAAAAAACTAATACCAAAAATTTTTATAACAACTCCTTATAGTTCAAAGCACATTTTTCCAAAAAATCAAGATACATTAATTAATTTTGAAAACATGTAAAAAAATTAAACGACTTTTTGACAAAAATTCTTCAATTTTCAAAAGTTGAATATTTTATAAAAAAAAATCTGCAAAATCTGCAAAATAAAAAAAAAAGTGTTTGCCTAATTTGTCACTTGATCTCATAACAGATAATATTAATTGTTACAGAAACCGTACTTTTAAAACTTTTTAATAAAATTTGGTTTGGGTACTAAAAAAATTGCTTAAATTATTACCGTAGTTTTTGAAATAATTTGATAAATTTGGGTTTGGTATGGTTAAAAAATTAAAAACCAGTTTGCTTAAAATTAATTTTTTAAAGCTTAAGCTAATCAAATTTACATATTTTCTGTTATAGATACACCACCAGCAATCATTTCAAGGATTTGTCTAGACAATCTAGGTTATCTATTTTTATCCCCAGAAAAAAGCAGACTATATAAGCCGCATCAAGGCAAAAAGTTTAAGTAACTGAGGGTAAAAAAAAATAACAAAAAATCATTTATTAAATTGCGCAGAATTAAATATATGAAAATTGAAAATAAAATAAATTATTTAAAAGACAATCTCTTTGGTATTCATTCTCTTCATGTTTACAGACATAAGTCTAACTCAATTCACAACAGTCAGTTATCCACAAATATATTTAACCTAAGGATATACTTTGTAAATAACAATAAGAAGAGCTATTTAAAAAAATTGTAATTTAATCGAAACAAATTGGCTTTATATTTACGACTCCTTTAGAAATTGTCTACTCTTTACCTAATGGAGCGATAATAATGCCCCCGGCCCAGATAGAATCCGCTTCCATCAAACAAAAAGCAGCTGAAACCCCCTAAAATATTTAATCAGAATAAAAAGAGCTTAATTTATTAAAATTCCCTTCAGGCGGTATTAACATTTTATATGTAATATTTAATACGCTTTTTACGCTTAGATGAATCAAAGCTAACGCGCTTTTATATTTCATAAATTGATGTTTTTTTTAAATAAAAGCCTAGGGATTTTCAACTTATGATTGATATATTGAATTGCGGATTTAATTTGTTGTGTGTTACAAACATAATAAACATAATGAATAATTTAAGAGAAGCAATTCGTGCTGTGGAATGAATAATTCATTCCTTAATATGGTTTTAGTGCACTCTCAGGTAACAAGAACGGGTTGTATAAAAAGCAGTTTGCATACGCCACAAAATGAACGCTGCAAATATTTATACTATGTTTATTTAGGCCTTGAAAATATTCATCGATCATAATTAGCGGGCGGCAAACACAACAGTTTGAACTTATCAATATTGACACGGTTTTAGTTACACGCGATCGTTTAATAATGCACCTATCAATTTTATGGCTACTTGTTGAGTGTGCTTTTGCCAAAGAAAGATTTTGACGAGTGTATATATTGTTAATGTCGGAGGTATTGAGTGAGTCTCTTCTCGGCTCCTTTAAGTGCAATCAAAAGAGATCAAAAGAAAATACGGTGGGCGCATATACTCTTATCTACTCAAACCGGGTCCCTTTTTTTATTGCCTAAAAGTAGGATGGAATAAAAAAGTATTTGGTGTAATTCGAGAAAGAGCAGTGATATTTAGACGGGGTGTTTACAGATGATACGCATGGGGTATATTTAGCTAGCTTGAAATATGATATTTTATTTTTTTTAACCGCTATAATTGACATCGAGACATTTTTTTTGTTTGTGCGGTAAAAAATACATCAAATATTTGCTGCGCCAACATAAACAATAAAATAATTTACTAAAAACATTTTATTCCAATTAGTTTTAATTAATATTGTTTTTCAGTTTGTTTGTTTTAAATATAATTGAATATTTTTAACTAGAAAATGATTGATGAGCAAAAAATTTGATACAATTAATAATGAATTTGTTGCTTTTTAATTTAAAAGTGTAGTACTATAGTAGTAGTAAATAAATTTATTTTATATTATTTATATAATAGAAAAGAGCTATCTATTTCTGCTCTTTAGCACTATATTTTTCTGCTACAATTTGGCATCTTAAACGCAGCATTTGGTAAGACAACCCGATACTTGCTTCTGATTATGATTAAATTTTAAGTTAATTTTGATTTATTTTGCTTAATTCACTTGTAATCACAAAAACTCAATTTATCCACATTTTATACAATAAATTTGCATATAAATCCCATTAATTTTAGTAATTTCTGTAAAAATTGTACATAACTTTGTGCAAACAACCGTTTTTGGCTTAAGATTTATTAAAAATCTATTAATTACCTAAAGAAGTGCAAAAACTGCGCAGAAAAACACGTTTTTGGTAAAAATTTATTAAAAATTGCGCAAAAAACTTACTTAACACCTAAAATAATGCATAAAATTAAACAAAAATTGCACAAAATACACACTTATTGCAAAAAACAATCAAAAAATTGGTTGAAAATTTATAAAAAAATCTATTAATCATCTATAGTAGTACCTTTTTTTTAAAATTTAATAAAAGTTGCACAAAAAAATACTTACATTACATAAATAAGATTAAAAATTACGCAGAAACACTGTTTTTGGTAAAAATTGATCAAAAATTGCTCTAGAAGCCTACTTAACACCTAAAATAATGCATAAAATTATAGAGAAATGCACACAATACACAATTATTGCATAAAACAGTAAAAAAATTACTTATTACACAAATTAGTTTAAAAATTGCGCAGAAAATCTATTTATTACATAAACTAAATCCAAAAATTGCATGAAATATTTTTAAAACCGCACAACAAACTTATTTACTGCATAAAATAGTTCAAAAGTTGCACAAGACAAGACTCGTGTATGGTATTTAGTTCATAAAATAGTAAAAACCGTTTTTTTATTGTATAAAATGACTCACTAAATTCTTTTCTGAAACCATTTATTACATAGTTGTGCAAAATCTACAACTAAACTTTGTGTGTTGTAGTAAGTTTATTAAAAATTGCACAGAAAAACCATTTGCGGTATAAAATTTATCAAAAACAATACAAAAAACTCTTTTGTTCTAATAAATAATTAAAAATTGTAGAAGAAAAGTATTTATTGCATAAAATTTAACAAAAATAGAATAAAAAGTTCGTTTATTGCATATAATACTCAATAGTTGGCATAGAAATTGGGGGTGGATAACTCTTTTTACTGTGACCTATCCACCCACCTAAATGTTAATCGTCACAGGATTATCTATTTTGTACAAAACAAAGAATGTTAAATCTTACTTAGATACTAAAAAATTGTTTTATAATGAATCCCTTAATAACTAACACTTAGGTAAGTAGGCGGGCACCAAATTGAAATTGTGGAAAGGTAGCTTTTTTACTGCCCACCCAAATGTTATCAAAAGATTAATTACTTCTCCCACTTCTTGTGTTCTTGTAGCGATTACGTACAAGACAATAAATGTCAAATGTCACTTAGACATCAAAGAATTGTTTAATATAAAAATCTTAATAACTAATGTTTAGGTAGGTGAGTGGGCACCAAATTGAAATTGTGGAAAGGTAGCTTTTTTACTGCCCACCCAAATGTTATCAAAAGATTAATTACTTCTCCCACTTCTTGTGTTCTTGTAGCTATTACGTACAAGACAATAAATGTCAAATGTCACTTAGACATCAAAGATTTGTTTAATATAAAAATCTTAATAACTAATGCTTAGGTGGGTGATTGGGCACCAAATTGAAAATGTTAGCGGATAGCTCTTTTTACTATAGATCTATTACTTTTCTCACCTCTTGTGTTCTTGTAACTATTACGTAGACTATGAATGTCAAATGTTACTTACCATCAGAAAATTGTTTTACAATAAATTTTTTGATAACTAACGTTTAGTTAGGTGAGTGGGCTCCAAGTTGAAATTTTGGGTAAATAGCTACTTCTACTATCACCTACCCGCCCACGCAAATAATAGTCATCAAAGGATCTATTAGTTCTCCCACCACTCGTGTTTTTGTAGGTACTACGTACACTTCAGAGTATTGTTGAAATTGTAGGCGGATAGCTTTTTTTTCTTTGACCCATCTACCCACCAAGGTTTTGGTTATCAAAAGACTTATTGTTTCTCCCACCTCTTGTGTTTTTCTGGCTATAACGTACAAGACAAAGAATGTCAAATGTCACTTAGATAACAAAGAATTGTTTAATAATAAATCCCTTGATAATTAACGCTTGAGCTACAAATTAAAGTTGTGGGCAAGTAGCTTTTTTTTCTGTGAAACTGTTGGTTATCCAAAAATTTATTGTTTCTTCTACCTCTTGTGTTCTTGTAGCTATTACGTACAAGACAAAAAATGTCAAAAGTCACTTAGACATCAGAGAATTGTTTTAAAATAAATTTCTTGATAACTAACGCTAGGTTGGGTGTGCGGGCACCAAATTAAAAATGTGGGCGAGTAGCTTTTTCTACTATGGCCCACCCACCCATCCAAGTGATACTTATTAATTAGTTCTCTCAACTCTCGTGTTCTAGAAGCTACTACGTACAAGATAAAGAATGTCAAATGTTTCTTAGACATCAAAGAAATGTTTAATAATAAATCCATTGATAACTAACGCTTGGGTGGGTAGGTAGATATATAGATAGATAGATATTTATTTGTTTGTAAGACCATTACATAGGTATAAACGCGTCACAAGATAAAAACGTATAAATATACGCACATATGTATGGCAGAAAATTCTTTATGGTTTATTAAGAGTTGTTCTTCCATATAGGTTCTTGTGTGTTATGACTGTTTTCTAGTAGAAAGTGCAAAAGCAGAGTATGGGATTGCAGTAAGCTTGGACTACTTAGAAGATGTTTACTATAACTTTGGGTGCTATGAGTTTGAATTGTTTCTTGCACTGTGCTGGCATATACAGAGTCAATTTACCTCTCGCGCACAATGTCTGATGTCACTGCGCGTTAATTCTGTGATGCACAAAATCCACCTAGTGCGTTGATCTATGTTAGCTGTTTTTTCTTCCAAACGTGTTTGTTCACTAGATGCTAAGAGCCACGTTTTATCTTGCAGGTGTGTCGGTTTTAGAGTGTTCTGTACGCCTACGTTGTCACAGTAGAAGAAGTAACTTGCCCACAAACTAAACTATGTATTTCAAGCGTTAATTATAAAGAAATTTATTGTTAAACAATTCTTTCATGTTTATATGCAAGCACACAAGAGGTGGTAGGAACAATAGATGCTTTGATAACTTGGGCTGGTGGGTAGGTCACAGTAGAAAAAAAAACTCGCTCACGAACTAAATTATCAAGAGATTTTTGTTAAACAATGCTCTCATATCTGAATCTAAGCACACAAGAGGTGGGACAAATAATAGATTCTTTATTCACTAACACTTGGGCGGGTAGGTCGATCATAGTAGAAGATGTAACTCGCCCACAAACTAAATTATATTCCCACCCACCCACCCTAGCATTAGTTATCAAAAGATTTATTGTTTAGCAATTCTCTCATATCAAAATCCAAGCACACAAGAGGTAGGTCAAACAATAAATCCTTTCATAACTAACACTTAGGCGGGCGGGTAGGTTACAGTAGAAGAAATAACTCGCCTACAAACTAAACTATGTTACCACCCACCCAAGCGTTAGTTATTAAGAGATTAATTATTAAACAATTCTCTTCATATCTAAATCCAAGCACACAAGAGGTGAAACGAACAATATATCATTAGATGACTAACACTTGGGCGGGTGGGTGAGTCACAGTAAAAGAAATAACTCGCCCACAATGATTTATTGATAAACAATTCTCTCATATTTAAATCCAAACACACTAGAGGTGAGACAAACAATAAATTCTTTGATGACTAACACTTGAGCGAGTGGCTGGGTCATAGTAGAAGAAGTAACTTGCCTACAAACTGAACTATGTTCTCACCCATCCACCCACCTAAGCGTTAGTTATCAAGAGATTTATTGTTAAACAATTCTCTCATATCTAAACCCAAGCCCACAAGAGGTGGGACAAACAACAGATACTTTGATGACTAACACTTGGGCGGGTGGGTGGGACACTGTAAAAAAAATATTTTTCTCACAAACTAAACTATGTTCCCACCCACCCACCCAAGCGTTAGTTATCAAGAGATTTGTTGTTAAACAAGTTTTTCATATCTAAATCCAAGCACACAAGAGGTGGGAAAGTCATAATGTTTAATTTGTTGCTTTGCAATCAACGCTTGAGTCACTTGACGGAAATAGTAAAAACATTTTTGAACTTCAATAGTCGCTTTGCGATTAATAGTTGAGTCACGCAAAGCATATAACTTAGGAAATAATAAAATCTAATTTGACGCTTTGCGATTGACTCTCAAGCCACAAAACGAAATTAGTTCAAACTTATTGACACTTTACTAGTAGCTTTGCGATTAATAGTTGAGCCACGCTATGCATATAACCTAGAAAGTCATCAAATATAATTTGTCGCTTCGCAATTGACGCTTGAGTTGCTTGACGGAAATAGTTAAAACAATTGTGATCTTTAATAGACGCTTCGCGATTAATAGTTGAGTCATGCTAAGCATGTAACCTAGAAATGATAAAATCTATTTTGTCGCTTTGCGATTGACTCTCGAGCTACAAAACAAAAGTAATTCAAACTTAATGACACTTTATTAGTAGCTTCGCAATTAATAGTTGAGTCAGGCTATGCATTTAACCTAGAAAGTCATCAAATATAATTTCGCGATTGACGCTTGGGTTACTTGACGAAAATAGTTAAAACATTTTTGATCTTCAATAGTCGCTTTGCGATTAATAGTTGAGTCACGGTAAGCATCTAACCTAAAAAACAATAAAATCTAATTTGTCGCTTCGCGATTGACTCTCGAGCCACAATGGTAGATACTTAATGCAGTTTCTTTTGTAATGCATTCCTTAGCTCTATACACAGCTCCTATTGTTGCTGCGCTTATTTTTAATAATTTGTTAATATGTGTATTCCAGGTGAGTTTCTCAGTTAATATTATTCCTGAGTATTTTGTCTGTTTTGTTCTAGTAATTGGTATGTTATTTATTTAAATTTTTATGTTAATATCTTTTGTGTTTTTTTGTTTTATTATTATATACGTTGTATTTTCTTTATTTATTGTTTGTATGTTTTCGTCGTACCATTTAGTTAATTTCTTAACGTCTTCATTTATGTTTCTCTCTATTTCTTCTTTATTTTTTCCGTGATATATAATAATACATGTGTCATCAGCATATGTATATTAGATATACATACACATTTACATAATTAGAATAAAACTATAACTGAAATATTTATAATGCATAAATAATAAACTATAATAAAATAAAATGCTAAACTATATTATAAACGTTGGAAATTTATCAATTTCATTATAATTATAAACATATCCAGTGATGTTTAATGTAAGCGTTAAATTGTTTAATGCACATGTTTTGAACATTTGCTGCTAGTCTATTATAGCATTAGATACCAAGATAAAGTAGCGATTTTTTGTAAAAGAAAAGATTACATGCCTCAAGTTTTAGATAATTGCTTGCCCTTGTGGAATAGTCATGTGTGTCTCCGTTACGTATAAACTTTGATTTGATATTATGAATATAATGAAATATTTTAAATAAATATATAGAATAGAAAATCATTATTTTTTTGTTTATTAATGTTGTTCTGCAAGATACAGTATGCTCGAGATTAAATATAAGACAAACGATCCGTTTTTATGCAATAAATATTCTATTGCAATCTACTGCTAAGCCCCATATTGTAATAATATAGTTTAAGAGAGTTTAATTTGGAACATGTAATTTCAATTTGTTGTGCCTATTGCAAATTAGTATAAATGGTAACTCCCAAAAATGTTGCAGTTTTACTAAGAGGCAATTGTATTTTATTTATGCTGAATATTAAATTATTATTGATCTTAATATTACAATGCATACCATTTTGTTATAATTAATTTTGAGTTTATTTATATATTAACTTTATATTCAAGATGTTCATAATCAGTATCTGATATTACAATGGAAATATCATTAGCGTACATAAATACTATACCATCCTGTATGTGCTTAGGAAGATCATTAATCAAAAGTAGAAATATTAAAGGACCTGCTACGATTCCTTGAGGCATACCTTTATCTATCTTATATTCACTAGACATTTTATTGTTTACTTTAACAACTATTTTTTTTTGCTTCAGATTTGATTCAATTAGTTTTATAATGTTTCTGTGAATACCGATACAGTTTAGTTTAGTAAGTATAAACTGAACGTCAATTGTATCAAATGCTAATGATAAATTAAATAATATTGCAACATCTTTGTGTTTTAAATTTATTTTTGAATGAATACAATGCACAAAATCAATAGCTGCAGTTTCCGACGACAGGTCCAAAAAGAAGAAAAGGAGCAAGTCTAAAAACAAGCTCACTACCAAAACGAAGGTCACGGCTATCTTTCACCAGGTCGGAGCCATAAAGACGCAGATGTCGACCATGGCATCTACCATTGCTACTCTCTACAGGAAGATAGAGGAAATCGGAGACGCTTTCCAAGTCCTGGCGGATTTTGTCACAAAAAAGGTTTTTTCAACTACCGCCGCCCAGGAACCAGCCCCCTAGAAACCAGCCTCTCAAGAACCCTAAAAGAAAACAGACGTAGGTGCCATCACCGCCATAGGCGGCCAAACGCCGCGTTGACTCCTTTCCTTCAAAGGCAAAGTCCGAATCCGATGACAAAACACCCGGCCAAGATACCACGCCCCTAACGCACAAACCGGAAACTGAACATAAAAAAAAGAAGGATTACGACAAATCCAAGAAGTCAAAAAAAATGAAGAAGTCTTAGAGTAAATTTGTTTTAATTACTGATGGACTTTCAGTCTTCCTTCAGCCGCTTCCAGCCGCTGCGAAAAAGTCTATAAAAGCTAAACCATCAGCGGCTTCTCCCGTCAGCTTTTTAGGCATCACGGCAAAGAAACCTTTTGCTCAAAAACGCGCCGCCCCCGCCCAAAAAAGGACCCCTTTGCTTAGATGAGGTTCCGGCCTGTTGCCGCGGACCCCGCCTACGACGGCAAAGGCTTTATGGTTAATGATAACGTACATTTTCCCGCTGACACCTTTGCGACTAACGCTTCTTCTTAGTCCCGCCCGCCTGCATTTGTCTAAACAGATGAAAGCAAATTTCCAACAACGTCAAAATGGATTAAGTAGTTATCCTTTCTTTGCGTAATACTCAAGAGAGTATTTGCACTTCCGACGACCATAGAAAGGCAACAGCCTACCTTAAATAAGCGGGTGTAAACTTTGACACATAATCAAACGCCAAAGAGAGGTGTATGAAAATTGTCAGCCAGCCCGGCACGTTCCGGAATGTTTTACCGAGCAAGACGTAAGTCAGGCTTTTATTGAATTGGGCTTCTCTACCTCTAACGTGCCACGTATGAAAAACAAGCACGTCAAGTTTAGCATGGTATTAGAGCTGCTCCCTAAAGGCATCAAGTCTTCTGAAATTTAAATTATGGGGTTGAAAGAACTCCTTGGGCTCAAGGTTTCTGTTGAACCCAAAAAAACGTGGGGAGGGCAGTCCTCAATGTCACAAATGCCTATGTTTGCGCCACACGGCCAAACGTTGCTTCTCTAAGACTCTAGTCTGTAGAATCTATTTGGGGCCCCATCAATCGATGGCTTGTCTTAAGGACACGTCACCAAAATGTGCTTTATGCTCTGGTCCGTACCTCTCCATTTTTAATGGGTGCCCCTTTTATCAAAGATTGTTGGCCTTTCACGACAAGGCAAATAAATCATTTTCTAGGCTCTCAGCTCAAATCACAGCAGGTTTGCGGGGGCTGTAATTTTATGCAAATCATTTGTTAATGCGGTAGCTCCACCGGCAACTTTTCCGGTTGTGAGCAACAATGACAAGATAGTTGCTCTGTTAAACAACTTTAATAATTTTTACAAGAAAATCATGTCAACGCTTCTTCTTAAACAGTGATGGCTACTAAGAGATTATTACTTTGTGTCTGCTTCAGGAATGCTAATGGCATTTAAAAAAAAAATGGGGAAGGTGGAACAGTTCTTTATCCAAGAGAACCTCGACATTATGTTGGTGTCCGAAACAAATCACCGGCCCACCCAATCGTTGAGACTACCAAATACCTTTACGTATTTGGGGACGCCGGGAGTTTGACTAAGGCACGGGACTTTGATTTTTGCAAAAAGATTACTAGACCACTTTAAAGTCAACACCCTTAAGCTAGTCTCGTTAAATCAAATGCAATAATGGTCAATGTGCCCGGCTTAGGGACTTTAAAAAACGCCAAAAATCGGGCGTTGCTCGACTTTGTAGAGCAAAGAAGGTTATAAGTAGAGGATCCAGAGGAACCCTTCTACTATTATAGCGCAGAATACTAAGGAACCCACTACACCATCCAAGTAGTCAACAAAATGAGTTCCGACTGCTTCCCGGTCGTGCTGAAGCTTCTTGGAAAGGGGTTACCTAAGGAGGGAAGAAAATTTGTCATCCGTACTAATTGGCCTTTTTTCTCAAAATTCTTAGAAGAGAGCATTGGTGGAGACATCGATGGAGCCGTTAAACTTTTTACGAGCCAAATCCAGCAGACTTTGGAAAAAGCTTCTAAAATCAGGTTTGCGTTGATAATCTTCTTGGACTAACTCAAGACGTGAAAGATTTAAATCGCAGACAAAATGCCACCAGGCACTTTTGGTAGCGGCATTGCAAGGTATTTGCTGACAGCCTAAAACACCAATGCTCCCCAAGTAGATGTTTGGATTGGAAGCACGTCAAAAGGGTTGAACGGGTGGTTAGGAAAGCCCTGAAAGCTGCTGACAACGCTGCGCCGCTACAAAGCGTTAGATGCGATCCTTTGCACTGGGCATTTTCCTATGGTCTGGAAAAGCTTAATCGTCAATAACATCCTATAACCTGGGAAAAACCGGCGGTTTCCTCAAAACTACCGGCCAATCAGTTTACTATGCACCTTGAACAAGATCATAAAAAAAGTTTTCTTAGACATTATTCAAGATCACGTTGATTCTAATAATTTACTTCCATTGCATTAGCATAGATTTTGTTAGAAACATTCTTTGGTCTACCAGTTAAATTGGGTGACTGATACCATTGTTGATGACGTATGCGTGTCCCATCTGGGGATACTTTAAATTAGTGTCAAGGCTTGACTTTGGGGATGCTCACCGAAACTCCATGGTTTGTCTAAAATTAAGATATTCAAAGCGATCTTAAAATTCTTTTATTGCGCAGACATATCAAAGCTTTGGCCGCAAAGTATTTTGACAATCTCGTGGTTCACTCCAATCTTGATCTGGTCCGACTCCATTAGCCAGAAAAGAAAGTTTTGCAATATCAAATGATTAACATTTTCAAAAACTCTTATCATCTTTACTCAGTCTATAAGGCGCATATGTCTTCTCTTTTTTGACACTAGTTTTGGTTTTTTTTCTTTGATCAATAGACAGTTTATAGGCTCAACGGTTTCAAATTTTTGGGTAATTCTCCAGAGGGAGTTTAGTAGGTAAGCGCCTGCCTCGTGTGGGTGAATCCGACACTTAAAGTCTTTAAAAGATTTTCCTCTTATGCCACAAAAAAAATTACTTTTTGTGTTCTTGAAGATGTTACGTACAAAGCAAAAAATATTCAATGTCACTTAGAAATCAGAAAATTAAAATTAAAATTGTGGGCGGGCAGCTTTTTCTACTTTTTTAACTTTTATCATAGATTAGACAACATTTTAATGTGTTTGAAAGAGTTTGCAATGATCTAAAAGCTTATTTTGCAAAATTTGAAGCGTTTTTAATGCCGTAGAACAACTTTGAACTAATTAGAAGAACCTTTTGCTGTTTTAGCAATTTTTGAAACAATTTTGTCAACTTTTCAAGTTGCTTTGAAGACTGAAAACAATGTAGGGAGTTGCCTAACTAATTTTAAAGCAATTGTGGTAAAGTTGAGAACTTTCCAAATTTTTTAGAAAGCTTTCTACAATCTAGAAGTTTGCCCAACAAAAATTGATAAGTGTTTAGAAGTGTTTGCAGTGATCTAAAAGCAAGTTTACAAATTTTAAAACAGTTTTGATGTCTTAGAACTACCTTGAACTGTTTAAAAAACCTTTTCAAGTTACTTTAAAGACTTGAAACAATGTAAAGAGTTGCCTAACTAATTTTGAAACAATTGTAGTAAAGTTGAGGACTTTCCAAATTATTTAGAAAGCATTCAACGATCTAGAAGCTTGCCCAACAAATATTGATAAGTGTTCAGAAGTGTTTGCAGTGATCTAAAAGCAAGTTTACAAATTTTGAAACAGTTTTGATGTCTTAGAACTACCTTGAACTGTTTAAAGAACCTTTTCAAGTTACTTTAAAGACTTGAAACAATGTAAAGAGTTGCCTAACTAATTTTGAAATAATTGTAGTAAAGTTGTGGACTTTCCAAATTGTTTAGAAAGCTTTCAACAATCTAGAAGCTTGCCCAACAAACATTGATCAATGTTCAGAAATGTTTGCAATGATCTAAAAGCTAGTTTACAAATTTTGAAACACCTTTAATGTCTTAGAACTACCTTGAACTGTTTAAAAGAACTTTTTAAGTTACTTTGAAGACTTAAAACAATGTAGGGAGTTGCCTTACTAATTTTGAAGCAATTGTAGTAAAGTTGAGGATTTTCCAAATTTTTTAGAAAGCGTTCAACAACCTAGAAGCTTGCCTAACAAATATTGATAATTGTACAAAAGTGCTTGCAGTGATCTAAAAGCTAGTTTAAAATTTTGAAACAGTTTTGATGTTTTAGAACTACCTTGAACTGTTTAAAAGTTCTTTTCAAATTACTTCAAAGACTTGAAACAATAAAGGGAGTTGCTTAACTAATTTTGAAGCAATTGTAGTAAAGTTGAGGATTTCCCAATTTTTTTAGAAAGCTTTCAACAATCTAGAAGTTTGCCCAACAAATAATGATTAGTGTTCAGAAGTGCTTTCAATGATCTAAAAGCAAGTTTACAAATTATGAAACAGTTTTGATGTCTTAGAACTACTTTGAACTGTTTAAAAGACCTTTTCAAGTTAATTTATAGACTTGAAACAATGTAGGGAGTTGCCTTACTAATTTTGAAACAATTGTAGTAAAGTTGTGGACTTTTCAAATTTTTTAGAAAAGTTTTAACAATCTAAAAGCTTGCTCAACAAAAATTGATAAGTGTTTAGAAGTGCTTGCAATGATCTGAAAGTTAGTTTACAAATTTTGAAGGATTTTTGATGTCTTAGAACTATCTTGCACTGTTTAAAAAAACTTTTCAAGTTACTTTGAAGACTTGAAACAATGTAGAGAGTTGCCTAACTAATTTTAAAGCAATTTTAGTAAAACTGAGGATTTTTTAAAATTTTAAACGATCTTGAAGCTTGCCCAACAAATATTGATAAGTGTTCAGAGGTACTTGCAATGATCTAAAAACTAGTTAACAAATTTTGAAACACTTTTGATGTCTTAGAACTACCTTGAACTGTTTAAAAGACCTTTTCAAGTTACTTCAAAAACTTGAAACAATGAAGGGAGTTGCTTAACTAATTTTGAAGCAATTGTAGTAAAGTTGAGGACTTTCCAAATTTTTTAGAAAGCTTTCAAAGATCTAGAAGCTTGCCCAACAAATATTGATAAGTAATCAGAAGTGTTTGCAATGACCTAAAAGCTAGTTTACAAATTTTGAAACACCTTTGATGTCTTAGAACTACCTTGAACTGTTTAAAAGACCTTTTCAAGTTACTTTTAAAACTTGAAACAATGAAGGGAGTTGCTTAACTAATTTTGAATCAGTTGTAGTAAAGTTGAAGATATTTCAAATTTTTTAGAAAGCTTTCCACAATCTAGAAGCTTGCCCAACAAATATTGATAAGTGTTCAAAAGTGCTTGCAATGATCTAAAAGCAAGTTTACAAATTTTGAAACAGTTTTAATGTCTTAGAACTACCTTGAACTGTTTAAAAGTACTTTTTAAGTTATTTTAAAGACTTAAAACAATGTAGGGAGCTGCTTAACTAATTTTGAAACATTTGTAGTAAAGTTGTGGACATTCCAAATTGTTTGGAAAGCTTTTAACAATCTAGAAGTTTGCCCAACAAAAATTGATAAATGTTTAGAAGTGCTTGCAGTGATTTAAAAGTTAGTTTCAAAATGTTGAATACCTTTAATGTCTTAGAACTACCTTGAACTGTTTAAAAAACCTTTTCAAGTTACTTTGAAGACTTGAAAGAATGTAGGGAGTTGCTTAACTAATTTTATAGCAATTGTGGTAAAGTTGAGAACTTTCCAAATTTTTTAGAAAGCTTTCAACAATCTAGAAGCTTGCCCAACAAATATTGATAAGTAATCAGAAATGTTTGCAGTGACCTAAAAGCTAGTTTACAAATTTTGAAACACCTTTGATGTCTTAGAACTACCTTGAACTGTTTAAAAGTCCTTTTTAAGTTCATTTAAAGACTTAAAACAATGTAGGGAGTTGCTTAACTAATTTTGAAGCAATTGTAGTAAAGTTGAGGACTTTCCAAATTTTTTAGAAAGATTTCAAAAATCTAGAAGTTTGCCCAACAAATATAATAAGTGTTCTGAAGTGTTTGCAATGATCTAAAAGCTAGTTTACAAATTTTGTAGCACCTTTGATGTCTTAGAACTGTTTAAAAGAACTTTTTAAGTTACTTTAAAAACTTGAAACAATGTAGGGAGTTGCCTAACTAATTTTGAAGCAATTGTAGTAAAGTTGAAGATTTTCCAAATTATTTAGAAAGCTTTCAACGATCTAATAGCTTGCCCAACAAATTTTGATTAATTTAAAGACTTAAAACAATGTAGGGAGTTGCTTAACTAATTTTGAAGCAATTGTAGTAAAGTTGAGGACTTTCCAAATTTTTTAGAAAGATTTCAAAAATCTAGAAGTTTGCCCAACAAATATAATAAGTGTTCAGAAGTGCTTGCAATAATCTAAAAGCTAGTTTACAAATTTTGATGCACCTTTGATGTCTTAGAACTGTTTAAAAGAACTTTTTAAGTTACTTTGAAAACTTAAAACAATGTAGTAGTTTTTGAAGCATTTTTAGTAAAGTTGAAAACTTTCCAAGTTCTTAGAAGATTTTGAATGGTTTAGAAGCTTGCCCAAAAATATTTATAAACGTTCAGAAGTGCTTGCAATGATCTAAAAGTTGTTTTACAAATTGTAAAGTACTTCTAATGTTCTAGAAATTTTATGCAATTTTAATAATTTTTGAACAGGATATAGGAACTTGTTTAGTCAATTTTGAAGAATTTTTAGTAAAGTTAGAAACTTTTTTAGTTTCTTAAATTTTTTTTAAAACAGTTTTGAAGCTTTTCTTAACAAATTTTGATAAGCGTTTGCAATGATCTTAAAGATATTTTCAAAATTTAAAGCATTATTTTAAAAGTTTTAAAACAAACTTTAAAGCATTTCTAATACAACTTAAAATTGAATACATTTCTTACTGTTTATAAGTCTTAAAGTATTGTAGAAAATATAAGGCAACATCCTAGACTTACGTTAAACTAATTGGAAACATGCTATAATAATTTTAAATTATCTAAAGCACCATTAAACGTTAGGCCATACTTGAAGCTTTTATAATAATTTCCGCAACAATCTTTAGACAAATTTGAAAGCAATTAATTTTACTAATTGCTTTCAAATTTGTTAGGAGCTTATATAACAAATGTTTAAACACTAAATAGTCATTTTTAATATGTAAGAAGAAGTTTGAGCCAACATTGAACAGTTGAGATAAAGTTTGGACAACGTTGAACTGTTTAGAAGGAATAATTTAGAAGACGTTAAGGCAACGTTGGACAGTTTAGAAAGAGTTTGGGCAACTTTAAAAACATGTAAAAGAAAAAAACAGTGAATTTAAAACTACCCTATATTTGTTGTTGAACAGCTTAGAAGCAGTTTGCGCAACATTATAACCAAGTAAATTACTATACAATTACGTTAAATAACTTAGAAGTAATTTGGGGCAACGTTAAACAGTTTAGAAGGAGTTTGAGCAACGTTGGACAATTTAGAAAAAGTTTGGACAACGTCAAACTATTTTGAAGGAGTTTGGATACTAAAGGAACAGTTTAGAAAAAAATTGGACAACGTTGGACAATTTAGAAAAAGTTTGAGCAATTTTAAAAACATATAAAAGAAGAAATAAACAATCTAAAACGGTACAACAGTTTACAAAAGAGCAGTGTGGGTAACTTGAAGACAATAAGCAATGTAAAATTACAATATAATTAAGTTAAATAATTTAGAATTAGATTGGAGCAACGTTAAACTGTTTAGAAAGAGTTTGAATAACACTTTAGAAAAAATTTAGACAACATTGAACAGTTTAGAAGAAGTTTTGGCAACGTTGCACAATTTTGAAAGAATTTAAACAATGTTGAACGTTTAAGAAGAAGTTGGAACATTTTTGAACTGAGTGGATCTTTTTTGATTTAAATTTTATTGTTATTTATACATAAAACGTATAATTGTGATTTTATGTAAATTAACTTTCCAACCAGTGAGGCACACTGATGAAAAGTGCATACCCTAAAACACTAGTGTATGTGTCTCGCAAAGAGTAGAGAAGCAATTTACATAAAATGCACGTTTTAAATTTATATTAAATGTTATTACCTAATGCATAAACATGCTTACATATTTACCAAACAAATGTGATTACATTCAAATATAACTGTATTTGCATTCGCATTCATTAAATACTTTGAGAACCGTACAGGCGTGCAGCAACCAATTACTCTTTATTTGCGGCTAATTGTACGCGTTTATACATTTTTCCCGTTTTTAATTTCACGCCGGGGTGATGAAAAATCGCATCTGAATTATTTATATTTTCGCAATGGGAGGCCGGTGACATTTTTAATAATGCTTAATTGCTGGAAACGGTCATCGGCTTACTGTTAATCTCATCCTGCAATAACACCCTAAAAAAATATATACACAAAAAAATGTTTATTAAAAAAAAAACGTGCAGGGATAGAATTAATGCCAACACATATTAAAATACTTTTCGGTCGGTTTACCAGACTGAGGGCCGTTTATTTTCAACAACGCGTTTTTTTTTTAATTAGTTGAGGATTGTTGCTGACTTTTTAATTAATAAAGTATAAATTATGTGATTATTTGTTTTAATTGGTGTATTTAGGTTCTTAGTAATTTAATAACAATCAATTTTTTTTAAATTATTAAACAATTTTGACCTAATTATTGTGGTTATATACAATTATCTGTATCAATGTAAACAATGCGTAGTAGCTGCACTCAGCTTGGTTCATCAGAGGTCGAATGCAATCCACACTCATATCAGCAAAGCATGTTCACATAACTTAAAACACAATACAATTGTTAAAAACACGGACATTTATATTTAAATTGAGGATTAAGTCTGCACAGCTGATCGCGTTAGATTACAACAAAACTTGTAGACAGGGAAAGTGTTGCTCAAATTACTTTATGAAGTGGATAAACAAGCTGTATGGATGCCAATTAATAATGTAGATTATATAGTTATTAAACTTATTAAACTATAATAGTATGAAGAGTATTGATTGAAAATTATATGCAAATAATCAGAAACTACTACTAAATTGTATTTACATTTAACCAAATTGTGTATAATTTATTACTAACCTTTAAAAACAGCAAAAAATAGAACAAACAAGATGACGGTGATATCCCGTGAGATGCTTTATGTACTAGGAATAGATAAATTTTCTCACGGACCACATAAATATGTCAACTTAAACAGTGTTTTCACACCAAACTAGAACCGGCAGCTCCTCTTAAAACTAAAAGTCCTGAACATTATTATATATTGGATCTCTTTATGCGGAAGGAAACTTTACGACAAAATTACTTCTTATTTTATCAAGGTAATAAAATTGTTGCAAATAACAATATATATAAAGTATTGAGTTTTTGTGTCAAGCATTTTTATCTGTTATATATAAATTATTCTAAGAGCGAACGTAACATTTTCCATACCTTTGATCTCTGAATGATTGATACGATATTTGCATTGCATTTTGTATTGAATATCAACTATATCTATACTGTCATAAATGTGCATCTATAAATATATGCGAGGCTTTTCTTCAAATGTAAACACGCCCCAGGAAATATCCATGAGAAATATAAAAAATATATTCTTAGCATTGAATTATATTATTTCAATAGATTTCACAATAATAATTAAATCCAGATAGTAATGGTTGGTTGCAATTAGAAGAAATGTTGTCTTCGTTTTATTATAATTCCGGTTTGTTCCTTTTTCTGCCATGCAAGGAATATTCCGTGGATATGTAATGGCAAAATGTAGCAATTATGCTTGTGTGGAAATTAAATTAACCCTTTTAACGTTTAGTATTATTGCTACTTGAAATTTTAATGGTAATTAAAGGAGTGCATAATTTTATTGTGGAGCTTCGCAGACCCATTTGTGGGTATTAGACAATTTTAATCAAATTAATTCTTTTAATTTTTATTTCTTTTATTATATATTTTTTAACATGATATATAAAGCAATTTGTTTCAAAGAAGCTGAAAGTATTGAAGGTATTTTTGAGAGGAAATCCATCTGATAATAAGTTTGTGATGATGAGGGCGACAAACATTTTGTGTGTGAAGTAGAGTTTTGAGTCAAAACTTTAATGTACCCCAGAAAACCTTAAATTAAATTAAAAGCAGACAAATTTGAGAATCCGTTACTGAGAGGTTGAGAGTGGAAGGGAAGGTAATGCCCAAATATTTTTTAAAGATTTGCGGTCTGTTTCTATTTCTGGAACCTACGTTAAAAAGAGTTAAGGTAAGTTAGGTTAGGTTAGGTTAGGTTAGGTTAGGTTAGGTTAGGTTAGGTTGGGTTAGGTTAGGTTAGGTTAGGTTAGGTTAGGTTAGGTTAGGTTAGGTTAGGTTAGGTTAAGTTAAGTTAAGTTAGGTTAGGTTAGGTTAGATTAGGTTAAGTTGTGTTAGGTTAGGTTAGGTTAGGTTAGGTTAAGTTGTGTTAGGTTAGGTTAGCAATGTTATTTGCGCAATTTTGAAATTTTGTTCAAAAACTTGAGATACCTTTGCAGAGTGCTAAAAAGTTTTACATAGCTTTGGGTTTGAGTAAGTTTATTTGAAAGATACGATTTTATTGTAAATTGAAAATCTAAAAAATATTAATTTACACGCCTCAATTAATGTCTAAGAGAATAGCAAAAGAACAAAAAGGACATATCCGTGAAAAAGTTGAAAATAGTATGATGAGTCAAAATGTTTTAAATACAAATTAAAATTCAAACAGAACACCTCGGTCGACTCAAAAAGATTAAAGGCAAAATTGTTTCAGAATTTTAAAGGTTTTGTCACTGATAAAAATAGGAAGGTTGGAGTTGTCCAAATTTTGTTTAAGTTTTGGGATCAAACTAAGATGGGTTTTTAAAAAAATATATCTTGAGTACATACATGCATTAAAAATGTAAACTAACAGCAAAAAAAAGCAAATTTTTTAATACATTTTAGAGATACCGTTCGGTCCTGGGCAGTCTTTTTCTTTTAAATAGGTTTTCTTCTTAGTAGTGGGCTGGAAGTGGTAATAAAATCTGAAAGTGGAGCAAAGTAAAGAGCTAGTAAACGTTGTGCATATCTTCTTTTGTAATACCACATTGGGTTTTGAAGGATAGTGAACGTATATTAGAAATAGACTGCAAAGAGGTCAGCTATGTTCTGGGGCGTGGCGTAAGAGACGCTTTCTATCTATGGATAGTTCCGCACTTGGTGAGTTGATTAATTTTTTTCTATAATTTTTCTCTGATTTGAAGGTCCAGATTGGTGGTCATTTGCATATGTTTTTGCTTTCTAAAACAAATAATATTGCAAAGTATTTTACCGTTTAGGTGATTCCAGTGTTTTAAAAATTAGATCATGCGTGTTGAAGAATTAAATGAATGTTATGTGTTTTCAACTGATAAGGGAAAGGATTAAATGAAAAAATGGAAATTTAAATAGAATTTTAAACTTTGTAAAGAAAGCAAAATAAATTGCAAAATAAACTTTAATAGAACTGTCTATGTTGTTAAAAAGTTGAAAAAAAGATAAAATTGAGCTGAAGCTAAGAAAAAGCATTTGCTCGCTAGTAACACACTTAATGTGGGTTGATTGTTGAGACAAAATGACAAAACAACACAACAACAATTTTGTATATTTTTTTTTTAATTTAACAAGTTTGCAAAAATTTTAAAAACAAATTTAGAACTTTGTTAAAAAAACCTTACTGGTTCTAAGTTTCCAATAATTTTTTTAATTTAAATCATAAGAGACAACTTTAATACGTATAACTCTAAAACGGTACATTGTATTTTGATGCAATTTGGTACCAATATAAATCAGTACCATAAGTACCAATTGTGTAAAATGAAACAAAATTGATACGCTTGTTATGATATAATTTTAGTTCAAGTAATTTCTTCTACTTCAAATCAAAGTCATAAGACAAAACTTTAAAACGCATAACTCTGAAACGATGCATTGTATTCTGATGCAATTTAGAACAAATATAGATCAATACCATAGGTACCAACAATATGAAATTTAACAAAACCGGTACGCTTGTTTTGATATAACTTATTTTCAAATAATTTCTTCTATATCAATGCAGATTCATAAGAAACAACTTTAAAACGCATAACTCTGAAACGATCTATTATATAATGATGCAATTTGGTACTTAAATAGATCAGTACTATAAAAATCAATTGTGTAAAATTAAACAAATGTGATACGCTTGTTATGATATAATTTTACTTCAAGTAATCTCCTCTACATCACATTAAAGTCATAAGACAGAACTTTAGAACGCATAACTCTGAAACGATGCTTTGTACACTGATGCAATTTAGAACGATTATAGATCAGTACCATAGGTACCCCATATATAAAATTTAACAAAATCGGTACGCTTGTTTTGATATAACCTATTTTCAAATAATTTCTTCTATATCAATGCAGATTCATAAGAAACAACTTTAAAACGCATAACTCTGAAACAATCTATTACATAATGATGCAATTTGATACTTAAATCGATCAGTACTATAAGTACCAATTGTGTAAAATTACACAAAATTGGTACGCTTTTTATAAAATAATTTTAGTTCATGTAATCTCTTCTACATCAAATCAAAGTCATAAGACAGAACTTTAAAACGCATAACTCAGAAACGATGCAATGTATTCTAATGCAATTTGGAACAAATATAGATTAATACCATAGGTACCAACAATATAAAATTTAACAAAATTGGTACGCTTGTTTTTACATAACCTATTTTCAAATAATTTCTTCTATATCAATGCAGATTCATAAGAGACAACTTTAAAACGCATATCTCTACAACAATCCATTATATAATGATGCAATTTGGTACTAAAATAGATCAGTACTATAAGTACCAATTGTGTAAAATTAAACAAAATTGGTACGCTTGTTTTGATATAACTTCAATTTAAATAATCTTTTCTACAACAATCTAAAGTCATAAGAGGCAACTTTAAAACGCATAACTTTAAAACGCTACATTAAATAATAATACAGTTTAGTACTTATATACCTCACTACTATAACTACAAATTGTAAAAAAATAAATTAAATTAATACGCTCAATTTTATATAAAATCATTTTAACTAATCCCGTTAATATCAACAAAGAATCCTAATAGAAAATATAAAAGTGCATAACTCTAAAAAAAATTACAATGGATTATAATACAATTTAGTACTTAATAATAAACAAAATAATTACCCTAAATTTAAAACAAAACCATTTTCTTCTAAACTGTGCCCAAGTGTTTTTACACAATTTCAAACTACAGGTCCAATTCTTCTGAATTGTGATTCCGCCCCCAAAAGTTTTTTTTTTTAAATGCTTACGTCATCACCTTATTATACCTTAATAACTTTTGTCAGTCTTTCTGTTAGGTTAGATTAGGTAACTTTAATTTTTTTTATGACAAACATTTGAGCGGGTGGGCGATAACACAATTTAAAATTACCGGTATAATTCTTTTAAACACTGTTTCCGCCCGCCCGCCCAAGTGTTTTCCATAAAAAAATTTTTTAGATTACCACCATTTTGTATATATTAATGATTTCATTTAGTCTTTCTGTTAGGTTTTTTAACTAAAGGAACACGGTAGGTGATAGTAACTTCAAATTTCTATATGACAAACACTTGGGTGGGTGAGCTGGAACACAGTTTGAAACCACCGGTCCAAATCTTCTAAACTCTGTGTTTTACTTTCTAAATAATTTTTGACAATTAATTTAAACTTGTTTAAAAAATGCTACTGATCTTGGTTTTTTATTAAATTTTATTAAACTTCTTACACAATTTTAGATAGATTTTAAAATGATAAATTTCATAATTTTTTTTAACGTTTTTTAACTTTATAACTTCCTAAATAAATTTAAAAAAATACTTATTATATATAACAAAATTCAATCAATTTAGAGGTGTTGAACAAATTTTTTGTTATAAGTTGGTTTTATATACATTTTATGTAATATATTAAATTATAAGTTTTATATTATTTTTTATGGTGTGATAGCTCAATGGTAGAGCACTTGCATATCATGCGAGCAGTCCGGGGTTCGATCCCCGAAATATGACTGAAATGATAACTTGCTCTTTATCCACCAGCGTGGTTCGGAAGTCACGTTTTAAGCTGTTGGTCCCATCAAACCACTTTAAAACAAGTCGTAGACTTACTGTGGCGATGTAAAATAGCCGTAAAAAGCATAATAAATAAATAAAGGACAAACTTTGAAGCAAAGCAAAATTACCTGTTAGAATATGCAGAAATAAGGTAATTTAAACTCAAAGTACAGACATTTGGGTACTTTTTAAAAAATAAGTTTCTCAACAATGTCAGATGCAGCTATCTTGCGAAAGTTGCACAAAATAATATTATTATTGCATAAAATTGACACTAATAAGTAATTTAACTTATCATAAATAGCTTAAAAGCCAGAATCCGCACAAAAAACTAATTTATTTTATAAAATTCATTATAAATTGTACAAAAATACTATATACTGCATGAAATTAGCACAAAAAACCTCATAAAACTTACAATAATTGCTTAAAAACTTATTTATTGCATAAATTTAATTTAAAAACTGATTCATTGGATAAAATTTACTATTTTATCTTATAAAACTCATTCAAAATATTTTAAAAACACATTAAATTTATAAATTTAGAACAAATAACTTAATTTATGCATAAACATTGCACAAAAAATTATAAATTACACAACAATACTAAATAGTTAGTACAAAAAAAAATTAATTTATTAAACTATTCATGAAAACTTAAAAAAATTATTTTTTACATAAAACTAACACAAAAATTGATTTATTGCATAAAACTGAAAACAAACTTAATGTATAAATTGCCAAAAAACACAATAATTTTATAATTTTAGCTAAAATAATTTTAAATTTGCAAAAAGCTTATTGTTTATTACACATTAATTGCGCAAATTATACTGAAACTAATTTAATTTATATAATACCATTTGTTGTAAAGTAAAATTATTTAAAAGTTGTGCACAAAATTTAATTTATTTTATAAATGATTAAATATTGCCTAGAAAAATTATTTATTTTAAAAATATTGCACAAAAAACTAATTTATTGCATAAATTTGCAAAAAAAAAATTGGTTTAATATAAAATACTCATCATAAATTTCTTAAAGAATACATTATATGCGTAAATTCAGCACAAAAAACTCATGTTATGCATAAAACTTGCACAAAAACTTAATTTATTTTATAAAATTTGAAATAAATTGCTTAAAAACTATATTTGTTACATAAAATTAAATTAAAATTAATTTATCTTATAAAACTTATCATTAACATTCTAAACACTGGTATTGTATCAAATTAACACTAAAACCCTAGTTTATTCATAAATTTTACACAAAATCTAATTTATCTCATAAATTTAATTATAAATTGCACAGAAATACTATTTTTTGCATAAAATTAGCATTAATTTATTTATTACAAAAAATTTGCACAAAAAAGTAAAATAATTTATAAAACTCATCATAAATCTTCTAAAAAGACATCAAATTTATAAATTTAGCACCAAAAACTTAATTTATGCATAATAATCAAATAAAAACTATTTTATTTTATAAATATTATTGTAATTTGTACAAAAAACTAGTTTATTTCTTAAAACTAATCATAAACTGCATGGAAAACTTGTTTATTGCAGATAATTTGCACAAGAAACTAATTTATTTTATGAAATTTACTTGAAAAATTAGTTATCCTATTTTATGCATAAAATTTGCTTCAATTTGATAAAAATAATAAAACTGACAAAAATTGTCAAAAAACATATGTAATGCGTGAGTTAAATACAAAACACTGACTATTGCTTAAAATATGTAAAAAAAATTGCGTAAAAACACAATAATTGCATAATTTTAGCACAAAACCCTATTTGATGCATTAAATTAAAAAAAAAGAAACTAATTTAGTTCATAAAGTTTATGATAAATTGCACACAAATATTATAAAATCAGCACAAAAGCTAGATTATTTAATAATTATAACACAAACACTGATTTATTACATAAAACTTTTACAAAAAATTGAATTATTTTATAAAACTCATTATAAATTGCCTTAAAACAAAATAATTGCATAACTTTTGCATCGAAAAAACTAATTTATTTTTCAAATTTATGGTAAATTGCACAAAAAACTAATTTATTGCACTAAATCTAATTTATTTTATAAAACTCTTTATAAATGATTAATAAAACCTTTTTATTGCACAAAAAACTGATTTGTTGAATAAAATTTGAACAAGAAATAGTTTATTGCATAAAATTTGCAAAAAAAATTGATTTATTTTATAAAAATTATCAAAAATTGTTTTCAAACATGTTAATTGCACAATTTTTGCACAAAAATGTATGAAATTTGTACAAAAACTAAATTATTTAAACATTTGTACAGAAAAACTAATTAAATTTGCATTAATTTATCTTTTATTTACTGTTTAAAAAAATTATTGATTGCTTATTGTAATTTATTTTTGTGTGTAAATTTATTTACAAACATGCTATTTACTTATGTAATTATATATGTATTTTTTTTACATTTAATAAACAACATAACATTATTGTTACCACAAAACACTAATTTATTTATTTAACACAAAACTATATTTATCTTACTAATCTAATCATAAATTTATGATGTCAAATTGCGTATTAACCTTACTTATTGCATTAAATTAGCACAGAAAACTGTTCATTTGCGATAAATTTTTACAAATAACTGATTTATTTTATAAAACTCACTATAAAATAATTAATGAAACAATAATTTCACAATTTTAACATAAAATTTGCACAAAAACTTATTTATAAATAAAAAATTATACAGCATTTTGATAGGAAATTAATCGCGCCAAAAAAGAAGGAAAAGGCTGGACAAAAGATAATCTGGCTAAAAACAAAAGAAACATTGCTAGAAAAAAAAAAACAACAACAAAACAAGCATGAACAGTCTGGAGAACAAATACAATTATAAAGAAAAGTATCAAGAAAAATGAAAAAATAGAAAAAATGCAAAATTAAAAAAAAAAAAACTAACAGAGGAAGTCTAAAAGACAAAAACAAGATTGTGAACTGAAACTTAATGCACTAAAGACGCCAAAAACTATTAAAAAAAGTCATCAAAAGTTTCCAAAACATAAAGAAATAAAGTAGTTAAAAAGAAATGACACAAAACATAAAAAAAAGATTTTAGTATAGCTGAGTTAAAAAAAAAAAACAGCAGAGGTTGTAAAAATAGTTATAGAACACTTCTAGAAAAACAATAAGAAAAGCAAAAGACATAATCGTTTATGTAATAAAGGGTTTTTTGTACAACGTTTGTAAAATTTTATGCAATAATTACATTTTTAAATTTTTTTGGATAAACCTACTACAAGATGAAGTTTATGTCCGGCTTTTGCACTTATTTGTATTATTTTTTTTTATATACTGAAAAAAACACAATTTTTATACAAATTTTTTAAAACTATTATTAAGCTTTTAGAAACTGTCAGTTTTTTGTTTAGATATAATATAATCAAAATGTTTAAAAAATATATATAATATATATTATACAATTTTTAGGCAGGTTTTTAAGCAATTTTTATACTTTTTAATGCATCATATGTTTTTTTGTATAAAGTTTTTGTCAATTTTCATATAAATAATGCTCAACTTTAGGCGTTATATAGGTTTTTTGTGCAAATTTTAATAAATTTAATATTATAAACGGTTTTTTGAGTACTTTTTAGACTATTTGGATTAAATAAGTTTTTGAAAAAAAATTGTTAAATTTTATGGGATTTTTGAATTACTTCATGTAGTAAGACTTTTTTTTGCTTTTTTTAATATGTTTTATAACGTTTCGTGCGGTTTTTAATTAATTTTATGCAATAAAATGCTGTTTTTTGTTCAATTTTTGATCAATTTTATACTTTAAACAAGTTTTCTACTCAGTTTTTGCTATAGTTTATGTAATAAATTAATATTTGTGCAGTTTTTGCATCTAGTTTGTGCAGTATATAATTTTTGTAAATTTTTTGGTAAATTTTACGCAATAAATATAGTTTCTGTTCAATTTTTGAACTATGTTATGTAATAAATAAGTTTTTAGCACAATTGTTTTATAAATTTTATGCAATATTTATTAAAAACGTTAAATTTTAAATAATTAATACATTTTTTACAGTTAATTTATAATTACGTTTTTTACACAATTTTTGATAAATAATATTTTATACACATTTTTTTTGGAACAATGTTAGAAAAACTTTATACAATATATAAGATTGTGGATTTTTTTCTATATAAAGAGTTTTCTAATAAGAAGTTTCATTTTAAATAGCAAGCTATTTGGGCAGCTGTCAATTTTGAAACTATTATCTTTTGACATTTGACAAGTAAAAACTACGCCATTATTAAAAATAGAACAATACACGCTTCAACAACGCATTGAAATTATTAAAATTCACTACAAAAATGGTGAAAATTTTTCAGTCATAGTTTGCAAAACTAAAGCACTTTTTGGTCGTCGTAAAGCACCTTCTCGGCCGGCAATAGTAAACCTGGTTGAAAAAGTAAAAAAAATCGCTCAAGAACACATAAGAATATTGCTGATGTAGCCCGTAGTGTTGAAGAAAACTCAGGTTTGTTAATTCCTTGTCGATCTTTAGAATTAGACATTCCACAAAAACGACATTACACCGTATTTTGCATAAAGACTTAAGATTTAAGGCTTATAAAGTTCAGTTAACACAAGAACTCAAACCGCTCGATTACCATAAACGTTGTATTTTTGCTGATTGTGTTCTTCAAATGCAATAAAATAATTCGGAATTTTATCAAAAAATCATCTTCAGTAATAAGGCTCATTTTTACATCGGAGGCTACGTTAATAAGCAGAATTTTTGCATTTGTGGCTAAGAAAATCTAAGAATGATTGTTGAAAAGTTTTTGCATCCTCAACGTGTCACTGTTTGGTGCGATTTTTGGGATGGCGGTGTGATTAGACCTTACTTTGAAAATGAGGCTGGTGCAACTGTTACGGTGAATGGA
The DNA here is from genome assembly GCA_963932245.1 of Tachinus rufipes. Lineage (NCBI taxonomy): Eukaryota > Metazoa > Arthropoda > Insecta > Coleoptera > Staphylinidae > Tachinus > Tachinus rufipes. The sequence continues at coordinate 114,450,749 of OZ010745.1, forward strand.
TGTCACAACCAAACTATGATTAATGATTTTTTATGGCCGGAATTGGAAAATGTTGATGTGGACAACCTTTATTTTCAGCAAAACGGCGCTACGTGGCACACTATCAACGAAACAATTGCAATTTTGCAAGAAAAGTTTCCTGACCGTGATATTTCTCGAAGAAGTGATTACAATTGACCACTGAGATCTTGTGGTTTATCACCTTTAGATTTTTTTCTTTAGGACCACGTAAAAAATAAGGTCTATGCCAATGCTTCACAATCGATTCAAGACCTTAAAGATGGAATTCGTGAAGTTATCATAAACATACAGCCGCAAATGTGCAAATTGGTCATAGAGAATTTTATTAAAAAAAATGTGGTATTGCAACCGTTACCGTGGCGGCCATTTAAATGATGTCGTTTTCAAATGTTAATGGCATACCTTCCTTTTTACAAAGAAATAAACATTTATTGATTTTTTTTTTAAATACCCGTTTTTTTTTTAATATCAAAATGAAACCTCTTAGTGGAAAACTATATAAACTTTTAAAATTTGCAAAATTTTGTTTATGATTAATCAAAAATAGTTCAAATTACCTATAAAAAAGGAAATAATGTCAGAATAAACAAAATCTGACCATAAAACCAGCTATAAACTATTAAAAATTAAAAACATATCAAAAATAGCAAATTTTAAAAATAAGTTCTCAAAATATTATTATAAAAATTAAAAGCTAATAATAAATAGTTGAATGATGTTTTATTTAATTAAAATATCAAAAACAAGCAAAAACTGGTCATAAACTATAAAAAATTCAAAATTTTATTTTTAAATTTGCAAAATCCGGTTAGAAAGTAACAAAAGATGTAAAAATAATCAAAAAATACAGACATTTGTGAAAAAAATATGCGAATTCAGCCTATTACTACTCAAGAAGACAAGCAGGATCGTCAATCAAAAAACTGATATCAGTTGAGACTGAAACATTTTTTAAAGTCTCAACCGTCAACGTTCTATCTATTAGAAATAAGTTAAATAATATTATATTGTTTTTAAATAACGAACATATTGATATATTGTGTGTTTGCGAACATTGGTGTGTGATATTCTAAATATTAAAATTCATGGATATAAAATTGTTAATGACTTTAGTAGAGTTATTCATATTCATGGAGGTGTTTGTATTTTAGTTAAAAATGAAATAATTGCTACAAAGATTGATTTCAGTCACTATTGTGAAGAGATCCATTTTGAAACGTGTGGGATATTAGTAACATATGAAAAATTTAACACATTAATATTGTGTGTATATAGATCTACATCTGGAGATTTTACATCTTTTCTTAAAAAACTAAACATACTTTTAATTGATATATCTAGTAAATATAATAAAATAATACTTAGCGGGGATTTAAATGTAGACTATCTAACGCCTAGTTATAGAAGAGATCTTATTTTTGATATTATGAGTTCTTTTAACATACAACTAATAAATCGTGACCCTACAAGAATATACACAAATATTAACAAGATTACCAGCATAAGTAGCATCGATTATATGCTCACAAATATTGATTCTGGTTATTTATCTTGGGAAACAATAAATGCTTTGATTGCAGATCATCTTTCAGTAGTATTAAGTATTAAAATTGAATCAACTCCATATCGGGAACAGGAAAATATTACAATTTGTAAATATAATTTAGAACTTTTTTTGTATTATTTATCAAATACCAAATGGATAAACATTTGTATCTCAAATGATATTAATTTTAAGTTTACTGAGTTTATAAATTCTCTTGAAAATATATTAAATTTAAGCTGTCCTCTTAAAAAAGTTAAACAAAAACTCCCAGCAAAGTTATGGTTAGATAATAATATGATTATAAATTACAGAAATTTACAAAATTTGTTTTGGCTAGCGTATAATCTAAATGATAACACATTAATTGATAATTATAAATCACAAAAAAATTACATGATCAAAATATTTTGATTGCAAAGAAAAAATTCTATTCAACTAAAATAAGCAGTTCTGATAATAAGCAAAAAAAAACTTGGAAAATGGTAAAAGAACTAACAAACTTAAATAAATCTATAAAAACCAATTCAATAGCATTAAACCACGATGGAAACCTTGTTGAAAACAACCTTTCAGTAGCTAATGCTTTTGTAAATTACTTTTCCAATCTTGCAAAGGTTAAAATTATAGATGATTTTAGTTATCAATCAAATCAAGTTGGCACTACGTCCAATTTAAATGTGTGTAACACTTTCTATTTTAAACCAATAACCAAAACTGAAGTGTTGAATACAATATTTTCATTTAAGAATAAAAGTTCAAGTGGTTTGGACAATCTAAACATTAAGTTAATTAAACATATTGCTATAGATATTGTTGATACATTAACATCATTATTTAATAGTGCGATTGAAAATGGTATTTTTCCACAAATTTTAAAAGTTTCTGTTGTTACTCCTTTGCATAAAAAAGGTGACCCATTAGTATTGTCCAATTATAGAGGAGTTGCAATCGTATCAACAATTTCAAAAAATTATTTGTGAAAGAGTAGTTTTATTTTTAGGAAAATATAAAATTTTGCACGATTCTCAACACGGATATAGAAAAAATAGATCAGTTGAAACATTATTTGCCGAATATTTGTATGAACAACTAGATCAAAATTATCATGTATATGGCTTCTTTTTTGACATGACTGCTGCATTTGACATACTAAATATTGATTTTATTATAAAAAAAATAAAACAACTTTGGTTTATAGGAAACTTTTTAGACTTAATTGAAACTTATTTAAGAGAACGCAAAGTTAGAGTAAAAATAAATAATCATCTTTCTGAAGAAGAATATGTTAAATTTGGGGTACCTCAGGGAACGGTTTGTGGACCGCTACTGTTTTTACTTTTTGTTAATGATTTGCCAGAAATTTTGAATGACTGCAAAGTAGTTATGTATGCAGATGATGTTTCAATTGCAGTTAGTGCAAAAACTTTGAAAGAACTAAACACTAAATCGGAGAATGTGATTGCTTCATTATGTACTTGGTGCACAAAAAATATGTTAATACTAAATAGAACCAAGACTATATCTATGTATTTTGGAAATCGACGCAGTGTGCCTCTTAATTATAAAATTAACATTAACAATACCAATTTTGTATTTTCAAATTCTACAATGTTTTTGGGTCTTAATATCGATGCAGATCATGGGTGGTCTACATAAATAGATGGCATTTGTAGTAAATTAAATAAATCATTTTACGCTATATTGCAATTAAAAGACGTGTTAGATAATAAGGCATTATTAGACATATATATTACGCAATTGTTTATTTTCATTTACAATTTAATATACGGGCAATTCCATTTCAAACGGACCAGAGCTAGGGGGGGGGGTGCGTTGAGAAACTTGCTTATGTATTTTTTTTAGTTTCTATAACTTATTAGTAGTCCTTTGATCGGTATATGAGGGTATAAAACCCATAAAAAAAAATTCTACGATTTTTTAAAGTATTTTTGATGTTTTTTGACTTAATCGCATTTTTTGTTTAAAAACCGCAATTTTAACTCAAAAAAATAAATTTACTAATGAAATCAATCAAAAATTTTCCGTAGAATCCAAATCTGGCGCCATTTTATGTTTATACCCTGTCTATAAGCCGCAAAAGCCATAAAACCATGTTTTTGTTCTCAGTGGGCTGGGCAAAAAGAAGCATTTTTTAATTTTTTTTAACCGCTAAAGTTTACGTGTTTTGATGTAAATTAATTAGAAAATATAAATTTGTTCTGTGTATTTGGGTTTTAAGCGTCTAAAACTCAAAAAAACTACAAAAATAAGCCTATTTTTCAACATAAACTTTTACAAATGCACATTTAACAGTTTTCAAAGAAACTATACACCAAATATTATTAAAAAAATTAAGTTTGCAAACAATTCTACATAGAAAATAGTCAGTGTCGTGCTTATCTGGCAAAGAAAAATCCATCTAGAAAAAAAAAATTGTTCAAAATTTACTTAAATTTTTATTTTTTTAATTTTTTTTTAAAGATTATTTGGAATATATTTTTTAAGTTGATTTCAGAAGTTTAACAAAGACATGTTTTGTCGCTTGAACCAATGTTTGGCCATTTTACTCTTTGTTTAATAGTTTTGCGCCTGCGGCACAAATTTAGACTCGATCTATCGGCGCAAAAATTTAAAAATATTATTATTTTTGGCATTCAAACATAAATCTGCCTGTCGCTTGTTAAAATTTGTTAAAAAAAGTTTTAAACCACACCCTAGTGTGTTTATAATATTTTTTGTAAATAAAAAAAAAAAATAATTTTTAACGCATTTTTTGCATAAAAATTTTGTAAACATTTTTTTCTAGATGGACTTTTCTATAGGCGATAAGTACAACACTGACAATTTTCTATGTAAAATTGTCCCCAGAATTCAAATTTTTAATAATATTTGGTGTATTGTTCCTCTGACCGCTGCTAAACGTGCATTTGTTAGAGTTTATGTTGAAGAATAGGCCTACTTTGCAGATTTTTTGAGTTTTAGACGCTTAAAACCCAAATACACAGAACAAATTTATAATTTTCAATTAATTTACATCAAAATACGTCAACTATGGCGGTTAAAAAAAATAAAAAAATGCTCCTTTTTGCACAGCCCACTAAAACAAAAACATGGTTTTATGGCTTTTGCGGCTTATATACAAGGTATAAACTTGAAATGGCGCCCGATTTGGATTCTACGGAAAATTTCTGATTGATTGCATTAGTAAATTTATTTTTTTGAGTTAAAATTGCGGTTTTTAAACAAAAAATGTGATTAAGTTAAAAAACGTCAAAAAAACTTAAAAAAATCGTAGAATTTTTATTTATAGGTTTCATACTCTCATATATCGATCAAAAGACTACTAATAAGTTATAGAAACTAAAAAAAAAATACATAAGCAAGTTTCTCAACGCACCCCCCCCTAGCTCTGGTCCGTTTGAAATGGAATTGCCCATAGAATAAAATGCGTTTTTTTGTTAAATTTTTGATAAATGTTATACTTTCTGCGCAGTTTTTGCTATATTTTATGTAATAAACTTATATTTGTACAATTTTTGCATCAAGTATATATTTTGTGTAAGTTTTTTTTCTAAATTTTACGCAATAAATACTTTTTCTATAAAATTTTTGATAAACAAATAAAATTTATGTTCAATTTTTGAACTATTTTATATATAATAAATAAGTTTTTAGCACATTTTTTTATAAATTTTGTGCAATATTTATTAAAAACGTTAAATTTTATATAATTAATACATTTTTTACAGTTTTATTTATTAATTACGTTTTTTGCACAATTTTTGATAAATGTTTTACTAGACACAATTTTTTTAGAACAATGTTTGAAATTCTTTACTTTATGCAATAAATAAGATTGTGCATTTTTTGTTTATAGTTTATGTAATAAATAAGTTTTCTGTTTAATTTTTATTAATATTTTTACTATAAAAACGCTTTCTGTCAAATTTTTGGATCAATTTTTTATTAAAAACAAATCTTCTGATTTTAAATTTTTGTAAAATTTTATATTTTAAACGGTTTTTTGCTCAATTTTACTGCAATAAATTTGATATTGTGCAATTCTTGTACAATATTTAATGTACTTTATGCAATTAATGCTTTTTCTGTACAATTTTTATTGTTAAAGTTACTATAACAAATTTCTATGCTCAATTTTTGCACTATTTTATGTAATAAATAATAATAATAGTTTATTGCATTTTATTACAGAAAGTTTACATATGTCACATATTTGAGAAAAAAAAAATGTTAATAGGATCTGCATAATAAAATAAAATAGTTTACTGTATATAAAAAGAAATATATCAATAAAGGATAAAAAAAGAAATTAATGTATAGAATAAAAATTGACTAGAATGTTAAAATAATAAAACTTGCATAAAACCAAAAATACATAATGTTCACAATTTAACATAAACTGCTGCCATTAAGCTATATATCTTTAAAATTGTTATTTAAATAATCCTCAAAACTGTAAAAAGCTTTTTAGACCATATAAGTTTTTAACGTTGTTAGAAATTGCTTACTTTCAAGGTCTTTTATGCGGTTTGGCAGAACGTTGAAAAACTTGATAGCATAAAAGTTAGTGCCTGTTTGCGATTTGTACAGTCTCAAGCGATTTGGATAAACCATACATTTGCTTCTTGTATTGTACGCATGTTTATCCTCGTGTGTACTAAAAGCATTCATGTTGGTTATGATAAATTTTAAGCATTCGTGTGAGAATACGTAGCGTTATGAAAGATGATTTACAATCGTCTCTGTATTGTAAACCGGTTAGTATTCTTATGGCTCATTTTTGTAACGAGAAAACCCTGTCTTTGATAGCCGAGTGCCCCCATGCAATTAAGCCGTAAGTTATATGACTTTGGCATAATGCAAAATAAGCAATTCGAACGACCTCATTGCTGGTTTTTTAAATTTTTTATTAGATTATATTTATTTGATGATAGTTTAATAATAATAATAATAATAATAATAATTAACATTATTTCCAACAAGACCATGCTTTATACAGGAAAATTCATACAATTTTAAATACAAGTGGTAAAAATTACAGCGTGGTTAATAAATAAATAAAAATAAAAATAAAAATAATAGCATATGCAAATATAAGTAATGTAATGCAAACTACAAATTACTAAGACATCTAATTGAATCTTTTTTTGACTTGTTTAAAGGATGTAAAAATATCTACGTCATATTGAATATTGTGATATAGTAATAAGTTTGCAACGTTTTTATGAGTGGTGAATTATGATGATGAAGAGTCCTAGGTGTTGCGTAGGTAAATGTAAGCGAATTACGTGTAGCTGTATGCGGAATATGAAAACGTATTTTATTTAAAATACTTGAGTTATCATATGTTCCGTGTATAATTTTGTGCAGATTTGTTATTAAAAGATGTTCAATTGTTGTATGGATAACCTCTCTCAGGGTATATTGTTGTATTTTTATAATGCAAAGCTTTTAAAAACTTTCGTTGAACATTCTCGATTTGTTTAAGATATTTCTGTGCAAACGGAATCCAGATTGGTGCACAGTAATCCAACTTACACATAATTAATGATTTGTACAGACACATATATACATCAATAGAGCTAAAATCTTTAATTGTTCTCATAATAAATCCTATTAATTTAAAACAATCATTTACAACAGAACTAATATGAGAATTAAAAGTAAGTTTTTCATCAAAAATAACTCCTAGATCTTTAATTTCTTTTGTGCGTGTAACAGCTTGCTCGTCTATATTATAATCACACATAATCGGATTACAATTACAAGTATAGGACATCACAAAACATTTACCAACATTAATTTCTAAAAAGTTATTACTACACCACACGCTAAAATCTCTTAAATTACGTTGTAAAATATCACAGTCATTTTTTTGTTTTTATCACTTTATACAGCTTTAAGTCATCCGCATAAATTAAAATATCACAGTCAAGTTTATCACTAACAGAGTTCATAAATAGAAGAAAAAGCAGTGGACCTAGGTTTGAACCTTGAGGAACCTCGCTCGAGCTGGTATAGCTTCTAGAATTGTAGTTTTTGTAGCTTACAGTTTGTGTTCTGTTTTGTAAATAGGATTTCAACATTTCAACAACATTTCCATAAATATCAAATGTTTGAATTGCATTTATTAGAATGTCATGTGGCAGACGATCAAACGCTTTTGTGAGATCCGTATATATTACATCCGTCTGCAGCAGCTGATCCATGTTAGAAGAAATTTCTTCAGTTATACACAACAAGTTAGTAAATGTAGACCTGTTTTTGACAAATCCATGTTGTTTATTGCTCAATTGACTAGAAACGGATGTCTATATATATTCTAAAAGGATACTTTCAAATACTTTGCTGTAACTACAAAGTAACGAGATTGGTCTGTAGTTACCGATTTCAGCTTTGTTTTTTTTTTTTATGATTTGGAGTGACTTTTGCTTCTTTCCAAGATATTGGATAAACTCCGGTTTTTAATATAAGATTAAATATATAAGTAAGATGGTGTAAAACAATTGATGCGGAGTCTCTTGCTAAAAATTCTGGAATTCCATCTGGGCCAGTTGTGTAACGCGTTTTTAAACGTTTGAAATATTTTGCAACTAGTTTTTTTGATATTGTAAAGTCTCCCATGCATGTTTTAAGACTTGATACTTGAGTATAAATTAGATTATTACGTGATAAATATGCTTTTTCAAAATGTTCGGCAAAGGCGTTAACAATTGTTTCTCCGGTGTTGAAGTATTTTTCATCTGTTTTTATCACTCCAGGTATTTTCGAATTATTTTTACGATTGTTAATAAAAAACCAAACTTTTGTTGGGTATGTTTTTATCATAGATTCACTGTCACTGATATATTTCTGATAAGCTAAGTTTATGTTTTGCTTAAGTCGATTTTCTAAAGCTCTCGAGTTTAGCTCAGTTTTGTGGTTGTGTAGATTTCTACGATATCGTTTCTTAAGTTTAATGTCATTTATGATAGCAGTATTAAACCAATTAGGATATAAATTTGTTTGCACACATACATATTTTGGAACATAAACATCAATGACTTTATAAAGCTTTGTATAAAACGCCTTACAAGCAGAATCGACAGTATCACATATAAAAACGTCAAATCAATTTATATTGCAAAGTTCACTATACAGCTTGTTTAGATTGGCTTTCTTAAAATTATATTTAGGACTAGATGTATTTCTAGTAAATTTTGAAACTGTGATGCTGTGTAATTTAAACACAACTTGCAAAGCTGGATGATATTTGTCTTTGCGTACTAGTGGATATTCGCAATTGTTGATGTCATACCAAAGATTATTGGTTACAAAGACTAAATTTAGGAGCCTGTTCATGTAGTTTGGAAAAAAGTTGATTTGTTTAAGATGGTTAGAAGTAGAAAAGTTTATAACTGGTTCTAAATGAAGTATTTTTTGAGCAGGATTGTTTATGTATTCATTATAATGAAGTAGATTAAAGTCACCACAAATTATGCAATTATCCATATTTATCAAAGTACTTGAAGAAGTTGATAGTTTTTACTTGGCGCAGATGGCGGTATATACACAGATAAGATATCATAAGAAGGCCCTTTAATAAAAATTCTACTACCAGCTATATTGATGTTTGATACTGGTGAATTGAGTTCGAGGGTTTCACTTTTTATTGTAGTTTTAACTGCAACCAGTGATCCACCACCAGATTTATTTCTGTCATTTCTGTAATCAAAATAGTTGTTGGAGAATATTTTGCTACTATTAATTTCCGGAGACAAACAAATTTCAGTTAGATCTACAATGTCATACTGTTGTGATTCAAGTGAGTTGTAAAATGTATTTGTTTTAGATTTTATGCCATTAACATTCTGGTAATATAAGTTTATATCCTGCTGGAAATAATTTAGTTTTCCGGGTCGATGTCATTAGTTTGTTGAGAGAAGTTATTTTCAGGAATTATGGTTGGATTTTTTTTTACATATTTGATTGTTATATTGGTTTTACCAGCATATTCCGAATTTTATTTAAATAACTGCGCTGAAAGGGGGTATCATCTGATTTTATTTTGATATCACTAACCTTATTTTTATTTTTTAAAATTGAATTGCATTTTTACTCGCTAAGGAATCGCCATGTTCTTTCCAGGTTAGTTCTGAATCCATGTGCAATTCTAGAAACTTAGTACACTTATCATATTCCGTATTTACTATTTTTAAAGAGAACATAACTGATACGGATTTCGATTTATTAATACAGTAACGATTGTTTTCAAACCATTGTGTCGCTAGTTACATTGCCAATATGCTTTGAGACAAAACCGAATTGAATTCACTTCCTTGAGTTGTAATGGTTGTGTCATCTGCAAACAAAATAACGTTAGCGTTATCTATGTTATGAGGAAGGTCGTTAATATAGATGAGAAATAATAAAGGCCCCAATACAGATCCCTGTGGGACTTCGCAAGTAATCTCAACTATATCTGAGACCTTACCATTAACATTGACTTGTTGCTTACGACTTTTCAAATAAGATAAAATCATTCTGCAGCAGGTTGGGTGTAGATTATACACATACAGTTTACGTAAAAGAATTTTATGAGATAGACAATCAAATGCCTTCGTAAAGGAATATAAACCTTCTTCAAAACCTATAATAGTTTCTTGAACAAGGCTTAAAATAGCATCAGTAGTAGAACGTTTTTTTCTGAAACCAAACTGTTCATTACAGAGCATATTTTGGTTTTCTAGATGCTCTATCAGTCTTTTAAAAGCTTTTCAAATATTTTTGAAATAATAGGCAACAGACTTATAGGCCTGTAATTTGTTGCTTGGTTCATATCACCTTTCTTGTGTATTGGTAATGCAGACGCAATTTTAAGTGCATCAGGAAATACACTGTTCTTTAAACACATTTTCAATAACCTGGTTAATGATACTATGATAACATTTTTTATTAATTTGATAATGTCAATATTTAGTTCATAAATATCTTTACTTTTACTTGATTTCATGTTATCTATAGTAGAACATTGATTGAGATCTCTTGAAATGTAAAAGGGACGTTTGCACATTTTTTTACAGCACTACATGTTAAAAGAATTGGATCAATGTCCGATTTAGGCAGTGACTCTAGGAAAACATTAGGCAAGTTTTTAAAAAAATTATTAAAATTGTTAGGAGATAACTCCGATTTACTGTGTGTTTGTTTTGTGCGGGTGGAAGATTTGATGACTTTCCACATAGCTGATAGAACATTCTTGTGTTTTTTAATAAATTCATTGTTTGCCGTAATTTTTGCGTCTCTAATTGCATTTTTATACTCAATTTTGTATTTGTTTCTTAGACTTAACAGTTCTGGATCATTAGATCGGACACATGCTTCATTTATAACAAAGCGTTTGTCTCATTTCTTTCAGATTATTATTAAACCTGAGGTTTGTTAAAAACCGTTTTTATTACTTTCTTTGGAAATGATATATTTAAACTGCTAACAATAATATTAATAAACATTTCAGTCTTTTCGTTTATTAGCAAGTCATATTCAAGAAATGACCAATCAGCTTTGTCTACAAGATTGAAAAAGATTATTTTACCAGTTTCTGTTATAAGACGATACATTAAAGTTGCTTCATTTCTACACTCTGCAGGTAGATTACATTTAATATATAAAACTAGATGATCGGATAAGCACATGTTAAAAGTGCTAATAATAATGTTTTCTGGATAGACGTTACTAAACGCATACTATTTTCAAACCTAGTAGGGGAATTAAAGCTACTTTCAATGGGTTTTCTGAGCATTTTATTTTTAATTTTATGAAAAACTTAGATATATAGATTTTTGGCACAGTTTTATAAATATTTTATCAACGATTTTTGCAATTTTTGTTGCAATTTATGTGCACTACTTTAGGCTATAAATTGATATTAAGCGGAATTTTTGATAAATTTGTTACCATAAACGGTGTTTTGCACGGATTTTGAATTACTTTAAGCAACAAATAATTTTTTGTAGAATTTTGTTGATTTCTAAGTGATTTTTTGCATTTTTATCTGATAAGTTGTTTTTTTTTTCAATATTTATAAAATTTTATACTATAACCAATTTTTATGCAAAACTTTTAGATTACTTTAGACAATAAATGGGTTATTTATACAAATTTTGTTGATTTTTATACAATTTTTGTGCATTTGCATCTGGTAAGTATGTTTTTTTGCAATTTTAATTAAATTTTGTACTATTTTTGGGCTTCATTATGCAATAAATGTTGTTTTAGTGCAATTTTTGTTAAAAAATACACAATTTTGCATTATTTTAACTAATAAAAAATGTTTTTCTTCAAAATTTTTGCTAATTTTTAAATTTATTAAGCAATAAACCAAGTTTTAATAAACTTTTTAAAATAAATGCGTTAAAATATTAAGTCTAATAAAAAAACCAGATCTTAGAAAATACCAATATGTCTGCTAAACATAGACAATTAATAGCTACTACACTTAGAAAAGAAACAGATAGAACCACTAAAAACCGTCAAAAGTATTTCCAAAGTTTGCACGGTTATTAAAATAAAATATAGGAAAAAATAATTAATAAAGCAGAGTTTAAATGGTAATGTTTTGATGAAAAACAAAAATTTAAAATTAAAAAATTGTGCAAATTAGGGTTAAGTGGAAGATCAGTGCTACATTGAGCCAAATCTAACCCGCCATATGTGTTTAACCAAGCCTACAATAAGGACTTTGTAAGTTTAATTAAAAACAGTAATGGATAATAATAATAAATTTATCCTACATCTTTTACGATCTGGCCTTTTCCAAAAAAAGTTTGCTGATTTTTGACATAAATAATGAAAAACAAACTTTCTAGTCTAAACAGACTAAAACAGTACTGCTAATTGAAAAAAAAAGATTCAAGGAAAACATTGAGTTTTTAATGAACAAATTAAAAATAAAGCTGTTAAAAACCTCACTTTTGGACAGCATATACTTGACCGTAAAATCTTTATAAATATCTACACAACTGGGTAGAAGTTTACTAAAAATAATTAAAGAAAAAACAACTTTATGGCTAAAAAAAAATGGAATTAACTTTTACAAATAAAAAGATTAGGTTAAGTTAGGTTAACGTAAAGCGGCAATAATCAGGCGGGTAGAAGCGGATGGTCGGCTATCACCAGGTTTTTTTTTTAATTTGCTTTTTTACTGCGTCTTTATCTCTCGGATATTTTTTTTTACCGTGTCAGTTTTTGCTGCAAGTTAAAAGCCGTTTATTACCGATTATTTTTCCGTAAGTGACAAGAATGTGGCCATGGGTTTTTCTAAAGAATAGTTTGTCAAGTTTAAAAAGCTTGGCAGAAATTTTAATGTAAGTTTAATAAATTTCATATTTCTAAACCACAAACCTCAAAAAAAGTTATTTAGAATTTTTTGCTTGCTTAAAATCTAATTCCAAACAAATATTTATTTTTTTTTTAATTCTGAATAAATTTATTTTTGACCTTTTTACAGAGACGCCTATGTTTTTTCTAAACCAAACCTTACATACACTATAATTAAAGACCCTAAAATAATAAGTGGATAAAGCCCACTTTTGGTCATATCCACTTTATAATGAATTCTTATAATATACAAATTGTTCTATCGTTTAAAATGACAACGAGACATGTAGGTTACATATATATAATCGTTGCTAGATGGTTGTCTAGTTGTATTTTGTATCGTGCGTTGAGTATAATAACTGGGCAATCATTTTTCTCGATTTACTTTTAATACTTACTTTGGGCATTAAACACTTATCATTCTAGGGTCTTCAATTGCAGACTACAATACACAATAACATTTTGGATCTATAATAATATTAATATTGTTAATAATTATTACATTAAATCAACTAGTATGATTATATTTTCATATTTTATAATATATAATTATGAAGTAATTAATTATTAATATAATACACTACCAATATATAATTGCATTTAATATTTATTAAACTAAATAATTTAATTCATACATATAATCAATACAATTCATTTATATGAGTAACAAATAATAATTATATATTCTTAATATCAATACACAATTAATTGGCATCCCTGTGCAAGCAATCCTTCGCTTCATATAGTAATTTTGGCAACACTTCCCCCGTCCCACTAGTTTTATTGTTCTAACGCGATCAGCTGTGCCGGCCGTGCAGCTTTAATTCTTTAAATTTTATAATAGTTTTGTGTGATTTTAACAATTGTGATAAGTGCATCATGTTCAGTGATATGTGTGCAAAATTCAAGTTTCAAATTGATGTGTGTTTGCTTATATGAGTGTGGATCGTATTCGACCTCTGATGCATCAAGGTGAGTGCATGTAGTGTAGCTACTACGCATTGTTTACATAGGTAAGGATTCTGTGTTTACATTATAATATTGAATTATTGCAAAATGAAGTTGCTTTACAGAATTTACTACAATGTTCTCTTCCACGGCGTGCTAAGTTCACACCCGTAAGATAGTAATATTAAGTCATGTGGTACTCTTAATTATTTAAGTTGATTAGACTTTCTCTGCTTGCTTTTTTGTATTAAAATTTATTAAAATAATTCGACTATTTTCGAATGTGGCCTAGATTATACCTAACAAATTTAATTAAATCATAATTTAACAGTCCACTCAAATCTGAAACCCTCTACTAAAAAGCTAAACCTTTTTTAACAATAAAATAAGTTAACATCCTCTTCGTCCTTTTTCGTATAACATAATTTGGCACTAAAATAAATTTTTATGTTCATAGCCGATGAAAACGAACATAAAACTATATTAGTTTATAAAAAGCAATTTAAATAAGATTCGATCCAAGCCATCGCGGAGTCTTTAAAGAATTAACTATAGCTTGGATAAATAAAATTGGATTATATTTGTTATCGCAAGCGGTGCCGTAGTATGCACTCTACAACCGGCTCCTAATAATGGTTAAGTATTTATGCTAATGGATTTACGCTATATTTTAAATAATATTATTATTTTTATGATCTCATAACAAATATTGATTTTTAAGTGTTAATAAAATTTTGACTGAATAGCCCCCTATTGATAATAATGCTGTTCTTAGACGTGATATATTAGAGTGGGATATTAAAGGCAAACTCATGTTTATGTATTAAAATTTCCATTCCATGACGATATGTATGTGTATGTGACAAGGGTGGCTTTTAAAAAGTAGATACTTAAAAAGTAATAATCCGTAGTGGACATAAAGAGAAGAATATGAAAAGTGGGAGACCCTTTAATAAAATTCAATGGCGCGATATTAAATTTGCATCGACTTAAATATCCCTCACTCCAGTCTGTCAGAATCAGGATATTTAAATTTTTCGGTGCAACCCTCTTGCATCGACATCCACTTGACGTTCCAGTCATCAGCATTCTTATTCTCCTTTTTAGAAGACAGTAATGATGGAAAGTGCACTTAATTATAAGATGATTTGCATTAAGATTCTTTTATAATTAAATTTCTAATATTGACCGATATATTTATGTTTTCTTTATCGATATTTTTTTTCTTTGGGTCTCATCCATCCGGGCAGAAAAATATGTAGATATATGTGCGTTATAAAAGCGCGCATGAGATAAATTTCATGCGAACCTAAATTTGCAAATATAAAAATTTATGTACTCCAGCACTATCCATTCCAATTTCACCCCCTTATATATATATGAAACGTTCCTACAGTCTACGGTATATTTATATTTTTTCTTGTTGTGGCAGTTTTTTCCTTTCAACGTTAATTTGTAAGTATTAAAAGGCGTATTCCGTTCAAATGCAATGGGAATTGTATCCAATTTTAATAATTTTATGAAATATTTATTTCTTCTTATAGTCAGGTCTAAAATATTTTAGTTGAATAAGTAATATAACTACTTTTTGTTTAATTTTTAATGAAGGGTGTTATGTTAAAGGCGGAGAACTTTAAATTGAAATAAAACACAGGAAAATGTTTTTAATATTTATAAAATTGGCTTTATTTGACAGATAATTTTATGGCATTAATGTTGGAATATGATTTCGGGCATGTGGCCGGGCGGTTGAAGCGTATATGGCGTAATTTGAAGATCCAATTTTCACAAACTGTTTGCAGTAATTCAGGCTGTATTTTGGCAATAATGCATCAAATGTTGGCTTTCAAGTACTTAATTGTTTTTGGTTTATCGGTGGAAATATGGGACTTTACATATCTCCTCTTTTGTGAAATTTATTGTTTGTGAAACGTTTCTTTCAGTAAATTAATTGTATTGTGCGCTGTGTGGCATGAGGCACCGTCCTGCTGAAACCACATGTCTGCAACATTAATGA
Organism: Tachinus rufipes; assembly: GCA_963932245.1. Classification (NCBI taxonomy): domain Eukaryota; kingdom Metazoa; phylum Arthropoda; class Insecta; order Coleoptera; family Staphylinidae; genus Tachinus; species Tachinus rufipes. The sequence continues at coordinate 114,466,660 of OZ010745.1, forward strand.
TGTTCAATTGAGGCACGAAAAAGTTGGCAATCATGTCTTTGTACTTCATTGTTGACTGTAACGTGCCGACCATCACCATTTCTGAAGACATATGGACCAATGATTTTATTTGTGTTTCGACAATGGCTTTTGAAATTGTTTGTTGACTTAGTTATTTAACCAAAAGTGGGCTTCATCACTGAACAAAATGTTTAAATAAAATTGTGAATTAATAAAAATGTTTTTGTCGACCCATTTACCAAATGTACGGCGAGAACTATGATTGAGTGTCTTTAATTCCTGTAACAAGTTGAATTTTGTAAGCTTGTAAACCAAGATATTTTTGCAAAAAAAAAACAAGTTTAACTGTTGAGCACAAAGACAAATTGGCACATTTGGATCATCATTAACACTACGCTGCACTGCTTATTATCGTTTTACGTTTCACGAATTAATTGCTCTGATAGACGAAAAAAAAATGATTAAAGTCTTTAAACAATTTTAGCAACCAAGAGATAACTTCTTTTATTACCTTTCTTTTACGCTAAGCAAATGTACATGTGAAATGTAATTTACACAAAGATTGATTGAAAGAAGGTATTCCTACATGCAAACATACCCAGTTACACCGTTTTTGGGATTGGCAGTGACACTGTACAATAGCCAACTTTTGTTCTTAAACCTAACTTTGTACTAGTTGTCTTCATGTTTTTCTATGTTTACACACTTTCTTTGCTTCCGCAATATCAATACATCTGGTCATGCATCCTGGCTTATTTTTTTTACTTTGAATTTTTTTTTTGCACGCATTCATCTACAACATTCATCTAACTTTTACGTGGTTTACCTTTGCATTTTGATTTAAATACATTTTTATTATTGCCAAATTTTACTATTTTTGACATATTATAAATAGAATTTTGTACTTTTTGACAGATTATAGCCAAGTTTTGCTATGTTTGACTTTTTATGAATAAAATTTTGCACCTTTTTAGCCGAGTTTTGGTGCTTTCTTTCAATATTTTAATGTATCAGGAAAGAACGATGCTATTTTTGACATTTTAGAATAAGAAAAGTTACTTTTAGTAGTTTTTTGGTAATTTCTGACAATTTTTTAATATTTCAAAGCCATTTTTTAATATTTTTGACATTTTATAAAAAGGGTTTTGCAATTTTTTACTGTTTATAGCCGGATTAACCACTTTTTAACAGTTTATGACCGGATTTTGCTGCTTTTTAACAATATTTTAATATTTTTAGGCTAGGTTTTCTTATTTTTTTACATTTTATGAACGGTAGTTTACATTTTTAGCAGTTTTTGGCTTGATTTTGGTGATTTTTAAAATAATTTTGTTGTCGGAATTTGATATTTTTGATGTGTTATAAATTGAGTTTGGAACGTTTCAACAGTTTATGACTGACTGGGTTTTAACTTTTTGACAAAATTGTATTGTTTTTAAGCCAGATTTTGATATTTTGACGTTTGATAAAAAGCATGTTGCTATTTTTAACTGTTTATAGCCGGACTTTGCACTTTTTCACAAATTTTAACTTGATTTTGCTGCTTTTTAACACAATTTTAATGTTTTAAAGCTAGTTTTTGCTATTTGTTTACATTTTATTTAAGTAAAAATTTACATTTTGAGCAGTATGGCTTGATTTGAGTGATTTCTAAAATTTATTTTAATGTTTTAAACAAAAATTTGCTATTTTTGATGTTTTTACAATTTATGTGACTGGGTTTTTGCATTTTGACAATATTTTAATGTTTAATAACCAGATTTTGAAATTTTTGACATTTTATAAAAAGAGTTTTGCAGTTTTCAACTGATTATGGCAGGATTTTGCTGCTTTTTATCAATATTTTTATGTTTTTAGCCAAGATTTGCTAAGTAGATATTTACATTTTCAGCAATTTTTAGCTTGATTTTGGTGAATTCTAAAAATATTTTGATGTTTTACGCCGGAATTTGTAATTTTTGATGGTTTTTCAATAAAACTTAAGAGGTTTTAACAGTTTATGATTCAGTTTTTGTGCTTTTTGACAATATTTTATTGTTTCAAAGCCAGGTTTGGCTGTTTTTAACATTTTATGAAAAGAATGTTGCACTTTTCAACAGTTTTTGGCCAGGTTATGCCGCTTTTTGACAATATTTTAATGTTTTTGAGCCAGGTTTTGCTACTTTCTTACAATTTATGATTAGAAGTTTACATATTCAGCAGTTTATGGTTTGATTCTGGAGATTTCTAAAAATGTTTGATGTTTTTGGTCAAAATTTTCTGTTTATAACTGGGTTTTTTGTATATTTTGACAAAATTGTATTGTTTCAAAGCCAAATTTTGATAATTTTGACCTTTTATGAAAAGAATGTTGCAGTTTTTAACTATTTATGGCCGGATTTTAATGCTTTTTATCAGTTTATGGTCGGATTTTGCTGCTTTTTAACAAAATTTTAATGTTTTTAAGCCAGGTTTTGCTATTTTTAACATGTTATAATTAGAAGTTTACGTTTACAGCAGTTTATAGCTTGGTTTTGGTGATTTCTAAAATGTTTTTATGTTTTAAGCAGGAGTTTGCCATTTTTGATGTTTAATAACTAAAATGTTGGAAGTTTTAACAGTTTACAGCTGGGTTTTTGTGCTTTTTGACAAAATTGTTTTGTTTCAAAGCCAGATTTTTGATATTTATAACATTTTATAAAAAGGGTTTTACAGTTTTTAACTGTTTATGACCGGGTTTTGCACTTTTTAACAGTCTATGGTCGGATTTTGATGCTTTTTGACAATATTTAAATGTTTTTAAGCTAATATTTGCTATATTTTACATTTTTTGATTTGAAGTTTACATTTTTAATAGTTTATGTTTTGATTTTGGTGATTTCTTAAAATATTTTGAAGTTTTAAGCCGGAATTAGCCATCTTTAATGTTTTGCAAATAAAACTTTAAACGTTTTAACAGTTTATGACTGAGTTTTTGTGTTTTTTTACATTGTTTTAATGTTTTAAAGCCAGATTTGGCATTTTTTTTAACATTTTATAAAAAGAATTTTGCACTTTTCAACTGTTTATGGCCGGATTTTGCTGCTTTATGACAATATTATAATGTTTTTAAGCCAGGTTTTGCTATTTTTTTACATTTTATAGGTAGAAGTTTATACTTTTAGCAGTTTGAGGCTTGATTTCGGTAATTTTTAGTATTTTAAATGTTTTGATCTTTTAAGCCAAAATTTGCCATGTTTTAATTTGTTTAAATAGAATTTTGGGCATTTTAACAATTTATGACAAGGTTTTTGTGCTTTTTGACAATTTTTAAATGTTTTTAAGCCAGATTTGGCTATATTTAACATTTTATGAATATAATGTTGCACTTTTTAACTGATTACGGCCGGATTTTGCTGTTTTTTTAACAAAATTTTTAAGTTTTAAACTAGATTTTGCTATTTTTTACATTTTATGAGTTCAAATTTACATTTTTAGCAGTTTATAGCTTGATTTTAGTGATTTCTAAAATATTTTGATGTTTTAGGCGGGAATTTGCCATTTTTGATGTGTTCTAAATAGAATTTTAGATGTTTTAACAGTTAATGAGTAGATTTCTGTGCTTTCAACAAAATTGTATTGTTTAAAAACCAGTTTTTAATATTATTGACGTATTATAAAAAAAAATTGTTTTGTTTAGTGCTAAGTTTTGCATTTTTTAACAGTTTATGGCAGGAATTTGCTAACTTTTGACAATATTTTAAAGTTTTAAGCCAGGTTTAGCTATTTTTTATATTTTATTAGTAAAAGTTTAAATTTTTAGCAGTTTATGGCTTGATTTTGGTGATTTCTAAAATATTTTGATGTTTTAGAAAGAAATTTGCCAATTTTGATGTGTTATAAATAGAATTTTGCACGTTATAACTGTTTATGGCTGGGATTTTGTTTCAAAGCCAGATTTTTGTATTTTTGACATTTTATGAAAAAAGTTTTGCAGTTGTAAATTGTTTATGGCCGGATTTTAAAGCTATTTATCAGTTTATGGCCGGATTTTGCTGCTTTTTGACAATATTTTAATATTTTTAGCGAGGTTTTGCTAATTTTTTACATTTTATGGGTAGAAGTTTACATTTTCAGCAGTTTTTAGCTTGTTTTTGGTAATTTTTAATGTATTTTGATGTTTTAGGCCGAAATTTGCCATGTTTGATATGTTCTAAATTGAGTTTTGGACAGTTTATGACTGTTTTTTTGTGCTTTTTGACAAAATTGTAATGTTTGATTTTATATAATAATATAATGCCAGATTTTAATATTTTTACATTTTATAAAAAGGGTTTTGCAGTTACTAACTGTTTATGGCCAGATTTTACACTTTTTAACAGTTTATGACCTGATTTTGCTGCTTTTTAACAATATTTTAATGTTTTTAAGCTAGTTTTTTCTATTTTTTTTCATTTTATGAATGGAAGTTTACATTTTTAGCAGTTTATGGCTTGATTTTGTTAATTTTTAAAAATAGTTTAATACTTTAGGCCGGAATTTGCCATTTTTGATGTGTTATAAATTGAATTTTAATTGTTTTAACAGTTTATGACTGGCTTTTTACCTTTTTGAAAAAAAAAGGTTTTGTTTTAAAGCCAGATTTTGATATTTTGACAATTTATAAAAAGAATTTTGCAATTTTTTAACTGTTTATGGGCGGATTTTGCTCTTTTTATCAAATTTTAACTTGATTTTGCTGCTTTTTGACACAATTTTAATGTTTTTAAGCTAGTTTTTGCTTTTTTTGGTATTTTCTTAAGTGAAAATTTATATTTTCAACAGTTTATGGCTTGAATTCAGTGATTTCTAAATTATTTTAGTGTTTTAGGCCAAATTTTGCTATTTTTTATGTGTTATAAAAAGAATTATGGACGTTTTTACAATTTGTGTAACTCGGTTTGTGCTTTTTGACAATATTTTAATGTTCAAAAGCCAGATTTTGATATTTTTGACATTTTATAAAAAGAGTTTTGCAGTTTTCAACTGTATATGGCCGGATTTTGCTGCTTTATAAAAATATTTTAATGTTTTTAAGCCAGATATTGCTATTTTTTTACATTTTATTAGTAGAAGTTTACATTTTTAGCAGATTTTGGTAATTTTTAAAATATTTTGATGTTTTGCTTGATAATTTAACATTTTATGACTGGGTTTTTGTGCTTATTGACAAAATTGTACTATTTTAAAAACAGGTTTTGAAATTTTTGAAACGTTATAAGGAGAGTTTTGAGGTTTTCAACAGTTTATAGTCAGATTTTGCACTTTTGATTAGTTTATAGCTGGGTTATGCTGCTTTTTGACAGTATTTTAATGTTTTTAGCCAGGTTTTTATATTTCTAAAAATAGTTTTATGTTTTATGCCTGAAATTGCAATTTTTGATGTTTTGCAAATAAAATTTTAGGCGTTTTACCATTTTATGACTGGGTTTTTGTGCTTTTTGACAATATTTTAATGTTTTAAGTTAGGTTTTGCTATTTTTTTACATTTGATGAGTAGAAATTTACATATTCAACAGTTTTTAGCTTGATTTTGGTGATTTTTAATTTTTTTTTTGTTGTTTTAGGCCGGAATTTGCCATTTTTAATGTTTTTCTAATAAAATTGAAGACGTTTTAACAGTTTATGACTGAGTTTTTGTGTTTTTTGACAATATTTAATTGTTTTAAAGTCAGATTTGGCTATTTTTAACATTTTAAAAAAAGAATTTTGCACTTTTCAACAGTTTATGGCCAGATTTTGCCGCTTTTTGACAATTTTTTTATGATTTTAAGCCAGGTTTTGCTATTTTTTTACATTTTATGATTAGAAGTTTACATTTTCAGCAGTTCATGGCTTGATTCTGGTAATTTCTAAAAATAGTTTGATGTTTTAGGTTGGAGTTAGACTTTAATATTTTTGATATTTCATAAAAAGAGTTTTGCAGTTTTTAACTGTTTATGGCTAGATTTTACACTTTTTAAGAATTTATAGCATGATTTTGCTGACTTTTAACAATATTTTAATGTTTTAAGCCAGGTTTAGCTATTTTTTATAGTTTGTTAGTAAAAGTTTACATTTTTAGCAGTTTATGGCTTGATTTAGGTAATTTCTAAAATATTTTGATTATTTAAAAAAGAATTTGCCACTTTTGATGTGTTATAAGTAAAATTTTAGACTTAAAAAATTAAATTTATGAAAAAATATTCTAAACTAAAAAACATCCATAGACGCGTTTCGAGGTTTACCTCTCATCAGTATGGCTTTATTTATTTAAACTAATTGATTTTTAACTTACTTCGTCAACATTGTTCACCACCACAATTCAAAGTGAATATTTTAAAGGGTGTATTGACTATTTATACTAACTGACTTATTGACTTTATTTAATGGCTATGGTTAATAGCATTCTGAGAATGAACAAATAAACTAATTATTTTGGGATATTAAGCTGATGGTAATGACATGAAAGAATTAAAACAGAAATTTGAAAATTAAAAATAGAATAAATTTTTTGCATAAATTATAATTACTATTATACAATTTCGTGTATATCAGAACATGTATAAAATATATAAAGAAGAGACGCAATGTCCTCAAATGAGACAGTTGTAAAAGCACATATGTCGTTGTGGCATTCGTATAAATTTACCTATTTAACTAGGCTTTATTTGAAATTATTGCTTTTACAACTGTCTCATTTGAGGACATTGCGTCTCTTCTTTATATATTTTATAAAATTTTAGACTGTTTATTGCTGGGATTTTGTGCTTTTTAACAAAATTATTTTGATTTACAGCCAGATTTTTGTATTTTTGATAGTTTATAAATTTTTTTTGCAGTTTTCAACTGTTTTTGGCCGGATTTTAAAGCTTTTTATCAGTTTATAGCCGGATTTTGCTGCTTTATGACAATATTTTAATGTTTTTGAGCTAGGTTTTGCTATTTTTTATATTTTTTATGGGTAGAAGTTTACATTTTTCAGCAGTATATAGCTTGATTATGGTAATTTTTAAAGTATTTTGATGTTTTTGGCCGGAATTTGCCATGTTTAATGTGTTATAAATTGAATTTTGGACGTTTTAACCGTTAATGTCTGTTTTTTGTGCTTTTTGACAAAATTGTATTGTTTCAAAGCCAGATTTCGCTATTTTTAACATTTTATGAAGTAAGTTTTGCAATTTTTAACAATTTATCGCCGGATTTTGCCGCCTTTTGACAATATTTTAATGTTTTTAAGCCAGGTTTTGCTATTTTTTTACATGTTATGAGTAGAAATTTACATTTTCAGCAGTTTATGGCTTGATTCTGGTTATTTTTTAAAATAGTTTGTTGGTTAAGGTCGGTATTTGTCATTTTTGATGTTTTATAAAAAAAAAATTAGATTATTTAACAATTTAGGACTAGGTTTTTGTGTTTTTTGACTAAATTGTATTGTTTTAAAGCCAGATTTTAATATTTTTGACATTTTATGAAAAGGGTTTTGCAGCTTTCAACTGTTTATGGCCAGTTTTTGCACTTTTAAATAGTTTATGGCTGGTTTTTGCTAATTTTTGACAATAATTTAATGTTTTTAAGCCAGGTTTTGCTATTTTTTACATTTTATTTGTAGAAGTTTACATTTAATTAGTATTATTAAATAAAATTTACCAAAATTAAGCCAAAAGCTGCTGATGGCTTGATTTTGGTGATTTTTAAAATATTTTAATTTTTTAGGCCGGAATTTGCCATTATTGATTTGTAATAAATAAAATTTTGAACGTTTTAACAGTTTACGACTAGGTTTTTGTGTTTTGTGTCAATATTTTAGTGCTTCAAAGCCAGATTTTGGCATTTTATGAAAAGGGTTTGGCAGTTTTTAACTGTTTATAGTCAGATTTTATACTTTTTAACAGTTTATCGCCGGATTTTGCTGCCTTTTAACAATTTTTTATGTTTATAAGGTAGGTTTTGATGTTTTTTAAAATTTTATAAGTAGAAGTTGACATTTTCAACGGCTTATAGCTTGATTTCGGTAATTTTTGCTAAAAATATTTTGATGTTTTACGCCAGAAATTGCCATTTTTGATGTGTTATAAATAAAATTTTGGACGTTTTAACAGTTTACGACTAGGTTTTTGTGTTCTGTGTCAATATTTTAATGCTTTAAAGCCAGATTTTTATGTTTTTGGAATTTTATGAAAAGGGTTTTGCAGTTTTTAACTGTTTATAAGCGGATTTTGCATTTTTTAACAGTTTATGGCTTGATTTTGGTGATTTCTAAAAATAGTTTAATGTTTTAGGTTGGAAGTTGACAAGTTTACGTGATTTATGACATAATTGTATTATTTGAAAGCCAGAATTTGATACTTTTAACATTTTATAAAAAAAAGTTTTGCAGATTTCAACTATATTTTGCCTGATTTTGGTGAAAATATTTTGATGTTTCAGGCCAGAATTTGCTATTTTTATTGTGTTATAAATAGAATTTTGGATGTTTTAACAGTTAATGATAAGTTTTTTTTGCTTTTTCACATAATATTTAATGTTTTAGAGCTAGATTTTGATATTTTTGCCATTTTTTAAAAAGAGTTTTGCAGTTACCAACTGTTTAGGGTCAGATTTTGAACGTTTTTACAGTTTATGATCGGATTTTGCGGCTTTTTAATGTTTTTAAGCTAGGTTTTCCTATTTTTTTTACATTTTATGATTAGAAGTTTACAATTTTAGCAGTTTATGGCTTGATTTTAGTGATTTTTTAAATAATTTTGTTGTTTTAAGCCGGAATTTGTCATTTTTGATGTGTTTATTTAACTTTTTAACTGTTTATGGCCAGATTTTGCACTTTTTAACAAATTATAACTTAATTTTTCTGTTTTTTAACACAAATTTAATGTTTTTAAGCTAGTTTTTGTTTTTTTTATACATTTTATTTAAGTAAAAATTTACATTTTCAGCAGTTTATGGCTTGATTTTAGTGATTTTTAAAATATTTTTTATGTTTTAGGCCAAAATTTGCTACTTTTGATGTGTTATAAAAAGAATATTGAACAGTTTCACAATTTATGTGACTGGGTTTGTGCTTTTTGACAATATTTTAATGTTTAAAAGTCAAATTTTAATTTTTTCTACATTTTATAAATAAAGTTTTGCAGTTTTTAACTATTTATGGCTGGATTTTGCTGTTTTTTATTAATATTTTAATGTTTTAAGCCAGGTTTTGCTTTTTTTTTACAATTGAAGAGTAGAAATTTACATATTTAGCAGTTTTTAGCTTGATTTTGGTGATTTTTAAAAATATTTTGATGTTTTCGGCCGAAATTTGCCATTTTTGATGTTTTTCTAATAAAATTGAAGACGTTTTAACAGTTTATGACTGAGTTTTTGTGCTTTTTGACAATAGTTTATTGTTTCAAAGCCAGATTTGGCTATTTTTAACATTTTATGAAATTAATTTTGCACTTTTCAACCGTTTATGGCCAGATTTTGCCGCTTTTTAACAATATTTTTATGTTTTTAAGCCAGGTTTTGTTATTTTTTGTTATTTTATGATTTAATGTTTACATTTTTAACAGTTTATGGCTTGATTTTTGTAATATCTAAAAATAGTTTGATGTTTTAGGTCGGAATTTGCCATTTTTGATGTGTTATAAATAGAATTTTGGACGTTTTAACAGTTTAGGATTAGGATTTTGTGTTTGTTGACAAAAATGTATTGTTTCAAAGCCAGATTTTGATATTTTTGACAATTTATAAAAATAGTTTTGCAGTTTTCATCTGTTTATGACAGGATTTTGCACTTTTTTACAGTTTATGGCCGGATTTTGATGCTTTTAGACAATATTTTAATCTTTTTAAGCTAGGTTTTGTTATTTTTTTACATTTAACGGATAGAAGTTTACATTTTCAGCAGTTTATGGCTTGATTTTAGTCATTTCTATAATATATTGATGTTTTAGGCTGGAATTTGCTATTTTTGATGTGTTATAAATAGAATTTTGGACGATTTAACAGTTTATGAGTAGATTTGTGTGCTTTTGACAAAATTGTATTGTTTAAAAACCAGTTTTTAATATTATTGACGTTTTATAAAAAAAATTTGTTTTGTTTAGTGCTAAGTTTTGCATTTTTTAACAGTTTATGGCAGGAATTTGCTAACTTTTGACAATATTCTAATGTTTTAAAGCCAGATTAGGCTTTTTTAACATTTTATGAATAGAATTTTTCACTTTTTAACAGTTTATGGCCAGATTTTGCCGCTTTTTGCCAGTATTTTTATGTTTTTAAGCCAGGTTTTGTTATTTTTATTCAATTTATGATTAGAAGTTTACATTTTCTGCTGTTTCTAAAAATGGCTTGATGTTTTAGGTCGAAAATTCCCATTTTTTATAGTTTTTAAATAATATTTTGGACGTTTTAACAGTTTATGACAGACAGTTTTGCTATTTTTTTACATTTTATAAATAGATATTCATATTTTTAGCAATTTATGTCTTAATGATGATTTTTAAAAATGGTTTTATGTTTTATGCCGGAAATTGCTATTTTTGTTCTTTTGCAAATAAAGTTCTGGGCGTTTTACTATTTTATGACAGGGTTTTTGTGCTTTTTGACAATATTTTAATGTTTTAAATCCAGATTTTTATATTTTTGACATTTTATAAAAAGAGATTTGCAGTTTTCAACTGTTTATGGCCGGATTTTGCTGCTTTTTGAAAATATTTCAAAATTTTTAAGCCAGGTGTTATATTTTCATTTCATGTAAAGAAGTTTAAATTTTTAACAGTTTGATTTCGATGGTTTCTAAAAATATTTTGATGTTTTAGGCTGGAATTTTCCATTTTTGATGTTTTTTTTAATAAAATTTAAGACGTTTTAACAGTTTTTGACTAAGTTTTTTTGCTTTTTGGCAATATTTTAATGTTTCAAAGGCAGATTTGGATATTTTTAACATTTTTAGAAAAGAATTTTGCACATTTCAACAGTATATGGCCTGATTTTGCCGCTTTTTGACAATATTTTTATGTTTTTAAGCCAGGTTTTGCTGTTTTTTGACACTTTATGATTTGAAATTTATATTTTTAACAGTTTATGGCTTGATTCTGTTGATTTCTAAAAATAGTTTGATGTTTTAGGTCGGAGTTTCCCATTTTTGATGTTTTATAAATAAAATTTTAGACGTTTTAACAGTTTACGACTAGGTTTTAATATTTTTTGACAAAATCGTCTTGTTTTAAAACCAGATTTTGATTTATTTGCCATTTTATAAAAAGAGTTTTGCAGTTTTCAACTGTTTATGGTCAGATTTTGCACTTTTTAACAGTTTATGGCCGGATTTTGCTGCTTTTTAACAATATTTTAATGTTTCTAAGCCAAGTATAGAGAGCGTGGCGCAGTGATTCCCATATACCGTGATTTACTTTTCACTTTCTATACGCTCTCCCACTCCCAAACCCTCCTTGTCAGGAGGGGTTTTACGGCTAAAACCTTCTCTGAGGAGTGATAATTTTCTCCAGTAATTTGGAATCCACTTAAAACTGTAGGTCCCTTGTAATGTAAGTTGCCAGCATTACAAGCAGAGAAGAGGCTAAGACGCCAGCAGTGGCGTATAAATGGCTGACAAAGAAGAAAGAAAAGAAGAAGCCAAGTATTGCTATTTTTTTACTATTTATTGGTAGAAGTTCACATTTTCAGCAGTTTATGGTTTAATTTCGGTATTTTTTAAAGTATTTCGTTGTTTTAGGCCGGACTTTGTCATGTTTGATGTGTTATAAATTGAATTTTAGACGTTTAAACAGATTATGACTGGATTTTTGTGCTTTTTGACAAAATTGTATTGTTTTAAAGCCAGATTTTGATATTTTAGACATTTTATGAAAAAGGGCTTTACAGTTCTCAACTGTTTATGGCCGGATTTTGCACTTTTCAACAATTTATGGCCGGATTTTTCTGCTTTTTAACAATATTTCTTACGTTTTTAAACTAGGTTTTGCTATTTTTTACATTGTATGAGTAGAAGTTTACATTTTTAACAGTTTACGGCTTGATTTCGGTGATTTCTAAAAATATTTTGATGTTTTAGGCCGCAATTTTCAACAGTTAATGGCCGGATTTTGCTGTTTTATGACAATATTTCAATGTTTTTAAGCCAGGTTTTGCTATTTTTTACATTTTATGGATAGAAGTTTACATTTTCAGCAGTTTATGGCTTGATTTTGGTAATTGAGAAAAAGTAAAAATTTTAAAATTGATAGCAAAAAGCTTTGGTCAGTTAAAAAAATGTTAGACTCTTGACGGCTTCTAAAATTTTGAAAGGTTTAAGAAATGTTTAGGCTATAGAAGATTTTCAGAATTTTAAAGAATTTGCAATAATTAAAAAAAAGCTACAGACTAGTAAAACTTTTAATTTTAAAATTTTTGTAAAGAAGTACATTTTAAAAACCATACAATGCTCTGGGAACTACTACGGTCCGTTAAAATTTTTATAGAAACCTTTGTCGACTTTTAAAATTTAAAAAGCTTAACCAATCTTTAGACTGTAGAAAACTCTTATAAGTTTTCAAATTCAATAATTAAATAGTTTACATACTATTAAAATTCTGAGAGTTTTTGATTTTAAAATTTTTGCATTAAAATCTTAAAGTAGATGACAAGAACCACAGAAGGTTTTGAAAGCTATAAAGGCCAGTTAATTAAATCTGAAAGACTTTTGTTAGTTTTTAAAACTTTGTGAGTTTTTACGGAATCTTTAGACTTTAGAAGACCCACAAACGCCTTAAAAAAATTTCAATAATAAAAAAATAGCTTACAAATCACTAAGATTCTTTGAGGTCCTAATTTTTAAAACTCTGTAAAGAAATCTTAAAGTAATAATGTACTGCAGAAAGCACAGAAAGCTTCAAGAAATACTACAGTAAAAATTATAGAAGACCCACGAGGGTAATTCCACAATAGTTCGGACAAACGTCCTCACATCGACATCTCTGATTTTGCTCAAATTTTGTACACATGTTTGGGGTACCAAATGATAACGATTTTTAATTTTAGATCTCTAGGTGCAATACAGTGTTAATGGCGGCCATTTTAATTTTTTAGCAATATATTGTCTCTTTTCAATTTTTGTGCTGTAAATAAAAAAAAATCATATTCAATAAAGTGTATCTTATTGTAAATTTTTTTGTTGAACATGATCCCGCTCTTGGTTTTCCAACATTTCTTGCGGAAAATTGGATAAACATCATTTTATTAAAAATTCGATATTTTTGATTCCGATACACCTGGAAACTTTAAATTTGAATATGATATTTTTAAACCATACTTACTTTGAGTTTGTTTGCCCTAGGGTAAAATATAACTCATAATTAATAAAAATGAGTTACTTTTAAAGAATTTTTTGTAATTTTACTAATTTTTTTTCCTTTTTTTAGGAGAATTAAAAAAAAAACAGACATAAAGATTGAGTTTTTCGAGAAAAAAAAATTTTTTACACTAATTTAATTTTTTTAGCCTTTTTTTGCAAAATTATATAAGGAAATAAATATTTTTTATAATTTTTTTTTCATTAAATTGCCCCAACTGACAAAAAAATGTTATATAAAAAAAAAATAGTTGTCTAGTAGTTTCAAATAATTTTATTTGTTGCTATTATGATTTAATATAAAATAATCCCTAAATATCACTTTATGAAATGTAAAAACAATATTGCACTGTTGAATTAATTCAAATCGTGTTATTGATCTGTTTATATTATTATATATTCTATTATACATATATAATTATATCCATCCATCTAACTAAAACAAACATGCAACTGAAATGAACATTAACAAATTAAATCAAACACTAAAATATTAACATATTAATAATAATTTTGCTACAATAAAGCAACCATGCATTACCCAGATTGTATCAGGTCTTATTTATGTAATTATTATATAATTTGAGTGTATATTATGTCCTAAACTTTGACCTTATATTCGACAAAGCTTGAGTAAACACCTGAATTCAGACTGAAAAATACCGGCTGCCCAGCCCATTCATTCATTTCTAGCCTAAAGCTATCACCCTTTATTAGAATAGCGTTCAAACGCAAACGAGTATTGTTTTATGTATAAATAAATAAATTGGTTCTAAATGGTCCTGAAATACAAAATGTCGAAATGAAATATTGTTTTGTATAATTTATGTCGAAAAAATAGTGATAATAACTGATAATTTAATGGACTCCAATGGATACAGAAATAAAAACCTTTTTAGAACGTGTAGTATTTTATTCCGGGGCACAACAGCATTACAGTTGACCCTGTAAATTCGCGTTAAAAGCTTGTCGCAACAACTGTTAGCTTCGAAATCATGGTACATAAATTAATTAATTTGCCCGAGAGAAGTAATTTCCATTTGTCGAGCGGCCAGTTAAACAGAAAGTATCCGCACTTTTTACTGCCGCAAAATAACAATAAAAATAAAAATAAAAAATAGACAGAGAGAAAACACTGGTCTAGTCTCTGGCAATCTAATACGCTTTCGCATGGAGATAACTGCGGTGACAACATAAAACCCGACTGGCTTTGCCCGCTAAGTCTTTTTTTTATTATTTTATGGATTAAACGTTATCGACTCGTGTGAAACTTCAACTTGCAATCACGAAATTAAAAGGGCACGTCGCCTTTTTGCATTTTTATTCACGCCAGACCGCTCGCTCACATCACGTTGCATCAAATGGTTTCCAGTAACTCCTAATGTGATTGGAATTGTTTTGTTAGTAGCACGAAATCCGCATCTATTACATTAATTAATTAAAACCTTTTATATACTTTGTTGTTTTGTACAAAAATATCAAATAGATTATCTATAAAACCGACTAGTCAAAGCAACAACATTCATTCATCAGTTAATTAACATATAATAAAAATTACGAAAAAAATTGTAAAAATGGAAATGGAAAAAGCTACAAGCCCACAACACAAACGTTTTTTTTTTTGCAAAAACTGACAATTTCAAAAAGTATCCAATGTTAAGTTCTGCTAATTAAGTAAAGAATAAATTATTTTTATCCAGAGCCGGATTTAGGGTGTATTTGCAAAAAACTGATGATTTAAAAAAATGTCTACTTTTGAAAAGTTGACATAACTTTGTTATTAACTTTTAAAAGTTAACAACAAGTACACCATTTCATTAAAAATTGAATTATACTAATTAATTAAAAAAAAAAATTTGTTTCAAAGCCGCATTTAGGATTTATTTGCAAAAAACTAGTAATTTAAAAAACTTTTCAATAATGAAAAGTTGGCATAATTTGGCTAATACTTTTTTTAAAATAATAACTAATACACCATTTTTTAGAGAATTTATTTATACAAATTAAATAAAAAAATATTTTTTGATTCAGAGCTGGATTTAGGATTAATTTGCAAAAAACTAGTAATTTTAAAAATTTTTCAATAATGAAAAGTTGGTATAATTTTGCTAATAATTTTTTTAAAATAATAACTATTACACCATTTTATAGAAAAAATTTGTATACTAATTAAATTAAAAATTATTTTTTGATTCAGAGCCGGATTCAGGTTTATTTGCAAAAAACTAGTAATTTAAAAAAAATTTCAATAATGATAAGTTGGCATAATTTTGCTAATAATTTTTTTAAAATATTACCTATTACACCATTTTATAAAGAATTTATTTATACTAATTAAATAAAAATTTTTTTTGATTTAGAGCCGGATTTAGGATTTTATTGCAAAAAACTAGTAATTTTAAAAAGTTTTCATTAATAAAAAGTTGGCATAATTTTGCTATTAATTTTTTTAAAATAATAACGTATACACCATTTTATAGAGAATTTATTTATACTAATTAAATAAAAAATATTTTTTGATTCAGAGCTGGATTTAGGATTTATTTGCAAAAAACTAGTAATTTTAAAAAGTTTTCAATAATAAAAAGTTGGTATAATTTTGCTAATAATTTTTTAAAAATATTAACTAATACACCATTTTATAAAGAATTTATGTATACTAATTAAATGAAAAAATATTTTTTGATTCAGATCCAGATTTAGGATTTATTTGCAAAAAACTAGTAATTTAAAAAAGTTTTCAATAATGAAAAGTTGGCATAATTTTGCTAATAATTTTTTTAAAATAATAACTAATACACTATTTTATAGAAAATTTATTTATACTAATTAAATAAAAAATTATTTTTTGATTCAGAGCCGGATTCAGGTTTATTTGCAAAAAACTAGTAATTTAAAAAAAATTTCAATAATGATAAGTTGGCATAATTTTGCTAATAATTTTTTTAAAATAAAACCTATTACACCATTTTATAAAGAATTTATTTATACTAATTAAATAGAAAAATATTTTTTGATTCAGAGCCGGATTTAGGATTTATTTGCAAAAAACTAGTAATTTTAAAAAGTTTAATGAAAACTTGGCAAAATTTTGCTAATAATTTTTTTAAAATATTAACTAAAACACCATTTTATAGAGAATTTATTTATATTAATTAAATATAAATATATTTTTTTATTTAGAGTCGGATTTAGGATTTATGTGCTAAAAACTAGTAATTTAAAAAAGTTTTCAATAATAAAAAGTTGTCATAATTTTGCTAATAATTTTTTTAAAATATTAACTAATACACCATTTTATAGAGAATTTATTTATATTAATTAAATAAAAATATATTTTTTTATTTAGAGTCGGATTTAGGATTTATTTGCTAAAAACTAGTAATTTAAAAAAAATTTCAATAATGATAAGTTGGCATAATTTTGCTAATAATTTTTTTTAAAATATTACCTATTACACCATTTTATAAAGAATTTATTTATACTAATTAAATAAAAAGATATTTTTTGATTTAGAGCCGGATTTAGGATTTATTTGCAAAAAACTAGTAATTTTAAAAAGTTTTCATTATTGAAAAGTTGGTATAATTTTGCTATTAATTTTTTTAAAATATTAACTAAAACACCATTTTATAGAGAATTTATTTATATTAATTAAATAAAAATATATTTTTTTATTTAGAGTCGGATTTAGGATTTATGTGCTAAAAACTAGTAATTTAAAAAAGTTTTCAATAATAAAAAGTTGTCATAATTTTGCTAATAATTTTTTTAAAATATTAACTAATACACCATTTTATAGAGAATTTATTTATATTAATTAAATAAAAATATATTTTTTTGTTTAGAGTCGGATTTAGGATTTATTTGCTAAAAACTAGTAATTTTAAAAAGTTTTCAATAATGAAAAGTTGTCATAATTTTGCTAATAATTTTTTTAAAATTTTAATTTATACACCATTTTATAGAGAATTTATTTATACTAATTAAATAAAATTATATTTTTTTATTTAGAGTTGGATTTAGGATTTATTTGCAAAAAACTAGTAATTTAAAAAAGTTTTCATTAATGAAAATTTGGCATAATTTTGCTATTAATTTTTTTAAAATATCAACTAATACACCATTTTTTAGAGAATTTATTTATACTAATTAAATAAAAATATATTTTTTTAGTTAGAGCCGGATTTAGGATTTATTTGCAAAAAACTAGTAATTTAAAAAAGTTTTCAATACTGAAAAGTTGGCATAATTTTGCTATTAATTTTTTATTATTAATAACTAATACACCATTTTATAAAGAATTTATTTATACTTAATAAATAAAAAAAAAAATTGATTCAGAACCGCATATAGGACTTATTTCCAAAAACTGGTAATTAAAAAAAAAATTAATGTTTAAAAAAGTTGGCATAATTTTGCTATTAATTTTTTTAAAATAACAACTAATACATCATTTTATAGAGAATTTATTTATACTAATCAGGTAAAAAAAATATTTTTGATTCAGAACCGCATATAGGACTTATTAGCAAAAAATTGGTAATTAAAAAAAAAAAATTATGTTGAAAAGTTGGCATAAATTTGTTATTATTTTTTTTTAAATTAACAATTAGTACATTATTTTATAGAGAATTTAGTTATACTAACCAAGTAAAAAAAAAATTTTTGATTAGAGCCGCAGTTAGGATTTATTTGCAACAAACTGGTAATTTTAAAAAGTTTTTATGTTGAAAAGTTTAACATAACTTTGTTATAAATTGTTTAATATTGAAACCCAGTACACCATTTTAAAATGAATTTATTTTTACTAAATAAGTAAAAGAAAATTTTTGATTAAGAGCCGCATATAGGATTTATTTGCAAAAACCTGGTAATTTTAAAAAAATTTCATGTTGAAAAGTTTAATATTGTATAAGTAGTAGTAGTAGTAGTATTGTAGTATAATTTTGTTATTAATTTTTTGAAATTAACAACCAATACAACATTTTATAGAAAATTTAATTACACTAATTAAATTTAAAAAAATATTATTAATTGGCGCCGCGTTTAGGATTTATTTGCAAAAAACTGGTAAATTTAAAAAGTTTTTAATGTTGAAAAGTTGGCATAACTTTTCTATTAATTTTATAAAATTAACAACTGAAATACCTTTTTATAGAAAATTAAATTCTACTAATAAAACAATATTTAATTTATTTTTATTCAGGGCCGGATGTAAGATTTATATGCAAAATACTGATAATTTAAAAAAAAAATCTAATATTGAAAAGTTGAAATAACTTTGTTATTAATATTTTAAAGTTAACAACCAATATATCATTTTATAGAGAATTAAATTTTACTAATTAAATAAAGAATACATTATTTTTATCCAAAGCCGCATTTAGAAATTATTTGTAAAATACTGGTCATTTTAAAAAATTTCCAATATTGAAAAGTTGGCACAATTTTGTTAATATTATTCTTAAATCAACTACCAATACATCATTTTATAGAGAATTTAATTATACTAATTAGGCAATAAAAATTATTTTTTTATTAGAGCCGCATTTAGGATTTATTTGCAAAAAATTGGTAATTCTAAAAAGTTTTTAATGCTGAAAAGTTGGCATAATTTTGTTATTAATTTTTTAAAGTTAACATCCAAATCACCATTTTATATAGAATTTAGTTACACTATTTAAGTAAGAAAAAACATTTTTGATCAGAGCCGCATTTAGGATTTATTTGCAAAAAACTGAATATAAAAAAAAAATTATAGAAAAGTTGACATAACTTTGTTATTAATATTTTAAAGTTAACAATAAATATACTATTTTATAGAGAATTAAATTCTACTAATTAAAAAAAGAATAAACTAATTTGATTCTGAGCCGCATTTAGGATTTATTTGCAAAAAACTGACAATTTTAAAAAGTTTCCAATATTGAAAAATTGGTTTAACTTTTTGATTAATTTTTTAAAGTTAACAATTAATACACTATTTTATAAAAAAAAAATTCTAATTGAGTGATTAATGACTTATTTTATACAGAACCGCATTCAGGATTTATTTGCAAAAAACTGATGATTTTAAAAAGTTTCCAATATTTAAAAATCTGCATAAATTTGTTGTAATTTTTTTTAAATTAACTGTTTCACTTTTTTATAGAGAATTTAATTTTACTAATTAAGAAAAGAATAAACTATTTTGATTCTGAGCAGCATTTAGGATTATTTTGCAAAAAAACTGATGAAAACATTAAAAAATCATTGAAACTGCTAAATAAACAAAGTTAGAACTTACCTCAAAAACTGCAAAAATCACATAAATACACTACCAATGAAATCACTTAAAACTGTAGAAAAATTATTAAAATTTTTGTTACTAAAACTTCTAAAAAATTAACAATGAGGTTACTGAAACTTGATTTTTTTTTTCTAAAAATTGATGAAATTATTAAAAAAAATTGTCATAAAATTAATTAAACTGTCAAAAATTGTGGAAACTTTCAACAAAATTCCCAAAAAAATAACAAAATGGTCAGTAAAACTAAAAATGTTCAAATATTTATGAAATCATCAAATTATTAAAAAAAAACTGTCAAATTAACGTAAAAACTGTCTATCAAAATAACTAAAAATCAAAAAATCAATGAAAACATTCTAAATAATCAATAAAGCTATAAAAAATGTCAAAAAATAACTGAAAGTGTTAAAATAATTGTTGAAACTGACTGATTTTTTCTTAATTTTCGCGGTTTTATTATCACTAAAATAAAATTAAAAGAAAAAAACAAAAATTACTGAAACTCGCAAAAATAAACAAAAGAAATTTTAAAACACAGTCAAAAACTGTAAAAAAATTACCTAATTTGTCAATAAAATTGCTAAGATTATGGCTCGTAATTTTTTAATTAAAAAAAAAAAGTTTTTTGCACTCTCAGAAGTTAAATTGAAATTTTTTAGTTTAAAAAAATATTTCCTATTTAGTGAGTGAGAGAAACGCAATTGTTTCTGCAACTACTAACCAAACCTAGCTTAAAATTTTTTTAAACTTGAGTTTTTGTTTATACTATTTCTTTAGATCAAAGTTTTGTGGTTTTATGTGTGTTTATGTTTTATTCTACAGTTAATTTATCTGTGTGATGCGCATGTTACTTGCTGACTTTTACAACGCCACCAAAAAAGTTTTTTAAACCTCGATAATCTTCTAGTATTATTTTAGACAACCAAGGCATTGATACGCAAAAGAAATGCCTTCAAACACCAATGGCAAAGGCATTGCGATCCTAGAGATTATAAGATATTAAGGTAATAATAGCCATAAAGTTGCACGAAAACTTGTGCTGGAAAAATATTTTAGAATAAATTATAAAGGATGAATAATCAATATTTAAGAATAGGGCTTAATATATAATTTGAACTACAATGCTCTCTAACTGTGATTGAAGACACGGATATCTGGAGCACGTTGAAACGGTTCATTAAGAAGGTAACAACTATGAAGGCCAGTTTTCTATGCATTTTAAGTAAGGTTTTAGAGAGGATGTTTTGGACATAATCATAATCTTTTTTTGCTCACTAACATGGGTGTTGATAAGGTTATTTAGTTGTCTATCAACTAAACTGTGTGTTGGACCACTTAGTCAAAGGTTTTAGACATAGAAAAACCACAGGGTTGTTTTTTTTTTACGTTGAAAATGTTTTTGACAAGATTTGGCACAAAGGCCTTTAAACTGCACAGACAAAACTTCCCTCTGCAACTTATAATGCTGATAGAATTTCGGCAGAAACTATTAAACCACATTTCTACCTTTAGTGAGTTCCTCAAGGTTCCATTCTTTTGCCTTTAATATTTAACCTGTCGCTGCAATGCGCACGGGGTTAAAATGGCTCAATATGCAGACGACACAGACTGGTAAAACAAAGTGAACCCATCAAAAAGCGTTTTTCTTCACACGACTACGTGATCCAATGGTGCCAAGTATCTGGGAATAATCATTAACAAAGAATTTTTGTACATACAGTCCATTTTAGATAAAAGCAAAGACTGGCAAAAAATCTTGTTAGTTTTGATGTTGCGGCGGAACAAACCTCCAAATCTTCTATCATCAGACCACAGATTATCTGTGCGTCCTTAATCATCTGGGGCACAGCCGCAAACTGGATCCTTAATTGTTTTGATTTCCAAAGTCTGCCTTTGCGGATGCTCGTTAAAACTTTATGGGTTGTACAAAACAAACAAAAATTGTAACAAAACAGTGGTTTAGGCATTTGACCGTTGCACCAAAGATTGTGGATTTGATTCTCATATACTTTTCACATGCTTGTACGGTTAAAAAACTTTAGTGATGAAATCTTTTAATTAGTTTGGAATTTACTTAAAACTGTAGGTCTCTAGTAATGTAAGTTGCCATCGTTACTATGTGACAATTTATTTTAAAATAAATAAAACATATTAACTACATCACGAATATATTTAAAAACCGTAACTAGTTTCAATCTTTACAAAGCCATCATTGGACGGTGATTATAAGTTATAAAATAACAATACAATTGACTAAGGTTTCTACCGAAGTAACAAGTTAATTTAGTTGTTTTATTATTTCATAGATATGAATTATTATGTAGTAGATATTATTTTTTGTTAAAAATATGTTATGCAACAATATTTACAAGCAGAAAATTGCAATTACAAGCACATAAATAAAAATTGTTAATGACCCCTATCGCATTACGACCGGAAACTTTTAATTGTATTTCGCCCAACTAATAAAACTTTAGGGTTTCAAGCAATACACACTGCGGACCAAAACATTGTAATATTTAACGCTGCGCGGAAAATCCGGCTAAAATAAATACAGGTGGTCGATTATTACCCCTTTAATTTTTTATATTCTTACATAAATTTTTATCTCATCACGATTACTTTTACATATATATTTTTTAACTAAAAACACGTGTAACTTATTGCATTTTTTTTAGCCACACAGTAAAACTCAATTAAATTTAAATATGTAAACGCGACCTGAATATTTTTCAGCAAAAATGCAGCAGCGAACTAAATAGAGATTAGTCTGACTAAAAAATATATTCCGACATGCAACATGCTGTATGAATGCAATTCTATTTTTTTTTTTTACCAACAGTTGGGATCGATTAGAGAGGTGCTATGCGGAATGTCGCAAAGCTGCTAAAACTCATTTAAATTCAGTGTGTAAATCTAAAGGGCCCACTGTCCCTCGGGGTGCCCCTTGTATTTCCATCGCTCTACATTGCAGGTATTGTTTAAGCTCCGGCGTCCGCAATTAACTTGGAGGGATGTGTTTTCTTTATAATTAAGATATTAAATCTCTGGGATTAGTTTTCGGGTGTGAACGTAAACACAAGGTGGTTAGAAATTATTATTTATAGCACCATTGGTTTCAATTAAATTTTCAAAAACATTTTATAACATTTAAATCCTTCTTACTACTTCAAAACTATTATGACTAAAATAAAATTAATTTTGTGAAATAATGAAACAATTTACTATGTTTTTTATCATAAATTTAATCTTACAAAAACATTACTAGTTTCGGCTCTAATAGAACCTTCTACAGATGTACTAAGTTATCTGTAAAAAACTAATTTTATCATTTCATAAACATGAATTATCACGTAGTAGAGGTCACAACCATCAATTATATTAAAGTAATTTTGAATTTAAATATTTATAATTCAATTTTTGATTAAATAAATCCGTACTGCTTGAATATCATTCCTTGCTTAAACATTTGGTTGTCATAAACTATTTGAATTTAATTAATAAACCAAGATGCATTGCATTCCGCACATGCACGGTTGAACTGGTGGCTTTCCGCGATAGCCTTGCTCCCACTCCTAACTTGTCTCGGTTTACCGTCGTTGTTTTCCCAGTTGATGGGGCTAAAGTTAGCGTCTCCATCTGCCAGCGGAATGCCACTTTGCCCTTATTCTATCCGAAAAGCCGCAGTCTCCAGACTTTCAAACTGCAGATGACCAATGCAATTTACATCCACTGTTATTTCTGCTAAATTGGATCTAAACAGATTGAGGATTACCGGATTTTACTCTCTTTTATCTATGCTGTTTGTATGTGTTTCATAATAAAACCCTATGATTAAATGAAGCATTCAATTAAAATGATTCCTTTATCATTAAAACAAGATTGAGCATGACTGATTCGTTACAACAAATATAAAAGTTAATTAACTTTTGTAATAATAACAGATTTTAATAAAACTAGCAACACAAAATTCCCTTAAAAATATGTACGTATATAATATGAAAGATGAGATTTTTTATGTCGGTAAACATTTCAGCTTCATTTACCGCCAGTTTTCCAAACAACAAATACACGAAAATGGCTTTCATTTCAACCGTTGATTATCGTTATTATACTCGTGCAAACACTGCCCTTTTGTTTGATATTATTTATTAAATCTTTCAACAATATACTGAACGATTTTATTGTTCGCTTAATATATTTTTGTTTGGAGTTTGAACGCCGAGGGGGAAATTAAAATCTGTACTATTCAGATTTACAAAATAAAAATGTTTACCAATTTCCATGACTTTTTCGTATATCTGGTTGGAATGTTATAAATGAGTCCCATTGGAAATAGTAATCCAGCGTGATTCCTTAGAGATCTAGTTGAGTTATGGGATCAGTTTCAGTTCTTTATTGCGCTCCCGTTATGACAAATTTTATTTTAAAAAAATATTGTGGTTTCTATTAATGAAATTTTGAAATCGATTTCATTGAATTGAATAAATTATAGTAAAAAAACTTTTAGAACAATAAAAAAATTATTTTATTTCATTAAATTATTGGTTTATTAATTAATAAATGTTCAAAAAAGTGGTAAAACTAAATTGTCTTATTGACCAATAATATCAACGGGATTTTCTATTGAGTCTTTACCTTTGAACGTAGGAAACTTCTAACGTAATTAACATTTCCAAACTTAGGAAATATCTTAAATTTCTTCAAAACTACAAACTTGTTAGTCTATTAAACACCATAAGAAAGGTATCGAAAAGAATTATTTCAGAAAAACTTTTATTGACTTTGTGTAATGCTAGGAAGAGGCTTGTTGGATGAATTAAAATTTTGTAATTCCTAAACGGTGCATTGGATTTTGGTGTAAGTTGGTACCAATATATTTTATTACTATAGGTACCAATTGTTTAATTTATATATAAATTGATACGCTGACTTTTATGTAATCTCAATTCTTTTGAGTTCATCTTATTCAAGAAAGTGTCTTACCGGTTAAATTAAAAATTTGTAACTCTCAGACGGTTAATTAGATTTTGCTACAATTTAGTACCAATATACTCTATTATTATAGGTACCTACTGCATAAAATTTGTAAAAATTAATTTGCCAAATTTTACATAACTTCAATTTTATTGACTTTGTGTAATTCAAGAAAGAGGTTTGTTGGATAAATTAAAATTTTGTAATTCCCAAACGGTGCATTGGATTTTAGTGTAAGTTAGTACCAATATGTTTTATTAATATAGGTACTAATTGTTTAATTTGTATACAATCTGATACACTGAATTTTATGTAACCTCATAATTTTTGAATTCATCTTATTTAAGAAAGTTCCTTGCCAGTTAAATTAAAAATTTGTAACATTCAGACAGTTCATTAGATATTGTTACAATTTGGTACCAATATACTCTATTATTATAGATGCCAACTGCATAAAATTTGTAAAAATTAATTTGCCCAATTTTGCATAACTTCAATTTTATTGACTTTGTGTAATTCAAGGAAGAGGCTTGTTGGATGAATTAAATATTTGTAATTTTCAAACGGTGCATTGGATTTTGGTGTTAGTTGGTACCAATATATTTGATCAATATAGGTACCAACTGCTTAATTTTTATACAAATTGATGCGTTGAATTTTATGTAACGTCAATTTGTTTGAGTTCATCTTATTCAAGAAAGTGTCTGGCCGCTTAAATTAAAAATTTGTAACTCTCAGACGATTCATTAGATTTTGCTACAATTTAGTACCAATATACTGTATTATTATAGGTACTAACTGCTTAAAATTTGTAGAAATTATTTGGTCCAATTTTGCATAACTTCAATTTTATTGAATTTGTGTAATGCAAGGAGGAGGCTTGTTGGATGAATTAATATTTTGTAATTCCTAAACGGTGCATTGGATTTTGGTGTAAGTTGGTACCAATATACTGTATTAATATTAGTACCAACTGTTTAATTTGTATACAAATTGATACGCTGAATTTTATGGAATTTCAATTTTTTGAGTTTATCTTATTTAAGAAAGTGTCTTGCCGGTTAAATTAAAAATTTGTAAATCTAAGACGGTTCAATAGATTTTGCTACATTTTAATACTAATGTACTCTATTAATTTAGGTACCAACTGCATCAAATTTGTATAAATTTATTTGCCCAATTTTGCATAACTTCAATTTTATTAACTTTGTGTAATGCAAGGAGGAAGCTTGTTTGATGAATTAAAATTTTGTAATTCCCAAAAAGTGCATTGGATTTTAGTGTAAGTTTGTACCAAAATACTCTATTAATATAGGTTCCAACTGCTTAATTTGTAAATAAATTGATACGCTGAATTTTATGTAACCTCAATACTTTTGAATTCATCTTATTTAAGAAATTGTCTTGCCAGTTACATTAAAAAATTGTAATTCTCAAACGTTTCATTAGATTTTGCTACAATTTGGTACCAATATATTCCAATACCATAAGTACCAACTGCATAATTTGCATTTAAATTGATACGTTCAATTTTGCATAACCTTACTTCTTTTGAGTTTATTTACCTTAAAAATGATGCTAGTACGTTTAACTAAAACTTTGTAATTTCTAAACGGTGCATTAGATTTTGCTACAATTTGGTACCAGTATACTCTATTATTATTGGTACTAATTGCATAAAATTTGTAAAAAATAATTTGCCCAACTTTGCTTAACCTCAATTTTTATGACTGTATGTAACCTAAACTATAAGTTGGATAGATTCATTAAACAATTGTAACTTTTAAATGGTGCATTAGATTTTGCTACAATTTGGTACTAATATACTACATTATAATAAGTTTCAATTGCATAATTTGTATACAAAGTGATACGCTTAATTTTGCATAACCTCACTTCTTTTGAGTTTATGTAACACATGAATGATGCTAGTACAATAAATTAAAAGTTTTGCATTAGATTTTGCTACAATTTAGTACTAATATATTTTACCATTATAAGTATCAACTGCATAAAACTTATAAAAATCAATTTGCTCAATTTTGCATAACCTCAATTTTTTTGACTTTATACAACCCAAGGAAAGGGTATGCTGTGTATATTAAAAATTGGTAAATCCCAAACTCTGCATTGGATTTTGCTTTAATTTGGTAACAGTATACTTCATTATTATAGGTACTAACCACATAATTTTCATTTAAATTAGTACTTTGATTTTGAATTAACTTAATTTTTTTTAGTTCAAATAACCTAACTAAAAGTCGTGTACTAATCATTAAAAATTGGTTACTCCGAAGCGGTGCATTGGATATTGATACAATTTGGTATAAATCTACTTTACTAATTTGGGTACTAACTGTGTAAATTTGATGAAAATTAATACGATCAATGTTGGTTAACCTTAACTTAATTGATCTGTTATAACTAATGCTTTAGGCTCTGGTGGATTGAATAAAAGTGTGAAGTTTTCAAACGGTGCATTGAATATTAATACAATTTGGTAATTATTTACTTTACTATTATGGGTACCAACTGTGTTAATTTAATAAAAATTAATACGCTCAATTTTCTTAACTTCAACTTAATTGATCTGATGTACCAATTCTTTAGGCTTTAGTGGATTAAATAAAAGTTTGTAGTTTCTAAACGGTGTATTGAATATTAATGCAATTTGGTACTAATCTATTTTAATATTATAGGTACAAACTGTGTATATTTGATAAAAAATAATACGCTTAATTTTGCATAACCTCAACTTAATTGATCTGATGTAATCAATGCTTTAGGCTTGGTGGATTAAATAAAAATTTGTAAATTCCAAACGGTGCATTGAATATTGATACAATTTAGTATCAATCTACTTTACTATTTCGGACACCAACTGTGTAAATTTGATAAAAATTAATACGCTCAATTTTACTTAACTTTAACGTAATTGATCTGTTCTATCCAATGCTTTAGGCTTGGTAGATTTAATAAAAGTTTGTAACTCCTAAACGGTGCATTGAATGTTGATACAATTTGGTATTTATCTATTATACTATTATGGGTACTAATTATGTAAATTTTATAAAAATTATTACGCTCAATTTTGCTTAACCTCAACTTAATTGATCTGATGTAAACTATGCTTTAGGCTTTGGTCGATTGAATAAAAGTTTGTAGCTTCCAAACAGTGTAATAAATATTGATACAATTTAGTATTAGTTTACTTCATTATAATAAGTACAAACTGTGTAAATTTGATACAAATTAATACGCTCAATTTTGCATAACCTTAACTTAAATGATCTGATGTAATCAATGCTTTAGACTTGGTAAATTAAATAAAAGTTTGTATCTCTAAAACGGTGCATTGAATAATGATACAATTTTGTAATGACTCACTTTACTTTTATGGGTACCAACTGTGTAAATTTGATAAAAATTAATACTCTCAATTTTGCATAACCTCAACTTAATTGATCTGATGTAATCATAGCTTTAGGCATGGTGGATTGAATAAAAATTTGTAGCTTACAGACGGTGCAATAAATAATGATACAAGTCAGCATAAATCTACTTTATTATTATAAATACCAACTGTGTAAATTTAATACAAATTAATACGCTCAATTTTGCATAACCTCAACTTGATTGATCTGATGTAACTAATGCTTTAGTCTTGGTGAATTGAATAAAAGTTTGTAGCTTCCAAACGGTGTTTTGAATATTGATACAAATTGGAATCAATTTACTTTACTGTTATGGGTACTAATTGTGTAAATTTGATAAAATTTAATATGCTCAATTTTGCATAACCTTAACTTAATTGATCCGATGTACCTAATGCTTTAGGCTTTGGTGAATTAAATAAAAGTTTGTAGTTTCCAAACGGTGTATTGAATATTGATACAATTTGGTAACAATCTACTTCATTGATATGGGTACCAACTGTGTAAATTTGATTAAAAATGAAACGCTCAATTTTGCATAACCTCAACTTAAATGATCTGATGTAAGCAATGCTTACGGCTTGGTGGTTTGAATAAAAGTTTGTATATCCCAAACGGTGCATTGAATATTGATACAAATAAGTACTAATCTATTTCACTATTATGGGTATGAACTGTGTTAATTTGATAAAAATTAATACGCTCTATTTTGAATAACTTTAACTCAATAGATCTGATGTAACCAATGCTTTAGGCTTTGATGGATTGAATAAAAGTTTGTAGTTCCCAAACGGTGCATTGAATATTGATACAATTTGGTATCAATCTATTTTACTATTTTATGTACCAATTGTGTAAATTTGATAAAAATTAATACGCTCAATTTTGCTAAATCTCTACTTAATTGATCTGATGTAACTAGTCCTTTAGGCTTTGGTTGATTGAATAAAAGTTTGTAGTTCCCAAACGGTGCATTGAATATTGATAAAATTTGGTTCCAATCTAGTTTACTTTTATCGGTACCAGCTGTGTAAATTTAGTAAAAATTAATACGCTCAATTTTGCATAACCTTAACTTAATTGATCTGATGTAATCAACGCTTTAGGCTTGGTGGATTGAATAAAGTTATGTAACTTTTAAACGGATTATTAAATATTGATACACTTTAGTATTAATCTACTTCACTACTTTGTGTACCAATTGTGTAAATTTAATAAAAAATATTACGCTCAATTTTGCATAACTTCAACTTAATTGATCTAATGTGACTTAATTGATCTGATGTAATCAACGCTTTAGGCTTGGTGGATTGAATAAAGTTATGTAACTTTTAAACGGATTATTAAATATTGATACACTTTAGTATTAATCTACTTCACTACTTTGTGTACCAATTGTGTAAATTTAATAAAAAATATTACGCTCAATTTTGCATAACTTCAACTTAATTGATCTAATGTGACCAATGCTTTAGGCTGGGTTGATTGAATAAAAGTATGTAAATACTAAACGGTGCCATGAATACTAATTCAATTTATTACCAATCTAATTCACTATTACGGGTATAAACTGTGTAAATTTAATAAAAATTATTAAACTCAATTTTGCCTAAACTCAACTTAATTGATCTGATGTAACTAACACTTTAGGCTTTGGTGGATTGAATAAAGGTTTGTAACTTTCAAACGGTGCATTAAATATTGATACAATTTAGTATCAATTTATTTCACTGTTATAGGTACCAACTGTGTAAATTTAATAAAAATTGATAGAATCAGTTTTGCATAACCTCAACTTAATTGATCCGATGTAATCAATGCTTTAGGCTTGGTTGATTGAAAAAAAGCTTGTAGTTCCCAAACGGTGCATTATATATTGATACAATTAAATACTAATTTATTTCACTATTTTAAGTATCAACTGTGTAAATTTGATAAAATTTCCTACGTTCAGTTTTGCATCATCTCAACTAAATTGATCCGATGTAATCAGTGCTTTAGGCTTGGTAGTTTAAATAAAAGTTTGTAACTCCCAAACGGTGCATTGAATATTGATACAATTAAATACCAATTTAATTCATTATTATGGGTACCAACTGTGTAAGTTTGGTAAAAATTAATACGCTTGATTTTGCATAATCTCAACTTAATTGATCCGATGTAACTAATGCTTTAGGCTTTAGTGAATTAAATAAAAGTTTGTAGTTCCCAAACGGTGCTTTGAATATTGATAAAATTTAATAACAATCTACTTTACTATTATGGGTATCAACTGTATGAATTTAATCAAAAATAAAATGCTCAATTTTGCATAACTTTAACTTAATTGATCTGATGTAATTAATGCTTTAGGCTTTGGTGTATTGAATAAAAATTTGTAAATTTTAAACGGTGCATTGAATATTGATACAGTTTGGTATCCATCTATTTTACTATAATGGGTACAAATTGTGTAAATTTGATAAAAATTAATACGCTCAATTTTGCATAACCTCAACTTAATTGATCTGATGAAATCAATGCATTAGGCTTGGTGGATTGAATAAAAGTATGTAAATCCTAAACGGTGCATTGAATTTTGATGCTGTTTGGTACTAATCTATTTAGCTATTATAGGTACCAACTGTGTAAATTTGATAAAAATTGATACGCTCAATTTTGCTTAAGCCTAACTTAATTGATCTGATATAACTAATGCTTTATGCTTTTAAAGAAAAGTGTGTAGCTCCCAAACGGTGCTTTGATAGTTGATACAATTTGGTATGAATTTACTTCATTATTATGGGTACTAATTGTGTAAATTTAAGAAAAATTTATACGTTCAATTTTGCATAACTTCAATTTAATTGATCTGATGTAATTGATGCTTTAGGCTTTGGTGAATTGAATAAAAGTTAGTAGATCCCAAACGGTGCATTGAATATTGATACAATTTAGTACCAATTTATTTTACCATTATAGGTATCTACTATATAAATTTAATAAAAATTACTACGCTCAATTTTGCATAACCTCAACTTAATTGATTTGATGTAATCAATGCTTTAGCCTTGGTGGTGTGAATAAAAGTTGGTAACTTCTAAACGGTGCATTGGATATAGATACAATTTGGTATCAATTTATTATACTAATTTGGCTACCATCTGTGTAAATTTGATAAAAATTAATACGCTCAATTTTGCATAACCTCAACTTAATTGATCTAATATAACCAAAGCTTTAGGCTTGGTAGATTGAATAAATGTTTATTGGTGGTGTGGTGTGAATAAAAGTTTGTAACTTCTAAACGGTACATTGGATATGGATACAATTTGGTATTAATTTATTATACTAATATGGCTACTAACTGTGTAAATTTGATAAAAATTAATAAGCTCAATTTTGCATAACCTCAACTTAAATGATTTGATGTAAATAATGATTTTGACTTGGTGGATTGAATTAAAGTTTGTAAATCCTAATTGGTGCATTGAATATTGATTCAATTTGGTATCAATCTACTTTACTATTATGGGTTTCAATTATGAAAATTTGACAAAAATTAATACGCTCAATTTTGCATAAATCCAATTAGTAAAAACATTTTTGTTGCAAAATTTGCCAAATTGACGTCTTTGAAAACTTAAGTTGTTGAGAACGCTGATAATTTGCTTTTTTTTTAATTAAACAAAAATAAGATTAATGAGTTCAAAACTGATCCGTAAAGTACTCCCACTGCAAGATTGTCTGGGAAAAAAAAGAATTCTTTTGAGCACCTTTAATAAAACGTAATATAACATTTTGCCTCTAGAAAATCACTCTAAATTGACCACAACCATCTTGTGAAACTACGAGCATCTCTAGCAAATTAACATTTTAAAGTTTGAAAACAATTTTTTTAATTTAAAATTTAAAATTATAATATAACTAAATTTGACAAGAAAAAATCTTTTTTTTTATTAAGTTGGTACTAATAGCAATAAAATAAAAAAATTATCTGTTTAGAAACCTTATGAATAAATAATAAATTAACCATATAATCCGTTAAATGCATATAATTATTTCCTCCCAGTTATTTCCCTTCGGTATATTTATTATCAAATTACAAAATGGTAATTTCCGCCAGATATCCTCCTCAAAAGGCTTGGAAAGATTGAAAATTTCCCTTTTGCTGTATATGTATGTGGGGAAAGTCATCATTTATTCCACCCATACGAAGATAAGGGCATATTAATTAATTAAGTTATCGCGACGCACCCTAATATATGTGCAGTAATTTTCAAACGTAATCCCTATATAAAAGTATTTTCATTAGCTCGTTCTACCATGGACGTGTAGTACAGTGCAGGTCAGGCCCGTAAGCCCCCGTACTTATTTTGGGGTACGATCTCAAACGTTTTAAGTAATTTATTGTCCCGCGATGATACTAAAATTTATGCAGGGTTCCTATAAACAGGTAGATAATATTCAAGCCAACCCACTAAACATTTTTCTTTTATAAACAATCTGTTCTACAAAATCAATTTTTTGTTGATTAAATTCCTGTTTTCCTGCGACACACAAAACGCCGTTAAAGTTTTAATGCGGGGCCTCTCCGTTTTTCGTTGAAGCTTAATCACCTGCTAATAAACTCGCGAACTTTACATTCTCATTCCGCCGTTATTCACAGTCCAATGGACGGATTTTAATTAATTCGATCTGTGTGTAGATTTTTTCTACAATTGTTCCGCTGCTTTATGTTACTTTTGTATTCAAAACTGCAACAGTATTTCAAAGTTGCTTGGAACGTTGAACCTCGCTATGCACCTTGTCATTTCTTTTTCGTGCGCACTTAACTGATTGAATGTAAACAATTCTCTTTCTAATTTATACAATTTTTTTTCAATTGTATGTTGCAATTTTTTGCATCAGTTAATCCGTACAAATTATTACCAAATTTACAACGTTTTACTTAATATTAATTAATTTACTATAAATAATGTATTAAGTAAATATACAAACAATTATTTACAGCATCAGAATAAACGGCAGCTTTAATTTTGAGGGATTTGTAGAAGCTCTGACAAGGAAAACATATCCCCAAGAAATAATAAAAAAACACTTCCGTTATTTTTTTCCCATGTTCCGTCTTGTTTATATATTTTTTTATTAAATTTTATTCGCAATAAAAGAAAAAAACTCGTGAAACATATTCCTTTTGATAACATTACATCTTGCATCGGAGTTGTTTAAAAAGACATCCGGTCCCCCGCTTTTATTGAACCCCCTCACATATTTTTATGCGCGAATTTCGTTACCGCACAAATTGTTTTGATCAATTTTCCTTAATACTCCCAACAGACCATCGAAACACACATGTTTTCTTACCTATTTCCTACACAGAAAAAAAAGCAATAATAAGAGACCCCAACAAATATAAAACCTAATAGGATGGAATACAATACATTTATTATTGTTACCCTTATTTTTTCTTTAATAAATTAATTTTATTGTAAAAATTTACGTTGTGAATAAATTCCTGTAGAAGACAAGGGAATCGCAATCGCACAGATTGGAATCCGTGTAATGGCGGGCCATCAAAAATGGAAATGGAGGGGTGATGGGGATTTTATTCTACCCCCAGTTTTACACCACTTGACGAATCAATAGGACCTGTCAAGAAGCGAATTAACTGCATTAAAGTACAAGATTACCCGATCCGAATAGGGATTAACGCTTTTTTATCTTTACCCGGATTTCTCATCCAATTTTCTTATCTAAATTAAACAAGAATACCAATGTTCATTGCTACTTTATGATAAAAGTCACTGATATGTGATGTGATAAATTTTAACTATTTTATTTTACAATTTGAAAGTTATATTTACAAATAATATTTCTTTTAGA
Source organism: Tachinus rufipes (assembly GCA_963932245.1). NCBI lineage: Eukaryota > Metazoa > Arthropoda > Insecta > Coleoptera > Staphylinidae > Tachinus > Tachinus rufipes. The sequence goes on from OZ010745.1 coordinate 114,500,540, forward strand.
ATTATACTATCTTTTATACCCTTTTTTTTGTGGTACTTTTTAAAAGTCATGAGCAGATTATTTTAACACTAGAGAATTGCCTGTTTTTTTTTCTTATAGAACTTATTTATTTGAAAATATTGGCAATTTTGGTAAGTAAATTGAATTTTTGGAATAAGTGGAGACAATATTTAGTTTTAATTTAAAATTTTCAATTTAGAACATTTGAATATATTCAGAAACAATAAAAAAATATTATTTATTACAAAAAAACCTAAATTTAAAAACTGGGTGTGCCATTCCTGTTCAAAATACTTGAAGGTAATTATGCTATGGAGTACTTCATCCGCCCACCTAAGTGTTTGTGGTCAAGAGATTAGATATTTGTTCTTATTAAAGACGTTACAAGAGTTTCTGTTACTAGAGCGGGTTGTGATATCTCTCCAGTTCAAATTACTTGATGGTAATTATGCTATGGAGTACTATACCTACCCACCCAAATGCTGGTAATTAAGAAGTTTCTGAAGACGTTAGAAAAGTTTTTGTCACTATAGAGAGTGTGGTGATAATCTCCCTTTTGATGACTGATATTTGGGTAATTAGATAGGTCACTCCAGTTTAAATTACTTGATGGTAATCATGTTATGGAGTACTATACTCACCCACTCAAGTATTGGTGATCAAGAAGTTGGATATTTATCTTTTCTGAAGACGTCAAAAGACATTTCGTCACAAAAGAGGCTGTGATATCTTGTTTCTTGTTGACTAATACTTGGGTGGGTGGGCGGGCAATTTCAGTTTAAAATACTTGATGGTTATAATGCTATTGAATACTCCGCCCACCCACTTTAGTGTTGGTGATTAAGAAGTTGGATATATGTTCTTTCTGCAGACGTTAAAAAAGTTTTTGTCACTAGAGTGAGTGGTGTTATCCTTCGTTTTGATGACTGTCATTTATGTGGGTGGGCTACTTTAGTTTAAAATACTCGATGGTAATCATGATATAGAATACCCCACCCATTTACCCACCCACCCAAGTGTTGGTGGTGAAGACGTTGGATATTTGTTCTTTCTGAAGACGTTAAAAGAGTGTTTGTCATTAGAGAATGTGGTGATATCTTTCTTCTTAATGACTGACATTTGGGTGGGTGGGTGGGCTACTTTAGTTTAAAATACTTGATGGTAATCATGCTTTGAAATACCTATTAAGTGTTTTTGATCAAGAAGTTAGATATTTGCCATTCTTTAAAACGTCAAAAAAAAAATTGTCACAAAAGATGGTGGTGATATCTTTTCTCTTAATGATTTACACTTAGAAGAGTGCGTGAGTTACTTTAGTTTAAAATACTTAATGATAATTGTGCTATGGAGTACTTCACCTACCTATTCAACTGTTAGTGATCAAGAGGTTAGATATTTGTCTTTTCTGAAGACATTAGAAAAGTTTTTGTCACTAGAAAAAGTGGTAATATAGATAGGCCATAAAAGCCATAAAGGCTATAAAGTACTTTGCTCATCCACCTAAGTGTTGGTGATCAAGTTGTAAGATATTTGTCTTTCTTGAAGATGTCAAAAGAATTTTTGTCACAAGAGAGGATGGATTCTTCCTTTTTTATGTCTGACACTTGGGAGGGTGAGTCACTCTAGTTTAAAATATTCGATGGTAAATATGCTATAAAGTACCTCGCCCACCCACCCACGTGTTTTGTTCTTTCTGAAGACTTTAGAAGAGTTTTTTGTCACTAGAGATGGTGGTAATATCTTTTAACGGTAATTATGCAGTGGATTACTCCGCCCACCTACCCAAGCGTTGCTGATCAAGAGGTTAGATATTTGTTGTTTCTGAAGACGTTAGAAAAGAGTTTGTCATCAAAAAGAGTTCTTTTTAATAACTGGCTTTTGGGTGGGTAGTTGGGCTATTTCAGTTTAAAATACTTGATAATAGTCATGTTGAGGACTACTTCGTCTACCTATCTAAATGTGAGTGATCAAAAGATTGTATATTTGTTCTTTCTGAAAACGTTAGAAGAGTTTTTGTCACTAAAAAGGGTCCTTTCTTTTGATGATTGACACTTGGGTTGGTAGGTGGGCCACTTCAATTCAAAATACTTGATGGTAACTATGCTATAGAGTACACCGCCTACCAACCTAAGTGTAGTTGATCAAGAAGTTTAGATCTCTGTTTTTCCTGAAGATGTCAAAAGACAATTTGTCACGAGATAGGTTGGTGATATCCTTTCTTTTGATGATTGGCACTTGGGTAAGTAGATGGGCTACTCTAGTTTAAAATACTCAATGGTAAATATGATATGGAGTAGTAAAACCTAAAAAAAATAAGAGCAAAAAATTATGTATAAAGTATCTCTAAATTTGTTTTTTTAATTTATTTTGGTACTAAAGTCAAGTTTCAAATCAAAGTTTATAATTTTAATTTATTTAAAATCTAAATATTAAAAACTTAAGAAAATCAAGCGCAAAGTTATTAATATGTCATAAATATATATATATAATCAGGTGCCCTGTCTACCCATAGGGTGTAGGGCGATTTGGCCATTTATTGGTCTTTCGTAAAATCGTTCCACTTTTTCCTGTCCATTGACATTTCTTTGGCTTCTTTCCATGACTTTCCTTTTTTCTCTAGTATTTTTCCTATTGTGTTGTCACACGTGTCCTGTGGTTTCCCTCTTTTCCTTTTCCCTTGTGCCTTGGCTTCCCATATTCTCCTTGTTGGGATTATCACGCTCATCCTATTCATGTGTCAACACCATCCAAGCTGTCTTTTTTCTATATATTCTTCTATTGGTTCTATGCCTAGTTCCTGTCTTGTATGATCATTCCTTATTTTATCCATCAGTGTTATTCCTTTCACTCTTCTTAGGACTTTCATTTTGGCTACCCTTATCTTGCTTTTTTCTTTTCTTGTTAGCACCCATGTTTCGCAGCCGTAGGTGAGAATAGGCCTGTACACTGCTCTGTTGACTTTTATCTTTGTTTGTTTTGTTATTTCTTTCTTATTTAATAATATCTTGTAGGTTCTGTTTGCTTTCAGTAGTCTTCTGTTGAGGTCTGTTTCTTGTTTTCCTCTTTCCTCGATTGTTACTCCCAAGTATTGGTAACTGTCCAGTTGCTCTATGGTTTCGCCTTCCAGTTCAATTTTTATTTTTTCCTTCTTTGTAGCCACTACCATAGTTTTTGTTTTCTTCTTATTCATTTTCATTCCATTCCCATCTAGCACTTCGTTCCACACTTTCAAATTGTGTTCTAGGTCCTTTTCATTCTTTGCTACTATAGCTATGTTGTCTGCGAAGGCACATTCAGCTACGCCTATTTTTTCTAGGTTTCGGTACCCTAAGTTTTGTGGTCTTGTTCTTTGTTTGGCTAGTTTGATTAGGTCATCCATGAAGATTATGAATAGTAGTGGGCTGAGGCTGCCTCCCTGCCTTACCCCGTCTGTGGTGGTAAACATTTGTGACTTGCTGTTCTTACTTATTACAGAATTTCTTGTTTGTTTGTATAGGCTTTTTATTACTCTTATTAGCTTCTTGTCCACGTTCCGATTGTTTAGACTCTCCCATATCTTTTCTTTAGGAACCATGTCGAACGCCTTTTCCATGTCTATAAATGCTAAATATACTGACTCCGATCTTGCTAGTGCCTTGCTTATTACTTCCTTAATTGCAAACACGTGGTCCTGTGTGCATCTACCTTTTCTGAAGCCACTTTGTTCTCCTGAAAGTGTCTTGTGCTCTCAATCGTTTTTCTTTGATTTGTTCTAGTAGCTTCATGCATGTGCACAACAGTGTTATGCCTCTGTAATTATTGCAATCCATCTTATCTCCTTTTTTCCATATTGGTACTATGAGTCCTATTTCCCATTGCTTTGGGATCACTTCTTTTGTCCAAACCTTGTTACATATTTTTAATAGCAATTTTTTTCTATTGTTTCCAATGTTTTTTACCATCTCTGCTATTATTTGGTCCTCGCCTGCTACTTTTCCGTTCTTTAGTCTACTTATTGCTTCTTCTAGTTCTTCCATCGTTATGTTTGTATCAGTCTTTACTTCTTCTGATACTGAGCTGTTTGTTGGTTGTTTCTCGTGTTCGTGTTGCTCACTCTCTTTACTGGCCAGCAGCTTTTGGAAATAGTTCTTCCATCGCTCCATTATTTCTTCTTTATTTGTTATTATTTCGCCTTTTTCATCTTTGATCGCTAGTCTGTCTGCTTTTTTGTTTGTTCTTACAATTTTAAGTACTTTGTAGAATAGCTTTTGGTTACCTTTACTGTCTCTTTCCATTTTGTCACCGAATTCCTTCCATATCTTCTGTTTCGATCTTATCACCATATTTTTTACTTTGTTTCGTTGTTCTTTATATGTGTCGTAGCTGCTTGTTGTTTTCTTTTGTAAGTACGCTTGCCAGCTCTTTTTCTTGATCTTTACCAGTTGTTTTATCGCATCTGTCCACCAAGCTGATTGTTTATTGTGATTGTTTTGTCTAGCGACTCCGCATGTGTTTTTTGCTGCCTCGATTGTAGTCGTCCTGAATACTTCCCATAGTTCTTCCATTTCCATGTTGTCGATTTCCTTCTTTATTCCATGCAGTCTTCCCTCTATTCTCTCTTCGTACTTCTTTGCCACATTTTTGTCCTTTAACTTGTATGTTCTTATTGTTTCTGGGGTATCTTTAGTTTTATATTCGGGTTTTATTTTGCTTCTTTCTTCAGTTAACTTAATGTCTGCCACTACTAGGTGATGGTCACTATATATTTCTCGTCCTCTTTTCACTGCTACATCCCTTACTCTCGATCTATTGTTCCTTTCTACTATTATATAATCTATTATCGATCGTTCGCCTCTGCTTCGCTGTACTCGCGTGTATTTGTGTATGTCTTTGTGTTCAAAGAAGGTGTTAGCTATAATTAAAAAAATCAAGTAGCCTTTCCATTGTTATTTCTGTGTCTTTCTCCAAATTTCTTTATTGTTGTTGCGTGTACATGGTCCTTGTATCCAACCCTCGCGTTTAGGTCCCCTACGATGTGCAAGGTTCCTCTTGCCGTTTCTGTTACTAGCTCTAGCATATCCCAGAAACTGTCTTTGGTGTTCGCAGTCTCATTTTCGTCTGGCCCGTACACAGCAATTATCGTTTCCACTTCCCTTCTTTTTTCAATTCTATTGTTAATATTCTCTCGGTTACTGCTGTCCATTTGTTCAGTCTACTTTTTATATCCCTATTAATTATGCATCCCACTCATGCTCTTGCTTGTTCCTTCTCTTCGACTCCACTGTATATTAGTAGATGGTTGTGTCCTATTTTTTCTTCTCCATTCCCTTTTTTCTTTGTCTCTGTTATAACTAATGTCTCTAAATTTGCCATCTCGATTTCTTGCGCTAACTCTATCTCCTTACCATTTAATCCTCTGACATTCCATGTTCCTATTTTTTTGTATCCTTTTTTGTAATTTTTTCCATCCACGCTTCCTTCTGGTTTCGTCTGCCTTGTGATCGCCTGTGTCGTTATATGTGTTGCAACTTCTTCATTCTCGCTGCTCAGTTTTTTGTTATTTCCTGCATGTCTCTATCCCAGTCGTATCTCTCTCCTTCAATGAATATTTTGTTATATCCCACCACTGCTTTCCTGCCTTTTGCTCTCTCTTCTCTTGCTATGTTTCTTATTTTGCTTTGTACGTTTCTTTCTTCATATGTGAGATCGTTTTCTGATCCTTTCATCGATCCTTTCTTCCTCATAACCTTGTCTTTATCTTCCGATGAGTTCATCTCCACCTGTACTATGTTTTTATTCCCTTTGTTTTTAATACAGTATCCACTCTTTATGCCTACTTTGATGTTTAGTTTGTTTTTTAGCATATTTTCTACTTGTTGCTAGATTTGGTTTTCATTGATGTTTGCCCCTGTGATTACTATGATGTTTCTGCGCTATTGTCTGTCTTGGCGCTCTAGCTTGTCTTCCAGCTTTTTTATTCTATTTTCGAATTCAACTTTCTCGGTTTTCCATTCCTTTGACAACTTCAGCCACTGGTCTTTGGTTGCCTGCAATTCTCTATTTTGTTTGACAAATTCCTGGTGTTTCTTGTTGAATTCTTCTTTCAAGTCCGTTTTTAGTTCGTCTAGTTTCTTTATTATTTCATCCATTTTCAGTGGTTCTTCCTCCTGCTCAGTTTTTTTTATCCCCTATTTCCTTCTTGCTGCTTCAAGCTTTTTAGCCTTAGCTGCCTTTTGTAGCTCTATTTGATCTTGTTCCCACTGTTCAAATTCTTCTATGTCATAAAGTTATACTAAATTATTTTTTTATTTGTTTTTGATAGTTTAGTCAAATGCCAAACCAAACTCTTTGCAACAATAGAGTTTTATGAGTAAATCTTGATGAGTTTTAAAATCAATTTTTGAAGAATTTTGTAAATAATTCAGTTTTCTGCTCAAATTTTATGAGATAAACTGTTTTTTTTTTCTAAATTTTATGCTACTTGTTGCATAAAAATGATGGGCAAACTTTTCAATTACAGTTTTTTAACCAGAATTCTTCAGTTTTAAGCAAAAATTCTTGATTTGTTAATACCATTATTTAGTTTAAAGCTCAAAATTTGATTGTTTTAATAGTTTTAGGATTTTTTCTTTAAAATTTTTAATAACAAACATGATTTAAATTAACTGTTTACAAATATTGGACCGGTGGTTTGATACAGTGTTTCCGCCTAAGTGTTTGTTATCAAGAAATTTTCTTATTCTTTTACTTCTTGCGTTTCTGCTGTTTTTAGTATGACAGATTTAATGACAGATTGAACGACAGTTGTCACTAATACGTCATAAGTGGGTAGAATAACAAATTTTTTGATAACTGGCACTTGGGCGGGTAGGCGGAAACACAGTTTATAAATGTTGGGCCGGTGGTTTGCTAGTGTTTTTGCTTACCCGCCCAAGTGTTAGTTATCATGAGGATTAATGTTTGACCTCTCTGCAAACGTCAAAAGTCACTTAATCACAAGAGACGGTTATGATCCAACTTCTTGGTAACTAACAAATGGGTGGGTGGGTGGCCCACTTTGGTTTAACTTACTGACCCGTTATTATAATATGGAGTATTCTACCAATCCATCCAACTGTTTGTTTTTAAGAGGTTTAATGTTTGACATCGTCAATGGTCATTTAATTACAAAAAACGATTTTGATTCAACCTTTTGGTAACTAACATCTGGGTGGGTGGGTGGGTCACTATAACCCAAACTACTGACTTGTTTTCATAATATAGAGTGTCCTACCCGTTATTAAGAAGTTTAATGTTTAACTTCTCTGCAAACGTGAATAGTCTTAATCACAAGAGACGGTCGTGATCAAACCAAAAGAATCTCTTGTTAATTTTTTCTTTATCAAATCAGATTATGCTAAAGTCTCCGGGTTTAAAACCCAAAATAATGTGATTTTTTGTAAATCAAGTTTTGACCAAAACTTTTTTTTGTGCTTTTGACAAAACCGCCACTGGTTTATTTGTATAAATACCCAGGGGTGTAGTGGTAGCCTGAGGAGTAGCACCTCTAGACTGTGCCGGTCACTTCCGGTAACGGTTGGGTACTGTTCTATTGGTCTCCCAGGACTGCTACAAACTCTCACCAGTGGCTCCAAGAAGCTGTAATGCACGCAGCGGCCACACCCCGGCAAACTGCTTTGACCAGCAGGCCAAACCTGGTAGAGGGGGACTCAGGAGTATTCCCTGAGTCTTAAGAAAGAGTGTTATCCCCACCAACGTGCATGAAGACTGGTACGGCATGGATAGCAAGCAACGGCAATAGTCAAGAGCACACGGTAACCATGGCGCAACAGCAGAGCAAACGTCAAGAGCTTTAAAGGGCGTCAATAGGGATTGTGAATATTGATGGCCAGAGACTACATCCTGGGGTTACTCTAGTCGTAACCAACCCAGTTCCACTAGATCCAGTAACCTTGGACGAAAGAGTGAGTCTGAAGACAGGCACCTACTTACTCACTAAAATAAATCACGCCTCTCAGAATATTGTCCAACACAACAACTATCCCACAGGGAGAAGGATCACAGAAGCAGCAAACATAAAAGCCCTTTGGCGAGAGTCAAAAGGCGGTGGGTCAAGTCGTGATGCGGCTCTGACTTAGCAAGATGGCTACACAAAGGCGGTTATGGGAGAGTGGTCGCCTGGGCATCTAGGAGGTATAGATGCAAACTCGGCAGCACCCATAACGACAGAGCAGCCCTATCCAGGGAAGCGCTGCTCTCCTCAATTCAGAGGAAAGGACTAGAAAAGGTGTCCTAAAAACAGCTTACCTCAAAACAAATCAACGAGTGGCAACCACGGTCGCTCGTGCATCAACCTCTACGTGGTCAAATAAGAAATAAAACTACAAAACTAACTATTGCGACATGGAATGTTCGCACTTTCCAAGACAATGCAACAAACGTATGCCCTGAACGCAAAACAGCAATTGTAGCACGCGAACTCAATAGATACGGCTTAGACGTGGCAGCTTTAGGCGAAACAAGGCTTGCAGAAGAGGGGCAATTAACGGAAGTAAAAGGAGGATATACCTTCTTCTAGAAAGGTCGATCCTCAGATGAAGCTAGACTAAATGGTGTTGCCTTTGCAATAAGAACTACACTCGCAAAAGAGCTCTCCAACGTCCCTACTGGCATAACCGACCGAATGATCAGTATGCGCCTTAAGCTTCAAGGAGGTGAGAACCTAACTATCATAGGAATCTACGCACCAACTATGACAAACGATGACCTTGAAAAAAATAAATTCTACGAAGAACTAAACACTGCATTGACAAAGGTTCCCAAAGGGGACAAATTAGCCCTGCTCGGCGATTTCAACGCACGTGTGGGAACGGACTACACATCCTGGCTTGACATAATAGGAAGGCATGGACTGGGTAAATGTAACTCAAACGGAATAAGGTTACTAACTCTATGTGCTCAACACAACCTGTGCATTTCTAACACAATGTTTTGACAAAAAAATAAATACAAAACCACATGGCAGCACCCCAGATCCAAGCAATGGCACATCATTGACTACATCATTGTCCGTCAGAGAGAAGCAACAGATGTTCATATAACTAGGGTGAAACGAAATGCAAACTGTTGGTCTGACCACAGATTACTGGTATCTAGCATGCAACTCCAGATAGCTAAACCCAGAAGAAATCAAAAAAGAATTCCTAGACAATTAGATATAAGGAAACTCAAGATCCCGGAAACACACAAAAACCTTCAAGATCAAGTAAACACTATATGTGAAGAAACACAGGAAGTGAACTCCCCAACCGAGTAGGGTGAATTCTCTAAGAAGCTGTACAATGCGGCTAAAGGAAGCTTAGTGCTTAAAACCAGCCAACACCAAGACTGGTATGATAAAAACAACGACGAACTAATGCAAGCTCATAAAGCATACAGAGCAGCATTGAGAAAATGGGACAAGAATCAACAGAGCCCCAGACAAAAGCAAGAAATGCATGATGCGCATGCAAATCTAAAACAACTAACATGGCTGATAAAAGATAAATGGTGGCAAGAAAGGGCACAGGAACTACAATCCCTGTCGGATACAAACCGAATAGGGCAATTCTACAAAAAGCTGAATCAAATATGCGGCCCCATTAGACGTAAAAGTGTACCAATAAACGCAACAGACGGCAGACGCCTTACGGATAAGCAGGAAATACTAGGAAGATGGGTAGAACATTACAAATCTCTTCTAAACGCAAACAACTCAGCGGATATGGAATACATTAACAACCTACCTGAAAAGACCCAATGGGAAGAACTCGACGATCCTCCAGTACTAGAGGAAGTAGAAAAAGCCATCACTCAACTCAAGAATGGGAAAGCAACTGGAAGTGATGGAATACCCGCAGAAATCTACAAAGAAGGTGGAAAGCCGCTTCAACAGAAGCTACTAAATTTTGTAAAGCAAATGTGGACAACGGAGCAAGTACCACACGAATTTAAAATGTCTACAATATGTACGCTATATAAGGGCAAAAGCAGTACGTCGGAGTGTAACTCTTACAGAGGTATATCTCTATTGGATGTCGCTGGCAAGATCCTAGCTAGAATATTATTAAATCGTCTGCAACCAATGGCAGAGCAAATCCTTCCAGAGACTCAATGCGGTTTTAGAACAAACCGAGGCACATGTGATGCAGTATTCACTATACGTCAGCTTCAAGAAAAAAGCGTGGAACAATACCAATCACTATTCATGTGCTTCGTCGACCTAGAGAAAGCTTTTGACCGAGTCCCCCGGGAAGCTTTATGGATAGTCTTAAGGAAACTAGATTGCCCAAGGAAGTTTCTAAATATGATCAAACAACTTCACATAGGCATGGAATGCAAGATTCAACATAATGGTGAACTGTCACCAGACTTTGAAGTCACCGCCGGAGTAAAGCAAGGATGCGTTTTAGCACCTACTCTGTTTGCACTCTACTTCAGTGTCGTTATAAGACAAGCTCTTAATGACATGTTTGATGCCATCCACATGAAATATCGATATGATGGCGGGCTGTTCAACCAATCCAGACTACAAGCTTCCTCAAAAACCCAACTCACCAGAGTCATCGAAATACTGTTCGCAGATGACGCCTGCCTAGTAGCGGATTCCTTACTAGCCCTACAAGAGAGCATCACAAGACTCAACAACTCAACGTTTTGGATTAAAAATAAACTACGGAAAAACTGAAGTTGCAACAAATACCCCCTAGCAGACCACACTGACCCATGAACATCCAAATAAATGACACCCAACTTAAAGAAGTTAACAGATTTAAATATCTCGGAAGCACCCTAACTACTGATAATAAAATTGACCAAGAAACAGATAGGCGCGTAGCACAAGCATCAATAACCTTTGGAAGGCTAAATCAGAAAATATTTAAGACACACGATGTATCCATAAAAACAAAAATTAAAGTCTATCAAGCCATCATAATACCTACGCTACTATACGGAGCTGAAACTTGGTGTGCCTATAAAAGACACATCGTAAAACTAGACCAATTCCACCACCGATGCCTCAGATCAATTATGAACATAAAGTGGCACAATTACATCAGGAACTCTGATGTCCTCCGCAGGGCTGATATCCTTGGCATTGAAGCCCTTTTAATCAAAACACAGATGCGATGGTGTGGACATGTGCAAAGAATGGGGAATCAACGACTACTTAAACAAACAATGTACTCTGAGCTGTTCTATGGTGAAAAAAAACCAGGAGGTCAAAAAGCAAGATACAAAGACAAGGCGAAAGAAAATATGCAAAAATGCAATATACCACACAGCACATGGGAAAAATGCTCACAAAACCGCAATCTCTGGAAACAACAAATCAACACCAATGTAAAAGACTTTGAAGAAACACGTTTAAAGAACCTGGACATCAAACGTGATCTGTTAAAACAAAAACAAAAGCAGGTCCAAATATACATATTTAACGAAAATGATGAACTCGTATGCTCGCAATGCGGAAGAATTTTCACCAGCAAACGGGGGTATGCAAGCCACTTAAATGCACACGAGAGAACACAAATAAAGGGACAATAATCGCTGTAGCCATGTCGGCTAGGACCTATTATTATTATAAATACCCAACAAAAAATATTTAAAGCATAGATCAATTTGTTTGAGAATGATCCACTAGCGTACTTTCAAAAAAAGCATTTTAATCAAAAAACTTGTGTGTCACTGCTTAAAAACAGAAGCTATATGAAAAAAAATAATACAAATATAATTTTGTGATTTCCTCTTAAACATTTTCGAAGGTCCAAAATCGCAGATTTTGTTTTTAAAATTGAAAAAAATTTATTGACGTCATTAGAATATTTGGATACTTTCGGAAAAGAAAATAATCTCTTATTAATTTTTTTTTGACCCCTGATTACGATTTTGGGGGTCTAACTCCGATATTATTAGCAATTCTTTGTCAATTTTAAGAAAACCACCAAAAACATGTTTTTTACGTTTTGAAGAGCAGAAAGAGCACCAAACCGTAAAGGGGAAAAACGCAATTGCTCTTGAGGCTAGCCAACAGTCGTATCTGAGTCCTCAACAAACCGGAAGTCTGTGGTTTAAAAGGATTTCTTTTGACAATTGACGAAAAGCTTGGATTTATTGCCAATATGTACATATGCTCGTGCCAACACACTAAAATTGGCAAATGTGGAACAAAGTTTGTAATTTTTTTGGTTTCTGGGGTAATTTCGACTTCTGATTACAATTCTAAAATTGCCGTTTTGATATACTCAACATTTCACTTTTTAATAAAAAAGTGATTTTTTGGTGTGTTTTTATTTCAAAAAAATGTAAAACAAACATACTTTTAGCCGGCGAATGGGGGACGCAAATGCTTCTGTGGGAAGCCGGCAGATGCTGTTGCAAACCAAAGTCCATATAGTTTTCTTTTGATGATCGAAATAAGTGAAATAAGCAAATGGGGGGAGAAGGTGATGTCTACGTTTCTTTGAGACATTTTCAATTTTTGAAAATAAAGTTTTTTTTTTACAATGCGTATCATCAGAGCCTGCTTGAATTTAAAAAAGTTAAAAAAAAAAAGTTTGAGAACTTTTCTAGACACAAAATTCTATAAAGTTATGCTTGTGTAATTTAAATCCCACTAGCAAAGAAAGTAAACTTAATCCTAAACTACGTAGTACCACATCTATATAAAAAAAAAAAAAAAAAAAAAAAAAAAGATAGTTGCGTTAATAGTCTTATTAGGCTGATACGCCAAAAATCTAAACTAACTAACTAAAAAAAGATCACCTAAACAAAATTTAATTACTTACTAACTTGTGTAACTAGTAAACATAGAAATCTTGCCTTAATACATATATATTTAGATGAGAAAATTATTACTTCCATCCATACTCTCGAAATGTTCATTAAAATTGTTAACTACTTCTTCCACCATTTGAAATCTTCAAGGTACTTGATTAATATTTACGTGCAAAAGAGTATGTTTGAGGAATTGGGTGGTGTGTATGTGAAGTTGGTTTTGAAGGGGGGATTTCCCTGCTTGAACTATGCAGTACGAGGATTTAATTAGATCAAGTCTGGAGAGCGCTATGTGCTGATATTAACCCGCAGGGAAATTGCGAGCGGACATTTTGCGGAAAGAAAAATATTCCCAATTTCCACTCATCACGGCAACTTGAATTAATTTGTTGTGTGTCAGGCCGTCGGTATCACTCCCACAACGATCAAAGCATAAAACCGATATCAAAGCTTTTAAATAATTTAAATCTATTCTGCAATTTATTATATGTATTTACAGGACCGCTTGAATTCTCCGAGTTTAATTTGCAACAAATTTTACCTTCCATATTCCCAGACCGCACTATTTACCCGCAAAATAACATCACTTCGCATAACAATAACGCGTTCGGAACTTATTTCGCCCACATCGTTCCGTATGTGTTTCCATCCAGGAATTTTAATGCGGATTAGCACTTCTTAAAAGCATCTCAACTATGAACTGTTTTGTTATTAACGTTGATGTGGATATGGAAATTTTCACCCACACCGCAAATATTTAGCGCATACTGTTTACACAATTATTTACTAAAGTTTCTATCATGATTTTAAATAGTTTAAAAAAAAATATAGTTATAGTTAATTTTTTTAAATTTAAATAAAAAGGAATATATCATGATTGATGATATATAAAATTGATACACTAGTGTTTCAGGGTATGCATCTTTTGTTAGAGTACCTAGCATCCCATTTTAAGACTGGTACTTGAAACTCCTTACACATAAATGCTTTCAAAACAACATAAAATATGTTATAAAAGATTTTAATAATTCTATTTAAAATTTACTTCAATTAAAATTGTTTTCCTTATGATTAAATTGCATTAGTGCATTAATATTCCATTGAAACGCTTTATCAAATTACCAATAGACCCCATTTTCCATATAAGTTGCGTGTTATTTTAGTATATGGAAATATGTTTCGTATAAATTAATAATAATTCCACAAATTTATCAATTTGTCAATCATTTTATTTATATTATAATTACATTGCTTGTTATAGGTAAACAGATTTTCAAACTATATTGTAAGCCTATAATAAAAAACTTGAATTAAATTATTAATTAATTATTTGCTTGTTTTAGTTAGTCCACAAATTTTAATTGATCAGTTACGATTAATTAATTAGTATAGAGAGCCATTAATTAATTATAATATATTGACTCTCTAAAGACTACAAAATATTTACTCGGATAAAATTAATTTAGAATCAAGTGATTTGAATTGCTAATTAATTAATTAATTCACAAAAAAATAGCTAACCACAACCAGTATTAGTTTGTCACGACTCAATTGGAATTGTATAGAATGCATTTGCTTTGTCTGTTACTGAGTACGCAACAGTTTGTAACTAATTTATAATTCGAGATAGCCAGTTTAATCGCTTAATGAATAACTAAAATTGTTATTAGTGGTAATTACATTTATTTGTGATTAATATAAGATAAGATAATTTGTACTAAATTGTCGCCAGAAACGATGTAGCATAATTTCAGCGTCGGGGATGTTAATAGCAAGCTAGGTAGTTAAATATTGGGTTATATAGTTAAGGAACGTGTTATTACATCCTCTAGCTGCGAGCCATACCTAAAGCAGGAACAACAAATTTATCATACTATGTTGATTACAAATTACCCAGTAAACCCTTGTATCAAATTAATTATTTTATTTTCAATAATAATAATATTTTTCCGAGACAAAGACTCAATTTGTGTTATATTGCGTTGACATAAACTCGCTTTTATCGCGCTGTTATTTCTGCTGAGGTATAACAAATATGATCGCCGCTAATATAATTTAGCTCAAAGACATATTTTCACAGCCACCATCTCCTTTTTTTTATTTTTATATTGTGCTCAGCGCGGCGCGAGGGGATCACTGTTATGGTGTAATTTATTTTAAGTGGTTGCGGATTCATAAAACCTAATGGCTAGATACATTACAACTTATAATGGCCGACGTACACCGACATAATCATAATCATGTTTTGTTTAAGATGGAAAATTGTGTTGTTGGGTAATTTTTATGATTTTTTAACATTAATTGAGATTTTAGATCAAAATATATTTTAGGAATATTTATAGTTGAGTAAATTTATATGTTTAACTCAGAAGCTCTGATGCCATCCATATGGAGACGGTTATGCTCATGCAAATATACAATTGCAAACGTTTTTGTGTGAATTATAAACAGTTTACTATATACACGGTGTTCAAAAAAGAATGTAAAATATTTAAGGGGGTAGTAGTACGAATTAGAACAAACAAAAAAGTCTTAATAAACATGGATTGTCCTAGCAACGGTTTCGGAGATATAGAATATTATATATTTATACTTTTTTACAAAGAACAGAATTATAAAAGATAGTCCAAACAGGCACGACTTTTTAGTCTGGAGGACATTCGTACTCTTTCTAAAACCCCCTCATTGGTTTGAATTTTTTTTTTACATTTTATTAATTTTTAACTGCAACTTCTCAAAGCTATTTACAGAAGTAGCATATACTAATGATTTCAAATATCCCAAAAGAAAAAAAAATAAAAGGGTTTAAATCCGTCCGCTTCTTTCTACCTTTGGTCTAAATGTTTTCTAACGGCAATCAAAACCACATTTGTTGCCTGTAGGCCAAAGAAATGTCATCCAAGAGATCATACATTGTTATCTGCAGAAAGTTTTTATTGGCCCAACAATGTATCTTATGAAAATTATTTGTTTGTTGTGATTTGTACTACCCCCTTAAATATTTTACTTTTTTATTAACACACTGTACAAAAAATATATAAGCAAGGTCAACTCAAATAAGCATAATTGTAACTCATCTTAGTAGTTTTTTTTGAAAATTTGTTTAATAATCTTCTGGTACTCGAATTAGTTTATTCTCAGCTGCGTTGATATAACGGCTCAAGTAGCCTGTGGTGTGGGCTTATTTTAGAAATAATGAGAAACCAAAATTTTAAATTGTATCTAAAATTTTTGCTGCAGAAATTTATTTTAATAAACAAAATTGGCAATTAGTTAGAAGAAAAAGACCAAAAACTAACAAAATACTCAATTTATAGCTTAAAACTAGGTTTTAATAATAAAAAATAATATTTAAGGCTTGAATTAGTAAGAAATTAGCTTCAAACATAAAAATTTACTAAAATGGACTATTGAGCACTCAAAACCACATATTTGTACTAAAAAATAAGCTTAGGCTTAAAAAATGATTTGATTAGGATTTGGGTAGCAACAACAAAACTATCATTTAATCTGTCACATTAAAAACAGCAGAAACGCAATAAATGTGAGAATAAGCAAATATCTTGATAGCAAACACTTTAGCGGGTGGGCGGAAACACTGTATCAAACCACCGGCCTAACATTTATAAACTGTGTTTCCGCCCACCCGTCCAAGTGTTAGTTATCAAAAAAATGTTATTGCGTTCACCTTTGACGTAATAGTGACAACTGTCATTTAATCTGTCACATTAAAATCAGAAGAAACGCAACAAGTGTGAGAATAAACAAGTTTCTTGTTAACAAACACTTGGGCGGGTGGGCGGGAACATTGTATCAAACCACCAGCCCAATATTTATAAACTGAGTTCCCGCCCACCCACCCAAGTGTCAGTTATCATTTTTTTTGTAATTTTACCCTCCTCTGACGTATTAGTGACACCTTTCATTCAATCTGTCACATTAAAATCAGCATAAACGCAACACGTGTGAGAAGAAGCAAATTTGTTAATAACAAACACTTAGGCGGGTTGGCGAGAACTCTGTATTAAACTTTCGGTCTAATATTTATAAACTGTGTTCCCGCCTACCCGCCCAAGTGTTAGTTATCAAGAAATTTATTATTGTACCTACTTCTGACGTATTAGTAACAACTGTCATTCGATCTGTCTCATTAAAATCAGCATAAACGCAACACGTGTGAGAAGAAGCAATTTTCTTGATAACAATCACTTGGGCGGGTGGGCGGGATAACTGTATTAAACCACCGGTCCATTATTTATAAACTGTGTTTTTGCCCACCCGCCCAAGTGTCAGTTATCAAAAAATTTGGTAATGTAACTACTTTTGACGTATTAGTGACAACTGTCATTCAATCTGTCACATTAAAATTAGGATAAACGCAACACGTGTGAGGAGAAGCAGTTTTCTTGATAGCAAACACTTGGGCGGGTGGGCGGAAACACTGTATCAAACTACCGGCCCAATATTTATAAACTGTGTTTTTGCCCACCCGCCCAAGTGTCAGTTTTCAAAAAATTTGGTAATGTAACTACTATTGACGTATTAGTGACAACTGTGATTCAATCTGTCACATTAAAATTAGCATAAACGCAACACGTGTGAGAAGAAGCAATTTTGTTGATGACAAACACTTGGGTGGGTGGGCGGGATCACTGTATCAAACTACCGGCCCAATATTTATAAATTGTGTTTCCGCCTACCCGCCCAAGTGTTAGTTATTAAGAAATTTGTTATTGTACTTACTTCTGACGTATTACTGACAATTTTCATTCAATCTGTCACAATAAAATCAGCATTAACGCAACACGTGTGAGAAGAAGCAATTTTGTTGATAACAAACGCTTAGGTGGGTGGGCAAAAACCCCAGTTAAAACTATTTGTCCGTACTCATGTTCTAGAGTGTCCCACCCACCCGTCCAAATGTCCGTTATCAAAGGATTGGATATTACCATTATTTTTTTTGACTCAAAATCTTTAAACGCTTGCAAAACAGAAAATTAAAAAAAAAAAATAATTAACGCTTGGGTCTCTCTCTCTCCTCAGCTTGTAGTTGTCCACTGCTAAACTTAGGCTTCCTTTAAATTGTTTCATTGCTATCTTTCTTGCGCTCTCTAATGCCACTTCTTTCCTGCAATCTCTTTAATATAATAATATAATAATAATAATAATATAATAATAATAATATGCTTTTTACGGCTATTTTACATCGCCACAGTAAGTCTACGACTTGTTTAAAGTGGTTTGATGGGACCAACAGCTTAATACGTGACTTCCGAACCACGCTGGTGGATAAAGAGCAAGTTATCTTTTCAGTCATATTTCGGGGATCGAACCCCGGACTGCTCGCATGATATGCAAGTGCTCTACCATTGAGCTATCACACCATCTCTTTTGCGGTCTGCCGGTTCCTTTTTTTGTGGTTCTTGGTCTCCAGTGCGTTATTTTGTTGGTCCAATTTTTGGTATCATTCCTGGCTACATGCCCTGCCCAGCTCTGTCACGTCTTTTACGTTGGATTTTTGCCTGATTTCCTTGTTTGTGATCCTGTCCCTCAGGCTTATGCCGAGCATTGCTCGTTCCATTGCTTTTTGGCAGGTTCTCAGTTTGTTCGCACTTTTCAAGTCCATGCCATAGTCTCCAGCCCGTATGTTGTAACAGGCAGTATGCAGGAATCGTATACTTTTTGTTTAAGGCAGATTGGGGTGTCTCTGTCTTTCATTTTATGTCTCAGCTTGCTAACTGCTGCCCAGCTTTGTGTTATTCTTTTGGTAATTTCTGCTCCTTAATTTTCTTCTCTTATTTGGTGCCCGAAGTACGCATATTCGTTGACTTTTATCGATGTTACGGCCGTCTATTTGGTGCGGCTGTTATTTGCGCTTGGGTAGGTAGGTGGAAACCCCAGTTAAAACAGTTTGTTGTTGCTTATGTTATAGAATAACCCACCCGCCCACCCACCCACCCAAGCGGCTGTTATCTAAAGATTGGATATCACCATCACCATTTTTAACAAAAAAACGCTTGCAAAAAAAGAAATTTTAAAAATTCCTAATATTTAACGCTTGGGTAGGTAAGTGAAAACCCATGTTTTAGAATGACCCACCCACCCCCCCAAAAGTCTGTTATCAAAGGATTGTATATCATCTTTACCTCTTTTGACAAAAAAACTTAAAACACTTGCAAAAAAAAAATTAGAAAATCTTGATAACTAACGTTTGGATGGAACTATTTGTCTGTACTAATGTTCTAGAATAACCCACCCACCCACTCAAGTGTCCGTTATTAAGATTAGATATCACCATCACCTCTTTTAACAAAAAAACTTTAACTAACGTTTGAGTAGGTGAGCAAAAAGTTGAAAGTTGAAACTATTTGTCCGTACTCATGTTCTAGAATGACTCACCAACCCGCTCAGGTGTCCTTTATTAAAAGATTAGATACCATGCTCACTTCCTTGAACATAGAACCTTTCAACACTTTAAAGAAAAAAAAAAAAAAATTTCTTGGTAACTAACGCTTGGGTGGGTGGGCGGAAACCCTAGTTAAAACTATTTGTCCAAACTTATATTCTAGAATGACCCACCTACCCGCCCAAGAATCCGTTATTGAAGGATTGGATATCACCATTACCTCTGTTGGCAAATAAATTTTAAACGTTTGCAGAAATTTTTTTTTTAAGAATTCTTGATAAATAACGCATGGGTGGGTGTGCGAAAACCCAAGTTAAAACTATTTGTTTGTACTCATGTTCTAGAATGATCAAAGAAACTTTAAACGCTTGCAGAAAAGAAAAACTTAAAAATTCTTGATTACTAACGTTTGGGTGGGTGGGCGGAAATCTCAGTTAAAACTATTTGTTTGTACTCATAATCTAGAATAACCAAACAAACCGCCCAAGTGTCTGTTATCAAAGAATTGGATATCATTAACACCTCTTTTTGACAAAAAAAATTTAAAACGATTGCAGAAAAGGAAAAACTGAAAAATTTTGATAACTAACGCTTGGGTGAGTAGGCAAGATCCCCACTTAAACTTATTTGTCTGTATTTATGATCTAAAATATTACATACACCATTACCTCTTTTGACAAAAAAACTTTAAACGCTTGCAGAGAAAGAAAACTTACAAATTCTTAATAACTAACGCTTGGATGGGTAGGCAAAAACCCTAGTTAAAACTACTTGTTTGTACTCATAATCTTGAATGACCCACCCACCCGCTTAAGTGTTTGTTATCAAAAAATTAAATATCACCATGACCTCTTGTGACAAAAAAACTTTAAACGCTTGCAGAAAAAAAAATTGAAAATCTTGTTAACTAAGGCTTGGGTAGGTGCGCAAAAACCCTAGTTAAAACTATTTGTCGTTACTAATGTTCTAGAATAACCCGCCTACCCGCCCATGTGTCCGTTATCAAAATATTGATTATCACAATCAACTCTTTTGACAAAGAAACTTTAAACGCTTGCAGAAAAGAAAAACTTAAAGATTTTGACTAACTATTGCTTGGGTAAGTAAGCGGAAACCCCAGGTAAAACTATTTGCCGTTATTAATTTACTGGAATGACCCACCCACCAGCCTAAAAGTTCGTTTTCAAAAAATTGAATATCACAATCATCTCTTTTGACAAAAAAACTTTAAAAGCTTGCAGAGAAGGAAAACTTAAAAAAAATTGATAACTAACTCTTGGGTGGGTGGGCGAAAACTCCAGTTAAAACTATTTGTTGTTAGTCATATTTTAGAATGACGCACCCACCCGCCCAAACGTCCGTTATCAAAATATTTTATATCACAATCACCTCTTGGTGCAAGGAAACTTTAAATGCTTGCAGATAGGAAAAAATTATAAAATCTTGATAGCTAAGGTTTGAGTGGGTGGGCGGAAACCCTAGTTTAAATTATTTGTCATTACTCATGGTTTAGAATAACCCAGCTGCTCAAGTGTCTCATATCCATCATCTTTTTTGACAAATAGACTTTTAACATTTGCAGAGAAGAAAAGCTTTTAAGTTCATGGTAACTAACAATTGAGCGGATGGGCATGAACCCTAGTTATAACTTTTTGTCTATACTCATGTTTTAGATTGTATTACATACTCTCCTAAGTTTTTGTCATCAATGAATTAGACACCACTATCACATTTTTTAACTCAGAACCTTTAACACTTAAAAAAAAAAAAGAAATTTTTAATAATTAACGCTTGCGTAAGTGAGCGAAAACCCCTTTTTAAATTTTGTGTCGTTACTCATGTTTTTAAATGACCCACCCACTCGCCCAAGTGTCCGTTATCAAAATATTGAATATCACAATTACCTTTTTAGACAAAAAACTTTAAAAGCTTACAGAGAAAACAAACTTAAAATTTTTAGATAACTAACGCTTGGGTGGGTGGGAGGGAACTCTAGTAAAACTGTTTGTCGTCACTTATGTTCTAGAATGACCCACCCACCCGCCCAAATGTCCGGATTGGATATCACAGAAAAAGAAAACCTAAAGATTTTGACTAACTATTGCTTGAGTGGGTGGGCGGTTACCTCAATTAAAACTATTTGTTGTTACTAATGTTTTAGAATAACCAACCCATCCGCCCAAGTGTATGTTATCAAAATATTGAATATCACAATCACTTCTTTTGACAAAAAAACTTTAAAAGCTTGCAGAGATGGAAATCTTAAATTTTTTTTATAACTAACGCTTGGGTAAGTAGACGAAAACCCCAATTAAAACTATTTGTATTTACTAATGTTGTAGAATGACCCACCCACCCGCCCAAATGTGCGTTATCAAATTATTGATTATCACAATCACCTGTATTGACAATAAAACTTTAAAAGTTTACAGTATACAATTTTTTTTTTGTTAACTAACGCTAGGGTGGTTGGGCGGGAACTCCAATTAAAATTATTTGTTGTTACTAATGTTTTAGAATGACCCACTCACCCGCCCAAGTGTCCGTTATTTAAGTATTGAATATCACAATCACCTCTTTTGACAAAAAACTTTAAACGCTTGCAGAGAAGATAAACTTAAATATTTTGACTAACTATTGCTTGAGTAAGTGAGCGGAAACTCCAGTTAAAACTATTTGTTGTTACTAATGTTCTAGAATGGCCCACTAACCCACCCTAATGTCGGTTATCAAAATATTGAATATCACAATCACCTCTTATGACAAAAAAATTTTAAAAGCTTGCAGAAAAGGAAAACTTAAATTTTTTTAATAACTAATGCTTGTGTAGGTAGGCATAAACCCCAATTAAAACTATTTGTTGTTATTTATGTTCTAAAATAACCCACCCACCCGCCCAAGTGTCCATTATCAAAATATTGTATATCACAATCACCTCTTTTTACAAAGATACTTTAAACGCTTGCAGAGAAGAAAAATTTAAAGATTTTGACTAACTATTGCTTGGGTGGGTGAGCGGAAACCCCAGTTAAAACTATTTATTGTTTTTTATGTTCTAAAATGACCCACCTACCCGCCCAAGTGTCCGTGATCATAATATTGAATATCACAATCACTTCTTTTGACAAAAAAACTTTAAATGCTTGCAGAAAAGAAAAACTAAAATTTTTTTGATAACTACCGCTTGGGTGGATAGGCGGAAATCCCAATTAAAACTATTTGTTGTTACTCATGTTTTAAAATGACACATTCACCCGCGCAATATTTGTAAACTGTCTTCCCACCCACCCGCCCAAGTGTTAATTAACAAAAAATTTGTTAATGTGCTCATTTTTGACGTAAAAGTGACAATTGTCATTTAATCTTGCACATTAAAATCAGCATAAACTCAACACATGTGAGAAAAAGCAATTTTTTTGATAACAAACACTTGGGCGGGTAGGCGGGATTACTGTATCAAACCACCGGCCCAATATTTATAAACTGTGTTCCCGCCCACCCACCCAAGTGTTAGTTATCAAGAAATTTGTTAATGTACCCACTTCTGACGTATTAGTGACAATTGTCATTCAATCTGTCACATTAAAATCAGCATAAACGCAACACGTGTGAGAAGAAGCAATTTTTTTGATTACAAACACTAGGGCGGGTAGGCGGAATTACTGTATCAAACTACCGGCCCAATATTTATAAATTGTGTTCCTGCCTACCCGCCCAAGTGTCAGTTATTAGGAAATTTTATAACTCTACCCACTTCTGACGTATTAATGACACCTGTCTTTCAATCGGTTATACTAAAATCAGCAAAAACGCATTAAGAGAGAGAATAAGCAAACTTCTTGATAACAAACACTTGAGAGGGTGGGCGGGAACAGTGTATCAAACCACCGGCTTAATATTTAAAATCTGTGTTCCCGCCCACCCGCCCAAGTGTTAGTTATCAAATTTTTTGTTAATGTACCCACTTCTGACGTATTAGTGACAATTGTCATTCAATCTATCACATTAAAATTAGCATAAACGCAACCCGTGTGAGAAGAAGCAATTTTCTTGATAACAAACACGTGGGTGGGTAGGCAGGATTATTCTATCAACCCACCGGCCCAATATTTATAAACTGTTTTCCCGCCCACCTGTTCAAGTGTTAGTTATCAAGAAATTTGTTAATGTACCTACTTCTGACGTATTAGTGACAACTGTCATTCAATCTGTCACATTAAAATCTGCATAAACGCAACACGTGTGAGAAGAAGCACTTTTGTTGATAACAAACACTTGGGCGGGTAGGCGGGATTACTGTATTAAACCACCGGCCCAATACTTATAAACTGTGTTTTTGCCCACCCGCCCAAGTGTCAGTTATCAAGAAAATTTGTAATTCTACTCACCTCTGACGTATTTATGACACCTGTCATTCAATCTGTTCTACTAAAAACAGCAAAAACGCATTAAGAGAGAGAATAAGCAAACTTCTTGATAACAAACACTTGGGTGGGTGGGCGGGAACTCTGTATCAAACCACCGGCCTAATGCTCATAAACTGTGTTCCCGCCCACCCGCCCAAGTGTGAGTTATCAAGAAATTTGTAAATGTACCTACTTCTGACGTATTAGTGACAACTGTCATTCAATCTGTCACATTAAAATCAGCATAAACGCAACACGTGTGAGAAAAAGCAATTTTGTTAATAACAAACACTTGGGCGGGTGGGCGGGATTACTGTATCAAACCACCGGCCCAATATTTATAAACTGTGTTCTCGCCCACCTGTCCAAGTGTCAGCTATCAAGAAATTTGTTAATGTACCCACATTTGACGTATTAGTGACAACTGTCATTCAACCTGTTATACTAAAAACAGCAGAAACGCAACAAAAGAGATAATAAGCAAATTTCTTGATAAAAAACTTTTGGGCGGGTGGGCGGGATTACTGTATCAAACCACCGGCCCAATATTTATAAACTGTGTTCTCGCCCACTTGTCCAAGTGTCAGCTATCAAGAAATTTGTTAATGTACCCACTTCTGACGTATTAGTGACAACTGTCATTCAATCAGTCACATTAAAATTAGCATAACTGCAACACGTTTGAGAAGAAACAATTTTTGTAATAACAAAAAATTGAGCGGGTATGCGGGATTACTATATCAAACCACCGGCCCAATATTTATAAACTATGTTCCCGCCCACCCGCCCAAGTGTCAGTTATCAAGATATTTTGTAATTCTACCCACCTCTGACGTATTTATGTCACCTGTCATTCAATCTGTTGTACTCAAAACAGCAAAAACGCATTAAGAGAAAGAATAAGCAAACTTCTTGATAACAAACACTTGGGCGGGTGGGCGGGAACACTATATCAAACCATTGGCCTAATACTTATAAATTGTGTTCTCGCCCACCCGCCCAAGTGTCAGTGATCAAGAATTTTTTTAATTCTACCCACTTCTGACGTATTAGTAACAACTGTCTTTTAATATGTCATATTAAAAACAGCAGAAGCGCAACAAGTGTGACAATAAGCAAATTTCTTGATATCAAACACTTGGGCGGATGGGCGAAAACACTGTATCAATCTACCGGTACTAATATTTATTTACAGTTAATTTAAATCATGTTTGTCATTTAAGAATTTAAAGAAAAAAGCCTAAAACTATCAATACAATCAAGGTTTGAGTTTTAAACTAAACATTAGTGGTAACAAATTAAGATTTTTTGCTTGAAACTGAAGCATGCTGGTTTGTGAATTGTAACTGAATTCAATTTTATGCAACAAATAGCATCAAATTGAAAAAAAAAAAAATTCCTCATAAATTTTAAATGACAACAAGTCAGTAGTTTAGATTGGAGTGGCCCACCCTCCTACCAAAGTGTTAGTAACTAAGAGATTGGATTACGACCATCTCTTGATTTTGACGCTCGCAAAAAGGTCAAACAATAAAACTCTTGTTATAGATCATTTGGGTGAGTGAGTGGGACACTCCATATTATGATAACGAGTGCAAAGAAGACTAAATTTGCTGTAATTTGATACCAACTTTAATAAACTTATTTTAATTTATTATCTGTACCCTTAGTTAACCTTAACATTGACCTCAAAATAAAACTTTAAAACAACTTTACCAATATTCATGTACTAACTATGTATATATAAAAAACATAACCTCAGTTGCTTTATTATATATATTAATTTTAAATAAAAATATATGTATATAAATAAGGTCATCAGTGAGATGACCTTAATTACTTAAACTTGAAATTAAAATATATGTAAATAAATGAGATTATCTCACTCATGATAAAAAAAAGCTGATGTGTTTATTCTAATTTATTATCTGTACCTTCAGGTAACCTCAACCATAACCTAAAAAATATAAAACCTTAAAAAAAACTTACAAATACTTCTGTCTAAATTATGTATCAAAATATAACTTAAGTTGCTATAAATTAAAATTAAAATATGTGTTAACAATTGAGGTCATCAGTGAGATGACCTCAATTGCTTTAAATTGAAATTAAAATATATGTAATAAATGAGGTCATCTCACTGATGATAAAAAATTGCAAAAACTATTTTTTTTAAATTGATACCAAACTTGATGTGTTTATTTTAATTTATAATCTGTACCCTCAGTTGATTAATGTACAAATTTGGAAGTCATAAAATTAAATTATCAACATTTTTATAGTTTGTTTGTTATAAAATCAAAGTAATTTAATTTCCCCATAACATATTTACAAAAATGTGACCTCAGTTGTAATCTCAACTTAAAAAAAAAAAAATTTAATTAGATTTCAAATTTGCTATATTAGTTACTAAACATTAAACTTATACATAATGCACAAAATTTATCCTTAGTTTTTGATGTCTTTAGCTTTTAACCTTGACTATAACCGCAAAAACAAAATATTAAAATAATCCCACAAATACCCATGTACACTAATTATTAAGATAACCTCAGTTGCTTTGATTTGAAATTAAAATATGTGTAAATAAATGAGGTTATTAGTGAAATAACCTCATTAATAAAAAAATGCAAAAAAGACTGAATTTGCTTTAAATTGGTACTAAGTTCGATGTGTTTGACCTAACCTAGCCTAACCTAACCTTACCTAACCTAACCTAACCTAACCTAACCTAACATACAAAATAAAACCTTAGTTGAATTTTATGAAATCAAAAAATATATAAATAACTAAGAATATTAGTGGGATGACCTCAAAAATAAAAAAAATATGGAGGAGACTAAATTGGCTTTATTTGATAAAAAACTTGATGTGTTTATTCTATTTATTATCTGTACCTTCAATCAACTTCAACCACAACTTTAAAAATATAACCTTAAATTTACCTCACAATTATTCATGTTCTAGCAATGATTAAACATATAACTTCAGTTGTTTTAATTTAAAATAAAAATATATGTAAATTAATAAGGTCATTAGAGAGATGACCTCAATAATAAAAAAAATAAAGAAGAGACTAAATTTGGTTAAATTTGATAACAAATTTAATTTGTTTATTCTATTTTATTATTTGTACCCTCAGTTAACTTCAAAAATGACCGCAAAAATAAAATTTAATTAAAAATACATAACAAATACTTTGTACTAACTATGTATCACAATATAACCTCAGTTGCTTTAATTTGAAAAGAAAATATGTAAATAAATGAGGTCATTAGTAAGATGACCTTAATTTCTTTAGTTTAAAATTAAAATATATGATAATAAATGAGGTCATCTCACTGATAAAAAATACAGACTAAATTAACTTTAATTTGATACCAAACTTGATATTTGTATTCTCAGTTGATTATTGTTTAAATTTATTGAAGACGTAAAATCAAATTATCAAAATATCTATAGCGTGTTTGGTATAAAATTAAAGCAAGTTGATCCCCACCAGACATATTTAAAAAAATGTGACCTCAGTTGTACCCTCAGCTTAAAAAAAACTTTTTATAAGGGTTCACAGCATCCAACTCAGCAAGATAACGCCTGAATATAATTGAATAAAATTTTCACACATTGTAGAAAAAACTCTAATCTGTGTCTTCAAACTTGTAGAGATTTGATGCAATAAGTCGTTTCTTTGCAATTATTTTTTAAAAAGTGACATATTTAATTAGTTTTTTGTAATTTTTTTACTCTTTAAATATAACTTCAAATCTGTATCTAAAAACATGAAGACATAGAATATTGTATGTAGTTCAACATATAAAAAAAGTAATGACTAAAATCTTATCGTTTGGATATTGAGTTGGTTGGCGTTTAGTCCTATAAGAACTAATTTTAATTTAAAAACGGCGCTGTACGTGTTAATATTTTTCTAGAGAGAAAAGTTTACTGATATTCTCGTAGATGTGATAGGATTTAATATTTTCCATAACAATACTACTAGTGGCACCACAACAGGACGGGGCGACTAATTCGGCAATTCTCTAGCGTTAAGCAGATAACAAACTTGCTATATTAGTTACTAAACATTGAAAATTTACATAATACACAAAATGAAACCTTATTTTTTACGACTTTAGTAACCTCAGAATTGTAAACTCAACCATGATCACAAAAATAGAACGTTAAAATATCCTTTAGGTATACTATGTATAAAAATATAACTTCAGTTGCTTTTTTATTTGGGATTAAAAAATATGTAATTAAATGAGGTCATTAGTAAGATGACCTCAATAATAGAATGTAGAGGAGACTAAATTTGGTTAAATTTGATACCAAACTCAATGTGTTTATTTTATTTTATTATCTGTATGCTCAGTTAACCTCAACTATAACCTCAAAAATAAAACCTTAACAAGTCAGTAGTTTGGATCGGAGTGGCCCACCCATTCACCCACCCACCTAAGTGTTAATTACAAAAAGGTTGGATTACAACCGTTTTTTGTGATTAAGTGACTTTTGACGTTAACAGAGAGGTCAAACATTAATCTTCTTGATAACAAACACTTGGGATAGGTGGGACACTCCTTATTATGATAACAAGTCAGTAGTTTAGATCGCTTATTTCACTTCTTTCGATCACCAAAGGAAAATCTTTTGACCTAAGGATTTTTGGTTTGCAGCTTCATTAGCCGGGGTCTGGTGGCTTGTCACAGAAGCATCTGCGTCCCCTTCTGCCGGCTAGAAGTATGTTTGTTTTACATTTTTTCAAAATAAAAATGTACAGAAAACACCGCTTTTTGTTAGAACTTACTTCTTACATAAAAATCATGCAATAAACTTATTTTTAGTTAAAAATTACTTAAAAAACTCATTACTAAAATTAAATTTGTTTGAAAATTAAGTTAAATTTGCTCAAAACACCTAAAAAATTGCAAGGAAAACTTAATTCTAATATAAAAACCATCCAAAAATCTCATTCCTAGTATAAAACTTGCTAAATTTATCCAAATTGGCGTTTAACCATATTTTTAGCAGAAAGAACTCATTTTCAACGTAAAAATGATACAGAAAACTTACTTCAAGTATTATTTTTTTTTTTCGGAAAATGTTTTAAATTTGTTAAACCCTATTTGCACTATAAAAAACATAAAATTGCACAAAAAACTTATTTTTTAAATAAAAATTAGGCAGAAAACTCTTCTTTAGTATAAAATCATGCTTAAAACATATTTTTGATATATTTTACCGGAAATTAATATAAATTGGCGTTAAAGCCTATTTATTATATAAAATTTGTTTAAAGTTTATCTGAACAAACATTCGATACTATTTTCAACATAAAATTTGTCTAAAACTTATAAAAATTGCGATAAAAACTTATTTCCAACATATAAATCGTTCGAAAAACTTATTTAAAGTTTGAAATTTGCTCGGAAATTGCGCCAACTTTATCTAAACTTGCAATAAACTTCATTTTAAGCTTAAAACTTGCTTAAAAAACATAAAAATTGCAACAAAAATTCATTTCTAACATAAAAATTATGCAAAATGTGCATTTTTAGTAATTTTTTTTTAGAAATCAGTTTAAATTTTAATAAAGCTTATTGATAGCATAAAAATCCTGCAAAAAACTTATTCTTTGTGTGAAATTTGCTCAAAAATTGCGTTAGATTTATCTAAATTGGCGTTTTTAGCATAAAATTTGATTAAAACACATAAAACTCATTTCTAACAAAAAAATTAAGCAAAGAAACTTATTTTTAGTATAGAATTATAAAGAAACCTCTTCCGGAATTTAAATTAAATTAATTTAAATTGGCGTTAAAGCCCATTTATAGCTCAAAATTGATCAACAAATTTATTGACAACATAAAAATCATGCAGAAAACTTATTTCAAGTATGCAATTTGCTCGGAAATTTTGTTTACAAAATTAAATTTATTTAAATTGGTGTTAAATCTTATTTATAGCAAAAAGTTTGCTTAGAAAACCTCAAATTTGCACAAAAATTACATTTATATCAGAAAACTTATTTCCAACATGAAATTTGTTTAGTAATTACATGAACTGTATCAAAATATTTACATTTGCATTTAATTTTATTAGAAAATCTTGAAATTTTACAAAAAAAACATTTTTTGCATAAAATTTATATCAAAAAATTGCTTAAAACGCTTTAATTGTCTTAAAAAAAAAATTTACTGAACTTTTTTTAATAAATTTTAGGCAAACAGAGCATTTTTTGAGCTATTTTTGTTAAATTATTTTGCAATTATTGTTAATTTTTATATAAAAAAAATTTCAATAAAAAAATTGAAGAATTTTATGCAAAAATCGCATTTTTCTAAAATATTATGTAGTTTTTAATTATTTTCTTATATAAAATTTAATATTGTTTAAGTTTTTTGATAAATTTCATTCTTTTTCAGCAATTTTTGTTAAATTTTATACAGTAAATAGATTTTAGTACAATTTTTGATCATTTTCTAATAAAAAAACAAATATGCCTACATAAAAATTGCTTAAAACATAGTTTTAGCAATGTTCAATATGGTATTAAACTCAAAACTACGTTTTTCGTTTTATAAATATTTTTTATGATTTTTTGAATAAGTTCAACATTTTGCTAAAGCGTGTTCTTACAAAATATTTTATTAAAATCACAGTTTTTAAGAAACTAAATTAAAAATTAGTAGAAACATAGTCTAAACAGTGTTTAACAAAGCCTTATACTCAAAACTACGTTTTAGTTTTAAAACTATTTTTTATATTTTTTGAAAATGTTCAACATTTTGCAAAATTGTGAATTTATGAAATTTGATATTAAAATTACAAATTTTAGAATAGCAAATTGAAAATTGGTAAGAATATAGTCTAAATAATGTTAATAAGGCTTTAATCTCAAAACTAAGTTTTTTCATTTATTAATATTTTTTATGATTTTTTAAAAAGTTTTAACATTTTGCTTAAATGTGGTCTTATAAAATCCTTCATTAAAATAACAATTTTTAAAAAACCAAATAGCAAATTGGTAAAAATCTAGTTGACACAGTGGTTAATAAGGCTTTAAACTCAAAACTACGTTTTAATTTCAAAAATAATTTTTATGATTTTTTGAAAATGTTTATTATTTTGCTAAACGGTAATCTTTTAAAATTCTACAATAAAATCACAATTTTTAAAGTAGCATATTGATTGTTATTAAAAAAAGGTCTAAACAATGTTTAAAAAGGCCTTATACTCAAAACTACGTTTTTAATTTTATATTTTTTAAATTTTTTTTAAAATGTTTAATATTTTGTAAAATTGTGTAGTTAAATCACAATTTTCAAGAAAACAAAATGAAATTTTTTGAAAATAAAGTCTAAACAGTGTTCAATAAGGCCTTAATCTCAAAACTACGTTTATCGTTTTAAAAATATTTTTTTAAATTTTTTGAAATATTTAAAAATTTTGCTATATTGTAATTTTATGAAATCTTACATTAAAATCACAATTTTTAAAATAACATATTGAAAACTGTTAAAAATATTGTCTGAAAAATGTTTAATAAGGCCTTAAACTACGGTTTTGGTTGTATAAATAAGTTTTAAAATTTTTTGAAAATGTTAAAAAAAACTCTAAATCGTTTTCTTATAAAATTTTAAATTAAAATCACAATTTTCAAAAAAGCAAATTAAAAATTGTTAGAAATATAGTCTAAACAATGTTTAATAAAGCTTTGAACTCAAATCTACTTTTTTGGTTTTTGAAATATTTTTTATAATTTTTTGAAAATGTTCAACATTTTGCAAAATCGTGATCTTATAAAATTGTATATTAAAATCACAATTTTCAAAATAGTAAATTGTAAATTGGTATAAATATAGTCTAAATAATGTTCAATAAGACCTTAAACTAAAAATTTTAATTTTTGTTCTAGAAATAATTTTTATGATTTTTGGAAAACATTTTGCTAAAATCTGCATTGAAATCACAATTTTCAAATTATTATATTGAAAATTGTTGAAAATTTAGTCTAAACAATGTTGAATAAGGCCTTAAACTTGCAACTAAGTTTTTGGTTTTATAATTTATTTTTTAATTTTTTAATTTTTTTTAAATATAAAAAATATCTAAATTGTGATCTTATAAATTTCTACATTGCAATCACAATTTTTAAAATAACATATTAAACATTTTTTAATACATAGTTTAAACAATGTTCAATAAAGCCTTAAACTCAAAACTTCGTTTTTTGTTTTAAAAATATTATTTATGATTTTTTGAAAAAGTTTAATATTTTGTATAATTGTTATCTTATAAAATTCTACATTAAAATCACAATTTTGAAAATAACTTATTAGAATTTGTTAAAAATATAGTCTAAACAATGTTTAATAAGGCCTTAAACTTTACGTTTTTGGTTTTATAAATATATTTTATTATTTTTTTAATATAATTTTGCTAAATCGTGGTCTTATAAAATTCTAACATTAAAATACAATTTTACAAAAAACCTAATAAAATTTGTTGAAAAATTTATCTAAGCAATGTTTAATAAGGCTTTAAATTTAAAACTACGTTTTTGGTTTTATAAACATTTCTTTATAATTTTTTGAAAATGTTTAATATTTGCTAAATTGTAATCTTTTGTAATTCTTCATTAAAACTACAATTTTTAAAATAGAATATTGAAAATTGTTAAAAATAAAGTATATAAAATGTTTAATAAGGCATTAAACTCAAAACTATTTTTTTAATTTTATATTTTTTTTTTATTTTTAAAAAATTTAAAAATTGAAATATTTTTTGGTTTTTTGAAATTCTACATTAAAATCACAATTTTTAAGAAAACAATAAAATTTGTTAAAAATTTAGACTAAACAATGTTTAATAAAGCCTTAAAACTAAAACTACGTTTTTGGTTTTAAATTTTTTGTTTTATTTTTTTTGTTATAAAAGGTCACACATTTTGAACTATATTTTCACATAGACTGACAAGCGATTGAAGCCTATAATAAGTCAAATACGACTTTCCATTTGATTGATGGCAATATATCAATCAAAGCCTAATACGCTATTAAAGTAAACCTTCTTTTAGCAAACTTTAATAAATTCATACTTCTAACTTGTTTATCAACTATTTAGTATTCAAAAACACAAAAAAATTATGACACCCCGTATCACTCTTAATTCGGCCTCAATCTAAATAAAAGTTGTCATTTAGAGCAAATTTGCAATGCATATGAGATGCTGAAGTGCCGGCATAAAAGTGTATATACATATGTAAAAAGGCCCCGGTAATTCCATGTCCCTTCATATGAATACCTAACGAACGCATAAAAATCGCTTAAACGCTTAAATTTTTCATGAAACTTTTATTATAGCCCCGTCCTAATTATCCGATGAAAGAAATGCATTTACATACGTATACTCACACACATTTTTACCATGTTTTCTTTTTCATTCTATCCGGGGACTTTAATCAAGTCTGCCGGCGGAGGTTTTCGCTTTTCCTCATCCTAATTATCTCGCAGCCGCATTCACGTTGCCCCGCAACCTCATCTCAGAATTATTACAAATAAACTAGATTATGCTAATGCATTATTAAAGCCGTTGCTAAGTCGGCAAAGGTCGTCCCAAGATACGCTTTTTCTTTTTAGTATTAATTAAATTCTATCTCAATATAATGAAAATTTGTTGTTTGGGATTATTATTATTTTCACAATTGGCTAGACTACACAGAAATTAATTTAAAAAAAACTTTAGGGATCCTACATTAACTTTCCAGACTGACACAAAAACTTGATTTTGATTTTATTTGCTATTCGTATTTCAATTAAAGTAGCGAAAAATTTATTGGTTATTTTGTCAAATTAAATTTATCACATGAAGTATGGGAAAATAACTCGAGGCATGTGGTTGGGGATAACGTGCTTTGTAAAAAATACAATAAAATGGAACGTGGAAATATTGTACTTGAGTGAAAAAAGTCGTGCGTGATATTTTTCTAACAAACAAAATAAAATAAAGTATGTTCAAATCAAATTGAATTGAAACATGAGTTTTATTTAAACGATAATTAACCACATTATTTGTATTTTTTCATGCATGAAAACACTTTCCGCATCACATAAATCACATAATCTCTTTTCCCTTTCCGTTTTCCATCCCGATTTCTCATGCTCTTTATTTTTATTACTACCGCCACAACACGAATATTTCGCGATATTAAAACTCAATTTCAATAAACCTCAAACCCGAGCTAAAAAAAGTACAGGTTTGTTTCGCTGCTGAAACAGGAAGAAACTCGTTTATTAAAAAAAAAATACATGAAAATAGAAGCGCCGAGCCAATTTCTCAGACAAATTCACATTTTATCCTCGCTCAACATCAAGGATGTAAGATGAGCAGGATGGAGATGTTAGATAAAAATATTCATTTGGTAGAAAATACATATGTTATTATCAGTTTGATTAAAAGATGTAATCATGCATAATTGAGTCGTAAAATTAATAATAATGTTTGGATGTTAACTTGGTTTTATATTTATTTGTTGAATGAATAATATAATATATTACATTTATTTCCAAGATTTAATATTAAAGAAAAATACAGCAATATGTTACTTTTGCCAGTTTTTTATATGAAAAATATTTTGTATAAAAATTTAGTGATGAGCATAATTGAGGATTCCAATAAACGGCTTCATATGATGACACATTAGTGTAGAATTATTATTATTTCTACGTTTTTTTTCAAAGATTTTTTTAATTAAAATTTTTTTTTGCATGATCTGACGATTAATTGACCCTTGATTACAATTTTGGGGGTCCGACTCCGATATTTTTAGCATTTCTCTGTCAATTTTAAGATTACT
Source organism: Tachinus rufipes (assembly GCA_963932245.1). Taxonomy (NCBI): domain Eukaryota; kingdom Metazoa; phylum Arthropoda; class Insecta; order Coleoptera; family Staphylinidae; genus Tachinus; species Tachinus rufipes. The sequence continues at coordinate 114,535,005 of OZ010745.1, forward strand.
ACTATAATCCAAACTACTGTCTTGTTATCATTTAAAATTATACAGTTTACAAACCAGCATGCTTCAGTTTCAAGCGAAAAATCTTAATTTATTAAACATTGCTTTGGCTATATTTTTTAACAATTTTTAATATGCTACTTTAAAAATTGTGATTTCAAAGTAGATTTTATAAGATTAAAAATGAAATTTTTAGTTTAAGGCCTTATTGAGCACTATTTAGACTATATTCTTACCAATTTTCATTTTTTTATTTTAAAAATTGCAATTTTAATGTAGAAATTTATAAAATCACGATTTAGCAAAATGTTAAATATTTTCCAAAAAATATAAAAAATATTTTGTTTTGAGTTTAAAGCTTTATTAAACATTGTTTAAACTTTATTTTTAGCAAATTCCGATACGCTATTTCAAAAATTGTTATTTTAATATAAAATTTTATAAGATTACATTTTCAAAAAATCATGAAAAATATTTTTAAAATCAAAAACATAGTTTTGAGTTTAAGGCTTTATGAAACATTATTTAGACTATATTTTTAGCAATTTTCAATATGCTAGTTTGAAAATTGTAATTTTAATAAAGAATTTTATAAGATTAAAAAAAAAATAAAAAAATAATATTGAAAACCAAAAACGTAGTTTTGAGTTAAGGCTTTATTAAATATTGTTTGGACTATATTTCAAACAATGTTTAATATGTTATTTTGAAAATTGTGATTTTAATTATGGGTTTCATAAGAAAACGATTTAGAATTTTTTAAACATTTTCAAAAAATTATAAAAAATATGAATAAAACCAAAAACGTAGTTTTGAATTTAAGGCCTTATTGAACATTGCTTATACTATATTTTTAACAATTTTTATAATGCTATTTTAAAAATTATGGTTTCAATTTTGATTTTTAAAAGATCACGATTTAGCAAAATGTTGAACATTTTCAAAAAACTATAAAAATATTTATAAAACCAAATACGTAATTTTGAGTTTAAGGCTTTATTTAACATTGCTTAGACTATATTTTCAACATATTTTATTATGTTTTCTTAAAAATTGTGATTTCAATGCCGAATGTTATAAGATCACGATTTTGCAAAATAGTGGACTTTATCCATTTATAAAAATATTTAGACAACCAAAAACGTAGATTTGAGTTTAAAGCTTTATTAAACATTATTTAGACTTTATTTTTAGCAATTTTCAATTTGTTTTTTTTTAAATTGTTATTTTAATGTAAGATTTTATAAAACTACAATTTAGCAAAATGTTAAATTTTTTCAAAAAATTAAAAACAATATTTATAAAACAAAAAACGTAGTTTTGAGTTTAAAGCCATATTGAACATTGTTCAGAAAATATTTTTAACTAATTTTATTATGTTTTCTTGAAAATTGTGATTTTACTACAGAATTTCATAAAAACACGATTTGCAAAATATTTTACATTTAAAAAAAATCATAAAAAATATTTATAAAATTAAAAACGTAGTTTTGAGTATAATGCCTTATTAAACATTGTTTGGACTTTATTTTTAGCAATTTTCAATATGCTATTTTAAAAATTGTAATTTTAATGTAGGATATTATAAGAACACGGTTTAGAAAAATAATGAACATTTTCAAAAAATCATAAAAGATATTTTTAAAACTAAAACTTAGTTTTGAGTTTAAAGCTTTATTAAAAATTGTTTGGACAAAATTATTTACAATTTTTAATATTTTGTTTTGAATTTTGTGGTTTCAATGTAAAATTTTATAAGATTACAATTTAGCAAAAAGTTGAACATGTTCAAAAAATTATTAAAAAAATTTGTAAAACAAAAAACGTGGATTTGAGAATAAGGCCTTATTAAACATTATTTAGACTTTATTTTGAATAATTTTCAATTTGTAGTTTTTATTTTTTATTTTATTTTAATGTAAACTTTTATAAGAAAACGATTTAGAATTTTTTTAATATTTTCAAAAAATTATAAAAAATATTTATAAAACCAAAAACGTAGTTTTGAGTTTAGGGCCTTATTGAACAATGCTCAAACTATATTTTCAACAAAACTCATTATGTTTTTTGAAAACTGTGATATTAATGTAGAATTTTATAAGATAACAATTTAGCAAAATGTTAAGCATTTTCAAAAAATCATAAAAAAAAATTTAAAATTCATAAACGTACTTTTGAGTTGAAGGACTCATTTATATTTGTTTAGACTATGTTTTAAGCAGTTTTTATTATGTTATTTTGAAAATTGTGGGCAAATATGTTTTTCTATAAGAAAATGATCAAAAATTGCACAAATATTTATTTACTGTACAAAAATTGCCCAAAAATACATTGTTTGCCTGATATTCATAAAAAATCTTGATGTAAATTAACTTTTATATAAGAAAATGATTAAAAATATTTACAAAAATGCAATTAATGCATGAAATTCTTCAATCTTTTTGTAATATTTTATAAGAAAATTATCATTAATTGCACAAAAATTTAAAAAAATTAGCTCAAAAAATGCTTTGTTTGCCTAAAATTCAATGAAAAATGTTCAATGAATTGTTTTTTTTTTTTTTAAGAAGACGATTAAATCGTTTTAAACAATTTTTTGATCTAAAATTTATGCTCAAAATGTTTTTTCTGTAATATTTTAAGATTTTCTAAGAAAATTGTATGCAAGAAATAGGATTTTTGAAAATATTTTACATACAATTCATGTAATTTCCAGATTTCATGATGGAAATAAATTTTCTGCGCAATTTTTATGATGTAATTTTTGTGCAAATTTAAAGTTTTCTAAGCAAACTTTTTGCTATAAATAAAGTTTAACAATACCAATTTATTTAAATTCCGAGCAATTTGCATACTTGAAATAAGTTTTTTGCATGATTATTATGTTGGAAATGAGTTTTTTGATTAATATTATGCTATAAATGGGCTTTAACGCCAATTTAGATAACTTTAATTTAATAAAAAGAGTTTTATACTAAAAGAGAGTTTTCTGCATAATTCTATACTAAAAATAAGCATATTTTTTTGTTAGAAATTAGTTTTTTTTTTTTTAGTTTTATGTGTTTTAAGCAATTTTATTCTACCCTAATTTAAATAAATTTAACGCAATTTTCGCGCAAATTTAACACTATAAATGAGTTTTTTGCATGATTTTTATCCTATAAAAAAAGTTTTAATGGGAATTTAGAAAATTGTACTAAAAATGTCTGCAATTTTTATGATTTTTAAGCAAATTTTATGCTTAAAATGGAATTTAATGCAATTTTAGATAAAGTTGGCGCAATTTCCGACCAAATTGCATTCTTGAAGTAAGTTTTCTACATGATTTTTATGTTGGAAATAAGTTTTTTTTGCAATTTTTATGAATTTTAAACAAATTTTATGTTAAAAATAAAATTGAATGCCAGTTTAGATAAACTAAAACACAAATTCCAAGCGAAATTTATACTAGAAATGAGTTTTTTGAATATTTCTTATGTTGGAAATGAGTTTTTTGGTAAATTTTTATGTGTTTTAAGCATATTTTATACTATAAATAAGCTTTAACGTCAATTTAAATTAATTTGCAAAATTATTTTATATCAAAAATGAGTTTTTTGCAAGATTTTATGCATGATTTTCAAGTAAGAAGTAAATTTTCAGCATCATTTTTTTGTTGGAAATTTGTTTTTTGTGCTAAAAATGGGGCTAAACGCTAATTTAGATAAATTTATTAAGTTTTATACTAGGAAAGAGGTTTGGATTAGTCAGAATTGAGTTTTTCTTGCAATTTTTATGTTTTGAGCAAATCTAAAAAAAATTTGAATTAATTTTAATTTTTTTTTTTTTAAATTATTTTGTTGCGTAATTTTTACTAGAAATACGTTTTTTGCATGATTATTATCTAAGAATTGAATTTTTTGTGCAATTTATATGTTTTTTTAGCAAATCTTATGCTATAAATAGGGTTTTACGCTTTATTTAATAAATTTGTTGCAATTTTCAAGCAAATTTTATACTGGAAATGAGTTTTTTGCATGATTTTTAAGTTGGTAATGCATTTTTTAATGTGTTTTAAGCAAATTTTATGCTAAAAATTGGGTTCAACGTCAATTTAGATAAATTTAAAGCAATTTCCAAAAGAATTTTATACTAGAAGTAAGTTTTCTGCATAAGTTTTACGATAGAAATTAGTTTTTTGCACAAATTTTGTTTGTTTTAACCAAATTTTATGCTAAAAAAGAAGTTGAACGTGAATTTAGGTAAGCTTAGCGCAGTTTTCAAACAAACTTTATGCATAAAGTTTTACAAAAAAACATGAAATTTATCAAAAGGTGCACAACAACCTATGTACTATATAAAATTCTAGTAAAATGATGAAAAAATGAAATTTATTAAAAATCTTGGATTTTTATAAAATGATTAAATATTGCATAAAATTGATTGAAATTGATCTATATTTATGCAAATTTCATCAAAGTTTTGCAGATAACTTGATTTTCTTTTAAAAATTGATATTTTGAATTGCACAAAAACTTACTTTTTATCAGTTTTTTGATGAAATTCAATTAAATTTGATTAAAATCTTTGTAGAAAATTTGATTTAAAATAAAATGCATAAAAACTCATTTACTATATAAAATTTGTCAAAAATTGCTCAAAAATGCACTTATTTTTTTGTAGAAAAACAAATTATCTATAAAATTTTTGACAAATTTTATGCAAATTTATCAAAAATCTAGCAAAAAATTTGCTTTTTTGTTAAAAAAATATTCAGAATTGTACAAAAACTTATTCATCGGATAAAATTTACCAGAAATTGCAATTTTTTGCATGAAAATTTTGAAAAATCTTAGGTAATGTAGTTTTTTTATATGAAAGTTATCAAAAATTGCACAAATTTTTTTATTTATTATATAAAATTAAAAAAAAAGCTTCTAAAGAACTGCATTTTTGCATAAGTTTGATAAAAAATTGTGCAGTAAAGTTACTTTTTTACAAGAAGATAATCAGAAATTTCATAAATTTTAAGATAACATGCATTTTTGCATGAAATTGATCAAAAGACTTAAACCTCACTAAAATCTATTTATTGTATAAAATTTAACAAAAAATATTTATTTTAAACAAGATCAAATCAAATTTGATTAAAAATCTTGCTTCAATCATCTTCAAGATTTTTGACAAAATGTATGCAAATTTTATCAAAAATCTTGCTGAAAAATTATTTTTTTATTAAAAAAACACCATTGATCGGATAAAATTTACCAAAAATTGCTCAAAAATGCGTTTTTTGTAAGAAATTTATCAAAAATTTTAGAAAATGTGTTTTTTTATATAAAAGTGATAAAAAATTGCACAAAAATCTTTACTTATTGTGTGAAATTTAACTAAAGCTAAACTGCATTGTTTGCATATTTTTTTTCAAAAATTGTGCAGTAAAGTAAAATTTTTACAAGAAGTTGAATAAAAGTTTTTTTAAATTTTAAGATATTTTTGTATTTTAATCAAATTTTATTAAAAATCTTTGTAGTAAATTTTATTTTTTACAAAAAAATGCATAAAAACTCATTCACTATATAAAATTTATCAAAAATGACTCGAAAATAATTTTTTTTGTAAAAAAAACACAAATTATCTTTATAATTTTTGACAAAATTTATGCAAATTTTATCAAAAAATGCTTAAAAAATTTATGAAATTTATAAAAAAATTTGATGCATGTTTTTATACATGAAATTTCACAAAAATTTTTACTTATTGTATAAAATTTAACTAAAAACTGCATTGTTTGCAAAAATTTGATCAAAAATCATGCAGTGAACGATTTTTTTTTTAAGAAAATGATTAAAAGTTTCATACATTTTAAGATTTTTTGCATAAAACTGATCAATAACTTTGTAAACTATTATTTTAAATTGTTTAAACTATATTTTTAACAAATTTCATCATGTTTTCATGAAAATTGTTTTTTTTTAAGATCACGATTTTCAGCAAAATTTTGAAAATGTTCAAAAAATTATCAAAATTATTTGTAGAACAAAAAACGTAGTTTTGAGTTAAAGGCCTTGTTCAGACTATATTTTCAACAAATTTTATTATGTTTTCTTAAAAATTGTGATTTCAATAATGTAGAATTTTACAAAATCACGATTTAGCAAAATGTTTTTCAAAATAATAAAATATAGTTTTGAGTTTAATGCTTTATTAAATACTATGTTTTAAGAAATTTTTCAAGCAAAATTTTTGCTATAAATGAAGTTTAACATGAATTTATTTGAATTTCCGAGCAATTTGCATACTTGAAATAAGTTTTTTGCATGATTATTATGTTGGAAATGAGTTTTTTGATTAATATTATGCTATAAATAGGCTTTAACGCCAATTTAGATAACTTTAATTTAATAAAAAGAGTTTTATACTAAAAATGAGTTTTTTGCATAATTCTATACTAAAAATAAGCATATTTTTTTGTTAGAAATTAGTTTTTTTTTTTAGTTTTATGTGTTTTAAGCAATTTTATTCTACCCTAATTTAGATAAATTTAACGCAATTTTTGCGCAAACTTAACACTATAAATGAGTTTTTTGCATGATTTTTATCCTATAAAAAAGTTTTAATGGGAATTTAGAAAATTGTACTAAAAATGCGCATTTAGCGTAATTTTCATATTAAAAATGATTTTTTTCTGCAATTTTTATATTTTTAAGCAAATTTTATGCTTAAAATGGAATTTAATGCAATTTTAGATAAAGTTGGCGCAATTTCCGACCAAATTGCATTCTTGAAGTAAGTTTTCTACATGATTTTTCTGTTGGAAATAAGTTTTTTTGCAATTTTTATGAGTTGTAAACAAATTTTATGTTAAAAATAAAATTGAATGCCAGTTTAGATAAACTAAAACACAAATTCCAAGCAAAATTTATACTAGAAATGAGTTTTTTAAATATTTTTTATGTTGGAAATGAGTTTTTTGGGAAATTTTTATGTGTTTTAAGCATATTTTATACTATAAATAAGCTTTAACGTCAATTTAAATTAATTTGCAAAATTATATTATATCAAAAATAAGTTTTTTGCAAGATTTTATGCATTTCAGCATCATTTTTTTGTTGGAAATTTGTTTTTTGTGCTAAAAATGGGGCTAAACGCTAATTTAGATAAATTTATTAAGTTTTATACTAGGAAAGAGATTTTTGGATGGTTATTAGTCAGAATTGAGTTTTTCTTGCAATTTTTATGTTTTGAGCAAATCTAAAAAAAATTTGAATTAAATTTTAATTTTTTTTTTGTTATAATTTGTTTGCGTAATTTTTACTAGAAATACGTTTTTTGCATGATTATTATCTAAGAATTAAGTTTTTTGTGCAATTTATATGTTTTTTTAGCAAATCTTATGCTAAAAATTTGTTGCAATTTCCAAGCAAATTTTATACTGGAAATGAGTTTTTTGCATGATTTTTAAGTTGGTAATGCATTTTTTAATGTGTTTTAAGCAAATTTTATGCTAAAAATTGGGTTCAACGTCAATTTAGATAAATTTAAAGCAATTTCCAAAAGAATTTTATACTAGAAGTAAGTTTTCTGCATAAGTTTTACGATAGAAGTTAGTTTTTTGCACAAATTTTGTTTGTTTTAACCAAATTTTATGCTAAAAAAGAAGTTGAACGTGAATTTAGGTAAGCTTAGCGCAGTTTTCAAACAAACTTTATGCATAAAGTTTTACAAAAAAACATGAAATTTATCAAAAGGTGCACAACAACCTATTTACTATATAAAATTCTAGTAAAATGATGAAAAAATGAAATTTATTAAAAATCTTGGATTTTTAATAAATGATTAAATATTGCATTTTTGCATAAAATTGATTAAAATTGATCTATATTTATGCAAATTTCATCAAAGTTTTGCAGATAACTTGATTTTCTATTAAAAATTGATATTTTGAATTGCACAAAAACTTACTTTTTATCAGATTTTTGATGAAATTCAATTAAATTTGATTAAAATCTTTGTAGAAAATTTGATTTAAAATAAAATGCATAAAAACTCATTTACTATATAAAATTTGTCAAAAATTGGCCAACAATGCACTTATTTTTTTGTAGAAAAACAAATTATCTATAAAATTTTTGACAAATTTTATGCAAATTTATCAAAAATCTAGCAAAAAATTTGCTTTTTTGTTAAAAAAATATTCAGAATTGTACAAAACTTATTCATCGCATAAAATTTACCAGAAATTGCAATTTTTTGCATGAAATTTTTGAAAAATCTTAGGTAATGTAGTTTTTTTATATGAAAGATATCAAAAATTGCACAAAAATCTTTATTTATTATATAAAATTTAAAAAAAGCTGCTAAAAAACTGCAATTTTGCATAAGTTTGATAAAAAATTGTGCAGTAAAGTTACTTTTTTACAAGAAGATAATCAGAAATTTCATTAATTTTAAAGTCTTAAACCTCACTAAAATCTATTTATTGTATAAAATTTAACAAAAATTGCTCAGAAATGCGTTTTTTGTAAGAAATTTATCAAAAATTTTTGAAAATGTGTTTTTTATATAAAAGTGATCAAAAGTTGCAAAACATTTTTACTCATTGTGTGAAATTTAATTAAAGCTGCTAAACTGCATTGTTTGCATATTTTTTTTTTTAAATCGTGCAGTAACGTAATTTTTTTACAAGATGATTAAAAGTTTTATAAATTTTAAGATGCATTTTTGCATAAAATTGATTGATTGATTTGTAATTTAATTAAATTTTATTAAAAATCTTTGTAGTAAATTTTATTTTTTACAAAAAAAATGCCTAAAAACTTATTCAGTATATAAAATTTATCAAAAATGACTCAAAATTTTTTTTTTGTAAATACACACAAATTATCTTTTTTTATCAAAATTATTTGTAGAACAAAAAACGTAGTTTTGAATTAAAGGCCTTGTTCAGACTATATTTTCAACAAATTTTATTATGTTTTCTTAAACATTGTGATTTCAATAATGTAGAATTTTACAAAATCACGATTTAGCAAAATGTTTTTCAAAATAATAAAATATAGTTTTGAGTTTAATGCTTTATTAAATATTGTTTGGACTATGTTTTAAGAAATTTTTATAATGTAATTTTTTCTATAAAAAAATTATCAAAAATCAAAAAAAAAATTATTATATAAAGTTTAAAAAAAACTTGCTCAAAAAACATTGTTTGCATGAAATTCATTAAAAATCTTGAAGTAAAATAAAATTAAATTAAAAAAAAAATGCAATTTTGCATAAAATTCTTCAATTTTTTTGTAGAAAATGTGTTTTTTAAAAGAAAATTATCAATAATTGCACAAAAATTAATCAAAAAATGCATTGTTTGCCTAAAATTCAATGAAAAAAATTGTAAATTGTTTTTTTTTTTTTTTTAATGAAAAATTGCATAAAGTTTAACAAAAAGACATCAAATTTATTAAAATGTGCACAAAAATTATGAAAAAGTAAAATTTAGTAAGAACTTGGTTTGTTTATAAGAAAATTATTAAATATTGCTTGCAATTTAGTAAAAATGCATTTTTTGCATAAATTGAATTAAAAGTGATTTAAATTTATTCAAATTTCATTGCAGAAAAGTTGTTTTTTTATTAAAAAATGATTTAGAACTGCACAAAAACTCATTTATCACATAAAATTTAGCAAAAATTGTGTTTTTTGCATGAATTTTATCAAAAGTCTTGGAAAATGTGTTTTTCTATATAAAGTGATAAAAAATTTACAAAAATATTTACTTATTTTACAAAAGTTTTAGAAAACTGCAATGTATGCATACATTTTTTTAAAAATTGTGCAGTAGTTACTTTTTTACAAGAAGAAGAAGAAGAAGGTTAAAATCCATACATTTTAAGATAACATGGATTTTTTGCATAAAATTGATCAAAAACCTTGTAAACAATCATCTAAAAGTTTACTAAAATTTAATAACTGAAAAATTTAATAAAATTTGCTTAATTTCTACAATATTTAATCAAAAATCTGCATAAAAACTCATTTACTATATAAAATTGATCAAAAATGGCTCAAAACTGCATTTTTTGTAAAAAAACAAAAAATATCTTTAAGATTTTTGACAAAATTTATGTAAATTATATTGAAAATTTTGCAGATAATTTGTTTTTTTATTAAAAAATGATTCAGAATTGCACAAAGACCCAGTTAATGAATAAAATTTACCAAAAATTGCTAAAAAATGCGTTTTTGCGTAAAGTTTACCAAAAATTAATCAAATTTGATTAAAGTCTTTGTAGAAAATTTGATTTTTTATAAAATAAATGCATAAAAACTCATTTACTATATAAAAACGCATTTACTATATAAAATTTATCAAAAACGGCTTAAAATTGATTTTTTTTGTAAAAAAACACTTAGACAATTTTCCACAAACTATGGAAATTTTTAAAAAATCTTGCAGAAAATTTGTTTTTCTATTAAAAAAATGATTTAAAATTGCACAAACAGATCAAATTTATCAAAAATTGCTTGAAATATGTGTTTTTTGCAAAAAAATTATCAAAAAATCTTAGCAAACGTGTTTTTATATATGAAATCAATTAACAATTGCACACAAATCTTTACTTATTCTGTGAAATTTAACAAAAATTGATAAAAAATTGCATTCTTTGCATAAATTTTATCAAAAACGTGCAGTGGAGTAACTTTTTTTGCATTAAATTGATCAACAATCATCTAAAACTTTACAAATTTACTGTCTACGTTTTATCTCAAATCTTTGTAGAAAATCTGTTTTTTTAATTAAAATTTATCAAAAAGCATTTTATTGATCATTTTTTTCTACAAAAACACATATTATATACAAGATTTTGACAAAACTTATGCAAATTTTGTCAAAAGTCTTGCAGATTTTTTTTTTTTTTTATTAAAAATTGATTTAGTGTTGCACAAAAACCCATTTATCGTGTAAAATTTACCAAAAATTCTCGAAAAATGCGTGAATTATCAAAAATTTTAAAAAATTTGTTTTTTTATATAAAAGTAATCAAAAATTGCACAAAAATTATTACATATTGTGTGAAATTTAACAAAAGTTGCTAAAAACTGCACTGTTTGCATAAATTTGATCAAAAATCGTGCAGTAAAGTAACTTCTTGCAAACAAATAATAAAAAAAATTATAAATAATGCATTTTTTGCATAAAATTGATCAGAAATCTTTTAAACGATCATCTTAAACTTTACTAAAATCTATGTACTGTATAAAATTATCAAATATTGCTTATTTTCTACAAGATTTAATCAAAAATATGCATAAAAACTCATTTACTATATGAAATTCATTAAAAACGGCTCAAAAATGCATTTTTTGTTGAAAAACACAAACTATTTACAAGATTTTTGTTAAAATTTTTGCAGAATTTTTGTGTTTTTATTAAAAATTGATTTAGAACTGCACAAAAACACATTTGTCAAATAAAATTGACCAAAAATTGCTTTAAAAATGCGTTTTTGCATGAAATTGATCAAAAATCTTAGAAAATGTGTTTTTTTTATATATAGTTGATCAAAAATCTTTACTTTTTTTGATAACTGAAATTTAGGTAGGTGGGCCACTTCAATCTAAACTACTGACTTGTTATTATGATATGGAGTGACCTACTTACTCACCCAAATGTTGGTTATTAAAAGACCTCTCTTTAAGCATCAAAAGTCATTTTGTCACAAAAGACGGTTGTGATCTAACCTTTTAATAACTAACACTTGGGTGGGTGGATGGGCCACTCTAATCCATACTATTGGTTTGTTAACATGCTTTGGAGTAACTTATCTACCCACCCAAGTGTTCGATTAAATATTTGGTTTCTCTGCGTGCATCAAAAGTTATTTTGTTACAAGAGACGGTAGTGATCCGATCTCTTAATAAGTAACATTTTAGTGGGTAGGTGGGCCACTCCATTCTATACTATTGATTTGTTATCATGCTTTGGAGTGACCCACTCATCTACCCATGTGTTCGTCATTTAAAAATTAAATATTTGACCTCTCTGCGAGAATCAAAAATGATTTTGTCACAAGAGAAAGTCGTGATCTAACAGTTTGATAATCAACACTTGGGGGGGGTAGGTAGGCTACTCCAATCCAAACTACTGACTACAAATAAAAAAGTTATTCTTATCAAAAAATTTAATACTTGACATTTTTGCTAAGATCAAAAGTCATTTTGTTACAAGAGACGGTTGTGTTCCAACCTTTTGATAAGTAACACTTGGGTAATTCAAACTACTGACTTATTATTTAGCTACAGATTATCCTAACTACCTACTTATGTGTTTGTCATTAGAAGATTAAACATTTGACTTATCTGCGAGAATCTAAAATGTTTTTGTCACAAGAGAAGGTCGCGATCTAACATTTTGATATCTAACACTTGGGTGAGCGGGTGGGCTACTCCAATCCAAATTACTGACTCGTTATTTAGTTATAGATTATTACACCCACTCAACCAAGTGTTTGTTTTTTAAGAGATTAAATACTTTACTTCACTGCAAGCATCAAAAGTCATTTTGTTACAAAAAACGGACGTGATCTAACTTTTTGATAACTAACATTTGGGTGGGTGGGCCACTCTTATCTAAACTATTGACTTGTTGTTATGTTTTGGAGTGATCCACTCACCCGCTCAAGTGTTTGTCATTAAGAGATTAAATATTTTACTTCTCTGCAAGCATCAAAAGTCATTTTGTCACAAGAGACAGTCGTGATCCAACCTTTTGATAACTAACATTTGGGTGGGTGGGTGGGCTATTCTAATCCAAATTTTTGATTTGTTAATTAGTTATAGATTATTCCACCCTCCACATAAGTGTTTGTCCTCAATAGATTAAATATTTGACCTCTCTGCGAGCATCAAAAGTCATTTTGTCAAAAGAGACGGTCTTAATCCAACCTCTTGATAACTAACACTTGGGTGGGCGGGTGGGTCACTCCAATCCAAACTACTAACTCGTTATTTAGCTATAGATTATTACACTTACCCACCCAAGTATTTGTTATCAAAAGATTTATTGCGAGCATCAAAATTCATTTTATCACAAAAAATGGTCGTGATCCAACCTCTAATCTAAACTACTGACTCGTTATTATGATATGGATTGTGCATAAATTTGATCAAAAACTGTGCAGTAAACTTAACTTTTTTTACAAGAAAATGATCAAAAATGTCATAAATTTTAAGATAAGATGCTTGTTTGCATAAAATTGATCATAAACCTTCTAAACTGTATAAAATTTAACAAAAATTGCTGATTTTCTACAAGATTTTTGATAAGGTTAGATCAAATTTGATTAAAATCTTTTTTAATTTTCTATAAAAAAATTACAGAAAAACTCATTTACTGTATAAAATCCTTAAAAAAAAAGAGACAAATTATCCTTATAGACAGAGTTTATGCAAATTTTATCAAAAATCTTGCAGAAAATTTGTTTATTTATTATAAATTTGTGCAGGATTGCACAAAAACTTATTTATAGAATAGTATAATAGTAATATTTAGAAAATGTGATCAAAAATTGCACAACATTTTTTACTTATTGTGTAAAATTCTACAAAATTTGATAAAAACTGCAATGCTTGCATAAATATTATCAAAAGACGTGCAGTGAAGTAACTTTTTTATAAGAAGAGGAATAAAATTTTTAGAAATTTAGTAAAATCTATTTACTTGGTCAAAATTTGCTTATTTTCTACAAAATTTTCGATGAATTCAATCAATTTTTATCAAAAATCTTTGTTAATATTTGTTTTTTATTAAAAAATTATTTAGAATTGCACAAAAACCTAAATACTGGATAAAATTTACCAAAAATGCATAAAATTTATCAAAAACCTTAGAAAACGTGTTTTTCTACATGAAAGTGATCAAAAATTGCACAAATATCTTTGCTTATTGTTTAAAATTTAACGAAAATTGCTAAAAAACTGCATTGTTTGCATAAATTTGATAAAAAATTGAGCAGTGAAGAAACTTTTTTATAAGAAAATGATCAAAATTTATTAATTTTATATTTTTTTTTATAAAATTGATCAAAAACCTTGTAAATAATTATCTTAAACCTCACTTAAATCTATTTTAATCTTATTTTTTACGATTTTTGATAAAATTCTATCAGTTTTTATCAAAATTCTTTGTAGAAAATCTGTTTTTTTGTGAAAAGTTTGCATAAAAATTTATTTACTTCATAAAATTTATCAAAATGTTCATTTTCTTGTAGAAAAACACATCACCTACTAAGTTTTTAATTAAATTCATTTAATTTTTTTCAAAATTTTTATAGAAAATTTGTTTTTTTATAAGAAATGATCAAAAGTTGCACTAAAACCTATTTAATATATAAAATTTAACAAAAATTGTCTAAATTTGCATATTTTGTATGAAATTAGTCAAAAATCTTGTAGAAAATTTACAAAATTGAAAAAAAAAAAGTTTTGCATAAAAATTGCATAGAAATTGCTTTTTTGCATACAATTCATTAAAAATCTTACAATATCAATTTTGCAAATAAATTGCTACTCTAACTTTTTAAATTTGTTTAAATATTACTGTCAACATTTGTAACGTGATGCATGTTAAATTCTGCTTTTGCTAATGCTTGTATGCTTGATTAACAAATAGCAAACTACGTAGACTTCAGCTGTATACTGAAAAGTATAAGCCGTCTTCAAAAGCAAATTAAATTTGAAAGTAGCAATTTATACAAAGCGGCAGGATATATAACGATTCCAGCTGAACTCTGGTGCAACAACTACTACATTGTTTACCAAAATGAAAGTTCACTACAGAAACTACTAAAACATACACACACAACAGCCTAATTTACTCTAGCAATAGAAAATAATACACACAAAATTCTGTAGAGACAACAAAAGATCTCACTAAATTTGAGCAAACCGAAACATAACTCACACAAGTTAACTTCTAAGCTCAGTGAAAACAAAAGCAAAAAACTTCACAAAAGATTAGACAAAGAAAAGACGGACAAAATATTTAACTAAATGTGAGCAAACTAAAAGAAGAGTTTTCTTTTAACTTTGTTAGAAGGAAATAACAACTCCTTTTGGCTCATGTTGAAGCCATTGCTTCACTTTGAGAGATTATGCCTGGAACAAATAGTGTCCAAAAAAGAATATAATTTTTTTTTGCGGTTTTGATGAATACTTTCTGATCAGAAAGAACACTATAGAAGATAGCATACGGTTTGCAATAAAGAAAAGGATTCTGTATAGAGCGTATTCAAAAAATAGTTATAAAACCAAAAACGTAATTTTGAGTTTAGGGCCTTATTGTTATTTTAAATTATAAGAACACGATTTAGCAAATTGTTAAACATTTTTTAAAAAATATGAAAATTATTTATAATACTAAAACCGTAGTACATGATTGCGTAATTTGTTGCAAGTTTAATCTTGAGTTACGGCAAAATATTTTAATAAATTGTCTTCATTATTGATTACTAATTACATTTAATAGGAGAATATGAGTAAGTATTTGCTTCGTAAATAAAAATGTTTTTTTAATCTTGTTACTTTTAACAAAGCTCAAATAAACTTTATCAGTAGATGCCTATATGTTAAGCCAATATTTAAAAAGGAATGAATATTGAAAGGGGCACTAGAAACGCCTTGATATTGATTGATACATGCTCTCTTCAGTGTATTCATTTTTTACATTGCTTATGTGGCAATTCCCACGTTGAATAGAAATGAAAAGGTTGAGCGATGTGTGTGAAATGTGACAGCAGTAAAAATGAAAATTAAGGTAAGTATGGGCAATAAATTTCCGCTCTTTTCATTTCTTTGTTGATTGCTGGGTGCAAAACACCAGCCAGGGAACATATACACACTCACACACATACGATATAAAGTATTCACTCACAACCCTTGTGATCTTTCCCGACGAAAGACTTTTATATATGATCTCTGTTGACTTTACTGTTTCCGCGGATGTATAAAGCTCTATTTCTGGAAGTCTTCATAGAGCGAGCGCAGGGAGAGAAAGGAGGAGGATTGCATAGAAAATGTTCCTTTTAAGCTGACACCGGGATAATAAAACAAGCAAGTTGTTTCAGTTAAGCTACTCGAGAAATATATATATATAGAGGGATGTATGAAATAATAAATTCTTTTGACATTATATAAATAACACCCCTTCTAGGGGCGGAAAGTATCATTTTTTATCAGCAGTTTGTATTTAATTAAATTAAAAATCCACATAATATAAATAAATTGCTTTACTGAGTTGAATTTATTATTCTAAAAATGCTTTTAACATAGCAAAAACTCCGTAGACTTTTCTACATTTTATAACAAAACTGTACAAGAAGAAATGTAACTAATACTAACTCAAGTTTGCACCTAAAAATAAAAGTTACCTTGCTGGCAAAGCCTAAAATCATTAGAAATTTTGACTAAGACTAATAGTTAGTTCTCATACAACTAATCCTAAAATATAATTATAATTAATAAGCTATGGATTTAACGTTAAAACCAATTATATGTAACATAATATAACATGTATCATAATGAGATACCCTAAGTGCACCATTACTAATTAATAACAATTCCACATAAATCCTAAATATATAATATATTTTCCCATAGCTGATTAATTTGTATTCGAATGGGCAGGACGTTAATTAAGCAAATATTATTCTTGCCAAACTAAATACACGCAACCCTAATTGATTTATATCCCCAATTATTAACAAATCTATTTGTTTCATTGTACCAGTCCCAATCGGAATCTAATTATTTATTAAAATGTTTAGCTCTACCACAATGTTATGTTTCATATTTTGTTAACAAATTTATCATAAATTTAATATTTCCTCCTGATGGGTTAAATATGTTTACATTTAAAAGGCATAAATCATGAATGGAATTAATATTCTAAATAATATTAATCATGCTTTCAGATTAATTGATAGATAAATATTGCAACACAGTTTTTGGCCATAATAATTTGATGTGAATTGAGCCATGGATTTTATTACATTTTTTCTACCGTACACCGTGGCGGTATTCATAAATTTTAATATCTGTAGTGCTGTGCACGAAATTGTCCTGTTGATGATGAGCGATGACCCCAATTCAGAGCGCTATCTGACAGCTGCGAGAAATATGCAAAAGCTTACAATGCTATTTATTGATTTCTGAAGATCGCCTAAGGGAACTCGACACGATTTTTAATAAATCAAAATATAAGATAAATTAATAATCAATAGACACTAATAAGCATACTTATATTTATATAAATAAATAAATAATAAGAATTCAACAGACATATATAATTACATAATAATATTTTTTATAATTTATGTTTATCACCATAACACTATAATTTATGTACAAATGTAATATATCAAATTGTATAATGGAAATGAATTGAAAATTCAATATTATTACTAACAATAGCAAAAATAATTTCATACATTGTAATGAAAGCTGAGTTTTACGATTCACAATGAGACTGATTTTAACAAGTTAGTACGAGTGTTTAAATTAAATTAAAGATTTGCATTAAATTGTTGGAGTTTTATAGTTTTTTATACAATTACGTTCAACAAACTATGTAAATTGTGTAAAGTATTTAAAGTAATAGGACCTCCTAAATTCTTTATTTCATTAAAACTAGTTTTGATAAAATTATAATAATTAATTTTGACAAAATTACTTACCAATATATACACCAAGCAAGCTTAGAAATGTTAAGAACTGGCCTATTAATAATACAATTAACAAGAGCAGAAACAACATCTTCTAGATGATGTACAAACAGCTCCAGAAAAGCTAAACAAACATCAAGAAGCCAAGTTTCCTACCCACCCATTTTCTATGCTAAAATCAGAAGTCATTTTGCCACAAGAATAGATTGTGATCTAACTTCCTAATAACATTCCATAGCATGTTAACGGGACAGTAGTTTGGAATGAAGTAGCCTAACCACCCTCTCAAGTGTCAGTCATTAAGAGATTAAATGCTCATCTTCTATGTTAATATTTAAAGTCATTTTGCCACAAGAGACGATTGTGATCTAACTTCTTGATTACGTAACACTTGGGTGGGTGAGTGGGCCACTTCAAAACATGATAACAGGCTAATAGTTTGAAATGAAATGCCTACCCAACTATCCGAGTGTCGGTCATTAAGACATTATATGTTCATCTTCTATGGTAATGTCAGAAGTCATTTTGCTACAAGAAAATATTGTGATGTAGATCTTCTTGATAACTTAACCTTTGGATAGGTAAGTGTGTCACTCCAGAGCATGATCATGGGCTAGTAGTTTGGAATGAAATGGCCTACCCACCCTCTTAAGTGTCAGTCATTAAGAGATTAAATGTTTATCTTCTATGTTAACATATAAAGTTATTTTGCCACAAAAGACGATTGTGATCTAACCTTTTGATTACGTAAAAGTTGGGTGGGTGGGTGGGCTACTTCAGAGCATGATAACGGGCTAGTAGTTTAAAAATGAAATGCCTACCCAACCACCCGAGTATCGGTCATTAAGACATTTTATGTTCATCTTCTATGCTAATGTTAGAAGTCATTTTGTCATTTAGTAGTTTGGAATAGAGTGACACCCACCTACTCAAGTGTCAATCATTAAAAGATTAAATGTTTATCTTTTAAACTAACTTTAGAAATCATTTTGCCACAAGAGAAAATTGTGATCCAACCTATTTATAATGTAACATTTGGATGGGTGGGTGGTCTACTTTAAAGCATGATATCGGCCAGTAGTTTGGAATCAAATGGGCTACCCACCCACCTAAGAGTCAGTCAGTCAGCAAGACATTAAATATTCATCTTTTGTGCTAACATTAGAAGTCATTTTGCCAAAAGAGAAAATCGTGATCCAACCTTCAAATTTTTCAATTAAATTAATATTTTGGTGAGCACAAACTTAACTCTCAAAACAGGCCCCACGCTAAGCGCAAAAGTTGGAGAAAACAGCGATATACAAATGGGATCTCAAGTTTTGTGGTGAGACGAACAAAAGTGTGATTGGGTTCCTAGAAAGAATAGAGAAGTTTAGAACATTGAGAGGCGTATACCAAACTGCTGGACGGCAAGGTTTTGTTGTGGTCTTGGGCAAATAAAATCAAATTGCGCGGCTGAAAGAGAATTTGCGAGAGGTTGCGAGGTCAATTTGTACCTAGTAATTATAACGAGAAATTATGGGCACAAATTTGAGCCCAAACTTAAGGCAAAGAGAAACCCATTGGCATATACATAGCTTATATGCACAACCTATTTAATAGGTTGACGTGTTTAGTTTCTGAAGAAATAAAACTAAAAACAAACACCACAAACTTGCAGCCATTATTATATCAAAACTTTTTGGTGCATACGGAGGTCAACACGGAAGATGATCTTCCCAACTAAAGGAAGCGTATCGAGGAGAAACAGGGGTTAGTTGAGGCATATTGTCCAACAGTAGTAGTAAGACTAAAAGTTTAGTCATTAATGAGGTGGGTAATGCTCAGAGGCGATGGGAAGAGTTTGAACCGAAGCAGTCAATAAGTATGCGCAGTACGCACTACCGAAACGATAACCAATCTGCTTGGCCGCAAGAAAATATGGTTCAACCTCCAAGTGGGTTGGATAATAAAAGGAGAAACAATGTTGTATGTTTTAGGTGTGAAAAATCGGGCCACATTGCTTGTATGTGTGAAGAAATGGTTGTGAAACGTTTTGTATGTTAGACGTTAGGCCACATGAAATTGCAGTATCCGGGAAACGATTGTCGTCGGGAAGTTGGCCGTGAGTAAAGAGACGGGATTAGATAAAAGGTACCTCAATTTCATTTTAGATCAGTCAAGAGAGGGAGAGTGCCCTTACTTATCGGTGAGTCTATATGGCATGCCTATGATGGGATTGTTTGATTCTAGGGCAACAAGTATATTTTTGGAAAAACCGGGGTGGGAAAAATTAAGAAATTTGGGGCTTGAGTTAAATGTATGTGATGTTGAGTGTTCGGTAGCAAATGAAGGTGTGGTTAAATATTTGGGAAAGCTGAAGGTTCCCATAAAGGGACAGGAAAAGATTTAAATTTATGATGTATACGTGGTTTTCGAGTTTGAGTTTGAGTTTTGGGTTGGGGTAGGACTTATTCTAACTTGAATGGATTTTTGGTAATCGAAGTTGTCCAGCGTGAGGGAAAATGAAATGTAAATTCACTGCAAGGTTCGAGTAGAATAAGTCAAGCAATTAGATCGGAATTGTTGAGTTGTAAACTAATTCTTTGAGAACACAAAAGATATAAGGTTGGAGTGTGCAACACATGTGGATTATTGCATAAAGATAAACAGTGGTAGAGCAAAGCACCAGTGAGTGGAGATCCCCATGCTAATGGTTTTAAAAAGCGATCGGACTTATTGCTTTTGTGTAGACTACCGTAAATTAAATGCTGTCTCGCAACTTTATATCAATTCCATCCTGACTAAATATCGGAAGTTTACAATTCCTTAGTGGTTTCGATATCAAATCCGGAGATAGTAGGGTCTATACCGTCTTTACTATTTCTGGTCGGGGATTTTTCTAATTACGGCGGATGCCGTTCGGGTTTAGTGGTGCTTTGGGCACATTTCAGATCTTTGTAGACAAGTTGTTTGGACCAAGTTGGCACCGTATCTGTTTACGTATCTCGACGATGTCATTATTACTACACCAGATTTTTCTACCCATCTTCGTATCTTGAAAGAAGTGTTTAAAAGGTTAACGGAAGCAGGATTAACTTTAAATTAGTCTTCTACAGGGATGAACTTGTATATCTAGGGTCTGTGGTTAACAAGAAAGGGTTGAATGTTGATATTAACAAAGTGCGAGCGATTCAAAGATTAATGGGGATGATGTCCTGGTATTTGAAGTTTGTCCCGAGGTACTCGGAAATAGTTGAACCAATTATCAATCTGATCTGAAAAGGTAACCGATTCGAGTGGTCTAAAGTGTGCGAGGAAGCGACAAATTTGTTGAAAAAAGTTAGTCTGCCAATTTTAGCCTGTCTTGATTTTACTATTCAGTGTTACTCAAGTGATGTGGGGTTGGGGGCGTTGTTATCTCAAGAAATCGATAGCAGTGAGCGGGTGATCTGCTATCTATTTTGTTCCCTTACAAATGCAGAATGAAAATATTTGGAAAAGGAATGCTTGTGTGTGATTTGGAGCATTGAAAAGCTGAGGGCTGTAGATTTACAGTAATAACGGACCATTATAGTCTGTTTTGGCTGGAAAATCTGAAAGACCCTTAAGGTAGGCTCGGCCAATGGGTTTTAAAGCTTCAGCAGCAAGGGAAAAGACACGTAGTGCCAGACTGCTTTTTTCGCGCTCCTGTCAACATTTCGACTCAGGAAATCAACCAGATACAAGTTGATAAACAAGTTCACCTTGTACAGAATAAGTAATATCTGTTAATGTTGAGGAAAGTCAGAGATACGGAAGATACGTCATTTTATCATACGGAGATCAGTTTAAAGGAAGGAGACTGGAGAAAGATAGTTCCAAAAGAGCAAAGGAAAGAAGTTTTATATAAATTGCATGATGATGCTATCGCTGAGCATTTGAGGTTCTATAGAACACACAATCGGCTAGCTAAAACGTTTTATTGGCCTAAAATGAAGGCAGATGCGACAAGATACATTAATTGCTGTAAATGATTAAAGAAAACGTGTTTCTTGAATTTGGAGTTCCTGAAATCATTATTACTGATAATGGTGTACAATTTAAGAGTAGTGAGTTTTCAAAGTTAATAACGAGTTACCAGGTAAATGTAATTTTAATGCTGTTTATCAACCGTGTTGTAAAAACTATAATCGCTTGCTACGTAAAGGAAGATCAACGAAAGTGAAATGGTTGCTTATTACTACTTGGGTGTGTTCTGCGTACAGCACGACATGAAGTAACTCCCTATTATATGAATTTTGGTATGGAAATGATTATAGGGGGCAATGAGTATGAGGAACAGATTTTTGTTGAAGAAAGTGGAGGATCCAAACCGTCTGAGAAATATAAAAATGTCAAGTTAATAGGCGTTAGAGAGATGGTTCAAGGAAAAACACAAAATACAGACACAAACACGTTATAACTTGCGGCGACGAGATCTTCAGTTTTTAATTGGAGATTAAGTATGAAAGCAAACATTTAGATTTTTTGATGCTTCTAAAAACTTTAACGCCAAACTAGGGGAAAAAGTTTCTGTTTCGTATATGGTTAAGGTAAAGTTGGAAAAAAATGTGTATCAGTTAGTTTTTTTTTTAGTGAAGGTGGAATTGTAACGTTTCACATCAATGGTCAACTTAAAACAAATAAATAATTAAAATATACATATAGTTTTAAGAGCCTATTTAGCTTTTAAATGAGCATCTGGTTTGGTCGTTCTAGTTGAGATGTGTGGTGTCACTGAGTCGGGCTCTTAAAGGGCAAAGTGACAATGTAATTAATGTTGAGACTGTTTGGTATCAAATAATTAACTTGAATGTACTTAATTAAAATTGTACTTACTGTGAAAGGTTTTGTTGAAAGATCCCATATGTCGTGTTTTCTTTTATCCTTGTGTATGATTTCTCTTTATAATAACTATTGATACATCTTTCTCAATTTATTTTATTTATCTTGTTCTTTTTTCCTAACCTAACAAATATTAACATTTCTTTATTAGGGGATACTCAAAGTTAAGTAGTAATGAGTAGTTATGAGTGTTATTACTCCTCTAACTTGATGTATTCCTTATTCATTAACTTTACTTTATCTTAATTTACTAATTAAATTTTATTCTTCCAGAGCATGCAAACGGGCAAGTAGTTTGTAATGGATTGACCTCAAGTGCCAGTTATCAAATATTAAATGTTTATTTTTTATGCTAACGTTAAAAGTCATTTTGCTACAAGAAAAAATCATGATCCAACCTTTTGATAACGTTACGTTTGGGTGGGTTGGTGGGCCACTTCAAAACATGATAACAAACCAGAAGAAGATTGTAATCTAATTTCTTAATAACTTAACACTTGGGTGAGTGGGTGGGTGGGCTACTCCAGAGCATGATAACGAAACAGTACTTTAAAATAAAATGGCCTACCCACCTACCTAAGTGTCAGTCATCAAGAGATTACATGTTTATTTTTTATGCTAACATTAAAAGTCATTTTGCTACAATAGAAAATGTTGATCCAATTTCTTGATAACGTAACATTAGGTGGGCGGGTGGGTTACTCCAGAGCATGATAACGGGCTAATATTTTGGAATGGAGTGGCTCATCCATCCGCCCAAGTGTCAGTCATCAAGATATTAAATGTTTGTTTTATATGCTAACATTAGAAGTCATTTTGACACAAAAGAAGATCGCGATCCAATCTCTTGATAACGTATCACTTGGGTGGGTGGGTTGGCTACTTTAGAGCATGATAACGAGCTAATAGTTTGGAATAAAATAGCACACCTACCCACCTAAATATGAGTCATTAAGAAATTAAATGTTCTTTTTCTATGCTAACGTTAAAAATCATTTTGCCGCGGGAAAAGATTGTGATATAACCTCTTGATTACGTAACATTTGGGTGGGTGGTTGGGCTACTCTAGAGCATGATAACGGGCCAGTAGTTTGGAATGAAGTGGTCTATTTATCCAAACAAGTATCAGTTATTATAAGATTAATAGTTCATTTTCGATGCCCACCTACCCACTCAAGTGTCAATCATCAAGAGACTAAATGTTTATCTTCTATGCTAACGTTAGAAGTAATTTTGCCACAAAAGAAGATTGTAATCCAACCTCTTGATAACGTAACATTTGGGTGAGAAGGCGGGCCACTCTAGAACATGATAACTGGCCAGTAGTTTGGAATAAAATGACTCACCCATCCGATTGCGAGCTATCAAGAGATTAAATGTTCATTTTCTATGCTAACATTAGAAGTTATTTTACTACAAGAAAAGATTGATAACGTAACACTTAGATCGGTAAGTGGGCTACTTTAAAGCATGATAACGGACTAGTAGTTTGGAATAGAGTGGTCCACCCATCCACCCATTTAAGTGTCAGCTAACAAAAAAATAACTGTTCATCTTCTATGCTAACGTTATATGTCATTTTGTCATAAGAAAAGATTGTGATCCCATCGTTTGATAATGTAACACTTAGGTGGGTGGGTGGGTGGGCTACTTCTGAGCATGATAACGTGCAAGTAGTTTAGAATGATGTGGTTTACCCACTTACTCAGTGTCAGTTATTAAGAAATTAAATGTTTATCTTCTATGGTAATTTTAAAAGGCATTTTGCCACTAGAAAAGATTAAGATCAAACCATTTGATAACGTAACATTTGGGTGGATGGTTAGGCTACTTTAGAGCATGAAATCGGGTCAGTAGTTTGGAATGGAATGGTCCATCTTCTCAATTGATTATCAATTATTAAAAGATTAATAGTTCATGCTAAAAAGTCATTTTGCCACAAGATCAGATCGTGATACAACCTCTTAATAACGTAACACTTGGGTAGGCAACCCACACCTAACTAAGTTTTCTCACTTTCAGACAGAGCGTATCTGCTGAAGACATTTTTTTTTTTTAGTTTAAGAACTGAAAATAATTAAAGATATTTCAAAAACCTATGCTGAAAAGCAAATACTAAACATCATCATATCGGTAGAAGAAATATGGCAAGAAGTAGTAGAAACAATGACGACTAATGCAGATCAAACCTTAGGCTGGTTCCAACGACAAAGAAAACATAAATGGATGAGTAATAACATCTTACTGTTAATGGAAGAACGATAAAAACATAAGTACCATTTTAGAGAATACAAAATGCTGAATACACAGAAATCCGAATAACGAGAGAAGCATGGTTTAGAGAAAAGTGTTGGGAAATAGAAAAATGTCACGCTAAACATGACTCCTTCAACATGCACAAATTTATTAAAGAAATGATACATACATATAAAAAAAACCATTATGGAAAACTAGTATTGGAGCTGAATGATTAAATACGTAGAAGGAATATACAGTAAAGCAGTTTACGGACTGACAGATCAACCATTTCAGTTAAGGCGGACTCGACAATAGAAGGACCGACCATTCTCAATTTAAGACACAAAAAGTAGAAAAGTCCCTGGACAGACGAGTTAAATGCCAAACTTTTCAAGGCAATGAATGGTGAAACTCTAACACATCTACTACGACTATACAATAAGATATACAAGGTGATTCAGAAGAGATTTCAGTTTTTAACACGTTATAATAACAGTATAAAAAGTGTTGGAATAATTTTAATATTAAATTAAGAAAGTACAGAGATCGGATTTCATTTTTTAAAAAACTTAGTTAACACCTAAAATAATGCACAAAATTAAAGAAAAATTGCACAAAATACACACTTATTGCATAAAACAATCAAAAAATTGCGCAAAAACTGTTTTTGGTTGAAAATTTATCATAAAATCTATTATCATCTAAAGTAGTACCATTTTTTTTATTTAATAAAAGTTGCACAAAAAAAAACTTATTGCATAAATTAGATTAAAAATTGCGCAGAACACTGTTTTTGGTAAAAAAATTTCAAAAATTGCGCAAAAAACTTAACAAATAAAATAATGCACAAAATTAAAGAAAAATTGCACAAAATATACACTTATTGCATAAAACAGTAAACAAAATTACTTATTACACAAATTAAATTAAAAATTGCATTTTTTTTTATAGTATCAAAATTATCAAAAATTGCGCAGAAAATTTATTTATTACATAAACTAAACGCAAAAATTGAATGAAATATTTTTAAAACCGCACATAAAACTTATTTACTGCATAAAATAGTTCACAAGTGCACAAGACAAGACTCGTGCTTGGTATTTATTACATAAAATAGTAAAAACATTTTATTATTGCATAAAGTAGACTATAAATTGCACTAAATAATTGTTTATCATATAAAATGTATCTAAATAATGAAACAATAGTCATTAAAAAAATTATTAGTTCTTCCACCTCTCGTGATCTTGTAGCTACTACGTACAAGACAAAAAATGTCAAATGTCACTTAGACATCAAAAAATTGTTTAAGAATAACTCTTTTGATAACTAACGCTTGGGTGGGTGGGTGAGCACCAAATTGAAATTGGAGGCTGATAGCTTCTTTTACTATGGCCTACCTATACACCTAAATAATAGTCATCGAAGAATCTATTAGTTTTCTCACCACTTGTGTTCTTGTAGCTATTTTGTACAAGTCAAAAAATGTTAAATGCCATTTAAACTTTAGAGATTTGTTTAAAAATAAAGTTAAAATTGTGGGCGGATAGCTTCTTCTACTATGGCCTACCCACCCACCCAAATGATAATCATCATAAGATCTATTAGTTCTCTCATCTTTCGTAGACTTGTAGCTATTACGTACAAGGCATAGAATATCGAATGTCACTTTGATATCAGAGAATTGTTTAATAATAAATCTTTTGATAACTAACGCTTGGGTGGGTGGAAACTAAGTTTAACTTATGGGCGGATAGCTTCTTCCATTATGGCTCAACCACCCACCCAACTAATAGTCATTAAAAGATTTATTAATTCTTTTACTTTTCGTGTTTTTGTAGCTGTGTCATTAAAGGATCTATTAGTTCTCTCACTGTTCGTCAAAACAAAAATCAATCGACTACCAGCAGGCAACAATATAGCTTTTTTTACTAAAGCCCACCCAAGTAATAATCATTTAATGGCCTTGTAACATAATACGAGTTGCTGACCTGACAGTGGACAACTACTGCAAGAGGCGAGTAAAAACAAAAAATGTTACTGTAACTTGAATGCTTAGTATCGACTTGCAGATGACAGTAATTCGTGATGATGCGAGTAGCTGCACTGCAGTAACTGACTAGGACAGTTTAGATGCTAGCTTACACTGTGTAACCAAGCCCTAAGGATCTATTAGTACTTTCATTTTTTGTCAAAACAAAAATTAGTCAACTGCCAGCAACCGACACTGATGGACGTCTACAGCAGCACAGCACAGCAAACTCTAGTATCTGCAGTTTTAATTGCATTACAGCTTTAGGCTACTAATTTGTTTTGCAGTATTCTTGTATACTCCAAAACAATTTTCTTTTAAAGAAAGAAGTAGCTGCTGCAATAACACTTGTGCCGGAGCAGCTGCCGTTGACTATCATCACCAAAGAACACGCAGAAATGTAGTTTTTTATCCAGGGCTTAGCGGAGGACAGATCTAAAAAAAAAAAGAAAAAGGGCAAAGCTAAAGACAAGCTCACTACCAGAGCAAGGGTCACGGTTTTCTCTTACCAGGTCGGAGCCATAAAGACGCAGATGTCGACCATGGCCTCTACCATCGCTACCCTCTCCAAGATGATAGAGGAAATCGGAGACGTTTTCCGAGTCCTGGCGGACTTTGTCACAAAAAAAGGTACTTTCAACTATCGCCGCCCCTTAAAAACCAGCCTCTCAAGAACCCTAAAAGAAGATAGACGTAGGTGCTATTACCACCACAAGCGGCAAACGCCGCGTTGACTCTTCTCCTTCGAAGGCAAAGTCCGAATTCGATGACAAGACAGCCAGCCAAGATACCACGCCTCCAACGCACAAACCGGAGACTAAACATAAGAAAAAGAAGGATGAGGACGAATCCAAAAAAAAAAGAAGTCTCAGTGTGAATCTATTTTAATTACTGATGGACAATTAGTTTTCCTTTAGCCGCTTCCAGCCGCTGCAAAAAAGTCTATAAAAACTAAACCATCAGCGGCTTCTCCTGTCGGCTTTTCAGGCATCACGGCAAAGAAGCCTTTTACTCAAAAGCGCGCCGCCCCCGCCCAAATAAGGACCCCTTTGCCAAGATGAGGTTCCGGCCTGTTGCCGCGGACCCGTCTACGACGTCAAAGGTTCTATGCCCGATGATAACGTACATCTCCCCGCTGACACCCTCGCGACTAACGCTTCTTCTAAGTCCCGCCGCCTGGCATTTGTCTTAACAGATAAAAGCAAATTCCCAACAACGTCAAAATGGTTTAAGTAGTTATCCTATCTTTGCGTAATACTCAAGAGGGTATTTGCACTTCCGACGACCATAGAAAGGCAACGGCCTACCTCAAATTAGCGGGTGCAAACTTTAACACGTAGTCAAACGCCAAAGAGAGGTGTATGGAAATTGTCAGCCGGCACGTTCCGGAATGTTTTACCGAGCAGGTTTTTATTGAATAGGGCTTCTCTACCTCTAACGTGCATCGTATGAAAAACGAGCACGTCAGGTTTAACATGGTATTGGTGCTGCTCCCTAAAAACACCAAGTCTTCTGAAGTTTAAATAATGAGGTTGAAAGAACTCTTTGGGCTTAAGGTTTCTGTTGAACCCAAAAAACGTAAGGGTGGCATTCTTCAATGCCACTAATGCCAACGTTTGGGCTACACGGCCAAACGTTGTTTTTCTAAGACGCCAGTCCGCACCCCACCAATTTTAAGGGGTGTCCCTTTTTTCAAAGATTAATGGCCTTGCACGGCAAAGCAAATAAATCAGCCTCTACGACTTTTGCAACTGATCTGGCCCCGGTCCAGTCATCTTTTAGGCCTTCACTTCCCCGCAAATTTGTTGTTGGTTTTGGGCAAATCATATGCTAATGCCGTAGCTCCACCGGCAACTTTTCCGGCTATGAGCAACAATGACAAGATAGTTGCTCTGTTAAACAACTTTAATAATTTTTACAAGAAAATCATGTCAGCGCTTCTTCTTAAACAGTAATTGCTACCAATGAATCATTACTTTGTGTCTGCTTCTGGAATGCCAATAGCATTTTAGAAAAAATGGGGGAGGTGGAACAGTTCTTTATCCAAGAGAACCTTGACATTATGTTGGTGTCCGAGACAAATCACCAGCCCACCCAATCGTTGAGACTACCGAATACCTTCACGTATTTTGGGACGTCGGGGATTAGACTAAAGCATGGGACTTTGATCTTTGCAAAAAGATTATTGGACCACTCTAAAGTCAACACCCCTGAGCTAGTCTTTCTAAATCCAAAGCGACAGTGGTTATTGTGCTCGGTTTAGGGACATTAAAAAACGCTAAAGGGTTACAAATAGTAGGTCCAGAAAAACCCTTCTACTACCATAGCGCAGAACACCAAGGGAACGTTTATGATGTTGCTGTATTCAAGAACATCAACTTTGACCACACCTTCCAAGTAGTCGACAAAATGAGTTTTGCACCGCTTCCCGGTCGTGCTGGAGCTCTTTAGAAGGGGGTTACCTAGGAAGGAAGTTAACGTCATTCGTACGGATTGGCCGTTTTTTTCAAGATTCTTAGAAGAGAGCATTGGTCGCATGACTCCGGTAAGAACAGCCAAAGACATCAATAGGGCCGTTAAACTTTTTACGTTCCAAATTCAGCAGGCTTTGGAAAAAGCTTCTAAAACCTATTAGGTTTGCGTTGATAATCTTTTTGGACTATATCAAGACGTAAAAGATTTAAATCTCAGACAAAATGCCACCAGGCACCTTTGGCAGCGGCATTGCAAAGTATTTGCTGACAGCCTGAAACACCAATGCTCCCCGAATAGATGTTTGGATTAGAAGCACGTCAAAAGGGTTGAACGGGTGGTTAGGAAAGCCCTGAAAGCTGCTGACAACGCCGCGCCGCCATAAAGCGTTAGATGCGATTCTTTGCACTGGACATTTTCTTATGGTCTGGAAAAGCCTAATCGTCAATAATATCCCAAAACCTAGGAAAAACCGGCAATTTCTTTAAAACTACCGGCTTATCAATTTACTATGCACCTTAAACAAGGTCATAAAAAAAGTTTGATATTATTCAAGATCACGTTGATTCTAATAATTTACTTCCATTGCATTAGCATAGATTTTGTTAGAAACATTCTTTGGTTTACCAGTTAAATCGGGTGACTGATACCATCGTTGATGACGAATTAATTTTTTTTTAAAGTTTTATAGCTGGATTACAATATTTTTGAAATTTCAAGAAGATTTTTACACTTTTTGAGAGTTCATGGCCAAATTTTAGTGCTTTCTAATAACTGACTAAAATTGCATGGTTAGATTTTGAACATTTCATCAGATTATGTTGGATTTTGTTTTTTTCTAACAATATTTTTTTATATTTTAAAGCAGAATTCACTAATAAAAAACTGTTTATGATCAAATTTTCTGACAATATTTTAATACTTTATTGGCAAACTTTGCTATTATTAACATTCTATAAATATAATTTTGCAATTTTGATGTTTTATAATTTGTTATTTTTAAAGTTTCATAATTTTTTTTACACTTTTAACAGTTTATAGCTAGTTTTTGTTGCCTTATGACAATTGTTTAAAAATTCAATGCCAAATTTTGTTACTTTAAAAACAGAATTTTGTAGTTCAATATCCCAATGATAAAAAAGTGCAATTGCAGCATTTTCAAGTTGTAGCGCTACTGCAAAGTATTGCTTGCGTAAAGTTTTTTAGGTAAAATAAACTCTAAAGAGTGCCATAATTTTGTGCAAAGTTAATTTTGTATCTAAGTATAGAAAACTGTATTCCGTAGATTTGCTTCAACAAGATTTATAGCTCAACTATTCATTGATTAAAATTGAAAAGAATAAAAACTGCTTTTTTTGAATCTGTTTCACTCAAGATCTCTAATTTGACTATAAAAGTAGCAACGTTGGAAGTGTTAAAAGAGTATCGATAATAAAATTGTGTAATTGTATCACTAATCGTAGACGCTGCAACGTAATGCTTGAGTAAAGTTCCTTAAGTAAAATGAAAACTCTAGATTATAGTGCAAGGTTTGCGGTTAGTTTTGTATGATTTTTTTAAACTTTTCGAATTATATTATATTCATTATTTTTCTTCCAGTATTTTTTCCATATGTTTAAACTCGTCCCGGTTTTGTGCGAGTTGTATTAGTGTAGAAACTTCTCTGATTTCGAACCATTGTCGCAAGTTTAGCAGCCAAGAAAACTTCTTCCTTTCGATTCCCCGTTAACTTTCTATTTTTCCTTCTATGATTACTTGCTGGAATTGGTATTTGTTATTTTGGAATATGTGTCCAAAATATTTTGCTTTTCTACGTTTCACCATAGTGAATAGTTCTGTATTTTTGCTTGAATACTTTGTTGTTTGTTACTTTGTCTGTTTTTAAATTTTTTTGCTTTCGAAGGCATCAATTTTATTCATAGATGATACCATCAGTGTCCACCCCTCGACTCCATACAACAGTACTAAGAAGTCATAACATTTGACAGTTCTCCACCTAATTTTAAGTGAAACATTCTTGTTGCATACTAATCATCAGTGTTTTTGAAAAGTGGATCAGCCTATTTCAATTTGTGTTTTGATGTCATAAATCGGGTCCCACTGTTAATTGATCCAGGTATTTGAATCATTGCACCCGTTTAATTGGTTAGTGTATCATTATTTGCGGAGTTGTCCTTGCTAATAATCATTAATTTGGTTTTTGCGATGTATATTTTGAGTTCATACTCGGAGCTAACTTGTTGAACTTGGTCTATAAGGCATTGCAGATCTTCGATAGTGTTGGTTAGTATCACAAAATCATCTGCATATCTGATGTTATTTAGTGGTATTCTGTTTACTTTTATGCTTTATGTGCATTTGTTTAGTGCCGTCTAGAATATGTTCTCGGCAAATAGGTTAAACAGGAGCGGTGACAGAATGCATCTTTGTCGGACGCCTCTTAATATTTAAAACTTCTCCGTTTAATTTTGACCTTAACCTGTGCTGTTTGGTTCTAGTGATTTGTGATGATGCGGTTCTTTTAAGCATTTCAACTAACTTTCCATGTTTAACATTGTCAAATACTTCGTAGTCAATAAAACAAGCATAGACTGTGCGGCGTTGATCTATACATTTTTGAGTTAAAACTTGCATTGAGAACAGTGCCTCTCTCATACCGAATCCGTTTCTGAAATCAAACTGAGTGTCTCCCATTTTTTTGTTAATCTTTTTTCATATTCGATTGTGTATGGTACGTAAAAATATTTTCACCGCATGGCTCATGAGGCTAAAGAAACTGTACTAGCTATAACTCTTAGCGTTTGGTTTTTTTGGAAGAGTAATGAAGGTAGATTTTAGCCAGTCTTTAAGAATGCAGCCTGTATTGTATATCTTATTGTATGGTCGTAGTAGATGTGCTAAAGTTTTATCGTTCAATTTCTTGAAGAATTTGGTGTTTAGCTATTCTGGTCAAGGGGCTTTTCTACTTTTTGTGTCTTAAACTGCTTTCCGTAAATCTTCTTTGAGAATGGTTGGTCCTTCTATTGTAGTGTCCGTCTCAACTGAAATGGTTTGTTAGTCATCCGTAAACAGCTTCACTGTATATTTCTTCCACGTTATTATTTAATCTTTTTACTCTACCATTAGTTTGTTGTTATCATCTATTAGTTCCATTACTGATTTTTTATATATGTATGTGTGTCATTTCCTTAATAAGTTTGAAGGAGTTTCCAAGCCTTGCTTCTCTCGCTATTCGGATTTCTTTTTTGATTTGTGTATTCAGCGTTTTGTATTCCCTAGGAAGCTACTTATGTTTTCTTTGTTCTTCCATTAACAGTAAAATGTTATCGCTCTTTTATTCTTAATTTTTTTGTCGTTGGCACTAGTCTAAGGTTTGTTCTGCATTAGTTGCCATGTTTCTTCTACCAATATGATGTTGTTTGGTATTGAATCCTTATTCTTGCTATTTAGCAAGTGGGCCATTCCATTTTATACTATTAACTCGTTACGATGCTCTGAAGTAACTCACTCACTCAAGTGTTACGTTATCAAGAGGTTGTATTACAATCTGATCTTTTGGCAAAATGATTTCTAACGTTAGCATAGAAAATGAACCAATATTTTTTTAATAACTGAGACTCGTTTGGGTGGAAAGACTTCTCCATTCCAAACTACTAGCTTTTCATCATGTTCTAAAGTGACCTACCCACCCACCCAATATTTACGTTATCAAGAGGTTGGATCACAACCTTCTCTTGTGTCAAAATGACTTCTAACAATAGCAAAGAAGATGATCATTCAATGTATTAATAACTGACAAACTGGTGGGTGGGTGGGTCATTTTATTTCAAACTACTGGCCTGTTATCATGCTCTGGAGTAAACCACCCACTCACTCACCTTAATGTTACGTTATCAAAAAGTTGAATCACAATCTTCTCTTGTGGCAAAATGACTTCTAACGTTACCATAGAAGATGAACATTTAATCTTTTCATGACAGACATTCGAGAGAGTAGCTGAGCCATTTCATTCCAAACTACTGGGCCGTTATCATGCTCTGACGTGGGCTACTAACCCACCCAAGTATTACTTTATCAAAAGCTTAATTTACAATTTTTTTCTGTGGCAAAATGACTTAACGTTGAACATGTAATCTTTTGATGACTGACACTTGGAAAAGTGGCTGAGCAACTCAATTCCAAACTACTAGCTCATTATCATTTCCTGGAGTGACCCACCCACCCACCCAAATATTACGTTATCTAAAAGTTAAATCACAATCTTCTTTTGTAGCAAATTGACTTCTAACGTTAGCATAAAAGATAAACAATTCGTCTCTTGATTACTGACACTTGGGTAGGTGGTTGGGCCACTCTATTCCAAACTACTGGCCCGTTATCATGTTCTGGAGTGGCCCACCCACCCACCCACGTGTTACGTTATTATGAGGTTAGATCGCAATCTTCTCTTGTGTTAAAATAACTTTTAATGTTTGCATATAAAACAAACATTTTTTTTCTTAATGACTGACACTTGAACGGTTAGGTAAGCCACTCCATTCCAACGTATTGGCCCGTTATCATGCTCTGGAGTAACCCATCCACCCACCTAAGACAAAATTAGGTTTTAAACTATTATGAAACGCTGTATGCTTGTGGTTTTTTTTAAATTTCAGATTGTTGCTTACAGATAGCTACGCCACTGTTTTTAAATACTATTTGTTTCAGTTGGTTTTGCTTTCTAAGTAGCAATATTTGTTGGTTTTTAACTTCTTAAACTTTAGAATTTTGTTTTTTTTTTTTGGTTTGTTGTTTTGCCTAAACATTACAGTTCATATTTTGATTTTTATTTCAGTAAAAAATAGTGTTAACGTAGATTACAGACGTTTTGTCAAGAAATTGCAGAGGATTCTTTAGTGGTGAATTGTTTTTTATAGTTTTGGAAGTAGATTATGATATTTCTGAGAATGATTAAGGCAATAGTTTTTACGAGCCAGTCTAATATGACATTTATGTTTGGAAATTGGCTGGCCTATTCTTGAGTCTATGCGACATCGCGGCTACAAAGGCGGTGTAAGGTTCGTGGCCTCTTTCTGTTGTAATTTACCAATACCTAGTGAAAAGATTGAGTCTGCTAAATACTTGGTCATTTCTAAAATTTTTACTTTATTCAGTTTCTTTTAGTTTATGCAATAGCGTGGTTATTTTTATCAGTAACCTAGTAGTACTAATAAACATGAATGCTGGTTGTTACTGCTTTGTTTGATGATTCTATTTGTAATTAGTTTGTGGATTTGTTTGAAGATTTGAATAGCATTTGAAATTCTTGTAGAATAGGACCTAAATGAGAACGAATTTGTAGTAATCAGTAGATTTGCGTTTTTTTTTCTGAGTAGTTAATGTCATTTTTGTTTGTAACCATTGCTGGCACAGTATTATTTTTTTTCTTCAACTGGGTTTGATTAGAATTCCATTATTTATTTTAATCATTATAACGACAAGAATATTATTTTAAGTATTTACAAATGCACAAAAAGTATTTACCTCATTATTTTCCTTCGATTCCGCTGCTACGGTATTCCTATCCTATATATTTGTATATCGATTGCGCGTAGTGTTCTTATTTCAACCAACAACCACCAACAACGTCTCCCTTATTATGTAGCCTGTTGCTGTGTAGTTTCCTTAAAGAATGTAAAGAGATAACGCGTCATTTACACGACTCCGCCGTCTCTCCTCTATTTCCACTCATCGCCATGTCCTTCAACCCCGCAAAACGGCTCTTCGATCGAAGAGCGAGCGAGCAATGCGTGACATTATTTCCCAGATTTATGATAACTGCTCTTTATCCGAAGCGATTATTACCGCTAACTGTCTGTCCCATTGTCCTCAACCTCGCCACCACTTGGCTCCAATCCGTCTTCACCCACATTACAGAAATAAGATATTTATATATAATAAGATTACAGTGCTGAAAATAGCTTAATTTTTGCTGACTCACACATTCATTTAATTAAATGGAATCTAATTGCGAAATTTAGGAGCGAGTGTAGTAAATATAGAAACATTTGATGCTGCTACAATTTCCCATTGGAGTTTATAAAAATTCATGACTGAAAATCAATGCAGAAGTATTTAATCTCCGGGTAGAATAGTACTCAGAAAGAGGGCAACATACAAAAAAAGTATCCGAATATAAAACAATGCTAGGAAATTATTAATCTTTTCAGAACAGGCTTCCTATGTCACGACTGTTTATTAAAAGATATATAAATCTCCCTCATTTTTATCAACTGCTGGTTTCATTTTTCCAAGTGAATAATCATCTTTAAGGGATGAATGATTATTCATTTTAAATCTAATAAAAAGAATTCAATAAAAGCGTCTGGTATTGTAAATCTATTTACAACCTAATTGAAAATAAATGTTAAATATTTCATTATGTACTGTTACAATGTAACTGAATGAAAAAGGCGTCTGTGCATTTCGTAGGTACATATGAAAAGCAAATAAAAATCTATGATCAGATAAATAACATTAGCGTCCATTGTAAAGGCACGTCGGTATAATAAATATCAGTAAATGTTACTTTGATTACAAACGAGGTTAGTCTCATATATTTTTCAGAGGCAAGTCCACCCTATGCAATTCGATTTTTTAATTATTCATAAACGTTTATTTATTTATTAATATGCGTCCGTCCGTTTCCCATTTACTGCGATCTAAAATTAAAATCAATTTTTGTTTGATTAATAATGAGTAGAATGTTATTATTATTTCATTAGAGAATGCTTTCATTGTTTCATTAATTAACATAAATGTTGAATATTTATATTGTCAATGTGTAATGTTGAATTTTAAATAATTGTATTGATATCCTTTGTTTTAAAACAATAAATATTTACTAAATAAAATGAAATTTAGTTATAGCCAATTATAAATTGAAGCAAACATTGAACTGAATAATACAAAGTAAAAAGTGAATTAATCCGTAAATGTATCGGTTGATTATTAGTTAATCTGGCAAGTTAGTTCTCATCTGATATAATTGAACCAGCATATTTAGTAATAGCCTTTACTATCCAATTTTTGTTGTTTAAAAAAAAATAGAATTTTGTTTTGATTAAAACTTTTTGGCCAATTTTTTTTATTTTTTTTCAAATAGTCACATACTACTTAAACAAACTTACAATGTTCTTTAGAGAGAATATCTTCTCTGCGCCAACAAAGAACCTTTGATAATAGTAAAAACATTTGTATACTCACATGCAGAGCAGATTATAACTATTGCTAACGTCTTGTAAACCATAACAACTTGAGGCTACCACTAATACCGAGATGTACATATGTACTATTACAGAAATGATAAACCGCCATTTTAATTCAGTTCAGTCAACCATATCATCCCAAATTGCCAATTAACAAAATATTTTAAGAATTTTTCCACGACACAATTAAACTAAAATTTATACAAATATTTAAACCAACTTGAAGATCCTTGCATAATAAGATACTCGAATACGTCCTGAAAATATAAATATGCATTTCACCAAGACGCAAGCAAATATATAATATATTGTCTGCATCCTTTTATACCCACGCTCGATTTAACATGCCCGAGGCAATCGGCAATTATTTTTCTGAAGAGTATCGCGTTCTTATTTTCATGAAGGGGGTTGATAAATAAGTGGCTGCTTTGTTCGTCTCGTCGATGACATGCGGATATAAAACGTTGTGTCGCAATCGATATCCTACTCTCTAACAAAGAGAACATATTTATTGTATTTTGGAGCAAAATTTAAGTTCTGTCCATTTCGCAACGGGAATTAATAAGTAAGCCGACCGCCGGCCATATTAGGTACAATAGCGTCAGAACATTTGAGAAGATCAAAGCCCGAAGTGTGTAAGTTAGTCACTCGTGGGGATACATGCAGGGGTTAGGTTAGTAGCGTATGGGGATGAAGCGTTGGGGGCAAAAGAGGGACATTAACGTTGTATTCGCATTACTGTTTTATCCTTGAGCCGTGTTACTTTACGCCATGTAGATATATTCCTCAGAAGTTGGTTGGGAAGGGTGAATGCCAACAAACCACTAAGCTTTGTTTACAACTTCCCTGTGTGTTTCTATATGTGTTTATTTCACTTTGGGCAACACACACATACATATACATAAAGTAGCCTTCTTAAGAAATATTTATGCAAATTTTTCTTTGATATAAAGGAATGCCAAGTTTTAAAGCTGTATCTTGGAAATTAGAACTGACCTATTTACTTAAGATTTATTTATTAGAATAAATTGCCAAATTATGTTCAACCTAATTATTTCATTTGAATACATTTTGTAAATAATGTTAACAATACACACTGAAATAGTTTGTCAAAACAAAACCAAATGTAAAACTGGAAGCCGAGTTTCTGCAACAAACGGGAAGAATTCTGAATAGCTGTTTAAAATTTAAGATATACTTAAATTTTATCAAAAAAATATAAAAATTGATTTGAATTTGTTGGTGATTGGTTAGATTAAGGGTTGGCAATTTTTTTTTTTTTTAATTTTAAACTAATATGGAATTTTTTTTTGCACTGTAGTTTTAAGTTCATAAAATTTATTTGCCGCGATTTTTTTTGAAAATGGGCCGTAGTTTGCTGACCACAGGGCAAAATGCTAAAGCAAATCAAAATATTTGGTCTGTATCTGGTAGTTTTTTTGTTGGGGCGTTTTATCTTTTGCGGTGAGTTAAGTTGTGACCAAGTAGTAATTTGTTTGGTGTTTTTTAAATTGGTCTTTTGATCATTTGGTTGTTTTACGAGAAACATGCGGATGGATTTTTTTAGCTTGGCGTGGCGCTGCTTTACCGAGCTTGTCTGCGAATGGTAAGTAGCGATGGGTTTCTTGCTTGATTTTCCAGTTCTACCTTAAGTTCTTGAACATTTGATTTACCAATTGCGGATAATTGTCTGACAGGATTTTGGAATACTCTAATTGATAGATGAAATGGTACTACGGTCCACTTTTTGGCTTAGGTGCAATTAAAAAGTTTAATAAAGTTGATTTTACTTGTTTCCAGAATTTGCATAAAGGGTGCGGTTGTTGTGGGCTGCCTTGGCTATTTCATTATGGTCAGTACTAACTCAATAAATTAAATTTAAATTCATACATTTAATTTTAAATAATCTCAATTTAATCAACTTAATCTAACATAGCTTGGCTGCAACTTCGAAACCGTGTGTTTGGTTTTAATGAAAAATTTATATTTCATAATCATTAGTATTAGTTCAATAAATTTGATTTAAATCCATACGCTTATTATCACATGACTTCAATTTAATCAACTTGATTCAACATAGCTATAAAGTTTATAAATTGAGTTTTAACTTCTAAACGGCGCATTGGATTTTGAAAAAATTTAGTGACAATATATTATATATTCATCAGTACTCACTCAAAAAATTTGATTTAAATCCATACTCTTATTTTATCTAAACTCAATTGATTCAACAGCCTCGAAGTTAATAAATTAAGCTAAAAGTTTATTTTTTTTTTAAATTACCTTATTTTAGAAACTGATTAAGGAGCTTATTGACAACTTACACAGTAGAATTTAAAAAAAAATAATTGAAAATTGTTGCTATAATTGTAAATTTTTGTAAAAAAAAATTAAGCAAATTTCAAAATAATTCAAAAACTTGTTTTAAATTTTTGGAAAATTACTAAATTTTGGAAACTAATTAGGGAAGGAAAATTGTTGCTTTAATGTAAATTTTGTGTAAAAAGAAAAAAATAAAGCATTTTTGAAAAAAAATTTTTTTGAAAAATTACATAATTTTGGAAATTGATTAAGGAGCTTATTGCCAACATACACAACAAAATTTAAATCAAAATTTTGAAAATTTGTTGCTACAATTGCAATTTTTGTAAAAAAAATAAAGCGTTTTTTAAAATTCAAAAAAAGTTGATTAAGGAATTTATTGACAACTTACATAACAAAATTTAAATCAAAATTTTGAAAATTGTAGCTATAATTACAATTTTTGTGAAAAAATTAACAATTTTCAAAATAATTTAAAAAACATGTTTTAAATTTTTGGATAATTACAAAATTTTAGAAATTGATAAGGACTTATTGACATCATTCACAACAAGTTTTAAACCAATATTTTAAAATTTTTAGATACAATAGCAAATTTTGTAAAAAGAAAAAAATAAGCATTTTTAAAAATTCAAAAAAAAATGTGTGTTAAATTTTTTTTTAAATTACTAAATTTTGGAAATTTGTTAAGGAACTTATTGACAACATACACAACAAATATTAAATCAAATTTTTGAAAATTGTTGCTTCAATTGCAATTTTTGTAAAAAGAAAATTTAAAACATTTTTGAAAATTCAAAAAAAAACTTGTTTAAAATTTTTGGAAAATTACTAAATTTTGGAAATTTATTAAGGAATTTATTGACAACCTACACAACAAAATTTAAATCAAAAATTTGAAAAATATTGTTACAATTGCAATTTTTGTAAAAAAAAATGGAACAATTTTCAAAATATTTCAAAAAACATGTTTGGAAATTTTAGAAAATTACTAAATTTTGAAAAATGATTAAGGAACTTAATGGCAACTTTCAACAAAATTTGAATCAAAATTTTGAAAATTGTTTCTACATTTGCAAATTTTGTAAAAAGAAAAAATTGAGCATTTTTGAAAATTCCAAAAAAAAACTTGTTTAAAATTGTTGGAAAGATTCTAAATTTTAGAAATTATTTAAGGAACTTATTGACAACTTTCAAAACAAATTTTGAATCAAAATTTTAAAATTTGTTGCTATAATTAAGCATATTTGAAATTAAAAAATAAAATTTGTTTCAATTTTTTGGAAAATTTCTAAAGTTTAGAAATTATTTAAGGAACTTATTGACAATTTACACAACAAAATTTGAATCAAAATTTTGAAATTTATTGCTACAATTGCAATTTTTGAAAATACAAAAAAATAAGCATTTTTGAAAATTAAAAAAAAAACTTGATTCAAATTTTTGGAAATTTATTAAAATTCAGAAATTAATTAAGGAACCTATTGACAACATACACAATAAGTTTTGAATTAAAATTTTGAAAATTGTTGCTACAATTGCAATTTTTGTAAAAAATCAATTAAACCATTTTTGAAAATTAAAAAAAAACTTGTTTTAAATTTTTGAATAATTCCCTAATTTTAGAAAATGAAAAGGAATTTACTGACAACATACATAACAAAATTTGAATCAAAATTTTTATAATTGTTGCTATAATTCCAATTTTTGTAAAAAGAAAAATTAAAACATTTTTGAAAATTAAAAAAAAAAACTTGTTTTAAATTTTTTGAAACTTTCTTTACATTAGAAATTAAATAAAAAACTTATTGACAAAAATTATTTCAACAATTGCAATTTTTGTAAAAAAAATAAAGCTTTTTAAAAATTCAAAAATAACTTGTTTCAAATTTTTAAAAAATTACTTAATTTTGGAAATTGATTAGAAAGTTTATTTTCAACATACACAACAAAATTTGAATCAAATTTTTGATAATTGTTGCTATAATTCCAATTTTTGTAAAAAGAAAATATAAAGCTATTTTGAAAATTCAAAAAAACTTGTTACAAATTTTTGAAAAATTACTAAATTTTGGAAACTATTTAAGGAACTTATTGACTACTAACACAACAAAATTTGGATCATTATTTTGAAAATTTGTTGTTACAATTGCAATTTTTTTAAAAAGAAAAAATAAGCATTTTAGAAAATTTTAAAAAAAATTGTTTTAAATTTTTAAAAAATTACTAAATTTTGGAAATTAATTAAGGAATTTAAGAAATTTTACACTACAAAATTTGAATCAAAATTTTAAAAATTGATGCTAAAATTGAATTTTTGTAAAAAAATGGAACAATTTTCAAAATATTTCAAAAATCATGTTCGAAAATTTTAGAAAATTACTAAGTTTTGGAAATTGATTAAGGAACTTAATGACAACTTACACAACAAACTTGAATCAAAAAGTTTTAAAATTGTTGCTACAATTGCTAATTTTGTAAAAAAAAATTAAGCATTTTTTTAAATTAAAAAAAAGTAATTTGTTTCAAGTTTTTGGAAAATTACTGAATTATGTAAATTGATAATGGAACTTATTGACAACTTTATCAACAAAATTTGAATGAAAATTTTGAAAATTGTCTCTTTATTTAAAATTTTTGTAAAAAGAAAAAATTAATCATTTTTAAATATTCAAAAAAAATTTGTTTCAAATTTTTGAAAAATTACTTAATTTTGGAAATTGATTAAGGAGCTTATTGCCAACATACACAACAAAATTTGAATTAAAATTTTGATAATTGTTGCTATAATTCCAATTTTTGTAAAAAGAAAAAATAAAGCATTTTTGAAAATTCAAAAAAACTTGTTTTAAAATTTTGGAAAATCTTTAAATTTTAGAAATTGATTAACAACTTACACAACAAAATTTAAATCAAAATTTTGAAAATTGTAGCTATGTATGCAATTTTTGTAAAAAAATTAACAAATTTTAAAATAATTTAAAAAACATGTTTTAAATTTTTGGATAGTTACAAAATTTTAGAAATTTATTAAGGAACTTATTGACATCATTTACAACAAAATTTAAATCAAAATTTTAAAATTTGTTGCTACAATGCCAAATTTTGTTAAAAGAAATAAATAAGCATTTTTGAAAATTAAAAAAAAATTTGTTTTAAATATTTTTAAATTACTAAATTTTGGAAATTGGTTAAGGAACTTATTGACAACATACACAACAAATATTGAATTAAATTTTTGAAAATTGTTGCTTTAATTGCAATTTTTGTAAAAAAAATTGAAAACATTTTTGAAAATTAAAAAAAAACTTGTTTAAAATTTTTGAAAAATTACTTAATTTTGGAAATTGATTAAGGAATTTATTGACAACCTACACAACAAAATTTAAATCAAAATTTTGAAAATTGTTTTACGATTGCAATTTTTGTAAAAAGAAAAAATAAAGCATTTTTGAAAATATAAAAATAACTTGTTTCAAATTTTTAAAAAACTACGTAATTTTGGAAATTGATTAAGGAGCTTATTGCCAACATACACAACAAAATTTGAATCAAAATTTTTAAAATTTGTTGCTACAATTGCAATTTTTGCAAAAAGAAAAAATAAAGCATTTTTGAAAATTCAAAAAAAACTTGTTTTAAATTTTTGAAAAATTACTTAATTTTGGAAATTTATTAAGGAGTTTATTGACAACATACTCAGCAAAATTTGAATCTAAATTTTTAAAATTGTTGATACAATTCC
Organism: Tachinus rufipes; assembly: GCA_963932245.1. Classification (NCBI taxonomy): domain Eukaryota; kingdom Metazoa; phylum Arthropoda; class Insecta; order Coleoptera; family Staphylinidae; genus Tachinus; species Tachinus rufipes. The sequence goes on from OZ010745.1 coordinate 114,577,599, forward strand.
ACTTTTTGTAAAAAAAAAATAAAGCATTTTTGAAAATTCAAAAAACATTGTTTTAAATTTTTGGAAAAATATTAAATTTTGGAAATAGGTTAAGGAACTTATTGACAACTTACACCACAAAATATGAATCAAAATTTTAAAAATTGTTGCCAAAACTGTCTTTTTTGTAAAAAACAATGCAACAATTTTCAAATTATTACAAAAAACTTGTTTAGAAATTTTAGAAAATTACTTAATTTTGGAAATTAATTAAGGATTTTGATGACAACTTACACAACAAAATTTAAATCAAATTTTTTTAAATTGTTGCTACAATTGCATTTTTTGTAAGAAGAAAAAATTAATCATTTTTGAAAATTAAAAAAAACATGTTTCAAATTATTAAAAAAATTTCAAATTTTGTAAATTAATTAAGGAATTTATTGACAACTTACACAACAAAATTTCAATTAAAATATTAAAAATTTGTTGCTACTATTGCAATTATTGTAAAAAGAAAAAATAAAGCATTTTTGAAAATTCAAAAAAAACTTGTTTAAAATTTTTGAAATATTACCTTATTTTGTAAATTGATTAAGGAGCATATTGACAACTCACACAACAAACATGAATAAAAATTTTGAAAATTATTGCTACAATTGCATTTTTTGTAAAAAAAAATAAAGCTATTTTGAAAATTCAAAAATAACTTATTTTAAATTTTTGAAAAATTACTAAATTTTGGAAATTGATTTGAAAGTTTATTTACAACATACACAACAAAATTTGAATCAAAATTTTGATAATTGTTGCTATAATTCCAATTTTTGTAAAAAGAAAAAATAAAGCTATTTTGAAAATTCAAAAAAACTTGTTTCAAATTTTTGAAAAATTACTAAATTTTAGAAACTATTAAAGGAACTTATTGATTACTAATACAACAACAACATTTAAATCAAAATTTTAATTTTTAATATTGCTACAATTGCAATTTTTGTAATAAGAAAAAATAAAGCATTTTTGAAAATTAAAAAAAACTTGTTTCAAAACTTTGCAAAATTACTAATTTATGTAAATTAATTATTGATGTTATTGACAACTAACACAACAAAATTTGAAGCAAAATTTTGAAAAGAGTTTTTACAATTGCAATTTTTGTAAAAAGAAAAAATAAAACATTTTTGAAAAATTAAAAAAAAAAATGTTTTAATTTTTTGGAAAATTGCTAAATTTTGGAAATTGATTAGGGAATTTATGGAAAACTTAGACAAAAAAATTTGAATCAAAAGTTTAAAATTTATTGCTTACATTGCAATTTTTGCAAAAAAAAATTAAGCGTTATTGAAAATTTAAAAAAAAACTTGTTTCAAATTTTTGAAAAATTACTAAATTTTGGAAACTATTTAAGGATATTGACTACTAACACAACAAAATTTAATCAAAATTTTAAAAATTGATGCTAAAATTGAATTTTTGTAAAAAAATGAAACAATTTTCAAAATATTTCAAAAAACATGTTTGGAAGATTTAGAAAAGTACTAAATTTTGGAAATTGATTAAGAAACTTAAAGACAACTTACACAACAAAATTTGAATTAAAATTTTTAAAATTGTTGTACAATTTTAAGTTTTGTAAAAAAAAAAATAAGAATTTTTTAAAATTAAAAAAAAACTTGTTTCAAATTTTTGGAAAATTACTAAATTTTGTAAATTGATTAAGGAACTTATTGACAATTAACACAACAAAATTTAAATCAAAATTTTGAAAATTGTTGCTACAATTGTAAATTTTGTGTAAAAAGGAAAAACAAAGCATTTTTGAAAATTCAAAAGAAACTTGTTTCAATTTTTTGAAAAATTACTTAATATTAGAATATGATTAAGGAACTTATTGACAACTAACACAACAAATTTTGAATTAAAATTTTTAAAATTGTAGCTATAATTGCAGTTTAAAAAAAAAATTAACAATTTTCAAAATAATTCAAAAAATCTATTTAAAATTTTTGGATAATTACAAAATTTTGGAAATTGATTAAGGAATTTATTGACAACATACACAACAAAATTTAAATCAAAATTTTGAAAATTATTGCTACAACTGCAATTTTTGTAAAAAGAAAAATTTAATCATTTTTGAAAATTAAAAAAAAAATGTTTCAAATTTTTAAAAAATTATTTAAGTATGGAAATTGATTAAAAACTTTATTGACACTTTACACAACAAAATAGAAATCACAATTTTGAAAATTTGTTGCTACAATTGCAATTTTTATAAAAAAATGGAACAATTTTCAAAATATTTCAAAAAACATATTTGGAATTTTTAGAAAATTACTTAATTTTGGAAATTGATTAAGGAACTTAATGAAATCTTACACAACAAAATTTGAATTAAAATTTTGAATAATATTGTTACAATTACAATTTTTGTAAAAAAAAAAATTAAGCATTTTTAAAAATTTAAAAAAAAATTGCTTAAAATTTTTAAAAAATTATTTAATTTTGGAAATTGATTTAGGAGCTTATTGCCAACATATACAACAAAATTCAAATCAAAATTTTGATAAGAGTTCCTATAATTGCAGTTTTTGTAAAAAAAAGATGAAACATTATATATAATATTATATATAATTCCTATTTTTGTAAAAAGAAAAAACTTTTGAAAAATTACTAATTTTTGGAAATTGATTAAAGAACTTATTGATAACTTACACAACAAAATTTAAATCAACATTTTAAAAATTGTTGCTAAAATTGCAATTTTTGTAAAAAAAAAATTAAAACAAAATATTTGAAAACAAAAATAAAACTTGTTTTAAATTTTTGAAAAATTTCTAATTTTAAGAAATTGAATAACTAACTTATTGACAACTAACACAATAAAATTTGAATCAAAATTTTAAAAACTGTTGCTAAAATTGCAATTTTTGTAAAAAAAATGGAACAATTTTCAAAATTTTTCAAAAAACACGTTTGAAAATTTTAGAAAATTATTAAATTTTGGAAATTGATTAAGGTACTTATTGTTAACGTACAGAACAAAATTTGAATCAAAATTTTAAAAATGGTTGCTAAAATTCCAATTTTTGTAAAAAAAAACAATTTTCAAAATATTTCAAAAAACATGTTCGGAAATTTTAAAAAATTACTAAATTTTGGAAATTGATTAAGGAACTTAATGACAACTTACACAACAAAACTTGAATAAAAAAATTTTAAAATTGTTGCTACAATTGCAAATTTTGTAAAAAAAAATTAAACATTTTTTTAAATTAAAAAAAAACTTGTTTCAAATTTTTGGAAAATTACTGAATTATGTAAATTGATTAAGGAACTTATTGACAACTTTAACAACAAAATTTAAATCAAAATTTTAAAAATTCTTTCTTCAATTAAAATTTTTGTAAAAAGAAAAAATAAATCATTTTAGAAAATTCAAAAAAAACTTGTTTTAATTTTTTGAAAAATTACTTAATTTTGAAAATTAATAATTAGCTTATTGACAACAAACACAACAAAATTTAAATCAAAATTTTGATAATTGTTGCTATAATTCTAATTTTTGCAAAAAGAAAAATTAAAACAATTTTGAAAATTAAAAAAAAAATTGTTTTAAATTTTTGGAAACTTTCTGTATATTAGAAATTAAATAAAGAACTTATTGACATCATATTTACAAGAAAATTTAAATCAAAATTTTGAAAATTATTGCTACAATTGCAATTTTTGTAAGAAAAAAATGAAGCATTTATGAAAATTAAAAAAAAAAAATGTTTCATATTTTTTAAAAAATGATTTATTTATGGAAATTGATTAAGGAACTTATTGACAACTTACACAACAAAATTTACATTAAAATTTCAAAAATTGTTGCTAAATTTTTAAACTTTTGTAAAATATATGGAACAATTTTCAAAATTCAAAAAACATGTTTAAAAATTTTAGAAAATTACTAAATTTTCTAAGTTGATTAAGGAGTTTAATGACAACTTACACAACAAATATTTAATCAAAATTTTGAAAATTGTTGCTACAACTGCAATTTAAAAAAAAAAATAAGCATTTTTGAAAATTAAAAAAAAAATGTTTCAAATTTAAAAAAAAAAAAATTCTTTTGGAAATTGATTAGGGAACTTATTGACAACTTACACAACAAAATTTAAATTAAAATTTCAAAAATTGTTGGTAAAACTGCAACTTTTGTAAAAAATATGGAACAATTTTCAAAACTCAAGAAACATGTTTGGAAATTTTAGAAACTAACTAGATTTTGTAAGTTGATTAAGAAACTTAATGACAACTTACACAACAAAATTAGAATCAAAATTTTGAAAATTGTTGTAACAATTGCAAATTTTGTAAAAAGAAAAACTTAACCATTTTTGAAAATTCAAAAAAAATTTGTTTACATTTTTTGGAAACGTTCAAAATTTTAGAAATTAATTAAGGAACTTATTGACAACTTACACAACAAAATTTAAATCAAAATTTTGAAAATTAATGCTACAACTGCAATTTGTGTAAATAGAAAAAATTAACCATTTTTGAAAATTAAAAAAATAATGTTTCAAATTTTTTTAAAATTATTTAATTATGGAAATTAATTAAAGAACTTATTGACAACTTACACAACAAAATTTAAATCAAAATTTTAAAAATTGTTGTTATAATTGCAGTATTTGTAACAAAAGATACAACAATTTTCAAAATGATTAAAAAAACTTGTCTCAAATTTTTGGACAATTATTAAGTTTGGGAAATTAATGCAATTTTTGTAAAAAAAAAATATTTTTTTTTTGAAAATTTAAAAAAAAACTTGTTTTAAATTTTTGGAAAATTACTAAATTTTGGTAATTGATTAAGGAATTTATTGACAACTTACACAACAAAATTTAAATTAAAATTTTGAAAATTATTGCTACAATTGCAATTTTTGTAAAAAGAAAATACAAAGAATTTTTAAAAATTCAAAAAAAACTTGTTTTAACTTTTTGGAAAATTAATAATTTTTGGATTTTAATTAAGGATCATATTGACAATTTACACAATAATATTTAAATCAAAGTTTTGAAAATTATTGCTACACTTGCAATTTTTGTAAAATGAAAAAATAAAGAATTTTTTTAAAAGTCAGAAAAACTTGTTTAAAATTTTTAGAAAACTTCTAAATTTTGGAAACTAATTAAGGAACCTATTGACATTTTACACAACAAAGTTTGAATAAAAAGTTGATGCTAAACTTGCAATTTTTGTAAAACATATATAACAATTTTCAAAATAATTCAAAAAACATTTTTAAAAAATTAAGAAAATTACAAAATTTTGGAAATTGATTAAGGAACTTAATGACAACTTACACAACAAAATTTAAATCAAAAATTTTAAAAAATGTTGCTACAATTGAAAATTTCGTAAAAAGAAAAAATTAACCATTTTTGAAAATTCAAAAAATAATTGTTTACATTTTTTGGAAACGTTCTAAATTTTAGAAATTAATTAAGGAACTTATTGACAACTTACACAACAAATTTTAAATCAAAATTTTGAAAATTGTAGCTAAAATTGCAGTTAAAAAAAATTTCAAAATAACAAAAAACATGTTTCAAATTTTTGGATAATTACAAAATTTTGGAAATTGATTAAGGAGTTTATTGACAACCTACACAACAAAATTTAAATTCAAATTTTGAGAATTATTGCTACAATTGCAATTTTTGTAAAAAGAAAAAAATGAAGCATTTTTGAAAATTAAAAAAAACTTGTTTCAAATTTTTAAAAAATTGTAAAATTTTGGAATTTGATTAAGGAATTTATTGAAAACCTTCACAACAAATTTTGAATCAAAATTTCAAAAATTGTTGCTAAATTTGCATTTAAAAAAAAGAAAACAGAACAATTTTCAAAATATTTCAAAAAACATGTTTGGAAATTTTAGAAATTTACTAAGTTTTGGAAATTGATTAAAAAATTAATGAAATGAATTAATATTTTATTCAAAATCAGTCAATCGAATCACAGCGGCCAAGGGTCAAGCATAGACAATTGTTTCGGTTCTACAAACCTCGTCAGTATGCCTTGTACGACCACGGCATCGCATGATAGCAAAGACAATTTTGAATAAATATTTCTGTTCTTATGAACACAATTGATATTATAAATAATCAAACGAAAGACTGGTTTGCCATCTAGTTGCAATTTTTTTATTAAAAGCCAGTCTTTTGTTTGATTATTTATAATATCAATTGTGTTCATAAGAACAGAAATATTTATTCAAAATTGTCTTTGCTATCATGCGATGCCGTGGTCGTACAAGGCATACTGACGAGGTTTGTAGAACCGAAACAATTGTCTATGCTTGACCCTTGGCCGCTGTGATTCGATTGACTGATTTTGAATAAATTATTAATTCATTTCATAATTTATTGGCGATTCAAAATCGTTATAGCCGCAAAATGACTGCAATTGCATAAATGCTAAAATGATACCGATTAATGCGGACATTTTAGTATTAAAAATTGCAACTAGATGGCAAACCAGTCTTTCGTTTGATTATTTATAATAAAAAATTAATGACAACTTAGACAACAAATTTTTCATCAAAACTTTGAAAATTGTTGCTATAATTGCAGTTTTTGTAAAAAAAAGATGAAACAATTTTTGAAATAATTAAAAAAACTTGTCTTAAATTTTTTGAAAATTATTAAATTTTGGAAAATTATTAAATTTTGGAAAATTATTAAATTTTGGAAATTAATTAAGGAACTTATTGACAACATACAGATTAAATTTTGAAAAATTCTAAAAATTGATGCTTCAATGTCAATTTTTGTAAAAAAAAAAACTAAAACATTTTTGAAAAATTACTAAATTTTGGAAATTGATTAAGGAATTTATTGACAACTTACACAACAAAATTTAAATCAAAAATTTGAAAGTTATTGCTACAATTGCAATTTTTGTAAAAAGAAACAATTAAGCATTTTTAAAAATTAAAAAAAAAACTTGTTTAAATTTTTTGAAAAAATTCTAAATTTCAGAAATTATTTAGGAAACTTATTGACAACTTATTGAAATTTTAGAAAATTAATTAATTTTGGAAATTGATTAAAGAACTTAATGACAACTTTTACAACAAAATTTGAATCAAAATTTTAAAAATGGTTGCTACAATTGCAAGTTTTGTAAAAAGAAAAAATTAAGCTTTTTTTAAAAATTTAAAAAAAAACTTGTTTAAATTTTTTGAAAACATTCTAAATTTCAGAAATTATTTAGGAAACTTATTGACAACTTATTGAAATTTTAGAAAATTACTAAATTTTGGAAATTGATTAATGAACTTAATGACAACTTTTACAACAAAATTTGAATCAAATTTTTAAAAATGGTTGCTACAATTGCAAATTTTGTAAAAAGAAAAAATTAAGCTTTTTTGAAAAATTAAAAAAAAAAACTTGTTTAAAGTTTTTGGAAAAATTTTAATATTTAGAAATTAATTAAGGAACTTGTTGACAACTTACACAAAAAATTTTGAATCAAAATTTCAAAAATTGGTGCTTAAATTGCAATTTTTGTAAAAAAAAAAAAATTTACAAAACATGTTTAGATTTTTTAGAAAACTACTAAATTTTGGAAATTGATTAAAGAACTTATTGACATAAAATTTGTTGCTATAATTGCAATTTTTGTAAAAAAAAAAATAAACCAGTTATGAAAATTAAAAAAAAAATTGTTTAAAATTTTTGAAAAATTATTGATTTATGTAAATTGATTAAAGGCCTTATTGACAACTTACATAACAGAATTTGAATCAAAATTTTGAAAATTTTTTCTTCAATTATAATTTTTGTTAAAAGAAAAAATAAAGTTGTTTTGATAATTCAAAAAAAAGTATTTTTGAAAATTTAAAAAAAAAATTGTTTCAAATTTTTGGAAAATTACTAAATTTTGGAAACTATTTAAGAAACTTATTAACTACTAATACAACAAAATTGGAATAAAATTTTTAAAAATTTGTTGCTACAATTGCAATTTTTGTAAAAAGAAAAAAATAAGCATTTTTGAAAATTCAAAAAACACTTGTTTAAATTTTTTGGAAAATTTCTAAATTTTAGAATTTAATTAAGGAACTTATTGAGAACTCACACAACAAATTTTGAATCAAATTTTTTAAAATTGTTGCTATAATTGCAGTTTTTGTAAAAAAAAGATGAAACAATTTTCAAAATAATTAAAAAAAAAGTCTCAAATTTTTGGAAAATTATTAAATTTTGGAAATTGATTAAAGAACCTATTGACAACATACACAATAAATTTTAAAACATTATTTTAAAAATTGTTGCTACAATTGCAAGTTTTGTAAAAAAAAATATTTTTTTTTTTTAAATTAAAAAAAAAACTTGTTATAAATTTTTAGGAATTTACTAAATTTTGGAAATTGATTAAAGAATTGATTAATAACTTACACAACAAAATTTAAATCAAAATTTTGAATATTATTGCTACAATTGCAATTTTTGTTAAAAGAAAAAATTAAGCACTGTTGAAAATTAAAAAAAAATACTTGTTTACATTTTTTTATAAATAATTAAATTTTGGAAATTCATTAAAGAATTTATTGACAATATACACAACAAAATTTGAATCAAAATTTTAAAAGTTGTTGCTAAAATTGCAGTTTTTGTAAAAAAAAAAAACAATTTTCAAAATAATTAATAAAACGTATTTGAAGTGTTTAGAAAATTACTAAATTTTCTAAATTAATTAAGGAACTAAATGACAACATACATAACAAAATTTAAATTAAAAATTTAAAAATTGTTGTTTTAATAATAATTTTGAAAATTGTAGCTATAATTGCAGTTTTTGTAAAAAATTTACACAATTTTTAAAATAATTTAAAAAACATGTTTAAAATTTTTTGTAAATTTACTAAATTTTGTAATAATAATAATAATAATAATAATATATTTTTTTTAATTGTAAATTTAATAAGGAATTTAATGACAATTCACACAACAAAATATGAATCAAAATTTTGAAAATAGTTGCTACAATTGTAAATTTTGTGTAAAAAGAAAAAATTAAGAATTTTTGAAAATTCAAAAGAAAACTTGTTTTTCTATTTTTGGAAAATTATTAAATTTTGGAAATTGAATAAGGAACTTATTGACAACATACATAATTAATTTTAAATTAAAATTTTGAAAATTGTTGCAACAAATGCAATTTTTGTAAAAAGAAAAATTAAAACATTTTTAAAATTAAAAAAAAACTTGTTTCAAATTTTTGGAAAAAATATTTAACTTTGGAATATGATTAGGGAATTTATTGACATCTTTCACAACAAAATTTAAATCAAAATTTTGAAAATTGTTGCTATAATTGCAGTTTTTGTAAAAAAAAGATGAAACAATTTTCAAAATAATTACAAAAATTTGTCTCAAATTTTTAGAAAATTATTAAATTTTGGAAAATGATTAAGGAACCTTTTGACAACTTACACAATAAATTTTGAAAATTGTCGCTACAATTGCTATTTTTGTAAAAAGAAAAATTAAAACATTTTTAATAAGTATAGCATTTTTGAAAAGTCAAAAAAACTTTGAAATTTTTGGAAAAGTACTAAATTTTGGAAACTGTTAAGGAACCTATTGACAATTTACACAACAAAGTTTGAATAAAAAATTGTTGCTAAAATTTCAATTTTTGTAAAACAAATATAACAATTTTCAAAATATTTCAAAAAACATGTTTGGAAATTTTAGAAAATTACTAAATTTTAGAAATTGATTTAGTAACTTAATGACAACTTACACAACAACAGTTGAATCAAAAAATTTGAAAATTGTTGCTACAATTGCAATTTTTGTAAAAAGAAAAATTATGTAATTGATCTATATTTTATAATTTTGTCTAATATATCATAAAAAATATTAAAATTATTAATAATTCTACTAAAAACTTTTAAAATTAATTAATTAGAAAAGAAATAATAAAAGGTGTTCATAAAACTATCCAATTACGTATGCAACATCACATTTTATTATATGGCTTTTGTAAAACAAAATTGGCCGCAGGCTATGACTCGGTAATTAACAGTATCGGTGCTTCAGATTAATTAAAAACTTTGCTAAAATTACACTGCGTAAAAACTAATTAAATCAGCACATGTTCAACTACTATATATATATTTTCAATTAAAATCTATGTTTGAAACTTTTCTATTGCATTAGCTTCACATAAAAATGTTTAGATAACGTGTCTCATCGCACATTTATTTGCAAGCTGCACCATCCCTGAGTGCATTCAACTAGTTCTAAAGATTACATCCTACCTATGCATAACAACAAGGTGGCTGCTGACTGGGGATTCCGTGCGGCATCCAGCGGGATATTTAATTTAATTTAAAGCGACATTAATTAACTTAAAGATAATTCAAACCGTCTTGCAAATGGGTTATAATTGCTTTAGTTGTATCTAATAAATTATTTCAATAGAATTTGTTGGATCAGCTCATTACGTTCTTATAAAATTAGTTTTTTGCTGTTCCTGCTGTGTTGCTCATCGAAGGATGAGCGAGACAATCAATTTATTGTATTCTTTTTGCTACGGGCTACGTTATCCTCGGGAACATCTCCCCATTTTGCTCAAACGATTCGTTTAATAAATTATTTATTTTATTTATTTTTATGGGCTACTATAATTCATCGCGGTTACACCGCCAACGACAGCGATAAGGAAAAATTATTTGCTGGCCTCAGGAATCGCGGCAATTAATACTGATAACATTTTAGCTCTGTATTTAAGGAAATTTGTATTTGGTTTAGGTGCTCAAGAAGGAATTTACATGTGATTGGAATATAAATCTACTGAATATTTTTAGATTGCAATACTAAAACTTTTTTTTAATAATATATGGCGACATCAATATGTTATCACATCGTTCCAATATTTACTAATCTTTACAGACTAATTCAAAGTTAATAGCCCAAGTTTTCCGACGACCATAATCATAAAATAGTTATCCGTCTTATTTCGGATTCTTAAAACACTGGAAGGTACACTAAACTTTAACTATTAATCAAAAACTCGACCGTAACTTATACTCGATATAATTGATGATCTCTTACTGCAGATCGAGACTGAATTATCATTTAATATGATAAAAATGCAATTAGTTTTCATGCTTTCATATTTTAACAAAAAATTTATATTCATAAACAGCTTTCCGGAATACATGTTTTGTAAAACCACTAAAAAGATACGGTCGGAAAATTTTGAAACGTTATTTAAAGGAAGTTGTGTGCTTTTATTGTAACAACCCTTAACGGCGAATAAGCATAGAGAGGTTGCGATAGTAAGATATATCCATTATAGACATCCATTGCTGTTCATTTGTGTGCATTTACGTCGCGTTAAGCAAAACCCCCGTTCGCAACGACCAAAAACAGCAATAACCGTACCGAGGGGGAGGTTATCGACTGAAAACATTTGCACATGCTTTTACATACAGATAGCATTAACAAATATTATTCGAATTTGCTCACGTGACTATTAATAAAATAAATACTAACAATCTGTAAAGTAGAGCAGATGTTCAATATCCATTTCACATACAATATTATTTTAATTTAAAATAATTATTTGCAATGCATTAGCATTTCATATATCTGTGAAATAAATTTACATTACAAGATATTAACGTGTCTAAAGAGATTTGCTTAACAAATTTAGGAACAAACAAGAACGTTTTTCCTTGGGGTGTAGTGAAGTCATTTGGAAGTTTCAGTGCGACACTCAGTTTGCCTACTTTCCGATCCACTAGCTAAGCCTCAACCCTTTTTTCTTCATTCGGAAACGTTGTATAAACTCCGTACCGTTTGCTCTACATCCGGTCCCTTCGTTTATTCCACTACATAGATTTTTATTTAGGGAAAATTTGAATAACATATAAAATGTATTTATTTCATACAAATCGAATGCAAAGGTTCTTTGCTATGGTATAGTAGGATGTATACATTTCAATGCGGATACATAATTTTGTTGGTTTTATCGGTTAGCAATGGAGTGGAATTATAATCTCGTATTTATTGCTCAAGTCATTAATATGCTTTAATATTTTGTTAGTAATATAATCAATGCAATCAATATATTTTAGTTTTTGGAAACAATTTGTTGCATATTTTTAAAATTTACAAAAATTACTTACAATTTTTTTGAAAAATCTTATTCTTTAAAAATGCAATTAATAATTTATTGCCAATCAACAATCAAAAATCAATTTTTGTGAATCAATTTGATTTAGATTTTGGAAAAATTTGTTGCATTCTTTGAAAATCAATAAAAATTTTATACATTTTTTTTGAAATTATTTTATTTTTAAAATTTGCATTTAGCAACTTATTTCCAAACAATGTAGCAAATTTTATAACTAAATTTCAAAAATTGTGTATAAAACATCAGTTTTTGTAAAACAATTTGTTTTTAGATTTTGAAAAAATTTGTTGAAAATTTGAAAAAATTACATAAATTTTTTGAAAAATTAAGTTTTAAAAACGCATTAACATACGCATTGTTAAATCAATATAGCAAATTTTTTAACAAATTTTTAAAAATATTCTGGATTTTTGAAACAATTTGTAACATATTTTTAAAATTTATAAAAATAACTTAAAAGTTTTTGAAATTTTTTTTATTTCAAAAATGCGTTTAGCAACGCATTGTCAATTAATATAATTTTTTTTTAATTAATTTGCGTACTTGGTGCTAATGTTTTTGAGCTATTTTGATAAAAAGTTGCATCAATTTTCAATGTTTGGTTTTTGAGTTATTAGTAATAGTGTTAACTTCAAGGACTTTTCACTTTGCTAGGTTAGGTTGATTAAATTAAGTTTATGTCAAATTGACCGTATGGATTTTTATTTATTTTACGCACTTGGTACTGATAATAATGAGTTAGGCTAATACTAATTTGCACCAATTTCCAATGTACAGATTTGGAATTAAAAGTAATTATGTTAACTCTTTTGATTTTTAATTTTGCTAAGTTAGGTTAATTCAATTGAGGTTATGTTAAATTAAGCGTATGGAATTTAATCATTTTTTTTTTCATTTGGTACTGATAATAATAACCTACATTGGTACCAAGTAGGACCAATTTTTAATATAAAGTTTTTGAATTATGTATAATTATGTTAACTTTAATTATTTCTGATTCTTTATGTTGATTGCTTTGAGGTTATGTCAAATTGATTGTATAAATTTTGTTCAATTTTGCACAGTTGGTAGTAATTATTTCGAGCTATATTGGTACTAATTTGCACTAATTTCCAATGTACGATTTCTAAGTTTTGAGTAATGATGGTGATTTTGGTATGTCTAGTTAATTAATTTGAGGTTATGTCAAATTGAGCGTACAAAATTTGATCAATTTTACACAATTTGTACTAATAGTATTGAACTATGTTAGTACCAATTAGGATTATTTTCTAATGTACTGCTTATGAGTAAATATATGGCTTCTATGACTCATGCTTATGTTAAGTCAGGTGGATTAATTTAAGATTATGTCAAATTGGGCGTATGGATTTAAATAATTTTTGCACAGTTAGTACTAATAGTATTAAACTAAACTGGTACCAAATTGCAACCTTTTTGAGTTATTTGAATTATGTCAACTTCATTAGTTTTTGATTTTGCTAAGTATGGTTGATTCAATTGAAGTCAATGTCAAATTGCGCTTACAGGTTTTGATAAATTTTGCACAGTTGGTACTTATAATATTGAACTATGTAAGTACTAAATTACTTCCAATGTATCGTTTTTGAATTATAAGTCTAAACTACTCGTTCATCTATCTGACGGTTAATTATTAAAAAGTTATATGCGTCACTTTAAAGAAAATCCAATTTCTAGATCAACCAACTCTAGAGCATAACAAATCAGTAGTTTAGATTGAACTAGTCTAGCCACCCACCTGAATGTTAGTTATCAGGAAGTTAGATCACGACCGTCTCTTGTGACAAAATGACTTCTGACGTTTGCAGAAAGGTCAAACAAGTAAGCAAGATAACAAATTAACAAGTAGTAGTTTGGATTGGAGTGGAACACCAACCCACTCAAGTGTTAATTATTAAGAGGTTAGATCACGACCTCTCTTGTTACAAAATGTCTCTTGCGTTTGCAGAGAATTGAAACATGCAATCTCTTGATATCAACACTTAGGTGGATGGGTGGGGCAATTCAATTAAAATAACTTATTTGTTATCTTGCTTTGAAGTGTCCCTCATACCCACCCAAATGTTAGTTATAAAAAGGTTGGGTCAAGGCCGTCTCTTGTGACAAAATGTATTCTGATTCTTGCAGATAGATCAAACATGCAATGTCTTGATGACAAACACTTGGGTGGGTGGGTGGGCCACAACCATCCACCAAAATGTTAGTTATTAAAAGGTTTGATTGCAACAGTTTCTTGTGGAAATATGGCTTCTGATGCTCGCAGAGTAATTAAACATGCAATCTTTTGATGAAGAACACTTGGGTAAAAGAATGAAAATTTTTAGAGCAAGATATCAAGTCAGTAATTTGGATTAGAGTGGCTTATCCATTCACCCAATTGTTAGTTATTAAGATATTGGATCACGACCGTCCCTTGTGACAAAATGTAATCTTTTGATGACGAACACTTGGGTGGGTAAGTTGGTCACTCAAGAACAAGATTACAAAATAGTAGTTTGGATTGGAATTGCCCACCCACCCTACCAGGTGATAGTTATTAAGAGGTTGGATTAAGACTGTGATAAAATGTTTTTTGGCGTTTGCAGATAGGTCAAACATGCAATCTCTTGATGACAAATATTTGGGTGGGTGGGTGGGCTACTCCAGAACATAATAACACATTAGTAGTTTAAATTGGAGTGGCGCACCTACTCAGCTAAGTGTTTGTTATCAAAAGGTTCAATCACAATTGTCTCTAGTGACAAAATGACTTCTGACGCTTGCAGAGAGGTCAAACATGCAATTTCTGGAAGGGAATAATTTGAATAGGTGAGTGGGCTACTTCAAAACAATGGATCACAACCGTTTCTTGTAAAAAAATGTCTTCTGACGCTTGCTGAGAGGTCAAACATTTATTTTCTTGTTGACGAACATTTGGGTGGGTGGGTGGGCTACTTCAGGACAAGATAACAATTAGAGTTAGAATAGAATTATATATATAAATTACAAATTTATGATTAAATACGTCACTACCTGTGATAGGTCAAAAAATATACCCACAATATGTTTTCCTAAATTCAATTGATCTGCCAGGTCTAAAACCGTGTTGAGAGTTATTTAGAATATCATGCCGGGTAAAAAAATTAAGTAGCTTATTGCAGATAATTTATTAAAATAACTTGGAAACTACTGATAAAAAGGAATTTGGGCAACAGTTTTGCAAATCTTCACGATCACCTTTTTTATGAACGGGAATTATACTGGCTGTTTTTAGCACCGATGGAAATGTTCCTTTGCATATAAACATACTAAAGAGATATAAAAGTGTATCATTAATTGAATTCCATATATATCTTTTTAATGTTATTTCATTTACTCCACATGAATTATGGTTCTTAAGTTTTAGGAATGTTTTAGTTTATTTTTATCTATAGAGTAAAGACACATAGAGCTAGTGTTTTTGTTCTTAGATATTGTGCATTTTTCTGATATACTAGACTGAAAATGCACATTGATTGCTTCTTTGTTATTGATTAACTTGTTATCTATTAACAATGATTTAAATTGATTTGTGTTTTGTTTGCCTCTAGTGTTGTTTACTAAGGACCAAGTTTGTTTAATTTTTTTGTTACTATTATTTATTTTGTTTGAAAAATAGTTTTGTTTAGCAATTTTTATATTAAACTAATGTTCTTGTTTCTTATGTTTATATTGTTGCTTTAGATTATTGTTGTTATTATTTATCAGCCAGTATAAATTTCATATATGATCTCATCTGTAACCCATGCATTTTTGGTATTTTTACGTGGCTTAGCTTTTACTAATAGGCAAGATTTATTAAAAGAACATGTTATTTTGTCAACTAAAATTTTAAATGATTGTTCATATTAGTGGTTGTGTACACAAAAAATAAATCTATATACTCTATTATGTGTTTAAGTTTTCTCAGATTGACCTCGGAAACATCCTTGTACATATACAAAAATTCTTGTATATCATCAACATTGTCTACTAAATCTAAATCAAATATTATATTATATTTAGATAATCTGCTATAACCGGACAATGCTATTTTATCAATATTAGTTACTATGTAATCAATTGCTGTGCAATGGTAGACCCATCAGAAATTTTAGAAATTGGGTGGGTTTATTAGTTGTCAACATTATATTAACATTTAAAAGTGTCTAACATTTTTTGTTTTTGTAATGTATCTTCTAACATATTAACATTTAAATCTTTTGCTAGTATTATGTTTTTATATTTAAAATTAATCTCTGATATAACTTTATTTAAGATTTCATTAAAAATGTTAAAATCGCAATTTGTTGATCTACATACATTTAATATGCAAGCAGTTAGGTTGTTTGCTTATAATGGATTGTACGTTAACAAGTGCATTTTTTAATAAATTATTGACTTTATGTTTAATTACTTTATATTCCGCGTCTTATAGCGGAAAAACGAAATATTATAAGAAAATTTAACTAATCTATATCGATTGGAAATTTTTTGCTCTACAACTTTTAATAAAGATAATTTTTGGCCAACATGCATAGATTTGCTAAAATTGCAAAAAACTATAAAAAAAAACAAAAAAAAAATTATATATTTATGTCTATTACTCCAAAACTATACTTTTTCATGCGTGCGCTATGTGAAAATAGTCTTCAGACAGTCCAAATACACCTGAATATACAAGTTGCTAAGTTGTGGAAATTTTGTTTCTAAAAAATGTCTAATTTGAAGGGACTAATTGCTTATTATTTGTTTTAGTTTTTAATTTTAGTTGTCATTTTTATTTTGTAAGTTTTTAATAACGTTTGACATTAATTATTAAATAGTTAGATCCCAATCGTCTCTTAGCACAAAATGACTTTTGGTGCTTGTAGATAAGTCAACCATTCAATTTTTTTATCTCACTCCAGAGCAAGATAATAAGTCAGTAATTTGGATTGAAGTGCCCCAATTACTCATTCAAGTATTACTTATTAAGAGGTTGGATCACAACCGTTTTTTGTAACAATATTACTTCTGTCGCTTGCAAAGAGGTCGAACACTCAATCTCTTGGTAACTAATACTTGAGTGGGTGGGTAAGACACTTCAGAATAAGAAGACTTGTTTGTAGTTTAGATTGAAGTGGCCCACCCACTTACCCAATTGTCACCAAACCGTCTTTTGCGACAAAATAACTTCTGACGCTTGTTGAAAGGTAAATCACGCAAGAACAAGATACCAAATCAGTAATTTGAATGAAAGTAGCACACGCACCTACCAAAGTGTTAGTTATCAATAGGTTAGACTACAACCGTTTTTTGTGACAAAATCATTTCTGATGCACGTAGTGAGGCCTAACATGCAATCTCTTATTAACAAACAATTGGGTGGTTGGGTGGGTTACAGAACAAGTTAACCAGTAAGTAGTTTGGATTGAAGTGGTCCACCCACCCAACAAAGTGTTAGATATTAAAATGTTACATCACAACAGTCTCTTGTGACAAAATGATTTTTGTTGCTCGCAGATGGGTCAAACATGCAATCTTTTGATGACAAACACTTGGAAAGGTGGGTGGGCCACTTTAGAGCAAAATAACAAATCAGTAATTTGGATTGGAGTGGTCCACCTACCCACCCAAGTGTTAGTTATCAAGAGGTTACATTAAAACCGACTCTTGTGACAAAATGCCTTCTGACGCTTGCAAAGAGGTCAAACAACATGCAATCTCTTAATATCGAACACTTGGGTGGTTGGGTGGGTCACTTCAGAACAAGATAACCAGTAAGTAGTTTGGATTGAAGTGCTCCACCCACCTACCCAAGTGTTAGTTATTAAGAGGTTGGATCACGACCTGTTCTTGTTACAAAATGACTTCTGACGCTTGCAGAGAAATCAAACACTAAATCTCCTAATAAATAACACTTGGTTGGGAGGGTGGGACACTTTGGAGCAAAATAACAGTTAGTAGTGTGGATTGAAGTAGACCACTTAAGTGTTAGATATCAAGAGGTTGGATTACGATCGTCTTTTGTGACAAAATGTTTACAAAGAGGTCAAACATGTAATTTTAACCTAAACAACTTACTTGTTTTTTTGCTCTGGAGAGGCCCACTCACCCTGAAGTGTTAGTCAGTTAACACTTAGGTAGGTGGATAAGACACTCCAATCCAAACTACTGATTTGTTATCTTGCTCTGGAGTGGCCTACCTACCCACCCAAGTTTTAGTTATCAAGAGGTTAGATCACGACCATTTCTTGTGACAAAATGACTTTTAACGTTTGCAGAAAGGTCAAACATGTAATTTCTTGATGACAAATACTTAGGTGGGTGGGTGGGCCTCTTCATAACAAAATAACGAGTCAGCAGTTTGTATTGGAGTGATTTATGAAATTTTAAAAGTTTTAGAAACGATGTTGAGTTTTGTAGAAAAAGCAATCATTTTAGCAAAATTCTAACAGTTCTTTAAGCCAACTAAAACGCTTTAAAAATCTAAAGCATTTTAGGAAATTAAAAATTAAAGTATAATCTAAAGTAATCTAAAAAATCCTAAAGATTGTATGGATCTTATACAATTCTAACTTGTTTTTCAAACATTTTATAAAGTCTAAAATGTTTAGTTTGCCAAAGCAATTTAAGAGTTTTATAGATTTTTGAAAAGCATTAAAAATATAAAATGAAATTTGGAAAAAAACTAGAACAGGAACTACAATACAAAGTATTAAAAGATGCAAAAAACTCCGTAAAAATTTAAAATATTTTGGAAAAAAAAGAATTTCAAACCTAGAGCTTTTAAAAAATTAAAAAACTGAAATGCAATGGATTTTGCAATTTTTGCAACAATTTTAATGAGTGATTTTGAATTAAAATTGATAAAAAAAAATTGTAAAACAAATTTATATAAATTGATTTAAATCAAAAATGGTTCCAAAATGACCCAAATTGTATGATTTTGTTAATAATTTTAAATTTGCGCAGTAACCAGCAGGAATTTTGATTTGCTTATAAAAAAATTGGATTTGAAAAACATAATTTGCCAAGAAAAAAGTTTGAAACTAATTTATCTAAATTGATTTATAGCAGAAATAATCCTAAAATGACCCAAATTCTATGATTTTGTTAATCATTTTAAATTTGCGCAGTAACCAGTACAAATTTCAATTTGTCGATACTGAATTTATATTCAAAATACATAAATTAGTAAGAAAAAAATTTGAAACATTTTTATATAAATTGATTTAAATTAAAAATTGTCCCAAAATGACCCAAATTGTATGATTTTGTTAATAATTTTAAATTTTTGCAGTAATTAGCAGGAATTTTAAGCTGTTGATAAGAAATTTGGATTCAAAATACATATAGTGACTAGAAAAAGTTTAAAACTAATTTATATAAATTGATTTTAAGCAGAAATGGTCCCAAAATGACCTAAACTGTATAAATTTGTTAATAATTTTGAATTTGCCCAGTAAATAGCAGGAATTTTAATTTGTTGATAATAAATTTAAATTCAAAATACTTAAATTGGTAAGAAAAAAATCTGAAACATTTTTATATAAATTGATTTAATTTAAAATTGGTCCCAAAATGACCCAAGTTGTTGATTTTGTAAATAATTTTAAATTTGCGCAATAACTAGCAGGAATTTTAAAATATTGATACTAAATTTAAATTCAAAATACTTAAATTGGTAAGAAAAAAGTCTGAAACATTTTTATTTAAATTGATTTAATTCAAAAATGATTCCAAAATGACCCAAATTGTATGATTTTGTTAATAATTATAAATTTGCGCAATAACTAGCAGGAATTTTAAATTGTTGATACTAAATTTAATTTCAAAATACTAAAATTGGTGAGAAAAAAGTCTGAAACATTTTTATTTAAATTGATTTAATTCATAAATGGTCCCAAAATGACCCTAATTGTATGATTTTGTTAATAATTATAAATTTGCGCAATAACTAGCAGGAATTTTAAATTGTTGATACTAAATTTAATTTCAAAATACTTAAATTGGTAAAAAAAAAATCTAAAACATTTTTATATAAATTGATTTAATTCAAAAATGGTCCCAAAATGACCCAAATTGTATGATTTTGTTAATAATTTTAAATTTGCGCAATAACTAGCAGGATTTTCAATTTGCTGATACTAAATTTAGATACAAAATACATAAATTAGTAAGAAAAAGGTTTGAAACGTTTTTATATAAATTGATTTAATTTAAAAATGGTCCCAAAATGACCCAAATTGTATGATTTTGTTAATAATTTCAAATTTGCGCAATAACTAGCAGGAATTTTAAATTGTTGATACTAAATTTAAACTCAAAATACTTAAATTAGTAAGAAAAAAGTATGATACATTTTTATTTAAATTGATTTAATTCAAAAATAGTCCCTAAATGACCCAAATTGTATGATTTTGTTAATAATTTTAAATTTGCGCAATAACTAGCAGGAATTTTTATTTGTTGATTTTAAATTTAAATTCAAAATACTTAAATTAGTAAGAAAAAAGTGTAAAACATTTTTATATAAATTGATTTAGTTTAAAAATGGTCCTAAAATGACCCAAACTGTATGATTTTGTTAATAATTTCAAATTTGCGCAATAACTATCAGGAATTTTAAATTGTTGATACTAAATTTAAATTCAAAATACTTAAATTGGTAAGAAAAAAGTCTGAAACATTTTTATATAAATTGATTTAATTCAAAAATGGTCCCAAAATGACCCAAATTGTACGATTTTGTTAATAATTTTAAATTTGCGCTATAACTAGCAGGAATTTTAAATTGTTGATAAACAATTTAAATTCAAAATACTTCAATTGGTAAGAAAAAAGTCTGAAACATTTTTATTTAAATTGATTTAATTCAAAAATGGTCCCAAAATAACCCAAATTGTATGATTTTGTTAATAATTTTAAATTTGCGCAATAACTAGCAGGAATTTTAAATTGTTGATACTAAATTTGTAATCAAAATACTTAAAATTGGAAAGAAAAAAGTCTGGAACAAATTTATTTAAATTGATTTAATTCAAAAATAGACCCAAAATGACCCAAATTGTATAAATTTGTTAAAAAAATTAAATTTGCGCAAGAACTAGCAGGAATTTTAAATTGCTGATACTTAATTTAAATTTAGAATACATAAATTGGTAAGAAAAAGTTTGAAACATTTTTATATAAATTGATTTAATTCAAAAAAGGTCAAAAATGACCCAAATTGTATGATTTTGTTAATAATTTTAAATTTGCGCAATAATTAGCAGGAATTTTAGATTGTTGATACTAAATTCAGACTCAAAATACCTGAAATTGTAAGAAATATTTTGAAACATTTTTATTAAAATGGATTTAATTCAAAAATGGTCCTAAAATGACCCAAATTGTATGATTTTGTTAATAATTTTAAATTTGCGCAATAACTAGCAAGAATTTTAGATTGTTAATACTAAATTTTAATTCAAAATACTTAAATTGGTAAGAAAAAATTCATAAACATTTTTATTTAAATTGGTTTGGTTCAAAAATGGTCCCAAAATGACCCAAATTATATGAATTTGTTAATATAATCAAATTCTTGCAGTAACCAGCAGAAATTTGAACTTGCTGATAAGAAATTTGGATATAAAATATATAATTTGACTTAAAAAAAGTTTGAAATTAATTTATATAAATTGATTTCAAGCAGAATTGGTTGCAAAATGACCCAAATTGTATAATTGTGCTAATAATTTCAAACTTTTGCAGTAATTAGCAAGATTTTTAAATTGCTGGTACTAAATTTGGATTTAAAATACAAAAATTAATTTAAAAAAAAATTTAAAACAATTTTATATAAATTGATTTAAAGCAAAAATGGGTCAAATATTACGCAAAATATGCGATTTTGTTAATAATTTTAAATTTGCGCAGTAATCAGCAGGAATTTTAAAATTTTCATAAAAAAATTGAATTTAAAACACAAAAATTGACTAGAAAAAAGTTTAAAACTAATTTATATAAATTGGTTTAAAGCAAAAATGGTTCCAAAATGACCCAAATTGTATGATTTTGTTAATAATTTTATTAGTTATTATATTTTCAAATTTGCGCATTTCAAATTGCTGACAAGAAGTTTGAATTTAAATTACATAAATTGATAAAAAAAAGTTTGAAGTTAATTTACATAAATTTATTTTGCCGGATTTTGTTATTTTTTGAAAAATAAAAAGACCAAATTTTGCTATTTTTTTAAAATTTTCTTTTACAGTTTATTGTAAATTTTAGTACTTTCTGACAATATTTCTTTAACTTTATTGCTAATTTAAAAAAAAAAAATTTGGCACTTTTTAACAGTTTTTGACCTAATTTTGATTTTTTCTGACAATATTTTAATATTTTATAGCCAGATTTTGCTCTTTTTGAGATTTAATATTTGTTTTAATTTCTTTATCTATTTGTAATATGAAAATTAATAAAATTTCTCAGTAAATATGAATAATACTTTTTAAATCCCATAATACGCTATATGCTTCATTAAAGTATTTAGATATAAGGCTTTAATCCATTTGGGACAAAGACGTCTCCCTGCTGGATATTTAAACGTAATAAAATTCCATCTAGCACTTCTTCATTTACATTTTATTCTTAATTAAAAGGGCGAAACAGGGCTTGTTGAATTAATTGGCTATTTTGTGTGGTTGCTGGCAATCGAGGGTGGTTGTGGAAACGCGATACTGGCAAGTCCTTAAACATTCCATTTTATGGATACTTTTACGCGTTAATTATTCTTAATATTAATCGTTTATTACGATTATTACAATTAATAATAAAAAATTCTTATTTATATTTAACTTTTTTGCTTGAATTGATAGGAATTGTAGTAAACCGCTGTACAGACTCAAGTCAACTGTTAAGAGCGTAATAGGAAGCGCAGCCACGCATACGAGAATAAATAGGATTTGGCTATTTTTGCCCTTCGTTTTTTAAAGTATAGTTTTAGGCGGGGATAAATTATGGCTGAAATATGTTAACAGTTTGTAAATCCAGCACGCCACGTTACTTTTTTTTTTTTCGTTGGCTGCTACACAGTATGTCCCATGCATAATTTATTAAAATGTGGAAATAATGGAATGAATTATATTGTTATTGATTTTAGATTTAAAAATATAACATTTAATATTATATTCTTTTTAATTAAATCAAACTAGTTTCAACTTCTACTAAGTCATCTTCGGACGGTGATACAAACAAATATAAATATAGAAGCATATATACAATTAGTTTATACTGAGGAAATATTAATTTAATTTATATGAAAGCTTAGAAAATAAGCACCGGAAAATGTAATATTAAATTATTTCTGTTTGTGTTGTAATAATTATTATTAACGGAATGTCCAATATGTACAATTAATTCATTTTAACATAACAGAGTTGATTAAAATAAGCACTTTACGTCCACCCTTTAAAGCTCCTTTGCGAAATTAATAAAGAGTTATTTACAAGCACAACAGATCCTTTGTTTATTATACAAATTTCTGAAAAATATTTACTCTACATTGGTACAAAAGTTATTAAAAATATTGTTCAACAAGTTTGATGAATTATGAAAAATACTTTTAATGAATTATTTGTTTCATCTAAAACAATAATTTAAAAATGAATAATAAGAAAATATTTAATAAAACTAAAATGGCAAATATTAAACTTATACAAAGATCTATTTTAGCTTGAAATCAACGTAATAATAAATTGTGAGCGTAGTTGTTAATAACAAGCAGCTCTTTGAGATTTTTTTTAATTTGAAGCAAAAACTTAATTGAATTTTTTTATGAAAAATTGCTTTCAATATCCATAATAAAGTTTGTTAATTTGTATATTATATTATTTGAATTTAAATTTAAAAATTGTATTATGGAACTGTGATTATTCATTTCTTAATTTTTTTGTTGTTACTAAATGCAAAATAAATTATGTATACTCAGAGTAAGTTCTGTTTAGTTCTGTGTTAGTGCTAATGGTTATATCATTACAGTAAACATTCTTTTTCAAGTTTGCGATAAAGTTTTACTGCTCGTACTAAGAAAGCTCAACTTTTTAAGCTTTAAAGCTCAACCGGATGGGTCAATTTCAAGTATCAAAATCAATTTAAAGGAAACGAATAGATTTATTAATCAATATGTTATGAAAATTAAATAAATTTTATAAATAATATAATACAATAAAATCAAAAATGTTACCAATATATAAAATTTAAATGCAAATCAATCACTGAATATTAATATTTTAAAAATCCTTTGTTTGTTTTGATGCAAAAAATATATGACATGAATAAAATAAACAATGAATTTTTATGTTGATAAAAATGTTATGTATTTTTCAATTAACAATATATACGTCAACATGGACTGGTTGTTATTATATTTAAATAATTATTTTTGTTAGCTGAAATACATATTGCACAGCCAAATTTAATTGGTAACTTGGGTTTTTAAACGAAACAAATATAATTTAAGTTTGTAATAAAATAATAAAAATATGTAAAATTTGTATATATTTAGTTGAAATTTGAAGCAATATTGGAAATTGACGCAATTTAGTACTAATAGAGAACCCAATTATAAGTACCAATTGTGTGAAAATAAACAAATTTGATACGCTAAATTTACCATAATTTTAATTTAATAGATCTGATTTATATCATTAAATAATCTTAGAGACATTTGAAAAAATTATAACTTTGAAATCGTACATTAGAAATTATTGCAATTTGGTACTAATTGAGTACTATATTATAAGTCCTAATTGAATAAAAATAAACAAGTTTGGTACGCTAAATTTAACATAATTTTGATTTAACAGATCTGACTTAAATCATTAAACAATCTTATAAGACATTTCAAACATTTATAACTTTTAAAGCATACATTGGAAATTGATGCAGATTGGTACTAATAAAGTACTATATTATAAATACTAACTGTGTAAAAATAAACAATTTTAATATGCTTTATTTTACATAACCTCAAATTATTAAATCTGACTTATATCATTAAACAATCTTATGAGACATTTGAAAAATTCATAATTTTTAAACCGTACATTGGAAACTGTAGCAATTTAGTACTAATGGAGTTTTATAATATAAGTACTAACTGTGTAAAGAAAAACAAATTTGATACGTTACATTTTACATAACCTCAAATTATTCAATCTGACTTATAACATTAAACAATCTTATGAGACATTTGAAAAATTCATAACTTCTAAACCGTACATTGGAAATTAAAGCAATATCGTACTAATGAAGTATTATAATATAAATACTAACTGTGTAAAAATAAACAATTTTGATACGCTACATTTTACATAACCTCAATTTATTAGATCTGACTTATAACATTAATCAATCTTATGAGACATTTAAAAAATTCATAACTTTTAAACCGTACATTGGAAATTGATGCAATTTGGTATTATTATAGTACTATATTGTAAGTACTAACTGTGTAAAAATAAACAAGATTAATACGCTAAATTCAACAACATTTTAATATGTTAGATCTGACTTATGTCATTGTATAATCTTAAGAGACGTTTTAAAAATGTATAATTTTGAAACCGTACATTGGAAATTGATGCAATTTAGTACTAATAGAGTACTATATTATAAGTACTCTTTGTATAAAAATAAATAAGATTAATACGCTAAATTTGACTTGATTTTGATCTAGCAGATCTGACCTAAATCATTAAACAATCTTATAAGACATTTCAAACATTTATAACTTTTAAAGCATACATTGGAAATTAATGCAGATTTGGATTAATAAAGTACTAAATTATAAGTACTAACTGTGTAAAAATAAACAAATTTGATACGCTTTATTTTACATAACCTCAAATTATTAAATCTGACTTATATCATTAAACAATCTTATGAGACATTTGAAAAATTTATAACTTCTAAACCGTACATTGGAAATTAAAGCAATTTCGTACTAATGCAGTATTATAATATAAATACTAACTGTGTAAAAATAAACAAATTTGATACGCTACATTTTACATAACCTCAATTTATTAGATCTGAGTTATAACATTAAACAATCTTATGAGACATTTGAAAAATTCATAACTTTTAAACCGTATATTGGAAATTGATGCAAATTGGTATTAATATAGTACTATATTGTTAGTATTAACTTTGTAAAAATAAACAAGATTGATACGCTAAATTTGACAACATTTTAATTTGTTAGATCTGACTTATGTCATTGTATAATCTTAAGAGACGTTTTAAAAATGTATAATTTTGAAACTTTACATTGGAAATTGATGCAATTTGGTACACATAGAGTTCTATATTATAATTACCAACTGTGTAAAATTAAGCAAGATTTATACTCTAACTTTGACAAAATCTTAATTTATTAGATCTGACTTATATCATTAAAGATCTTAGGAGACATTTAAGAAATTCATAACTTTTAAAGCGTTTATTAGAAATTAATGCAATTTGGTAGTAATAGAGTACTATATTATAAGTACTAACTGTGTAAAAATAAACAAATTTGATACAATAAACTTGATTTAATTTTAATTTATTAGATCTGACTTATAATATTGTACAATCTTATGAGACATTTGAAAAAGTCATAACTTTTAAACCGTACATTGGAAATTAAAGCAATTTTGTACAAATAGAGTACTATAATATAAGTACTAACTGTGTAAAAATAAACAAATTTGATACGCTACATTTTACATAACCTCAATTTATTAGATCTGACTTATAACATTAAACAATCTTAAGAGACATTTAGGAAATTCATAACTTTTAAAGTGTTCATTAGAAATTAATGCAATTTGGTACTAATAGAGTACTATATTATAAGTACTAATTGTGTAAAAATCAACAAATTTGATACGATAAACTTGATTTAATCTTAATTTATTAGATCTGACTTATAATATTGTACAATCTTATGAGACATTTGAAAAATTCATAACTTTTAAACCGTACATTCGAAATTGATACAATTTGATACTCATAGAGCACTATATTATAGGTAACAACTTTGTAAAATTAAACAAGATTGATACGCTAAATTTGACAAAATCTTTATTTGTTAGATCTGACTTATGTCATTGTACAATCTTAAGAGACGTTTTAAAAATCTATAAGTTTAAAACCGTACGTTGGAAATTAATGTTATTTGGTACTAATAAAGTACTTTAACATAAGTAGCAACGGTGTAAAAATAAATAAGATTGATACGTTAAATGTAATTGAATCTTAATTCAATAGATCTGACTTATTGTTGAATAATCTTAAGAAACATTTAAAAAAATTATAACTTTTAAACTGTTGATGCAATTTAAAACCAATACTAACTGTGTAAAAATAAACAAATTTGATACGTTAAATTTTAGATAACCTTAATTTATTAAATCTAACTTATTTCATGAAAGAAGCTTATAAGACATTTAAAAAGGTCATAACTTTTAAACAGTATATTGTAACTTAATGCAATTTGGTATTAATAAAATACTATATTATAAGTACTACATGTGTAAAAATATACAATATTGATACGCTAAATTTGACATAATTTTGATTTAACAGATTTGACTTAAATTATTAAACAATCTTAAAAGACATTTCAAAAATTTATAACTTTTAAACCATACATTGAAAATTGATGTAATTAAGTACTAATTAAGTACTATATGATCAGTACTAATTGTATAAAAATAAACTAGATTGATACGCTAAATTTGACATAATCTTGAATTATTAGATCTGTTTTATAATATTGTACAATCTAATAAGACATTTTAAAAAACCATAACTTTTAAACGCTACATTGGAAAATTATTCAATTTAGTTCTGTTAGAGTACTATATTATAAGTACCAACTGTGTAAAAATAAACCAGATTCATACGCTAAATTTGACAAAATTTTAGTTTGTTAGATCTTACTTTTGCCATTGTACAATATTAAGAGACATTTTAAAAATTTATAACTTCAAAACCGTACATTGGAAATATATGTTATTTGGTACTAATAATAAACTATAAATTAAAAAACTATGGTGTAAAAATATATAAGATTGATACGCTAAATTTAATCAAATCTTTATTCAATAGATCTGACTTAACGTTGAATGGTCTTAAAAAACATTTTAAAAAATTATAACTTTTAAACAGTTCATTGGAAATTGATGCAATTTAGTACCAATAAGAAACTTTATCATAAGTACTAACTGTGTAAAAATAAACAAATTTGATACGTTAAATTTTAGATAACCGTAATTTATTAAATCTAACTTATTTCATGAAAGAAGCTTATAAGACATTTAAAAATGTCATAACTTTTAAATCAAACATTGTAATTAAATGCAATTTGGTACTAATAAAGAACTATATTTTAAGTACTAATTGTGTAAAAATTATTAAGATTAATACGCTAAGTTTGACATAATTTTGTTTTAACAGATCTGACCTATATCATTAAACAATCTTATAAGACATTTTAAAAATTTATAACTTATCAACCGTACATTGAAAATTGATGCAATTTTGTATTATTAGAGTACTATATGATAAGTACTATTTGTGTAAAAATAAACTAGATTGATACGCTAAATTTGACTTAATCTTAAATTATTAGATTTGTTTTATATTATTGTACAAACTTATGAGACATTTTAAAAATTCATAACTTTTAAACGCTTTTTTAGAAGTTTATGCAATTAAGTACTATTAGAGTGCTATATTGTAAGTACCAACTGTGTAAAAATAAACTAGATTCATACGCTAAATTTGACAAAATTTTAGTTTGTTAGACCTGACTTATGACATTGTACAATCTTAAAAGACATTTTAAAAATTTATAACTTTAATACTGTACATTGGAAAATTAGGTTATTTAGTACTAATAATAAACTATAAATTAAAAAACTATAGTGTAAAAATAAATAAGATTGATACGCTTAATTTAATCAAATCTTTATTTAATAGATCTGACTTATCGTTGAAAGGTCTTAAAAAACATTTAAAAAATTTATAATTTTTAAACCGTTTATTGGAAATTGATGCAATTTGGTACCAATAAAAAACTTTATCATAAGTACCAATTGTGTAAAAATAAACTAATTTAATACGCTAAATTTTAGATAACCCCAGTTTATTAGATCTGACTCATATCATTAAAGAAGCTAATGAGACATTTAAAAATGTCATAACTTTTAAACAGGACATTGTAAATTACTGTAATTTGGTACTAATAAAGAACTATATTATAAGTACTAATTGTGTAAAAATTTGACATAATTTTGTTTTAACAGATCTGATCTATATCATTAAACAATCTCATAAGACATTTCAAAAATTTTTAACTTTTAAACCGTACATTGGAAATTGATGCAATTTAGTGCCAATAGAAAATATTGTCATAAGTACCAACTGTGTAAAAATAAACAAATTTGATACGTTAAATTTTAGATAACCTTAACTTATTAGATCTGACTTATATCAATAAAGAAGCTTAAGAGACATTTAAAAATGTTAAACCGTTTATTCTAGTTTTATGCAAATTGGTACTCATAGAGTACTATTTTATAAATACAAATTCTGTAAAAATTAATAAGATTGATACGCTAAATTTGACATTATTTTGATTTAACAGATCTGACTTATATCATTAAACAATCTTTTAAGACATTTCAAAAATTTATAACTTTTAAACCGTACATTAGAAATTAATGAAATTTGGTATTATTAGAGTACTATGTAATAAGTACATAACGTAATAATAAACTAGATTGCTACGCTTAATTTGACATAATATTAAATTAATAGATCTGCATTATATTAATTATCAATCTTATAAAAAATTTCAAAATTTTATAACTTTTAAACCGTACATTCGAAATTGATGCAATTTAGTACTCATAGAGTACTATATTATAGGTACCAACTGTGTAAAATTAAACAAGATTGATACGCTAAATTTGACAAAATCTTTATTTGTTAGATCTGACTTATGTCATTGTACAATCTTAAAAGACGTTTTAAAAATCTATAAGTTTAAAACCGTACGTTGGAAATTTATGGTGTTTGGTACTAATAAAGTACTTTAACATAAGTAGCAACGGTGTAAAAATGAACAAGATTGATACGTTAAATGTAATAGAATCTTAATTCAATAGATCTGACTTATTGTTGAAAGGTCTTAAGAAACATTTAAAAAATTTATAACTTTTAAACTGTTTATTGAAAATTGATGCAATTTTATACCAATAAAGAACCCTATTATAAGTACCAACAGTGTAAAAATAAACAATTTTGATACGCTAAATTTGACATAATCTTAATTTATTAGATCTGACTTATATTAATTAAGAATCTTATAAGAAATTTCAAAAATTTATAACTTTTGAAGCGTACATTGGAAATTATTGCAATTTGGTACCTATATAGAACCCTATCATAAGTACCAACTGTGTAAAAATAAACAAATTTGATACGCTACATTTTAGATAACCTTAATTTATTAGATCTGACTTATATCATTAAAGAAGCTTATGAGACATTTATAAATGTCATAACTTTTAAACCGTACATTGTAAATTAATGTAATTTAGTATTAATAGAGTACTATTTTATAAGTACTAATTGTGTAAAAATTAAACAAGATTAATTTGCTAAATTTGACAAAATCCTAATTTGTTAGATATGACTTATGTCATTATACAGTCATAAAAGACGATTTAAAAATTTATAACTTTAAAACCGTACATTGGAACTTTATGGTATTTGGTACTAATAAAGTACTATAACATAAGGAGCAACCGTGTAAAAATAAATTAAACTAATACGTTTAATTTAATAGAGTTTCAATTTAATAGATCTGACTTATTCTTGAAAGGTCTTAAGAAACATTTAAAAAATTTATAACTTTTAAACCGTTTATTAGAAATTGA
The DNA here is from genome assembly GCA_963932245.1 of Tachinus rufipes. NCBI lineage: Eukaryota > Metazoa > Arthropoda > Insecta > Coleoptera > Staphylinidae > Tachinus > Tachinus rufipes. Next base: position 114,608,780 of record OZ010745.1, read on the forward strand.
TGCAATTTGGTACTAATAAAAAACCGTATTTTAAGTACAAACTGTGTAAAAATAAACGAGTTTAATACGCTAAATTTTACATAACCTTAATTTAGGTGATCTGACTTATATCATTGAACAATCTTATGAGAAATTTCATAAATGTATAACTTTTAAACCGTACATTTGAAATTGATGTAATTTTGGACTCATAGAGCACTATATTATAGGTACCAACTGTGTAAAAGTAATCAAGATTGATACGCTAAAATTAACAAAATTTTAATTTGTTACATCTGCCTTATGTCATTATACAATCTTAAAAGACGTTTTAAAAATTTGTAACTTTAAAACCGTACATTGGAAATTTATGTTATTTGGTTCTAATAATGTACTATAACATAAGTAACAACGGTGAAAAAATAAATAAGATTGATACGCTAAATTTAATAAAATCCTAATTTAATAGATCTGACTTATTGTTAAAAGGTCTTAAAAACATTTAAAAAATTTATAACTTTTAAACAGTTCACTGGAAATTGATGCAATTTGGTACCAATAAAGAACCTTATCATAAATACCAACTGTGTAAAAATAAACATATTTGATACGCTAACTTTAAAATAACCTTAATTTATTAGATCTGACGTATATCATTAAACAATTTTATAAAAAAATTCAAAAATGTATAACCTTTAAACTGTACATTGAAAATTGATGCAATTTGGTACTAATAGAGTACTGTATAATAAGTACCAACTGTGTAAAAATACACAAATCTGATACGCTAAATTTGACATAACCTTAATTTATTAGATCTGACTTATATCATTAAAGAAGCTTATAAGACATTTAAAAATGTCATAAATTTTATACCGTATATTGTAAATTAATGCAAATTGGTACTAATAGAGTAATATATTATAAGTACTAATTGTGTAAAAATAAATAAGATTGATACGCTAAATTTGATATAATTTTGATTTAACAGATCTGACTTATATCATTAAACAATCTAATATAACATTTCAAAAATTTATAACTTTTAAACCGTACATTGGAAATTGATGCAATTTAATACTAATAGAGTACTATATAATAAAAACTAATTGTGTAAAAATAAACCAGATTTATAAGCTAAATTTGACATAATCTTAAATTATTAGATCTGTTTTATATTATTATACAATCTTATGAAATATTTTAAAAATTTATAACTTTTATACGCTACATTGAAAGTTTAAGCAATTTAGTTCTATTAGAGTACTATATTATAAGTACAAACTTAGGAAAAATAAACCAGATTTATACACTAAATTTGACAAAATCTTAGTTTATTAGTACTAACTTATGCCATTGTACAATCTTAAGAGACATTTTAAAAATTTATAACTTCAAAACCATACATTGAAAATTTATGTTGTTTGGTACTAAAAATAAACTCTAAATTAAGAAACAACAGTGTAAAAATAAATAAAATTGATACGCTAAATTTAAAAAAAATATTAATTCAATAGATCTGACTTATTGTTAAAAGGTCATAAGAAACATTTAAAAAATTTATAACTTTTAAACCGTACATTAAAATTTGATGCAAATTTGTACTAATATAGTACTGTATTATGAGTACTAATTGTGTAAAAATTAATAACATTGATACGCTTAAAATGACATAATTTTGATTTAACAGACCTGCGTTATATCATTAAACAATCTTATAAGACATTTCAAAAGTTTATAACTTTTAAACCACACATTGGAAATTTATGCAAATTAGTATTTATTGAGTTAGATATTATAGGTAGCAATTTTGTAAAAATAAACAAATTTGATACGCTAAATTTTACATAACCTCAATTTATTACAACAATCTTAAGACATTTAAAAAAATTCATAACTTTTAAACCGTACATTGGAAATTGATGCAATTAAGTATTAATAGAGACCTATTTTATAAATACCAACTGTGTAAAAATATATTGATTTGATACGCTAAATTTTACATAACCTCATTTTATATTGAAAAATCTTAAAAGAAATTTTAAAATTTCGTAACTTTAAAATCGTACATTGATAATTGATGCAATTTGGTACTAATAAATAACCAGATTATAAGTACCAACTGTGTAAAAATAAACAAATTTGGTACGTTAAATTTGACATAACTTTAATTTAATAGATCTGACTTATAATATTAAATGATCTTAAGAGACATTTAAAAAATTTATAATTTTTAAACCGTTAATTGGAAATTAATGTACTTTAGTACCAATAGAGAACCATATCATAAGTACCAACTGTGTAAAAATAAACAAATTTAGTAAGTTAATTTTTTTCTATTCTCAATTTATTAAATCTGACTTAAATCATTAAACATTCTTACAAGACAAATTAAAAATGTATAACTTTTAAACCGTACATTAGAATTTAATGCAATTTGGTACTAATTGAGTACTATTTTATAAGTACCAACTGTGTAAAAATAAACAAGTTTGATACGCTAAATTTAACATAATTTTAATTTAATAGATCTGACTTATATTATCAATTGATTTTAGGAGACATTTAAAAACTTTATAACTTTGAAACCGTACATTGGAAATTGTTGCATCTTGGTACTAATAGAGAACTATATCATTAAAACCAACTGTGTAAAAATAAACAAGATTAATATACTAAATTTGATAAAACCTCAATTTAATTGATCTGACTTACATTGTTAAAAGATTTGAAGAAACATTTAAGAAGTTTATAACTTTTAAACCGTTTATTGGAAATTCATGCAATTTGGTACCAATAAAGAATCGTGTTATAACAACAAACTTTTAAAAAATAATCAAATTTGATACGCTAAGTTTGACATAACCTTTATTTATTAGATTTGACTTATACCATTAAAGAAGCTTATGAGACATTTAAAAAATTCATAACTTTTAAACCGTACATTGAAAGTTAATGCAATTTGGTAATAATAGAGTACTAAATTATTAGTACTAATTGTGTAAAGATAAATAAGATTGATACGCTTATTATGACATAAATTTGATTTAACAGATCTGACTTATACGATTAAACAATCTCAAAATATTATAACTTTTAAACCATACATTGGAAATTGATGCAATTAAGTACTAATAGAGTTATATTTTATAAGTACCTACTTTGTAAAAATTAACAAATTTGTTACGTTAAATTTTACATAACCTCAATTTATTAGATTTGACTTATATCATTAAACAATGTTGAGACATATAAAAAAATTTATAACTTTTAAACCGTACATTGGAAATTGATGCAATTTACTATTAATAGAGATCTATATTATAAGTACCAACTGTGTACAAATAAATTAATTTGATTTGCTAAATTTGACATAACCTTAATTTAATAGATCTGACTTATGTTGTTGTAAAATCTTAAAAGATATTTTAAAATTTTTTAACATTAAAACTGTACATTCATAATTGATGCAATTTGGTACCAATAAATAACCAGATCATAAGTACCAACTGTGTAAAAATAAACAAATTTGATACGTTAAATTTGATATAACTTTAATTTAATAGATTTGACTTATGTCATTAAATGAAAAAAATTATAACTTTTAATTCGTTTATTGGAAATTGATGCAATTTGGTACCAATAGAGAACCATATCATAAGTACCAACTGTGTAAAAATAAACAAAATTAATACGTCAAATTTTTTATATTTTTACTTTATTTGATCTGACTTATATCATTGAACAATCTTACAAGACAATTTAAAAATTCATAACTTTGAAACCAAACATTGGAAATTAATGCAACTTAGCAAAAACATTGCTTAATACCATTATTACCAACAGTGTAAAATTGAGCTCAATCGATACGCTCAACTTAACATAACCTTTATTTAAGTGATTTGATCTGTTTTATTTAATTTTCCAAAAAGATATTTTAAAAATTAATAGCTTTAAAACCAAACATTGGAAATTAATTCGACTTGGCACAAACATTGCTTAATATCATAAGTACCATCATGGTAAATTTGAGCCCAATCGATACGCTTAACTTAACATAACCTTAATTTAAGTGATCTAACTTGTTTCATTTATTGATCCAAAAAGATATTTAAGAAGCTTTGAAATCAAACATTAGAAATTAATGCAACTTGGTACTAACATTGTTGCTTTATATAAATAGAACTATCATAACAGTAAAATTAAGCTAAATTCACCCGCTTAATTTAACGTAGGTTTAATTTAAGTGATATTATTTAAAGATTCAAAAAGATATTTTAAAAATTAATAGTTTTGAAACCGAACATTGGAAATTAATGTAACTTGGTACAAACATTGCCTAATTTTGTAAGTACCAACAGTTTAAAATTGAGCTTAATTGATATCCTCAACCTAACATAACCTCAATTCAAATGATTTAATCTCTCTCATTCAATGATGCAAACAGGATAGATTTGAAACCAAACATTGGAAATTGGTGCAACTTACATACTACTAACATAGCTTAATATTCATAGTACTAGCCGTGTAAAAAAAAGCTAAATCAATACGCTCAACTTAACATCATCTCAATTCTAGTGGTCTAACCTGTCTTATTTAATGATCCAGTAAAACATTTAAAAAAATTTATAACCCTGAAACCGTACATTGAAAATTGGTGCATTTTGGTACAAACATAGCTCAATATCAATAGTTCCAACAGTGTAAAATTGAAAAGTCAATACGCTCACTTTAACATAACTTCAATTCAAGTGATCTAACATATCTCTTTTAATGATCCAAAAAGATATTTCAAAAATGTATAGTTTTGAAACCAAACATTAAAAATTGGTGCAATTTAGTACTACTATAGCTTAATATTATTAAAACTAACAGTGTAAAATTGAGCTCAATTGATACGCCCAATTTGACATAACCTCAATTTAAGTGATCTAACCTGTCTCATTTATCCAAAAACATATTTTAAAAATTGTTAGCTTTGAAATCAAACATTGGAAATTGGTGCAATTTGACACTAATAAAGAACCATATCATAAGTACCAACTGTGTAGAAATAAATAAAATTGATGCGCTAAATTTGACATAACCTTAATTTATTAGATTTGACTTTTGTCGTCTAGAATCTAACGAGACTTATAAAAAAATGTAAGATTGAAACCGTGCATTGGAAATTAATGCAATTTGGTACCAATAAAGAACCATATTATTATTAACTGTGTAAAAATTAACAAATTTGATACGCTAAATTTGACATAACTTTAATTTAATAGATCTGATCTATATCATTAAATAATTTTAGAAGACATTTGAAAAATTTATAACTTTAAAATCGTACATTGGAAATTAATGCAATTTGGTACCAATAGAGAACCATGCCATAAGTACTAACTGTGTAAAAATAAACAAATTTGATACGCTAAATTTGACATAACCTCAGTTTAATAGATCTGATTTATATTATTGAACAATCTTGTAAGAAATTTTAGACAATAATAACTTCTAAACCGTACATTAGAAATTGATGCAATTTGGTACTAATATAGTACTATAATATAAGTACTAAATGTGTAAAAATAAATAAAAATGATACGCTAAACTTGACATAACCTCAATTTAATAGATTTGAATTAAATCATTAAACAATCTTAAGAGGCATTTAAAAAATTCATAACTTTGAAACCGTACATTGGAATTTGATGCAATTTGGTACTAATAGAGTACTATATTTTAAGTACTAGTTGTGTAAAAATAAACAAGAATGATACGCTAAATTTATTTGATCTGACTTATGTCATTGTACAATCTTATAAGACATTTGAAAAATTTATAAATTTAAAACAAAACTAATGCCTAATCATTAACACTTTGAAAAGTTACGTATTAAATTTTATTGACTGGATATTATTATGTTAAACTTAAAACATAAAAATAAGTTTGATAATAAAGCAGAATAGTATTGGTTAAAGAATTTGCTGTAGAAAATTAGTTAAAAATTTATTTAATAAACTTGAAAATTGTGTCAGTGGGTCGTAGCGAATCACTGCGTGAAAGACGCTGACAATGGGTTAATCCGGATACATCGCCAGAAAGAATTCGGTTCGTTCGGTTAAGTTGTAAAAAGAATTATCGACTTAGTGAATGGCGGGCGCGTCGCCGAAGTTTTTCCTGTCCGGGCGAGTGACAAACTTTACAATAGCGACGCGTTTCGAATTAAGGCAGCATTTCTTAATTGGATTTGCTAAGTACGTACGAGTGAGTAATTTATTTCCGGCTTGAGAATGAGTGCAGGCGGGTAGATAGCTGGCTGGGATAATTCGCAACCGACTCCCTCCCTAACCGTTTCTGCAGTTAGTTGCCTTTCTCCTGACAGATTGCAGTTTTCAGTCAAAATGCGACCGCACCGGGAACTGTTTATGCGCCAATTTCTTCGCGATGGCACTTTGATGAAATCTAAGTCGGTGACGCATTGCAGCTGTAAGGATTCATTGTGTCTGCAAACGGTAGAGGCTTGCTAGAAAGCACGAGATAACATTATGGGGATCAGAAGGGTGAAATCAATTTTCATCAGCGTGACAGGATGTCTAATAGCTCCGTGTTAAGTGACGCGTGCTGTTGAGCGGCTAATGAAGGCGCGATGAGCGCCTCTTTCTTGACGCCAACGTCTCGACGTCCATATTCAAACAGCCCACAGCAAGAGCAGCACTATCTGTAAACGCACGGCTGCCTGTTAACATAAGACATCGGCTAAGATAAACACCCCCCGGCATCATCAGATTGTATGTCACTCCCCTCTTGCTAAGTACTTAGAGCATAATTAGTTATGCTAATGGTATTATATGCGAAACCAACCACGCAGGGTCCACCAGTCTTATCTTCTTTATCCGAACCTCATATATCATCAACAGTCCACTAACTACATTTAAAATCTAAACTTTATTAATTATATTAGCTTCTAAAAATTTTCAATTATAAATTTATACGAAGGGCTTTAGAATCAATTTGAATGTAAATAAAGTTCGCGATAAATACTTTTATTTACATCTTGCCTCAAGATATAAAAAGCGGTTTTATGGAGAGAGTATAAAGCGGAGAAAATTGGCTGATTCCTAAAAACAAATAGCCCACGCATTTTAGTAGGACATATATCATTGTAATTACTTCTGGAAACAGCACCGAATGTATATATGAATAATAACTCGGGTCGCAACTCTCTTCGTATTTTTTTTATGATTTTCTTTTTATACTACCGGCACTAGGTCAACACAATTTTTTATATGGAAATTGCGACCTTTCAATAAATAAAGTTTTACAGTTTTTTATTTTATTGTCGAGTTACATTTTATTGTCGAATTTAATTAAAAGTGTAAGGGATTGGAGAAAAACCGCAACCTTTTGATCTTGAATGGATGTGGGTGGTATTTATCGGGGATAGGAGGATGGCCGTATAAAATATTCATTCGGGGAGTTTGTATTTGTTTGCATAGGAAATAGTTTGCTTACGGTAAATCGGCAACAAAAACGATGTGGGGTCTGCATGCAGGAATATAAACAGGCTCGTATCAAATTCCGATATCTCCTTACATATAATTCCTCTACGATATTCCGTTTCTACATCATAGAAACTAAAACCGATCAATAACAAATGAGTTTATAGGAAACTGTTATTTTATTTGTGTTGGAATGTAAATTTTGATGGTCCATTGAATTTGTTATACAAATTGCTTTATTATATTTGCATACAAATATAAAGGATAGTGTTAATAAATTTTTAATGGGGGAAGAAGGATGGGGATTATTTATGCCTACAGAATGTAATTGAAATACTTAACTAGTAGTCTAATCTGAAAAGAAGGAAGGGGGTTAGACATGCAACTTAAAAAAGGGATTCACACGATAGGAGGGATGATAAATTACAAATGAAAATTCAATTATAGAAACAGAACATATCAAAAATTCTGAAATAAATATACGGGGCAATAAAAAATATCCGCGTAATTAGTTTAAATTTTGATGGTATTAACGAACTTTTGAGAAACTTTGTTCTAGAACAATAAATAATTTTAACTGGAGTTAGCGATAGTTGTTAAGAATTTTTAAGTTTTCCTTCTCTGCAAGCGTTTAAAGTTTCTTTGTCAAAAGAGGTGATGGTGATATCCAATCTTTTGATAACAGACACTTGGGCGGGTGGTTGGTTTATTCTAGAACATGAGTACGGACAAATAGCTTTAACTGGGGTTCCCGCTCACCCACCCAAGCGTTAGTTATCAAAAATTTCTAAATTTTCCTTTTTTCCAAGCGTTTAAAGATTCTTTGTCAAAAAAAGTGATGGTGATATTCAATCTTCTAATAACGGATATATGGACGGGTGGGTGGGTCATTTTAGAACATTTGTTTGGACAAATAGTTTTAACTGGGGTTTTCAATCACCCACCCAAGCGTTGGTTAATAAAAAAAAATTGTTTTTCGTCTCTGCAAGCATTTAAATTTTTTTTGTCAAAAGAAATGATGGTAATATCCAATCTTTTAATAACGGACATTTGGGCGGGTGAATTGGACACTCTTGAACCTGAGTATGGACAAATAGCTTTAATTGGGGTTTCTCCTCACTCACCCAAGCGTTAGTTATCAAAAAAATTTAATTTTTCTGTCTCTGCAAGGTTGTAAAATTTCTTTGTCAAAAGAGGTGAAGGTGATATCTAATACTTTAATAACCGACACTTGTGCGGGTAAGTGGGTCATTCAAGAATTTAATTAGAGTTTTCGCCTTCCCACCCAAGCGTTAGTTAAACAGAGTTTTTTTAACTTTTCTTCTCTGAAAGGTTTAAAAGTTATTTTTTGTCAAAAGCAGCAATGGAGATATCCAATCCTTTGTTAACGGGCGGGAGGGTGGGTCGTTCTAGATCATAAGTAACGACAAATTGTTTTAAATAGTGTTCTCGTCCACCCACCTAAGCGATAGTTATTAAAAATTTCTAAGTTTTTCTTCTCTGCAAACGTTTAAAGTTTCTTTGTTAAAAAAGGTGATGGTGGTATTCAATCCTTTAATAACGGACACTTGAGGGTGGATGGGGCATTCTAGAACTGGTGTTTTTGCCCACCCACCCAAGCGTTAGTTATCAAACAAATTTAAGTTTTCTTTCACTGCAAGCTTTTAAAGTTTTTTTGTCAAAAAAGGTGATTGTGCTATTCAATATTTTGATAACGGACACTTGGGCGGGTAAGTTGGTCATTTTAGAACATGAGTAACAACAAATAGTTTTAACTGGGGTTCACGCCCACCCACCCAAGAGTTAGTTATCAAAAAATTTTAAGTTTTTCTTCTCTGCAAGCTTGTAAAAAAATGTTGTCAAAAGAGGTGATTGTGATATTTAATATTTTGATAACGGACACTTGAGCGGGTGGGTAAGTTATTCTAAAACATTAGTAACGACAAATAGTTTTAATTGGGGTTTTTGCCTACCCACCCAAGCAATAGTTAGTAAAAATCTTTAAGTTTTTTTTCTCTGCAAGTTTTTTTGTCAAAAGAGGTAATTGTGATATTTATGATTTTAATAACGGACACTTAGGCAGGTTGGTAGGTCATTCTAAAACATAAGTAACAACAAATAATTTTAATTGGGGTTTTCGCTCACCCACCCAAGTAATAATTAGTCAAAATCTTTAAGTTTTTCTTCTCCTCAAGCGTTTAAAGTTTCTTTGTCAAAAGAGGTAATGGTGATATCCAATCCTTAAATAACGGACACTTGGGCGGGTGGGTGGTTTATTCTAGAACATAAGTAATAACAAATAGTTTTATCTGGGGTTCCCGCTCACCCACCCAAGCGTTAGTAATTAAAAAAAAATAAGTTTTCCTTCTCTGCAAGCTTTTAAAGTTTCTTTGTTAAAAGAGTTGATTGTGATATACAATATTTTGATAACGTACACTTGGGCGGGTAGGTGGGTCATTATAGAACATTAGTAACGGCAAATAGTTTTAACTGGGGTTTTTGCCCACCCACCCAAGCAATAGTTAGTCAAAATCTTTAAGTTTTTCTTTTCTGCAGGCGTTTAATGTTTCTTTGTCAAAAGAGGTAATTGTGATATTCAATATTTTGACAACGGACTCTTGGGCGGGTGGGTGGGTCAATATAGAACATAAGTAACGACAAATACTTTTAACTGGGGTTCCCGCCCACCCACCCAATCGTTAGTTAACAAAAAAAATTAAGTTTTCCTTTTCTGCAAGCTTTTAAAGTTTTTTTGTCAAAAGAGGTGATTGTGATATTCATTATTTTGATATCGGACACTTGGGCGGGTGGGTGGGTCTTTATAGAACATTAGTAACGACAAATAGTTTTAACTGGGGTTTGCACCCACCCACCCAAGCAATAGTTAGTCAAAATCTTAAAGTTTTTCTTCTCTGCAGGCGTTTAAAGTTTCTTTGTCAAAAGAGGTAATTGTGATATTTAATATTTTGATAACGGACACTTGGGCGGGTGGGTGGATCATTATAGAACATTAGTACTGACAAATAGTTTTAACTGGGGTTTCCGCCCACCCACCCAAGCAATAGTTAGTCAAAATCTTTAAGTTTTTTTATTCTGCAAGCCATTAAAGTTTTTTTGTCAAAAGAGGTGATTGTGATATTTAATATTTTGATAACGGACACTTGGGCGGGTAGGTTGGTTATACTAGAACATCAGTAACGACAAATAGTTTTAACTGGGGTTTCCGCTCACTCACTTAAGCTTTAGATATCAAGAATTTCTAAGTTTTTCTTCTCTTTATGTGTTAAAAGGTTTTGAGTTAAAAGAAGTGATGGTGGTGTCCAATTTATTGATGACAAACACTTAAGAGGGTAGGTTGTACACTTTAAAATATGAGTATAGACAAATAACTTTAACTGGGGTTCTTGTTCATCCGCTCAATTGTTTGTTAAAATGAATTTAAAAGTTTTTCTTCTCTTCAAATGTTAAAAATTCCTTTGTCAAAAGAGGTGATGGTGATATCCAATTCTTTAATATGGGACACTTGGGCGGGTGAGTGGGTCATTTTAGATATTGAGTATTGACAAATACTTCAAACTAGGGTTTTCGCCCACTCACCCAAGATTTTTTAATTTTTTTTTTTGCAAGCGTTTAAATTTTTTTTGCCACAAGAAGTGATGGTGATATCCAATTCTTTATTAACGGACACTTGGGCAGATGGGTGGTTTATTCTAAAACATGAGTAACGACAAATAGTGTTAACTAGAGTTCCCGCCCATTCACCCAAGCGTTAGTTAACAAAAAAAAAAAAAATCTTACTTTGCAAGCTTTTAAAGTTTTTTTGTCAAAAAAGGTGATTGTGATATAAAATATTTTGATAAAGGACATTTTAGCGGGTGGGTGGGTCATTCTAGAACATGAGTAACGACAAATAGTTTTAACTAAGGTTTTCGCCCACCCACCCAAGTGTAAGTTAACAAAAAAATTTAAGTTTTCTTTCTCTGCAAGCTTTTCAAGTTTTATTGTCAAAAGAGGTGATTGTGATATTTAATATTTTGATAACGGACCCTTGGGTGGGTGGGTGGGTCATTCTAGAACATTAGTAACGACAAATAGTTTTAACTGGGGTTTTTGCCTACTCACCCAAGCGTTAGTAAACAAAAATTATCTGCAAGCGTTTAAAGATTCTTTGTCAAAAGTGGTAATTGTGATATTCAATATTTTGATAACGGACACTTGGGCGGGTAGGTGGGTCATTCTAGAACATAAGTAAAAACAAATAGTTTTAACTGAAGTTCCCGCTTACCCACCCAAGCGTTAGGTAACAAAAAAATTTAAGTTTTCCTCCTCTGCAAGCTTTTAAAGTTTCTTTTCAAAAGAGGTAATTGTGATATTCAATAATTTGATAACGGACACTTGGGCGGGTGGGTGGGTCATTATAGAACATTAGTAACAACAAATAGTTTTAACTGGGGTTTTTGCCTATCAAAAAAATTTAAGTTTTCTTTCTCTGCAAGCTTTTAAAGTTTTGTGTCTAAAAGGTGATTGTAATATTCAATATTTTGATAACGGACAATTGGGCGGTTGGTTGGGTCATTCTATAACATGAGTAACAACAAATAGTTTTACTCATCCAAGCGTTAGTTATCAAGAATTTCTTTTCTTCTCTTTAAGTATTAAAAGGTTTTGAGATAAAAGAAGTGATCGTAGTGTCCAATTCATTGATGACAAACACTTAGGAAGGTGAGTAATACACTCTAAAACATGTGTATAGACAAAAAATGTTAACTAGGGTTCTTGCTTGTCTGCTTAATTGTTAGTTAACATAAACTTAAAAGCTTTTCTTCTCTGCAAATGTTAAAAGTCTGTTTGTCAAAAGAGATAATGGTGATATCTAATACTTTGATAAAAGACACTTGGGCAGCTGGGTCATTCTGGACCATGAGTAACGACAAATAATTTAAACTAGTGTTTCCGCCCACCCACTCAAGCCTTAGTTATTAAGATTTTCTAAATTTTTCCTTTCTGCAAGCGTTTAAAGTTTCTTTGCCACAAGAGGTGATTGTGATATTCAATATTTTGATAACGGACATTTGGGCGAGTGGGTGGGTCATTCTAGAATATGAGTAACAACAAATAGTTTTTACTGGAGTTTTTACCCACCCACCCAAGAGTTAATTATCAAAAATCTTTAAGTTTTTTTTCTCTGCATGCGTTTAAAATTTCTTTGTCAAAAGAGGTGATTGTTATATTTAATATTTTGGTAACGGACACTTGGGCGGGTGGGTGGGTCATTCTAGAACGTTAGTAACGACAAATAGTTTTAACTGGGGTTTCCGCCCAAGCTCCTAAGCTTTAGTTATCAAGGTTTAAAAAAAAAATTCTGCAAGCGTTTAAAGTTTCTTTGCCACAAGTTATTAGTTATTAAGAATTTCTTTCTCTGCAAGCGTTTAAAGTTTCTTTGTCAAAAGAGGTGATGGTAGTATTCAATCCTTTGATAACGGACACTTGAGCGAGTGGATGAGTTATTCTAGAACATGAGTACGGACAAAGAGTTTTTACTAAAGTTTTTGCTTACCCACTTATGCGTTAGTTATCAAAAAATTTCTAGTTTTCTTTCTCTGTTTAAAATTTTTTTGTTAAAAACTTGATGGTAATATGGTGGGTCATTTTAAAACATGAGTACGAACAAATAAATTTAACTGGAAATCTTGCCTACCCACTTATGCGTTAGTTATCAAGATTTTTTAGTTTTTTTTTTCTGCACGCGTTTTAATATTTCTTGTCAATAGAAGTGTTGGTGATATTCAATTCTTTAATAACAGACACTTGGGCGGGTAGTTTGGTTATTCTAGATCATAAGTACGGACAAATAGTTTTAACTGAGTATCCCGCCCACCTACCCAAACGTTAGTTATCAAGAATTTTAGTTTTTTTTTCTGCTAGCGTTTATAGTTTCTTTGTCAAAAGAGGGGATGGTGATGTCCAATCCTTTGATAAGGGACACTTGGGCAGGTGGGTGGATCATTGTAGAGCATGAGTACAAACGTATAGTTTTAACTTGGGTTTCCGCACACCCACCCAAGCGTTATTTCTCAAAAACTTCTAAATATTTTTTTTTTGCAAGCGTTTAAATAATCTTTGTCAAACGATGTGATAGTGATATCTATTACTTTAATAACGGATACTTGAGCAAGTAGTTGGGTCATTCTAGAATATAAGTTTAAACAAATAGTTTTAACTGGAGTTTCCGCCCACCTACCCAAACGTTAGTTAACAACATTTTTTAATTTTTTCTTTTTTTTAAGTGTTAAAAGTTTCTATGTTAAAAGAAGTGACAATGGTATCCAATTTTTTAATAACGGACACTTGAACGGGTTGGTGGGTCATTCTAGAACAGGAGTACGGGGAAATAGTTTCAACTGCGGTTTTTGCTCACCTATACAAACGTTAGATAAAGTTTTTTTGTTAAAAAAGGTGATGGTGATATCCAATCTTTTGATAACAGACGCTTGGGTGAGTGGGTGGGTAATTCTAAAACATGAGTAACGACAAATTGTTTTACTTGGGGTTTTTCTTAACTACCCAACCGTAAATAACAGCCGCACTAAATAGACGGTCATAACATCAAAAAGTCAACGAATATACGTAGCTCGGGCATCAAATAAGACTTGGAAAACAAAATCAACAAGCAGAAATTACCAGAAGAATAACACCAAGCTGGGCAGCATTTAGCAAACTGAGACATAAACTGAAAGACAGAGACACCCCAATCTGCTTTAAACAAAAAGTATACGATTCCTGCATACTGCCTGTTTTAACATACGGGCTGGAGACTATGGCATGGACGTTGAAAAGTGCGAACAAACTAAGAACCTGCCAAAAAGCAATGGATCGAGCAATGCTCGGCATAAGCCTGAGGGACAGAATCACAAACGAGGAAATTAGGCAAAAAACCAAAGTAAAAGACGTGACAGAGCTGGGCAGGGCATGTAGCCAGGGAAGATACCAAAAAATGGACCAACAAAATAACGCACTAGAGACCAAGAACCACCAAAAGATGAAATGGGTTGACGATATTAAAGAGATTGCAGGAAAGAAGTGGCATTGGAGAGCGCAAGAAAGACAGCAATGGAACAATTTAAAGGAGGCCTACGTTTAGCAGTGGACAAACACGGGCTGAGAAAAGAGAGAAAAACCCAAGCGTTAATTAACATTTTTTTTTTAATTTTCTGACTTTGCAAGCGTTTAAAGATTTTGTGTCAAAAGAAGTGATGGTAATATCCAATCCTTTAATAACGGACTTTTGGGCGGGTGGTGGGACACTCTAGAACATGAGTACGGACAAATAGTTTTAACTGGGGTTTTTGACCACCCACCTAAGCGTTTGTTATCAGAAATTTTATAGATTTTTTTTCTGCAAGCGTATAAAGTTTTTTGTCAAAAGAGGTGATGGTGGATATCCACTTTTTTGATAACAGACACTTTGCCGGGTAAGTGGGTCATTCTAGAACATTAGTAACGACAAATAGTTTTAATTAAAGTTTCCGCCCACTCTTCTATGCGTTACCTTCTCTGCAATTGTTTAAAAATTCTTTGTGAAAAGAGGTGATGATGATATCTAATCTTTTGATAACGGACATTTAGACGGGTGGTTGGGTCTTTCTAGAACATGAGTACGGACAAATAATTTTTACTGGGGTTTCCGCCCACCCACCCAAGCGTTAGTTATCAAGATTTTTTAAATTTTTCTTTTCTGCAAGTGTTTAAAGTTTCTTTGTCAAAAGAGGTAATGATATACAATCTTTTATAATGGACGTTTGGGGAGGTGGGTGGGTTATTCTAAAACATGAGTTTGGACAAATAGTTTTAACTGGAATTTTTGCCTACCCACCCAAGCGTTAGTTATCATTTATTTCTAAATTTTCCTTTTCCGCAAATGTTTTATGTTTTTTGTCAAAAGAAGTAATGTTGTTATCTAATCCTTTGAAAATGGATACTTGGGCAAGTTGGTGGGTCATTTTAGAATACAAATTTGGACAAATAGTTTTAAATGGGGATCCCGCCCACCCACCTAAACGTTAGTTATCAAGAATGATTCTTTTCTGCAAGCGTTTAAAGATTTTTTGTCAAAAGAGGTGATAGTGATATCCAATCATTTGATAACGGACATTTAAGCAGGTGGGTAGGTCATTCTAGAATATTAGTACTGACAAATAGTTTTAACTGGTTTTTTTGCCCACCCACCTAAGCGTTAGTTATCAATATTTTCTAAATTTTTTCTCTGCAAACGTTTAAAGTCTTTTTGTCTAAAGAGGTGATGGTAATATCTAATTTTTTGATAACGAACACTTAAGACTTGTGGGTGGGTTATTCTAAAACATGAGTACAAACAAATAGTGGGGTTCCCGCCTATTCACCCAAGCGTTATCTTTTAAGAATTTTTTAATTTTTTTTTCTGCAAACGTTTAAAGTTTCTTTGTCAAAAAGGTGATGGAAATATACAATACTTTGATGATACCTACTTAGGCGGGTGGGTGGATAACTTTAAAACATGGGTACAAAACGGATACTTCAAATTGAAGTTCTGGCCAACCTGCTTAAGTGATGGTTATAAAAAAAATTTTAACTTTAGTTTTCTGTATTTAAATAAGTCTTAACGATAAAAGAAATGATGGTGATATCTAATTTTTAACAAACACTTGAACGGGTTGATTAAAAACACAAGTACTAGAATTGAGGTTGCTAATCAAGCCAAGCCAAAAAAAAATTTTTTTTCTTTAAGTGTTTTGTGGGTGGGTAAAGGGTGATGGCAAAAAACATCAAAATAAGTCCGGCCCAAATGTCAACCTCTCCTGCACGCGGTGCCTGCTGCTAGATAACTAAGGCTTTGGCGACCGATTTATGGCGGTATAACTACTAAAATTGAGAATTAAGGAAATGTAATTCTTTTTTCGGGGATTAACATTTTGAAGTAGGAAGAGGGCTCAGTAATTTTGATGATCTGGAGAGCAATGCCAACAAGAGTTTTATACTACCCATACCGGTAAGGTTAAAAGTGAGAAACAAAGCCAAGACTAATCCGCTACAGTAGCGTCTGATTTAGAATGGGCTGCTACAAACTACGGGGCATTCTCTTGTCCTTGGTGTAAAATTGTACCAAAAAGCGGAAAAACTAAAGAATTGGTTAACTGCATAGGATGTTGAACGCAACGGGAAACGACAACATTAAAAATCCGCATAGATATCTCTAGAAAAATTAAATTGGCAAAAATTCAGTACGAAATTTTTTGGAGTTATAATTTCTTCACTGAAAGTAGCAACCGGATATAAATTAACAACAAAAAACAAAACCGTGATTAAGACAGATACGTGGAGTGCAAGATCAATGGCCCAAGCACGAAAAATACATAACACTATAAAAAAAATGCAAAGAATGGACATTAAGATCATGGGATTAGCGAGATGAGATGGTCGGGTGCAAACTTATGCTTTATTAATTAATTAAGTATAGAACATATTACTCAGGAACATTCACCGGAAAGCATAAAAATGGAGTAGAAACTTAGTGCCTATATCAAATTGAACAATTATACTTAGAGATAGCAGAAATTCTGAAAAAACTTTCTAACCAAGACCTTACCATAAGAATGGGTGATTTTAAAACAAAAGTATGAAAAAGAAGCACAGAAAAATGAATTGGTCTATGTAGATTAAAAGAAAGGAACACAAGAGGAGACCTACAAAGCGTAACTACCTTTTTTGAATTATTACCGAGAAGATTGTATACATGGACATCACCGGCGTACACCCCCAAGGTAATAATGAGAAACCAAATAGACTATATCGTAGTGAATCAATGGTACAAAAAAAAGTTTATCTCAGTAAAAACATACCAAGGCGCGCACATACAATTGGACCACAACCCAGCAATGGAAAGACTAAGAGTTTGAATGAGAAAAATAGAAAAGAATAGACAGGCCAACAGAGTATGCAATATCCGCAAACTGAGAAACAATGCAGTAAAAGCACAAGTAGAGGAGGAAATAGCAGAAAGTTTAAGAACAAGTAATATCACAAGCACAAAGAAAGAAATAAAGAGACTAAACAAGACAGTAGAAAAAAGGTTCTTAAAGACCATCAAGCTACAGTAAAGATTATACGCAAAGTAAAGCAGGGATGTATAATATCTCCTCTAGTATTCAACATCCATTCTGAATATATGCTCAAGGAAGCTCTAGAAAACGCACAAGAAGGAATTCTCTTGAACGAAAATCGCATAAATAACATCAGATACGCGGACGACACAATGATTTTTGCTGACAAGACCTGGAACATCTCATGAATAGATTAACAAACAGCACCCACTAATACGGACTAAAAATCAACACAGACAAGACGAAATTTATGATCATAAACAACACACCAAACCAGCAGCCACAACTTAGACTTGAACATAGTATCATCAACCATTATTAACAATAGATGGTACCTAGCGCAGGAAATAAAATGCAGAATTCACACAGTTTCAATATCTGGCAGATGAATAATGTTGTTTAATAAATCTTTGAAACCTAATTTAAGTTGTGTTTTAATTTTTAATATAATATAGAGGTTCAATATGTTTAATATCTTATTTAATTTAATATTTTAAAAACTTAATAGACATAGTAGCAAATATTAACCAGTCTCAGTAATTGTTGGTTAAAATAAATTAAAAAAAAACTCTTACTAAACAACTTTATTATATGAGTAATACGTAATTCCAAACAAATTCAATTGCTCAGCAAGTTTTAACCACAATTCAATCCTTGTGATTACAATCAGGTGTAAGATTCACACGTATAAATGAATCTAACCGTGTTCTTTATTAATAGACTGTCCGTTCGTTGCAAAACGAAATTTATTTTTAGTTTAATTAAGGACTCACTGTTTACTGTTCCACCACCATCCAATTGTGTTTTCTTTAAATATAATCTCTTTGCTTTAGTTTGTTCACATAATTAAATTTCCCACAGGTGGGATTTTAATTAAAAAATATTTATGTTTTCAGTACGAGCAATTTAATTAGAAAACTTTTCTATTATTATTATATTTTACTATGTAAAGCCGCAAAAAAAAACTCGTTCAATGAAAAATGTTTGAAACTTGCAAATAAAACAAAGAAGCCGATTAGATATATTTGATCGTCGTGACAGTTTCGTTAAAAGTTTCTAAATCCCACCCCGAAAACACCTTTATGCATGTAAAGGATGATATGGGACATGTAAATAAGATTCTTCTAGATAGGAACAATGAGTTCCGAATCCTCTTGCTTTTTTCATCTAAGGAAAGAAAAAAAAAAAAAAAGGTTCTGACCCCAGACGTTCTAGTCGGTCGCTCGTGTAATCGACGCTTACGTTTCTGGCAGAAGTGTCCCTGTGCGTTTCCCTCCAGGCTTAACTCGCAAATTTCCTTACTATTCTTGTATATTTACGATAAAAGAACGTGTTAGTTTTCCTAATCCTAAATAACTCGCTGAATTTTACTTTACTTTACTTTCGTTTTTCAGAGGGGTCTTTATATTTGTTCAGTAGAGATATACGGATTGCTGGGTCGGAATCGGTTAATACATTCTTCAAACTAAGAACTTTCTTTCCTATAATTCAGTCCTCTTATCGCAAACAAGAATAATGTTTAAGCTTTAAATGTTTAAATTCTCGATGTTACAATAAATTGCAACTGAATATATTATTTTAAAATAAAAGAGAATTTAATTTATACTTTTTTGCAGTTTTTGGTATTATGTAATTAATGTCTTGAGCAAGTATACAATCAGATTTGAACGCTAAACTATTTGTTTATAAAATTATATTGCTTAAAACACATTTATCGTTCAAATTGGATCTTTTTCCTTTGACGTGTCATTACACCATTAAAAATATGAAGCCGTTACTGTCGTCTCTTCGCATTTTTTCCCTTTATCTGAATTCAATGTTCGTATCCATAAAAAACGTCGCAGAATGGATATGTGATGTTAAATTGGCCAGAAAGAGGCGATACGTTGAAGCGATTCCTGTATCGAATAAGATACATCAAAAGAAACTGTTAAATATGTCGATGTGATGTAATTTACGGCCACCGACATATAATAACGTCGCGGTTTCGAAAAGACGCAGAGAAAACCGGATTACTAGAGGAAATGTTTTCCGCTATTTTTCTATCATGTTACAACAATATTTTATTTTTAATGCTGCATTATTTGCTAACCAACTACATTAATTATTTTTAAAAAAGTAGCACTCTCTAATTAAACCAATCCATTGTTTATATGTTAATTATCCTTCATCATCAAATATTACTTTTTGCAATTTAAAAACTACGTCTCAGAAATCACGAATTATGAATTACTTCATTAATGTGAATTATTAGTGCGGAAACTCGAATAATGAATGATAATTACGTGTAAGCCAGCATGGATTTAATCACAATTTGATGAATTCTAATAGTAGAGTGGGTGCTTACTGTATGCGATTTATCTTTGGTTATTATAGCGGAATGAAAATAAAAAGAAACATGAGGAAAAAGCTTGCCTTGATTTTCGTAATTAGTGAAGACTGTGCTTTAATTAAGTTAATTAGATGGGGTTGTTGATCGCGCTCACCTAGCCCTCCGGGTGGTTAATTAATCAATCCGATACACTATATATAAGAGATTCATGTGATACAAAAAACAACTTTGCGTTCGGTTTTAATTAAATTTAACTTTATAGGGTTTGAATCGGCAACAATTTGCTTTATTTTTGATTGTTGCAAAGTTTAAATTTATTAAAAAGTAATTAAAGATATTATAGTTTTAATGAGTTTTATTCGAAATTTACAGGATATTACATAAAGGTTGCTTAAAAATAAAATAGTTTACAATTTTGATAATTTTTAATTTTTTAATTTTTTCTAGAATTTTTGTTTAGAGATTGATTTTTGTTTTGTATATGGGCTATTCTGTTTCAAACGGACCAGAGCAGGAAGGGGGTGCGTTTGCGTTTTTTTGATGTTAATTAGTTGGAAAATATAAATTTGTTTTGTATATTAGGGTTTAAAAAGGTCTAAAACTCAAAAAAAAAACTGCAATAACTTAGCTCAATCTTTTCAGCATGCTACGAAGAGAAAAGACGTGATCCAACCTTCTGCAATGTTAAGTCAACATTATGCATCTTTGTTTGCCCACCCGACTATTTGTTATTCAGAAATTAATTACGTTACTTTTCTTAGTTAGTAACAGTTAGGCGGCCAATACTTTTTTAAACTCTTTTAAATATTTTTTAATTAATTGTTTAGATGTTCTTCTACACTGCATACAATTTTTGAATTTAATTTGAGGACAAAAACCTCTTTTTATTAATCCCGCAAATTATTTATAATAATTTCCGAGCGAATTAATTTTAATCAGTGGACGCGGTTTCCATTCCCTTCATCCCTGTACAGTACTACTGCAGCGCTCACAACTATTATGACACGTCGGAATTTTAATTTAAACTTCTGCAGAATTAATTTTGTAATATTTGTTGTGAGATTAAATGCCTTGAAGCTTGAACAATTCAATTATCTTCTCTATCCGGAATTCTAATTAGTGAGTATTCCAATTTTGCCTTGAATCGTCTCTAATACATGTTATTGAAATATCTTCGTTTTCGCCCTCAAAATTACTGCTATAGTGACCGATTAATTTAATTAAATAAACAAAAGTTTGAGATTGAATGGTTCTTGGTTAGGGGCTGTTTTCATTAAGAACAAATTGACTGCTGAATTTTTTATTTGCTGAGAGAAAAAATTGCATGACATGAATACGGGGTGATATTTCATTAGGGTATTTTATAAAATGGCAGTTGTCCCATTCAATACAAGGAATTGCATCGGACGCTGCTGATAATGGCGATGAAGGGGAATAAATTGAGGAGTCTGTTCTTCACATACGCGTGAATTTGTGTATGTGGTTGCAATCAATTATTTAGTCGCGACGGTAAAAAAAATACTTTGTGTGTAGTACAGATAAATATTACTTAAATATTTATAACAGACAAAATATGATTTATATCTAGTCTGCACGACAAGCACGTTGTGAAAATTGCAACAGAAAAAATGTTATAAACCACCCTACATCCAGCCGACTATAAAAAATGCAAAGTTTATTAACTATTAAATACAACAAAAGAGAATTAATTTTTAAGCAATTATTTTTTAATATACGAGAAGAGTTTTTTATGAAAACATTTGTCATTTTTATATTAGTTTAAAAAGGCTAAAATGAGCAATATTTAACTTTAACACAGCAGAACTTTTTTATTGAAAGAAGGCAGTAGCCTAAAAAATATCTATGAGAACAGAAATCTAACGATTTTTATTTTTTACAAACACGTGGACGGGTGGGTGAGCTACTCCAGACTATGATAACATATCAATCTTTAAGGTTGGAGCAGCAAGAAGTTCAACTATTATTTTTTTGATGATAAACATTTGAGTGGGTGGGTGGGCCACTTCAATCTAAATTATTAAATTGCTTTTATTGTTTAGAGTAGCCTACCCATTCTACAAAGTGTTAGTTATTAACTGTTTGGATAACAATTTTTTCTTGTGACAAAATAAGATCTGACGTCTGCACAAAAGTCTTACTACTACTCATTTGATGGGTAAGTGGTTGGCTACTCCAAATCATGATAACGTGTCAATAGTTGAAGTTGGAGTAGCAAACTCACTCATCCCAAGTGTTACTTATCAAGAAGTAGGATTACAGGTTTCTTTTGTAACAAAATAACTTCTGACGTCTGCAAAGAGGTCTAACTACAATTTTCTAGATGACGAGCAATTGGGTGGATTGGTTGGGCTACTCCAGATCATTAAAACGTTTCAATAGTTTAGGTTGGAGTAGTTTACCCACCCAAGTTTTAATTACCAAGGTTGGATCACGACCTTTTTTTGTAACAAAATATTTTCTGACGTCCGCACAGGGGTCTAACTAGTTTTGTTTTGATGACAATCACTTAGGTAGGAGGGTGGGCCACTCCAGATCAGCGTAGATGGCGCAATTGTTGGAATATTTTCATGAAATTTGGTTTACAATAGGCTAATTTGCATATCTCTAAATATACCAAGGGATTATTAAAACAAAACAAAACAAAAAAATTTTTGATGGTTACTAGTGAACAATTTAGCTTGTATTAAATGTAATATTTAAAGCTTTTTTAGGCGTAGATGGCGCAATTACGGGAATATTTTTATAAAATTTGGTTTACAATAGGCTAATATGTATGTCTCAAAGTATACCATAGGATTATTAAAACAAAAAAATTTAATTAATACTTTTGATGGTTACTAGTGCAAATTTAATTTGCATTCAATATAATATTTACAGTTTTTTTGGGCGTAGATAGCGCAATTGTTGAAATATTTTTATAAAATTTGGTTTACATAAGGTTAGTTTGTATATCTCTAAGTATACCAAAGGATTATTAAAACAAAAAATTTCAAATAAAACTTTTGATAGTTACTAGTGATCAATTTAGTTTGTATTCAATATAATATTTATAGCTTTTTTGGGCGTAGATAGCGCAATTGTTGAAATATTTTTACAAAATTTGGTTTACAATAAGCTATTTTGTAGGTCTCTAAGTATATTAAGGGATTATCAAAACAAAAAATTTCAAATAAAATTTTTGATGGTTACTATAGTGAGCATTGTAGTTTGTAATTAATATATTTATAGCTTTTTTGGGCGTAGATGGCGCAATTGTTGGAATATTTTCATAAAACTTGGTTTACAATAAGTTAATATGTAGGTCTTTAATTATACTAAAGGATTTTTTAAAACAAAAACTTTCAAATAATACTTTTGATAGTTACTAGTGAACAATTTAGTTTGTATTCAAGATATTTATAGTTTTTTTTTTGGCGTAGATGGCGCAATTGTTGGAATATTTTTATAAAAATTGGTTTACAATAGGTTAATATGCAGGTCTTTAAGTTTACTAAGGGATTAATAAAACAAAAAAAATAAACGATACTTTTGATGGTTACTAGTGATCAAATTAGTTTGTATTTAATATAATTTTTATAGCTTTTTTGGGCGTAGATGGCGAAATTGATGAAATATTTTCTTAAAATTTGGTTTACAATAGGCTAATATGTAGATCTTTAAGTTTACCAAGGGATTAGTAAAACAAATCATTTTAAACAATACTTTTGATGGTTAATTATGAACAATTTAGTTCGTATTTAATGTAATATTTATAGCTTTTTTGGGCGTAGATGGCGCAATTGTTAGAATACTTTTATAAAATTTGGTTTACAATAAGTTAATGTTTATGTCTCTAAGTATACCAAAAGATTATTAAACTAAAATGTTTAAAATAATACTTTTGATGGTTACTAGTGAACAATTTAGTTCGTATTTAAAGTAATAGTTATAGCTTTTTTAGGCGTTGATGGCGCAATTGTTGGAATATTTTTATAAAATTTGGTTTACAGTAGGCTAATATGTATGTCTCTAAGTATACCAAGGAATTATTAAAACAAAAAAATTTAAATAAAATTTTTGATGGTTACTAGTTAATAATTTGGTTTGTATTCAACATAATAATCATAGCTTTTTTGAGCGTAAATGGCGTAATTTTTGGAATTTTTTAATGAAATTTGGTTTACAATAGGTTAATATGTATGTCTTTAGGTTTACCAAAGGAATATTAAAACAAATAATTTTAAATAATATTTTTGATGGTTACTAGTGACAATTTAGTTTGTATTCAATATAGTATTTACAGCTTTTTTTGGCGTAGATGGCGCAATTATTGAAATAATTTCATGAAATTTGGTTTACATTAGGGTAATATGTAGGTCTTAAAGTATACCAAGAGATAATTAAAACAAAAAATCTTAAATAATATTTTTGATGATTACTTTTAAACAACTTTGTTTGTATTTAATGTAATGTTTATAGCTTTTTTGGGCGTAGATGGCGCAATTGTTGGAATATTTTTATGAAATTTGGTTTACATTAAGCTAATATGTATGTTTATAAGTATACTAAGGAATTTTTAAAACAAAAAAATTTAAATAATATTTTTGATGGTTATTAGTAAACAATTTGGTTTGAATTCAACACAATAATCATTGCTTTTTTCCTCGTAAATGGCGTAATTTTAGGAATATTTTTATAAAATTTGGTTTACTATAAGCAATTATATATGTCTCTAAGTATACTGAAAAGTTATCAAAACAAACAAATTTAAATAATACTTTTGATGGTTACTAGTAAACAATTTGGTTCGTATTCAACATAATAATCAATGCTTTTTTCAGCGTAAATGGCGTATTTTTTTGAATATTTTTATGAAAATTGGTTTATTATAGGCGGTTATATATGTCTCTAAGTATACCAAATGGTTATCAAAACAAACAAAATTCAATAATACTTTTGATGGTTACTAGAAAACAGTATAGGTTTTAGTTAAAACATTAATCATTGTTTTTTTAGGCGTAGCTTACGTGATTGTTAGAATATTTTGATGAAATATAGTGTATAATAGGCTAAACATATATAGCTATTAAAGTACTTAATGGTTATTACAACATAAAAATTCTATTACAACTTTAGCTGGAATTTAGTGAATAGGTTATGTTGTATCCAATATATTAATCATTACTTTTTTGAGCATAGCAGGCGCAATTGATAAAATATTTTTATGAGATTTATAGCTATAAATAAATTTAATGGTTTTTGAAAAAAAAATAAAAATACGGTTTTTGATAGAGTTTAGTGAATTGGTTTTGTTGTATCCAATATATTTATCATTACTTTTTTGGGCGTAGCAGGCGCAATTGTTAAAAAATTTTAATAAAATTTTGTGTACAATTAGCTAACATATATAGCTATAAATGTACTTCATGATTTTTCAATTAAAAAATTCTAATAAAACGTTTGATGAAGTTTAGTGAATAGGTTATGTTATATCCTATACACTACTTATTACTTTTTTGGGCATATTAGGCGCAATTGTAAAAATATTTTAATGAAAGTTGGTGTACAATGGGCAATTATATATAGCTTTAATGGTTTTTGAAACAAAAAGCTCTAATTTTATTTTTGTTGGAGTTTAGTGAATAGGTTATGTTGTATCCAATATACTAATCATTACTTTTTTGGGCATAGTAGGCGCAATTGTTAGAAATTTTTTATAAAATTTGCTGTACAATAGGTTAACATATTTAGCTCTAAATGTACTTTATGGGTTTTGAAACAAAAAAATCTAATAAGACGTTTGATGGAGTTTAGTGAATAGGTTATGTTGTATCCAATACACTAATCATTACTTTTTTGAGCATATAAGGCGCAAATGTTAGAATATTTTTATGAAATTTGGTGTACAATAGGCTAACATATATAGCTATAAATGTATTTAATGGTTTTTAAAACAAAAATTTTTTAATAAAACTTTTGATTGAGTTTAATGAATAAGTTATGTTGTATCCAATATATTAATCAATACTTTTTTGGACATAGAAGGCGCAATTGTTAGAAAATTTTTATAAAGTTTGGTGTACAATAGGTTAACATATTCAGCTATAAATGTACTTAGTGGTTTCTGAAACAAAAATTTCTAACACTTTTTTTGTTGGAGTTTAGTGAATAGGTTATGTTGTATCTAAAATATTAATCAATACTTTTTTTGCGTAGCAGGCGCAAGTGTTAGAATATTTTTTTGAAATTAGGTGTACAATAGGCTAATTATTATAACTCAAAATAAACATAGTTGGTTTGAAATCAAAACAAATTTAATACTATTTTTGATGAAGTTTAGTGAATAGGTTATGTTGTATCCAATATACAAATCATTACTTTTTTAGGCATAGCAGGCGCAATTGTTAGATAATTTTTATAAAATTTGGTGTACAATAGGCTAACATATTTAGCTATAAATGTATTTAATGGTTTTTAAATCAAAAAAATATTAATACGACTTTTGATGGAGTTTAGTGATTAGATTATGTTGTTTCCAATTTAATAATCAATAATTTTTTTGGGCATAGAAGGCGCAATTCTTTAAATATTTTCATGAAATTTGGTGTACAATAGGCTAATATAATTTGCGATAATTTTACTTAATGGTTTTTAATGGTTCTATTAAGACTTTTGATGTAGTTTATTGAATAGGTTATGTTGTATCCAATATATTAACCATTACTTTTTTGAGCATAGCAGGAGCAATTGTTAAAATATTTTCATGAAATTTGGTGTACAATAGGCTAATATAATTTGCGATAATTTTACTTAATGGTTTTTAATGGTTCTATTAAGACTTTTGATGTAGTTTATTGAATAAGTTTTGTTGTATCCAATATATTAATCAATACTTTTTTGGGCATAAAAGGCGCAATTGTTAGAATATGCGAGCTATTGTCGAGCACATGAGCAGTCTGCTAAAATACAATTTTACTAAACTATTAGTGAGTTTTAATTGTGTGTTATTGATTTTTTAAATAAACATAGTAGTATTCTTAGTGTTTATTTAAAAATAATAGTGAAACTAACTGTTAAAAGTCTGTAATTAACAAATTTTGAATAGTGTGTCGTATAAATCAAAATAAAATTGTCTAATTCGTACATTTCAAACCATATAAAATAGAAGCTTAATCTTTACATACGTAAAAACCCAGCATGACGTCAAATAAAATTGAAAATTTAAATCTCAAAGAAATAAAACAGGAGCTAGAAAAACTGGGACAAAATTAAAAGAAGCTGTAAATTCTAGTTTTATTGATGATATTTTTAATAACGCACCAAAAACAAACAAAAGAAAAAATGGATTAATTTTTTGTATCATAAATAAAATTAATAAGCTGCAAAAGTCCGTTCGCTATCTACAAGTGTCTCTCACCAAATTTAAAAATAATATTAAGAAGAAAAACATAAATAAAATAAACGCACATAAATTTAATAAATCAAATAAACTTTGCAACGACAATTTCTTGAATAATATAGAACCAGATAATGTTGTGCAACAAAACAAAAACGCAGTTAATTTAGTAACTAAAAACTACAGAACCTCTTGTGATGATTTGATGATAACTAAACAAAACGGTGAAAATAATAAACAAATATTTATAAAGCAATTGATGCCAATTATTTCATCAGAAAAGCATATGGATAGTCGCAATAATATACTATCAGAAAGTAGCCAGCGTATACTTATACTGGGAGACAAAATGTGTAGCGGAATAAATGAAAAAATCAGAGAAAAAAAAAATTAGCCATGTCGACTGCTTTTTTAAACCAAATGCGGCCGTGAATGTTATAGTGAATGATGGATTAAACATGATTAATAAATTGAAAACTGGGGATATTTTATTATTAATATGTCGATCGGTTGATGCGTCCATTATATGAGTGAAGAAACAGCTATTATTTTACAAAAAATTTCAAATTATATTAAATTAATTTTTGTGACAGTCTGAACCGTACTATACTGAATCAGTTTATTTATAAATTTAATCTTGACTGTTACCAGAAAATGGCAGCTCAAAATAATAATTTTAAGTTCATAGACATAAATTGCATATTAGATAAAAGTCATTTAATTAAAAGTAAAAATATATTACTGCCAAATGCAGGTAAGAGCACTTTAGTTGATGAAATATAATAAATTCAATTGAAGTATTAAATAGCGATTTAACAGGATTTAATTATGAAAATTATAATAATTTGATATATCCAAATATGTCAGATGTAGATTTAATTAATGACAGTTCAAATTTTTATTAGCAAACAACAACATAAAAAATAAATCAATGTCTTTAATAAACATTGCACTTCAAAATATTCGGTGTTTAACTAATAAAATAGATATGGTTGAAATATTTCTCATACAAAATAACATTGATGTGATATGTTTAAGTGAGACTGGGTGCACCAAGTCGCAAATGGAAAACTTGCATATAAATAATTACAATACTGTTGCTTACTATTGCAGAAGTGATTTTAAATATAGTGGTGTAGCAATATTGGTTGATAATAAATATAAAGCTGAAAAAATTGATAATTTAAATTTGTTATGGTCAGAAAAACATTTCGAATTAACAGCAGCAAAACTTTTTATATATGATTAAGTATCATATATAATAGTCTGCGTTTACAGAAGTCCATCTGCTAATATAAATATATTTTTTTCAAAATTAGAAATATTACTAAATACTTTATTAAACTATTCCACAAAAAATGTCATAATTTGCGGTGACATCAACATCGATATACTTAAACCTTTAAAATCTAGAACACAACTTCTAGATCTTTTGAGTTCATATGGATTTAATAAACCAACGCGTATAACTCATACAAGCAGTACTTGTATTGATAATATTATTATTAACTTCAACGATAGCTATAAAAAAAGTCAAGCTGTTTATTCAGGATTGTCAGATCATACTGCGCAAGTATAATTAATTCAATTTATGATTCCGATGCAGACTAAAAATTATATTTTTCGTAGATTATTTACAAAAAATAATAAAACACTTTTTCAAGAACTGTTGAATAATGAATCATGGGTATCTGTCTATAACGCTACAGGGGTAAATAATAAGTTTGATACATTTTATAAAATATCATTGTACAACTTCCAAATATCATTTCCAATTCAAAAAATTCAAAAAAAATGACAAACGAATGCAATCAAATTGGATTACACAAGGCATTATAATTTCATCACATAGACTAAAAGTACTGTTTAAGATTGTTCAAAGCAATGCTGAAATCAGTAACTATTATAAATTATACAAAAAAATGTACAAAAATGTAATAAGCAAAAAAAAAATATTACGATAACAAAATTTTAAATTCAAATAGCATTTCTAGAGCCGTTTGGAATATGATAAACAGCAATGTCACTAGTAAAAATAAAGAAATCAATTAACAAATTAACTTAAAAATTGATAATTTGATTGAAAAAGATAATTTTGTAGTATGTAATTACTTTAATGAACACTTTATAAACTTATCATCACATAATAACTCATTTAGTAATACATGCAACAAATCTGTTCAGCACTCTCTGTATTTGGAACCAGTCGATATTCATGAACTAGACAGAATAATTAAAAACATGAATAACTCAAATTTAGCTGGTTTTGATGAATTGAGTATCAATGTTGTCAAATATGTACGTTCTTCAATTAACAATATATTACTTTATATATTTAATCAATCTTTTAAAAATGGCATATTTCCAGAATGTTTAAAGACATCGAAAGATATTCCTTTATTTAAACAAGGGAGTAAATTAGATGCAAACAATTATAGACCTATATCGATTTTGCCAACGTTCTCAAAAATGACCAAACGTGCCATTTAATACTGCAACAAATTTAAATTAATAACCAATACTCAATATGGATTTCGTCGGGGATCTTCTACAGTCCATGCTATTATTGATTTTTTTGATGAGTTTTATTTAAACTTAGATAAAAGTCAACAAGCAAACGTTAGGGTTGTTTGTTGACTTAAGTAAAGCTTTTGATTTGGTTGATCATAAAATTCTTGTAACCAAACTTGAACAACTAGGGTTTAGGGAAATTGTCTTATCTTGGTTTTAACACTATTTATTACATCGTAAACAAGCTGTGTGTATAAACGATGCCAAATCAAAAGAATTAGAAGTTGAAATGGGGGTTCCGCAAGGATCTGTTCTTGGCCCATTGTTGTATATACTAAATACAAATGATTTACCACAAATTATCAACGACAAGCTGGTAATGTTTGCTGACGATACGTCAATTCTATTTAAATCAGATGACATATGTAATTTAATTAAACATAGCAACAAAGTTCTACATTCTCTTGATAATTGGTATAAACAGAATTGTCTAAAACTAAATCCGACCAAACTTAATTTTATTAAATTTAATGTTGGTAGACCTGACGATAAATCATATTTGCTAAAATACCGCGACAAATCAATTCAACAATCAAAATACTGTAAGTTTTTGAGAATTTTTGTTGATGAAATATTAACGTTTGAACCAGAAATCAACAATACTTGCAACAAATTATCATCTATTTGTTATGCATTAAAAAGGCTTTCAAACATATCTTTATGTTATGAAAATTTATTATTACGCAAAGTTTGAATCTATCCATGGTATAGTTTGTTGGGGAGCAGCATCTCTTACCAGTAGAGTATTTATTTTACAAAAAAGAGCAATAAGAAACATGTTAAGTCTTTCATCAAGTTTCTTGCAAACCGCATTTTAAAGAATTAAATATTCTAACAATGCCATTGCTGTATATATTAGAGTTACTTATTTAAACAAACATAACAAATTTTGAAACAATAAACTCTTATCATAAATACAATACGCGACATGGCTCCTACAATTTAACAGTACCACACCACAATCTTACACTCTATGAGAAGAGTCCTCAATATATGGCTATAAAAATTTATAATAAGATCCCATTGCATGTTAAAATTTAATACTTCCAGTCAAATTTGTGGCTTTTTGATTCAGTGTAGTACAAAATAATGTGTAATGTTTCTTTTAGTTTTAAATTTCTTTTGTCAATGATACTTTATACTTGTTTTATATATTTGTAATTTAAATGTTATTGTTTTATGTATTGTTTATATTGCAATTTTGTTTTTAATTATGTTTAGTGATATGTAATTGTAATCTGTATATATATATATGACGTGACTAATATCTGTAAAGATCTAATGACTAAAATTAAATTAAATTAAATTAAATTAAATTAAATATTTTTATGAAATTTGGTGTACAATAAGCTAACATATATAGCTATAAATGTATTTAATGGTTTTTAAAACAAAAACCTTTAATACTACTTTTGTTGGAGTTTAGTGAATAGGTTATGTTGTTTCCAATTTAATAATATTTACTTTTTTAGGCATAGAAGGCGCAACTCTTTGAATATTTTTGTGAAATTTGGTGTACATTAGACTTACATATTTAGCTATAAATAAACTTAATGGTTTTTAAAACAAAAAAATTTTATAAGACGTTTGATGGAGTTTATTGAATAGGCTATGTTGTATCCAATATATTAATCATTACTTTTTTGAGCATAGCAGGCGCAATTGTTAGAATATTTTTATGAAATTTGGTGTACAATAGGCCAACATATAAAGCTAATATTGTACTTAATGGTTTTTAAAACAAAAAAATTCTAATACCACTTTTGTTGGAATTTAGAGAATAGGTTATGTTGTATCCAATATATTAATCTTAACTTTTTTAGGCATAGCAGGCGCAATTGTTAGAATATTTTTAAAAAAATTTGCTGTCCAATAGGTCAATAAATGTAGCTATAAATGTACTTAAAAAAATTTGAAAAAAAAAAAAAATTATTACAACTTTTGATGAAACTTAGTGAATACGTTATGTTGTATCCAATTTATTATTTATTACTTTTTTGGGCCTAGTAGGTGCAATTGGTAGTATATTTTTATGATAGTTGATGTACAATAGGGTAACATTTATAGCTATAAATGTACTTAATGGTTTTTGGAACAAAAAATTTTAATACAACTTTTGATGGAGTTTAGTGAATAGGTTATGTTGTATTCAATATATTAATCATTACTTTTTTGGACATAAAAGGCGCAATTGTAAGAATACATTAATAAAATTTGGTGTACAATAGGCCAACATATATAGCTATAAATGTATTTAATGGTTTTAAAAAAAAAAAATTTTAATAAAACTTTTGATGGAATTTAGTGAATAAGTTATGTTGTATCCAATATATTAATCAATATTTTTTTGGATATAAAAGACGCAATTGTTAGAAATTTTTTATAAAGTTTGGTGTACAATAGGTTATCATATTTAGCTATAAATGTACTTAGTGGTTTTTGAAACAAAATTTTCTAACACCATTTTTGTTGGAGTTTAGTGAATAGGTTATGTTGTATCTAAAATATTAATCAATACTTTTTTTGCGTAGCAGGCGCAATTGTTAGAATTTTTTTTGAAATTAGGTGTACAATAGACTAATTATTATAACTCAAAATAAACATAGTTGGTTTGAAATCAAAACAAATTTAATACTATTTTTTATGGAGTTTAGTGAATAGGTTATGTTGTATCCAATATACTAATCATTACTTTTTTAGGCATAGCAGGCGCAATTGTTAGATAATTTTCATAAAATTTGGTGTACAATAGGCTAACATATTTAGCAATAAATGTATTTAATGGTTTTTAAATAAAAAAAATTATAATACGACTTTTGATGGAGTTTAGTGATTAGGTTATGTTGATTCCAATTTAATAATCATTAATTTTTTTGGGCATAGAAAGCGCAAATCTTTGAATATTTTTATAAAGTTTGGTGTACAGTAGGCTAACATATTCAGCTCTAAATATACTTAATGGTTTTAAAAACATAAAAAATGTATAAGACGTTTGATGGAGTTTATTGAATAGGTTATGTTGTATCCAATATATTAATTAATACTTTTTTGAGCATAGCAGGCGCAATTGTTTGAATATTTTTAAAAAATTTTGTATACAATAGGCTAACTTATATAGCTATAAATGTACTTAATGGTTTTTGAAACAGAAAGATTTATTAAGACGTTTGATAAAGTTTAGTGAATAGGTTATGTTGTATCAAATATACTAAACATTACTTTTTTATGCATAGAAGGCGCAATTGTTAAAATATTTATATAAAATCTGGTGTACATTAGGCTAATATATATATATATATATAGCTACAAATGTACTAAATGGTTTTTGAAATAAAAAAATTTAATACTACTTTTGATGGAATTTTGTGAATAGGTAATGTTGTATTCAATATATTAATGTAAATAGTTGAGATTGGAGTAGCCTACCTACCCACCAGAATGTTAGTAATCAAGAGGTTGGATCACGACCTTCTCTTGTGACAAAATAACTTCTGACGTCCGCACAGATATCTAACTACTATTTTTTTGATGACGATTATTTGGGAGGGTTACTTTAGACCATGATAACGTGTTAATTGTTTAGGTGGAAGTAGCCCAACCACCCACCCAAGTATTAGTTATCAAAATATTAGATTACGATCTTCTTTTGTGACAAAGTCAATTCTGACATCTGCATAGAGGTCTAACTAATATTGTTTTAATGACAAACACTTGGGTTTGTGAGTGAGCCACTCTAGACCATAATAACGTGTCATTAGTTTAGGTTAGAGTAGGTCCACCCACACGCCCAAGTTATCAAGAGGTTGGATTACGATCTTCTCTTGTAACAAAATAGTTTCTTGCATCCGCACGGAAGTCTAACTATTTTTTTTTATAACAAACACTTGGATGGGTGGTTGGACCACCCAGACTATGATAATAGTTGAAATTGGATTACTTTTCTTGTAACAAAATAAATTTTGAAGTCCGCATAGAGGTCTAAGTATTTTTTTTTATAACAAATTTTTGGATGGGTGGATGGGCCATTCCAATCTAAATTATTGACTTGCTCTTATTGTTTGGAGTGGCCTACCTACTCTACCAAGTGTTACATATCTACAGCTTGAATTACGATCTTTTCTTGTAACAAAATAACTTCAGACGTCTGCACAGAGCTTTAACTACTTTTTTTTTAATAACGAACACTTGGGTGGGTGGGTGGGCAAGTTCAATCTAAACTATTGACTTACTATCATTGTTTGGAGTAGTCTACTCACCTAGCAAAGTGTTAGCTATTGATAGGTTGGATTACGACCTTTTTCTGTGACAAAATAACTTCTGACGTCTGCAAAGAGGTTTAACTACAATTCTCTTTATGACGAACAGTTGGGTGGGTGGGTGGGTTAGTCTAGACCACGATAACGTGTCAATAGTTGAGGTTGGAGTAGTTTACCCACCCAAATGTTAGTTATCAAGAAGTTGGGTTACGATTTTCTCTTGTAACAAATTAAATTTTGACGTCCGCACAGAGGTTTTACTAAAGTTTTTTTATGACAAACACAGTTTAGGTTAGATTGGCCTACGCATCTACCCAAGTGTTTGACTTCAAGAGCTTGGATCACAATCTTTTCTTGTGACAAAGTTACTTTTGATGCTTGCAGAAAGGTCAAATATTAAATTATTTGATTAAGAACACTATGGTGGGTGGGTTTGTTAATCCATAGCATAATAACGAATCACTAGTTTGGATTGAAGTGGCCCACTTACCCACCCAAGTGTTTAACTTTAAGAGCCTGTATTAAAATCTTCTTTTTTAACAAAGTTACTTCTGACGCTTTTAGAAAGCTTAAATATTAACTCACTTGATCACGAATACTTGGGTGAGTGGGTGGGTTACTCCATAGCATAATTACGAGTCACATATTTGGATTGGAGTGGCTTACTCACCCACTCAAGTGATTGACTTTAAAAGCTTGGATTACAATCTTGTCTTGTGACTAAGTTAATTCTGACACAAGTTATAAATCTTTTGATCACAAACACTTGAATGAGTGGGTGGGCCACTTAATAGCATAATAACTAGGTTAACTATTTTTTTTTTGTAACCTGTCTCGCATCAATTTCCTAACTGGATTTCCACTAGCTTTACTCTTTCAATTAAAGTTTGTTCGATTGCATATAAATTGAGAGGGAGTTGTATTCTTTTAAAGCTCGTGTGGAGTTTTATTATATTTCTTTTAGCCGTTTTCAATCCATTTATGCTTTCTACTAATCTTCATTAAGGGTATTTAGATTATTAGAAAAATTGTTACTTAGCCTAAATTTTTGTACTAACTAGCAGGAATTTTGAGTTGCGGTTTGAAATTTTTGATTCAGCATACTTTTAGTAGAAAAGCTTGTATAACTTTTACAATAGAATTTTGATTTTGATAGAATTTTTTGTAAATATAACCTTATATCATAAAAATTGATTGCTTTAATTTAATTAAAATTATATTGAGTAATAACAAAATGGCGGATGATGTTTGAGTTTGGGTATAATTTGCTCATAATCAAAAAAGTTTAATAACTTCCTTATTATTATTTGAAATTAAATCAAATTTGGTTTACACATAACTGAAAAACGTGTAATAAGATGGCTTTATTTTTATTTAAAATATATTGAGAAATAACCAAACGGCGGGATATTTTTGAATTTGGTTAATTTTGCTCATAATCAAAAAAGTTGAATAACTTTTTTATTATTGCTTCAAACATAAATAAATTTGGTTCACACATTACTGAAAAACGTGTAATAAGATGGTTTTAATTTAATTAAAAATATATTAACAAATAACAAAATGGCGGATAGTTTTATAGTTTGGGTAAAATTTTGTCGTAATTAAAAAAATTTAATAACTTCTTTATTATAAAATTGGTTCCTAAATAATTTATAAATGTGTCAACTTAACGCTTTTATTGGATTTAAAGTTTTTTCAAAAATGTTAAAATGGCGCTTATATTTTGAGTTTTAATAAAATCTAATTTTATCAAAAAAGTTGCATAACTTTCTTATTATTGGCTAAAACTTAATGAAATTTGATTTCAGAATAACCTTGAAATGTGCCAATATAAAAATTGTATTGGATTTAAAGTTTCTTTAAAAATGTAAAAATGGCTCCTGAATTTTTAGTATGGATCAAATCTAACTTCTACAAAAAAAGTTTTATAACTTTCTTATTATTAGTTGAAACATGATGAAATTTGATTTTAAAATAACTTATAAATGTGTCAACTTAACGCTTTTATTATATTTAAAGTTTTCTGAAAAATGTGAAAATGGCGCTTATATTTAGAGTTTTAATAAAATCGAGTTTTATCAAAAAAGTTGCATAACTTTTTTATTATTGGCTAAAACTTAAAGAAATTTGGTTTCAAAATAACCTTGAAATGTGTCAATATAAAACTTAAATTGAATTTGAAGTTTTTTAAAAAATGTTAAAATGGCGCTTAAATTTTGAGATTAGAGCAAATCTAACTTTTACAAAAAAAATTTCATAACTTTCCTATTATTGGTTAAAACATGATGAAATTTGATTTTAAAATAACTTATAAATGTGTTAACTTAACGCTTTTATTGGGTTAAAAGTTTTTTAAAAAATGTTAAAATGGCGCATAAATTTGGAGTTTAAAAAAAATCTAGTTTTATCAAAAAAGTTGCATAACTTTCTTATTATTGGTGGTATTGTAAAGAAATTTGGCTTCAGAATAACATTAAAATGGTTCAATATAAAGATTGTATTGGATTTAAAGTTTTTTAAAAAATGTTAAAATGGCGCCTGAATTTTTAATTTGGATCAAATCTACTTTTATCAAAAAAGTTGAATAACTTTCTTGGTATTGGTTACAACGTAAAGAAATTTGGCTTTAAAATAACCTTGAAATATGTCAATATAAAAATTGTAATTAATTTAAAGTTTTTTGAAAAATGTTAAAATGGCTTTTGAATTTTGAATTTGGTAAAAATCTAACTTTTACAAAAAAAGTTTCATAACTTTCTTATTATTGGTTGAAACATTATGAAATTTGATTTTAAAATAAATTATAAATGTGTCAACTTAACGCTTTTATTGAGTTTGAAGTTTTTTTAAAAATGTTAAAATGGCGCTTGAATTTTGAATTTAGATAAAATCTAACTTTTACAAAAAAGTCTTATAACTTTCTTATTATTGGTTTAAACGTGAAGAAATTTGATTTTAGAATAACCTATAAATATGTTAACAAAATGATTTTTTTGGATTTGAAGTTTTTTGAAAAATGTTAAAATGGCGCATGATTTTTGAGTTTTGATAAAATTTTACTTCTACAAAAAAGTTTTATAACTTTCCTATTATTGTTTGAAACATAACGAAATTTGATTTTAAAATAACTTATAAATGTGTCAACATAACGCTTTTATTGGGTTTAAAGTTTTTTAAAAAATGTTAAAATGGCGCTTGAATTTTGAATTTGGATCAAATCTAACTTTTACAAAAAAGTTACATAACTTTCCTATTATTGGTTGAAACATTATGAAATTTTATTTAAAAAAACTTATAAATGTGTTAATATAATGCTTTTACTGGATTTAATTTTTTTATAAAAAATATTAAAACGGCGCATAAATTTTGAGTTTGGATCAAATCTGACTTTATCAAAAAAGTTGCATAACTTTCTTAATATTGACTGAAATTTATTGAAATTTAAGTTTAACATAACCTACAAATGTACAAATATGACGTCCATATTGAACTTTGATTTTTTTGAAAATTAACAAAATGGCGGATTTTTTTTAATTAAAATATAATTTGGCAAAAGTCAAAAAATTGCATAACTATTTTATTATTGGTTAAAACATAAAGAAACTTGGTATCAGATTAACCTATAAATATGTTAACAAAATGTTTGTTAGGATTTCAAGATTTTTTAAAAAATGTTAAAATGGCGCATAAATTTTGAGTTTGGATCAAATCTGACTTTATCAAAAAAGTTTTATAACTTTCTTAATATTGACTGAAATTTATTGAAATTTGAGTTTAACATAACCTACAAATGTACAAATATAACGTTTATATTGGATTTTGAATTTTTTTAAAATTTACAAAATGGCGGTTTTTTTTAAATTAAAATATAATTTGGGAAAAATCAAAAAAGTTGCATAACTATTTTATTATAGGTTAAAACATGAAAAAAATTGGTAACAAACTAACCTATAAATATGTTAACAAAATGATTGTTTGGATTTTAAGTTTTTTGAAAAATGTTAAAATGGTGCTTGATTTTTGAGTTTCAAAAAATTTTTACTTTTACAAAAAAAATTTATAACTTTCTTATTATTGGTTGAAACATTATGAAATTTGATTTTAAAATTATTTATAAATGTGTTAATAAAATGTTTTTACTGAATGTAATTTTTTTTTTAAATGTTAAAATGGCGCTTAATTTTTGAGTTATGATCAAATCTAACTTTACTAAAAAAGTTGCATAACTTTCTTATTATTGACTGAAATTTATTGAAATTTTAGTTTAATATAACCTACAAATGTACAAATATGGCGTCTATAATGGGTTTTAATTTTTTTTAAAATTAACAAAATGGCGAATTTTTTTAAATAAAATGTAATTTGGCTAAATTCAAAAAAGTTGCATAACTATTTTATTATTGGCTAGAACTTAATCAAATTTTATTTACAAATAACCTATTAAAGTGCAAATTTAATAATTTGTTTGAATTTCCATTAATCAAAAACATATTAAAATGGCGGAAATTTTTTAATAAATTTAAAAAATTTTAAATTTAAAAAAAGTTGCACAACACCTTTATTATTAAGTGGAATTTAATAAAATTTTATACAAACTTAACCGATAAATGTTCAAATAGGATGCTAATATTAAATACAAAGTTTTTTGCAAATTAATAAAATGGCGGCTTATTTTTGAGTTTAGATAAAAACCAGTTTTAATCAAAATTGTTACACAACTTTTGTATTCTACAGTAGTTTAGATTGGAATGGCCGGACAAACGCACTATTATTACATTAAAACATTGCTTTTCATGTGTAAAATTATGTAGAAGATTATTAATAATCAAAAATTTTCTTGTAAACTTAAATCAATAAAATTAATCTCAAAATATAACAACAATTTATAACGAAAAATATTTAAATATATAACAAAATTATGTAAATCATCAACATCAAACAGACAATATAGATTCATTCATCTTGGCCCCGGATGCCTGTTTTAATGTTAAAAAATATATACACAAAACAGAGGAAAGTAAGCAAGTTAAGAGTAATCGATTTTTAAATATATCAGCAGCGCTAACGAGATAAATTGACACTGAAAAATAGGCTTTCGGGGGGCTCTCCCTTTTTTTCTCGTATCCAAGGGTTGGGCGGGGGCCGCAGGGAACATCATTCTTTTTAAAACAAACCGTCCCTCCTCCATACCCTAACGGCTAATGATCTTTTGCAGACGTGATTTATTTTAAAGGTTCTAATTATTTTTATTAAATAATTTTATAAAAATTCATTTTGCCGTAACTCTAGCTTCAATTTAATTTAATAAGAGATGAAAATGGCCGCGAAATAGTCGAGTGTCGGGTTTCACGTGCTCGGTTAATATAAAAATACCGACAGATAGAAAACTAATCAAGGGTTAATTGCTTCATTCCACTCCATACTTTTTTTATTGATATTGCTTCAATTTATAGAGACCAATTTTATTACTTATTTATGGATGCTGTTAACATATTTAATGCTATTTTAAATTTATATTAACAATTTCTAGAATTGAATGGATGGTTTGAGTGACGCAATCAAACCGCAAATGAAGATGAAACGTCCCCACAATTTCAAAGAAAAAAAGAGATCCCTGCCATATATCCATGTATATGAATGGCTTTTCATCAAGGACGCAATTTGGGAATGCATAGAGTAGCAATAGAGCCAGTGAAAAGATAAGGTCTGCGGCCCCCACCAATATAGATAAGATTTTTCACGAGGGAACCCCACGAAAATCCAAAAAAAAACTCACTTTTTAACGCCATCCCATGGGATTAAATCTAAATTCTAAGTTAGAAGGGGAATCCAACAGTGGGTATATACATTATGGACGGTATAAATCACTTCCGGTTCCACCTATGACCCACAAGCCAACAACTTAACCGATTAGGGAAAAAAATGGCAATAAATGTCGCGCATATTTCATAAATGCTATTTTATTATTTTTTTTTTTTTATTTGATAATTTTTTTTTCTGTGGTTAAGCGCTAATTGATATTAAAATGCAAATATCGCAGCAAACTGTTGTTGCGGACATTTTAACAAAACGCCCGTTGTTATTTCCGCATCAAGTGAATGCGTGTCATATCAAATACGAATTTCCCAATCGAATTTCCACCCTCTGGCGATCGACGTTAAATTGAAATCGCATCAGACGACGAATTTGAATATAAAAGGACGACACACACACCAAAAACTCGGGGCGTAATTTTATTACAAAATAAAAAGCAAATGAATTGTTTGCGGTTATCAATGATTTCTTTATTAATCCTTAATAGTCTTACTAAATGTACATTTATCATCATTAAATATATCCTTTATGTACGTAATATTAATTGCAGAAACGCATTCACATGGTAATATGAGTCGCAGTATATAATTCGCGAACCGGAAGTGTGAATAATTAGAAACGCCAGAATAGTTAACACAATATTTATTGAAACAATAGAGTTGTAAATTTCAAGCTTAATTGCATTTAATATTAATTATATAGATATACACATGCACGCATGCGAGTTTGAGGAAACAAAATTTAATTACAATTGTTTAAATATATATCGAAAGGGAATTCTTTTTAGGTGAGAAACAACTGGGGATTTTATATATTTCCCTTCTCATTCTCTCCGAACATTTTCATTTAAGTTAACACGAGGGGATTTTATATAGCCTCGAATAATTTACTCTCTTATTTAATCAATAATTGTGTTTACTTTAAGTCTTTTCTATTGTTTTATTTTGTGGTTGGCTTTTATAGGAAGGAAGTAAATCAGAAGGGTCTTAAATACCTTGAAGGAAGAGAGCGCACATGTGGTGCGAGCCGTTAATTAAGGAACGTTAAACCGGAAGGGAGTCTGTAAATAAAATGTGTATAAACGGTAAAGTAGATCGAGTATATTGGTTCAAGTAACTTGTCAACAATGCTGATGGATTAATATTTTGATTTTCCTAAACCTCATTAAAAATCTCATTAATGTTTACAATTTGTTAAAAAAATAATAGAACAAATTTTATGTATCAAAAACAATTTTTTTAATCATAAATACTTCCATTATTATCAAACGACTGGCAATGAGTACGTATTACGGATTTTCTAAAAATTGAGAATTCACTAGAGACTTAAAAATGAATTTTAAAAGGTGTCATATAAAATAAAAACTTTTGTAAGGGTTATTGCTTGCGTGAAATTGTTGCCCTACATAGAAATAAAAACAGATTTTTTTTTCAACAATTTTTTAGTTTTTTATGCTTATACAATCCTCACTTTTGGGTTATTAATGTGAACATTTGAAAACTTTTGAGCCTGATGAGTTGTTGCACAGTCAAGAGTCTAAAGTCCAGATAGAGTCACTGGCGTTTGCACTATCTGAGGCCCCATTTTGGAAAGTTGATTGGTATTGAAATCCGCGCGCTTGGATTAAGTTGACTGTAGTCCCGGACACTGCCAACAATTTTCAAATAGACTCTTCAGTTTAATTTGCCGCCTAGATACTGCACTGAACTCAAATTTAACACCGACGCTACTGATCTTAATTAATACAAGAAGAGCTACAGCAGGATTTGCCTAACTAAAGGACCCTATTTCCATCAGAGCCAAATTGTACTCATATGCTCTTGTCAAAAACAAACTTATCTACAGAGAAGTGAGTAAGCGTCTAACATATATGAGGCCACGAGGGATATGTTTGCTCCAATACTAAAGATCCACAACAATATTCAAAATATTAGAGAAGATAAATAGATTTGTATTTTAAGGTATCTGTGGGAAAAGAATCTAAGCACCTAACTGCGCTTGCAACTTTTGAGTAACAGTTTTAGCTTATGCTATTTGGATTGAAAAAGGTTTTAGTTACATTTAGAAAACATAAATCAAAGATTTTGGCAGTGTTATAAAGTAAGATTGCCACAATAGAAGAAACTTTTTGCCCACAATTTAAACTTAGGTCCTGCTTACCCACCTAAGCAATTTTTTTTTATTACCAACACTTTGGTTGTTGGATGGGCCATAGTAGATGAAGTTACCCGACTACATAAACTTTATGCCCACTCATCAATTCTATTGCTAACAACTTACAATTGGTTTCTTGTTTGATGTTTTTAATTTTTTTGGTTTTATTGTTTTGAAACTTTTGCAGTTTTTTGACGCTATTGCAATCTTTAAGTTTTTTTATCTTGAATTTTTGTGGTTTTTTTAAAGTTTTGAAGTTTTAATTAAGTTTTTTTTTGTAGTTTCTAAGATTTGTTATCAATCAAATTAAGTTTTATTATTTTTTTGCAGTTTTTGAAATTTTTAGATAGTTTTTATTTTATCTACTTAAAGTTTCTGCTGCTGTCAAGTTTTTGAAGTTTTTGCAGTTCTTTTATTACTTTTGCAGCCTTCTTTAAGTTTTTCTAAAGTTTAAAATTTTTTTTTTCAAATTTGTTTATTTGTTTTATAGTTTTTCTGATTATTGTTGAGGTCTTTGAGTATTTAACTTAATCTTTGTTTATTTTTCAAAAAACTTAGCAGATTTTTAATTGTTAAGTTTTGTTTTTAAAGTTTCTTTTTTTTGAAGTTTTTTTTAAATAAAAAAATTTATATAATTTAAAGTTTTTAATTTTTTTTGCAGTTTCTTCAAATTTTTATATTTGTTCTAAATAAATTTTAATTTTTTTCAGTTTTTAATGTTTTTTAATTTTTTTTGTTTTATTTTCTTGAAATATCTGCAGTTTTTCTGAAATTATTATTTTTTTTTTTTTATTTTTTTAGGTTTTTTTTGTGTTTTCATATTTGTTCTGCAAATTTTTTTTTTTTTTGCAATTTCTTTGATGTTTTTGAAATTTTCTTTAAGTTTTTGTGTTTTTGAAGCTTTTGCAGTTAATACTAAGTTTATTTATAATTTTTTGATTAATTTGTTCTAAGATTTGTTATCAATAAAGTTTTTTGAATTTTTTGCAGTTTCTTCACAGTTTATTTACAGTTTCTTCAAGTTTTTCAATCAATTTTATTTCATCTTTTTAATTTAATTTTAATTTTTTTTTATTAATAACAAACATTTGAGTGTGTGGATGAGCTACTATAAAAGAAGCTACCAGCTCACAATTCAAACTTGGTTTCCGCCCACCTACCCAAGCGTTTGTTATGATGAAATTTGTTATAAATTAATTGTCTGTTACATACAAATGGTTTCTTGTTAAAAATAGCAGCAAAACTCTAAGAGGTGGTTGAAATAATGAAATGTTTGATCACCAACATTTGGGTGGATAAGTAGGCCACAGTAAAAGAAGCTACCCGCCCACAAATTAAACTTGGTTCCCGCCCACCCACTCAAGCGTTTGTAATCAAGAAACTTGTTGTAAACTAATCGTCTGTTACATTGCTAACAACTTACAATTGGGTTATTGATGGTTTTAAATAATTTTTGAGCTGCTTCTTCTTTTAAGCACTGCAGTAGTAGAACTCATTATAGTTGCACAATGGGGAATAAAACGCTTGCATCATGAGCACAGATCTATAAAACTTTTTATTTCTGTTGCTATTTTGAATACGAAACTACCGGGTTAGTCCGAATGCGTTTCTGGGCTCTTACGAACCTCAAATATTTTATTAAAGTGCAACAAAATTTGTTTTTCTTTAAGTTAATGGGGTGCTTTGTTTTTTTAACCGCTCCCAAACTTTTTTTAGGATCTTTATGTGTTTCCGAAGCCACTATGTCTAAAAAGATTTGGGTGATTTGGAAGTCACTTAATAAACTGTGGGTTGTTTCAACCTTCTTTAAACAAGTTGTGAATTTACTGGGGCGATGTAAAAGAAACGCAAAAAGCACAGTCTTTTAAACTGATCAAAACGTTATTCTTCTTTTTTACGTGCCTTGTCCTCGACGAACGTTGGCGATCATCAACATTATTTGGGTCTTGTTGACAGCTCTACGAAAAAGAGTTGTAATGCTGATCCCAAACCACTGTCGTAGGTTTTTCAACCAGGACGTCTTTCTGCGATCTGGCTCTCGCCTACCAGCTATCTTTCCCTAAATTATATTTTGCCGTAATCTATACTTTAAACCTCGCATGATATGGCCAAGGTATTCAAGCTTGCGTTTTTTTAGAAGATATAGAATTTCTGTGTCCTTATTGAGGCGTGCAAGAACTTGGGCTTTAGATATTCTATCTGTCCACACTATACGTAGCATCCTTCTGTATGACCACATCTCGAATGCTTCTAACTTTTTGCACATAGCATCTGTGAGCGTCCAGGTCTCTGCGCCATACATGAATATATATAAATTGAGATTAAGATCTCTGTGGCACATAACTTGCTTCATTTTATTGAAGGCCGTGTGAGCTTGTTCTATTCTGGATCTAATTTCTTTTGATTGGTCCCATTGCTGATTCAGGGAGCACCTTAGATTTTTAAATTGGGCGACCTGTTTAATTTGCTGATTTTCTACTTTTATGTTTGTCACCACATTGCGCTCCTTACTGACTACGATG
The DNA here is from genome assembly GCA_963932245.1 of Tachinus rufipes. Classification (NCBI taxonomy): domain Eukaryota; kingdom Metazoa; phylum Arthropoda; class Insecta; order Coleoptera; family Staphylinidae; genus Tachinus; species Tachinus rufipes. The sequence goes on from OZ010745.1 coordinate 114,653,430, forward strand.
ACCTTAGTCTTGTTTATGTTTAGTTCTAGGCCTGCTTGTTCACTATTAGCCAAGACACAGTTCAGCAATTCTTGAAAAACTTTCTTCGTATTTGCCAGTAGGACCGTATCATCTGCGTACCGCAAGCTATTCATCATCTCGTCGTTTAGTAAGATACCTTCAGATTTTCCATCTAAGGCTTCGGCAAATATTCGTTCGGAGTATATGTTGAATAAACGTGGTGATAACACGCACCCTTGTCAAACCCTTCTTTGGATTTTTATTTCATCTGTATTGTTGTTATCTACTCTCACGGATGCGGATTGGTGCCAGTAAAGTATTTTAATGATACGAATCTTTGCCATCTAAACCTAGTTCTTGCAGGATCACTATGAGCTTGCTATGGTTTACACGGTCAAACGCTTTTTGGTAGTCTATAATGCACGCGTACACGTCTACAGATACTGAACAAAGCTTCACGTGTTCCCATCTCATCGCAAAACCCAAATGGAGCATCACTTTGGCAAGCATCACATTTACGATCTATTCTTGCTTGGATGATTTTTAAGAAACGTGGCTCATAAGGCTGATGGTTTTATAGTCACCACAGTTTTTAGCAGCTGTTTTCTTTGGCAGTGTTACAAAAACGGAGGTTAACCAGTCCTTAGAAATGTTTTTGGTTGCATAAATGAATTGAAAAAATTTATGGATATAGTTCTTCCATTTCGCTAGCTTCTTTTCTAGGTCTAGAATAACTTTTCCTTGATTGTCGAGCAGCATTGCATATTTCCTGGGTTAGCTGAGGCCGGCAGCTTCTTTTACTTTCTTATGCATGCCGAGTGTGTCGTATTTACTATCTAAGCTTTCTATCTCTTTGCACTCCTTACTTAGCCATTGCACCTTTGCTTTTCTGATCTTTTTACGGATATTCCGTTGCAATACTTTATAAGCTTTACAGTCATGCTTTGCCGCTCGTCTATTATCCATTAGTTGCAATATTTCGAAAGTTATCCATGTTTCTATCACCACGGTCGTTTCGTGTTTCTAGCCCGTAGTAACCAAAAAAATCTTCACAAACACCTTAACCAACCTTGGCGTTAAAGTCGCCTAGTACCATTGTTAACTCGAAGTTCTTGGTGAGTTTTAAGGCATTCGTGACTTGTACATAAAATTCCTCAATTTCCTGATCTGTACCACTGGTACTTGTGGGTGCATATACTTAAATTATGTTTATATTTACTGGTTGGGCCTGTAATTGTAGTATAATTACTCGTTCAGATATTGGTATAAAAGTTTTAACTGCTCTAGATATTATTAGATTATTAAGTAATGGTAAAGAAAAGCTATATATAGCTTTTGGAATGCTTCTGTAACATTGTATTTAACTCAATATATATAACTTTTAACACATAACCAAAGATGACGTTGTTGAGTGGGCAACTCCAGAGCATGATGACGGTCAATAGTTTGGATTGAAATTTCCCACCCACCCACCCGAGTGTTTGTTATTAAAAAAATAGTTTACAAACACTTAAGCGGGTAACTACAAAGAATGACAATCAATAGTTTCAACTAAAATTGTATTTCCACTTGCTTGAATATTTATAAATAAATCTTTTGATAACAAACACTTGATTGAGTGGGTGAGCAACTTCAAAGCACGATGACAATTATTATTTTAGACTGAAGTTGCCCACCCACCCGCCCGAGTGTTTGTTATCAAAAAAATAGTTTACAACAACTTGGGCAAGCAAATCTAAAGCAAAATGATTAATAGTTTTAACCTAAATTGTTTTTCCACTTGCCTGAGTATTTGTAAACAAATCTCTTGATAACAAACACTTGGGCAAGTGGGTGGGCAACTGTACAACATGATGACTGTCCATAGTTTGGATTAGAGTTGCCCACCCAACCGCCCGAGTGTTTGTTATTAAAAAATTTGTTTACAAACACTCGGGCGGATAACTCCAGAGCATGATAATCAATAGTTTTAATTAATTTTGTATTTTTACTTGCCTGAGTGTTTGTAAACAATGTTTTTGATAAGAAACACTTGGGCGGGTGGGTGGGCAAATCTTGAGCATAATGAAGATCAATAGTTTCAACTTAAGTTGCCCACCCACCCGCCCGAATGTGTGTTATAAAAAAATTAGCTTACAAACAGTCGGGCGGGTAACTTCAAAGCATGATGATCAATACTTTTAATACTTAAACTGTACCTTCACTTAAATAAGTGTTTGTAAATAATTTTTTGATTAAAAACACTTAGGCTGGTGGGTAGGCAACTCTAAAGCACGATGACGGTCAATAGTTTGAACTAAAATTTACCACCCACTTGCCTAAGTGTTTGGTATCAAAAAAATAGATTACAAACACTTGGGCGGGTAATTCCAGAGCATGATGATCAATAGTTTCAACATAAATTGTACTTTTTTTTTATAACAAACACTTGGACGGGTGCGTGGGCAACTTCAAAGCATGATGACGGTCAATAGTTTGGATTGGAGTTGCCCACCCACTAGCCCGAGTGTTTGTTATGGAAAAAACTTCAACAAACACTCGGGTGGGGAACTCTAGAGCATGATGATTAATAGTTTTAACCAAAAGTGTTTGTGAATAAATCTATTGATAACAAACACTTGGGCGGTTGGTTGGGCGACTCCAGAGAATGATGATGGTCAATAGTTTGGATTGGTTTTGCTCACCCACCCGCCCGAGTGTTTGTTATCAAAAGAATAGTTTACAAACACTCGGGTGGGTAACTTCATGATGATAAATAATTTTAAATAAAATTGTACTTTCACTTACTTGAGTGTTTGTAAACAAATCTGTTGATAACAAATACTTGGGCGGGTAGACGGGCAATTCTAGAGAATAAAAGAATAAGAAATTCTGTATAAAAATTATCCAAAAACCGTTTTATTCCGGAAAGTAGGTGAAAAATTGCACAATTCAGAAAAAAAATTTACAAACATAGCTTATAACATTCACTTCTTGCATAAAATATATTAAAAACCGTTAAAAAATCTTTTTTAGTACATAAAATTGAACAAACATATCTAAAAAACTAATAAATCTAATATAGAAAACTCAATTTTTTTATAAAAACAATCAGAAATCGCGCAGAAACACCATGAATATGCACCAAATTTATCAAAAATTGCTCAAAAAAAATTGTTGTACATATTTATCAAAAAACACAAAAAACAAGTTATTCTTCAAAAACGCGCAATTTGTAGCAAGGATTTATCAAAATTTACTACAAAAACTATTTTATTTTATAAAACGTATCAAAAATTGCTCGGAAAATACAAAACTTATCAATATAATGCAATTGCATGCAGTTTTTAAACATTTTTGTTGCTTAAAATTAATCAAAAGTCGCCCAAAACACAATGATTATTACAGAAATTAATCAAAACTAGCACGTAAGATCATTATCAATATTTATTCAAATTAAAAAAACAAATCAACAATTGTAAGAGTTTTCCTAAATTTATCAAAATAATAATTTTATTTAAAAAAAAACTGTTCAAAATTAGACTCTATTTATCACACTAAATTAAAAATCAATTGGTTGAATAAATTTATCAAAAATTAAACTAAAAGAAATCCAAAAATCGCATGGGTTTTATCAAAATTTGTCCCAAAAACCATTTTATTACACAAAATCGCTCAAAACAACTTGTCTATTGCACAAAATTAGTAAAAAATGCATAAAATAAATAAAATTCTGTGCAGGCAATAACTAATTGCAGCATTAAATTTATAAAAAATATCTTATAAAAATTATATATTACACTAAATAGGTCAAAAATCGTCAATAAAATTTATTTGTTGCAAAAAAATTGCAGAAAAAATAATAAAAAATAGTAAAAAAAATATTTTTTTTAACAAATTTGATCAAAACCGCCTGGACTAAATTTATGTAAATGTTGCATAAAACTCGTTTAAAAAACCTTATTATCACACAAAACTAATTAAAACTTGCACAAAAAAAGCAAGAAATTTTACACACAAATAAATTTATTTTGGAAAATTATGCAAATGTCGTGCTTAAAAGCAATTAAGACTAAAAAAATATTTTATTACAACTAAAATTGTCATTTCACTTTGCCTAAGTGTTGGTAAACAAATCTGTTGATGACGGTAAATAGTTTAAACTGGAGTTACCCGCCCACCCACCCGAGTGTTAAAAAAGTATTTTACAAACATTTGAGCGGGAAACTCCAGATCGTGATGATCAGAAATTTTAACTAAATTTTTAGTTCTATTTGCCTAAGTGTTTGTAAACAAGTCTTTTGATAACAAACAATTGGGCGGGTGGGTGGGCAATTTTAGAGAATGATGATGGTTAATAGTTTTAACTAGGGTTGCCTTCCCGCCCGCCCGAGTGTTTGTTATCAAAAAAATAGTTTACAAACAGTTGAGCTGATAACTTTAAAGCATGATGATCAATACTTTTAATACTTAAATTGTACATTCATTTGCCTGAGTGTTTGTTAATAATATTTTGATAAAAAACACTTGGGCGGGTTAGTGGGCAACTCTAAAGCACGATGACGGTCAATAGTTTGGACTGAAATTGCCTACTTACCCGCCCGAGTGTTTGTTATCAAAAAAATAGTTTACAAACACATGATGATCAATAGTTTTAACTAAAATTGTACAATTTTTTTTATAACAAACGCTTGGGCGGATGGGTGGGCAATTCCACAGCATGATGAAGGTCAATTGTTTGGACTAGAGTTGCATACCCACCCACCCAAGTGTTTTTCATTAAAAGAATAGTTTACAAACTTTTGGGCAGGAAACTACAGAGCATATCAATTAATAGTTAAAAAAAAAAAAAAAATTCCACTTGCTTGAGTGTTTGTTAAAAAATCTTTTGATATCAAACGCTCGTTCGGGTGGGTGGGCAACTCTAGAGCATAATGACGGTTAATAGTTTGGATTAGACTTGCCCACTCACCCGTCAGAGTGTTTGTTATAAAAAAAAGTCCTCAAACATTCGGGCGGGGAACTTCAGAACATGATGATCAATAGTTTTAACCAAAATTGTTTGTTCATTTCCCTTGAGTGTTTGTGAATAAATCTATTGATAACAAACACTTGGGCGAGTGGATGGGCAACTCCAAAGCATGATGACAATCAATAGTTTGGACTGGAGTTGCGCATCTACCCGCCCGAATGTTTTTAATCAAAAAAATTATTTACAAACACTTGGGCAAGAAACTCCAGAGCAATATAATCAATTGTTAGTGTAGTTTTACTTGAATGGGTGTTTGTAAACAAATGTTTTGATAACAAACACTTAGGCGGGTGGGTGGCAACTCCAGAACATGATGAGGGTCAATAATTTGGATTGGAATTGCTTATCTACTCTCTCGAGTGTTTGTTATCAAAAAATTAGTTTAAGAACACTTAGGCTGGTATCTCCAGAGCATAGTGATCAATAGTTTTTACTAAAATTATTTTTCTACTAGCCTAAGTATTTGTAAACAACTTTTATCATAACAAACACTTGGGCGGGTAGGTGGGAAACTTAAAAGAATGATGATGGTCAATAGTTTTTACTGGAGTTGCCCACAAACTTGCCCGAATGTTTGTTATAAAAAAATTAGTTTACAAACTCTGGGGCGGAGATTTCCAGATCTTGATGATTATTAGTTTTAACTAAAATTGTACTTCTATTTGCTAGAGTGTTTGTAAACAAATCTTTTAATAACAAACACTAGGGCAGGTAACTACAGAGCATGGTGATCAATAGTTTTAACTAAAATTGTAATTTCACTTAAATAAGTGTTTGTAAACAAAGCTTTTAATAACAAACACTTGGGCGGGCGGGTGGACAATTCTTGAGCATGTTGACGGTCAATAGTTTGGAATGGAGTTGCTCACCCACTCACCCGAGTATTTATTATTAAAAGAATAGTTCACAAACATTTCTGCGGGTAACTCTAGAGCGGTGTTTTCCAACGTGGGGCCCACGCCCTACAGGGGGTCAATTTGAGTGTTAAGGGGGACAATATGAAAATGGACTTGACACGAGTTTAACCATTTTGCTTCGGGCCATTTAAATGCAATGCTAGGTTTCAAAATTGAAAGAAAATAGCAGTTCTTAAGTAATTGCGGCCAATAAATATTATAAATTCGTTTGACAACACTAAGATATCAACTGGGTTTTTGGCGTCGTCCAGTTAACTTCCCTACGGCAGACAGCAGGCTCCGGGGGACCTCCGGACGCTTTAAAATCTTGCTAAACAACGCAGTGTTAACAATTTCTTAGTGATTTTTCCTAAAACCTATAATTTAAGTTTTTTAAGTAAACAGTTTAATTTTTTAATATTAAAAATTATGAATATGTTACATAAGAGGTCATTGGAATTTTAGAAAGGTTTAGGTAGAGCATAGCACAAAAAAGTTTGGGAAACACTGCTCTAGAGCATGATGATCAATAGTTTTAGTAAAACTGTTTTTTTACTTGCCAAAGTATTTGTAAACAAATCTTGTGATAACAAACACTTGGGTGGGTGGGTAGTCAACTCCAGAGCATAATGACGGTTAATAGTTCAAACTGGATTTGCACACCCACCCGCCAGAGTGTTTGTTATCAAAAAATTAGTTTAAAAGCACTTAGGCGGGTATCTCCAGAGCATGATGATCAATAGATTTAACTAAACTTGTACTTTTACTTGCCTGAGTACTTGTAAACAAATCTTTTGATAACAAACACTTGGGCGGCTGGATGAGCAACTCCAGAGCATGATGACGGTCAATAGTTTAGAATGAAATTGCCCAAACACCCGCCCAATTGTATTTTATCAAAAAAATAGTTTATAAACACTTGGGCAGGTATTTTCAAAGCATGATGATCAATAGTTTCAACTAAAATTCTACTTCTACTTGCCTGACTGAATTTTTTAATAACAAACACATGGTCGGATGGTTGGGCAACTCTAGAGAATAATGACGGTCAATATTTAGATTGGAGTTACCCACCCACCCGCCCAAGTGTGTGTTATGAAAAGAATATTTAACAAACACTCGGGCGGGTAACTCTAGAGCATGATAATTAATAGATTCAACTCAAACTGTACTTCCACTCGCCTGAATGTTTCTAAAAAAAAATGATATCAAATACTTACTACTAGGCGGGTGGGTGGGCAAATCTAGAACGTGATAGCGGTCAATAGTTTAGGCTGGAGTTGCATTCCCATTTGCCCAAGAGTTTGTTATCAAAAAATCAGTTTACAAACACTTGGGCGGGTAATTCCAGAGCATGATAATTAATAGTTTTATTTAAAATTTTATTTTTACTCGCCTGAATGTTTGTAAACAATAGTTTTGATAACATTCAGTTGAGCGGTTGGGTAGGCAACTATAGAGCATAATGATGGTCAATAGTTTACAAACACTGGTGAGGGTAACTCCAGATTATAATGATTAATAGTTTTAATTAAAATTGTTTTTCTACTCGCGTAAGTGTTTTTAAACAAAGTTTTTGATAACAAGCATTTAGACGGGCGGGTGGGCAACTTTACAGATTTATGACGGTCAATAGTTTTAACTGAAGTTGCCCACCCACTCGCCCGTGTTATTGTTATTAATATATTAATTTACAAACAGTCGGGCGGGTAACTCCAGAGCACGATTATTATTAGTTTCAACTAAATTTGTTTTTCCACTTGCCTGAGTGTTTGTAAACAAAATTTTTGATAACAAACATTTGGGCGGGTGGGCGGACAACTGTAGTGCATGATGACGGTCAATAGTTTATACTGGAGTTGCAAACCCACCTGCCCGAGTGTTTGTTATTAAAAGATTTGTTTACAAATGAACATAAACCATCAAAAAGTGTGAAATTCTTTTAATAATTTGTCAAAAATAGCAAAATTCGGTCATGAAGTAAGAAAATATTGTCAAAAAAAAAACTACTGTAAAAAAAATTCAAAATTCTTTTTATGAAACATTAAAAATGACAAAATTTGGTCATAAAGAATTAAAATTAAAAAAAAAACAGCCAATACGCGTTGATAATTGTAAAAAATGTCAAAAATAATAATATCTGACCACAACAATAAAACAGCGCAAAAATATCATAAAGAAATGTCAAAAATAGCAAATTAAAATATTAACATATAATAATTTGGTCAAAAACTATTAAAAAATGATTTTTTTTTATAAAATTTCAAAATTAGCTTTAAAACATCAAAATATTGTAAGAAAGCACTAAATTCTAGCCATAAACTGTTAAAAATCGTTAAATTTGACCTAAACATTTCAAAACTTTGGTCATAAACTGTCAAAAAGTGCAAAAATTTTATAATGGAATGCCAAAAATAGCAAAATTTGACCATTCAGTATAAAAATATTGCCAGAAAACACCAAAATATGTTCAGAAACTGTTAAACAATGCAAAATTTTATTTATAAAAAGTTAAATTTTTTTAGATCCAGCCATAAAATATTAAAATATTTTCTTAAAGAACAAAATCCGGCCTTAAGTTTTAAATAATTGTACAATTGTAAAAAGTACATAAATTTGCATAGAACCTCAAAAAATTTATCTACAAAATATCAGAAACTTTGTTATAAATAACAGAAAAAGCAAAATTCTTTCAATAAAATGAAAAAAGTGCTCAGCGTAGTTTGAGTTGCACGGGCACTGTAGGATTTAACCTAACTTTAGAATTTGGCATTGGCGGTTTAGTTAGATTTCAAATTGTTTTCATGGAGACATTTTATTTTTTGGCGTTGACTGGAAAATGATGAAGAGATGCGTAAGTTCTTATCTGTAGTAACGTTGTTGCAGGTACACAGTAGCAGTTTTGATCATTTTAATTTAAGGAGCATGTGCAGATTCTTACAGTTTGCTGCTTTGTCTTAGGCTTTGATAGCAATCTATGGTAGTCTACAGTATGCAAGAGATCAATTATGAAGCGGTTGAAGTAGAAACATCTAAAGAGAAAACACTTTTAGTCGATTATGAAGCACTTTTAGTTGGTTTTAGAACACTTTTAGTTTATTTGGATGCAGTTTTAGTTGATTTACTTAAACAAAGTAACAAAGTATCTGTGATAGATGAAAAAACATTTGAAAAAAGGTTAAATAAATGAAAGTAATTAAACAAGTTAGAGAATTATCCAAACAAATTGAAGATCTGTAGAGCATGATGACGGTGAATAGTTTGGACTGGAGCTTGCAAACATTTGGGCTGGTAAGTCTAGAGCATGATGATCATTAGTTTTAACTAAAATTGTACTTTTATTTGCTTGACTATTTGTAAACAATTTGACATTTTCCCAGGAGCTTTACATCAAAAACCAAATTTGTTGACTTTTTTGGTATTTTTTTGGAAAGAATGGTTTTTTTGTTTACAGTTCCAGCACAACCAAGTTGTCAACTGGTTTTTTTTTGGGGCTTTGGTTAAGGAAAATTGTCTTACTAAAAATGGTTGAGTTTTTACATAAAATGTTAAGGATGACGATGTTGAAAATTTTGACTAAGTTTAAACTAAAAATATTTTTTTTGTAATCTAATATTATTTAATTAAAATTAAATTAATAAACTAAATTTAATTATGAATTTTAATTTAATTATAACAAGTATTGATTAGTTATATGAATAAAGTATTGATTAGTTATGCCACATTTTTTTTTCAATCAATCTTGATAAAGATTAGAGGTTGTTATATTTATTTTCCTTTTCTCCGTCACTGCAAGGAACGGGAATGCATAAATAGGATTTATTCAAATCGCGCCGGGATTTAATGTAATATTAAAACGTGTTCCAAGAATAAAATAAAAAAGTGGATCATTAATTTCCTTCAGTGCATGTCGCGCAGATAATTTTTCAACTATATGAAAAACATGAGCTTGTTATGGCAAGGCAAGAGATGCGAGGTTTTGTGGGAGGGCGGACATTAAGGGCTGTTCCTTGCAAGATATTCGGTAAGAGTGAATTCGGACCGATAATAAGTGTGAGATGGGGGCCTGATAAATTATTCTGACTTCCACAGAATGTATTCAGTCTTCTTCTTTCTCTTTCGTTTTATTTTTCTACTCAATAGATGTTTCCCTGGCGTGTTTACAAATTTGTATTAAAAATTTTGAATTAAAAATATCTATTGCAAATGTTATTGAGTTGGAGCCAAAAGGTTCCGACGTTATAAACTTCCGCCGGCAGACCGCGCTTACATAGGTCGGTAATTCGATTCCATCCCGCCACTTTTCATGATTTACTCGGTGTTTCTCTACAGACAGCTATACGGTAACCGGTTTTAGTTATGAAGGAATATATATATAAATGGCAAAACTAATGCACAACAGTTGCCGCAAAACGGAATTAAAACTTTCAGGTCCAACAAATAAAATGGAAATTACTTTGCAGATCTAATAATTATGTAAATAGTTTCTACCTAAAATTGAAACAAAAATTTAAATATAATTAAATTCATTAGAAAAAGATTTTCAAATAGAAAATTGCATGTTTAATGAGATACTTCAACGATTTAATTTAGTAAAGCTTGCAGTTTGTCGAATTTCCATTTTCTCTCTTTTAGTAAAAATGTGCTTCAAACTTAAACCCTGGGGAGGAGTAATAATATTCCCTTGGAAAATTGTGCTATATTTTTTTAAATTTATTATTCTGTTAATTTGTTTTATTTACTAATACTATATGATATAATTTACCCGGATGGGAGCAATTAATATAAATAATATCTACTGCTTCCGATAAAGTTACATTAAAATTAACCAAATCCCACGGAGCGGATATCTCCAGGAAATGGATTTAATTACAGTTTATGTCGTCGAATACATACGAGGAACTAAATTTAATATTAATTGATGTATAATTATATTTGTATAAGTTAGCATGTATAACGTTTGATCGTATAATTATGAAACTCATTTTGTTCTAATTTATATTCTCTGAAATACAAATGGTGGAGGCGCCGGGATATTTAATTATCACTTAGTAAGGATTTTTATTATTTGATTTTAACTGATTCAATAGAGTTATTGAAACTAAACTTTGTTTTAATAATATACCGTAACCTAAATAGAAACAAACGAGTCTGAAAAAAGCTGTTATTTCCACTTTTGATAAAACTCGTGCCCCGATAACAAGTTTAATTTAAATTTAAATTCGCATTTGCTAGGAAAACACGTACATGACTTTTGCTCGCTTTTATAACTGATAACAAGCAAAACCAATAATTTACGAGTATTAATTTCCACGATGTTATTGCATAAAATACACGATTCCATTTAGCACTTCATGTCCCTAGAGAAAATATTACATAATGATATGCAAACGGTTTTGTGAACAAAAAAAAAATAGATATAAAAATAACACGATGGAATCGAATATGTAGTTTTATGAATGCCTCGGGTGTCCGCGAGAAATGATAAGATTTCTCCATCTCTTTCTCTGTACAAACATTCGATAATATTGTATAGGGAAAAAGTATAGATTCAAATAAACGTTTGCAGAAGATAAGGTTTTGCTGCTTGCTTGCTTGCTTGCTTGCTTGCTAGTTTCATTTAAGTTTGGATAATATTTTCTCAAACATAAAAGATATTAGTTCAAGCGTGCTTTTGTAAATCAGGAAAATAAACATAGAGTTTGTATAAATATACTAGGAAAGGAGATCTGCATAAATGTATAAAATTCTTGTGCCAAATATTAATTTATAATTAGTAAAATTGCTAATCAATCGTAAACAATGCCATGTTGTAGGCAGACAACACCTTCTAATTATTCAAATTCTTTCTTGTTTTCCGTTTAATAATATTAATTTATTTTCTAATCATATCAATAGCAATTTATAAACTCTCACTAAATAAAATTCATATTTGCACCACTATAATAACATAAAATTACACAAAGCTTTCATTAGATAAGAAAACAATTAAAATGCACTCACCAACAAAACATATACATAGTTTTATGGCGCAAGATAAATTTCAAAATGTGTTTCCATCGTGTTTAAGAGATTTAATTACATCACCTTAAGCAACAGCATTAATTAAAAGCGCTATTGTTTGCAACGAGGAAAATGTGCATTTCTCATTATGCGCAATCCAACCGACGTTGGAAAATAAGCATCTGCAAAGACAAAAATACAATACAAAACAAAGACACTTTTTGGAACCTCCTCCCATCTCTTTTATGTGTGCATCCACCAGAAACTTTACACCATCTCAAAAAGTTTTAATTGTAAATTAGCCTTGCATTAAGAAACTATTTATCACATAAACAAAACTTTTACATTATTTAGATAGTGAGACGATACAAAGGAAGGTTTTCAAATATATTCACGTTTGATATTTAAATGTAATAGTTGGGACAATTAATTCTACATGCAAAGAGCGAGAAGATTAGAGAAGTGTGTTTTAAACTAAGTGTTGAAGTCTTTACATGATTAAGCTGATCCCCGGGGATTAGCCGCGCTGTTAGATTACTTCACATTCTCTTCATGGGAAAGTGCCATCCATAAACAATATCTCTTGGATTTACTGGCTCGACTTTCTAAATCTCCGCTTAACGCGATTCCTGTGAAGGAAGCAAATATTATAAAGTCAAAACAATTAAATAACTATGCAAAAAATCTAAATGTTATTAAAGCCTCCACAATTTCAGTTTACGCGTACCATATAAACACCATTAGAATGGTAATGCATTCCGTTACCAAAACCCGAAATGAATAGTTGGTGTAAATGTTCGTTAACCCATCGAGTGATAATATATGTAAACGCCTAACTGTGCCGAAACATTAATATATCCCGACGCCCTTGCTGGTTTCAAATTAACGCATTTTCAGAAGCACATTTCACCCCTTATTGAAAACGAGAAATATTATGTAACTGTTAGATATAAGACGCTTCTCTAGTTTATCTAATGGATGGGACTGCTAAACATATCAAATTTTCGGGTGGAATTATTCGGTAATGATAAAATGTTTTATGTGTTCCGCGGGGGTAATAATTAAGGGAAATTAATAGCACACCCATTAGCCTTAATAAGGCAGAAAGCTTAGGGATTTTTTGTTGTTAAAGGTATCGCGTTTAGCCATTACCGGTCATAATTGTAGACATTGATTTATGTTATGTCTATTTAATCTTAAGAATATTAAATTAAATTTTTCTTTTTGCGCATTAACCATTTGGAATATTAAGTTGTGGTTTTAAAAATTGGAAGTATCATATTTAAATTCATTAAAAATTATTAAAATGGTTTTTAAATTTTTTTTTTATTAAGGGTATCTTTAAAAAAAAGAAATTTTCAATAATATTTGTTAGAATTGTGTCACTTAATTTAAGTTTGCGAATTAACCATTAGGCATATTAAGTTGTGGTTCAAAAAATTGAATTAAGCATTTTTAAATTTACTAAAAAATACTTAAAATTGCTTTTAAAATTTTTTAATATATAGTTTCTATAAAAAAATGTCTAATATTATTTGTTAGAAATGTGTCACTTAATTTAAGTTTGCGCATTAACCATTTAGAATAATAAGTTGTGGTTTTAAAAGTTTAGATGTAACATACTTAAATTTTTTAAAATTTATTTAAAAAAAAAAAAATTATGAATATTTGTTAGAATTGTGTCACTTAATTTAAGTTTGCGAATTAACCATTAAGCATATTAAGTTGTGGTTTAAAAAATTGGATGTATTATATTTAAGTTTATTAAAAAAACATAAAATTGTTTTTATATTTTTTTATATTTCTTAAAAAAAAAAAAATTTCAAAATTTTTTGTTTAAATTGTGTCACTTAATTTAAGTTTGCGCATTACCCATTAGGAATATTAAATTGTGGTTTAAAAAATTAGATGTAGCATAATTAAATTTGTTAAAAAATACTTAAAATTGTTTTTTGAAATTTTTATTATTTATATTATTTTTACAAAAAAAAAATTCAGTAACATTTGTTCGAATTGTGTCTCTTAAATTAAGTTTGCGCATTGACCATTTCAAATATTAAGTTGTGGTTTTAAAAATTAGGTGTAGCATTTTTAACTTCATTAAAAAATACTTTAAATTGTTTCTACAATTTTTTTATATTTATGGTAACTTAAAAAAAAAAGAAATTTTCAATAATATTTGTTAGAATTGTGTCATTTAATTTAAGTTTGCGCACTAACCATTTGGAATAATAAGTTGTGGTTTAAAAAATTAGATGTAACATACTTAAATTCATTAAAAAATACTTAAAATTGTTTTTAAATTTTTTTATATTTATGGTTTCTTTAAAAAAAAGAAATTTTTAATAAGATTTGTTAGAATTGTGTCACTTAATTTAAGTTTGCGCATTAATTATTTGGAATATTAGGTTTGGTTTAAAAAATTGAATATAGCATACTTATATTCATTAAAAATTACTTAAAATTGTTTTATGAATTTTTTAATATTTATAGTTTCCTAAATATGAAGAAATTTTCAATAATATTTGTTTGAATTGTGTCACTTAATTTAAGTTTGCGCATTAACCATTTGGAATATTAAGTTGTAGTTTAAAAATTGGATGTAGCATACTTAATTTTATTAAAAAATACTTAAAAATGTTTTTAGATTTTTGTAAATTTATGGTTCCTTAAAAAAAATGGAATTTTCAAAAATATTTGTTAGAATTGTGTCACTTAAATTAAGTTTGCCCATTAATCATTTGGAATATTAAGTTGTGGTTTAAAAAATTGGATGTAGCATACTTCAATTCATTAAAATATACTCTAAATTGTTTTTAGAATTTTTTTATATTTATGGTATCTTTAAAAAACAAAAAAAAATTAATAACATTAGTTAGAATTGTGTTACTTAATTTAGGTTTGCGCATTAACTATTTGGAATATTAAGTTGTGGTTTAAAAAGTTGGTTGTAACATAGTAAAATTTATTAAAAAAACTAAAACTGTTTTTAGAATTTTTTTAATTTATTGTTTCTTTATAAAAAAAGAAATTTTAGAAACTATTTGTTAGAATTGTGTCATTTAATTTAAGTTTGGAATTTTAAGTTGTGGTTTAAAAAATTGGATGTAGCATACTTAGATTTATTAAAAAACACTCAAAATTATTTTTAATTTTTTATATAATTATAGTTTCTTAAATTTTTTTTCAATAATATTTGTTTAAATTGTGTCACTTAATTTAAGTTTGCGCAATAACCATTTGACTTATTAAGTTGTGGTTTAAAAAATTGGATTTAGCATACTTGAATTTAGTAAAAATATTTAAAATTGTTTTTAGTTTTTTTTTATATTTATGGTATCTTTAAAAAAAAAGAAATTTTTAATAATATTTGTTAGAATTTTGTCACTTAATTTAATTTTGCGCGTTAACCAATTAGAATATTAAGTTGTAGTTATAAAAACTAGATGTAGCATACTTAACTTTATTAAAATTAAAATTGTTTTAATTTTTTTTTAATTTTTTGGTATTTTAAAAAAAGATTTATTAAATTAAGTTTTTGCATTAACCATTTAGAATAATAAGTTGTGGTTAAAAAAATTGGATGTAACATACTTGAATTTATTGAAAAATACATAAAAGTGTTTTTAGAATTTTTAATTTAAATGGTATTTAAAAAAAATAGAAATTTTCAAAATTATTTGTTAGAATTGTCACTCAATTTAAGTTTGCGCATTAACTAATTAGAATATTAAGTTGTGGTTTAAAAAAAATGATGTAGCATACTTAAGTTTGTTAAAAAATATTTAAAATTGTTTTTAGAAATTTTTAATATTTATGGATTCTTTACAAAAAAAAAAAAAATGTCAATAACATTTGTTAGAATTGTGTCACTTAAATTAAGTTTGCGCATTAACCATTTGGAATAATAAGTTGTGGTTTAAAAAATTGGATGTCGCATACATAATTTCATAAAAAAAAATATATCAATAATATTTGTTAGAATTGTGTTACTTAATTTAAGTTTGCGCAATAACCATTTGAAATATTAAGTTGTGGTTTGAAAAATTGGATGAAGCATACTTACGTTTAATAAAAAATACTTAAAATTGGTTTCAAAACTTTTTACAATAATTGTTTTTTTAATAAAAAGATTTTTAATAATATTTGTTAAATTTATGTCACTTAATTTAAGTTTGCGCAATAACCATTTGGATTTTTTTTTTATTAAAATTTTGTTAAAAATTTTAAGATTTAAGTTGTTACTAAAAACGAATGTCAATAATTTCCATTAAAATAGCGTCACTTAATTCAAGTTTACGCATTAACTATTTGAATTATTAAGTTGTGGTAAAAATAAAAAAATTAATAGTAGTAAAATTATTTCTAATAAAATGTTAAAAAAATTTTATTGCAAAGAAATTTAATATGAAACACAAATTTCTTTGAAATGATTTCAATTTATTCATATATAACTCAAATCGAAAAGAAATTTATGATTATCTAATTCTCTCAATTAGATTTTATAATTATTTTTCATTAAACCCAAATTTTTAGTTTAGAAAAAAAATTGGTTAATAACATTCTTTAAACCTGTTAGATGTGTTTTAGAAAATTCAAAAATTGGCTATAATTATCAAAAAAGTTTCATAATTATTTAAAAGTCAAGGATATTCTATAACTGTCAAAAATGTTCTTCAAGTCTATGGATATGGTCCAAAACTTTCAAAATTGGTTAAAAATATTTTTTAATTGTCAAAAATGTTTAATAATGGACAAAAATGATCCTCAAGTCTGTCGGTATGTTCTAAAATTGTGAAAAATGTTTGAAAATTGTAAAAAATGTTTTTAAATTGTCAAAATGGTTTTAGAATTGTTGAAACTTTGTCAAAATTGTTTTTCAAGTTTGTCAGAATGTTATATACTTTTAATAACTTAACTATACTTGTAAAAAATGTTCAATAATTATCAAACGTGTTCCAAAATTGTCAAAAATGATAAATTATGGCCAAAAGTATTTTACATTTTTTAAAACTTATGTCAAGCTTCTGGTAAAATCCAAAATTTTTAAAAATGTTTTATAATTGTTAAAGTTTTGTCAAAAATGTTTCTTAAGTCTATTGATTTGTTCTAAAATGTTGTTCAAATTATCACAAATGCTCTTTAAGCCTATTTCAAAATAGCTTACATTCTGTCTAAGGGTATGTTTTAAATTTAAAAAAAAATGAACTATAATTGTCAAAAACGTTAAATAATTATCAAATGTGTTTTATGATTGTCAAAAATGTTTTACGATTTTAAAAATGTTTCTCAAGTTTGTTGTTATGTTCTAAAATTGTTAAAAATGTTTCGCAATTGTTAAAAGTTTTTCAAAAATGATTTTCAAGTGTACCAATACGCTTTCAAAAATGATTCACAGTTTTCAAAATTCTTTTATAATTATCAAAAATATAAACATAAAAAAATTGTAAATTTTTTGTTGAATTTTTTGAAATCTGTTAATCATGTTTCATAATTAGTAAAAGATTGTCGAAAATGTTTCTCAAGTCTATTGATGTTTTACAAGTTTTGAAAATGTTTTACAATTTTGAATATTTATTTATAATTATCAAACATTATTTTTTAAAATGTTCATTAGTTGTCAAAAATGTTTCTTCTTTAAAAATTGTCTAAAATGTCTTTGATTTGTTAATATTAATAGACAAAAATGTCGGTATGTTTTCAAATTGTCAAAAATGAATTGTACAAATTTGTTCTACAATTCTCAAAAATATTTTATTATTACCAACAAATGTTTGTTAAGTTGTTAAAAATGTTTTTCAACCCTGTTAACATGTTCTATAACTGTTAAAACTGTTCTAAAGTTATTAAAAATGATCTACAATTGTTAAAAATGTTTTAGAAATGTCAAAAATAATTTAAAATTCTCATAAATGTTCAATAATTGTCGAACAGTTCCATAATTGTCAAAATTGTTTCTCAAGTTTGTTGATATGTTTTAAAATAGTTACAAACGTTTGACAAATGTCAAAAACGTTTTATTATTGTTAAAAATGTTTTGCAATTGTCAAAAAAGTTTTTTGTTTTCAAAAATTATCTAAAAATGCTACAAATGTTCTATAATTATTAAAATTGTTTCTCAAGCGTTGATATGTTTTACAATTGTCAAAAATATTTAATAATTATCATTTATTTGCTTGAAATATGCTAAAGAATTATTAAATTTTTTGTTATTGTTGAAAACTTTGCATAATTGTCAGAAAATTAATAATTTTTGTTAAGATTGCGTTACTCAATTTAAGTTTGCGCATTAAACATTTAGATTATTAAGTTGTGGTATTAAAATATTTTAAATATGAGAGAATTGTTTAACAATAAATTTCTTGATAACTAACGCTTGGATGGGTAAGTGGAAACAAAATTTAATTTGCCTTCATGTGTGCTTGAATTTAGATATGAGAGATTTATTTATTAATAAATCTCTTGATAACTAACTCTTGAGATTAAAATTTTGGGGCAAATTACTTCTTCTACTGTGACTCTCAACTCCCTTCCCCTGCGTTTAAGTGTTAGTCATCAAAAGATCTATTGTTTGTCCCACTTTTTGTGTGCTTGCACTTAAGATATCAGAAATTTGATTAAAAATAAATGTCTTGATAACTAACGCTTGGGTGGGTAACAAAATTTAATTTGTGAGCGAGTTTCTTTTTTTACCGTGGCCCACTCACCCGCCCTAATGTTAGTCATCAAAGGATCCATTGATTGTCCTACTTCTTGTGTGCTTAGATTTAGTAATGAGACAAAATTGTTTAACAATAAATCTCTTAATAACTAACGCTTTGGTGGGTGGGAGAAAACTAAGTTTAATTTATAGGCAAGTTACTTTTTCTTCTATGACTTATCTATCTGCCTAAGTGTTAATCATCAAAGGATCTATTGTTTCTTCTAACTCTTGTGTGCTTGCACTTAAGATATTATAAATTTGTTTAAAAATAAATCTCTTGATATCTAACGCTTTGGTAGGAACTAAGTTTATTTTGTGGGCTAGTTACTTTTTCTACTGTAACCCACCTACCCGCCTAAGAGTAAATCATCAAAGGATATATTGTTTGTCCTAACTCTTGTGTTCTTGCACTTAAAATATTAGAAAGTTGTTTAAAATCAAATTTCTTGATAAGTAACGCTTGGGTGGGTGAGTGAGAACAAAATTTAATTTGTAGAAGAGTTGTTTCTTTTACAAGTGTTAGTCAAAGGATGTATTGTTTGTCTTACCTTTTGTGTGCTTGGATTTAGGTATGAAAGTTTTTTTTTTAACAATACATCTTTTGATAAGTAAGGATTGGGTAGGTGGGTGAAAACAAAATTAAATTTGTGAGCGAGTTACTTCTTTTACTATGACCCTTCCACTTCCCAATTGTTAGTCATTAAAGAATTTTTTGTTTGTTGCGCCTCTTGTTTGCTTGGATTTAGTTAGGAGAAATATGTTTAACAATAAATTTCTTTTTAACTAACGCTTGGGTGGGTGGATGGGAACTAAGATCTTTTTGTAGGCATTATGATTTTTTCACATAAAAACCTGCCCAATTGTTAGTTATTAAAGGATCTTTTGTATGTCCCACTTCTCGTGTGCTTGAATTTAGTTTTGAGAAAATTGTTTAACCATAAATCTCTTGAAATCTAACGCTTGGGTATGTAGGCGTAAACAAAGTTTATTTTGTAGGCAAATTATTTCTTTTTCTATGATCCACACTGATAACTAACGCTTGGGTGGGTGGGTGGGAACTAAGTTAAATTTGTGAGCAAAATACTTTTTTTACTATGACCCACCTATCGTTTAAGTGATCGTCATCAAAGGATCTAATGTTTGTTCTACCTCTTGTGTTCTTGGATATAGTTATGAAAAAATTGTTTATCAATAATTTTTTTAATAAGTAACGCTTGGGTGAGTGTGTGGAAATTAAATATAATTTGTAGGAGATTTATTTTTTCTACTGTGACCCACCCACCTGCCCAATTGTTAGTTATTAAAAGATC
This sequence comes from Tachinus rufipes, assembly GCA_963932245.1. Classification (NCBI taxonomy): domain Eukaryota; kingdom Metazoa; phylum Arthropoda; class Insecta; order Coleoptera; family Staphylinidae; genus Tachinus; species Tachinus rufipes. The sequence continues at coordinate 114,673,353 of OZ010745.1, forward strand.
TTTTGTTTGTCTTACCTCTAGTTTGCTTGGATTTAGATATGAAAGAATTATTCAACAATAAATCTTATTTAAATTAAGTTTGCGCAATAACCATTAGCTTTATTAAATTGCGATTTAAACAATTGGATTTAGCTAATTTTATATTATTAAAAAATATTTAAAAGTATTTTTTTTTTTAATTTTAAGTTTCTTTAAAAAAAAAATTCATTAGAATTGCGTCACTTAAACTAAGTTTACGCATAAACATTTGGATACTTAAGTTTTGTTTTGAAAAATTGGATTAAGCGTACATAATTTTATTAAAATTACTTAAAAATGTTTTTAGAGTTTAAAAATAAGAAATATTTAATATTTTTTATTAAAATTGTGTCACTTAGTTTTAGTTTGCGCATTAATAATTTAGGTTTTTAAGTTGTAGTTTGAGAAAAAACTAGAATTTTTTTTTTCAAATTGTTTATACATTTTTTCTCATTAAATAATTTTTTTAAATCTAAATTTTTAATCCGCAACACAAAATTCTTACTAGATTCTTAATTAACTTATTTTGATCAACAAAATAATAAATTTTTAAAATTCAAGAAAAAAGTTAAAATTTTTTTTCAAAATTTTTTTTTAAAGTTTTTTATATTTAAATCAAATATGCTTAACCTAAATTTATAATCTGCTACACAAAATTCTTACTAAATTTTAATAAACTCATTTTAATCCAATTTAATTTCTTAATTCTCTATTTTTTACACTTTTAGAGAATGTTTATAATTTTTTTTTAATAATTTTTTTAATTTTTTTTTTTCTTTAAATTAAGGGCTTTAATATCCAACTCCTAATTAGGCACCTAATAAACTATTAGCCAAATAACCTAACTTTTAATTTAATAAAAATAAACCAAATTAACTTTTTTTAAAAAGTGAAATTATTCAGATAATAGTTTATTAGGAGCTTTAGTAGGATTTGGATATTATGCTTAATCTAAATCTTAAATCCGCAACACAAATTTCTTACTAAATTCTTATTAAATTCATTTTAATCAACAAAATAATCAAAAATTTATTCATTTCTGCACCTTTAGAGAAAGTATAGAAAATATTTTTTTTAAATGTGTTTTTTTATAAGGACTAAAAATTTAGTAAGTAGTCAAAATTATTTGTTTGTAATAATAACAGATTTACCATCAAATACGCAGAAACTGATCAATTAGAAAAAGAGAAAAGTTTGTAAACAGTCGAAAAAAAAAATTATGTTAAATGTATCTGTCATTTAACATAATTTTTTTTTCGACTGTCTACGAACTTTTAAAAATTAAATAAATTAAAAAAAGTTGAAAAAAATAATGTTTTTGTTAAATCGGCAGATTACCATCAAATTGCAAATAAAAATTTAGTAAAAAGGAGACAACCACGGTTTACCTTCAAAAAGATAAAAACTGATATTTTAAAAATGATAAAGAAAAAAGTCTTACCATCAAAAATGCAAATATTAAAAATAATTTTTTTTTTGTTAAATTGACAGATTACCATAATACTGAAAATTGATTTAAATTACTTAATTTTTTTTTTAAATATTTATAGAAAATTTTGAGTTTAAAAAAAGAAAAAAAATTAATAAATTTTATTAGAATTGTGTCACTTTTAGTTTGCGCATTAACAATTAGAATTTTTAAGTTGAAGTTTGAGAAAGGATTAGAATTATTTTTTTAAATGTTTAAACATTTTTTTTTATTAAATTAAGTATGTTTAATTAAAATTTTTAATTTGCAACTTTAAATTCTTACTAGATCCTTAATTAACTCATTTTAATCAACAAAATAATCAGAAACTCACTAATTTTTGCAATTTTAGAAAAAGCATTAGTTTTTTTTTTGAAAATGTTTAAAATTTTTTCTTACCATCGTAAATTTATTTTTTACAAATTGACAGATTCAACTTCAAAAAGCTAAAAACTGAAGATTTAGAAAAATTTAAATTTTTTTTTTTTATGAATATATACTTCAAGAATGTATAAAATTTGGAAACAGGTTTAAACATTTTTTTTTTGTTGAAATGACAGATTTATTTTCAGAAATGAAAATTTTGTAAAAATTATAATTTTTTTTTGTTGGCAGAATTAATTAACATCAAATATGCAAAAACTGAAAATTTAAGTAAATAAAACAAATTTTTTTTGTAATGATTAACTAAATTTTTAGTTTTTTAAATTTTTGATAATAAATCTGTCATTACAAAAAAAGTCGATTTTTTTCTAAAATTTTAGTTTTTGAATTTTTGAAGAATTTTTAGTTTTTGCATTATAAAGTTGATAATAATCATCAAAAATGCAAAAACTAAAAATTTGTTTAAAATGAAAAAAAAAAAATGTTAAAATAACAGATTCCATTAGAAAAGCAAAAACAAAAATTTAGTAAAATTTTTGTTTGTTTAAATAACAATTTACCATCAAAAATGCAAAAACAGAAAATTACAATCATATTGTCTTTAAAAAAAAAATTTATAATAATTATTAACTTTCTCCATTTATTTTTAGACTAACAAAACAGAAGAGACAGCTATATCGAGATTTTTAAGAGACAGAAGACGCAATCACCAAACGTAAATTTAACGAACTAAATAAAAACATACATAAACTTATGTATGACTATAAAGAGGATAAATGGACAATGGCTTGTGACAAAATTAACGATCAGAAAGGACTGGACTGAAATCAAGAAATTGAGTAGATATAAACCATTAACTGATCCAGACACTAACACAATATACGAAGAAAAACAAGACATATGCGTACATTTTCTAGACATTTTTCCAAAGCTTTTAGTTTTGACAAAAACGATGACTACAACGAACAAAAACGGACTGAAGTTAAGGACTGGTATGACAATTATTTTAAAAATGAATACGTAATTACCGACAATGCACTGTTAACTGAAGATGACTATTTCCAAATCCTAAAATCTGGTAAAAATTTATCTCCTGATATAGACAATATTCTTCGAAAAATTGTCAAACGTCTACACAATAATATCCACATTCATATAATTAATATCCTAAACTTTTGCTTACCCTATCAATATATTTCAACTGAATTTGAAAATAAAATCAACCATTAAACCTCTGTGTATCCTTACCCTTACCTCCAACATCCAAATAACCTACTTAGAGAGCGGACATACGTCAGCATTGCTTCTAGACATAAACAAAGCTTTCAATTCGGTTTGGCTGAAGGGTCTCTTGTACATTTTTTTAATTTTTTAAGTAAATGCCTTTGTACTTAAGATGCACAATAAAGAGTTTGCTTCAAAACAGACAACTGCGTGTCAGAGTGAAAAACTGTTTGTCACCTATCTTCTACTCTAAACAAGGTGTTTTGCAAGGATTGTTTCTGTTTTCTCTCTTATACAATATTTATTACAGTAATATGTTGGACTTATTCTGCCAGAACTTTGACCCAAAATTATATATTATACTTTAATATGCTGACGACACCTGATATCGCGCAAAAAGTCTTAATTGGTCTATTCAACACCTTCAATCCTTTACTGAACATATCCAAACATGGTTCAACACATGGAGACTTTATGCTAACCCCTAAAAATCTCAACTTTTTATCCCATTTTATCGTATTTCGGAAAGCTCACCAAACATCAATCTTAATCATGCAACAATTCAACCAACTTTTTGATAACAAATTTTTTTTTAAACCTCATTCCCAATCCATAAAAGCTAAAGGCATAACCTAAGCAAAATATTTTTGCTGTTTAACTTACAAAGGCAAAGGAATAAATATGAAAACAGCTATATTTATAAATCAATATGCAGACCTCTTCTTGATTATGCATCAATACTTTTTTCTCAATGCCGCTAAGGAACTCAAAACAACTTGCACGTTGCCAAACGAGCATCGCTTAGAAGTATTACCAAAATTTGATATCTAAATAGACATCCCGATCCATTTCTTGTACCAACTAACCCAAATAATAAATCTGCCCGACCGTCACTTAGTATTAGATGAATTTTTTTGTAATAGAATTGCTAACGTAAAAATAATAGCTAAACTTGCTATACCACCAACCCGGAAAAAACTGTTAAGTATAAATTTCTTCCTAAATCCATCTTTGAACATATACTTTCACTATCTAATATGACATGCCACCTTTTTTTTTAATTTCTAATTGTTAATATTATATTGTTGCTTTATATCACTTTTACCAACATAACCATACTCATGGGCAGAAAGACTTTGGTCGATAGCCTTTTTCATTATCAAAAGCACTCCTTTATTTAGATTATAAATAAATGTTTGTATGTACATAAGATTTTGTATAAGATTATGAAATAATTTTATCTACTTCTGGTAGTTCTATGAACAATATCAAGTTTATAAACAATTTTTTTTTCTGGTCATTATTAAAGAACTCAAGAGATGTCAACTTAATAGACTTAACTTTTAATTAAATGCAGAAGTGTTTAACAATAAAAGTTTGGCATTATATATAAAAATATTGAGTGAATATCAATGCAATAAATATATAAAACATTTTATTACTAAATAATTTGAAATCTTTTTATATCAGATTTCATTATCATTGATTCAATAACTGTATTTGTAAAATTGATATTAAATAAAAAAAGAATCTTTATTGATCGATTTCCTAATTCAATTTACCTGATGTAAATATGGACCACTATTGACCCAATCCTTGTTAGCTTACCAACCAACCAATCTCTTCCATACACAACTCAATTTGAATGCCCGCATCGCAACTAGATTAACCTACAAAAATGCACTCTTTTTTATCTCTCATTTTTTGTTATAAACGACAAATATTCCATTAATCAGCACGGAATGCAACCAAATTCAATAAATCATTGTTCGATGCAAAATTGCCGCTTGTTTTTGCAATTTTCATTTTTCCATAGGTGGATTTAGTTGTATATTCAGAGCTGACGAAATAATTGATGACAGCCGAGTTTATTCAAATTAAACAATTTTTAATAACTGATATTGAGGGCGGGGTGAATTGGTATAAATCAGTTGACGATTATTTATTGAATTAAATTAAATAAATTTGTATTTTATTAAGAATTATCCAGCTGCGTGCGCTACAATAATAAGCTGAATAATATATAATATCATTGTGGCTTATTAATGTCAGGGACGGACCGGATAATAATTATGCCAACATTATTGAGCCCCAAATGCACAATATAATTGAATGAAAACTGGACCCAGAGGTGTGCTGCAAACACTTTTCGGTTCCGTGCCTTGCCCCATAACGCACGCATTCAATTACCAAATGGATTATTATTGACAGCAATGCTAACGCATAAATTGGGTTAGCTACGTACACATCGAAGTAGAGGGGCGGAATTGAATATAAATTGAATATACTTCCGCCTTGTGCTTGCAATTTTATTTCAATATCGATTGACGGCATGTAATAAATTAAATAAAATCAATCTTGATTACATTATGTTCTGAAAAAATATGAAAATGGTTCTTTTATCATTTAGAATAGAATTGAGTAGTAACAGCAGGAATTTTAATCTGCTTACAATAAAATTGTTTTGAAAATACATAAATTGATGCAAAAAAAAATTGAAACTAATTTATATAAATTGGTTTGAAACAGAAATGGTCCCAAAATAGCCCAAATTGTATGTTTTTGTTAATAATTTCAAATTTGCGCAGGAATTAGCAGGAATATTAAATTGCTGATACTAAATTTGTAATTAAAATACATAAATTGATGAGAAAAAAATTTAAAACTATTTTATATAAATTGATTTGAAGCAGAATGGTCCCAAAATGACCCAAATTGTATGATTTTGTTGATAATTTCAAATTTGCGCAGTAAACAGCAGGAATTTTAAATTGTTGATAATAAATTTGGTATCAAAATACATGAATTGATAAGAAAAAAATTTGAAACTAATTTATATAAATTGATTTGAAGCAGAAATTGTCCTAAAATGGCCCAAATTGTATGATTTTGTTAATAATTTCAAATTTGCTCAATAACCAGCAGGAATTTTAAAATGGTGATACTAAATTTAGACTCAAAACACATAAATTAATTAGAAATTTTTATAAAACTAATTGATATAAATTGATTTGAAGCAGAAATAGTCCCAACATAGCCCAAATTGTATGTTTTTGTTGATAATTTTAAACTTGCGCAGTAAACAGCAGGAATTTCAAATTGTTAATAATAAATTTGGTTTCAAAATACATAAATTGTTAAGAAAAAAATTTAAAACTAATTTATATAAATTGATTTGAAGCAGAAATGGTCCCAAAATGACCCAAATTGTATGATTTTGTTAATAATTTCAAATTTGCGCAGTAATTAGCAAGAATTTCAAATTGCTGATAATAAATTTAATTTTAAAATACATAAATTGATAAGAAAAAAATTTAAAACTATTCTATATAAATTGATTTGAAGCAGAATGGTCCCAAAATGACCCAAATTGTATGATTTTGTTGATAATTTCAAATTTGCGCAGTAAACAGCAGGAATTTTAAATTGTTGATAATAAATTTGGTTTCAAAATACTTGAATTGATAAGAAAAAAAATTAAAACTAATTTATATAAATTGATTTGAAGCAGAAATTGTCCTAAAATAACCCAAATTGTATGATTTTGTTAATAATTTCAAATTTGCGCAGTAACCAGCAGAAATTTTAAAATGGTGATACTAAATTTGGACTCAAAATACATAAATTAATTAGAAATTTTTATAAAACTAATTGATATAAATTGATTTGAAGCAGAAATGGTCCCAAAATGACCTAAATTGTATGATTTTATTGATAATTTCAAATTTGCTCAGTAAACAGTAGGAATTTCAAATTGCTGATAATAAATTTATTTTCAAAATCCATAAATTCACAAGAATCAAGTTTTAAACTAATTTATACAACTTGATTTGAAGCAGAAATAGTCCCAAAATAGCCCAAATTGTATGTTTTTGTTGATAATTTTAAACTTGCGCAGTAAACAGCAGGAATTTCAAATTGTTAATAATAAATTTGGTTTCAAAATACATAAATTGTTAAGAAAAAAATTTGAAACTAATTTATATAAATTGATTTAAAGCAGAAATGGTCCCAAAATGACCCAAATTGTATGATTTTGTTAATAATTTCAAATTTGCGCAGTAATTAGCAGGAATTTCAAATTGCTGATAAAAAATTTAATATTAAAATACATAAATTGATAAGAAAAAACTTTGTAAGTATTTTATATAAATTGATTTAAAGCAGAAATGGTCCTAAAATGACCCAAATTGTATGATTTTGTTAATAATTTCAAATTTGCGCAGTAATTAGCAGGAATTTCAAATTGCTGATAATAAATTTGGTTTTAAAATACATAAATTAATAAGAAAAAAAATTGAAACTAATATATATAAATTGATTTGAAGCAGATATGGTCCCAAAATGACCCAAAATGCATGATTTTGTTGATAACTTCAAATTTGCGCAGAAACCAGCAAGAATTTCAAATTGTTGATAATAAACTTGGTTAAAAAACACATTAATTCATAAGAATCAAATTTTAAACTAATTTATATAAATTGATTTGAAGCTGAAATGGTCCCAAATTGACCCAAATTGTATGATTTTGTTAATAATTTCAAATTTGCGCAATAATTAGCAGGAATTTCAAATTGCTGGTAATAAATTTGGTTTTTAAATACATAATTTGATAAGAAAAAAAAATTAAAACTAATTTATTTAACTGATTTGAAGCAGAAATGGTCCCAAAATGACCCAAATTGTATGATTTTGTTGATAATTTTAAATTTGCGCAGTAACCAGCAGGAATTCTAAAATGCCAATACTAATTTTAGACTCAAAATACATAAATTAATAAGAAAAAAAATTGAAACTAATTTATATAAATTGATTTGAAGCAGAAATGGTCCCAAAATGACCCAAATTGTTTGATTTTGTTATTAATTTCAAATTTGCGCAGTAAACAGCAGGAATTTTAAATTGCTGATACTAAATTTAGACTCAAAATTCAGAAATTGATAAGAAAAAGCATTAAAATTAATTTAAATAAATTGATTGAAAGCAGAAATAGTCCCAAAATGACCCAAATTGTATGATTTTGTTAATAATTTCAAATTTGCGCAGTAATCAGCAGGAATTTTAAATTGCTGATACTAAATTTGAACTCAAAATACATAAATTGATAAGAAAAAAGTGTGAAACTATTTTATATAGATTGATTTGAAGCAGATATAATCCCAAAATGACCCAAATTGTATGATTATGTTATTAATTTTAAATTTGCTCAGTAACCAGCAAGAATTTTGAATTGCTAATAATTTTGAATTTTAAATTTCTAATAGTTTAACATAAATTTAATTATAATTGTTAGGAAAATGTATATTATTTTACTGCAATAACAGTTATATTGTAATTTATTATATAATGAATGGCCAATATGTATGGCTCGCTAACTTCTTTGTTAAATAGTTTACAACAAACACAAGAGTGTGAGGGTCTCCCACCTATTTGGCAGCCTTGTGATGTAGGTGGTGTATGTAGATGCGGGCAAACGTTATAAGGGAAGGAGTAATGGGCCAGTGGGTAGGGAGGGACGCGCTAGCAAGAGAGGCATAGTTTCCAGACAATAGCTCACTCCTCAGCCACGGTCTCTATCTCGGGCGAAATGACCTTTTGTTGCAACTTTTGAATGTTCACTCTACCGGCAACTTCGTCCATAACTCTGATCCATTCTTAGCCCCTGACACTTTTGTCCGCCACTTTCTAAATTGAACGCTCGATAATATTCAAGTTTGCTTGCATTCCGCTAACCAAACACGAGTTAATTTTAAATCGAATTATATTAAATCAAATTAAGAATAAAAGCATTTCCCTTGGTAGTTTTATTTCATATAAACAGAAAGATTCCCAACTTCTTCATCCTATAAACTTCCGTTCCGTTGAGAATCGGATAGCTCTCTGTTCATCTCCACCTGACACCCAAAGTCGCAATATACCATGTTCATTCAGCATCCCCAAGTGAATTAAGTTATCTAACAATACCAATGCCAACTAATTGTAAGAGATGTTATTTATTTCTTCTCATTCTTGAAACTATTAATTGGGTTACTAATCAACGATTTAATTAATGTTTGATTATCGGATGTTAATGCAAACGCAATTAAAATTTTCTCTGTGGTTTCTGGAGATTAAGTGGAAAAATCCTGAAACTTTTCTCAACGAAAACTTTATTTAATCTTTAAATATTTGAAGGAATTATAATTGAATTATTATTTATGAATTGAATTAATAGTTTTGTTACTGATGACCCAGATTAAGATAAAAAAAAAACACATAGATTATTAAACTTTGTCACATGTCACGTGACATTGTATCATAAAAATTCCTAGTAAAGTTTTCCACTTTTCTCATTGATCTATTTCAACACGACCAATATACTGTTTGAGTTTAGTTAGTTGAGGAAAAGTTGCTTTAAAAAAGTTTCCAATAGAAGTAGCTCATACGCAATTTATTAATCAGGAGTTCATGTTTTCATTTCTCAAAAATGAATGTTAGTTTTTAAAATTGAATTGGAAACTAATATAAATAATTGAAATAATTTTTTGAGCATTAAAAGTACAGTTTAAAGTTTGGTAGAATGATATACAGTACTAAAATTTACTTATTTGTTTTTTATGCATTATTCATTTTTTGAAGATGTTGGAACTGAGTTTGATCAAACAACTCGAGGTTATGTTAAAATGGGCGTATTAACTTAAATGAAAATTATAGAGTTGGTACTCATAATATTGAGCTAGATTGGTTCCAAATTGCAGCATTTTCCAATAAAGCGTTTAGAAGTAATAATTATTTTAATCGGCAAATTGGAAGCCTAATTTAGTTCTCTCTAGTCAAACAGTTAGAGGTTATATTAATTAGAGCCTATAGATTTTAATTATTTTTTTACAATTTGTACTAATGATATTGAGCTATACTGGTACCAAATTGTATCAATTTTTAATAAAGCGTTTGAAAGTTATTATTTTTTTATTTAGCATATTGAAAGCTTAACTCAATCTAATTAAGTCAAACAACTGGAGTTTATGTCAAAATGGGTGTGCCAATTTTAATGAAAATTTTAATGTTAGTACTAATAATATTAAGCTATGTTAGTACCAAATTGCATCATTTTCCAATGAAGCGTTTAGAAGTTATGATTTTTTTAATCGGCATATTGGAAGCTTAGCTTAATTCTTTCAAATCAAACAATTGAAGGTTATATTGATTTGAGCCTATACATTTTAATTATTTTTTTACAATTTGTACTTATGATATTGAGCTATACTAGTACCAAATTGTATCAATTTCTAATAAAGCGTTTAAAAGTTATGATTTTTTTATTTAGCTTATTGAAAGCTGAGCTCAATCTACTCAAGTCAAACAATTAAATGTTATGTCAAAATGGGCGTGCCAATTTTATTAAAGTTTACAGAATTAATATAAATGTAATTAAACAATATTGGTACAAAATTTTATAATTTTCCAATAAAGCGTTTAGAAGTTATGTTTTTTTTAATCGGCATATTGCAAGCTAAACTTAATTCTTTCAAATCAAACAATTGAAGGTAATATTAATTTGAGCTTATACATTTAACTTATTTTTTTACAATTTGTACTAATGATATTGAGCTATACTGGTACCAAATTGTATCAATTTCTAATGAAGCGTTTAAAAGTTATGATTTTTTTATTTAGCATATTGAAAGCTTAACTCAATCTACTCTAGTCAAACAACTGGAGGTTATGTCAAAATGGGCGTGCTAATTTAAATAAAAATTTTAAAGTTAGTATTAATGATATAAAGCTATGTTGGTACTAAATTGCAGCATTTTTCAATGAAGCGTTTAGAAGTTATAATTTTTTTAATAGGAATATTAGAAGCTTAACTTAATTCACTCAAATGAAACAATTGGAGGTTAAATTGATTTAAGCCTATACATTTTTATAATTTTTTTACAATTGGTACTAATGATATTGAGCTATACTAGTACCAAATTGCATCAGTTTTGAATAAAGCGTTTAAAAATTTTGTTTTTTTTATTTAGCATATTGAATGCTATATATTTTAAACCTTATTCAAGATAAAGCTGAATGAAAAAATCCAACGGAACCTAGACTAAAGGTTCAGTTGGCTTTTTCCATTTCTATCAAAAGACCTGCAGAAATCATAGTTGATTTTTTTGGAATTAAAGAGGTAAAGGTTGTCTAGTACGACAACCAAATCACATCTCACTTCAAAACTTTGCTTCTAAAAAATAACATTTTAAACGGTTTATGGTCAAAATTTGTTTTCCAACAATATTTTGTTGAATTAAGGCTAAAATTTTGTAATTTTTATCCGTTTTTGGCCTTATTTTAGATTAATCTGAAACCTTTTAATGCTTCATGACCAGATTTTGCTATTTTTTATTTTTTATTAAAAAAAATTCAAAAGGATTTTGTTACTTTATAACATTATTTTAAAGTTTTTAAGCTAATTTTGCTGTTTTTAACATTCTATAAAAAGAATTTTGCACTTTTTAAGAAGGATTTAGGTACTTTCTAACATTATTTTGACGTTTCAAGTCTAGATTTTGCTGTTTTTGACATTTTATGAATAAAATTTTGACTAATTGAACCGTTTTTGGCAAACTTTTTGTGCTTTCTAACATTATCTTTATGTTTTAAGACCAGATTTGTTTATTTTTGACATTTTATGAATAAAATGTTGCTCTATTTGGCTTTTTGGCAATATTTTATGAATAGATTTTGTAAATTTTTAAGATTTATGAAACAAAATACATTTTTTGGTTAAATTTTGGTGCTTTCCAACAACCAAATTTATTTATTTTTGACATTTTATGAATCGAATTTTGCACTTTTCAGCTTTTTTTGATATTTTATGGTTAGATTTTGCTGTTTGTGATATTTTATAAATTGTATTTGACATTTTTTGACAGTTTCTGACCGTGTTTTAAATTTTTCTGACAATATTTTAATGTTTTATGATTGGTTTTTGCAATTTTTTTTGGTAAAATTTTGGTGCTTTCTTACAAAATTTTGATGTTGTATATCAAACCATTTCTGGTTTTGTCATTTTTTAACAGTTTCTGGTCGGATTTTGCTAGTTTTGACATTTTATGAAAAACTTTTTGCACTTTTTTGAAAAAATTTTGTTTTTGTTTTTAATATTTTAATATTTTCAGGTAAAATTTTGTCGTTTTTGATTTTTTATAAAAAGAATGTTGCAGTTTTTAACAGTTTATGGTAAATTTTGATACTTTCTGAGAATATTTTTCTACTTTATGGACGGATTTTGTTATTTTTGACATTCTATGATTAAAATTTAGTACTTTTTGGCAGTTTACGACTAGTTATTGAATGTTTTGACAATATTTTGATGTTTTAAGGCTGAAATTTGCAATTTTCAACATTTTATGGAAAAAAAATTGTACTTTTCAACCGTTTTTGGCCGGAGTTTAGTTCTATATAAAATATTTTAATGTTTTATAACCGGATTTTGCTATTTTTAACATTTCATAAAAAGAATTTTGCACTTTTTAAGAAGGATTTTGGTACTTTCTAACATTATTTTGACGTTTCAAGGCTTGATTTTGCTGTTTTTGACATCTTATGAATAAAATTTTGCCTCATTAAACCGTTTTTGGCCAGATTTTTGTGCTTTCTAACAATATCTTTATGTTTCAACACCAGATTTGTCTATTTTTGACATTTTATGAATAAAATTTTGGCATTTCGACAATATTTTATGGATAGATTTTGCTATTTTTAAAGTTTTATGAAACAAAATACATTTTTTTGTTGAATTTTGGTGCTTTCCAACAACCAAATTTATTTATTTTTGACTTTTTATGAATAGACTTTTGCACTTTTCAGCTTTTTTTGATATTTTATGGTTAGGTTTTGCTGTTTATGATATTTTATAAATTGAATTTGACATTTTTTGACAGTTTCTGACCGTGTATTAAATTTTTCTGATAATATTTTGATGTTTTATGATTGGTTTTTGCAATTTTTTTTGGTAAAATTTTGGTGCTTTTTTACAAAATTTAGATGTTGCATATCAAATCATTTCTGGTTCTGTTATTTTTAACAGTTTCTGTTCGGATTTTGCTAATTTTGACATTTTATGAAAAACTTTTTGCATTTTTTTGGTAAAATTTTGTTTTTGTTTTTAATATTTTAATATTTTCTGGTAAAGTTTTGTTGTTTTTGATTTTTTATAAATTGAATGTTTCCGTTTTTAACAGTTTATGGTAATTTTTGGTACTTTCTGATGATATTTTTATACTTTATGGACGGATTTTGTTTTTTTTGACATTTTATAAATAAAACTTACCACTTTTTGGCAGTTTACGACCAGTTATTGATTTTTTTTGACAATATTTTGATGTTTTAAGGCTGAAATTTGCAATTTTTAACATTTTATGGATAAAATTTTGTACTTTTCAACCGTTTTTGGCCAGATTTTGGTTCTTTATAAACTATTTTAATGTTTTATAACCAGATTTGGCTATTTTTGACATTTCATAAAAAAATGTTGCACTTTTTAAGAAGGATTTTGTTACTTTCAAACATTATTTTAATGTTTCAAGGCCTGATTTAGCTGTTTTTGACATTTTATGAATAAAATTTTGCACTATTTGGCATTTTGACAATATTTTATGGATAGATGTTGCAATTTTTAAAGTTTTATAAAACAAAATACATTTTTTGGATTAATTTTGGTGCTTTCCAACAACCAAATTTTTTTATTTTTGACATTATATGAATAGAATTTTGCACTTTTCAGCTTTTTTTGATATTTTATGGTTAGATTTTGCTGTTTGTGATATTTTATAAATTAAATTTTACATTTTTTGACAGTTTCTGACCATGTTTTAAATTTTTCTGATAGTATTTTAATGTTTTATGGTTGGTTTTTGCTATTTTTTTGGAGTTTTATGAAAAAATACATTTTTTGGGAAAATTTTGGTGCTTTTTTACAAAATTTTGATGTTGCACATCAAACCATTTTTGGTTCTGTCATTTTTTAACAGTTTCTGGTCGGATTTTTGACATTTTATATAAAACTTTTTGCACTTTTTTGGACAAATTTTGTTTTTGTTTTCAACATTTTAATATTTTATGGTAAAGTTTTGTTGTTTTTGAATTTTATAAATAGAATGTTGCAATTTTTAACAGATTATGGTAAATTTTAGTACTTTCTGATAATATTTTCATACTTTATGAACGAATTTTGTTATTTTTGACATTCTATAAATAAAATTTAGTACTTTTTGGCAGTTCACGACCAGTTATTGATTTTTTTAGACAATATTTTGATGTTTTAAGGCATAAATTTGTAATTTTTAACATTTTATGGATAAAATTTTGTATTTTTTAAACCGTTTTTGGCCGGATTACAGTTCTATCTGCAATATTTAATGTTTTATGACCTGATTTTGCTTGTTTTGATATTTTATAAAAAGAATTTTACACTTTTTGAGAGAGATTTTGTTAGTTTCTAACATTATTTTAATATTTAAGGTCCTGATTTTGCTGTTTTTGACATTTTATGAATAAAACTTTGCATTATTGAATCGTTTTTGGCCAGATTTTTGTGCTTTTAAACAATATTTTTATGTTTCAAGACTAGATTTGTCTATTTTTGACATTTTATGAATAGAATTTTGCTTTTTTCATTTTATGTCACATTGTTTTGTAATTTTTTAGCTGGATTTTGCTTGTTGAGATATTTTATAAATAAAATTTTACTTTATTTGACAGTTTTTGATTGATTTTTGAGTCTATTTGACAAAATTTTGATGAAAAAAAAATACATTTTGGTGCTTACCAACAATTTTTTTATGTTTTAAAACCAATATTTTAATGTTTTATGGCTGGGTTATGCTACTATTGAGTTTTTATGAAGAAAATTCTGTATTTTTTAGCAATTAATGATGAATTTTTGGGGCATTCTGACAACATTTTCATACTTTGCGGACGAATTTTGCTATTTTAGTCATTCTATAAAAAGATTTTTTTACATTTCAACAGTAAGAACTAGGATTTAATAATATTTTTATGATTTATAACTAGATTTTGGTTCTTTTTAATATATTATCATGAAATTTTGTGGCCTAATTTTTCTATTTTTGTAATTTTACACTTTTTATCACAGAATATGTTGTATTTTAGTTATTTTATTTTACAATTTTGAGTCTTTCTGATAATATTTTAATATTTCATAGCTGGATTTTATTGTTTATACATTTTATGGAAAGAATTTTGCAGTTTTTGGCCGGATTTTTCTGCTTTTTAATATTATTTTGATGTTTCAAGGCAAAACTTTGCTGTTTTTAATATTTTATTATAGAATTTTGCGCTTTTAAACTGAATTTAGTGTTTTTTGACAATAAATTGCACTAGCTACTTTTTTGAGTTACATATAGGTTTTTGCAAAATTTACCGTATTAATTTGTAAGCAAATTTTTTAGTAGGTATTTATATTAATAAAATTTATTGATACCAAATTGTAGTAGAGTCTAATGCATTGTTTGGGAGCTACAAATTTTTAATGTATTGTACTAAGCCTTTCTAAAAAATATATACTCACAAAAATTGAGGTTAAAAAAAATTTTGCGTGTCAATTAATGTTTATATTTTGCTATAATAATATAAGTACATTAGTACCAAACTGTAACAAAATCTAATGCATTGTTTGCACTTTTTAAGAAGGATTTTGTTACTTTCTAACATTATTTTGATGTTTTAAGACCTGATTTGTTTTTATGATTAGAATTTTGCAATTTTTAGTTTTTTTTATATATATATATATTATAGCTGGATTTTGCTATTTGTGATATTTTATAAATACAATTTTGAGAGTTTTTGACCAATTTTTAAATTTTTCTGGCATCATTTTGATGTTTTATAGTTGGTTTTTGCTATTTTTGGAGTTTTATAAAAAAAAACACAATTTTTGGTGTTTTCAAACAATATTTTGTTGTTTTAAGACTAACATTTTTGACATTTTAAACCATTTTTGTTTCTGTCTGAAAAAATTTAATTGTTTTAAGGCCGGATTTTGCTATTGAGTTTTTATGAAGAACATTTTGTACTTTTTAGCAAATAATTGTGAATTTTGGTGCTTTTTGACAATATTTTTATACTTTGTGGACGAATTTTGCTATTTTATTTATTCTATGAAAAGAATGTTTTACTTTTTAACAGAAAGCAGTTTTGACAATTTTTTTTATAATTTAAAGCCAGGTTTTTTTAACATATTATGATGATATTAAGAGCAATTTAATTTAGCACCAGGACATGATCTATTAACTAGACAAATTTTAAAACAGTTCAATGACGACGTTCATAACTACATGTTAAAAAATTTTAGTTACTGTTTTTTTCACCAATATTTTCGTAATGAATGGAAAGTGGGAACAATTGTATGCGTCCCTAAAAATGATCACACTTCTCCCAGTTCTTGGTAAACTATTTGAAGGTATATTGTAAAATAGACTTCTAAAATTTATCCACAATAAAATACCCATTTACACAATTTGGTTTTGTAAAAAATAGAGCCACAAGCCATTTTTTAACTATCCTGACATCTAACATCTAAACATTCCACCTTGAAAGCAGACACTCGAGCGTCTTGTTTATGGATATAAACAAGGCATTCGACTCTGTCTGGCATAGAGACCTCCTATTTAAGCTATTAGTCCTATAAGTGCCTAACCATTTAATTAATATAATAATAGGTTTTTTAAATGATCGAACTCTTAAGATTTGCATAGCTAATACCTACTCCGATTCTTTCACTCCACAACAAGGTGTTCCACAAAGATCTCCCTTGTCTCCTCTCCTATATAATATTTTTTGCTCTGATATATATAGTTCTAACCCATCCTGTTTTAATCCAAACTCCTACATCCTACAATATGCTGATGATATAGCATTGGTTTCTCACGCTAAATCTCTAAACCAATATATGGATCAATTGCAAACCTTGCTAGATATTACAAATTTGTGGTTCAATAAATGGCGTCTTTTTGCAAACCCGCTAAAAACCCAACTACTAATTCCCTACCACAAAATCCATGAAAATTCACCGAGTATCCAAATGAACCAACAATCTTTAAATCCATCTTATATTTGTAAATATCTAGGAGTAAACTTTGACCCTAAACTAAGTTTTAAGTTTCTCACTAACTCCATTAAATGTAAAATTAGATCCCGAGCAAAACACTTCCGATTCCTTACGTATAGAAACAATGGAATTGACATTAAATGTGTCACGCACATATACAAGACTATATGCCGCCCAATCCTTGACTACGCATCCATAATATTCCTGAACTCCAATAAACCAACTCTCAACCCCCTTTATGTAGGAGAAAGGGCATCTGTTCAAACTATTTACCAAAATCCGACATCCCAATAACCCCTTCCATAATCCTTCAAACAAACTACTGTATGAAAAAACCAACCTCATCCCACTTTCCGAAACACTCAACACACTTCAAACCAAATTTGCTAATAATCCTAATAACCCAGAGATTCTAGATAATCTAATAATTCCTAGAAATCTAGGGATTATTGCAAAATATAAAAAACCTGCTCTTTCACTATTTTAACATATCCTGACTCTCGCTAATGACAACGACTAACTAACAATATTACCTGACAAACCATATTACTGAATCATATATCATACATCATACATCATGCATCATTTTTTTTTGTTTTTTTAATAAAAATTACAATTTAATTTACCTTATTTCAATGGCTGAAAGACTACGGTTGATAGCCGTTTGTACAAAACATTTTTTTTCCTTCTATGTATTATACCTGTTCAAAATGTTGTAAATTACTTGTGCAATAAAAATGTTATAAATATATATGTATATATAAAAGCAATTTTATACTTTTTAGGAG
This sequence comes from Tachinus rufipes, assembly GCA_963932245.1. Taxonomy (NCBI): domain Eukaryota; kingdom Metazoa; phylum Arthropoda; class Insecta; order Coleoptera; family Staphylinidae; genus Tachinus; species Tachinus rufipes. The sequence goes on from OZ010745.1 coordinate 114,691,333, forward strand.
AGAATATGTGGTATTTTAGTTGTGTTATAGCTATTTTTTTTTTAATTTAGTTTTTGATACTATTTTTCACTCTGTTTGCATTTTTTGACAGCTTATGACATTTGAATTTTTTTGATATTTTTTTTATACCTGGATTTTGTTATTTATACATTTAATAGAAAGAATTTTGTATTTGTTTGCTGGATTTTGCTATTTTTTAACATTTTTTTGATGTTTTAAGGCAGAACGTTGCTGTTTTTGACATTTAATTAATGGATGTTGTGCCTTTAAACCGTTTTTGGCCGGATTTAGAAGTATACTAAATTTTTTTTAACTTTTCAATTTTTGAATCTTTATGATAATTTTTGTGGATTTGCAAGAAAGTTGCTCAAGTTTTTATAACAAAAATTGACTGATTTATTAGTGAAAATGGTTTAAATAAAGTGCTGCAAAAAATTGTTAGAAAGTAGAACGTTTAATGCAAAGGATTTTTTTAAGTTAGTTAATGACATTTCCTAATGAAATCAAATATGCTAAATTCAAAATTTTATGTTGCAGATCAAAATTTCTAGTAATTTTTTAACATAATCAACTTTTGCTACAAAAAACTGCAAAAAACTAAGAAATATGTTGTTTTTGGCAAGTTTTTATAGCAAATATTTTTTTTTAGTTTTTTTTTAAATATTTACAAAAGCAAGTATGCTAAATCTAAAATTTTATGTCGCAATTTAAAATTTTAACTGGATTCTAAGATAATCAAGTTTAGCTACAGAAAAATGAAACAAACTTAAGAAATTTGTCATTTTAAGCCAATTTCTATACCAATTAATTTTTTCTAAGTTTGTTTATGACATTTCTTAATGAAATCAAGTAAGTAACAACAAAATTTGATGCTGAAACTAAAAATTCTAACTAGTTTCTAAAGTAATCAACTTAAGCTTTAAAAAAATGCAAAAATACTAAGAAATTTGTTGTTTTGAGCCAGTTTCTATATCAAATATTTTTTTCTAAATTTGTTTATGAATTTTTTAAATAAAATCAAGTATGTTTAAACCAAAATTTTATGTTGCATTTTAAAGTTCTTAGTGATTTCTTAGCATAAGCAACTTTTGCTACAAAAAACTGCAAAAAATAAGAAATTTGTCGTTGTAAGCAAGTTTTTATACCAAATATTTTTTCTTAGGTTTTTTAGGAAATTTTCTTATAAAATCAAGTATGCTGAATCCAAAATTTTATGTTGCAACTTAAAATTCCATTTGGTTTCTAAGATAATCAACTTTAGCTACAGAAAAAGTAAAAAAAATAAAGAAATTTGTCATTTTAAGCCAATTTCTAAACCAATTAATTTTTTCTTAATTTGTTTATAATATTTTCTAATGCAATCAAGTATGCTTAATATGAAATTTTATGTTGCAACTCAAAATTTTTACTGGTTTCTAAAATAAATCAACTTTAGCTAAGAATAAACTAAGAAATTCTCGTTCTGGACTAGTTTCTTTACCAAATCATTTTTTCTACGACTGTTTATGACATTTTTGAACAAAATCAAGTATGTTTAATCTAAAATTTTATGTTGCATCTAAAAATTCTCAGTGATTTGTTGGCATAAGCAACTTTTGCTACAAAAAAATGCAAAAAACTAAGAAACTTATCGTTTTGAAAAAGTTTTTATACCAAATTTTTTTTTTTGAGTTTTTTATGGAAATTTTCTTACAAAATCAAGTATGCTGATTCCAAAATTTTCAGTCGCAATTTAAAATTCTAACTGGTTTTTAAGATAATTAATTTTTATTACAAAAAAATTAAACAAACTTAAAAATATTGTAATTTTAAGACAATTTTGAAACCATTTTTTTTTTTATTTGTTTATGTTATTTTCTAGTACAATCAAGTAGGCTTAATCTAAAATTTTATATTACAATTCAAAATTCTTAGCGGTTTCTAAAATAAATCAACTGTTGCTACAAAGAAATGCAAAAAACTAAGACATTTGTCGTTTTGAGCAAGTTTCTATACGAATGATTGTTTTTTTTTTTAATTTGTTTATGAAATTTCTTATAAAATGAAGTATGTTTAATCTAAATTTATGTTGCAACTTAAAATTCTTACTGGTTTCTCAAATAAATCAACTTTAACTACAATAAGTAGCAAAAAACTGAGAAATTTGTCATTTTAAGATAGTTTCTGAACCAAATATTTTTTTTTTGTCTGTTTATAACATTTTCTAATAAAATCAAGTATGCTCAATCTAAAATTTTATGTTGCATCTCAAAATTCTTAGTGATTTCTTAACATAATTACCTTTTGCTACAAAAAAATGAAAAATAACTAAGAAATTTGTTGTTTTGAGCAAGTTTTTATACCAAATATTTTTTTTAAGTTTTTTTTTAAATTTCTTACAAAAATCAAGTATTCTGAATCCAAAATTTTATGACGCAACTCAAAATTCCAACTGGTTTCTAAGATAATCATTTTTAGCCTCAAATTTTTTGTTGCAATTTGAAACTAGTTTGAAGAGATGCGCAATTTAATATAGATTTATTTTGTTAACTTGGCTTTTAAAGCCATAAAGTTTAAGATACAAAAAAAATTAGAAAGTAGTTTGGGTTATATATGTCCACTTTAAAGTTTTTGAGTAAAATACAAAAAACTGTTAGAGAATGGCTAATTGAAACTTGTTTCAAAAGTTGTATTACTTTTTTTTGACAAAAAGACTTCTAACGCTTGCAAAGAAGCAAAACTTCAACAAATTTTTAAAGTAATTATGATCCTGAGTAATCCATTTACATGCCAAAGTGTTGGTTATCAAAAAATTTGAAATTACCTCTATCTTCTTATACAAAGAGACTTGTAATGCTTGCAAAAAAAACAAACTTTTAATATTTAATAACAAACTGTTGGACGAGTGGGTGGGCACTGCAGTTTAACCTACTTGATGGTAACTAGGATTTAATCTGACTTAGCCACACAGTCATTATAAATTTAGACATCAATTTCTTCTGTTTGAGCAAATAGACTTTTAAGGCTTGTAAAGAAAATAATTTTCTAATTTTTGATAACAATCTTTTGGGCGTGTGGGTGAGCACTCCAGTTTAACCTACTTGATGATAATTATGATTTAGAGTAATTCACTTAAAAAATTGAATATCACTTTTTCCTTCTTTGACTAAGGGACTACTAACACGTAAAGAGAAGAGAAACTTTAAATTATTTGATCACTAAACACTCGGGCGGTTTGGTTGCGCATTCCAGTTCAAACTACTTTGATGGTTATTCAGTTTAAAAAGGGAGACACTACCTATATAGAAAATTAGCGTCTAATTAGCCTTTTGTTACAATTCTACAAACTGTTTACTATAAAATCATCTGCAACCGAGTCACAGAGAAACTTGATTTCTATCAGCCAGTGGAGCAAACAGGTTTAGTACAACCGACCACCTACAAACTAAACAAAAACACAAAATAAAATGTACAACTTTTGCAAAAAAAAAACGTTTATGTAATGAACATATCATTTTTATCTTTGTGCCATACATTACGATATTAAAGTTCAATATTTGCCTTATCAGTTTAAACCAGTCTTGATGTGATTGTAAAGAGATGGAAAGGTGGTGGCAATTTGCCACATTTACTCGAGTGAGTGTGAATTCAATCGACACGGATCTCCAAGTATGCGTGTGCGAAACGTGCAGTTTTTACTACTAGTTCATTTGTTAAATTATAAAAATAAAATTGGCTGTGATTAATGACTGCGTGCGTGTATTTAATTACAAACTTTATGATAAGACGGATCGTACATGCTATTTAAATAAGTGTTAATAAATCAACATTAAAAGTAAAACTATTTTGCATATTTTGCAATTTAAAATTGCAATAGTTTTGTATTAAGATAGCGATCTTATAATTTTAAATTAAATATATTATTCACATGACTGAAAGTACATTTAGTCTAAATGATAAAATCTTATCTAATCACAGAGGGTGGGCGATAGTGTGATTGAGCTGTTTATGCTAATGGCCGTATAATCCCGTTTGTTCTTTAACAGATGTGCGGGTATATAGCGTTTGTATGCGTGATATCGGGACACCTCTTCCTCCCCCATATAACCGCCTGCTTTACGCGAGGGGGTGTTTTAGTAGTCCATTTCCTATGACACGGTAACAGGCGATGGCGCTAGACATAACCCTATGAGACTGGCAACGCATGTGGTCGTTGTAATTAATTGCTTTCAATGAAAGCACTCGCTCTCGCTCCCACTTGCACTTACTCAACCTGTTTAAGCTCATGACACCTCACCGCAGTAATACATAGGGGAAGGTTTTGCCATGTGTGGTATGGGGTGAAGATGCATTGAATGCTAATTAATTTTTCTTACAAATTCCGTTCTTAAATTAACTCTTTAGTATTAATTTACATGTCATCTCAGCTTCACATAATATTTTAAGCCTATTCCAACATCGTTTGTATTTATTCTAGTTGGCAGAGCGCTCTCCATTATGTTGCATAAAATTGATTAAATGAGCAATTTTGTTTACTTTACGAGGATATTTCACCCTTCACATTATAACGCTGATGGCACTCGCCGGCTCACAAATAACGCCGCAAAACGAAAAAGATTTATATTTTCATTTGAAAAAAATTGCACTGTATGCGATAATATTTTTTTTCTTCCAAACGGCCTATCAGGAATTATTACGGACATAAATGTGTTTATTATGGACGAGTGTAATTGGGGGGTATGTATTATATTTTGTTTCAGTGTTATTAATTATTTGGAAGAATGCGTGGGGTTGAATTTATTGTTACGGTGGGAATTGTGGTCCCAAATGTAAACAAATTATATTTATTAATGATTTGTAACAAATTTATATTATAATGAAAGTAAATGACATAGTTTAAACACAAATCAATTTAGTTTTATTTCAATTTTACTACTTTTCTAGATACAAAATATTTTAATCCCTCAAGTACATATTTCATTTAAACGCAAACTATTTTATTTTTAAAAATTGAACGAAAGACATTTTCAGAATGTACTAAAATAAATGATGTACAATTTTATTATCCTTTTTGCAAGTCTGGATTGAAAATGGAAACTGTAATAGTATCTGTAAATGCGCATCATTCACAAGAATAGAAAACGCGTGACAAGCATTTTATACATTTTTTTTTCATTCGCAGCCTGTTTTATCAAGCAATTTTTTTTATCGGACCGAACACAAACACAGAGAGAACGTGCAAATAAATGCATCAAAGGTTTAAAGCGACAACTGATTTATCACCAATTTCCAATCGGCAGCATTAATTTATCTTATGAGTTTAATCACACTTTTTTTGTATTAAATTAGTATTATTAATGCGGGTATGAATTTTTATCAGCTTTAAATTAAACAGTTATGATATATGAGGGTAATTTAAAATCATATTAACAACTGGATAATTACAATTTAGCAATATTTGAAGTGATATAAATTTATTATCATTTGTAGTGCAGTATGTAAACAAAATATAATCTTATTAATATAATAAAAATGCAAATACAAATGCATTATACTAATATCGACGGCTACGGCGGCATTTTTACTTTTATTGGATAATAAAAATTAGCATATAAATTGTACACTAAAATGATGTCGTTTAATAATAATGAGGTTTATTTATGTCAACGTTGGGGTGGCTCATTTGCATGTAACAAATAATTAACTAAGATTGATGAAACTCAATATGGACTTTGAATGGAGCTTTGCATGATAATGTGATGCGATGGCATAGGAAGTATGCAATATGTACTATATATATATATACAATATCCCCCAGACGTTGTTGCGGCACGTGATTGATTCGTGCAGCTATGCAACTCAATCATAATCACCGAACAAATCGGAGCAAACAGCCGCGGTATTAATATTTAATTGGAATTGGTAATTAAATGTAATGGGGGATTTGTAGCTTGTCGGCGGCTCTTAATCAAACTGAAAGGGATTAAGGATAAAGGGATGTTGTGCATTTTTATTTGTTAAAGCTATCAGATTGGTTGTTAATCTAGCTGGAAACTATGGCTTTAATTTTTATGCAAAATTGCAAATGGTTTTAATAAAATTGCAACATTTATGGTAGGATTCTATTTTTTTAAATGTCAAATCTAAAAAAGGCTAATATAATACTTTAGATTTTCCAACAATTTAGTAAAACGCTAAATTTTGCTTAACCTCAATTCTTTTGAGTATATTTAACCCAAGAATGATGCTAGTTACGTTTTACTAAAAACATTTAATTTTAACGGTGCATTAGATTTTGCTACAATTTGGTACCAATATACTCTAATATTATAGATACCAACTGTAAAATTTGCTAACAAATTGATACGCTAAATTTTGCGCAAACTCAGATTTTTTGAGTTTATAGTAAACAACGAAGAGGCTAATACAATTAATTAAAATTTGTAACTTCAAAACAGTGCGTTTAAATTTTTTAAAATTTGGTATCACTATACTCTAATATTATAGGTACTAAATGTAAAATTTGCCTACAAATTGATACGCTAAAATTTGCGTAAACTCAATTGTTTTGATTTCATGTAATCTAAGGAAAGGGCAAGTGCAATAAATTAAAAATTTGTAACTAATAATCGGTTTGTTAGATTTAACTTAAATTTAATACCAATAAAGTCTGTTATTATAAGTATTAACTGCAAAATTTGGTTACAAATTGATGCGCTAAATTTTGCATAAACTTAATTGTTTGGTTTATGATTTGAAATTGCTTTGAATATCTTCATAATATGTTAAAAAGAAATAAAATCTGGCTTTAAAATGTAAAAATATTATCAGAGTCTAGTGTTTTTTGTTGAAATGTGGAAAATTCTTTTTATGGAATGTCTAAAATAGCAAAATTCGTCCATAAAACATTAAAATATTTTCAGACAGAACTAGAAATAGTTTGAAATGTCTAAAATGTTGGCCTTAAAAAATTAAAATAATGTTGGAAAGCACCAAAATTCAACCAAAAATTGCATTTTTTTATAAAACTCCAAAAATAGCAAAAACCAACCATGAAACATTAAAACATTGTCAGAAAGATTTAAAAATTGGTCAGAAATTGTCAGGAAGCTAAATAATGCAAAATTCTATTCATAAAATGTCTAAAATAGACAAATCTAGTCTTGAAACATAAAAATATCGTTAAAAAGCACAAAAATCTGGCCAAAAACAATTCAATAATGCAAAATTTTATTTATAAAATGTCAAAAACGTTCTTTGAAACATCAAAATAATGTTAGAAAGTAACAAAATCCTACTTGAAAAGTGCAACATTTTTTTATGAAATATTAAAAATAGCAAAATCCGATCATAAATCATTAAATTTTTTTTTATCAAACTAAAAGTTGACCAAAAATTGTTGAAAGTACTAAACTTTATCCATAAAATGTTAAAAATTGCAAGTTTCAGCCTTAAAACTGTCAAAAAGTGCAAAATTTTATTTATAAAATCTCAAAAATAACAAGTTCTGCGCATAAAGTTAAAAATTATTATCAAAAAGTACCAAAATTCACCATAAACTGTTAAAAATTGCAACATTCTATTTATAAAAAATCAAAAACTACAAAACTTTGTCATAAAATATTTAAATATTAAAAAGAACATTAAAATTCTTCTAAAATTCTGTTCATAAATTGTCATAAATAGCAAAATCCGGCCATAAACTGTTAAAAAGTGTATACATTTTCATAAAAAATCCAGCTATGAGAAAATATTATTAGAAAAAAATGTCAAAAATCCGTCAAAAATTGTCAAAAAGTGTAAAATTTTATTTATAAAAAATTACAAATGGCTAAAATATCAAAATATTGTCAGAAATTGAGGGTAGGTTTTGCAAAAAAATAAATGAGTTCAAAATTTTTAAAATTGTCTAAAAAGTTTTTTGAGTTTTTTAAAAACTTCTTGAGTGAATCAATAACTTTTTGAGCATCTTAAAAGTTTTTTATTTTCAATTTTTTTAAAAGTTTTTTGAAATGACTTGATGTCTTTTCAAGCTTATCAAAAGCTTATTGAGCTTTCTAAAAACTTTTTTGAGGTTTTCAAGATTTTCTGAAATGTTTCGTTGTAGATAAAATAGATTGAAGATAAACATAATTTTAAAAATTTTAAAGAATTAAAACTATCTAATTTTGATAATAAATAGCCTTTATTATCAAGCCCTAATAACTGTAACATTTAATGCTATAAGTTTAATAATATTCAAAAACTACTTTAGCTTAACTTTCTGGACTTACTAAAAACTTTTTGAAATAATTTTCAAAACTTTTTGAAAAGTTTTTTTAGTTTTTTGAATTTACCAAAAACTTGAAATTTCTTAAAATATTTTTACAGTCTTTCAAAACAATTTCAAGCTTATTAAAAGCTTTTTGGGATTCTGAAATATTTCTTAAAAGTTTTTTGAGATTTACTAATCTTTCTAAAAAGTTTTTTGAATTTTTCAGAAGTTTCTCAAAAAAAGTTTTTATGAACTAATCAAAAGCTTTTTGGGCTTTCAAAAAACTTATTTAAATTAAATATTAAAAAAAAATCAACTTTTAAAAAAGCCTATCAAAAGTTTTTTCTCAAAGTTTTTAAAGATTTCTAAAAAGTTTATTGAGTTTTCAAATTTTTTCTAAAAGCTTAAAAGTTTTTTTTAATATTTTTAAAAGTTTCTTAAAAATTTGTTAAAGTTTCCATTTTTTTCAAAAGTTTCTTGAGCTAATCAAGTTTTTTTGGGCTTCTTAAAAATTCTTTGAAATCTCTTAAAACGATTTTTAAAATTTCCAAAAACTTTTCAAGCTCATCAAAAATTTATAAATGCTTTTTATAGTTTTTCAAAATTTAAAAAAAAGTTGCTTGAACTAATGAACTTTTTAATTCTTTTTTATATTTTCATAAGTTTCAAAAGTTTTTCAAAATTTGTTCAAGTTCATTAAAAGCTTTTTAGGCTTTAAAAAAATATATATTTTTGAAATCTTCAAAGTTTCTTAAAATATTTTTTAGCTTCTCAAAGGATGTTTGAGCTTTTTAAAGAATTTTAGGAGTAATAGAGTTTTTAAAAAACTATTTTATTTTGAGAACCTTAAAATTTTTTTCTCAAACTTCTCAATACTTTCTCAAAATAACAAAGTTTTTTTAAACTTTTCAGAGTTTTACAAAAATTTTTGAAAAGTTTCATAATAATAATAACATAATTTTAAATACTTTCAAGACTTAGAACTATCTCTTAAAGTAAAATTTGATAATAAAGCTTTTAACAACTGTAACAATTAAAGTTATAATTTTTATAATAAAAAGTTTTTTAAAAACTTTTTCAGCTCATTAAAAGTTTTCTGGGCTTCCTAAAAACTTTATGAAATAATTTTTGGCTTTTTTGAAAAATTTCTTGTGTTTATTAAGTTTTCTAAACAGTTTTTTGAGCTTTTTTTGAACTTATTGAAAACTCAAATTTTTTTAAATTATTTTACAGTTTTTCATATATTATTTGAGCTTATTAATAGCTTTTTGAGGTTCCGAAAAATTTCTTAAAAGTTTTTTTGAGGTTTACTAATCTTTCTAAAATGTTTTTTGATTTTTACAGAAGTTTTTTGAGTTAATCAAGTCTTTACAAGCTAATCAAAAGCTTTTGGGCTGGAAAAACTTATTAAAATTAAATTTTTAAATTTCTTTAAACATATTATTTATATTATTGAAGTAATGATTTTATTTATTTCTTTAAACATTTCAAAAAAAGCTTATCAAACGTATTTTGGCTTAAAAGTTTTTCAAAGTTTTAAAAAATTTCAATTTTTTTTTTGAATTTTTAAAAGCTTTTTAGGCATCCTAAAAACTTAATTTTTTTTTATATCTTTGAAAGTTTGTTATGATTTCCAAATTTCTTAAGTCACAATTTAATCAAAAGCTTTTGAGCTTCCTTAAAATTTCTTAAAAGTTTTTTGAGGTTTACAAAATTTGAGCTTCCTAAGATTTTCAAATTTTTTAAAAGATTTTTCAGCTAACCAAGTCTTCTCAAACTAATCAAAAGTTTCTTGGGGTTTCTTAAAACTTCTTAAAAGTTTTTTGAGATATACAAAAGTTTGTTAAGGTTTTTAAAGCTTTTCAAGCTTATCAGAAGCATTTGAGACTTTAAAAAAGCTTCTGAAATATTTTTTTTAGGTTTTTAAGGGATCATTTAACTTTTTTAAAAAACTTTAAAATTGGACAGAAAAAGCTTATAAAAATTGTGCTTAACAACCATTTATGTTTACCACACAAAAAATTCATATATAACAGGAAAAAAATTATAAATTAAATTTGATCAATATCATCGCAAAAAAAGCATGAAAAACATGAAAATAACACCATAAACTTATTTCTAATACAAAATTTGTTGAAACGTTACGTTTACTACATATCAAATTTATCAGTCATACTTATTTTTCAAAAGCACTTTTAAATTAAAAAAAAACTTGAAAAGTAATACTTTAAGTAGAAATAAATGATAAATTTGTTATAAAACAATGTAGTAAACATATGTCGACCGTTTTATTATATTATATTGTAATAAATTTCAATTAAATTTCAATAAATTTCCCATAAAACTAACACACAAAAGATTAAACCTTCTACCGACTTAATCTAAATACGCAAAAAAAGAACCCAGTCATGTATGCCGTCCAATTTTTTCCAGGTGAATAAATTTTTAATTGAGTTTGGCACTAAATCCCGTCCGGTTTTGTGTGCTCAGATTATAAAACCATTTAAAAACATTATATCGTTTAACGTTTTGTTTGGCGAAGTGATCCCTTACAGGACTGGACACGCCAACACTTTATATTATATGCATAAATTTCACCACCACCACGGTCTGGACAAAATGAGATTTAGAAAGCTTCACGCTAAATAAAACCAACAAGGGTAATATAATTCCAATCTTTTAATATTCAATTTGTTTCGATTTTCAGTATTAATTAGATTAGTTTAATATTTTCTAAACTAACTTTAAAGCGATTATAGCAGATTGGATTTTTAATGAATAGAAATTTATTTTTTCTCCTTCGCTTCGGATTCAGTTTTAAATTGAAAATCTGTATCTGATCCATTACGACAAATGAATCCACATTTTATCAATTCGCTGCAAAGTTTTGCTTCCCGTTTTCTATTATGTCATAGATATTTAATTATTATTTAATTTCCTGGATACAAACGCATTAACAATCACTGTTAGCTAAACATAATAAACAATTTAAAGCGATATTGATTATAAACTAACAACATATTTCAGGATATGAATGTTAGCAGAGAGGAAATGTTTGTATTTGTTTGGATTGCGTGCAGTTATTGTATGCGTATTGAGAATTAAATTGTTTGTTTATTTAATAAATATGGATTTGTTTAATAATTATAATTTAATCACTGATTATTTGTGTTCAATGGATTCATTTTGTGTTTGTATGGTTTTCAATCATTTTAATCACTTTATTTATGTTCATTTTTTAATGAAACATAATTTTCTATGATTTTTAGACTAGTTTTAATGCAATAATAGTAGTAGTAGATAGTATTAAATGTTCTTGATTGTGTAATGTTATAATAGTTATTATAACAATTTTTAAATTACTAAATTTGACTCAACTAGAGCCTTCTACGGATTATACAAGTTAACCTACTATACCTAATAGTTATCAAACATTTTATTTAAATTCAAGTTTTAACATTTAAATTATAACAAATTAAATCAATTGGCAATTCTAACATAAAATAAATGCAACTGTAACAATTCTCATTTTCAATACGAACCAATTTTCTCTTTTACAAGCAATAAAACACGATGCTTTACCAGTATATAACGAAAGAAACAATAAGCCCACGTTCCTGATTCTCCCCTATCTCCCTGAAAATCTGTAGTAGCGCGGAAGCGAAGGGTACTCGAAAAAAATAAAAACGCGATAATGCTGCTTTGGACAGATTATTAGACGTGGAAATGCCGGAGATGGAAAAAATGTGTATATAAATATCGCGCGACGAATATAAAAAGTGTGTATATATGGGTGGCAATTTCATCCGGCTTTATCTTTGCTTTTTACGAGTTGGTTTTGTCATAAAATATACATTAGGTTAATTGTCATGCATTGTAAATGGATGTTTTTGGAAAATTGTGAATTAAATTTTAAATTGGTTAATGCTTCATGTGTTTAATGATATTTTAATATTATAAACATAACATTACTGTAGTGGAATTGAATTTATGATTTTATTATTAATATTCAATATATTTAAATTATGCATTTATAATTATATAATTTTGCAATTGGGGAATTTATTTATTAATTCCAGATTTGGTTTTTTTTTTTATCCTATTTATTAATTTTGCTGCGTAGTACTATGTACAAAGTTATAAATAAAAACGTCTTTTTTTAGCTACGCCACTGCTTGAAATAACTTATTACAACCCAGGAACAGTTTGAAACATTTGAGGTGGAGTTGAGAACAGTTTTAGATCATTTTAGAACAATTTCAAATATTTTAGAAGAGTTTAGAACTAATTTGATATTGCTCTTTAAAAATATCTTAGATACACTTAAGAATAGTTTAGGTGTAACTGAGAACACTTTAGTGCAACCCAAATTGAAATAAAAAAAATATTTTAGAACACCTTAAGTGCAGTTGAAAATAAATTAGGTCCAACTGAGAACTCTCAATACGTTGAAAACCTCAATATAACATAAACTAAAACAACAAAAAAACATTATTGTTGATAGAGAACATTGTCGACAAATGAAATAAATTTTATAGAACATTTTTGACAACTTCAGAACATAGCAAACATAGTTGACACTTAAAATAAATTTTTAGAACATTTTTGTCTACTGAAAAACAATATTGTAGATAGGTAACATTGTTGACAAATGAAAAAAAAAATTATAGAATATTTTTGACAATTTGAAAACATATAGAACATTGTTGACAGTTTAAATATAGTTTTAGCACAGTTTAGACAACTGAAGAACATAATTGTTGATAGAGTACATTGTTGACAAATGAAATAAATTTTATAAAACATTTTTGACAACTTGAAAATTTAGAGAACATTGTTGACAGTTCTAATATGTTTTTAGAACATTTTTGCCAACCGAAAAACCTGTTTGTTAATAAAGAACATTGTTGACAAATAAAATAATTTTTATTGAACATTTTTGACAATTTGAGAACATAAAAAACTTTGTTTACAGTTCAAATATATTTTTAAAACATTTTTGACAACTTGAGAACATATAAAATATTTTTGATAGTTTAAATATATTTTTAGCACAAATCTGACAACTGAGGAACTCTATTGTTGATAAAGAACATTGTTTACAAAGTAAATAACATTTATAGAACATTTTTGACAACTTGAGATCATATAAAACATTGTTGACAATTTAAATATATTTTTAGAACATCTTTGACAACTAGAGAACATTGTTAAAAAATTAAATAAATTTTATAGGACATTTTTGACAACTTAAGAACATAGAGAATATTGTTGACAAATAAAATATATTTTTAGAACATTTTTGACAACTGAGGATTATTATTGTTGATAAAGCACATTTTTGACAATTGAAAAAGTTTAAAGAATATTTTTGACAATTTCTAAACATAGAGAACATTGTTGACAGTTCAAACATATTCTTAGATTATTTTTGACAACTGAAGAACATTATTGTTGATAGAGAACATTGTTGACAAATGAAATGAAATTTATGGAACATTTTTGACAACTTTAGAACATAAAAAAAACATTTTTGATTGTTCAAACATATTTTTAGAACATTTTTGTTAACTGAGGAACATTTTTGTTGATAGAGAACATTGTTGACAAATGAAATAAATTAGATCAAATATTTTTGACAATTTGACTACATAGAAAACATTGTTTACAGTACAAAAATAATTTTAAATTAATTTTGACAACTGAAAAACATTATTGTTATTATAGAACATTATTGACAGATGAAATAAGTTTTATAAATCATTTTTGACAACTTAAGAACACAAAGAACTATGTTGACAGTTCAAATATGTTTGAACATTTTTGACAACTAAGGACCATTATTGTTGATAGAGAATATTGTTGACAAATGAAATAAATTTTATAGAACATGTTTGACAACTTGAGAACATTGTGAATATTGTTGACAGTTTAAAAATTATTGAACTTTTTTGACAACTAAGGACCATTGTTGATAGAGAACATTGTTAAAAAATGAATTATATTTTATAGAACATGTTTGACAACTTGAGAACATAAAGAACATTGCTGACAGTTCAATTATATTCGTAGAACTCATTTAACCACTTAGGAGCATTATTGTTGATAGAGAACTTTGTTGACAAATAAAATAAATTTAATAGTTTTTTTCTTGACAATTCGAGAACATAAAAAACATTGTTGACAGTTCAAATATATTTTTAGAACTTTTCTGACAACTTAGGAATATTATTGTTGATAGAGAACATTGCTGACAAATAAAATAAATTTTTTAAAACATTTTTGACAATTTGAGAGCATAGAGAACATTGTTGACAGTTCAAATAAATTTTAAAAACATTTTTGACAACTCAGGAACATTATTGTTAGTAGAGAACATTGTTGACAAATGAAATAAATTTTATAAAACATTTTCTACAATTTAAGAACATAGAAAACATTGTTGACAGTTCAAAAATATTTTTAGAACATTTTTTACAACTCAGAAACATTATTGTTGATAGAAAACATTGTTGACAAATAAAAACAAATTTATAGAACATTTTTGACAGCTTGAGAACATAGAGAACATTGTTGACAATTTAAATATATTTTTAGAACATTTTTGACAACTCGGGAACATTATTGTTGGTAGAGAAAATTATTGACAAATGAAATAAATTTTATCGAACATTTTTTACAATTTGACAACATAGAAAACATTGTTGACAGTTCAATTATATTTTTAGAACTTTTTTGTCAACTCAGGAATAATTATGTTGGTAGACAACATTTTTGACAAATGAAAAAAAAATTATAAAACATTTTTGTAAATTTGAGAATATATAGAACATTGCTGACGGTTCAAATATATTTTTAAAACAGTTTTGAAAACTGAGGAACATTATTGTTCCTGGAGAACATTGTTGACAAATGAAATAATTTTTATAAAACATTTTTGACAACTTGAGAACATAGAGAACATTGTTGACAGTTTAAATATTTTTTTAGAACAATTTTGACAACTAAGGAACATTATTGTTGATACAATACATTGTTAACAATTGAAATAAATTGTATAGAACATTTTTGACAACTTGAGAACATAGAGAACATTGTTGACAAGTTAAATATTTTTTTAGAACATTTCTGATAACTGTGGAACTTTAAGGTTGATAGAGAACATTGTTGACAAATGAAATAAGTTTTATAGAACATTTTTGACAACTTTAGAACATAGAGAACATTGTTGACAGTTTAAATATAATTGTAGAACATTTTTGACAACTGAGGATCATTATTTTTTGATAAATAACAAATGAAATAAATCTTATTAAACATTTTTGAAAATTTGAGAACATAGAGAACATTGTTGACAGTTTTAATATATTTGTAGAAATTTTTTGACAATTTAGAAACATTATTAGTGATAGAGAACATTGTTGACAAATGAAATGAATTTTATGGAACATTTTTGACAATTTGAGAACTTAAAGAACATTGTTGATAGTTCAAATATAATTTTAAAACATTTTAAAGAAATGAAAACATTATTGTTGATAGAGAACATTGTTAACAAATAGAATAAATTTTATAAAACAATTTTGACAATTTGAGAACATAGAAAACATTGTTAACAGTTAAAATATATTTTTAGAACAATTTTGTCAACTGATGAACATTATTTTTGTTATAGAACATTATTATCAAATCAAATAAAATTTATAGAACATTTTTGTCAACTTGAGCATATAGCAAACTTTGTTGACAGTTTAAAAATATTTTTAGAACAATTTTGACAACTGAGAAACATTATTGTTAATAAAGAATTTTGGTGACAAATAATATAAATTTTATAGAACATTTTTGACAACTTGAGAACATTCAGAACATTGATAACAAATCAAATATATTTTTAGAACATTTCTGACAACTCAGGAACATTATTGTTAGTAGAGAACATTGTTGACCAATATATAAATTTTATAAAACTTTTTTCACAATTTGAGAACATAGAAAACATTGTTGACAATTCATATATATTTTTAGAACATTTTTGAGAACTTGGGAACATTATTGTTGGTAGAGAACAGTGTTGACAAACAAAATAAATTTTATAGAACATTTTTGACAACTTGAAAACATAGAGAACATTGTTGACAGTTCAAATATATTTTTAAAACATTTTTGACAATTTAGGAACATTATTGTTAATAGAGCACATTGTTGACAAATAAAATAAATTTTAAAGAACATTTTTGACAACTTGGAAACATAGAGAACATCGTTGACAGTTCAATTATATTTTTAGAACATTTCTGACAACTGAGAAACATTATTGTTGAAAGAGAATATTGTTGACAAATGAAATAAATTTTATAAAACATTATTGACAACTTGAGAACATAGAGAACATTTTTGACAAGTCATATATATTTTTAGAACATTTTTGACAACTCGAGAACATTATTGTTAGTAGAAAACAATATTGACAAATAAAATAAATTTTATAGAACATTTTTTAATTTGAGAACATAGAAAACATTGTTGACAGTTCAAATATATGTTAAAAACATTTATGATAACTGAGGAACATTATTGTTAATAGAGAACAGTGTTGACAAACAAAATTAATTTTATAGAACATTTTTGACAACTTGAAAACATAGAGAACATTGTTGACAGCTCAAATATATGTTTAAATAATTTTTGATAATTTAGGAACATTATTGTTAATAGAGCACGTTGTTGACAAATGAAATAAATTTTAAAGAACATTTTTGACAACTTGGAAACATAGAGAACATTGTTGACAGTTTAATTATATTTTAAGAACATTTCTGACAACTGAGGAACATTATTGTTAAAAGAGAATATTGTTGACAAATTAAATAAATTTTATTAAACATTATTGACAACTTAGAACATAGAGAACATTGCTGACAAGTCATATAAATTTTTAGAACATTTTTGACAACTCGGGAACATTATTGTTGGTAGAGAACATTATTGACAAATGAAATAAATTTTATAGAAGATTTTTTACAATTTGAGAACATAGAAAACATTGTTGACAGTTCAAATATACTTTTAAAACATTTTTGATAACTCAGGAACATTATTGTTGGTAGAGAACATTGTTGACAAATGAAATAAATTGTGTAGAACATTTTTGACAACTTGAGAACTTAGAAAACATGTTGACAATTCAAATATATTTTTAGAACATTTATGACAATTTAGGAACATTATTGTTGGTAGAACACATTATTGACAAATAAAATTAATTTATAGAACATTTATGACAATTTAAGAACATAGTGAACATTGGTGACAGTTCAAATAAAATTTAAGATCATTTTTGACATCTTGAAAATATAGAAAACATTGTTGGCAATTTAAATATATTTTTAAAACATTTTTGACAACGAAGAAAATTATTGTTGATAGAGAACATTCTTGACAAATGAAATCAGTTTTTTAAAGCATTTTTGACAACTTGAGAACATGGAGAACTTTGTTGACAGTTTAAATAAACTTTTAGAACATTTTTGACAACTGAGGAAAATTATTGTTGATGGAAAACATTGTTGACAAATAATTTAAATTGTATAGAACATTTTTGACAACTTGAGAACATATAAAAATTGTTGACAGTTCAAATATATTTTTAAATAATTTTTGAATGGTAAGGAACTTTATTGTTGATAGAGAACATTCTTAACAAATAAAATAAACTTTATAGAACATTTTTGACAATTGAAAAACATTATTGTTGATAGAGAACATTGTTGACAATAAAAATAAATTTGTATAGAACATTATTGACAAATTGAGAACACAAAGCACATTGTTGACAGTTCAAATGTATTTTTAAAATATTTTTGACAACTGAGAAATATGATTGTAGCTAGAAAACAATGTTGATAAATAAAATAAATTTTATAGAACATTTTTGACAATTTGAGAACATAGAAAACATTTTTAGCAACTTGAAAACATAGAAAACATTGTTGGGAGCTCTAGTATATTTTTATAAAAATTTTGAGAACTGAGGAACATGATAAGAAAACATTGTTGACAAATAAAATAAACTTTATAGAAAATTTTTGACAACTAAAGAACATTATTGTTGATAGAGAACATTGTTGACGGTTCAAAAGTATTTTAAAAAACGTTTTTGATAATTATTGAATTTTATTTCAGATAAATAACAACTAAGGAACATTGTTTAGTGTTTTGGAACATTTTTAGCATTCAGTAGAATATTTTTAAAAACTTCTAGAAGCTTTGACAAGAACATTTCATAAATTGCTTTTGAGAATTAAAAAACATAAAAAACATATTTTTGAGTTGAGCTTTTTATACGTTGATTTAAAAAACTATAATTTCTATACGCTTTATTGGAAATTGATACAATTTAGTACTAATCTATTTTAATATTATAAGTATCAATCCTAAAATTAAAAAAAAAAAATGGGTAAGCTCAGTTTGACATAACCTCAAATAATTAACTTGAGTAAACTAAATTGAGCCTCTGATTTGTTACTTAAGTCATCACAACTACTAAACGCTACATTAGAAATTGCCGCGTTCTAGTACCATTATACCCTAATTTTATTACTACTAATTCTGCAAAACGTCTATGAATTGGTACGCTCAATTTGACACATTTTTAATATATTTGACTTAAGAAAGTTTAGTTAATCCTTTCATTTATTACTTAAATACTCATATCTATTAAACTCTTTTTAAGAAATTGATACAATTTACTACAAAAATAGATCAATATTATTAGTACCAACTCTGCAAAATTAATAAAAATTGGTACGCTCAGTTTGACATAACCTCAAATTAATTGACTTAAGTAAACTAAATTGAGCTTCTGATTTGTTACTTAAGTACCCAAATCTACTAAAAATTGATGCAGTTTAGAAACAATATACTCCAACATCTTAACTACCAACTCTGCAAAATCTATATAAATTTGTACGCTCACTTTGACATAACCTTAATTTATTTGATTTAAGATAAATTAGTTAAGCTTTTAATTTATTACTTAAAAACTAATATTTAGTAAACGCTTCATTGGAAATAGATGCAATTTGGTACCAATGATATTATAAGTACCAACCAACATACTCTGTAAAATTGATATGTCTACTAATTGCTTTAATAAAATTAGATGCATTTTGGTACTAATATACTTTAACATCATTGGTACATTGTGCAAAATTGATTAAAATCGGTACCTCTAATTTCACATAACATTCAATTGTTTGATTTGACTAAATTGAGTTAAACTTATTAAAAGAATTATAACTTTTAAATTCTTTATTGGAAAATGGTGCACGTCCATTTTGACATAATCTTCAATTGTTTGACTTGAGTAAAATGAGTTAAGATTACAATATGCTATATAAAAAAATCATAACTTCTAAACGTTTTATTGGAAACTGATACAATTTAGTTCTAATATAGCTCTATGCCATTAGTATTAACTTTGTTAATTTTATTAAAATTTGCACGCTCATTTTGACATAACGTTCAATTGTTTGACTTGAGTAAATTGAGTTAAGTTTCCAATATGCTAAATAAAAAAATTATAACTTCTAAACGCTTATTGGGAAATTGATGAATTTTGGTACCAATATAGTTTAATATCATTAGTACTAACTTTGTAAATTTCATTAAATTTGGCATACCCATTTTAATATAACCTCCAATTGTTTGACTTGAGTAGATTGAGTTAAGCTTCCAATATGCTAAATTAAAAAAATCATAACTTCTAAACGTTTTATTAGAAAATCATGCAGTTTTGTAAAAGTATAATTTTGTATCATAAGTAATATAACTGTAAGTTTTATTAAAATTGGTGCGCCTATATTAACATAACCTTCAATTGTTTGACTTGAGTAGATTGAGTAAGCTTGCAATATGCTAAATAATTTTTTTTTAACTTGTAAACGCTTTATTGGAAATTGTTACAATTTGGTACCATCATAGCTCAATATTATTAGTACCAATTGTAAATAAAATAAAAAAAATGTATAAGCTCAAATTAATATAACCTCCAATTGTTTGACTTGAGCAAAATAAGTTAAGCTTCCAATATGCTAAATAAAAAAATTATAACTTTTAAACGCTTTATTGGAAATTGATACAACTTAGTACCAGTATTTCTCAATATTATTATTACTTATTGTAAGAAAATAATAAAAATGTATTAACTCAAATCAATATAACCTCTAATTGTTTGACTTGAGTAAATTAAGCTAAGTTTCCAGTAAGCTAATAAAAACAATCATAACTTCTAAACGCTTTATTGAAAAATGATGCATTTTGGTACCAATTTTGTTTAATATTATTAGTACTAATTCTGAAAATTTCATTAAAATTGGCACGCTTATTTTGACATAACCTCTAATTGTTTGACTTGAATAGATTTAGTTAAGCTTCCAATATGATAAATTAAAAAATCATAACTTCTAAACGCTTTATTGAAAAATAATGCAATTTGGTACCAATTTAGCCTAATATTATAAGTACCAATTTTGTAAATTTGATTAAAATTGGCACGCTCATTTTGACATAATTTTCAATTGTTTGACTTGAGTAGATTGAGTTAAGTTTCCAATATTATAAGTAAAAAAATCATAACTTCTAAACACTTTATTGGAAATTAATGCAGTTGTGTAACAATATAGTTTGGTATCATTAATAATATATCTGTAAGTTTGATTAAAATTGGCGTTTTCATTTTGACATAACCTCCAATTGTTTGACTTAAGTAGATAGAGTAAGCTTCCAATATGCTAAATTATTTTTTTTTTTTACTTTTAAACGCTTTATTGAAAATTGTTACAACTTGATAAATATTATAAGTACTAATTGTAAAAAAATAAAAAATATGTATAAGCTCAAATCAATATAAACTCTAATTGTTTGACTTGAGTAAAATAAGTTAAGCTTCTAATATGCTAAATGAAAAAAATCATAACTTCTAAACGCTTTATTAGAAAATGCAATTTGGTACCACTATAGTGTATTATCATTAGTACCAGCTCTGTAAATTTTATTAAATTTGGCACGCCCATTTTGACATAACCTCCAATTGTTTGACTTGAGTTAATTAAGTTAAGATTCCAGCAGCGAAATAAAAAAATCATACCTTTTAAATACTTTATTGGAAATTGAAACAATTTGGTACCAGTTAATATCATTAGTACCAATTGTGAAAAAATAATAAATATGTATAGGCTCAAATCAAAGAAACTCAAATTGTTTGACTTGAATGAATTGAGTTAAGCTTCTAAAATACAAAATAAAAGAATAATAACTTTTAAATGCTTTGTTAAAAATTAATACAATTTGGTACCATTAGAGCTCAATATCATTAGTACCAATTGTAAAAAAATAATAGAAATATATAGTTTCAAATCAATATAATCTTAATTATAATTATCATCTATTGCTGTATACAAAACTGTATTTCATAATTGAAATAAATAATATTAAAAGGCAGTATTATTTCAAATTGTTGTATTCAATTAAATATACAACTTTTGACAAAGGTATAATACATTATTTTGTTCGCAAAATATATTTGTAAAGCTCTGATTTTTCCTTTGAACATTATATATTATCCGTAGTCAAATTATTATTTAAGTGAACAAAAATTCTTAAAAACCCTCTAGGCATGATGTTTATTATTCCCAATCTCACATAAAATGAATAAAGGTTAAACCTTGTTTAGAAAAGAAACATTAATTAAATGTTTGTATCAGAAAGAGTTAGATAATTTATTAAAAGCAACAAACAATTTAATCAAAATATTTTTATTGTAAGTTAAATTTACATTTATATTAATGTATTGAATGAACATAAATAAAATGAACTGGATGTTGATAATAAGTGCGTACTAAATTGCCATTAAGGACAACCCTTTCGAAAAAAAAAAAAAACCACACGCGTTCGGTTACATCCAATTATTAGGCACATTCTTTTTTGGGGATGTGCTCACCCCACACATCCTGTGGATATATATATTGATCTATTTTAATTTAGTCCTTTTTTTTGCAACCTTAACTTATTAAAGTTAATAATGATTAAAAAACTTTTATAATAATAATATTTGCTTAATTACTATTGGCGCCTCGATCAAAACTTCTATTTTAATCAAGTGTGTCTGCGAAAATGCAGCAAACTTTTCACTTACAAGGAAAAAGACTGTTTGTGAAATTTAACTCAATTACTTAGCTCTTCATGGCGTATTTCTTGTAGATAAACTTCACCCAACTTAAATCAATAATAATGTTAATTATTCTAAACCCTTTGTAAAACTTACAATATAGTCTTATCAATGCAATATTGATTATAAAAGTATGGGTGGCTGCAGTCCTGCTGATATCCAGGCGTAATTCTATTTATAACAAGTTATGTGCACACAGCGAAGACAACGACCCTTCTCAAATCTTAATATCTAATCCCGAGTAATGTAATAATATCACAAACGTGAATTATGGATTAGGTTCTGATAGCGTTAATCCTGTCAACGAAAATAATTTATTGATTAATGATTTTATAATCTTATTTATTCTGACATTTCCATTTTACATTGATTGAAACGTACAATTTATCCATTTTGTTTGAGGCGCGCTTTTAAATGAAACTTTTATGGCCACTGGGCGAGAATATTAAAATTTTATTCATGAAAATATCCCGCATGATATACCATTTCAATTCGTCTTCTAAATCGTCGCCTATATATATCTACCACGCTATAATAATAAGCGGAATTATTTCTTTAAATTTTCTTTCTATGTAATTGATGTTTGTGTTGCGACGCAGGTGAGGATATATTGTTTTTTATGTTATTCTCTCGCGTGGATATTCAGTGAAATTTATAGATGTGCGTTAACTAGAAGTAAGGATACGTAAGGGTACACGGCCTCTGATTATATCTCGGGGAACACTTATGCGCTTCATTTATTATATATAGCCGGTTTTATATGTACAAGGCACTCGCCGCTTTATATTACTCGTTTCAGTTATCCTTTCTAGGAAGTGCATGCGGTTGCTACAAGGATAATAAGCAGCCGGAGAAATCCCAGGCCACATCTTCAACACAATCGGGTCGATGCAACTTTGTTGCAATATTATATTAAACAGCTCATCTTTTTTAACGGAAAAACTTTTATACCAAGAATTTATTTATGTTGACAAAATAATAATAGAAAAATTGGATACATTAGTGGTTTTATTGGTATTGTTTGTAGAGAGATTGATGAGGATAGTTTACTTTTTACTTTAAGTGAAAAATACCAAATGTATTGTCATAATTACAAATTCATTTAAATTAAATTATGATTGATATTAATTATTTAGCTTACGTCACCTCACTTTTCTAATTTATTGACTTATGTTAGTAATTCTGTCATGTTTGTTACCTACAAGAACCCGGTAAGTGGTTGCAGTCAACAAATTAGAAGAAGGAAGCGACGTAAGCAAATTTTTGATAACAAATACTTGGGCGGGTGGGCGAAAACAAAATATTAAATTACCGACTCAACATTTATGAACTATGTTCTTGTTCACCCGCCCAAGTGTTTGTTATTAAGAAATTCTTAACGTCACCTTCCTCTTTTACCTTATTGACTTTTGTGAGTTATTCTATTCAATTAATTGTTAGCTGCAGGAACACGACGGGTGGTTGCAACTTCCAATTTCTTGACAACAAACAGTTGGGCGGATGAGCAAGAACACGATATTTAACTACTGGCTCAATATTTATAAACTGTGTTTTTGCCCACTCGCTCAAGTGTTTGTTATTAAGGAATTACGTCACTTTCCTCTTCTAATTTATTGACTTTTGTTGGTCATTCTGTCATGTTTGTTAGCTGCAGAAACACTGTAGGTGGTTGCAACTTTCAATTTCTTGATAACAAACATTTGGGCGGGTGGGTGGGAACACGATATTAAAGTACTGGCCCAATATTTAAAAACTTTGTCTTCAGTCACCCGCCCAAGTGTTTGTTATTAAGAAAATGCTTAAATCACTTTCTTCTTTTAGTTTATTGACTTTTGTTGGTTTTTTTGTCATGTTTGTTAACTCCAGGAATATGGTAGGTGGTTGCAACTTTCAATTTCTTGATACCAAACTCTTGGGCGGATGGGCTTGAACACGATATTAAACTACTGGCCCAATAATTGTAAATTGTGTTTCCGCCCAAGTGTTTGTTATCAAAATATTGCTTACGTCACTTTTTTTAAAATTTTATTGATTTTTGTTGATTGTTCTATTATGTGTGTTAGTTCCAGGAACATGGTAGGTAGTTGCAACTTTTAATTTTTTAACAACAAATACTTAGGCGGGTGGGCAAGAACACGTTATTTAAATACTGGCCCAATATTTATAAACTGTGTTTCCGCCCACCTACCTAAGTGTTTTTATCAAGAAATTGCTTACGTCACTTTCTTTTTCTAATTTATTGATTCTTGTTAGTTATTCTGTCATGTTTGTTAGTTGCAGGAACATGGTAGGTGTATAGCAAGTTTTAGAAAAAAAAAATTAAATTATGCCTGGAAAATTAAATTTTAGTGAAGCTTAATTTGTTCCAAATTTTAAAAAGTTATATAGATTATTTTTTTAATTAAGCTTTTAGAATTAGGTTTGTTAACTTATTTCTATGGTTTTATCTAAAGAATCAAGTAGATCTATATATTTGTAGACGTCGGCATTGCTATTTTGTAGTAATTCCGATTTTGTTTTAAGATGCCACATGCTGTTGAACAGTGCAGACTAACTATTTTGCATACACAGATTATGATCTCTAGAAGACAAATTAATTTATTATATTATATATATGTTTTTAATATTTGGTATTGCTGATACTTTGGAAATTAACTAAGTAGAGAGTACTCTATTTAAATCATGTTTTAATGTCTTTGTTTACAGACGCTACAAATTCTAACCCAGAAATCTTAAGATGCTTTGTTATATTTGTTGATATACTTACTCCTTTATACGTATGAAGTATGAAAGGTGCTATCATATTATGCAAAACTATGAATAGAATTTTTAGTTATTTGAAGGAGGTCATTGATGTTAAGTAAAAATAAAGTTGGCAAAAGAGCAAAACCTTGAGGAACACCAGCATTTTGGAATTAGAATTAAAACCATCATTTTTCTTTTGTCGAGAAAGTTTGTCAATAAGATTATAAAGCCACACCCAATCAAATGCTTTGGGAACGTCTAAAGTTAGATTTTTTCATTTTGTAATTGTTTTTCTAACTTGTTCAAGTGATATTGATTTTTTGTTTGGTTTCATGGTGATTTTAAGTATTTAAATCATTTTGACATTGTGTAGTTTTATGTTCATTGTTCTAAGATGTGATTCTGCCGATTTTGGTTTTTAATATGTTTATAGTTAAACATGACGTAGAGCTTCCTAAATAAATTTGGTTTAGCAAGTATTATAGGTCTATACTATTTTTAGAAAGAATTTTTATACCCGTTTCCACGTTTTCTAATATATATATATATATATAATAAAATCCATCCTTGGCAAACCACTTGTTATATTTTTAGTTCTTTTGATACTTCTGCTTTAAATTTTAGAAATGTTTTCTGATTTCAGTAAAAGTTTTGGATAATGAACATGTTTTTCTCATCTACAAACTTGGAACGTTCTTTTAGTCTTTTACAAAATTATCGTGTTTGTAGGCTACTTCAGAATCCAAACTGTACTGTTTGTCACTGTTTAGTTTATTATTTCTCTTTACATTTTAATATTAAATTTTCTGTTTTTAATCACACTTTTATGGTGTTACTCGTTAGATGATTTTTTTTGTTTAGGTTTTTTTTTATAATATTGGGATAAAAGTGGACTTTAACCATTCATTTGGTATATTTCTGAGTTGTACATTATGTTTTATAGGTTTACAATAAAATTGATGTTTTTCTTTTCTATTAATTTTAATATTTTTGCATGAGTTTTGTTTCGTCTATTAGCTTTACCTAATTTTGCTGTCTTTATTGCGTGTTTGACTTTTTTTTAATTTTTGGGATATCTTGTGAGTAATTACGGTTAATACCGTATTTAAGAGAGATTTTGGGTTCAACCCATCCCAAAATGATAAAAAAAAACGTTGTCTTGATAATTTTTTTTTTGTCAAAGACTTTATTTTTCTTTTTTGCAAACGTTGGAAGTCTCTATGTCTAAGGAGAAGGTAGTATCCAATCTTTTAATGACCAACATTTACACGGATGGGTTTGTAACTCCAGATCAGGATTACCATCAAATAGTATAAACTGGAGTACCTACGCACCCATCCAAATGTTTGTTATCTCTTTCTGTTTCTGAGTCAGAAGAAGATAAAATTATATTTAATCGCTTGATGAGCAACTTTTGGTCGGGTGGGTGGGTTACTTCAATTTATAACTACCATCAAATAGTTTGAACTAGGATGCCCACCTACTTGCTTAAGAGATTGTTAGCTAAAAAACCTTTAAAAAATCCTCAATGCTGCGTTAGAAATTTCTTTGTCCAAAAAAAATAGGTGGTATAAAATATGTTAATAATCAACACTTGAGCAAGTGACTGCAGATCATAATTACCATCAAATAGTACAAAAAATTAAATTAAGTGTAGCGTATTTTGTTCTAAATTTTAAAAATGTTGATAAACTGTTTAGAATATTTTTTAAGTGTCAGTTTTTTGGAATAAGGTTTTCTAACTTATTTTTAAAGTATGTTGCAACTGTTAGAAAAAAAAATCTGAAAAATTTAGTTTAAGTGAAACTTAATTTGTTCAAAATTTTAAAAATTTTGGAAAATTATTTTTTTTTTAATACAATATTTGGAATTAAGTTTTTTAATTTATTTTTAAAATGTGTTGCAAGTTTTACAATAAAAAATTATTTTCGGACAATTTTTATGAAGCGTATTTTGCTCCAAGTTTTTAAAAACTATTTAGAATTTTTGTTTTTTAATTTGTAGTCAGTTTTTTTAACTTATTTACAATATAAAAAAAAATTTAGATGTCAGGAACGTTTAATTTTAGTGAAGCGTATTTTGATCCAAATTTTAAAAATTTGGACAAACGAACTCAAATGTTTTTTATAAATTACAAAATTGAATTTACATTAATTAATTTAATTATAAATAAAACAAGAAATATTGAAGAAATTACCTTTAATATAGTTAGTTTATCAAAATTTTTGAAATAATTAAAGAAACCAAAAACATTCCAACTTTTTAGTAATTAATTTATAGTTTGATATGGCCAAACGCATTTTTCCTCAAATAAAAACAAGAAACAATAAAAATATTAGTCTTAAATCATTGAGATAATTTAAAAAAATCAACATTTTTTAACTTTTCAGCATTAATTAATGCAGTATATTGTGGTTATAAGCATTCTTTTTATATAGAAACTAATCACTGTAAAAATATAAACATTAAATAAAAAAATCCATTAATTTTTTTTTAAATAAATGGAAAAACCTAACATTTTCTAATTTTTTAATATTGTAGTATATTATGGCTTAACACCGTACACCCGCCAAAGCGTTAATTGTTCAAAAACACATTTTATAAATGTTGGGTTGGTAGTTTGATTTGTGTTCCCGCCCAAGTATTTGTTATCAATAAATTGGAAGTTGCAACCAACAACCGTGTTCCTGCAGCTAACAAACCTGACGGAAAAACAAAAAAAAATTGCGCAGAAAATATTTTTTTACACAAAATTTGTCTAAAATCAGTCATAAAACTTACTTTTACTATCAAATTCATAAAAATTTGCACACAAAATGATTTACTTAAAAAACACACAAAATTGGTCTAAAAATAATTATAAAATTTGCTCAACAAATTAGTTTTTTTTACACGAAAGTTGTCTAAAATTAACAAAAAAACTTACTTCTACTAAACTCATCAATAACTATACAGAAATTGCATAAAATTTGCACAAAAAACTAAACAAAAATGCTTAAAAAACTAATTTTTGTTAAGGAATTCATTTAAAATTATTTAGAAAACATATTTTTTATACAAAATTTATCAAAAATTATACAGAAATATTTAGTATTGCATGAAATTTGCACAGAAAATTAAAAAAAATGCTTAAAAAATCTCTAAATTACACAATTTTTGTTTAGAAAACCTATTTTTACTACAAAACTTATTAAAGATATTATTGGATATTTATGCAAATTAGTCTTAATTGACGTTATAACCTTAAATACTAACTGTAAAAAAATAAATTAAATTGAGCTAGTAGAATTTGGAAATTATGAGATGAGTTAAAAAAATTATAACTTGTAAACGGTTCATTAGATATTTATGCAAATTGGTACAAATTGACCTCATAACCTTAAGTAGTAACTGTAAAAAAATATTTAAAATTGACACGCCCAATTTTGTATAAATTTAAATTCATTGACTAGCAAAATTTGGTAATTAAGAGATATATTAAAAAATCATAATTTGTAAACGGTTTATTAGATAGTTATGCAAATTAGTACCAATTAACCTCATAACCTTGAGTACTAACTATAAAAAAATAATTAAAATTGACACGCTTAATTTTGTATAAGCTCAATTTTTTTGACTTGAGCTAGCAGAATTTGGAATTTATGAGATAAATTAGAAAATTATAATTTTTAAACAGTGCATTGGATATTTATGCAAATTAGTACCAATTGACCTTACTGCCTTAAGTACTAACTGTAAAAAAAATAATTAAAATGACAAGCTGAATTTTGAATAAACTCAATTTTTTTTACTTAAGCTAGCAGAATTTGGAAATGATGAGATAAATTAAAAAAATATAACTTGTAAACGGTTTATTGGATATTTATGCAAATTGGTACAAATTGACCTCATAATCTTAAGTACTAACTGTGAAAAAATAATTATATTTGACGCGCCCAATTTTGTATAAATTCAAATTCATTGACTTGAGCTAGCAAAATTTGGTAATTATAGATATTAGAGATAAATTAAAAAATCATTACTAGTAAACAGTTCATTGGATAGTTATGCAAATTAGTACCAATAGACCCCATAGCCTTGAGTACTAACTGTTAAAAAATAATTAAAATTGACACGCTGAATTTTGAATAATCTCAATTTTTTTGACTTAAGCTAGTAGAATTTGGAAATTATAAGATGAATTAAAAAAATTATAACTTGTAAACGGTTCATTAGATATTTATGCAAATTGGTACAAATTGACCTCATAACCTTAAATAGTAACTGTAAAAAAATAATTAAAATTGACACTCCCAATTTTGTATAAACTTAAATTTATTGACTTAAGCTAGCAAAATTTGGAAATTATGAGATAAATTAAAAAATCATAAGTTGTAAACCGTTTATTGAATATTTCTGCAAACTAGCACTAGTTGACCTCATAACTTTAAGTACTAACTGTAAGAAAATACTTGAGACTGACACGCCCGATTTTGTATAAATTTAAATTTATTGACTTGAGCTAGCAAAATTTGGTAATTAAGAGATAAATTAAAAAATCATAACTTGTAAACGGTTTATTGGATAGTTATGCAAATTAGTACCAATTAATCTCATAGCCTTCAGTACTAACTGTGAAAAAATAATTAAAATTGACACGCTTAATTTTGTATAAACTCAATTTTTTTTTACTTGAACTAGCAGAATTTGGAATTTATGAGATAAATTATAAAATTATAATTTTTAAACAATGCATTAGATATTTATGCAAATTGGTACCAATTGACCTTACTGCCTTAAGTACTAATTGTAAAAAAATAAATTAAATTGACAAGCTGAATTTTGAATAATCTCAAATTTTTTTACTTAAGCTAGCAGAATTTGGAAATGATGAGATAAATTAAAAAATTATAACTTGTAAACGGTTTATTGGATATTCATGCAAATTGGTACAAATTGACCTTATAATCTTAAGTACAAACTGTAAAAAAAAAATTATATTTGACAGGCAGAATTTTGTATAATCTTAAATTCATTGACTTGAGCTAGCAGAATTTGGAAATTATGAGATAAATTAAAAAATCATAAGTTGTAAACCGTTTATTGAATATTTCTGCAAACTAGCACTAGTTGACCTCATAACTTTAAGTACTAACTGTAAGAAAATACTTGAAACTGACACGCCCAATTTTGTATAAATTCAAATTCATTGACTTGAGCTAGCAAAATTTGATAATTAAGAGATAAATTAAAAAATCATAACTAGTAAACGGTTTATTGGATAGTTATGCAAATTAGTACCAATTGATCTCATAGCCTTGAGTACTAACTGTAAAAAAATAATTAAAATTGACACGCTTACATTTGTATAAACTCATTTTTTTTTACTTGAGCTAGCAGAATTTGGAATTTATGAGATAAATTAAAAAAATATAATTTTTAAACAGTGCATTGTATATTTATGCAAATTAGTACCAAATGACCTAACTACCTTAAGTACTAACTGTAAAAAAATTAATTAAATTGACAAGCTGAATTTTGAATAAACTCATTTTTTTTTACTTAAGCTAGCAGAATTTGGGAATTATGAGATAAATTAAAAAAATTATAACTTGTAAACGGTTTATTGGATATTTATGCAAATAGGTACAAATTGACCTCATAACCTTAAGTACTAACTGCAAAAAATTAATTAAAATTGACACGCCCAATTTTGTATAAACTTAAATTCATTGACTTGAGCTAGAAGAATTTGAAAATTATGAGATAAATTAAAAAATAATATTTTGTAGTACTAGTTGACCTCATAACTATAAGTACTAACTGTAAAAAAATAATTGAAATTGACACGCCCAAATTTGTATAAATTCAAATTCATTGACTTGAGCTGGCAAAATTTTGAAAGTATGACATGAATAAAAAAATTGTAACTTGTAAACAATTCATTGGATATTAATGCAAATCGGTACCAATTATGAGATAAATTAAAGGATCATAACTTGGAAACGGTTTGTTGAATGTTTATGCAAATTAGTACTAATTGAATTCATAACCTTGAGTACCAACTGTAAAAAAATAAATAACATTAACACGCTTAATTTTGTATAAACTCAAATTCAATGACTTGAGCTAGCCGAATTTAGAAATTATGAAATAAATTAAAAATCATTTTAATTTTTGAATGAAAAACACTTGGGTGGGTGGGCCAATATTTATAAACTGTGTTTACAAATCATACACTGCGTTTTAGTTGAATAAATTTAAACAGATAAAAGTTGCTTCAAAAACTTTGTTACAAATTTTTTTTTTTATACAAATTTTAAAATCAGTTAGAAAAATGTACTTATACTACAAAATTAATCAAAAATTACACAAAATTAATTTGTAAAAAAAATTGCATAAAACCATAATTTTTGTCTAAACTTTTATTTAAAAATGCTCAGAAAATGCATTTATTTACAAAAAGAAATTGTCTAAATCAAGATGAACTTATGTTTACTACAGAACTTATCACAAATTACACAGTAATTTATAAAAATTGCACAGAAAACTATAAAATTTGCTAAAAAAATTTACTTTTGTCTCGAAATTTGACAAAAATTAAAGCTTGCGTATTATTTAATAGACTTTGCTTAGCAATTGCAGCACAATTGTAATTTGCAATGTGTTAAAAAAATTTTGCAAACTTCTACTACAAAATGTAATCAAAAATTATGCAAATAACGCTTTTTGATTTGAAAATTACCTAAACCAGCAAGAATTTTAAATTGCTGATAAGAAATTTGGATTCAAAGTACACAAATTCATAAGAAAAACGTTTGAAATAAATTTATATAAATTGATTTAAAACACTAATGAACTAATGATTATTTTAGAAAAAAAAATTATAATCAAATTTTTTAATATTTATTTTTTCAAAAATGTTTTAGTTTCTAATATGAATTTTGGTATTTTTTAACAATTTTTTTTATGGCCAAAT
This sequence comes from Tachinus rufipes, assembly GCA_963932245.1. Taxonomy (NCBI): domain Eukaryota; kingdom Metazoa; phylum Arthropoda; class Insecta; order Coleoptera; family Staphylinidae; genus Tachinus; species Tachinus rufipes. The sequence continues at coordinate 114,723,499 of OZ010745.1, forward strand.
TTTGTTAATTTTGAAATTCTATTTGCACTTTTTGATAGTTTATGACATAATTTTGATACTTTTTAACAATTTTTTTATTATTTCAAGCCAGATTTTGCTATTTTTGAGATTTTAAGTTTGCTTTTCATTCATGGTGGCACCTAACAATATTTTGATATTTTAATGTTGGATTTGATTGTTTTTTTTTTAATATATTTTATGATTAGAATACTGCATTTTCATAACCGGATTTTCTAATTTTTAAAATTTCATAATTTTTACATTTTTGGAATTTTAAATTTTTATAAATATAGTTTTTTTTTGACATTAATTAAATATTTTGCATTTTTTAATAATTAATAGCCGAGTTTGTTACAATATCATGATATTTTAAGACCAGATTTTGCTATTTTTGACATTTTATATATAAAGTTAACATTTTTAAACCGTTTTCGGCCAAATCATCAGTAAATCATTTACCATTTTTTTTTTAACCTGTGGAATATATATTTATATTTGTGCAAACTGTAGAGGGTAAATTAAACCATGTTTGTAAATATAATGCCAATAATTTTTATTCAAATTAAACATCAAATATTCATTCTAATCACAAAACATTCAGATTAATCTGTTAATTTATTTATTTAAAAATGTGTACTAAATTTATTATAATCATATTGATTGGTGTGTGCTATATGCAATGAACAATTTTTTTTTTGAATTAAACATCGGTTTAATCTCATATAAATTAAAAATTGCTGCATCAATGCAATTTGGATTGCGAATGTTATCTGTAAATTTATGATTTACGCCAGCAGCGGTGTAAAATGTTTTTTGTAAACATTGCTCTAACAAAACCTAGAAAAAAATATTATTTATACTCGCAGCGATATGAAAAATGTTATCGTAAAGTAAATTGATATATAATGGGTTTTAAAAGTTTTTTTTTTATAAAATAAACTGGATATTATATATTAGCCAAGGGCATGGTATTGATATTCGTCTAGACTGCCATAATCTTCCTTATACATGTGCGTGACAAATCAGAAAGTTTGCATAAAGATTTTTACAGATTTCACACACGTCCCTTCCCGGCAACGCTTTTCTCCTTCGGGTGTCACAGCTTACTCATGTTTAGGAAAGCACTTAGAGCCACGTTTTTTTTTTTTGGGTATTAAGTTACTTTTACGCTTTTCTAAACGGGTTTAAGGTCAGATGATAAAAAAATATGAGTGATATTATTTTAATAAAATATAATAATAATTTGCTGTCGCATACAGTTTCTGAGTGGGTTACGTCCAGCTTAATATTTTATAAAGTCAGTCTGCATCGGGCTAATGCAAAAAGCATTTTTGTTTGTGTCGTAAACCCAGATCCGGCCGTTATGTATGTCCACGTCAACATTTCATATAAATCAGTTTACTGGACGCAAGTGGTCGAAAACAAAGAAAATGACCGCCACTCTCGTAGTTGCGCGTTGTGAAATATTTATTTCCCCTGTGTGCGCAAGCAAAGGGATCTGAATACATAACCGCGCAATCGAACAAGGGAAGGAAAAAATATATATAAATTCAAGACTAAAATGTGTCGCTATCCCCATAAAAATATCCACTTATGGCCATAAAACTTCCTCGCCATATGTAACAACCAATATTAAGTTATGTAGGCGCATCCCTGGCAAAACCATCCAAACGTGATATCGAAACCGCTTTGTCCTATAACATTTTTACAGCAACATCTTTAACTAAAGAAAAATTTAATGTTTCCATTACACACTAAGGTAAATTGAAACATTTCAATAACATTAGGTGCGGTTATTACTCAACCAAGCACCAGGCAAGATGCAAATGTAATTTCTCTAAACATTATACCTAGTTCGCCGCACATTAAACTAAAATTGAGTATCTGGATAGTGTAGTTTTATAGGTATTACTAAAACCTATATAGGTCAAAACTTGCACACAATACATGCAGATAGAGTCTCATGCCATTAAACACTTCATCCGACCGTATAAGATAAAAACAATTCTGTCACTATGCTATGATATTGCTAAACGCTGGAGGCGCGCTCTAACACCTATTGATGCTTCAATAAACATAATGAAACAATGCACTGTATTCTATTAGTAGAACATTGTTGTGTAAACTGGAATTACATATATTGTTTTTAGAGGAAAGATCACGTATAGGGTAAATCTGACGGATTCTATACTAATTTATTATACTTATAAATAAATAGTAATCAATAAATAAACTTATTTATAAATATTTTAAACTAAAATTCAAATCTAAGATAAACAAAACAAAAATATTTTTTTTTTATTAAAGTTTATTTGCATTGACAGCGTAATCAATATTAGTTTAATAAAGCTTGTAATTTGATCAAACCAAATTTAGCGTATGAATTTAATTTAAATTTTGAACACTTTAAAAACAATAGAAGGTTTTTAAATGCAAAAGAATCTAGTAGCGGGTTTAGTACTTATAGTACTTAATATAAATCAACATCTATCAAATATTTTGTTTATTATTCAGTTATTTATGATGATGATGATAATGCAACCTCAAAAAGTTACCGTTTTGTGTGGATTTTGTGCCGGCGGCGTCATTGTTTCGTATTTTTTTGATAACGTTGGTGAGGCAGTCACCGTCAAAGACGATAATGACGTTTTAAGGGTAAGGTTATATCTTGCAGTGGTGATGTGAATTGGCCACCAAAGTCATGCAATTTGACCCCGCTAGACTTTTTCTTGTGGGGTTTTGTGAACATAACACTATCTATGTGGAAGAGTAATTGAAAATTGGACCACTCAGATCCGTGTCTCGGCGGGCATTTAAACAATGTCATATTCCACACTTAATGACATACATGGGCCTACATTTTCGAATTGTTTTTAAACAAAATTTGTGAACAAAGTGAAATTTTGTAACAAAAATAAGTTTTTAAGCCACTTTTATAGCAATTTCAAATTAGATTCGTAGTAGAAGTCTATTTTCTGACTGTTTTTAGACAAATTTTGTGTGTTAAATGCATTTTATAACAATTTTATATGAATTTTATTTCTAAAATAATTTTTTTATGCAAATTTTATAGTTTTTGATGCATTTTTCATGAGTTATTGTGTAATTTGTGATGAGTTCTGTAGTAAATAGGTTTTCTAATTAATTTACACAAATTTTGTGCAAACAAATGGATTTTCTGAGTGATTTTAAATAAATTTTTAGAAAAAAAAATTGGTTTTAATCATTTTTTTTGGTTTTTTGTACAATTTGCTTGCATTATTGTGTAATTTGTGAAAGTTTTGTATTAGAAATTTTTAGACAAACTTTGTGAAACAAATAAGTTCTAGCATTTTAACCCAAATTTTAGAAAAATAGTTTTTTTAACAACATGTTATGATTTTTTGTGTGAATTTCAGTAATTTTGTGTATTTTTTATAAACTTTGTAGTAGATTTTCTGATTTATTTTAGACAAATTTTGTGCAATTTTATATGAAATTTAAAACAATTATTTTTTTTGCAAAATTTATGCAATACTAAGCATTATTGTGTAATTTTTTATAAGTTTTGTACTAGAAATGAGTTTTCTGACCGATTATAAACATCTTTTGTACTACAAATTAACAATATTAATCTTTTTTATTCAAATTTTTAATAAAACTAATCTATTGATCATCATGATCTGGAATTACCCGCCTAATCTTTTGCTAAACGACAAGTTGTTCATTCAACCACCCATGTTACTTAAAGTTCCGGCTATTTCTTTTTCCAAAAAGACTACAAACATTTTGTCTTCTTTAGCAGCTGCAGTTCCGATTTAATTCATTAAAACACTAAATGCTCCGGTCCCAACCACCCTCAAAAATTTTGCCAAAAACCCAATTAAGTCTGCAAATAAAAAACAAAGAAGTGATGGAGATCCAGCAGGACAAAAACGTTTCTACAAAAAAAAAACTTTTTTTAAAAATTGGCTATCAGCAATCTCCCTTGGCTTCCCAAAAAAATGCATCAAAGATGTTGCAGTGCAGATAAAGCTAACCGCTCCATGATAAGCTTCTTTATTCATTAAAGACAACGTCTATCTGTAGAACGCAAAAATAAATAAAATTTGTCTTTTTACAAGTTTTGTAATTTTACTGTCAGCGTTGAGTACAAACGTAAGTTAAGTGACATTGTACAATACCACTATTAAAAATGCTACGGTTTTAAAAAACAATTCACTCTATGTTTGCGTAAAATGCGCAAAAGCACTTCCCAGCTTTATCTGCATTAAAACAAATGAATCTTGGCATGTAGCATAACCGCACACTACAAGTTACAAATGTTGCTCAGCTAATCACAAGCTAAAGGCTATCCAAACTTCATCAAAAGCCTTATCCATGCATACTTAACGTTCGCAAAGAAAAATCGAGCGCAAGTCACAAACCTTTTAGTCCAAACTAACTTTCTCTCTGCTTAGTACAAGCGAGCAAAGCTGATTTTAAAGAAAAACTGACTAATTGTCCGACAGTCTGTATCCAAACATGATACAAGTTTTCCGCAAACCCTATAGCTAGTACGCTAGGTGCATTCTAAATATTTTCCAGTAAAACAAATATTAGCTAAGCAAGAAGGTCAACGCATTAAAAATGTAAATTTACAAGAATTCAATCAGAAAAAGTTTTAAAATAAGTTTTAAAACAACATTTATAGTTTTCTGCGATTTTTTTTTTGAAATTTCAAGCATTTTTGTGTAAATTAGAAATAAGTTAAAGAATTTTGTGTAATAAATGTATATTATTAGCAGTTTTCGATTAATTTTAAGACAAAACATATTTCTTTACGCAAACTTGATTTTTTGTGCAGTATGTATGCGGTTTTAAACATTTCTGTGTTATTTTTGATAAATTTTGTTGTAGATGTACATTTCTTAATTAGTTTTAGACAAATTTCGTATAACAATTTAAGTTTTAAAGCAAATTTGATAGTTTTTGTGCAAACTTCATGCATTTTGTGATGAATTTTTTAAACTTATTTCAAAAACTTGTTTATAGTTTTTTGTGCAAATTTTATGCAATACAAAGAATTTCTGGGTAATATTTGATAAATAATATAGGTTTACAGACTGATTTTAAACACAATTTGTGTAATATATAAATTTTCGGAATAGTTTTTCAAGCAAATTTTTTGCAATACATAGCGTTTTTGTATTATTTTTAATGAGTTTTATAGTATAAGTTGGTTTTCTGACTGATTTTAGACAAATTTTATAGATTTTATGCGTATTAAAACATTAATTTTAATAAATTTCAAAGTAAAAGTAGGTTTTGGGACTAATTTTAGACCAATTGTATAATAAACGGATTTTCTGAGCAATTTTAAACTAATTTTAAAACAAATGATAATTCTTAAGCAAATTTTATAGTTTTTAATGCAAAATTTATGTAGTACAAAGCATTTATGTGTAACTATTTATTAATTTCATAGTAAAAGTAGGTTTCTGATTAATTTTATTTAAATTTTGTGTAAAAATTTGCTTTCTGAACAATTTTATATTTATTTCAAATTCAGTTTTTTTAAACAAATTTTATAGATTGGTTTTCTATGTCGATTTTATGTATTACAAAGCATTTATATGTATATTTTAATAAATGAGTTATTTTAAATTAATTTTAGTAAAAAAATAAGTATTTTTTTGTATTTTTTTTGTACAAAATTTATGCAATACAAAATATTTCTTTGTAAATTTTGATAAATTTTCTATAAAATTAGATTTTTTTACCAATTTTAAACAATTTTTTTGCAATAAATGCATTTTTTGACCAAATAAAGATAAATTATGGAACAAAAACAAGTTTTTTAAGCAAACTTTATGGTTTTCAAATTTTCTGCAATATATCAGTGTAATTTTTGATAAATTAGTATTAAAATTATTTTTTTCATGTAATCTCAAAACATTTTTGTGTTAATGTTGATGACTTTCAAAGCAAAAGTAGGTTTTGAGACTGATTTTAGACCAATTTTGTGTAATAAATAAAATTTCTGAAAGATTGTGAATAAAAAATAAATTTTTTGAAATTTTTTTGATAAATTTTAAGACAAATTGAAGTTTTTAAGCAAATTTTATGGTTTTCTGTGCAAAATCCATTTAATACAAAGCAGTTCTGTGTAGTTTTTAAAGAAATTTGTAGTAGAAGTAGGTTTTTGATTAATTTTAAACAAATTTTGTGGCAATTTTATATTGATTTTAAGTTAAAAATAAGATTTTTAATCAAATTTCAGGTTTTCTGTCCAAATTTTATGTTACAAATATTATTTCTGGGTAATTTTTGATAAATTTTGTGTAATAAATGGATTTATAAGCAACTTTAAATAAACTTTTAGGCTAACATATGTTTTAAGTTGTTTTTTTATGAGTTTCTGTGTAATTTTTGATAAATTTTGTAGTAAAAGTAAGCTTTCTGGCTGATCTAATACAAATATATTTTTTATGTAGTTTCAGTTAAATTTCAAGACAAACCTAAGCAAATTTTATGGTTTTTTGTGCAAATTTTATGCAATACAAAGCATTTTATTGCAATTTTTAAGAAGTTTTGTATTAGAAATAGGTTTTCTGATACAACTTTTGTAAAACAAATTAAATTTCTAAACAATTTTGATCAAATTTTAAGACAAAATTAAATTTTTTGTGCAATTCAAAGCAATTTGTTTTAATTTTTGGTATGTTTTGTAATAGAAATAGGTTCAGACTGATTTAAAACAATATTTTTGAAATAAATTAACGTTTTGAGCTGATTTAGATAAATTTTGGGACAAAATAATGTTTTTTAAGCAACGTTTATTGTTTTTAAATTTTGTGTAATACATCACTGTAATTTTTGATCAATATTGTAGTAGAAGTAGACTTTCTGACTAATTTTAAATCAATTTTGTGTAATAAATAAATTATCTGAATAATTTTAGATTTTTTTTAAGACAATAATAAGTTTTTTAAGCAATATTTATGTTTTTTTGCGTAAATTTTATATTTTACAAAGCAATTCGGATTTTTTTTATGAACTTTGCAATAAAGGTTAGCTTTATGACTAATTTTTATCAAAATTTGTATAATTTATAAATTTTCTGAGAAACTTAAGATTAATTTTAATATAAAAATAAGTTTTTAAGCAAATTTTATGCAACTTCTAGCGTTTCTGTATTTTTAATAAACTTTGCAATGGAAATAGGCTTTTTGACAGATTTTAAACAAATTTAGTAAAATAAATAAATTTTCTGAGCGATTATAGATCAATTTTAAAACAAAATTTGGTTTTAAGGCAAATTTTATGGTTTTTTGTGCATATTTCTTGCAATACTTAACATTTCTGTCTAATTTATAATCAATTTTGTAGTAGAAATAAACAATTTAATTGATTTTTGACAAATTTTGTCCATTTTAGAACAAATATTTTGGTTTTATGCAAACTTTATGGTATTCAATGCGAGTTTTATGCAAAACAAAATACTTTTATTTTATTTTTTTAGTAAAATAAGTTCTCTAGTTAACTTTATTAAAAAAATTGTGAAACAAACAAATTTTCTAAGCAATTTTAGATAAATTTTAGAACAAAAATAAATTTTTGAAGCAAATTTTTTAGTTTTCTGAGCAAATTTTATGGAATACAAAGCTTTTTTGTGTAATTTTTGATAATTTTGCAGTAGAATTAAGTTTTCAGACTGACATTAGACATTATTTGTGCAAGAAATTAACAATTTTAATCTTCTTTAATCAAATGTTAGTAATTTTTAATAAATTTTGTAGTTTTTTGACTAATTTTAAACAATTTTTTAAGCAACTAAATTTAAGACAGAAATAAGTTTTATAATTTTTTGTTAAAAAATTTAGTAATACTAAGCATTTTTGTGTGATTTTTAAAGAATTTTGGAATAGAAATAGTTGTTTTGTCTGATTCTATTATAATTTCGTGTAACAAACTATTTTTTTAAGCAATTTTAGATTAATTTTAGAACAAAATTAAGTTTCTTTAGTTTTTTGTGCAAATTTTATGCAGTACATGGCATTTTTTTGTATGTAATCCTTAATTTGCTGTTTGGTTTATCCAGTTTGATATTGTGGCTTAGATATGTATATTCTTCTACCGCCTCTACTGGTTCTCCATTAATGGTTATTCTAGCATCCTCATTTGTTATTGTTTTTGTTTTTGATAAGTTCATTTTTAGTCCGATTTGTTCAGAATCTGCATTAAGTTCTTCTAGCATAGATTTGATTTGTCGTTATCAGTGCTGATCACCACGATGTTGTCTGCAAAGCGGAGGTTGTTTAGTGGAGTTCCGTTTATAATTATTTTTTTTGTTTCCCAGGCTAGGTTTTTAAATATGTTTTCTACGGCCGCTGTGAAGAATTTCGGTGATATGACATCGCTGTCTTACTCCTTTCCGGATCTTTATCTTATCTGTAACCATGTGTATCGTCAATTGATTCTTGCACTATTCATTGCTTTTATTATCAAACAGCGGAAATAACTAGAAGGATAATGATGAGCTGGGCAGCATTCAGCAAAGTAGATTACATATAAAAGTCTAAAACCATTCCAATCAACCTTAAAAGAAAGGTATAAACAACTGCATACTACCTGTCACAACCTACAAAATAGAAACCGCAACCCTGACGCTAAGAAGCGCAAAACGACTCATCGTAACGCAAAGATTTATGGAAAGAGCGATGCTAGGTATCAGCATTAAGAACCGCGTCAAAAACAAAGAAATCAGTAGCAGAACAAAAAACGTCATCAGGAGAATAGCAGAATTGATGTGGAGATGGGCGGGCCACCTGGCAAGAAAAGATGGAACCAAATGGACCAAAAGAATCATAAAATAGCGCCCATAGACAACGAAAAGAAGCGTGAGCCGGCCGGCAACAAGAAGATATACAAAAAATTGCAGGAAAGAACTGGCAGCCCAATCTAGAGAAACATGTTAAACGTTAGAAGAGGCCTACATCCAGGAGTGGATAAAAACAGTCTGAAGAAGAAGAAGAAGAATTTTTAATATTTTAAAAATAGGTTTTCAAAATAATTGTAAACAAAAATTGTGTAATTAAAAGATTTTCTATGCAATTTTAGATTAATTTTAAGACAAAAATAATTTTGTTAAGCAAATTTCATGTTTTTCTATGCAAATTTTAGGCAATACTAAAGATTTTTCCAAAATTTTTGACAAATTTTGTTGTAGAAGTACAAATTTTAACTAATTTTAAACAAATTATTTGTAACAAATTAATTTTCTGAGCAATTTTAGATAAATTTCATAACAAAAATAAGTATTTTGAGCAACAACATTAAAAAAAAAAGATTTTTTAAGCAATTTTAGACAAATTTTAAGGTAAAACTAAATTTTTTAACTAAAGTTTATGGTTATTTGTACAAATTTTATGTAATACAATACAAATCTTTAAATTTTGACAAATGTTATAATAGAAGTTTATTTTATGACTAATTTTAAACCAATTTTGTGTAATAAATGATTTTTTGAGCAATTTTAGAATAATTTCAAGTTTCTTAAGCAAATTTTATTACTTCTTTTTATACAACTTTTAAGCAATACTTAGCATTTTTGTGTAAATTTTGATGAGTTTTGTAGTAGAAGTAAGTTTTCTGACTGATTTCAGATAACAAAACGCGTTTTCTGAGCAATTTTAGTCAAATTTTAAGACAAAACTAATTTTTTTTAAGCAAATCGTATTTTATATGAATTTTGACAAATGTAATGTAGTAAATTGGGTTTTTAAGCAATTCACAATTTTTTTTAAATTTTTAATTAGCATTTCTAAAAATTACTTATTTTAAAACCAGTTTAGTGATATATTGGTTTGCACAATTAAATTAAAACAAATAACATAACAATATTTAAATAGATAAATGTAATTTGCTAATATAATCCAATATTCCTCCACCCAAATTAAATTTAATTTAAGAAACCATTAGTTGTAAGATTTAATAACACAATTAAGACTTGTTTCTAAGTAACACCCGACAACATCTTACATAATACATTACCGGCTTTACTATTCTATCTCCATTAACAATATAATTCGTGGATTTTATTGTGAGCTTGTGCTGAAAGTTTCAGCCTGGTATGAAGTAGGAAGGGTGTGTGTGAGCCATTAAAATGTTGTAGTCCCTCGGTGCCGCCTTACAATTGCAATACTTTGCGTGTGTTCAACGTTCTTGTACATTTCTGCATGTTTGAGATTGTGGGATTTAGCTAATGTCACTTATTCGCGTTTAAAATTCTTAGTTTGTCGGCGTGAAGTTAAGTCCGGAATATGCATTCTTTAAATTTGTATTTTTAATCCGTTTAATGCATAGTTACATAAATTCAAACTCGTGAGGTTTAATTTAACACAACTTGACTCGTAGTAAAATGACATCGTTAAGTAACTAATTCTAGTGCATGGATTTATTGTGCAAGCAGCGCATTAATTCCCATTTATAAATTCCACCTCGCCGGAATATCGTAAGGAAGATTTTAACGGTGTCACGGAAAGGATAATTTCGTTGGATTCATACGCTGGGAGACGGCTTATATGGTTATCATTCATTTTATGCTTCTATCTAGCAGGGAATTAGACTCCCCATTATAATGAACCGGATTGTTTTATCAATTTTCATTAAACTCGAAGCGCGTGTCTAGTTTATGCCCGTTAATTTTTAATAGAGTGATTTTAGAAGATTTATGAAGACGATTCAATTCCTGAACCAACTAATCCTGTTGCTTTGTGCGTATTATGCTCCTCACTAAGTGGCACGTAATTTTTCGCACATATTACAAACATAACCTACCCTAAGAAATTTATATCTGCTTCACCCTATTCTTCACCATTAATAATTCGTTATTCCCATGAGATTTTGGTTGGAGAAAATAAGGTTCTCGCTATTAAATAATTCAAACCATGGATTATCTCTCTAATTTGCAATCAAAATGTCTTATAACTAACTTCAGCTTTATTTAATATTTTCTTTCCCCTCTTTTATGTCACAACAGAATTAATAATTATTAAAATTTGATTGTGGCGTGTTTGAGTTTAATTAAATGTTTGTAGCGGTGATGAAATGTAGGAATTTATGCGGATCGAAAAGAGGGGTGAAAAGTATTTGGAATATATTTTTTGTGCGGCGTGTTTGCTCGCATAATCAGGCAAACAATCTGAATTTCGTTACTTATTTGTTGATAATGAAACTTTTCGTGCTGAACCTGAAGCTCATTCAAATTGGGAGTCTGTAAAAAAGAAGGGGAGTTGAGTTTAAAATTAGTTTGTTTCTCTCTTAGCGTATGTTTGTTTTGATTTGATTGTTTGCATATTTATAGATTGATTTATTTGTTTTTTTTTTAAGATTAATTCAAATAAATTTGGAATGATTTTCATATTTACTTTATTTGTTGACTACATCACTTTATTAAATTATTTTGTAAATATTATTTTATTTTTATGACGTCAATTGTGTTTTCTATGTTTTTTTCTGTTTTTTGTCTATAATTTGGGTTTATTGCAAAGTCGGAAATGCTCCAAAAATTTTGTTGAGGCAAAATAGAGCAAAGGTAAAACAAACTAAGTTTTTTCTGCATGAATTTATCCAGTTCTAAAGCAAGTTAATAATTAGTCTTTTATATGCGTTAACTTTGCAAGTATTATATGAACATGGCGGTCAGAATACAATGCATTGAGCAAGAAAACAACTTCCAAAAACATTGATTGAGTTATTATGCCAACCATAGGTGAAATTCTATGTTTGCTTTGTCTTTTATAAAAACGATGCAGATTCAATAGATTTTACAGAATTACTGGGGTTTAAAACGCCATGATGGAGATGCTGTTCAAATTTTTTATGGCTAATAACGCGTGGTCAACGTTGATCTACAGATTTTTAGCAACGGTAAAGATGAAATAGAGATATTTGTGAAATAATAAATAATGCCGCAATACTGCTCTACATTGGTAGTATAATGCCACGGCTGCAGTAAATCCCGAAACTTAATAAATGTTCTCAATTGGGTATAAAAAATTTAAACCAAAAAACAAATAAATAGATGCCAATGCTCTTTTTTATTAAAGTTTACTAGTGGTTTTATTTATTTGACAAGAGTTTACACATTTTAAGCTTACATCTTTCTTGTTTGTTATTTTCACAAAATAAATGTGTTTCTTAATGGTGCGTTTTACTATGTAATATTAAGTATGTAACTAATATATTAATTATTAACTTATAATAATAAAAATAATAATAATTAACAATAAAAAACTAATCAAATATTTCAGCTTTCTATATACAATAAAAACTTAGTTTTGCATAAAATTTGCACAGAAAACTAATAAATTGGTTTTACTTATTTTTCTTTTAAAATTTTATCTAAAATTGCGTATTTTGTATTGCATAAGGCTTGCATAAAATATCATAAAGTCTACATATAACTATTATATTTGTTCTAAAATACACAAAATTTGTCTAAAACCAATTAAAATTCTTATTTCTACTACAAAATTGATTAAAAATTACACAGAATTGTGTTGTATTTTAAGAAATTAGCACAGAAAACTATAAAATTTACTTAGAAACTTGTTTTGGTCTTTAAAAATTGCTGAGACAATTTATTTATCACACCAAATTTGTCTAAAATTTGTCAGAATGTTTACTTCTGTGGCAAGGTTTATTAAATAAACACAAAAATGCTTAGTATTACGTAAAACATGGACAAAAAGCCATAAAATTTGCTTAAAAAACTTAATTTTGTCTTGAAATTAATATATAAAAATTTTATTTCATTTATTATACAAAATTGGTCTAAAATTAGTTAGAAAATATGCTTTTACTATAAAATTTATTAAAATACAAAGAGTTGTATTGTATTACATTATATTTGCAAAGAAAAATTTAAAATTTAGTTAAAAAAATTAGTTCTGTCTTGAAATTTGACAGAAATTGCTCAGAAAGTTTGTTTTTTAAACAAAATTTGTCTAAAATGATTCAGAAAATTTATTTCTACTACGAAATTTATCAAAAATTACACAAAAATGATTAGTATTGTTTGAAATATGCACAAAAAATGATAAAATTTGTTTAAAAAACTTGAAATCAATATAGAATGCTTAGAAAATCTATTTATTGCACAAAATGGGTATAAAATTATGCTTTTACTATAAAATTGATCAAAATACAAAGATTTGTAATGTTTTACATAAAATTTGCACAGAAAATCATAAATTTAGTTTTGTTTTGAAGTTTGACTAAAATTGCCCAGAAACATATTTTTTTAAACAAAAGTTGTGAAGTTTTTTAAAATCATTTAGAAAACGTACATCTACTACAAAATTTATCAAAATTTACACATAAATGCTAAGTATTGCTTTAAATTTGTATAAAAAATGATAAAATATGCTTAAAAAACACACAAGTTAGTCTAAAAATAGTCAGAAAACCTACTACTTTTATGAAATTTATAAAAGTTTAAAGATATGTATTGTATTACATAAAATGAGCACAAAAAACTAGAAAATTTGACCGACAAAAAAATTTTTGCTTTGAAATTGTCTAAAATTAATCAGAAAGCTTACTTCTACTAAACTCATCAATAACTACACAAAAATTGCACAGAAAATCAAAAAAATTGCTTAAAAAACTTAATTTTGTTCAAAAATTAATCTTAAACTGCAGTTGAAGTTTATTAAAGATTTCTGAGACGATGTAATAAGCTGTGAAACGCACAATAAAAATTACAAAAAAATTCCATGGATTGCGTAAAAACCTAATTTTTGTATCTAAAATTGATAAAAAAATTAGTTTGTTGCATGAAATTATTATAAACTCAAACAGATAAACTATTTTTTTTGCAAAATTTATCAAAAATTTCACAGAAATGCTTAGTATTACGTAATTTTTTCACAGAAAACTATTAAACTTAATCTAACATTGCTTAAAAAATTTATTTATTTAAAAAAATTGTCTAAAATTAAACGAAAAACCTTATTCTACTATAAAATTGATTTAAAATTTAAAAAAATTACCTAATAACTCAATTTTGTCTTAAAATTTGATTAAAATTGCTAATTTGTTGTACAAAAGTTATCTAATATTAATCAGAAAACTTATTTCTACAACAAAAAAAAAAACATCAAAAAAAGTTTCTTAAAAAACTTATTTTTGTTATGAAGTTTAACTAAAGTCGCTCAAAATATTAATTTGTTACAAGTAATTTGTTTAAAATTAGTTAGAAATTGTACTTCTAGTATTGAATTGGTTAAAAACTATACAGACATGTTTAGTGCATAAAATTTGCACAGAAAACCATAAAATTTGCTTAAAAAACTTATTTTGGTCCTAAAGTTAATGTTAAATTGTATTTTAAATGCCACGTATTCCATATAATTTGCACAAAAAGATATAAAATTTGCTTAAAAAGCTTATTTTTCATTATATTTATTTTATGTTTTTTTTTAATATTATCCTAAAATTGTTTTAAAATTTTATTAAATACACAAAATTGGTGTAAGATTAGTCACAAAATATGCTTTTACTATAAAATTTATCAGAAATTTGAATTGTATTACATAAAATTTGGTTAAAAAACTCAGCTTTGCCTTGAAATTTGACTAAAAATGCTCAGAAAATCATTTTTTTAACACAAAAGTTGTCTAAAATCAATCAGAAAATCTACTTTTATAACAAAATTATTCAAAAATTACACAAAAATGCTTAGTATTGATTAAAATTTGTACAGAAAATTATAAAATTTCCTTAATAACATTATTTTTGTCTTAAAATTAATCTAAAATTGCTTATTACACAAAATTGGCCTAAAATTAGTCACAAATAATGCTTTCACTATGAAATTTATCAAAATACAAAGATTTATATTGTATTTATTACATAAAATTTAGTTTAAAAACCTGACTAAAATTGCTTATAAAATACTTTTCTTACTAGAAAGTTGCCTAAAATTAGTTAAAAAATTTATCAAAGTACAAAGATTTGCAGAGAAAACTAGAAAAATTGGTTAATACAAATATTTTTGTTTTGAAATCTTAATAAAATTGTTAAAAAAATCATTTTTTTTACACAAAAATTGTCCAAAATCAATCAGAAAACGTACTTCTATTGAGTTAATTAATAACTACACAAAAATTGCATAAAATTTGCACAGAAAACCAAAAAAAATGTTTAAAAAACCCTATTTCTGTTATGGAGTTAATCTAAAATTGCTCAAAAATTTAATTTGTTACAAGGAATTTATTTAAAATCAGTTAGAAATTGTATTTTTACTACGGAATTTATCAAAAATGATACTTAAATGTTTAGTATTGCATAAAATTTGCACAGAAAACCATAAAACTTATTTTTGTCTTAAAACTAATTTTAATTTTTATACAAAACCTTTTAATTGCACATTTTTTATTTGAAATTTGTTTAAAAATTTATTTTTACTACAAAATTTATTAAATATTACAAAGAAATGCTTTGTATTGCATAAAATTTGTACAGAAAACTATAAAATTTGCTTAAATTTTTATATTTTGTTTGGAAATTTGTCAAAAATTGCTTAAAACTTAGTTTGTTACACTAAATTATTATAAAATCAAACAGAAAAACTATTTCTATTGCTAAATTTATCAAAAATTTTACAGAAATGCTTGGTAATACTACATTTTTTTTGACAAAAAATTATAAAACTTATTTTTGTCTTGAATTTAATTTAAAAATGCTCAAAAAGCTGTCTAAAATTTGTTAGAAAACTACAAAATTTGATAAAAATTGATAATTTGTTGTACAAAAGTTGTCTAATGTCACTCAGAAAACTTATTTTTTATACAAAACTTATCAAAAATTACACAAAAAAGCTTTATTATGTAAAGCTATACAATAAAATTTATAATTAAATTAATTGTGCAAACCAATATATCACTAAACTGGTTTTAAAATAAGTAATTTTTAGATTAAAAAATTTTGTGAATTGCTTCAAAACCCAATTTACTACACTACATTTGTCAAAATTCATATAAAATGCAAAAAATTTGCAAAAAAACATACGATTTGCTTAAAAAAAATAGTTTTGTCTTAAAATTTGACTAAAATTGCTCAGAAAACGCTTTTGTTGTCTAAAATCAGTCAGAAAACTTACTTCTACTACAAAATTCATCAAAATTTACACAAAAATTGCTTAAAAATTGTATAAAAAAAGTAAAAAAATTTGCTTAAAAAACTTGAAATTAATCTAAATTGCTCAAAAAAATTATTTATTACACAAAATTGGTCTAAAATTAGTCAAAAAATAAACTTCTAGTATAACATTTGTCAAAATTTAAAGATTTGTATTGTATTACATAAAGTTTGTACAAAAAACCATAAAATTTAGTTAAAAAATTTAGTTTTGCCTTAAAATTTGTCTAAAATTGCTCAAAAAATCATGTTGTTGATCAAAATACCTATTTTTGTTATGAAATTTATCTAAAATTGCTCAGAAAATTAATTTGTTACAAATATTTTGTTTAAAATTAGTTAGAAATTGTACTTCTACAACGGAGTTTGTCTAAAATTTTGGAAAAATGTTTAGTAATGCATAAAATTTGCATAGAAAAACATAAAATTTGCTTAAAAACATTATTTTTGTTCTAAAATTAATCTTAAATTGCATAGAAAATCTATTTTTAAGTTATTAAAGATTCTTTTTCTTTTTCTTCTTCTTCAGCCTGTTTATATCCACTCCTGGATGTAGGCCTCTTCTAACGTTTTCCATGTTTCTCTGGATTGGGCTGATTGGATCCAATTCTTTCCTGCTATTTTTTGTATATCATCTTGCCATCTTGTTTTGCTTCTGATTTCTTCGTTTTTGACGCGGTTCTTAATACTGATACCTAGCATCGCTCATTCCATAAATCTTTGCGTTACGATGAGTCGGTTTGCGCTTCCTAGCGTCAGGGATGCGGTTTCCATTTTGTAGGTTGTGACAGGTAGTATGCAGCTGCTATATACCTTTTTTTTAAGGTTGATTGGAATGGTTTTAGACTTTCGAATGTAATCTACTTTGCTGAATGCTGCCCAGCTCATCATTATCCTTCTAGTTATTTCCGCTGTTTGATAATAAAAGCAATGAATGGTGCAAGAATCGATTCACGATACACAAGGATCATGGAACACATATACAACAAAGCTACAATGCACATAACCATAGACAAAGACATGGTAACAGATAAGATAAAGATCTGGAAAGGAGTAAGACAGGGCGATGTCATATCACCAAAACTCTTCACAACGGCCGTAGAAAACATATTTAACAACCTAGCCTGGGAAACCAAAAGAATAAATATAAACGGAACGACATCGTGCTGATCTGCAATGATAACGACAAATTAAAATCTATGCTAGAAGAACTTAAAACAGAATCAGAACAAATCGGACTAAAAATAAACCTATCAAAAACAAAAACAATAACAAATGAGGACGCTAAAATAACCATTAATGGAGAACCAGTAGAGGTGGTAGAAGAATACACATATCTAGGCCACAATATCAAACTGGGTAAACCAAATCAAACAGCAAATTAAAGATTACATACAAAAAAAAGCCATGTACTGCCTAAAATTTGCACAAAAAACTATAAAATTTGCTTAAGAAACTTAATTTTGTTCTAAAATTAATCTAAAATTGCCTAACAAATTAGTTTGTTACACGAAATTATAATAGAATCAGACAAAGCAATAATTGCAATTGCAAAATTCTTTAAAAATCACACAAAAATGCTTAGTATTACTAAATTTTGAAACAAAAAATTATGATACTTATTTCTGTCTTAAATTTAGTTGCTAACATTTTTTTTTAAATTAGTCAAAAAACTACAAAATTTATTAAAAATTACAAAAATTTGATTAAAATTGTTAATTTCTTGCACAAATAATGTCTAATGTCAGTTTGAAAACTTATTTCTACTACAAAACTTATCAAAAATTACACAAAAATGCTTTGTATTGCATAAAATTTGCACAGAAAACTATAAAAATTGCTTTAAAAACAAATGTTTGTTCTAAAATTGATCTAAAATTGCTTAAAAAATCTAATTTTATAAATTTTTTTATAAAAATTAGCCAGAAAACTTATTTGTAGTACAAAAATTACCCAGAAATATTTTGTATTGCATAAAACTTGCATAGAACACCATAAAGTTTGCATAAAACTATTATATTTGTTCTAAAATACACAAAATTTGTCTAAAATCAGTTAAATTGCTTATTTCTATTACAGAATTTTTTTTTTAAATTTACAAAATTGTGTTGTCTTGTGCTGTATTACAAGAAATTAGCACAGAAAACAATAAAATTTGCTTAAAAACTAATTTTTATTTTAAAATTTATCTAAAATTGCTCAGAAAATTTATTTATTACACAAAATTGGTCTAAAATCAGTTCCAAAACCTACTTTAACTTTGATGTCTATAAAATTAACACAAAAATGTTTTAAATTCGACAAAAAAAAGTTTTTACTATTAATTTATCAAAAATTACACTGATATTTTGCAGGAAATTGGAAAATCATAAAATTTGCTTAAAAAATTTATTTTTGTCTCAACATTAATTTAAAACTAATCATTTATTATATTGCTTTGTTTTACTTAAAATTGACAAAGAAAACCAATTTTTAAAATTTTCCAATTTTTTACACAAAATTTGTCTAAAATTAATCAAAAACCTACTTTACTTGAAAACCATAAAATTTGCATAAAAATTTTAATTTGTTTTAAAATTTAATTAGTTTAAAAAAAATTATTTAATTTTTTTTTTTAATTGATCAGAGAATCTATTTATTACACAATGTTGCTTTAAAATCAGTCCCAAACCTACTTCTATTTTGAATTATATCAAAATTATCACAGAAATGTTTTGAATTGCATGAAAACCATAAAATTTGTCTAAAATCATTCAGATAATCTACAAAACTCATCAAAAATATTACAAAAATGCTATGTATTGTATAAAATATGTTAAAAAACTACAAAATTTGCTTGAAAAACTGATTTTATCGGAAATTTGTTTATAATCAGTCTGCACAAAAAAACTAAAAATATTGTTTAAAAAACTTAATTTTTTTCACAAAATTTGTCTAAAATAAGTTAAAAAACTACAAAATGCATATAAAGTTTGCAGAAAAAACTATAAAATTTGCTTAAAAAAAATATTTTTTTACACAAAGTTTGTCTAGAATTAGTTAAAAAATTTGCTTCTACTACAAAATATATCAATAATAACTTAGAAATGCTTAATATTGCACAAACTTTGCACAGAAAACCATAAAGTGTGCTAAAAAAAATACTCTTTGTTCCTAAAATTAATCTATAATTGCTCATAAATTGCTTTATTACACAATTGTCTAATAACTTATTTTACTACAAAACTTAATAAAGTTTACTCAAAAATGCTTAGAATTGCAAAAAATTTGCACAAAAAAACTATAAAAGTTGCATTGAAACTTATTTTTGTTGTAAAGCTTGATTAAAATTGCGCAAAAAATTATTTTGTTATACAAAAGTTGTCTAAAATTGGAGCAAAAACCTATATCTACTACAAAACTTAGCAAAAATGTTACAAAAGTGCTTTGTATTTTATGAATTTGTTTGTAAAACTTTTAAAATTGCTGAAAAATCTATTTATTACACAAAATTTGTCTAAAATCAATCAGAAAAACCTATTTCTAATACAAAATTTATAAAAAAATTTAAAAATATACTCTGTATTGCATTAAATTTGCACAGAAAATTATAAAATGTTGTTAATTTTTTTTTGTCCTAAAATTTGACTAAAATTGCTTTAAGAATTTATTTGATACACAAAGTTTGTCTAAATTGAGTCAGAAAACTTCTATTACAAAAAACAAATTATTACAAATTACACAGTAATGCATAAGAATTGCACAGAAAACTATACAATTTTGTAAAAAAATTGCTTTTTATTTCAATAAATTTGCATAGAAAACTGTAAAGGTTATTTAAAAACTTACTTTTGTCTTATAAATATAAACTAATCTTTTTATTACACAAATTTTGTTTAAAGTCAGTAAGAAAATGTATTTCTACTATAAAACTAATCAGAAGTTACACAAAAATGTTTTGTATTACTTAAAAATTATAAAATTTGCATAAAACCATTATTTTTGTTCAAAAATTTATTTAAAATTTTTCACAAAATCCTTTTATTATGCAAAACTTGTTTAAAATCAGTTAGAAAACCTACATTTACTACAAAAATCATTAAAATGTACACAGAAATATTTTGTAATGCATATAATTTGCACAGAAAATTTAAAAAAATGGCTTAAAAAACTTAATTTGTCCTAAATATCATGAAAAATTGTTTTAAAAATCTTTTTTAGTACACAAAATTTGTCTACAATTAATTTAAAAATCTACGTCTACTACAAAATTTATCAAAAATTACACAAAAACGCTTTGTATTACATAAAATTGACAAAGAAAGCCATCAAATTTGCATAAGAAACTTATTTTTGTCTTAAAATTAATATAAAATTGCTCAAAAATTCTATTTATTTCTCAAACTTTGTTTAAAATTAATTAAAAAACTTACTTATTTTGTAGTCATAAAATTGATTAAATTTTTTTTTAAATGCTTAAAAATCTATTTGCTTTACAATTAAATTGCATCATCTACCAATACATTAAGTAAATAACTTGTACTCATATCACTGAAAAGAAAGGAGGACAATTCAATGATTATCCCGTATATTTTTTTTTTTTGCAAACTGGGTTTTACTGGATACAGACTGTTGGTCAATGTCTGTTTTTAGCATTTTTCAAGAATATGTAAGGAAGATAGATATATCTCTTTAAAATCAGCTTTGCTTGCGTGCACTAAGCAGAGAAAAAGTTAGTTTTGATTAAAAGGTTTGCGTGTTACGCTTGATTTCTTTTTGCTAACGTTGAGTATGCATGGATTGGGCTTTTGATGAAGTTTAGCTAGTCTTCAGCTTGAGATGAGCTGGGCAACATTTCTAACTTGTAGTGTGCGGCTATTTACATGCCCAGATTCTTTAGTTTTAATGCAAGTAAAGCTGGGATGGGCTTTTGCGCATTTTACACAAACATAGAGTTAATTGCGCCTTGTACAATGTCACCTAACATACGTTTGTACTCGACGTTTTTTGCATTCTATGGCATCTGGATGTAGAATATGGAAAACGGTTTTTTAATGTCTTACTATGCCCTTGATAGATAAAAAAGCGTATCATAAGTTAGCTTTGTCTGCATTGCAACATTATTTATCAACACAGTAAGTTCATGTCAAATAGTTTAAAATTATTTAAAATATAAGGTGTCAATTTAAATAATTTTTACCAAATTGGTACTATAATAAAGTATACTAACATTAATTTTTATTCAGATTCAATGAACGGTTCATAAGTTATAATGTTTTAAATTATATTTTTAGTAAGATCATGTCAATTAGTTTGAGGTTATTTAAAATTGAGCGTGTCAATTTAAATAATTTTTACCAAGTTGGTACTTACTATAATGAAGTATATTAGTGTATATTTTTATTGGGATTCAATTAACG
Organism: Tachinus rufipes; assembly: GCA_963932245.1. Taxonomy (NCBI): domain Eukaryota; kingdom Metazoa; phylum Arthropoda; class Insecta; order Coleoptera; family Staphylinidae; genus Tachinus; species Tachinus rufipes. The sequence goes on from OZ010745.1 coordinate 114,745,065, forward strand.
GTTTAAAAGTTATGACTTTTTAAATAAACTTTAGTTAACTAATTTTTTTAAAGTTGGTACTTACAATTATGAAGTATATTTGTATTAATTTTTATTAAAACTTAATGAACAGTTTACAAGTTATGATTTTTTAAACGATCTATTTAGTTAGCTCATTTCAAATAGTTTGAATTAATACTCATTCAAGATTTTACAAAGTACTTATGATAGTGAAGTATATTGGTACCAATTTTTATCAAAGTTAAATAAATTGTAGTTTCACTTTAAGCATAGGCGTCTTTAAAAAACAGAACTTAGCTTAGGTATGAAGTTTTAGAAGATCCACAATAAACTTTAAAAAACCGCTAGAAATCTAGTACAAAGCCAACTCAATGAAAAGCAGGAGTTGCTTCTGCTAGATTGCACAAGGTCTCTAGACGTAGTTTAACAATTTAATATTGATTTGTTTAAACTGGATAACAAATTAGTAGTTTGCAAAGAACCAACTATTCTAATAATAATTTTATTTGCTCATAGGTAATTGATAATATTCATCAGTGACGTGGGAAATTTGAAAGCAACTACATCAAGATCTTTATGTGGTAGACTTACGACAAACCATCAAAACCATTAAAAAAAAAATATGTAGAACTAGTTTGCATGACAATTATGCTATTAAAGAGATCGCTATATTAGTTAAACACTGTGGAATATAATCATAAGTTTAAATAAACCCATCAACACTACTCTTATACACTTATAAAGCAAGCTTAGCAAACGATAGTTGTAATAAAATAATGAATTCTTACACGTAGAACACTATAATTCACCCACTTACCAGAACCGTATAAAGCAGCAATCTTTTTATATCCTACTAATAATTTAGTTGCTCCTGTTTATTATCTTGTTGTCCATCTTTTGCAGCTGAAATAAAAATCCTTAATTAACAATTAAAACAGTAACGACGACCATAAAGACTGATAAAATAAATAAAAATTTAATGAGGAAACTTGCAACAATAAGAGTTTAAGTCGCGATTTATTCGCACATCACTTGCACAATATATATTATATTCGAAAGTCGTAAAATTCTGTTTTGTCCACTCCGTAGAAGGAAAGCCGTAAAGCGGGGGCGTTTATCATCCATAAAACCTTTCCGCCTTATGGTAACAATTTTTATTTCTGAAAATGTAGCGCATTAAGTAACATTTATGTACTGGAAGGATTAGTTTCTTCATCATAAAAAATATGTTTCAATAATCAGTTTTAATTTGTATTTAAGAAATTCGTTTATACAACAGGTGAACCAGATGCTTCACGTTTTATGGGAAAATGAAAAATTGCATTCGTTTTTTATATCGATTACTTATACCGCCGAGGGTATTTTATGGACACTCCAAATACCACAATAAATAATATTTTATGTAATAAAAGTTTTACTGTGTTTTTGTTTATTATTTTTTTATATATTTTTGGTACAATTTAAGTCCATTAATCTTGGAAGAATAAATGTGATTCACTCTTTTTAAACGCAAATCTGCAGAGAATGAATGGATTCTTTTTCAGAAAGTCGTGCATTTTACATATATTCATTGCATTTTTCTTTTCAGCAAGACATTTAAGTAGGTTACTGATGGCATATAATAATGGAAGCATTAGTTTGGATAATAAAAAACGTTTATATTTTTTAATTAAATGCGTTTTGTTTTCTTGTTTAAAAAATAAATCCGCATTACATAAATATTTGCAAGCCGTTTCTAATTAATTTGTGGAACCGTAGGAAAAAAATGTGAATGGAATAAATTTGAGAATGTTTCCGGAAGAAAGATATGTTAATTTCTTTGATGGGAGTAATCTCGTTTTATGAAATGATTAAAATTCTTTTAATATTTTTAGGTATATTCAAATCTAGCTATGATTACTGGAATATTTGCATTAATTAATATTATATAAATTGATTAACAATGCAACTTTGAATAGTAATAAATAATCTAAAAACTACAGAACAACATATTTCAAACAACTTGAGCTGAATGTCCCTTTTTGTGCTATATAAAAGCAGCTTACTTGTTGCTATAACGTTACCTCAGTGTTTATTTTATATAACTACTTTGTGTAATGAAATTGCAGAAATAATACGGATTAAGTTAGACGTATTAAATGTTAATCGTTGCTGCAAATTTATACAAAGCAGCACTTGTGGTCACTAACATACGTTTGATAGAACTATTGTATGCCCTACTTAATTGAAATGCTTACTACATATATCACAACGGTTTTAATCTAGCCTACACAATAATACATAATAATAAAATTGTTTAGTTCTAAACATTTTATAATTAGTAAATTTGTGATAGAAAACATTGTTTTATTATTTCATTAAAATAACAATTAAAAAATTAACCTAGCTCATATTTATGTTAATTATATAAAACCTTTTTGCTACTGTAGCAAAAAAAATGGGTAGAAGCAAGGTCGCGCAATCTAATTTGAATAAGGTGCGTGGCATACAGTTTCATTACAAATTTATTTCTTTATTCAGAATTAAAAAATATATAATAAAAGCGTGAGGATATAATCCGCGCGGAATAGGAACCGCAAATGGGTTCAATTATTACAGAAATAAATTATTTTTATAATATTCTCCAGCTGCGAAAAACAATTTATTTATGGAAATATTAAGATTGAAATGTATTTGATTAATATTAAGTCTAGACTAGTAGTTCAAGTTTGGTAATTAAATTTAGATTAATTTAAACAAAAAATCTTAAGTCATTATATGCTTTCTCATAATAGATAAATTCGTCTTTGTTCATAAATTTCAATGCATTAGGAGTGTGTAGGCGGATACTTATATTATACATGACGCCTGGTAGCAAAAGGTTTGCACTAACAAGGAAAACTAGGTAACATGCAGATTAATTGTGAAGATGATAATGCACTGGGAAAACTATTCAATTTAAACAGGTGCACGAGTGCATTAACACCTTATCACAGTTTCGTTCCGGAGAGGTTCCACTTTTGATTAATTACGATTTGAGATTCAAATATACATACATTAGATAGTTTGGTTGTTGGATGAGTTAGTTAATTTATAAATTTTTAAAGACAATTTGTAAGAAAAATTAAATCTTTATTCTAAAATTAATTAAAATTAAATTTTGTGAATGTATGTACAAATTTTGTAAATCTTTTATAAAATTTTGTAAAATTTCATAAGATTTTAAAAAGTTTTTTAGTGGTTTCTATAAAATGTTGAGAAGGTTTTAGTTATTTCTTTGAAATTTTGCGTTTTTTTTAATGAATTTATATATAATTTTGCGAATGTTTTGGTTGTTTCTAAGAAATTGTATGAAATTTTGTGGAGGGTTTGGTTGTTTGTATGAAGTTTTGCGAAGGTTTTGCTTGTTTTCTATGAGGTTTTTTGAAATTATATGTTTTTTTGCCTTAAGTTTGGTTGTTTCTATAAAATTGTGACATTTTTATGAAGTTTTGCGTAGTTTTTGGTTGTTTCTATGAAATATGAAATATTGCAAAAGTTTAAGTTGCTTTTATGAAATTATTTGAAGTTTTGCAAATTTATTGTTTGTTTCTATAAAGTTGTTATCAAGTTTTCAAAAATTATATGAAAAATGATAAAACTATATAAAATTTTGCGATTGTTTTAGTTATTTGTATGAAATTATGCTTTTGAGCTATAAAGAAATTTGCCGTCTTGTTTGCTTTGGGTTTTTTAGTCAGTTTTAATTTATTTTTTTAATTTTTGTTTATATACATATAGGTAATTCCATTACTTTTCGACTAATTAAAAAAAGTTTACCTCTTTGATTTTTCTCAAGTTTTCAGGGATCAAAATATGGATAAAAAAAATGTGATTTCCAAAAATTTTTTCTTGTGGTCTGAAAAGTATTTACTAAAATTATGACTAAAATTGACATAGGGTGACAGCGCTTTTTCGGGACCTGAAAATTACAAGTTTTGAAGATCGCGAAAAAATGTGCAAAATCCTGCATCAAAATAATGGTGTATACGTATTGATTCTATAAGTATTGTGTGATCATTCTAAAAAGAGATTAAACATGAAGAAATCTAGACCTCGCGAATCAAATTTTGTTAAGATTTGACAAAGTTAGAACGGATTAAAGAAAGCAAAATTTTTCGATTTTGCTAAACTTACGAGGTTTTTTAGAATGATGTTTGAAGCTTAATACATCAAAATAACTCCTACGATATTAAACATAGAAATATGGGTTTTAAAGTACATGTAATAAAAAATAATTTGAGCTATCGTGGACCTTTTTATCTATTTTCAGAAGCCCAAAAATTGAGATACAAAATAAGTTAAAAAAGACGTTTTATTGTGAAATTTCTGACCTTCAAATGTGTGTCATTTTGAACAGGCATTATTCTAAGGTCTAAAATTTTGGGAATCTCATTTTTTTCATCCATATTTTGATCCCTGAAAGTTTGAGCAAAATCAAAAAAGTCGACTTTTTCAAATTAGTCAAAATGTAAATATCAAAATATTGTTAGAAAGTACCAAAATCCGGCCATAAACTGATGAAAAGAGTAAAATTCTATGTAAGAAATGCCAAGAGTAGTAAAATCCGGCTATAAATTTTAAATATTATCAGAAAACAACCAAAAACTTGCAAAATTCTATTTATAAAATGTCAAAAACAGCAGATTTTAACCTCAGAACGTCAAATATGATTAAAAAACACCAAAATCCGGCCGAAAACAGTTAAAAAGCTTAAAAAACGTCATAATATTTTAAAAATCCGATCTTGAAACAAAAAAATATTTTTAGTAAGTACCAAAAGCCGGCCATAAACTGTTAAGAAGTGTGAAATTTTATGTATAAAATCTTAAAAATAGTAAAATTTGGCCATAAAATTTAAATATTATCAGAAAGCACCAAAAACATGCAATATTCTGTTTATAAAATGTCAAAAACAGCAGATTTCAACCTTAAAACGTCAAAATGTGATTAAAAAACACCAAAATCTAGCCGTAAACTGTTAAAAAGCTTAAAAAATGTTATAATATTTCAAAAATCCGGTCTTGAAACATCAAAATATTGTTATAAAGTACCAAAATCCGGCCGTAAACTGATAAAAAGTGTAAAATTCTAAGTATGAAATGCCAAGATTAGTAAAATCCGGTCATAGAATGTAAATATTATTAGAAAACATCAAAAAACTTGCAAAATTCTATATATAAAATGTCAAAAACAGCAGATTTCAACCTTAAAACGTCAAAATATTAACAAAAACACCAAAATCCGGCCGTAACCTGTTAAAAAGCTTAAAAAATGTCATAGTATTTTAAACATTTGGCTTTGAAACATCAAAATATTGTTAGAAGAAACTACGAAAATCCGGTTATAAACTGCCAAAAAGTGTAAAATCTTATGTATGAAATGCCAATAATAGTAAAATCCGGCCATAAAATTTAAATATCTTCAGAATGCACTTAAAACTTGCAAAATTCTATTTATAAAAAGGTCAAAAACAGCAGATTTTAACCTTAGATTGTCAAAATACTATCAAAAAACACCAAAATCCAGCCGTAAACTTAAAAAAGCTTAAAATATGTCATAATAATTTAAAAATCCGGTCATAAAACATCAAAATAATGTATGGAATGGCAAAAACACCAAAATCCGGCCGTAAACTGTTAAAAAGCTTAAAAAATGTTAAAATATTTCAAAAATTCGGTCTTGAAACATCAAAATATTGTTAGAAAGCACCAAAATCCAGCCATGAACTGATAAAAAGAGTAAAACTCTATGTAAGAAATGCCAAGAATAGTAAAATCCGGCTATAAAACGTAAATATTATCAGGAAACCACCAAAAACTTGCTAAATTCTATTTATAAAACATTAAAAACAGCAGATTTCAACTTTAAAACGTCAAAATATTATCAAAAAACACCAAAATCCGGCCGTAAACTGTTAAATAGCTTGAAAAATGTCATAACATTTTAAAAAATCGGTCTTGTAACATCAAAATATTGTTAGAAAGTGCCAAAATCAAGCCATAAACTTTTAAAAAGTGGAAAAACTTATCCATAAAATTTAAATATTATCAGAGAGCACACAAATTTGGCAGTAACTGTTAAAATATCTCAAATATCCAGTTTTGGAAATGAAGTTTTTCGACCTTTTACAGAAAATTTTAAAATTTCAGTTTTCAATTTTTTTTTTATTTGCATTCAAATCGCGTAAAAAACGGAATAGTTTTGACTTTTGGGACAAATTTTTGAAAATATCAATTTTTTTATGATTCCTTATTTGCATCCAAAACGCGTAAAAATCGAAATTTTTTCGACTTTTCACACAAAATTTGAAAATTTCAATTTCTTTCAACGTTTAAAAAACAAAAATGATAAATTTTTAGAGTGACTTATACCTGCTCAAGTGTTGATTATTAACAGATTGGATTTTACAATCTTCTCTTTGCATAAAAAAATGTTAACGATGGCAAGAAAAAAAAAATGTGTAGAATTTAAACCACCTGCCCAAGTGTTGGTTGTCATCAGATTGGATTATCTTTTTGCATAGAAAGTCTTTTTGCTTGCAGAAAAAAAACTTTTTTTGATAAAAAACACGGGTGGATGGGCTTTTCATTTAAAATTGTCGTTATTTGTTTATTATTGTTTTCTAATTCTGGCGTCATTTTAAGTTTACACTCGCCAGTTGCCAAAGTTGACGTATTTTAATGAAATTAGTTAGAAAATATGTGTTTTGTATATTTGGGATTTAAGGATAATTTTCAGCATAAACTCTTACAAATACACGTTTAGTACCACTCCGAGGAACTATACACGAAATATTATTTAAAATTGAGGAGTGGTTCAACCGATTCAAAAATGACCAAACCTTAAAGCGTTCTAGGAGGTACTAATCTGCTCGAGATGCAACTGTTGTTAAGGGTAGAAAATCTAATATTGGAAGATTGTTGTTTGACTACACGAGAAATTGCTAAAAAAATTGAGATCAGTAAAGATTTTACACATTCAGTTTTGCGTAAAAATTTGAACATGCAAACGCAGAGTAGCTGCGAAATTTGTGCTCAAGTTATTGTCAGCGGAACAGAAAGAACTTCATTTTGTGCAGTTGCACAGGATTTGCTGGTTACTACCAACACTAAACCTGAGTTTCTGGACACCGTCGTATTTAGTGCTGAGTCATGGATGTAACAGTGTTTTTTGATATCCGTGGAATTGTGCATCACAAATAGTCACTGGAAGCACAAACAGTGTAAGTACTATCAAGAAGTTTTCCGCCAACTTTGTGATACAGTTCTACGCAATAAACCAAACCTGGACGGCAAAATGCTCTATCTCATTCATTGCAACTGATACAGACTCACTTAGCAACACAAAGAATTCCAGTTGATTGCCAAGTTTTCTACTACCCAGACATGGTTTCTTGCTATTTCTGGTTGTTTTCAATTAAAGATGCACTGGAGAGATTTTATTTTAAAATAGAAAAGAGATAATGCAGAATGCAACAGCGAAATTAAACACCATTTCAAAAGAAGACTTTTAGAAGTATTTTTGGCAGTGGAAAGAGCGGTGGGCCAAATGTGTGGTGGCGTAAGGAGCCAACTTTGAAGGAAATTAAAGTTTCAAAACTCTCATGTAAATAATAATTTATTTTTAGCCAAAAGTTAGATACTTTTTAGATAGACCTCGTATATCATAGTTTGATCATTTCTTAATGCCGCCAATATTGCCGTTTTCTTTAAAATACTACAAATTAAAGTAACGGTTGCAATGCAAAATGGTCTAGCACACTAAGAATATTATATATATATAATTTTAATTAATCTTTTTATTTACATTTGCTTTCAAATTAACAGTGGTTGTATATTGTATATTTAAAGTAAAATAATAATTGAAAGATATCGTTTAAAAACCTATTTCTCTTAAATACAAATTTATTTATTCTATATAGTTATTGACGTTGGTTTGCATTGTATTTATTTAATTAAATCTACATTTCACAAAAATTCTACAATGAATTTGTTACCTAAATAAAATAAAACCTATCTCATAATAAATAAATTCAAATTTTGTATTATAATATTGTTTGTAATTGATTCAATATTAAGCGCATGATTAATTTTAATATTTAAAATAATTTCAAGCTTATGTAACGCCGAGACATGTCGCTATCACGTGCAAAAGCTCCGGTTTTAGCAACAAAATTTAACGGCGCTCTTGCTAATTTGCATCTAGAATGGGCCGAGGCATGGGCATAACCGGGTGGTTGCTGCGCGAAGGGTGCTCATTTTAAGAATTGCCAACGAGTAGGTTGGCGAGGAAGGGGGGAGGAAGAGAAAACTGCGAAAGGAGTAAAGCATGAGCCGTATAATAGCGGTTTAATCTGCAGAACCGTGTCATAAATTTATTAAAATGTATTAAATGAAATGATATCTGAGTTATAACCTCTCGGAATTAATGACTCGTTGTAATATAGGGTACTGATTTTAGTTTATTATAATATTTTTTTTTAAATTGAACAAATTTTACATGTAAAACTTTCTAAAGCGGGTAAATATATTGCTCGCGATACTGTCTGCTTGAATTATATATCTCATTGCACCGCTGCAATATCTACACAAAGTGTACTTCATCTTGGTATTAATTTGTTTTTGAATCTACCTTTACATTGTATAATGAAAATAATGTTAAACTTTTATATAGAATTTTTCTAATAAATATAGTAATAACAGTAATATAGCTTTAGGGATAATATTGATTTTATTGGATTTATTGAAAAAGAAGTAATATTGGGTCACTGTATACATCTCTTAACTCAACAACATCATTTCTAAAAAGTTAAAAAAAACGAAACGTGTTCTATAAGTTTCTGCAAAACTTTATTTCTACCTTTATAAATTGGGATGGGTATATGTTTTGTTTATTGGATTAAATTATTCTCATGTAGGTTTATTAAATTTTCTGCAAAAAAAAATAGGATCAGTAAGATATTTTATATTTAGTTTGGAGTTTATTTACTGAATATATAGAACAAATTTGATTTTAATTTAATTTTAAATAAAAGATTAATTACATGTTGGGCAATGTTCAAACTTAGTTTAGTCAAAATTTAAAGTATTTTTTTAACATTTATGTTCTCAACATTAATCTAAACAAAATTGTAATTTATATTAAAATTCAAAATTTTTCAAAAAATTATTAAAATTATTTTTGATTTTATAAAATTAATTTTGAGTTGAGTTTTAAGGTAGGCAATGTTTAAACTTAGTTTTTTCAAAATTTCAAAAAATTATTTCAACAATTGTGTTCTCATGATCAATCTCAACAAATCTGTAGTTTATGAAAAAATCCAAAATATTTCAAAAAATTGTGAAAAATATTTTTCATATTAAAAATGGAGTTTTGAGCAGAGAGACGTGTTAGGCAATGTTTGAATTAGATTTTGTCAAAATATTAAGTAATTATTTTATCAATTGTGTTCTTAGCATTATTATAAACAAAACTGTAATTTGTGTTAAAATCCAAAATATTTCAAAAAAATTTAAAAAATGTTTTGATTTTATAAAATAAATTTTGAGCAAAGAAACATGTTTGGCATTATTTGAACTTAGTTTTGCCACAATTTGAAGTAATTATTTTATCAATTGTATTCTTAGCATTAATTTATACAAAACTGTAATTTATATTAAAACCCAAAAAATTTCAAAAATTTGTAAAAAATACTTATGATTTTATAAGATAAATTTTGAGCAAGGAGACATGTTAGGCAAAGTTTGAACTTAGTTTTGTCAAATTTTATTGTAATTATTTTATCAATTGTGTTCTTAGCAATAATCTAAACAAAATTAAAATTTATGTTAAAATCCAAAATTATTCAAAAAATTGTAAAAAGAATTTTTGATTTAAAAAAATTAATTTTGAGTAAAGAGACATGTTAGGCAATGTTTGAACTAAATTTTGTCAAAATTTGAAGAAAATGTTTTATCACTTGTGTTCTTAGCATTAATTTATACAAAACTGGAATTTATGTTAAATACCAAAATATTTCAAAAAATTGTAAAAAACATTTTTGATTTTAAAAAATAAATTTTGAGCAAAGAGACATGTTAGGCAATGTTTGAACTTAGTTTTGTCAAAATTTGAAATAATTATTTTATCAATTGTGTTCTTAGCATTAATTTAAACAAAACTGTAATTTTTGATAAAATCCAAAATATTTCAAAAAAATTTAAAAAATGTTTTTGATTTTATAAAATAAATTTTGAGCAAAGCTACGTTTAAGGCAATGTTTGAACTTAAGTTTTGTCAAAATTTGAAGCAATTATTTTATCAATTGTGTTCTTAGCATTAATCTAAACAAAACTGTAATTTGTGTTAAAATCCAAAAGATTTCAAAAATTTGTAAAAAATACTTTTGATTTTATAAAATAAATTTTGAGCAAAGAAACATGTTAGGCATTGTTTGAACTTAGTTTTGCTACAATTTGAAGTAATTATTTTATCAATTATGTTCTTAGCAATAATTTATACAAAACTGTAATTTATATTAAAACCCAAAAAATTTCAAAAATTTGTAAAAAATACTTTGATTTTATAAGATAAATTTTAAGCAAAGAGACATGTTAGGCAATGTTTGAACTTTGTTTTGACAAAAGTTGAAGTAATTATTTTATTAATTGTGTTCTTAGCATCAATTTATACAAAACTGGAAATTATGTCAAATACCAAAATATTTCAAAAAATTGTAAAAAATATTTTTGATTTTAAAAAATGAATTTTGAGCAAATTGACATGTTAGGCAATGTTTAAACTTAGTTTTGTCAAAATTTGAAGTAATTATTTTATCAATTGTGTTCTTAGCATTAATTTATACAAAACTTTAATTTGTGTTAAAATCTAAAATATTTCAAAAAATTGTAAAAATGAATTTGATTTTATAAAACAAACTTTGAGCATAAAAACATGTTAGGCAATGTTGAAACTTAGTTTTGTCAAAATTTGAAGTAATAATTGTATCAATTGTGTTCTTAGCATTAATTTATACAAAACTGTAATTTAAGTTAAATCCAAAAAAAAAAAAAAAAATTGTAAAAAATATTTTTCATTTTATAAAAATAATTTTGAGTTAAGTTTTAAGTTAGGCAATGTGTAAACTTAGTTTTTTAAAAATTTGAAGTAATTATTTTATCATTTGTGTTCTTAGCATTAATTTATACAAAACTGTAATTTATGTTAAAATCCAAAATATTTCAAAAATATCTAAAAAAAACTTTTGATTTTACAGAATAAATTTTAAGCAAAGTTACATGTTAAGCAATGTTTGAACTAAGTTTTGTTCAATTTTATAGTAATTATTTTATCAATTGTGTTCTTAGCATTAATTTAAACAAAACTGGAATTTATGTTAAATACCAAAATATTTCAAAAAATTGTAAAAAATATTTTTGATTTTAAAAAATAAATTTTGAGCAAAGAGACATGTTAGGCAATGTTTAAATTAGTTTTGTCAAAATTTGAAGTAATTATTTTATCAATTGTGTTCTTAGCATTAATTTATACAAAACTTTAATTTGTGTTAAAATCTAAAATATTTCAAAAAATTGTAAAATGAATTTGATTTTATAAAACAAACTTTGAGCATAAAAACATGTTAGGCAATGTTGAAACTTAGTTTTGTCAAATTTTGAAGTAATAATTGTATCAATTGTGTTCTTAGCATTAATTTATACAAAACTGTAATTTAAGTTAAATCCAAAAAAAAAAAATAAAAAATTGTAAAAAATATTTTTGATTTTATAAAAATAATTTTGAGTTAAGTTTTAAGTTAGGCAATGTGTAAACTTAGTTTTTTAAAAATTTGAAGTAATTATTTTATCATTTGTGTTCTTAGCATTAATTTATACAAAACTGTAATTTATGTTAAAATCCAAAATATTTCAAAAATTTGTAAAAAAAACTTTTGATTTTACAGAATAAATTTTAAGCAAAGTTACATGTTAAGCAATGTTTGAACTTAGTTTTGTTCTATTTTATATTAATTATTTTATCAATTGTGTTCTTAGCATTAATTTAAAGAAAACTGTAATTTATGTTAAAATCCAAAATAATTCAAAAAATTGTAAATAATATTTTTGAATTTATAAATTTAATTTAGAGCAAAGTTACATGTTAGGCAATGTTTGAACTTAGTTTTGTCAAAATTTAAAGTAATTATTTTATCAGTTGTGTTCGTAGCATTAATTTAAACAAAACTGTAATTTGTGTTAAAATCCAAAAGATTTCAAAAATTTGTAAAAAATATTTTTGATTTTATAAAATAAATTTTGAGCAAAGAAACATGTTAGACATTGTTTGAACTTAGTTTTGCCACAATTTAAAGTAATTATTTTATCAATTATGTTCTTAGCATTAATTTATACAAAACTGTAATTTATGTTAAAATTCAAAATATAAAAAAAAAATTTAAAAAAAGTTTTAATTTCACATATAAAATTTTGAGCAATGTTTTTTGTTAGGCTATGTTTGAACTTTTTGTCAAAATTTAAAGTAATTATCTCAAAACTGTAATTTATGTTAAAATCCAAAATTATTCAAAAAATTGTAAAAATAATTTTTGATTTTATAAAATAATTTTTGAGCAAAGCTCCATTTTAGACAATGTTTATTTTTAGTTTTTTTTCAAAATTTAAAGTATTTATTTTATCAATTGTATTCTTAGCATTAATTTATACAAAACTATAATTTATGTTAAAATCCAAAATATTTCAAAAAATTATTAAAAATATTTTTGATTTTATAAAATCATTTTTGGGCAAAATTACATATTTGGCAATGTTTAAACTTAAATTTGTCAAAATTTAAAGTAGATATTTTATCAATTGTGTTTATAGCATTAATTTATACAAAACTGTAATTTATGTTAAAATCCAAAATATTTCAAAAATTTGTAAAAAATATTTTTGATTTTATAAAATAAATTTTGAGCAAAGTTGCATGTCAGGCAAACTTAGTTTCGTCAAATTTTATAGTATATATTTTATCAATTGTGTTCTTAGCATTAATTTATACAAAACTGTAATTTGTGGTAAAATCTAAAATATTTTTAAAAAATGTAAAAAAAATTTTAGATTTTATAAAATAAAATTCAAGCAAAGCTACATGTTAGGCAATGTTTGATCTTAGTTTTGTTTAAATTTGAAGTTATTATATTATCAATTGTGTTCTAAGCATTAGTTTAAACAAAACTGTAATTTATGTTAAAATCCAAAATATTTCAGAAAATTGTAAAAAATACTTTTAAGTTTATGAAATAAATTTTGAGCAAAGTTACATGTTAGGCAATGTTTGAACTTAGTTTTGTAAAAATTTGAAGTAATTATTGTAGCAATTGTGTTCTTAGCAATAATTTATACAAAACTGTAATTTATGTTAAAAACCAAAAAATTTCAAAAAACTTTAAAAAACACTTTTAAATTTTTAAAATAAATTTTAAGCACAGTTACATGTTAGGCGATGTTTGAACTTAATTTTGTCAAATTTTAATGTAATTATTTTTTTAATTGTGTTCTTAGCATTAATTTAAACAAAATTATAATTTGAGGTAAAATCCAAAATTTTTTAAAAAATTGTAAAAAATATTTTTGATATTATAAAATTAATTTTGAGCAAAGTTACATGTTAGGCAATGTTTAAACTTAGTATTGTCAAAATTTCAAGTCATTATTACAACAATTGTATTTTTAGCATCAATTTAAACAATATTGTAATTTATGTTAAAATCCAAAATATTTCAAAAAATTAATAAAAATATTTTTGATTTTACAAAATAAATTTTAAGCAAAGCTACATGTTAGGCAATGTTTGATCTTAGTTTTGTTTAAATTTGAAGTTATTATTTCATCAATTGTGTTCTAAGCATTAATTTATACAGAACGGTAATTTGTGTTAAAATCCAAAATATTTTGAAAAATTGTAAAAAATATTTTTGATTTTATAAAATAATATTTGAACAAAGTTGCATGTCAGGCAATGTTTGAACTTAGTTTTGTCAAAATTTGAAGTAATTATTTTACCAATTGTGTTCTTAGCAATAATTTATACAAAACTGTAATTTATGTTAAAAACCAAAAAAATTAAAAAAATTTAAAAAAATACTTCTGATTTTTCAAAATAAAATTTGAGCACAGTTACATGTTAGGCAATGTTTGAACTTAGATTTGTCAAATTTGAAAGTAATTATTTTATTAATTGTGTTCTTAGCATTAATTTAAACAAAACTAATTTATGTTAAAACTCAAAATCTTAAAAATAATTATTAAGTTTTTTTTTTAATTTAAAAAAACAATTTTGGGCAAAGTTGCATGTTAGGCAGAGCTTAAACTTAGTTTTGTCAAAACTTGAAGTAATTATTTTAGCAATTGTTTTCTTAGCATTAATTTATACAAAACTTTAATTTGTGTTAAAATCCAAAATATTTTAAAAATTGTAAAAAATATTTTTGGTGTTTTTAAATGAATTTTTGAGCAAAGTTTCATGTTAGGCTATGTTTGAACTTAAAATTGTAAAAATTTAAAGTAATTATTTAAGCAATTGTGTTCTTAGCAATAATTTATACAAAACTGTAATTTATGTTAAAAACTAAAAAATTTCAAAAAACTTTAAAAAACACTTTTGATTTTATAAAATAAATTTTGAGCACAGTTACATGTAAGGCAATGCTTGAACTTAGTTTTGTCAAATTTTAAAGTAATTATTTTATTAATTGTGTTCTTAGCATTAAATTAAACAAAACTCTAATTTGTGGTAAAATCCAAAATATTTTAAAAAATTGTAAAAAATATTTTTGATCCTATAAAATGATTTTTGAGCAAAGATGCATGTTAGGCAATCTTTGAACTTAGTTTTGTCAAAATTTGAAGTAAATATTTTATTAATTGTGTTATTGGCATTAATTTATACAAAACTGTAATTTGTGGTAAAATCCAAAATGTTTTAAAAAAATGTAAAAAATATTTTTGATTTTATAAAATAAAATTTGAGCAAAGTTACGTGTTAGGCAATGTTTGAACTTAGTTTTGTCAAAATTTGAAGTAAGTATTCAATCAATTGTGTTCTTAGCATTAATTTAAACAAAACTGTAATTTATGTTAAAATCCAAAATATTTCAAAAAATTGTAAATAATATTTTTGTTTTTAAAAAATAAATTTTGAGCAAAGGTGCCTGCTAGGCAATGTTTGAGCTTAGTTTTGTCAAAATTTGAAGTAATTATTTTATTAATTGTGTTCTTAGCAATAATTTATACAGAACTGTATTTATGTTAAGATCTAAAATATTTCAAAAAATTGTAAAAAATATTTTCAATTTTATAAAATAAATTTTGAGCAAAGAGACATGTTCGGCAATGTTTGAACTTAGTTTTGTCAAAATTTAAAGTAATAATTGTATCAATTGTGTTCTTAGCATTGATTTAAACAAAACTGTAATTTATATTAAAACCCAAAAAATTTCAAAAATTTGTAAAAAATACTTTTGATTTTATAAGATAAATTTTGAGCAAAGAGACATGTTAGGCAATGTTTGAACTTAGTTTTGTCAAAATTTAAAGTAATGATTGTATCAATTGTGTTCTTAGCATTAATTTAAACAAAACTGTAATTTATGTTAAAATCCAAAATATTTAAAAAAATTGTAAAAAATACTTTTGATTTTATAAAATAAATTTTGAGCTCAGGTACATATTAGGCAATGTTTGAACTTGGTTTTGTTAAAATTTGAAGTAGTTAGTTTATCAATTGTGTTCTTAGCATTAATTTAAACAAAACTGCAATTTGAGTTAAATTCCAAAATATTTTAAAAAATTGTAAAAAATATTTTTGATTTTATAAAATAAATTTTGAGCAAAATTACATATTAGGCAATGTATGAACTTAGTTTTAATAAATTTTTAAGTAATTATTTTATCAATTGTGTACTTAGCATTAATTTATACAAAACTATAATTTGTGTTAAAAACCAAAATATTTCAAAAAAATGTAAAAAATACTTTTAATTTTTTAAATAAATTTTGAGCACAGTTACATCTTAGGCAATGTATAAACTTAGTTTTGTTAAAATTTAGAGTAATTATTTTATCAATTGTGTACTTAGCATTAATTTATACAAAACTATAATTTGTGTTAAAAACCAAAATATTTCAAAAAAATGTAAAAAATACTTTTAATTTTATAAAATAAATTTTGAGCACAGTTCCATATTAATCAATGTTTGAACTTAGTTTTGTTAAAATTTGAAGTCGTTATTTTATCAATTGTGTTCTTAGCATTAATTTAAACAAAACTGTAATTTAAGTTAATATCCAAAAAAAATTAAAAAATTGTAAAAAATATTTTTGATTTTATAAAAATAATTTTAAGTTAAGTTTTATGTTAGGCAATGTGTGAACTTAGTTTTTTAAAAATTTAAAGTAATTATATTATTAATTGTGTTCTTAGCATCAATTTATACAAAACTGGAATTTATGTTAAATGCCAAAATATTTCAAAAAATTGTAAAAAATAATTTTTGATTAAAAAAAATAAATTTTGAGCAAAGAGACATGTTAGGCAATGTTTGAATTTAGTTTTGTCAAAATTTGAAGTAATTATTTTATCAATTGTGTTCTTAGCATTAATTTATACAAAACTGTAACTTATATAAAAATTAAAAAAATTTCAAAAAATTATTTAATATATTTTTGATTAATTTCAACAATTGTGTTTTTAGCAATAATAATCCAATATATTTCACAAAACAATAAAAAACCTAATAAATATAAACAGAACAAATTCAAGAGTTAATTGTAAAATTTGTTTATATTTTTAATTTTATTTAAAAAAATTTAATTAAATTTGTCAAATCAGCTTTAGATAATAGTATTGCTGATTTTGTGGTTTGGCTTGCAGCAGTATAGGATTCGAATAGAAGCAGATGTCTAATGCAGTGGGTTATGATGAAACAGGTTGGCCACCGGCCATGCCGCGACATGACCCGGGACTTAATTAAAGGTGATTTGTTATGCTGTTAGGTGAATTCTAAACCAATATGTGTTAATTAATTTTGTACAAAATTTGCAACAAAGAACTCAACAACAATTATAAACTATTTCTCGTTTTTTTAAGAAATTCAATAGAATTTGTGTTTGAGGAAATGAAATAAAAATATGCAATTAGCACAATTTTTATTTCATTAATTTAAGTTTGTGGCATTAGCTCAACAACAACAACAACAACAACAAGCATTCATTCTTTGCATTTTACATGATAATTGATTTACTAAAGTAAAATTAACCATTTGATTCTAAATAAATAATATATTAATAGAAAAGAATAAATAATTCAAAACCAATTGTCCGTTTTCTCTTGTTAAAAAGATACCGAAAACACCCGCCGCTTTATATATCGATTGCGTTTCTCGCATTGAGAAGCGTGTTACACGAAAGTAAAAGCTGTCGGTGGCCTCCAAGCCACCCACTAAACAACCCATCCCCCAACAAACGTTTCAGGCCATCCCGAAATTAGAATCCTTGTTATGGTTTGTTCGACTAAATCCCTTTTAGTTTTCCATTTTCCGAAATGGTTTATAATGAATGCCTAATGCCTTACAAATAGATTACATTCCGTGCCCCGGACATAATCTAGGCACAAATTAAATTCGATTCAACGGATCCTAGGGAAATTATTTAACTACAAAGAATTAAATTAATATGGAACATAACATAAATAAGCATTTACTTCGTTTTTCAAATGGGTTTTGTAGAAAGGTCTTTTATATTGCAGCTTTTTAATCCCTTCCTTGTGAAGCAGGCAGGGAGGGAGCTTTCCTGAAATTATTGAATGGTGTATTTTAAGTGGCATATTCGCCATAATAAGGGATCGGAGGCTCTTAAGGCGACCCTATAGTTTGATCCGACTTTGTACTCAAAGACGGTTTGGAAATATATTTTACTACCAAAGGAGTTTAACTTGAATTATTTTATTGCTTTAAATTTAACCTGTTTTCTTGTGAGCCGAAAACCTTCATTTTAACACTGATAGGCTTAGGTATAATTATCAATTATATGTAGTTCTTTACTGTTACATATACAACTTTTTTGTTAATAAATAATATTTTAATGCTTTACAAATTTTTTTTTACAAATTTTATAAATTTATTAATTTTATTAAAAATGGAACGGTAAACGCTTCAACAACGCATTGAAATGATTAAAATTCACTACAAAAATGGTAAAAAAATTTCAGTCACAGTTTGCAAAACTAAGCACTTTTTGGTCAAACTAAACTAACTAAAGCACCTTCTCGGCCGGCTATAGTGAACTTGGTGGAAAAATTTGAGTTGTTGGAACAAGTTTGTAATGTGAAGAATCGAAACTGTGTGCATTGCTCAAAAACACATGAGAATATTGCTGATGTAACAAGTAGTGTTGAAATAAAACTCAGGTTTGTCAATTCCTTGTCGATATTTGGAATTAGACATTCCACAAACGACACTACACCGTATTTTGCATAAAGACTTAAGCCTAAAGGCTTTTAAAGTTTAGTTAACACAAGAACTCAAGCCGGTCGATCACTATAAACGTCGTATCTTTGCTGATTGAGTCCTTCAAATGCATCAAAATGATCCGAAATTTTATCGAAAAATCATCTTCAGTGATGAGGCCCATTTTTACCTTGGAGGCTACGTTAATAAGCAGAATTGTCGCATTTGGGGCTCTGAAAATCCAAGAATGAATGTTGAATAGTTTTTGCATCGTCACGTGGTGAGGTTTTTAGACTGTTGGTGTGATTGGACTCTATTTTTTTGAAAATGAAGTTAGTGCAACTGTTACGGTGAATGGATGGCGCTACCGAGCTATGATTAATGATTTATGACCGGAATTAAAAGATATTGATGTGGACAACGTTTATTTTCAGCAAAACAGCGCTACGTGCCACACAAGCAACGAAGAAATGGCATTTTTACAAAAAAAAACTCCTAACCGTGTTATTTCTTGAAGAGGTGATTACAATTGGTCACCAAGATCTTATAATTTAACGCCTTTGGACTTTTTTTTGGGCCACGTGAAAGATAAGGTCTATGCTAATGCTCTACAATCGATTTAAGATCTTAATTGGAATTTGTAAAGTTATCGAGGTCATACAGCCGCAAATGTGCAAATTGGTTATGGAAAATTTTATAAAAAGAATGTGGTACTGCAACCACAACCGTGGCGGCTATTTGACTGATATCTTTTTTAAATGTTAATGGCATACCTTTCTCTTTACAATAAAATAAACATTTATTGATTTCTCTTAAAAAATACCTTTTTTTTTAATATCAAAATGAAACTTCTTATTGGAAAACGCTATATAAGTAGATTGTTGTGTTTTTTAATAGTTTGTGATAAATTTTGGTACTTTTTGACAATATTTTTGTTTTTTATAACCAAAATTTCTTTGTTTTTAAAATTTTATAAATTTTTTTTTTTCACTTTTTGATAGTTTATATTCAAAATTTAAATTTTTTGTCAATATTTTAAAAGTTTATTGCTGGATTTAGATAGTTTTGACTTTTTATAAATAGAATTTTGCATTTTTTAGCATTTAGAGATTTTTTCTGACAATATTTTTGTACTTCATGGCCGGATTTTGCTGTTTTTGATAATTTATTAAAAAATTGCATTTTTTAACAGTTTATAAACGGATTTTATTGTTTTTTTTTTGGCAATGTTTTGATTATTTAAGGTCGGATTTTGCAGTTTTTTCTATTTTATTAAAATAATTTTGCACTTTTTAACAATTTTTAGTTGAACTTTAATTCTTTTTAAACATTTATGATTTTTTTTAATAGTTTTGATAGATTTTGTCAATTTTTTTTAATTTTCAGCCAAGTATTGGTTATTTTAGACATGTTTTAACAAAATTTTGCATTTTTTTGTTTTTTCTTAGAATTTTTTATTATTTTTCATAAACAGTTTCCAGACATTTTTTAAAGAATTTTACATTTTATTACGTATTTTGACTAGATTTTGAATCTTGCTGGAAATACTTTTAACAGTTTATGGCCTAATTTTGATACAATAAATAAATATTTTGTTGTTTTAAAGTCAGAATTAGCTGTTTTTAAATTAAATTTTTGACTTTTTAATTAATTTTGGCCAGATTTTGATTGAATTCTAACATATTTTAGTGTTTTATGACTGAATTTAGATATTTTTGACATTTTATGAAAAGATATTTGCATTTTTTTAACACTTGTAGATTAAATTTTGTTTTGTTGACAATATTTTTATACTTTATGGCCAGATTTTGCAGTTTTTGACAAGTTATTAAAACAATTTTACACTTTTTTACATTTATAAACGGATTTTTTTGTATTTTGAATTTTTTTTGATTTTTTTAACAGTTTATAGCAGGATTTTGATGTTTTCTGTGACGTTTTATTAACAGAAGTTTGCACTTTTCAATCGTTTTTGGCCGGATTTTAGTACTTTTTGAAAATATTTTATTATTTTATGACAGATTTTTGCATTTTTTTACTTTTTTTAAATAAAATGTTGTATTTAAACAGTTTGTTTGTTTGGTAAATCTTTCTGACAATTTTTTTTAGTTTATAACAAAAGTTATTTTAAATTTCTATGAATAGAATGTGCAAGAAACCAACTGTAAGAAAGTTAATAGGTAGGCAGCAGAAAAACTGCTAAAGTTTGAATCAAAAGTATTTTTAAAGAGCAGTTAAAGTTTAGAAAAAGAAATAATAAAGTTAATAGAAATAGAAGAGAATGGAAATGTACATTTGACAAATTTTATGAAAGGGGTGGAATGTCAATGAAAAAAATAATAGAGAGTAGAAGAATGAGTAAAACTGTAAACGGAAAATTATCGAACAGACTAGAAAAGGTAGAACAGATAGGCAAGTAAAAATTGATAGTAGCAGATACAATGCCAAATTCAAAAAATGTATTCAAGAATATAATAAACTACCAGCCTATTTGCAGAAAAACCAATTATTCATTGTTCAACAAGTTTAGGTGTAGCAGTAAAAAGAATGGTAATAAATATTGGATGACTGAAGAATATAAAAAGTGTGAGATTTGTAAAAATAGAGTAAGGACTTGGAATCATTGGGTGAATGAGTGTAATTGAATAAAGTGAGATGATAATGAGCAAATGCAGGCAAGAACATGGAAAAATGTTTAAATGAGAATGGAAAAGAAGTAAAAAATTTAAATTTTTATTTTATGTTTTAAGAGGTTTGCTTTTATTTGTTTAATCTTAAGAAAGATGTTGTTTATTTATTATTTAAGTGTTATTACTATAAATGTATGTATGATTGTGCCAATAAAGGTTTTTATTATTGGATTAAATGTTACATTTTAGTACAGTTTATGACTAAATTTTAAAACTTGCTAATAGTACTTTAAGTTTTATTGGCCAGATTTTGTTATTTTTGCCCATTTTTTGCTGTTTTAAGACCAGAATTAACTTTTTTTAACATTTTATAAAATAAATTTTAAAATTTTTAATTATTTTTGGCTAAACTTTGTTTTATTCTAAAAATAAATTTGTGTTTTATAACCGGATTTAGATATTTTTAACATATGAATAGAATTTTGCAATTTTAAGACTTAAGAAATTTACATTTTTTAACAGTTTAAAATAGGATTTTTGAGTTTTTTGACAATATTTTGATTGTTTAAGTTTTTGCAGTTTTTGCTATTTTATTAAAATAATTTTGCACTTTTTTTATGCTTTCTGTCAATTGTTTTAATTTATAGAGTCAGTTTTCGCTATTTTTGACGTTTTATTAACAGAATTTTGCATCTTTTAATCGTATTTTGGTTAGAATAGAGCACTTTTAACTATTTGTGGTAAATAATGTGGCCAAAACGCACATTGTCTGAAAAGAAAAAGAGAATAAAAAATCAGCCAGACAATGTGTGACAATGTAATGTGTATTGTGGAGGTGGTTTTGCGTGTGAGTTGCGGTCTCCACGTCTCCACCGCTGATTAATAATAAATTTTTCGAAAGAGTCGGGGCTTCACCAAGGTTAGCCATTGAAGTATTGAAGTGTTTGCCGTTTCGTGTCGGTATGTTTCCAACATGGCGGTAGACGGGAGCGGAGCTAGTGCTCCCGGTGTTGTCGAGGTAAATATGAAAATCCGGTTAGAATGATTTATTGATTTTTATAAGGCCTTCAACACCGTTGAGTTAAATGCAATTTTAACGTCATTAATTAAATGCCGGATTGACTATTGGTTTACAAACCTTATTTACAACATCTACAAATGCGCAACAATGATAGTAAAACTGCACGAGAATATCACCAAAATTAATTATTGCCGTTCTAGAGCATTCATTCAAGAAACTAAATTGGAAAAACAGGGGCTTAAATATAGATGACAAAAACTTTACTAACCTTCGCTTTGCAGACGACATTGTCACAGCATCCGACAATTTATTAGACGCAAAACTTATGCTGGAAAAATTGCAAGAAATCTGTGCCCAAGTTGGTTTGAAAATAAACCTGTCAAAAACAAAATTCATGACAAATTTGGTACCCAGTGAAAACATCAAAATTGGTAACAGCAAAGTGGAGCTGGTGGAAAAATATATATATCTTAGTCATGAAGTAAAAATCTCGAGCAACGACCAAACATGCAAGACAAACATAAGAATTATCTTCTCTTGAGTAGCATATAGAAAACTGAGAGAAGTGTTAAAAAGTAAACTACCAATATGCCTTAAACGTAAAGTTTTTGATTAATGTGTTTTGCCCGTCATGACCTACGGCGCTAAAACTTTGACTCCAACCAATGCATTAGCAAGGAAGCTTAAAATAACCCAACGCAAAATGGAGCTGTCAATGCTTAAAATCATATTAGAAACGAAGACATACGCGAAAGAACTAGCAACACGGGTGTCATCAAACAAACAGCCAAACTAAAGTATAATTGGGCTGGATATGTAGTACGGATGAAAGATGGAAGGTGGACGAAAAGGTTTTTCAAGTAGAAACTACCTACCCAGTGGACAGATGAACTAAGACGAATAGTCAGCAACTAGATACAAACAGCTCAAAATTGGAAAGAGTGGGCAATCATAGGGAAAGCTTATGTCTAACAGTGGACGCTAAGAGACAGTTTTTAACAGTTTATAATCAAATTTTAAACAATTTTAAAATAAATAAGGTTTTTTAACAGTTTATGGCTCAATTTTTATGTTTTTTAAACATAATTTACTGTTTAAGGCCACAATTAATTGATTTGACTTTTTATAAACTAAATTTTAAAATTTTAAATTATTTTTTTGGAAAATTTTGATGAATTCTGAAAAATAAATTGTGTTTTCTGACTAGATTTATTAATTTTTGGCTTTTTATAAAATATATTTTTGCATTTTTTAACACTTATAGATCAAATTTGGTTTTTCTGACAATATTTTTATATTTTATGTACGGATTTTGTTGTTTTTGACAATTTTTAAAAAGAATTTCACACTTTTTAACATTCATAAACAAATTTCATTCTTTTTTTGGCAATATTTTGATTGTTTAAGGTTGGATTTTGCAGTATTTTATTAAAATAATGTTGCATTTTTTAACAGTTTAAAGTCGAATTTTGATTCTTTTTAAAATTTTATAAACATTTGTTAACTTTTGTAACAGTTTATGGCCGGATTTTGATGCTTTCTGTCAATTGTTTCAATTTTTAGAGACATTTTTTGCTATTCTTGACGTAGAATTTTGCACTTTTCAACTGTATTTTAATTCTTTCTAAAATAATTTCATTATTTTATAACAGATTTTTGCATTTTCATAAATGAAATGTTACATTTTTAACAGCTTTTGTTTTGGTAAATTTGTTTGACAATTTTTTTAAAATTATAACTTTTCTGATTATCTTTGTCAATAGTTATACATTTTATTACAGTTTATTACCGGATTTTGAATTTTACTGAAAGTACTTTGGTATTTTATTGTTGCTATTTTTAGGATTTCAACAGTTTATGAGCTAATTTTAAACAGAATTAGCTATTTTTAACATTTTATAAATTAAATGTTGTATTATGACCGGATTTAGATATTTTTAACTTTTTATTAAAAAAATTTTGCATTTTTTAACATTTATAGAATAATGTTTGTTTTTATAACAATATTTTTATACTTTAAGGCCGGATTTTGCTGTTTTTGACATTTTATAAAAAGAATTTTGCACTTTTTTATTGGGTTTTAGTGGTTTTTTACAACATTTTGAAAGATTAAGGTTGGATTATGCACTTTTTGCTATTTTATTAAAACAATTTTGCACTTAACAGTTTATAATTAATTTTTAAACAGTTTGATAGATAAGTGAGGGTTTTTAACGGTTTATGGCTCAATTTTAATGTATTTTAAAAATAGTTTGCTATTTAAGGGCAGAATTAACTGATTTCACATTTTATAAATTATTTTTTGAAATTTTAAATTATTTTTGGGTAGATTTTGATTTAACCTGAAAATATTTAGATATTTTTGATTTTTTATAATTTTTTGTTTATTATTTAACATTTGTAGATTAAATTTTGTTTTTCTTGCAGTATTTTTATACTTTATGGCCGGATTTTGCTGTTTTTGAAAATTTATAAAAAAAATTTTACATTTTTTGATTGTTTATAATCGGGTTTTAATGTTTTTTGACAATATTTTGATTGTTTATTAAGGTCGGATTTTGCAGTTTTTTCTATTTTATTAAAATATTTCAGCACCTTTTAACAGTTTATAGTCAAGTTTTAATTCTTTTTAAAATTTTATGAGTATTTGTTAACTTTTTAACAGTTTATGGCTAGATATTGATGCTTTCCTATATTGTTTAAATTTTTAGGGCCAGTTATTGCTGTTTTTTTTTTTCTATTAACAAAATTTTGCACTTTTTAACCGTATTTTGGTTCTTTTTAGAAATATTGTATTATTTTATAACAGATTTTTGCTTTTTTAAGTTTTCATAAATAGAATGTTGCATTTTAAAGATTTTTGTGTAAATTTGTTGGCAACTTTTAAATAGTTTATAGGAACAATTTAACATTATTGACATTTTATAATTAATTTTATATTTTATTACATTTTTAGACCGAATTTTGATACTTGCTGGAAGTATTTTTCCTATTTTTGGGATGTTATGAAGTTTTTTAACAGTTTCTGGCATAATTTTGATACTTTTAAAAAATATTTTGCTTTTTAACTCTACAATTAGCTGTTTTTGAATTAAATTTTGGATTTTCTAATTAGTTTTCACCAGGTTTTCATTCAATCTGAAAATATTTTAGTGCTTTTTAACCGGATTTAGATATTTTTGACTTTTTGGAAAGAATTTTGCATTTTTTAATATATATAGATTAAATTTTGTTTTTTTGGCAGTATTTTTATACTTTATGGCAGGATTTTGCTGATTATGACAATTAATAACAAGAATTTTGCACTTTTTAACAGTTTTTAATTGGTTTTTAATTGTTTAATTTTTGCTATTTTATTAAAATAATTTTACATTTTTTAATAGTTTATATCGAATATTAAACAATTTAAATTAAATTTTTTAAAACTTTGATGCTTCTTAAACATTGTTTGCTGTTTAAGGCCAGAATGATCTGATTGAATGTTTTATAAACTAAATTTTAATTTTTTCATTTATTTTTGGGTAAATTTAATAGTTTTTGACTATTTATAAGAAAAAGTTTGCATTTTGTAACACTTATAGATGAAATTTTGTTTTTATGTCGATATTTTTATACTTTAAAGCCGGATTTTGCTGTTTTTGACATATTATAAAAAAAATTTTAGTCGTTTTAACAGTTTATAGTTGGTTTTTAATTTTACTTTTTTTTATTTTATAAAGTTAACAAATTTTTTTTAATAGTTTATAGCCAGATTTTGATGTTTTTTGTCATTTTGATTGTTTAAGGTCGGATTTTGCAGTTTTTGTTATTTTATT
This sequence comes from Tachinus rufipes, assembly GCA_963932245.1. Lineage (NCBI taxonomy): Eukaryota > Metazoa > Arthropoda > Insecta > Coleoptera > Staphylinidae > Tachinus > Tachinus rufipes. Next base: position 114,771,036 of record OZ010745.1, read on the forward strand.
AGCACTTTTTAACAGTTAATAGTCAAATTTTTGATTTTTTTTTAATATTAAAAAATAAATATTTGTTAGTTTTTTAACAGTTTCTGGCTGATGCTTTCTGTCAATTGTTTTAATTTTTAAAAACAGGTTTTGCTATTTTTAACGTTTTATTATTAAAATTGCACTTTTCAACTTATTTTGGTTCTTTTTGAAAATATTTTATTATTTTATCAAAAATGTTTGCCTTTTATGACTTTTCATAACTAAAAGATCTTTTTAATAGTTTTTGATCAATTTTTTTGACATTTTTTTATAGTTTATAACAAGAATTGATTACTTTTTAAATTTTATAAAAAAAAATAACATTTTATTACAGTTTATGACCGGATTTTGAATCTTACTGAAAATACTTTGGATTTTGCTATTTTTAGAATTTTATATCTCAATTTTGATGCTTTTAAAAATTATTTTGATGTTTAAAGCTAGAATTATCTGTTATTTTTGGCTAGGTTTTGATTTAATTTGATATTAATTTAGTGTTGTATGACAGGATTTAGTTATTTTTGACTTTTTATGTATGGAATTTTTTATTTTTAATAACTTGTAGATTAAATTTTATTTTTCTAACAATATTTTTATACTTTACAACCGGCATTTAGTATTTTTGACATTATATAAAAAAAATTGCACCTTTTAACTGTTTTTAATTAGATTTTATTGTTTTCTGGGCAATATTTTGACCTTAAGGTCGAATTTTGCACTGTTTGCTATTTTATTAAACTAGTTTTGCATTTTTTAACAATTTACAGTCGACTTTTTTTTTCTTTTAAATTTTTATGAATAAATGTTAAATTTTTTAACAGTTTTTGCGGAATTTTAGAGTTTTCTGTCAATTATTTCTGCTATTTTTGACGTCTTATTAACATAATTTTAAACTTTTAAACTGTTTTGACCGTATTTTGGATTTTTTTGGAAATATTTTATTATTTTATAACAGATTTTTTAACAGTTTATGGCTCAATTTTGATGATTTTAAAAAATATTTTGCTGTTTAAATGCCAGAGATAACTGTTTTTATCATTTTATTAATTAAACTTTAGACTTTTTAATTAGTTATTAAGTTTTCATTTAATCTAAAAATAAGTTAGTTTTTTATGTCAGGATTTAAATATTTTTTATTTTTTAATTTATAGACTGAATTTTCTTTTTATGACAATATTTTTGTGCTTTGTGGCCGGATTTTAATCATTTTGAATTTTGTGAGCCAATTTTGATGTTTTTTAAACATAGTTTGCTGTTTAATGCCAGAATCATCTGATTTAACATTTTCTAAAAACCCTTTAGTGCCCACCGGTACTTATAAGTCCTGGTCGTTATTTCTGCAAATACTTTGCCATTTTAATATAAACACGTATGATTGGGAAAAAAAGCGTAACCGCGATCAAATGTTTACATTTGTTGTGACTGTAGGTTCTTAGCATCTGTGTTGGTGTTATCATGTGTAAAAAAACTGGGCAAGTTGAAACTATTGTATATAAATTATAAAAATTGTTTATTTACGTTTATTTACAATATATTGTGGTTTAATAAATCCAGTTTTTAGCTCAATGTTATGGAACAACATAATTGTTTGTTTATTATGTTCAAATGCGTTTTACAACAAAACTAATCAAAGATAAAGATAACAAAAATAACCTGAATACAATCAGCTATAGGTTCAGATGACAAAATATTTGAGAAACAGTTACTAATATTTATCTAAAATTGTTCGGCAATTAGATGATAATATTTATCAAAATAATTTATACGCTACTCAACAAAATAAAACTTGAAAACTGACAAAAAATAAATTGCTATCTTCTATTGGCATCAAATTTTTTATGTCCTATCACCACGGAAACAATTTTGGAACTTCAGCTTTGACTTAGGAATAAATTTGATGACTTCTTAAAGTATTTGCATTGTAATGATAATTGTAAAGTTCTTAAAACCAACCAGAAAAAGCTCTACAAAGTAATATTTTTATCTAATACTTTGAACAACTTGATTGGAAGCATGATCATTGATTAAAGTATGATTAGATTTAAAGATAAAAGTTCTCTTAATCAATATAACCCACATAAACCTATCAAACGTGGGTACAAGCTTTAGTGTATTGGTGACAAAAATTGGTTTAATTCTTGGTTTAAAGTATACCAACAAAAAAAATTAAAAATTACAAATTTTGCTTGAATTTTTTATGGTTCAGAAGAAATCAGTTTGCAAAAAACGCAAAACGATTGTTCCAGTATGCACATAAAATGCCCACTGGTAGTCAAAAATTGTATAAACATAGGTAGAATTAATAAAACTGATCAACTGTAAGAGATATATGGAACCGGTAGCACCGTTTATTATAGGAATTTGTTGTCATTGCATTTGTCAACGCTTATATAATTTATTATGTTTAGTTCCTGACGGTACTTATAAGTACATTGTTTTCAAAAGCATCTAAAATGCAAAATAAAACAAAAAATAAATTTTGAAATTATTTTTCCGGCTTCTTTTGGTTATAAAAATATAAAAATATAAACATTGAATTAAATTTTGATTTTTTTGTAAGATCTAGTTTTGGGCATTAATTTTAAAGTTTTTAAAAAGTTTTGGCTAGATTTTGATTTAATTTGAAGATAAATTTGTGTTTTTTGACAGAATTTATTTTTTTTGCATTTTTTAACATTTCTAGATCAAACTTGGATTTTCTGATTTTCATACTTTATTTTTGACTATTTATAAAAAGAATTTTGCACTTTTTAACTGATTATAATCAGATTTTAGTGTTTTTTACAATATTCTGATTGTTTAAGGTCGGATTTTGCAGTTTTTGCTATTTTATTAAAATAATAATGCAATTTTGATTTCTTGCAAAATTTTATGGTCAGATTTTGATGCGTTCTGTCAATTGCTTTAAAATTTAAGGAAAGATTTTGCTATTTTTGACGTTTTATTAACAGAATTTGCACTTTCCAAATGGATTTGAGTATTTTTTGAAAATATTTTATGACAGATTTTTTGTTTTTGTTGGCTTTTCATAATAAATATGTTGCATTTTTAACAGTTTGTAGTGAATTTTTTTGACATTATTTATATAGTTTCTGAAAAAAAATTGTTGTTTTGATATTTTATGAAGAATTTCACTTTTTATTATTTAGATTTTAAATTTTACTAAAAGTACTTTTATGTTTTGTTGCTAGTTTTGAACAGTTGAGGGTCAATTTTAATGCTTTTTAAACATAGTTTGCTGTTTTGAGGCTAGAATTTGCTGTTTTTAATATTTTATGAATTAAATTTAAGTTTTATTAATTATTTTTAGGTAGATTTTGATTCAATCTGAAAATAATTTAGTGTTTTATTACCGGATTTAGTTAATTTTGATTTTTATGAATAGAATTTTGCATTTTTAAAAACTTTTAGATTAAACTTTATTTTTCTAACAATTGTCTTATACTTTATGGCCAGATTTTAGTATTTTTGACATTTTTAAAAAGAAATTTGCGTTTTTTTTCAATTCCTTTAGTTTTTAATCAGATTTTATTGTTTTTTTTGGCAATATTTTGATTGTTTAAGGTTGGAATTTGCAGTTTTTGCTATTTTATCAGTTATCAGTGTTAGTATCATCGTCACGTGTACGTGTACGTGTATGTGTTTATTGCTAGTGTTAATAGTTTTAAATTGCGTGTATATATGTATGTAATGTAATCTAGGGAGAGAGCGTGGCGCAGTGGTCTAGGCATCCGGCCGCTGTACCGAAGATCCAGGGTTCGATTCCTATATAATACCGTGATATACTTTTCACTTTCTATACGCTCTCCCACTCCCCAAGCCGCCTTGCCAGCGTGTGGTTTTACGGCTAAAACCTTCTCTGATGGAGTGATGAATTCTCTCCAGTGGTTCGGAATCCACTTAAAACTGTAGGTCCCTTGTAATGTAAGTTGCCAACATTACAAGCAGAGAAAGAGGCTAAGACGCCAGCAGTGGCGTATGAATGGCTGACTTCACAATGTTATCTTTGAAGATGTGGAATATTTATTTTTAAGAAAGGTAATTAAAGTGCATTAAATTTAGTTTGAAAGTTTGAGTAAATTTGATATTTAATAATAATAATAATACTTTATTCACGGTATATACAAAAACCATTTACATCTACATCATTATATACATAAATAACGATGAATTACAAACAATATTACAATTACACAAAAATATATAAAAGAATATTGAAAAATAAAAGCATGGAAAAAAGTATACATAAATAAAAACAAAATATAAAATTATTCATCAACACATTTTAAATGACACTTAAAACTACATTTTGAAACACAAAATAAATCAATATTATTAGAGAAACCATTAGCAATTCTACACATTCTACCAATTGGATTATTAAATCCATAATTGGTAGAATGTATAGATTCTCTAAATAATGGAGACTGTCTGGTTCGGCAATTATTGTTGGGGACTTGAAATGGAAGAGTTTTAAGTAGCTCTTGGCAATCAATCTCAGACATCCACGTAAAAATGATAAATCGGCTCTTTTGCGCCGAATTTTCAGCGGCGGAAGATTATATTGCAATGCAATGAGGTTAAAATCGTAATTTTCGGATGAAATGCCTAATTTGTACGATAATAAACGAAAAAATTTGTTTTGAATACGTTCTATATTGCATATATGAACGCTGTAGTATGGACACCAAACTGACGGAGCGTACTCTAAATGAGAACGTACTAAAGCGCAATAAAGTAATTTGAGTGTGCTAGGAGATAGGTCAGTAGACATTCTGTAAACAAATCCTAACATTTTCATAGCACGGTTGCACATATAGTTTATATGCTCAACAAAAGTTAGTTTTGAATCAAAAATTACGCCCAAATCTTTTATTTGTGTAACATGCTCCAAAACATTATTATCGATAGTATAGTCAAACGATACTTTACTTAAAGTTCTGTTGAAGCTTATCGAAAAACATTTATTTGCGTTAAACAACAAGTTATTAATAAGACACCATGAATGAACAGAATCTAAATCATTTTGCAAACTAATGCAGTCCTCGATAGATGATATTCTTTTATAAATTTTAAGATCGTCAGCAAATAAAAGATAAGACAAAGAATTAATAGAATAAACAAGATCATTAATAAAGAGTAAAAACAGAATTGGTCCACAATGAGATCCTTGAGGAACCCCAGAAGGAACAACAATTGGTTGAGATAAAAAGTTATTAATTTTCACACACTGTGTACGATTTTCCATAATAATGAAATTTATTCATAACCTATAAGTGTGTTTACATGTTTTACGTTTAACAAATTTTAATTCAAATATCTCAAATAAAATTGTAAAAGTTCTATTGTTAACATACAATCCGAGGTAGCTCAGTGGTAGTGTTTGTTAGTGTAAACTAGCCGGCCCGGGTTCGATACTTGGCACGTGAGAAGATTTTTAATAGATTTTAAATATTTATATTCAAGTAATAATTTTACTTTCTAACTAACAACTATTCCGAGGTCTTCCTTTGTGTGTTATATTTGTTAGCCACCACAATAGACCCTGTGGTGTGAAGTCAAGTATCCCTGTCTATTTATTTGTTTTAAGTTTGTATATTAATTATATTTATTGTGATTGAATTTTATAATTAAATTGAAGTTCATATATTTTATCATCATGGTGGCAAGATATTGTTTATATTGTAAAGAGTTAATACATCCTCGATCATATTTATTGATCTGTTAAATGCAATACATGCAATATGTGGATACACGGAGATTGTGTTTCTACTGACACGAAAAAAGTGCAACAAATAATTAAAAGTTCAGAGAAATTTAGTTGCAAATATTGCTCACTGGAAGTATCTGATAAAGAAGTTTGTAATCTTTCTGAAGTTGAAGTTCTTTTTAAAACTTACTTTGGTCCCTTTGAAGGGAAAATAATGCAAAATTTAGAAAATATGAATTCTAAACTTGATAATATAACCACTAGAGTCGATGCTTTAGAAAGTGAAACGAATATTCTAAAACAAGATATAAATCAATTAAAAGCTAATTCTAACAATAGTTTTGAAGATATTGTGGAAGAACTGGAAGAACGTCATAAGCGTAAAAACAATATTATGATATTTAACGTCAAAGAATCGGCACATCAATCGGTAGAAGAAAGAATTAAAATGGATAAATCTGCTGTCTCAAAAATATTACAACCTATTGATAACGTTCTAAACCCTACAAAAGTATTAAGGGTAGGTCGAAAATCTGCAAAACTACGTCCTTTAAAAATCGTATTTAATGACTCTTTAATACCTAAACTTGTCTTAAGGAATCAAGACAAAATTAAGGAAGCTGATATCAAAATTAGACAAGATAAAACCTCGGCTCAATTGGATAATATAAAAATGGTACAGCAACAATTTCAAGAACGAAAAATGAAAGGAGACAAAAATATTTACACTTCAAAAAACTACAACCATTAAAAATCTATTTTCAAAATGCGGGAGAGATTAAGACTAAGTTACGTGATTTGGATGTAAATGTGTCACTTTCTAATTACGATGTTATTATAATAATGGAAACATGGCTTACTGAAGACATTTTAAATACGGAAATTATGTTACAAAACTACGTAATTTACAGATCGGACAGATCTGTATTATCAAGTACAAAGTCTAAGGCTGGGGAGTTCTAATAGCGGTGCACAAAAGAATAAAATCTCAACAAATTCAAGATATACCACAAACGGTTGAACAACTTTTTGTATCATTGACTTTCAATGGGACAACAACGATAGCTGGTGGATTGTATATTCCTCCAGGTTCCGATAATATAAAATATGTGCATGGTGAAACCATGGAAAATATAATAGAAAAGTATCCAAATAGCAGATATATAATCTGCGGAGATTATAATTTACCTGAAGCACGCTGAGCCTAATGATGATATTGGAGTTCAGTTAACAACATCGGCTAGTTTATACGCAAGAACAGTTTGTGAATCATTTGAGATACTAAATATACTAAATATACTAAACTTTTTTCATATAAATGATATTCCAAATCTTTGCGGAGTATTTCTGGATTTAGTATTTACTAGAGATAAATCTAACACAATAATAACTGCAGAAGATACTTTGTTGGAAAATGGTATTTACCATATAGCGTATGTCATTACTATAGACAATTGCAATCCAAAAGCTCAAATGAAATTTAAGGAACTTGTACCAAATTTTAAACAAGGAGATTTTACACAAATTAATAATTTTCTAGCTAATGTAAACTGGGATATCATATGCAATGCTAATGAAAACAACTGTGATATTAATATTCTAGTTTCTCATTTTTATGGTGTGCTGTTTAAATCTATTGAATTATTTGTACCTGTGAAATGTGTAAGAACCAGAACATATCCAAGATGGTTTAACTCTGAACTGATTGGAATTATAAATGCAAAAAAGATAGCACATGCTAGATACAAGTTCAAGTTTACATCAAGATTATATTTAATTTAAAAACTTAAGAGATCGATGTAAATTTTTGGGAAAAACTTTACATTTAAAATACACTCATTTTTCTAGCCAAATGATATGTGATAATCCAAAACTATTCTGGAGGTATATAAATGAAAAAAAAAATACGGATGGTTATCCAAAAGTTATGCAATATAAAGAACAGATATGTGATACTGAACAAAAGTGTGTGAATTTATTTGCAGATTTCTTTTCATCGGTATATGTTAGTGAAGTGTTTTCTGTTCCGTTTTCTGAAAATAGTTCCTTTGTTAACTAACGCTTTAAATTGTTTGTTAAATGTTACGGATGTTTTTGATGGGATATTAAATTGTGTTACCTGGCCCTGACGGAATACCAAGTTTATTTAAAAAAAAAATTATATATGTGTTAATAAAACCTCTTTTTAATTTATTCTCAATTTCTATATCAAAAGGTGAATTTCCAGAATTTTGAAAACAATCCTATATTCCGCCAATTTTTAAATTCGGCAATAGAAATAATATTACTAACTACAGGGGTGTGTGTAACCAATCTGCTATGCCTAAGTTATTCGATTCCTTAATTGCCGACCAATTAAAATGGATGTGTAAAAACATTATTACCGAAAATCAACATGGTTTTATGAAAGGACGATCGACTTCAACAAATCTTATGATCTATCAATCTAAGATAATTGAGGCATTTGAAAACAAAGCGCAAGTCGACGCAATTTACACAGACTTTGCAAAAGCATTTGATTGGGTAGATCATGGTACCTTGATTAGAAAATTGTTGGCAATGGGATTTGGTAAACGTGTGGTAAATTGGTTACATAGTTTTTTGATTGGCCGAACACAGTGTGTTAAAATTAAAAATCATATTTCCATAATTGTAAATGTTACGTCAGGTGTACCACAAGGTTCACACTGTGGTCCTATTCTATTTATATTATTTGTAAACGATTTATGTGAAGTGATTGTAAATTCAAGTTGTCTTCTATATGCAGATGATTTAAAAGTATTTAGAAAAGTAATCTCATAAGCGGATTGTATTGCCATTCAACAAGATTTAGATAAAATTGGTAAATGGTGTAAGGTTAATAATTTGTTTTTAAACCAATCCAAGTGTTATGCAATGCTATTTAGTAGAATAAATAATCCATTAACTCATTGCTACTCTATCAATAATACGTCTTTAAAAAGTGTGAACGAGATATCTGATTTGGGAGTCATATTTGATTTAAAATTAAATTTTAATAACCACATAAACAGCATGTGTTCAAAGGCTAGGAAGATGATGGGTTTTCTAAAGAGATCATCATAGGAGTTACATAGTGATGCTTGCATAACACTTTACAGGTCCTTGGTACGCCCAATACTTGAGTATGGAACATCAATTTGGTTTCCTTATCCTAATATGGACAAAATTGAAAAAGTACAAAGAAACTTTTTGAAATTTTTCTCATACAAATTGGGCGTGAATAGAGAAAATATAAATTATGAAATGATATTAGAAACCCACAATCTGAAATCTTTGGCAGAGAGACGATTTATAGGTGATATAAATTGGGTTCATAAATTAATAAACAATTACTTAGATTGCCCGGAACTTCTAAGCAATCTAAATTTTAATTTTAATCAACTAAGAATTACGCGCAACATAAATATATTTAGATGCAACATCCATGCAACAAACTACGGACATTTTAATCCAGTGTCACGCATGATGAGAACATGCAACCTGCTTAAATTAGACAAGCATTTTAATTTATTTGAAGCATCACATGCATTGTTTAAAAATCAGTGCGGTAAAATTAATTTAAAAAGATATATGTAAACGTGTTTTTGTTAATTATGTAAATTATGTACTTATTTATTGTATTAAGCAATATGCACAAATGTAAAAGTAATTATGTATTATTATTATTAATATTTTATTAAAATAATTTTGCACTTTTTAACAGTTTTTAGTTTGATTTAATTTTGATTTTTTTTTAAATTTTATGAATTTATGAAGTTGTTAACTTTTGTAACGTCTATGGCCGGGTTTTGATGCTATGTGTTAATTTGTAGAGCTAGTTTTTGTTGTTTTTGACGTTTTATTAACAGAATTTTGCACATTACAACCGTTTTTAACCGTGTTTTGAATTTTTTTTGAAAATAATTTATTATTTTATAACAGATTTTGGTTTTTCATAGACTATTGCATTTTTAACAGATTATGGTAAGTTTTTCTGACAATAACCATATAGTTTCTAACAAGAATGTGTAATTTTTAACTTTTTATGAAGAATTTTACATGCTATTACAGTTTATGACCGGATTTTAGCTAAAAGTATTTTGATATTAAGTTTTTTAATAGTTTTAAAAACACCTATTTTTGTTGTTTTAAGACCAGAAATAACTGATTTTAAAATTTTATAAAATAAATTTTAAATTTTTCAATTATACTTGGCTTGGTTTTAGTTTTTCGGAAAATAAATTTGTGCTTTATAACCGGATTTAGATATTTTAAATTTTTTATAAAAAAAAGTTTACATTATTTTAAATTTTTTTTTTAGCAATATTTTTATACTTTATGGCCGGAATTTGCTATTATATAATATATATAATTTTAGTGTTTTTTGACAATATTTTGATTGTTTAAGGTCGGCTTTTTACCAATTTTCAGTAAAACTTTGATCTTTAAAATTTTATTAATATTTGGTAATTTTTTTACCCGGATTTTGGTGCTTTCTGAAAATTGTTTGAAAATTTGAGGCTGGATTTGATATTTTTGTCTTTTATAAACATTTTTTTTTCACTTTTTAACCGTTTTTGATGAGATTAAAGGTTTTTTTTGATTATATTTAAATATTTTATGATCAAAAATTGCTATTTTTGATTTTTATAATTTAAATGTTGCTTTTTATAAAGTTGCTGATAAATTTTGGTACATTCTGACGTAATTTTCTTATTTTGTGACCAAATTTTGCTATTTTTGTCATTTTATTAATAAAATTATACACTTTTCAGCAATTTATGACAAGGTTTTGAATCTTTCTAATAACATTTTAAAATTGTTTGTCCAAATTTTGCTATTTTTAACATTTTATGTACAAGGTTTTGAAATTTTTACCCGTTTTTGGCCGGGTTTTGATTTCATATAAAAATTATTTGACTGAACGTTGTTATTTTTTCTAATTTTCACAAACAGAATATTGCATATTTAACAGTTTATGTTTAAAATATGTATTTTGTGAGAATATTTAAATATTTTATAGCCGAATTTTTCAAATTTTAACATTTTGTTAAAAAGAAAAAGTTTGCTTGGTGCTTTTTAACAATATTCTGATAATCTATAGCCAACCGGATTAGCTTTTTTTGAGATTTGATAAAAATTTTAACACTGTTCAGCGGTTTATGGCTGGACTTTGGTGCTTTTTGACAATAGTTTGATGTTTTAAGACTAAATTTATCATTTTATTGATAGAATTTTATATTTTTGAACTGTTTTTGGCCAGATTTTGTAATTTTTGATCTTTTACAAATAAGCAGTTAATGACATGTTTTTAAAAATTACATACAATTTCTAAATTTTTTTAAACCTAACTTGGTTCTTAAATAAATTGGCTTATTTCTTTTGTTACGATATAAAAGTATGCTGCATTTGTCTAACATTTTTAAAGATGAAACAATCTAATAATTAAAAAAAGGTAAAATTAATTATTGCAAGAATTCAAATTAGGTTTGATTTATTAATTTAAAATGTTTCAATATCAACTCCTATTTCCTATACCTCAGATATATCACTGATCCACTTTACATAGTTTTGCATTGAAACCACTTTACAAAGAAAATGTTTTAACAGAACTATTCAAGCCAATAACACAACTAATTGAGTACAAATCAATATTGAAACGTTTGCCATCTAGACAGACAGAGAACGTATGCGTTCTAATGTACCGTCTGTGATGTGGTCCAAACTAGTCACCATAAATTGAAATATAGTTTGTGTACCACGCCATCACACACAGCAACAACAAAGTTTGTTTGATAAATTATACAATTTAATTGCAATCTTTTATAAACTAATTATACATTGAATTTTACAAATTAACTGACGCTAGATGTTTGCGTAATCTGATTGTAAATATTGTTCGGATTGATCTGATATAATTGGATTAACATGAAGCGCGTCAGCAACTGCGAGTTAAATAGAATTACTATTATGTTTGTTTTTTTATTAAAAAAAAAAAATGTGACATGGAAAAAATATATAGCAATTAATATTATTTGCTCGGGCACGAACGTTGGTTGTTAATTATGCAGCCTGGCGCATCCACCATTATAGCCGCTATGAATTGTAAACAGAACGTAAATACGACAAAATTGTTTCAACCACAGTTATAAAATTTATTAACTTAATATGTGCTGGATTATTCTATTAAATTATTTATATTTTCAATGAACTTATAATTGTCTAGAAAATCTGTTGCATTTAAAGACTTGAAAAAAAAGTGCAATCATCCAAAGGTTAAACTCGACCCTTGCGAGATATTATAAATCCGACGTTTACGGCACGGAGTTGTCGCTAGCGTCTATAAAGTTGCTAATAAACAAGCAACTTCCTGGGGGATATATCCGCGGCGCGAACAAACTTCGCCTCTTCCGTTTTACCCACCCCATCACTACTACGTCGACAAAAGGGCTGGAAAGCACTTGCGAACGTGTTAAACTAGCGCGTAAAAACCCGCTTGCATAATCAACTCTTTAATTAGCAAGACTTTATAATAAAAAAATACTACGTGTCGAATTTAAATTCAGAAAAATGCGGGGCTTAATTAATATTTAAATAAAATTACGCTAAGGTGACATCTAAATGCTTGTATGATACTCCCAACATGTTAAAAGCATTAATAAAAAAAGTTTTGATGTTTAGTTTACACATTAAACCCGTTTCAAAATGCTTCCGCGTTAATTTTAATATTTTTGGAAGGTGCTTTGAGGATTTAATTATTGTCGCAGGACGTATTTTTCATACTTATTTCTTAAATGTTGTAAGTGTTTTGAGTATTAATTCTACAGATGAAAAGTTTTAGAAATTTTATTATAGCAAATAATAAAATGTATATTTGCAATAATAATAAAAAAATTTATATTGAAATAAATCGAATTCATTTTATCAAACTTTAAAGCTTGCACACCTGTAATATAAAGTACGTTAGACAAGATCTATAAGTTTCTATGCCAAGTTTGCTTGTATGCAGTAGGTAGCATAAGATATATATCATTCGTAAAATAAAGTACAAGTGCAGCAGGAATATTATCCATCCACAGATCTCAATGTGTTGCATATCCATTGGATAAAACACAATTGCTATAATAACTCACAAGCAAATTGCTACTTTTACAGCCGTTATTAATACAGGAAACCAATCCCCAATTGCGATTTTATCGTCAAAAAAATAATATAAATAAATTGTAATAAAGCGCCGAAAATCGGAATAAAATTTATGTATAAGATTCGCAAGAGATATCAATTTTCGTTCCATTAACTAATAGCAGAAAAATGCAATTTCCTTTTTACGTCGCCGGCGAATCGAAAAGTCATTACCACGTCAGCCATAAATAAAACTTTTTAAATTAGATTCTATAATTCGGGGGTTTTTAGAAAAAAAATTGTTTTTCACTAAATTCAACTGAAATTTTATTTTTTAAATTTTTAATGTACAAAGTTGTAATGGCAGCTTAATACCTGCAATGTGGTTTGTACTTTGCGTTGCAGTTTCAAATAATATCACAGTGGTCGATTTAATCCTTGCAACGTTTGCATCTGGTTAATTTTCATATTAAAGTACAACTAGCATTAACAATTCTATTTATTTAAAATTACTTTGAAACCGTTTGTAATAATTTATTATACAGTAAAAGTTTGTTTTAAATATGTATACATTTACAGTACATGTAGAAAAATAATAAATATTGGAAATAAAATTAAAACTTTGCACTCAACTTAGTTAATAAATTAAACTTACCAAAACATTTTCTGGAATAACAAAATTGTTGTCAGTAATTACTTAGAAAAATGTTGACGTTCTTTTCTGTTATTTCTACTAGATCGATTTGTTCTTAGAAACCATCTGCGTAGGTTGTTAATTATAATTTTCTAGTAATGCAAATTATACTACCCACGCGTTTTTTGTAAGATTAATTTATGAGGTGTATAATATTTTGAACAATTTTATTATTACATACAAAATACATAAATAAATTTCTTTAATGATACAAACATTTAAAATATTAACTACATAAACCGACGTAAATAATTAAAGCATCTTTTGAGACTAGTTTTAGTTTGCTTTGTTAAGTTTTAGTATCCTGACCCAACAAATGTGTACCAAAAGTACAACTTTCTGATTGTTTTTTGCATTTTGCTCAAAATATTTAAACCAAGCTTGCATAAGTCAATTTAAACACGTAATAATACATTTAATTGCGTAATTAAGTATCTTAACGACAGACACAACACAACTATTGCAACAAAAGTGTTACTTTCTGTTATATTTTTGCATTTTACTTAGAAACGTTGAACCAAACCTACTGGAAAATGTGAATCTATATTAAATTGTGCACTAGTTTCAGTTTGATTTGTTATGTTTTAATTTTCTAACAGACACAACACAACATATGCACCAAAAGTACCATTTTTTTTAAGTTTTTTCATTTTATTAAAAAATTTTGAACTGGGTTACATAAATCAATTTTAGCACACAAATCTACATTGATTTAGATTTAGTTCCCCAACGACAGATATAACACAACATTTGCATTAAAAGTGCCACTTTGTGCTACAAATATATACCCCGCCTACTCTTACTGTTGTTCATCAAACTTAAACGTTGATCCGGCTTTGAATTAGTAAAATTATAATCTTAAATCAACAAAATTTGGCCTTAAAATATAAAACCCTACATTTTAACAATAAACTGGTTGTGAATCATTGAAATCCAATCATAATTAATCATATTACAATCAAATATAATAAATTTTACAATTAAAATTAATCCGGTCTTTAATTAGTAAACATTTTGCCTTAAATCAACAAAATTAGGCTTTAAAATATAAAATTTTGTTTTTTTTTCCAATAAACTGGCTGTGAATTATTAAAATTTGGCCAAAAATAGTTTAAGTACGCCCATACAAAATTAATTTTAATTTTAAATATTAATCCGGCCTTGAATTAGTAAAAATCCGGCCTTAATTTTACAAAATTCGACTTCAAAATATAAAATCATGTTTTTCAACAATAAACTTGCTGTGAATAATTAAAATCCGGTTACAAATAATATAAGTATGCCCACAAAGAATAATTTTGTATTTAAACGTAAATCCGGCCGTTAATTAGTAAACTTCAATTAACAAAATGTGGCCTCAAAACACAAATATTTTTTGGTGTATTTTGACTGGTGTAAATTATTAAATAATTTTAGCATGTTTACAAATAATAGATTCTCTACTTTATTCTGGCTTTGAATTAGTAAACATTTGGCTTAAAATAACCAAAATTTGGTCTATTTGCTTTTTAACAATGCAAATCACTAAATTCCAACCAGAAATAATTAGAATACCAACAGAAACAAACAATTCTGTACTTAAAGGATAATTTGACCATTAATTAGTAAACATCCGGCTTTAAATAATCAAAATAATTTCAATTTCTTTAGTTTATGTCAGAGTTTGATCATTTAAATTAGGATTTTATAGATTAGAGGTCAAATTTTAGTTAGATTTTGATGATTTTATATTTTCAAGACCGGATTTTAATTTCACAAATGTTATTGGTTAATAACCAAATAATTTTCAACAAAAATTTTTGTTTGTTACAATAATTAAATACTGCTTAAAAAAATATAAAACAATTATCAGACAAAAATTAAAAATAGCAAAATTCTGTTATAAAATATTAAACAGAATTTGCTCAAAAAAGGTTAATGCAAATTTTTGTTTATAAAAAGCAAAAACATCAAAATTTGGCCTCAAATTTTCAAACAATTGTCAGAAAGTTCCAAAATCCGGCTAAAAAAATTAACAAATATTCATAAAATTTTAAAAGATATCAAAATTTGACTAAAAATTGTTAAAAAGTGCAAAATCTGACCGAAACAATAAAAATGAAGTAGAAAAACACAAAAAAATTGTTAAAAAGTGCATTTTTTTTTTAATTAGCACAATCCGGCCATAAAGTATAATAATATAATATAGTGAGAAAAAAAAAATTATAGTTTTTTTAGAAAAAATCATAATTTTTTTAGACAAAGTCATAACTCAGCTTAAAATAGTTAAAAAATTTAAAATCTAATTTATAAAATATTAAAAACAGTTATATTTGGTTTTAAATTAGCAAAAACTGTTAAAAACCTTCAAAAAATCATATAAATAACAAAATCTGGCTAAAAAAATAGCAAAGTATTTTTAGCAAGATTCAAAATCCGATCAAAAACTGTAATAAAACAAAAAATAAATCATTAAATGTTAGAAATAACAATTTCTTGTTAGAAACTATAGTAATATTGTCAGAAAGATTTATCATTAACTATTAAAAATGCAACATTCTATTTATAAAAATCTGTTATAAAATAATTAAATATTTCCAAAAAAAAACAACAAAATACAGTTAAAAATGGTTGAAAGTGCAAAATTCTGTTAATAAAACGTTAAAAATAGCAGAAACTGGTTCTACAAATTGAAATAATTGAAAGCATCAAAATCCGTCAAAAACTGTTAACAAATATTCATAAAATTTAATAGAATCAGAAATAAACTGTTTAAAAGTGCAAAATCCGACCTTAAATAATCAAAATATTGTCAAAAAACACTAAAATCCTATAATAAACTGTTAAAAAGTGCAAAATTATTTTTATGAAATGTTAAAAATAGCAAAATCCTGCCATAAAGTATAAAAATATTGACAAAAAAAAAATTGATCTATAAGTATTGAGAAATGCAATTTTTTTTTTAAATCTACTCAAATCCGGCCAAAAACGGTTGAAAAGTGCAAACTTCAGTTAATAAAACGTCAAAATTATCAAAATCCTGCCTTGAAAACTGAAACAATTGACAAAAAGCATCAAAATCCGGCCATAAACTGTTAAAAAAGTTAACAAATATTTATAAAACTTGAAAAGGAACCAAAAGTCAACTATAAACTGTTAAAAAGTGCAACATTAATTTAATAAAATAGCAAAAACTGCAAAATCCGACCTTAAACAATTAAAATATTGTCAAAAACACTAAAATCTTATAATAAACTGTTAAAATGTGCAAAACTATTTTTAAAAAATGTCAAAACAAACAAAATCTTGTCATAAAGTATAAAAATATTGTCAGAAAAACAAAATTTGATCTATAAACTGTTAAAAAATGAGTGATGAAAGTGTTAAAATTTTTTTTTTTTTTTAATAAAAAATTAAAAATATCTAAATCCTGACCAGATGAAATATTTTTAGATTGAATCAGCATCTAGCCAAAACTAATTAAATTAAACTAAATTGATTTGATCCGGTTATAAATTGTCAAAAAATGTAAAATTCTATTCAAAATATTGTCACAAAATATCAAAGTTAACTAGAAACTTTTAAAATTACAATAAATAAAATAAAAAGTCAAAAAAAGCAAAAATCTGTCATAAAATATAATTTTTTTTTCAAAAAGAACCAAAATCAGGTTAAAAACAGTTTAAAGTGCAAAATTTTGTTATTAAAACGATAAAAATCATCGTTTAGTCTTAAATTGTATCGAATTTAGCAAGTTTTACCGAATTTACAATTGGAACATAATCATAATTGGTTGATAACCAAATTTTTAGTATAGACTGGATTAAGACTTTTTAAAACTATAAAAACTATAATAATAATTTAAAGATTGGTATAACAGTAAAAAAATTAATTTAATTTAAAAGCCGGACTTTAAATTTACACTTTTAGAAGCCGGATTTACAATCTGAACTTGTTTTACAGTTCCACAAGCTTGTTAAAACACGTTGGTAGCCAAACTTTAAAACCAGATTTATAATTTTAAAACCAAATTAATTGTTTCCGAATTTCCAGTTTTAAAGGGCTAGTTTTGCAGAACTAATTTACAATTTAAAAAACCAGATTTTTGAAACCAAATTAACAGTTTAAAAAACCAGATTTACAATTTTAGAAGCCGGATTTATAATTTAAAGACAAATGTTGATGGCCGGATTATCCAGATTTTTAGTTTTAAGAGCCGAATTTATAATTTTAATGCTAAACTAATAGCTTAGCAGCTAAACTTAACACGTTGGTAGCCGTATTTCAAGTTAAAAAAACCGGATTAAGTTTTTTTAAAACTGTAAATTAGGCAATTTACAGTTTTAAAATACAAATTTAATATTTTGAATTCAAATTTAGGTAAACTTAACTTAAACTGTTAGTTTTCACGTCCGGATTGTATTTTTAAAAACTAGAAGACAAAATTGTGTTTTTTAAAGCTAAATTTATAGTTTTAATGGCAAGATTTATAATAATAATAATAATAATAATATTTATTTCATTAACTAGGACATGCCTAATACATAGTAAAATAATGAATACATACATCTAACCTATAAATAACAAATTATCACACATAAATACATTAAAATTTATAAAATACTATTTGTTATAATAAATTGTTTTAATGCAAATTTATAGTTTTTAACCGATAATAATTTAGTAATATCACTAGGTTATTTATTAAAATCTATTAACACTTATCAAATTTATAGTTTAGCAAGCAAAGTTAACATGTTGGTGACCGGGTTTTTAATATATTTATTTCCTTACTCTATCATAAACCAGAAAAGCAGTAACAATAATTACACTATAAGCAAGACGTACTGCTGTAGTGAATATGAAGTACAAACGGCTAGAAACATTATTCACACCGAGTAAACAGCAGAACCAAAAATATTGAGCATTGTGGAATTCAGAAAATCTATAAAGGCAACTAACCTTGTTGTTCATGCATACGTCTTACTACAAGAAATCTATCCTCTGAGTTGGAAGAGAAAAGAAAGACATTATAAAGAGCAAAACCATCTACTGGTACTACGGAGATATTTCTCAACATAACTCGATTTGTGAAAAATTATCAGTTCAGCCGCCAAAGTTGATGGTTAATTTTTTCAAAACTGGGTTTACAGTTTTAAAGGAAAGGTCTATAATTTTAAGGACAAATAAACATTTTAACAGAAAAACTTAATACGTTAGAGGCCGGATTTTTAGTTTTGATGGCTGGATTGTGTTTTTAAAAATCATATTTTTAAATTTAAATACCGGATTTGTAGTTGATAAAAATTTTAACCGGTTGAAAACAAAAATTAATTTTAGATTTCTGCATTAAAGACCGAAAACAGACTATAAAAATTAAAACAAGTGACAAAAAAATCCTTCTATAAACTGATAAAATTGTGTAAATTTTTTCATAAAATAAAAAAATATTTTTAGAAAAAAACAAAATCCGGCCAAATTTTTGTCAAAAATTACAAAAATCCGACTATAAACTATTATAAAAACATTTTATTTAAGAAAAATTTAAAACAGCAAAATCTGATCATAAAACATCACAATCTTGTCAAAATAGTTTATAAACTGTGATTATAAAGCATAAAAATATTGTAAAATAACAACTAAATTGCAAAATGCAAAATTTTAGTAAAAAAAAAGTTTAACGTAGCTAAATCCGGTTATAAAACACTAAAATATTTTCAAATAGAAATAAATCTAGCAAAAAACCGTTAACAAGTTTTTGTAAAATTCCAAAAATAGCAAAATCTTATTTGATTTTTAAAGTTTAGTAATTTTCAAAAAAATCTTAAATGCATTTTAATTATATTTCAAAAATTGCTTTATTTTTAATTTACAAAAATTGCTATAAAAACTACAGATTTAAAAAAAAATGTTGTTAAATTTTTTGCAAGATTTTTCATTAAATCGAATATTTGATTTTTAATGTTTGGTAATTTTCAAAAAAATCTAAATGCATTTTAATAATTTTTCAAAAATTGCAAATCTTTCATTTTACAAAAATTGCTATTAAAACTACAATTTTTAGAAAAATGTTTCCAAATTTTAAATCCAATTGATAATAAGCTATTTATTTAATTTTAAAAGTTTAGTAATTTTAAAAAAATTCTAAATGCATTTTAATAATTTTTCAAAATTTGCATAAATTTTATTTTACAAAAAATGCTATTAAAAATACATATTTTTAAAAAATATTTTTAATTTTTTTTTGCAAGGTTTGTAAAATAGTTTATTTAGTTTTTAATGATAGGTTTTTTTCAAAAAATTTTAAATGGTTTTTAATAATTTTTCAAAAACTGCAAAATTTTTATTTTATTAAAATTGCTATTAAAATTACAATTTGTTGAAAAATGTATTCAAATTTTTAACACAAAATAAAAATTAGCTAATTATTTGATTTTTAAAATTTGGTAAATTTCAAAAAAAAAAAATATTTATTTAATTAATTTTTTAAAATTTGCCTAATTATAATTTTACAAAAATTGCTATTAAAACAACAATTTTTTGAAAAATGTTTTCAAATTTTTAACACATATTGTCAATAAGCTTCTAATTTGAATTTTAAAGTTTGGTTTTTCAAAAAATTCTAAATGTTTTTTAAGATTTTTTTAAAAATTGCTAAACTTTTATTTTTTTCAAAAATTGTTATTAAAACTACAATTTTTTTAAAAATGTATTCAATTTTTAACACAAGATAAAAATTAGCTATTTATTTAATTTTTAAAACTTGGTAACTTAAAAAAAATAATTTATTTTATTAATTTTTTTTTAATTGCATAATTTTAATTTTACAAAAATTGCTATTAAAGCTACAATTTTTTGAAAAATTATTTTAAATTTTTAACCCAAATTGCCAATGAGTTACTTATTATTTATTTTTTTTTTAAACTTGGTATTAAAAAAAATAATTTAATTATTAATTTTTCAAAAATTGAATAATTTTTATGTTACAAAAATTGCTATTAAAACTACGGAAAACTTATAATTATAATTTTAAAGTTTAGTAATTTTGAAAAAATTCTAAATGCATTTTAATAATTTTTTAAAAATTGCAAAACTTTTATTTTATAAAAATTGCTATTAAAGCTACAATTTTTTAAATATTGTTTTCAAATTTTTAACACTAATTGTCAATAACTTATTGATTTGATTTTTAAAGTTTGGAAATTTTAAAAAAAAAATTAAATGCATTTTAATAATTTTTCAAAAATTGCATAATTTTTATTTTGCAAAAATTGCTATTAAAACTACGGATTTTTTGAAAAATGATTTCAAATCTATAATAGAAATTGTCAATAAACTTCTTATTTAAATTTTAAAATTTGGTATTTAAAAAAAAAATCTTAATGCATTTTATTTTTTTTTTTTAATTGTAAAACTTTTATTTTCAATAATTAATTAAAACTACAATTTTTTTTTTTAATTTTTCAAATTTCAACACAAATTTTCAATAAGCTACTTATTTGAATTTTAAAATTAAGTATTTTTCAGAAAATTCTAAATGCATTTTACCTAATATAAAATATTGCATAATTTTTATTTTACAAAAATTGCTATTAAAACTACAATTTTTTGAAAAATAATTTTAATTTTAATACAAAATGTCAATGAGTTACTTTTTATTTTTTTAAAATTTGGTAAATAAAAAAATAATTTATTTTATTAATTTTTCAAAAATTGCATAATTTTCATTTTACAAAAACTGCTATTAAAACTACAATTTTTTGAAAATTGTTTTAAAATTTTTAATACATATTGTCAATAATTTTCAAAAAATTCTAAATGCATTTTAATAATTTTTTAAAAATTGCAAAACTTGTATTTTACAAAAATTGCTATTAAAACTACAATTTTTTGAAAAATGTATACAAATTTTCAACACAAATTAAAAATTAGCTATTTATTTGATTTTTAAAATTTGGCAATTTTCAAAAAAAAAATTATTTATTTTATTATTTTTTTTTTAAACTGCATAATTTTAATTTTACAAAAATTGCTATTAAAACTACATTTTTTTTTTGAAAAATGATGTTAAATTTTTAAAACAAATTGTCAGTAAGTTACTTGTTTATTTTATAAAATTTGGTAATTTAAATAAAAAGAATTTATTTTATTAATTTTTTTTATGTTTTATTTTACAAAACTTGCAATTAAAGATACAGATTTTTGAAAAATGTTTTTAAATTTTAAACACATATTGTCAATAAGCTTTTAATTTAAATTATAAAGTTTGGTAATTTTCAAAAAATTCTAAATGCATTGTAAGCATTTTTTTAAAATTGCAAAGTTTTTATTTTACAAAAATTGATATTAAAACTACAATTTTTTGAAAAATGATTTTGAAATTTTTTACATATATTGTCAATGAGCTATTTAATTAATTTTCAAAATTTGGTAATTTAAAAAAAAAATATTTATTTTATTAATTTTTCAAAAATTGCCTAATTTTCATTTTACAAAAATTGCTATTAAAACTACAGATTTTTGAAAATTGTTTTTAAGATTTTTGCAGGATTTGTCATTAAGTCGTAAATTTAGTTTTTAACGTTTGGTAATTTAAAAAAAAATTTAAATGCTTTTTATTAATTTTTTAAAAATTGCAAAAGCTTTATTTTTTTTCAAATTTTCAACTCAAATTGAAAATAAATTTTATATGATTTTTAAAGTTTGGTAGTTTAAAAAAAAAAATTAAATGCTTTTTATTATTTTTTTAAAAATTGCATACTTTTTATTTTATAAAAATTGCTATTGAAGCTAAAGTTAAAGTTTCTTGAATAAACAATCTCTTTTTAATGCACTCAATGCTAATAATTTTAAAATTAATTAAAAATAATTCTAACTTTAATACAATATGATTTAACTAAAAAAACTGTAATTAAGTAAAGCTTTATTCAACAGAACTCCATATCCGACAATTACAATAGTTCTTATGCGCCAAAAGTTATGGACGAAGTTGCGAAAGATAATGAAATCATTACCATAGCCCAGATTTAATGAGATAATTACAGAGCCATAACAAAAGCCCAGTTTGACCCACTTGTGTAACAATAATGACAATAACAATCTAAATTTACCTATTACATACAAATAATGTGCGAGTCATTTATTATTTGTATGGCGAGGGGAGATTCACCGTCCGTTACAGTCGATTATCATTGTATTACTAGACAAATATTTAAAATAAATATTTACGTTTAATCGAGTTAAAAATAATTGAAATTTTATTATTTACATTTATTTGCAAGTCTACCTTAACATAAATGTGTTGGATTAGGAACAAGATAACCGTCCCAAACACACACTGTTGGAGATACAATGGTATCATTTTGTGGTCAATTTGAAATAACAAATACAATTCTGTAGCAAGTGCAAATTGTCAATTTAAAGTTTTATAATTATTTGTGAAATTATTTAAAATAAAAATATTGTTTTTTTATATATAAATAACATTATAATAAATGTTGAATGCGCCGGGCTCTATAAATTTATGGAATTATTATGTAAACCATGGGATCAATTATAATAATTAGCAATATTAATTGAAATTTTGAATATTCCTATCACCAATTGTATTATAATGCGTCCGTTCTACACAAACAAATGCACGCTCTATTAAATTACTATGCACATCCACTTCTATTCATTAGGAATTTTCCATTTCACCATTGCGCCAGATAATTAATAATTGGTCATTCATTCCACGCTTTGTTGCACAATGAAACAGCCTTAATAACCGAATAATGTGCATTGCGTGATGTATCGATTCGCATGTTGGTACTGCTACGCTACTCTACTCAACTACTACGTGTTTTGTTGTGGGGACTGAATACTGGATTAAGCGTGTCGTGATTATGTTATTAATTTATGCGAGTTTAGTTGCCATATTGAGTAATAAGCCTCTTGTATTAGTTGTTCAGTTTATAGATGTTATCGATTACGGTTATTTGATCTAATTTGTAATCGTGCGTTTATGTTAATACAGAACTATATTATTACAAATAAATAAAAGTAAATATAAAGTTCTGAACTATGATTTTTCTTTATAGTATTACACATGCATCAGTAAATACATTGATAAACGACTACAAAGTTGTGCAAAGACATGGAATAAGTAAAATATGATATGCAACGATATTTCATCCACTTGTAAGGTTTTTTCTTTATTCCATCACGATACACGCGACGACTCCATCATTTATCAAACGTTTAAAGCGTCTCGACAATCTGCATAAATATATACAAACATATTGAAATGTAATTACAATTGAATCCGCATACGATAAATCATCCGAATATTTTGTTAGTATTGAATGTTATTCCAGGGATATTAAATAAATGCCCTCCATGGATGCAGCATCATAAATTATTAACGCTAAACTATTATCAACAATTTATGTATTAATTGGAGCAATAAACTGTATAATATAATTTTAAATCCATGTTGGATTATTTGATTTAATTTATTAATTTGTTTCGATAGTGGTTTTGTTGTAGATCGGATAAAAGAGAAAGTAAGATAAATATTGTTTTAAGGGAACGATTTTGATGCAATCTGTATGAAATTGGACGTATTCTTTTGAGACATAGAAACAAATCAAAACAAAGTGAAATAGGTTAGTTTTTTTTATATATATATATATAAAAGCGTGAAAGTTGTTAGGAGACGGAGAATTCAAAGGGCGACTTTCTTGTAAACCAATATAATAAATAAAATGCCACCGGAAAATAAAAAAGATATTCATAAAAAATTGAGCGGTTTTATTTTTATAGAAAAAAATGTTTTATGTGTTGTAACTACATAATTTTTTGCTCTTTTTATTTTATTTATTATGTTAATTATAAAGTGAAGTATGTTTTTATAATAAAAAAATTCTATGCAGAATTTAATGACTTATACAAATGAAATATTAAAAAAATTAATAAAACTAAGATTGTATTAATGTTAAGAAGGTATTAACTTCTAAACATTAATAGAATAGAAGTTAATAATAATTAAAAACAGAAAAATGGAAAAATGGAAAATTATAGTTTTTTTTTTAATCAGAGAAGGAGAAGATGATATCCACTCTCTTGATGACCAATATTTGGGCAGGTGGGTGGGTTCTTCTAGATCATGATTAACATTGAGTACTACCTACCCGCGCTAAAGTTTATTAACACATTTTTTTTTGTTGCATGCGTTAGGAGTCTTTTTGTTTAAAAATTATAATGTGATATGATTTGAAGTTGAGCAAGAATTTGTTAACAAAAAACTGAAAGATTATAATTATTTATGTAAAAAGAGTAGATGATAAGTCCAATCTTTTGATGATCAAGTGGGTAAGTCATTTTCGTTTATAATTAACAACATAATGTTTGAACTGGAGTGCCCACTCACTAGCTCAAGTATTTGTTATCAAAAAATTAAAAGTTTTTGCTATTTACATGCGTTAGAAGCCTTTTAATCCAAGAAAAATAAAGTGATATCTGATCTTTTTATGATTAACATTTGAGCGGCTGTAAGGGTCATTCCAGATTATAATTACTATCAATTAATTTGAATTGATGTGCTTAATTTAGACCAACTACTTACTGTTTGGGTTAGTAGTTATTATTACTATTAAGTTAGGTTAAGTTAGGTTAAGTTAGGTTAAGTTAGGTTAAGTTAGGTTAAGTTAGGTTAAGTTAGGTTAAGTTAGGTTAGGTTAAGTTAGGTTAAGTTAGGTTAGGTTAGTAGTAATTGTTAGTAGTTAGGTTAGGTTAGGTTAGAAAGTAAAATTTTAAAACGATAAAATAAAATAGTTTTGGGGCTGGGAGTTTGGGTACGCAAAATCACTAATTCTCAAAAGCTATAATTAGCTTTCCTGCGTTTGGAATAGGTAGGAGCAAGGTATTTTAAACTCAGATCATTAAAGTTTGGGTACGCAAGGACACTACTCAAAGACTCGATACTTAAATCTAGAATAATGGCTTTTGAATGCTAGAACTTCGGCTTCAAATAACAGGTTTAATTCCCTTGCAAGGAGTTTAAAGGTGTTTTTATTATATGAGACAAAAAATACTTTGATACATGTTTTGGAAAATTGTAAAATTTTATTAAAAAAATAAAAGATTATTTAAAGATTACAAAAAAAAAATTGTATTATAAGCCAACTTCAAAACTGTTTACAATTGAAATTTTTTGTAAAACTTGATAGTGATTAAACGACGCTTTTTGGTCGTTGGTTACAAATATAAACCAAAGTTTTGCTAATGTTTTGACAAAATTGTAAGCTTCTGTAGACGTTTCAAGACCAACCGTTGGTGTAATATGGGTTTGTTGTACTTAAGAATAAAAATGACTTTAAGGTATACTAGTGCACATTTTTTCAGCAAACCAGGTAGAAGCATTACTATAAACTTTTAAAAAATTGTTAAATTAATTGTCTGCTATAGTGGTATCTTTTAAATTAAATTTTTTGTTTTGTTAATGGCCACCAAAAGATTTAAAAATCAACTTTTTTATAGATGAATTGTTAAGCTTATACAATAACCAAAAAATAGAAAACTTTGAACTGGTTTTATATAAACCAAACTAACCACAAGATTTTAGATTGAATTCACTATAATTTTCTACTAATTTTAGTTAAAGAATTAAATTGTCAACGACGCAGAAAAACACTACTTTTGCATTTTACCAAAAACTTTAAACTAGGCTTGTGCCTTAAATTAACCACGTAAATCTATTAATTTGCGCATTTTTTTAAATTAGTAGTTTTGATTCTTTTTGGCTCAAAATTTTACAATATTTTTTAATAAAAATCTAATGAAGATGATTGGCCTTTTATTGTTAATGTTATGTTAAAAAGTTTGACCGTTGCTTTGAAAATTTTTCTGAGAACTAATCCTTTTAGTCTTTGTTTCTACGCGTTTTTTATTATATACAAAACAAGTAATTTATTTTTACGAGTCTACAACTTTATTCTAATATATAATAAGATGATTTTTGTTAGTTTTCTAGAACTCCAGTTAAGATATTTAGGTCATTAGTTTATAAATATACAAAATTAATAAAAAATATTGTTTGAAATAAAGTTTAAATAGTTTATCAACTTTATTTATAGTTGTTGGCCAAGATAGTAAAAGTTAGTTGTCAAAACTATAAGACAATAGAATAAATTTGCCAATAAAAGACATTTTACGGTACCAACTTAACCCCTTTTTTTTCAAACATAAGCACTCATTAGGATTTCTTGTTTTTGGTTTGCTGCTGTTTTTGATTTAATGAATTTGGTAATATTTTAATTTTAATTTTATTTTTTGTTTTCTAGCATGCAGTTTACTATTGTTTCTACATAAAAGTTTCTGCCTATGTTTGTTTTTGCAATCTTGTTTGTTTTTATTTGCATTGAAGTATAATATTCAACAAATAAGAACCAAAGCACTCATATCTTGTGAGGAATTGGGTTAAAAAGTAATTTTTTTGCTATCCTTTTGAAATGGTTTGAATATTAGTATTAACCCCTGTGTTTACTGCTTAGTGCATGCTTTTTTGTTTCACTTTAGTTCCCATTTGCTAAAAGACTTGTTTCTAATTGCGTTATTTTTTAATGTTTAGGTTTCTTTATGCACTTGGCATGTATCTGTTAGGCACTACGCGTATTGCGGCTAGTCTTTGCATTATTTCGCACAAGTGCTTTGTAGAGAAAAATTAAGTTTGTTACGGAGTATATAGTTTTTTTTTTGTTAGACCTGTTAATGTTTTAACATTAGTTTACTTAACGCGTTTACAGCTTTTGCTGCTTTGATATAGAAACCAAAATGCATATTTTCTTTAAAAAACCTCAACGTTCTCAAATTTTGCTACAACTTGGTTTAGTGTTTTTTTTACCAACACCTTTAACTTGGTTTTGTGGTATGCGAGCTATAGGTCCTCAGTAAATTGACAACTCACAAATTGAGGTTTGGTGGGCATAATCTAAATGATTTGTGAGTGGGTAGTTTATGTTTTTGATAAGATGAGATAAAGATATTTCTTAACCTTTTGATGTTTTTGCAACTATGCAAGTTGAGAAAGTAAATATTAGTCGTTAAAATTGTGCAACTAATTTAATGTAAAAAAATCTTCGCCCAAGTGTTCTGTGCTTAAAAATTTAGTTAATTCTTCTTTTACGATTATTTGCAACTATACTCGGCTATGATATATTAAAATATTGTTAGAAACAGTAAAAAACCTGCAAAAAACTGTTGAAAAGTGTAAAATGGTATTTATAAAACGT
Source organism: Tachinus rufipes (assembly GCA_963932245.1). Lineage (NCBI taxonomy): Eukaryota > Metazoa > Arthropoda > Insecta > Coleoptera > Staphylinidae > Tachinus > Tachinus rufipes. Next base: position 114,798,835 of record OZ010745.1, read on the forward strand.
TAAAAATAGCAAAATCCTGCTTTCAAACAATAAAATACTGTTAATAATAGCAAAAATTGATCATAAACTGTTGAAAAGTGCAAAATTTAGTTCACAAAAGTAAAAAATAACAATTTCCAGCTATGAAATGTCAAAAATTATGTTAGAAAAAACTAAAACACGGTTTAAACTGTTGAAAAGTTCATAATTTTATTTATAAAATGTTAAAAATACCAAAATCCGGGTATAAAATATCAAAATATTGTTGAAAAGGAACAAAACCCGGTCAGAAACAGTTAAAATATGCAAAAATGTATTTATAAAATGTCAAAAATAATCAATTTTAGCTATGATTGTTAAAAATATATTCTATCATCAAAATATTGTTAGAATGTACTAAAATCCGGCTATAAACAGTTAAAAAATGCAATTTTTTTTTTTATAACGTCAATTTTTTTTTATAAAACTGCAAAATCCGGTTATGATTGTTAGAAATAGCCAAAGTCCAACTATAAACTTAAAAAACGTCTATAATTCTATTGATATAATGTCGTAAATAGCAAAATCCGACAAAAGAGTACATGTCAATTATCAAAATCAAGCAAAATATGTAGATTAACAAATACTTTTCTAAAGACAAACATTTTGGTAAGAGTTTGTAGTTTATAATGGTGTATATAAGAAGGGCAAATGTCAGTTGTCAAAATTAATAAACAATGTTTTAATAACAAACATTTGGGCAGGCACAAAGTACATAAATTGTGGGCACGTATTTTATGTTGGTCTTACTTATTCAACCAAATGTCTGTGATTTAACTTGTCTTAATTTGGCAACGCAAAAATTTAAAAAAAATGCACGGCAATTTTTGGGTTTGTTTACAGTTAAATTTTTTAATTTAAATCTATCCGCAATTTTAATTTAATACTGACTCTGCTTTGATTGCAGCAAAATTAAATCCGTACGTAGCACTGCTGCAGTTGTTACAAAAATAAATTTTAATTAAAGCGGTTTTAGGTTTGGTTAAGTTAATACTTAAATGTTTTGTCTGTTTTTAATTTAAAAATTTAAAGTTTATATTAAAAACAAAGTTGCAAATACATAATAACATAATTGGATAGAAAATAAAAAAATTAAGAAAAACATTTTGAGATTTCTTGGTGTAGGTCAATACTAAAAGTTATTTTGATAAACTTATATTTGAATTTAATTGTACATATTTTTTGGGTTTAATAGACCTCAAATTAATTTTATTTGTAAACCTATCTATACGTTTGAAGCAAAATTGTTTTAGTTTTGCAAAAGTTTAGGTTCTAAATGTCACAATTTAGATTTAAAAAAAGCGTTCAAAGTTTTTGAAGATCATTTTGCTCTTATAATTCACTCAATCTATACTATGTTTTGTTTTATGTCGTGGTTCTGTTGTTTTTCAATTGACAGACGTGACACGCTAATTAGCAAATGTAAAAAATATTGTAGTTTACATAGTCGGTTTGCGATTTTTATGTTACGGTTGCACTTGAACTAAAAAAATTAGTTGACATACAATTTGTGGTTTTGCAATTGAAGGGCTTGGAGCTAAAACCGGTCAAGTCCACTTTTGCGCCAATGGCAGTTTTTTCATGGAACATGTATTTTAAAGTGTAGCCGATCGTTTGGTGTAAAAATCAGAAAACTCCTATGCATATTAACGAAGTTATAGCGCACAAGGACTTAGCTACCATGCTTCACAAAATTTTCCGGCCAGAAATCTATTCAGTCACTGCCTACATCTAAAATGACTCAGGTATATCCTCTGCCAATCAATGAAAAAAAAGTCAGCAACGTAAAGACTTTAGTTCAAAAGTATGTGCCCGCAGCACACCAGGGGTGCTACAGGAAGATATTTGGAGAAGAAGACCCCTTAAAAGAGCAGAATCTTCAAACGTTTGAAGAAAATGAAATCGATTCTGATGCTTCATTTTTATAAAAGCTTAAATATAATACTTACTTCTTTCTTATTATTTTCGTAATAAATACACCGCTTTTTTCTATTTTGATTTATTTTTTGGGGCAAAAATCGAACAAGCCCAAAAATAAAAAAAAATATATACAAGGTGACTTTTAAAAAATTTTGGTTTTCCGTTTTTACTGACACAAGTGCGACACTTATACCTACCTTAGAAAAAAAAAGTAGATTGATTCTAAAATTATACTAAAATCTAGAAAGTTTTTATTGATTTGCCACCATTTTAAAAAACTGGACTTGACCCGTTGTTGCACCGAGCCCTTCAATTGATAGATAAGATACGCTAAGTTTCAAATGCAAAAAATTATAAAGTTTTGCAATTACTACAGTATTTGAATTTATCCGTTTATAATTCTTGAACTGAGTTTCCGCCCACCTACCCAAGTGTTAGAGATCTAGCAATTAGATAACCAACACTTGGGTGAATGGGAGGGCCACAGTATCAGAAGCCACCCGCCCATAATTCATGAACAGAGTTCCCGCCCATCCACCCAAGTTTTAATGATCTACACATTTTTTTTTCTACACTTGAGCGGATTGGCAGGCTACAGTATCTAAAACCACCTGGCCATAATTTTTGAACCCACCCACCCAAGTGTTATTAATCCTGCAATTGGATAACCAACACTTGGGTGGGCTACGGTATCAGATGCTACCCGCGTATAATTCTTGAACTAAATTTCCTCCCACCTACCTAAGTGTTGAATGATCTAGAAATTGGATAACCAACACTTGGATAGGTGGGCGGCTCATAGTATCAGAAGCTACCTGCCTGTAATTCATGAATTGAATTTCCGCACACCCACTTAAGTGTTAGTGATCTAGACATTTGGGCGGGTTTGCAGGCTACAGTATGCAATATTACCCGCCCATATACCTTGAATTGAGGTCCTGCAAACCTACCTAAGTGTTTCATCATCATCATCAAATAGCCCGTTTTGTCCAATGCTGGACATAGGCCTCCTCCACAGCATTTCATTGTCTTCTGTATTAAGTTGTTTGCGATCATTTTTAGGTCATTGGTCTAACGCGTAGGTAATCTTCTTCTGCTACGTTTATTGGCTCTTGGTCTCTACTCTAGTATTTTCTTCGTCCATCATTCAATCTTCATTCAATTCACGTGGCCAGCCCATCTCCATTTGAGGTTTGTTATACGTTTGATCACGTCTGCCACTTTAGTTTTTTTCTGTAGGTTCATATTGGTGGTATAGTTACTCCGATTATTGATTTTTTCATTTTTTGTTGGGTTATTTTAGGTACATGCAGAATACATTAGTCATGTACTTTCCTTTTCAGACACATCAAAATTTTGCTTTTAAAGATATATATGCTGCCCAAGCAAGGTTGTTTTTTTTCTGCAATTTGCAGGTCTGGTTTTTTCTAGATATTCTGATTTCATGACTAATGAATATGTATTTGTAGACTAATCTACGTCTGTGTTTTTGATGTTATAGTGTTTGCTCGGTACCAAATTAGTCATTACTTATGTTTTCGAAAAGTTAATCTCCAATACAACTTTTAAGAATACGATATGAAGTTCTTATAGCATCTGCCATAAATTTCGCAGGTTGTCGGTTATGAAGACTATGTTGTCTGCAAAACAAAGCTGTTATGTTAATGCTTCTTGTTTTCTAATTAAGTTTGTTGAAGGCATACTGCAAGAATGTTATGAATAGTTTTGGGGACATGGTATCTCCCTGTCTAACTCCTTTTCCACATTTAATGGGGTTGGTGTTTTTAAGTAACATTACAAATATTGTAGCGTGCTGGTAAATGTTATAGATTACTTCTGAGTATCTGTAATCAATGCGACATTCTCTGAATGCGTCCATGATAGCGTTTAACTCTACAGTATTAAAAGCTTTATAGAAATCTACAAATGCAAGAGTTAGTAGTCTGTTGTACTCTACTGACTTTTTGATTAGGACCTTGATGCTTCAACTTGTTCGTTTGGTTAGTAAAAATCAAATTTCTTCTCTAATTTTGATGTTATTATTTTTGTGAATAGTTTGTAGAGTTGGTTTAAAAGTGTTATGAGTCGGTAGTTTTGGAAGTCGGCTTTATCCCTTTTTTTGTGCAGTAAGATGGTAATTGCGTTGCGCTACTTGTTTAGAATTGTGATATTGTGCTGTTGTGTAGACAGAGGTTAAGTAGTGTTTGTATTTTTTTCACCAAAAACGTGCTTCCTGCTTGAATTGCTTCTTTAACTATTTTTGTCAATTCGTTGTTTTTTGTTTTTGACAGTGCAAGCTCGATTTCTCTGATAGTGATATCTAGAAGCTCTTTAGATCCTTAGTTGACAATATTTTCTTGTGTTGTAGTTGTTTCCAGATCTTCTGCTTGACAACTTTTATATAGTTTGTAGTAGAATTCTTTTACCGTGCGTAGAATTTTTTCTCTGTTTGTTGTGTTATTCTCTTGTATGTTCATTAGTTTTGTTAATTTTTTTCTATTCTAACCAAGGTTATTGCGTAACACTTTCATACTTTTCTTCTGCTATATTGTTTGTTGGATCTTCTTGCTACGATATCTTCTGATGTTCTGCTTGATGGTTTTGGATCTTTTTTTATTTACTTGTTTTAGTTCCTCTATTGTTGTATTTGAGTTGCTTTTCATTTTGCTTCGCTTAGCCATTAAGTTTTTAGCATCTTGGGTAATCTTCTCTTTGTTTTTGGATTTAGGGCAGTTGGTATCTTTGTATAGCTTCCGTTATTGCGTCATAGACTTGTTATACTTGTTTGTGAGTGATCGTTACTTCTTAGTGTATTGGCAACGTCCGTTTCAAATTTATTTATGTCCAGTGGGGTTGCTCATGCTCGATTGGTTAAAGTTTGTACCTTTCTTTTTTCATGTCTATTTGGATTTTATATCTTAACATTTTGTGGTCACTTCCTGTTCTGCAGTTGTTGAGTACTGTTACGTTTTTGACTACTTGTTTATTATTGGAGATTATAAAATCAATTTTGTTGCAAATTCTACCTTCTGGGCTATCCCAATTTCATCTTCTATTAAGTTTTTTTATTAAAGAAACTATTTATTTTCAATGAAAGCATTTCTTCACTCTAATCCAAAGTTTTCTAGACATGTCTCCGACTGGTTTGTTTTAATACCAATTTTAGCGTTTAAATTGCCGCATACTATGGTAAACTTGGTTTTCATGTCCCCCAGAGCCAGATATATATCTTTGTAGAATATGTATGTGTGGGATGACGTTGTACTATCTTAATAGTGTATCTCTTGTTGAGGTTTAGTATTAAGGAAGCTACTTTTGTTGAGATAGAATGTCGTTTATCAAGCGTCTGTGGATTAGAAAACCAACTCCTCCTTCTGATTTATCTGGATCTTATGCATAATAAAGAAGATGCCCAGATTTTTGTTTTAATAGATCTGTGCTTGATAGCGCAACCATTTTTTGTTTACTGCTTTCCCATAAAATTACTGAACCACAGAGTTTGAGAGCCCATCCAGTATATGATTTTCTATCAATTAAATTATTTTCCCAATCAGCATCTATTATTTAGTACCTTTAAAGTATCTTAATAAACTCTTTGCACTTTTTCATGCTGATCCTCGTACGATTTGTTAAATTGGCTCAAATAGCTCACACTGAATGCTATATCCGGTTTAGTAAATACATCAAGCGCCCTATCAGATTCTGATATAATACCTTATCAATAATATTTTGATCATATGAATTGTCTAAATTTAATTTGTTTTCTATGGGAGTTTTGACTTTTATACTATCAGTCATTTTAATTTTTTTTAACAGTTCATCTATATAACCTGATTGACGAAAGGTCAAAATACCGTTTTCTTTATCATGATCAACTTTCATACCTTACAGACATTCCTTAATTTTTCCTAAATCTTTAATTTTGAATCTATTACCTAATTCTTTTTTCAAAAAATTAGTTTCACTTTTATATTGGAAAAAATAAAGGAATCATCTACATATAACGTTGCAATACTATATAAATTATCGTTTTTTTTTATAAAAATACAAGGCTCATTTTTTGACTTTACATAACCTAGTTCTAATAAAACTTTATTAATTCTATTATTCCAGCATTTGGATAATTGCTTGAGACCATACACAGTTCTGTTAAGTCGTAATACTTTTCTCTTATTTACATTCAAACCTCTATCGACTTTTGGAATTTTCATAAATATTTTTTTACATTTAAAGCAAACAACATTACTTTTGTTATTTCTTCTGTCTGACATTTTTCCTGAGTTTTTGCTGTTGCCATCTTCTGGTTTCTTTTAAAATGCAATTTTCATTTTGCAGCAAATTTTCCGTTTGGTTTACTAGCGCCATCTACATTTATATCTAGTAACTTTGTCTTAATGGAATCTGTAGTGACATCAATTCCAGAATATTCTATGACCATAGTCGTAGGTGCAAACCTTTCCGGTATTCCCGCTAGGAGTAACAAACCAATCCACTTTTCATTAATGTTAAAACCAGTTTTTTGCAGTTTTTGCGAGGTTTCAATCACTTGATTTACATACGATGACTTGTTGTCACAATTTTCTAGTCCAATTTTTCTTGTGAATCCATTGTCGTCGTATAGATTTTTAACTTTGTCCAAACTTCTCTTGCTGATTTTGCATCTTTTACATGCGCAAACAAAAATGGATCAAGAGTCAAAACCAATTTTGATTTGGCATTTGCCATCACGGTTGCATCCGTTTCTGTGTTATCCAGACACTTCGATAAACCTTCAAGTACGAAAACATTTTCAACGGCAAACAGCCAATCGTTATAATTTTTTCTGCCTATTAGCTTTGGAACATTATTTAAATAATTTGCAGCCATATCTTCTATGAATATTTATCACAAAACTAAAACACTGGGCACGCTGCGCCCATAACCTAATAAAACCTAGACAACACTTGTACATAATATTACACGTAGATGGAGCTTATATAGTTTAAAGTACATTTTTAACACCTTTAACCTAAAAATATTAATTCAATTATTAATTCCAGCTTATCAGAACATTTTAGATCTATAGTACGCGATGATTATATATGGATTTAGTGTGATGCGCGTCTCATGCCTAACAAAAAAGGAAAAATCAAGTTCTACGAAAAAAATATGAACCCCAAAATCATTAAGCGAAACATTTTTTCCAAAACAGTACAGAATCTTGCCATTCTTGCATTGGAAAATCAATTTTTAGATGACCAAAAGGTAAACATTATCAATCATTCGATTTGTTACAATTTGAATTGATTTCAGATACATTTGCGCTATTGCAAGAACTCATCAAATCACACGTAACTGAATTCCGCAAACTTTACAAAAATTGTTTGGAAATTCTAAAAGGGCTTTGCGTTTTGAAGCTGGATTGATTTCAGTGGTTCGAATTGCATTCTTTGATACCACTCAGCAAACTTCCATTGTTGGAAATATTTTTGTTCTATTTATGCAAACAATTAACGTTATATAAATTTTGCAAGTCAATTTAGTTTTAAGATGGGATTAAAGGATGCAGTTTTGAAATCATTTTATAAGCATTTCTATTTATCAGAGCTGTATGTTCAAGGTTATGCCTATAAAACTAATATAACTATTAGGACTCGTTTTTAGAATTCAGTCCTTCATTATTTAGTTTAACTTCTTTTAATGTACAGAAGGTTACTGATAATAAGAGTTAAGGAATATGCGTAAGTCATTAAATTATAATAAAAATAATAATTTTTTGTTAGAGATATATTGTTGCAACGCGATTTTCTCACCCAAAGGTCTCTATTCGGTTCGGTTCAGTTTCGGTTTGTTTTTGGTTTGTTTTCGGTTTCTATTTGGTACCTAATAGTATAGCACCAAATACTTCCTCGTAAAGTGATGAAAAGGTGCTCCCAATGACTTTCTCCTTTTTTTTTAATTTTTCTATAGAGAAGCAACATGGCAACAACTTGACTTCTCTCTGTTATGATTTCTACTGAGTCTATGTACAAAAAAAAATACAAAACCTGATACAAACAGTGAAATGTAAAAAAAAAATCGGTTGCAACCGAAAACGAAACAAACCGAATGGAAATTCATCAAATCCGACTACGTCAAAAAACGTGCTTTTTGTGGAATTTCATGTAAGTACTGATTGCGTGTGGTTGGTTGCCTGTATTGATTAAACGTAACCTGATCCTAATCTACAATTATCTCTCCGCACGTCTCATCACCAAACGTAATTATGCAAATTTGTTTGTTTTGTATGACAACAAGAATTTTGAAGTTATGTGTAAATGTTGGGTTGGAAGTTTGAGGTTATGTTACACCTTACACTCGTATTTTGACAATCTTACTGGTCATATCATTGATTGCAGGACAATACTATTAACTGGAGTTTCCGCCCACTTACTCAAGTGTTGGTCATTTAATTTTTTGATAACAAAGACTTGAGTGGGTGGGCGGGGCACTCAGTTTATTGATTGCAGGACAGTAGTTTTAATTGGAATTTCCGCCCACCCGCCCATGTGTTGCTGATCCAACTTGTTGATAACTAATAGTCGGGTGGGTGAGCTGGGAACTCATATCATTGATTGCGAGTCAGTACATTTAATTGAAGTTTCCGCCCACTTAAGTGTTAATAATCGAACTTTTTAATAACAAACAGTCGAGTGGGTGGGCGGTGCACTCAGTTTATTGTATGCAGGACAGTAATTTTAATTGGAATTCCCGCCCTCCCGCCGAAGTGTTACTGATCCAACTTGTTGATAACTAATAGTTGGGTGGGTGAGCTAGGAACTCATATCCATGATTGCGAGTTAGTACTTTTAATTGAAGTTCCCGCCCACTTAAGTGTTGGTAATCGAACTTTTTAATAACAAACAGTCGGGTGGGTGGGCGGTGCACTCAGTTTATTAATTGCGGGACAGTAGTTTTAACTGGAGTATATTTCAAAGTTTTTATGTTAAGTGCAAAACTTTTACTTAAAATGGCACTTTTAAAGCAATTATTGTGTTTATATTTGCTTTGAAAGTGTCATTTTATGAGACTTTTCTGTACATTACTTGAAAATTTGGAAGTAAGTTTGTATAAACCAAAATAACATCAAAAATGTATGTGAAATTGTGCATCGTTTAGGATAAGTTTACTGGAATAAGTTTTTTCATATTTATATTAGGATTTTATTATATTGAACAAAATTTGTAATTTACAGCCAGATTTTTTTTTTAAACTAATGTAGTTTAAGTTTTTAAAAGATTTTGCTATGTTTTTATTGTGGTTTATGGCCGTATAAGTATTTTGTAAGTAACATATCTGTTGTATATTGCCAAAATTATACAAATCCATCAAATTTGCGGCCAAATTTGTGTAGTTTAAGCTTAATATAAACGGTTTTCAATTTATATTGGCCGGGTTTTTAATGTTTTTTATAGTTTTTGGTTAAATTTTGCTATAAAATAGGTGTTTGCGGCAAAATTGGTTGACTTTGTGATAGATTGTCTTTGTTACCCATTGTTATTACTTTGACATCTTGTAAAGAAATTTTTTAAAATTAATTAGCTTTAAAATTGTTAATATTGTGACCAAATATAACGTTGTCAGCTTTATTATCTTTTCAAACTTAACAATTTGCAAGTTAATTTATAAATTAAGACAGTTTTAGATAATTTTTTTTTATTTTTACAGTTTGGGTTTGAAAAATTGTATATAAATAAGCAATATTTAAAGTTAATCAATATTTTGCTAATTTGTCATTGTTGTAATAGTACTAGTTTGGCAGTTTGTTCTTATTGTAGTAGTTTGTGAATTTTTCCTAGTCAGCTAGCATTTTGATAATTAAAAACAACAATAACATTTTGTATAGGAACAGTTTGTCAATATTTATTTAATTTAATGTTGGTTCTAAGCTTATGGTCAATTTATTGTAAATAAAATTGCTCTGTTGTATACCCAAACGTTAATGAAAGTAATAACTTAAAAATAATAAATTTAAACTTTGTTTCATAAGTTCTACAAAGTAGCAATTATTTTTAATTTTATTAAAATTTAATTAATTATAAAAATAATAAATCTAATTCATAATTGAAAGAAATATATTCATATATAAATATATTTATAGACATTATTAGAAACTTCTAGAACAATTCGATAAATGTATAAATAGCCAAAGAACACTTTATCAGTAGATAACAAAAAAATATTCAACTCGCATTTTATGCATAAACAGTTTTTTTACCAACCGTCTTATCTCGACTTTATTCTTCGTGCGCAAGGCGACAGCGCTCAGCTCCACTCTTCTCGCACACAGTACTATGAGTCACCTGCATTGATCACAGACGTGATTTGTTATTAAGTAAATAGTTGTGCATTATTTATAATAATAATTAGTAAATTAGAATTAAAAATAAGTGCATAGTGGTTAAAATACATGGATGAAAATATGTGATAGAAAAGGGGATAATTTGAAGGTATGAAATGTAATTTATTCAAAAAATAATACCAAACATTTATTACTAAATGTGATCTGCTGCGGATACAAGTTTGTAAATCAGTAGTCACTTTTAATTTAATATTAGTTAGAAATACTAATATGTTGCGTAGCATTTTACTTTATAAAGTTTACATTTATTTTTTGGAAAGCATATAATTTATTAAATTTTATAATATCTACAAATAATATTAGAAAATTTGTTACATTAAATTTAGTTGTGGCATTTTAGGAAAAAGCATAATAATTCTAAAATTTATATAAATCATAAAATATATTTTTATTTATTTTACTTATACTGCATCTAAAATAATTGCGTTTCAATATTTTTTTAGTTGTCCGGCGTAGCATCAGCCGAGTTGTTGTTCTTACGGACAAATGCCATGTTAGGTAGAGTACTCCCCTCCCAGTCGCAGTACTTTCCAAATCTTCAGCGTGTTATAACGTAGCTTTGAGCTCTTAAATAAATTGCAAATGTAGGTTAATTAAAAGTGTTGTAGTTAATTAAAAGTGCGTGAATTGTTTTTTAAAATACGTGCAGTGATTTGAGTGCAAAAATCGGAACTAAAATACGTGATATTTAGGTGTAAAAGAATAGTGCAGGATAAGCCGGATGGATTGAAAGTAAGTGCATAATGCCACTGCGCAGTTTACTTAACTAAATTTGTTATATTTATATTTTGTTAATATTACTATATTAATTTAAATAATTAGAGTCGTATTTCTTAAATATGAATTGTTTGCTTTTGTAAAGTTTATTATAAAATTGCAGCAAGCTAAATTGTTTCTAGAAGCAACATTTTTGAATATTTAGATTTGAGTTTTTCCTCAAACCTAGTGCACTAATTGATAATTGCTATAAAAATTGTGATAACTCTCTAAAAAAAATTTAAACATTTTTTTAATATTTTTAAAACTTAAATTAAATTTAAAAAATAAATGCAGCAAGCTAAATTGTTTCTGAAAGAAACCTTTTTGAAAATCTAGATTTAAAATTTTGCTCAAACCTAGTGGACTAATTGATAATTACTCAAAAATTATTGGCAATTGTCTCAAAAAACTTTTTTAATAGTTTTTAAACTTTAATTAAGTTTTGAGAAAATTGCAGCTAATTTGTTTCTAAAAACAACATTTTTGAAAATTTAAGTTTAAAATTTTGCTTTAACCTAGTACACTAATTGACAATTACTATAAAAATATTGGCAAATTTAAAATTTTTTGAAATTTTAATTAAATTTTGAAAAAGATTGCAGTAAGCTAAATTGTTTCTGGAAACAACAATTTTGAAAATTTAAATTCAAAATTTTGCTCAAACTTAGTGCACTAATTGATATATACTACAAAATTATTGGCAATTGTCTGAAAAAATTCTAAACATTTTTTAATTATTTTTAAACTTTAATCAAATTTTGAAAAAAAATGCAGCAAATTAAATTGTTACTTTAAGCAACATTTTTGAAATTTTAGATTTGAAATTTTGATCAATTCTAGTGCACTAATTGATAATTACTACAAAATTGGCAATAGTTTAAACAATTTTTATAATTTAACTTTAATCAAAATTTGAAAAAAAATTGCAGAAAACTAAATTGTTACTGAAAGCAACATTTTTGAAAATTTAGATTCCAAATTTTGCTCAAATTTAGTGCACTAATTGATATTTACTACAAAATTATTGGCAACTGTCTGAAAAAATTCTAAACATTTTTTAAACTTAAATCAAATTTTGAAAAAAATTGTAGCAAATTAAATTGAGCCTTGAAGCAACATTTTGGAAATTTTATAATTAAAATGGCTTTGCGTTTTGAAACAATTTTCTTTTGTTGAAAATACTTTTGTTCTATTTATGCAAGCAATTGACGGATCGTGATATGAGTTATAGCCTGGCAGGTTGATTAGGATTTAAGATATTAAAAGTCCTTGACATCGAGGCACTTATATTATTGGTTGCGGAACAGCAGTTTTAACTAAAGTGAAAATTAGGTCTATATAAGTTAAGCTAACTATGATATTCTACAATAAAACAAAGGATCTATTACTTCTCCCACTTCTTGTGTTTTTGCTGTTACTATATAGAAGAGATTAAATGTCAAATGTCATATCAATATCAGTGAATTGTTGTGTGGGTAGCTTCTTCTACTGTGACCACCCACCCACCCAAGTTTTAGTAATCAAAAGGTATAATGTTTCACCCTCCTCTTGTGTTTTTGCTGATATTATATAAAAGAGATTGAATGTCAAATATCATTTAGACATCAGAAAACTGTTTAACAATGAATTCCTTGATAACTAACGCTTGGGAGGGCGGGCGGAAACTAAGTTTAATTTGTGGGCGGGTAGCTTCTCTTACTAAGACTCACCTACCCACCCAAGTATTAGTTATCAAATTTAATATTTCTCCCACTTCTTGTGTTTTAGTTATTATTATATTTAAGAGATTGAATGTCAAATGTCATTTAGACATTAAAAAATTGTTTAATAATAAATCTCTTGATTACTAACGCTTGTGTGAGCGGACGGAAACTAAATTCAAATTGTGGGCGGGTAGCTTCTTCTACTATGACCCACCCAGCTACAAACCGCCTTTGCGTAGCATTTCAAAGAGCATAATGAACATTACTCAGCTAAAATACTCCAACCTTATTTGAATCAGATTTTTACATTTCTACAAAAAAAAAATATTTTTACAAAATTAATATAAAATATTACATAAATCAACTAAGATTTATCAGTACAAAACAATTTCTTAGGTATACTAATTAATTACTGTATAGCAAGTTATTTGCAATTTGAGTAATTTCACAAAAAAAATATTTTTTGATTAATTTGTAAATGATTCCTAAACTTAATGAAACATCTAAAAACTTTATTTGGACAAATTTTAGCAAACATTATGGCTTAACTAATCCCAAAATTGCGCAACGATAGCTGTGTAGTTACGCAAGTTATTGCAAGTTGAGTAACTTTTTTAAAAAAGTAATTTTTGATTAATTTGTAAATAATTCCAAAATTTATTGAAATATTTAAAAACTTTACGTAGACTAATTTTAGCAAACATTATGGCTTAACTAATCCCAAAATTGCGCAACGATGGCTGTATAGTTAAGCAAGTTATTGCAAGTTAAGTAACTTTTTAAAAAAAGTAATTTTTGGTTAATTTGTAAATATTGAAATATCAAAAACATTATTTAAATTTATTTAAGCAAACATTATGGTTTAACTAATCCCATAATGGCGCAACGATAGCTGTATAGTTAAGCAAGTTATTGCAAGTTAAGTAACTTTTTTAAAAAAGTAATTTTTGGTTAATTTGTAAATAATTCCAAAATTTATTGAAATATCAAAAACATTATTTGGATTAATTTTAGCAAACATTATGGCTTAACTATTCCCATAATTGCGTAACGATAGCTGTATAGTTAGGCAAGTTATTGCAAGTTGAGTAATTTCACAAAAAAAATATTTTTAGATTAATTTGTTAATAATTCCAAAATTTAATGAAATATCTAAAAACTTTATTTAGACTAATTTTAGCAAACATTATGGCCTAAGTAATCCTAAAATTGCGCAACGATGGCTGTATTTTTAAGCAAGTTATTGCAAATAGAGTGACTTTGAAAAAAAAAATTTTTGGTTAAATTGCAATTTTTTTCAAAATTAAATAAAATATTTAAAAACTTTACAAGGACAAATTTTAGCAAACATTATGACCTAACTAATCCCAGAATTGCGCTACGATGACTGTATAGTTAAGCAAGTTATTGCAAGTTGAGTAATTTCACAAAAAAAATATTTTTTGGTTAATTTGTAAATAGTTCCTAAACCTAATGAAGCATCTAAAAACTTTATTTGGTCAAATTTTAGCAAACAATATGGCCTAACTAATCCTAAAATTGCGCAACAATAACTGTATAGTTGAGCAAGTTATTGCAAGTTGAGTAATTTAGCAGAAAAAAAATTTTTTGGTTAATTTGCAAATTTTTCCAAAATTTTTGAAATATTTAAAAACTTTACGTAGACTAATTTTAGCAAACATTATGGCTTAACTAATCCCAAATTTGCGCAACGATGGTTGTATAGTTAAGCAAGTTATTGCAAGTTAAGTAACTTTTAAAAAAAAGTAATTTTTGGTTAATTTGTAAATGATTCTAAAATTTATTGAATATCAATAACAATATTAAGACTAATTTTAGCAAACATTATGGCTTAACTAATCCAAAAATTGCGCAACGATAGCTGTATAGTTAAGCAAGTTATTGCAAGTTGAGTAATTTCACAAAAAAAATATTTTTTGATTAATGATTCCAAAATTTAATGATATATCTAAAAACTTTATTTGGACTACTTTTAGCAAACATTATGGCTTAATAAATCTCAAAATTGCGCAACGATGGCTGCATTTTTAAGCAAGTTATTGCAAATTGAGTAACTTTGAAAAAAAAATTTTTTAGTTAAATTGCAAATTTTTTCAAAATTTAATGAAATATTTAAAAACTTTACGTGGACTAATTTTAGCAAACATTATAGTTTAATAAATCCCAAAATTGCGCAACGATGGCTGTATAGTTACGCAAGTTATTGCAAGTTGAGTAACTTTGCAAAAAAAATTTATTTGTTTATTTGCATTTTTTTCAAAAATTTAATAAATTATCTTAAAACTCTATTTGGGCTAATTTTAGTAAACAAGTTTGACCTAACTAATTCCAATACTGCGCAACGATAGCTGTTTAGTTACGCAAGTTAATGCAAGTTGAGTTAAGTTAAAATAATTCTGTAAGCAACATTTTTGAAAATTTAAATTGCAGCAAATTAATATGTTTTTGAAAGTAACATTTTAGGACTAGTTTTTTGCTACAAAACATTTTAATTTTTATCAATTTATCAATTTAGACAAACACAACATTTGCTTAAAAGTGCTACATTTTGACAGTTGTTAGAATCTTACTTGAAAATTTTAATTAAGCCTATGTAAGTCTAGCTTAGCTTTTTAAAACTTAAAAAGTGTAAAATGTTATTTAAAAAACGTTAGAAATAGCAAAATCCGGCTTTAATACTATAAAATATTGTTAAAAATATCAAAAATTGGTCATAAACTGTTGAAAAGAGCAAAATTCAGTTCACAAAAGTCAAAAACAACAATTTCCAGCTTTGAAATGTCAAAAAAATTGTTTAAAAAACCCAAACTGTTAAAAAGTGCTGAATTCTATCCATAAAATGAAAAGTGTAAAATTTTATTCATAGAATGTCTTAAAAGTATAAAATCTGGCTATAAATGTCTAAATATTGTTAAAGAGAACCAAATTTTAGTCAAAAACAGTTAAATAATGCAGAAATATATTCATAAATTATCAAAAATAGTCAAATTTGGCTATGATTGTTAGAAATATAATCAATCATCAAAATTGTACTGAAATTCGGCCATATAAAGTTAAAAAATGTAAAATTCTCTTTATAAAACGTAAAAAAAATTCTTAAAATTTCAAAATTGCAAAAATTCGAAATAGCAAAAATTCTGTCATAAACTTAAAAAAACTCTATTCATAAAATGTCAAAAACAGCAAAATTTGTCGCTATACGATTAACAAATGAGACACACTAAGCTTCAAATGCAAAAAATTATAAAGTTTACATTGCTTTGCAACTACTACAGAATTTGAGTTCCCGCCCCGGGTGGATCAAGTGTTAAAGAATCATAAATTGGAAAACCGACACTTTGGTGGGTGGGCGGGCTGCAATATTAGCAGCTACCCGCCTATAATTTATAAACCGAGTTCACGCCTACCCATCCAAATGTTAGTGATTCTGCAATTGGATAACCAACACTTGGGTGGGAAAATATAAATAGTTATGTTAGCAGGTGATTGCCATTCCAAACCATAACTAAGCAAAACATTTTTTTCCAAAAGCAGTAAGCAAATTTTGGATGGCAAAAATATTATCAAACCCACCAATCATTTGATTTGTTACAGTTAGAATTAATTTCAAATTTGCGCTATTTTCTTACGCGAAAAGAAAAGAATTGTTTGGATACTCTAAAAGGGCTTTGCGTTTTGAAACTGGATTATTGTCAGTGCTTCGAATCTAGCATTCTTTAATACTATTTAGCAAATTTTCTTTGTTGCAAGTACTTTTGTTCTATTTATGCAAGCAATTGATGAATCATGATATGAGTTATGGCCTGGCAGGTTGATTAAGATGTAAAATATTGAAAGTCCTTGGCACCAAGGCACATTATCATTGGTTGCTGAACAGTAGTTTTAACTAAAAAAAACTATGATATTCTACAATAATTTGCGCATAAGCGAGTAGCTTTTTCTACTGTGATTCACCCACCCACCCAAGTGTTAGTCTTCAAAGAATCTATTACTTCTCACACTTCTTGTGTTTTTGCTGTTACTATATACAAGAGATTAAATGTCAAATGTCATTTAAATATCAGAGAATTGTTTAGCAATAAATCCCTTGATAACTAACAATAGAATGAGCGGGCGGGAACCAAGTTTAAATTGTTGGCGAGTAGATTTTTAAAATTCTAAACATTTTTTAACATTTATTAAACTTAAATCAAATTTTGAAAAAAATTTCAGCAAGCTAAATTGTTTCTGGATGCAACATTTTTGAAAATTAAGATTCAAAATTTTGCTCAAATCTAGTGCACTAATTGATAATTACTACAAAACAATTAAAATTATTTAAAAATATTTTAAACATTTTTTAATAATTTTTAAAATTCAAAATGCAACTTTCTTTGCATTTTTTAGTTAGTATCAAGTTCTAGTAAATCAATTTTTTGACAGTTTTTTTTAAGTATGTTATACTCTTTTATACTATTACAGGGAGTTTATAAATGAATGGAATTATGTAATCACTTTAAATATTCCGGCTTTTTAAAATCGTCCACTATACTACATATGTTTGCTTGACAGCTGTCAAAGTTGAACTGTCAAAACAAATAGTTTAGTGAACAATTTAACAAAAGCGGCACATTTAAAGTGATTACATAATCCCATTCATTTATAAACTCCCTGTATAATCACGTAAATTTTCATTAAATGGCCTAGCTTTTGGGGTTTTTATAGCATGACTATTGAAAACATTTTCAAAATACAAACATAAATTTCCATGATAAAACATGAGAATTTGATAACTTTGTAAACATTTTTGCTCAACCAATAACTGAATGGATTTATTGATACGCTGTTAACAAAATCTTCCAATTTAATTCCCTAGCTCTACTATCATCAATCGAATCAAAACATGCAACAATAAGCAAAGAAGTCATAAAAAATCTTACTTCATGAACATTAACGGCGATTCCCTCATATTATCTTACAACAGTACCGTTAACATTTATATTCAACACACATATTACTCCTGAGATTTATATGATAAAATGAGCATTTGTTATAAAACCCATTTCCGCATTTTGTTAAGACCTTTATAAGCTTAGTACTAACAACTAATATGCAAAATTTGAATGCAGTAAAGCTCATAAAGAGCATAGTTTGTAAAGCAGCGTTTTAGTTTATTTGTCAATGTATTGAATCCTTGAGGGATTAATTCTAAATATTAATCTATATATGTGAACCATCCGAATATGACGTATAGCAAACTCATCATTAAATCTGACAGCGTCGGTTTGAGTATTGAATGGTTGCGGTTGAGCTTGGATATTCCAACATTTTCGCAATTGGAAACGTAAGTTTCCATTAGCTGCAAATGACGTGTGTGACGTCGGGATAAGTTTTATGAAGCGATTTATTTCTCAACGTACGCACGTAATTTAATTTAGGGGCGACAAAAATGAAACCGAACCCTAATTTAATACAAACCGAAATGATTTAAGAGGAAAGTTTTAATTCTACCCATATATGCGACAGGTAATAATGTTCGTAAACTTGCAACTCACGATTAATATTATACGAACCTCTTCGTCTATCTCTCAAACGGGGGAATTTACTCTTCGCAAACGCTCCTTTGTATGTTTGCACGTACTGAATTGTTTCCCTATTCATTGCGAAATTTATATAGCTACTTAGTTCCTTAAAGGATATGAAAATAAAACAAACATTTTTGACTTGGAATATGGCCAAATATTTTCCAACTAATAACCAAACAACATTGTAATTTGCTGCTTTCTACCCTCTATATAGCTCTGGCGAGTTCTGAAATTCAGATCGCTCTCTCAGCTTTTCAGTCCCAATTATTATAATGGCGTGTATAACATTACTGCTGCCTTTAAATCCATTTACGGGCAAATAACAATATGTTTTATGAAACAAGCATGCAATTCAATTAATTTGCAAAACTTTACAGAATACCCTCAATACACAATTGAATTTAGTTGTATGAATTAAATTCAACATCAATTAATCATGTTTAAAGCTTACCTCAATAATCAAAATTTAAAAAAAATATATTTTTTTACAAACTTTGAGGCTTTCTAAAAATCTCTTGTGAGAACATTTTAGTAGAATATCAATTAATTTAATTTAAATTAATTTGCTTTTTTATATTATTTGTAAATTTAGAAAATTATATTTATATTAATAATATATTTCAAATCGCTTGAATTGTCTGCGAATCAATTTTCTACTGCGTTTCAATTGTGCAGAAAAAGGGTCGAATTTGTACGCGCCGTTGGACTATTAGGGAAAGATTTGCACGACGCGAGAGAAAAAAAAAATAAAGGGGGTAAAATTTAAATAAAGCCATCCAAGCACGATAGATCGGAACGGTAAATGAATCATTACGTCGCTTAGGATGGTGATTCCGTACTTCGCGTCTTCTTCCTAAACCATCTCAGAAGCAGCTCGCCCTTGTTAATTTCATTAGCTCTTTACATTATCTCGTCAATAAGGAGATATTATCTTTATGAAATGTGCGTGCCGGGAATACTTTCATGCCGTCTAATGGATTCGGAGAAGTTTTTGATTGAATTTCTACATCCATTTAAAAAGCCTCTTTGCACAAATTACGGCTTTTTAAAAATAAAATAGATTATTGTTAATATAACATTGTCTTTTATTGAATGAAAGGTTTAATAAAGTTGGACAGGTTTTGTATGAATAATATAAGAAAAAGTTTTAGACAGAAAAAAGTTTCTAATTCTAAGGGATGGAATAACAATACAAGACGCTTTAAATGTCTGTCCTTTTTAGGGATGAATTAATATTCATAAAGGCTTTTTTATTACCCCAAAAGTTGGTCTGTTTTTATTCAATTTATTAAATTCATTCAGATTTATTGATTTGAAAATTACTTTGATGTTCGATTTTTGTTTAAGTTATTAGTGTTTTGTATTCAATAAATTTTATTCATGAAAAAATATAAGTTTAATTTAAAACTATTTAACTTTATAATTTAGGTTTTTTTAGTTTAGTTCAAACTACTACTTAATAATCATCAATTAGAGTGACCTCCCATTCTTGTTTTTAGTCATCAAGAGATTTGATTTATAATCTCCTCTTCAAACTTTGAGACTTCTTACGTCTGAAAAAAGAAAAACTTCTAATTTTTTGATAATAAATAGTTGGGCAGCCTGGTCACTCCAGCTCAAACTATTCCACCTACCCAAATGTTTATCATTGAGATATTAGGCATTACCTTTTCTTCCTTTAATTAAAAGACTTCTAACACTTGCAGAAAGGAGATATTTTCAACTATTTTGTATAAAGAAACCTCTAACGCTTGAAAATAATTTTTTTTTTTTTTAATTTTTTTATTAGCAATAAGTGGGCAGGTGAGCGGAAATCTGGAAAGCTAAAATTTCCGCTAATTTACTCAGTTGTCATTAAAAAATTGGATGTCACTTCTATCTTTCGTGAGATAGTAATTTACTGACGTTTGCAGAAATGAGGAATTTCTAATTGGATAGTTTAGAGATTAAATGTACTCACTTTTGAGTTAAATTGAAAAATCATAATTAAAAAAAATATTTTCTGTAATATTAATTAGTGAGACATTATCAATAGGTGTATTTATTAGTAAAAATGTCTTCTCAAAACGTTTTATATAAAAAAATGGTTAACATAATTTTTTTTTGAAAAACTTGTATTTGAAACAGCTTTAGTTAGCATTTTTATTAAATCTAAAAATCAATACTTTGGAGATTAAATTATTTATTTAGACAATACTAAGTGCATTCATTTTTAGAAAATGTCTTTTAAGATGTTTTGAAAAAAAGAAAACAAAATAGTTCATTTGAAGAAATTTTGAAAAAATTGTATTTAAAAAAAATATACTACAAATTTTTGTTAAATCTAATCAATTGAATTTTTAGATATGATCATTTAAGTTTTCAATTATATAAAAATACATTAAAAGGTTTTATATAAAGTTTCAACAAAAAATAATAATTTGTCTTGTGCCGTATGCGATTTTTGAATAAAATGCAAAAAACTGTCAAAAAGTAGAAGTTTTGAGGCAAATGTTGTGTTTGTCTCTCTAATTCTAAAAGATGCTCAATTTAATGAAGATTTTTGTGTTTAGTTCGGCTTATATAAGGGCAATTCTATTTCAAACGGACGGAAGTAGGGGGAGAGGTGCATCAACGATTTTTTTTAGTTTTTTTATTGTTCTTTTTAAATTAATCAGAAATTTCCC
Organism: Tachinus rufipes; assembly: GCA_963932245.1. Lineage (NCBI taxonomy): Eukaryota > Metazoa > Arthropoda > Insecta > Coleoptera > Staphylinidae > Tachinus > Tachinus rufipes. Next base: position 114,819,866 of record OZ010745.1, read on the forward strand.
GTAAAATCCAAATAAACTTAAAAAAAAAGTCAAATAACCAATAAAAAAAATTAAATACGCCAGATAAGCACAACACTAACTATTTTATATGTAGAATTGTTTGCAAAACTCAAATTTTTAATAAAATTTGGTGTATAGTTCCTCTAAACGCTGCTAAATGTGTATTTTTAAAAGTTTATGTTGAAAAAATTTTAAATTTTGCATTTTTTTCTTAGTTTTAGGCTCCTAAAGCCCAACTACACAAAACAAATTTATATTTTTCAATTAATTTACATCAAAATACGTCAACTTTGGCGGTTAAAAAAAATTCAAAAAGGTGTTTTTTTTGCTCAGCCCGCTAAGAACAAGAACATGGTTTTATGATTTTTGCGGCTTATAGACGAGGTATAGAATTAAAATGGCGCCAGATTGAATACTACAAAAAAATTCTGATTGATTTCACTTGTAAAATTTTTCAGACAAATATCAATAATTTTGTAGATATTATTAATTACTGCACAAGGTTTAAGCAAAGTTTTGGATTTACAATTTCAAAAATGTTGCGTCCAGAAACAATTTAGCTTGCTGCAATTTTGTCAAAATTTGATTTAAGTTTAAAAAATACTTAGCATTTTTTCAGACAACTGCCAATATTTTTATAGTAATTATCAACTATAGCACTAAGTTTGAGCAAAATTTTAGTTCAAAATTTTTAAAAATATTGTTTTCCGAAACAATTTAGCTTGTTGCATTTTATTTTTCAAAATTGGATTAAAGTTTAAAAATGATTAAAAAATGTTTAGAATTTTTTCAGTCATATGCTAATATTTTTGTATTAATTCTAAACCAAGTTTATTAGGTTTGAGCAAAATTTTGAATCTACATTTTCAAAAAAGTTGCTTTTAGAAACAATTTTACTTGCTGCAATTTTTTTTAATTGATTAATGTTTAAAATATATTAAAAACGTTTAGAATTTTTTCAGACAATTGTTAATAATTTTGTAGTAATTATCAATCAATGCTTTAAGTTTGAGCAAAATTTTGAATCAAAAATTTCAAAAATGTTGCTTCCAGAATCAATTCAGTTTGCTAGCAATTTTTTACAAAATTTAAAAAAAGTTAAAAAAATATTTAAAAATGTTTACATTTTTCTAAGACAATTGTTAATAATTTTGTAGTGATTACCAATTAGTATACTAGGTTTGAGCAAATTTTTGAATCTAAATTTTCAAAATTGTTTCTTCCAGAAACAATTTATCTTACTGCAGTTTTTTTCAAAATTTGAATAAAGATTAAAAATTATCAAAAAAAGTTTAAAATTTGTTTAGATAATTGCCAATAATTTTGTAGTAATTATCAGTTAGTGTACTAAATTTGAGCAAATTATTTAATCTAAATTTTTTTAAATGTTGCTTTCCGAAACAATTTAGTTTGCTGCATTTTTTTTTCAAAGTTTGATTAAAATTTAAAAATTAATAAAAAATGCTTAGATTTTTTTTAAACAATTGCCAATAATTTTTTAGTAATTATCAATTAGTTTACTAGATTTAAGCAAAATTTTAAATCTAAAATTTTATAAATGTTGCTTCTAGAAACAAATTAGTTAGTTGCAGTTTTCTTCATAATTTGGTTAACGTTTAAAATTTTATAAAAAATGCTTAAAATTTTTTCAGACAATTGCCAATGTTTTTGTAGTAATAACAAATTAGTGCACAAGATTTGAGCAAATTTTTCAAAGTAATTTTTTTTTTAAATGTTGCTTTTAGAAACAATTTAACTTGCTGCAATTTTTTTCAAAATTTAATTAGAGGTAAAAAGTTATTAAAAATTGTGTAATTTTTTTTTAAACAGTTGCTAATATTTTTATAATAATAACCAATTAGTATTCTAAGTTTGAGCAAAATTTTGAATCAAAAATTTCAAAAATGTTGCTTCTAGGAACAATTTAGCTTGTTAATTTTTTTTTTATATTTGATTGAAGTTTAAAAAATATTAAAAAATGTTTAGAAATTTTTTAGACAATTGCCAATATTTTGGTAGTAATTATCAATTAGTGCACTAGGTTTAAGCAAAATTTTAAATCTAAATTTTCTAAATTGTTGCTTCCAGAAACAATTTAACTTGTTGCAGTTCTTTGCAAAATTTGATTCAAGTTTAAGAAATATTGAAAATTGTTTACAATTTTTTCAGACAATTTTCAATAATTTTGTAGTGATTATCAATTAGTGAGCTAAGTTTGAGTCAAATTTTGAATCAAAAAATTCAAAAATGTTGCTTCCAGAAACAATTCAGCTTGCTGAAATTTTTTTCAAAATTTAAAAGAGTTTAAAAAATATTAAAAATTGTTTAGACTTTTTTTAGACAAATACTAGTATTTTTCTAATAATTATCAATTAGTGCGCTAGGTTGGAGCAAAATTTTAAATCTAATTTTTAAAAAATGTTGCTTCCAGAAACAATTTATCTTAGTGCAATTTTTTTCAAAATTTGATTAAAGTTTCAAAATTATTAAAAAATATTTAGAAGTTTTTTAGACAATTTCCATAATTTTTTTATTAATTATCAATTAGTGGGCTAGGTTTGAGCAAAGTTTTGAATCTAAATTTTTTAAAATGTTGCTACTAGAAACAATTTAGCTTGTTGCAGTTTTTTTCAAAATTTGATTAAAGTTTAAAAATTATTGAAAAATGTTAAAAAAATTTCAGACAGTTGCCATAATTTTTATAGTAATTATCAATAAGTGCTCTAGATTTGAGCAAAATTTTTGGATCTAATTTAAAAAAAAATGTTGCTTACAGAATTATTTTAAATTGTATCAATTTTATTCAAAAATTGATTAAAGTTTAAAAGTTATTAAAAAATACTTAGAAATTTTTTTGACAATTGCTGGTAATTTTGTAGTAATTACCAATTAGTGCACTAGGTTTGTGCAAAATTTTAAATCAAAATTTTCAAAAACGTTGCTTCCAGAAACAATTTAGTTTGCCTCATGTTTTTTTCAAAATTTTATTTTTTTAAGTTTAAAAAACATTAAAAAAATTTTAGATTTACCTTAGACAAACGTTAATATTTTTTTAATAACTATCAACTAATGCACTAGGTTTGAGCAAAATTTTGAATCTAAATTTTCAAAAATGTTGCTTTTAGAAACAATTTATCTTATTGCAATTTTTTTCAAAATTTGATTAAAGTTTAAAAATTATTAAAAAATGTTTTAAATTTTTTCAGACAATTGCTAATATTTTTGTAGTAATTGATAATAAGTGCACTAGGCTTGCGCAAAAATTTTATTTTATATTTAAGAATTATATTAACTTAATTAAAATCAATAAATATTTAAAAAAAATTTTTAGACAATTGTCAATATTTTTGTAGTAATTATCAATTAGTGCATCAAGTTTGTGCAAAATTTTGAATTAAAAATTTCAATTATGTTGCTTCTGGACATCATTTAGCTTGTCACAATTTTTTTCAAAGTTTGATATACATATATAACATCTTTATTCAAAAAAGAACAGTACAGAAAATAAAATATAATATACAAATAGTCTACATAATTAGACATTCTGTTTTGAAATGGCCATCGACCTTAGTCTTTCAAGATAAGTTGAATTACAAAAATAAGAATATTTAAAAAAAAAAAAAATGATGTTGACCAGCTTGACAGACGGAATCAAAAGCTTTGTTTATATTAATAAAAAGGACGCTTGATTGCTTGCCCTGTAAGTGAGACGTTTAGAGAGACTTTTGCGGAAACCAAATTGGGTTAGAGGGATATTTTTCTCAGTAAGTATTAAGATTTTATTGTAAATTATTAACTAAAAAGTCTTTCCAAGAACGGGAAGCAACGTAATAAGACGATAACTGGATGGAAGAGACAAATTACAATTGGATTTAATATTGATGCAAAATGCAGTAGTTGTAAATGTCAATTATGTAACAGTGATTGTTTTCATTTAACTGTTTTAAAATGTTTATTGTCATTAAGTCTTGTCCAGGTGCTGAATTTTTGCTGTTATTTAAAACGTCAAAGTTAATGTCTTTGTCAATGATTTTGTCCTTTGGCGTAATGTGCGTCTGTCTACAAAATGTGGCATACCAATTATTTACGTCAGATAGATTACTATTGTCAAAATTGTCGGAGTGAGAAAATGCAAATGCGTCATTAAAATGATTGCAAATTGTATTGGCTGTATCTGCATCTGTAAAGCAGCTTTTATTTGTCGTTGGGTCAGTAATGTTATAAACTGCATTTGCTTTTTTGTCAGTTTTCTTTTTTGTCATTGATTTTAATACATGCTGCTATATATTTGTCATTTCTGTATTGAAATGTTAAGTCGTGAATGTTTTTGTTAAGGTCATTAAATTCTCCTTTTACTGTTCTATCGTTAGTCGAAACTCTCTGTACAATTGTCTTTTGTATTTGATTTATTTCAAAATTAATGGTGGAAAGGGATAGTTATAGTATGACTTAATTACTTTAGGAGTATTCCGTTGAATAGAAGACGAAACAGTTGATAAAAATGATTTTATGGTACTAGGTGATATGATGGGATACGTGCTGATAAAAGAATTTGCATCTTGATTTACTTGATTTATGTTACAACTATCAAAGTGGTAGATGTATTCGTTCTTAGGAAGAGGTAGAAGTTGGATATTAATTTTGAATGAAATTGCAAGATGATCGGAGCATAGATCGGGGATAACATTTACTGAATGGATGAGAGGTTTTAGGTCTGTTGTGCAAAGAAGTATATCAAGAGTAGTGCACTGATTATCAGTCATTATAAATGTTGCAAAAATAGGAATTTTAAGAAAATCGGAGTTAGATAAAAATTGTTGAAGATGACAATTTTTTTTTAAGTTTAGATTAAAATCGCCTATGATACTAGCATGCGGGTATTGTGCAGCTTTTACAATTATATTATTTTCAATGTTAGAAGTTGGGTAAATATATACTAAAAAAATGTAAATTGTATTTTGAAAAAATGGGATTGCAAAATGTAGACAGTCGTTTAAGGGATTATTAATGCTGGGTGGGTTATTTTTTTTTTAAAGAAACATCCAACTGTGCTATTACTATGAAGCCTCCTCTATTATTGTGACTTAGGGTTGTGGAAGGGTTTTAGATAGTGGACCAGTTTTGGATAAAAATGAGATTTTGGGTTCAACAAACATGGCACAGGATATTTTTTTTTTATAAAAAAGTTTTTGATAAGGGTGGATTTACGTTGGAATCTATTTATGTTTGAGTATACAAATTTAATATTAGTCATTTTGGGATTGAGTTATAGTCACTTGAATGCCGCTTGTAGGAACAGTAGGGAGCGCTTGGTCGGGGTTAAGGATATCTAGCATAACAATGAACATGCGATTGCCGGAGAAGGAAACGTAATTTTAATTTTTTAATGAGTTCTTGTCTGTCCGTGTTTTTTTGGGTGATTAATTTTATAAAGGTACGTGTCAATTATGAAATCGTGAATTGTGATAAGTGAATGAATTCTAGAAGAATTTTTAGTTACTTAATCAATATCTGCTGACCTTTTGTTGGCTGGTTTTATTTTAATGTTTGGTATTTCTTCTATGGGTTTAATTGGTCGGTTTTTGCATTTAAGGGACCACGGTTCGTGTCTGTCTTTGTTGCAAGAGTTGCATTTGGTAGGTAAGTCCTGGTTGCAGCTAGAAGTTTTATGAGGCCCATCATATTTACTGCATTTGGGCTGTGCGGTGTGGTCATTTGGCACATGGTGTTAGAATTGGAGCAGGTGCGTGACTTTCAAAAACAGGGAAGTGGCAACTTTTGTAAAAAACGCCATGTTGCAGCAATTTTTGGTAAGCATCAACGTTGGCAGTAATTATTCTAATTTTATAAATAGCTTACAATATCGATGGTGGATTTCCTTAGTTTTGAGAACTGTTTCATTTTTTTCTTCTGTAATATCTAGGTCTACAAATGCTATTACTGCAGAGTATGATGCCATTGGTGTTATATTTGGGGTTGGTTTGTTTTGTGTTGATTCTTTATAGTTTTTTATAAAACTTTATTGTTTGTAATTCTTTCAACATGTTTATTGTCACTTCTTTTGTTGTGTTGGTTTTGATAATATATCCATTTTTGGTTGTCAATATTATGTTGTCTAAATTTACTCTGGTGTGACACCATATGTCTGATAATTGTACCCGTGTGATCTTTTGGGTTGTCTCTACGTAATAAACATGTTTAAAGTTTATTTCTTTTTTTTTTCTCATTATTAAAGGTATTGATTGTTGTGTTTTTACTTTATTGTTTGTGTTGATTGCCTGTACTGGCATATTTATAATTCTTTTTGTATTGTTACTATTAGATATATTTGTTTGTTGATTTATAGAGTTGGTTGTATTTGTATTAGTTATTGTATGTGTAGATTTATTGTTATCAGATGTTGATGGGTTGTTAATTGCATTTGTCGATGCTATTGTTTGTTGTGTATTTGTAGTTGTTTTTGTTGTTGTTTATAAATTATTTGTTTGCGGTACTTTAAAATAACTTTCGCATTTCTTTTTATTAGAGCTTTGTGTTATTCTAGGCCGGCCTCTTTTTCTTTGAGTTTAGGATTTATTTTCCCAATCGGTATCGGTCTGCGACTGGGACTGAGAGCGATTCAAGCGCGAGTCACTTTTATCGCTGTCACTCTCGCACTCCAAGTCCATATTTTTGCGCTCCGTTGCACTTATATGAGCGCCCACGATAAGGCCCTTTGGGGCAGAACCAGCACGTTTTTTTTTTTTATATTATATACACAACACATTTTATTGGTTTTTAAACAGAGCAGTACAATACGTCTATACAGAGCGGTATTTTGTTGCGGAATTCTTCAAAATTAGATTAAAGCTTAAAAATTATTAAAAAAACGTTTAGAAATTTTTCAGATATTGGCCAATATTTTTGTAGTAATTATCAATTAGTGCACTAGGTTTGGGCAAAATTTTAATTCTAAATTTTCAAAAATGTTGCTTCTTGAAACAATTTTTCTTGTTGCAATGTTATTCAAAATTTGTTTAAAGTTTAAAAAAAATTTAAATAAATGTTTAGAATTTTTTTAAACAATTGTCAATATTTTTGTAGTAATTATGAATTAGTGCACTAAGTTTGGGCAAAATTTTAAGTCTAATTATTAAAAAATGTTGCTTCCAGAAACAATTTAGCTTGCTGCAATTTTTTTCAAAATTTAAAAAAAGTTTAAAAAATATTAAAAAATCTTTAGAATTTTTTCAGACAATTACTAGTATTTTTCTACTAATTATCAATTAGTGCGCTAAGTTTGAGCAAAATTGTAAATCTAAATTTTTTTAAATGTTGTTTCCAGAAATAAATTAACTTGTTGCAGTTTTTTTTCAAAATTTGATTAAAGTTTAAAAAATATTGAAAAATGTTTATAATTTTTTTAGACAATTGCCAATAATTTTGTAGTAATTATCAGTTAGTGCACTAGGTTTGAGCAAAATTTTAAATCTAAATTTTAAAAAATTTTGTTTCCAGAAACAATTTAATTTACTGCAATTTTTTTAAAAATTTGAATAAAGTTTAAAATTTTTTAAAAAATATTTAGAGTTTTTTTAGACAACTGTCATAATTTTTGTAGTTATTATCAATTAGTGCGCTAGGTTTGAGCCAAATTTTGAAATAAAAATTTCAAAAATGTTGTTTTCAGAAACAATTTAGCTTGTTACAATTTTTTTCAAAAATTGTTTGAAGTTTAAAAAATATTAAAAAATGTTTAGAACTTTTTTAGACATTTGCCAATTATTTTGTAGTAATTATCAATTATTGCACTAGGTATGAGCAAAATTTAGATTTTAAATTTTCAAAAATGTTGCTTTCAGAAACAATTTAGCTAGCTGCAATTTGTTTTAAAATTTGAATAAAATTTAAAAATTATTGAAAAATGTTTAAGTTTTTTTTAGACATTTGCCAATATTTTGATAGTAATTATCGATTAGAGCACAAAGTTTGGCCAAAATTATGAATCCAAGTTTTTAAAAATGTTCTTCTAGTAACAATTTAGTTTGCTGCAATTTTTTGCAAATTTTGATTAAAGTTTAAAAAAAATTAAAAACAGTTTAGAATTTTTTTAAGCAATTGCCAATAATTTTGTAGTAATTATCAAATAGTGTACTAGGTTTGAGCAAAATTTCAAATTTAAATTTTTAAAAATGTTGCTTTTAGAAACAATTTAGCTTGTTGCATTTTTTTTTTAATTTATTAAATTTATAAAAAAAGTTAAATTTTTTTTAGATAACTGTCAATATCTTTGTAGTATTTATCAATTAGTGCACTATGTTTGAGCAAAATTTCAAATTTAAATTTTTAAAAATGTTGCTTCCAGAAACAATTTAAATTGCTGCAATTTTTTTCAAAAATTAATTAAAGTTTAAAAATTATTAAAAAATCTTTAGAATTTTTTCGACAATTGCCAGTGTTTTTTAGTAATTATCAAATAATGTACTAAATTTGAGCAACATTTTGAATCTAAATTTTCAAAAATGTTGCTTCCAGAAACAATTTATCTCACTGCATTTTTTTTTCAAAATTTGTTTAAAGTTTAAAAGTTATTAAAAAATATTTAAAAAATTTTTAGACAATTGTTATAATTTTTGCAGTAATTATAATTTAGCGCGCTAGGTTTGAGTAAAATTTTAAATCAAAATTTTCAAAAATGTTGCTTCCAGAAACAATTTAGCTTGTTACATTTTTTTTTCAAAATTTGTTTGAAGTTTAAAAAATATTAGAAAATGTTTAGAATTTTTTCAGACAATTGTCAATATTTTTTAAGTAATTTTCAATTAGTGCACTAGGTTTAAGCAAAATTTTGATACAAAATTTTCAAAATTGTTGCTTCCTGAAACAATTTAACTTGTTGTAATTTTTTATTAAACTTTACAAAAGCAAACAAATCATGTTTAAGAAATACAACTCTAATTAATTAAATCAATTGCAATATTAACAAAACTCAAATATAACAAATTGACTTAAGTAAATTGCGCAGTAGCATTATGCATTTACTTTCAATCCATCCGGCTTACCCTGCGCAATTCTTTTACACCATTATAAGTCTTAAATATCACGTATTTTAATTTCGATTTTTGCACTGAAAACACTAAACATATTTTAAAAATCATTTTACGCATTTTTAATTTACCACAACACTTTGAATTAATCTACACTTGCGATTTATTTAAGAGGTCAAAGCTATGTTATAACACGCTGAGGATTTGGAAAGTACTGGGGCTGAGAGGGGAGTACTATACCTTACATGGCATTTGTCCGTAAGAACAATAACTCGGCTGATGCTACGGCGGACAACTAAAAAAATATTGAAACGCATTTATTTTAGATACAATATAAGTAAAATAAATAAAAATATATTTTATAATTTAAATAAATTTTACAATTATTATTTTGATGATTATACTTTTCCTTAATATGTCACAACTAAATTTAATGTAACAAATGTTCAATTATTGTCTGTAGATATTATAAAATTTAATAATTTAAATGCTTTCAAAAAAATAAATGAAAATCTTATAGTCAAATACTAAGCATCATAATATTAAATTAAAAGTGGCTACTGATTTGCAAACTTGTATCTTCCGTAGCTGATCACATCTTGATTTTTGAAAAATCTTAAAATAAAGTCTAAAACTACTACTACTAGCAGCATAACGAGGCCTGAAAATACTTGGCTTAGCTAAACTTTTCTATGTTGAACTCAAAAATCTTATAGTATGTACTAATTAATCCAAGTCAGATTAGATGCCGCCGCATAAAAGAAAATATTTGCACAAACCACGAATTTGCTAATTTTGATGTACTTGTATATATTGATATACCTAAAGTAAATGGCAAGATGGAAAAGAACACTTTTTGTCTTGTCTTTAATATATTTGAACAAGGAGTAGAAGAAATAGCTAAGCACAACTCAACAGAATTTATAAATATTGGGTCAGTAATTTGCTATCAAAAAATTGGAAGTTGCAACCACCTACCGTGTTCCTGCAGCTAACAAACATGACAAAATAATCAACAAAGTCAATAAGTTAGAAGAGGAAAGTGACGTAAGTAATTTTTTTAAAACAAACATTTGGGCGAGTGGACGGGAACACAGTTTATAAATATTGGGCCAGTAGTTTATCAATAAATAGGAAGTTGCGCTCTTTTTAACGAAAACATTGAACATTGCTTTTACCCAAAATCTCAAAATGGAACAATAATTTGTGCAAAATGCATAGAACTTTTTTTGTTTCAAATATATTGAAATCACAATAATTATAGTTTGTAAGTTTTAAAAGTAAAAAAAAAAAAACAAAAATAAGTAACTAATGAGAAAATAATTAGATGAGCAGTAAACAAATTAGTTTTAACAGTTTTCCTTAAAACAATTTAAGAATAATACAAAAATCTTCTATCACAGAAGAAAATAAATGAATCAGATGCATCAGGATTTCCACTAAACCAATGCAATCAGTTTTTTTTTCTTTTACTAATTACACAAGAATCTTAATTTCACCAAAAGCCGGACGGGATTAAACGTCAATAATTTATATAAAACGGTAATCCGCGGAATGAACGCCACCGCATCTAATCCACATAATGGTGATCCATTTATTACAAAACCAACCAAGCTTTACAAAAAAGTGAACTGTAAATAGTTAGTCTATTTGCCAAATAAAATATATTGTTTTGTATTAAGTTTTATAAAATAAACAGAATTTTAATATTAAACTTAATTCAATTATAAATTTAGGTAGTGAAAGTGCTATTGATTATGAGAAACCGAGTAAATCTACTTAATTCTGTGTAGTATAAACAAGCAAAAACAAAGTGAAATTAATCACATCACACTAAGAGACTTACATCACATAAGTACATTGAGAACGGGATGGGATGATTAAAATGTAGCAAGTTTTGTGTTCGCGTGTGCGTTTGATTAATACCGAGAAGATCCCGAATGACAAATGACTTCAATCTTTAATTACGGCAAAGAGTCGCGACTGTGTGTATCGGCATGCCGGTAATTAAACGTTTACCTCCAACGTGAATGATTAATGTCTTTTCTCTCTTCCCATGGCGATATGATAATCCACGCCCCATTTGTAAACGCGTCGCGTATTAAGCAGAAGAAAATAAGGTTAACATATAATGCCCGTGTAAATGATGATACATATTTCTGGAGCTGTCCAGAAGATTAATGGGAGCGAGTGCTAGTGGCCTGGTAGGAAATGCAGGATTTGTTCAGACCGGTGCGAACAAATGTACTGTTGCCGTCTAGGTGCGCTTGACACGCGTTAAACGATAAGGAGGGGTTCTACGACAAGGTTTACATTTACATTAAGGAATATTTTTGATAAAACTCCATTTGGGAATGTTATTAAATTTAAAATGTACAAAAACAATTCTTTTTGTTTTTCAAAGTCACCAAATATTTGAACTGATAAAATATTAACGATAAATTGTCTCTTAACATTTTCGCTTTCAGTAAAACAAGAAAAAAAACATTTTCTTGGCTCGCCGGTGGAATTGTTTTTATTCCATACATTTTTAGATATCCGTAAACGACGTTCTCCCCCCGGGACTACGGAGCATTCAATTTCGCACGCTTCGTCTAAGCAATTTCTGATCTTGCTACTCCTGGAAAAACACAATAAAATGATTTTTGCCCCATTAAGGAGCTTGAAAAACACATAAAGTGTGAAAGCACCTTGCGATATACACAGGGACCAGTATATGAAAACTCTGTATGGATATTATCCCTGAGGCGCGTATCCCAAACAACCCTCGGAGATAAGCCCCGGCACAAGAACCGTTGAATGCGCCGTGAACGCCTGCAGCGTCGGCCATCGTGTAAGGCCATCTAACAGCCTGAATATTCAGTAACAGTAAGTATGGAGGTATATGAGAGGTTCTTGAATAGGGCATGACAAAGCCCGTTCATTGTGCGAAACTTCCCCTGGCTACTTGAATGGCGCACTACAACGTCAGCACTTTTAGTGCTATTCTAAAAGATTGATTTGATAAAGGCGTTCTCGAGTTAACTTGAAAGCATTGCTTGTGTTCACCCCCGCGTATGTGTGTTGCTTGCATCGAACACCACACGGTCATAAGTTATTTTCACTTCTTTTTTCAACATAAAGGGAAATTTTCACATACACGGCTAACATAATGGAAACGATTTGTATGCACATTCACCGCCCATGGTTTTGAAAGAAGTTGCTCAGCAAACAATGGACAATATTATTTTATTTTGATATAATAATAAAAGTAATTTGTTTCTAAAGTAAGTAAAATCGATCAATTTTGATTTATTCGCCCCTTTCCACGTCCACACCCATTGTTCGTAATTAATCTTGGCTGGAGACACCTACCCATTTGCATCCTTATTTGCTATTAAGGTCTTTTCGGCTTAGTACGCGCTCACCGCTCGCCCGCCATTATGTTAATCCCGTCTTTTGTGCCACTTATTTAATGCGGATTGATTTAGTAATGCTGAAATTTTCTTATGAAATTGTGGTTATACTCTATTCAACATTCATTCTGGTCTTAAATAGACTAAGGTCTTTTCAACGGTTGGAATGGGGTGATGAATGAAGTTATTTTAAATTGAAATTTTGATTTAATTTGGCGCAAATTATTTATTTGAATGAATTATTTCAACATACAATCTACATTAAGTGTTTTATAATCAAATTTTGATGCAAAAGTTTGTTTACAATTTATCTATAGAGAAAAAATTATACTAAACTTATCCTAATACTTGTTAAGCACAGTTTTTTTTTGCATTTGCATTGCTATTATAATCATTCTGAATAAAAGATACATGTTCTCAATGTTTTAAAATTTATAACAAATTGACTTTTTTTCCAATGACAAATGTTTTTGCTATTTTAGCTAATTATTTTTCTTTTTAATTCAGGTTTTTTAAGTTATTTTATTGTTTTTGTAGTTTTTGCTTCCTCAGAATTGAGATAGCAATTAAAAACTTTTTTAGGGTTATTGCTAGTGACCCTAAAAAACTTGTTTGAAATCTTTTTATCGTTTTAGCTTTATTGCTAGTTAATTTTGCGATTTTAGCGTGTTTCTGCAGGACAGGTATTTGCTTTCTGCTTGGAGTGGTTGGTGCAGGTAGTGTGGAAATTTGTTGTTGCTTTAGTTGGCTTAGTTGCTTTAGTTGCCTAAATCCCTTTATATGTTTGCGCGGCATTTTCTATTTTAAATTCTAAGAAAAATTTAGGTGAGCCTGTCTGCTAGCGGCGGTTATCCGGTAGCCTGCAGGTTTAATTGTTCATCAAACTTATTGGGACTTGATTGCACTAATAAATTTTAATTGTTAACCATGACACTGCAAAAGGTTTGGGTTTTTTGATTATAAAAAAGGGTTAGTAGGCCAATTTGTTTGTGTGTCAAGACGAAAAGATGATTTTCCGTTACTGAGAAAATATATAAACAGACGCATTTATTTCTATATTTGATGGCTCTTTTTCAACTATTATTTGACTAAAAGACTTTAATCCTTTTTAAATGGCTGGCAACAATGAAGCCAAAGTTGCCGTTTTTGTTAAAATACTGAAAACTAAGGTAGCGGTTGGTATGCTCTTAAGAGTGATGCCTATTCTGTAATGGTAAGGAACCGTGTCTCAAAGAAGTTCTTTTTTCTGGGACGCTTCCGGGCCAGTAACATGAGGCAATCAAATTTATAGTTAACATTGAATTTTTTAAATTAGAGTGTTCTTTCCTGCCGCTCAGAAGATTGTTAATTAATTTATTAAGTAAGTAATGTTATTAAGAATTTAGAAATATCTTCTTTCTGCAAGCGGTAGAAAACGTCTGAATTGTGTCAGAGGAGAAGGTCTTTCTTTGTCAGCCATTCATACGCCACTGCTGGCGTCTTAGCCTCTTCTCTGCTTGTAATGCTGGCAACTTACATTACAAGGGACCTACAGTTTTTAAGAACAACTGGAAAGAATTATCACTCCTCAGAGAAGGTTTTAGCCGTAAAACCCCACGCTGGCAAGGCGGGTTGGGGAGTGGGAGAGCGTATAGAAAGTAAAAAGTGACTTTCAGCCTTGGTCTGTCCACTGCAGGACATAAGCCTCTTCTCTGCTTGTAAATGCTGGCAACTTACATTACAAGTAAAAAAGTATATCACGGTATATGGGAATCGAACCCACGATCTTCGGTACAGCGGCCGGATGCCTAAACCACTGCGCCACGCTCTCTCCTCGCCACGCTCTCTCCTCGCCAAGCTCTCTCCAAGGAGAAAATAGTAATGTTTAATTTTTTGATAATCAACACTTGGGGTTAGATAGAGTCATTTTGGTTTATAATTACTAACAAGTAGTATGGGGTGCCCAACCCTAATTTTTTTTTTTTTAGTTTGTTATCAAAAGATTAAAAGTATTTCCTCTCTGCAAGTAATGGAAGTTTCTTATCTACAAAAAGTAATAGTTGTGTTTTATAACAATCAACACTTGGAAGAGTAAGTGAGTTACTTTAAATCCACTTGCCCAAAAGTTTATTATCAGGAAGATAGACTTTTTTTTAAGCGTTAGAAGTCTTCAAGTTGGAGAAAGAAGTAGTAATAACTAATTTCTTGAGGTTTGATGGATCATTTCAATCAATTACTTTCTACTAGATTTATATACATAGAATAAAAAACATGAATCTACACTAAAATGCGCGTGAAAGATTGATTTGTGGGCAAGTTACTGCTTCTACTGTGACCCACCTATCCGCCCAAGTGTTACTTATTAAAGGAACAATTGTTTATCCAAGCTATTATGTGCTTGGATTTAGATATGAGAAAATTGTTTTACAATGAATCTCATGATAACTAACGCTTGGGTGGGTGGGCGGGAACAAAGTTTATTTTGATGACAAGTTACTTTTTCTACTGTGACCCACCCATCCGCCTAAATGTTAATTGTTAACAAATTTATTGTTCGTCCCAATTTTTGTGTGCTTAGATTTAGATATGAGAAAATTGTTTAACAATAAATCTCATGACGCTTGGGTAGGTGGGCGGGAACAAAATTTATTTTGAGGACAAGTTACTTTTTCTACTGTGACCTACCCATCCGCCTAAATGTTAATTGTTAACAAATCTATTGTTTGTCCCAATTTTTGTGTGCTTAGATTTAGATATTAGAAAATTGTTTAACAATATATCTCATGACAGCTAACGCTTGGGTGGGTGGGCGGAAACAAAGTTTATCTTGAGGACAAGTTACTTTTTCTACTGTGACCCACCCATCCGCCTAAATGTTAATCGTTAACAAATTTATTGTTTGTCCCAATTTTTGTGTGCTTAGATTTAGATATGAGAAAATTGTTTAACAATTAATCTCATGACAACTAACGCTTGGGTGGGTGGGCGGGAACAAAGTTTATTTTGAGGACAAGTTACTTTTTCTACTGTGACCCACCCATCCGCCTAAATGTTAATCGTTAACAAATTTATTGTTTGTCCCAATTTTTGTGTGCTTAGATTTAGATATGAGAAAATTGTTTAACAATAAATCTCATGACAACTAACGCTTGGGTGGGTGGGCTGGAACAAAGTTTAATAAATGGGCAAGTTACTTCTTCTACTGTGACCCACCCATCCGACCAAGTGATAGTCATCAAAAGATCTATTGCTTGTCCCATCTTTTGTGTGCTTGGATTTAGATATGAAAAAATTGTATAATAATAAATGTCATGATAACTAACGCTTAGGTTGGTATGTGGGAAAGTTTAATTTGTAGACGAGTTACTTTTTTTATTGTAACCCACCCACCCGCTTAACTGTTAGTCATTAAAGGATGCATTGTTTGCTTGGATTTAATTATGCAAAAATTGTTTATAAATAAATCTTATGATAACTAACGCTTGGGTGGGTGAGTGGGAACAAAATTTAATTTGTGGGCAAGTTACTTCTTTTACTTTGAACTACCCGCCCGCTCAAGCGATAGTCATCAAAAGATTCATTGTTTGTCCAAGTTTTTGTGTGCTTTGATTTAAATATGCAAACATTGTTTAACAATAAATCTCATGATAACTAACGCTTGGGTGGGTGGGTGAGAACAAAGTTTAATTTGTAGACGAGTAATTTCTTTTACTGTTACTTACCCACCTGCCCAAGCGTTAGACATTAAAGGATCTATTGTTTCCCTAAGTTCTTGTGTTCTTAGGTTTAGATATGAGAAAATTGTTTAACAATAAATCTCATGATAACTAACGTTTGGGTGAGTGGGTAAGAACAAAGTTTAATTTGTAGGCAAGGTACTTCTTTTGCTGTAACTTATTCACCTGCCCAAATGTTAGTCATCAAAGGATCTATTGTTTATCCCAGTTTTTGTGTGTTTAGATTAAGATATGAAAAAGACATTTAACTATAAATTTATAATAACTAACAATGGTAGGTGGGTGGAAACAAAGTTTAATTTGTGAGCAATTTATTTTTTTTACTTTGACCCAACTTTTTGCCCAAGTGTTAGTCATTAAAAGATGCATTGTTGGTCCAAGCTCTTGTGTGCTTGGATTTAGATATAAAAAAATTGTTTTACAATAAGCCTCATGATAACTAACACTTGAGTGGGTGAGTGGAAACAAAGTTTAATTTGTGGGCAAGTTACTTCTTTTACTGTGACCCACTCGGCCGCTCATGTGTTAGTCATCAAAAGATCTATTGATTGTCCCACCTCTTGTGTACTTGCACTTAGATAGTAGAGATTTGTTTAACAATAAATCTCTTAAAAATTAACATTAAGGTGGGTGAAAGGGAGCTAAGTTTAAGTTGTAGGAAAGTAGTTTTTTCTACTGTAACCCAGCCACCCGAACCAATGTTAATCATCAATGGATCTATAGTTTGTCCCATCTCTTGTGTGCTTGCACTTAGATATCAGAGATTTGTTTAACAATAAATTTCTTGAAAACTAACGTTCAAACTAAGTTTAAATTATATGAAAATAACTTGTTCGACTGTGACCCAACCACCCGCCTAAATATTAGTCATCAAAAAATCTATTTTTTGTCCCACCTTTTGTGTACTTGATATCATAGATTTGTTTAACAATATTTTTTTTTAATAACTAACGCTACAGTGAGTGGGTGGAAACTAAGTTTAGATTATAGGGAAGTAATTTTTTCTACTGCGACCCATCCACCCGTCCAAGTATTAGTTATCAAAGGGTCTATTCTTTGTCCCACTTTTTGTGTGCTTTCAGTTAGATATGAAAAATTTGTTTAACAATAAATCTCTTGATAAGAAAAGCTAGGGTGGGCGGGTGGGAACTAAATTTATATTGTAAGGAAGTTTTTTTTTTTACTGTGACCAACCACCCGCCCAAGTATTAGTCATCAAAGAATCTATTGTTTGTTTCACTTCTTGGGCTTCAGCATTTAGATATCAGAGACTTAAAATAAAATTTCTTGTTAACTAACGCTAAGATGGGTGGGTAAGAACTAAGTTTAAATTGTAGAAAGTAGCTTTCTTTACTGTGACTCATCCACCCGCCCAAGTATTAGTCATCAAAGGATCTATTGTTTGTCCTACCTCTATTGTGTTTGCATTTATATATGAAAGCATTGTTTATAATCAAATATCTTAATAACTAACGTTTGGGTGAGTGGGAACTTATTTTAGATTGTAGGAACTGTGACTCAACCACCCGCCCAAGTGTTATCAAAGTTATCAAAGGATATATTGTTTGTCCCACCCTTTGTGTACTTGTACAGAGATATAAAGAATTGTTAACATTATGTTGAGCATGCGTTGTGAGTAACACGATACGTAAAAGTGGTTAACTCTTAATTAAAATTGGAAACTGCAAAGTGATTAAGATAAGTGACACAATTTGTGTAAAAACAATAATTAAAATGGTGCTTACAAAACAGCAAGTAGCACATATTGATTTGCTAATCGTTGGTGCATTTGAAAAAGAGCTAATAGTAAAGGCTCTTACGGATTCAATATCATCTATAACCAACTAAAAGTAGCTATGCAAAGTTTTGAATCAAGATTAAATGATTTAAACACTGAAATTCAATCGCTAAAAGATGAAATTAAATTCCTCAAGGATAAAAACACTAAAAGAACAATTCATAGCATAGATCAGCGTATGCAAGAAAACAATATCTGTATATTTAACCTTGAAGAGAAACAGGCCGAAAATACAAAATCAGCTGTCCCTTATATGTTTGAAAATAAATTAAATTTAAAAATTGAATCAACAACAATTGATCGCTGTCACCGAATCGGCAGGACCGTACCAGGAAAAATACGACCTATCCTAGTTAAATTTACTGTTAATAAATTTAAATACAGTTTAATAAAACAAAAGAAATTGCTAAAAAACACAAAAATTAGGATTCAGGAAGATCTTACAAAAATGAGAGTTGAATTGATAAGGAATGCTTCTGAAAAATATGGAAAAGAAAATGTATGGACCAGAAATGAATCAGAATGAATACAAAAATAAAAACAACACTATGCGACTCTTTAGTACTTAGTCACTTCAATTATTGTGATTGCAATTGTCTTGATGCATTTGATAGAAATCGAATTGAAAAAATGCAAAAGTCTTGCTTGAGGTTTATATATGGCATTAGAAAACACCAACAAATATCATACAAATTGAAAGAAACAAATTGGCTAAATATAAGCAATAGACGTAAACTACATTCTATTTGTTTTTATCATAAAATTATTACAAGCAAAACACCACCATATCTTGTTAATAAATTGTCAATGTTTACAACCTCAATATTCGGAATAGAGGTCTATTAACTACTCCAAGTTTTGGAACGGAAATTTTTAGGCGATCTTTTTTATATAACATTGTAAAAGCTACTAATTATTTATTTACGGCGCAATTAAAAAAAAAACATTGTTATAATATCATTACAAACTTATAAATACCGGTACTATTTTTGTTCTGTATGTTTGTGTGTATTATACTTTTTTTTTTTTTTTTTTTTTTTTTTTTTTTTTTTTTTTTTGTTATTTTTATTTATTTTTTGTTATTTTTAGTTTTTAGTTATTAGTGTTAGTGCTAGTGGAAGACCAGAAAACCATCTAATGGTTAACTGAACTAGTTTCTAATTGACTTCTACATTCTCCTTATCATTTATTGTATTCGTTCTTCTTTTTAAGTATGTATTTTTAAAGTCAATAAAAAAAAATATTATTATTATATTATAGATTATTAATAAATCTTTTGATAACTAACGCTAGAGTGGGTGAGTGATAACTAAGTTAAGAAACAAATGTTTTCTTCAATTTTTGGCATATTTGGTAGTAGAACTCTTTGTAATAAGAAATCGGCGTTAATAGTCTTATTAGGCTGATACGCCAAAAATCTAAACTAACTAACTAACTGTAATAAGAAAACGTATTATTTTAAGCCCTAGCATATTAATTTTTATCTAATTTGCTATCAAGATTTGAAGGTTGAAAATTAGTATTTCTCAAAAATCTGCATATTTTTTGATTTTTTATCGCTGCAATCGTTAAGTAACATCATGCTGATTCATAAACACAAAATATCAATACACTATTTTCAACCTCATTCAAAAATTACTCTTTTTTAAACAAAATTTTGCATAAATAGTCCAAAAAAACTCGCAGCTGGTTTTTATAATGATCTTAATTAATTGTATTTTGTAGTTATATACGTCAAACACTGTAACCATTATCAAACTATAAGCTTGAGTTACCTATTAAAACTTTTCCTAAAAATAATTTACAAAATAATAACCAAGCTGCGGAAATAACACATCAGCCAAACACAGTTTGGATTCAGAAACGCACTAGGAACAAGAGAAGCACTATTTAGCTTACAAGTGCTAGTTCAAAGATGCAATGTCCATGTATGCTTTATTTACTATCAAAATGCCTTCGACCAAGTACATCACAACAAACTCATTAACATCCTTAAAGAGATAAGGTTGAAAAACAGAGATCTACAAATAATCAGCAACTTTTACTCTAAACAAACGGCTGTTCGAATTGAAGGATGCTTATTATGACCAACTTTATTTAAATTATACTCAGAACGCATATTTCAGGATGCGTTGGTAGAAGTTAGAACCCGGATTAAAATAAATGGAGAGCGTATGAATAATCTAAAATATTCGGATGATAAGAAGTATGTGCAGATAACTTAATAAACCTTCAAAAGCTACAAAATGAAATAGCAGAAACGAGCAAACGGTACGGACTTACACTCAATGTAAATAAAACTAAGTACATGGTAATATCTAAAAACAACAACTACCCAAGATAGCAAAACAAACCAAAAATGTACAAAAATACAAATACCTAGAAACCACAATAGACGAGAAATGAGACCACTCTTTAGAAATAAAATGGCAAATAAAAACAATCAAAAATAATTACATAACATTCACATAGCAACATCAGGCTATTGAAATGCTATAATTTTCCAGTGCTTCTATATGGAGCGGAATCCTGGACCCTTACAGAAACCACCTGTAAGAGAGTCAAGTCATTTGAGATGTGACTTTATAGACGCATGCTAAAAATCTCTTGGACCGACTACATTACAAATCAGGTAGTCTTAGAAAAAATTGGAAAAGAATAAAGAAAAGAAAGTTGAAATATCTAGGGCATGTAATAAAAAACGGACAAAGGTATAAATTATTACAATTGATACCACAAAAGAAACAGAGGAAAGAAAAATAACATCATGGTTGAAAAACCTAAGAACATGGATTTACACAACAACAACAAGCCTCTTTAGAGCTGCAGCCGACAAAGTGCGGATTGCTATAATGATAGCCAACATCCGAAACGGGTAGGCACTAGAAAAAGAATAAGTTATATTGCCATGCTTAGCATATGCGATTGATTCGACCTCGATTTTTGCATAAATTTGTTATTCTGGTAAAAATACAATTTTTTTCTTAAAAGAGAGCAATTTTATTTATGTATTTATTTTATTATTTTACTAAATTTTTGTTAAATCACTCAGAAAATTGATTGTTTTGTAAAATTTGCACAAAAAAAAAAATTTCTGACAAAAATCATAAAAAAATCAGACAAAATTCTTATTTTTTTATACTAAATTTGTATATTATTGCTCAGAAATGAAATCTGCTCGAAAAGCATATTTTTCTTAAAAAAATTATTATTTTTTATACTAAATTTGTAATAAATTAATCAAAAAAACTAATTGTTTTATAAAATGTGCACAAGTTTGTACAAAATTGCTCATAAAAACTAAATGTAGCACAGAATTTGAACTAAATTAAAAAAAATTATAAAATTTAATAAAAATTACCGTTTTTATACTAAATTTGTATACAATTGTTGCATAAATATTACACAAAAAAGTATAATTTTTTATAAAATTGAAAAAAAAAACTAACAATTTTTTATACTAAGTTTGTATAAAATTGCTCAGAAAAGCAAATTGCTTCATAAATATTGCACAAACAAGAAATTTTCTCAAAAAATTGATCGAATGGTTAATCCATTATTTATATTTATAAACAATTTGTTGTATGAATATTGCACAAAAAAACATTCTATTTTTTCATACTAATGTTGTACAAAATTGCTTAGAAAAGCAAATTTTTGCAAGAATATTGCACAAAAAACCTTTTTCTTGTCAATTTTATCAAAATTAACAACTTTATATACTAAATTTGTTTAAACTTGCATAAATATTGCACAAAAAGACTCATTTTCTTATAAAATTTATCAAAGTTAACAAATTTTTTACTAAATATGTATAAAATTGTTTAAAAAAGCAAATTGTAGCATTAATATAGCACAAAAAAAAAAATTTTTTTACAAAATTAATCAAAATCAACAATTTTTTATACAAAATTTGTATAAATTTGCTTTGAAAAGCAAATTTTTAATGAATTTTGAAGAAAAAAACCTTTTTTATTATAAATTTTATCAAAATGAACAACTTTGTTTACTAATTTTGATTAAAATTGCTTAAAATAGCAAATTATTGCACAAATAAACATATTTTCTTATAAACATATCCATTTTTTATACTAAATTTGTGTAAAATCGGTTAGAAAAGCAAATTGTTTCACGAATATTACACAAAAAAGTTTATTTTCTCACAAAATTGATCAAAATTAACCATTTTTATACTAAATTGCACAGAAATTTAAATTGTTGCATGAATATTGCACAAAAAGACATATTTTTTTACAAAATTGATCAAAACCAACCATTTTTTATACTAAAATTGCTCAGAAACGCAAATTTTTGCATAAATTTTGCACAAAAAACCGTTTTTCTTATAAATTTTAATAACTTAAAAAAAACTAGACAAAGAGACTAATTACTGTAGAAAGGTGTTAAAAAAAGAGTAATCGGAAAACTTAAGCAAAACAACAATTACCGTTTAAAACGGCAAAATACCATAGACCTAAAAAACTTATAGAACTCACACTTGACACCAAGCTAAACTTCTACAATTATGGTCATTAAGGTCATTTGAGTGCTTTTTACAACCAAAATGATGGACACCAAGATGACTAGATAGCTATATACTGTGTTAGTAAAACTCATCATTACATATAAAGTGTTTGTGTTTAGAAATTAAAAGTATCATCAAGAATAGGCCAAAAAACTAGGTAAAATTTAGAGCCTAGCATGTTTATTGGTAATGTAAGCAATAATAACCAAGCCTACAGCAACTATGGAGGTACTACTATTGTTAGCGCCACTTTACTTGATTGTAATGATAGAGGCAAAACAAGCAGCGTACTAACTACAGATAAATTAACACATTGTAAATTTCGAGACCCACATATTTAGTAGTATAACAAATGTGTTACATGAAAAAAATCTAATAATTAGGTTATTCTTTATAAAAGGTTATTACATTAAAAAAACTTTTAATATGATAATACCAAGGTGAGACATATAGACAAACAAAAGATACCAGGGCACAGTCAAAGGAACTTTCTGGTTCACAGATCTACAAGAACAAATAACAAAAAGGAAACTTTGTTATAGCTTCGCTATTCAGTAGTGCATCAAGAACATGATCAAACCGATAACCATTATGTAAAATAGCCAACATTAAACAACAAGTTATTAACAAGACACCATGAATGAAAAAAATTCAAGTCGTTTTGCAAACTAATGCAATCATCGATAGATGATATTTTCAATATTTTTTTAGATTGTCAGTAAATAAAAAAAAAACAAAGAATTAATAAAATAAGAAAAATCATCAATAAAGAATAAAAACAGAACTGGCATCAATGAGGTTCTTGAGGAACACCAGATCGAACAATAATAGATTGTAATAAAAAGTTATTAAACTTTAGCAAATTGCTAAAAAAAATAAATTGTTACAAAATATTGCACAAAAAAACTTATTTTCACATAAAATGTATCAAAATTAACCACTTTTTTACTAAATATGTGTAAAATTGTTTAGAAAAGCAAATTGTTGCTTGAATATTGCACAAAAATGCATATTTTCTTATAAAATTTATAAAAATTAACTATTTTTTATACTAAATTTGAATAAAATTGCATAGGAAAGCAAATTGTTGCATGAATATTGCACCAAAAAACATATTTTTCTATAAAATTTATTCAAATTAACTACTTTTTGTACTAAATTTGTATAAAATCGGTTAGAAAAGCAAATTGTTACATGAATATCACACAAAAAGTATATTTTTTTACAAAATTTAACAAAATTAACCATTTTTTTTGACTAAAATTGTATAAAATTGCTTAGAAAACAAATTTTTGCATAAATAATAAACAAAAAACCATATTTTCTTACAAAATTTATCAAAATTAACTATTTTTTATAATAAATTTGTATAAAATTGCTTAAAAAAGCTAATTGTTACATAAAAATAGCTACATTTTCTGCACAAAATGCACCCAATTGTTGCACAAAATTTTTCTAAAATTACACAAAACTCTTATTTTTGCAAGAAATTTGCAATAAAATTCATATTTGCTTATAAAGTTTATTAAAAATGACAAAAAACGTCATTTTTATAGTATAAAATAAATATAAATAATCTAAAATTATACCAAATTTCCATGTTTTATACCAAATTTGTATCAAATTGCTCAAAAAAAGTAAATGTACAAAATTGTTGTTATTTTTTGCATGGAATTTGCTAAAAAAAACATATTTTTTTATAAAATTGATCAATAATTAAACACATAATTTGTTAAAACACTTACAAACTTTTCTCAAATGACGCCAAAAAGACATTTTACATAAAATTTGAATAACAAACAAATTCATTAGAAATTGCCATTTAAAAATAGAATGATTTAAAGAAGAGCATTTCTATGACTTATTAGTAGTATTTTTATAAGTTCATGAGAGAATAAAGTTCTTTAAAAAATCTACAATTTTTTAAAACGTTTACCATACAGTGTAAAACTAATATAATTGTGTATTTAATTAAAGCTTTTAGTGTTAAATATAATTATTTATTAATTTTATGTTTAAAGTTATTAATTATTTTATTAATGTTGCAATAATCCCGGCTATTGTGCACGGATGATGGATTTTGGGGCATTGGCAATCGAAAGCGAATCAGGCTAATCACCTCAACGGTAATGCGTTGCCCATGCCGTAATCGTTTCCGGTTTAAATCCCGGGCTATATAATTGTACTCCAGCAATTCGGTTATTATTAATTCTCCGATACATAAATACACACACACAAACACAACAATAACAACGAATATCAAATAATACAGGTAGGACTTTAAACAAACAAACAATGCATACGTTAAGTAAACCCTTACAGTTTCAATTTCTATCCTGCATTACGTAACTAGTCTAGATTATAAACTGGAATTATTTTGATTTAATGATACGCTGAAATGTTATTACCCCAATCATCAGAATCCAATTTATGTAAAGCATCCAACAGGAGATCGTGTCCCAGATGCGCATTGATTTATGGAAATGCGAAACAAAATGAAATTTAAGAGGAATGTATGTTAGGTAAATTTGAAAACTGGAGTCACGTAGTGCAGATTTAGAGAGCTTTCAGACGAAAAAAACACACACACCACACTCCGGCTGCCTTTAAGAGCCCCGGTGATCAATAGTTATATAAAATAATGTCGGCTTCCTATTTCTATATTTAGAATGCATGCTGAATACGAAAATACGAGCGTTTTATTTGATTTATGATGCTTCGCTCAACAAGCGACTATCATCGTTTTAATAAACTGCTGTGAAATAAGATTTTAATTTCATATAAAAAAGGTAAAATATAGGATGAGAGTTAATCATGCTGGAGGTGAACCCTTCAGCCATAATAACGCAATCAAGCATTTGAAATTTACAAATCCCCACGGCCGCTTTAATTGCTCTGCCAAAATCAACAGCGAATGCAAACAAGACGTTTTCAATGTCACACGGTCACGTCTTATCCGATAGACAATTAAATTGCTGCAGGCCTTAAACACACATGCGTAAATCAATAACAGAAATATTATAAAAGGCAAATATTATTGAATTCTCTCAGCAATTATATAAATTTGATACAATTTTTTATTCCTTCAGGAATTTATTTTCTGGTATTTTAAATCGATCGGTAAACGCGGCCGACGTCCAATTAAAGAAGACTAATAAGGTCGGAGCGACGGTTAAAAGTTTTCCTTCTGGGTAAATACGGTTACAAATGAGGGCGGCTGAATGACGGAGAAAAAATTATGAGAGTCCGACTTGCCTGTAGGCGTGCAACAAAACTGTCGCATTAGTCATGGTAAATTTGCGAAGAAGAAAACTGTAACTAATGTCACAAAATTAATTAATTAAAAAAGAGTGGTTGTGTGGAGCTTGTGGTGGTAAATTATAAGTAAAGTTTTGAAACAAATTGTACTTATAATTGGACTGAAATATATTTTACATAGAAAGAATCAAAGAAAATCTTATTTGCGGTACTGATTGGCTCTTTCTTTTTGTGATTTATGGAAGCATTACATCAAGGTCCAATAACGAGTAGTCTCTGTGGGATGCATCGTGAAATGCATTCCTAGACGCGAGTCATGTGAACGTTAAAAAAGAGCTTTGAAGTTTTCAGTCGTATTTGTTGCTTCATGTAATGCAATACGCTAGCAAAAAAATGGTTTAATTTCAACCTTTTGCAGTTTCATGCTTTTGAAAAATGAAGATTAATCGAGCTATAAATCAGAGGGTATTATTTTTTTGAAGTACACAATTTATTTAATCTACATTTAGTTGATTAAAAATAATGAATAATAAAGGAAGTTTAAATTTAAATAAATTTTACTTATTAAATCATTTTAAAGTCAAGTTAATAGGTCTTCTTCTCTAGTTGTATTCTTCTAACAACTGGTTATCTTGTTATAATTAAATTATTAATTATTAGATCATAAATAATTTTACAAAATTTATTTAAGAATACAAAGCAGAATATATTTTCTCCAACCACTAAGAAAATTGAAGACATAAAACTGCAAACTTTATGTATATTAATAAACAATCCCGGATCCCATTTAATTTAATAGGATATTAGAAATTTCAATTACCAACCGCTATATTTCACCCCGAACTCTCACATCGTATTAAAGATGAATTAAAGTGCATTCGGTGCAGATCGCAATGATTGGATCCCAGCCAACACTACTTCCATTTACAATACAAATTAACTCAAAAATTTTACACAAACAAAAACATGCGAATCCGTTTTCCGCATTATAAATATTAATTTGACACGTCCATCCGGTCATACTTAATTTATACGGAAGAGAGATATGTACGCATACGCCATTTTTTTATCAGATACGGGTTAAAAATGAAACGTAATATTTTAAAATGATACGTAACATGTTATATGAAAAAGAGTGGATAATTAAAACGGACTCGAATGTTGCCGTTGGGAATTTATTTTTGTTGCTGCAAAGCAACAATATGTTGCATAATTATAATAGCACCGTAATCCGTTTTCCCCACACCAATAATCTTGTTCTATAACATAAACCCATCGTTATCTACTTCAATTTGCATACTATATTAATCAAGATGTGAATTATTGCCATGCACGAGTGTTTATGGCTGAAACACAAGCTGCTTTATTACAAGTTAAGACAAGATTACAGGTTATTAATAATCAATATTAATAACAAAATTAAATTTGAGTACTAAAAATATTGTCTTGTCTAAAATTTGAATCAGCAAAATTAAATTTGTTGAATCAAAAACCTAAAAATTAAATTTTATAAAAAGCAAACTATTCAGGACTGTGTTTAGAATAAAAACAAGAAAATTGTTTTCAGTAGTGATAAGAAATGTTTTACAAAATAAATCAATGGCAACACTCAACCTTTTCTGCATTGTAAAATTATTTGAGCTGAAGATACTTTATAGATAACTGGATTTGCTATGTTTTGATATGAACCAGTGTATATTTAATCAAATCTATTCCATTGGTGGTCCAGAAGCAGTTGCATGGCTTTTGGACCACCAAAGCAATAGTTAACAAAACAGGTTTTTATCAGCATTTTGTCCAACTGATTTTACTTTGATGAAGTACTAGCGTCTTAACGCTAGAGAATTTGCTGGGTGTTATTAGCAAACATTACAAACTAAAATCGTAGCACGTCTACAAGAATATTGGTGGTTTCCTCTACAAAATGCCAACCCACTCAATATAGAATCAATAAGATTTTAGTCATCACTTATTTTATATGTTAAACTATATACAATATTCTATGTCTTCATGCTTTGGGATAAAGATTTACAGTTATATTTAAAAAGTAAAAATTTAATAAAATTTTAAATAAAAACTTAATTTTTTTTAAATTAACTTATCGGATATTTTTTTTTTTAATTTTGAAGACACAGATTGGACTTTCTTCTATAATGTGTAAAAATTTCAATCAATTATATTCAGGCGTTTTCATGCTGAGTTTTATTCAGTAAACCCTTATAAAAGCGTAACTATTCTTTCTTCTTAAGTCTCATATTGTGGGTTGGTGGTGGCAAACAAGAATCAGTATCTATGCCGTTGGTGGTAATAGTAGTAGAGTTATTCTGCTTTAATTTTGTATTTTAGTTAACACAGGCTTATAAGTTGAACCGGTAGACGTCAACCTAATTTTTCAATTTTTGTTTGAAACTTGTAAGGTATTACAGATACTAGTCTTTGTCTATATCTATAGCCCCTTCATTCTCTCAATTAACGGATGCAATAGTATAATTTCTAGGTCCATATTTAAGGCAGCTTACAAGCGTAAACCCTAAAACATTGGCATTTGCAACCAAAAAAATTGTGTTACCACCACTTTAATTATTAATTTTATAACAAAATTAATGTTTTAAATTATTCAATTTTTATT
Source organism: Tachinus rufipes (assembly GCA_963932245.1). Lineage (NCBI taxonomy): Eukaryota > Metazoa > Arthropoda > Insecta > Coleoptera > Staphylinidae > Tachinus > Tachinus rufipes. The sequence continues at coordinate 114,848,213 of OZ010745.1, forward strand.
TACTTAAATTTAAATTTGTTTAAGATTTTGGTAACTAAATTAACTTTAAGCTATTAAAGTATTATGTAAAAACCTATTCTAAACATTTAAAAATTTATCAAAAAAACTTTTAATTTTAATATTCTGAAGAAATTGTTATCACAATTTTGGGATTGAATTCACTATTTAAAAAAAACTGTCTAAATTAAGAAAATTATTATTGAATATTTTTTGTGTATTAAGATTTTGTAAGAAAAAACTACATGTGCTTTGTCGACTTTAAAAAAAAGTTTGGCAAAGTGCAACACAATAAAATGATAAAGATATTAAGAAGTATATGGACAATAAAAATTTCTGTTTAATTGCAAAACTGTATTAGCAACAAACAACGTCAGAGTAGGCAATAGGATTATGAAATGTGTAAACATACAAAAAAAGTGTAAGGTAGAAATGTATACAGTACTTGCTTATATTTAACATTTATTTCAAAAATATATTATAAAAAGGCGTATAAGTTATGTAGATAATACTGTCCTTATAGTAGATAGTTTGCACAGACTGCACCTACTGATCGATTAGTTAGTTAAAAGAAGTCTGGTTGGATTCAAACTGGATTTTTGGAGAAGACCATGACTAATGAAGATCATCCGTAAGCGGACAAAGCTCAAAAGAAAGGCGTATTACCACGCCGTGATCCAATCTATACTGACATATGCGGCGCTTGTTTGGAGGCGGGCTCTCAGTGATAACAAGCATCTGACAGCGCTTTTATCCATACAGAGAAAAGTCGTACTGAGAGTCATAAGTGCATATCAAACGACAAGTGGCAAGGGTGCCTGTGTTATTGCGGCGTTCTCGCCGATCGACTAAAGTGGAGGAACTGGCAGAAAAGTACCGAGCCAGAAAGGAGAGTTGCAAAACCACGTACAACATCAAAAAGCAGTGGCAGCGTAAGTAGGATGACTCCCAGGATACCGCGCAGTGGACAAAAATCCTCATTTTGTCAATAAAAGATGGGTGAGATGCTCTCACAGGTACACCGACTACTTCTTCACACAATTCTTGACAGGTTACAAGAGTTTTAGTACGTAGACCAAGAGGATTAGAGAAACCCAGAGCAACCATTGTCATTACTGCGGCAAAACAAACTCCCCGGTAAACACCATCTTCCATTGCATCCGATGGCACTTCGGAAGACATAAAGCCGAGGTAGCAATAGGAAAGGCATTAAAAATCGACTGCCTAATGGACCTCCTTCTCAAAAGCAAGAACAACTGGAAGAGATACACTCATTTGTGAGGGACACAATGAGCACTAAAAAAAGAAAAAAACTGGCCAGGTAGAAAGGCAAACAACAACAGACAAATTAAATGAGACCATATGAGTAGGTGATGCAAACCCACTAAAAAAAGAAAAAAATTGGCCAGGCGGAAATGCAAACAAAAACAGACAAATTAAATGAGCCCATATGAATAGGTGACGCAAACCCACACTTCCGGGCACGTTGATCCAAGCGCCCGAGGAGCAGTAGGTAGTTAAACGGTGTAAGAGATACATATTGAAATTGAACAATGAAAAACAAATTATATTTATTACCAACAAGAAACCGGTGGTTGACTATGCTTGTGGTGAATCTCTGAAACGTTCCAAAAAAAATATGTACCTGAGATGCACTATACGCAAAGAGTGAGATTATTTGTTGAAGATTTGATGTCATATATAACAAACAAAAACTGTTTTTATCCGCACCAAAAAGGTACTTATGGAACATATAAATGATGATGATGATGAGAATGTTGAGGTGCTAAGTATTTTCTGTTCTCTTAAGAAAATAGAAACTTTTGAAATGTAGCATGCTTTACATGTGATGGATATATAAAGTCCGCAACAACATGGTAATGAATTGCATGAACAAAAATTTGAAAATTATTAAGACCATCAATATTAGAAAGCTCTCATATCTCGTTGAAATAATAAGACATGTAGAAACATATAATATCTTGCTCTTTATCATTCAAGGAAAAATTTATGGAAAGCGCAGCGCGGAAAGAAGCAAAAATTTATAACTAAACATCTGCAAAATGCTCAACTGCAACACAGAATCACTGTTTAGTGCAGCAGTAAATAGAGATATGATTGCTAACTGCACTGCTAAAAGAAATGGTTAAATTTTGTATAGATTTTAACGTTTCATTTAAAATAGAACTTAGGTTATCAACAAAAAACGGTAAATTTACGGAAATACTTGTCGTAATAATAATAATAATAATAACAAACTTTTTACCTACAAGTAAAACAAATAGAAAAATTGCAAAGTTTGGACTGGGTCTGTACTACCATTTAACATTTTTAATTTTTATAATAATAATTTTGATCTAAATCGGTTTTAAATTATTTTTTTTCTATCTCTTTTTTGTGCTTTATTTGATACATAGTTTAATCTTACATTTACTACTGTGGGTTTTCAAAACACTCTAATTACTTTATAATTTGATCAGCAAAAAAATTGTCTAATTAACATAATTTTTGACATTTATTTTCTATTTGGGATTTTATAAAAGAAAGCAAAATTGAGTTTAAGTTATCAACATACTAGTAAAACTAGTACATTTAAAGAAATATTTATTAAAGACACACATCCAAACTTTTGATTACTAAGCGTACTCCAACTTCTTGACAACAAACACTTGGGTGGGTAGGTGAGCCGGTAGTTTGCAATGGAGTGGCTGAAGATGTATCACGACCTTCTCTACTGACAAAATGACTTCTGACGTTTTTTCAAAGGCACGCATCCAAACTCTTGATAAACAAGAGAAGATTGTGATCCAACTTTCTAGCAGCAAACACTCTGGTGGGTGGGTGGGCCACTCCAAAGCATAATAACGGCAAATAATTTAGAATGAAGTGGCTCACCTACTCACCCAAGTGTTTGTTGTTAAGAGGTTGGATAACGACCTTTTCTAGTGACAAAATTACTTCTGACAATTTCTCAAAAGACACACATCCAAATTCTTAATTAACAAGAGAAGGTTGTGATCCAACCTCTTGACAACAAACACTCGGGTGGGTGGGTGGGCCACTTCAATGCATAATAACGGCTAATAATTTATAATAAAGTGGCACACCCACTCACCCAAGTGTTTGTTGTTAAGAAGTTGGATTACGACTCTTTTTAGTGACAAAATTACTACTGCCGTTCTCTGAAAAGACATACATCCAAACTCTTGATTAACATGAGAGAGTCGTGATCTACTTCAATGCATAATAACGGCCAGTAGTTTGAAATGAAGTGACCTACCCACCCACTCAAGTGTTGCTTATCAAAAATTTTAACCACAACCTTCCGTAGTGACAAAATGACTTCTGCCGTTTGCATAGAAAACACACATCTAAACTTTTGATTAACAAGAGAGGGTCATGATCCAACCTCTTAACAACAATTATTTGGGTGGGTGGTTGGGCCACTTCAAAGCATAATCACGACCAATAGTTTAAATTAAGTGGCCCACCCACCCACCCAAGTGTTTGTTGTCAAGAGGTTGGATCACGACCTTCTCTAATGACAAAATTACTTCTGATGTTCTCTTAAAAGACTCACAGCCAAACTCTTGATTAACAAGAAAGGGTGTAATCCAACATTTTGAGAACAAACACTTGGGTGAGTAGATGGGCCACTCTAAAGCATAATAACGGCTAGTAGTTTGGAATAAAATGGCCCACCTACTTACCCAAGTGTTGTTTATTAAATGGTTCAACCACGACTTTCCCTAGTGACAAAATGACTTCTGACGTTTGCATAAAAAACACACATCCAACTTCTTGATTAACAAGACAACAAAACTGGGTTTAGCTTATCAACAAATTTAGCAAAACTAGTGCAACAAAATATTTATTAAAATTAATTTTAAGCATTAAATTTTTAAATATTTTGTTATTGAAATTAGGTTTAGGCTATCAACAAGTTAAGAAAAACCTATAAATCAAACAAAGTGTTTATTAATATTTTTTGCATGTTGAGATTTTAAAAGAAAAAGTTTAAATTTGTACAATTTAAAAGTTTTTATTTTGGAAAAACAACTTAAAAAGAAACATATCAAGACATAAGTTTCCTAAACGCAGCATCAAGCATTTGAAAAGCAATATAAGATAATCAATTTTGACTAGGATTATTTGCAGAACGCAGGTAAATCAACTTATAAAAAAGCAGTGCTAATCCGCCTCAATACTATTAGTATAAAATGTGTAAAATTTATATTTAATGACGGTCTGGCTTGCAACAAAACAAAAATTTGTTCAAAATGATTGATTTATTCAAAGAGGCCAAAACCCATATCCTTTTTGGCTAAAGCTGCACAAGCAGCAAACTTGCTAAGATCTTAAATATTTTTTTTAATAGTGTTTGTTTCTTTGAATTTAACCTTAGTGACGGCAGCAATAGCCAACAAGTTTTTAAATTCATTGGCAATGCTGTGAGAAACAGAAACTGCAGTTGAGTATCCAATACTCAAACAAACAGCAGCCAAATTAGCAACATTAGCCAAGAACTTATCTTTTAAATTCTCAGGCTTAATATCCAAAATTTTAGGACTAAAAGTAGTACCAGAATTGTAAACTTGTTTAACAATCAAACCATATGAGAATGGAGAAATAATCAACATCTTAAGAAGTGTAGTTTTTGAAGCACCGATCTTATCACTAAGTTTTAAAATATGTACATTGTTGATAATTTCAATTGTACCCTTAGAAATCTCGGTTGGAGTTGATATAGGTAGTTTTTGTTAGCATTGTTTATAATTATTAATGTATTGTATATGATGTTATATACAAGTATTGTGTGAGAACTCTAGAGTTATTCACACATAGATTAAGTGAGTCTTTGAAGTGAGAAAAAATACATTGACAAGAGGTGATTAAGGTACTTCACAACTGTCCGCACACAGACTGAGAAGAGTCTTGGATGTGTGCAAAACAAAGTATATTGGCTTTGAGGTCCTTGAGATACTTAGTAGTTGTAGCATATCAGAGTTAGGGTTGTACTAGGCTGTAAAAGATGGTTATTTATACACTGGCACGAGGCCTTAGAATTGTATGTTAATACCGTATTTGGCATTGAGGTCTTATACGTAACAGTCGTTGGTTGTGCGCTTGTACACTGGCAGTTGAGGCTTTGGGGCTGCCCAAAAACTGCAAAAGATTGTTAAGCTTACACAGACCAGTTGGGTTATGAGGTTGTATGCAAGGCAAATTACATTAGTAAAGAGCAGTTATAAACACACTGGTATTAGAGTATACCTTGGGAATGTGTTAATTAGGTGATTGATGTAATTGTAGAGATTGGGGTATGATTACTAGTCCTATGCTACAGAGAAATTGTATGTGCGCGGAACATATCAATAATTATGTGCAGGTTTAATTTATAGAAAAACAGCGCGGGAACAATTGTTGGTTGTTACGATGGAATGTACAAAAAAGCTTTAGTATCTTTTGCGCAGTGAAACAATGCGGTCAAATGATTTGACAACAAAAACCGCTCTTTTATTATAAATACTGAGTCGTGTTAAGTTAATTAGTATACGTGGTCTAGAATTAACTTGACTTTACCGAACCAGTTTATACGAGTCCAAAAGAGTGCGCCATCAAAAAGTAAAAATAACTCACAGACACTTACTTACATTTTTTAATATAAATAAAAATAAACATCCACGCCTCAATAATGCTCATTTTATGCAAAAATGTCTTTATTTGGACTGAGGATCATTTTTAGTTCAGTAATAATCTTCTATTTAATCAAGATTATTAATGCAATAATCCACAAATTGATGCTAAAATAATTATCCTCAGTGCAATTATAATCTTCATTTTAATCAAGATTCATACTAAAATAATCCTCAAATTGATGCAAAAATAATCATCTTTAGTACATTAATAATCTTCAATTTAAACAAGATTATTACTGCAATAATTCTCAAATTGATACAAACATAATCATCTTTAGTCCAGTACGAACGGCCGCACAAAACCGCAAAGGAAGGCGACGTCCAATCAAAACGAAACTTGGGTTTCTCGAAGAAAATTGTGCGGCGGATCCGAATCCAACGTCAAAACGGCCTTTAAACGTTTGCCGCCTTTGCCGCCGCCATATATGAGGCTATAAAATGAATGAAAAATTGCCCACTTTGAAAAATCTTAAAAAGGGTTGTGGACAAACCGAAAAATGTTTCTACAATTTTTGCTTCCGTCCTTCCTTTTATAAACGAGACAAAGCCCGGTCTTCTGCGTCTAACCCCGAAGCACTTCTATTCTTTTGCGCGACCCTACTTTTAGCGTTTTTTTCATTCCCCCGACGCTACACTTGAACGCAAAAATACAAAAAACGGGAGGTTTGATCGCAACGAAACTCGGGGCCCGAAGAAAGTTGGTACGGCGCATCCAAATTTGAAGTCAAAACGGCTCTAAAATGTTTCCCCTCTGCACCGCGGTCCGATTTGCGGCAAAAAATGGAAAAATAATCGGCTTATTTTAAAAATTTGTAATTAGGCTCATGGACAAAAAATCAAAAATTTGATGCTAAGCGATTTTGAATATGTTTGTCCTTTTTCGAATAAAATTAAGCCGAATATTATATCTGAAAAACTGTGGGAGGAGTAGGCTTTTCCGCGACCCCACTTTTAGGCAAAATACGCGTATTTTTAAACTTTTGAAGCAGCAGGGTTAACGCGTAAAAGTATCGAAAAACTCTAAGAGAGGTAATCGAAAGAAAGAGGACGGATCTTGCGAATAAGATTAGTCTCGTTTTTTTTTTTTTGTTTGGGGGGATTGGCGGCGGGCACTCAAAGTGGGCGTTTAAGGCTCCCTTTTGGGGGGCGGCGGGTGAAAAACAAAAGTTAAACTCAAAAATCGCATCAGCTAAAAACACTTTTGGGCCTTTCCTCTTTTGAAAGTTCAAACAAAATTTTTGCGTCCGACGATTGCCAGAAGGTGCACGGACCGTTGTTGTTTTTTGCTTTTGTAAAAACGCAATTTTTGACTTTGAACGCAAAATATTGGGTGACGCCGCTTCCCGATTAAAACGTGGTAAAAAGTGGGGCTCTTGGAGAGGAACGTTTTGAGTTTAACGTTTAAAGTTACGGCCGTTTTTCCGTGTTTTTTTTAATTGCCGCCCCCGGGGGTGTGGAAAAGTCGTGCGGCGCTTTAATTAAAGCGCAAAGAAACGGCGGTTGCAAAAACGAACGCAGGACCCCCTTTTCCTGATGACGACGCGTCTTTGAAATCAAAACGGAAGTTTTAAATTTTTATCCCGTAGGAGGACGTCCGCGAAGAAGCCAACGCCGAAAACCGCAAGTCGATCCGACCTTCCGTTCGCTTTTGAGCACCCCGCTCCCTAATTAACGGACGCTTGGCAAACGGAGGTGACAACGGCCGCAAAAAAAATTACAAAAATGCTCTGATAACACGCGCATCCAAATTTTTGGTTGAATTTTCCCAAAAACCGGAAAAATTTTGGTTTTTTAATTATTAAGTATAATCTAAATTTAGTTCCCACCCACCCACCTTAGCGTTTGTTATTGAGAAATTTATTATTAAACAAATCTTTGATATCTATGTGCAAGTAGACAAGAGGTGGGACAAACAATCTTTTGATGACTAACACTTAAGCGGGTGGTTACAGTAGGAGAAGCTACTTTCCTTCAATCTAAACTTAGTTCCTACCCACCCACCTTTGTTATTAAACAAATCTCTGATATCTAAAAAACATGTTTTAAGATCAAACATAAATTTATTCAAAAAACTACGATTTGTTAATATTTTATAAGATTGTCTTTTATTGGTCTTATTTTTATAGAGAAGAGTGTACATAAAAGCAGTTTATTCATTATTTAAAACTCAAGCAATGATAAATACTTTTTTTTGCATTTTTTAATAAACATTTAAAAACCAAAGTAACATAATACTCTTCTTATTATAAAACTTATAAAAATGTTATAAATATTTAAAATGTTTATTTAAACCATGAATCTTTTAATTCAATAAAATAAGTTAAGTATTATTACATTAAATAAAATATTTTTCACGCGTATTAAACAATATTAATGTCAACACTAATTCGTGAACACATACACATAGTCGCGTAACAGTTGCTTTCCAATACCATTTAGAATGCCGGATACAAAATGTGATGTACACAGAATTTGTGACATTTATATGAATGAATGAAAAAGAAACATTGCTGCAATGAGGAATGTACGAGTTGAAAGGTGTACAAATTAAACAAATTGTGAAATGAAAAGATGAAAGGGGGTGAATATTTTAATAGAAATGAAACACTACTCGACAAAACTGAATAAAATTGTATTAAACATGCTTTAATAATATTCTTGTATATAAATATAATAATAATACTTTAATATTTGTTTAAATATATTTACATAGAAAAGTAGCTTTTATATTTATTGAATTTCTAAAGACTGATAGCATATATAAAATAAAACAGGAAGAGATCGTTGATTGACAAGACAGGGGTTGACTGCCGGAAGGAAAATTGTCGATAAATATGCATTTAAAACGACAAAAAAGCGTGAAATCTCTTTGACAATTTACGAGAGTGTAAACACTAAAAAGCGATTTATCCCATCCGACGTGCAAAACGATTTTAATATTACATAGCAGAAACTAGATTAAAGGATTCTACCCACCCCTATACGCAAATAATAAGGTTCTTGTGAAATTATATATTAAAATTCAAAGATCCCAACCTTTTGATATATTAATTAAGAAAATATCAGAAGGAAATGTGATTTTCCCTCACGTTTACTAGAAGTTGTAATGAGATTGTCTTTTCGTGATTAATTTTTGGGTGTAGTAATGGGGGAAAGGAAATAAATTTCTTATGAAAGATGAACTATTCGAAGAGTTCGGGAAGTACAGAAAAGACTTATGTAGAGTTTGGCACTTTGCCTGCCTATATAAGCGTTATAATTAAGAGTAAGTGAGGTGTGAAGCGAACATTGGGTTTAGTCTCCGAGGATCTCATTTGGGACCCTATATCGGAGATAAATGCCGGAGGACTATTGCACGAGATTGCAGACGAAACGGGAACATTTATTCTTACCAAGGAAACGTTTAGCCTAAGTCGCAACCGCAAGGAAATATATTAAGCAACCGTTTAATTAATTTTCATATAAAATGAATAAATTTTTATTAAGGTAATAATTTTTGTGTGAGCCATCTGTAAATCTATAAAGTTATAGTATATATTCTCTGTAGTTTGGCAGTGTGCACACATTGGGACAGAGCCAGGTGCTTTATTGCGGACTGGTTTACTGTTTTCATTTATTTTTTTCAAAAATTATATATGGAATTGATTTAATCGTCCTGCGACATGCGAGTCGTATGATTAATTTGTTTTTTTTTTTTTCATTATATTATAAATATTTCTGACTCATTATTCTTTGCAGCGTGTTATTAGTGTGTCTAGATTGTAGTATTTCACTCAGTTTATGAAAAACAAAGGTAATTAAATTAGAAAATAAAATTTATTGTCTAAAAATACATAATATTTTGTAAATCTTTTGAAAATGTAATAAATGTTTGATTATATAAAATATTAATATTTTAAAATAATTTATGAGCGGTGTAAAAATTGCGCGGTGTCGATAGGGCGCGCCATGATAAATCTCCTGTTGTCAACAAAGGTCGCGGATGCGAAAAAATATATCCCACCCAAACCACATCCAACACAAAATAAAAATACGACGAATTTTTCTTCACGGAGATATATATTATTTATTAAAAAAAGCGAGTAGCGACACACGGCTGGTGGGATTTGTGGCCGCCATAAATTAAATATCGAGTACGGGAAAGGAAATCATAAATTTAGTACCATATAATAAAGCGAATGGTTTTGTATACTGTTTAACTATTTAAAAGAGAAAAAAATTGGCAGTAAATTAAGTCCATTCATTGCGTATAAATAGGTTAGCAGTTTACCTAGGCGTATAAACATTTCGGTTAGTTGGGAATGATTTATGGGGTGGGGTTTTTAGGGTACAGGTCCTACATCACACCGACGAGACAGAGGTAAGCAAAAATACAAATTTCATGTAGGTGCTATTGTATATTGCAAAACTAGAGGAAATAATCCTGCTTATAATTACCGGTATGATTTATTAATTTATATTTTATCAAAATTTAATGGACTTACATTATAATTCTATAAACGTAGCTTGGATCAATAAAAAATTTATTATCTACCAATAGATAAATCTACAATTAATCCCAAACACATTTCTAATTTGATTTAAAATAATTCAAAAATATACAAAGTAACTTTTATAAATATGCACATATTTTTGACAAATCTGTCATATAAACTGTCAATTTGACATGTATATAAGCTGCAAATTTAAATTTTTACAAACTTCTCACATAAACTGTCAATTGTCAATAAGAAAAAACCATAATCTGGGAAGTTTATGTTAAAAAGTATAATATCCTGTTTATGAAACACCAATAATAATAAAATACAACAATAAAACGTTTTATTGTCAAAAAAGTACAAAAATTGGGCCATAAACTGTTGAAAAATGCAAAATTCTTTTTTATGATAGTCAAAAAAAGCAAAATCTTGTCATAAAATATCAAAATTAATTTATAAAAATCAAAATTAGCAACACTCGGCTATAAAATATTAAAAAAATATTTAAAAAAATCAAAATCTAGCCATAAACTGTTAAAAAGTACAACATTCTATTGATAAAATGTCAAAAAACTGTTAAAAATGGAACATTATTTTAATTAAATGTTAAAAATAGCAAAATTTGGTTATAAAATATTACAATATTGTCATATAAAACACAAATCCGGCCATAACCTTTTAAAATTTTATTTGGAATGTCAAAAATATCTTCAAAATTTTGTTCAAAATTGTAAAAAATCAGAAAAATCTAAACAATTGTCAAAAAACACCAAAATCTGGCCATAAACTATCGTACTAGCTTTAAAATTTTGTTCAAAAAATGTAAAAAATTAGAAAAAATTAAAGAATTGTCAGAAAGCATCAAAATATGGTCATAAACCGATAAAAATCTGTATGCAATCTCAAAAATAGCAAAATCTAGATATAAAATGTAAAACAAATTTTGTTAACTAAAACTAATCAGCTAAAAACTGTCAAAAAGTGTAAAATTAATATGATAAAATGTTAAAATCAACAATATTTTGAAGATATTGTCAAAATAACACTAAAATTGCAGCTAAAAACAGTTAAAAAGTGCAAAATTCTTATAATAAAATATCGAAAATAGCAAAATTTATCCATAAAATTTAACTATTTAATAAAAAAATAAAATCTTCTATAAAAAACTTCATTTGCAGTTTTTATCAATTTTATATCAATTTACTTTAAATTTTGATCTAATCTTTAGAATAATTGGTTGTACCGTAACAATTTTGTTCTAATTAGTACAAATTATAATACTAATCTAAAACTTCAATTCAGCCAAATTTGATCAAAATCTAATAGTTTGTTTTTAAGATTATTAACTTTGTTTCCACATTACATCAATTTGTTTTACATCTTAATCTAATCTTTAGAAGAATTGCTTGTACCAATTTGGTTCTAATTAGTACCAATTATATAAAGCTTGAATTAAACCTAATTTTATTAATATTCAATAGTTTGATTCTAACTTTATTTTTAGAATAAATTATTTTAAATTTTGATCTGATTTGTAGAAAAATTAGTTCTGTCAATTTGATTCTAATTTGCACCAATTATACTGCCAACTTGAGGCTTATAATTAACTAAATTTGATCAAAATCTAACGATTTGGTTCCAAGATATTTAAATTTACAATTTGCATCAATTTAAAAAAAAGTTTCATGTTTTTATCTAATCTATAGAGGGGTTGGTCGTACTAATTTGGTTTTAATTAGTACCAATTATACTACCTACCTAAAGCTGCGACTGAACCAAATTTGGTTAAAATCTAATTAATTGCTTCTAAAATATATAATTTTATTTACATCAATTTGAATCAATTTTAAATCAATTTGTTTCAAATTTTGGTCAAATCTGTAAAAAAGTTATACCACCAACCTAAAGTTTAAATTGAACCAAATTTAGTCAAAATCCAATAAATTGTTTTTAAGATATATAATTTTATTTACAGTTTGCATCAACTTTAGATCAATTTGTTTTAAGTTTTGATCTAATCTGTAAAAGATTTATACCATCAACCTAAAGCTTAAATTAAACCAAATTTTAATCCTGTCTAAATTTATTTTAATGTTTTATATTTTATTTTTTTTGTTTTTCATTTTTTTTAATAAAATTTGGGTTTTTTAACAGTTTCTTTAGAATATTTTTATACTTTTTACTAATTTTGACATTCTATTAAATAAATTTTGCACTTTTTAATAGTTTATGGTAAGATTTTTGTGCTTTCTGACAATATTTTGATTTTTTATGACTGTTTTTAACATTTTTTATTTAAATTTTGCACTTTTTATCAATATTAATATTTTGTAGTCAAATTTTGCTTTTTTTGACATGTTGTGAATAGAGTTTTGCAATTTTTGGCAGTTTATGACTAGATTTAAGAACTTTTCAACAATTTTGTAGCCGGATTTTGCTGGTTTTAAATTTTTTTAAAAAAATTTTTTACTTTTTAACTACTTTTGATCAATTTTTGTATTTTCGGCACTATTTCAATAATTTGTGACCAAAATTTATTATTTTTGCTTTATTATAATTAAAATCACTTTAGAACAGTTCAAGCTAGATTGTGCTTTTTGACATTTACAAATAAAATGTTGCGTTTTAAACTGTTTTGGGCCGGTTTTTAATCCTGCCTGAATACATTTTAATGTTTTAAACTTTATTTATGTTTTCACTTTTTTTAATAAATTTTTGCAAATTTAAACAGTTTTTTTGAAGAAAAAATTATACTTATTATAATTTTGACTTTCTGTGAAAAAAAATGTGGATTTTTTAATAGTTTATGCCTAGATTTTTGCACTTTCTGACAATATTTTAATGTTTGAAGACTGTTTCTAACATTTTGTTTTGCAGATTTTGTTTTTTTTAACAATGTTAATACTTTGTGACCGAATTCTGTTGTTTTTGACATTTTATGAATAAAATTTTAAAATATTTAGCAGTTTATGATTAGGTACTTTATAACAATTTTGTGGCCGGATTTTGCTGTTTTTGACAATTAATTAAAAGAATTTTTGCGTTTTTTAACTGTTTTTAGGCAATATTTTTGTACTTTTTGCTAGTTTTAATATTTTTTAAAAAGAATTTTTCAATTTTCAATAGTTTTTGACTAGATTTTGGTGTTTTCTGACAATAGTTTTAGATGTTTTAAGACTGTTTTCAACATTTTTTATCTGAAGTTTGCACTTTTTGACAGTTTATAAGCGGATTTTTTTTATAAGTTGATATTTTGTTGTCAAATTTTGCTGTTTTTGATTACAATAGAATTTTGCATTTTTTAACAGTTTATGACCGGATTTAGGTACTTTTTAACAATTTTGTGGCCGAAATTTTTATTTTTGTTTTATCATAATTAAAAATTTTGAACTTCTTAACAATTCAAGCCAGATTTTAGTGTTTTTTGACATTTACGCATAAAATTTTGCATATTTTAACAGTTTTTTGACAATATTTTTATACTTTTTGCTAATTTTGACATTTTATGAAAAGAATTTTGCACTTTTTAATAGTTTATGGCTAGATTTGGTGCTTTTTAACAATATCTTAATGATATATTAAGTCTATTATGTGTCTTTTATTTGTTTTAAATGTTAAATGGGGAATTAGGTGGCAATTAAAGACAATATTAAATTATTGATATTATCTTAATCATCTCTAAAACGTTTGTTAGTTTAATGATTAAAGGATTACAGAAGTAATTTAATATTGTCTTTAATTGCCACCTAATATTTGAATGTTTTAAGACTGTTTTCAACATTTTGTTATTAAAATTTTAGATTTTGTTTTTTTTTAAATATGTTAATATTTTGTGGCCAGATTTTTGACATTTTTGGCAGGATTTAAGTACTTTTAAACAATTTTGTAAACGGATTTTGCTGTTTTTGATTTTTAATTAAAAGAATTTTTACTTTTTAACTGCTTTTGGCCAGATTTTTGCATTTTTGGCAATATTTTCATATTTTGTGCACAAAATTTATTATTTTTGACTTATCATAATTAAAATTTTGCATTTCTTTAACAGTTCAAATCAGGTTTTAGTGATTTTTAACATTTACAAATAAAATGCACTTTTTAACAGTTTTTTTTTTTGACAATAATTTTATACTTTTTGCTAATTTTGACATTCTGTGAAAAAAATGTACTTTTTTAATAGTTTATGGTCAGACTTTTGTGCTTTCTGACAATATATTATGATGTTTTATGACTGTTTTTAACATTTTTTATTTGAATTTTGCACTTTTTAATTGTTTTTAACTAGATTTTTTTTTTCAATTTTATTTTTGTTTTTTTTTTATTTTTATAAATAATTTTATAATTTTACCCGACGGAGTAGCCAACAAATCTAACAGACCCGGCGTCCATCATATTGCTTGGCACTTCTTGAACAAAAAACTTGAAGATGAAGAAAATCTCGACGATGCTGAAGCAAATTATGCTAGATGATTACATTGTAGAAAAAAATTTATAGTAAATCTAAACAAGACTGCAATCTATTTAAAATCAAAAATGCTGTTTTAAAAAGTTCTTTATTTTTTAGGAAAAGACAAAAGTAGTTGTACTAAAGTAGCATATTTTGCACAATAGAATTTTTATTTCTTTTAAGAATATATTACAGAATATAAAAGATTGGTGGTTTAGCATTTTTAACTTCTTTTTCTTTCCGTGCCTTATCCGCTGTGGATATTGATCATTATAGCTATCTTCACCTTGTCGGCGGATTTTTAAACAATTAGATTGAGGTCACTTTAAACCTCTAGCGCAAATTTTTATGCCAGGATATTCTTCTTCTTCTTGGACTTTTTTTTCTCAGCACCTTTCCTTCCAGAATAAATAGGAATATTCTATACCTATCTTTGTGTCTCATAATATGACAAAGGTTTTCTAGTTTTTTGGCTTTCACCGTCATCATTATTTTAAGATCTTTTCCAACTCTCTGAAGAACCTCTTCCTTTGTCACTTGATCACAATATTTTGATAATTTAATGCCAAAATTTAATTTTATCTTGATTTTTTTTTTATATAACCAGACTTTTTTATATTTGGCATTTTATTAATAGAATTTTGATCTTTTTAACAGTTTATAATTAAATTTTAGTGTTTTTTTAAATAATTTTTTAATGCTTTAGGTTTGCTTATGCTATTTTTGACATTCCATAAAAAGAATTTTTACTTTTCACCAGTTTATGGATAGATTTTAGTGCTTTCTGACAATATTTTGATGTTCTAACGCCGAATTTAACAGTTTTTGACATAAATTTTTTGACCAAATTTCCTAGTTTTGACTTTTAATTATTAGAACTTTGCACATTTTAACAGTTTATGATTAAATTTTAGTGTGTTTTGACAACATTTTTTTTCTTTATAGTTGGATTTAGCTGTTTTTTAAATTTTATAAAATTAATTTTACCTTTTAACAGTTTATAGCCAAATGTTGGTGCTTTTTGACAATATCTTCATGTTTTAATAAAGCCAGATTTTGTTATTTTTGACTTTTTATAACTAAATTTTTGCCGTTTGCTAAATTTTATCTGATAATATTTTAATGTCTCATTTTATAACTGTTTTTATCAAATTTTGTTTTTTTTTTGTATTTTGGGTGTTCTGTCACGGTAATTGAGCTTTGGACCAAACGAGAGACGTGTGAGCAGGCGCGCTGTCGTAATGAAGGATCCATCTGCCCTTTTGTGCCAAATTTGCTCAAACTTGAGCCACACAAGCTTTGAGACGCCTCAAAACTTTAACGTAAAAATTTCCGATCACTGTCTAGCCAGGAAGGACAAATTTTTGGTAAACAATGCTCCTAGAATCAAAGAAAACAATCCTAAACAAAGGTTGTTTTGCGTATTTTTGGCATTACCGAAACCGGTAGGTTCTTTCAGAGAATTGTCTCCGTAAACTTGTTTTAAACACTCAAAAATTTTACGGCTATTTTGGCCTAGCTTTGCAAGATACTTGATGTTGATGCGCTGTTCTTCAATCAGAGAAAGCTTTATGCCGACGGCAAGTAAAAAAAGAGATACTTTCAACAAGCAGACGTAAACTTCTACTTACTTTAGGGGATTGCATAGCAAAGGGGGCCCCTCCACAACGCATTGACACGTCGCCCCAAATTTTATACGTATTTCCTGGACAAAATTTTGATGCTTCCTAGCAATGTTTGGATATTATAAAGATAGACTTTGCTGTTTTTGACATTTCATAAGTAGAAATTTGCCATTTTTGACGGTTTATAGTAGGACTTTGGTTCTTTTAACAATATGTTAATACTACAAGACAAAATTTTGTTGTTTAAATATTTAAATTTAAAAAAATTACTAATTGTTGTTATTTTTGACAATTTATAAAAAAAATTGATGTTTTCAACAGTTTTAAACCAGATTTGTCTATTTTTGACTTTTCATTTATAGATTTTTGCACTTTTTTTAAAAGTTTTTGACCATACTTTAGTGTGTTTTGATTATTTTCGTACATTTTATGGCTTTTATAATTTTTTTTTTTATTTTTTGCCAATTTAAGGTTAGATTTTGATGATTTCTGTAAATATTTTAACGTTTCAAGACCGTTTTTGGCACAAATTTAATTTTATCTAAAAATATTTTAATTTTTGATTTTTGTTTTACAGAGTTTTGCACTTTTTAACAGTTTTTTACCAAACTTTGGTGTTTTTTGATAATATTTTTATACTTTATGGCTGGTTTTTACTATTTTGTACTTTTTATGGCAAGAATTTTTGACAATTTATGCAAGAGTTTTGCTTCCTGACAATAGAGTTTACTGTTTTTAATGTTTTATACTTAAATTTTGTTGTTTTTGACATTAATAAATAGTATTTTGCACTTTCTAACAGTTTATAAGTTTTTCAAATAATATAATAATATTTCATAGCTCAATTTTGCAATTTTTTGGGCTAAAATATTTGAATGCATATGACCGTATTTAGTTATTTTTTTTTTATAAAAATTTTAAACAGTTCATTAATTTTTAATGCTTTCTTTCATTATTTAAATTTTTGATTTTACTATTTTTCACATTTCATAAAATTTGACACTTTTTAAACAGATTTTGGATTCTCATAACAATATTTTGACATTGTATGGCCAAATTTTGGCTATTTTTGATCATTTTATGAACTTGTTTACACTTTTAAACCAGTTTTTTGAGTTTTCTAAGAATATTTTGATAAATATTTACAGTTTACATGGTTAATGGCAATATTTTAAACAGATTTGTATCGAAAGTATTTAATAAAATTTTTATAATGATGACAAAAATTGTATTATAGTACCTCTAATATTACAGGTACTTAATTTCAATATAACATATAAAAAATAAATTACAAAATTCCGCTGAATATTACATCATAACAAACTTTATGATCCCAATAACCATAAACACATCTTCAACGTATTTAATGAAAGCATTTTATTATAGTATTATTAACAAAGTATACCTCAATTTAATGTGAGAGCCATTTAATTTTTACGCCGATTATTAAATGTAATCAGAAAGTGAGGAACGAAACGTTAATATTGGCAGACGGAGAAGGGGGGCGACAAAAGGCCTCCCCCATCCAAGTACAGACAGTTAATTTCATAAAGCAGATTTACGGCGGTATCATATTAATAATGCCCCTGTACCGAATATTGCTTTGGCTTTGCAGAGAGGTTCATTTACTTAGCATCAAATTCTAATATTGTTGTCATACAATAAGCCCCTATCCATTCATCCAACCACTATTATTATCAGCACAAACCGAACAGTCTCCTATTATATCATTCAAATAATTTAAAATTTAAATTTATTAATTTTACAGTATTGAGCATAGTAAGGTAACAAAGAACAGGCCCGTATTAAATAAAATTAAATAAATTAAATATATTTAAATATAAAAATAAATATATTCTGAATAACAAATAAATGAAGGAAGTTGAAGAAGATATAACTAAAAGGAAAAGAGAGGAAGAAATAATGAACAAAGAGGGAGAAAATCACTTTAGAAAATCTAAAAAGATACTGAGATCACCAGAGCAAAGAAAAAGAGAAGAGAATAAAAGAGTGGATTTTGGAAAGGATAATAAAGAAGTAAAAGTGGAAAATACAAATAAGGAAATGGATGAACTTAAAGAAATGATGAAAGAAATGATAAAGGAAGTCAAAAAAGGGACAGAAGAACTAAAAGAAGAGATACAAAGCGTGAAAAACGAGTTAAAACAAATGAAAAAAGAACATGAAGAGAAGGAAGAGGAATGGAAAACGGTGAAGATGGAAATGATGAGAAGAATTGATTTATTAGAAACAAAAGAAAACGAAAAAGAGAAAAGAGAGAGGAAGAATAATATAATAATAACAGGAAGAGAAGAACAGACAGAAAACACGATTGAAGACATTGAAAAGTTCATAAAAGAAGAGTTGAAAGTGAACGTGAAAATTAAGAAGGCATACAAGATAAATAAAGAAGGGAAGGTAAAAGTAGTGGTAGCTGAAATTGAAACATGGGAAAAAAAACAAGAAATCATGAAAGCAAAAAGCAACTTAAGAGGGAAAAAAATCTACATAGATAACGACCTAACAATAGAAGAAAGAAATGTTCAAAAACAAATAAGAAATACTGCCAAAGAAGAGAGAGAAAAGGGAAATAGAGTAAAAGCAGGATACAGAAAAATGGAAATGAATGGAATACAATACACATGGGACGAGAAAGAAAAAGGATTGATAGAAAGGGGGGAACAGGGTGCAAAAAATTCAAAAAACTATTAGAAGAAAAAAGAAAAATATCGGCCAAAGAAAAAAGAAACAGAGGAAATGCTATGGAAAAGGAAACGAAAAAGGATACTGAATACGAAAACAAAATTAGAATAGGAACATGGAATGTAAGAAGCGTAAAAGGAAAAGAGGAAGAAATAGTCGAAGAAATGATAAAACATAAAACAGCAATACTAGGAATTACGGAAACAAAAAAGAAAGGAAGGGGGATAAATACGATACACAAGGGTTACATGCTGATATGGTCAGGGACAGAAGATAAAAATAGAGCAAAAGGAGGAAGAATGAGTGAAGAAAGAAATACTAAGAAAATTTATGAGACAAGAGTAACAGGAGAACAAAAAAGAGGAAGACCCAGAAAAGAATGGAACAGCGCAATAAAGGAAGAAGCTACAAGAAAAGGAAACACGTGGGAAGAAATAAAAGAGATAGCCAAGGATAGGAAGAAATGGAAAAAATATTACACAAACTAATAATGTATACGCCTGACACCGAAAGGTAAAAAAGGCAATTGAATAAATAAATAAATAAATAAATTTTACAGTAATTACGGCATTAATTATCTTTTTTCTTTATTTATTATTTAACTTCTTTTAAGTTGAAAGTAAATAAAACACATTTACTAAGTACTAAATGACAAATATATTTTTAAAAAACCGTTTCAATCTTTACAAGATTATCATCGGACGGTGTACTCGTTTGTATCACCGTCTGATGATGGCCTTGTAAAGGTTGAAACAAGTTACGTTTTTTTTTACTTTATTTGTGATATAGTACATAGTAAATGTGTTTATTAATTATGCTTTTATCTTTTTTATTCTGTACTAAAATGTTTTTAAATTAATTAATAATAATCTAATTACTTATACTTCTAAATGAGTACTAATATTGTTACAATTTTATATATTAACAAATTTAAAATGATTTAATTAAAGGAAGAGTTGTACAGCTAAAACAACATTGATTGCACTTGCAGAAAATTGGTTCATATTGTGATTTTTAACTAACGACAAAATAAAAACATCAAACAGAGTGTACATCTAGATAAGACATCAAACAGCAGTCATCTCTCAGTGGAGTTATTTAAGGATTCAGTGCGGCGCTGAGGGAATATTTTATTATCGCCATTAAATCGCATCAAAGAGAGAAGCAGATTAAAAATCTTTTCGAATTTTTTTTATCCGTGCATGTATGTTTATTTTGTTGTGGGTGCTTTTGTTGTTGTGAAAATGGGCGAGGATAAATGTGGGCGCAAAGGAGCGGTGGTTAAAAATGATAAATTCAGCACTCCGTGTCATGGTATCGTAAATGCAGTTATCTGCATTATTCATGTAGTGCGAAAAAGAAGTAAAGTACAGCGGCACGTTCGCATGGCTGATATATCAGAATGAATTTCGCGATTTTCTCTACTTGCATATAAAGCACGGATTATTTAAACAGGATTTTTACTATTTTCAGGCATTGTTTTATAATTATAAATTTTAATTCTTGTCGTATCAAAAAGATTTATTACTTAACACTAAAAAAAACTACTTTATCTAAAAATTAATATAAAAGCAAGAAATAATAATAATTTAATATTAAAAAACTAAAAGAATAAATAATTATAAATTGACTTAAGTAAGTTAATGTTTAATGAAATATAATCAAAATAAAAATTCTTAACGGACTTGAGTTTGCATCTTTTGCTTCTGCCAACATTGTGAGTTGCTAGGCACACTAATGATAGATGCATACCCTGAAACACAAACAAGAAATATTTGCCAGTTACATATATCAAAACAACAGTAACAGTAGCTACCTGGACACCATCAGCAACGCTTCTACTTTAAATTTTCTGCAATAAATTTGCCCCAAATACGAAGCTCTGCTGCCATCTATATGGGGAGAGTGGTGTAGAGCAGCAAGTGAGGAGAAACATAAAATTAAATACAAATTGTGAATATGTAATAATAAATAAAATATTGTTTTGGGAAAAAAAAATTATTACGATACGAAAACATGGCATAGTAGGGAGGATGCTTGGTTAATACTCATTCAGAGTCATTGCATCAAGATGCTACACTTATATCAAACATTAAATGATTATGCTGTGGACTTTGTAGGCTCTCAAGCGACATATTTACTGACGGACTTTGTTGTCTTTTTTGCTGAGTAAAACCCACACCTCCCTCGGATCACCAATGTTGTCTCACTTTCGGTTTTGTTTTACAAGTTTAAAAGCTGCTTTGGTGATTGCGTTATTACTTTTATTTACATAACAAAAATTATAAAAAAACACAAAAAATAACAAAAAAAGAAAAAAATGACTAAACAACAAAAACATTTTTTTTTTTAAGTTTGAGAGTCAACTTATTGTGACTTTAGTGAGATGACCTAAAATAATACCATTTTTTTATAGTCTATGGCTAATTTACCGGCCAACTTAAGAATTTTGAGAGAAAGTTTGTTCAACTTTTTGTTGATACTAAAGACGACTTGAAATAATATGGATCTTTTTGATTTCTCTGGCTACGTTATCAGTCAATTCAAGGATTTTAAAAAGAAGTTTTTACTTTGTTGATACTTAACACTTGGGCGGATGCGTGGGTCAATCCAAAACATAAATACAAACGGATGGTTTAAAAGTTCCTGCGCACCTGCTTAAATGTT
This sequence comes from Tachinus rufipes, assembly GCA_963932245.1. NCBI lineage: Eukaryota > Metazoa > Arthropoda > Insecta > Coleoptera > Staphylinidae > Tachinus > Tachinus rufipes. The sequence goes on from OZ010745.1 coordinate 114,869,826, forward strand.
AGTTATAAAAAAAATTAATATTTCTTTTCTGCAAGTGTTAACAGCTTCTATGTCACAAGAGGTGATGGTAACATCCAATCTCTTGACAACGGACCTGCCCACGTGTTAGTTATCAAAAATTAGAAGTTTCTTTTTGCAAACCTTTAAAAAAATTATGTTAAAGGAAGTGATGATTACATGCAACTCCCTGATAACGGACACTTAAGCAGGTGGGTGGGTGGGTGACAAAACATGAAATTAAATTTCTTTTCTCTGCAAGCGTTAAATGTTAAAGGAAGTGATAGTGACATTCAATTTCTTGATGATAGACACTTTGGCAGGCAGGTGGGTTACTCCTGAACATTAGTACGAACGAATAATTTGAACTGGGGTTCCCGTTCTAGAGTTAGTTATCAAAAATTAGAAATTTTTTGCAATCGTTAAAAGTTTTTATATCAGAAGAAGTTATGGTGACATCCAATTTATTAATGACGAACACTTGAACTGGGTGGTTGGGTTATTCTTAAACATAAGTATGAACGGATGGTTTAAACTGGCGACTAAACTGATTGGGGCAATTAACCGGAAACTAAAATTCAGCGTGGTGGTTTCTTATGCTATAAACTAGTTTGATATGTTTACAAGTTGAACTTTTTGTTTTTGTTTTACAAATTAAAAGTCAAAAAATAATTGGTTTGACGTAGAATCTTTCAATTTTTAAAATGTATGATTTGTAGTAAAACAATTAAAGCTAATATAAAAATTACTAACAAACTTGTTAAACAAAATTTAAAAAAAAAAAAATTTAGTTTTTATTGTTAAACTATGCTTATACTATATTTGGGCTATTCCATTTCAAACGGACCAGAGCTAGGAGAGGGGTGCATTGAGAAACTTGCTTATGTATTTATTTTTAGTTTCTATAACTTATTAGTAGTCCTTTGATCGGTATATGAGGGTATGAAACCCATAAAAACTTTCTACGATTTTTTTAAGTTTTTTTGACATTTTTTAACTTAATCGCATTTTTTGTTTAAAAACCTTTTCAACTCTTTCTATAAGCCGCAAAAGTCATAAAACCATGTTTTTCATTTCAGTAGGCAGGGCAAAAAGGAGCATTATTTAAATTTTTTGTAACCGTTAAAATTGACGTATTTTGATGTAAGTTAATTGGAAAATATAAATTTGTTCTGTGTATTTAGGTTTTAAGAGTCTAAAACTCAAAAAATCTGCAAAGTAGGCCTATTCTTCAACATAAACTCTTACAAATGCACGTTTAACCGCGCTCAGAGGAACAATACACTAAATATTATTAAAAATTTGAATTTTGGAAACAATTTTGCATGGATAATAGTCAGTATTGTACTCATTATCTATAGAAAAGTCTATCTAAAAAGAAATGTTTACAAAATTTTCAGGCTTTTTGCGTTAAATTTTTTTTTTTTTTTATATTTACAAAAAATATTATAAACACACTAGAGTGTGATTTAAAACTTGTTTTTAACAAATTTTGATAAGCGCCAGGCGGATTTATGTTTGAATGTCAAAAATAATAATATTTTAAAATTTTGGCGCCGATAGATCGAGTCTAAATTTGTGCCGCAAGCGCAAAAACTATCAAACAAAGAGTAAAATGGCCCAAAATTAGTTCAAGCGACAAAAGATGTCTTTGTTAAACTTCTGAAATAAGCTTAAAAAAATATAATTAAATTTCAAAGTAAAAGTAGGTTTTGGGACTGATTTTAGACCAATTTTGAGCAATTTTAAACAATTTTTAAATAAAATAAAATTTTATCAATATTAATGGTTTTCAATGCAAAGTTCATGTAATACAAAGCTATGTAATTGTTAATTGATTTTGTAGTAAGTTTTTGATTAATTTTAGACACATTTTGTGTAAAATATAGATTTTTTTTATATTAATTTCAAATTCAAATTTTATCATTTGGTTTTCTCTGTCAATTTTATGCAATACAAAGCTTTTATATGTATATTTTAATAAATTTTGTAGTAAAAGTAAGTTTTCTGACAATTTTTGTGTAATAAATAGATTTTTTGAGCAACTTTAAATGAATTTTTAAACAAAAGTAAATTTTTTAAGCAAATTTGATATATTTTGAGCAAATTTTATAAATTTCTGTGTAAATTGTGAAGAGTTTTGTAGTTTTCTTACTGATTTAAAATAAAATTTGTACAACAAATTCATTTCTTAAGCAATTTTAATGAATTTTAAAAATAAACCTAAGAAATTTTTTGGTTTTTTTGACTGATATTACACAACTTCTGTAAAACAAACTAAATTTCTAAACAATTTTGATTAAATTTTAAGACAAAATTAGGTTTTTTAAACAAATTTTATAGTTTTTTGCGCAAATTTTATGCAGTACAAATGTAATTTCTAATATGTTTTGTAGTAAAAGTAGGGTTTTCTGACTGGTTTTAGACAATATTTTTTTAATAAATGGATTTTTGGAGCAAATTTAGATAATTTTTTTTTCAAAAACTTTTTTTTAAGCAAATTTTATTGTTTTTAAATTTTATTTAATACAACACTGAAATTTTCAATAAATATTGCAGTAGAAGTAAGCTTTCTTACTAATTTTAAATCAATAATTCAATCTTCAAAGCAATTTTAGATTAATTTCAAGACAAAAGTTGTTTAAGCAAATTTTAAGCTTTTTTGTGTGAATTTTGTAGATATGAAAGAATTGTTTATCATAAAACTGATGCTAACTAACGCTAGGGTGGGTGGATGGGAACAAAGTTTAATTTGTGAGAAAGTTACTTTTTCTACTAAGACTTACCTACTTGCCCAAATGTAAATTAATCAAGGATCTATTGTTTGTTTCACGTCTTGTGTGCTTAGATTTAGATATGAAAATTATGTTTTGGAATAAATGTCTTGATAACTAACGCTTGAGTAGGTGAATCGGAACAAAATTTAGTTTGCAAACGAGTTACTTTTTTTGTGTTTATTTTAAACTTTAAAATAGAAGTAGTCTTTTTGACAAATTGGGTTTAATGAATAGTTTTAGTAAATTTTTAAGACAAATTTCTGTGCTAATTTTTTGCAATACAACACATAAGCATTTTAACTGAGTTTAGACAAACTTTGTGTTTTTTAGAACAAATATAATAGTTTTATTCAAACTTTATGATAGTTTATGCAATGCAAAATATTTTTGTGTAATTTTTGTAGTACAAATAAGTTTTTTGTTTCACAAATAGATTTTTTTTAAGCAATTTTAAATCAAATTTAGAACAAAAATAAATTTTTAAAGCAAATTAATACAAATTATTTTTGTGTCATTTTTGATAAGTTTTGCAGTAGACAATTTTTTTTTATCTGGTATTAGACATTTTTTGTACAACAAATTTAATCAAATTTTTGTAAATTTCTTAAATTGCAATTTTTTATTAATTTTAAAACAAAAATGAGTTTAAAAAAATTCCAAAAACAAAACTCTTCAGCAATGTGGTATTTTTATATCAACCAATAAAAATTTTAATATGTGGTTTATAAATTTGAAACCAGCATACTTGATTCCATAAGATACTAATATATAAAGTCTTCTATTGTTGCCTAATTGACTTTAAATTAACCTCAAAATTGAATATGAGAAAATTCAAATAACAAAACTCTTCAGCAATTTGGGATTTCTGAAGCAACCAATGAGAATTTTTAGAATCGGTTTGAAAATATAAAATAAGCATACTTGTTTCCATAAGAAAACCTTATTTTAGGCATTTAATTATTGCTTACTTGAACGTAATTCAGCCTCAAAATCAAGTTTTAAAAAATTCCAAAAACAAAAATTTTGGATTTTTTAAGCAACCAATGGGAATTTTTATATGCGGTTTTAAAATTTGAAACCAGCATACTTGATTCCATGAGATACTAATATATAAAGTCTTCTATTGTTGCCAAATTGACTTTAAATAAACCTCAAAATTTAGTTTTAAGAAAAAAAAAATCTTCAGCAATTTGAGATTTTTGAAACAACCTTTGAAAATTGTTAAACGCGGTTTTAAAATTTGAAATCAGCGTAACTGATTCTATCAGAAAATTTTATTTTAACCATATAATTATTGCCAACTTGACCGTAAACTATCCTTAAAATAAAGTTTTAAAAAATTCCAAAAACAAAACTCTTTCAAAATTTGGGATTTCTGAAGCAACCAATAGAAATTTTCATATGCGGTTTAAAAATTTGAAACCAGCATATTTGATTCTATAAGATACTAATATATAAAGTTTTCTATTGTTGCCTAATTGACTTCAAAATAACCTCAAAAATAAATTTAAAAAAAATTATAAAACTAAACTCATCAGTAATTTGGTATTTTTGAAGCAACCAATAGGAATTTTTGAAAACAATTCAAAAATTTAAAAACAGCATACTTGATTTCATCAAAACCCATTTATTTAAAATCATTAATTAATACCTACTTGATTTAAATCTCAAAATCAAGTTTCTAAAATTCCAAACATTCAGTAATTTGGGATTCTTGATGCAACCCATAAGAATTTTCAAATGCAGTTTTAAAAGCATACTAGGTTCCATAAAATTAATTTTATTTAAAGTATTAAATCGTTGCCTACTTGGTTTTAAACTTAGCTCAAAATAAAACTTAAGAAAATTACAAACATAAAACTCTTTAGTAATTTGAGATTTATGAAACCATTGAAAATTTTCCACATGGTTTAAAAATTTGAAATCAGCTTACTTGATTCCATAAATAAACCTTATTTAAAGTATTCAATTATTGCCTGCTTAGCCTTAAATTAACTTCAAAAGCAAATTTAACAAAATTTAACAAAAGAAAGGTAAGGATAATTCAAATTTTTTCAAAACTGAACACGTGGATTATTATAAAGTTTATGCATGTAGTACTAACAGTAATACGGTATATTAGTACCAATTTGCATCAATATTTAATTAACCATCTAGAAACTAAAATTTTTTTAATTATGTTGGAAGAATTTGGTATAGTTTGATCAATTCAGATAATTTAAATTTATTCAAAACTTAGCAGAAGGTTATTATAAATTTTACACATGTGGTACTAATGGTAGTACCAGATAACATTTTTCTGTGATTTTTAATGAATTTTGTTATAAAATGGTTGTTCAGTCTGAGTCTATTATAATTTTGTGTAACAAACTTTTTTAAGCAAATTTAGATCAATTTTAGAAAAAAATTAAGTTTAATAAGCACATTTTATAGTTTTCTGAGCAAAATTTATGCAGTGCAAAAAATTTCTTTGTAATCTTTAATAAATTTTGTAGAAAAAATAGGTTTTCAAACTAATTTTAAACAAAAATTGTGTAATTAAAAGATTTTCTATGCAATTTAAGATTAATTTTAGAACAAAAATTAGTTTTTTAAGCAAATTTTATGTTGTTCTGTGCACATTTCATGTAATACTAATTATTTCTGTAAAATTTTGACAAATTTTGTAAAAGCACAATTTTTAATTAAGGAAATTATTTGTAACAAATTAATTTTCTAAGCAGTTTTAGATGAATTTCATAACAAAAATAAGTATTAAATTACCCAAACCTCAACAAAAATAAGTTGTTTAAGCAAATTATATGTTTTTTTGTGTGTGAATTTTACGTTATATATTATATTTCAAAGTTTTTTTATAAACATTGCAATAAAAAATAAGTTTTTTGGTTAATTTTAGACAATTTTTGTGTAATAAATGAATTTTCTGAGCAATTTTAGATTAATTTCAAGACAAAATTAAGTTTTTTAATCAAATTTATGGTTTTTGTACAAGTTTTACGTAATACTAAGCACTTCTTTGTTTTTTTTTAATAAACTTTGCAATAGAAGTAGTTTTTTTAAATATATTTTAGACAAATTGGGCATTGTGAATAAATTTAGATTAATTTAAAGACAAAAATAATATTTTAAGGAAATCTGTGCAAGTTTTATTTATTTCTGTGTAATTTGTAGTTTGTTTTGTAATAAAAGTATGGTTTATGACTTATTTTAAACAAATATCGTGTAACAAATAGCTTATTAGACATTTTTAATAAAATTTCATGAAAAAATAGTTTTTTTTTTTTTTTTTTTTTTTTTTTTTTTTTGAGTAAATTGTATGCAATACAAAGTATTTTCTATGTAATTTTTGATGATTTTTTTTAATAAAATTAAGTTTTCTAATTAATTTTAGACACATTATAAGTAATAATTAGATTTTCTGAGCTATTATATATTAACTTCAAGACAAAAATAAGTTTTTAAGCAAATTTTATTGTTTTCTGTATCAATTTTATGTAAAACAAAGTGTTTTTGTGTAAATATTAATAAATTTTGTTGGTTTTTAGATTGATTTGAAAACAAATTTTGTGTAATAAAATAATTTTTTAAACAATTTTAAATTATATTTAGTTTAGTTTGTTAAGCCAATTTTATGGTTGTCTGTGCAATACAAAATATTTTTTGTGTAAATTTTGATTAGTTTTTACATTTTTTATTTTATAATTTTTAAGAAAAATTAAGTAAATGTTGAACAATTTTTTTTTTCTAGATGAGTTTTTCTTTTCCAGATAAGCACGACACTGACTATTTTTTATGATGAATTGTTTGAAAAACTCAATTTTTTAATAATATTTGGTGTATAGTTTCTTTGAAAACTGCTAAATGTGCATTTGTAAAAGTTTGTGATAAAAAAAAATTTTTGCAGTTTTTTCGAATTTTAGACCTTTAAAACCTAAACACACAAAACAAATTTATATTTTCCAATTAATTTACATCAAAACACGTCAACTTTGGCAGTTAAAAAAAAAATAAAAATTCTTTTTTTTGCTCAGCCAATTAAGAACAAAAACATGGTTTTATGGCTTTTGCGGCTTATAGACAGGGTATAAACTTAAAATGGCGCCAGATTTGGATTCTACGGAAAATTTCTGATTGATTTCATTAATAAATTTATTTTTTAAGTTAAAATTGCGGTTTTTAAACAAAAAATGTAATTAAGGTAAAAAACGACAAAAAAACTTTAAAAAAATCGTAGATTTTTTTTATGGGTATACCCTCATATACCGATTGTGACGACTGTACAATTTTGCCACCATTGCTTGACGTAACTTGACATTTGATTTTTGTAAGGTTAAGTTCTAACAAGTAATGATTTGGCAAGTTACCATTTTAAAGTTTAATTTGTATTCAAATGTCTTCAAATCAACTAATGTAAGCAGCATTTACGGTGCCTGGAAGAGGTCTGTTCCAGTTTAATCGAATGCCGTTTGGGTTGCATTCAGCACCAGCAACTTTGTCTTTTAGATACCGTTATCGGCCCAGAACTTGAGCCAAAAGATTTTGCTTACCTGGATGATATTATTATCATCGGCAAAAACTTTGAAGAGCACATAAATAATCTAAAAAAAATATTCAAAAGACTAAGAGAGGCAAAACTAAAGATGAATTTGGAAAAACTGAGTTATGTTACCTGGAGCATATCGTGACCGGTAAAGGCATCAAAACAGATCCTGACAAAGTACAGGCAGTACTCCAAATTCCATCTTCCAAAAATCAGAAAGAAGTTTGCAGATTCTTGGGCGCGACTTCATGGTACAGACGTTTTATACCGTCCTTTTCAACATTTACTAGCCCATTAAATAGATTATTAAAAAAAAATCGAAATTTGCATGGACTGATAAAACCGAGGTAGTTTTTAAAAAAACTAAAGAATATGTTGTGTTCTGCACCCATTCTGACGTGTCCTAATTTTGAAAAAGAATTTATATTAGAAACAGATGCATCTGATTATGGCCTAGGTGCAGCACTTACACAAAAGTATGACGAAGATAGAAAATTTTTTTGTTACGCTAGTAGATCTTTGAACGATGCCAAAAAGAATTACTTCACAATAGAAAAGGAGTTTGTTTGGGCAATCAGAAAAATGAGACAATATCTGGAAGGAGACCATTTTACAGTAGAATCAGACCATCATAGTTTGAAATAGCTGAACTCATTAAAAAACCCAACCGGGAGAGTTGCGCGCTGGATTATGGATCTGCAACAGCATGATTTTACCATCCAGTACAGAAAATGGTCCACCAATCAATTAGCAGATACTCTTTCTAGAGAGCCATATGAGCCTGCACTAGAGGATGAAATCTTAGTAATTGCGAATAGTCCAAATTGGGTTCATTAACAGAAAATACTGGTTGAAACTAACCCTGAGGAACACAAGAACTTTAAAATTTAAAATGGAAAACTATTTAAACAAGTATGGAATTGAAATCCTAGCCACGCTAAAATAAATAGTCTATGGAGATTATGTATTCAACCGGCACTAATACAACAAGTATGTGAAAAGAACCATTGTCCTCCGGTAGCCGGACATCTAGGAATAACCAAAACTATGAATAAAATCTTAAAAGGTTATTATTGGCCAGGAATAACAAAGGACGTTAAAAGGTTTGTAAAGAAATGCATAATTTGTCAAAGGTACAAACCTTCACAAATGCAGATTCCAGGAGTCATCAAAGTTTGCTATGTGGAAGAACTATGGTAAACGGTAATGGTAGATTTAATGTGTCCCTTTCCTAGATCAAAAAGAGGAAACTGTTACTTACTAATAATTCAAGATAAATTTACCAAATGAGCAGAATGTGAACCGATTCAAGCTGTCAAATTAAAAGAAATTATTAGAGATAGAATATTATTAAAATTTGGAATACCAATTAATATGATAACAGATAATGCTACACATTCATATTCAAACAATTCCTAAAGGAATCTGGTATAATAAAAATTAATATCCTACCTTACACTCCACAAGCAAATCCAGTGGAACGGGCAAACAGAACACTTAAACCCTTGATAGCAGCAAGTTACTGCAAATCCAATTATCGCTGCTGGGATCAGTATATTCCAGATTTTCAATTTGCTTTTAACTCAGCCACTTCTGAATCAACAAAGTTTTCACCAGCATACCTTAATTTTGGTAGAGAATTAAGGGCACCAAAAGAGTTTTCAGAAACAACAATACCTTACCTAGCTGGTCCACAACAAAAAGAAAGGTTAAAGCATCTAAAAAATATACATACATTAGTCTAGCACAATGTTAGTGAAGCTTCATAAAAACAAGCTCACTACTACAATCTTAAAAGACGTAAGTGGTTACCAAAACTTGGAGATACAATAATGCGAAAATTAATACACCAATCATCTGCAAGTAAACACTTTACCGCAAAATTAGCACCAAAATTTGATGGTCTATTTAAAGTATCAAAAATAATCTCTCCAGTGCGTTTCAATCTAAAAAACACAACAAACAACAACAAAATTAAAAATATTCATGTTAAAGATATAAAGGCAATCAAATAGCAGTTTTTTTTTTAATTTGTATTTAAAGAAAAAAAAAAGAAATGAAAACTTATCTTTTGTTTCTATTTTCTAGACAGACATGGATATTCTCGAACTAACATGCTCGTCGATGGCAACCAACAAAACTCCAGATGTAGATAAAAAAAGCTTCGAAGGCGGAGAAAAAGTAAAAAAAACATACGATTTTAAGATATTATATGATTCGCCTCCAAGGCTCCATCCCAACGGCTTGCCAGTCACTCCAGGGGTCAAGTTATTCCCAACACCAACAAAAAAAATCTAGTGGCATGCGAATACAAATTAAACATTTCACCTGGGTTTTTGTAGGTATAAAAGCGCGGCCGAAACCCATAGGGTTATAATATTCATTGAATTCTAATCAAAAATAGTACTAATATACTTCATTTTAGTAAGTACTAATTTCATATAAAATATTTAAGTTGACACGTTTAATTTTAAATAATCTCAAATTATTTGACATGAGTTTACTGAGTTGTTAACTAAAAAGATAATTTTCAAACATTATAACTTATGAACCGTTTATTGAATCCTAATAAAAATTGGTACTAATATACTTCATTATAGTTAGTACCAACTTAATAAAAATTATTTAAAATGACACGTTTAATTTTAAATAACCTCAAACTTATTGACATAAGCTTTCTGGATCGATAACTAAAAAGATAATTTAAACCATCATAAATTATGAACCGTTCATTGAATCTTAATAAAAATTGTACTAATATACTTCATTATAGTTAGTACCAGCTTGATAAAAAAAATTTAAATTGATACGCTCAATTTTAAATAACCTCAAACTATTTGACATGAGCTTTCTGGGTCGAGAACTAAAAACATAATTTAAAACATCATAACTTATAAACCGTTTATTGAACCTTAATAAGAATTAGTAGTGATATACTTTATTTAAGTTAGTACCAACTTGATAAAAAATTATTAAATTGACCTGCTCAATTTTAAATTATCTCAAACTGTTTGATATAAGCTTACTGGGTCGATAACTAAAAAGATAATTTAAACCATCATAAATTATGAACCGTTCATTGAATTTTAATAAAAATTTGTACTAATATACTTCATTATAGTTAGTACCAGCTTGATAAATAAATTTAAATTGATACGCTCAATTTTAAATAACCTCAAACTATTTGACATGAGCTTTCTGGGTCGAGAACTAAAAACATAATTTAAAACATCATAACTTATGAACCGTTCATTGAATCTTAATAAGAATTAGTAGTGATATACTTCATTTAAGTTAGTACCAACTTGATACAAAATTATTAAATTGACCTGCTCAATTTTAAATTACCTCAAACTGTTTGATATAAGCTTACTGGGTCGATAACTATAAAGATAATTTAAAACATTATAACTTATGAACCGTTTATTGAATCCTGATAAAAATTGGTATTAATATACTTCATTATAGTTAGTACCAACTTGATAAAAATTATTTAAATTGACACGTTTAATTTTAAATAATCTCAAACTATTTGACATGAGCTTTCTGGGTCAATAACTAAAAAGATAATTTAAAACATCATAACTTATGAATTGTTTGTTGCATCCTAACAAAAAATGGTGTTAATGTATTTAATTATAATAAGTACCAATGTAATAAAAATTATTTAAATTGACACGTTCAATTTTAATTAACCTCAAATTATTTGACATGAGCTTTCTAGATTGATAACTAAAAAGATAATTTTAAACATCATAACCTATAAACCGTTTATTGGATTTAAATCAAAATTGATATCAATATACTTTATTATTGTAAGTAAAAATTTTTACACTTTTGGCCAGATTTTTTTAGTTTTTAGACAAAACTTTATGGTTTATAGCCAAATTATAAGATAAAATTAAAATTTTTATAGTTTAAGACCGGATTCTTAGATTAGTTAGCTAGATTTTTTAGTTTATAATCAAATTGCATGACTTAAGTAAACAAATTATTATTTTAAGTCATATTTTTTACACTTTTTGGTGGGATTTTTATTCTTTTTAGTCAATTTTTTTAACTTTTTGTCCAGAATTTTATAGTTTAATGCAAAATTACATTATATAGGTAAGATTTTTATAAATTTTTATACTTTTTGGTCAGATTTTTTATATTTTTTGATTAGATTTTTATAGTTTTTAGATTAAATAGTGTATTCCTCATTAAATAAGTAGGATATTTATAGCTTTACGCCAAATTTGTATACTTTTTGAGTTGATTTCTGTAGTTTTTGATCGAGTTTTTATTGTTTCTAGGCAAATTTCAAGATTATATTAGGATTTTTATGGTATGAAGCTGAATTCTTATTATTTTAATCCAAATTATTATATTTTTGGTCTGATTTTTGTACTTTTGGGCATGTTTTAATCATTTTTGTTTAGATTTTTATAGTTTATAGTTAAATTAATTAAGATTTTTATAGTTTTAAGCTTAGTACTATAAACTAGTAAAATATTTTTGTTTTTGTAGTAAAACTTTAGCACACAAAACAATCAAAGTTAATACAGAAAGCACCAACAGTTTTAGTTGTATGATAATAAATAATAAACTAAACTTATACCTACTATATTTAGTAAAATTGTTTATAAAATCAATATGAATGAAAGTTTTATTTAAAAAATTTAGAATGCATACTGTTGTTAATATTTATAGTTCATTCTATTTCTAATAAATTTCTAGCATCCTACTATATTCTTGTCTCCTTGTAAATGATGATAATAATGTGTAGTAAAAGATGTTGTCACGTACGGCGATGGTAACTTTACTACCATATAAAATAAAAGAGTTGATTGGGTTAAAGAAGATATAAAAAGCTAGCGTCTTGTGGCCGCCGGAATTACAGCACAGCAAGAGGGCAAAGAAAAAAAAACGTATATTGGGGTTAATTCGGGAAGTAATCGCCTGGTATAATCCGTTTACAAAGAATTTTATGTGTGTAACGGGGTCGTAGAGTTGAGAAAATTGTGGCCGGAATGTGGCACCACCCTATAAAATATGAAAGGTCCTCCCCATTATAACCCACTTTCGGTTAGTGTAAACGAATCAAACAGAGAGCGAAGGGGATAAAGGAAAAAATAAAGGATTGAATTCCATTTCCAAAAGTCTCACGAGCTTTACACCATTGTTGCAATCTAACGTCGATTGAAGCTCTACCTCACGTGTGAACCAAAACATGTACTCCATGCACCACTCACAGATTGCCTATTTACCCCCGTAACGTGCAATGGTTTAGTAAATAGCTCAAAAACAACAATTATTTTATTTATGTGAATCAAATTATGAAGTGACTTAATCTATTATTTTTATATATAATAAAAAAAATAGCGCATTTAATAATATTGCCATCATAAATTTTATACGAGAAAATGTAGCTAATAGTAATGGCAGCAATATAGTAGCCAAGTCATAAAAAAAATATAACATATTGATTTTTAATAATTTTATTTTTAATAATATTATCGTTAATTAGCTTCTCTATCCATGTCGGTTTATTGTGCATGCGAATTAATTTTATTCCAATGCACATCACAACAATATTGTATAATTAGATACAGGATTATAATTAAATTCTCGAACTGCATTATTGAATTCGGTTGTGTTAAACCGTAATAAAATTTGCGAGCGCATTCAAAGCCATTTATTTTACCGGCGCCCTAAATGCATATTCATTAGAATTATTGTGCGTATGCGTATTAAGTGCTAATTATTTTATATTAATGTTCAAAATGCAATAAAATTGCTGCTGGTATTGTACTAATATTATTGTCATGCGCATGTACAGTAATAGCTGCTGTTGCATTCAATAATTTATTTTGAGATTTCAAATATCTTGTTAAGCACATAATAATTAATTATATTAATGAATATCCATTATTGTTGTCAATGTACAAAGTAATTGTTATAAATTCTCCTCCAACTAAAAAATTATGCACTTATGAAAAAGATATTTTATTATTTTTCAATATAATCCCGCTTAACTTTAGCACACTTATTACATTGCATAATTAGTAACTCTATTACCTCGAAAACATCAGTTTTCTTCATCGTCAAGAAAGTTTTTTTTTTTAATTTTGAAAGCAGAAAGTAGTTGCCATTTCTGGACTGTAAGGACAATGATCGATTTTTTAAAGTTGCGTAATCTTAGCGGTGTGGACAGGTCCGTTGTCGTGCAATAACCTGACTCATTTTGTTATTTTTTTTGACCTAAATATTTTCTTTTAACTTATATAATAAGGTAGCATAATAAGCATCATTTACCGTAGTATTTTATTCTTTAAAATCAATTATCAAGATGCCCTCTTTTTGGGTTTGGATACTCTAGCTTTTTGGTTCACCTGCATGTCTCTATTCTACAGATTTTCTTTTCAACAAAAGATCATAATAAAATCTTTTGTAACAATAGATTTTTTGTCTCCCCTAACAGAGTTTAAAAAAAAAATCGATCACTATATGCTGTTTTTGGACAGCAGACAGAAGTTTTGGGACCCATCTTGCACTTACTTTATTTATACCCAAATAGTCATGAAGTATTTAGCATGTCTATGTATCTGACAACCATGACATTGCTGATTATTTTTTTTAATTGGCAATCATTTTGGACCAGTTTTTCAATAAAGGCGACTGACTTTTTTGTGATTACTTCAATTGGTTGGCCAGAATGTGAGTTATTTTCTAAAGACTCATAGCTCATCTTAAATCTTTTGGCTCATTTATACACGGTAAAATAAGAAAGTGAATTTTTACCGTAACGCTATCCAATCTTTATTTAATTTGATTCTTCTAATCTGAAAAAATTGATAACTACTTGGTACTCAGTTTTTCAGCAAATCTGGCATAGTTACAACCTAACAATGTTTGACTAGATATTACTACAAGTTTAATTAAAGTAAAAGGTTGAAATTTTAATTTTTTTACCTTAATAAAGCATTACACTTTACTGACAATATTTAACATTATAAACTAGTAAAGTTGGAATTTATACAAAAACTCACGTCTCTTTTAAAACCTTTCATGCAAAAAACTATAAAAAAATGTCAACAAAATATTTATGCAAATTAAGTTATAAGTTTGATTTAAAAAAATATTTGAATAGAATTACAATCTAATGTTGTTTTTATCAAAATTACTTCTTTTAAAAGCCACAAAGCGTTGGAGCTGGTTCTTCTAATTCTCAAGAAGTGCTGGAACTTGTATACTAAAATAGTTTTTAAGTGGTTGGTTACAGTCATTTAAATGTCCCAAAATAACGCTTTCAAGTTAGGCAAATAAAAAGAGTAACAATATTTTTTTTGTATTTGATCTCACATGCATAATCTTTTTTAGAGGTTTTCAAAAAAATTTTGGTAAAAGTGTAGATTGATCATTTAGCTTTCAGGCACAAACTTTTGATCTTTGACTTGCCTATTGTTGCATTTTTGAGTTTGAAATATACCATTCCATTCTCTAGCTCTTGACTTTTGGGATAAACTCAAACAGTCAAACTAATAATGACACGTTCCAAAAAATAAAAAACATTTTCAATCAATTTCAAAAATCTATTTAAGAATTCCAACATTTTATTAGGTTTTTTAACGTGCACGCAACATTGAGGCAGTACACGGGACCTACTTAAGTTTTTTTTTCTTATTTAAAAGAAAGCGTACTTATTACAATCTTTAATTTGATTTAACACCTAAAATTGTAATCCTGACTTATTCTGGTGTACATGTTTATGCAAACAATCATTTACAAGAATTTATTAAGAATATATTGAGAACTTGTCTTATTGATAAAAACCTAGAATTGTGCTTTAATTCACATTAATGTTTGTCAATCATTTCCATAGTTTAATTTTATAAATATTTTACAATTTTATTTTATCCAAAGATTTTAATTTTAATTCATCTTTCCTATAGTCAGTTGAGTAACTACCTTGGTGGTGATGAAGTCATAAGTCGGAATTTTATTTTTGTGACCTAATACTAATGTGCGAGTTTTTGAAGTATACTGCAAGTTTGTCGTCTTATTAGACTTCTATCATTTCTTTGGTTTTGGAGGTTGCGGACTAGACCGAGTTTTTGGCAAGCAGGAACTTCTAGAAACGTGGGTGGCAGTCTTTTGATTATGGTTATTAGGACCGCTGTGAAGGCGGTTTTTCTTTTTGTTGTTTCTTAGTAGATGTCATAGCGCATCTCAAAAAAAAGTTCTTTGTGGTATACCAATATAATTGTTCTTTTACTATTAAAGGGTTCAACCGACTAGCGTTTTGAATAGTTTAAAAATGTTTAGTTACAAAACCTAGTAAGCTCAAGTCAAATAGTTTGAAGTTATATCAAACTGAGCGTGTCAATTTTAATAATTTTTACTGAGTTGGTACTTACAATAATAAAGTATATTAGTACCTATACATATCAAAATTCAATAAACGTTTCATAAGTTATAAAGTTTTAAATTATTTGTTCAGTTATCAAATTCAAAAAGCTCATATCAAATTATGTGAGGTTTTATAAAATTAGGCGTGTAGATTTGATTAATTTTTTCATAGTTTGTACTTACATCAATGAAATATATTAGTACCAATTTTGATTAAGATCCAATAAACGGTTTATAAGTTATGATGTTTTAAAGTATCTTTTTAGTTATTGGCCCAGTAAGCTCATGTCAAACAGTTTGAGGTTATTTAAAATTGAGCGTATCAATTTTAATAATTTTTACTAAATTAGTACTTACTATAATAAAGTATACTAACACCAAATTTTATTAGGATTCAATCAACAGTTCATAAGTTATAATGTTTTGAATTATCTCTTTAGTTGTCGACCCAGTAAGCTCATGTCAAATAGTTTGAGGTTATTAAAAATTGAGCATGTCAATTTAAATATTTTTTATCAAGTTGGTACTTACTATAATGAAGTATCATAACACTAAATTTTATTATGATTCAATAATGGGTTTGTAAGTTATGATGTTTTAAGTTATCTCTTTAGTTGTCGACCCAGTAAGCTCATGTCAAATAATTTGAGATTTTATAACATTGAGCATGTCATTTTAAATAATTTTTATTAAATTGGTACTTACTATAATGAAGTACATTAACACCAATTTTTATAAAGAGTCAATGAACGGTTCATAAGTTATGATGTTTTAAATTATCTTTTTAGTTATCGACCCAATAAGCTCATGACAAACAATTTGAGTTTATTTAAAATTAAGCGTGTCAATTTAAATCATTTTCATCAAATTGGTACTTACTATAATGAAGTATATTAGCACAAATTTTTATTAAAACTCAATAAACGGTTCATAAGTTATAATGTTTTAAATTATCTTTTTAGTTATCGACCCAATAAGCTCATGACAAACAATTTGAGGTTATTTAAAATTGAGCGTGTCAATTTAAATCATTTTTATCAAGTACTTATTATAAAGAAATATATTAACACTAATTTTTATTAGGATTCAGTAAACCGTTTATAAGTTATGATGTTTTAAATTACGTTTTTAGTTATCAACCCAGTAAGCTCATGTCAATCAGTTTGAGGTTATTCAAAATTAAGCAGGTCAATTTAATCATTTTTTATCAAGTTGGTACTTATTATAATAAAGTATATTAACATCAATTTTGATTAAAATTCAATTAACGTTTCATAAGTAATAATGTTTTAAATTATCTTTTTAGTTATCATCTCAGTTAGCTCATGTTAAATAGTTTGAGGTTATTTAAAATTGAGCTTGTCAATTTTAATAGTTTTTACCAAGTTGTTACTTACTACAATGAAGTATATTAGTACTAATTTTTATAAAGATTCAATAAGCGGTTTGTAAGTTTTGATGATTTAAATTATCTCTTTAGTTATCGACCCAGTAAGCTTATGTCAAATAGTTTGAGGTTAGGTTAGGTTAGGTAGGCGTGTCAGTTTAAATATTTTTTACCAAGTTGGTACTTACTATAATAAAGTATATTACCACTAAATTTTATTAAGATTTAATAAGCGGTTTGAAAGTTATGATGTTTTAAGTTATCTCTTTAGTTATCATCCCTGTCAAATGTCAAATAATTTGAGATTTTATAAAATTTAACGTGTCAATTTAAATAGTTTTTATCAATTTGGTACTTACTATAATGCAGTATATTAGCACCAATTTTTATAAAGATTCAATAAACGGATCATAAGTTATGATGTTTTAATTTATCTTTTTAGTTATTGACCCAATAAGCTTATGACAAACAATTTGAGGTTATTTAAAATTGAGCGTGTCAATTTTAATAATTTTTATTAAGTTGTTATTTACTATAATGAAGTATATTAACACTAATTTTGATTAGGATTCAATGAACGGTTTATAAGTTATGTTGTTTTAAATTATTTTTTTAGTTAATGACCCAGGAAGCTCATGTCAAATAGTATGAGGTTATTTAAAAATGAGCGTGTCAATTTAAATCATTTTTATTAAATTGGTATTTACTATAATGAAGTATATTAGCACCAATTTTTATTAAGATTCAATGAACGGTTCATAAGTTATGATGTTTTAAATTATCTTTTTACTTATCGACCCAATAAGCTCATGACAAACAATTTGGGGTTATTTGAAATTGAGCGTGTCAATTTAATTAATTTTTATCAAGTTGGTACTTACTATAATAAAGTATATCAACACCATTTTCTATTAGGATTCAATGAACGGTTTATAAGTTATGATGTTTTAAATTATCTTTTTAGTTATTGGCCCAGTAAGCTCATGTCAAATAATTTGAGGTTATATAAAACTAAGCGTGTTGATTTTATTGATTTATACAAAGTTAGTACTTACAATTAAAATGTATATTATTACAAATTTTTAAAAGAATCCAATGAACGATTTATAAGTTATAATTTTTTAAATAAACTTTTATGTTAACATATTCAATAACTTCATGGCAAATAGTTTGAGGTTATATAAAGTTAGGCGTGTCAATTCTGCTAATATTTTTATGAAGTATTTTTGTAAAAAAATTTCATAAGATTTAATGAACAGTTTATGAGTTATGATTTTTTAAACAAACTATTCAGTTAGGTTAGGTTAGGTCCAGAGCATGATTTCCATTGGGTAATTTGAACAGGGGTTTGTCTACCAAAGATTAAAAGATTTTCCTTTCTACAAGCGTTAGAAGTCTTTAAGTCAGAGGAGGTGATGATAATATTTAATCTTTTGATAACTGACGATTCGGTGGGTGGGCGCATGATTTCTATTCAGTAAAAACTAGGATTTCCGCTCATCCGCTCAAGTTTGTACTCTCTGCTAATGTGAGAGGCCTTTAAGTCAGATGAAGTGATAGTGATATCTAATCTCATAATAACTAACATTTGGGTAAGTGGGCGGGTTACTCAAAAGCATGATTAAGATTGGGTGATTTAAACTTAAGTTTTTGCTACTCACCCAAGTGTTTGTTATTAAAAAGTTTAATAATTCTTTTCTCTGCCAGTGTTAAAAGTTTTTAAGTCAGAGAAGGTGATAATGATTTAATCTCCTAATAACTAACACTTAAGTGGGTTTTTGGAGGCACTCAAAAGCATAATTACCATCAATGGTTTTTGCTCACCCGCCAAAGCAATTGGTGTGATAGCTCAATGGTAGAGCACTTGCATATCATGCGAGCAGTCCGGGGTTTGATCCCCGAAATATGACTGAAATGATAACTTGCTCTTTATCCACCAGCGTGGTTCGGAAGTCACGTATTAAGCTGTTGGTCCCATCAAACCACTTTAAACAAGTCGTAGACTTACTGTGGCGATGTAAAATAGCCGAAAAAAGCATAAATAAATAAATAAATAATAAATAAATAAAAAGTTTTTTTTTAGTGCTCTCTGTTCGAAATCTTTAAGCCAGAGGATGCGTTGGTGATATCTAATCTTTGATAACTGACATGTAGGTGAGAAGGTGGGACACTCCAAAACATGATTACTATTGGGTAAATTGAATAACAGTTCCCGCCCACTCACCCAAGCGTTAGTTATCAAAAAGTTTGATGTTCCTCCTCTCTGCTAGTGTTAGAAGTCTTTAAGTCAGAGGAGGTGATTGTATATCAAATCTCGTGATAACTAACACTTGAGTGGGTAGGTGGGGCATTACAAAGCATGATTTCTATTAGGTGATTTGAACTGGGGTTCCCGCCTACCCTCCCAAACGTTTGTCATCAAAAGATTGAAAGTTTCTCTTCTCTACAAGTGTTAGAAGTCTTTAAGTCACAGGAGGTGATGGTAACAACAAATTTCTCAATAACTAACATTTAGGTAGGTGTGTGGGGAACTTGAGAACATGATTTCAACTGTATGATTTAAATAAAGGTTCCCGCCCACCCACCCAAGTGTTAGTTATTAAAAAGTTTGATGTTCTTCCTTTCTGCTAGTGTTAGAAGTCTTTAAGCCAGAGGAGGTGATTGTGATATTAAATCTCGTGATAACTAACACTTGGGTAGGTAGGTAGAGCACTCCAAACATGATTTCCACTGGGTGATTTAAGCTGAGGTTTCCGTCCAAAAGCGTTTGTCATCAAAAGATTAAAATTTTTTCTTTTTTACAAGTGTTAGAAGTTTTTACGTCACAGGAAGTGATGGTAACATAAAATTTCTTAATAACTGACATTTGAGTGGGTGTGTAGGGCATTTCAAAACATGATTACTATTGGGTAATTCAAACAAGGGTTTTTGCCCACCGATCCAAGCGTTACTTATCAAGAAGTTTGATGTTTTTTTTCTTTGCTAATGATAGAAGTCTTTAAGTCAGAGGAGGTGATTGTGATATAAAATTTCTTAATAACTAAATTGTGGATGAGTAAGTGGGACATTTTAGAGCAAGATTTCTATTGGGTGAATTGAACTGGAGTTCCCGCCCACTTGCCCAAGCGATTGTCATCAAAAGATTGAAAATTTTTCCTCCTACAAGTGTTAAAAATCTTTAAGTCACAGGAGGTGATGGTAACATCAAATTTCTTAATAACTGACATTTGCGTGGGTGTGTGGGGCACTTCAAAATATGATTACCATTGGGTAATTTAAACAAGGGTTTCCGCCTACCTACTCAAGCGTTAGTTATCAAGTTTGATGTGTCTTCTCTTTGCTAGTGTTAGAAGTTTTTAAGTCAGAAGAGGTGATTGTCATATCAAATCTCGTGATAACTAACACTTTACAGAGCATAATTTTTATTGGATGATTTAAACTGGGGTTTGAGGCCACCCGCCCAAGCGTTTGTCATCAAAAGTTAGAAGTCTTAAAGTCACAGGAAGTGATGGGAACATCAAATTTTTTAATAACTGATATTTGCGTGGGTGTGTGGGGCACTCCAGAACATGATTACCATTAGGTAAGTTGAACAATTTAAAAAAAATTTAGATTAAGACTATGTCAGCTGTGTTCTACTTATTTACAAAAAAATTGCATAAATTTCAGAATAATTAGTCAAAAACAATTAAAGATAGACATCTCTTACATTTAATCAAAGATTATTTTAATAAATTGCAGACTGCTCGTGTCTTTAGTAACGCATCAAAGTTATTTTCAGTTCAAAAAAATGCCTCTTAGATTGTGCATGCATTTTGAGTCTTACTATGTATAAATAGTTTTATAATATTAAGCAAGAATTAAAAAAATGCATTTT
Organism: Tachinus rufipes; assembly: GCA_963932245.1. Taxonomy (NCBI): domain Eukaryota; kingdom Metazoa; phylum Arthropoda; class Insecta; order Coleoptera; family Staphylinidae; genus Tachinus; species Tachinus rufipes. Next base: position 114,890,795 of record OZ010745.1, read on the forward strand.
AAAATCAAAAGAGTATCAGATTAAAATTTACAAAAACTGATTTTGAATATTAAAATATTGTCATAAGGAATCAAAATTTGAGCATAAATTTTTAAAAATGCAAAATTCTACTTACAAAAAATTTAAAAAAAATGGCAACATCATAAGTTTGAAAAAAGTACAAAATTTTATAAAATTTTAAAAGTAGCAGAATTTGGAATTATAAGACAGAAATATCAAAATTTGCATAGCAAAGTTTTATCTTGCAATATCAAACAATTGTCAGAAAGCATTAAAATGCAGACAGAAACAATTTAAAAATGTACAAGGTTTCATAAAATATTAAAAATGATAAAATCAAAAATTATGTCAAAAAGAACTAAGTTTTATCATAAACTGATGTGTTCTTTAAATACAATTGCATAATCCGTCTTTAAAACATCAATATATTGTCAGAAAGCACCAAAATTCGGCTATAAATACAACATTTTTGTAATATAATGTCAAAAATAGCAAAATGTGGCTATAAACTATAACATTTTTGTTAAAAAACATTTAATTAACCCATCTACCTAAATGTCTGTCATCAAAGAATTTAAAGTTTTTCTTCACCTACCCACCTAAGTGCCCGTCATCAAGAAGTTGGATGTTTGTCTTCTATGCAAACGTCAAATATCAGTTTTATTATTTATATCAGTTATGAGTATGTTGTAATCCAACATCTTGATAACTAACACTTGGATGGGTGGGTGAGACACTCCAGTTAAAATTTACCTAACCTAACCTAACCCACCCACCCAAGTGTTCCTCATCTAAAAATTAATTATTTTTTTTTATACAAATGTTAGAAATCATTTTGTTACAAGAGAAGGTAGTAGTTCAACTTTTTAATAAGTATCACTAGAGTGAGTGTTTGAGCCATTTCAGTTCAAATTATTCAATAATAATCAAACCTACTCATCTAAATGTGTCAAGAAGTTGCATGTGTGTTTTCTATGCAAACGTCAAAGTCATTTTATCACCAGAGAAAATTGTGATTTTGTACCAAGAGAAGTCTGCTATCCAACCATTTGAAAACGCTTGGGCGGGTAGGTGGGCCACTTCAGTTTAAAATACTTGATAGTAATCATGATATGGAGTGTTCTACCCACCCACTCAAATGTCCGTCATCAAAAAGTTGAATGTTTGTTTTTTAGGCAATTTATAGAAGTTATTTTATCACAAAAGAAAGTTGTGCACTAACTAGCACTTAAGAGGATAGGTGCAATACTCCAGTTCAAACTACTCAATGGTAATCATGCTTTAGAGTTTTTATTAATAAGCAGAAAAAAAAACTTTTGTTTTAAACCTCTTCATTTTGCTATTAATGATAAAAATGATAAGCAAAACGTTTTGCTGCTTAAACTTAAAAGCTAAATCTTGTCGTAAATTACTTAATAAATCCAAAATTTTATTTATAAAACGTTAAAAATAGCAAATTACGGATAAACATTTTAGTAATAGCAAAATTCTGTTATAAAATATCAAAACAATGTCAAAAAGTGTAAAATTCTAGTCATAGAGGGTCCATTATGAAAGTACTGCGCATGGTTATATTGTGACGCGACTATCCATCCCAGCCTGGTAAAACCGGTTGGGAAATGTGGTGGAGAATCTGCCCTTCCAACGCTGCCGGTCGTCAACTTGTTCCGACTGTTTTTAACGGAATGACGTGTCTCCGCGTGATGTGTGTTTTATGACTTTGTAACAGAATTTTGATTTTGCCAAAAAAAATTGTATTTGATTCAAAATGAGCCGGATTTTCTCAACTTTGTTGTAACCAGAGACAAATTCTGGATGTACGAGTACGATCTAGAACCGAAAAGGCAAAGCGCGTGGCACACAAAATGATCGTCAGAAAACACGTTGTGGGCATTTTTGCACTGCAGACTTTTGCTTTAGTAAAGTTTTCAATAAACTTAATTTTAAGAAACGTTGTGGAGTACAAAAATTGTAATGTTGGGGATAGAAAAAGTTATGTTGAGATCAGATTGAGAACGTTTTGTAGCTAAGGCCAACTTAAAAGAAGTCTAGTTAAATTAATAACAATGTACCTAAGTATATAATATAAATTTAAAAAAATGGTTTTGTTGACTAATGAGTTTGTTGACTAATGTACTAAAACACTTTAAAATAAATAATAAATAAAAATTGTTTGCAATTTAAAGCAGTTATAATAATTGTTAATTAATAAATAATATGTATATCAACAAAAAAATTAATTTTAGTTATTCTACAATCTACTCTTTGTTTTATATACAGGTTTGCAACAAGAAACTCTTGATAAATAATCATCCATTTTGGGTCTGTCATTATTTTGACCAAGAAGGGGAGTAACTCAACACCATTAACTAACATTTTTCTGCTTAATTAACTCCTGCCTTGCGAGGGATCTATTGTCTGCTTCCTTTGTCCTTTATATTATTTTACGCAATCCCCAAACCTAAGGTACTGTTTAGCAATGATAAAAAAAATATTTTTTGGTTAATAGATTGAGGTATGGCTGTGTGAGGAAAACAGAGTGAGTAGTTCCGGCCATCCGGTTATCTGACACCGGAAATTGGGTCAGCTACTAAACAGCACCATCTCCTGTCTTCTTCCGGCGTCCCGACTAGCATATACATATGTAGTTTATCTTTATATTATCATCCAGGGATTACTGATCGGCTGTGCGGCGCGCCATCAGATTATTATACCAGAGGACTGGACGACTTTATGATACGTAAATGATGGATTACGTTTAAGCGCTTCCTTTTTGAATGCACACACAATCCGGGCAGGTTTGGGGTGGTTATTGTGCCCACTACCCATACATGAAAATGATTTACAAATAACGTCGTGTTATGCTCGCTATCTCCACAGCGAGTGTTTCCGCCTAATGGATCGTTTACATTTTTTTCTCTATTTAAAAAAGTTCCTTTGTCCTGTCTTTTAGAGGAAAACTTTTTTTTTTGTATTATAATCGGATATTTATTGTTAAATTGCCCGCGGGTATTTCGGTGTTGTTCACCTATGTGGTGGGAAATTTCATAACGTAAAAGTTGTATACACCCTGGAGGATTCGACAAGCAATCAAACTTTTTCCGTCTTATATGTACATCCGCACATGTTTTTTTTATATAAAATAAATCAAATGCAATATAAATCAATCATTTGTGATAAATGTAATGCAATAAACTTTTAATATTAAATAGAATTGTTAACTAATAAATCTTGCAATTGTTATCGTAAAGAATAGAATTTTTCTTTATAGTTGTTCTGGGTTGTAAAAAGGGATTAGAACTATTTCAATCGATTATCAGTGCAATAAAAGTTTTGCCACCCACCCATAGTCGCGTCGGTGCAATGCTTAAGTTCAGGTAATTCCTATTGGGACGCTCGTCCCCATTGTAATATATAAAGCTGTTGCAAATATGTTGCACAACTTCAGTTACTTCTATTCGTAAATTGCAGTTTGAAAGTAGCCGTATATATTTTCTTTGCTTTGTTAAGGAAAAAGTATCGGGAAAGCAAAGTATATTCCACGATACAATTTTCTACTGTTAGCTTTTTATGCTCTTTTATACAAAGAGATTTAATAAATGAGTTGAATAAATATTTGTTATATATTTATATTTGGAGAGAGATTGAAAACAAATCTCGAATAAATATCAATTTTATTCTTTTTGTTATAATAAAATTTATTATTGGTTTTTGTACAGTGAAATCAAATGCATATTCTTCCATTAAACCTCATCATCAACATTTACTTTTATAGCCACAGTATCTCCAACAGATCTCTGAAAGCAGCTAAAAAAGTTATATAATTTGTTATTTGAATAAAAATGTTTTTTTTTATAAAGATTTAGTTTGAATCTATAACGGCATAGCTCGTTATAAATAAATGTATTTCTCTACACGCCAACATTTGGAAATGTTGTACTTGACATGTTATTTCCGCCCCGTAGAACTTTCTCAAAAGACTAAAACTTTTACGATGGAAGTTCGTTACCGGTCATAATATAATACATACATTGCCAACCCGTGTCCCTCCATATAGCGGAATCCTCAAAGTGATGAATTTAGTATTTTAATTATATTACATAACTTTGATGATACTGCTGGTTATGGGATAAATTTTAATAACATTAAAGGATCAGCAGGAAAGTTGAAGAGAAAAAGCCACTAATTTTATATATTGTGGAAGTTGCTGCTTATTATTATTGTTGCAAGTTTCCAGGCAACTTTAAATTAAAACTATTACATTAATAGTGCAGCAGATGCATCTTAAAATATCTTAATCACAAATTAAATATTAATTTAAATATCTGAGGCATGAATTAGAACTTGCAACAATGCAATGCGGATTCTCTGTTAATGTCGATGCAGCCCTTTCAATTCAGCTACAAATAATAGGATGATAAAACTTAAGGGCTTCACTCGATCCTATTACGGCAGCATAATCGCCTTGGGAAATTAATTAATTGCCGATTACAAGATTGCAATCCTTGATTTATAAAATGGATGCGGTGTTTTAATATAATTTCAGCAATTAACTTTTTAATTATTGTGCTTTCTTAATTAATAAATTAAAAATATAAATGTAATTAAAATGCGTGTGTTTTTTTTGTTTGTTTGCTTTTAATATTACTCTTTGTAGGTAATTAAGATAAGTAACTTCTGTTTTAGCGCAGACGAGTTACCGTGTGCTCCTTGCTTTTTACGACAGGATTTTTCTTTAATTAAAAAACATTGTGTTAAAACGCCAACGTATTTTTTTCTGCGTTGAAAATGTTAATTGCTATAATTTACCTTTTTTTACTACGGTATTGTTCTCCTTTTGTTAAAATTAATTTTAGCAATTGTATGTGTTTAGTCGTAAAACAATTTTCTTAATAGCGCTTTCGATCAATCAGTCTAGACTGGTTGGTTAATTCATTGCAACTATTCAACCCTAAAACACTTTGTTTCTAATACGGTCCTTGATTTTCAGATATGTTTGTATTGTGTTTCATGGAAATTTAAAGCAATCGCACAACCGACTGTATCAATTGAATTTTTTATTTGAATTAATTTAAGCGTAAGAGTTGAAATAAATTTATGTATAGGATATATTAGCTCAGCTTTATGTGTATAAATTTATCCTATTTTAATTTAGTTTGACATTATTTGAATTGTCAATAAATTAATAATTTACTCAACTCCAAAAAAATAGAAATGCGTTTAAATTACCGTCAATAAAAATCAAGGGTGATAGCAGATCATAACATAACTTATTGCAGCCCATATCATCACTCCTTGTGTTGCGTTAAAAAAAAGTAGTTTGAGTTGTGAGCAAATAGCTTCTTTGACTGTGGTCCACCTGCTCACTTAAGTGTTGCTGTTTAAAAAATGTCAACCACCTTTTGTGATTCTACTGCTATTTTTAACAAGAAACCAATAAAATTGTAACTGGTTAGCAATGTAACAGAAGATTAGTTTGGTTGAAATTATGATTGTTTTAATTTTTTAATCGCCAATACTTAAGCGGGTGGATTGGCCACAGTAGAAAAAGCTATTTGCTCACAATTTATACTTGATTCTCGCCTATCCACTCAAACATTTGTCATCAAGAAACTTGTCGTAAACTTATCTTCTGTTACAGACAATTAGTTTATAACAAGTTTAAATTGTATACAAGTAGCTTCTTCTACAATAGCTCGCTCATCCACCCAGCGTTGGTGATCAAAAACTTTATAATTTTAACCACTTCTTTTGATTCTGCTGCTAATTTTAACAAGAAACCATTTGTAAGTGGTTAGCAATGTAAAAGACGATTAGTTTACAATAAGTTTCTTGATAACAAACGCTTGGATGGGTGGGCAGTAACCAAATTTAAATTGTAGACAAATAACTTTTTCTACAATGGCCCACCCACCCACCCAAGTGTTGGTGATCAAAAATTTTATTATTTCAAACACCTCTTGTGGTTTTGCTGCTATTTTTAACAAGAAAATAATTGTAAGTTGTTAGTTAGCAATGTAACAGACTTAATTTACAATAATATTTTTGATGACAAACGCTTGAATGGGTGGGCGGAAACTAAGTTTAATATGTGGGCGGGTAACTTCTTCTACTGTGACCCATCCACCCAAGTGTTAGTGATCAAAAAAATTATTGTTTCAACCATCTTTTGTAGTTTTGCTGTTATTTTTAACAAGAAACCAATTGGAAGTAGTTAGCAATGTAACAGACTATTAGGTTATAACAAGTGACAAACGCTTGGGTGGGTGGGCGGAAACCAAGTTTAATATGTGAGCAAATAGCTTTTTTTAATGGGACCCACCCACCCAGCCAAGTGTTAGTGATCAAAAAATGTATAACTTTAATCACCTCTTGTGGTTCTGCTGCTATTTTTAACAAGAAGCTAATTGTAAGTGGTTAGAAATTGGCAATGTAGCAGACGATTATAATATATTATTATATATATAATTATAACAAATTTAAATTGTAAGAATATAACTTTTACTACTGTAGCCCACCCACAAAGTGTTGATGATCAAAAAATGTATTATTTCAAACACCTCTTGTAGTTTTGCTGCTATTTTTAACAAAAAAAAAAAAACAATTCTAAGTGGTCCATTAGTTTGCAACAAGTTTCTTGATGACAAACGCTTGGGTTGGTAGGCGGGAACTAAGTTTAATATGTGGGCAGTTAGCTTCGTCTACTGAGACCCACCCACCCACTCAAGTGTTGGTGATCTAAAAACTTATTGTTTCAACCATTTCTTGTGGTTTTGCTGCTATTTTTAACAAGAAACCAATTGTAAATTGTTTGCAATGTAACAGACAATTAGTTTACAACAATTTTTTTAATGACAAACAGCTTCTTCTACTGTGGCCCACCTACACACCCAAGTGTTGGTGACTAAAAACTTTATTATTTCAATCAATTCTTGCCGTATTGCTGCTATTTTTAACAAGAAAATACATGTAAGTTGTTAGCCATAAACAGACAAATTGTTTATAACAAGTTTATTCATGACAAACGCTTGTGTGGATGAGCAGAAACCAAGTTTAAACTGAAAGCAAATAGCTTCTTCTACTTCTACTTCATTATTTCAAGCACCTCTTGTAGTTTTGCTGCTATTTTTATTAAGAAACCAATTGTAAGTTGTTAGTAAAGTAACAGAAGATCAGTTCACAACAAGTTTACCAACCAAGTTTAAATTGTAAGCAAGTAACTTGTTCTACAATAGCCCACCCACCCACTCAAGTGTTGGTATTTATAACTTTAACCACCTATTGTAGTTCTGCTGCTATTTTTAACAAAAAAACTAATGGTAATTTGTTAGCAATGTAACAAACGAGTAGTTTATAACAAGTTTATTAATGACAAACGCTTGAGTGAGTGAACGAAAACCAACTTTAAAGTGTGAGCTAGTAGCATCTTTTACATTGGCCCAACTACCCACCCAAATGTCTGTAATAAAAAAAATTATAACTTTTTGTAGTTCTGCTGCTATGTTTAACAAAAAACCAAGTATAAGTGGTTAGCAATAAAGAGTATAAAACTAAAAAGAAATTATTAAATTTTTATAAAAATAATTAAAAAAATTACAAAAATTATTAAAAATATAGCTAACATGTCATAAAAACTACTAAAAAACAACGCAAACGGATAAAAATTAACAAAAAATACAAAACGCAGATAAAAATGACAAAATATTACTAACTATAGTGAAAAAGGACAAATACCCAATAAAAAATTATAAAATTTAATTAAAAACAACTCAAACGTATGAAAATATCTAAAAAAAACACAAAATACAAACTTTAAAAAATTTAAGTCTATTAACTATCTAACCAAAACTTAATGCAAAACAATGCAAACTAATATAGTACATAAAAGAATAAAAATTAATGTTTAACATCATTAAAATAACAAACATTAAATTAAAAAAGTATTTCAACAAACTAAAATCTAAGGTTTAACAGATAGAATTGTCAAAACATTACAAAAAATATTGAAATGGGTCAAAAATTCAACAAAAATTGTTTAAAATCGAATCTAAACAAACAAAAACTGATTAAAGTATACAAAAAAATTACTGATAAAAATGATGATATAAGAAATTATAAAAATACAGCAAAAATCTAAAAGACAAACATTAAAAAACAACAACATGGTAATGAGCAGTTTCATTTTAAATGGACCAGAGCAGGGGAAAGTTTTTTTTTGTTTATATAATTTTTTCGTAGTTTTTTTATTAGTTTAGAAAGTTAAGAAAGCTTTATAAAAATAACCATTTTTTTAAGTGTCTTGTAAATAATATTACTAGTGAAATCGATTAGAAATTTTCCGTATAAAGCCAATCTGGCGGAATTTTAAGTCTAAAACTCGAGAAAACTGCAAAAAGATGGTAAAATGCTTATTTTTACGTTTAGCAGCATTTATAGCAATTATATACCAAATATTAATAAAAAATTGAATTCTGCAGATAATTCTACAGAAAATAATTATCGTTGTGCTCATCGACTGTAGAAATATCCATCTAAAAAAATAAAAAACAAATTTTTTAGACAAAAAATGTGTTCATATTCTTGAAAAATATTTATACACACTAAGTGTGTGGCCACAACGGCGATCCGACCATCGAACAGCGTTCCGATCATCGAACAAGAGCTCTGACCATCAAACAGCGCTCCGAGCATAGAACACTAAAATTTGTTCTAAGCTCGGATCCTCGCACACAGCTCGAGCCTCGTATTTATAATGAACTGAAATTTTTTTAGCGGCGTGAGAGTAAAATAAAATTATTACATTATATTTTTTTAATTACATAATATTTTTACTTTCTTGCCGATAAAAAGTATCAGTACAATATAAATACGAGATTCAAGCGGTGTGCGAGGGTCCAAGCTTAGAACAAGTTTTAGTATTCTATGCTCGAAGCGATAGTCGGAGCGCTGTTCGATGGTCGGAGCTCCGTTGTGTTCACACCCTAAAGTTTTTTTTTTAATTGGTTAAACGCCTGGTAAATTTTTGCTAAAATGCCAAAAATAATAATGTTCTTAAATTTTGGCGCTAATAGATCGAGTCTAAATAGTGCGGCAAGCGAAAAACTACCAAATAAAGAGTAAAATTGCCCAAAATTGATTTAAGCGACAAAAGGTATCTTTGTCAAACTTTCAAAACAACCTTAAAAGTAGATATAAGCCAAATAATCTCATAAAATAACTAAAAAATATATTTTTCAAGCAAAAAATGTACATAATTTTTTTTTTTTTTTAATTTTTACATTGCTTTTTTAATAGACTTTTCTACGGCCGATAAACACAACACTAACTATTTTTTATGTAAAATTGCAGAAATCAATCTTTTAATAATATTTGGTTTACAGTTCCTTTGACTGTAGCTAAACGTGTATTTGCAAGAGTTAAGTAGAAAAAAAGACATTTTTACTATGTTTTTGCAGTTTTTCAAGTTTTAAACCCTTAAAACCCAAACACTCAAGACAAATTTATATTTTCCAACTAATTTACATCAAAATACGCAACTTTGGTAGTCTAAAAAAGCTCTTTCTTTCCCAGCCCACTGAGAACAAAAAAATTGCTGCAGAATTAAATACTATTTTTGTGTTAGAATTTCAATTTTTAAACAATAAATGCAGTTTCTCGATGCACCCTCTTTCCTCCTGCTCTGGTTTGTTTAAAATAGAATTGCTCTAATAAAAATGATTAAAAATTTACAATAATTAGAATTTCTATTTAATAAAAAACAAGCAAAATCTATTGCAGATGAAAACAGTCAAAACATTATCAAAAGTTGATCAAATTTAGCAAAAATCTAATTAAACAATGCAATTGTATAAAAAAAACACACAATGCAGATTAAAATGATCAAAGTATTATCAGAAATAATAAAAAAAACGTTAACATTCAATAAAAAAATTAAAAAATAATTAAAAACAACGCACACAAATGAAAATGTATAAAGAACTGCAAGACGTATATAAAAATAAAATTAAATACTAATATTGAATAAAAAACCATTATAAATTAAATAAAAATTATAAAAAAAAACACGGATAAGAGTATATGAAAATAGTCAAAACAATGCCAAAATTAGTGAAACAAGGCTAATATCTGATTAAAACTGTAGAAACAAAATGAAAATTATTGAAAAATAACACAAATTTATAAAAATGTACATAATCCCACAAAATTCAAATAAAAATAGTTAATAATAAACGACTAATATCTCAATAAAGAAATGAAATTTATTAAAAATGCAAGCGCTTGAAACTGTACCCAATGAAAATGATCAAAACATTAATAAAAGAAGTTATGTTTGCAATATTTTATCTAATAAATAATTTTTTTATGAAATGTTTGATAATTTTTTTACTAAATTCTTCAAAATTTTTAGACTATTTTTGTTCAATTTTTCATAAAATGATTTTTCTGGTCAATTTTTGATCATTTTTTCCTGGACTTTTAGCCCAACAGCTCTTTATGCAATTTTTTATTAAATTTTTGCAATAAATGCCTTATGTGTACAATGTTTGATTGTTTAACTAAAGTAAATTAATTTTGATTTGATGCATTAAAAATTCAGTCGTTTTTTAACTTTGACTTGTTTTAAAAATTGCAATTTCAACTAAAAAAAATAAATTTTATTTATTATTATTTTATTTTCTGGCGCCATTTTAAGTCTATACCATGTCTATAAGCCGCAAAAGCCATTTTTTTGTTCTCAGTCAAAAAGTAAAATTTTTTAGATTTTTTTAGAGGTTTAAAAATCGAAAAAACTGCAAAAATATGTCTATTTTTTAACATAAACTCTTACAAATACAATTTAGCAGCGTTCAGAAAAACTATACATATAAATATATATAAATACAAAAAAAATAATTTTTAACGCATTTTTTGCCTATAATTAAAAAAAAAACAATTTTTCAATGTCAAAGTTAAAAAACAACAAAAAACTTTTTCTGCAATAAATTGTGCAATTTTTGTTGAATTTTATGTAATAAATATTTTTTATTTACAATTTTTGATAAATTTACTTCGACAATGTTCAAAAAAACTACTATTTATTCAAGTAGAATTTTTGAGAAATTTTTGTTAAATTTTATGCATTTTTTTGTAAAATTTTTTTATCACGTTAGGCTTTTTGCGCAATTAATTATAAATTTAATAATATAACTGTTTTATGCAATAAATAAATTTCCTGTGGTATTTTTAATGAATTTTATGTAATTTTTTTAATTAATTTTTATAATATATAAATTTTCTGCGCAGTTTTTAGATTACTTTATGCAATAAATACGTTTTTAATGCAATTTATGCATTATTTTAGGTGATAAGTAAGTTTTTTGGGCATTTTCTGATAAATTTAATACTGTTTTTTGCACAATTTCTAGACTAATTTTTACTATAAATTTTGAAGAATTTTAAGTAATTTTTTTTTTAGTTTTCTATGTAATAAATGGATTTTTGTGCTTATTATTATACCAATAACAAATTTATTGCGTATTTTTTAGACTATTATGTATAGTTTTTTTTAATTAAATTTTATATTGTAAACGTTTTTTGTGCAGTTTTTAATGCAATAAATAAGATTTTGGGCATTTTTGTTGAATTTTATTCGATTTATGCAGTACTCTAGGCAATAAAAAAGTTTCCTGCGCAATTTTTATTAAAATTATTACTATAAATGGCTTTTCTGTTTAATTTATAGACTACTTTATGCAGTAATCGATTTTTTTGGTAAATATTAACCATAAACAGTTTATATGAGCAATTTTTGACTTTATATGCAACAATTTTTGCAATTTTAGTTAAATTTTGTACAATATCTTTTTTGGAAGATTTTTTGCACTACTTTCTGTAATAAATAAGTACTTTGCGCAAATTTGGTATATTTTATACTATACATAATAATAATAATAATATTTTCTTTATTCAAATAGTATAAAATAAGTACATAGAAATATTATATAGTATAGAAATGCGTCATATAAAATAGGTAACAAATACAATTAATTTACAAGTTGGATAGTTTATTAACATATTCTCTGATTGTGTAGAGTTCAATGTTACAGATCCTATTAAAAACAGATAGTTTAAATTGGTTAAATGGTTTAATAGTTTTGATGTTTTCAGGAAGTTGGTTATAAAATCTAATACACATATAAAACGCGCTTTTTTCTGTTAGAGATAATCTGTGGTTAGGATATTTATGTAAGTGTTTAAAACGTGTGTTGTGACAATGCCTAAAAAGATACTCATTAAAATAGTTTAAATTTTTTTTTACAAATTTAATACATTCAAAAACAAATAAGCCTGTTACTGTTAGTATCTTATTTAATTTGAATATTGTACGGCATGAATCCTGATACTTTAAAGAAGTGAGCAGTCGAACCACACGCTTTTCAATTACAAAAACACGTTGTATATCATTTGCTGCGCCCCAAAATATTATTCCAAATTTCAAATAAGAATAAAAATTTGCGTAGTGTAGAGTTTTTGATGTATTTAAATCAACGTAATTAATAAGAGATTGAATACCATAACAAGCTCTGTTTAGTTTAGTACATAAATGACCTATTTGAAATTGCCATTTTAGACATTTGTCAATGTACACTCCTAGAAACTTAGTATGGGTAGTTAAGTTTAGGTTTTGGTAGTCATTCATTGTAAACTGTTCTGCATTGAAGTTTGATTTTGATTTAAACAAAACACAGTTGGTTTTCTCTTCGTTTAGTAACATACTGTTATTGTGAAACCAAGTTTGCATTTCGTTTAAGACTTTGTTACTGATTTGAGATATTGGATATTAACACATTTGTGTCGTTTGCGTAGTTAACTATGTTTATATTTGCGCCTGGAAGTTTAGAGTGTATATAGTTCGGTAAATCATTTAATAATATAACTTTATTCAGTAAATAATAATTACAAAAAATACATGTAATATTTAATTTACAAAAATAGTGTCTACACAAAAAAGATGTATATATGTGCATACACATGCATGCAACATATATACTCACAAATAAAAGAGGACCAATTATGCTACCTTGTGGTACCCCCATAGTGGTTGGCAGCGTATTTGACTGTATATACCTATTTTTACTATGTAGTTGGACAAATTGTTGTCTATTTGCTAAACATGATTTAAACCAATCAAGTGCACAACCGCGTACTCCATAGTTTTGCAGTTTACTTAACAAATTCAAGTGGTTTATACAGTCAAACGCCTTGGACAGATCAAGAAATAGACCGCATGGTTTTTGATGCCTTTCTAAGTGATAATAAATACTACTTGTAAACTGGAACAAAGCTGTATCAATACTATTGTTTTTAATAAACCGTGTTGATTTTCATTAAGTAATTTATGAGTATTAAAAAAATGCAAGAGTCTATTATAAATGAGTTTTTCAAGAATTTTTGAAAAATTTGTTAATAAATTTATTGGTCTGTAACTATTTGCGTTTAGAATTTCTCCTTTTTTATATATTGGAGTGACCACACTGGCTTTGAAAGATTTTGGAAAAACTCCACTTTCTAGTGATGCATTAAATATATTGCATATGGGATAACTTAAGTATTGATAACTGCCTTAATTACTGTTACTGATATGCTATCTACGCCAACAGAATTTTTATTAACCATAGAAAGATTTCTTCTGGTGTTATAGGGACAAAGAATATAGAATGGTCGTTAATGCCAGCATTTACAGATTGAAACGTTTGAGTTATTGCACTATTTTTTAATGCATTAGCACCCATGTTAGTAAAATATTGATAAAATTTGTTTGCAATGTCAATATTAACTGGAGTCGGAAGAATACGTTTACTGTTCTTACCGGTTAATTCATTTACAGTCTGCCACATCGCTTTAGTTTTATTCTGCGATAAAGTGATTTTGTTAGTGACATATTGTTTTTTAACTTTATATAACAGGTTATTATATTCTTTGCGTAGATTATTATATATATATATATATATATATTAGTTTAAACTCATAAAAATGAGTTGATAGGTTCTGAAACAAAGATAATTCATTTTTATAGTATTGAACTGTTGGGTTATTTAAGTAAAATTTACTATGAGCTTTCTTTTGATTTATTTTAACATTTTGAAGTAGAATATTAGCGTTAAAACATCTAATTACTGTGTTTCAGAAATGTTTAAGCTTAATGTTTACATTTGACGATATGTAGATAAGTCGTAGTAAAAAAGTGTTAGATTGCAATCGGTAATTCGTCGAATTAATATTGTGTTATTTTGAGTATAATCATATGTAATATTTATATCAAGAATTTGAGCACAGTGGTCTGAGAAACCTGTATGAATCACACGAGTTGAATGATTTAGGTTGTTAAAATCATTGTTGGTAATTATGTTGTCAATGCAGGTACTAGAGGTTGGAGTTATTCTAGTGCTTTTTTTAATTATAATACTAGCTTGGAACGACTGCAGTACGGATAAAAAACTATTTGTGTTGTTAGTAGGATTTTTAATATCGATATTAAAATCACCGCAAATGAAATAGGTTAAGTTTTCAAAAACTATAATATTTAACAGTTTTTCTATTTTCTTTAGAAATTACGTCACTTTTAGGTGTTCGATACAATGATAGTACTAAATACTTGTTATTAGATATAATAAATTTCGCAGCCGCACATTCAAAACTGTATAGTTCCGATAGGTTATTGATGTCATTGCGTGCTGATCCTTGTGGATCTTGAAGTCCATAAACTGCACAGCCCCCTCGTTCGTTATATGATCTGCAGAAGCTTGAGACTAAGCAATATCTATGAATTGTTAGCGATTCTAGTTGGTCTTTGGTTTGCCAGTGCTTGTTAATACTAATAAATAGTAAGTTTTTTATATTGTATATACATATATGCTTTGAATTCGTTTATTAAGCTATTAAGACCTTGCACATTTTGATTGTATATGCTAATGTTTGTGTTATTACTTATTATTTGCTTTCTTGTATCAACTGGAGACTTCAAAAAAAAATCGGTTGATTTTACATGTTTTGGTCAGAAGTTTGGATTTGTTATTTCTTTCTCGTGATTTGAGTGTGCCGTTATCTTAAAAGATGCATACTCTTCGGGATGTTTTGAGTATAATTTTTGTATCTTGGGGTTTTTAATTCCTTTTTGTTCTATGTATTCTGTGAGATCTGCCACAATTAAGTCAGGGTTAAGTCTGTTAACGTACCAACTGAGAGGTTGGATAGCTCCAGTAAGGCTGCCCACTCCATCAGCCGTTCCGGTTAAGCTTTTATCTGATCTATAGTTATTTTTTTTCTTATAAACAACTGTTTTATAATGTTCCTCATCTTGTGATTGTTTATTATTTATAATATTATTTTGAATGTTTTTATTTGCGGGTTCAATAAACTGCGTTTACTTTTTGCGCGTATGTACTTGGTGTATTTGTTTCTTTCTTCTCGCAATTTTTTCCTGTTTGTGATTGGGCAGTGAAATGTTTGTCTGAATTACTAGTTCCCTCTTTGGGACTGTTTACAGTATTAGGATTATTATTTAAAATAGGTTCCTGTAGAATTACTTTCTTCATTGAATCAGATTCATTAGAGTTTAATATGGTTGTTAATTTTTCAATTAATGTATTTTGTGCTGAAATTTTATTATCTTATGCACTTACTTGCATTTTTAATTGCTGGATTTCCGTTTTTAAACTCATTAAAATAATAAGAGTACACTTTTTTCTCACACTTAACACATGCAGCAAACCCAAACTTCTCTTCCTTCGGTTTTGCACAAGTTATGTGATAATCACAATCGCATATTGAGCGTGTAAAGTGATCCTGTAGTATGATTTTATCACATCCGGCACATAAATATTTAATAAAGATTCATTTTGTAAAGTTAAATTTAAATCACTGAAAGACTGCGAACGATGTAAACACATCGTCGTCATCTTTATATATACAACTTTACCGGGACATTTTTTAAAAGTTTTTCTTTGCAATTTTATGCAATATAAAAGGTGTTTTAGAGGCGGCAAATTTTAAATTGGCAACACTCTAGTTATTTAAAAGATTTTTTTGTAATACAAATAAAGAGATATTTAGAAAAAAAAAATAAAAACAGAAACATGGGTTGGTATATATGATTGTCGTACGAATGATGTAAATAAACAATGGTATGAATTTATGAATATTATTACATTATCGTTCATAAAAACATTTTCAAAAAAAAATGATTAAAGTCAATAATACCTACAGCATGCGTTATCATAATAACCAAGAAATTGAAGAGTGTAAAAAAGAGTTAGATAATTGTATGTTATGAGCAATTGTGATAATAAATATAAGAACGCCTATAATGACTGTAGAAAAAAATATAACAACATATTGAGTCAGAGTAAGAAACAAGCGTATACAAAACAGATAGTACAATCTGAAAACAAATCAAAGGTGTTTGGCAAGTGGTCAATAATATTAAGGGTAAAAACAGTAAGTCTAGTAAACAAATTAAATGTAGTGGAAATCCAAATCTGCTGGCAAACAAATTTAACAAAGAACTAATTAATATAGCACCTAATCTAATAAATCAGATTCCAAATATACAGCTTGATACATCTACTATTGATACGAATAATAAATCTATTTACATAACCCCTGTGACTAAAGAAGATATAGTAGATATCATCAGAAATTTAAAAAACACTTTTAGTAGTGGACACAATGAAATACCTAGCTGTATAATTAAATATTGTGTTTTAGAGTTGTGTGGTCCCTTGTCATACATTATTAGTAATGGTATTTATCCGTAGTCATTAAAATTGGCTGTTGTTAAACCAATTTATAAAAAAGGAGATGATCAAATCATTGAAAATTAAAGACCAATAAGTTTTCTAACATCTTTTTCAAAAGTATTTGAAATGGCAATGACAAATTGTATCATAATTTTTTTTAATAAAAATAAATTATGGAGTAAGGCGCAACATGGGTATTTGAAAGGCAGATCTATAGATACAGCAATGTTTACTTTTACACAAAGCATATTAGATAGTTTTGAAAACAAAGATTATGCAATGGGTATATTCTTAGACTTATCCAAAGCATACGATTGTCTTAATCACATTGTATTAACTGAAAAGTTATATAATTACGGAATACGAGGTTGTGCATTGCAGTGGATAAAGTCGTATCTTTTAAATAGAACACAAAATAAGTAGTAATAAGTAATAACAACACACTTGTATTATAAGAAATACAAAATATAAAGACTGGAATTCCCCAAGGCAGTATAATAGGCCTTATACTATTTGTTATTTATATTATCGATTTAGCATATCTTAATTTGAATAACACTTCTCATACTATATAAAATTACGCTGATGATACCAACTTAATAGTGTCAAGCAGCACAATGAAAGAATTAAAAGATAAATGCAGTTTTATGTTGTCATGTATTGAATACTGGTTTAGTATGAATAAGATGATAATTAACAAAGAAAAAACCAATGTGATGTTGTTTAGAACTCATGTGACATCAAATATTCATGAATATTTTACTTTAAACAACGTTAATTATCGTCTTACACATTCTACTAAACTTTTGGGAATTACCATCCAAGACTCTTTAAAATATTCAAATCATATTACGGTTCTAAATGCAAAACTAAACGGAGTGCTTTATTCTTTGAGAGTTATAAAAAAATATGTAAGCAATGACGTGTTGATGACAGTATATTACGCAAATTTTCAATCATTGATACGTTTTGGCATTATATTTTGGGGAAGTAGTTCTGATTCAAACTCTACATTTATTATACAAAAACAAGCAGTGAGAACAATGATTGGATTAAAGTATCAGCAATCATGTAGAGGTATTTTTAAACAGAATAATATTTTAACTTTACCAGGTTTGTTCATTTATGAATCCATACTATTTCTATATAGAAATTTTGAAAAGTTTGAAATGTTTAGATCATCTCATAACAGAAACACTAGGTCAATAAATTATAATATACCAGCACATAGACTAACAATGTTCAAAAAAGGATGCACATACTTTTGTATAAAGTTGTACAATAAACTACCAGACAAGTTAAAACGTATAAAATTGTTAAACAAATTTAAAACCGAAGTGTTCATGTACTTACTTAATATAGAACCATACACGGTTTATGAGTACTTAAATCATCAGTGATTTTGACTAATTTTCAGTTTTTAATGTATTATATAATTGTTGTATTATATTTTGTATAAATTTTGAAATAAATAAATTATTATTATTATTATTATGTGACAGCTAGTTTAACAGTTTTCGGTTGTCTTGAGGTTAGTTTGGATTGGCAATTTATTATGATTAAACTCACGCCAAAGGTACATTTGCAAATTGTTCAAATTTATTTTGAAAAACATGGTTCACTCTGAAAAACTCATTAGGCATTACGTGCATTGTATGGTGCTCATAGCATCCAGTACAACATCGTACAGTATGCACACAAGAAGCAATTGATAGTGTGCAGCGTAGTGTTAATGATGATTCAAATGTGTCAATTTGTTATTGTGCTCAACAATTAAACTTGTATCTATTCACTTTATAGAAAATTTTGCATTAAGATTATGATTTACGAGCTTACAAGATTCAACTTGTACAGGAATTGAAGCCACACAATAATTGTTTGCGTCGTACATTCGGTAAATGGGCCGAGGAAAACATTGTTATTGATCAACAATTTCATTTGAAAATTTTGTTCAGAAATGAAACACTTTTGGTTAAATGTCTATGTCTACAAACAAAATTGTTGCATTTGGAGCAATAATAATCCACGAGTCGAAACTCCATTACACCCAGAAAAAATTACCGTTTAGTGCGGTGGAATCATTGGTTCATATGTCTTCAAAAATTGTTATGGTCAAAACGTTACAGTCAACGGTGAGCGGTACAGAGACATGATTGCCAACTTTTTCGTGCTTCAATTGGACAGCATTAATTGTGCAGACATATGATTTCAGCAGAACGGCGCCACATGCCACAAAGCGCGCGATACAATTAATTTACTGAAATCATTTTATGAACGATTAATAATAAATGGACCCGTTAACTGGCCAACCTCGTTTGTGCGATTTGACGCCATTAGAATTTGTTCTCTGAGGATATGTAAAGTCCCATGTCTACACTTATAAACCATAAACAATTGAGCACTTGGAAGCCAAAATTCAACGCATCATTACCAAAACACAGCCTGAATTACTGCAAACAGTGTGTGAAAATTGGACCTCCAAGTTACGTCCAGCCATGGCGGTCACATGCCCAAAATCATATTCAAACAATAATGCCATAAAATTATCTATCAGAAAAAACAAATTTTATGGATATTAAAAACATTTTTCTGTGTTTTATTCAATTTAAAGTTCCCGTCTCTAAAAGAAAATATAAATTTCATGTTCAATTTATGATAATTTTAGCTCATTTTTAATTAATAATAAAATTACATTCAAGCTTTCAACTTTTGTTTATGAAAAAACGTATATCTTTTGACATATGAAATGCTTTACATATAAATTGTTTAATTTTTGACAAATCTTTTGTAGAAACTGTCAACTTTACAAACTAGTTTTTAATTAATTGGCTGACTCTAACGTAATTGATCGCCAATTACATAAATTTACACTCATTAGCAACCACACAAGAGCATGAAAATCGATGGAATTAAATACATTAATGCAATAAACCATTATTACATTTACGACAATTTAAATAAACCATAATTCTGTTTTTACTGTACATAAATACATTTTATATAAATCAAAATAGAACATCCAGGGTCAGACTATATCTACGCGATGCGAAGCTTAAAAGAAAAAACTTCGCTTATTTTTATCCACCAGACAGTTTAAGGGTGTATAAAAACAGTGAAACTGGCAACTAGCCTAAAACTAACACACTTGTCCGGAAACTAACATAATCAAACGGGCAGAGGGAGGTCGGTTTGAGAAAGAAGTGGCCAAACTCGCTCACACACTAGCTAGCTAGCTCGCTCGCTAGCTTTTTCCCACTATTTACTTCTACAAGCAAAAGTTTAACGTGTCGCGCGCGATGATGAGGAGGTTATAAACACCACTGATTATTTTCAGTATGATTAACATGCATGTAAAGTGAGGTGTAGCTTAATTAATATGGGCAAAGTTGCCGCGTGCAGCCCGAAATTTCAAGACGGTCTTAACTTTCCTAGGCATATGTTTAATTATAATCAAGTAGGCATTACGTGATGATTATATTAAGTTAAATAAAAATTTATGCTATTCGTCAACATATTCTGTTGATGTATAGCCCATAGAATCGTAAAATATACATAAAATTCTTTTTATTTGCATCCCAGACAAGCCCAGATGCAATTTCGCCCGGTTTTTATGATGGCATCCGCAAAAAAAGAAACATAAAGATTAGCCTAATGCCAATATCTGGTAGATTCTTATCACTTTTTTATGGGACATTAATTCATTATAAATCCCTATTGTATAGTGTTATCTTTGATTTATAACTTTGTTAATAATCTATCTAATTTCTGTGTACAGACTTGGATAATTGGCTATGAAATGGGAGGAATTAATTGACAATATTCATGCAAGTTCTAGTTAAATCGACAGCCCACAATGGTCTACCATTATAACCCTTTGATCCCCTCATGATACTTCCAACAATAGAGACTATGCGATCGGAAATAACACTTTATTTGTTTTGGATTTAGATTGATTAATTAAACTATTAACTAAATCCATTTTATTAATCTTAATCTGCTTCTCGTGCTTTTTTTGTTTATTAACATTTTATAATTTCATTTTAGTTCAAATAATATTACTCACTTCTTGCAAAGCTATTATTTTTATTAATAGTATTCATAACGATACTAAAAAATGCAAGTATCAATAAAACTAGCATGTACTAAAATCTTCCTAAAAATACAATTTGCATTTAATTGATTTTCAGAAAATATGGACTATAATTTGTATATTTAAATTAAATTAAAAAATACTAAACCAACCACGCAATATTATGGCACATAAAAGCTTATTTTATGTAGACATTTACTAGAACCGTTTGATTTTTATTTTTAAACACTCGTTTTACGATTCTTTGTTGTTTGTATAATTTTATTAAATTTTATCTATTCAAGTACTATAATAAAATTGATTATTAAATTATATATTCATTATTAGTTAGTTATTCTAGTGTGAAGACAACAATCCAATTATTTCACTTTAACGAAGTATATACTCGCTTACAAATTCAACAATTAATACAACACCCTAGATAAAGCAATTGTAAACGTAATTAGTGCATAAGGTACGTGCCTGGAATCAACACACTCGGTCGGCCACTTATTACAATGCAAATCGTATATTTAATAAAAATTTATTTTTTATTATTAAAAGGAGGAATTATACAAAATTATTCCAAACAAGCAAGACCTAATTCTGGTATCAGCAACGAGGCTGCAGGGAGGGTCTTGTGTATACTGGCGTAGTTTGTAATTTTGTTTGTATTGTTCTATAAACATGGCGGGTGCGCTATCAGTTTTCCGTAAATAGAAATAATAGAATGTCGCCAGGCATTCAACAGAATATCACACAATAGGTTTTATTATTTAAAAAAATTTCAAATAGTTTTCCCCCCCTATTTATTTCATCACTCATGATGACAAATTTGACAAATACTCCTTAATACTCCAAAAATTCCCCCTTGCTGGAACTTTTTCATCCATAAAATCTTTCAAAACAAAACAAATGACATCGAAAATTGATCCAATCATATAATATTTAAAGATTACGTTTACTGTATTTCAATGTTATTGCTTTTAAATTCTATTGCTTTGGTTATTTGACTGTAGATGATTATCGTATACTCCAATTCGATAAAAGTAATTGCTACAGAATTACTCTTTACATAAAGCGGCGTCTCGTAAATTTTTATAGACCATCAATACTTCGGTCACGAATTAAATTTGTTGAAAAAAAAAATATAATTTCAACTTTTATTTATGTTTTAATGACATTTGAAATGTTACAGGATAATATAAAAATCTTTAATATAATTCAAAAGCTGTTTTTATTATAATGGCTCATCGTTAATATAAATGTTTGATAGATCTTACAACTTGGGATTTTATTATTAATTGAATTAAAATATGACAAATACTGACGGTTTCCAGTTTTATAATACAACTTTTTAGGTAAGAAAAAAAACTTAGTAAATAAAGCAAAAAAACAGAACCCAGGTTTGTATGAGTACCAAGTTATTGCAGAAAGTTAAAAACTCAATTAAATTATAGGTTCAGGTACCTTTGATGAATTTAGAAGACTCTATATGATTACTTAACAAATTGCATCAGAAAACCTTTAAACATTAGAGCTTACCAGACTGTGTGTGTGTATTTTGAAAGTGAATACGTAACTACCGATAATTACTGTTTGACTGTGATTATTTCAAAATTCTAAAATCCGTTAAAAATTTATTTTCTAATATAGACAATATTCCCCAAAAAATCCTCAAATGTCTACACAATAATATTCACTCACATCCATATAATTAAAATCCTAACTTTTGCCTATCCCATCAATATATTTCAACTAAATTTAAACGTGGAATAGTCATTTGTATCTCTAAAGGGGACTCAAATGCAACATCCCCATCCAATTACAGACCTACAACGCTCTTTCCAGTAATAGCTAAAATCATTGAATCCCATATTAAACATAAGCTACTAAACCATGTAAAATCTAATATCCCTGTTCATCAGTTTGGGTTTTCCACAAAAAAATCCACCATTCAACCTCTGTGTATCTTTACCTCCAACATCTAAATAACCCACTTAGAGGGCGGACATATGTCAGCATAGCTTCTAAACATAAACAAAGCATTTGATTTGGTTTGGCTGAAGGGCCTCTTGTACAAACTTTTAATTCTTTAAGTGCCTTTGTACTTAATATGCACAATAAAAAATTTGCTTTAAAGCAGACAATTGCATGTCAGAGTGAAGAACTGTTTGTCACCTATCTTCTATCCTAAACAAGGTGTTCCGCAAGGATCTCTTCTATCTTCTTTCTTATACAATATATGGACACATTCTGCCAGAACTTTGACCCAAAATCATATATAGTTCAATATGCTGACGACAACTTGCTGATATCGCACGCAAAAAGTCTTAATTGGTCTATTCAACACCTACAATCCTTAGCTGAACATATCCAAACATGGTTCAATGGAGGCTTTATGCTAATCCCAATAAATCCCAACTTTTTATCCCATTTTACCGTATATCGGAAAGCTCACCAAACATCAATCTTAATTATGCAACAATTCAACCAACCCCAACATGCAAATATTTAGGTGTGCTTTTTGATAACAAACTTTCTTTTAAACCTCATTCCCAATCCATAAAAGCTAAATGCATAATCTGAGCAAAAAACAACTTGCACGTTGCCGAACGAGTATTGCTTAGAAGTATCACTAAAATTTGACATCTAAATAATCTTCTGCACAAAATACCAAACAATTCCTTGTACCAACTAAAGCAGATAATACCTCTTCCCGACCGTCACTTAGTATTAGATGAAATTTTTTGTAATAGAACTGCTGACGTTAAAATAATAGCTAAACTTGCTATACCACCAAACCCGTAAAAAACTGTAAAGTATAAATTTCTTTCTAAATCCATCTTTGAACATATACTTTCACTATCCAATATGACTGAAAATTCAGATTCACTCAACTAACCGACGATCATGCCTGTTCTGTTTTTTTTTTTTTAATTGTTAATATTATATTGTTACTTTATATCACCTTCACCAACATAACCATACTTTAGGGCAGAAGGACTTTGGTCGATAGCCTTTTTTTTTATTATTATATGCACTTCTTTATTTAGATTATAAATATATGTTTTTTATGTATATAAAATTTTGTATAATATTATGAAATAAATTTATCTACTACTACTAGGAAAGAGCTTAATAAATAATTTTATAAAATTTAGTAGATTTTGTTGAAAATCTTGATTAGTGCTTAGTGCACAAAATTCTGGTAACATTATTTTGTAATTTCATTAAAGTCCAAGACCTCCCCACTTTGGTTAAAAACCGAAACAAAATATTAAAATTTTGTGTAAAAATCAATTTCTAACATATTTATATTGTTATATTCCAAAGACCCACGATTTCTTGATTACTAGGAATTAGTTTGGTCAAAATTCAAACAAAAAATGTATATGATTTTGTAAATTTTGTTAAAAAAAAACTTAAAACTTCCTTAATAATTTAAAACCAAATCAAATTGATTTAAATTCAACCAAAAAAATAATCAAATTTTGTAAGTTTTATTAAAAAAATTAAAGTCCACTGCAATCTAAATTATTGAAAGATTCTCATGCTATGGAGTGACCCACTCAGCGACCCAAGTGTTAGTTACCAAGAGATTGGATCACAATCATCTTTTGTGATTAAATTACTTTTGATCTCTGCAAAAAGATCAAACTTTAACCTCTTGATAACAAACACTTGGGTGGGCGGGTGGGTGGGACGCTATATTATAATAACAAATTAGTAATTAAGATCAGAGTGACCCACTTACCCACCCAAGTGTTAGTTAGCAAGAGGTTGGATTACAATTGTCATTTGTAATTAAGTGACTTCTGACGTTTGCAAAATGCTCAAACTTTAAACCTCTTAACAACAAATTATTGGGTGGGTGGGTGGGACACTTCAGATGATAATAACAAGCTAGTAGTTTGGATTAGAGTGGCCCATCCACCCATCCAAGTGTTAGTTACTAAGAAGTTGGCTTACGATCGTCTCTTGTAATTAAGTGACTTCTGACATTTGCAGAAAAGTCAAACTTCAACCTCTTGATAACGAACCCTTGAGTGG
Source organism: Tachinus rufipes (assembly GCA_963932245.1). Taxonomy (NCBI): domain Eukaryota; kingdom Metazoa; phylum Arthropoda; class Insecta; order Coleoptera; family Staphylinidae; genus Tachinus; species Tachinus rufipes. The sequence goes on from OZ010745.1 coordinate 114,915,695, forward strand.
GTGGGCGGGGCACTCCATATTATGATAACGAATCAGTAGTTTGGATTGAAGTAGTCCTCCCACCCACCTAAGTGTTAGTTACTAAGAAGTTGGATCACAACTTTTTCTTGTGATTAAGTGACTTTTGACGTTCAGAGCAAATTTTAAACCTCTTAATAACGAAAACTTGAATGTGTAGGTGGGACACTCCATAGTATGATATCAAATCAGTAATTTGAAACAAAGTGGCCAACCCATCCACCTAAGTCTTAGTTACCAACAGATTGAATCACAACCTTATCTTGTGATTAAGTAACTTCTGACGTTTGCAGATAAGTCAAACTTTAACCTTCTTAATAACAAACACTTGGTTGGGTGGGTAAGACACTCCATATTATGATATTAAATCAGTAGTTTGGGTCAGAGTGGCCCATCCGCTCACCCAAGTGTTTGTTACCAAGAGGTTGGATCACAACCGTCTCTTGTGATTAAGTGACATTTGACGTTTGCAGAGAGGTCAAATTTTAAACTTCTAAATAACAAACACTTGGGTGGGTGGGTAGAACACTCTATATTATGATATTAAACAGTAGTTTGGATTGAAGTGGCCCACCCACCCACCCAAGTGTTAGTTACTAAGAGATTGAATTTCAATCCTTTCTTGTGACTAAGTGACTTCTGACGTTTGCAGAGAATTCAAACTTTAAACCTTTTAGTAACGAACACTTGGGTGGGAAGGTAGGACACTCCATAATATAATAACAAATTAGTAGTTTGGATCGGAGTGGCCCACCCACCCACCCAAAAAAAAGATGTTTACAAATAACTGCAGGTTTGGCATTAATGAAAAATTTGTAGTCCGTGCAAACAATTTTTGCGCAAAAACTTTGTTTAGGGATTTTTCACTTTTTTGCGTTTTTTTTTTAATAAAATCGCAGTTGATGCTGAACGCAAGTTATGTTGACTGGCCAGTAATCTTTGGTAATCCTTAAAGTTTAAAAAATTATCAAAATAAGGTCATAGATTGTACTTTGGCTGAGTGATTTTGCAATATTTTAAAAAGTTATGAGATCTGGCGTATCTTCTGCACGTTGAGTTGGCAGTATAGCATTTTGTTGCAGTATGAATGTGGCTCTAACGCGTTGTGCATTATGCTATACTGCCGTTCCTTTTTTTAGTTCTTTTTTGCACTTGAGTAGGAAACGCATGTAAAGGTTTTCTATCCGGTAGACATCTTTTGAATTGTGCTCCAACTTTTCTAATTTGCGATTTTTGAACGTTTTCTGTTAAGTATTTAGAAACGTTCTTAAATATTGCTTGTAGACATTTTTATAGTAAAATTTATGGTTTGCTACTAAATAAGCTATTGTTTATCTCTGATCAATTATAAAAATATTCAAATTCCCTCCAAAGTATTAGTGGCGCGAGTATAGTTTATTTTTGCGTTTTATTTGCGTAACAATAATAGCTGCCAGCGCAAGTATCTAGGTTCAACACAGTAGGTTCCGTTTTAACATTTTTTTTTTTTTTTGTTTTAGATGTGGCCATATAGCCGCTATATTTAAAGGTCCGACTGGAGATTGTTGATTCGTCGCTAAAGTTGTCGTCTTTTTCTGTTTTGGGAGCTCGTTGACAGTTTATTAGGTAACAGAAGAAATTCACTTTGTAACTTTTTTGCTGTTTTTATATTTTTTTTAGTAGTACTTGGCTATGTACTAGAGTAAAAATTGCGTTTTTTTTAGCATTTTTTTTGTATTATTTTGTCGATTGATTGTTGTTCTCTGAACATTGTGTCGAGAAAAGCCATCTGATTGCTTGTGTTTAACAAATAAATTGGTTTAGCTAAAAATGGAACGTAGTTTTTTTCATTTATTTGGTGTCCTTTACGTGTGTAGTGCTGTAATTATCAAGAAGATTTTTATTCTTACCAAAATTAGAAATTTTGTTATTTATAAATAGCTTCTAAATTGGTAATTTTTTTCACTTCTTGACAGGTTTTTTGGGATTGGATGGCTTTCTTCTTCTTTTTGTCATTAAGACGCAAAAAAACAAATTTGTAAGAAAAAAGTTAGTTCAGAATTGTTTGGTAAGCATGTTTTAAGAGTTCTGGTCAAGTTTTGCAATAAATGATGCAGTCTTAGTCCCTTGTATTTTAATTAGATTTTTTTGGTGCTTGGGTCTATATCTAGGCCACGTTTGACGTATTTTGCGTAGGTATTTACATGTTGCAGTGGCGTTGTTAAGGATTGGTTCTTTAATTGATAGTAGTTTGTAGTTTCTATTGCGGCAATTTTCTAGAATTTTTTTTTTCTAATTGCTTCTTGAATTTGGCAATTTAAGAAAAAACTTGTTACAATTGCCGCTTGTTGAGTGCCAATTGTCTATATTATTAGTTTTTTTAGACGTTTAGTAATAAAAGTTAAAAATTAAAAGAGAAATTTAAAGTCAATCCATTAGGATAGCGGTGGTATGAATTATATGTTTTTTAAATTCTTTATTTGTTGGCACAACCTAACCTAACCTAACCTAACTTAACTCAACCTAAGCCATAGTAAAGTACAGAGCTATGCACTTCTTCTTCTTATAGTTTCTTATTCGTTTCGGATGTTGGTAATAATTCTTGCAATTATTACTTTATTTACTGCAGCTCGAAAAAGCTTAGTGGTGGTCATGCCAAACTATATTTGAAGATTCTTTAGCCATGATATTCTTCTTCTTCCGACAGTTCTTTTTCCTGCTACTTTCCCTTGCAGTATTTTTTGCAGTAGCTGGAACCTGCGTTTATTCCTTATAATATGCCCCAGGTATTGGAGTTTTCTGCATTTTAGAGTATTGAGGACCTCTTTCTCTTTCTGCATTCTGTATAGGATCTTAGTGTTGGTTATGCAATCCTTCCGCAAAACTCTCAACATCTTTCGATATAACCACATTGCAAATGCTTCTAGTTTCCTGCATCGGTTAGTGTCCACAATTCAATTCTGTAAAAAAGAACCAAAAACACGTAGCAGCGCAGAATTTTTAGCTTTGTATGCAATGTTGAGAACAGCTCTCGCTTTCTCTATACGGATTTTGATTTTTTGGGAGTGATTCCACTGATTGTTTACGGTAGTGCCAAGATACGTGTATTTATTTACTCTCTCAATGAGTTTTTGATCGACGGTGATGTGGCAATTTCTAATGTGGGATTTACTGATGATCATAAGTTTGGTCTTTTTGATGTTTATATTAAGGCCATACTTTTTGCTACTAGTTTCATGAGGTGTAGTAGTTTCTCGATGCTGTCAGCAAATCATCCGCGTAGCGTATGTTATTTATGTTTTCACCAATTCCAGCTTCTAAGTCTTTTAGAGTTTTTTTGAATATATATATTCCGATTATATATTGAATATCAACGGCAATAATATGCAATCTTGCCTCACTCTTTGTAAAACGTTCACCTCTTCTGTCTTCTGTCTTTCCAATCTGACAACGGTTGATTGGTTCCAGTACTAGTTTTTGATTATTCTTAGGTCTTTTCCATCCATTCCAACGTTCTTCAAAATTTATATCATTTTTTGATGTAGTACTCTATCTATCGAAAGTTTTCTGGTAATCAATAAAGCAAGCAAAAATATCACAGCTCATGTCTCCGCATCGTTGAAATAACACTTAGTGCTTTAAAGGGTTTCTCGTGTACCCACCGCGTTTCTGAAACCAAATTGCTTTGGTGATATTTGCTTTTTACAAAGTCCGTTTATTCTCTAGTTTCTAAAGGTGACTCAATTTATGATGAACTCGGACTTCAGCCATTCTTGTGGAATGTTACTAGAGTTTTAAATATTGTTGAATACTAAAGTCATCTACTTTATGCTTTCTTCGTTGAGGATTTAGAGAAACTTTGTCTGGATATTGTCAGGTCCGGATGCCTTTCCATCTTTCATTGCCTCAATTGCAGGTTTTACCTCTTTTACTAAAATTGTTGGACCTTCAACATCGTCTTTAGGAGTAGACTCTGATCTAATGTCATAAAACAGTTGTTCAATTTGCACAATTTTGAAAGTTTTTGGAAAAATTAAAAAAAAACTTTTACGAGCGGGTTGTGTTGTGGAAGCAGGAAATCTTTATTTTTTGAATGGACTGCAGTTGAAAATACTTTAAGAAGTTTTGCAACATATAATATATTTTATTTTTTCATTAAAATAAGTTACCTGAGTTTTGTAATACTGTTTGTAGTTGGCATTAATAAACTAGTACTATTAATTAGCGCCTAACATACTTTGTTACGTTACAAGATTACAAAAAAAATAGAGATGTGCAAAAAATTTAAAAAAAAAAATTTCTGAATGTTTTATTTAATAAGAATTCTATAACAATCGATGCAAGTAAAAAAAATGTAATATTTAAAAAAAAAATGTAAAAAAAACATCCGAAAGCAGATAGAGTTGTAACACTTTGTTTATTAAATGCCACAAGTGTTGGGCGTTAATTTAAGGACACTTTCTGCAATTGGCTCCCAATGTGGGCCAAAAGAAATTTTTTTCTGAATGTTATTGGGCATTGAACTATCTAAAAAAATTTAATAAAAAATATTCTACAATGGGTGCCCAACGTAAGCTCAACGTGGCAAAATAGCTAACAAGCAAGAAAATTAGTACTCCTAAGTAGTATTCTAATAAATAATACTTTGCTTTATTCTCCAGTTTTTTTGTTCTATACAAAAATGTGAATAATTGCAACTTTGCACTCTAAGATATAGGTGCATGTTTCTGCAGCACATTTTTCTTGTGTTTGTCTATGTCCGAAATTCATGTTCTTAAGTACTAATATGATGTGACCGTTTCAATCTAATTGTTCATTATTGTTATTGGCATGTATTGTTTGTTTTTTGTTATTAACTTTATTTTTATTTTATTTGTGTTTAGTTTAAGTTTTTTATAGAATGTTAAGCCAAGTCGATTAAGTTAAAATTATGTAAAAATTTAATAAATCTTACTGAGTACCTATAATTTAAGCTAGGTTAATTTAATTTAAGTTATGTAAAAATTAATTGCCGTTCAAATTTTGAAACTTTACTAAATTGTTCATTGTCTTCTTCCTTAGTTTAAAGAAATCAAATGAAGATCTATAAAGTGGAAAGTAAATTTTAAGATAGATAAAATATATTTGTAAAAGCATCGTCATCGTAGCAGTTGCTGATTACATTTTGAAACCCTAAAAAATGTTCATTGGCTCTTTTTCTTTGGTTTAAAATAAATCAATTAAAGATATATGTAGTGAAAAGTAGTTTTTAAGATGAATAAAATGTATTTGTAAAAGAATCGTAATCGTAGTAGTTACCGTTCAGATTTTGAAACTCAAAAAGTGTTCATTGGCTCTTCTTCTCTGGTTTAGAGAAAACAATTAAAGATTTATGTAGTGGAAATTAGTTTTTAAGATAGGTATAATATATTTGAAATGGATCATCATCGTAGTAGTTGCTGTTTAGATTTTAAAAGTTCATAATGTGTTCATTAACTGTTCTTCTTTAGTTTAAAAAAAATACAAATAAAGACTTATGTAGTAGAAAAAAATATTGAAATTGGATAAAATCTATTTGCAAAAGAATCGTTATTATAATAGTTGCCGTATAGATTTTAAAACTTCAAAAAATGTTTATTAGCTCTTCTTCTTTGGTTTATAATAAAACAATTAAAAATCTATGTAGTAAAAGTGGTTTTTAAAATGAATAAAATGTATTTGTGAAGAAATCGTTTTCATAATAGTTGCCGTTTGGATTTTGAAACTTAAAAAATGTTCATTGACTCTTCTTCTCTGATTTAAAGAAAACAATTAAAGATCTAAGTAGTGGGAAGTAGTTTTAAAGATAGATATAATGTATTTGAAAAGAATCATTATAGTAGTAGTTGCTGTTTACATTTTAAAAGCTCAAAAAGTGTTCATTAGCTCTTCTTCTTTGGTTTAAATAGAACAAATAAAGATTTATGTAGTGGAAAATAGATAAAATCTACTTGTAAAGGAATCGTTATCATAATATGGCCGTTTAGAACCTCAAAAAGTGTTTAATGGCTCTTCTTCTTTCATTTAAAATAAAATAATTGAAGATCTATGTAGTGAAAACTGGTTTTTAAGATAAATAAAACGAATTTGTAAAGAAATCGTAATCGTAGTAATTGCCATTTAAATTTTGAAACTTAAAAAAATGTTTATTGACTATTCTTCTCTGGTTTAAAAAATGCAATTGAAGATCTATGTAATTAGAAGTAGTTTTTAAGATAGATCTAATGTGTTTGTAAAGGAATCGTTATCATAATAGTTGCCGTTTAGATTTTAAAACCTCCAAAAATGTTCATTGGCTCTTCTTCTTTGGTTTAAAAAGAACAAATAAAGATTTGTGTAGTGGAAAGATGTTTATAAGATAGATAAAATCTATTTGTAAAGGAATCGTTATCATAATAGTTGCCGTTTAGATTTTAAAACCTCCAAAAATTTTCATTGGCTCTTTTTCTTTGGTTTAAAAAGAACAAATAAAGATTTATGTAGTGGAAAGATGTTTATAAGATAGATAAAATCTATTTGTAAAGGAATTGTTATCATAATATAGCCGTTTAGATTTTAAAACCTCAAAAAGTGTTCATTGGCTCTTCTTCTCTGGATTAAAATAAAATAATTGAAGATCTATGTAGTGAAAACTGGTTTTTAAGATAAATAAAATGTATTTGAAAAGAAAAAGTAATCGTAGTAGTTGCCGTATAAAGTTTTAAACTTCAAAAAGTAATCATCGGTTCTTCTTTTTTGGTTTAAAGAAAAAAACTAAAGATCTATGTAGTAGAAAATAGTTTTTAAAATAGATCAAATGTATTTGTAAAAGAATCCTTATTGTAGTAGTTGCCGTTTAGATTTTAGAAGCTCAAAAAGTGTATATTGGCTCTTCTTCAATAGTCTTTAAAGAATAACTGTATTGTTTAATGTAAACTAATAAAAATTGTGATAATTTAAACTAAATTATTTTACAGCCAAACAGAAAATGCCAAATAAAATCCATTAAAATACCAACTATCTCTAGTAACACAAACAAAACAATTTATAAAGAAACAAAAGAATTTACAAAGAAACAAAAGGAAGAAACACTTTGGTACCAATATACAAAGATGCATTGAGTACCAAATTTGTAAAATTGGTTTAAATCTATACGCTCAATTTAATCAAACTTCACTTATTCGAATCTAGAGCTAGAAAGGATAACTAAATCATCCATAACTCAAAAACGGTACATTGGATATTGATGCAATTTGGTACCAATATACATTGATACATTGAGAACCAACTGTGTAAAATTGGTTTAAATCTATACGCTCAATTTAACCTAACCTTATTTTAATCAACTTGGTTTACTTTAGTCTAGAGCCACAAAGAATAACTTAAACACTCAAAACCGATATATTGGATATCAAAGGAATTTTGAACCAACACACCTTATTACAATGAGTACCATATTTAAAAATTTATTCAAAATTCATACGCCTTACTTTACAAAATTCTAACTTCTTGGAACCTATTTAACGCAACATACTATATAGATAAAACAAAAAATTGTAACTTCTAAACGGTATATTAAAATTTGATGCAAATTGGTACCAACTTACCTTAATATTATATCTACCAACTGTATAATTTTTAAGCCAAGTTAATTTAATTGAGGTTATGTAAAAAATAATTGCCGGTCAGATTTTAAAACTTTAAAAAATGTTCAATGGCTCTTCTTCTTTGGTTTAAAAAGAACAATTAAAGATCTATGTAGTAAAAAGTAGTTTTTAAGATGAATAAAATGTATTTATAAAAGAGTCTTCATCGTAGTAGTTGCCATTCAAATTTTAAAACTTCAAAAAGAGTTTATTGGTTCTTCTTCTTTGGTTTAAAGAGAACTATTAATAATATATGTAGCAAAAAGTGGGTTTTAAGATAGATAAAATGTATTTGTAAAAGAATCATTATCGTAGTTGTTGCTGCTTAGATTTTAAAAGCTCATAAAGTGTTCATTAGCTCTTCTTCTTTGGTTTAAAAAAACAAATAAAAACTTATGTAGTGGTAAGAAATTTCTAAGATAGATAAAATCTATTTGCAAAGAAATCGTTATTATAATAGTTGCCGTTTAAATTTTAAAACTTGAAAAAATGTTCATTGGCTCTTCTTTTTTGGTTTATAATAGAACAATTAAAGATTTATGTAGTGGAAAGTGGATTTTAAGATGAATAAAATGTTGCCGTTCAGATTTTGAACAAGATGGGGGGCACTTGTTAAAACCAGAGCTGTCGTAAATCAAGTTTTTCTGTTTGGGCCACAACAAATTAGTGATTATGCCTTTGTCGTTGTCTGCTACCAGTAACGTTGGCTCCATCATCGTGTTTGAAGAAAAATAGCAAGAAATTCGCCACTTCAAAATCCGCACCAAACGGTAACTTGCAGTGGATGCATTGGTTTCTCGACTATAGCATGTGGATTTTCTGTTCCCCAAATACGGCAGTTTTGTTTGTTCACATTGCCGCCAAGATAGAAATGGGCCTCGTCCAAAAAGATGATTTTTTGGCTAAATTTTGGCCAACACTCAATTACTAACTAACCTAACCTAACCTAACCTAAAAGCTTTGCAAATTAATTACATAATGTCGAAATTAAATTAAATTTTTTTTTTTTTTTTTGAAAACTTGAATAATTTTGGAATTTTTTTTATTAACGTTGGTCAATGTTAAATTTTTTTTTCATAAATATTGCCTACGCAGCTAAAAAAATGTCAAAAACTACTTAAAAAATCTGATAAATTTTGCTCTAGAACGCATAAAATGTGTGAAATTTTACATTTTTTTGTAATCCAACAAAAATCGTTTAAAAAAATGTAACAAAATACAGTTTTTCTAAAAATCGTTTATATGACTATATAATAAAAAATGCCTAAAAAAACAAAAAAACTTATTTATTATTTAAGACTTATAAACTATTGCATTTTCTTTGTAAATTCCTCAAAAAAATGATTTGAATCTTTGTTCAAGTTAATAGCTTTACCAAAAACTGCCTTAACTGCACAATTTTTTATAAAATTCATAAAATTGAACAAAATTTATCTAAAATTGTTCAAAAAAATTATTTAATTTAATTGTTTATTATTGCTTTTAATTTAATCAAAAATTAAGTGAAAAACATAAATTTTTAAACAAAATTGGTCATGCAGCCAAAAATTAAATTAAAACATCAATTTTCTAAAAAAAATGAGTAAACAATGTAAATATTTTTTAAAAACTAATCACAAGTTGCATTTAATGAGCAAAACTTTTAAAAGATATGCATTGATTTTAATAAATCTAAGAAAAATCGCACAGAAAATACGCGTATGCTATTAAATTTACCAAAAACTATTTAAACACATAAGATATCTTCAAAATTGCTTAAAAAAAGTTTAAAAAATGTAAATCTTATAAGAACTTGTATCTTTTTTTGTAATCCAAGATGCAAATTTATTGAGTAAATAAATGAAAAAAATCAACATGCTTAAATACCTCATTTTTCTAAATATAATTTCCTTAATTTTATTTGAACTTTTCTATTACACTTTTTAAGAATTATTAATACCAGAAGACAAGTCATGCGAGGTGAATATAAATTTCTCCGATAAAAATCTTTATGTAAATTTGTGCGTCGTGGCAAATTTGTTCTTTCAATGTGTGTGTGTGTGGCTCTTATTCAAACCTGCGACCGTCAGGAGCAAATGTCACGATGGGACAAATTTTTTCTCTCCTTTTTTACAATTCTTCTTGTTATTTATTTTTTTGCAACGCACGAATAAATTCTAAATTAATCAAATTACTGCTTTATTAAATGTAGCGGGATATATTGCCAACTCTTATTCGTTTAAGTTCAGTTCGTTCCCATTAGTCTCACCCCAGTAATTGGTTTGCGACGCCTGTATAATTGCCACACTTTAAAATATTCACAAGTTAATTTTTGAATATTAAAGTTTTTATTCAAAACTAATTCTTGCTATTATTTAATTAAACCAAATATTTGCATTTCAAAATTGAATTGTAACTTTTCAAAAATTCCAATCAATATATTGATAATTACAAAGCTTCCGGATTTTGCTCAATTTGCATACAGCTAAATTTCCCTAATACATTCCATCTATAATCTTTCCAACTGAGTTAATTCCTTTATTTATATAAATATTGTACTATGTAAATTTGGACCGCCGCTTCCAGATTAAAGTTAAGGAGGGAAACAAATTTATGAGATAATAAAGCGACTAATAATCATAAGTTATGCCGGAATGGCCGGCCCATGCAGCATTACATAACAATATATTGTGAAATAATGTGCACGGTTCTCCCTTTTATGAAATAGTTTCGAGTGCGCCTCTCGAAATATGAATTGCTAAACGGATGAATAAAATATATTTTATAATTATGATATATTATTATAAATAGCAAAAGTTTTTAAAAAATTATAAAATCCTGCCTGTCACAGAATCCAGTTTAATTTCAATTACACCGGAAATGTTTGCGTACGAAGGGCTCCAGCGATTTCATACAAATTGTGCATCCGGCTCGAACTGATTTATAATTTAATTACAATATTTTTCTCTGCATTCACATAACTAAAAATATTTTTGGGAAAACTAAATTTGAAAGCAGAGTTTCATAAAATTTGGAACGTCACACAAGGGACAGTTTAGCATATTTCACACATGGTGTATCCTGTGAGTAAGGTAGAAAGGGAAAGTAATGTACAGTTAAGGTGAATTTATATGCAAAGCGTTTTATCTGCGTCGGAACAAGATTCCCTTAACAGTCGATCCAACTCAATTGTAATCACAAACTTGAGAAAAAGGAATTCAACCACAACAAAATTCTAATCGGAGATGTTTTTTTTCTTAACGTTTCGCCGAATAGCTCTACACATCAATTGTTCTTATTTCACAATTTACAGTACTCTATTTAAGGGAGATGTAAACCGTTGTCGAACCCTCGTCAAGACTATTCCACCTAAACATTATCTTATCTTGGATGAAGCCGGTATTAACTGCTGATCTAAATAAAATGTGAAAACATTTAATTATTTGATTACAGGAATATTAATAGTGAGGTGTAAATCAACAGGGTATTTTGCTACAGTGTGAGTTCAAGAGAGAATTAACCTTTGGCGGTTTTATGAGCCCTTTATGCACAGCTTTAATCAGCGCAAAGTGTATTTACTACACCAGGTATTAAACTAGTAATGTAATTAACTCTCGATTATATAATTTTAAAGTATTGCTTTACAATCTGGGTCGATCAATAGGCCGAAACTGTATATGTTTTTGATAGAGGGGGGCATCGACCAAAAATCCGTTTAGTGTATTTGAAAAACGTTGATTTGCGGAATACCTCTAAAGCGGTTGTTCGTTCCGTTCGAACAACTCTATTATTGCATTGGATTTTAACGCTTTATCCGGGTGCTGAAGATAGAATGAAATTTTATGTTTCATCATAAAATGCCGCCAAGTTTCCCTTTTACAATAATGGAATAGGCAACGGGAGGTGTGAAAATGTTTTCAAACACACAAAGATCTCAAATTATTTAAAGGTTACATTAACATTTCAATGTTCATAACTAGGTTATTATAAACAAACAAAATATTAATTAAAAAAAAAAACACTTAACTATGTTTTAAATTTTTTATATCATAGTTTATATATTTGTTTAATTTAATTATTTGTAAATCAATTCAAATAATTATTTGTATAAACATTTAAATAGCTATTCAAAACATTATTCAATCATATTATTTGATTTATGATTTGATATTTGTTCAATAATTTGTATAATTATAATCAATACAAATGTGATAATAAGTAACTATTAAAAAACTTTTTAAACTTTCAAGAATTACTTAAAAAAAAACCTTAGTTTTTCAGAAACCTATGCGAAACCTATTATTAATTGAACGGACTGTATATGCTGTCTTTATCGATTATAATAAAGCTTTCGATTCAGTGGAGCTATGTGCAATCTTCCAACGCAAGAATAGACTCCAGATACAAAAGTTTAATACAAAAAATATACGATAAAGCAACTCTGGAAGTAAACATCACTGAAGATCTGAAAATGGGGAGAATACCAGTTAAAAAAGGTAAGACAAGGAGACACCATCTCACCAAAACTTTTTAACCTTGCAATAGAAAACATCTTCAAAAGGATAGACTGGGCCGAGAAAGGAATAAAAATCGACGACAAATACTTAAACCACCTTCGCTTTGTCAATGAAGCTGTAATAAATGATAGAAGAGCTCAGCAAAAGGTCAGCCAAAATAGGCCTACATATGAACCTGGAAAAACCCAAGGTAATAAGCTCACATCAATGTGCAAGTGAACAACAAAACAATACTCTTAACAGACATTTACTCAGGCCACAAAATCAAACTTAAAGCAAACCAAACAGCGGAAACAAAATGGCAAACAAATAAAAAACCTATAGAACGACAAATGGTCGACATACATTTAAGAAACCATATTACAAACGAGGAGATAAGACAAAGAACTAAGGTCATAGAAACCATAAAGGTGGGCAGGACACATCGCACGCCAAAACAATTGCAGATGGACAAAACGAATACTCTAATAGAACCCATGAACACATAAACGGAGCATAGAAAGACTATCAAGACGATGGCAAAACGACATAAAAGAGAACGCGGTGAAAAAATGATTCCAATCAGCCCAAGACAGGAAAAACTGGAAAATATTAGGTAAGGCCTATATCCAGAAGTGGATTGTTAAATGCTGTTGAAGAAGAAGAAGATGTGGAACATTACAATAGTTTATTAGATTATCAATAAAGCCATTTAAAAAACAGTGAAGATTAAAAAAAAATATAAATAGGTTATTTTCAACACACTCCCAAATAGCTCATTAAGTTCATGACAAAAAAATTCAAAAAATTGTTTGATTTGAGACATAAAACGAAAATTTCAAAAAACAATTTTGACTCAAAAAAACGTTTCACACTTTACATTTTTTTTTAACTTTTAAAAACTTTAAAAGAACACTTTAAATTTTGAAATTTATTTTTAAATTTAAAAAAAAAATGTAAATAATGTTTAGTTTTAAAATTATTATTTTTGATAATGATAATTTTTGATGATAATTCATTAAATTTTTAAAAAATGTTTAATTTTTTTAAAATAGCTTTCAAAACCTCTGTACTTACTTAAAAAGTATTTTAAAACTCTGTGTGTGTATGACTCTAAAAAACGTTACAATTTTTCTAAACATTTTGAAGACTTTATTTATTAATTATTTTTTTTTTTTTTTTTTTTTTAGTTTTTCAAAACTAATTAAAAAAAACTGTTAACCACAAATAAATTAGATTGTTAAAAAATGTAAAGTAAAAGTTTTGTACAATACTTAAAAACTTATTTAAGTTTACAGAAAGTAATATGAACTTCTAAAAAGCATTATGGGCTTTAATTTTTTTAAGAAGTTTTCAAATTGTTTATAAGATCTCAAAAAAACTTTTTGAATTTTCAAAAAAACTGTTTTAAGTTATTATTGGACTACATCATATCTTTTTAACAAAAACACTCTAGAAAACTAAAATAGCTCTAAAAACTACGCAAAAAAGTTTGTCTAATCCAATTAAGTTTCTAAATAGTTTATTAAAGTACTAACTAAACAATATTTATTGAGTTTTAAAAAAAAAATGTTTGAAATTGAAACTTAAATAATAAAAATAAATTTAAAAAAATGCAAAAAATTTTGGCTTAACAAAAAATATTTTTATAATTTTAAAAAAGTAGTCTAATTTAAAAAAGTTTAGTACAATGCTCAAAAAACAATTTAAAATTTTTTTGAATTTTTAAAGAAACTCTGTGGAGTTAAAAAAACTTGTTTAACTTTGCAACTACAAAAAAATTGAATTTTAAAATAATTTTTACAAATTTTTAAAATAGTTTTAAAAACTTCTAGAAACTCTGAACAACACTCAAAAAGCTGTTTAAAATTCCAAAAAACATAAATTTCCAAAAAGTTTTATGTAGGTTTATGTAGGACATTTTTTTAAATATGTATTTAACAAAGTTTTTTAGACTAAAAAAAAGTACAAAAAAAATATATTTTAAAAAACATTTTCAAAAATAATAATCTTTAAGTTTTTAAAAAAGTTTTTTAAGTTTCTCAAGAAAATTTTAACTTAAAAAACTTATAAAATTAAAAACTAAAACGCAAATTAAAAAAAAAACTAATGATTAAAAAAAAATTAGTTTTTTAATTGTTTTTTGAATTTGCAAAAACATTTTTACATTAAAAAAATTAGTTTTGTATAATACCCAAAAAGTTTTTTAAAGTTCTACTTGTATTTAATAATTTTACAAATAAGAATTCCTAATATTAATTTAATTTTCAAAAAAAAAAATAAAAAAATGTTTTTAAAAAACTTTAAAGACATTAATTTCTTTTATAATTTGCAACAAAACTCAATAGACTTCAAAAAAACTTTGCAAATTACATTACAATTTGTGTTTTAAGAAAATACTAATTTTTCAAACTTAGCTTTAAAAACTTAATTTCCATTTATTTAAGTTTTCCAGGTTTGAATTGATTTATTATACTTTCAAATAACTAATAAAATTTTCAAACAAATTTGTACGATTTTTAAAAACTTGTTTGAATTGCCAAAAATACTCTATAAACTTAACTTTAATAATTTTAAAAAAAAACTATTATGTTTGTAAACTTTTAATAAAGCTTTATAACCTTGCAAATTACAACAAACTTTAAGATTAGATATTCAAATCATTTTCACAGTTTTTTAGAATAATTTTATAAACTTTTAAAAGCTTTGTTCAATACTCAAAAGTTTATTTAAATTTTTAAAAATTGGGTTTTTAGAATTATTTTTTTTTTATTAAATTTTAGAAAAATTATTTAAATTTAAAAAAAAACAGTTTGAATTTTTATAAAAACGTTATAAATTTTAATTTTTTTTTTTTAATCACTTTTAAAATAGTAATTTCTAATTTTTAAATGAGTTTTTTGATTTTCTGGAAACAATTTTATACAAAATCTGCAAATTTTATTCTTATTTATACAATACTCACACAGTTTTTTGAAATTTAACAAATACTTAATAAGCCTATAATAACTTAACAGAATCTGTTAAAAAAAATTAAATTTACAAAAAAACTGTAAAGTTTTAAGTCGTTGAAAAATGTTTTTATTTATATTTAAAAAATGAATTTTTAAAAAGTCTTTAACAGTTTGAATTTTTTTATAAAAATTTAAAAAATTTAAAACTCATTGGATTATATATTTTCAATTTTTTCTTTTATTTTTAAAAACTTTACAGTTTAAAAAGTTCTGTAGAATAATCAAAACGTTTTTTTTAAATTTTTCAAAAATTACTAACTTCCTATAAATAATCAAACGAAAGACTGGTTTGCCATCTAGTTGCAATTTTTAATACTAAAATGTCCGCATTAATCGGTATCATTTTTGCATTTATGCAATTGGCAGTCATTTCGCGGCTATAACGATTTTGAATCGCCAATAAATTATGAAATGAATTAATAATTTATTCAAAATCAGTCAATCGAATCACAGCGGCCAAGGGTCAAGCATAGACAATTGTTTCGGTTCTACAAACCTCGTCAGTATGCCTTGTACGAAAAGAAAAATTTTTGCAAAAATGATACCGATTAATGCGGACATTTTAGTATTAAAAATTGCAACTAGATGGCAAACCAGTCTTTCGTTTGATTATTTATAATATCAATTGTGTTCATAAGCACAGAAATATTTATTCAAAATTGTCTTCGCTATCATGCGATGCCGTGGTCGTACAAGGCATACTGACGAGGTTTGTAGAACCGAAACAATTGTCTATGCTTGACCCTTGGCCGCTGTGATTCGATTGACTGATTTTGAATAAATTATTAATTCATTTACTAACTTCCTATCAAATATTTTATTAAGTTTTTTAAAAAACGTTTTGAATTTTTACAAAAACTCTATACTATCTATAAATGTTTTTAAAACAGTTCTATAAATTTTAAAAAAATTGTCTAATGCATAAAAAGAAATTTATGTTTTCAAAAAGTGTTTCTAGCTTTTTTTTAAATTCTCAAAAATAGTCTTTGATTTCAAAAAAAAAAATTTAAAATAAAAAAAAGGATGTAAGCACTAACAAGTTTTAAAAAAACTTTGTACAAAATTTAAAAAATTATTCATGTTTTTAAAAAAATTTCCAAACTTTAGTTTTTAACAAATTCCCAAATTACAAAAAAAAAATTAAATTAAAAAAATACTTTTGACTTAAAAAAAAAATTGTATATACTCAAAAAAGTTTTTGAAAGTTTCAAAAAACTCTAAATTAAATTATTAGATTTATTAAAAAAAGCACTTTAAGTTTTTAAAACTTTAAATAAACTTTGCACCTAAAAAAATTTTGAATTTTGAAAACATTTTTTTTTAATTTCAAGTTTTAAAGCTTCTAAAAGGCCTGGACACGCTCAAAAAGCAGTTTAAATTTACAAAATACAGACTTTCAAAAAGATTCTAAAGAACAATTTTTTTTTTAATATTTAACGAAGTTTTTTATTATTTATAATTACAAAATAAATAGACTTTTAAAAACTAATTTTAAAAGCAACTTCATAAGTTTTTAAAAGTTTTGTACAATACTCAAAAAGCTATTTAGGTTTCCAAAAAGTACTACGGATTTTTAAAAAGTTTTCTAGACTCAAATTTTGTTATTAAGCTCTCAAATAGCTTAAGTTATTTAAGTTTTTTAAAAAACTGTTTGAATTTCAAAAGATTTTTATGGGTTTAAGAAAAACAACAAGCTTAAAAAAATAATTAAGTTAAAGTTATTAATAGTTTTGAACAATACTTAAAAAGCTTAAAAAGTCTTGCAAGTAGTTAATAAACTTGCAAATAACTTTGAATTTTTTAAATGTTTTTTTGAGTTTCCAACAAATTTTTAAAATATAAAAAACAAATTAAAAAAAAAATTTACAAATCATCTTTTGGATTTTTAAAAAAGTTTTCTAGATTTCTAAAAACATTTTTACATTTAAAAAAAAAAACTATGCAACCTTCAAAGCTTTGTAAAATACTCAAAAAACTTTTTGATGGTCTACAATTACTTAACAAACTTTCAAATAGCTTATTAGATTTCTTTTCCAAAAAAACTCAGTTGACTTTAAAAAGTTTTTAAAAAATGCAGAACAAATTTGTAGATTTTTTTAACTAAGTTTTCTGGTTTAAAAAACTACGCAAACTACACAAAACGTTATTTTTTTTTAGAAGTTTAATAAACTTTTAAATAGTATCAAAACTAAAACAAAAACTTTTAGATTTTTTAAAAATATTTTAAATAAAAAAAAACTATTCAAGCTTTTTAAATAAAAAATGTGATTATTAAGTTAGGTATTTGAATTACATTTCCAAAAATTTTAAAAATATCTTTTCAATGTTATAACCCTTCCTCTTCAACCTAGAGTGGAGGCTATACTGTCAGGTTCTTTTGACAGGTCCGGCTAACTACCTGCGGCGTAGGTCGTGGTTCAAATCTTTTTACAAAAAAACTTATATCTGGATTTAGAAATTATTTTTCTTACCAGAGTATCCTATCGGGCTCCAATTGTTTTAATATAATCTTATTAAAAAAATCTGATTTTCCTAGTTTTAAAACAATAAAAAACTAAAGAAATTTAAGATAAACTTTAAGTTTTATTAATTAACAAAACATATTCTACATAAATTTTCCCTATTCTCCTACTCATTTACTACATAAGTGGATCAGTTATTATCTTGATCTCACTCCCTATAAGATGGATCGGTCTTTATCACGATCTATCTTCCCTAGATATTTTATTATTTATACGGATCGGTCTTTCCCTCGATCACGTCTACCTTAATTATCAAGTCAATGGATCGGTATATCTTCACGATCACACTGCTCACTCTAAAAATTTAGATCATAACCTATTTGGTTACAGCCTACTTAATTTAGCGGATCGGTCTCTCTCTCGATCTCGCTCCCGAATGAACGTTTGCACGCCCTTATATAGTGCTGGCATAGGAGTGGGGTTTGTTTACGTTGACTACATGTGGTATCTTTGATCAAAAAAATAATTTATACAGTTTTCTCAGCTGTAATATATATAACAAAAGTCACTAGTATTATAGATGTGATCAACCTTACGGAATGAAATTTTGAAGTGTATATTTTGACTGTCATAAATTGGTGTTATAGGTTAATAGTGTGATGTAATTGTGTGTATAGTATCTGTAGTGTTTGGAGAAGGAAATTTAAGGTAATAACATTTTTAATTATATAACATAATAACGATAAATACTTTTAACATTTTCTATTACTAATTCTCATTTGTTGTCTCCAACAATGGCGAAGAACAATTTCTGGGAGGCGTCCTCATGCCCAACAAAGATGCTATTTTAAGGGCATAAACCGCCTCTCGCTCCACTGATCGCCCTGGAGTCGCAGGCAATGACATAGGTGAGTTTTCCAGACTCAATTCTTCCATGGTTATCTGAACAAATTTTAAAATATTTAACAGTTTATATAAAAAAAACTCTTCCAGCCATAATACAAGGTAATATCATCAAGAGTAGATAATAATAATGAAAGTTTGTAGATAATATAAGGTATTAAAACTACTTTACCTCTAAAAATCTATAAATATAATCTTATGATATCATTCCCAAGATTAATAACAAATTATAGCAGTTTATTACATATAATAACTAGCAGTCAAAATTAAATACATTTTACCATATATATTTACTTGTTATAGCAAACAAATCCTTAAATAGAGGTGTATCAACATCGATTGCCAATGGTAAGTTTATATTATCCAAATACCGGATGTTACGTTAGTTGTCTGAGGTGATCAGTCTCGACAAAAAAGGTATATATTTCCAACTAATAAATATTTGTTTACTAATTTCTGTATTTTTTTTTTAGTAAAGATGTGCGTGTCATTTGGCACGCTACAATGTTTCAAAACACGTCCACCAACTTTTAAAAGTTTTATACAATACTCAAAAAGCTATTGGATTTGTTTTTTTAGATTGAACTTTTAAACAAATTTTTTAATAGTTCAATAAATTACTAAACAATATTTTCTAAAAATGCTCTATAACATGAAAAAACTGCAAACTTGTTAAAACTTTACAATAATTACTTAACATATTCTCAAATTGTTTTTAATTTTATTTTTAATTTTTAAAATTACTTTTTTTTAAGTTTTTAGCGTTTATCACAATTTTTATTTAAAATTTGAATTTTATAAAAAAACTATAAAATTTCAAAAAACAGAAATATTTGCATAAATATTAATAATGATAATAAACGCAAATTTCAAAAAAAAAATTATTTATATTAATTTTTTAATTTTTAAAAATATTTTTACATAAAAATGCAAACTTAATAAGCTTTGTATAATACTCAAAAAGTTTAAAATTTTTCAAGAAACTTGTAGGAATTTAAAAAAATATATATATTTTTTTTAATCTGCAACAAAAAAAATATTTTTTAAAAATATCCTCAATTTTTCAACTCTAGAACTTTCTAAAAACCCAAAAACGAAAAAGAATTTCAAAAAAAACTTTAAGCTTATAATGCTTTAACTTTAAAAAAATCAAAAAAATTCTTACATTTTCTATAAAGCTGTTTTAAAAAACTATAAGCTATTTTTTACAAAAATTTAAGAACTTTTTTCCCAATTTTTGTACAAAAAAAAATTTTATGTTTTCAAAAATAACTATGGATTTTAAAAAAATTTCAGATTTAATTTTTGTTAACAAACTCACACAACTTTTTGAAAAAAATTTTATTAAAAACTTTTCTCTAAAATAATCTAAGTATGATTTACAAAAAAACTTTTAAAATTTTTAGAATAGAATAGTTTTGTACAAGACTCAAAAAGTATATTTAATAAGCTCTTAATTAGCTTTTTGGATTTTTGAAATTTTAGAAATTCTAAGAAATTTTATAGTTTTTTTAAGTTTTAATCAAAGCTTGATAGACTATAAACTTTAAAAAAACAAGAACATAATTTACAAATTAAACAAAACAATTTAGAAAAAATAATCTGAATTTTCAAAAAAAACACAATATTTCATAAAAACTTTGCAAAACTTTAAAAGATACTGTAAAAAACTCATTTTTTTTCAATTTTTTTTTTAATTTTTACAAATGTTATAAAACTTCCAAATAGATTATAAGATTTAATTTTTATTATCTATTTGAAAAAAAAATAATTAAAAAAAAACTTTAAAACTTTCAAATAGTTCTGAGTATTAATTGAATTTTATTTTTAAGAAAACCTTTTTGACAAACTTTAAAAAATCTTATACAATGCCTAAAACACTTTGTAGAGCTTTAAAATTGTTAAACAACTTCCCAAAAAGCTTATTAATTTTTTTAGAAGCTTTAGGTGTTAAAAAAAAAATGGACATTTTACAAATTAAAAAAAAATCTAAGGAATCAAAAAACTTTTATATTTTGTAAAGTTTTCAACAATTTTATATAAACTTCAAATATTTTACAAACTGCAAAAACAGTGTGGAAATTGCTAAAAAAACTTTATAGACTTAAAAACTTGACAAGTTTTTAAAAAAATTGAAAGCTTTTTTTTTGAGTTTTTAAAGCTTTGCGTACTACAAAAAAAAATTAAGTTTGCGACAATTATAAGCAGGGCCGTATGTTTTTTGTAAAAAATATCAAATTAACTATAAAAAATTAAAAAACTAAAAATTTTGTAAAAACTTGATTTTTTTTTCATTTTTATCAAAAATGCAAAAACTGAAAACCTTGTAAAAAATTATTTTTTTTATTGAAAATGCAAAAACTGAAAATTTAATTAAAATCGATTGTTTTTATCTAAACAAGAAAAACTAAATTTTTTTATATAAACATCTAATTTTTTTATCATCTAAAATGCAAAACTAGAAAACAGATCATCAAAAATTCAAAATCTAAAACTTTTATCATCAAAAATTTAAAAATTCAATTTAGTTATAACTCAAAACTTTACTTTTTTTTTAAATGTCAGATAAACTATCAAAAATTCAAAAACAATTTTTTTTGTAAAAAGCCAAAATTTTTTATATCAAAAATGCAATAACTAAAAATTAAAAAAAAGTAAACTAAAAATGTTTTTACCAAATTTTTTTTGTAAAAATGTCAGATTAACCCTTAAAAATGCAAAAACTAAGCCTAACCTAAACTAATCATAAAAAAAATACTGAAAGTTTAATAAAAAATGCAACAATTAATAAAAATCATCAAAAATGCAAAAATTGAAATTTTTAACCTAACCTAAAACCTAACCTAACCTAGCCATCAAAAATGCAAAAATTTTTATATTAAAAATGCAAAAACTAAAAATTAAAAAGTAGTAAAGAAAAATGTTTTCACCAAATTATTTTTGTAAAAATGTCAGATTAACCTTCCAAAATGCAAAAACTAAACCAAACCTAACCTAACTTAATCATCAAAAAAACAAACACCGACTTTTTTTTATCAAAAATGCAAAAATAGAAAAAAAAATCATCAACACCTAACCTAACCTTTAACCTAACCTAGCCATCAAAAAAGCAAAAACTAAAAAATTTGTAAAAAGTCGAAATTTTTTATATCAAAAATGCAAAAACTAAAAATTAAAAAAAAGTTTAAAAAAATGTTTAACCAATTTTTTTTTGTAAAAATGTCAGATTAACCCTCTAAAATGCAGAAACTAAACCTAACCTAATCTAACTTAATCATCAAAAAAACAAAAACTATTTTTTTTATATAAACCGACTTTTTTATCAAAAATGCAAAAATTAAAAAAAAAATCATAAAAAATGCAAAAACTGAAATTTTTAACCTAACCTAACCTTTAACTTAGGTTAGGTTATGTTAATAACTAAAACAGCTTTCCACCTCATACTCACAACATTTGCAATTTGAACCGTAATGAAGGAATCAAATTAAATACTCTAATTGGGAGTTAAAAATACTTGATGGTAACCATAATCTGAAATAACCCTCCCCCCCCTCAAATTTTTATCATCAAATCATTTGATATGACTTTCTCCTTTTAAACAAAGATACTTCTAAAGCTTGCAAAGTGAAGAAATTTCTAACTTTTGAGCGAATAAGAAGGAATTCCAGTTCAAACTAATTGGTCATCAAGAGATTAGATATAACCATCTCCTCCTCTGACTAAGAGAATTCTAACAGTTGCAGAGACAAAAAACTTCCAATTATTTTTTAACAAATTTTTGGGCGAGTAGATGGGCACTCCAGTTCAAACTACTAAACCAAATTTCTATTAGTTCAAACATATATTTGGGTTTGCAACTTGGCTAAAATTTGGTTTGAAACCTAACTAAATTATAAGAAATATTGCTGCCAAACTGTTAATCCTGCCTCATTTATATTTTGTAGATAATTAATAAATTAACAAAATGGCGGCCAATTTTCATCTTAAAATTAAGTAATAATAATCATAATTGTTTTTAGATTTTGATCAAATTTTGGTCAAATATTTGCCAGATAATCAAAAATAAATTAACCTAATTATTATGTTGATATTTTATAAATTAACAAAATGGCGGCC
The DNA here is from genome assembly GCA_963932245.1 of Tachinus rufipes. NCBI lineage: Eukaryota > Metazoa > Arthropoda > Insecta > Coleoptera > Staphylinidae > Tachinus > Tachinus rufipes. Next base: position 114,938,305 of record OZ010745.1, read on the forward strand.
AATTTTCTTCCCAAAATTTAGTGATAATAATCATAATAGTTTTTAGATTTTAATAAAATTTTGGTCAAATTTTCCTTAGATAATCAAGAACGTAGTAACAAAATTATTTTAATAATATTCAACAAATTAACACAGTTTTTAGTTAGTACCGGTGTTAATTTCTTGTTAAAAAACTATTTAAGTTTTTAAAACGTATTATAAACTTATTAAATTACAGAATAAATTTTTTGAATTTTTCAAAGACCTCATTAAAATTCCAAATAGCTTTTAAAATCCTGTAATTTTTGATAAAAAAATTTCCAACAACTCTTTAAAACAAAACAAAACTTTATACTTCATAAAGTACTTTAGATAATTATTATTATAATATTTAACCAAATTATAGCTTATAATATTTTTCTAAAAAGTTTTTTCAATTTTCAATAAAAATTTTATAAAAAAATTTTGTTTCGAGTTTAAAAAAACAAAATTTACACTTTAAAACAAAATTGTTACTAAAAAAATTCACAATTTACACACTTCAAAAATGCATTAAGCTTAAAAAAAAAGATACAAGAAAAGTAGCAAATACTTGGTCAAAACAAGCAAACCTGCTTCAAAAACTGTGTTTTACACAATAAAAAAATACTACCTAACTTTTTTGAGAAGGAAGATACTTTGCATTAACCCCTCCCCTGTGTTCGGTCCTGTCACGTAGAGACTCTGTATTGTAAGTAAATCCCTATTGTGGTCAATGTCTTAACCCTGCTATTTGGGTCACTAAGTAGAACAACACTATTAAACCATTTATAGTAGAATTAATTAATTAAACTTTAACTTTTAGTTTTTTTTTAATATTAAGTAGTTTGACTTCAAAATTTAAAAAAAATAACTCCTTGTACTTATTTTAGTTTCCTAAAACCATATCAATTTATTTAAAAAGTATAATTTATAGTTTTGTTTGTCGTATCTCAATTGTATGGTAGACATTTGTTTATCAATTTGCGGATCGAAAAATATGGCATGCGGCAGGGTGGATAAATGTGTCTGAATCGTCGGAGACCCTTGTGATAGTATCCGGGGTCAAACCATTCAGTAGTAATATGAAGCCGTATCAGAGGGCGAACGTTACACCGAACCGGCCAATAAATGGAATATAAAAAGTCTTATGTTCGACATATTGCGCCGACGATAACGAAATGTTATTGTAAACAAGTTACGTAGGTACGGATTACCTTTATTTGACTATTCTTTTCCAGGTAATTGGGTTTTGTTACCAGATAATTTCATAGTTTAAGTTCTAAAATATGTTAAGTTTGTAGGATTAGTAGTGACATTGATAAATAGCTGTGTTGAGTACAGAGGATTTAAAACAAAGCCCAACGCTCGCTGTAATTAAGTAATAATGAAAATCTAATGTCGATTATAATATAGTTTGATTAACAATTTTGAGTCGTTAAAAATTTCTTCTTTAAAAGTTTTTAAAATCTATTTTCTATAATGAAAGAAGATGTACATTATAGAACTAGCGATATAACAAACAAGTATTTGGTTACATAGATAAAGGTAATGCTGTTGAAATATTTACTACAGTTAGAAAAACTGAAATATTATACTATCTTTAACAAAGAATATTTAAATTCGGTGTTAATGTGATACTTTTTATTATTTTTTTATTCAATAATAATCCACGATAATCCCGAATGGGACCGTAATAAGAGTTGCGGGAAGTTATTAACGATAAAGGAGGCATTAAAATTAGGAACTTTGCGGTCAATTTTGCAGAAAATGGGCTTAATATGAGGCGCCCGTAAAAGCCGCACGGGAAGATCAAAACTTTTCGCAATGAAGAAACCACTTTACATTTACGTTGCGAGTTAAACATTAAATATTAATGAAAACTTATATACCGCTCGCGGTTCCGAATTTAGATGCCCCCTAACAAACCATTAAAAAAATATATTATTGACATTAATTAATCTCTTAGCAACTAATACCTACATCACGTGATTGGATTCCATTATAAATAGATTAATCTTTGTTATGTTACTTTTGTAATTGGATTAATTGTTGTGTTGTATGAATTTATAAATAATTTACTAATATGGGATTATATGAAATTAAGAATTAGTAAATTTTGGAAATAGTTTGTATTCTTTTTATGTAATACTTGCATCATTAAGGCAAAATAATTCAAGTAGAACTCAACGCAATCGATGAAGATAAAAATTAATTTTCTAACACTTCGTTTTCATTTATGAGATTTTGTAATATAAAATATCAGATACCACTCAACTTTTTATATTATAATATAATATACAACAAAATTCGCTGTCACTTACACACATCCACCCACATATTTGTCACAAATAAAGCAAAGAATAAAACTTTAAATTGAATATTTGTTTTCATTTTAACAAAAGTTATATTAATAATTTTCAACAAAATTTTATTCAGCATTATATTTAATAAATTAGTTTCTTTTCTGTCACAAACAAAAGAAGAAAATGAATTACAAAGTAATCTCGAGGTGCAATTATGCACGGCAATTAATGTTATTTGTGGTAGAATTAATTCAGCAAATGGCTCCGCACAAAGCTAAGAAATTACCGTTATAAATCCACAACTTAAATAGAAAAAAAAAGAAACATTAAATCCATCAATGTCATTACAATATTATCCAATAACAAATTAATAATAATACCATAACATGTCACAAATAAATAGATGACCGAAACATAATATTCAATTACATAGGGAGCAACAAATATTACGCGACATTAATGCGAATCTGATAGGTTATCAATATTTGTGCCGGCCGTAGTGCTATCATATTGCTACCCCCCTCTGAAAGTTGTTTCAATACGGATATTGGACATAAATCGTCAATCGTATCCGTGTATGTATATGTAGAATCAGTCTAATGGTCGCGCTTAAATTTGCCAAAATTTCATTAGATGCTTCAAAGGGTAATTTGGAAATTGGGAATCTCGCATTGGTTTATAAAAGTATGGAAATTAATGTTGCGAGTTTTCATTTCAATATTGGATTGTGGGAAATATGTTTTGAAATTGATTTCCAAAGATTTAACAATTTATATATTGGATAAAATTGTGCGATACAAATCAACAATTATAATTAAAAAAAACTGGCAAATTAAATTTCTATTCAAAAATATTGAAATATTTTAAAATTAAATTTGTTATTTTAGCAACTAATTCGTTAAATTTTAAATAAAACAAAAACTAATCGATAAATATTGTTCATACTAATTATGAACAAGCTTCAATAAGTGCTTTAAAGGTTGACAGTATTAGCAATTATTATTTAAAAATTATTTTTTAAATTTTTAAAAATAAATTTTTATTTTAGCAACTAATTCGTTAAATTTTGAATAAAACAAAAACTAATCGATAAAAATTGTTCAAACTAATTATGAATAAGTTTCAATAAGTGCTTTAAAGATTGGCAGTATCAGCAAATTGAATTTTTAATTAAAAATATTTTTTTATAAATTTTTGAAAATTATTTTTTTTATTTTAGCATTTAATTCGTTAAATTTTAAATAAAACAAAAAATAATCGATGAATTTTGTTCAAACTAATTATGAATAAGCTTCAATAAGTGCTTTAAAAATTGACAAAATCAACAAATTGAATTTTTAATTAAAAATATTTTTGAAATTTTAATTTTTTTTTTTTTTTAGTTTTAGCATCTAATTCGTTAAATTTTAAATAATTCAAAAACTAATCGATAAAAATTGTTCAAACTAATTATGAACAAGCTTCATCATATGCTTTAATGGTTGACAGTATTAGGAAATTGAATTTTTAACTAAAAATGCTTTTTACAAATTTTTATAAATTAAATTTGTAATTTTAGCAACTAATTCGTTAAATTTTAAATAAAACAAAAATTAATTGATGAATATTGTTCAAACTAATTATGAACAAGCTTTATTATATGCTTTAAAGACTGACAGTATTAGCAAATAAAATTTTTAATTAAAAATGGTTTTTTTTTAATTTTTGAAAATTAAATTTGTTATTTTAGCAACTAATTTGTTAAATTGTGAATAAAAAATTTGTTATTTTATTAACTAATTCGTTAAATTTTGAATAAAACAAAAACTAATCGATGAATATTGTTCAAACTAATTATGAGCAAGCTTCAATAAAAGCTTTATAAGTTGACAGTATTAAAAAAATAAATTTTTATTTAAAAATAATTTAAAAAAAAAAATGATTTTTTTTGCTATTTTAGCAACTAACTCGTTAAATTTTAAATAAAACAAAAACTAATCGTTGAATATTGTTCAAACTAATTATAAAACAGCTTTAATAAGTGCTTTAAAGGTTGACAATATCAGCAATCATCGTTTAATAATATTTTTTTTAAATGATTAAAAATTAAATTTGTTATTTTAGCAACTTTTTTGTTAAATTTTAAATAAAACAAAAACTAATCAATGAGTATTGTTGAAAATAATTATGAACAAACTTCAATAAATGCTTTAAAGGTTGACAGTATCGGCAAGTTTTATTTAAAAATTTTTTTTTTTTTTTAATTTGAAAAATAAATTTTATGCAATTAATTCGTTAAATTTTAAATAAAACAAAATCTAATTAATGAATATTGTTCAATCTATTTGTGAACAAGCTTCAATTAATGCTTTACAAATTGACAGTATTAAAAAATTTAAAAAAAAATTATAAATCTTTTTTGAAAAATTTTGTTTTTAGCAAATAATTTGTTAAATTTTGAATAAAGCAAAAACTAATCGATGAATTTTGTTCAAACTAATTATGATCAAGCTTCAATAAGTGTTTTAAACATTTTTAATATTTTACAGGCTTAATTGAGTATAATACTTACGGTTTTATACTTTTAAAACAATTTTATAATCTAATTAACAAAGAAATGCGTTTTCTAAGCAGTTCATAAAGAAACAATTTCATGTTTCTGAATAATTTTTGGTAAATTTCAAGCAATGATTGTTTTTTTCTGAGCAACATATAAAAGGTTCTATGCCTCTGAAGCAATTTTTTAATTAAATAAATGCAATAAATGCAATTTCTGAGCAATTTATGCAACAAAATTTTAGATTTTTGATAGATTTTAAACAATAAATGTATTTTATGAACAATAACTAAATGATTTTATGTTGTCAAAGCAATTTTTAAACGATTAAATGCAATCAATGCTTTTTCTAAGCATTTAAAAAACATAAAAAGCTTAAATTTCATGTTTTCTGAATGATTTTTGGCAGATATCAAAAAATTCATACGTTTTAAGCATTGTTGCAATAAATGCAAGATTTAAAGCAATAATTGTTTTTCTAAGTAAACTATTAAACGATTTGTGCTACTAAATCAATTTTTTAATTAAATCAACGCAATAAATGCATTTTCTGAGCTACTTATAAAAGATTTCATAAAAATAAGCAATTTTATATTTTATAATTAAATTTTATTTGGTAATAGTTGATTTTTTTAAGAAAATATCAAAGGTTTTATGCTTCTAAAGCAATTTTTTAATAAATTATATTATAAAAAAAAACAACAATTTTATGTTTTCTAAATAAGTAAATTTTAAGCAATAGTTGCCTTTTTGAGTAAAATAACTAAAGTTTTATGCTTCTAAAACAATTTTTTAATCTATTTTACAAAACAAAAATGCATTTTTTAAACAATTTTTAGAAAATTTCATTAAAAAAACATTAATTTTATGTTTTTTGAATGATTTTTGATGGTTTTTAAGCAATAATTGTTTTTTCTGAGCAAAATATCAAAGCTTCTAAAGCATTTTTTTAATCAGATTGATTCAATAAATTTGTTTCCTCAGCAATTTATAAAGGATTTTATAAAAATACTTTAATTTTGTATGCTTTGAATAATTTTAGTAGATTTCATGCAATAAATCGTTTTATTCAATCGCATTACAAAATGTTATTATTTGTTAAAATTGCAAATAAAAAACCAAACATTTTGAAAAGAATTATTTAAATGTTACAAATGCAAAAAAAAAATGAATTTATGTTAAATTAAAATTAAATTTTTAAAAAATTCTCATCCATTCAACTACCACACCAAGCATTTGAGTAGTTGATAGTTTATAGCACTTTAATTACACTTTCTGTTTTTTTTTTTTAAGTAAATTGTTTTCTCTATTCTACGCAACGCCGAAACTTGTCTTACTTTTTATTTAAACTGGTTTACTACATCTTGTCTTTTTGCACAGCACGCTACTGCTACAATCCGTCATCGGTTTAACGTATTTATTTGTCAATTAAACCTACACATAATTTTATTATTAAAATAAAATTTTATGTCAGCTACTACATTAGACAGTATTTATGAAATATTTGACAAGGATTACATAAATGATTATTATTGAAACTAAATCTATCAAGTTTGTAAAATATAACGGAATAGTTTATAGTGTAAAAGTATTTCTGAAAACAAAGTACATACAATTAATTTGACTTTTGTTATCTACTATATTTGATGTAAAATCAACAAAATTGCGGTAATTGTAAACTTTTTCTTTTTATAAAATTGTGCTAATTGTTTCAGTTAAGTGCAACATCTAACTCAAGTCTTAATTATTTGCAGGTTTAAGTCATTTAACATTAGTTTATTATATGATAAGTGTCTATGTCTATAATTACATTAAAAATGAGAATGTAAGTAGACCAGACACTAGGCTTTGGGTATAGCAATAGAAACCAAAACGTGCTACTATTTCCACCTAGCAAACTTTCTCAGAAAGCTTCACAAAAAAATAAACATATTCAACTTCGATACTACACGTACTGTGTCGTTGTACCAAAAACAAAGCGGTTGTGTTTATACTTCCTGGCATTAGAAGATATAAGAGCAGTGACAAAATTGAAAGAAGAAAGTACATGTTTTTTGTCTAATCCTTCCTATTGTCAACCAGTAAAAAACAGTCGCTGTAAAATGAAAGAGCAAACAAAGTTTAAGATTAATTGTTTTGTTCCAGTTTTTTCTTGTAGTATAAGTACTGTTATCTAAGTTTGCTTAAGCAGGTTCAATATACAAAGTTTTGTTCTCAGTTATTGTTCCTGAATAACACTATTGTAATGTTTCTGTTAGTTTTTTTGTTGGGCAGTAGTTTAAACCTTTTACCGTCTAAAATAATTTGTTCTAACTTTTGTAATTTTTTTGTTTGTTTTAGCTTTTTTTGCTTTTTTTATTCTATTCTATTTTTTGTATATGTCAACTACAAAACAACTTGCACAGGTCCCAAAAATTCCGGCCAAAAGTAACATTGCAGTGTAGTTTGTTGATTTAGTCTTTCTGGTTTTTTTTTTTAAGAGTAACGCGTTTCTGAGCTAATTGAATCTAGTATTAAAAGTTTGGGTTTATTCTATAAATCAAACAAGTACTGAAGTTAATTTCTGCTGCGGTAAAACCCTGTCAACTGCCAGGTTTACTCTAAATGCACATTAGAATAACATTGGTATTGGTTGTTATTTTGTTTATTGTTTATTTTAGATTTTTGATTATTTCTTGGTTCTAAATCAAAATTATGTGAAATGCCAATTTTGGGTTGGAATAGAAGTGTATTGCAGCTTAAGAATAAAGTTGCTTATTTTGTGATTGTTAGTTGGTTTTGCATGAACAAATATTAAATTGAGTTAGGATTTTTTAACTTTGGGAAAGCTAGCTTTTCAAATTTTTTTGTTGGAAGCGTTGTGGTCCATGTTTGTTGCAAATAGTCAAACAACTATTTTTTTGTCTTTTAGCTCTTAGGCTCTTAAGAACTAAAAAATGCTTTCAGATACGTTGTCCCAACTCATTGCAAACTTGTTTTATTGGATTTAGGTTTAGACTTGCCAATAAAACTGCTTACTTTCTAGCTCATATAGATATTATTCAACAATTCTAGTTGCGCAAGATCTAGCATTATCTTGCATTAAAATGCCATGTTTGCATATAGGGATTATGAATGACATGATATAATCTTTTAGAACTTTCGTAATGTATTGTAAGGATTTTTTTGACATAAAATCACATCAACTATTTAGTAATGTTGTGAAGGTGGTAACGCAATGATCGATGAGATGCTAGGCACACTGATGATGGGTGCATACCCTGAGACATTATTGTATGTGTGTCACACTGGGTGAACATGCAATTTACATAAAATACATCATTTATTAATTTTAAATGATAAATTTGTTTCGGTCATCTGATTCAAATAAAACGCGCCAAAAATGCCGTTGCCTGTTTGTGTAGGATTTAACTATAGGTCTGTTCCAACATTCGATTTGGACAGTTTGCAAACCGTTCAAACTATGCACACAAACAAATTACTGTGTATAAGAGATTGCTTAAGGTTGACTAATATTTGTTTGTGTGCACAGTTTGAACACACAAAAACATTATAACGTTTTCCTTAATAGAGGGCACTGCGTTAACACCTTCGGCACATTAGTAAACATTATTTGTTTAATAGTTACTGTGATTTTGAAATAAAGTTTGAATTATAGGCAAGTAGCTTTTTCTAATGTGGCCCACCCACCCACAGAAGTAATGGTGATTTAAGAATTTATTGCTTAAACCACTGTTAATGTTTCTGTAGTTATTCTTTACAAGAGAATTATTGTAAATTGTTAGCAATGCAACAAAGGATTAGTTTACAACAAATTTTTTGATAACAATCACTTGGGTGGGCGGGCGGGAACCAAGTTTAAAATGTAGGAGGGTAACTTCTTCTACTGTGGCCCACTCACCCACCCAAATGTTGGTGATTTAAGAATTTATTGTTTCAACCACTGTTAATGTTCCTGCAGTTATTTTTAACAAGAGAATTATTGTAAATTGTTACCAATACAACAAAGGATTAGCTTACAACAAATTTCTTGTTAACAAACGCTTGAGTAGGCAGGCGGAGCCCAAGTTTAAATTCTAGGCGGGTAGCTTCTATTTCTGTAGCTTACCTACCCACATAAGTGTTGGTGATCTAAGAATTTATTGCTTTAACTTTTGTTAATGTTCCTGCTGTTATTCTTAACAAGAGAATTATTGTAAATTGTTAGCAATACAACAAAGGATTAGCTTACAACAATTTTTTTGATAACAAACGCTTGAGTGGGCGGGCGGAAACCAAGTTTAAATTCTGAGCGGGTAGCTTCTTTTACTGTGGCCCGCCCACCCACTCAAGTGTTGGTAATCTAAGAATTTATTGCTTCAATCACCGTTTATGTTCCTGCAGCTATTTTTAACAAAAGAGTTATTATAAATTGTTAGCAATGCAACAGAGGATTAGTTTACAACATGTTTCTTAATAACAAACGTTTCTTCTACTGTGGCCCACTTACCTACGCAAGTGTTAGTGACCTGAACATCTATTACTTCAACCAACGTTTGTGGTCTTGCAGCTATTCTTAACAAGAGAATTATTGTAAATTGTTAGCAATACAACAGAAAATTAGTTAACAATAAATTTCTTGATAACAAACGCGGGCGGAAACTAAGTTAAGTTTTTGGACGGGTAGCTTTTTCTACTGTTTATATTTAATTATCAACAACAATCGGTACGCAGATGATACTGCGATAATATCAAAAACAATCCATGATCTTCAGAAAATGCAAACATATACACAGTTAGCTAATCTTACTGGTCACAAATCAAAAGTAACGGTGATCAAACTACAGAAATTAGCAGACACATAGAAATAACTAGAACCACTATTATTAAAATAGAAAACATCATAAATAGAATTTTTTCAACGTTGTTGTATGAGATGGAAGCATAGAGGTTGAAGAAAAATAGCACAAAAAATTGTAAATTTATTGCCACATACTAAAGATACCCTGTACAGACCTAGTAAACAATGAAGAAGTCATGCAAAGAATTAAGGAACAAAAGCTAGAGTATCTGGAATACTTATTTTACTTATTATACAAAGAAGATTTTTAAAGCGTCGCAGAACTTTATAGTAGATGGTAGTAAGGAAGCGACCGTAGAACAATGGTCTAGTGCGAGGACTGTTGTGCAGGCAGCCTGAGTTTGATTCGGGAATTAGATATTGCCGCTGCCGGGGCAGCGGCAATATCTAATTTTTCGAATATATTTCGATGCGGTCGTTTCCTTTGCAAGGCAATGGCAAACCAGCAAAGTATTTGCCTAAAAAACCCCTCTAGTGGTGTGGTTCGGATTCCACGTTAAACTGTAGGTCCCGTATGTTTGTGTGGAACTATTATTGCGCACCACAAACATACGAGAGGGGCGCCAAACACTCGTAGCGAGTATGGCACTATAAGAAGAAAAAGTAAGGACAAACTTTGATCTAACTATTTAGAGTTGCAACGCCAAAGATAAGAATTGCAATGATGATTGCCAATCTCCGAGAGAAGACGGCACAATAAGAAGAAGGTTATATAAAAATATTCAGACTGTTCGGTTAGTGAAAATTAAAAAAAAAAAGTGCAAAGAACCTATTGAGGTCTAAGTGTAGTGAAATTTGTTTCACTTTCCACCCGAAATCTAGAATCCAGAAAATAACAGATTTCTAGAATGTCAAAATGTTCAAATTTACATAAGGAAAGTGTCTAAATTGACATAAAAGAAGTATTAGAATTAACATACGAGATAACATGATACGAGTCTTAAAACTTAGAGAAAATGTCAATAAAACAAGAAAAAAATTGTCTTTGCATTTGAAAAAATAACAAAAATTAAATAAAAGTAATTATTAAAAATCACGTACGGAAAAATATCAAAATAAGGGATTGCCAAAATTAACATGAAAAATATATTATATTGTTTTCTGCAATGCTGTAATTGTTCTTCAAAGTTTTGCATCACCTTTTTAAACAAGTCAATGTCAATTGACTTAACTTCCGTTGTGTAAGCTTTTTTTGTCTCTTGCAGATTTTGAAGTTTAACAAAGTAGACCATAGTCTTTAGTTGTCCCTATGAAAAAAAACACAATCTGCGAGGTCTGGGGACAAGAAGGTTACGGAGCATTGCCGAAATGGAAAATTACGTGTTTAAACTTTCATTAATATGATCAAAAGTTTTTTAACATAAAAACAAATTCTTTGGAGTTTTTAGTTATAGTTGCCCCTTTTGAATCTATAAAAAAGTAAAGTTTGAGCATTCCAAATCAGCATTGATACAGTTCACAGAGGTTTTCTGATACACAATATGAATAGTTATGTGTGTTAACTTATCCTGGTTCATTTTTATCAACAAAACTCATTTGCATTCTTTTGTGAAATTTTTTTTTTATTCATTTGAAGTGCTGCAGCTTGTTTTTGAGTAGAATAGTCTGGACTTTGAATTACTGCTCTTCTCGCTTTTTCTACAAAAATTGGTGTTTTTACATTTTGGAGACAACTTCAATATTTTTGATTAATAAAAAATCTGTTAATTGTGTCACGTTTTAGAACTAAATTATTACAACTAATATTGAAACGTTAGCGCTAGCTCAGCTGCACAACAATAACAAACTTGCCCAATTTTAGATGTTTTTGTAACTGCAAACGCACAATGCTTTCTTGTCTAGATAACAGTTTAGACTAACAAACAGTAAGCACTCTTAAATTGAATGACAATAACCGCAACTTTTATCCCTTTCTTTTTGCGTGCACTATTCGTTCAAAAACAGATACATCTTGAACATAAACCATTGCTTTCATATTAAGATATTGCTTCTTCTCATCGCTTTTGAATGGAGTCATTCACAATCTAATCTTTCATAGTGCGCATGCAAAGACACGCCGTATAAACTTCAGTTGAGTAACAAGCAATGCTTATTGTCTGAGTTTGTTAAAGTAGCTTCTGCAAAGGTCTCAATAAAGCAACAACTAAATTGTTATTGCAAAAAGATAAGCGTAGAGTGGCCAAAAAATTCATAAATTTCAAATTCACAAAAACACAAGCTACTTTAATAGAGCCGCAATCGTATGTTCAAAGACCCGCATGCAGCTATGGAGCCACAAGTTGCCAATTTTTGGTCTAGGCTATAAAGACGTGCCTACCAAACTTATTGTTTTAAATTTTTATTTTATTTTAATCAACTCATTGTATTAAACGCAAATTACAAATGAAGTACTATATATATGAAGTTTTATCATGCTGACTATTTTAGTAATTAAATGCTTAATACAGAAGATAATTGCCATCAAAATTGTTACGTTTCAGTAATATAAGATTTGATTATTTTTTTAACATAAATTTATGACTTGATTCTGAATTTTGGTCGAACACTAAACAATAATAATAGTTTGTATTGTAAGGGTCTACTACATGAGAGACCACAATATATCTAGGTGATATACCCTTTTTATCTGAAGGTGAAAATACAAACAAATAACTCGACCCCTCCAACCCATTCCGCAGATTCCACCCGGAATCCGACATGTATTTATGCGGGTGTTTGTCGATGTGGACGCGGCCCTACCGAATGGTAATTGGTTCGCATGTTTCCCCCGGAGTTGTTGTTCCCACAAGACCTCGGACCCGGCTCCTTATTCTTATTCCCTGAATGGAGATAACAGTTTCTCTCCTCCGCCGCCTCACCTGTCAAAGGGGCGCAATAGGAACCTTTTGTACAGAGATTCATTTTATTACGCAAGTTTCCGACTCCTACGTCGGTGGAAAACTTGCGGAAATATTGTTCAACCAGACATGAGTTATTACCAGGGATTTAATTAATCGCACAGGCTCTGGGAGTCAAGACACGTGTAGCGGTGCGGCGGACACCGTTTATGCAGAACTAATCGAAACTGAGTTATGGATATCGGAGCATAATAGCTCCCAGAATGGCCGGCATAATGCTCCCCGCGATGAGGAAATAACTCAACCTATTAACTAGCCGTTATTAGTTATTGACATTGCAATGCAAAGCGTTGGCCACACATCAATCAAAATTGCTTTTGTGTCATTCGCCTACACTTTTACATGTCACTCGCACTTATTTTTCGATTAATTAATACACTTCAAATGTATGGCCAGAAGCGATCCGTTTAATTCAACTGCTATTGTACTCGGATCACATAACAACCGTAACTTGAAGTAAATTAAATTTTCATTTTATTTACTCCAAGGTAAACTTAAATTGAATGTCTCTAAAACTAGTTACAACAATATAAATGAAGCTATTTTAATTCTATTTAATATATTGCTTAGCGATTTTAATAATCCAATGTTTTCCATTAAGGTTGTTTATGCTGCATCCTTGGTATTCATGTAAGTTCCATTAATCGCGGTTTCCGCGCACGCCGAGTTACTGACACTGATAGATGGGGAGACATTCACACCGAAATAGTGCTATCCCCCTTTTGTCAGGTATGACCGCCTCTGTGTTGCATACAATGTACTGGGTCACCTATGGTCAACTTGCAATGATCCATTGCGTCGTATTTCCTTTGAATTTCAAAGAAGGATATTATTATTCCTATTTCCAAAAATAGTTTGGATAAATATTTAGTTCAAAATTAGTTACTAGTATAAAGTTTAACGTATAATATTTTGCAATTAATTAAAAGAAGTAAACTTTAGTTTTAGAATTTTTTTGTTTAAAACTGCAGAGGAAACTCAATTCTTTCAACCACAAAGCGTTTTGAAAATGGATAAGCAAATCCAAACGCTGTCTCTGCGTCTCGGAGGTTGAATGATTCTGCATTCAAAGCCATTCGCTCTCGGCGAAAAGTATATGAATCAGAATAACAAATAATGTGTTAACATTTTATATGTAGAAAGTAGAAGCAAAATTTAGAATTTAAATTTTTTAACTTAATTTGTAATGATCGAAACTTTGCCACATACAAAGATTGTTTTTTTTTTTTTTAATCTAAACTTAATAATTATTAAAGCAAATTCAGTCGCAACAATGTACATTATAGGAACATTTTGTGGCCGAACAAAAGTAACTTTTGTGCAGAAAATTATTGCAATGTTAACTTTGTCCGTACTTAAAGTTTAAATTACATTTTAGTTGTGGATTAAATTGGTTATTGAAGCTGTGATTTATAGAAGGGGGACGCAGAATTAAAAGCAGTTATTAGAGACATTCTGCGAAAAGCGGTCGGTGCACGAGGCTAGGATTCAATTTATTATCAAAGGCGGCGGAGCGGTGTTGGTGATGTACAGGGCTTTTGTTAAAAGTGAGTCGCAGGGGCGCGACCGAAACGTCCCCCCCCCCTTAAAAACCCAACGCCCCGGAAAATGCAAAAAGCGGAACAATTTCTGGAAACGGAATTGTACTCCGGGGGGCAATTGGTGAGGCGATGCGTGGTTCCAACAGGTCAGAAGATTATATATATATATATTTTTTTAATAATTAAGTTAATAAATCCGACATTGATCGTCGTTAAGATGCAGGAGAACCTTAAACGGCAAACAATGTACTCGTGAGAGATTTATAAGTGCCGCGTTGCAATCTTTTGAACGTTCACAATGTTTCTCGGCGTTATAGAAGTCGGGTGGAGATAAAACAATGCTACTTGAACGAATGATAAATAGCCGGAGGGTGGGGGAATATAGCGCGCAAGAATGCGACGCGGCCGTTTAATCTGGATAGGTGTGAGCCGCGGAGGAGGTGCGGAGCGGCGAGACGCGGTTCCGGCGGTTCCGGTGGTCGATATAGGCGAGAGCCATGGGGAGATGTGTACATGCTTCACAGGTGGAAGAGGAGGAAAGGGTCACGGCGGTAAAGTGGCCAAGGGAAAATGATCCGCGTCCCACTTTCCATAACGAGCATCTCCGCTACACATGGGAAAATCGGGCAATTACCCGACCTACCCAAATTAGATGTGCAAGTTTGGATAACGACTGCGAACTCGAAAACATCCATAATTTTATACAGAGTCTTATTCTTAATTAAATATATAGCATCACTCGTTAAGTCATCATCATTCATTAACTTTTTTAAAGTTCCAAATTGTCAAAATATTCTACAATAATTAGAAAAGTTCTCAAAATGGCAAAAACCATAAAATGATAAAAAACTTTATTTAATTCTCAAGAATGTTACTTTACTATCATCAAAAATGTTACTAAACTGCTAAAAATTTTAGTAAATTATCAATAACGCTAGTTAATTAGCAATTACAATAATCAGACGTTTCTAAAATATAAAAAATTATAAAATATTAGAATCCGTAACAAAACTATCAAAAATGTTACAAAATCAGCTGTCAAAAATGTTCTACAATTGTCAAAATTCTAAAAAACTTAATTTAACTGTCAAAAATAATTTAAAACTGTCAAAATGTATCAAAACTGCAATCATATTCCTAAAACTGACAAAAATGTTTTTATATTTTCAAAAACTGTCAAAAGTATTTCGAATTAATCAAAAAATTTGTACAATTGTTAGAAAACTTTACATTTTGCTCCTAATATACTCTAAAAGTTATACATTGAATTTTAAAATGATAAAACCCCTAAAATCCAAAAAATTATTAACCCAATTCTCAAGTGTAAGCAAACCTAATTGAAAAAAACTGTCAAACGTGTCATTAATTTATCAAAAACGCTTTTAAAAATGTTCCACAATTATTTAAAAAAATGCCACTAAACTATGCACATTTGTTTACAAAAATATCTGCTTTTTTTAATTAATAACAAGATTATTTTAATCATTTTGAAAAGAAGGTACTTAAGATGAATTGAAATACAATGAATTTATTGTTTTATAATTTTTTTTTAATTATTGAGTGTTGAGAATTTTAATTAGCTATGTTTCTGTCAATCTTTTAAAAGTTTGATAATTATGTTACTTACAACGTAAACGGACTAAACGCTACTACGCTTAGCCGATGTTGCGCGAATCGACACGACGCATATTAGGTGGGAGATTGACGTCACGACCACTTCACTCTCAGCTCAGCACAGTTGTGCTGTGTTGTGTCGGTCGTGCATGGGAATCCAATTCCTCACCTCAAGTTTGCATTTTGTTCTAATTAATCTATAAGATTAACAATAATAAATACTTTAATTTGTTTCTTAAATCTAAGTGTGATGGTTTTAGGATTACATTCTATAGCAAGCTGAATCTTAGGTAAGCACTTATTGCACAATTTTATGTTAGGTTAGGTTAGGTTAGGTTAGGTTAAGTTAAGTTAGGTTAGGTTAGGTTAGAATATTTGCTTGCTTTAAAGAAAGCTGAAAAAATAGGAAAATAATTTTTAATAAAATTAAATCTAAAAAATTTTTTTTTTAGTTTTGAATAAAATAAAATTTTATTTTTTTTTTTAATTTGAATAAAAAATTCGGAGAGAACAATTTTGGGTATTTTGATTTGAATTATTTTTAAATTAGAAGTACAGTTTGAATTATTTTATTAACAAAAAAATTAAACCAAAGCTGTTTTAACTAGTTTTCTAAAAAAAATCAAATAACCTCTATCTGTACTTTATACAAATAGCTTTAGAATTACTTTTCTATGTGAATTTACCTATTGGTATTGTCTCCAAAAAAGCATTTTTTTATTTAACAAAAATACAAAGTATAGATTTTTTAAAAGATTATTTAAAATATGTGTCACCTTTATTTGAACATTAGCAAAGTCCAAGAATTAGAAATAACTCATTTTATGCTATAATTTACATTATTTGTCTTTTAGGGATACATTTTGATTGTTGCTGATAGTAGAGGTTTTATAATTTTAAAGAAAAAAACTTTTTTGACCAATAACAAAGATTAAAAATAGGAAATATGAATATTTAAGTTATAATTTGCATTATTTGTTTTTGAAGAATATATTTTAATAATTAATTACAGCATGGACTTTAAAATTTTATAGTTTGCGTTCTTTCTTGGTAATGCCCAATTTTGTTTTTTGAGACTATTTTGTATTTGTTTCGATTTTATTATTTTGTCCATTTTGTATTTTCAGTCATAATGTTACTTTATCCATTTTGTATATTTCAACATTTGTTTTCATCTATTAATAAAATGGAGACCCTATTAAAAACACAAAGCTCTAAGTATTGACAGAGGATAATTAATTTAAGTTTCATGTAAAGTTGCTAATTATCTAAATTAATTAATTCCTGTTGGAATTGCAATAATTATTGTTATGTTAATGGCATAGTTCTATCCATAGTCATTATAGTATACTGTGTTCCAATTTCTTCATCCACTATAACACACTTTTTATTAACAAACTGTTCCGTTTTCTCATCGTTTCCTTTCAAAACGTGCACCTTATGTGTTTTCAAATGCATCTTAAAAGTGTTGTTTTGATTGAACGATTTGCTACATATTTTGCAGTTATATAGTTATTATTAATGACCGTTGGCATTTTTGGATTGAAGGTTGTTCAAAAATATGCGTTTTTTTTAGTATAACGTTTCCAATTTACTTATGAATTAGGGTCGGTTTCAATTTGTAGACAAAGCGTGAGAAAATTGGAATATTTCTACATGAACACAAGCAAATTGTAAAAGCAAACAAAGAAATTTTTTTTTTAGTATATCACAAAACCCGACAAAAACCCGTTAAAAATAAAAGTAATCTACAGTCAAATGTTCATAAGTTATCAAGTTCAAGTTGTGATAGAGTTTTGGTGCAAATTTTGTATAACAATTAGACTTTCTGAAAGATTTTATGTGTAGTATTGTGTAATTTTAGATGATTTTTATGACAAAAACGGCGTAAACACGATATTAAACTATCGGCTAAATATTTATAAACTGCGTCCCCGTCTACCCGCCTACCCGCTTAAGTGTTAATTATCAAGAAATTGCTTACATCACTTTCCTTTTCTAATATATTGACTTTTTTGATCATTTGTTAGCTGCAGAAACACGGTAGTTGGTTGCAACTACTAATTTCTTGATAACAAATACTTAGACGGGTAGGCGGGAACATGATATTAAACTTGTAGCTCAATATTATAAATTGATAACGTCACTTTCCTCTTTTAAGAAATTGATTTTTGTTGGTCATTCTATCATGTTTGTTATCTGCAGGAATACGGTAGATGGTTGCAACTTCCAATTTCTTGATAACAAACGGGTGGGCGGGAACACAACATTAAACTACTGGCTTAATATTTATAAACTGTGTTGTCTTGCCCACCCGTCCAAGTGTTTGTTATCAAGAAATTGCTTACGTCACCCTCCTCTTTTAATATATTACCTTTCGTTGATCATTCTGACAAAGTTAATCAAATTAGAATTAACAACTTATCTCAAAAAAATAGCTATTAGAAAAAACTTATATAAGCTTAATGGGACTAAAGTTAGTTTTTCTGACGATTTATCGCCTAAAGTTAGAATTGAACAAAAAAACTTACGAAAACACTTAAGAATTGCAAAAGATAAGTCGCTTAACGCCAAAATCGTTCAAGGTAATAAACTATTAATTCAAGGCGTAGTTTATACTCTGAGTCAACTCGAATTGATGAATTTGGTAACCCCACAGAAAGGTTAATATACAGTGCACCAGGAACTCCTATTCACAGTGGTAATACTGTTTCCGATGCAGTAAAAACTCAACTGCCACCAAACTTCAAGCCTATAGAAACAGAAAATACTAACTCCCCTACAATAACAACTGGAAAAAAACACCAAAACTATTAAAAGAACAAAATATGAAACTAAGAAGCAATTCTACCACATCTACCTCAACAGCTTCAAAATCCAACAGAACAAAACTTGTTAAACGAATTAATTTATATAATAATTTATTGTTATGTATCTTATTTATTATTTTTGCAAAATATTTATTTTGTAATGTCTAATTTTAACATTTATTATCAAAATGTGCGCGGTTTGAATACCAAACTTAATCATGTTTACGCTCAAACGCACGAAATGTTTTATGATATCTTTGCTCTTACCGAAACCTGGTTAACCTCAAACGTACATAATGGTGAAATTATTAACAGTGACAATTATTGTATTTTTTGTGCTGATCTCTCTTTTTCTAAAGCCGGGGGTGCTATGTTAGCCATAAAAAATACACTTGATGCGTCAGTCATCGACACTTCAGTATTTAATAATATACTACCCCAAGTTGATATTGTGGGTGCAAAAATTAACTGCGGTCATCTTGTTTTGTACGTTCTTAGCATATACATACTTTCTAAAATGAGCACCGACAACTACGCAACATTGTTTGAATTGATAGAACAATTTGAAATCATATATGACAAAAAAAGTAATTATCTTAGGTGACTTTAACATTACTAAATATTTTGATTTTTATAGAAACATTACTTTTGATCAGCAATCTTATTTACTCAGTAATTTCACTGTTTTTTTTTAATTACAAACAATATAATTTTATAACTAATAAAAACAATCGTCTGCTAGATCTAGAAATATCGAATGTTGAATGCATAGTTAAATTAGAAACATCACCTCTTGTATTTATTGATGGTCATCATCCACCTCTATCGATTTCTTTTTCTAAATTATATTCTCATCACAAATCATTCTCTATTAACTCGTCCAGCTCTTATTATAATTTTCGTAAAGCTAATTATCCAGCTCTATATAATCTGATGATAGCAACAGATTGGTCGTTTTTAAATAATTCAAATGATGTTAATGTTGTCTGCAAACTATTCTATACAAAATTATACGAACTTCTAAGTTCTACAGTACCTATAGTCCCGCCCAAAAAGAGTACTTACCCTCCATGGTTTAACAAAAATATAATTGGCCTTATCAAACAAAAACATAATTTACATAAATTATATAAAAAGTACAATTCGTGCTCATATTAAACTATTAATACAAACTGGTTATAATAATTATATAAGCAACATCCAAAACTCTATAATAAAAAATCCTAAACAATTTTGGCACTTTATAAACAAACTAAAAAAAACATGCACGCATACCAAGCACCTTAAAATACCATGGTGATTAAGTTAATGATCCGCAAAGTATTGTAAATTATTTTGCAGAATATTTTAGCAGTGTTCACACACAGCAGAACAATACAGATGATTTTACAGATAAAACTGAATTTAATTTGAATTGTGTAATAAAACCCACCTTTGATGAAGATGAAATAATAGCGTCAATGAAAAATTTAAAATCTAAACTGACCTGTGGAGTGGATAACATTCTCGAATTAATAGTCAAAGACTGCCGTTTTGTCCTAGCCAAACCTTTATGTATAATATTTAGTCTTTCACTACAAACTGGTCAGTTTCTCGAGATATGAAAAACTTTGAAAGTTTGGCAAGTATTCAAAAGCAAAGATTCACATTCAATTAAAAATTGCAGACCTATTTCAATCTTAAGTTGCTTTGCCAAAGTTTTTGAGGGTCTTTTATATAATTATATTTACAGCAATATCCAGAACGTCATACCACCTTACCAACATGGCTTTATCAACAAACGCTCAACCATATCAAATTTAAGTTGTTTTACTGAATATATTTCTACTTCATTAAATAATAAACAACAAGTGGACGTAATATATACGGATACGGATAAAACTAATCATGTTATTTTACTAAATAAATTAAGTCAGTTTGGGTTACACAAAGAGCTTATCACGTTTTTTAAATCTTACTTGCACAACCGTAGTACATTAGTGCAGTATATTGGCTTTAAGTCATGTGCATTTTCTCCATTTTCAGGTGTGCCGCAGGGATCCAACTTTAGTTCTCTGTTGTTCAACATTTATATTAATGATGTGGTTGATGTTATCAACGTTGAGAAACTGTTATACGCAGATGACTTTAAATTGTACACTGTTATCAATACTCACAGCGATTGTCTTCGTCTTCAACAATCTTTACAAAATCTGTGTTTATGGTGTGTCTCTAACAAATTAGATCTAAACGTTAACAAATGTATTACACTCACTTTTAGCCGTAAAGTTAACAATATTTCATTTAATTATTCAATCAATAATGTTATTTTATCAAAAACTGACACTCATAAAGACCTAGGCATTACTTATAACTTTTCATTATCATTCAGAAACCATATTAATACAATAGTTAGTTCATCTAATAAATTGCTAGGCTTTATTAAAAGAAGCTGCAAAAAATTCTACAATCTGCAATGTATATCCTTGCTATATAAAACGTTAGTAGTAAGTAAACTTGAGTATGGTGCGTTGATTTGGGATCCATACTACCAGGTGAATATCTCTCAAATCAAGTACGTACAATGAAAGTTTTTAAAGTTTTTGTATATAAAAAATTATGGAAATTATTAGTTCAATAATTTGAACATGTCATATTATTAAATACATTAAATTTTTATTCACTAAAACAAAGACGTACAATCTCAATATTATGGTTTCTACTTAAAATTATTTATAACAAAATTGATTGTCCAAGTTTGATAAATAAAATAAGCTTTAATATTCCTAGGCAAGTTTCTAGATTTCCGAGTAGATTTCCTAAATATTTTTATCTTCCTAGAGTTAATAATAATATGGCTTTTAAATCGCCTATATACAAAATATGTTATTGTTATAATACTATTTGCAATGACATAGATATATGCTTTACAACTTCATTAAACGGTTTTAAACTGCAGCTGCAAGAATTAATATAACGTTCCTTATATCATATTTCATAATTTTTTTGTTTTTAACAATTTTTTCTGTCTTCCATTTTTATACTTAATATGTTTATTTATACTTAATTTGAGTAATTTTTTTAATTTTTTTAAATTTTTTATATTTTCAGTATTATAGTTAGATACATACAGGAAACATTATAATTGTTGTTTGTTAAAGTACACATGTTTATCTTATTATTAATACTGTTTTACTCTTTGTTATATATGTTTTTATTATTATTATTATTTTACTATATTATAGTATTAGATCATTTGATTTATATACTACGTATATGTTCTTTATAATCATTAATTTTTAATTATTATTAGTATTATTGTATTTTATTTATTATTAATTTTTTATTTCTTTTATTTTACTTTCTTTTTTTTTGTCCTGCTTTGTAATTGGGTATTTATACCTGTTTGAGTATTATTATTATTATTAAAAAAATAAATAAATAAATGTTTGTTAGCTGCAGGAACACGTTATATGGTTGCAACTTTCAATTTCTTGATAACAAACAATTGAGCGGGTGGGCGAGAACACAATATTAAACTACTGACCTGATACTTATAAACTGTGTTCCCGCCCATCCGCCCAAGTGTTTGTTATCAATAAATTGCTTACGTCACCTTTCTCTTCTAATTTATTGACTTTTGTTGTTCATTCTGTCATGTTTGTTAGCTGCAGGAACACGGTTTGTGGTTGCAACTTCCAATTTCTTGATAACAAACACTCTGGCAAGTGGGCAAAAACTCAACATTAAACTACTGGCCCAATATTTATAAACTGTGTTTCCGCCCACCCGCCCAAGTGTTTTTTGTCAAGAAATTGCTTACGTCATCTCCTTCTTCTAATATATTAACTTTTGTTGGTCATTTTGTCATGTTTGTTAGCTGCAGGAACACGGTATGTAGTTGCAACTTTTAATTTGATGACGAATGATGATGAATTTGATAACAAATAATTACTGGCCCAATATTTATAAACTGTGTTCTCGTCCACCCGCCCAAGTGTTTGTTATCAAGACTTTTGTTAGTCATTATGCTATGTTTGTTAGCTGCATTAACACAGTATGTAGTTGCAACTTCCAATTATTTGATAACAAACACTTAGGCGGGTGGGTGGGAACACAATATTTAACTACTAACCAAAAATTTATAAACTGTTCCCAAGTTATCAAGAAATTGTTTACGTCACCGCTCTTTTCTAATATATAAAAAAATTGTATCATTCTGTCAAGTTTGTTAGCTGCAAATGTTGGTTGCAACCAAGGTTGGTAGAAAAACGTATATAGAAGGTTGCTTGGCTTTGCCTCTAAATGATATAAGTGCGGGTAGTGGTGCGGAGTAAAATTGTTTGATGACGTAGGGGGAAACCAATGTCTCGATTTAGATATGTTCTTTTTACATAAACGGTTGTTCTAAATTAAGTTAAGCTTAATAAAGCAAGCAAAATCTTATTTTTTTTTGTGGTTATAGAAGTACACCACTGTCTGCTAATATCCGCTAATTTATTATATGAATTATGTGTAAAAAATAATTAATTAATTTAATTACATTTTTTTATTTAAAGAACACATCTAATGGTTATTAGCAATGTTTGTATACTGTAACCAAGTAGCATAATGTTTTATTGTGTAAATAGGAGACCCGTGCAAAACGACTCCGCCCCTTTGCTAAAACCAGGCAACCTTCTAAATACTAATTTTCTACTAACCTTAGGTTGTAACTACCAATTTTTTGATAACAATTTCTTGGACGGGTGGGCGTGAACACGATATTAAATTTTTAATTCAATGTTTATAAACTGTGTTCCCGTTCACCCACCTAAATATTTATCAAAAAATTGCCTACGTTACTTCCCCGTTCTAATATATTAACTTTTGTTGGTTATTCTGTTATGTTTGTTAGCTGCAGGAACATGGTATTTGGTTGCAACTTCTAATTTTTTAATAACAAACACTTGAGCGGGTGAGCGGGAGATTGCAATTTTCAATTTCTTGATAACAAACAATTGGGCAGGTGGGCAAGAACACAATATTAAACTACTGGCCCAATATTTATAAACTGTGTTCCCGCGCACCCGCTCATGTGTTTGTTATCAATAAATTGCTTACGTCACCTCCCTCTTTTGATTTATTGACTTTTGTTGGTTATTCTGTAAATTTTGTTAACTGCAGAAACACGGTAGGTGGTTGCAACTTTTAATTTCTTAATAACAAACAATTGGGCGGGTGGGTGGAAACACAATATTAAACTACTAGCTAAATATTTAAAAACTGTGTTTCCGCCCACCCTCCCAAGTGTTTGTTATCAAGAAATTGCTTGCGTCACCTCCCTCTTTGGATTTATTGACTTTTGTTGGTCGTTCTGTCATGTTTGTTAGTTTCAGGAACACGGTATGTGGTTGCAACTTCTAACTTTTTAATAACAAACACTTGGGCGGGTGGGCGGGAACTCAATATTAAACAAGGGGCCCAATATTTATAAACTGTTTCCGCCCACTTGCCCAAGTGTTTGTTATCAGGAAATTGCTTGCGTCATCTCTCTTTTCTAATATATTAACTTTTGTTGGTCATTCTGTCAAGTTTTTTAGCTACAGGAACACGGTATGTAGTTGCAACTTTCAATTTCTTGATAATAAACAATTAAGCGGGTAGACGAGAACACAATATTAAACTACTGGCTCAATATTTAGAAACTGTGTTTCCGCCCATCCCATCGAAGTGTTTTGTTATCAGGATTTTTTTTAAATATTAATATTATAAATTAAGATAAAGTAATTCTTTAAAAATTTTCATAAATTTTAAGAAAAATGAGTGTTTGTGCAAATTTTAAGCAAATCAATAAGGTTTAGCATAATTTTAAAATTTTTTTGTAAAACAATTAGGATTTGTGAGCGATTAAGTGTAAAATATTGTTATTATATGTAATTTAAAAAATGTTAAGAAAATGCGTTTATTGTAAAATATTTATGCAAAATGGCCCTTGCCTGATTGTAGAATTTTATTGTGTAACAATTATGTTTTTTGTGAGTAAATGTGTGCAAGGTGTAATGTAAAAATTGTTATATGATGTAATGTTTTATGAATCTTGTCAAAACAATAAGTTTTTGAGCAAATGTTATGTAAGTAAGGACTTTTCTGCAATTTTAGAACAATTTTTTTAATCTAATTTGTTAGGTTTTCTGAGCCAAATTTGTATAAACTTATTGTGAAAAATTGTTGTTTTGTGTAACTATTAAAGAACTGCATAAAAAAAGATTTTTTTGAAAAATATTTATACAAAATGTTAAGTTTTTGCTAAATTTTAAAATATTTTTGAGTATAATTAGGTTTCTTGAGCAATTTTACAACAATTTTCTGCAATAAAACGAAAAAAATTGGTTTTTGTGCAAATTTAATACAAAAATGAGAAGTTTTATGAGCAATTATTTAAATTTATTTAAAAAAATTGTTATTCTGTGTTATTTTTAATTAACCGTATACAGAAAATAAGATTTTTTATAAGTTATAGTAGTAGTTTAGTAGTAGTAGTTTATTTATCTAAAGATCTAAATACAGATATAAGACATGTCAAAAATATACAATAAAATCTTATAGTCTAAAAATATCACATATAATACATTTAATATAAAAGTTACAGAGTTACATTTAAAAATATAATATTTAAAATTACAACTTAAACAAAACATAATTTACAGTTTATCATTAAAAAAATCATGTATGTTATAATAACATTTAGACACTAAAAAATTTCTTAATTCAGTTTTAAATATTTTATAGTCATTTAAAACTTTCATTTTTGGAGCTAATTTATTATACATTTTTACACACATATATAAAGTTGATTTTTCGTATTTTGACGTATTATGAATTGGAATACGAAGGTGATCAGCATGTCGTGTATTATACTGATGACTAGATGAGGTTAATTCAAATTGAGATATATTTTTGTGTACATGACTTATACATTTAAATATGTATATAGATGGCAATGTTAACAACTTATTATTTATAAAACACTGCTTACCTTATTATGCGCTTTTGTTGAACAAAAGCTCGATTTAAGTCAACAGATGAACCCCATATCATTATATTGTAACACATATGTGAGTAAGTCATTGCATAATATATTGCCATAATGGATTTACATGGATACAAAATAAAAATTTGGAAAAAGGATTATTGTGTACATTTTATTTACAAAAATAGGTATTTGCGCGATACTAGAGCAATTTGGTAGAAAAGTTAGGTTTTTTTTAGAGATTATATATTAATTTAGTGTAAAATATTATATACAGGGTGTTTCAAAACATGTGTCGGAAAATAAATGGTTGGATTGGTTGGCTAATTATAAGAAAAAAAGTTTTTATTAACATGGTTCCGCAAAAGCACCGTTTTCAAGATACAAGGTATAAAAAAATATATTTTTTAAATTTTTTGACAATATCTCAGGAACCGTTTGAGATACAAAACTCAATTTTTGTTTACATCTTAGCATTAATATTGGCTACTATTTAAGCGCTTGATCAATTTTTTTCATGTGCCATTGACGGAGATTATAGAGTTTTGAGAAGTTTTTATGGCTCTAATTTTTATGACACTTGGAAAATTAGCATTCTGAAAGCACATTGTGAACCACTAGTATTTTCTACACAAAAAAGGTACTCCTAGTCAAAAGCTCTAACGTAAATCGTTTTAGAGAAATACGGCATTTTATGATGAAAAACATGAAAAAAAGTAGCAACATGTATTGTTGTTGATAAAAACATTTGTTTTTGATGTAGTCGTCAGCGTTCATGCATTTGAGTTGTTGACAATTGTCGTTTAGATGTTAAATAACCTTTTCTCAAAAGAAGTCAATATCGCAAGAACTTATTATCTTTATTACCCAATTTATTTGCCCATTCTTAGTATTTTGCTTGCGTGGTGATAGCAAAATTAATAAGTACTGTGATAGCAAGATGTGCAATATGCATTTTGTTGCGTTGCCAATGGAAATGCAGCAAAAGCTTGTCAAATTTATCAAGAAATGTTTCCAAACCAACAGGTACCAAATAAAAGAACAATCATTTGTATTCACAAACGTTTACATCAAACTGAAAGTGTACATAAAAAAAAGCTGCAGGAAATGGGAGATTTTGCCTGCTACCTTTGCAAATTGAAGAAAATGTTCTTCAAAAAATCGATGACGATCCATCAACTACTTCTAGAAGAATAGCTTTAAACCTAAACCTTAGTCACGTTACAGTGTGGAGGATAATAAAAAGCCAGATGTTATATCCTTATCACATACAGCAAGTACAAGATCTTAAACCAACAAATTTTTTGCAATGATTGGCAATGTGTCAATGGTTTCAAAAAAGAATTGAAAGTTTTATTTACGGACAAAGCAAATTTTTCTCGCGATGCGATTATAAACTTCCATAATAATCATGTATGAGCCGACAAAAATCCACATGCCATAATGGAAAGCCATCATCAGCAAACATTTTTTGTTAATGTTTGGGGAGGTGTTGTAGGAGATTATTTAATAGGTTCATATTTTTTGCCGTTTAAGCTTATTCATATTCTAATATTTTTGAAGAAGAGCTGCCAGGACTTTTAGAGGACGTTTCGGTGACTTCTTCCGCCGATGCTGTTTTTTGTTGTATTTTTTTAGATTATTACTTGAAGTAGGTAGTATTTTCCTTTCTTTCTATGTGTGCTAAGTATTTTAATTTGCATGTTTTGATGATGTATATTATTTTCTTTTCTTTTTCCATTCCTCCAAATTACTTCTACATCGGTGGTTACCCGGCATGCATGTTATTTATAGTATCTGTCTGTACGTTCAAAGTTCGAAAGCTTTTTTCTAACTTTTTGATGTATTTTTTCTTTAGCGTCTATGCTTTTTCTGCTTCATATAATGGTGTACTATGTACGTAGCAACTTGCTAGTCTTGTTTTTAGATTTAGACTTTGGTCTTTTCTACGCAATGCTTTTTTTTATTTTTATGAAAGTTGTTCCTACCTATGATATTTTTTTTCTTATTTCCATTCAATTATCGTTATTTTGGTTAATGTTAAATAGTTGAGTTTTGTTACTTATAGGTGTTTGTTGTGTACATAGATGTTCTTGTTGTTTTGTGTTGTTTTTGTCATTACCATAAATTTGATCTTTTTTGTATATAGGAATAATCTTCATTTTTTGCTGGCTCTGTTACTCTGATGATTAATCTCTGAAGGTTTTCCAGATTCATTGCAGTTATAGTTGTATCGTCTGCATATCTTATGTTGTTGACAGCTATGCTATTTATTTTTATTTCTATTGTTTTGTCTTTTAGTGCTTTTTTATGATTTCTTCTGCATATAAGTTGAAAAGCATTGCTGATAACACACACCCTTGTCTGACTCCTTTTTTTATTTCAATATTTTTTGATATGCTGCTATCTATTTTTATGACTGCTTTTTGATTATAATATAGATTAGCTATGATTCTGATGTCTTTAGCGTTGAACTTCTTTTCTTGGAAGTTGAATAAGGCTGTTGTGTCATATTTTGTTGAAAGCTTTGTTATAGTCAATGAAACATATGTCAAGTTTTGGTTCACTTTCAGATATCATTGCCTAAATATACATTAAATTGCGCATCTAGAACTGAAGTCAGTTTGCTCTGTTGAGTTTTAGTATAATAACGACAGACACAAACACAACTTTTGCGTCAAAAGTTGTCACTTTCTGACAGTTTTTTGCGTTTTACTCAAACAATTTAATCTGGACCTAGTTTTGTTGTAATCAATGAAACAATGTCTAGGTCTTGGTTTACATCTAGGCATCTTTGCGTCAGGACGTTTAGAGCAAAAAGTGCTTCTCTGATACCGAAGCTTATTTTGAATTGTGTGCTATTGATTTTTTGTTCTAGTTTGTTGTTCATTTTTTGTTGTATCACTTTTAAAAATGTCTTTAAGATATGGTTCATAAGGCTTATTGTGCGATAGTATGTTTTACATTTGCTATGGATATGAAAATGTTGATTTTTGATTAATTTGAGTATTTTTGCCGGTAATCCGTCGAGACCTGATGACCTTCCATTTACTTATGGCATATGCTAATTTGGTTATAACTGGTCCATGGCATTCTTGTTCATTCTTCGTGTCTTGTTTTCTTGTAATGTTTTCCAGTTTTTTATTTTTAAATAGTTTTTTGATATATTTTTTACACATCAACAATTGGTTGCTAGTTTCAATAATTACCTTACCATTTTTATCTATCAGAACATTCGGTAATTGTCGTTTTTGAGTTCAAAATTTTTAACTTTTTGTGTATATTGAAAGCGTCATATTTTAGTTGTATTCTTCTATCTCCTTGCATTTGTCCTTGTACCATACTTTTTGCACTTTTCTGTTATTTATATGTATTTGTTTTTGAATTCATTCTTGTTATTTTTGAAGCTTTGTTGCTTCTTCATTAATTGCATTATCTCTGGAGTCATCCAAAGGGGGTTTGGGGTTGTTTTTTGAGGATTGTTTTGCTGGGTTCCAGTATCATTTGCTTAAAGGTTTGCCAACTAGAATTGATGCTTGTTTTTGCATTGTTAGCTCGTATAGTCTGTAAATTTCTTTAATGTCTTTAATTTGTCTATATTGAGGTTGAGTAAGATTAAAAATAATTTAATATAATAATTATCTCATTACCAACAAACTACTAAATCGTTAAAGCAATAATTTAATATAAAATAAAACATGTAAATTATCTTTAACTAACAAAGCTTTTCAGTGTACACTCAAAACGTTGAGTGCGCTTTATACATTATTGCGTCAATGCAGTTATAAAAATCGACTACTGCAGCTGATTCCATTCCTATTTCACAATAAAACTACTGCCTACTTTATTTATGAAATAGGTACAGTCAATTTATTGAAACGACCGACTATTTTATTCATGAAATGCGCCATGAAGATCCCGTCCATTTCACATAAAGTTTGTTTATACATTTCAATCCAGCAGCATTTTTCAATTCTCCCCGCAACAAAACATACACTGAAAAAAAGTACATAATAATAAACTCAAACTGGCTGAAATCACGTGACCGAAACGCCCCGCTTTCGCCGTATATAAATTTTAATTAAAACGGGGGGCAATAATGGACGTTATTGGAAAAATGTAAATAGCTTACTCACGAGTTAATTACAGAATCCAATTAATACGCATAAAACAAAACAAAATATATGAAAAGATTTTTTTTTAAATAATAATTATTATTCGGATCAATAAGTTGCTTATTAATATGTTAATGTATTCCGGGATTAATATAGTTTGTACTGATTAAGTTGAATAAAGAATGCTAACTGCATACTAACTACCGTATCTCCTAGTTGCTGAATAATTTTTATATAGTGTCATTCCGTGCCGGGCGGAACTTTTTTAATGGGCCACGTTATTATGAATGCAGTCGCGGAATGAAGCGGGCATGAAACATCGACTGCTGAAAAGTTTTGCCTGGATATACATATTTCATATGCAAACAACTTTCATAATTCAACGGATTTTTTTCCTCACTAACATGTTTTAACTAGATTAGTAGTTTTTTTGTTATAATAATAATAAAAAAAGCAAAACTCTTACATCCTTTTTAAGCAATAAAATTTCCATAGAAATTATTACTAAATTTTATCCGGATATTTCCAACTAATATAATTGCTACTTGGAAAGCTGTAAATATCAAACTAATTAGCCAAAACTTTAGCAATTAAAATATTGATTAGGTTGGCATAATGCGCACAGGTAAAACTTATCGAGGTCAAGTGCAACATCTTGCGAAATTACGTTCTGGCACTGATGAACATTCCCACATGTTTGTTCTAATTAGAATCTTCTTACATGAAACAAAAGTCAATAATGATTTATTAAGGAATCACATTAATTAAGGTTACTTTTGATATTTAAACTTTGAACTTGTTCAAGTTATATTTGGGTTAGTCAAACACAGGTAGTGTTTGATTATAAATAACAAGTTAATAATAAACAGATGTAATTAGAAGTTATCTATTAATAGTGCGATGTTATTTGTTTTTGGTCTTAATGTAACAAGTAAATTAAATGAAAAAAAATAATACTCAATATTATGCAACTGTGACTGTTGCTTTGTAATTAGTTTGCGACAGTTGCAAGATTATATTTAACTTCTTCAGTTGCGGAAAACGCAAATTTGGCTTGATGCGTTCCATTTATTATGTGGGGAAGCTGCTCTTTGCTAGTTCGTATTTGTGTTGCTAATTTTTGTGATATGATTTTGG
Source organism: Tachinus rufipes (assembly GCA_963932245.1). NCBI lineage: Eukaryota > Metazoa > Arthropoda > Insecta > Coleoptera > Staphylinidae > Tachinus > Tachinus rufipes. Next base: position 114,969,089 of record OZ010745.1, read on the forward strand.
GGATTACTTTGGGGATATTAGAAAGGAGACACATTTTTTGTAGTTAACTTGTCTTGTATGTTTTCAGTTTTGTACATTTTTCAAAAAAGAATGGTTATCTTTGTAAAGCTTTTATATTTAATCATTTTCTTGTTGAACTGGTCTATTCCAAGTGTTTTCCTATTTTTAGTTTCAAAATTGTTTGCTCAACGTTAATTCTGTTGATGCCCAGTATTGTTTCATCATTGTTTTCCAGATTAATGTTTTTTACTTCTTGGTTGTCTTTGTCCTTACAATTTTAGAAAATAATCTTCTTACTTTTCTTTTGAAATAGTGGATGATACATACTTTATTTTGGGCTCTATACAAGTAGAGCTTCATTTCAAATAACAATCTTTCCTAGTATTTATTTTGTTATAATTGTTAAAAATAGTTAAACCAAATTGTGTTAATCCATTTGCATTATTAACAAAATGGTGGCTAGTTAACTAGCGTTTCATACATAGTAGCTTTTAGGTAAATTCTTGCTAACTAAACTCAATAAATAACTAAAATTTATGCAGTATAGTTGACAAATTGTTTAAAAAAGGTAAGATCAAGTTTTGTTAATCAATTTACATTATTAACAACATGACGGCTAGTTAACCAGTGTTACATTAATAGTAGCTTCTACGTAAATTTATTATAAATCGGTAACTAAATTAAATAATTTACTAAAATTTAATCAGATTGGTTGCCAATTTGTTTGAAATAATTCGACCAAGTTTTGTTAATCAAATTGCATTATTAACAAAATGGGGGTCTGTTAACTAGCGTTAGATTAATTGAAACTTCTTCATAAATTCAGTATAGCTCGGTAACTAAATTGAATAATTAATTAAAATTTGTTCAGTATAATTGGCAAACTGTTTAAAATAGTTAGACTTAGTTGTGTTTATCAACTTGCATTATTAACAAAATGGCGGCGTGTTAACTAACGTTAAGTTGATAATAGCTTAAGCGTAAATTGCTTATAACTTGCTAACTAAATTTAATTTGTAACCAAAATTTATGGTTTAGGTTAGATAACTATCTGAAAAAAGTTAGTTAAAGTTGTATTAGTTATTTCGCATTACTAACTAAATAGAGGCGTTTTAACTAGCGGTTAGTCAATAATCACTTGTTAGTTAATTGCTCATAACTTAATAGTTAAATTAAAATATTTACTGAAATTTGTTAGTCATGTTTATTAATTATCTGTTAATAATTAACTTAAGTTGTATTAATTATTTTGTAATATTAACTAAATGATGGTCTGTTAACTAGTGTTAGGTCAATAATTACTTCTCAGAAAAATGATAGTTAATTACTCATAACTCAATAGTTAAACTAAATAATTAACTCATTTTTTTTTTATATATTTATTAACTGTTTATAAATAAATAACTCAAATTTTAATAACTAATTCCAACTATTAACTAAACGGCATCGTGGTAATTAGAGTTATAATTATTTATTTGAAAATTGATAGTTAATTGTTCATAAATCTGTAGTTAAATTAAATATTTAACTGAAATTTGTTGGTTATGTTTATTAATTTTTTGTAAATAGTTAACCCAAGTTGTGTTAATTAGTTGCGATTATTAACTAAATAGCGACGTTTTAACTAACCTTAGATTAATAAACACTTTTTAATAAATTGATAGTTAATTGCTTATAACCTGTTAGTTATTTCAAATAATTAACTGAAATTTGTTAATTTTAGGTGTTACCTATCTGCAAATAGTTAGCTCAAGTTGTATTAGTTAATTCGTATTATTAACAAAATGGCGGTTAGTTAACTACCATAAGGTCAATTTTTACTTGGTAGAAAACTGATAGTTAAGTGCTTATAACTTAATAAATAAATTAAAAAATTAACTGAAATTTGTAGGTTTTGTTTATTAACTATCTGCAAATAGTTAATTACGACTATTAACTAAATAACGGCGTTTTAACTAGCGTTAAATCAATAAACATTTTTTAGAAAACTGATAGTTAATTGCTTATAACTTGATAGTTAAATTGAATAATTAACTAAAATTTGTTGATTCTGTGTATTAACTATTTGCAAATAGTTAGCTCAAGTTGTATTAGTTAATTCGTATTATTAACAAAATGGCGGTCAGTTAACTAGTATAAGCTCAATTTTTACTTGTTAGAAAACTGATAGTTAAGTGCTTATAACTTGATAATTAAAATAACTAATTAACTGAAATTTTCAGGTTATGTTTAATAACTATCTGCAAATAGTTAACTCCAAAAGTGTTAATTAATTAGGACTATTAATTAAATAGCGGCATTGTAACTAGCTTTAGATTAATAAACACTTTTTAGAGAATTGATAGTTAATTGCTTATAACTTTATAGTTTAATCAAATAACTAACTGAAATTTATTAATTCTGTATATTAACTATTTGCAAAAAAATTAACTCAAATTGTATTAGTTAATTTGCATTATTAACAAAACAGCAATTAGTTAACTAGCATAAAGTCAATTTTTACTTATAAGAAAATTGATAGTTAAGTGCTTATAACTTAATAATTAAATGAATAATTTAACTGAAATTTGTTGTTTACGTTTTCTAACTATTTGCAAATAGGTAACCCAAGTAGTGTTAATTAGTTACGACTCTTAACTAAATAGCGGCGTATTAACTAGCGTTAAATTAACAATCACTTTTTAGAAAATTGATTGTTAAATGCTTATAACTTGGTAATTAAATAAAATAATTAACTAAAATTTGTTGATTTTGTGTATTAACTATTTGCAAATAGTTAGCTCAAATTGTATTAGTTAATTTGTATTATTAACAAAATGGCGGTTAGTTAAATAGCTTAAAGTCATTTTTCACTTATTAGAAAATTGATAGTTAAATGCTTATATCTTGATAATTAAATTAAATAGTTAAGTAAAATTTGTTGATTATGTTAACTAACTATCTGCAATTAGTTATCTTAAGTTGTGTTAGTTAATTACTACTATTGACTAAATATTAACTAGCTATAAGCTTAACAGTTAAATCAAATAAATAACTAAAATTTGTTAATTATGTTCATTAACTTTTTGCAAGTAATTGTATTAGTTAATTTGCATTGTTAACTAAATGTTAACGTATTAACTAACGTATTAACTATTCAATAAAATTTTGTGGAATTAATAGTTAATTGCTTATAGCTTGTTAGTTAAATTAAATAACTAACTTAAATAAAATTTGTTATTTAGGTTTACTAACTATCTATTAATAGTTAACGTAAGTTGTTTTAGTTAATTCAGATTATTAACTAAATGGCGGCATATTAAATATCATTAAGTCAATAATGTTATGTGTAAAATTGATAGTTAATTGCTTATAACTCAATAGTTAAATTAAATAATTAACTAAATCTTGTTGAATAGGTTGACTAACTATTTAGAAATAGTTAACTTAAGTTGTATTAGTCATTTCCGACTATTAACAAAATGGCGGCTAACCTAACCAGCGTAAAAATAATAATCACTTTTTAGAAAATTAATTGTTAATTGCTTAAAACTCGTTAGTTAAATGAAATAATTAATTGAAACTAGCTAGTTATATTACCTAACTATTTTAAAATAGTTAACCCAAGTTTCATTGACTTGCTTGCATTATTTACAAAATGGTAACGTTAAACTAACGTTTAGTTGATAACAGCTTATTTGTAAAATGATTATAACTTATTAACTAAATAGAATAATAAACTGAAATTTATTGATTCTATATGTTAACTATTTTAAAATAGTCAGATCAAGTTTTATTGATTTATTTGCATTATTAGCAAAATGGCGGCGTGTTAACTAGCGTTAGGTTGATAGTAGCTTATTTGTAAACTGCTTCTAACTTGTTAACTAACTAAAGCATTTAATGAGTTTTATTTATTGTGTATGTTAGTTATTTTAAAATAATTAACTCAAGTTTTATAAATTTATTTGCATTATTAATAAAATGGCGGCCTGTTAACTTGCGTTAGGTTGATAATAGTTAATCCGTAAACTGCTTATAACTTGCTAACGAAATGCAATAGTTAACTGATATTGATTTAATGTATAAGTTAACTTTTTTAAAATAGTTTGCTCAAGTTTTGTAAATTTAATTGAACTATTAACATGATGGCGACTTGTTAACTAGCCTTAGTTTAATAACAGCTTATTTGTAAACTGCTTATAACTTGCTAACTGAATAAAATAATTAACTTAATTTTTTTGATTGTATATCTTAACTATTTTAAAATAGATAGCTCAATTTTTATTAATTTATTTGCATTATTAACAAAATGATAGCGTGTTAACTTGCGTTAGATTAATAGAAGTTAATCCGTAAATTGCTTATAACTTGCTAACTAAATAAATTAGTTAACTGAAATTTATTTAATATATATGTTCATTATTGTAAAATAGTTATCTAAAGTTTTATTGACTTATTTGCATTATTAACAAAATGGCGGCCTGTTAACTAGCGTTAGTTTGATAACAGCTTATTCGTAAATTGCTTATAACTTGTTAACTAAATTAATTAATTAACTAGAATTTGTTTTATATATACTTTAACTATTGTAAAATAGTTTTCTGAAGTTTCATTAACTTGTTTGCATTGTTAACAAAATGGTGGCGTGTAGCGTTACGTTGATAACAGATAATCTGTACATTGCTTATAACTTGTTAATTAAATAAAGCATTTAACTGAAATTTATTGATTTAATAAGTTAACTAATTTAAAATAGTTAACTTAAGTTTCATAGATTTATTTGCACTATTAACATAATGGCGGCTTGTTAACTAGCGTTAGTTTGATAACGACTTATTTGTAAACTGCTTATAACTTACTAACTAAATGAAGTAGTTAATTGAAATTTTCTGATTGTATATTTTAACTATTTTAAAATAGTTATCTCAATTTTCATTAATTTATTTGCATTATTAACAAACTTACGACGTGTTAACTTGCGTTAGGTTGAATATAGTTAACTCGTAAATTGCTTATAACTTGCTAACTAAATTAAATTATTAACTGAAATTGTTGTATGATGTAAGTTATCTGTCTGAAAAAAGTTAACACAAGTTGTATTAGTTAATTTTAACTATCAACTAAATGGCGGCGTTTTAACTAGAGTTAAGCCAACAATTACTTTAGAAAAAGGATAGTTAATTGCTCATAACTCAGTAGTTAAATTAAATATATAACTGAAATTTAGTATTTAGGTTTACTGACTACTTAAAAATAGTTAACCCAAGTTGTATTATTTAATTCCGACTATTAACTAAATGGCGGCGTTTTAACTAGCGTTAAGCCAATAGTTACTTATTAGAAAATAGATAATTAATTGCTCATAACTCAGTAGTTAAATAAAATATATAACTGAAATTTGGTACTTAAGTTAAGTAACTATCTAATAATTGTTAACTTAAGTTGTATTAGTTAATTTCGACTAACAACTAAATAGTGACATTTTAACTAGCGTTAGGCCAATAATTACTAATTAGAAAATGGATAGTTAATTGCTCATAACTCAGTAGTTAAATTAAATATATTACTGAAATTTAGTATCTAGGTTTGATAGTTATCTAGAAATAGTTAGCTCAAGTTGTATTAATTAATTCCGACTATTAACAAAATGACGGCGTTTTAACTACTAGTAGGTCAATTATTGCTTGTTAGGAAATTGATAGTTAATTGTCTATAACTCAGTAGTTAAATTAAATATAAAATTGAAACTTGGTATTTAGGTTAACAAACTATCTGGAAATAGTTAGCTCAAGTTGTATTAGTTAATTCCAACTATCAACTAAACGGCGGCGTTTTAACTAGCGTTAATTCAATACTTACTTATCCAAAACATTGATCATTTATTGCTCTTAACTCAATAGTTAAATTAAATATAAAACTGAAATTTGGTATTTAAATTCATTAACTATCTAGAAATAGTTATCTCAAGTTGTATTAGTTAATTCCGACTAACAACTTAATGGCGGCATTTTAACTAGCGTTAGGCCAATAATTGCTTATTAAAAAACTGATAGTTAATTGCTCATAACTTAGTAGTTGAATTAAAAATATAACTGAAATTTGGTATGAAGGTTTACTAGCTATCTAAAAATAGTAAGTCCAAGTTGTATTAGTTAATTCCGACTAACAACTTAATGGCGACGTTTTAACTAGCGTTAAGCCAGTAATTAGTTATTCAAAATTTGATAACTAATTGCTCATAACTCAATAGTTATATTAAATACATAACTGAAATTTGGTGTTTAGGTTTACTAACTGTCTAGAAATAGTTAGCTTAAGTTATATTAGTTAATTCTGACTATTAACAAAATGGAGACGTTTTAACTACCGCTAGGTCAATAATTGCTTATTAGAAAATTGATAGGTAATTGTTTATAACTCGGTAGTTAAATTAAAAAATTTACTTAAATTTGTTGGTTAGGTTGACTAACTATCTATAAACACTTAACCTAAAATTGATTCATTAAAACCGACTATTAACTAAATGGCGGCATATTAACTATTATTAAGTTATTAAATGTAGAACTGATAACTCATTAGTTAAATCTAATTAAAATTAGTTGGCTACATTAACTAACTAAATAAACAATTAACGAATAATAATTTTTTTCAGTAGTAATGTGTGTGTATTGTAAAAACGTTGCATAAAAATCCGCACTCTAGTTATAAATTATATAACAAATTATGCTATAAATTTAATGTAATATAATATATGACCTTGTTGAGGTATGTGTGGAGAATCTGTTAGTCGCGTGCGACTTTACCCCCGCTATAAATTTGCTGTCAATAATTACAGTGCACAAATCATGTAGAACATTGTAAACATATTCAATGTTTATTCATAAGTCGGTTGCTGTTGCTGCCTTATGCTGCTGACGGTTATTTGCTCATTCATTGCGGTATTAGCATTAAAACATGATTCGTGTTATCATAATACAAGCTGATACTGTTCTAATTATCTATAGATTATTAACATTATCGATTCGAACTGTGGACACACTGTGAAGATTAAAGCAGGATATGCAAATGACATGTATGTAATTTAATATTTTATTAATTCAAATGTAAATAAATCTTCCCTATTTATACGCACTTTGCGGTACGCTTCAAGGGTAATTTAGCGGCCTCAAGACGCATAGCAGTCCTGTTTTATCCATTCATCATGACCATTGTGTGTTTGCCCTCTATTCCCACAACTGCAATACAAACTTTATAAAATAAATATTAACCTAGTTATATTTTATCTAGGTCATGTAATTTTTAAACAAAATTTAATGTATACAAGTAACATATTGAGATATACAAAAGGCGTCCCTTCCTGAAGCGAGTGTCAAGCGAAAAATGTAAATCGTGCAACATATTTCAATTCCAGAAAAATGCTGCTTTATTGAAATGCAGCCTGCTCGGTTGAAAACGTCAGCGAAAGGAGGATGTTCGGACGCATCTGTTTAAATATATCACAATCAATTTTTAAATCGGTTTTTTTTAAGCTGAGTCTCTAGAGGATATTTATCAAGTACCCAAATCCTGCGACGAGTTAGCGGTTTTGTTCTTAACACCCCGGCTACGATTACCGGGTAATGAAAGAAGCTTTAAAAATCATTACCGTGGATTGAGAAGATGTATATGCTGGAGGTTTTATTGGGATGAGGAGATGGTTAGGCCGGACCTACTCTGTACAATCTGCTGGGTTTCCATTAGATGGTGTCGATACGGACAATTTATTGCCGTCGGACAGTGCTGGACTTCAATAAATGAGCTATCCAACAGCGATCGTTTCTCACAATTACTTATCGCTTTTTTTTCTTCTGGTTTCTTTCATCTCGATTAACTATCAATAATGAGCCCTCAGCAATGTTAACTAATATTACAAAATAGCGTTAGTTATTTTAATACAGCAATAAACATAGCTGTTAATATAATCAGTTCAAGCCAGTTTTGAGAAATATAATTACTTATTCTATTAAATTTAAATGTTTCAACAACTTTGTATAAGTTAAAACGTTACGAAACGAAACAAGACTTGTCAATTTAAATTCCCCATCAAGTTTCCCAACTGGCGACTCCTCATCTCTTTCTCTTTATACGTATAATATAAATGCGCATGTAGTTTCGCAGAAATGGCATGAATTATATTTCCCATGTCGATAACTTTGCCAATTGTAATTGTAAATGCAACTGGCATTTGCATTTCTGTGTCTCGCCCGATGGCTATGGCATCTTGTCCGGATGTTAGACATCATGAATAAATTATATTATACCAATATTGACTGAATAAAAACGTTCAAATAAAATGTAATCGCTTTAGTTTTATTTTTTTGCGCTCCTATACCCAATTGTTATTTGATTAGCGTCGGTGGAACCGGCACTAAACAATAAACGAAGTGAACGTATTTTTCGGGCGACCCTTATTTCATCAGGGTTCTTATAATCCCAACCCCTGAACGCGCTCAATAGTGCACTAAATCAACTTTATTTCGTTGACACAGCACTTGAGGCTACTTTAAAACACAATTTGAAAAGTTTTTAAGGAATGTCCTCTCAACACACATACCGCTAGAAATAGTTTTCTATATTAAAAAGAAAAATCATGTTTTCTTGATTGAAGATAGAATTGTTGGCAATCAATAACTTGCTTACTCAATTATTCTGTTTCTTTTCTAAATCAAATGTAACTTTATTATTGACAGTTACGTTTTATATTTATATACTGCGCATTTTTGTAACGTTTCTTTTATTTTGTTTTACATTTTTGAAGTTGTGAAGATTACTGAAACAGTAACAACAAATAAAAATAATTGTTTTTAAAAGCAAAGGTGTTTGACAAACCTATTAAGTTAAAGATGTTGAACAAATTTATACTTCAAACAATTTTTTTTTTCATTGTCCGGTTGTTATGCTTGGATAAAAAACTCGTTGCAATGCGGAGGAGTGGGAGTCGATTGAGGGACAAAGAAAGGAGGATCAGTAACGTCAGCGCAGTGAAGAGATGCGGTCGAATAAATAATTCTTTAAATATGTTAGTGTTAAGTTAATTAAGATACTACGTTTAAGCACGGTGTGGTGGTTGGGAGGATTACCGTGAGTAGCGTCAATTATATATAAAAAAAATTGTTTAACTGGGTGTAACCTGTGCAACCTGGTCAGAAGAAGCATAACTAGAGCACAAAATAAAGATAACGCAGAAGGCTTAGTCCGTTATATTGAAGATTTAAAAGAGGCAAGGAAGAGCTACAAAAAGAAAATTTTTATTGTAATGATTTGAACCACAATCTGTTTGGCCAAGGCTACCAAATTTTGTGCTGCGGGCTAAAAATACGTCATAAAAATACGACACCAAAAGTCAGTAATATTAAAAAAACGGTGGACGAACTGCTCCCTGACTGTGTCGACTCTTATGAACAAATAGACAACATCACAGAAGAAGTTCCAGTGTTTAATATGGAAGATTTAAAGGCTGCTACAGACAAATTAAAGCTAAAAAAGCGCCCGGTCTCGCAAAAATATCAGCAAAAACGGTCAAACTTGCTTTTGCAGTGTTACCAAAAAAAAATGTTAGATTTCTTTAACAAAATATTGGCAGGTCTCAGTTTCCCTTCGCAATGAAAAAAAGCATCGCTAGTCTTTATCCCAAAAAAAAAACGGCAAGGTCAGAGCTATAAGCATTGTCAGCACTATGGGCAAAGTTTACAAAAAGCTGTTTAAGAAAAGACTAGAAGATGAACTGAATAAAAAAACGGGCTTTCTAACAATCAATTTGGTTTCCGCAAAGGCTTCTCAACGGTGGACGCCGCTTTTAAGGTAAAAACGCTTATTGAGAACCGAAGAAGCGTAATAACGACTTCAACTTGTATTGATGTTCAAAATGCATTCAACACGGCAAAGTTGAGTCTCATCTAAAAAAGCCTGGCGCGGATTGGGGTATCCCAATATATCAAAATTATCGTAAAAAGTTTCCTCACGGACAGAGTTGTAGTTCTAAAAGACTTTGAAAAAAAAATCTCGGTTCGGTTCTAGGTCCAACGCTTTGGAATATACTGTACAATGATGTGCTCAACCTAGAGATTTTACAGAGACGCTCAACAGTAGCGTACGCCGACGACCTGGCGCTAATAAGCTAGGCAAAAGACAAAAAAGGATTTACCGCAAAAACCAAAAAGCTGTACACCAAATCAACAAATGGTCAGCAGAAAATGGGCTAAAACTTGCGCCGGAAAAAACAGAAACGCTTATTTGCAAAAGTTCCAGATCAAAAAAAGAAATTGTCTTCCAGCTGAGTAATACAAGCGTAAAACCAAACAAGGCTGTTACCTACCTTGGTATAATCTTTGACAACCAGAGTATTTTTGGCGCGCATGTTAGGTACGCCACAAAAAAGGCCGAAACGGGTATACTTAATATGACAAAAATTCTGCCAAATATCAGCGGGTTCAGCAGCAGTAAAAGGACAGTCTACCACTCCGTCGTTAGCTCGATCGTAGGTTACGGAGCCCTCATATGGCACAGCGCCATATGCTGCGCAAACCATCGAAAAAAAAATAGTTGCAACTCAAAGAAAAATCTTGCTTAGAGTGATTAGCGCCCACGCAGCGTGCGTAATTGTAAGGATTTTGCCAATAGATTTGTAGGTGCCTGAAAAAACGCACCGGTTTATAATCAAAGGAAGCAGATTTTGGTGCCATTTATAAATGGAAAAATGCATAACAAGAAAGCGAACACGGAGAATAGACTAAAAAGCTTATTCAAAATCTAGGCATGTGGGTTGAGTGTTCACACAGAAAAATAGACTACTTCCTGACGCAGTTTCTGTCCGGGCATGGCTCTTTCGGCACCTACACGCATCAAATAGGCAAAACATCCAGCATTAAGTGCTGCTACTGTACTGTGATCTGGTAAAAATGCCTGAGCATACTATGTTTAAATGCAAGCGGTGGGCAGAAGAAAGGAGGATTGCCAAAACTGAGATAGGAACGAAACTTAGTACAGGAAACATTATAGGCAGAATGATTCAAAACAAGCGTAAATGGAATTATCTACATAAAATGGTCGTTAAGATCTTGACACAAAAATACAACAACGAAAGAAAAAGACATAAAAGGCTGTCTAAAGTGCCTGCTGCGCAGCTAGAATGATGTGCAACCCAGGTCCCAGATACTAGGCTATGTGAAACCCTGCCAATAGGGTATGCCGTCTAGTTTGCGTGAAGATTGAGGTCTTTTAGTGGGTGTAAGTCCCACACTCCCGGCCACACCCCACCAAAAAAAATAAAAAAAGGTTACTTTGCTGTAAAAATAAACCTTGATCTGTGAAAACCCATTCAAAAGCCACTCAAAAACCATCCGTTTTATAAGAAAGTAGTAAAAGCTTAAAAAACTAATATTTTAAAAAAATCATTGAAAATCAACCAGAAAACATCTATTTGTAAGAATTTATCTCGTAAAACACATACTTCATTGGATTAACATAAATAATAGTTAAAAACGCCTTTTATGTAAAAAAACGTTTAAAAAATATTAAGTTTCTTTAATTAAATAATACGCCCTGTAAAAAAATAATAATAATAAAAATTTGTTGAAAAAAAAACGTATTTTTCTTTAAAAAAATAATAACACATTTTCTGGAAATCACAAATTTTATTAATTTTTTTTTTTTTATTCTTTTTTGTAAAAAAACACTAAAAAAGCACTTGAAAAACAGATATTTTGTAATAAATTTAAAATAAATTTTTCAGAAAACGTTTAAGAAAACAAATTTCAAAAGAAATCAATAAAAACTTCCTCAAAAAACACTCTTTTTTTTAACTGATCAAAAAGCAAGCGCTTGAAAAACATATGTTCCTTAATAAATCCATAAATATTTTCTAAAACAACTATTTTTTTTTGGAAAATTGGTAAAAAAACATTTAAAACAAACATGCTAACTGAAAAATTAATGAAAATTATCTAAAAAAATCTATTTTTGTAAAAAAATTATAAAATATTTATTGATATTTATGTTCTATAAAAAATTTGTTGAAAAAAACACATTTTTCAAATAAAACTATTAAAACAAAAAAGGTTTCATAAAATATTGATCATAAATTGCTTGAAAAACGCACTTTTTAAATAAAAAACAAGCAAAAAACTTTGAGAATTCTGTAATACATTTATTAAAAATTAATAAAAACGCTTTTTTGTTAAAAAAAAAACACTTGCAATAAAAAAATCGCTTAAAAACTATGTGTTATAATAAAATAGTAACAAAACGCTTAGAAAACTTGTAAAAAAATCATTAAAAATCAACAATAAAACTTTTATTTGTGGAAAAATATCGCCTAAAACACAAACTACCTTAGATTAATATAAAAAAATGATGTAAAAAACTAAAATAAACGTCTGAAAAACACTTTTTGTAAAAAAAATCAACATTTATTAGAAAAATAATAACACATCTTCTGGAAAACACAAGTTTTATAAACAAATAATTAATAATTTTTTTTTAAATTACTTATTTTGTACGAAACTATTACAAGCGTTTGATGATAAACTCATATTTTGTAATACATTTAAAAGAAATTTTTCACAAATTTGCTTAATCAGACAAACTTTAAAAAAAATCAATACAGACTTTAAAAATAAATTCATAAATATATTATAAGAAAACATCTTTTTTGTAGAAAATTAGTGTAAAACATTTAAAACGTGTGCTACATAAACAAACTATAAAAATTAGTTAAAAAATTCTATTTTTGTAAAAAAATAATGAATATTTTTTTTAAAAAACACATGCTTATTAAAAAAAAATTTTAGAAATCATAAAAAATCGCTTAAGGGGGGAGAATAGTTACGCATATATAAGGGTTCACAGCATCCAACTCAACAAAAAAACGCCTGAATATAATTGAATAAAATTTTACACATTGTAGAAGAAAGTCCAATCTGTGTCCTCAAAATTGTAGAAATTTGATGCAATTAGTCGTTTCTTTAAAATTAACTTTTAAAAAGTGACGTTTTTAATTAGTTCTTTGTTAATTTTTTACTTGTTAAATATAACTTCAAATCTTTATCTAAAAACATGAAAACATAGAATACTGTATGTAGTTCAACATATAAAAAAAGTGATGTCTAAAATCTTATCGTTTGGATATTGAGTTGGTTGGCGTTTTGTTCTATAAGAACCAATTTTAATTTAAAAGCGGCGCTGTATGTGCGACTAAATCCGGCAAATCTCTAGCGTTAAGAAATTAATTAAAATATTTAATAAAACAAACTTTTTTTAAAAACACATAAAATTTGACAAAAAAACGCTTTTTGTAAAGTACTAAATAACAAAAAAGAAATTTATAAAAACTGCTCAAAATATTATTCACAAATTTAGTATACCAAAGTATTGATTGCGTCTTCTTTCTTTTCTAACTTAATGACATTTGTTAATATTTGTTATGTTTATTAGTTGCAGTTTTTGATGACAATCATTTGGGCTGATGAGCGGAAAACACTAACTTAAACCACATACCCATAGTTTATAAACTTAATGCCACTCACCCAAGTATTGGTTATCTAAGAATTGATATTTTTTTCTTTCTTTTCTTTTTTAATTTGATATCTGTCAAATAATTTCTAAAGTTGCAAGACTGCGGCTGGAGTAAGAAACATCCAATTTCTTTTGGTCGGATGAAGGGGAACATTAATCTAAACCACAAACCCATTATTCATAAACGTAATGCCTGCTCATTTACTTAAGTGTTAGTTATCCAAAAAATAGTTTTGTTCTTTTTAGTTTGTTATTTCTTGATAAATTTGTTTGTTTGTTGCAGAACTACGACAAGAATGAGAAAAATCTAAATTTTTTAAGACAAACTTTTGGGCGGATAGATAGAAACACTAATCTAAACTATTTACTCGTTATTTATAAACTTATTGAGCTTTTACTCACTTTGTTGTTCTTTTTTGTTTTTTTTAGGCAAAAATATAAATCTAAATTATCTACCATTATTTATAAGTTTAGTGCTTACTCCCTCTTTATTCATAAACTTAATTTATCCTCACCCACCCAAGTGTTGGTTATCCAAAAATTGATTTTTTTTTTCATTGTTAACTTTATATTATTTTGGCCAATTAATCTTTATTGCTTGTTTGTTGCAGGGCTACGGCAAAACTGAGAAACATTTAATTATTTGAGAACAAACTTTTGGACAATTGAACACTAATCAAAACTATACAAAAATAGAGTTTTGTTCTTATTTTTTGTAACTTGATAATAATTGTCAATTAATCTTTCCTGTTTGTTTGTTGCAGGAGAGTAAGAAACATTAAATTTTTGATGACAAAGTTTTAGGCGGGTGGGTGGAACACAACAATCTAAACCAACCAGCCATTATTTACAAACTTAGTGTAGGTTTTGATTTTTTTTTAATTTGATAATATCTGTTAATTAATCATGTATGTTTGTTTGTTGCAGGACTACATCTAATTTAGATGACATATACTAAACATAAACTATTTAATAGTTACTGTGATTTTTTATAAATTGTTGCTCCGACCAGTGAGATTTTAGGCACACTAATGATGGGTGCATACTGTAACACTATTGTATGTCTCTCACATTTGATAGAGAGACAATTTATATCATTTATTAAATTTAAACATTTAATTCGTTAATGACAAACTTTTGAGCGGATGGGTAAAAATACTAATATAAACCACTTACTTATTATTTGTAATCTTATAGATGGATCACCGGGTACCTAAAGGCTGGTTATCAACAAATTGTTTGCTGTTTCTTTTTTTTAACTTGATGATATTTGTTAATCATTTTTTTAAAGGTTTTTTTTAGTTGCAACAATTTGATAAAAAGGTGTAATACCCAATTTCTTTTTCAAGACAAACTTTTAGAAGGGGAAGGCGGAATACCTGCTAATTATCTACAAACTCAGTGCATCCAAGCGTTAGTTATCAAGAAATTGGTTGCATTTTCTTTTTTTTTTTTAACTTAATGACATTCGTCATTTTTGTTAAATTTTAAACTACTCACTTCGTTATTTATAAACTTGGTAAACCATTTACTCTTTTAAATGTTTTTTTTTTTACTTTTATGACATTTATCAATCATTTTTTTTTTAATTTTATACACTTCAAAATTATGTAACATTTAATTTCTTGGTAACAAATAAGCAAGAGAAACCAATTTGAACCAATTGTGCATCATTAATAAACTTAAAACTCCACTCACTCACCTGAGTGTTACTTATCAAGACAATAATTGTGTTTTTTTTTTTCAATTTTAATTTAAATACATTTAAGAACTTAACCTAACCGGGGAGATGAGACGGGGAGAGCATATGTTGCCGCAGCAGTCTGTGTAAATCCCACAAGGCCAAAACCAGCTTATCTCAAACTAATAATAGACTAGAGACAGACATGATAAAGACAAAATGACAACAGAACTAACGTAGAGAAGAAAACCGAAAGGTATTGCTCTGCATTAGTTATTCTCAAGGGCCACTTGCTGAGGCCAAGACCTCACTACGTCCTTAAAAAAAAAAAAAAAACCTAACCTAACCTAACCTAACCTAAGTATTTGTTATTAAAAACTAGTTGCACTTTTTTTCAAACTTTTTTCATTTGTTAATTTTTTTCTTATGTTAATTAGTTTCAGAAGACGGTAAGAAAAAATAAAATTTATTTTTACGTTTATAAATACTTGGGCAGATGGTTGGGCACAACAATCTTAACTACTTGTCCATTATTTATAACCTTAGTGACGTACTCACCAACAAATGTTAGTTATTATAGAATTTATTGCACTTCTTTCACTTCATGACATCTTTCAATCAATACATTATGTTTGATAGTTGCAGGAATACGACTCGAAAAAGTAACTCCTAATTTTATGACAAAACATTTAAATGGGTGGGTCAATCTTAACTACTCGAGCATTATTTATAATATTTTAAATGCTTTGCCTATCAGCTTAACAGTTTGTTTTTAAAGAGTTAGCTCAATGGTATATAATGTTGCAGAACTTTTTCATACAATTTGACTTCATGTATGTACATAAAATCAATTTTTTTTAAATATATTTTTAAAACCTCAATTTCTATACTTCTTTGCATTTGCATACAATATTCAAAAATATTTATAAATTATATGCATTCACTGATAATTGATAAATATAAATCCACTGATGTTAATTTATTTTTTTGACAAATGTTACATTTTATGTAATTTGGCAAAAAATGTCTATATCATAAATAAAATCCTATTAAATATAAACTTTCAGTAATTGTTCACAATTTGATTCTACTAAAATTATACCAAGATGATAATTGTAAGAAATTTTTATTGCCAAACCATACTTTGTTTTTTTTTCATTTGATAGACTTATCACTTTCAAAACTATCAATTTGATTTTGGGCATTTTAAATAATATAAAATCAACCATATAATTTCTATTGCATTTTTCAAATCTGTTTTCATTCAGCGCACATGATTAAAACTAGAAAAGTTTAATAAGTATTTCTCATTTATATCTATACTTTCTATTACCACTAAATTGTTTAAGGTAAATTTTTTGCCTATGTTCTGCATATAAAACAGATAATATGATCTTAGTTATTTTTTCAATACGTTTTACAAATCTACTTCTATATAGTTCCAAACATGTATACATTTTATTTTGAAGAAAATTTTATAAATATATTAAACACATGTAACTAGTTTCAATCTTTACAAGGCTATCATCGGACGGTGATTTAAAGAAGTATGAATACAGAAGAAAACTTACAAAGCATAATTATAATTTACATACAGAAATACAAAAGAAATAGCAGATTAAGTAGGTAAAGAAAGAATTAATAAATGGCAGTTTTTATTTATAGATAATTAAGACAAAGAACATTTTGCAAAAAAGGAAAGAGGGATCAATTATTTCAAACAAAGATTTATACAAGTCGGTTTAATCATTAAGCAAGTTTAAGGAAAGATTATTTTTTGATTTGGTAGTTTTAAGAACTTTTATCAAATTTAATTTTTTGCTTTATTTGTTAATAATTTTAAGTTTATCAATGTTTGGGAATGTGTGACTATTTTCTAAAACATGGTTCTTTAAATCTAGTTTTAAAATTTCTTCCTGTTTGCCTTATAGATTTATTAATTATTTATAAACTTAGTACATTCCGCATCCAACCAAGTATTACTTATCAATTATTTGGCAATGTTGCAGTTCCTCAAGGTTCTGCTTTTTTTTCAATTTTATTTTTGATTTACATTAATGAACTTCTTCAACTATCTAAAAATTTGAGTTAAAAGGTTCACCCAACTGAGCCACTCTCCGGAAAATGACATTTTTTTTAGACTAAATCCGCTCATAAAACTCATGTATTGCACAAAATTATTCTAAAATTACGTAGAAGTCCGAAGCATAGTAACGGGTCAATAATTTGGAATGGAGTAGCCCAACCACCCACCCAAGTGTTGGTTATCAAAAGGTTTGATCACAACTTTTTCTTGTAACAAAATGATGTCTGACGTCCGCACAGAAGACAAACATGATTTTTTTATGACAAACACTTGAGCGGGTAGGTGGTTTACTCTAAAGCATAGTAACAAGCCAATAGTTTGCAATGAATTGGTCCACCCACCCACCCACCCAATTGTTGGTTATCAAAAAGTTGAATCACAACCTCTTTTTGTAACAAAATGATTTCTTGCAATAGCACAAAAAACAAAACAAAAATTTTATGACAAAAACTTGAGTTACTTCAATTCATAGTAACGGGCCAATAGTTTAGAATTTAGTAGCTTACTCACCCACCCAAGTGTTAGTTATCAAAAGATTGAATCACGACTTTTTCTTGTGACAAAATTAATTCTAACGTCAGCACAGAAGACAAATAATTTTTTTCAATTGCAAACACTTGGGCAGGTGGGTAGGTCACTTTAGAGCATAGTAACAAGCCAATATTTTTTTCCATTCAAAAATTAGTTATCAAAAGATTAGATCAAAACCTCTTCTTGTAACAAAATGACTTTTGACGTCTACACAGTAAACAAACAACAATTTTTTTAATTGCAAACAATTTGGCGGGTCACCCCAGAGCATATTAACAAAACAATAGTTTAGAATAGAGTAGCCTATCCACCCACCCAAGTGTTAGTTAACAAAAGGTTAGATTACAAACTTTTATTTTGACAAAATTATTTTTGACGTCCGCACAGAAAACAAACAATTTTTTTAATGACAAACACATGAGCGGGTGTATGGGTCACTCCAAAGCATAGTAGCGGGCCCGTAGGTAAGCGGGTTAGTTAGGTTAGGTTAGGTTAGGTTTGTTATCAATTTGTTGGATCACGACTTCTTCTTCTGACAAAATGACTTCTGACGTCTGCAAAAAAGATAAATATAAAATTATAAATATTACAAAAAAATTGCTATTTTTTATACTAAATTTATACAAAACTGCTCAGAAATATCAATAGACAATTTTTTTTTTGATACTGTTAAAAAAATTGATTATAAGATTTATTCAAATTGGGTTTCACACTAAAATCAATTGCTGCACAAAAATTGCGCAAAAGTTTTTTGCCTGAAATTTGCTTGTGAAATTCATTAAAAAAATTTGTATAAAATTGCTTAGAAAAGCTAATTATTACAAAAATTGTTCTAAAATTGCCAAAAAACTAAATTCTTTACATGGAATTTGCACAAAAGACCTATATTTAATTAAAATTACATAAAATAGCAAAATTTTATTCCTCAGAATAGTCAAAAGTCTATTTTTTGCGTAAAATTTGCTTTCAAAATTTATCCAAAATTACACGAAATTATTTTACTAAATTTGTCTAAAATTGCTCAGAAAAGCTAATTGTTATACAAATTGTTCTAAAATTGGAAAAAACTTAATTCTTTGCATAAAATTTGCACAAAAAACCTATTTTCAACTTACAAGTTTTTTACTCAAATAGTAAACATAAGGTACATCACTACTGCTCATCTACAAACCTATGGCTGGTAATAGAAAAAACATCATTTATTTTTACAAAACATTTGATTCTATATAGACAGCATTTTAAAAGCTATGGATCGAGCCAAAATAGACTCCTAATATTCAAAAATTATAAATAACTTGGACATCTTTTGGTTTATTTACTGCAGTGCTTCTTACCTCTACAGAAATGTTAAAACTCAAACTTAAAATATTAAAATTTTGTGATAAAGCACCAAAATTCTACCATAATCTGTTAAAAAATGCAAAAAATATTATAAAATTTCAAAACTAGCAGTTTGGTCATAAAATATTATTAGAAATAGCAGAATTTGGTCATTAAATGTTGAAAAATGCAAAATTTTATTTACAAAAAGTCAAAAACAGCAAAATGCGGCTATAAAACAACAAATTATTGTCAAAAAACACCAAAATTTGGTTTTAAATTGTTAAAAATGCACATTTTGATTTATAAAAAAGCAAAAATATCTAAATCCGATCATTAAACAATAAAATATTTTTAGATAGAATAAAAAATTGGCCAAAAACGGTTTAAAACTGCAAAATTTGTATAAAAAATAACACAATCTAACATTGCAACAATAAAATATTGTCAGAAAAGATCAAATCCTACCATAAACTGTTTAAGTGTAAACATTTTTATGAATTCTCAAAAACAGCAAAATCCGGCTAGAAAATATCAAAATATTATTAAGATGCGTCAAAATGTATCCATAAAATTTTCAAATAAGTAAAATTCTTTTCATATTATGTCAAAAATAGCAAAACTTGGCCATAAAATATTGTTGGAAAAAAACTAATGTGTTGAGAAATGCAAAATTGGTCAAACTGAGCAATTATCCGTCTACAAAACATCAAATTATTGTCATAAAACTCCAAAATTTGCTTTAAAAATAAACGTTTTTATTTATAATTTTTAAATCAAATTAAAAATCCGGCCAAAAATGGTTTAAAAGTGCAAAATTTTATTTAAAAAATGTCAAAACTAACAAAATCTAACCATAGAACAATACAATATTGCCATAAACTGTCAACTTTTTTTTTCAAAAATAGCAAAATCCGGCTATTACATATCAAAATATTGTTAAAAAGCATTAAAATGAAGCCATAAAACTATCAAAAACGTAAAATTTTATTTATAATATGCCATAAATAGCAAATTTTGGCCATAAAATATCAAAATATTGTTGGAAAAACTAAAATTTAGCCATAAAAAGTAAAAAAAAAAATTGCAAATTGTCAAAAATTGCAAAATCCGGTTTTTATACATACAAAATATTGTTATAAATCACCAAAATTGGTCACAAAACATTGTTGGAGTAAGCAGAATTTGTTCATTAAGTGTTGAAAAGTGCAAAATTCTATCTATAAAAAGGTAAAAATAGTAATTATCTGGCTATAAAACATTAACCTATCAAAAATAAATGTTTTTATTTATAAAAAAGCAAAAATAACTAAATTTGATCATAAAATATTTTTAGATGGAATCAAAATTCGACCAAAAACTGTTTAAAAATGCATAATTTTATTTAAAAAAGTCAACAATAACAAAATAAAATGAAATATAACTTTTTTTTTTTTTTTAATTGTTCTTTTTTTTTGTTAGAAAAACACCGCAAAAAAAGTAACATTTAATTTAATTATAAAAAAACACTTAAGCGGATGTTTAAAAGATAACAATCTAAAAATCTAAACCACCCACTTAATATTTTTTAATTTAATTTTTGAATGAGCACTCATCTAAGTGTTGGTAATGCTGTATTGCCTATTTATTTTTTTATTATTATTATTATTTAGTAAGAATGACATCCAATTTCTTGTTGACAAATACTTAAGCGAGTAAAATAAACAATTATGTGAATAAATTTAATCAACGTCCAATGAACGTTTAATAACTTTATTACAGTAACACATAAGTTAACTGAAATGATATGATTTAAAACATTTTATAACCACGTTAGAAATCATAATATTTCTGTCCACTCTACTCGAATCTCACTTCGCAATTCAGCTCGAAAATCCGGGCCAAGCTTATTATGACGAACGTGAGAAAATAAAAAGAATGGAAAATGAGAGCGGTTCCGACATTGGTTGTGTGTGCTGGGACGCAGACCTTGAATACTTATTCGTTTCCGTTCGAATATAACAAGAATATATTGATAGGTTCCCGATGAGATTTGGATTTAACTCAATCTGAAAATAAATGTAGCTTTAACATCTGAATATTTCCAAACTAATTGCTGATAGATTTTGTAATTTCATTTTATGATTGATTGGAGAGGGATATTTCTGCTGGATAATCATAGTTTAATCGTAGATTTTTGGAAGTCAAGCACGTGCTAGATTGATCACAATCACTGCAAATGATTCCCAAACGTTGCGCACTCAGCAATCGTTACCTACAGTTCTCTCTCATAAAAAAGGGGATTAGGAATTTTCCCCAATTCCTCCCTGACCTCTCGTTATATATTTTTTGTTCCGTCTGCGTTTTACTAAAATGGAAGGATTTTTTAAATTCGACTAAAAAATACCTTGAAATATGATTTTAAATTTTTGTTGAAATTGAATTATTACTATAATTTCAAATATATCTCAACATAACTAGCAATATCTTCAAGCTTTGCTATCGAAGTCAATGCAAACTTTAGAGAAAGAATATAAAAGTTTGCTCAAAACTGCGTTATTCATTAAGAAAAAAATTAAAATTAAAATATTGTTTATTTTTTAATTAATGATGTACTGATTACTGTAGTATTTGGTCAGCTACATTTGTAATCCTTCATTTCTCTCTCGAATAGTATCATGTGACTCAGTTCGTAAAACTGTCTGAGAACATTTTAACTGATTTTATATTAGTTTGAGTAAATATTATGGTAATAGTATATGTTAATCCGCTTTCTGCCAAACGTATACTTTGAAATAAATATAAAAAATCTTCAAACCTTAAGAATTTATGATCATATCGCACGTCGAATTTCACAGGTGATATAGCAGATAATCAGGCCAGTTTGCTCCCAGTGCACGCAGCCCTGTCAGAGCAGATAATATTCGGAAAGTGACCGCCGTTTGGGGACCCCCAAACTCTATATTGTCACGTATACAACTTCCACATAGGTTAGATCTGAAACTAAAACTTAAACACTAATTTATATCCGGCCTCCCAAGTTGCAGCCAAACTTTTATTTATTTTTTCCCTGTACCTCCATCATCTCTATATATTGAGCCCATTCATTCAACGGATTATATTGTATCTATCAATTTCTTCCAGGGGATGGTTGAAGTTGAACTTTCGACCGTTTACAAGGGGATGGTTATCGATTTTGTAATCACCGCAGGCGGTCGGGCCTGTTATATTCGGCCTATATATTTTTTCGCCACGGTATTAATTGCGGATTTTTTACCCTTAACTAATTAAGTCTTTGCTTGTTATCTTTTAAATTAATTAGTGCGGATTTTTTTAGGTGATAATGCATCAAATAGTTTTATAAAATATTTATTAAAGTAGCATTGTGGTAGTATGTGACTGGGAGAACATATATCTTATATCCGCTGATAAGGTCGTAACTTGGGAAGAGAATCAAACAAGGAGTTATAGTGGGGATGGAGTCCGGCTCTTGGGGTTTAGCTTGAGGATGCGCCCATCACTGGCTTGAATAATTCATTACGCGTGCCATCTCCGGTGCAGTTAATGGCATCGGACCGAGTCACGTGTAGATCTATCAATTAGGGTGCGTCTAGTTAATGTGGCGCACGCAACCTGTCCGTTCCCTGGCGCCCCTAACCCCGCACACACATACACACACACACTGGCCGTCCGGTTCCGGAACTACGCCGGATTTCCTATCCATCGTTAATAGATAGCGTATTTCGGTACAACTTAATATGATGAATTTATTTACTGCTGGCTCTCTAGCAGATTTATTGTATCATTATCTATATGTTCCTCCATTAATCCCTTAGGTTTCTTTTTTGTTGATGTAATAATGGAGTCGAGTCGAATGGGCAAGGGAATTGATTAACATCTACTCCCACCGGGCAAAAAATAATGCCAACATTAAGCAACAACTTGAACATCTTTCTCAGTATATCATCAATACAGTAAAATTAAGTATATAACAACTTTTTGACACAACAAAAAACAATGACATTTAAAAAACTAATTTAAATTTTTTATTCCAATTTACAGTTAACAAAATAATAACTGAAAATACAAAAAAGTTTTTAACTAAATGGCATAAGAATAAGCTAATTTCTTAATATAAAACACTTTGACGGGTGGGCGAGAACACTGTATCAAACCACCGACCCAATATTTATAAACTGTGTTCCCGCCCACCCGCCAAAGTGTTTGTTGTCAATAAAATTGTTATTAAACCCACCCCTGACGTATTATTGACAACTGTCATCCAATCTGTCAAATAAAAAAAAAAAAACGCAACAAGTTTAAGAATAAGAAACTTTCTTAATAACAAACACTAAGGCGGGTGGGCGGGCACACTGTATCAAACCACCGACCCAATATTTATAAACTGTGTTCCCGCCCACACACCAGAGTGTTCGTTGTCAAGAAATTTGTTATTAGACTCATCTCTGAGGTATTAGTGAGAGCTATCATTTAATCTGTCTTATTAAAAACAGCAGAAACGCAACAAGTTTGACAATAAGCAACTTTCTTGATTACAAAACTTGGGCGGCTGGGCGGGCACACTATATAAAACTACCGACCCAATATTTATAAACTGTGTTCCCGCCTACCCGCCCAAGTGTTTGTTATCAAAAAATATATTACTGTACTCACCTCTAAGGTATAAGTGACAGCTGTCATTTAATCTGTTATATTAAAAACAGCTAAAAAGCAACAAATTTGAGAATAAGCAAATTTCTTGATAACAAACACTTGGGTGGGTGGGCGGGAACACTTTATTAAACCACCGACCCAATATTTATAAACTGTATTTACGCCCACCCGCCCAAATGTTTGTTATCAAGAAATTTGTTATTGTACCTACCTCTGAGATATTAGTGACAGCTGTCATTTAATCTATCATATTTAAAACAGCAGAAACGCAACAAGTAAGAGAATAATCAAATTTCTTGATAACAAACATTTGGGCGGGTGGGCGGGAACACTGTACCAAACCACCAACTTAATATTTATAAACTGTGTTCCCGCCCACCTGCCCAAGTGTTTGTTATCAAAAAATTTGTTAATATACCCACTTCTAATGTATAAGTGACAGTTGTCATTCAATCTGTCATGTTAATGCATCAAAATGAAACCACCAACCCAATATTTATAAGCTATGTTTTCGCCCACCCGCCCAAGTGTTTCTTATCAAGAAATTTGTTATTGCACTCACTTCAAAAGTATTATTGACAGCTGTCATTCAATCTGTCATATTAAAAACAGCAGGAACGCAACAAGTTTAAAAATAAGCAAAATTATTGATGACAAACACTTGGGCGGGTGGGCGGGAACACTGTATTACAGCACCGACCAAATTTTTATAAACAGTGTTTTTGCCTACCCGCCCAAGTGTTTGTCAACCAAGAATTTTGCTTGTTATTAAACTTACCTCTGATGTACTAATGACAACTGTCATCCAATCTGTCATATAGAAAACAGCAGAAACGCAACAAGTTTAATATTAAGCAAATTTCTTGATGGCAAACACTTGGGCGGGTGGGCGAGATCAACCCAAATTTTAAAAACACTGTATCAAACCACCGGTCTAATATTTAGAAACTGTTTTTCCGCCCATCCGCCCAAGTGTTTTTTGTCAAGAAATTTGTTATTAGACTTACCTTTGATGTACTAATGACAACCGTCATCCAATCTGTCATTTAATAAACAGCAGAAACACAACAAGTTTGAAAATAAGCAAATTTTTTGATAACAAACACTTGGGCGGATGGGCGGGAACACTGTATCAAACCACCGACCCAATATTTATAAACTGTGTTCCCGCCCACCCACCCAAGTGTTTGTTGTCAAGAAATTTGTAATTAGATTCACCTCTGATGTACTAATGACAACTTTCATTTAATCTGTCATATTAAAAACAGCAGAAAAGCAACAAGTTTGAGAATAAGCAAATTTCTTGATGACAAACACTTGGGTGAGTGGGCGAGAACACTGTATTAAACCACCAACCCAACATTTATAAACTGTGTACCCGCCCACTTGCCCAAGTGTTTGTTATCGAGAAATTTGTTATTGTACCCATCTCTGAGGTAAAAGTGACAACTGTCATTCAATCTGTCATAATAAAAACAGCAGAAATGCAACAAGTTTGAGAATAAGCAAATTTTTTGATGACAAACACTTAGGCGGGTGGGCGTGAACACTGTATTTAACCACCAACCCAATATTTATAAACTGTGTTCCCGCCCACCCACTCAAGTGTTGGTTGTCAATGAATTTGTTCATCTCTGATGTACTAATGACAACTGTCAACCAATCTGTCAAATAAAAAACAGCAGAAACGCAACAAGTGTGAGAATTATCAAATTTCTTGATAACTAACACATGGGCGGGTTGGCGGAAACACTGTATCACACCACCAACCCAATATTTATAAACTGTGTTCGTTCCCATCCGCCCAAGTGTTTGTTATCAAAAAAATTGTTAATGTACCTACCTCTGAGGTATTAGTGACAGCTGTAATTCAATCTGTCATATTAAAAACAATAAAAACGCAACAAGTTTGAGAAAATGCAACTTTCTTGATTACAAACACTTGGGTGGGTAGGCGGGAACACAGTAACAAACCACCAGTAAAATATTTATAAACTGTGTTCCCGCCCGCCCGCCCAAGTGTTTGTTGTCAAGAAATTTTTTATTAGACCCGCCGTTGACGTATTAATGACAACTGTTATCCAATCTGTCATATAAAAAACAGCAAAAACGCAACAAGTTTGAGAATAAGCAATTTTCTTTATAACAAACACTTAGGCGGGTGGGCGGAAACACTGTATTAAACCACCGATACAATATTTATAAACTGTGTTCCCGCCCACCCGCCCAAGTGTTCGTTGTCAAGAAATTTGTTATTAGACTCACCCCTGATGTACTAATGACAGCTGTCATTCAATCTGTCATATAAATAACAGCAGAAACGCATCAAGCTTGAGAATAATAAAAATTCTTGTTGACAAACATTTGGGCGGGTGGGCGGGAACACTGTATTAAACCACCAACCCAATATTTATAAACTGTGTTCCCGCTCACCCGCTCAAGTGTTTGTTACCAAGAAATTTGTTAATGTACCTATCTCTGAGATATTAGTGGCAGCTATCATTTAATCTGTCATATTAAAAGCAGCAAAAACGGAACAAGTTTGAGAAAAAGAAACTTTTTTGATAACAAACACTTGGGTGGGTAGGCGGGAGCACAGTATCAAATCACCGGTAAAATATTTATAAACTGTGTTCCCGCCCACCCGCCCAAGTGTTTGTTGTCAAGAAATTTCTTATTAGACCTGTCGTTGATGTATTAAAGACAACTTTCATCCAATCTGTTATATAAAAAACAGCAAAAACGCAACAAGTTTGAAAATAAGCAAATTTTTTTTTAAC
Source organism: Tachinus rufipes (assembly GCA_963932245.1). NCBI lineage: Eukaryota > Metazoa > Arthropoda > Insecta > Coleoptera > Staphylinidae > Tachinus > Tachinus rufipes. Next base: position 114,995,673 of record OZ010745.1, read on the forward strand.
AAACACTTGGGCGGGTGGGCGGGAACACTGTATTAAACCACCGGCCCAATATTTATAAACTGTATTAAATATTAGTCATCAAGAAATTAAATTTATCCTTCTCTTCTTCCAACTGAAAGACTTCAACACTCGCAGATAAGAGAAACTTTCATTTATTTGTTAACAAACACTCGGGCGGGTAGAAGGGCATTCCAGTTAAAACTACTCGTTAGTTATCATGATCTAGAATGGGCCAAGTGTTGATAATCAAGAAATTTAATATAACTTCTTTTTCTTCCAACTTTAAAACTTCTAACACTTGCATTTCTATAACCTAACCTAACCTAACTTTACCTAGCCTAACCTAACCTAACCTAACCTAACCTAACCTAACCTAACCTAACCTAACTTTTTTATTTTTTGGAATGAGAAAAACGCTACTGCTCCCCGGGCGCTTATTTCAACGTGCTCTCACTTCCACCCACTAAAAAACCTTAATTCTTCTCAACGGGTAAGCAATACCCCAATAAAAGTTTGCATCACCTACTCATCTGGTCTCATTTAATTTGCCTGTTGTTGGTTGGCTTTCTGCCTGGCCAGTTCTTCTCGTTTTTTTGTACTTATTGTGTCCTTCACAAATGAGTGTACCTCCTTCCAGTTGTGCTTGTTTTTTAGAAAGAGGTCCATTAGGCTATTGATCGTCAGTGTCTTTCCTACAGCTACCTCTGTTTTCTGTCTTTCAACGTGCCATTCCGTGCAATGGAAGATGGTGTTCTCCGGGAAATCGGTTTTGCCGCAGTAGTGACAATCGTCGTCTTTCCAATCTTCTTGGGTTAAGTGCCAAAATTCCCGTAACCTGTCAGGAATTGTGTGAGGAAGTAGTCGGTGTTTCTGTGGGGACATCTCACCCATCTTCTTATTGAGGGAATGAGAGTCTTAGTCCACTGCGCGGTATCCTGGATGTCTTTCCATCTACGCTACCACTGCTTATCGATGTTGTACGTGGTTTTGCGGCCTTCCGTTCTGCATTCGGAAGTCGTACGCTTAGCACAGAGTAAGTCCTAGAACGGAACTTTGCGGAGCCCCCTGCGTTAATTTTTTCTCCTCTCCTGTGGCGATTAGAATGGTTTCTTCCTCCAGGTAGCTTGCTATAATATCTAAAAAATACCAACTCGCTCCTATTTTTGTCAGTTTTTTTTTTATTTCCTCCCAGCTGGCGGTGTTGAACGCGTTTTTTACGTCCAGCAGGATGATGGGGGTCTCTTGTCTTCATGATAGCGTCGACTGTTAAGCGGCCCATTCTGAATCCGTATTGAGTGCTGGATATGGCTCTTTTTCTTCCAGTTCTTCCTCCAGCTTCTTCTTTATCAGGTGTTTGTACAGCTTGCTGGATACGCTTAGCAGACTGATGGCCCAAAATTTGTTTTCTCCTTTGGGGATCAACGCTATCTTTTTTCCAAGGTTTGGGGAAGATTCTTTCGTCTAGGTACTTGTTGTACGCTTCCAGCAGCACGTTGGGGATTACTTCGTGCGCGAGCTTGATAATTTGGCAATGAAGAGGCTTTTGGAAAACTGAAGCCTAGTTTTTTAGCTCTTCGGCGGTAAAAAGGATTGGGTTTTTTGCATCTCTGGTTGTCATCGGAGCTACTTGCTCTATAATGTCCGGGAAGAGCTTCTCAATCATCTTTTTTTTCCTGCTGTTCTCTAGTGTTATGTAGTTCGGCATTATTGCCAGTTTCTTTACCACTTTCATTCTTGTTTCCATTATTTTAAGGCTGCTAGAAGTCTATAGGATGTTTACGCCTCCAGCGGCAGAGCCTTATCGGGTCACTACTTGATTTGTGACCTACCGCTAGAGGGTTGGGATTTTTTGGCTTTGGCTACCGGCAGCGCACTCTTCTTGTTTCTTTGTCGACGTCGAATCTTATTCTAAATAAAAATAGAGAAAGAGAAAGCTGTTTGGCTTCCTAGCCCTAGAGACTTAGTAGTATCGGTTGCCTAAAAATGATCCAGGGTACATCAAAGAGATTGACCAAGAGAGGCCGACAGTTCAAAAAATTAAAGAAGGGTGGGAAGTAGTAGTCTCATCGCCAAAGCCAGGCCACCGTGCAATGGTGTTGGTTCGCGCATGCGTTCCCCTATTTGTCACCCGGGGACGCGCTTGGAAGGGGTTTCAACTTCCCCTGCCTTCAAAGTCTGGGGTCCAGAAACCTAACCTAACCTATCTTAACACTCGCATATAGGAGCAACTTTAATTTCTTTGATAACAAATACTTGGGCAAGTGGGTGGGCACTCCAGTTTGAACTACTTTCTGGTAACTATGATCTGGAATGACGCCCAAGTGTTGGTGATCAAGAAACTAGATATAACTTCTTTCTCTTCCAACTAAAAGACTTCTAACACTTGCATACAGATTTTTTTTTAATTTGTTTGATAACAAATACTTGGGTGGGTGGGTGAGCACTTCAGTTTAAACTAATTGTTGGTAGTCATAATCTGAAGTGACCTACCCCCCTTGCCCAAATGTTGGTGATCAAGAAATTGGAGATAACTTTTTCTTCTTCCAGGTAAAAGACTGCTAACTCTCACAGATAGGAGAAACTTTAATTTCTCTGATAACAAATACTGGGGCGGGTAGGTGGACACTCCAGTTTAAACTACTTGCTGTTAATCATAATCTAGAGTCACCCACCCACCCATTCAAGTGTTAGTGATTATTAAATTAAATATAACCTTCTCCTCTTCCAATTAAAAGACTTTTAACACTCGCAGATAAAAAAAAACTTTTATTTCTTTTTAACAAATACTCGGGTGGGTTAGTGGGCACTTCACTTTAAACTACTTGCTGGTAACCATAATCTAAAGTGACCCACCTGCCCGCCCAAGTATTGGTGATTAAAAAGTTGGATATAACCTTCTTCTTTTTCCTCTAAAAAACACTCGCAGAAAAGAGAATCCATGTCAAGCCAAGCCAATTAATTGATTTTACAGATTTTGAAATCTTGTGGAAAACTAAGTATAGTTCGGAAAATATTAAGAAGAAATTGATAAAATTTACTGAAAACATGTGTTAACAATGTCAAAATGTAATTCTAAAATAACAATTAAATATAATGACATTTAACAAAATTGCCGTCAATTTATTGATTTTAAGCAGATTAAAATCTTGTAGAAAACTGGGAATAAATTGGAAAATAATGCAAGAAAATAGATAAAATTTGCTGAAAATAAATGTCAAGCAAGTCAAAATATAATTCCAAAATGGCGTCCAATTATGATTAAAATTGACAAAATGGCCGCCAATTAATTGATTTTATAGAATTCAAAATTTTGTAGAAAACTTAGAATAATTTAAAAAATATTGGAGGAAAGTTGATGAATTTTACTGAAAACATGTATCAAGCATGTCAAAATGTAATTCCAAAATGGCGTCCAAAAACAATTAAATTTTACAAAATATTAATAGATTTGGCGGATTTTAAAATCTTGCAGAAAACCAAGAATAATTCGTAAAATCATGGAAAGATATTGATGAAATTTACTGAAAACATGTGTCAAGCATGTCAAAATGTATTTCCAAAATATCGTTCAAACCAAATTAAATATAACAAAATGGCCGCCAGTTAATTGACTTTACAGAATTCAAAATTTTGTAGAAAACTAAGAATAATTCAAAAAATATTGAAAGAAAATTGATGAATTTCACTGAAAACATGTATCAAGCATGTCAAAATGTAATTCCAAAATGGCGTCCAAATATATTTAAATTTAATAAAATGGCCGCCAACTAATTGACTTTACGGATTTTAACATTTTGTAGAAAACTAAGAATAATTCAAAAAATATTTAGAAAAATTTATCAAAATTGATTGAAAACATGTATCAAGCATGTCAAAAAATAATTTTAACATGCCGTCCAAATATGATTAAATTTAACAAAATGGCCGCCAATTAATTGACTTTGCGGGTTTTAAAATCTTGTAGAAAATTAAGAATAATTCGAAAAATGTTGGAAGAAAATTGATGAATATTACTGAAAACATGTGTCAAGCATGTCAGAATGTAATTCCAAAATGGCGTCCAAATATCATAAAATTTAACAAAATGGCGGCTAATTAATAGATTTGGTGGATTTTAAAATCTTGCAGATAACTAACAATAATTTGTAAAATCATGGAAGAAAATTGATGAAATTTACTAAAAACATGTGTTAAGCATGTCAGAATGTAATTCCAAAATGGCGTTCAAATATAATACAATTTAACAAAATGGCGGCTAATTAATAAATTTGGCAAATTTTAAAATCTTGCAGAAAACTAAGAATAATTCTTAAAATATTGGGAGGAAATTGATGAAATTTACTAAAAACATGTGTCAATACAACACAGCCAACTCTAATTTTGTAATAAATTAATTAGAAATAAAATAAAGTTTCCAGGTGTAGAACCATATTGAGATCAAGCACTAACTAATTCATTAAAAAACTTTTTAAACTAAAATATATTTCCTTTAAAATTGTTTCTAGAATTAAATTGTATCCGTTTGAATTTCCGGCACCCCGCGCAGTGTCTTAGAGGCCCGAAACAACACCCTTTCTAGTAAAAAGAACACATAATTAAGTTTGCGCTCGCTGCACAAGTGCACTTTTAAAAAAATAAATGGCCTCCAACTTTTCATCCCTAAGCTAAAACTTCCCCCACCCTCCATGCTTGTTGTTTTATTGTCAGGAAAAGTTTCTCTCTTGCGATTGTGATGCTAACAATTTTTAGCCCGTTTCCTTATCATCCAGAACCCACCCCACTATACTCGCTAAAGGGTTTTGATTTTTTCCCTCCTTTATTCTTTCTTTAAATTCCGTGACGTGAATGCAAACTGCGATATGATTTACGAGTGTATAACATCCTTGTTTCGTGGGCTTTATATATATTTTTTTCAAAAGCTTCCCTTTCCACCAACCGAGCATCGCTTTTGAATATCGTCGCGACGGGGTGTCACTATATTTTAAACGTCAATATGTCGCGTCTCAATTTATTATAGTCCGCCGCATGCTACCAAAACTTTTAATCATTTATTATTAATTGCCTGCCGGAAAACGATTTTCGATTAAATAGTTATCGTTCAATAATTCAATATTATTTAACGCAATTAGGTCCAACTGGAAGATTCGATTAAATGGTGAAGTCGCCGGGTTAATTAAATTCAATTTCATTTATAATAATTTTCTAGGTAATAGTAATAAATTTTATTTCTAACTACATAAAGTTTCAAGAAACGTACATAGTTATACAAATAAAATTATCAATGCGCTCATTTGGTGGTGGATAAAAATTCGTTTATGGTGAGAAGTTTTGTGAAAACTGGGGCGCTTTTAAAATATGCAAGTTATGTTTTCATTCTGCATTAAAATATCCAACGAAGCAATCTACAAACTTTAATAGTTTCTACATATATTTATAAAGCGTTAAAATGGCGATTATTGCGGCCTCTCTCCATAAACTTTTCTGCAACATTTATGCACTGTGATATATAAAAAAATTTCAATGAAGTTATGAAGTTGTTTGAATTTTCTAGAGAAACGTCGTTTATGCATATTTTAAACGTTTTCATAAAACTGAAATTAATTACATTTTGTACTTGAAAAGTTGAATATACAAGTAATTATTATTAAATTATTTATTAATAAAATAAAAAATTGTTACTGTAAGCACAAAACTACATGCAAATGGTTACGGTTGCATTGAATTTGTTTGAAAACCAATTTATTTAAACGCAAAGTGAAAATTCAATTTAATTTATGTAATTTCTTTGTGTATAGTTTACATTGGAAACAACAACCTCCTGCCCGTACACTCACACCCTATACTTAGTTTGTTAATTTGATTACATTGTTCTAATTTTAATAATGGCTAAGATTAATGAAGCCTCTCTAACCATAACCGGGCAATTAAGGAGATTGCAACGTATTTTGATGGTGTATATGTAGCAATTCATTCAGTTGGTTTTTCCTGTTGTTATTGTTCAAATTCCATCATAACAAAAAGAGATTATTAGAGCACTTTTAGAATTATAAAAAATAATAGAATAGTATCTCACATCATTTTATAGTATACTCTTAATAAGCTTAAAAAGCTTTTTATTATAAACGAGAACGTATTACATATTTTGTTCAGTAGAAGTTTTGAACAATTCATATTATAAATTATGATTATTAAGGAAGATATTTCTTGTTGAAACTTTTAAATAAAAAAATTTACCCTCAATATTTTCCATGCGGGACATTTCCACCGCGATATAACTAGTATATATGTTTATGTGTCTGGAATAAAGATAAATGTGCCACCCTCAACAAAAAGTAAACGAAGAATTAGAGTAAACATTCATGTAAAATGCAAGGAATATATAAACATATGTCTCCGCCAAATTCTTTTAAATATTTAAAGAAAACCGTTATCACAATGTTAATATTAATATTTTAAAATAAAACAAGAATCGAGCGCAGGAATGAGTTTGAAATATTACATAATTTTCCGCTGGAAAGAAGCCAAAATAATACCCGGGGTGTTTGACCCTCTCACTTATCAACCTCATACTCATTTATATTCCCGCACAAAATCGAGCAAGAAACCCCCTTGAGTTCATACAATTATAAAGCTTACCGTTCGGGGAAATTATTTTTACTCTTGAGATATGCGCTTCGATATCAGCAGAGAAAAGTCAATTACTTTTGCTCGGAACAAATTTATTAGATACTTATCACAATTTATTATTACATCTTTAATTGATTATTATGATTTGCTTGTATATAAAAAGTTTTGAAATGAATGCGACAACAGGTTGATTTAAAATGGAGTCGTGAGGATAAGCAAGTTTTCTTCTTAAATACTTGCAGACTCCCGGAGTTTCGCAGCCTTATTGATTTTATGTTGAAAAACACGTTCTGGGGTAGATCTATCTGCCTCGCGGGCTAAGGTGTGCCGAAAATATGATGTAATTCGTATTAAAATCAACAATGCAACGCTTGGAAAGTTAAATGAATTTTAAATTGAATAATTATGAAATTATATTCGGTTTTTTATAGAATAAAAAAAATTAATTTATTAATAAATATGTATTTAATTTAGCGTGTTAAATGAAAATAATTAATAATTTGTTATTTAAAATTAATTTAATTTTCTGACGTTGATTAAAATAATGTTTTATAAAACTCATAATTGCTTGCAAACAACTTTTTTGTTAGATTTTGTTTTCAAAATTTGATATTTATACAAAATAAAGGCAAAATATACTTTTATTATTATGTATAGTCATATCATGTATAAACTTGCACTAAAACACACTCACTAGGTAGTAAATGCAATACATATAATAGTAAAAATTCTTTTTGTAATTTTAGTTGATTTTAAAATAAACGTTGATCGCAATTACACTGAAAATGTATGATCGTTCAATGTCTATGACAAATTTGACGAACCCCAGTCCCAGCAGACACTTTCGAAAAAAAATAAAATTTAAAAAAAATTTAAAAAAAATGTTTCGACTTTTGACCCAAAAATTTAAAATTTCAATTTTATTCAAGATTCCATACTTGAGTTCAAAACGCGTAAAAAACGGAAATTTTTCGACTTTTGACCCAAAAATTGAAAATTTCAATTTTATTCAAGATTCCATACTTGATTTCAAAACGCGTAAAAAACGGAAATTTTTCGACTTTTGACCCAAAAATTGAAAATTTCAATTTTTTTCAATAATTCATATTTGAGTTCAATACGCGTAAAAAACGGAAATTTTCGACTTTTGGCACAAAAATTGAAAATTTCAATATTTTTTAAGATTCCATATTTGAGTTCAAAACGCGTAAAAAACGGAAATTTTTCGACTTTTGACCCAAAAATTGAAAATTTCAATTTTTTTCAAGATTTTTTATTTACATTCAAAACGCGTAAAAAAAAATGTTTCGACTTTTGACCCAAAAATTGAAAATTTCAATTTTTTTCAAGATTTTTTATTTACATTCTAAACGCGTAAAAAAAAAATTTTTCGACTTTTGACGCAAAAATTTAAAATTTCAATTTTATTCAAGATTCCATACTTGAGTTCAAAACGCGTAAAAAACGGAAATTTTTCGACTTTTGACCCAAAAATTGAAAATTTCCGTTTTTTTCGCGTTTTGAATGTAAATAAAGAATCTTGAAAAAAATTGAAATTTTCAATTTTTGGGTCAAAAGTCGAAAAATTTCCGTTTTTTACGCGTTTTGAACTCAAATATGGAATCTTGAAAAAAATTGAAATTTTCAATTTTTGGGTCAAAAGTCGAAAAATGTCCGTTTTTTACGCGTTCTGAATATAAATAAAAAAACTTGAAAAAAAATGAAATTTTCAATTTTTGGGTCAAAAGTCGAAAAATGTTCGTTTTTTAAGCGTTTTGAATGTAAATTGAAATTTTCAATTTTTGGGGCAAAAGTCGAAAAATTTCCGTTTTTTACGCGTTTTGAATGTAAATAAAAAATCTTGAAAAAAATTGAAATTTTCAATTTTTGGGTCAAAAGTCGAAAAATTTCCGTTTTTTACGCATTTTGAATGTAAATAAAGAATCTTAAAAAAATTGAAATTTTCAATTTTTGGGTCAAAAGTCGAATAATTTCCGTTTTTTTCGCGATTTGAATGTAAACATGGAATTTAAAAAAAAATTGAATTTTTCATTTTTTGGGTCAAAAGTCGAAAAATTTCCGTTTTTTACGCGTTTTGAATGTAAATAAAGAATCTTAAAAAAAATTGAAATTTTCAATTTTTGGGTCAAAAGTCGAAAAATTTTCGTTTTTTACGCGTTTTGAATAAAAATAAAAAATCTTGAAAAAAATTGAAATTTTCAATTTTTGGGTCAAAAGTCGAAAAATTTTCGTTTTTTACGCGTTTTGAATAAAAATAAAAAATCTTGAAAAAAATTAAAATTTTCAATTTTTGGGTCAAAAGTCGAAAAAATTTCGTTTTTTACGCGTTTTGAATAAAAATAAAAAATCTTGAAAAAAATTGAAATTTTCAATTTTTGGGTCAAAAGTCGAATAATTTCCGTTTTTTACGCGTTTTGAATGTAAATGAAGAATCTTGAAAAAAATTGAAATTTTCAATTTTTGGGTCAAAAGTCGAAAAATTTCCGTTTTTTACGCGTTTTGAACTCAAATATGGAATCTTGAAAAAAATAAAATTTCAATTTTTGGGTCAAAAGTCGAAAAATTTCCGTTTTTTACGCGTTTTGAATGTAATTAAAAAATCTTGAAAAAAATTGAAATTTTCAATTTTTGGGTCAAAAGTCGAAAAATTTCCGTTTTTTACGCGTTTTGAACTAAAAAATGGAATCTTGAAAAAAATTTAACTTTTCAATTTTTGGGTCAAAAGTCGAAAAATTTCCGTTTTTTACGCGTTTTGAATGTAAATAAAGAATCTTGAAAAAAATTGAAATTTTCAATTTTTGGGTCAAAAGTCGAAAAATTTCCGTTTTTTACGGTTTTGAATGTAAATAAAGAATCTTGAAAAAAATTGAAATTTTCAATTTTTGGGTCAAAAGTCGAATAATTTCCGTTTTTTACGCGTTTTGAACTCAAATATGGAATCTTGAAAAAAATTGAAATTTTCAATTTTTGGGTCAAAAGTCGAAAAATTTCCGTTTTTTACGCGTTTTGAATGTAATTAAAGAATCTTGAAAAAAATTGAAATTTTCAATTTTTGGGTCAAAAGTCGAAAAATTTCCGTTTTTTACGCGTTTTGAACTAAAAAATGGAATCTTGAAAAAAATTGAAATTTTCAATTTTTGGGTCAAAAGTCGAAAAATTTCCGTTTTTTACGCATTTTGAATGTAAATAAAGAATCTTAAAAAAATTGAAATTTTCAATTTTTGGGTCAAAAGTCGAAAAAATTCCGTTTTTACGCGTTTTGAATGTAAATAAAGAATCTTGAAAAAAATTAAAATTTTCAGTTTTTGGGTCAAAAGTCGAAAAATTTTCGTTTTTTTCGCGATTTGAATGTAAACATGGATTTTAAAAAAAAAATTGAATTTTTCATTTTTTGGGTCAAAAGTCGAAAAATTTCCGTTTTTTACGCGTTTTGAATGTAAATAAAAAATCTTGAAAAAAATTGAAATTTTCAATTTTTGGGTCAAAAGTCGAAAAATTTTCGTTTTTTATGCGTTTTGAATAAAAATAAAAAATCTTGAAAAAAATTGAAATTTTCAATTTTTGTGTCAAAAGTCGAAAATTTTTCGTTTTTTACGCGTTTTGAATAAAAATAAAAAATCTTGAAAAAAATTAAAATTTTCAATTTTTGGGTCAAAAGTCGAAAAAATTTCGTTTTTTACGCGTTTTGAATAAAAATAAAAAATCTTGAAAAAAATTGAAATTTTCAATTTTTGGGTCAAAAGTCGAATAATTTCCGTTTTTTACGCGTTTTGAATGTAAATGAAGAATCTTGAAAAAAATTGAAATTTTCAATTTTTGGGTCAAAAGTCGAAAAATTTCCGTTTTTTACGCGTTTTGAACTCAAATATGGAATCTTGAAAAAAATTGAAATTTTCAATTTTTGGGTCAAAAGTCGAAAAATTTCCGTTTTTTACGCGTTTTGAATGTAATTAAAGAATCTTGAAAAAAATTGAAATTTTCAATTTTTGGGTCAAAAGTCGAAAAATTTCCGTTTTTTACGCGTTTTGAACTAAAAAATGGAATCTTGAAAAAAATTTAACTTTTCAATTTTTGGGTCAAAGTCGAAAAATTTCCGTTTTTTACGCGTTTTGAATGTAAATAAAGAATCTTGAAAAAAATTGAAATTTTCATTTTTTGGGTCAAAAGTCGAAAAATTTCCGTTTTTTACGCGTTTTGAACTCAAATATGGAATCTTGAAAAAAATTGAAATTTTCAATTTATGGGTCAAAAGTCAAAAAATTTCCGTTTTTTACGCGTTTTGAATGTAAATAAAGAATCTTGAAAAAAATTGAAATTTTCAATTTTTGGGTCAAAAGTCGAAAAATTTCCGTTTTTTACGGTTTTGAATGTAAATAAAGAATCTTGAAAAAAATTGAAATTTTCAATTTTTGGGTCAAAAGTCGAATAATTTCCGTTTTTTACGCGTTTTGAATGTAAATGAAGAATCTTGAAAAAAATTGAAATTTTCAATTTTTGGGTCAAAAGTCGAAAAATTTCCGTTTTTTACGCGTTTTGAACTCAAATATGGAATCTTGAAAAAAATTGAAATTTTCAATTTTTGGGTCAAAAGTCGAAAAATTTCCGTTTTTTACGCGTTTTGAATGTAATTAAAGAATCTTGAAAAAAATTGAAATTTTCAATTTTTGGGTCAAAAGTCGAAAAACTTCCGTTTTTTACGCGTTTTGAACTAAAAATGGAATCTTGAAAAAAATTTAAATTTTCAATTTTTGGGTCAAAAGTCGAAAAATTTCCGATTTTTACGCGTTTTGAATGTAAATAAAGAATCTTGAAAAAAATTGAAATTTTCAATTTTTGGGTCAAAAGTCGAAAAATTTTTGTTTTTTACGCGTTTTGAATGTAAATAAAAAATCTTGAAAAAAATTGAAATTTTCAATTTTTGGGTCAAAAGTCGAAAAATGTTCGTTTTTTACGCGTTTTGAACTCAAATATGGAATCTTGAAAAAAATTTAAATTTTCAATTTTTGGGTCAAAAGTCGAAAAATTTTCGTTTTTTATGCGTTTTGAATAAAAATAAAAAATCTTGAAAAAAATTGAAATTTTCAATTTTTGTGTCAAAAGTCGAAAATTTTTCGTTTTTTACGCGTTTTGAATAAAAATAAAAAATCTTGAAAAAAATTAAAATTTTCAATTTTTGGGTCAAAAGTCGAAAAAATTTCGTTTTTTACGCGTTTTGAATAAAAATAAAAAATCTTGAAAAAAATTGAAATTTTCAATTTTTGGGTCAAAAGTCGAATAATTTCCGTTTTTTACGCGTTTTGAATGTAAATGAAGAATCTTGAAAAAAATTGAAATTTTCAATTTTTGGGTCAAAAGTCGAAAAATTTCCGTTTTTTACGCGTTTTGAACTCAAATATGGAATCTTGAAAAAAATTGAAATTTTCAATTTTTGGGTCAAAAGTCGAAAAATTTTCGTTTTTTACGCGTTTTGAATGTAATTAAAGAATCTTGAAAAAAATTGAAATTTTCAATTTTTGGGTCAAAAGTCGAAAAATTTCCGTTTTTTACGCGTTTTGAACTAAAAAATGGAATCTTGAAAAAAATTTAACTTTTCAATTTTTGGGTCAAAAGTCGAAAAATTTCCGTTTTTTACGCGTTTTGAATGTAAATAAAGAATCTTGAAAAAAATTGAAATTTTCATTTTTTGGGTCAAAAGTCGAAAAATTTCCGTTTTTTACGCGTTTTGAACTCAAATATGGAATCTTGAAAAAAATTGAAATTTTCAATTTATGGGTCAAAAGTCAAAAAATTTCCGTTTTTTACGCGTTTTGAATGTAAATAAAGAATCTTGAAAAAAATTGAAATTTTCAATTTTTGGGTCAAAAGTCGAAAAATTTCCGTTTTTTACGGTTTTGAATGTAAATAAAGAATCTTGAAAAAAATTGAAATTTTCAATTTTTGGGTCAAAAGTCGAATAATTTCCGTTTTTTACGCGTTTTGAATGTAAATGAAGAATCTTGAAAAAAATTGAAATTTTCAATTTTTGGGTCAAAAGTCGAAAAATTTCCGTTTTTTACGCGTTTTGAACTCAAATATGGAATCTTGAAAAAAATTGAAATTTTCAATTTTTGGGTCAAAAGTCGAAAAATTTCCGTTTTTTACGCGTTTTGAATGTAATTAAAGAATCTTGAAAAAAATTGAAATTTTCAATTTTTGGGTCAAAAGTCGAAAAACTTCCGTTTTTTACGCGTTTTGAACTAAAAAATGGAATCTTGAAAAAAATTTAAATTTTCAATTTTTGGGTCAAAAGTCGAAAAATTTCCGATTTTTACGCGTTTTGAATGTAAATAAAGAATCTTGAAAAAAATTGAAATTTTCAATTTTTGGGTCAAAAGTCGAAAAATTTTTGTTTTTTACGCGTTTTGAATGTAAATAAAAAATCTTGAAAAAAATTGAAATTTTCAATTTTTGGGTCAAAAGTCGAAAAATGTCCGTTTTTTACGCGTTTTGAACTCAAATATGGAATCTTGAAAAAAATTTAAATTTTCAATTTTTGGGTCAAAAGTCGAAAAATTTCCGTTTTTTTCGCGTGTTGAATGTAAATAAAGAATCTTGAAAAAAATTGAAATTTTCAATTTTTGGGTCAAAAGTCGAAAAATTTTCGTTTTGAACTCATTTATGGAATCTTGAAAAAAATTGAAATTTTCAATTTTTGGTTCAAAAGTCGAAAAATTTTCGTTTTTTACGCGTTTTGAATGTAAATAAAAAATCTTGAAAAAAATTGAAATTTTCAATTTTTGGGTCAAAAGTCGAAAAATTTCCTTTTTTTACGCGTTTTGAATGTAAATAAAGAATCTTGAAAAAAATTGAAATTTTCAATTTTTGGGTCAAAAGTCGAAAGATTTCCGTTTTTTACGCGTTTTGAATGTAAATAAAAAAACTTGAAAAAAATTGAAAATTTCAATTTTAGGGTCAAAAGTCGAAAAATTTCCGTTTTTTTCGCGTGTTGAATGTAAATAAAGAATCTTGAAAAAAATTGAAATTTTCAATTTTTGGGTCAAAAGTCGAATAATTTCCGTTTTTTACGCGTTTTGAATGTAAATAAAGAATCTTGAAAAAAATTGAAATTTTCAATTTTTGGGTCAAAAGTCGAAAAATTTCCGTTTTTTACGGTTTTGAATGTAAATAAAGAATCTTGAAAAAAATTGAAATTTTCAATTTTTGGGTCAAAAGTCGAATAATTTCCGTTTTTTACGCGTTTTGAATGTAAATGAAGAATCTTGAAAAAAATTGAAATTTTCAATTTTTGGGTCAAAAGTCGAAAAATTTCCGTTTTTTACGCGTTTTGAACTCAAATATGGAATCTTGAAAAAAATTGAAATTTTCAATTTTTGGGTCAAAAGTCGAAAAATTTCCGTTTTTTACGCGTTTTGAATGTAATTAAAGAATCTTGAAAAAAATTGAAATTTTCAATTTTTGGGTCAAAAGTCGAAAAACTTCCGTTTTTTACGCGTTTTGAACTAAAAAATGGAATCTTGAAAAAAATTTAAATTTTCAATTTTTGGGTCAAAAGTCGAAAAATTTCCGATTTTTACGCGTTTTGAATGTAAATAAAGAATCTTGAAAAAAATTGAAATTTTCAATTTTTGGGTCAAAAGTCGAAAAATTTTTGTTTTTTACGCGTTTTGAATGTAAATAAAAAATCTTGAAAAAAATTGAAATTTTCAATTTTTGGGTCAAAAGTCGAAAAATGTCCGTTTTTTACGCGTTTTGAACTCAAATATGGAATCTTGAAAAAAATTTAAATTTTCAATTTTTGGGTCAAAAGTCGAAAAATTTCCGTTTTTTTCGCGTGTTGAATGTAAATAAAGAATCTTGAAAAAAATTGAAATTTTCAATTTTTGGGTCAAAAGTCGAAAAATTTTCGTTTTGAACTCATTTATGGAATCTTGAAAAAAATTGAAATTTTCAATTTTTGGTTCAAAAGTCGAAAAATTTTCGTTTTTTACGCGTTTTGAATGTAAATAAAAAATCTTGAAAAAAATTGAAATTTTCAATTTTTGGGTCAAAAGTCGAAAAATTTCCTTTTTTTACGCGTTTTGAATGTAAATAAAGAATCTTGAAAAAAATTGAAATTTTCAATTTTTGGGTCAAAAGTCGAAAGATTTCCGTTTTTTACGCGTTTTGAATGTAAATAAAAAAACTTGAAAAAAATTGAAATTTTCAATTTTTGGGTCAAAAGTCGAAAAATTTCCGTTTTTTACGCGTTTTGAATGTAAATAAAGAATCTTGAAAAAAATTAAAATTTTCAATTTTTGGGTCAAAAGTCGAAAAATTTCCGTTTTTTACGCGTTTTGAACTCAAAAATGAAATCATGAAAAAAATTGAAATTTTCAATTTTTGGGTCAAAAGTCGAAAAATTTTCGTTTTTTACGCGTTTTGAACTAAAAAATGGAATCTTGAAAAAAATTTAAATTTTCAATTTTTGGGTCAAAAGTCGAAAAATTTCCGTTTTTTACGCGTTTTGAATGTAAATAAAGAATCTTGAAAAAAATTGAAATTTTCAATTTTTGGGTCAAAAGTCGAAAAATTTCCGTTTTTTACGCGTTTTGAACTCAAATATGGAATCTTGAAAAAAATTGAAATTTTCAATTTTTGGGTCAAAAGTCGAAAAATTTTCGTTTTTTACGCGTTTTGAACTAAAAAATGGAATCTTGAAAAAAATTTAAATTTTCAATTTTTGGGTCAAAAGTCGAAAAATTTCCGTTTTTTACGCGATTTAAACTCAAAAATGAAATCATGAAAAAAATTGAAATTTTCAATTTTTGGGTCAAAAGTCGAAAAATTTTCGTTTTTTACGCGATTTGAATGTAAATAAAGAATCTTGAAAAAAATTTAAATTTTCAATTTTTGGGTCAAAAGTCGAAAAATTTCCGTTTTTTACGCGTTTTGAATGTAAATAAAGAATCTTGTAAAAAAATTGAAATTTTTAATTTTTGGGTCAAAAGTCGAAAATTTTTCGTTTTTTACGCGTTTTGAACTAAAAAATGGAATCTTGAAAAAAATTTAAATTTTCAATTTTTGGGTCAAAAGTCGAAAAATTTCCGATTTTTACGCGTTTTGAATGTAAATAAAGAATCTTGAAAAAAATTGAAATTTTCAATTTTTGGGTCAAAAGTCGAAAAATTTTTGTTTTTTACGCGTTTTGAATGTAAATAAAAAATCTTGAAAAAAATTGAAATTTTCAATTTTTGGGTCAAAAGTCGAAAAATGTCCGTTTTTTACGCGTTTTGAACTCAAATATGGAATCTTGAAAAAAATTTAAATTTTCAATTTTTGGGTCAAAAGTCGAAAAATTTCCGTTTTTTTCGCGTGTTGAATGTAAATAAAGAATCTTGAAAAAAATTGAAATTTTCAATTTTTGGGTCAAAAGTCGAAAAATTTTCGTTTTGAACTCATTTATGGAATCTTGAAAAAAATTGAAATTTTCAATTTTTGGTTCAAAAGTCGAAAAATTTTCGTTTTTTACGCGTTTTGAATGTAAATAAAAAATCTTGAAAAAAATTGAAATTTTCAATTTTTGGGTCAAAAGTCGAAAAATTTCCTTTTTTTACGCGTTTTGAATGTAAATAAAGAATCTTGAAAAAAATTGAAATTTTCAATTTTTGGGTCAAAAGTCGAAAGATTTCCGTTTTTTACGCGTTTTGAATGTAAATAAAAAATCTTGAAAAAAATTGAAATTTTCAATTTTTGGGTCAAAAGTCGAAAAATGTCCGTTTTTTACGCGTTTTGAACTAAAAAATGGAATCTTGAAAAAAATTGAAATTTTCAATTTTTGGGTCAAAAGTCGAAAAATTTTCGTTTTTTACGCGTTTTGAATGTAAATAAAAAATCTTGAAAAAAATTGAAATTTTCAATTTTTGGGTCAAAAGTCGAAAAATGTCCGTTTTTTACGCGTTTTGAACTCAAATATGGAATCTTGAAAAAAATTGAAATTTTCAATTTTTGGGTCAAAAGTCGAAAAATGTCCGTTTTTTACGCGTTTTGAATGTAAATAAAGAAACTTGAAAAAAATTGAAATTTTCAATTTTTGGGTCAAAAGTCGAAAAATTTCCGTTTTTTACGCGTTTTGAATGTAAATAAAGAATCTTGAAAAAAATTGAAATTTTCAATTTTTGGGTCAAAAGTCGAAAAATGTCCGTTTTTTACGCGTTTTGAACTAAAAAATGGAATCTTGAAAAAAATTGAAATTTTCAATTTTTGGGTCAAAAGTCGAAAAATTTCCGTTTTTTACGCGTTTTGAATGTAAATAAAGAATCTTGAAAAAAATTGAAATTTTCAATTTTTGGGTCAAAAGTCGAAAAATTTCCGTTTTTTACGCGTTTTGAATGTAAATAAAGAATCTTGAAAAAAATTGAAATTTTCAATTTTTGGGTCAAAAGTCGAAAAATTTCCGTTTTTTACGCGTTTTGAACTAAAAAATGGAATCTTGAAAAAAATTTAAATTTTCAATTTTTGGGTTAAAAGTCGAAAAATTTCCGTTTTTTACGCGTTTTGAACTAAAAAATGGAATCTTGAAAAAACTTTAAATTTTCAATTTTTGGGTCAAAAGTCGAAAATTTTCTGTTTTTTACGCGTTTTGAATGTAAATAAAGAATCTTGAAAAAAATTGAAATTTTCAATTTTTGGGTCAAAAGTCGAAAAATTTCCGTTTTTTACGCGTTTTGAATGTAAATAAAGAATCTTGAAAAAAATTGAAATTTTCATTTTTTGGGTCAAAAGTCGAAAAATTTCCGTTTTATACGCGTTTTGAAATCAAATATGGAATCTTGAAAAATATTGAAATTTTCAATTTTTGGGTCAAAGTCGAAAAATTTCCGTTTTTTACGCGTTTTGAACTAAAAAATGGAATCTTGAAAAAAATTGAAATTTTCAATTTTTGGGTCAAAAGTCGAAAAATTTCCGTTTTTTACGCGTTTTGAACTAAAAAATGGAATCTTGAAAAAAATTGAAATTTTCAATTTTTGGGTCAAAAGTCGTAAAATTTCCGTTTTTTACGCGTTTTGAACTAAAAAATGGAATCTTGAAAAAAATTGAAATTTTCAATTTTTTTGTCAAAAGTCGAAAAATTTCCGTTTTTTACGCGTTTTGAACTAAAAAATGGAATCTTGAAAAAAACTGAAATTTTCAATTTTTGGGTCAAAAGTCGAAAAATTTCCGTTTTTTACGCGTGTTGAACTCAAAAATGAAATCATGAAAAAAATTGAAATTTTCAATTTTTGGGTCAAAAGTCGAAAAATTTTCGTTTTTTACGCGTTTTGAACTAAAAAATAGAATCTTGAAAAAAATTTAAATTTTCAATTTTTGGGTCAAAAGTCGAAAAATTTCCGTTTTTTACGCGTTTTGAATGTAAATAAAGAATCTTGAAAAAAATTGAAATTTTCAATTTTTGGGTCAAAAGTCGAAAGATTTCCGTTTTTTACGCGTTTTGAATGTAAATAAAAAAACTTGAAAAAAATTGAAAATTTCAATTTTAGGGTCAAAAGTCGAAAATTTTTCGTTTTTTACGCGTTTTGAACTAAAAAATGGAATCTTGAAAAAAATTGAAATTTACAATTTTTGGGTCAAAGTCGAAAAATTTCCGTTTTTTACGCGTTTTGAATGTAAATAAAGATTCTTGAAAAAATTGAAATTTTCAATTTTTGGGTCAAAAGTCGAAAAATTTCCGTTTTTTTTCGCGTTTTGAATGTAAATAAAAAATCTTGAAAAAAATTGAAATTTTCAATTTTTGGGTCAAAAGTCGAAAAATTTCCGTTTTTTACGCGTTTTGAATGTAAATAAAGATTCTTGAAAAAATTGAAATTTTCAATTTTTGGGTCAAAAGTCGAAAAATTTCCGTTTTTTTTCGCGTTTTGAATGTAAATAAAAAATCTTGAAAAAAATTGAAATTTTCAATTTTTGGGTCAAAAGTCGAAAAATTTCCGTTTTTTACGCGTTTTGAACTAAAAAATGGAATCTTGAAAAAAATTGAAATTTTCAATTTTTGGGTCAAAAGTCGAAAAATTTCCGTTTTTTACGCGTTTTGAACTCAAATATGGAATCTTAAAAAAAATTGAAATTTTCAATTTGTGGGTCAAAAGTCGAAAAATTCCGTTTTTTACGCGTTTTGAACTAAAAAATGGAATCTTGAAAAAAATTGAAATTTTCAATTTGTGGGTCAAAAGTCGAAAAATTTCCGTTTTTTACGCGTTTTGAATGTAAATAAAGAATCTTGAAAAAAATTGAAATTTTCAATTTTTGGGTCAAAAGTCGAAAGATTTCCGTTTTTTACGCGTTTTGAATGTAAATAAAAAAACTTGAAAAAAATTGAAAATTTCAATTTTAGGGTCAAAAGTCGAAAAATTTTCGTTTTTTACGCGTTTTGAACTAAAAAATGGAATCTTGAAAAAAATTTAAATTTTCAATTTTTGGGTCAAAAGTCGAAAAATTTCCGTTTTTTACGCGTTTTAAACTCAAAAATGAAATCATGAAAAAATTAAAAATTTTCAATTTTTGGGTCAAAAGTCAAAAAATTTCCGTTTTTTACGCGTTTTAAACTCAAAAATGAAATCATGAAAAAAATTGAAATTTTCAATTTTTGGGTCAAAAGTCGAAAAATTTCCGTTTTTTACGCGTTTTGAATGTAAATAAAGAATCTTGAAAAAAATTTATATTTTCAATTTTTGGGTCAAAAGTCGAAAAATTTCCGTTTTTTACGCGTTTTGAATGTAAATAAAGAATCTTGTAAAAAAATTGAAATTTTTAATTTTTGGGTCAAAAGTCGAAAATTTTTCGTTTTTTACGCGTTTTGAACTAAAAAATGGAATCTTGAAAAAAATTTAAATTTTCAATTTTTGGGTCAAAAGTCGAAAAATTTTCCGTTTTTTTCGCGTGTTGAATGTAAATAAAGAATCTTGAAAAAATTGAAATTTTCAATTTTTGGGTCAAAAGTCGAAAAATTTTCGTTTTTTACGCGTTTTGAACTAAAAAATGGAATCTTGAAAAAAATTGAAATTTTCAATTTTTGGGTCAAAAGTCGAAAAATTTTCGTTTTTTACGCGTTTTGAATGTAAATAAAAAATCTTGAAAAAAATTGAAATTTTCAATTTTTGGGTCAAAAGTCGAAAAATGTCCGTTTTTTACGCGTTTTGAACTCAAATATGGAATCTTGAAAAAAATTGAAATTTTCAATTTTTGGGTCAAAAGTCGGAAAATGTCCGTTTTTTACGCGTTTTGAATGTAAATAAAGAAACTTGAAAAAAATTGAAATTTTCAATTTTTGGGTCAAAAGTCGAAAAATTTCCGTTTTTTACGCGTTTTGAATGTAAATAAAGAATCTTGAAAAAAATTGAAATTTTCAATTTTTGGGTCAAAAGTCGAAAAATGTCCGTTTTTTACGCGTTTTGAATGTAAATAAAGAATCTTGAAAAAAATTGAAATTTTCAATTTTTGGGTCAAAAGTCGAAAAATTTCCTTTTTTACGCGTTTTGAACTAAAAAATGGAATCTTGAAAAAAATTAAAAATTTTCAATTTTTGTGTCAAAAGTCGAAAAATTTCCGTTTTTTACGCGTTTTGAACTCAAAAATGAAATCATGAAAAAAATTGAAATTTTCAATTTTTGGGTCATAAGTCGAAAAATTTTCGTTTTTTACGCGTTTTGAACTAAAAAATGGAATCTTAAAAGAAATTGAAATTTTCAATTTTTGGGTCAAAAGTCGAAAAATTTTCGTTTTTTACGAGTTTTGAATGTAAATAAAGAATCTTGAAAAAAATTGAAATTTTCAATTTTTGGGTCAAAAGTCGAAAAATTTCCGTTTTTTCGCGTGTTGAATGTAAATAAAGAATCTTGAAAAAAATTGAAATTTTTAATTTTTGGGTCAAAAGTCGAAAAATTTCCGTTTTTTACGCGTTTTGAACTAAAAAATGGAATCTTGAAAAAAATTTAAATTTTCAATTTTTGGGTCAAAAGTCAAAAAATTTCCGTTTTTTTCGCGTTTTGAACTCAAATATGGAATCTTGAAAAAATTTGAAATTTTCAATTTTTGGGTCAAAAGTCGAAAAATTTCCGTTTTTTACGCGTTTTGAACTCAAAAATGAAATCATGAAAAAAATTGAAATTTTCAATTTTTGGGTCAAAAGTCGAAAAATTTCCGTTTTTTTCGCGTTTTGAATGTAAATAAAAAATCTTGAAAAAAATTGAAATTTTCA